>HG995308.1:16112907-18597561 GCA_905332915.2 Hecatera dysodea | reverse complement strand
CGATTTTAAAACCCACCAGGTCGCTGAAAACTCGGGTTTTTCGCTAAAAATAGTGGTTTTTTGAGGTTTTTCGACCATAATCAAAATTTTTTGTTCTAAAAGTAGTGCTGAAAACCTCGCTGCGAGCTCGCCCGCGTCGAGACGCGTCTCCCGACACCTCGCACGTCCCGCTGGCTCGTAGACTCTGCAAAAAATCAAAATTTTATTAAATTCCATACATAGGTACATATATAACAGAATCCACCTTAGGGAGCATTGCTAAAACACAAGTCGTGATATCTTTGACTCCTGTAGTGCGTTTTTGAAGCGGTTTTCGATCCCGATCGTCCTAACTAGGCGACCGCTGACCTACAGTCACGAAAAAATTGACCTCCCCTCAAGGGTGTTTTTGATATAACACTTACCCGTATTTTCAAAATTTTTAAATCTTCAAAATTTTATATCTCCTAAACCTAACGATAGATTTCTTTTCTTTTTTCGGAATCCAGTTCTCGCCAACATAACCTAGGTTTTACTGCGCTGTGCGCGATTTTAAAACCCACCAGGTCGCTGAAAACTCGGGTTTTTCGCTAAAAATAGTGGTTTTTTGAGGTTTTTCGACCATAATCAAAATTTTTTGTTCTAAAAGTAGTGCTGAAAACCTCGCTGCGAGCTCGCCCGCGTCGAGACGCGTCTCCCGACACCTCGCACGTCCCGCTGGCTCGTAGACTCTGCAAAAAATCAAAATTTTATTAAATTCCATACATAGGTACATATAACAGAATCCACCTTAGGGAGCATTGCTAAAACACAAGTCGTGATATCTTTGACTCCTGTAGTGCGTTTTTGAAGCGGTTTTCGATCCCGATCGTCCTAACTAGGCGACCGCTGACCTACAGTCACGAAAAAATTGACCTCCCCTCAAGGGTGTTTTTGATATAACACTTACCCGTATTTTCAAAATTTTTAAATCTTCAAAATTTTATATCTCCTAAACCTAACGATAGATTTCTTTTCTTTTTTCGGAATCCAGTTCTCGCCAACATAACCTAGGTTTTACTGCGCTGTGCGCGATTTTAAAACCCACCAGGTCGCTGAAAACTCGGGTTTTTCGCTAAAAATAGTGGTTTTTTGAGGTTTTTCGACCATAATCAAAATTTTTTGTTCTAAAAGTAGTGCTGAAAACCTCGCTGCGAGCTCGCCCGCGTCGAGACGCGTCTCCCGACACCTCGCACGTCCCGCTGGCTCGTAGACTCTGCAAAAAATCAAAATTTTATTAAATTCCATACATAGGTACATATAACAGAATCCACCTTAGGGAGCATTGCTAAAACACAAGTCGTGATATCTTTGACTCCTGTAGTGCGTTTTTGAAGCGGTTTTCGATCCCGATCGTCCTAACTAGGCGACCGCTGACCTACAGTCACGAAAAAATTGACCTCCCCTCAAGGGTGTTTTTGATATAACACTTACCCGTATTTTCAAAATTTTTAAATCTTCAAAATTTTATATCTCCTAAACCTAACGATAGATTTCTTTTCTTTTTTCGGAATCCATGTTCTCGCCAACATAACCTAGGTTTTACTGCGCTGTGCGCGATTTTAAACCCACCAGGTCGCTGAAAACTCGGGTTTTTCGCTAAAAATAGTGGTTTTTTGAGGTTTTTCGACCATAATCAAAATTTTTTGTTCTAAAAGTAGTGCTGAAAACCTCGCTGCGAGCTCGCCCGCGTCGAGACGCGTCTCCCGACACCTCGCACGTCCCGCTGGCTCGTAGACTCTGCAAAAATCAAAATTTTATTAAATTCCATACATAGGTACATATAACAGAATCCACCTTAGGGAGCATTGCTAAAACACAAGTCGTGATATCTTTGACTCCTGTAGTGCGTTTTTGAAGCGGTTTTCGATCCCGATCGTCCTAACTAGGCGACCGCTGACCTACAGTCACGAAAAAAATTGACCTCCCCTCAAGGGTGTTTTTGATATAACACTTACCCGTATTTTCAAATTTTTAAATCTTCAAATTTTATATCTCCTAAACCTAACGATAGATTTCTTTTCTTTTTTCGGAATCCAGTTCTCGCCAACATAACCTAGGTTTTACTGCGCTGTGCGCGATTTTAAAACCCACCAGGTCGCTGAAAACTCGGGTTTTTCGCTAAAAATAGTGGTTTTTTGAGGTTTTTCGACCATAATCAAAATTTTTTGTTCTAAAAGTAGTGCTGAAAAACCTCGCTGCGAGCTCGCCCGCGTCGAGACG
Organism: Hecatera dysodea; assembly: GCA_905332915.2. Classification (NCBI taxonomy): domain Eukaryota; kingdom Metazoa; phylum Arthropoda; class Insecta; order Lepidoptera; family Noctuidae; genus Hecatera; species Hecatera dysodea. The sequence continues at coordinate 18,595,320 of HG995308.1, read as the reverse complement.
CGTCTCCCGACACCTCGCAGTCCCGCTGGCTCGTAGACTCTGCAAAAAATCAAAAATTTTATTAAATTCCATACATAGGTACATATAACAGATCCACCTTAGGGAGCATTGCTAAAACACAAGTCGTGATATCTTTGACTCCTGTAGTGCGTTTTTGAAGCGGTTTTCGATCCGATCGTCCTAAACTAGGCGACCGCTGACCTACAGTCACGAAAAAATTGACCTCCCCTCAAGGGTGTTTTTTGATATAACACTTACCCGTATTTTCAAAATTTTAAATCTTCAAAATTTTATATCTCCTAAACCTAACGATAGATTTCTTTTCTTTTTTCGGAATCCAGTTCTCGCCAACATAACCTAGGTTTTACTGCGCTGTGCGCGATTTTAAAACCCACCAGGTCGCTGAAAACTCGGGTTTTTCGCTAAAAATAGTGGTTTTTTGAGGTTTTTCGACCATAATCAAAATTTTTTGTTCTAAAAGTAGTGCTGAAAACCTCGCTGCGAGCTCGCCCGCGTCGAGACGCGTCTCCCGACACCTCGCACGTCCCGCTGGCTCGTAGACTCTGCAAAAAATCAAAATTTTATTAAATTCCATACATAGGTACATATAACAGAATCCACCTTAGGGAGCATTGCTAAAACACAAGTCGTGATATCTTTGACTCCTGTAGTGCGTTTTTGAAGCGGTTTTCGATCCCGATCGTCCTAACTAGGCGACCGCTGACCTACAGTCACGAAAAAATTGACCTCCCCTCAAGGGTGTTTTTGATATAACACTTACCCGTATTTTCAAAATTTTTAAATCTTCAAAATTTTATATCTCCTAAACCTAACGATAGATTTCTTTTCTTTTTTCGGAATCCAGTTCTCGCCAACATAACCTAGGTTTTACTGCGCTGTGCGCGATTTTAAAACCCACCAGGTCGCTGAAAACTCGGGTTTTTCGCTAAAAATAGTGGTTTTTTGAGGTTTTTCGACCATAATCAAAATTTTTTGTTCTAAAAGTAGTGCTGAAAACCTCGCTGCGAGCTCGCCCGCGTCGAGACGCGTCTCCCGACACCTCGCACGTCCCGCTGGCTCGTAGACTCTGCAAAAAATCAAAATTTTATTAAATTCCATACATAGGTACATATAACAGAATCCACCTTAGGGAGCATTGCTAAAACACAAGTCGTGATATCTTTGACTCCTGTAGTGCGTTTTTGAAGCGGTTTTCGATCCCGATCGTCCTAACTAGGCGACCGCTGACCTACAGTCACGAAAAAATTGACCTCCCCTCAAGGGTGTTTTTGATATAACACTTACCCGTATTTTCAAAATTTTTAAATCTTCAAAATTTTATATCTCCTAAACCTAACGATAGATTTCTTTTCTTTTTTCGGAATCCAGTTCTCGCCAACATAACCTAGGTTTTACTGCGCTGTGCGCGATTTTAAAACCCACCAGGTCGCTGAAAACTCGGGTTTTTCGCTAAAAATAGTGGTTTTTTGAGGTTTTTCGACCATAATCAAAATTTTTTGTTCTAAAAGTAGTGCTGAAAACCTCGCTGCGAGCTCGCCCGCGTCGAGACGCGTCTCCCGACACCTCGCACGTCCCGCTGGCTCGTAGACTCTGCAAAAAATCAAAATTTTATTAAATTCCATACATAGGTACATATAACAGAATCCACCTTAGGGAGCATTGCTAAAACACAAGTCGTGATATCTTTGACTCCTGTAGTGCGTTTTTGAAGCGGTTTTCGATCCCGATCGTCCTAACTAGGCGACCGCTGACCTACAGTCACGAAAAAATTGACCTCCCCTCAAGGGTGTTTTTGATATAACACTTACCCGTATTTTCAAAATTTTTAAATCTTCAAAATTTTATATCTCCTAAACCTAACGATAGATTTCTTTTCTTTTTTCGGAATCCAGTTCTCGCCAACATAACCTAGGTTTTACTGCGCTGTGCGCGATTTTAAAACCCACCAGGTCGCTGAAAACTCGGGTTTTTCGCTAAAAATAGTGGTTTTTTGAGGTTTTTCGACCATAATCAAAATTTTTTGTTCTAAAAGTAGTGCTGAAAACCTCGCTGCGAGCTCGCCCGCGTCGAGACGCGTCTCCCGACACCTCGCACGTCCCGCTGGCTCGTAGACTCTGCAAAAAATCAAAATTTTATTAAATTCCATACATAGGTACATATAACAGAATCCACCTTAGGGAGCATTGCTAAAACACAAGTCGTGATATCTTTGACTCCTGTAGTGCGTTTTTGAAGCGGTTTTCGATCCCGATCGTCCTAACTAGGCGACCGCTGACCTACAGTCACGAAAAAATTGACCTCCCCTCAAGGGTGTTTTTGATATAACACTTACCCGTATTTTCAAAATTTTTAAATCTTCAAAATTTTATATCTCCTAAACCTAACGATAGATTTCTTTTCTTTTTTCGGAATCCAGTTCTCGCCAACATAACCTAGGTTTTACTGCGCTGTGCGCGATTTTAAAACCCACCAGGTCGCTGAAAACTCGGGTTTTTCGCTAAAAATAGTGGTTTTTTGAGGTTTTTCGACCATAATCAAAATTTTTTGTTCTAAAAGTAGTGCTGAAAACCTCGCTGCGAGCTCGCCCGCGTCGAGACGCGTCTCCCGACACCTCGCACGTCCCGCTGGCTCGTAGACTCTGCAAAAAATCAAAATTTTATTAAATTCCATACATAGGTACATATAACAGAATCCACCTTAGGGAGCATTGCTAAAACACAAGTCGTGATATCTTTGACTCCTGTAGTGCGTTTTTGAAGCGGTTTTCGATCCCGATCGTCCTAACTAGGCGACCGCTGACCTACAGTCACGAAAAAATTGACCTCCCCTCAAGGGTGTTTTTGATATAACACTTACCCGTATTTTCAAAATTTTTAAATCTTCAAAATTTTATATCTCCTAAACCTAACGATAGATTTCTTTTCTTTTTTCGGAATCCAGTTCTCGCCAACATAACCTAGGTTTTACTGCGCTGTGCGCGATTTTAAAACCCACCAGGTCGCTGAAAACTCGGGTTTTTCGCTAAAAATAGTGGTTTTTTGAGGTTTTTCGACCATAATCAAAATTTTTTGTTCTAAAAGTAGTGCTGAAAACCTCGCTGCGAGCTCGCCCGCGTCGAGACGCGTCTCCCGACACCTCGCACGTCCCGCTGGCTCGTAGACTCTGCAAAAAATCAAAATTTTATTAAATTCCATACATAGGTACATATAACAGAATCCACCTTAGGGAGCATTGCTAAAACACAAGTCGTGATATCTTTGACTCCTGTAGTGCGTTTTTGAAGCGGTTTTCGATCCCGATCGTCCTAACTAGGCGACCGCTGACCTACAGTCACGAAAAAATTGACCTCCCCTCAAGGGTGTTTTTGATATAACACTTACCCGTATTTTCAAAATTTTTAAATCTTCAAAATTTTATATCTCCTAAACCTAACGATAGATTTCTTTTCTTTTTTCGGAATCCAGTTCTCGCCAACATAACCTAGGTTTTACTGCGCTGTGCGCGATTTTAAAACCCACCAGGTCGCTGAAAACTCGGGTTTTTCGCTAAAAATAGTGGTTTTTTGAGGTTTTTCGACCATAATCAAAATTTTTTGTTCTAAAAGTAGTGCTGAAAACCTCGCTGCGAGCTCGCCCGCGTCGAGACGCGTCTCCCGACACCTCGCACGTCCCGCTGGCTCGTAGACTCTGCAAAAAATCAAAATTTTATTAAATTCCATACATAGGTACATATAACAGAATCCACCTTAGGGAGCATTGCTAAAACACAAGTCGTGATATCTTTGACTCCTGTAGTGCGTTTTTGAAGCGGTTTTCGATCCCGATCGTCCTAACTAGGCGACCGCTGACCTACAGTCACGAAAAAATTGACCTCCCCTCAAGGGTGTTTTTGATATAACACTTACCCGTATTTTCAAAATTTTTAAATCTTCAAAATTTTATATCTCCTAAACCTAACGATAGATTTCTTTTCTTTTTTCGGAATCCAGTTCTCGCCAACATAACCTAGGTTTTACTGCGCTGTGCGCGATTTTAAAACCCACCAGGTCGCTGAAAACTCGGGTTTTTCGCTAAAAATAGTGGTTTTTTGAGGTTTTTCGACCATAATCAAAATTTTTTGTTCTAAAAGTAGTGCTGAAAACCTCGCTGCGAGCTCGCCCGCGTCGAGACGCGTCTCCCGACACCTCGCACGTCCCGCTGGCTCGTAGACTCTGCAAAAAATCAAAATTTTATTAAATTCCATACATAGGTACATATAACAGAATCCACCTTAGGGAGCATTGCTAAAACACAAGTCGTGATATCTTTGACTCCTGTAGTGCGTTTTTGAAGCGGTTTTCGATCCCGATCGTCCTAACTAGGCGACCGCTGACCTACAGTCACGAAAAAATTGACCTCCCCTCAAGGGTGTTTTTGATATAACACTTACCCGTATTTTCAAAATTTTTAAATCTTCAAAATTTTATATCTCCTAAACCTAACGATAGATTTCTTTTCTTTTTTCGGAATCCAGTTCTCGCCAACATAACCTAGGTTTTACTGCGCTGTGCGCGATTTTAAAACCCACCAGGTCGCTGAAAACTCGGGTTTTTCGCTAAAAATAGTGGTTTTTTGAGGTTTTTCGACCATAATCAAAATTTTTTGTTCTAAAAGTAGTGCTGAAAACCTCGCTGCGAGCTCGCCCGCGTCGAGACGCGTCTCCCGACACCTCGCACGTCCCGCTGGCTCGTAGACTCTGCAAAAAATCAAAATTTTATTAAATTCCATACATAGGTACATATAACAGAATCCACCTTAGGGAGCATTGCTAAAACACAAGTCGTGATATCTTTGACTCCTGTAGTGCGTTTTTGAAGCGGTTTTCGATCCCGATCGTCCTAACTAGGCGACCGCTGACCTACAGTCACGAAAAAATTGACCTCCCCTCAAGGGTGTTTTTGATATAACACTTACCCGTATTTTCAAAATTTTTAAATCTTCAAAATTTTATATCTCCTAAACCTAACGATAGATTTCTTTTCTTTTTTCGGAATCCAGTTCTCGCCAACATAACCTAGGTTTTACTGCGCTGTGCGCGATTTTAAAACCCACCAGGTCGCTGAAAACTCGGGTTTTTCGCTAAAAATAGTGGTTTTTTTGAGGTTTTTCGACCATAATCAAAATTTTTTGTTCTAAAAGTAGTGCTGAAAACCTCGCTGCGAGCTCGCCCGCGTCGAGACGCGTCTCCCGACACCTCGCACGTCCCGCTGGCTCGTAGACTCTGCAAAAAATCAAAATTTTATTAAATTCCATACATAGGTACATATAACAGAATCCACCTTAGGGAGCATTGCTAAAACACAAGTCGTGATATCTTTGACTCCTGTAGTGCGTTTTTGAAGCGGTTTTCGATCCCGATCGTCCTAACTAGGCGACCGCTGACCTACAGTCACGAAAAAATTGACCTCCCCTCAAGGGTGTTTTTGATATAACACTTACCCGTATTTTCAAAATTTTTAAATCTTCAAAATTTTATATCTCCTAAACCTAACGATAGATTTCTTTTCTTTTTTCGGAATCCAGTTCTCGCCAACATAACCTAGGTTTTACTGCGCTGTGCGCGATTTTAAAACCCACCAGGTCGCTGAAAACTCGGGTTTTTCGCTAAAAATAGTGGTTTTTTGAGGTTTTTCGACCATAATCAAAATTTTTTGTTCTAAAAGTAGTGCTGAAAACCTCGCTGCGAGCTCGCCCGCGTCGAGACGCGTCTCCCGACACCTCGCACGTCCCGCTGGCTCGTAGACTCTGCAAAAAATCAAAATTTTATTAAATTCCATACATAGGTACATATAACAGAATCCACCTTAGGGAGCATTGCTAAAACACAAGTCGTGATATCTTTGACTCCTGTAGTGCGTTTTTGAAGCGGTTTTCGATCCCGATCGTCCTAACTAGGCGACCGCTGACCTACAGTCACGAAAAAATTGACCTCCCCTCAAGGGTGTTTTTGATATAACACTTACCCGTATTTTCAAAATTTTTAAATCTTCAAAATTTTATATCTCCTAAACCTAACGATAGATTTCTTTTCTTTTTTCGGAATCCAGTTCTCGCCAACATAACCTAGGTTTTACTGCGCTGTGCGCGATTTTAAAACCCACCAGGTCGCTGAAAACTCGGGTTTTTCGCTAAAAATAGTGGTTTTTTGAGGTTTTTCGACCATAATCAAAATTTTTTGTTCTAAAAGTAGTGCTGAAAACCTCGCTGCGAGCTCGCCCGCGTCGAGACGCGTCTCCCGACACCTCGCACGTCCCGCTGGCTCGTAGACTCTGCAAAAAATCAAAATTTTATTAAATTCCATACATAGGTACATATAACAGAATCCACCTTAGGGAGCATTGCTAAAACACAAGTCGTGATATCTTTGACTCCTGTAGTGCGTTTTTGAAGCGGTTTTCGATCCCGATCGTCCTAACTAGGCGACCGCTGACCTACAGTCACGAAAAAATTGACCTCCCCTCAAGGGTGTTTTTGATATAACACTTACCCGTATTTTCAAAATTTTTAAATCTTCAAAATTTTATATCTCCTAAACCTAACGATAGATTTCTTTTCTTTTTTCGGAATCCAGTTCTCGCCAACATAACCTAGGTTTTACTGCGCTGTGCGCGATTTTAAAACCCACCAGGTCGCTGAAAACTCGGGTTTTTCGCTAAAAATAGTGGTTTTTTGAGGTTTTTCGACCATAATCAAAATTTTTTGTTCTAAAAGTAGTGCTGAAAACCTCGCTGCGAGCTCGCCCGCGTCGAGACGCGTCTCCCGACACCTCGCACGTCCCGCTGGCTCGTAGACTCTGCAAAAAATCAAAATTTTATTAAATTCCATACATAGGTACATATAACAGAATCCACCTTAGGGAGCATTGCTAAAACACAAGTCGTGATATCTTTGACTCCTGTAGTGCGTTTTTGAAGCGGTTTTCGATCCCGATCGTCCTAACTAGGCGACCGCTGACCTACAGTCACGAAAAAATTGACCTCCCCTCAAGGGTGTTTTTGATATAACACTTACCCGTATTTTCAAAATTTTTAAATCTTCAAAATTTTATATCTCCTAAACCTAACGATAGATTTCTTTTCTTTTTTCGGAATCCAGTTCTCGCCAACATAACCTAGGTTTTACTGCGCTGTGCGCGATTTTAAAACCCACCAGGTCGCTGAAAACTCGGGTTTTTCGCTAAAAATAGTGGTTTTTTGAGGTTTTTCGACCATAATCAAAATTTTTTGTTCTAAAAGTAGTGCTGAAAACCTCGCTGCGAGCTCGCCCGCGTCGAGACGCGTCTCCCGACACCTCGCACGTCCCGCTGGCTCGTAGACTCTGCAAAAAATCAAAATTTTATTAAATTCCATACATAGGTACATATAACAGAATCCACCTTAGGGAGCATTGCTAAAACACAAGTCGTGATATCTTTGACTCCTGTAGTGCGTTTTTGAAGCGGTTTTCGATCCCGATCGTCCTAACTAGGCGACCGCTGACCTACAGTCACGAAAAAATTGACCTCCCCTCAAGGGTGTTTTTGATATAACACTTACCCGTATTTTCAAAATTTTTAAATCTTCAAAATTTTATATCTCCTAAACCTAACGATAGATTTCTTTTCTTTTTTCGGAATCCAGTTCTCGCCAACATAACCTAGGTTTTACTGCGCTGTGCGCGATTTTAAAACCCACCAGGTCGCTGAAAACTCGGGTTTTTCGCTAAAAATAGTGGTTTTTTGAGGTTTTTCGACCATAATCAAAATTTTTTGTTCTAAAAGTAGTGCTGAAAACCTCGCTGCGAGCTCGCCCGCGTCGAGACGCGTCTCCCGACACCTCGCACGTCCCGCTGGCTCGTAGACTCTGCAAAAAATCAAAATTTTATTAAATTCCATACATAGGTACATATAACAGAATCCACCTTAGGGAGCATTGCTAATCCACCTTAGGGAGCATTGCTATCCCGTTATACGAACGTGCGGGGCAGGATGGTTGAGGACTGGGCTCTGGAGACAGGCCTGGTCGTCCTAAATCGGGGTTCTGTCCCCACGTGTGTGCGGATGCGGGGTGACTCCGTGGTGGACATTTCGTTCGCCAGCCCCGCTCTGTCACCGCGTGTCGTCGACTGGCGCGTTGTGGAGGAGGTGGAGACCTATTCCGATCACCGGTATATCCGGTTCGACGTCTCCGCCCAGACCTCAAGCGCGCCGGTCCGACAGACCCCGAGTGGTCCGCGGTGGGCGCTGAAGCAGCTGGACCGGGAGCTTCTCCTGGAAGCCTCGATCGTGCAGGCCTGGGTGTCACCACCGGACAGGCCTGCTGACATCAACGACGAGGCGGAGCGGTTCCGGGAGACCATGTCGGAAATATGCGACGTGGCAATGCCCCGGGTCCGGCCAGGACGCGCCCGCCGTCAGGTGTACTGGTGGTCGCGCGAGCTGACTTCGCTTCGAGAAGCGTGCGTTGCTGCGCGTCACCCGTACACCAGACATCGCCGGCTCCGCATCCGCCCTCCGGATGCGCAGGCCAGGGAGGCGGAGCTGTACGAGGTGTACAGAGCGGCGAAGACCGCCCTCCAAGCGGGGATCTTGCGGGCCAGGGATCTGGCTCGCAAAGAGCTGCTGGAGTCTCTGGACGGGGACCCGTGGGGAAGACCCTACAAAATGGTGCGGAACAAACTCCGCACCTGGGCCCCCCCGTTGACGCAGAGTCTCCGGCCCCAGCTGGTGGAGGACGTGGTGAGCGCTCTGTTCCCTACGCGAGGGGACCATGCTCCCCCGCCTATGGCTCCGCTACCCGTGGTGCCCGATGCGGACCACACCGACGACGGCAACGACGACGACGATACTCCGGAGGTGACCGAGGTAGACCTGAGAGCGGCGGTTAACAGGCTGAAGGCCAAAAATACCGCCCCAGGACCCGATGGCTTACCTGGGAAAGCCTGGGTCCTGGCCTCGGAGGCTCTCGGGCCTCGACTACGTGGGCTCCTAAGCGCATGCTTGGAGAGGGGCCAGTTCCCACGTCGCTGGAAGACGGGGAAACTGGTCCTCATTGCGAAGCCAGGGCGCCCTGCGGACTCTCCGTCCGCATACCGGCCCATCGTGCTGCTCGACGAGGTGGGCAAGCTCTTTGAAAGAGTCATTGCAAACCGCCTCGTCAAGCACTTGGTGAGAGTTGGGCCGGATCTGGCGGAGAACCAGTTCGGTTTCCGCGCGGGGCGCTCGACGGTGGACGCCATCATGCGCGTGAGAGCCCTCACGACGGGGGAGGCGATTTCCCGGGGCGGGGTGGTGGTGGCGGTGTCTCTTGACATCGCCAACGCGTTCAACACCCTGCCTTGGAGTTGCATCGGGGAGGCACTCCGGTATCACCGAGTGCCAACCTACCTCTGTCGCGTGGTCGAGGACTACTTGACGGATAGAGCCGTCATCTACCCCGGTCACCGGGGAGAGTGGAATCGGCGAGAGATGTCGTGCGGTGTTCCACAGGGTTCGGTTCTGGGGCCGCTCCTGTGGGACATCGGTTACGACTGGGTGCTGCGCGGCGACCTCCCTTGCGGCGTCAGTGTTGTTTGCTACGCTGACGACACGCTGGTTCTGGCGCAGGGGGGGTCGCACCAGGCGGCGGTCGACCTGATGACACGCGGGGTTGCAGCAGTCGTTGGGAGGATCCGGCAACTGGGTCTCGAGGTGGCCCTACACAAGTCCGAGGCCATGTGTTTTCACGGCCCTCGGAACCGGCCACCATCGGGATCCCAGATAACGGTGGGAGGGGTTTGCATCGGCGTCGGGTCGACGATGAGCTACTTGGGTCTCGTCCTCGACAGCCGGTGGAACTTTGCGGAGCACTTCCGCCGTTTGGCTCCCAAACTGGGGCGGGCCGGGGCTGCGCTCAAGCGGCTCTTGCCCAACCTAGGGGGACCAAACGCCTCCTGCCGGAGGCTGTACGCGGGGATCGTGCGGTCCATGGCCCTTTACGGGGCCCCGGTGTGGGCGCTGTCGCTGAGGCGACTGCCAGCGCGCCACCTGGTCTCGGCCCAGAGGGTCATGGCCATCCGGTTGATCCGGGGATACCGCACGGTCTCCGGCGAGGCGGCGAACCTCCTTGCCGGATTGCTGCCGTGGGATCTAGAGGCGAGAGCCCTCGCGCACGTCTACGCGTTGCGCGTGGAGGCGCTACGCCGGGGCGAAACTCTGCTGCCGCGGCAGATTGCTGCGCAGCGGACGGAGCTCCGGCGGGATCTCACGGAGGTATGGAGACAGCGACTGCTGCAACCCAGCGCTGGGCACGCCGCCATTGCGGCGATAAGTCCCCTCTTTGAGGAGTGGTTAGAGAGACGCCACGGCGTCCTCACCTTCCGCCTGACACAGGTGCTCACCGGACACGGCTGTTTCGGGAGGTACCTGTGTCGGATCCAGCGGGAGGACACGTCCGGGTGTCATCACTGTGTGGATCGCCCGGAGGACACGGTGGAGCACACGGTGGAGGTCTGCCCTGCCTGGGCGGAGCACCGCCGTGTCCTCATCGAGGCGATCGGCGGCGGCGACCTCTCGCGTCCGGCCCTGGTTCAAGCCATGGTCGGGAGCGAGGAGGCATGGGAGGCGGCCGCCTCCTTCTGCGAAGCAGTAATGCTAGCGAAGGAGGAGGCGGAGCGCGTGCGAGAGAGGGAAGCCCCTCTATCCAGCCGCCGCAACAGGAGAAGACGCCCCGGGCGTCGGGAAACGCAGGGCGATTCCCGGCCACCGTAGGCGCGGGCCTGCGGATGGCGAGCTATGGGTGGCTCGCCGTCCGATAGCAACCAGGCCCGAGTCGACGGCGCGTCGTGTTCCACGCGCGCCTCAAAGAGCCGTCAGCAAAGAAGACGGGGCCCCATAGGGTCAGTGCCTGCTAGGGTTGCGGAATTTGTTCGAAAGAGTCACCGCGGCCCTGGAACGCAAAGGGCACAAGCAGGAACACGGGTGGGTTTTAGTCAGTAAGAGTCTGACACTCCCTTCCGCTCCGCCCAGAGCGGGAGAAGTCATTTGATGATTTCCCATCCAAAAAAAAAAAAAAAAGGGAGCATTGCTAAAACACAAGTCGTGATATCTTTGACTCCTGTAGTGCGTTTTTGAAGCGGTTTTCGATCCCGATCGTCCTAACTAGGCGACCGCTGACCTACAGTCACGAAAAAATTGACCTCCCCTCAAGGGTGTTTTTGATATAACACTTACCCGTATTTTCAAAATTTTTAAATCTTCAAAATTTTATATCTCCTAAACCTAACGATAGATTTCTTTTCTTTTTTCGGAATCCAGTTCTCGCCAACATAACCTAGGTTTTACTGCGCTGTGCGCGATTTTAAAACCCACCAGGTCGCTGAAAACTCGGGTTTTTCGCTAAAAATAGTGGTTTTTTGAGGTTTTTCGACCATAATCAAAATTTTTTGTTCTAAAAGTAGTGCTGAAAACCTCGCTGCGAGCTCGCCCGCGTCGAGACGCGTCTCCCGACACCTCGCACGTCCCGCTGGCTCGTAGACTCTGCAAAAAATCAAAATTTTATTAAATTCCATACATAGGTACATATAACAGAATCCACCTTAGGGAGCATTGCTAAAACACAAGTCGTGATATCTTTGACTCCTGTAGTGCGTTTTTGAAGCGGTTTTCGATCCCGATCGTCCTAACTAGGCGACCGCTGACCTACAGTCACGAAAAAATTGACCTCCCCTCAAGGGTGTTTTTGATATAACACTTACCCGTATTTTCAAAATTTTTAAATCTTCAAAATTTTATATCTCCTAAACCTAACGATAGATTTCTTTTCTTTTTTCGGAATCCAGTTCTCGCCAACATAACCTAGGTTTTACTGCGCTGTGCGCGATTTTAAAACCCACCAGGTCGCTGAAAACTCGGGTTTTTCGCTAAAAATAGTGGTTTTTTGAGGTTTTTCGACCATAATCAAAATTTTTTGTTCTAAAAGTAGTGCTGAAAACCTCGCTGCGAGCTCGCCCGCGTCGAGACGCGTCTCCCGACACCTCGCACGTCCCGCTGGCTCGTAGACTCTGCAAAAAATCAAAATTTTATTAAATTCCATACATAGGTACATATAACAGAATCCACCTTAGGGAGCATTGCTAAAACACAAGTCGTGATATCTTTGACTCCTGTAGTGCGTTTTTGAAGCGGTTTTCGATCCCGATCGTCCTAACTAGGCGACCGCTGACCTACAGTCACGAAAAAATTGACCTCCCCTCAAGGGTGTTTTTGATATAACACTTACCCGTATTTTCAAAATTTTTAAATCTTCAAAATTTTATATCTCCTAAACCTAACGATAGATTTCTTTTCTTTTTTCGGAATCCAGTTCTCGCCAACATAACCTAGGTTTTACTGCGCTGTGCGCGATTTTAAAACCCACCAGGTCGCTGAAAACTCGGGTTTTTCGCTAAAAATAGTGGTTTTTTGAGGTTTTTCGACCATAATCAAAATTTTTTGTTCTAAAAGTAGTGCTGAAAACCTCGCTGCGAGCTCGCCCGCGTCGAGACGCGTCTCCCGACACCTCGCACGTCCCGCTGGCTCGTAGACTCTGCAAAAAATCAAAATTTTATTAAATTCCATACATAGGTACATATAACAGAATCCACCTTAGGGAGCATTGCTAAAACACAAGTCGTGATATCTTTGACTCCTGTAGTGCGTTTTTGAAGCGGTTTTCGATCCCGATCGTCCTAACTAGGCGACCGCTGACCTACAGTCACGAAAAAATTGACCTCCCCTCAAGGGTGTTTTTGATATAACACTTACCCGTATTTTCAAAATTTTTAAATCTTCAAAATTTTATATCTCCTAAACCTAACGATAGATTTCTTTTCTTTTTTCGGAATCCAGTTCTCGCCAACATAACCTAGGTTTTACTGCGCTGTGCGCGATTTTAAAACCCACCAGGTCGCTGAAAACTCGGGTTTTTCGCTAAAAATAGTGGTTTTTTGAGGTTTTTCGACCATAATCAAAATTTTTTGTTCTAAAAGTAGTGCTGAAAACCTCGCTGCGAGCTCGCCCGCGTCGAGACGCGTCTCCCGACACCTCGCACGTCCCGCTGGCTCGTAGACTCTGCAAAAAATCAAAATTTTATTAAATTCCATACATAGGTACATATAACAGAATCCACCTTAGGGAGCATTGCTAAAACACAAGTCGTGATATCTTTGACTCCTGTAGTGCGTTTTTGAAGCGGTTTTCGATCCCGATCGTCCTAACTAGGCGACCGCTGACCTACAGTCACGAAAAAATTGACCTCCCCTCAAGGGTGTTTTTGATATAACACTTACCCGTATTTTCAAAATTTTTAAATCTTCAAAATTTTATATCTCCTAAACCTAACGATAGATTTCTTTTCTTTTTTCGGAATCCAGTTCTCGCCAACATAACCTAGGTTTTACTGCGCTGTGCGCGATTTTAAAACCCACCAGGTCGCTGAAAACTCGGGTTTTTCGCTAAAAATAGTGGTTTTTTGAGGTTTTTCGACCATAATCAAAATTTTTTGTTCTAAAAGTAGTGCTGAAAACCTCGCTGCGAGCTCGCCCGCGTCGAGACGCGTCTCCCGACACCTCGCACGTCCCGCTGGCTCGTAGACTCTGCAAAAAATCAAAATTTTATTAAATTCCATACATAGGTACATATAACAGAATCCACCTTAGGGAGCATTGCTAAAACACAAGTCGTGATATCTTTGACTCCTGTAGTGCGTTTTTGAAGCGGTTTTCGATCCCGATCGTCCTAACTAGGCGACCGCTGACCTACAGTCACGAAAAAATTGACCTCCCCTCAAGGGTGTTTTTGATATAACACTTACCCGTATTTTCAAAATTTTTAAATCTTCAAAATTTTATATCTCCTAAACCTAACGATAGATTTCTTTTCTTTTTTCGGAATCCAGTTCTCGCCAACATAACCTAGGTTTTACTGCGCTGTGCGCGATTTTAAAACCCACCAGGTCGCTGAAAACTCGGGTTTTTCGCTAAAAATAGTGGTTTTTTGAGGTTTTTCGACCATAATCAAAATTTTTTGTTCTAAAAGTAGTGCTGAAAACCTCGCTGCGAGCTCGCCCGCGTCGAGACGCGTCTCCCGACACCTCGCACGTCCCGCTGGCTCGTAGACTCTGCAAAAAATCAAAATTTTATTAAATTCCATACATAGGTACATATAACAGAATCCACCTTAGGGAGCATTGCTAAAACACAAGTCGTGATATCTTTGACTCCTGTAGTGCGTTTTTGAAGCGGTTTTCGATCCCGATCGTCCTAACTAGGCGACCGCTGACCTACAGTCACGAAAAAATTGACCTCCCCTCAAGGGTGTTTTTGATATAACACTTACCCGTATTTTCAAAATTTTTAAATCTTCAAAATTTTATATCTCCTAAACCTAACGATAGATTTCTTTTCTTTTTTCGGAATCCAGTTCTCGCCAACATAACCTAGGTTTTACTGCGCTGTGCGCGATTTTAAAACCCACCAGGTCGCTGAAAACTCGGGTTTTTCGCTAAAAATAGTGGTTTTTTGAGGTTTTTCGACCATAATCAAAATTTTTTGTTCTAAAAGTAGTGCTGAAAACCTCGCTGCGAGCTCGCCCGCGTCGAGACGCGTCTCCCGACACCTCGCACGCCCCGCTTGCTCGTAGAAAATTTTCCGCCCACCCGCCCTTTGTACTATAGGAAGGGGTAGACAAAGATTTTCGCCAAAAATTTTTATTTTCGATTTTGCCTCTAGGCTGTTAGCCGAGGTCAAAAATAACAATTTTGTTGTTTTACGGCCACTCCAGCACTATATTTCTGGAGCAGACGGGCCTTTACTTAGTCTATATAGGACTCAAATCAAATTGACTTGCTAATTTGCTCACCCAGCGGGTGCTTTGACCATCCTTTTAATTTGCTGGCCCCCTCTTTACAGGGACCAGTAACTGGACCCACCCCCATTCCCCCTTACACATTAAAATACCGGCTTTGTTTTAACTGACTTTGACTTTCAATCTCAGAATTGAAACGGTAATATATATTATAGTGCAGGATATCTCACCCTCCTTTACAGGGATAGATTACTGTTAAATCGTTCTGGTTATAGACCAGATTATTATACCTCTAACTGACAACTTTCCCCGTTCTCTTGGCTGTGCCCTTTACACACAGACCATACAAAAGCATTAACGGAAACAATAAGCGAAACTTAAATACTTAAAAATGGTTCTCGGACTTCGCACCCCAGTGAAAGCGAGAGCGCCAGTGGCCAGCGCCAGCGGACCACAGGAGACGGCATCTTCTTCCCACTCTGGAAACGCGGGGCCCTCTGGAGCGCGCGAGGCGCCGAAGGGGATATCCCTGAAATTCGACGCCGTTCGAGGACCCCTAGTGGGAACAGCCGAAACGCCACGGGCGTCGGCGGGGGCCTCTGGCGCTCTCGCTCCCACCACCACCCCCAGCCCGTCGGGCTCGTCTGGACAGGTGCTGGACGCTGCCAGGACTTTTATCCGGAGACCAGAGCGAAAAAGGAGATCCGTAGACATTATGGAGGCGTACACCAAACAGACGGAGGTCTACGCCGCGTCCTCAAACGACAAACTTCTACAGGACGTGATGAAGACGTTTGAGGATATTCCGGCTAGGGTCAAAGACTACCCTCAAATGAGGAGGGATATTAAGATCTTCTTAGAGACCCAGTCGGACAAATGTCTACGGATCCTCTTTGAGCTCAGCGGGCGAGTAAAGAGCCTAGAGACAGCGACTAAAACTGCTCCGCCTTCAAAAGCGCACGCCACGCCTTCGTCATCCGAACACCAGGATACATTTATTGAAAGGCTGGAGAAGGTGGAGACACATATCGAGGCGCGGCTCAACGACCTTGAGGAGAGGGTCTCAAAAAGCTTCCGCGATATGACCGACCACTACACCGAAAGTGGTGCCGACATCACCGACAACGTCGTCGGTAGGATCAACGAGATCAGCCAAAAACTTGACCACACGATAAAAGGGGTGGGGATCGTTGGTCATGCCGCGGCTGTTCTCGAAGATAAAATCGACGGCGTTGCCGGTGAGGTCGTTACCAGAACGGACAAAATAACGGAGGTCATAAGGGAAGTGGCTCGCGACCCAAGGCCTGACTCGCAGACCTACGCCCACGTCACGGCAGCCAAACCCGGGCCTCGACCGGCGCTTCACTCACTGGCGGTCACCTTTGAGGGTAGCCAGGAGACTGCTGACGAGGTGCTCGCCAGAGTGAAGAAGGCGGTCGATGCCAGGGGAACAGGCCTCAAAATAAATAAGGTCCGTAAGGCCAAAAACCAGACGGTCATACTGGGGTGTGACACACAAGCGGAGTTGGAAAAAGTCAAAGAGAAAATTGAGAGCCGGGGTGAAGGGTTAATAGTGGCGCCCATGAAGAACAAAAACCCGCTCGTCGTCCTAAAAGATGTCTTCTTGGACAGCGAGGACGGCGAGATGGTGAGGGCGCTCTATTCCCAGAACCAGAACATTTTCGCGGACCTGAACCAGGAAGAGAAAGAAATTGAAATAAAGTATAAGAAAAGGACTAGAAACCCAAGAACAGCGCACGTTGTCGTCCAGGTCAGACCCAAGGTGTGGCAAAGGATGACGGAGGCTGGGGCCCTCTACCTAGACCTGCAAAGGGTTAGGGTGGAGGACCAGTCACCGCTCATCCAATGCACCAAATGCTTGGCATTTGGGCATGGCCGGAAGTTCTGTACGGAGAGTGTAGACAGATGCAGCCACTGCGGAGGACCGCATCTGCGCGAGAAGTGCGAGGAATTTGTCGCGGGAAATGAACCGCAGTGCTGCAACTGCCTGCACTCGAAACTTCAGCGGACCGATCACAACGCCTTCAGCGTGGAGTGCCCGGTCCGCAAAAAATGGGACTATCTGGCCCGGACGACAACGGCGTATGCCTAAACCGCCCCCTTCCCCTGCTAGATATACAAAATATATATTAAATATATACAAGGATATCAAGCACACATCCCAGATAACCCCTAAAACCTGGAAAAGTTAACTAGCACAAGAAAGGTCAATAAATATGTAATATCGTATGTATATATATATATTATTGCCGCAACCCCAAGACGAACAAATAAACGCAAAAATAAGAATAGAATCCACCCCCTTACCTTAACCCCCCCTTTTATCCCCACTACCCTCCCCTCCTTTTCCATACAACAGCCTAAAATGCAAATTAAGAAAGGTCCAAATCAAATCCTACCCTATAAAATTGCTAATTGAGAATTGTAAACTCACCGATAAAACCTAAACTAAACAATGTTAAATATATAAGTAGAAGCCTTGCCCAATAAAAATGATGGAATGGGTAAATAGATAAGTAGAACTAGTAATGTAAGAAATAGATAAGTTATATAAAGTAGAAAATAATAATGTATCACGTAAGAAATCTTACTAAGTAGGAAATATAAATTAAGTTAGAAAATAAATTAGAAATGTAACTAGAAAGTAAAACTATATCAGAATAAGGAAACATATGCATAAACACTATATAGTAATAAGAGAAAAAAGGCCACATAAAAGTTAGTACAATAGAACCGTTAATGTATTAAAATAAGGAAGCAAAATATGCACTAATATAATACAGTAACATGAGAAAATATCCACAAAAATTGTTATAAAAAAAAAAAAAAAAAAAAAAAAAAAAAAAAAAAAAAAAAAAAATAAGTAATAATATGTACAAAAATAGTAAATAGTAAAAATTTCCACACAAAACGTAAAGAATAGCTTTTAAATGCATTATAAGTAATAATAGAAAACGTTTACACAAAACTCAGGCAAAATAAAACTGTGTACTTAAAAAACCCTATAGAATTAAAAACAAAAGAAAAGTAGGAAACAGAAAGAATAGCGGGAGTCCTTCACCCGGCAAAGAACGTATAGGATGTATAAAAGAGAGTGTATGAAGCTTTAAGAGCGAAGAATAAATGAGAGTATTTGCACGTATGAGGAAAATAGAATAATAAGATCCCGTTGTAACCATGAACGGGGAAAAGCAAAAAAAAAAAAAAAAAAAAAAAAAAAAAAAAAACCTAACCTAACCTAACCTAACCTAACCTAACCGGTTTGATGGTTGACGACGATGCAACGGACTTGGATCACCACGGCATTGTTTTTGGATTCTTCTTACAGGATAAATACAAAATTCAAAAAGGAAAATGGTCCAACATTCATGGAAAAGTTGGCCATTTGCTAATAAATTTTAATCCAATAGCATCCAAGAAAGGAAAAATCAAATTTAGTGCCAAAAAAGTCAATTGGTTCAAGGCTCGTGAGAAACTTGGCCAATTGAAAATAGATTCTACTAACTCAACTACCTTGCCGTGGTGGTCCAAGAAAACCATCCAGACGAATAGCATCGTTGCTTCCACAGATTCGAGATTCCGTCGTGTTGCCCAAATCCTGGAGACGAAGGATCTGATCCTAGGATATTGTAAAATTAATTTAAGCATAGAAAATAGCAATTAGAGTAAGAAAATATGCTAGCATAATATAATTAGGTATATTAGTGGCTAGCATAAAATAAAAATAAGGTTTAAAATAAGTAGATAATTAGGTAGATAACAATATTCTGGACAGTAAAATTAGACAAGTAGTTTTGTAGGTCCCTACTTTTTATTGTAGATAATAAAATAAATAGTTTTTGTAGGTCCCATGCCTTTTCTTTTACATTGTACGATAAGTTTTTGTAAGTATGTCCCCCTGCCTTTTCGATAATAAGTAATTAATCCACATTTTCATAATAGCTGGTCAATCCAAATATATTATCTAATCAAATCTTGGACAAAAACAGTCTCTGATTATGTCAGAGGACAACTAGCGTGGCAGGAGTGGGTTTTAGCCGGTAAGAGTCCGGCACTGCCCCTACCGTCTCACAGTGTGGGCGGTAGAGGCGTCCATGAGGATTTCCCACTCCTGCCAAAACAAAAAAAAAAAAAAAAAAAAAAAAAACCTAACCTAACCTAACCTAACCTTTTTTTTTTTTTTTTTTTTTTTTTTTGCGCTGGGAAAAAATGCGTTACGCATACCTCCCGCTCGGGGGAGCGGGGGGCTATGTGGGACTCCCCGGGCTAAGCCCGGTATACCCACTAAAACGACCCAGCGGCATTCCCGCATCGTCTTACTGGAGGGGGACTGGGAGACCGGCGCAGCCTTTGCGTCCAGTCCTCCTCCGACGAACACCCACCCAACCCATCACGCCCTCCCCGTAGGGAGAGGGCCGGGAATGACGGACGAAGGCGGTGACGAGTGCAATGCGGGCGGAGGCACCCCCGTGCCGGTCGCCCGCGTGTCACCACCAGGAGGAGGGAGAAAACGAGCTCTTCTCCGACCTCTCCTTCGTCTTCGGAGCGGCGCAGCGAGAGGGTCTTCCTCACGCGCGCGCTCCGCCGAACCTAACCTAACCTTTTTTTTTTTTTTTTTTTTTTTTTTTTTTTGCGCTGGGAAAAAATGCGTTACGCATACCTCCCGCTCGGGGGAGCGGGGGGCTATGTGGGACTCCCCGGGCTAAGCCCGGTATACCCACTAAAACGACCCAGCGGCATTCCCGCATCGTCTTAGTGGAGGGGGACTGGGAGACCGGCGCAGCCTTTGCGTCCAGTCCTCCTCCGACGAACACCCACCCAACCCATCACGCCCTCCCCGTAGGGAGAGGGCCGGGAATGACGGACGAAGGCGGTGACGAGTGCAATGCGGGCGGAGGCACCCCCGTGCCGGTCGCCCGCCCGTCACCACCAGGAGGAGGGAGAAAACGGCCTCTTCTCCGACCTCTCCTTCGTCTTCGGAGCGGCGCAGCGAGAGGGTCTTCCTCACGCGCGCGCTCCGCCGCCTCCTTTTGCGAGATGACATCCTCGCAGAAGGAGGCGACCGCTGCCCAGGACTCCTCGCTCTCCAGCATAGATTTGACCACGCCGGGGAGCGAGAGGTCCTGTCCGATCTCCGCAATGAGACTACGGCGCCGCTCGGACCAAGCTGGGCACACCTCGAGAGTGTGCTGCGCATTGTCTTCCGCGGCGCCGCAGTCGTGGCACGCCGCAGTCTCCTCCCTCCCGATCCGGTGCAGGTACGAGCCAAAACAGCCGTGTCCTGACAGCACCTGCACCAGACGGAAGGAGAGGAAACCGTGTCGCCTCTCGAGCCAGTCCTGCAGGACCGGACCGAGTGCGTCCAGGGTACGGCGGCCAAAGGTGGCGGCGGCGAGGTCCTGCGTCCAGTGGACCACAATGGCGTCCCTCGCCTCCCTCCGCACGGCCTCCCTCTCTTCCGCGACGGGGCGCTCCCCGAGCGCTTTCCGGCGCGCCGTCCATTCGTACACTCTGGCGAGCACCCACGCCTCCAACTCCCAAGGAGGGGTGCTGGCCAGAGCGCACGCCGCCGAAAAGCCTACCGAGCGGTAGGCCCTCGCAACCCGCAGTGCAATGGCCCTTTGTGGCCTGCGGATCGCCGTCGCATTCTCCCTCCGGTGCAGAGACTCCTCCCAAATGGGGGCGCCGTATAGGGCCATGCTCCGCAAAATGCCAGCATACAGGCGCCGGCATAGCGCACCAGGCCCCCCCAGGTTCGGGAGGAGCCATGACAGCGCGTCCGCGGCTTTCAGCAGGCGCGTCGACAGCCCGCTGAAATGTGGGCCGAAGCGCCACCTGCTGTCAAGTACCAGACCCAGATACTTCATCTGGGTCTGTACGTTCACCCTGGTGCCCTCCACTACGATGTGGGCATCCGGAGGGCAGCGCTGCCGAGGCCCGTGGAAGAACACGGCCTCGGTCTTGTTCAGCGCCACCTTCAAGCCCAGGCGGCGAATCCTCCCTGCGACCAATGACCCACCAGCCGAAGCCAGACAGGCCGCCTCCCAGAAGTTCCTGCCCCGGGCAGTGAGGAGAGTGTCATCCGCGTAGCAGATGACACTCGTGCCCTGGAGCAGGGCTCCCCGCAGGAGCCAATCGAATCCGATGTTCCACAAAGGAGGGCCTAGCACCGACCCCTGTGGAACACCAGACTCTGCGCCGTACCGCCTCAAAGTGGCCGATTTGTCTACAAGGAGTACCTCGCGGTCCTCCAAGTAGTCGGCCAGCAGGTCCCTCAAGTATTGGGGCACTCCATGATACCGGAGCGCCTCCAATATCGTCGAGTGGGGAACGGAGTTGAAGGCGTTGGCTATGTCGAACGACACCGCTAGCACTCCGTCCCCCGCCTCAAACGCCCCTTTCACCTGACCCTTGAGTAGGGCCAGCGCATCGATGGTCGACCGACCCTGCCGGAAACCGAACTGGGCGTCCGACAGGTCCGGGCCGACCCTCCGCAGATGGCTGTTCAGCCGACTGGCGATGATCCCCTCGAACAATTTACCGACCTCATCGAGCAGAACGATAGGCCGGTACGCCGAGGGGGAATCGACCGGACGTCCCTCCTTGCGAAGTAAGCATAGCTGCCCCTCCTTCCAAAGCTTCGGGAACCTCCCAGCGGTAAGGCACGCGCTGAAAAGGTCCCGAAACCTGTCCTCCATTTGAGCGGCAGCTATGGCTACCACCCGTGCTGGAACGCCGTCCGGTCCAGGGGCCGTCTTTTTTGCGCGGAGGCTGAACAACCCCGCGCTAAATTCCTCCGCCGTCACCGGAGGGACCTCCTCGTACGGTGACACCTCCCTTTGTGGAGGATCCATCGTTGGTGGGGTGAATTCGGTCCTGCGTGGAAACAAGGACCGAACCACCCCATCCAGCAGGGCCGGCTCGAGGGTCTCGGTCAGCGGGGGACCGTGGGGGCGCAACTTGTTCCGCGCCGCCTTGTACGGTCTCCCATAGGGATCCCGGTCGAGACTCTCCAGCATCTCGGCGTTCGCCGCGTCCCTGGCAGCGCACATAGCCGACCCGAGGGCCGCCTGCGCCTCTCTGTAAGAGGCGTACAGGAGGTCCTCGGCCGGCAGATCACGTGCGCTGCGCCGTCGGCTTCGCGTGTAGGCCCTCCTGGCCGCCACGCAGTTGGCACGGAGCCCCGCCAACTCTTCCGTCCACCAATAAACGGCACGACGGGGAGGGGGACGGCGAGACCGAGGCATGCTGGAGTTGCACACCTCGGTCAGGGATCCCCTGAGCTGCACGGCTGCGACGTCGACGTCCAGGACCTCAACAGGGGGCGACAGCCAGTCCTGCAGGAAGGCCGCCTCCTTGGCTGCCTCCCGGTCCAACCGAGTGAGAGCCCACCGAGGGAAGGGAGACCTGCCAGAGCGGGCCATCTCCCCCCGGGAGCTCGAACTCGAGGTGGAGATGTCGAACCGCACATATCTGTGGTCCGACATGGTCTCCACCGTCTCCACCCGCCAGTTCACGATGCGTGCGGCTAGCAAGGGGGTGGCAAACGACACGTCAACCACCGAACCTCCGCGTTGCCGCACACACGTGTGGACCGACCCCCTGTTGAGGAGGGTCACACCGCAAGACGCCGACCAAAACTCGACGGCGCGGCCCCGGACGTTGCAGGAGGCAGCCGGGTTGCCCCAGGCCTCCGACTTGGCGTTGAGGTCGCCCAGCACCACGACTTGGCGTGGCGCCGCCCTCCCGACGACGGCAGTGAGGATTTCGAGAAAATTCTCAAAGTCTGCGAGAGGGCGGTTCGGGGAGAAATAGACCCCCACAAGGGCTAAATCTCCCCACGCGGCAGCCACGTATCCCTGACCCTTCTCTAAAAGCGAGAGGGGAGGGGAGTCCGTGGAAGACCGCGACACCACTGCCACCAAGCCGTCTCGATCGCCTACCCAATTGGCAGGGACCGAGTAAGGCTCAGCGACCACCACTATGTCCACCAACCACTCGGCCATGGTCTGCATCAGCAGATCCTGGGCAGCTCGGCAGTGGTTGGCGTTCGCCTGGAGGATGCGATGCTCGACTCTATCCATCAATAGTCATCGCACCCCCCTCCTCCGCAGCCGTGCTAGCGGCAGGCCCGACTGGCGCCTGCGCTTTGCCCTTCTTGGCGGGGGGATTACACATCCTCCCCTTCATCATGTGGTCTGCCGGGCGGCCACTGGCGGCACACACTAGGCAGTGCGGCTTGGCGGCAGTGCAGGACACGGCTTTGTGGCCGACCTTGCCGCAGCGGTAGCAACTGTCCGTCCTGTCGACCTGGGACGGACAGAGGGCTCGGGTGTGGCCGATACCGAAGCACCTGTAGCAGCGCAGAGGCTGGTCTACAAGTGCTCGGACTGCACCCGAGCTGAAGCCTACGCAGAGCCGACCCTTTTCGAGTACGGCTTTTGCAGCGGCGACTGGGCACTCGAGCCGAATAGTGCCCATGCCACCGCGGCCAGGTCTAATGTCCCTGGCTTGTACCGCTGCGACGTTACAGCCGCCAATGGCTGCGACCGCGGCCACCACCTCCTCTTTCGTGACCGAGTCATCCAAGTCGGTCACCTCCACCGCCGCCAGCTTTACTGGACGGGCCACCTTGGCCACGTCAGCGACGGCCTCCTGCAACTTGGCTGCGAAGAGGTCGGCGCTGGCGCTGCCCTCTGCCCCCGGGAACTCGAAAATTCGAGCCCCGGTTTGGGTCCGCCGGCAAGAGACTTTGCCGATCCCCAGTTGGGTAGGATCGGCATTTGCACGTGCCCTCACCAAAATGGACGCGTACGTCTCCCCTCTTTCCGCAGCCTCTGCGGTGAGCGTCACTACGACGGCTGCGGACTGTGGGGGATTTTTCCTCCTCCGTTTCCTCTTCTTCTTTCCCTGCCCAGTCACCTGCGACTGGCTGGGAGGCGCGGCGTCGGGGGTGGCGGGAGCGGCCGTTGCCTTGCCCTTCCCCTTGCCCTTGCCCTTCCCCTTCCCCTTCCCGACCACTTCAGTCCAACCTGCATCGTTGGACGGAGTGGTGGAAGGCAGAAGCGCGTCCTCTACTGGTGGGGACGGCGTCGGCTCTTCACGCCTTTTGTCCGCCGCAAGGGAGGACGGCCCCGGCTCTTCACGCCTCTTGTCCGCCGCAAGCGGGGGCCGGAGGCGTTGTTCCGGCAAGAGCCGGTCCTCTATGCCTGCGATGCAGGCTCGCGTGAACGCCCGCTCCTCCATTACGACCTTTCGGATTATATCCTCAAGGTTGGAGGAGGGGGCTTCCACCGCAGGTCTGGGGTCTACCGCTGGCCGGGCGGTGGCTTCAGCCAACTTCTGATGAAGCTGGCTGACCTCCGACTGCAGGCGATCGACCTTCGCCTGCAGTTGCCGCGTCTCGTCGGTCGCTGTCCTCTTGACCAGCTCCTCGACTATGCCGCGCAGGCTCGCAGCACGGCATTTAAGGGCCTTCTGAAAAGTGCCCTTCAGGTTGGAAGACTTAGAGGCGACCTCCACGATCTCTTCCTCGTCCTCCTCCGCCATCCGCTCCAGCTCGGCCAGGGAGTGGTCCGCGTACAGGACGCGGGACGCACCATACCCCGACCTAGTTCGAACAGCACGAGCACGCTGCTCCTTGGCAGCAACGCGCTCTTCAAGCTCCTGTTGATGCAGATTCCGCTGAGCCAGATCCAACTGGCGTTGGGCGTCCGCGAGACCCACGACATGCGTGTCCGCGGCTGTTGCCGCCTTTTTGGGCTTCGACTTGCCCGTTGAGCCCGAGGCCGAAGAACCCTCGGATGTCGCCTTTCGGAATTCGCGCTTCCGCGAACGGATTTCCTCTGCGTCGGAGACGCTTGCCAGAGACTCACTCTCCGAGTCTGACATCGCAACCGCCCTGAAGCTAGCTGCAGACGGCGCGCGGCTAGCTTCTGACGCTGAAGCGTCAGAGTGGCCCTGAGAAGGGCCTTTTGGTTGGCCCTTAGAAGGGCCTTTGGGTTTTAAAAAACGCCCTAGGGCGTCCCGCGGTGGAGCAGGCATAGCCTCCCGCGAAATCGTAACAGCAAGTCGAGAATGTGAGCTACGATGCACAGTGCACTTTGGCCGATCCCAGTCTGCCACTCCGTTACGGTGACAGAACTGGGTCGTTTCCAGGGGACGCGACGTGGACGCAAGCACTGTGGGGTGGTCCCCCAACCTAACCTAACCTAACCTAACCTAACCTAACCTTTTTTTTTTTTTTTTTTTTTGTTGCCGGGGTGGAAAATCCTCATGGATGTCCTTCGCCTGGGGCGGGCGAAGGGGTCTGTCAGACTCTTACTGACTAAAAACCACCCCAGTGTTCCTTCCCACACTTGCACCGGGGATCGTGGGAACTAGTGCGACTTCCACGATCTCCGGCTAGTGTCGGCCCGCCTCTGCGGGCCACCTCAGCCTGGCGGGGAGAGTGAGGTGTCCTCCCCCTGCCACGTCAAAAAGGGGGGGCGCACGTGGAACACGACGCGCTGCCGCCTCGGGTCCTGCTTGATAGGGGGATGGCGAACAACCCCGAGTTCGCCGTCCCTCCGGACCGCTTATGGGGGCTGGAAGAGGGCGTTATCCGCTCTCCGCCGACGCCCGGTTCGCCTGCTGCGGATCGGGAGAGAGGTCACTTCCTCCCTCTCCCTCTCCGCAGCCTCCTTCTGCGAAATGACATCTTCACAGAAGGAGATCACCGCTTCCCACGACTCGGCGCTCCCGACCATTGAACGAGCAACGGCCGGCAGCGACAAGTCGGGTCCTACCTCGGATACGAGGGCACGGCGCTGCTCCTCCCATGCGGTACACTCTTCCAGAGTGTGCTGCGCCGTGTCCTCCCGACAGTCGGTGCAGTGATGGCACCGAGCGTCCGGCTCCCTGTTTATGCGACACAGGTACTTCCCGAAGCAGCCATGCCCCGAGAGCACCTGCGTCGCACGAAACGACAGGGAGCCGTGCTTCCTCCCGAGCCATTCGTCGAGCACTGGTCGGATCGCATCGACGGTAGCGAGGCCGGCGGTAGGGCGCGCAAGCCTGTTCCGCCATTCCGCCACCATGACTTCGCGGAGCTGTGACCGACGCAGTTCGATCTCTCGCTGCATCGGTTCACCACCCCGCGTCCGCACCTCCTCACGCCACCGGTACAGCGAGGCGAGGACCCTCGCCTCCAAGTCCCAGGGCGGAGATCC
Organism: Hecatera dysodea; assembly: GCA_905332915.2. NCBI lineage: Eukaryota > Metazoa > Arthropoda > Insecta > Lepidoptera > Noctuidae > Hecatera > Hecatera dysodea. Next base: position 18,569,230 of record HG995308.1, on the reverse strand, counting down.
GGCCAGTGCACAAGCCGCCTCGTTGGAGATCGTACGATATCCCCTGATAACCCTGACGGCCATCGCTCTCTGCGGTCTTCGCAGTATCGCGATGCTGCCGGCCGTCAGATCCGAAGCCCACACTGGGGCCCCGTACAGGGCCATGGATCGTACGATCCCCAAGTACAACCGCCTACAGGCGGTGCTCGGGCCCCCGAGATTGGGTAGCAACGTTGCGAGTGCGCCCGCGGCGCCCATCAACCTGGGCGTCAGCCGCCGGAAGTGGGGACCAAAGTCCCACCGGCTGTCGAGCACCAGTCCAAGGTATTTCATGGTGGACTCGACAGCGATTTGGACCCCCCCGACCACGATATGTGATCCCGGCGACGGCGCCCGTCGGGGTCCATGAAAAACCATGGCCTCCGACTTGTTGAGAGCCACCTCCAGGCCCAGGCGACGTATGCGGCTCACCACCTGTGAGACCGCAGCCGTCGCCAGCAACGTTGCCTCCCTGTACGAACTCCCCCGGGCCGTGACCAGCGTGTCGTCCGCGTAACACACTAGGTCCACTCCCGGTTGGAGTTCGCCCCTCAGCACCCAGTCGTAACCGATGTTCCACAGAGGTGGGCCCAAAACCGAGCCCTGTGGAACACCGCACGACATATCACGACGACCCTCGCCGTCGCGTCCCCAGAAGGTGACACATCTTTCCGCCAGATAAGCCCCAACGATGTGGCGGAGGTAACGGGGCACCCTGTGGTACCTCAGTGCCTCCCGAATACAGCTCCAGGGCAGGGTGTTGAATGCGTTGGAGATGTCCAAGGACACCGCCAGCATCACCCCACCCCGGGACACCGCCTCCTCCGCCAGGACTCTTACTCGCATTATGGCATCGATGGTGGAGCGCCCATGCCTAAAGCCGAACTGACTGTCGTCCAGATCCGGCCCTTCTCTGTACAAGTGACCGACGAGGCGGGCAGCAATTATTCGCTCAAAAAGCTTAGCCACCTCGTCTAGTAGCACTATGGGCCGGTATGCGGACGGCGAGTCCGCTGGGCGCCCTGCCTTCTTGAGCAGGACCAAACGACCTGTCTTCCACTGAGCGGGGAAGCGGCCCTGCTCAAGGCAAGCTGTGAAGAGTCCTCGCAGCTGGGGCTCCAGCTCCTTCAGAGCGAGGACGAGCGCACGACCGGGAACTCCATCGGGTCCCGGGGCAACGGCTTTGACCCGGAGCCGCATTACGGCCGTCCTCATCTCTGGCTGTGTCACCTCGGGGACCTCCTCATCCTCCGACTCTGTGGCTGTGGACAATGCCATCGGCGGTGGCACGAGCTCTTCTCTGGCAGGGAAGAGGGCTGCGACCACCCCTTCCAGTAACTGAGGCTCTAGGCTCTCAGTGAGTGGGGGCGCCCAGGCGCGAAGTTTTCCTCGGACCGTACGGTAAGGGCGCCCCCATGGATCTCCGTCTAGGGTCGCCAACATCTCCTCTCTGGATCGAGCCTTCGACTCGCCGATGGCTAGCCACAGAGCCTTCTTCGCCGCGCGGTACACCTCATACCGCGCGGCTTCTTCTTCCGGAACCCGACGACGTCTCCTCCGGTATCGGCTGTACCGGCGCCTAACCTTCACGCAGGTCCTGCGCATCTGCGCGATTTCGGCGGTCCACCAATACAACCGGCGCCCTGTGGGTTGTGTGCGGACACGGGGCATGGACGCGTCGCATATTCGCGCCATCGCCCCGCGGAACCACTGCGCCTCCCCTTCGACGTCGACGGGTTCGTTCGTCGTTGACTCCCAAACCCAGGCCTGGATGATTGCGGCTTCCTCGAGAAGCTCCCTGTCGATCTGCTTATACGACCAGCGAGGACCATCCGTTCGCGGGGCCGACGTTCGGCCGCCGTCCGCGGTCTGAGTGGAGACGTTGAAACGGATGTACCGATGATCTGACAACGTCTCCACCTCCACGGCGACTCGCCAGTCGCGTACACGGCCCGCAACAGCGGAGCTAGCGAACGAGACGTCCACTACAGACCCGCCCCGCTGCCGCACGCACGTGTACTCCGACCCCCGATTCAGAACGGTCAGGCCGGTCGCAATTGCCCAGTCCTCCAACACCTCGCCCTTAAGATCAGTGACCGGAGATCCCCACGCTGCAGATTTGGCGTTGAGATCCCCGAGCAACAGCACCGGGCGAGGGTGGAACCGGCTCACGACGGCACCCAGCTCGACAAGGAACCTCTCGAAGTCGGCGAGACTCCTGTTGGGCGAGAAATATACCCCAATGGTGGCAATCCCCCCAATGATAGCGGCCACCCAGCCGCGTCCTCGGGAGGGACCATCAAGAGTCCCGCCAATTATGGCAACCGAACCGTCTACGTCCCCTGCCCAGTTATCACGGGCAGGAACAAAATACGGCTCGGCGACCACTGCCGCGTTGATCGACCACTCCGCCATGCTCTGGAGCAAGAGATCCTGAGCTCTGGAAGAGTGGTTGATGTTCGCCTGGAGAAAATGAAATTGTGCCATCACTGGCAGTCCATTTCTCCGGCTTCTCCTCCTTCCCTGGGTCGGGAATCAACTTGGCTGCCGGGCTGTGGGAGGGGCGCAGGTACTCCGACAGCCTTACTCTTTTTGCCTGCTTTGGGGGCCTTGCAGGCTTTCCCCCCAAGTTTGTGCTCCGCAGGCTTCCCTGCAGCTGCACAAAGACTGCAGTTTGGCACTGCGAAGCACTGTGCCGCCTTGTGGCCGGGTCGACTGCAGCGATAGCAGAGATCACTGCGGTCAACGTCTGCAGTGCACTGCACCCGGACATGTCCTTTTTCCAGGCAGCGGAAGCACTGCATGACCCTGGGTGGCAGGAGTTTCACGCTCGCTGACACCCAGCCCACCAGCAGCCTTCTGCCATCCGCGACCTTGGTTGCAACTGCCAACGGGCACCGCACCCAAACTGTGCCCAGCCCAGTCGCACCTCGGCGGATTTCGCCCGCCTGTATGTTTTCAGACGGACATTCACCACTTCGGGCAATGGCCGCCACTACCTCCTCCGGGGTCACGGAGTCGTCCAACCCACCAACGCGTAACTCAGCCGTTTTTGTGGGCCTGGACACTCGGACATCCTCCGGTTTGAGGACCTCCCGCAGTTTGGCGGCCAGAATGTCCGCCCTCTCCTGCCTTGCAGCACCCGACACCTCAAATATTTTGGCCCCTGTGACTGCCGTCCTGAAACCGAAGCCGGCCGGGGTGGCAAAGTCGCTGAAGTTAAGCTTCGACTTCACCTCAGCCAGCACCGACTTAAAACTGACCCCCCTCTCCGAGGCTTCAGGCTGCAGGGTGATTACCACAGCCTCGGAACGTGGGGGTCTCGGTTTGGGTGCCTTCGCACCCTTTTTAGGTCCCAGGCCAGCAGGTACCGGGCCAGCAGGTGCCGGGCCAGCAGGTGCCGGCTGCATCGCCCTCTTCTTGCGGCCCCGTTTAACTACCGTCGTCCAGGGCACCTGGGTGGGAGGCGTGGTCGCCGGGACCGCAGTAGATTGGGGAGGGGACGCAGAAGCACCCGCTGTGGGCTTCTTGTTCCCCCCCGTGGGTTTATTAGCCCCCTCTGCAAGCTTTGTGCCTGCCTGAATAGGCCCCTCTTTCCTCCGACTATCCGCCGCAAGCGGTGGCCGGAGAGTTTCAGCAGGAGGGAGTCGCGACTCCAGCGCCTCCAGTCGGGCAGACACCATACCCCCACACTGCATCATGCAGATTCGGGCCACCCTCTCGATGTCTTCGTCCGACATCGCAAGTGCAGGCGGTGGTATAGCTGCAGGGGTCGACGAAGCTACAGCAGGAGGGGGGCTGGTGGATGCAGGAGCTGCCTGCTGCTGCCAGTTACCCCTCTGAGCGGCAAACTCCCGCTTGAGGTCCTCCAGCTCGGATCGGAGACGGCTGTTTTCGTCCCACAGCTTTTTCGTCTCCTCCGAGGACGTGCGATCCAGGAGGACCTCCACAGCCTCCCTGATCCCTTCTGCCGCCTCCTTAAGGGCCCTGGTGAACGAGCCCTTCAGGTTGCCGGATTTGGTCGCAACCTTCAGGACAACGTCCACGCCGTCCAACACCTGGCGGCTCAGCGCCTCTGCCGTTTGGCTTGACCCCGCAGCCGCCTGAGCAGCCCGCCGCTCCCGTGCCTGGCGGGCCATTTCAGCGACCTCGTCGGCTGCGACCGCTCTGCTCTGGGCACGCTTCGCTGCGTTGGCTTCCGCTCTCGTGCCCACAAGAGAGACGGTGACCCCTCTCGTCTCCTCAATGGAGACCCCGGAAGAAACCCCTGGGTCACTTTCTCCGCCGACTCCCGGCGTATCGGGTCGTTTGAAGCGACCCCGATCGTCACGCCGAGGGAGAGGAGCGGAAGCTCCCACAGCGCGACCTCGGCCTCTCCTTACCGTCGGCACTTTCGCAGCCGGCAGGTTCTCCTCGCTTGAGGTGAGACCTGCCGACCCCGCTCGGTCCGAAAAAACTTCGTCGCGCGATCGTTTCCTCCAGAATTTGGAGCGACCGCGCGAGTCCTGGTCGGACATATTTGGATCCTCTTGCGAGGACCGAGAGCCTCCTCGGCTCTTGTTGCCGTCACCGGCAAGTGGCACCTCCACTACATCTTCTCCTTTTTTATTTTTTAAATTGTTGGTATCCATTTGGTTCCCACGAGTAGTAAGGAAATAAATGTCCACCCAGGCAGAGCCTTTTACCTGGGTAAGCCTACATACTACAGAGTGCGGCAGGTGCTCTGTAGGGGAAGCGCTCACGACTGGACTCCCTCCAGCCATTCATCCTCTCACCGCGCTTCAAAGCTTAGGATTGGGTGGTTTTTTTATCTTAGAGGTAGCCTTCCTCTGGGCCAGGCAATTAAGCCAAGCCCCCGGCGGCGGCATTAAACATGCCTCCGTTCGCTGTCCGGCCGACCCGACTCAGCGAACCCGCCGAAAATTCTCTCCTTAGGGAGAGAAACATGTGCCACTTTGGTGCGCCTGCACCGCAGCAGCATGGTCACGTCCTCTGTCAATCGACTGTCGTCGATCGATCAGGAGCGACCCCGTCCCGGTATCTCTCTTAGTCTGGTCTCTCACTTGGACCTTTCCGGCATGAGTAACTCTACCGGCAAAGCTCCAAGATCATTGAGACACACAAGCCCCACCACGACGACAACGTGGAGACACCTTCGGTGGGGAACCTAACCTAACCTAACCTAACCTTTTTTTTTTTTTTTTTTTTTTTTTTTTTTTTTTTTTTTTTGCGCTGGGAAAAAATGCGTTACGCATACCTCCCGCTCGGGGGAGTGGGGGGCTATGTGGGACTCCCCGGGCTGAGCCCGGTATACCCACTAAAACGACCCAGCGGCATTCCCGCATCGTCTTACTGGAGGGGGACTGGGAGACCGGCGCAGCCTTTGCGTCCAGTCCTCCTCCGACGAACACCCACCCAACCCATCACGCCCTCCCCGTAGGGAGAGGGCCGGGAATGACGGACGAAGGCGGTGACGAGTGCAATGCGGGCGGAGGCACCCCCGTGCCGGTCGCCCGCGTGTCACCGCCAGGAGGAGGGAGAAAACGAGCTCTTCTCCGACCTCTCCTTCGTCTTCGGAGCGGCGCAGCGAGAGGGTCTTCCTCACGCGCGCGCTCCGCCGCCTCCTTTTGCGAGATGACATCCTCGCAGAAGGAGGCGACCGCTGCCCAAGACTCCTCGCTCTCCAGCATGGATTTGACCACGCCGGGGAGCGAGAGGTCCTGTCCGATCTCCGCAATGAGACTACGGCGCCGCTCGGACCAAGCTGGGCACACCTCGAGAGTGTGCTGCGCGTTGTCTTCCGCGGCGCCGCAGTCGTGGCACGCCGCAGTCTCCTCCCTCCCGATCCGGTGCAGGTACGAGCCAAAACAGCCGTGTCCTGACAGCACCTGCACCAGACGGAAGGATAGAAAACCATGTCGCCTCTCGAGCCAGTCCTGCAGGACCGGACCGAGTGCGTCCAGGGTACGGCGGCCAAAGGTGGCGGCGGCGAGGTCCTGCGTCCAGTGTACCACAATGGCGTCCCTCGCCTCCCTCCGCACGGCCTCCCTCTCTTCGGCGACGGGGCGCTCCCCGAGCGCTTTCCGGCGCGCCGTCCATTCGTACACTCTGGCGAGCACCCACGCCTCCAACTCCCAAGAAGGGGTGCTGGCCAGAGCGCACGCCGCCGAAAAGCCTACCGAGCGATAGGCCCTCGCAACCCGCAGTGCGATGGCCTTTTGTGGCCTGCGGATCGCCGTCGCGTTCTCCCTCCTGTGTAAGGAGTCCTCCCAGATGGGGGCGCCGTATAGGGCCATGCTCCGCAAGATGCCCGCATACAGGCGCCGGCAAAGCGCACCAGGCCCCCCCAGGTTCGGGAGGAGCCATGACAGCGCGTCCGCGGCTTTCAGCAGGCGCGTCGACAGCCCGCTGAAATGTGGGCCGAAGCGCCACCTGCTGTCAAGTACCAGACCCAGATACTTCATCTGGGTCCGTACGTCCACCCTGGTGCCCTCCACAACGATGTGGGCATCCGGAGGGCAGCGCTGCCGAGGCCCGTGGAAGAACACGGCCTCGGTCTTGTTCAACGCCACCCTCAACCCCAGGCGGCGAATCCTCCCTGCGACTAGGGATCCGCCGGCCGAAGCCAGACAGGCCGCCTCCCTGAAGTTTCTGCCCCGGGCAGTGAGGAGAGTGTCATCCGCGTAGCAGATGACACTCGTGCCCTGGAGCAGGGCTCCCCGCAGGAGCCAGTCGAACCCGATGTTCCACAAAGGAGGGCCTAGCACCGACCCCTGTGGAACACCGGACTCTGCGCCGTACCGCCTCAGAGTGGCCGATTTGTCTACAAGGAGGACCTCGCGGTCCTCCAAGTAGTCGGCTAGCAGGTCCCTCAAGTATTGGGGCACTCCATGATACCGGAGCGCCTCCAATATCGTCGAGTGGGGAATGGAGTTGAAGGCGTTGGCTATGTCGAATGACACCGCCAGCACTCCATCCCCCGCCTCAGACGCCCCCCTCACCTGACCCTTGAGTAGGGCCAGCGCGTCGATGGTCGACCGACCCTGTCGGAAACCGAACTGGGCGTCCGACAGGTCCGGGCCGACCCTCCGCAGGTGGCTGTTCAGCCGACTGGCGATGATCCCCTCGAACAATTTGCCGACCTCATCGAGCAGAACGATAGGCCGGTATGCCGAGGGGGAATCGACCGGACGTCCCTCCTTGCGAAGTAGGCATAGCTGCCCCTCCTTCCAGGGCTTCGGGAACCTGCCAGCGGTAAGGCACGCGCTGAAAAGGTCCCGAAACCTGTCCTCCATTTGAGCGGCAGCTATGGCTACCACCCGTGCTGGAACGCCGTCCGGTCCAGGGGCCGTCTTTTTTGCGCGGAGGCTGAGTAACCCCGCGCTAAACTCCTCCGCCGTCACCGGAGGGACCTCCTCATCCTGTGACGCCTCCCTCTGTGGAGGATCCATCGTTGGTGGGGTGAATTCGGTCCTGCGTGGAAACAAGGACCGAACCACCCCATCCAGCAGGGCCGGCTCGAGGGTCTCGGTCAGCGGGGGACCGCGGGGGCGCAACTTGTTCCGCGCCGCCTTGTACGGTCTCCCATAGGGATCCCGGTCGAGACTCTCCAGCATCTCGGCGTTCGCCGCGTCCCTGGCAGCGCACATAGCCGACCCGAGGGCCGCCTGCGCCTCTCTGTAAGAGGCGTACAGGAGGTCCTCGGCTGCCAGATCACGTGCGCTGCGCCGTCGGCTCCGCGTGTAGGCCCTCCTGGCCGCCACGCAGTTGGCACGGAGCCCCGCCAACTCTTCCGTCCACCAATAAACGGCACGACGGGGAGGGGGACGGCGAGACCGAGGCATGCTGGAGTTGCACACCTCGGTCAGGGATCCCCTGAGCTGCACAGCTGCGACGTCGACGTCCAGGACCTCAACAGGGGGCGACAGCCAGTCCTGCAGGAAGGCCGCCTCCTTGGCTGCCTCCCGGTCCAACCGAGTGAGAGCCCATCGAGGGAAGGGAGACCTGCCAGAGCGGGCCATCTCCCCCCGGGAGCTCGAACTCGAGGTGGAGATGTCGAACCGCACATATCTGTGGTCCGACATGGTCTCCACCATCTCCACCCGCCAGTTCACGATGCGTGCGGCTAGCAAGGGGGTGGCAAACGACACGTCAACCACCGAACCTCCGCGTTGCCGCACACACGTGTGGACCGACCCCCTGTTGAGGAGGGTCACACCGCAAGACGCCGACCAAAACTCGACGGCGCGTCCCCGGACGTTGCAGGAGGCAGCCGGGTTGCCCCAGGCCGCCGACTTGGCGTTGAGGTCGCCCAGCACCACGACCTGGCGTGGCGCCGCCCTCCCGACGACGGCAGTGAGGATTTCGAGAAAATTCTCAAAGTCTGCGAGAGGGCGGTTCGGGGAGAAATAGACCCCCACAAGGGCTAAATCTCCCCACGCGGCGGCCACGTATCCCTGACCCTTCTCTAAAAGCGAGAGGGGAGGGGAGTCCGTGGAGGACCGCGACACCACTGCCACCAAGCCGTCTCGATCGCCTACCCAATTGGCAGGGACCGAGTAAGGCTCAGCGACCACCACCAAGTCCACCAACCACTCGGCCATGGTCTGCATCAGCAAATCCTGGGCAGCCCGGCAGTGGTTTGCGTTCGCCTGGAGGATGCGATGCTCGACTCTATCCATCAATAGTCATCGCACCCCCCTCCTCCGCAGCCGTGCTAGCGGCAGGCCCGACTGGCGCCTGCGCTTTGCCCTTCTTGGCGGGGGGATTGCACATCCTCCCCTTCATCATGTGGTCTGCCGGGCGGCCGCTAGCGGCACACACTAGGCAGTGTGGCTTGGCGGCAGTGCAGGACACGGCTTTGTGGCCGACCTTGCCGCAGCGGTAGCAACTGTCCGTCCTGTCGACCTGGGACGGACAAAGGGCTCGGGTGTGGCCGATACCGAAGCACCTGTAGCAGCGCAGAGGCTGGTCTACAAGTGCTCGGACTGCACCCGAGCTGAAGCCTACGCAGAGCCGTCCCTTGTCGAGGACGGCTTTAGCAGCGGCGACTGGGCACTCGAGCCGAATAGTGCCCATGCCACCGCGGCCAGGTCTTATATCCCTGGCTTGCACCGCTGCGACGCTACAGCCACCAATGGATGCGACCGCGGCCACCACCTCCTCTTTAGTGACCGAGTCGTCGAGGTCGGCCACCTCCACCGCCGCCAGCTTTACTGGTCGGGCCACCTTGGCCACGTCCGCGACGGCCTCCTGCAGCTTGGCTGCGAAGAGGTCGGCGCTGGCACTGCCCTCCGCACCCGGGAACTCGAATATCCGAGCCCCGGTTTGGGTCCGCCGGCAAGAAACTTTGCCGATTCCCAGTTGGGTGGGATCGGCATTGGCACGCGCCCGCACCAAAATGGACGCGTACGTCTCCCCTCTTTCCGCAGCCTCCGCGGTGAGCGTCACCACGACGGCTGCGGACTGAGGGGGATTTCTCCTCCTCCGTTTTCTTTTGCCCTTCCCAGTCACCTGCGACTGCTGGCTGGGAGGTGCGACGTCGGGGGTGGCGGAAGCGGCCGTTGCCTTGCCCTTCCCCTTGCCCTTCCCCTTCCCCTTCTTAACCACTTCAGTCCAACCTGCATCGTTGGCCGGAGTGGTGGAAGGGAGAAGCGCGTCCTCTCCTGGTGGGGACGGCGCCGGCTCTTCGCGCCTCTTGTCCGCTGCAGTTGAGGACGGCCCCGGCTCTTCACGCCTCTTGTCCGCCGCAAGCGGGGGTCTGAGGCGTTGTTCCGGCAAGAGCCGGTCCTCAATACCTGCGATGCAGGCTCTCGTGAACGCCCGCTCCTCCATAACGACCTTTCGAATTATATCCTCAAGGTTGGAGGAGGGGGCTTCCACCGCAGGTCTAGGCTCTACTGCTGGCCGGGCAGTGGCGTCGGCCAGCTTCTGATGAAGCTGGCTGACCTCCGACTGCAGGCGATCGACCTTCGCCTGCAGTTGCCGCGTCTCGTCGGTCGCTGTCCTCTTGACCAGCTCCTCGACTATGCCGCGCAAACTCGCAGCACGGCATTTAAGGGCCTTCTGAAATGTGCCCTTCAGATTGGATGACTTAGATGCGACCTCCGCAATCTCCTCCTCGTCCTCCTCTGCCATCCGCTCCAGCTCGGCCAGGGAGTGGTCTGCGTACAGAACGCGACATAACCTAACCTAACCTAACCTAAACCTTACGTTACATTTCTTTTCTGTTTGCGGAATCCAGTTCTCGCCAAGATTACCTAGGTTTTACTGCGCTGTGCGCGATTTTAAAAGCCACCAGGTCGCTGAAAACTCGGGTTTTTCGTTGAAAATCGTGGTTTTTTCGACCATAATCAATTTTTTTTTGTTCTAAAAGTACTGCTGAAAACTTCGCTGCGAGCTCGCCCGCGTCGAGACGCGTCTCCCGACACCTCGCACAAGACCTCGACAAGGATTTCGCCAAAAAAAAATTTATTTTTGATTTTGCTTTGCAGCAGTCAGCCCGGACAAAAACAATAATTTCTATTGTTTTACGGCCACTCTAGCACCATTTTCTGGGGCAGAGGAGCCTTTATTTAGTGCTTTTTAGGACCTTAATAGGCAAAAACTGACATTTGACACGCCCACAGGGTTTACAGACTGAGAGCATAGTCCACACGGCAGAAGGGGTCAAGAACGTTGGTCATGCCGCGGCTGCCCTCGAGAATAAAATCGACGACGTTGCCGGTGAAGTCGTCACCAGAACCGACGGAATAAAGGAGGCCATCAGGGAAGTGGCTTGCGACCCAAAGCCTGACTCGCAAACATACGCCTACGTCACGGCAGCCAAACCCGGGCCTCGACCGGCGCTTCACTCGATGGCGGTCACCTTTGAAGGTAGCCAAGAGACTGCTGACGAGGTGCTCGCCAGGGTGAAGAAGGCGGTCGATGCCAGGGAAACAGGCCTAAAAATAAATAAAGTGCGTAAGACCAAAAACCAGACAGTCATACTGGGGTGTGACACAGAGGCTGAACTCCAAAGAGTGAAAGATAGAATTGAAAGCCGAGGTGAATGGTTAATAGTGGCGCCTATGAAGAACAAAAACCCGCTCGTCGTCCTAAAAGACGTCTTCTTGGACAGCGAGGACGGCGAGATGGTGAAGGCGCTCTATTCCCAGAACCAAACCATCTTTAGGGACTTAGACCAGGAAGAGAAAGAAATTATGATAAAATATAAAAAGAGAACAAGAAATCCTAAAACAGCGCACGTTGTCGTCCAGGTCAGACCCAAGGTATGGCAGAGGATGACGGAGGCTGGGGCCCTTTACCTTGACCTGCAAAGGGTAAGGGTGGAGGACCAGTCGCCGCTCATCCAATGTACCAAATGCTTGGCATTCGGACATGGCCGAAAATTTTGTACGGAGAGTGCAGACAGGTGTAGTCACTGCGGAGGACCGCATCTGCGCTGCGCGAGAAGTGTGTGGAATTTGTTGCGGGAAATGATCCGCAGTGCTGCAACTGCCTGCACTCGAAGCTTCAGAGGACCGATCACAACGCATTCAGTGTGGAGTGCCCGGTCCGCAATGGGACTTTCTGGCCCGGACGGCAACGGCATATGCCTAAACCTCCCCCCCCCCCCCCCCCGCTAGATATATTGAATATATAGTGATATACATATATGATAATATCAAGCACGCATCCCAGAAAACCCCCTTTGAACCAAGAAAATTAACTAGCCTAAGAAATGTCAATACATATTTAATATCTAAGTATATATACAACGTGTTGTTTTGCATCCTCGTCAAATTTCAGGAGGTTGTCATAAAATACATAAATAATCAATTGAAAGTACGGTACCGGTCAATAACCAATAAGCGCTGTTTTTTTTTGTTATTGAAATACAATGACAGAATTTGGTCTGGACTTTTTTTGGCGTCCATAGATTTCATACATATGAATCACATTTAATTAATTTTCTACGATTTTTCAATTATTCAATCCTTCTCGTAAATGCCGGAGTTATTTTATGTTTTTAAAAGCTTATCAAATGATGTTTGAATTAGGTACATTCTAAATGTTAGCACTAAAATAGTGGTGTGAGTACAAATGTTATCTGAATCAATAATTAAACGAATAATCGATATAATCGACCAATCGATCGACCCGTGTAGAGTTGGTTTAGTTTTTAATATAATTATTTTAATGCTCTATTCTTTCGTCTTTAATCAACTGATATCTGAAGAAATGCTTTTACTTTTAAATTTAATTAATAATGAATCAAAATATCACAGGATCAGATAATCGAATTGAAACGTGCAGCACTACTTTTGACTTGGCAGTGACATGTTGTCTGTGGTTGTCTGTCAAGACGCTACAGAATCCTACCGCGTTTTTCATCGCGGTTGTATTTTGTATTTTCATTTGGCTTTCTATTTGTTTTTACCCGACCTGGATTGTTTATGTACTGATTGATACTGCCCTGTGTGACTAGTGCGTTCCCTTAGGACTCCGATATTGCTTTTACGTGACCTTTAGCTAATCTTACTGTGCTCCGATTGTGCCCATTGAATTGGATTTTTGTTCTAACTCGAAACATTCATAATGGCAGATTACGATGGAGGTCATCGTCCCATCCCACGCGCATTTTATGTGTAAACTGCAATATATGCGTGAACACTGTAGGCTGCTGCGCACACAAAAATGACCTTAGTGTGGTATCTAGGATGGGCCAGACATCAAGAACATATCTCAGCACCAGCAGGGTTTCTTGATGAGATTTGGAATAAAATAAATATGTTTAACAAAATGAGGTTTTATTTTTAATCTATCCTAACCTAACATTAGGTATTATAACCCTCAGTTTTAGTGTTTACGGGGCAAGTGCGTTTTTTTTAAATGCGCGCCCAGCTTTCGTAAACATGCAATTGAGTAGGTAGGTAGGTACCTACTACTCTACACAGAGAATTTATTTGGGTTTTTCTTTTTGATCCTAGACAATTCGTAGTATGGAGACCTGCCACTGTCCTTTAACAGTATTTCAGAATAAAATCCTTGAATACCACAGAATCAGGCGACTACGCACACAGCGACAATGCAGCTGTGTGCGTGAGTGTCGACGTCTTACCTACGAAATGCTAGCGCGTAGGTACCTACGTGTGCGACCGTGCGATGACCTACGGCGACCAGTAGCAATAATTTTACCAAATTTTATTTCGGAAATCAATCATCTACTTTATTGTCATAAAGGACAATGGCAGCCGCCCATACATTGTTTTAGCTGAGGTTAAATTCCTACGTCTTTAAATGAAAAATATCTTGTTTTACTCAGCGTCATCTTCTGAATTAGTTTGTGCAAGAATTTTGGTTCGAGAAAGCCGAGAAAAATAGATATTCAGTCATGAACTTTTGTAGGTTGTGGCTATGGTAAGGTAAAGGGTACCCGAGACGATCAATCGCACTTGACAAGTCGAAGCGAATGTTGGTCGTCTAACGCGTGCATTTGACGTATATACAATAGGTATCAAGTTACAACTGGTTTGCCTGCCAGTCACCGGGATCATTGGTTTAGATATTGAGGCAATAAGATTTATTTAACATTCTAGGATTTTACAAATACTTGCTATGTTTCAGCTCAGCTTAGCAAGTTTTAATAAAATCCTAGAATGTGTGTGGAATATGTTGAGCAAGTTGATAAGAACCAATAAAACAAGTTTTATTTTTAAATGTATATTTATTCTTCATCATCCTCTCTTATAATTACTTCATCCAAAAATTCTGCAGGTGTGGTGATATTATGCTGATGTCTGGCCCATCCTAAATACCAGACTAGCGTCATTACATGAGCACAACATCCTACTGTGCGACGACCGACTAAACAATTACAACAATATTCACAGATTCCTGTCCGGCCAGGAGTATCATTTTCTATCAATACATATACATAATATTGCTTCCTGGCTACGTGACGTGACTTAATCTTGCCTCTTATTAGCGTTGTCACGCCAGTGCCTCTAAGATTATTTTCAGAGGAATCAATGTGTTCACTGGAAACTTCAATTCTGTAACCCCCGTGGAAACGTACATGCTCACCATAATAAGAGCGAGCTTGTCTTATTTGGTACGTTCCCAGGCCGAAGAGAATTAAGTCTCTATATTCTAGGGTTGGGAAGTACAAAACATTATTGCGATCAGCAGTTATACTTTGAAATTGTGTATTTCGTCTGTTCATATTTAAGGCTTCAACCATATTTGCCAGATTATTTTCTAAGTACATCCTTTCTCTAATGATCTCAAGTATTTCACTTGCATATTCATTATTTTGAAAACGAACACCAAACTTGTTCAAAAGAGCTGCTGCTATTTGAAATGTTTGCATCATGTGTGGTAGAGACCGATGAAAGTATTCTTGCCTAAAAAGTTTAAAATCTCGTTTAAAGTGGCCATTCACAGCCTCTACCACCCAACGGCAGATAGTGACACAGCGACTTCTATTAGCCTGTGCTGTAGTTAATTGGCGTTCGCCTTCTAAAAGTGATTCTGGCAAACATGTTTTATAGCCACATCCCTCTAGTAAACTTACACAGTCCCTAAAACCCCTGTCCAAAATGAACACATCATCTTCTCTGAAATATGATCTTAAAGAACTGCCAGAGGAAAATAGACCGGACATTATTTCAGCGTCTGATGTAGTTGCTTTATATGGGCCATAACAATCAACAATATATCCATCACATGCAACAATCATAAATGGTTTTAGTAAGTTCCTGTATTTATGAAGAGAATAACTTTGCTTTTGGAACATATAGTTTGAACTCTTATGTATGTAAATGTATGTGCCATCGCATATTACAATGGCATGGTTACCATTTCCCTTAAGACCATTTGGTATTAACAAATTACGTTGTACTAATTGTTCCCGCCTTAATTGATTTATGCCCAGATGAACTGGTACAAAATCCTGAAGGAGGACTTCTCTAACTTTGTCCATCAGTGACTCCAAGGTTCGTCGTGGAACTTTAACTAGTGTGGAAATTCGTTCATCTGAATCACCAGTTCTCATTTTTAATAAAAATGCGGCTAAACCCAAACTTCCTTTTTTTATTTGACCAAGGCGGGATACTTCTTCTAATAAACAATTGAATTTTTCTTTTGTTAGGCCTATCCAATATTCAAAAACACTATCATCCATTTCTTGCACATTTTCAAAGTCTAACGTTGGAGGGAATGCATTAACAAAAGAAAATATATGCTGTACCTGCTGAGCAGTGAATGTATCCATGCTGTTTTCAGAATGGAATAGTGTTTCCCATGAATTACTCATTAAATGATCTGAGCAAATTCGAGCTAGGCTTGGCAAGTAATATTTATGATTGCTTAAAACAATTGCACGTAAATTATCCGATATACCATGCAGCGTGGTACTATTACAATTAGGATACACACAATGATGGTTAGCATTGGCTGCACGTCTGTAGTCAGGTAAAACTATACTCTGCACGTCCGCTTGACGATTAGGACTTGGGTCATATGGATCAGATCCAGATGGCTGATCATCCTCTTGAGATTCCTCTGGAGCTGGATGGGAACTACTAGGTAGAGTTCTAGTGTTGTCAATAATATTACCACGTCGTGCTTCTCTTTGAGTGCGTAACCAACAAGGATGGCACACACGATCAGATACTGTTATCTGAAAATAAAGAAAAATAAATTAATAGGTCAATCATTTTAAGCTGTTATGCAGTTGCTGGTATAGAAACTTTTACTTGGATTCCCTAGTAAAATAATATGAAACCCAAGACAGTGACCCTATGAAATCTTTTGTGTTTATTTCACATATAATAAATATTAATACTTTTAATCAGGTTGTGCAGAATGCAATTTAGTATACCTGTCGTGGTGCTAATCTGCTCTCTAGAATATTTATCATAGATTGCTGTAGTTCCGAAGGGTTGTCTCTCAGTATTATGTCACTTTGTCTACGCAGAATAGAAGAGCCACATAGAAGACACACATTAGTGTGGCCTTGATGACTTGATCCAGCTTGTGGGTTGTCACTGCTTGAAACTTCTTCTTGCAACGCATGATTGACACTAAACATTGCAAGATCTCTGCATGCTTCGCAAACATAGTCATCTTCAGTAATCTGAAACCAATTGAAAATATTGTTATCTGATTTGTATCAGTCTTATAATAACACAGAACCAATATTATTGCATCTATCTTGTAATCATGAAAATGGCCAGTTCTTTGTGTTAACATCTACAAATTGAACAAAATATAAATCAATGTGTTGTGGTATCTAAAAAACGTAAAGTAATAATAATACAGGTACATAACTATGAATAGCACTAAGACTTACGATTCGAGGATGTACCCAGCTACACAGTAATGTAGTCACTCTAATATCAAGTTCCAAGACATAATATCGGCGCAGTGTATTGACGCATATATTACAGTTGACACATAGGATTCGTGTCGGTCTGCCACGACGACCTTCCATCTTGGCGGTATCTAGTAAACAACTAGTTTTCTGGTAACTAATCCACACAATTAGGCAAGATCGGCGTTCAGTAGAGAAAAAGCACAATGTCACACAGGGAAATATCGAGTCCTTTAACACGCACAGGGTCATACAGGGGAATATCACAATCAAAGTCCATAAACAGTCCGGGTCAAGTGAAAATGAAAAAGAAACGGAAAAAGCAATCGAGAGCAAAGCACATTCAAAGCACAGAACGCAAGCGTCAGTGTTTGACTAAGGTCTCAAGATCAACAAAACCGATCAATAATCGTCAATAACCAAGCTATATTTTTTTTAGATTTGGGATACTAGTCTTTTTGGCAGTCATTAAAAGTAATCATTTATTTTTACATCACAGTGTTTTGCAACACCGCAACCTCTCTGCAAAGAACACGTACACTTAGAAATAAACTGTATTGTTAATTCACTTCCTCCGTTTAATTATAATATTATAATAACAAAATAAAACTGATTACAATAATTCTATTATGATGTACTTACTGTCACTTGGCAGGATAAATATAAAATGGCAACACTAAACTGTAACGAAAAAGTCAAATAACTTTTCATTTATTTTATTTTTTTCTCCGGCCTGATCTAGTTACTGTGATACTTTGAAAAAACGTAGAAAAATAATGGAATTTCCTTCGTATATAAGTCGCTTTTAGACGCTCAAATTTTGTTCAGCTAAAATTTCGCCATTGTTCTTTCGCTTGATAATTAACTAATTTTTAAGCATCATTGGAATACGGAAATCTTACTAATGACAGTAATACTAGTGCGCCAAAGAAAAGTTCAATGACCTATTATCAGATGATTATTAAAATGTTAGTTTTGCTTTATTGCTATCCGTCAACTTAAAGTTTTCGTAATGATTTTGTTTTTATTTGTGGATTAAATTGGTTGATTTGAAATTTTCCTTCCTAATTAACGGGCTTAGGACCGGCAATAATACCTACCTTAGTTGTTATACCGATCTAGGTACCTAGTAAGTCAAAAAATGTTTTCTACGTTTGATGGAAATGGAAAGATGTGCTAGTTAAGTGTAAGTATGTGGTGATACTTTCGAATCTTAGGTATTATTGATTCACTTAAAAATCTGAAATCGACTTATTTACAGTAGGTAATAAAATTGATTAAGCTAACAACGTATTTACAAAATGAACAAATAAATAAATTACCTACCTACTTATGTTACCCGGAGGTATTGTTCAGTTTCCATCACCACACTCTTGGCACAGTCGACCACAATGTAGCTGGTTTTCTTTCAGCCTACGTAAAACTAACACCCTCGTTTTTAAAGAGTCGAAAGCACTAATTATCCTTGCACGTAATTTTGTTACACTTGTCACTTTTTAACGTCTCCTCACAAAATAAAAGTTAAGAAGCCACAGGTCCTCCGCGACCGATCCAGTAGTCAAGAAACCTTTCACGCTTCAGTAGGCGCCACACTGTGGTGTGGTGCACTCCAAAGCGGTCACCAGCCTCCCGCGTGCTTGCCCGTAGTTCTTGCTGGAAGTATTCCAGGATGTCTTCCTGCAAGGCTACAGGCAAGCCTACGCTGCCGCGTGCTTGAGCATGCCGGGGTACGTCAAACTGCCGATGATCCCGTAGTCTCTGCGTAGCAGCCAGCATGACGCTCTGTGATGGGGGTTCCCGATCGGGAAACATTTCCGTGAACATCCGGATGGCTCCACGTAGGCTGTCTCCACTGATGGCATAAAGGCGGACCATCTCTACCAACTCGACATTGGAATAATTGTCCGTCATCTTGCACTTTGCACCTATACCTACGTCTCAACGATGTACCGAGAAAGGAATTCGCAAAACGCGCGCACGCAGCGGCGACATCAAATACACTGACTACTGACTGGTGACTGTTGCTGTTAGGCGTGTGTAACTCTTTACGGAACCGACTCACTGATCCGGATCACTGAAGTGATTCAAAAGATTGGTTCACTAGCAACGTTTCAAACGCATCATTTGGCTCTGGAACATTACTTCGCGCGACACGTCGCTCGCGAGGCCACTGAGCCGCGAGCGAAAGAGACATTTGAGACACTGAGTAAGTGAGTAACTAAACTATTGACTCGCGACTGGCGAGTGAAATCTATACAATACCTATAGTCCAACAACATGATTTGATTTTGAAAGAGATGAAGAGAACTAATGAGAAGTGTATCATTCAATTCGTTATCTATCAAATATCAAAAAGTTGTCATTTTCTTTGATGTGGCACTTGTCATATTGTTTATGTTCGTTCGCGCTTGTTTACGAAAACTTTTTGAGTTCCAATTGAGTTATGTTTAGGATTTCTTTGCGTAGTGATTATTTTAATAAACACTCGCGACGTAACTCTGTGTATTCGAAACATTCTGTAATTGAATCTTTTGAGTCGATGATCCAAATGAGCCAAATGAATTGATGATCAATATATCAGTGTTTCGGAACATTTCAGTGTTCCAGATACAAATGTTCCAATCGCAAAAATGATACACTTTGGCTTTGCCCACCTCTAGTTGCTGTTGGATCAGGGGCCGCGCCGCGGGGCGGGGGGAGGCGCGGATAGGCGGTAGGCGCGTGCGGCCGTGCGCGGGGGATTAGGTACCTACGAATTTGTCGAATGATCGATGTATTGTTTGCGTTTGTTTGTGTGTGTGAAAGCGCAGTTATAAGGCTAGGAACAGACGGGCCGCATTTAAATACGTCTTGTTCACACGGATTTCCGTAAATAGCAAAAATAAATCAACGTTGTTCGTTCATGAACAACGTCGTCGGCGGGACAAAAGAGGCCAAAGAGGCGTCTGAGTTGCGGGCAGAGGTTGCCTGCCTCGCGGTTCTTATGGAGCGACTCGTTCGGGAGAATGAGTCGCTCCGGAGGGACCTTGCGGGGATGGCCAGAGCGGCCTATGTGGGGCCGCGAGGGGGCTGAGTCCGGCAACGCCGGAGGGGGGCCAAGTGCTGAGCCAGGTGCGGGACCTGGTGCGGCAGGAGCTGGCTCCCTTCCGGAGGCAGTTCTCCGTACTGGAGGACATGGTCCGGCGTCCCCCAACAGTGGCGACTCAGAGGGCCCCGGGCCAGCAGCAGAAGGCGGCTTCGTACGCGGCCGCCGTGGCTGCCAGCCCGGGAACGTCCGGCCAGGCGAAGGCGAAGGCCAAGGGGGGAGCCGCGCCAGCGCCAGCGCCTGTGGCGCCGGCGGCTGCGACGCCGGCGACAACCAAGTCGGCCCCGGCGAAGAGGGGAAGGAGGAGGGCTGGAGGGGGAGCGGCTAAGGCTGCTGCGTCAGTGGCGCCGCAGCCGCCCCCACTCCCACCCTCAGACCCTCCTGCGGCCGAAGTTTGCATGTGACTGGAGAAAAGCGGCAGGCCAAGAAGGCGAGGAAGAACAAGGCCAAGAAGCAGCGGCGGAAGGCCAACGCCATCGCGGCGGGGCTTCGCGCCCCGAAATCCGCGGCTGTGGTGCTCACACTGCAGCCGGAAGCGGAACAGAGGGGCGTGACGTATCTCGCCGTACTGAAGCGGGCGAAGGAGGCGGTGAGCCTCCAAGAGCTGGGCATCAGCGGGGGCATCGGGGTCAGGAGAACCTTGACCGGTGCCCGCAAGCTCGAGCTCGCCGGAGCGGAGAGTGGCCCGTTCGCGGACGCCCTGGCCGAAAGGCTGAGGGCGGTCTTACCCGCGGACGAGGTCCGGCTGTCCAGGCCGACCAAGCGCATCGACATGCGCATAGTGGGCCTGGATGACTCCGTGACGGAGGAGGAGACATTTGATGATTTAAAAAAAAGGGCTATAAAGGCTATATTGTAAGCAATATTTAAAAATTTCGATAAAAATGCGACTATTACTTCTAGAAAAAGATCGATAATTTGAAAACAACATATGTACTTTAGGGAATTACAAAAGCTTATCCCTATTTTTGATTATTTAGGCAAGTCTATATATATATCTATACCTGTAGGGTCTGTAGGGATGGACGATATACCTACATCGATGTAATAAGACACTCGATGAAAGTATCGATACATCGAATCAATCCAATATCGAGTAAAAATCGATGTTATTTATTCGATGCATCAAAGAAGCAAATCTCCTAGTTTACCATTGCTTTTACATAAGCGCCACTTTGCGAGTAGTCAACGCAAGGAAAAGACAAATTCGGCATCGTCATCTATGGAAAACAAATTGAATTCATAGTTGCGGAGTTTCTCCTTGCCCATTCTTTTGTTTCTATAAAATTTACGTCAGCAGTTTCAAAATTATAAAAGTAATAAAGCTTTTTGTTATGTAAATACCTTTTTTATTCATATCATTTCATTCATTTATACGCCTCATTCATATCTAATTTATAAAAAAAACAATCGATGTATAGAAAACATCCATGTATTTTTTGATATATCGATATTTAAATATTGATGCCAACATCGAAAGCCAACCAAAACCTTGAGGATCGCAGCGAAGAGAGTACTGAGGTATCAAACAAATATCAAGTAAGTATCTAACACACACAAAGTCAGAAACCAATCAGACATCTCTAGTAGCCTACACTGATGCAGATTGGGCGACTGACTAGGAAGACAGGAAGAGTGTAAGTGGCGGTGCTATCATAATAATAATTTAGTGTCATGGTTTTCAAAAAAGCAACAGACAGTATCTTTATCTTCAGTAGAGGCGGAGTATATAGCAACTACAATGGTATCTACTGAACTTTTACATTTAAAAGCTATACTTACAAATTTTAATTTCAACTCAGATACACAACTTCTAATAGACAATCAAAGTGCAATTCAAATGATGCAATGTAATGAAAATAGTAAAAGAACTAAACATTTTCATGTATAACACTTTATAAAAGACTGAATTAATAAAAACATGTTATGTTCTCTATTTCATGTACCATCCATGTACCATCTAATGAGAATGTTGCAGATATTTTTACTAAGGCGCTTTCATCAGTAAATCGCAATTATTTTATACATAAACTCAAGATTGAAATGTAACAAAATGGTGTAATTGTTACTATTGTTAGTGTTAATAAGTTAGTAAGTAGTAAGTTTAGAACCTCTAATAAACATGAATGATCAAGTCGGTGTTCATCATTTGCCCTTATTACACCAATAATATACGTATACCACCAATAGTATACGGGATCTAGGAATAATAATGGACAGAAAATTAACCTACAATGGCCATTTAGATAAGATAATTTCAAACGCGAACAAAATGCTAGGTTTTGTATTAAGAACCTCAAAGCCATTCACCAACTCTAAGACCAAAATTATTCTATATGAGACGTTGGTTCGTAGTAATCTGGAATACTGCTCACAGGTATGGTCACCTCAGTATAACTTTCATAAGCAACGCATTGAGCGAGTCCAAAAAAGATTCTTGTATCATCTCTCTTGTCAAAATAAAACCGCTAATCAATTGAAGTCATATAAAGACCGCGTTCAACACTTCCAATTTCAAAGTCTCACGAATCGTAGAAAGGTACTTGATCTTTGTTTTCTGCACAAACTGATGACATCCCAAATAAATAGCGACCTTCTATCAAAAATATCTATTCATGTTCCCAGTAGATTACCGCGTTCCCACACCTACAATCTGTTCAGTCAATCTAGGCGCAAAACTAACTTAGGTGACAACTCTCCTCTTACAAGAGCAACAAAATTGTACAACGCTATATGCCGCAAAGCTGAAATCGATATTAATCACGACAGTTTCAACACTTTTAAAAGAAAATTGATTAAGCACTTCCGGGCAGAGGACATTTGATTTATCGTTCCAATTATTAATACAAGACGTATATTATAATCTTCATTTAACGTAAATTTAACCTAAATGTAATTTCTTGATTATTTTATGTGTATTTTTTTAAATTAATTTTAGATATTGACATACTACTTTTAAATATTGACATAAATACTTTCTTCATTTGACATAATTCTCTTTACTGGCATAACTCAAATAATATCAATTCAACTTGTACTTTGTTTTATTTTTTGTTGATTCATCATCTTAATCTTAGTATGTCAATAGCTCATATAGCTCAAACGTATTTGTATTTTTTTTAACGAAAATTTATAGGTACCTAGTTATATTATAATAATATTCAGTCGGAGCATGTAGACTCATTAATGTGTAAGCTGTGGTTACCTGTAATTGAGTGTGCACCACACAGAAACGTACTGTGAAATAAGTTTATATTAGGTACTAGCTTCTGCCAGCGACTTCGTCCGCGTGGAATAGTTACTTTACCCCCGATTTTGAAACTCTCAGCCCGATCGGTTTAAAATTGACAAAGTTTCATACAAACGTTCATCCCCTTAATAATGTTAACTTTTTTTAATCAGGGATGAGTGAGAGTATTATAAACGTAAGAGTAAACAAATATAATCAGAAAGCTCCGAACTGCTAAACTATCGGGAGTTACACGTGTTATTGTGAGTCAACCATAAAAGATAGACATATGCTGTAGTAGGATATTTTTTAGATAATTTTATGTAAAACATTTCCGTAATACATGATTTCTATGTAACTTTTACCATTAAGGCTACACACGCGACGGAAGCTTAAAAGATGGAGTAACTTCTCCCGTTTTCCCAACATTTTCCTTCACTGCTCTGCTCCTATTGATTGTAGCGTGATGAAAAGTATACTATAACCTGCCCAGGAGTATGAAGAATAATTGCACCAAGTTTCGTTAAAATCGGTCGAGTAGTTTTTGTTTCTATAAAGAACATACAGACAGACAGACAGACAGACAGACAAAAATTTTACTGATTGCATTTTTGGCACCAGTACCGATCACTAATCACCCCCTGATAGTTATTTTGAAAATATATTCCTTGTACAGAATTGACCTCTCTACAGATTTATTATAAGTATAGATAAGTTTTTTTGTAGTGTACTTACTTGTTGGTAATCCTTAAATAAATAAATAAATAAATAATAAGCATTGTCATACAGCGTGGCGATGCGGAATTTTTCGACGCCATCTTTTGACTAGTTTTAATTTTATTTGATTAAGAGATTTTTATTTACTTAAGTGTATTTTTTCCCACGACGGAACGGAGATAGTGTATGCGTTTGGGGTGAGAGGATGTTTGTTTGTTTTTATAGAAACATTCAGATAACTTCGTCATTCGCAAAGAATATGTAACAATTGTTGAAAAATATCAAGCCTTACGCCCGCCTAACACTCCAAGCAATCGATTTTTTCTACAATACCGCAACGGAAAGTGTATAAGACAGCCTATGGGGATCCCACGAGACATAGCAACATTTCTTGAACTTCCAGAACCCATGTTTTACACGGGTCATTGTCTCCGACGAACTCCAGCCACACTTTCGGCCGATTCAGGAGCTGATCTCCTGTCCCTTAAGCGCCATGGAGGCTGGAAGTCCAATGCGGTTGTAGAGGGATACAGAGAGGATTCCATCCAAAATAAGTCTAAAACATGTGAAGGCATCGTAGGAGCCATTACACTGAAAGAGCCTCAGTCAGATCCTTGGACTGGCCCTTCTACATCAAAAACGATCCATTACGAAACACCTAGCGATCGCCCTCTTTCGCCAACATTTACGCAAAGGGAATCCAAAAAATCAGTACTACTATTAAGTATGACAGATAGTTTACCTAAAAACAGTACAAAGTCACTAACACCAACATTACAATACCTAACAAAAATAAGCTTAAGTAACTGTAGCATTAACTTTGAATTTTTCTTAATTATACCTAAGTATTATTTGTTATACATACCTAATTTAAAGATTATTCTGTAAAACGTATTGAGTTATTGACCTATCATAATCGATTATCTATTAACTAAACTGAAATAAAAGTATCTCGTGATTGTAAATGTGTTTTTGTTTTTTGCATATAGTCATTTCCACGCTGAGGTGGGATGAAGAGTTACGTGTTGCACTCGAGTGCAAAGATTTTTCACCTTGTGCTCTTTTCGCTCAGGATTCTAATTTTTGAATCAGTCGTTGCACTCGTGATTCAATTTTAGAATCCTTCACTTGCTCGGTCATCAAAATTGAGCACGCGGTTAAAAAGCAACTTTGCACTCTTGTTTAACAAATAACTATTGATTTTGAAAGTTTTTTTTGGGCTGGAATTGTGTGCTTTAAAGATTCACAAGTACCAGGAGGCCAGAATCATGTCGAAGTATTTTAGGGGCTGGAATAGTGAGAGGTCAGTATTAGTTGCTCAGTGGCCAGCTTGAGAGTTACCGAAACGCAGGAGTCCAACAACTCGCTCACGATGTGTTATCCAAGCGAGCTGCTGAGACGCCAGTACAACTACTACAATATCACATTTTATATTCACGCAGACGACGTCGTGGGCAGAACCTACTGTTTAAATCATTTTTACTCCGAAAGTAGTAATAACTAGTACTAAGCATATTTTTAATACACGGAATTGTTCATCTATACTAATATTATAAAGCTGAAGAGTTTGTTTGTTTGTTTGAACGCGCTAATCTCAGGAACTACTGGTCCGATTTGAAAAAATCTTTCAGTGTTAGATAGCCCATTTATCGAGGAAGGCTATAGGCTATATTTTATCCCCATATTCCCACGGGAACGGGAACTACGCGGGTGAAACCGCGAGGCGCTGCTAGTCTATACTAATATTATAAAGCTGAAGAGTTAGTTTGTTTGAACGCGCTAATCTTAGGAACTTCTGGTCCGATTTGAAAAAATCTTTCAGTGTTAGATAGCCCATTTATCGAGGATGGCTATAGGCTATATATCATCACGCTAAGACCAATCGGAGCGGAGCAGTCATGAAAAATGTGACACAAACGAAGTTGTGCGGACAGCTAGTGTCTAATAAAATTCATAACGCTGCATACAACAATTTTGAAAAGTAACTTGTTTTCAATGTTCCAATATGATTCAGGGAGCAGATCCTTGCGCCCTCACCTTGATCTTCCCGGACACGCCCCGGCACACCAGGAGCTGCGGCTAGGCTGCCACCGCTAGCGGCCATACAAGCATGTTTCTCATCTTCTTAGAGTATTTATTTATTTAATACTTGACGCACACAAATGTGCAGAGGCGGACTTAATGCCTTAGACATTTTCTACCAGTCAAATTTTGGGTTTAAACACAATAACAGTGTAGTATTGCCGGGCAACAGTGTTTTAGGAGCGCGATGCTTCAACTATAACGCACAGCATTGGGGTCCATAAGTCAGTATTGTACCTACAGATGTAAGTGTACACAGATGGTTGTGAGTTCCAGAGTAGGTATCCGTGCCGCAGATAGTAGGCGCTGTGCGTGTCGCGGAGTCGCGGAGTGAACACTAGGTATTGCGATAGTGAGCAGATAAACGTTTCTATGTGGTATTATTACGAGCCCGGTATCTGAGCCAAGCGCTTGCCACATGCATCGCCCGGGCATGCTGCGAGTGTTCCCGAGTGGCTCGTGCTGACACTGCCAGGGGTTAGCGAATGGGTGATCACTAAAGAAAATCATCAGATAGGTACAGTTTGGGTTTATTGGTGCTAGTCGGTAGGTGCGGGAGCTATGCGATTACTGCTTGGTGGCGGCCTCGTGCAGCTTCTTCTGCATCTGCTCGGCCTGCTTCACGAAGTCGTCGTAGGCGGACTTGATCTTGGGAGCCAACTTCTGGTTGGTGGCTTCCAAGTTGCTGGCGACTTCCTTGGCGAGCTTCTGGGTCTCCTGCAAAACCGGAAGAGTAACGCATTAGTACGACCCAACACGAGTTGCTGCTTAAGCAAACCAGCCCACAACGTCTCATGGACGCAGTAATATAAAATGACAAAGCTTTAGGCTGTGTACAGGGGTGGCCACACACCTGCACGGTGCTCTGCACGGCGGCCTGCAGCTTGTCGCGCAGCGCGCCCGCCTGCTGCTCCACGTCGGGGTGCGCCTTGCGCAGCTCGGCCGCGGTCTTCTCCAGGTTGGCGCGGGTCTGCTCCAGGGCGGTCCTGGCCTTGCCATTGGCGTCACTCATCTGTAATAACAACGTCACTTACTACTGGATTTACAAAGCATTTATGACGTCATTGCAATGAAAAGAAACAAGATATTGGCGTCACTAGTATTATGAAGCAGCGTGAATCAAATCGGCCTGCAAATCTTCCATTTTTTGTCAGCTAACAACATTTATAACTTTTTTTAAATGTGGGAAAAGTTTTCGAAAAACTATATTGGACTTAACTACATTTTTGAGAGTCTTTTTTATTTAGACAATGCCTTGGACACAGTTCACGTTTTCTATACTTAGTCTTTAAACGATAAACAAAATCTGATTTTTAGACGATCGATCCCAATGTATTATATTACACAATATTACGAGCAATGAACGAAAAATACCGGGTATGATGTTCCTCAAGGCAGTATATTGAGCCCTTCCCTGTTTCGGATTCATGTGCACGAAGGACTTTTCATGCACATAAATCTGACAGACTTGTTCAAACGACATTTACCATCAAAAGGAGTTGCCAGATATACGAACGCTCAACTATGTAGTTTTAACTGCAAGTTATTGTTTTGTTAAACCCATAGTTAATTTATTATTTTAGATCTACTTTTAGCAACTGCGTCATGATATAAATGTTTGAATTGCCAATGTTAACTTTTTGTGTTATTTACATAGAAAAAGGAACATTTGTAACAAATATTACAGGCACTTTTGAATCCAGTCGGTCAGTTGAAGTTGGCCCATTCTTAAACTTCTTATGGAGAAGATCCTCTAAAAACTTTTTGGTTATGTTTTAGATAAACTTCTGTTCGCCTTAATATATACTATTTTTAATGCCACACTGATGGTTTAGGAAGACGTAGTGAAAGTACTCACCGCGCCCTGCAGGCTGTTGGAGAGAGCGGACAGCTGCTGCAGTACGGAGTCGGAGCCTTCTTTCAGCGCCTTATTCAGTTCCTGGGTGTTCTTGGAGTTGACGAGCGAGTTCAGCTGCTCGCTGAACGTCTTCTGGAACTCGGCGGCGTGCTTCTCGAGGTCCTGCAGCGGCGAGCTGGCGGGCGCGTCGCGGCGCACCATGGCGGCCTGGCTCTGTGGGCAGACGGGACGGTGAGCGACCAGCACACGGACACCGACAGGATGAACAGGCGCCGAGCGCAGTACTCACCAGGGCGATGCAAGCGACCAACACGAACAACTTGGCGGCCATTGTGATGAGAGATTCAAGTGCGGGAGATGGAGTCGGGATACAAGTGTACCTGCCTGTAACACAACTGTGAATGTGCCGAGGGATGGCCGGCCGGCCGTTATATACAGCGGCGCAGATAGCGGCCGGCGATAACGAGGGGCGGGCGCGAACCTACACCGCAGGGTAAAACTTTCCTGCCGGCCCCCCGGCCCCGGCCCGCGCGCGCGGCCCTGCCCTCTGGCCCGCCGTGTTTACAAATACTGGCCATCCGGGTGCGCGCCGGTGACCGCTGATAGCGCTGCGCTAGCTAACCTGTGCACTATCAGCGCACTGCACGTCGTGCACGCCTCACGCGCCTTGTGACACACTTCCTACCACGTGCGAACTACCGCCGAACAGCCGACACCCTCATGTTTAACGCAACTACTGAGCAGGTAACAGATTCTTGATCTGCTGTTTGAGTCCGGAAATCACCACATGATCAGAACTACGCATGTGGCTTTATTTTGTGGCTCTTATTTTGTGGTCTTTGCAAAATAAAATGACAATTTTGTTGATTCATTATTCCCAAGCTCTGTTAGTTGCAGTTGATTGGATATACTCGTGCAAGGTGCCCGTGGTCGGCAATCGAACAGGGGTGCATGTTTGCAGGAATATGCAACCATCTCAAGATAATAAATTAGTGTAGGTAGGCCGCGCTCCCAGAGCCGCTGTAACATTGCTAAATAATACAAAGTCACCTTGTAGGAGACGTTTTAATGAAATCAAGCAAGGTAGCATCAACTGTATGTCTTATGTATTATTATTTAATACAAAGTTAAATACAATTGGTTTTCTTTTCTTGTCTGTCTAAAGAGTAGGTAAGCAGGCGCGCTTAGTTCTTCTAAAATGTATGAATTTGATGTTATGTTTGCTACAATTTAGAGAATGTTCCGCGTCATCATCGAAAGTCGATATGTTTAAACTGAAGTAAAATAAAGAGATCTCGGTGTTTTGCCAAGTCATACAAGAGGGAGTGGTGCGCAGGTAGCTGCGGGCCGCGCGGGGCCGCGCTCAGGCGGAGGGACCTTGGACACAATTACTAATGGCTCCGCTATCGGTATGATATCTGTGCTAATGTGCGCGGCGACAAAGTTCAGCGCGTATCAGTGCCAGCCGACCACTCATCACCTTAATGTGCTCATTATTTAATTCACTGTATGCAAATAGTATGTCTGTCGAACATTTGATTAGTTTTAATATTCATTGTTTAATCTGCCTGTTCGCTAGAGTATTATGTACATCAGCGTCGCTCATTCGTTTGGTTGGTCTGCGCGGTCACGTATGCGTTACATGGCTGGGGGACACAGTCACACGGCGGTCCCCGGCAGCCGCCGCACACAACGCGAGCACAGCGTGCGGGACAGTCGAGCTGGCCGGGGCGACGCCATCCAAACGCGTCGTGTCCCGAGCCCGAGGTGACTCCTTGCCGTGTAATCAAACAACTTAAAAAGTCGACCCGTATGGATGTCATATCGTAGGACTTAGGTACATGTAGGTACATAATATTCGCTTATGTTAGACTATGGCGACTTCTGTACATGCACTGTAGTATGGATTGTACCGTAAAATGCTTATTGGTTTCCTAAAGGCATAGTCATATTAGATAAATACCCGATAAAGTTCTGTTCTCATTTACCAAAAAAAAATGTTTTTCCTATTACAGAACAAGTAAAGCTAACAGCGATTAGGGTACATTCTTAACCGGAGGTGACCAAAGCAAAACTTGATAACCGTCCCCAAACAGCCGCAAGTCGTCTCCGCCCGCGCCCGGCCCGCTAGTGCACATTCATTGCTTCACAAAAGGGAGGCAATATTCAACCCAAATGTAATATCGTATTGTCAGAATTGTACAGTTTCTGTATATGTTAACTTATACCAGCTACTATTGTGTGTGTGTCTTCACATGGGTGCCAAATTTCATAAGTGTATGTTTGTCCACGCATTTCTCGAAAACTTTAAGTGCGTCGGATTGCAAAAAATATTTAAAGTTGGACTATAGCCTGAATTACAATGCAAGGAACAGTGGAAGTTTCGTTAAATTGGGTTCAGTAGTATTTGAGATAGAGTATAATAATATCAGTCACTAAGAAAATTCTCGTTGGATTAACAGCGTACCTATTCCTGAAACGTTATATAACTCGTTGTTTCAATGTTTGCGTACAGTTATGCTCTAGCTAGCTAATCTCGATGAAAGTTTCAAAAAAAGCTTTTTATTTTACAAAAAAATACAACCGACTTCCAAACAAAAAAAAAACAAAAAGTAAAAATAACTTTAAAATTTCGGAAGTCGGAAGTTGGGATAGCAGGAGAAATAAACGTAGTCACTCGGCAGAGGCGGCGTGCGGCGTGCGGCGTGCGGCGTGCGGACGAGTGCCGCGGGCGGACACGCTCGCTTGGGCTGGCACCAGCTCGAGGAAGTAGTTGATAGATGTATCAATATGCTAATATGCAAAACATAAACGAAAACGGGAGTCAAGTTCAGTGTTAAGCACATGTCGACATCAACGACAAACCTACCTATTGAAACGTAATGGGCGCCGCGGTCTTCAGATAAACTTGTTACCAGCAAATGAAATTGTTATAAGATACGTATGTTGACCTCGTATAACATAAAGATGATAAGGTAAGCCAAATATAGGATAACATGGCGGTGGACACTAGCCACGTCCAACTTGAGCGTACATTGATCTGATTTCTAGGTTATCTACAGAATGGTACACATTAGTTCTCAACGCTTTTGTCGCTGAAGCCGACGATGGCGCTTAGTATTAACATTGAACTTTTCACCTTTCATGTTTTAAATAATTGGCATATTCAGCCAACTATTTTCTCTTTTTCACATTTAGGTATGTTTCGATGGGATTATACTAACTTAACTATTGAGCAGGCACATATGTACATAAACATTTCAAATTCAGTAGACTAACACCGATGTAACAAGAATTTCGAATAGTGTGCAGTTGGAACAATTGATAATAACCGCCTTTTTGACGTCGGTTAAAAACGTAGATTGTATGCGAGAATGCGAGCAAAGCCGCATTCTGCTACAAGCCCCTTCAGTATATGAGACCCGGACGAAACATTTCTTTATCCAGCTTATGAGTGAACCAAGACACCGGCCGCGCGTGTGTGTGTGTGGCGCGGTGCGCCGTGTGTTATTGGTCTGACGATTTCGTAGAAACACGTAATTTGCGATAAAAATACATAATTATAAGAAATAATTGAGTGACCTCCGTCCGCGCAGATATTGGGTTGGTGATCGAACGTTAACCCTCCGTCAGCACTCCGGGAGTGATAAGCAAGCCGTGACCTTCAGGGTTGCGTCTCATGTACCTATTGCCTACACGAAATGATTGCTCAATTCACAAGTCTGTCCGGACGATGTGAGTGCGACAGCAGAGAGCGCGCCTGCGCGGGAGCCGCTTCTCGTGACCGAGCGCGGCGGGACGCGTGTCAGTGACGGAACAACCACCAGCAATCAATCGGGTGTGGATTTGCTTGTTTGCTGGTATTGTCACACAGGCAGGACCTCTTACGGAGTTCTTAAAGAGGCGTTGAAGGATCGCATACATGTTCACAGCTGGAAACGAATGTATAACCATGGACAAAGTTCAAAGACGATCGAGGTTTTATACTAATGGTGCAGCGGGCAGCGGGCCCATGTGAATTGGAAACGTGTACGAGACTTGAAATTCGGCAGATTCATATCGCACAGAACATGAGTTTACAAAGAGTATCTAGTTAAACGCGGGAGGCACATGTAGAAACAGCGCAGCGGGAGGTAGCACTAGGGCTCAGGGGCAGGGCGGGGTGCACGACGAGCGCGTGACCGCGGCGCGTGCACTTTGCACCCTATCTCTAATGAGCTCGTCGTCTAACGATGCAAACACTAATTAACGATCACAACGTGTAAACAAGTCCGCACCCCCGAGGCCGGCAGCACGCCGCGCCCGCGTGCGGCCGGCCGCGGGGCGGCGCGCGCTCGCCCGCATGCGAGGGACTACTCTATGAGCACTCACCTGGCCGCCGCTCTAGTCGCACATCAACACAATATTAAACTAACAAATTGCTATTGTCCTCTTTATATGCTACTAAATAATACATTCAAACGATGCAGCAGTAGTATGCTTTAGGGCTGACACGTTATTTTTTTATATTTATGCTTTCAAGTACTTTAATTTAAAATGACTTCTTCATCTTATAAGGTGCGGTATTTTTCTGGGTTCAGGCATCGCTGTAGGTATGTGTAATTCGTTTATGACTGCAGCTTCTGCAAGCAGAATTAGGAGAATGGGTACGTCATAACAGCTGTAAGGTGTCACGAAGTGTATCTCGTACGTTTTCGTTTATTGACAAGTACTAGTAGCACCTTCCATCATTTCCACGTCGCTAGGGGAGATAGGTGGCAGCCCTGCACAGCGGACAGTGCGCGGCTCGTAATAACGGACATCCAAAAGCGCGAGCGAAGGTCGCCTTTGTGTCGGCCATTGTGTCGCTGTCGCCACACGTACTGTCGCGCACAGTGTGTCGCGCGGAAGACACCGGCCAATAGGACAATGAAGACTGCGAAGCTGAACTTTACGGCGATGTGTAACACACTGACCGTCGCGGTCGTGTAGGAGACCGCTTCTTTCCAAACATAATTCTGGTCAACGTCCTATAGGTTTCGACTTACTTGCGGGAATAAAAATGTGTAGCATAAAAGTTTGACATTAGACTTGATACCTACCTCCACACGTTCCTAAGAAAAAGATCTTGGACTCTTGACAAACAGACCGATTGATGAATAAAGAAAATATCCGACAATACCGCTTTTCCAATTGAAGAACGGAACCTTAAAAAAAACAGTTTTAATAAAAACTTGCTTCTGCCAGCGACTTCCGTGACTTCCGTTCCTTCCGACTTCCGTTCTGTCCGCGTGGAATAGTTACTTTACCCCCGATTTTGAAACTCTCAGCCCGATCGGTTTAAAATTGACAAAGTTTCATACAAACGTTCATCCCCTATTTTATCCCCTTGGGGGTAGAATTAATCAAAATCCTTTCTTAGCGGATGCCTACGTCATAACATCTACCTGCATGCCAAATTTCAGCCCGATCCGTTCAGTGGTTTGGGCTGTGCATTGATAGATCACTATTTGTGTGTGAAATATGTACAACTTACAACAAAAAAAGACATGAAAGTAAAGCTGAAATGCCTGTGCAATATTTTTTTATATACCTATTATAATATTTTATATTATAATAACCTATAGGTACCTACTTCACTTAAGAATAAATACCTATAACTACGTATAACTAATTAATAAAAGTATCTACGCTTTTACCTACTTAATACTAAAAAAACAGAACATAAATTAGCCAAAACTAACCTATCGGTATCTAAAAATCTATGCTCCTACTTCTACTACTACCTACTTCACCTAAAAAGAAATAAAATTGAAACTATTAATAATTTGTAATTTGAACGAATATTTAAACATTACCAAAATAACTAATAAGTACCTATTTTATAAAATAGCAACAAAAGTTACACAAAAATAATCACAATAACATCTTACAGCATGCGCGATGGCTTATTATTGTATTCATGTATAAGTTTGGTGTTTTTATACCGATTTCTATGATTCTTTTTTTATTGAATAGGTAATAATGTTAACTTTTTTTAATTAGGGATGAGTGAGAGTATTATAAACGTAAGAGTAAACAAATATAATCAGAAAGCTCCGAACTGCTAAGCTATCGGGAGTTACTCGTGTTATTGTGAGTCAACCATAAAAGATATACATATGCTGTTGTGGGATATTTTTTAGATAATTTTATGTAAAACATTTCCGTAATACATGACTTCTATGTAACTTTAACCATTAAGGCTACACACGCGACGGAAGCTTAAAAAATGGAGTAACTTCTCCCGTTTTCCCAACATTTCCCTTCACTGCTCTGCTCCTATTGATTGTAGCGTGATGAAAAGTATACTATAACCTGCCCAGGAGTATGAAGAATAATTGCACCAAGTTTCGTTAAAATCCGTTGAGTAGTTTTTGTTTCTATAAAGAACATACAGACAGACAGACAGACAGACAGACAAAAATTTTACTGATTGCATTTTTGGCACCAGTATCGATCACTAATCACCCCCTGATAGTTATTTTGAAAATATATTCCTTGTACAGAATTGAACTCTCTACAGATTTATTATAAGTATATAGATATAGATAATCCGACGTCTTAAAAAAAAATTATAATCTCTGAATTTCGTTCTGAGTTTCTGAACTTTACGAACTTCAAATTTCTTTTACTTACATGCCGCACATGAAGTGACGAACCTTTCGTACGTAGCGTCGAACGATACACGACCAGGACTTCTCGCAGCACGAGATGCGACTGCAACATTGCTAAGTTCCTTTTTTTGATACCTACATATACATAAAAAAACGAACGAAGTCGCTGGCGAGTTGGTCGCATCTATATTACTTATAATAAATCTGTAGAGAGGTCAATTCTGTACAAGGAATATATTTTCAAAATAACTATCAGGGGGTGATTAGTGATCGATACTGGTGCCAAAAATGCAATCAGTAGAATTTTTGTCTGTCTGTCTGTCTGTATGTTCTTTATAGAAACAAAAACTACTCGACCGATTTTAACGAAACTTGGTGCAATTATTCTTCATACTCCTGGGCAGGTTATAGTATACTTTTCATCACGCTACAATCAATAGGAGCAGAGCAGTGAAGGAAAATGTTGGGAAAACGGGAGAAGTTACTCCATTTTTTAACCACTGAACGGATCGGGCTGAAATTTGGCATGCAGGTAGATGTTATGACGTAGGCATCCGCTAAGAAAGGATTTTGATTAATTCTACCCCCAAGGGGATAAAATAGGGGATGAACGTTTGTATGAAACTTTGTCAATTTTAAACCGATCGGGCTGAGAGTTTCAAAATCAGGGGTAAAGTAACTATTCCACGCGGACGAAGTCGCTGGCAGAAGCTAGTATAAAATAAAAACTATTCATAGTAAAAAAAAATGTTTCAGTTTTTTTACTACGTAGGACAACTGAATTATGACTATGTGGTGTATTGTGTAACTACAACAATGAATAGCTACTATTGGGCGACACAACAGGGGCGGCGCAGCAAGCGGTGGTGCTGAGCGTGTGCACGCGATTTTGTTTGCAAAGTGATCATAATGTATGGGGTTTGATGATAGTGCAGGTATACAATATAATTTTAGTTAGCTTAAGCGTTTTTTTTATTGAAGTTTATATAAAATTAAAATCAAAAGTTTTTATTCAGACTAGGCTGAGCGACAGCACTTTTTGAACGTCAAATTTTACATAAAGACAGTCTCCCAAAACGCCCACCCGTCACCACTTCCTAGTGTTTTAGCTGGGAAGAAGAAGTGGCGCAACAAACTCCCCAGCAACACATCTGTCTGTTGCGTTTTAAGAACTTGAATTTATACAATAGTATGCAAAGTCATTAGATGCCAAAGGTAGGAAAAAAAATCAATTATACAACATGGAAATCATACATCAATTCACTATAAAACATTGTAAAGAGTAGATTGAGTCAATTAAGTAAAAATAGATTGACCTACATAGTCATAAAAAAATTACACAAAAAAAAAACAATTATATGAACTCATATAACCTGTCATAAGCTAACTTATAGAGAAAGAACATGATAAATATGACATTGTCTTGCGTTCAACACAGTGACCAACTATCCTTATCGTCTAACGGCCGAAACCAATAACCGATCTATCACTTACTGGAGATAGAAAAACAAATGAAACAACAGAAAAATTGCATAGGTTTTCTGTTGTTTCAATTGTTTTTCTACCTCCAGTAAGTGATAGATCGGATATTGGGTTCGGCCGTTAATAGTCATTAATAGAATAGTATGCCTTCGAACAAAGGTTAGATTTAACTTTAGCTTTAAATGAGTTAAAAGGCAGGTCAAGAAAAGAAAGCGGAAGTTTATTGTAAATACGGATACCGAGCCCCACAAATGACTCGTGGACCTTACGAAGTCGGTGGAAGGAGATATCGACCGGGCCCGGGTCGATCGCGCGTCGTGTTCCGCGCTCGCCTCGATCGTACCTCTCATTCCCAACAATTTGCCTTTTCAATTCAAACTCGTGCGGTTTCCCGCGAGCGATTTCAGCGTAGTAGTCGGGGGCCCCATAGATGAATATGGGGGCCCTTGGGGTAAACTTGCACACAATTTAGTGAAGTCTATTTTAAATGACAGACAGCTTGTGCTTGTTTCTGGTGTTAAAGTTGTGGATGTCGCTCGTTTTATAGTATAGATGTATATTTTGCCTCATATATAGAATGTTTGCAAAAATGAGTATCGCATGCTTAGCAAGCTGGCAACAAGAATATGGTTAAGCCATATTTATACTATGGTTAAGCGTGCTATCGCGCTCAGCGCTACACAAGGAGCTAAAATATATTTAGGTTTAGTTTAAAACTCAAACACGAAAGTTTCGATATTGGGTAAAGGTTTAGTATCGTTTGGCAGGATTTGGGGAGGGAGAGGGGGAGGGGAGGGGAGAGGGGGGTGACCCTTCCCCCATGGCACCACTCCCGTAAAAAGGCAACGCACCGTTTCCGAGAAAATCGAATTTTAGTAACCTAACCTCAAAACACTTAAAGTGGCTTAAAAAGCGTTTCGGAGCCCCGCTTCGCGGGGCTCAAGGGTTTAAAAAAAAATAACCACGAAGGAGTGGCGGAGTCTGCTCGCTCGCTTCGCTCGCTCACTAGACTCCGCCACTCCTTCTAACCTAACCTGTCCGAGTCGGGGTGCCCCATGTCCCGACCTCGCTTCGGTCGCTCTTGCATCCTAAATTCTCCTTGTAACACTAGTAAACTGCCTTTTGCACATACATACAATTTGGTATAAACACATCACATTAAGTTATTTATTTTATCCAAAATTTATCACTTTGATCAATTCCTCAAAAGGATCACTTTTATTTCTTTCTACCAAGTTTGAAAAAAGTCACAATAATACTTCAAAACAAACAGAGAACATTCACGCAACTCGGGAAGATGCGGAACATAAACGGAATGTTGACATAGACACAACATGATTGAAATGTCTTTTTTTACGTTCCGTTTTACCGATTTTGCACGATATTTACACCACAGACACTATATTGTGACAGATTTGGTTGTCAAACACCCATTTTAACGTTCCTTTTTCCGCTTATTCAATTTGAGGTTAGTAACTTATTTTGTTAATTTCTCGATAAATATGCGTTACCTTTTAATAAGAGTGGTAGCGTTATAATCAGGGACTCCAGCTCTTCCAGATTCAATCGATTTTACACCCCAACTCCTGCCAAACGATACTAGACCCGACCCCAGTTGACTTAAAACTAAAACCTTAACACTGTCTCTAGCTACCCCTACCTATTGCTCTCCATAAGAATCACAACACTGACACAAACTTGGAACAGCCTCTGGGCTCCCCGCCAGAGAGGCCAGGCAGCAGGTCCGAAGGCGAGGCCCCCCAGTAAGGCCTGCACGCGGGCTCCAGTACTTCCGCGGTGCGAACTCCGGTGGTGGTTCTTATTTGAACCCTGTAGTAACGCTCGGTGATGGTTTTCTTCGGATAGACTTCAGTTGAGCCCTGTAAATACCTTCCATCCCGGCTCCTCCACCTGTTCCGCACTTCAAAATTCCACACGTCTCTTTTCTTCCGGAACAATTCAAAATTCCATTCAGTTAGAGTGCCAGTGAGGTTTATGGCCAGTATCCCATTAACAAATAATCTAAGTCTGAGAGCGTGCATAAGAATTTTAGAAGTACAGTTTACAACATAGCTATACAGAAGGAAAACAGAATATAGCTTAACGTCTTATATTAATCTATTAAACACAAATATAAAGTGAATTTTAGTATTTAAAATAAGTTAAACCTTTTTAGTAAAGCTATAGCGCAATTACCTACATAAAAAAGTTACAGCTTGACAAACTCTGACGTGAATGTCACAACAATAAAAATAAACAACAAAAATATTAAAAGGTGATTTTATATTCAGTGAAATCGTTTAGAATCAGCGCTTAAAGCATTCAATAACGAATTCCACTACTAATACAAGCAGTTCATTAATTTCAGTATATGTAACTGTGAAGATAATCTAAAAGTCAATAATGTGAACATAATGAGATGTTACAATGGTTATAAGGCATAAAATACCTAAAACGTAAGTGTTTAATAGTACAATATGATAGTATCTGCAGTATGTAAAGTACAGATACTATAATTGGATCATTCAATATCAGAATTGTAATATCGGAACTTGCGTTCCGAGATTCCGATATTGCGATATTCGGAGATTCCGAGATTCATGCCCTAAATTAGGGCCCCGTCTTCTTTGCTGACGGCTCTTTGAGGCGCGCGTGGAACACGACGCGCCGTTGACTCGGGCCTGGTTGCTATCGGACGGCGAGCCACCCATAACTCGCCATCCGCAGGTCCGCGCCTACGGTGGCCGAGAATCGCCCTGCGTTTCCCGATGCCCGGGGCGTCTTTTTCTGTTGCGGCGGCTGGAGTTCACGCTCCCTCTCTCCCCGGCTTCCCTCTCTCGCACGCGTTCCACCTCCTCCTTCGCTAGCATTACTGCTTCGCAGAAGGAGGTGACCGCTTCCCATGCCTCCTCGCTCCGGACCATGGTTTAAACCAGTGCCGGACGCGAGAGGTCACCGCCACCGATCGCCTCGACAAGGACACGGCGTTGTTCCGTCCAAGCCGGGCAGACCTCAACCGTATGTTCCACCGTGTCCTCCTGGCGATCCACACAATGTTGACACCCGGACGTGTCCTCCCGCTGGATCCGACACAGGTACCTCCCGAAACAGCAGAGTCCGGTGAGCACTTGCGTCAGGCGAAAGGTGAGGACGCCATAGCGTCTCTCTAACCACTCCCCAAAGAGGGGACTTATCGCCGCAATGGTGGCTCCATAACTCCGTGAGATCCCGCGGGAGTTCCGTCCGTTGCGCAGAAATTTGCTGCGGCAGCAGAATTTCACTCCGGCGGAGCGCCTCCACGTGCAACATGTAAACGTTCGCGAGGGCTTTCGCCTCCAGATCCCACGGCAGCAATCCGGCAGGAGATTCGCCGCCTCGCCGGAGACCGTGCGGTAACTCCGGACCAGCCGAACGGTCATGACACTCTGGGACGCTACCACGTGGCGCGCCGGCAGTCGCTTTAGCGACAGCGCCCACACCGCGGCCCCGTAAAAGGACATGGACCGCACGATCCCCGCATACAGCCTCCGGCAGGGGGCGTTTGGTCCCCCTATATCATGGGCAAGAGCTGCTTGAGCGCAGCCCCGGCCCGCCCCAGTTTGGGAGCCAAACGGCGGAAATGTTCCGCAAAGTTCCACCGACTGTCGAGGACGAGACCCAAGTACCTCGTTATCTGGGATCCCGATGGTGGCCCGTTCCGAGAGCCATGAAAGCACATGGCTTCGGACTTGTGCAAGGCCACCTCGAGACCCAGTTGCCGGATCCTATCACGCGCGTGTCATCAAGTCGGCCGCCGCCTGGTGCGACCCCCCCTTGCGAGGACCAGCGTGTCGTCAGTGTAGCATACAACACTGACGCCGCAAGGGAGGTCGTCGCGCAGCACCCAGTCGTAACCGATGTCCCACAGGAGCGGCCCCAGAACCGAACCCTGCGGAACACCGCACGACATCTGTCGCCGGTTCCACTCTCCCCGGTGACCGGGGTAGATGACGGGACACAGTGTACCTTTCGGTCTTATGCATGTGTGATTCAAGTTTACACCGGGATGCATGGCACGAGTTTTCAAATGTGGGCTTTATTACCCTCCGGGCCTTATTTGCCGCAGAAAAAGTGACATCCATTTGGGTTAGTGAGTGTGGGTGGTGGCGCGGGTGGTGTGGTTTAGTGGGATATGAATGTATTGTGAGGTAGATTACAGGAAAACCTATAATTTTACAAAATGATATTCGTTCGGGACCTTGCGAGTCCGCTCGACTCGCACTTGGCCGGTTTTGTCGGATGGGTCTGGATGGAACACTAGCTTGCACACATTAGTAGTAGCTACGAGACCTGAGCTCTGGGCGCGCGCCGTCAGCCGCCGCCAGCCGCGCAGCGCGCGCCCTTGACATCTGCGCCGCTTTATCTCTGTCTTATCAGCATTTCATGAAATTCTTGACTTACCTATCTATGCGAGTCGATCACGTCATCTTCACACTTAGGTACTTATCAGTAAAAAAAACGCAATTTTCAGTTTAACATAATTAACTGTAGGTACCTTAACTTCATTTAAATAAAAGTCGTGCGCCCGATGGGATTTCTTAGTAGTCCAAAAATTAACCAACTCCTAATTGATTAAAAATGCAACTAAAAGCAACAGATGTAAATTCACTTGCATGCCTAGTTTGTTCCTATATTACTTACTAGCAGCGCCTCGCGGTTTCACCCGCGTAGTTCCCGTTCCCGTGGGAATATGGGGATAAAATATAGCCTATAGCCTTCCTCGATAAATGAGCTATCTAACACTGAAAGATTTTTCAAATCGGACCAGTAGTTCCTGAGATTAGCGCGTTCAAACAAACAAACAAACAAACAAACAAACAAACAAACTCTTCAGCTTTATAATATTAGTATAGATTATAGGTAACATGTGGATAATGTTGCGAGTTATACTTACAATACTTACATACATTATTCATATTATATACTAGCTGCTGCCCGCGACTTCGTCCCCGTGGAATCCCCGATTTTAAAACATTCTTTATCGCTGCTCCGCTCCTATTGGCTTAAGCGTGATGATATATAGCCTAAAGCCTTCCTCGATAAATGGTCTATTCAACCCAAAAAGAATTTTTCAGTTCGAACCAGTAGTTCCTGAGATTAGCGCGTTCAAACAAACAAACTCTTCAGCTTTATAATATTAGTATAGATTAGGGTTTATTAATTAAGAAACTTTTGCGTAACTGTTTGTATTTCCAAATAAATAAGCAAAATGGTATGTTGTTGTTGTGTGTTGGTACTTACTGTATATCTGCATCATACAATCTATGTGTGTATATATCGAGCATACTTTTTGTTTACCCAAAAACAACGGTTTATCCTTTGGAGGGTGGGAGGGGCTTAATATTTTACTCCTCCAACCGATCTTTGAATAGATAAGTGGTTTTTAACCGACTTCTAAAAAAGGAGGAGGTTCTCAATTCGGAAGTTTGTTTTTTTTTTTTATGTTTGTTCGCGCATAACTCCGTCGCTTGTCAACCGATTTCAAAAATTCTTTTTTTGTTGGAAAGGGTATACTTCCCAAATGGTCCCATGAAAATTTTATCGAAATCGACCAAGCAGTTTTCGAAAAATCTAAAAAAAATATCTACATTGTCTACATTGACGACCTCTTAGTTTACTCTGCAATGGAGCAGTGCGTTTTTTACACCAATGTGATTGGTTCGTTTAGGTGAGGGGAGGGGAGGGGATGTAGGTACCACTAAAAAGTGAAAAATAAAAAACTTTTTACAAAAAAATAAAACCGACTTTTACACAAAAAATCAAAAAGTGCAAAATAACTTTAATTTCGGAAGTCGGTGTTCAAAAAACGAAAAAGCAACCACCAACACCGAGTTCCGAAATTAAAGTTATTTTGCACTTTTTGATTTTTTGTGTAAAAGTCGGTTTTATTTTTTTGTAAAAAGTTTTTTTCTGAAATCCTAAACGTGTTTTAAAGACTTATCCGAAACGAACGATATTACACGTACATATTGTTTCGCATTAATAGTCTCTGAGATACCGCAGACAGACCTTATTTCCTTCCTTGTTTCTTATTTTACTACGGAACCCCATCGGAATCGGTTCAGAATTACTAAATATATACCGTATTCAACGCCAACAGGCCACTTTATTTATACTACTCTGAATTTAAATTTTTCTGAAGAATATTAGAGAATATAGGTAATATGATAGATAATACATTTTGCACAAGAAAAGACAACACTAGGTACACTCAAAACCACAATGAAATAAAATACAGGTAATACTATTAATTACAAATATTAAAATGCAAATCACTTTTTTTAAGTCATAATTTGTGGCACCCTATTGTAAAAGTGCCAAACTGCCTATTGACATAAAAACATATGACTAAATCAAACGGACGCTGAGTTGCACCAAATGGAAGTCCAACTCAGCAGGTCACACACACACGGACGTCGAGCTGATGCAGAACAGTTCAAGTCAATCAGTTAATAGTGGTTTTGTGTGTGCAACTGTGTGTGTATGTTTGGTGAGGATGTCCACTTTTATTTTTTAAATTGATTTTTTTATTAGTGTGTGTGTAATCTATACTAATATTATAATCTATACTAATATTATAAAGCTGAAGAGTTCGTTTGTTTGAACGCGCTAATCTCAGGAACTACTGGTCCGATTTGAAAAAATCTTTCAGTGTTAGATAGCCCATTTATCGAGGAAGGCTATAGGCTATATATCATCACGCTAAGACCAACAGGAGCGGAGCAGTCGTGAAAAATGTGACACAAACGAAGTTGTGCGGACAGCTAGTCTATACTAATATTATAAAGCTGAAGAGTTTGTTTGTTTGTTTGAACACGCTAATCTCCGGAACTACTGTCCGATTTGAAAAAATCTTTCAGTGTTAGATAGCCCATTTATCGAGGAAGGCTATAGGCTATATATCATCACGCTAAGACCAAAAGGAGCGGAGCAGTCGTGAAAAATGTGACACAAACGAAGTTGTGCGG
The DNA here is from genome assembly GCA_905332915.2 of Hecatera dysodea. Lineage (NCBI taxonomy): Eukaryota > Metazoa > Arthropoda > Insecta > Lepidoptera > Noctuidae > Hecatera > Hecatera dysodea. The sequence goes on along the minus strand of HG995308.1, from coordinate 18,526,760 downwards.
ACAGCTAGTGTTAATATATATACATAATAGGAATATTAGTGATGTTAGGTATTATGATTGCGTTATCTGGGGGCACGGCAGTGCCCTCGCCAAGTCGAGTAAATAGATGCACGGCCGTACCTTCCTTTTCTCGAACCGATTTTAGGCCATTTTCGACCCGCGTAACTTCGTTGTGGATAAAACTAAAAGACAGCATAATTTAATATAATATGTAGTACTTGTGATATGGTCACTATCTATATGCAACATATTGTTAGGTTAGGTTAAGACAGAAGGTCCCTTAACACTTGGCAACACGGATCTCGCAACTTCTTACGATATCGATAGAAGAACTGAGTGTTTTTACAAGTTACCTTTTTGATGGCATTGATCATAGATATAATTCTATGGCATTGATATTACGTGGAGGCGATATGAATGTAACAGATTGTAACATATTAGCTGTGATCGACTGTTTTCACTGTTACTGGTTTATTTATTTTATTTATTAAAACTTTATGCACTAGTAAAAAAATCTGTACAAAGGCGGACTTAATGCCATAGGCATTTTCTACCAGCAGTCCTACCATAGGCAGTTTACCGTTTACAATAGATATTTTTACCTTTTTTTCACAGGCCTACGTCAGGTAACGCCCTTTGCGTTACCTGACGTAGGCCTGTCTATCACGTCTTTGTTTCTTATGGGCGGCTATTGTTCCTGAACATGCCTGTGTCGTGCGGCCGAGTAGCAGCCGCCGCGCGCACTGTCTGCGGCGCCTTCCCTTGTGCTGGCGGCGCGCTCCGTGTGCGGCGCAGGTAGCGGCTGCCTGCACTTCATAACCACAAACAGCAGCAAGCCGCCGCGCGCACTGTCTGCGGCGCCTTCCCTTGTGCTGGCGGCGCGCTCCGTGTGCGGCGCAGGTAGCGGCTGCCTGCACTTCATAACCACAAACAGCAGCAAGCCGCCGCGCGCACTGTCTGCGGGCGCCTTCCCTTGTACTGGCGGCGCGCTCCGTGCGCGGCACAGGTAGCGGCTGCCTGCACTTCATAACCACAAACAGCAGCAAGCCGCCGCGCGCACTGTCTGCGGCGCCTCCCTTGTACTGGCGGCGCGCTCCGTGTGCGGCACAGGTAGTGGCTGCCTGCACTACATAACCACAAACAGCAGCAAGCCGCCGCGCGCACTGTCTGCGGCGCCTCCCTTGTACTGGCGGCGCGCTCCGTGTGCGGCACAGGTAGCGGCTGCCTGCACTACATAACCACAAACAGCAGCAAGCCGCCGCGCGCACTGTCTGCGGCGCCTCCCTTGTACTGGCGGCGCGCTCCGTGTGCGGCACAGGTAGCGGCTGCCTGCACTACATAACCACAAACAGCAGCAAGCCAAGTGCAACTTACGACGCGACTACATTTTGAGTATTGGGCTATCATTTAAAAATTGAAAATTTTGAAAAAAAACCCGACAGTAAAAACATAGTTGAAAAAGAATTAAATATTAATAAAAACCCCCGACTTACAGAATTAATGTAACCTAAGAATATCCGTCAGAACAGAAACTAAATGAACTAGTTTTGCAGACAGATATCGGACAGTTTTGTTTTTTTGTATAAACATATGTTTACTGCAGCGCCCCCTGGAGAGTTGTCACCGTAACACCTATCTAAGAACATGCAGCAATCAAATCCGAACCCATCACTGAAAACCGCATGAAAATCGGACTAGTAGTACTGGAGATAAATGGGAACATTGGATTGCACAAACAAACAAACAAACATCATCTCACGCCAAACGCATACATTGTCTCCGTAAAAATAGTGCTACGTGAGCAAATCATAAATATCATCTAATTTCTGGATCAACTTCAAAACTATTTATTTTAAAATTACGAAAAAAGTGTATTTAGAACCCCCACAACAAGCTCTTTCATTCACAACGGATAAAGCACTGTTCAAAACTGACCGGAACCACGAAAATAGTTCATATGAGAACCAAATTACAACAAAATCCATCTCCCTGATTCGGACAAAATTAGCTGTAACAGACAAACAGACGCATGATTGATCTGATTAAGGGTTCGTGGGATTTTACGGTCGCTCGGAACCCTAAAAACAAAGGCACAACGTATTCATGCTGTGCTGTGGAGCAGCTCAGTCGGTGCAGCCGTGTGGAGTGTCCAGTGACCGTACTCGTACATGAACCGGCTCTCCGACTCATCGCGGTGGGCGCGGTACGCATGCTGCTGTTCTGGCCGGAGCAGTGACGTTGATACGAGTCCACAAACACGATTGTTTACACAAGAATTAGTGGAAAATTAAATCCGCCTCTTCGACTTGTTTGTTTGCGATGTAACGCCCAGTCGGCCTCGTTACTTCGCAAACAAGCAAGTTCTGGGAAGACGATTAGGATGCGCGCCGTGACTCACGCACTTATCGCGACCCACGCTCATAACAACTGACTAGCTCAATCAGAACGAGGAAAGTCAACTTAGTCATTTATCATTATAACGGCGCGAGAACAGAAGGTCAGTAGGTACTGCCGACCTGCCGCGCGCTAGCTCTGGGTTGCGTTGGACCTGATCACTTGGGACTCGGACGAGAGGCCTCGCCGCGTGCTAATTACCGCAGCCATTGTCTACTGCTGCGCTGCGTGCGGCGCCGCGGCGGTTCGATTCCCGAACGAACAAATATTCGTATGGCCTACAGTTACTAATGGTAGGTCTGGCTGTATGTGAGTTTGTACTATGTTTCTAAACGTACCCACGACACCGGTTTTTTTTTATTGTGTCTGAATCGTGTAACTGTTTTTGTCCAGCGTATAGGCGTTCGACGAACGTTGGTGTTGCACAGACGCCGCATCTGTAGTCAGTTTAACGCTGTTTCGGTATTATCATTAACACAGTGGAATCTGACAAGGAAAATCTATTGATGGCTTTACTTGTAAAAAGAAAAATAGCTCGAGAACGAGAAAATAAAAATAAAAGGATATGAGAATGCACTATGGAGTGTGCAGTCCAGCGAAAGTGATTATTTTGTGCTTTATTGTAAACACCTCGGGAACACTTACATTATCTAACAACTGGACGGTTATATTATCTGCCCAAGAAATTGCTTTTATACAATACTTATAAGCGAGGTATAATCTTACATTACATATGTATGTTGGTGAGCTTTTGATAAATCCGCCTATCGTTCGTAATGCTCGATTTTGCAATTGATCGAGTTTAGATAAAAGGACTTTAGCTGAACTATCACACAAAAGCTGCCAAAGGCTATTCGAGTCCTCATCAGTGCCACAAACTATGTTCTCAGATGTGCATGCCCCGACCCGGACCAGTCAATACTTTTAATAAATTTAAGAATCTCAAAGTTGTTTCAATAATTTCATTCCTAGGCGTACTCTCTAACAATAATCCGTCAATCCGTAACCCTGAATATATAACACATTGTGCTGAAGATATTATTTTTCCGTAAAGTATATTATGTCTTTTTCTTCCCCTGCTAAAGACGCAAACATTCGAATTAGTTTCCGATATTTTCAGACCAATTCAGTTGTGGAGGTCTGGTAGGCAACCGCTTCACGTAAAATACTGGTATTCAGCTGAATCCGGCTTGACTGGGAGCCGACAATGTAGTTGGGAGTTGGGGATTACAATAGCATTGGGAGCTCCTTGCAGATGCCTGACACAAAAAGTAATATCTTTATGAGTCAAATAAATTATAAAATCGTCAGCATAGGTACTGAGAGAAAAAACATTTTTAAAAGAATCACAAATATAGGTTGCTTTATAAACTAAACAATAAAGACGATACTGGATCACCTCGAGCCCGGCCCAGACCGCTCCCTCACGCATTATTATTCTCTGTACTGTTGTTATTTTTAATTTTAATCAAGAGACATCTCGCACTTAAGAATTACCATAAATACTTACAGATATTATTACCTCCCTCTAATTCATCCTACGTTATAACTAGTCTATCTACTAAAATATTAGTTAAAGCATTTTCGATATCTATAAAGCAAGCCACTGTAGGACATTTATTTATGGAACCCAACCGTAATACGAGTGATTAGCCTCATCAGATTATCTCGACACGATTGAGCCCTTCTGAAGCCTGGAGTGTAAGGAGACAGAATTGTTTATTTCTCCACACACCATTCTAGCCTCCTAGTATTCATGTACAAGTTATCATAAACATGATATGAGAGAAATTGGTCGAACTTTAGTTTCATTGCTGGCTAATTTAGGGATGGAGGTGATTAAATACTACGCCATTAACTGGAACTCCACCACAAAAGGGAGATGCCAGACCATAACACATGTGCCCGCCACTGCCCGGAGCTGTCTCTCTTCCTACAACTACGTATGTTTGAGTCTTGTATAGTAAAAGGTGATTCAAGCAATTCATTTCTAGACTGTAAAAATTGTGGTGAGTTAAGTACAAAACTCAGAGCTAGAGAACAATGCAATCAAGGTTGATTATGTAAATCTAAAATACACTTCTAATGATACAAATCGGACCTTTCGTTTAACAGTTAAGCTGTGGCGGGCTGCAGCGGCGTAGCGCTGGTGCCAGCCATGCTCGTTGGACTAGTAACAGTCACAGACAACGATCATGCTAGTTCACCCAAATGCTTCACACGCACACGGTGAACCTTTGTTCTCGCAATTGTTGTACATATAATAGTGCTGCGTCAGAATCAACATAAAGATAATAAAAACTTGACAGTAACAGAACGTGCACACAAAGAAACCTTAGTGGTAACCGATCAGCCTACCTGTTGGCCGGACGATTCAGAACAAGTCCGCCAGAGCGCGGGCGGCGCGGTGCACGTATTGTTCCGTACGGCAGGTAGACGGGCGACAGGTAACCGAGCCGGGCGACGTGCCCGATGCGCCGCACGTCGCCGCGCGTGCTCGCCATGCTGCACGAGCTGTAACATTCGCTGAAGTGAACATCAGCTGCGTCGTCAGTCCGTAACCACAACATAGAACGACAGTTCACTTCGCGCTCATGCACGGCACCGTAGTTAACACTGTGACGTATTGACAGAACGGACCGGCTGCTATGGTCGCACAACCTGGTACTCAGCTGCATGCTGCAGCAGGGCACACTTGACATCGACCTACTTACCCACTCCACACATAGCACCACAGACTCAACACTTACAAACAGTCAGGCAGACTGATACTAATCACATCCCATGATTTTACGATTGAACAATCGTAGGTTCGGAGTAGAAATTAAAGCGGGCACTGGAAGTCTAGGTACTATTTTGGCACCATTTGAACTAATACTTAATAGCAAAACTGCATCTTCCACGTTGCACTGCTATCTTGAAAAACTATGTTTCCTTAATTTCGTAATATTCAAAGAAATTTCGTTTTTTTTTTACTTGTTCCACTGTTTCTTAAGAGCCATTTTAAGTTTGATGCATTTATTATTTTTTGTGTTTGAAGTTTAATAATTTTGTTTTCTACATTTAGCTTTTATGGTGCTTTTTTAGTCATTTCCTCGCTGAGGTGGGATGAAAAGTTACGTGTTGCAATCGAGTGCAAAGATTTTTCACCTTGTGCTCTTTTGATTTCGTCGCTAACGCTCAGGATTCTAATTTTTGAAGTACTCGTTGCACTCGTGATTCAATTCTAGAATCCTTCGCTTGCTCGGTCATCAAAATTGAGCACGCGGTTAAAAAGCAACTTTGCACTCTTGTATAACAAATAACTATTAAAGTGTTATTTATGTCTGTCTCGTAAGTTTCAGCGTTTTTACAATCTAATATTACGGTTGTGTCATCAGCAAAAAGGACACAATCTTGTTCAATTGTTTGGGGCAGATCATTAACATATATAAGAAACTAGCAGCGCCCCGCGGTTTCAACCGCGTAGTTCCCGTTTCAGTGGGAATATGAGGATAAAATATAGTCTATGTTACTCAGGGTGAATGTAGTCATCTAATGGTGAAAGAATTTTTGATATCGGTCCAGTAGTTTTTGAGTTTATTCGTTACATACAAAAATATAAAAATACAAATCTTTCCTCTTTATAATATTAGTATAGATATAGATAACGGTGGCTCTAAAATGCCAGCACTAAGGCTCACCAATGCTAAAGTTGTCACCTTTCCAGAGTTAGGTACAACTGAAGATTTTTTTTTTTTACTGGAAAGGGAATATTGTAGCCATAGAAATATAAAATACAGCAGACATTGCTTCAAGACTTTAATCGTAACCATTTTTTCCCACGACGGAACGGAGACAGTGTATGCGTTTGGGGTGAGAGGATGTTTGTTTGTTTGTTTGTGCAAACCAATGTTCCCATTTATCTCCAGTACTACTTGTCCGATTTTAATGCGGTTTTTTAAGTTGTCGTTGGCCGGATAGATTTTACAGGCTAGAAAAAAAAGGAGAGTTTTTTTTTGACAAGAGAGAATATTTACACACACATAATGGATGATAATGTGCGATAATATTTAGAGTTTTAAATAAAGAATAGTTTTGTTCGTCGGTATCCACATCTGTTACGTTCCTCTTACCATTGAACGAGATTCTGCATCACGGCTGCAATTTCCCCAGACCGATCCAATCGTGGTCACAGGTGACAGAGACAAAGTCGACGATGGAATGAGCCTACCCAGAAGAAGTCTGTTCACTCCGACTGTTCAGAGATCAGGATTGAATGCGTTCGGAAACACAGACGCAGGCAGAGTCCTGTTCCCCACCGAATGTGTCTCCACGTTGTCGTCGTGGTGGGGCTTGAGCGTCCCAATGATCTTGCGAGCTTTCCCGGTAGAGCCACTCATGCCGGAAGGTCGCAAGTGAGGGATCAGACCAAGAGAGACACACGCTTGCTCGCTGCTCTCTGGTACGCGTCTGATCATCAGACGTGACTGTGGGAGCAGCGAGCAGGTGGAGAGGTGAGGTGAGGAGAGAGGGCCCTGAGAAGGGGCGGAGCAAACAGGGACCGCACCCTTAAAAGGCACAAAACAATGAACAAAGATCTTTGCAAAATGAGTCCCCAGGTGGGTCCCGACTGCTCAGCGGTCGGGGAATCCCACCCCGCTTCGGCGGGCTGCCCTCCGTACTCTGGGGTGGGCAACAAAGACCTTCCGCTTGCCAGTGGCAACAAGAGCCGAGGAGGCTCCGAGTCATCGTCGTCATCCGGATCCGCATCCTTCAAGGAGCTGATGGCGCACGAGTTTGAAGAGGAGGGTTCGCCTGAGCGCCGGGGTGGTGCGGAGCCGGATTCCGGCTCCGCGCCAGACCTAGTAACGGTCAGCTCGGCGGGCTCTGGAGACGAGGGAGGGGGGGCTGCTGCGGAGAGCGTGAGGTTCTTCCGCAAGCGGCCCAGACGGGAGGATGACAAGGAGTCGTCCTCCGAGGGCGAGTTCGCCTCCGCCCGCAAAATCCCCACCGCTAGGCGGGGCAGGGGCAGTGAGGCAGGGAGGGGGCTGGCTCCCTCTACCCGGGAGGCGGAGCGTCGGGCCGAGAGGTTGGTGGAGGAGGGGCGTCGCCCTGGAGGAAGCGGTCGTGGGGCTCCCTCCACTCTTCCGCCTCCTCTCGACTCTGACGACTCAGAGCCCCCGGGAGAGGTACCTCCCGCTGCTGAGAGAGGCAGAAAATTTGAGGAGGTGGTGGAGGCCGCGATTCGCGCTGTGGCCTTCAAGAGGAAGCAGTCCTCGAAGCGGGAGGCCATCAGCGCGGCCAAAGCCTCCATCCTGGCGGCAGCGGCAACCAACGTCGGCGGGGCAAAGGAGGCCAAAGAGGCGACTGAGTTGCGGGCGGAGGTCGCCCGCCTCGCGGTTCTTACGGAGCGACTCGTTCGGGAGAATGAGTCGCTCCGGAGGGACCTGGCGGGGATGGTCAGAGCGGCCTCTGAGGAGCTGCAAGGGGGGCTGAGTCCGGCGCCTCTGGAGGGGGGCCTAGTGCTGAGCCAGGTGCGAAACCTGGTGCGGCAGGAGCTGGCTCCCTTCCGGAGGCAGTTCTCCACCCTGGAGGACATGGTCCGGCGCCCCCCAACAGCGGCGACACAGAAGGCCCCGGGCCGGCAGAAGGCGGCCTCTTACGCAGCCGCGGTGGCTGCCGGCCCGGCAACGTCTGGCCAGGCGGCGAAGGCCAAGGGAGGAGCCGCGCCAGTGCCTGTGGCGCCGGCACCTGCGACACGAAGAGGGGTAGGAGGAAGGCTGGAGGGGGAGCGGCTAAGGCTGCTGCGCCAGTGGCGCCGCAGCCGCCCCCACCCCCACCCTCGGACCCTCCTGCGGCCGAGGCCGAGTGGCAGGTTGCTGGAGAGAAGCGGCGGGCCAAGAAAGCGGCTAAGAGCAAGGCCAAGAAGCAGCGGCGGAAGGCCAATGCTATTGCGGCGAGGCTTCGCGCCCCGAAGTCCGCGGCTGTGGTGTTAACACTGCAGCCGGAAGCGGAACAGAGAGGCGTGACGTATCTCGCCGTACTGAAGCGGGCGAAGGAGGCGGTGAGCCTCCCAGAGCTGGGCATCAGCGGGGGCATCGGGGTCAGGAGGACCCTAACCGGTGCCCGCAAGCTCGAGCTCGCCGGAGCGGAGAGTGGCCCGTTCGCGGACGCTCTGGCCGAAAGGCTGAGGGCGGTCTTACCCGCGGACGAGGTCCGGGTGTCCAGGCCGACTAAGCGCATCGACATGCGCATAGTGGGCCTGGATGACTCCGTTACGGAGGAGGAAGTTGTGGCCGCCGTCGCCAGGACTGGGGGGTGCTCTGCCGAGCTCGTCAAGGCGGGCACCCTCCGGCCTGACAACACGGGCATGCAAACCCTTGTGGTGAGCTGCCCCGTGGCGGCGGCCAGAACTGTGTCGGAGGGCCGAAGGCTCTTGGTGGGATGGGTGTCTGCGCGGGTAAAACTGCTGGAACCCAGGCCTCTGAGGTGCTACCGCTGCCATGTGGGCAACCACACGGGAGCTATGTGCCCCTCGGAGGTGGACCGCAGCGGTCTTTGTTTCCGCTGTGGTCAGCCCGGTCATCGGGCCGGCTCGTGTGAGGCCACGCCGCACTGCAGTGCATGTGCGGCTGCTGGCAAGCCGGCCGAGCACTGGGCTGGGGGAAGGGCCTGCGCGCCATCCGCCCCGACCAGGGGCAAGAGGTCCGCCGCCACCGCCGCCTCTGCCGCCGCCGCGGCTTCCGTCGCCGCTTCTGCCGCTACTGCTGTGGGTGCTGCGACTCCTGGTTCTCGGGAGGGGGCCGAGATGGAGTGCCAGTAATGGTCCCATCGTGGCCTCCTCCAGAGACAAGTCGGCCGCTGTGCTATTGCGCAGTGGCTGATGCCTGGGGACGGTGAGCGTGGGTGGCTCGCCGTCCGATACCAGGTTGAGTCGACGACGCGTTGTGTTCCACGCGCGCCTCAAGGAGCCGTCAGCACCAAGGACGGGGCCCCATAGGGTCGGTGCCTGCTAGGGTTGCGGAATTTGTTCGAAAGAGTTGCCGCGGCCCTGGAACGCATAGGGCACAAGAAGGATCACGGGTGGGTTTTAGTCAGTAAAAGTCTGACACTCCCTACCGCTCCACCCAGGGCGGGAGGGGTCATTTGATGATTTCCCATCCAAAAAAAAAAAAAAAAAAAAAAAAAAAAGGCAGAGTCCTGTTGCTGTGCACATTTTTAAAGACGATTGGAAACGCTTTGTGCAAATTGGTGGAATATCAATAAGGTAGGGATAGTATCTTACAGTGCGTCTAGATCTTTGTTACATTTATCTAATCATTAATTTTATTTTTTTTATTTTTATTAAGGACTTGTCTCACATAACCTTCAAAATTATGTAGAGAAGCTATTTTTAATTTCGCTACAGAGTATATTTCAGTAAATCTCGCTCAGAAATATAGAGTTGCCAAATCGGATGAAAGTGAGATCCTGTCGTTTTACCAAAATTATTTAGAGAAAATTTCACTATCCGAACAAAGGAGATGTTTGATTTTGGGCTAGCACTATGTAGTACCTACACTACATAGATAAAAAGGAAAAAAATAGATTCTCATTCAAATACAATTAAATTAATTGGAATAAAAGTACAGTTGTAAATAATTTTACTTTTGTAAGGTAGCCATGAGTGGTTGTGACGTTTAGTTGACGAGTGACAGTTCTAAGTTTCGTTTCCGTTTAACTTTGAATCATCGTGTTCGTAATCGTGGTTACTTGCGCCTCATAAGTCATAACACCAATGTAACTAGTCTAGCTGCAATAGTAGGTAACAAAAGATATGCTGCCGCAATCGGTATTCGTGTTTTGTTTTTCTCGCAGTTGACACGCAAGGTGACACACAACACGCATGACACATCAATCAAATGTCACTGTCAAAATCACATTTCGCTTATTGCTGACCACCACATTTATTAGTAGCTGTGTTGCTCTCCTTAACAGACTTAAATTGAATGTACGTAAAAACGAAGTCAAAATATAGGAAATTAACATAAACAATATTAACTATACTGTATACTTAGTGATATTTACATTAAGTGTACATAGTGTTGGCCCAAGCTCCATACATTTCTGGAACATCTCCTTTTTAGCAACCTTTTGCCAATGCAATATTTGGAACGGTTTTAATAGGTACGCACATTTTATTTTTACTTCCTATGAAAAAAAAAATAGGTAAAGTTAATCACTACACTAAACACGAGCGGCGTTGCAGCGGCGGCGTTGCGGCAGCCGGCCGCGGGCGGCGAGTGCCAGAAACAATTACATTACACAGAACAAAAAACTTTTACACAAATTGATATGCCAGAAAAAACTTGCGCTAATAGAAAACAAAGTTCAGTCCTACCAACTTTTGCCTGACGCAGGTGCTCACCGGACACGGTTGTTTCGGGAGGTACCTGTGTCGGATCCAGCGGGAGGACACGTCCGGGTGTCATCACTGTGTGGATCGCCCGGAGGACACGGTGGAGCATACGGTGGAGGTCTGCCCTGCTTGGGCGGAGCACCGCCGTGTCCTCGTCGAGGCAATCGGCGGCGGCGACCTCTCGCGTCCGGCCCTGGTTCGGGCCATGGTCCGGAGCGAGGAGGCATGGGAAGCGGTCGCCTCCTTCTGCGAAGCAGTAATGCTAGCGAAAGAGGAGGCGGAGCGCGTGCGAGAGAGGGATGCCCCTCGCTCCAGCCGCCGCAACAGAAGAAGACGCCCCGGGCGTCGGGAAACGCAGGGCGATTCCCGGCCACCGTAGGCGCGGGCCTGCGGATGGCGAGCTATGGGTGGCTCGCCGTCCGATAGCAACCAGGCCCGAGTCGACGGCGCGTCGTGTTCCACGCGCGCCTCAAAGAGCCGTCAGCAAATTAGACGGGGCCCCATAGGGTCAGTGCCTGCTAGGGTTGCGGAATTTGTTCGAAAGAGTCACCGCGGCCCTGGAACGCAAAGGGCACAAGAAGGATCACGGGTGGGTTTTAGTCAGTAAGAGTCTGACACTCCCTTCCGCTCCGCCCAGAGCGGGAGAAGTCATTTGATGATTTCCCATCCAGAAAAAAAAAAAAAAAAAAAAAAAATAAAAAAAAAAAAGTCCTACCAACTTTTGCGGAATTTGTTCGAAAGAGTCACCGCAGCCCTTTTTTTTTTTTTTTGTTTTTCTGGATGGGAAATCATCAAATGACCCTTCCCGCCCTGGGTGGAGCGGTAGGGAGTGTCAGACTTTTACTGACTAAAACCCACCCGTGATCCTTCTTGTGCCCTATGCGTTCCAGGGCCGCGGTAACTCTTTCGAACAAATTCCGCAACCCTAGCAGGCACCGACCCTATGGGGCCCCGTCCTCGGTGCTGACGGCTCCTTGTGACGCGCGTGGAACACAACGCGTCGTCGACTCAACCTGGTATCGGACGGCGAGCCACCCACGCTCACCGTCCCCAGGCGTCAGCCACTGCGCGATAGCACAGCGGCCGACTTGTCTCTGGAGGGGGCCGAAATGGTACCATTACTGGCACTCCATCTCAGCACCCTCCCGAGCGTTGGGAGCCGCAGCACCCGCAGCAGAAGCGGCAGTGGCGGCGACAGAAGCCGCGGCGGCGGCAGAGGAGTCACCGCAGCCCTGGAACGCAAAGGGCACAAGAAGGATCACGGGTGGGTTTTAGTCAGTAAGAGTTTGACACTCTCTTCCGCTCCGCCCAGAGCGGGAGAAGTCATTCGATGATTTCCCATCCAGAAAAAAAAAAGTCCTATCAACTTATTTGTGAACTGAAAGAGGACGGCAACGTCGATTCAGTGTTGTGTTTTCAAGAAGGAATTTCACATCTATACTAATATTATAAAGCTGAAGAGTTTGTTTGTTTGTTTGTTTGAACGCGCTAATCTCAGGAACTACTGGTTCGAATTGAAACATTCTTTTTGGGTTGAATAGACCATTTATCGAGGAAGGCTTTAGGCTATATAACATCACGCTGCGAGTAATAGGAGCGAATAATTGCGTTACAAAGATAAAGCGAAGTTTTGAGAACTCGAGATACTCCGAGTACTCCGAGTGGCACGCATTGGAAATTATTCGCGAAGTTAAACTGAAATGTATTCTTCATAAAAGTATAAATTAAACAGGGCAAATAGTGACTGCATTTGCTCAGTGTAGGGCGAAGGTTAAAAACAGATATAAATGGCTCCTAAATGGTACCAAAAGCGTCTTCAAAGTCAACTCCTCAAAAACCCCATGTCGTTTGTGGAATGTTTCATGTGGAATTTTATAAAATAGAAAAAAAAGTCGTGTATCAAAAGCCCAGCTCGGTTTCCGGCCAGCTAAGAGTTCCACCAGTACCTAATCTTCTTCACGTAGCTAAAATCTCGCATTTAGTAAATAAAGGATAACAGGTTGACGCTGCTTATTTTGATTTTAGAAGAGCTTTCAATCTAGTTAATAAAGACGTTCTACTCGAAAACTTAGCAGCTTCACTCCGCACCTAGGTATTGAGATTTTTCGCAAACTGCATGAGAGATGGGCGGCAATATGTAGATTGTAGAATACGCCAATCACAGCTATGAACCCTACTTGACACTCAGGAGTAAGTCAGGGAAGCAACCTTGGACCTCTCGAATTTATATGCTCTGCTGAAATTATTGAAGGCGGTACAACATGCCAAATCTTCTATCTACATATATCTGTAACTATACGTAATATAATAAATCTGTAGAAGAGTCGTTTTTGTACATCACAAAAAACACAAATAGTAGGTAATAATGAGAATTTATCGATATTATACTAGATTGAGTCCGATATGTTAAAAACGGAAAAGCCGCAAGGCGCATTTCAATAAATAAATAAATTATGCTTTGGTTTTTATTGTTGTCGTACCTACTCCACTTCTAGGGTAGGTGCGTTACATATCATTATCATTTTACAAAAAAATAATGTTTTTAGGCGGTAAAGGTTTAAAGACCGATTCTACTTGACATACGGATCGGGGGCCCACAGGCGTGGACTGCTTAGGGCATCTAGTAGTCTTAATTAATCCGTCACTGATAACAACTGTTAACGTTTAGACAAATTAGCACAGCTATACAAAACATTAATGTATCCAATATTCAATCGTTCCAGCATAAGTAACTCTTAGATTTATTTATATATATTATATCAATAGATAATTCCCTGGGCAGCATGACTATAATAACATATTATAGACATTAGACGGGGCCTAATACAAACTATATTACTTCTCTTAAAAAATAACTGAGAGAGCAAAAAGCATAACACATATAAATTAAAAGTATATGACAATAATAGCATGTAGACATGGATAAAGGAAACATTCACAATAGGTCGAAGAAGTGCATACTGGTACAAAAGGTACAGTATCAAGCTTTTGCTTTCTCATTAGCAGCAATCCCTTTGAGATGAATTTCAGAACGCACAGCAAAGGCGGCGGCTTCATCTCTCTCACGTACAAGAACCGCGGCATTTTTAATCCAGACGTATTTAAAGCTTTGTTTCCGAGCAACTTCTTTACATTTCCGAAACAAAGCCTTTTTTTTTAAGGTAAGATGCTCGTTTATGTAAATATGTACACTGGTTCTGTAGCGTCTAAAATTCCCAGTTCGTCGGATTGAGACTTCATTTTCCGGTAGGCGCTAAGTATGTTGTCGCGAAGAGTCCGTGCTTTAAATTTAACTATTACGTTCTTTGGTTTATTATCTCCTTGCAGCGCATGGGGGACCCTGTTTATAGATATTTTATCGTTCTGTCTGAGATACAGGAAAACTGACAGCCGTTCCAATAGTTTGTGTCACAGTTAGCAGATTCTCATTGCGCTTCTCCGGTAAGTTACAAACAAGGTTACGCTGGCGTGCTTGCTGCTCCATTGCATCAATTCTAGCTTCCAGTATTGCAACTGTCTGGTCACTATTTCTGTGTTCCAGATCAGAAAGACGGTTTTTGGCACTTGCCTGTACACGGTTTGCTTGTAATTCAGTAAATGCTCAAAGTATTTATGTCTAACAATGAGTGGCGCAGCGTGGCTGGCCGCTGGCGACGCCCGACGCGCGACGCGCAGCTCCCCGGCCGCAAGCCAGAACGCCTGCCGCCATACAATAAGTTCGCAACTAGTATTCAAGCTACTACTCCTTGCTACAACTTTTCTGTAAGGAGAGTAGCACGCTCAACGTGTTCGAAACTATTTGCTATGACACAAAGACCAGGCGTATTCATTCACATTTTAAAATAACTTTTATTTTGTTTGATCCTGTTTTGTTTTGTTTTTGTTTTTTGCCTATCCTGTTTCTATGCCTATTACACAATATCTAAGCACACAAATGTTACCGCATACGAACTGAAAAACTTCATTGCATCGTAAAATGAATAATATGGTACCTACTTAATGATTGATCGTTTTACTTTTCTCTCGAAGCTTATACGAAAATATGAAAACTTTTATAAAATAAGATGAAAACTTCACGGACATTTAAGAAACTCTAGGGGTAGGTAACTGCGCGGCTGTGAGGGTAGGTAACTGCGCGGCTGTGAGGGTAGGTAACTGCGCGGCTGTGAGGGTAGGTAACTGCGCGGCTGTGAAGGTAGGTAACTGCACCGCTGTGAGGGTAGGTAACTGCACGGCTGTGAGGGTAGGTAACTGCGCGGCTGTGAGGGTAGGTAACTGCGCGGCTGTGAGGGTAGGTAACTGCACGGCTGTGAGGGTAGGTATCTGCGCGGCTGTGAGGGTAGGTAACTGCGCGGCTGTGAGGGTAGGTAACTGCACGGCTGTGAGGGTAGGTAACTGCGCGGCTGTGAGGGTAGGTAACTGCGCGGCTGTGAGGGTAGGTAACTGCGCGGCTGTGAGGGTAGGTAACTGCGCGGCTGTGAGGGTAGGTAACTGCGCGGCTGTGAGGGTAGGTAACTGCGCGGCTGTGAGGGTAGGTAACTGCACGGCTGTGATAGGCGTACTATGTAATTTATTGTCTAACTATTTTTTTGGAAAATGCCTAATTTTCATTCAGTAAATAATCCCTGGACAACCTAAAAGTGCCTGTGTTAATTCTTTTAGTTCTCATAGAAGTGTTGTTCTGTTCAGTACAATATTACTGCCCACATTGATATCAGTTCGCCACCTCACTAAACGACTGCTCCTGCTGGCCGAGCAGCGCCACTGGCGGGCTCCGACTTGCTTCTAATAACCTCGCAGTTGTGTGTTCTGCAGTGGGCTAGCTTCAATCCCGTCGCCGTCTGCATTCAGAATTCAAGTATAAATTCAATTCAATTCAAACATTTTATTTCAGATAAACTGCGCCGCTTCACAAAACTCTAATCAACTCGCGACGTCCCGAACGTTACTTACATCTGAAATCATTCTTATATGCAATCTGGTTTCAATACAACGGACGTGACAGACAGCGCTATCCCCTCGATCGATGCATTATCTACTACACAGCTACTACTATTGTTTTTACCTAGGTACCTATCTAGGTTGTTTTGATATTTCTGTTTGTAGAGATTAGTTCTTAACCCATGAAATTGGAGATTTGTATGAACATTTTAAAATATAAAAGGTTTTTTGGAACGTGATAGGGCTTAACAAACTTCCATCAACTTTAGTGTAGAAGTCCGCCGGACTGGAGGCGACACGATCTCGGGTGTTGAATCGTACTGCGCCTCTCGGCACGTGCATCCAAAATACCGAATGTTGTAGTCGAACAAAACTATTAGGAACAATTGTATTTCAATAGATGCCTGCACATCAGAACAGACAAACAGACAGACAAACTAAAAAAAAAGAAACTGTTAAAGAATCGAAGAAACCACCAAAAGCACCGGCTTCCGAAATTAAAGTTATTTTAAACCTTTTGTATGTTTTTATTTCGAAGTCGGTTGTATTTTTTTTTTATTTTTCACTTTTTTGCTGCGGGGTGTCCACCACGGACACCACCTCCACCCACAGCCAAACGAACCTATCACAGCGTACCTGTTATAAATTGGTTAACAAATAAGGATATCTCTGCAAAGAAATATCCATTACTTTTTCAAAACACAAGGATAATGATTGTGTCATGGTGGATATTGTGTGAAAGTAATGCTGCTAGAAGTTTCGCGTATTATATTACTTATCTGTGCCAGAGGTGAAAGAATTTTGCAAATCAGTTCTGTAGTTTTGGAGCCTATTCGCTCGCATCGTAATAAAAAATGTATGGTTTGTAAGTACCTGCGTGTGTGTATTCTTCCCGCAAAGCAGTTCTATCAAGCGGTTTAATTGACTAATCCATTTAAAAACTTTTTACAAAAAAATACAACCGACTTTTACACAAAAAAATCAAAAAAGTGCAAAATAACTTTAATTTCGGAACTCGGTGTTTGTGGTTGCTTTTTCGTTTTTTGAACACCGACTTCCGAAATTAAAGTTATTTTGCACTTTTTTGATTTTTTTGTGTAAAAGTCGGTTGTATATTTTTGTAAAAAGTTTTTTATTTTTCACTTTTTAGTGGTACTTACACCCCCTCCCCTCCCCCCACCTAAACGAACCAATCTCATTGGTGTAAAAAAAACGTACTGCTCCTTTGCAGAGTAAACTAAGAGGTCGTCAATGTAGATAATGTAGATATTTTTTTAGATTTTTTGAAAACCGCTTGGTCGATTTCGATAAAATTTTCATGGGACCATTTGGGAAGTATACCCTTTCGAACAAAAAAAGAATTTTTCAAATCGGTTGACAAACGACGTAGTTATGCGCGAACAAACATAAAAAAAAAAAATACAAACATCCGAATTGAGAACCTCCTCCTTTTTTAGAAGTCGGTTAAAAAAAAAATGGAATCTCTCTGTTTAATTTTGAAGCGTTGCGCTGAGTCCGAACCAATATTGACAACTTGTGTATACATATTAGTGTAGCTCTAGAGTACAACTTAGTTTTTGTTTGGTCGCATGCGGTCGACTCTATACGGGATGTAGACACACCATAGAGAATGTAACCACTTTGAGACACACGTATCGCCATCCTATGAGGAAAAATAGTACTAACGGTAGACGGAAAAAAATACCAACACGTTTCAAAATAAAAGGGAACATTTTGATATTCTATCGTTATATATGTATATATGTGGGATTCTTTGTACAAATATTTGGACGGTTCAACTTCAGTCGATAGACGGCGTTGATGTACCTAATGTCTGAATCGCGGTGAGTCTCCGTGGGAGAATGAATTTTACATAATGTTTGGCTATGAATGTGTTTGAGCTGAACAGAAAAGTTGCATGATATCGTTAAATATATGCACGAGAATGAAGAACTAGTTCGTTTCAGGGTTGTTTGTAAAAACCGTCCGCTCTGCCACTCGGAGACTCGATGCCACAAAGCCGTCATGTGGCTGGGCTACAGATACTATACATCGTTGAAACTGTTTTTCGTTTCAAAGATCCGTTTATGAAATATTTATTAAGTTTTAAAGTGGTATTTTTTATATGTAGAATCATGCGCCTCCCCCCTTAAACCTTAATATACAATTCTCAGTGAAAATCAGTTTGGGCTAGTGATTAGTACTGCACATTCATTTGAAGTACGAAATTAAGCATCAACTTGAGTCATCAGTTTCTGTTCCGTAGTTTGAAGACTAGTGGTTTGGTCGACATTTAAAACGTAAGAAACAGATACAGTCAGTGCCCTATTTCTATTATATTATTATCATAAACGGGGTCAGGTTTGCAATGCGGTCACTGAACGTACATTTTCTGACTTCAGTCATTTTCATAACTGTCGGGCTTTTCATATTGTTCATATCACCGCTGTTTCGATGTGGCCCATCTTCTAATTGGTTGGTGTGTCGATTCAAGATATTTTCTGCCTACTTTTCAGGATCAGATGCAATTCTAATGATCTCGCGGCGAGTTTTTAGTCATAATTGTGGCTTCTCTAGCGTAAAATGTCGTGGAGCTATCGGGGCAATATCGATTCAGGCACAACTCGCAGGAAACGTCCGCGTAGTGCTGCTAGTACGCGAGACCGAACGAGTGAGTGCTTGGAGTGGGACCGCTCAACGTGAGCATTGATATCGACACGTCAAACAGCTTTCGTGTAAAAAAATGTAAATTTAAACGTACTTACTAAACAAGCTAAGTTTAAGAAAAGTACGAAGAAGGCTTAACGCGTCTGCTGAAGGTCTCCGCCAAACGCTGCTTCGACGATGCGGTGGAATTGACGGTGCACAGGTGTGCGTTACTCCTGTGCGCCGCTAGGCGATGTTGCTGCGTCCATTGTGGACTCGTTACATGAAGAGCGCGCCGCACCGCTACTGCACGTACGTACAGTTTAAATAAACAAACTATATCTCATTATGAAAACTTAGTAGTCGACATTGTAAACGGAATAGGAACAGGTACAGTCAGTGCCTTACATAACACTCTTCCCTATTCCTAATTCTGAGGGGTAGGTTATGCAGATATTGACTGTTCGTATACCTCATCCTAGCGATTTTATCTAGAGGGATTTTATTTCGCTCTACATGCGAACGAAGTCGCGAGCAACAGCTAGTACAGATTTAATCACCCCGAGTTAGAGCTAACTCGGGAGTCAAATGACTTTTCCCGCTCTCGGAGCGGAAGGGAATGTCAGAAGTCAGTAGCTTACTGACTAAAACCCACCCGTGTTCCTCCTACTGCCCTACGCATTCCAGGCTTCCAGGGCCGCGGTAACTCTTTCGAACAAATTTCGCAACCCTAGCAGGCACTGACCCTATGGGGCTCCGTCTTTGCTGACCACACTTTGTGGCGCGCGTGGAACACGACGCGCCATCGACCCGGGCCTGGTTTTTATCGGACGGTGAGCCACCCATAGCTCGCATCCACAGACCCGCGCCTACGGTGGCCGGGAATCGCCCAGCGCCCGGGGCGTCTTCTTCTGTTACGGCGGCGGGGGCGTGAGGTTCCCCTCTCCCGCGCGTGGTCTGCCTCCTCCTTCGCTATCATTACTGCTTAGCAGAAGGAGGTGAAAGCTTCCCAATCTCCTTGCTCCGAATCAAGGATTGAATCAGGGCCGAGACGAAGCAGGAGAGGTCGCTGCCGCCGATCGCCTAGACGAGGACACGGCGGTGCTCCGCCCGAGCAGGGCAGACCTCCACCGTATGCTCCACCGTGTCCTCCCGCCGAATCCGAAATAGGTACCTCCCGAAACAGCCGTGTCGCGCCAGATGTTCTGCCCTACGGACGGGCTACACGGCTCCCGCCATCGTCTGTCACTTTGGAGTGAGGAGAACCAGATATAGCTCGTAGATAAAAACAGTGAAACAACGTCATGGAGTAACTATAAAAATACGTTTAATACTAGCATTTAATACATAAGACTAAGCGTAGAACATGGTCATCACCGGTGCGGCTGCGCGGGCAGCGGAGGCAAGAAGGCGAGCGCGCGCAGCACGGCGTCCACGCGCGCCACGAGTGGCTCGCGCCAGCGCCATATGGCCTCGTCGCGCACGGCCTCCGCCTTCAGCTCCTTGCAGGACTTGAGAGCGCTCACGCAGTCGGCGCGGTAGTGCTGCAGGCGCGCCAGCCGCGTGTCCAGCGGGAACGTGCTGCACGCGCCGCCCAGGCACGCCAGCGGGAAGTGGTTGTGCAGCGCCAGCACGCGGTCCGTCTCGTGGAACGCCTGGAACACCACGCACACCGAACACTCAGCAATCATGTTGATTTAGTTCGTATGGAAATAAAACGTGGCCAGTGTCGCCCAGCGCATTATACATAATATATGTAAGTCACCGGAAAATGGCAATCATGATAAGATTATCAAATATCTTGAGAGATTGTGAATTTTCGATAAATTGTCAACAACAGTTGGAACACTACGGAGTAACAACGAGGATAATCTTACTTCGAGAGATTATCCAATATCTAATTGTGTGCCCTTTCCGAGAGTGTTCCCGAAGATAATTTCCGACTCTCACACAACGAAACTGCTGGCCACAGCTTGTAGGAAATATTTCACAAAATTAATAAGTCGAATTTATTTTGCAGAATTGGCAAAACTTATCTC
The DNA here is from genome assembly GCA_905332915.2 of Hecatera dysodea. NCBI lineage: Eukaryota > Metazoa > Arthropoda > Insecta > Lepidoptera > Noctuidae > Hecatera > Hecatera dysodea. The sequence continues at coordinate 18,506,360 of HG995308.1, read as the reverse complement.
ATTGTTATGTACTTATCGAAAAAAGAGTGACTATGATAATATTAACATATTTTTGTTAAAACAATGTGTAGCAAAACAAAATTAAATAGTGTATATTTATTTGAACGATCGAGATCAATCAAATAAATATATAGAAATAAAAAAAAAGAGTGACTATGATAATATTAACATATTTTTGTTAAAACAATGTGTAGCAAAACAAAATTAAATAGTTGTATATTTATTTGAATGATCGAGATCAATCAAATAAATATACACTATTTAATTTTTCTATCCCTACAAGATCATTTAAAAACCTACGTAGGTATATTTATGTTTCACCAATGTTGCACATCACTTGCGCACTATTTCCGAATTTATCCTGTAGGTCGAGCCGATCTGCGGCTGGCGAGCAGCCCGCATGCAGCCCGTTTGTTTGTGCCCTAACTGTGTGTCGCAGTAACTAGAGACTCGCTCACCTTGACGTACTGGCCGGGCTTGGTGAAGTTCTTGGTGCGCGTGACGTGCTGCAGCATGTGCATGTAGTGCGGCACGCCGTCCTCCCAGCCGTGCTGGTGGCCCAGCGAGTCCAGGAAGTACAGGTTGGAGGCGTGGTAGGAGGAGCGCGGCGGCTTGCCGGGCGCCGGCGCCGCCAGCGGCCGCACGCGCGCCATCAGCGCCGCCCAGTCCGCGTCCTGCAGCGGCACGATCACCTCGTCGATGTCCAGCAGCGCCAGCCAGCGGTACTCGTACATGTGCCGGTACAGGCAGTCGTTGTACGGTATCAGCTCCATCTGCCGCTTGTGGTTGAGCTTCTTCTTCAGGTACATGTGCTGCAGGCCCGGCAGGTTGGGCTGGCCGCCCGGCAGCGTGACGGGCGTCACGGTCACCGCGCCCTGCGCCGTGTAGTACTCCAGCACCTTGGTGATGTTGGGGTGCACCTGCAGCTCGTAGAAGAAGATCTTGTCGGCGCCCAGCAGGCGGACCAGCTCGATCCACTCCACCAGGCGCACGGACAGGTCTTCGTACAGGAAGTCCAGCCCCTTGACGCACACGGCGAAATCTTTGCGCACTGCGGGCGGCTGCGGGCGCGAGTAGTGCACGCGCAGGTTGTTGGTGGCGCGGTCGCACGCGCCCTCCACCAGCGACACGGAGGCGGGGACGAGCCGGCGCACGTCAGCCGGCAGCACGCACGCCAGCAGGTAGGGCTGCAGCACGTGGTTGCGGTAGTTGCCCCATTTATTGTTCCACACGTACTTGTACTCCAGCACGCGCACCACCACGGGCGCCTCCAGCTCCTCGAACCACAGCTGACAATGCGTGACGAGCTTCGGCTGGATGCGGTCGTGTACGGCCAGGATGCGCACGGCGGGCCCGATGAGCGACGTGTTGCGCGCGTCCAGGTACGCGCCGAACATGTGGAACACGCCCTCTGACGAGCGCATCGTCTGCCAGTACGTGTTGTGGAACTCGAGGTCGTAGATGGACGGGAAGGGCGCGCAGTCCTTCTTTTTGAAGAACTTGTTCTGGTCGTTTTGGTGCTTGTGCCAGTAGGAGAGCGGTAGCGAGGGCAGGCGCCGCTCGGCGTCGGCGCGCAGCTCGGCCTCGGACAGCACGCGCGTGTCCGTGTGCGGCAGCGCCGTGCCGGCGGGCGGCGCGGCCGTGGAGGGCGCCGGCTCCGACTGCAGCAGCAGGCGCGCGGGCGGCGCGGGCGGCGCGGCGCGCTGCGGCGGCGGCGCCAGGCGGGGCAGCGCCAGCGCCGCCAGCGCGCCCCAGCACAGCAGCGCCGCCAGCCAGCGCAGGCGCGCGCGCGTCCCGCCGCCCCAGCGCACGCACCACCCGCGCATCACCTGTAGCACACACAAGCACGCAGCATTAGTAACAGATCACGGGAAGGCACTGCTCGCGCTCGCGCTCGCGGCGACACTCGCCTGCTGCCGCGGCGCCGCCCCCACATGGCGCGGTACTGCGGTGGATCACACTATAATTTATTCGTTGAACTTGTCATTGTGATAGCTAGCAAACAGAACCCCCATTAAACGGATGCTCCCCTGCAATAGCGTTACATAATTTGTTTGTTGCTTAAACGTAAAACATCTGAGACAGTGACGACCGTGTCCTTGACATGCGTCACACTAGAACAGCACACAGAAGCATAGACCGAAGAGTGCTAAATGTTGGGTCAAGTGGAAAGGAGTATTTATGTGGTTAGGTGTACTTTGTCATGCTATACATTATAGAACTAGCTGCTCCTCGCGACTTCGTCCCCGTGGAATCCCCGATTTTAAAACATTATTTATCGCTGCTCCGCTCCTATTGGTCTTAGTGTGATGATATATAGCCTATAGCCTTCCTCGATAAATGGGCTATCTAACACTGAAAGATTTTTTCAAATCGGACCAGTAGTTCCTGAGATTAGCGCGTTCAAACAAACAAACAAACAAACAAACTCTTCAGCTTTATAATATTAGTAAGTACCTATAGATAACAATGGACTGAGAGAGATACTTAAACATTGCATATTGTTTTTTTTTTTATGAGTAAGCTTGCAGATTTTTAGTAAATTAGTTTTTAACGAATTCTAAAAAATGTGTCCCGTCCCTCTATAACTCTCAAACTAGGTATGAAGTTATTTTTTTTTTTAATTGAGCAAATAGAACTTCAGAGACACTTTCAACAAAAATTGGTTTAACATCACAGCTTATATATTTTTCGAGATATGAGATTTTAACAGTGAAGTACGGAACCCTTCGTTATGCGTGGTCCGACACGCACTTGGCCGATTTTTTTTTCTGGATAGGAAATCATCAAATGACTTCTGCTCGGACGGCGAGCCACCCAAAGCTCGCCGTCCGCAGGCCCGCGCCTGCGGTGGCCGGGTATCGCCCTGCGGTTCCTGACGCCCGGGGCGTCTTCTTCTGTTCTGTTGTATGCACACGCACTCTCGGTTTTTGCGAGTGTCCATTCGTTGCGCCCTGCATTCACACACACACATGTTGTTACACGAACTTCGTAACTCAGCGGCAGCGAGATGCTCAGCAGGTATCAGACAGAGTTTGGCTGTACATGTGAGTGCGGGAGTGCAGCTACAGCTCGACAGCTGGTGCAAGCGAACCGCTCACACGACGCGCGCCGCTCACACGACACGACGGCGGCCAGCTCCCGCTGCGGCGAGGACTGTCCGTCGGTATCGGTAGAGCGTAGGTCACCACAACCAGCTGATGATGGGGCTCAGCAGGCAAACGAGGAGCCCACGTGGAACGATCGCGGGCCGCTATTGATGTGGTCGTTGTTATGTTACGTGTACAATGGCTCGTACGAGTCGTATTCGTACGTAACCGAGGTAGAGCCGCGTTGTCAAGGCGTCGAGGACGCGGCACGCTCAAGCGTGTTATCGCTGTAATATACACCAAATGAAATGTTTTAGCCCGCGTGACCACATGCCTACACCTACAGACGTCTCTGGTGATTAGCTTAGCGCCGCGTGACACATGGCGACACCTACAGACGTCTCTGGTGATTAGCTTAGCGCCGCGAGACACATGGCGACACCTACAGACGTCTCTGGTGATTAGCTTAGCGCCGCGTGACACATGGCGACACCTACAGACGTCTCTGGTGATTAGCTTAGCGCCGCGTGACACATGGCGACACCTACAGACGTCTCTGGTGATTAGCTTAGCGCCGCGTGACACATGGCGACACCTACAGACGTCTCTGGTGATTAGCTTAGCGCCGCGAGACACATGGCGACACCTACAGACGTCTCTGGTGATTAGCTTAGCGCCGCGTGACACATGGCGACACCTACAGACGTCTCTGGTGATTAGCTTAGCGCCGCGTGACACATGGCGACACCTACAGACGTCTCTGGTGATTAGCTTAGCGCCGCGAGACACATGGCGACACCTACAGACGTCTCTGGTGATTAGCTTAGCGCCGCGTGACACATGGCGACACCTACAGACGTCTCTGGTGATTAGCTTAGCGCCGCGTGACACATGGCGACACCTACAGACGTCTCTGGTGATTAGCTTAGCGCCGCGTGACCGCGTGACACATGGCGGCACCTACAGACGTCTCTGGTGATTAGCTTAGCGCCGCGTGACACATGGCGACACCTACAGACGTCTCTGGTGATTAGCTTAGCGCCGCGTGACACATGGCGACACCTACAGACGTCTCTGGTGATTAGCTTAGCGCCGCGTGACACATGGCGGCACCTACAGACGTCTCTGGTGATTAGCTTAGCGCCGCGAGACACATGGCGACACCTACAGACGTCTCTGGTGATTAGCTTAGCGCCGCGTGACACATGGCGACACCTACAGACGTCTCTGGTGATTAGCTTAGCGCCGCGTGACACATGGCGGCACCTACAGATGTCTCTGGTGATTAGCTTAGCGCCGCGTGACACATGGCGGCACCTACAGACGTCTCTGGTGATTAGCTTAGCGCCGCGTGACACATGGCGGCACCTACAGACGTCTCTGGTGATTAGCTTAGCGCCGCGTGACACATGGCGGCACCTACAGACGTCTCTGGTGATTAGCTTAGCGCCGCGTGACACATGGCGGCACCTACAGACGTCTCTGGTGATTAGCTTAGCGCCGCGTGACACATGGCGGCACCTACAGACGTCTCTGGTGATAAGCTTAGCGCCGCGTGACACATGGCGGCACCTACAGACGTCTCTGGTGATTAGCTTAGCGCCGCGTGACACATGGCGGCACCTACAGACGTCTCTGGTGATTAGCTTAGCGCCGCGAGACACATGGCGGCACCTACAGACGTCTCTGGTGATTAGCTTAGATGTCGCTGCTAGACCAAGAGGCAGACAAGTGTCCCGCTCCTCATTCGCGCCAGCCCCAGACCTGAGGGTCTGCCTCACCACAGATCAGTTCTGTTAGATATCACAGAATTGATCTGTGGTGGTATCCACACTAGGATTTACTCCTGTATCGTGGGTGCGTTCACAAACATGAATACTCACATACACAAGACACCCAGACCCGGAACAATTATAAACGATTTATCAAATTCAATTGTTAAATAAACAATACAATTTTTGTCTTCTTAAATGTTATTGATTCAAATAATTATTAGTTTTTGATAATAATATAATCATAATCATTCAATCCAATATTGTGAGTACCTATGTGATATTGTGAAATCGCGATTATGATGTAGGCACGTGGTTACAGCTAGACTTCCACCCCACAGCGAGCAGTCCTGGTCTTGCATTGTTTCCCAAGAATATAAGTAATACAGCTGTACCCGTACCTCTACTAGAAGACATGTTTGTTCAGAGGAACAGGGAACAGATCCACAGCAGGCGTCAATTAACTGAGGCAGTGTAAGTACGCTCGGCACTCAAGTTGGAGCCAGCTTTTGGAGGCCACCGCGGACCGATTAGCTTGGAATGTCTCGGAGGGCCGCAATGAGCGCGGAGGCTGCGCCCGACGCGGTGACGTCGGGCGTGCTCGGGGACGCTCGGGCTGGTCGTAGCGGCTCGCGTACAGTTCGCGGCACAGATAGCTCGCGGTCCCGGGCGCCGCGCCGTCGCTACTGCAGGTACCGCCGAGCTGTGACAGTGTGCACTCATTGCGTCCGCGTCGCTGCACTACACACGTCACAATAAAACGAGCGGGTAGCAATACTTTGCTCAAACGTGCCAACTCGTGTTATTTGGACAGTGCGACGGTTCCTTGTCTCAGACGTAAGCTCGGCGGAACCAGTCTCAGAGCCCCACCCCGCTCGTGCCCCGCACACCGCTGACTCACACTACCTTCTAACCGGAAATAAATAAGCTTGTAGTGTTTACGGTTCAATGGTTCATTCGAATGCCGCCTGCACGGCACTGCACGAGAGCGCGGGAGGGCGGCACGGCGCGCACTGTGTCGCGCACACATCTGCAGCGTGCACACACATTATATCAGCATATATGAGAAATGGAGCGAGTGACCAGGCTCCTCAAACGTTGATGACGAGCGCCGCAGACACGGAAGTCCCTTGTGCCTGCTACGTGTTCGTGAAAAGTATATAACTTTCGTTTGCATTCGTAACCCGAACTACCTAATCATTTCTTCCTCTCTGGGCGGAGCGGAATCTCAGTATCAGACTTTTATTGACTAATATCGAACAATGCGCGTTCCTCCTAATGCCTTGTGTGTTCCAGGCAGGGTTGGAAAAATCACGATTTTTTGCAAAAAATAAAAAATCATTGATTTTTTACAAAGAATCCAAAAGATCATGATTTTTTCGATATTTTTTGCTTGAGCCATTAAAATCCACTTAAAATAGTGCACAAAAAGAAACGCGCCCGAAAGGGGTCAGGTTTACTGCCACTTATCATTAAATTAAAGTCCAAATCACTTCCATTCAAATCAGCTAAGTTTAGTGAGGCAATTTTACAAAATGTTACAGCTTTGGAGTGGTAGCTGTCACAAAAAATGTTTTCGATGAAGATACGCAAAGCAAAATATAGCTAATCTACTTGGGGCCATCGCATCATCAGCGTCAGTGGAAAGAGTGTTGTCCACTTTTGGATTTGTCCATTCTAAAATCAGGAATAGATTAGGAACTGAAAGTTGGTGTTTTTGTTTAATTAATTATTGTAATTTTTAACATACATCACTTGTACGAATCTGTCTGTTATCGAAAATCAAGAATGTCAATTTGTATTACAAATAAGACAGAAATAAAATAATTTGATTTAATCAATGATTTTTACAGAAAAAATCACTTGATTTAAATTGTGATTTAAATCAAAGTGATCTAATCATGCCAACCCTGGTTCCAGGGCCGCGGTGACTCTGTCGATCGAATTCCGCAACCCTGGGAATGGGAACTAACTTGTCCCTAGAGAACAGGCATGGTGGAGGCGAGGCACTCGCGCTGCGCGTGCGGCGCCCGGCAGTTCAGGCGGACGCACTCCCACAGCCCGATGTTACACTGCCACGTACACAAAACAGAGTTGGTCAAAGGTTGTGAGTCTGATCTAACTGCTTTGTGCGTTTGTAATATTGTGACGTGTGTGTGATGGCACAGTCCGGCACAGCCGCAGCAGTCGAGCGCCGCGCCGCGCGCCGGCTCAGACGGACATGCACGTATTACAACTTGTTTACCTACCACGATTTACTGCGTTCCATTAGCGATAGTAATCGACAACACTAACATTTAATTGAAAACGAGTAGATTGTAACCGATAAGGAGTCATTTTTAAAACATCGTATCGCTTGCTAATGCTGAAATAACAGTGAGAGGGTTCAGTATGACGTGACGTGACGCGAGACTGAACAGCTCGTCAGTTGTGGAAGGCGAACCCGGCAGAGCGCAGCACAGGAACAGAGGCACTGGTGCCCTCTGCAGCGATCATGCATGCGCCGATAGATTGTAAAACAGCGCGTGAAATTTTAAACATTTTTTTTCTTAACACAAATATATTGGAAACTTTTTTACACATCAACATTTGATATTCTATAATCTCTCGCAGTACTTCCGAGAAATTGAACCAACATAAACTGACGACATGTTGTCGAATAATAATCAATGTACGGTTCTACAATTTATCGGATTTTCTGTTCCAACTGTTCAGTTGGAACAGGACACGTGTTATACGCCGGGGCCGATGGACCAAAGTCACAGTGGCAATTTATTTTCCTCGTCCACTCGGAATCAATCTGAACATGGGGAAGAAATAAACCTTCTCAAAGTGATCAGTCTGCAATTACCTTTACATTAAGAAGCACGTTAGACACGGGGCTCACTACTTAATTCGATAAGGTCGCAGCTTGAGCGGTACAGCGAGCGCGGATAATGCGAGCGCACACGGCCGCACGGCCCGCGCGGGCCAAGCTCAGCTGCGTCGGGGACAGAACTAGCGCGGGCCGGTCTCGTATGCCACGCTGCGAGCCACCCACGCGCAGTGAGGGCAGGCAGTCTGACACACGGGCGCCTGCAGTCCTGACGCAGCTGTCATAGCAAGTCTTGGTAGAACAATGGCAGCGAAAGCGCACCATGCGTATTTGCAGTCCTTACGAGTCGGCTGATCACATGGGTACATTTAAAACAATCAACTCGGAATAATTTGGCGTGAATAACTTTATGCAGTTTAACAATAGTTGATTTCCGCTATAGGTACAGTATTCTTATTTCCGAATAATTTGCCCCTGCTGACAATCCTGTGCCAAGTTTCCGCCCTGTATGTGTAATAACAATTGGCTCGTACAAGAACGATCGCTGTGTCAGTCGTTACTCTTCAGTGCCTGAACACTAATAGCTCTTCCAGTCGTTTTGTTCGTGCGCGGCGGCTCGCGAAGACGACTTCAAACGCCGAGCCGTGCGGACACGTCGCCTCTCCGGCGACAACGACGCCTCTGACGCCCGTGACGCCGCGCACGACGGATTCCTCTTCCGCGGCGTTCGCAGAAGTCGGCGACTGATTCCACGAGAGAACTCCAACATAATGTATCGGTGTATGTGCCCAACGCTTGTCTAGTTAGACTAGCGGGCGTCCGATGTCCGAGTGCGATTCCACAGAATAAATAGCGTCTGCAGTACTGTGAGCGCAGCTCGCACTCTCGCACTCGCGCGGCTATTAATACCGGTGTGCAGTTTGCGCAGCATTCATCACTTCGAGCGCACTTGTATCCTGCGCGGGCAATGCTAAGACTGTACACGTGAAGACTGTACTCTGCGAAGTGATGAATGACTCACGCCAGCGACGACTGCCCAGTTGTCTTATATTATATGCGGTGGCAAGGTTACCGATTATGAATGTTTATTTCAAGTAGGTACTAATCTAAAATCGGCGTGTTGTTAGTTGCACCAGGTAACTTGCCAAATGAACCAGTGACCCAATTAAAATTATAATTATCACTAGAAAATTATTTGCCTAAACTTGCATGCTTGCCAAAAGTGCTCTGGTCACCCACGCGCGCGAATAAACTAAACAGATTGTATAGCGAGGGAACACCGTCGCAAGCAGTCGCCTCCAAGGCCGCACTGCGGGGCCCACCAGTCACCGTATGGTCACCGCTGTCCACCACCTCCTCGATGTCCACCAGCTGCGGTCGTACATTCTTGCAGGATCACTTTGCGAGTTTAGCGATTGAAATTAATTTCGTGGATTCCGTGCGCTTTGCTCGCGGATCTGAATTTAATTGCTTCATGTTTATGCGCACGCGAGCACTAAATCACTTCCAGTCGTGAAATTACAGTGAACGTATTAAGAACGGTACTAAACAGTTGTACAGTGTACAGTAATAGCATTACACCGCAGCGGCTGAGCAGGCCACAGGTACTACGTCAGCAGGCCAGTGCACGGACGCGTCCCGAGCTCGGCGAGGCCGCGCGGCGCTTACCTCGCAACACGCCCACGGCATCGGGTCACTTCCGTAGCTGCTGACACTGGAGGTACTTCTTCGTGTGTGTACTACTTTGTATGTGTGGCCAAGTACTCCGCTACGGTAACACCCTTCGCTGTTTAGCTGATGAGCAGTCACTGCGCCGAAAAGTCGACAGCGCCGTGATATCGACCGCGCCGTATCTCCACATCGCTTATCAGAAGCGATCGTTTCCAATCGGCGAGGTTCAACAGTTAACGTATTCTTATCAGCAACAACACACCACTTCTCGATAACACGAAAACATATTTAAGGGATTTAGCCATTTATTCACCATATTAAGGCTTACATAGGTAATGAATGGACAAATGCATGAGCAATGGTGTAATACACAGCCAGAGTACGAGTTTTACTTGAGAAATAATACGGAACCGAACTAGATCAGATCATCAGGTGGTTGAGCAGGGTTGGTATGATTAAATCACTTTGATTTAAATCACGAATTAAATCGAGTGATTTTTTCAATTAAAATCATTGATTAAATCAAATTGTTTTATTTCTTCCTTATTTGTAATTCAAATTGACATTCTTCATTTTCGATAACAGATAGATTCGTATAAGTGATGAATTATATACTTAAACAAAAACTTCCAAGATTTTCAGTTTCAGCTGTTTTGATTTTAGAATGGACAAATCCAGAAGTGGAAAAGATTCTTTCCACTGATTTTGATGATGCAATGGCTCCAAATTACTGTCTTAAGATTGGCTATATTTTGCTTTGCGTATCTTCATCAAAATATTTTTATGTGACAACCACCACTCCAAAGCTGTAACATTTTGTAAAATTTCCTTACTAAACATGACTGATTTCAATGGATGTAATTTGGACTTTAATTTAATGATGAGTGGCAGTGAACCTGACCCCTCGTGTTGAGTCCCAGCTGCCTCTGGCGCACTATCTTCCTCTTCTTCTGTGAGGTGGTTTGTGGTGTGAGCGGGATCTAAGCTAAACAGTGACTAGGGGTCATCGCCTGTTCATACCGCTTTTGAAGCACTGCCGGCTGTCTAACACGTACATCAGACTCCTCAAACTTGGCCTCTAGGCTCTTCCATGGCTTCACTGCATCTGACAACGACGCATTGTATTTTTAGAGTATCTAATGTTATGAATATTGCTTTCAATAAACTAAGAAAATTCAACTTCTTCAACTGATCTTATCAAAACAACGATCTAATTTTTTTTATGAATAACAATATCTATTATGTTTCTGATCTCTTCACAATGTTTCAGTATATTTTTGCCATTCAGAAATGTATACTTCAAAACAATAATTCAAAGTGTTCCACGAACATCTCGTGGTAACACCGAAGCTTCTCCTCCGTCTTTGTTACACAATACAATGAGCTGAACCACGTGCTCCTTTACGGACAGTAAGTTCACAAGATGTGCTGAACAACCATATGTAACAGTGTTTTCATTTATTATGTTTTTTTCGTATTTTAGCTGCATTATCAGTTATCACACTTGCTACTCTACAGTTGTACTGAGTTTTTAGGCGTTCGATTAAGTCAATGAGTTCGTTTAGATAAGTAAATAGTAGTGTGTGGCTTTCCGGTGCTGTCAATGGTATCAACGCCGTCGTCGCCTTCCAGCAGGCATTTTCAACTACTTTATTGATCAAAACTAGCGTTTCTACCATAGTTTGGTAGAAACGCTAGTTTCTACCAAACGAACCGAGCAACACAGTTCACAATAATATACTTGTAGACAAGTTAAAACTCAACTACTCAAGTGTCAAACAAAGGCGAGGGAAATCCTCCAGCCGCCGCAAACATAAGCGCGTTTCATTTCACCCACTAAGTGGATTTTAAAGGCTCAAGCAAAAAATATCGAAAAAAAAAAGATCTTTTTGCAAAAAATCGTGATTTTTTCCAACCCTGCAGTTTAGTTAAGGATCCGGAAGGAGTTATAAATAAAAGTGCACCCAACGTCATAATGTCGAAGGGCATGAGAGGACGCCCCGGGCGGCGGCCACTCCACGCCGGAGAAAGCGCCGAGATGCGCCGCCGGACCAACCGATGAACATTCTGATGCGCGGTATGTAGTGCGATCATTTCGCACACGGTTTCTATCTTGATTTAATTATTGACATGCCTGAAGCACATTTGACAAGAGGGCGGCTGCTGGCGCGACAGGCCCGCGTCTCGCTGTGCTGCTCGAGCCGACCGCCGAGCACCGCTCCAACAGTTTTATGAACACTTACGTAACACATTCGTTCTGCATAATTACGTTGCAGCATCTCACACAGTGTCTGTATTTCAGTGAGCTCTGTGAGCGGCATCATGCGCGGAATACATGCTTGTTAGAAAGTGTGTCGCCTTCGCCGCGCCGCCTGAGCGCCGCGCCGCGCGGGAGATGCCGCAGAGATCAACCGCGCTACATCTATACTAATATTATAAAGCTGAAGAGTTTGTTTGTTTGTTTGTTTGTTTGTTTGAACGCGCTAATCTCAGGAACTACTGGTTCGATTTGAAAAAATCTTTCAGTGTTAGATAGCCCATTTATCGAGGAAGGCTATAGGCTATATATCATCACGCTAAGACCAATAGGAGCGGAGCAGCGATAAATAATGTTTTAAAATCGGGGATTCCACGGGGACGAAGTCGCGGGCAGCAGCTAGTCTCAGATATAGCGATATCGCTATGCTGTAATGTGATGATACACTAATAAGTCACTCTGTGTCGGATGTTCAAATTAATTGACTACAGTCATCAGCTGATATCTGGAGCAGCTGGCGTCCGGAGCTGACATGACACGGTCACTCGCAGGCTCACAGGCGGTACAGTGACCACGGTGCCGCGAAAAATAGGTACTGATTATGATGAACGTCATAATTGAATACCTATTATTTGCACTGCAGTTTCCTTAACAAAGTGCATACTAAATAACAAAAGTTATGTAGGTATGACACGTTTCGCCGATACAAAGTATGACAATGTACAGAGATGAACTCGTGGTGCAACGCGAAGCAGCGAGTTATGAGCACATCCCGAGTTTGTGTGGCTGTGACGTCACTCGCAAACAACCAAACTTTATTTACACTTATCAACGAACAACTGAGTCGCAATAGCAGCAAATTACTGCCATGTTTACTTTCTAACATCTCGGACTTTCTGAAATTAATTCAGTCCAACGGCAGTTTCGACATGAGTGTTGGTTCAACCTGGCTGTCTGTCGCGTTTCACAGCCGCGAGCCGGCGCCGGCGCCAGGTGACAGCGCCCAGCGGATCCCGAGTGGGTCTAGCTGTAGCACTGTCGTCCGCGGGGCATGTCGCAGATAGCATCTCGGCGGGTGTCGCGCAGCTGTCGAGCGGGCCCAGTGAGTACTGATTGTTAAATCATGACTGAGCGCGCATGTTGCGCAACTCACTTCAGTGCTAAAGGACGGCGCGGCGCGCGGCGGCCGAGTGCGCTGCGTGGCGTGCGCTCGAAGAGCCGCTTGCTTAGTGCTGACTGCAGTAAACCCGAGTTTATCTCGCGGGCCACCTTGCATAAGACCACTTCTGGCCGCGCTCCAAGAATTGACTTGCGATGGACTAGTAGCGTGCTTGCGAGTTTGGCCGTCTTGCGCTGCCTCGGCGAGAGTGCGGAGCCCTGAGAGTGTCGGCGTGTCCCGTGTACCCACTCGGCTGATGGCAGATAACGCAGACAATGGGCCGCCCCGCCGCCCAGGCCCGCGCCCCTCCGCGCACCGCGCCATCTTGTTTATGAGCAGTGTCGGGCAGCAACACTTAATAGCGTCGGGTGGCGTTGATTATTTAATCGCGATGTTATGATCAGCGTGCGAACGCTCCCAGCGCGAGTATTGTGGCGGCGTGCGGCGGCGTGCGGCCGCTAGTTTCTCCGCACGGAGAAACCGGCGCGTTTCACTGCGACGCTGGACTGCCTGTTCCTGCCGCGACACGCCACTGCCGAGTGACGGCTCACTGCCAGGCCCGGCTGACTCTCACCCACAGGCAACAGGCAGCTGTCCACAATCTCATCATCTTCATGGCACAGTGTGTCAAATGTCTCAGACACACAGATGCTAGGCAGGCAGATGGAATGTCTCGAACAGGGGAAGGAAGCCTGGCTGTAGCGCTGTAGCGTGGCCGCGTGAGTTACACCCGTACAGAGCAATTAGTTACCTGCTACGCTTGACGAACATACGGACAGACAGGCGGAGGCTTAGTACAAGTAACAGAGAGCGGTCGTCCACACTCTCTGGGTACGAGACTCGAAAACGACACACACATACATACATACATGCCAAATATGCAAGCAAACTTAGTAATTACGAGTAAGATGTATGCATGTGCAAACTTAGTGATTACGAGTATGTGTACATCTGCAACATCGGGCTACTACGTCCAGGCACACGCGGCGCGCGGTCTCGCAGCTACCTGTAGTACGCGAACTAGCACACAACGCACTCGAGGCCTCGAGTGCGCACTCGAGCTGAGCACCGATATAGTCTCTTCTAGTCCGTGCCGTCGAGTGCTTCCGGCCAATCAGCGCATAGACTTATCGAGTAGATAGACTTATTCTGCTTCTGCCTGCACGCAAATGAAGTTCATCTTACAATGACAACACGTGACAATGATGCTGTAACTACTCAGCTGCTCTGTTCACTGCACCTAAGTAAAGAGAGCGTTCAGTAATGAAAAACATTAAGATTGAAGCAACATATACATATGTAGGTAGGCACGCAGAAACCGGCTGCATACTAAACGGCCTCTTCATATTACACAATTTAATTCTTTTTTTTATTGACAAAGATTGTATAATATTCAAGAGAAATAAGATGCGATTCAAGTAGCATTCAAAAGGATGTCGACTAAAATACAAAATGCAAACATACTCGTTGTAAATGTCCGCGGCCTCCTCAGCGGGAAGACTCACGGACGTGTGGCACACGCTCTCGATCGCGACAGAGTTACATCATGGCGCGGGCGCACTGCTGATCACTGCTCAGTACAAGACAGCGAGGTGAGAAGACCTGCTCCGCACGACCTGCACCCACTGCGGATTATATTTATGGAGCTTATGTACAAGAAGTTATGTACTTTGGCGTGCCTAAAATTCTAATTGTAACAATCTGCCACTCTGCGATTATTAGAGTGGCCCTGCGGATTATCTGCACATAATGAGTACTCGTCTGCATACATCCGGTCTGATCCGAACTTCTCGCCGAGAGACTTAGGTGGAGTGAAGCCGGCCCAGCTCGACATGTCGTTGTGTGGGTTGACAGCTCCCTTCACGTTCACTTCACTCAAGTACACGGTGAGGTTCTACGGTGAGGTGTAACCGAATACGAGCACTGGTGCCGGCCGCGCACACGGAACACTTTCCACTCCCGTGCTGAGACTGCGTATCACCGCATCCCGGACGTGCGCTATTTTGATATATAATCGACAACTGTTTTCATAAATTTCATTACATTAATTTTGTTTTGTAGCCTAGATAACTGTAGGCGACAGCTGGTAAATGATTGGTCATTTACCATCCTCGCATGTTTATCTAAGTACCTAATTGCATAATTTAAATGAGAACAACCCATTTGAAGGAACGCACTCATTTTCTAACCACCCTGTACAACCAGACATTATTTTGCCTAGCATTTGAGGTGCCATTTTACAAAGCGTTGTGATCCACGTGCAGCTCAAAGAGACGCCAGCAGAGGAGTGGAGGCCCGCGCGGGCCGGTGCTGCCGGTGTGGCGGAACTACTCGAAACAGTCACCATGGCCCTGGTACGCAAAGGGCATTAGGAGGAAGACGGATGCGGTTTAGTCAGGAAGAGTCTGACACTGCCTTCCTCTCGGCGGATTCCATACTGGGTCCCATACTTAAAAAAAAAAGAAAAGTACATTACTTATCAGAATGCCGTTGATGTATATTTCTCTGACTGAGCCCCCTTCCCCGACCTCCACCTGGTACGAATCATCATCCGCCAAGCCTTTTACCAACTACATACATACATATAACGGGTTCAGCTTCTGGGTAACATGATACTTCTTGGAAAAAGTGGAGCTAGATTCTCTGGATTATAACAATCCGTATCTCCTGCCAAACATCTACAAATGACCGCCAAGTCCAATGGCTTAGCGTGCTTTCCGAGGCACGGAGGAGTCTCGGTGTGTTTAGATGGTCACAGACCAACCTTAACCAACATCGCTTAACCTTGGAGATCGACTCAAGCGGTTGGTATTATTTAGCCACGAATTCAATTCCGCCAGGTACGAATATCAGCTCCATTTTTGCTTCAATAGAAATCCGCGCCCGCAGCATACGGAACCCACCCTCGTATGCTGCTGTTTCCGCCAAACAGCATTGTGCCAATCGCTCCCCTGGTCTCCCATAGACTCTCTGTCCACGGTCGCTACCATTCAGGCACAACCGGGTTTCGTCAGAGAACAGGACTCGGCTTCATTGTTCCATATCTAAGTGATCGCGAGCAAACTGAAGCCGGGAAGTGGGCTGATGACAATTTGGATCCCGTAGCTGGCCTTTTTGGGGTTAAGTTAGCTTCTTTGACGCTCACTGTCCACTAACTTACCCAGTCCCGGTACCTGTACCTGTGTAACCCTGACGTCTTGTGTACCTTCGAGACATAAGACTGGCTTGGATGAAGCTGTTCAGCACAGTAGGTACGCTGAGACAACCCTAGCTGCATCAGGATGACGAGTTGAGCGACTTCTATAGGGGTGAGTTCAATTTTCTGTTAATTCCAGTGTTCCCAGTGACATGAAACATTGGACTGGTAATCAATTTTCATAAACGCCCACTTTATGTAATTACCAATAAGTATTGAAACGGATCTTGGCCGGACGTCGGACGGACTGCTGGTACTGCTGCAGCTACAGCAGGTTATGGCTGCGACAGAGCTCATCGTTAGGCAGCAGGAGCAGATCAGAGCCGTGTTAGAGGTGGTCGTGTTTACTAAATAAATTGCAATTAGCAAGAACAAGCGGCGGACCACAACAAGGAAGCATTGATTGTGCTTGTGTGATATTGTAATATCTGTAACTATTAATATCAATATTGTATGTTCGGTGGGCCCCAAACTGGTAGTCATCGTTATCACGCGAACATTTTCGTGTCCAGAGCTGACTTAGCCGTTTGTGCATTTCAAATAGATTGGCATGTTTCCTAGAAAAAAAAAATCAACTTTTAGTTGACTTATTGAGGTTAAGTGTAAAATTTTGTATTTACTAATACTGCCTTGGGTGGGCAGAGGGGACTGTCAAGGTTCTGCAGATTAGAACCACGTGGTGTTTCACCTCGTTACTTCAGGCGGGGGTGAGGGGACACATTGGGAGGCTCCACAATCTCCCCAGCAGTGACGGTTTGTACTAGAACATCACTGGTTGAAGAAGGAATGAGGTGCTTTTCTTTCTGTCGTTCTGCAGAAAACACCACGCGACGCCACATCAGGCATACGCGCTTGGGCGATGGTCTTATGCAGTCACTGCCTTAAGCTGAGGTATGCAACACCCTTTGTAAAGGATAATGTGATGAATATACGAGTATAATTCGCTCAGTCTAATTATTCCACAACTGTTAAGGATGAACCCTTTTTAATAGATTTGTTTGCAAGCAGCTTAGTGACAGTTAGTTGTTACAGTTTTGTCCAGATATTATACGATTTCTGATGCTTTATAATAGTGGTTGCACTGTTGCGCATGCACAACTACCTATGCAGGTACTTAATTTTATAGTTAATTTAATGTTAAACTTAGGTACTGTTAGCAAATAGTTACCTAATCGTTTTTACATCTTGTACAACAACATACTCTATTATCATCTGTGGAGGCTTGTAAATGGTTTGTTGTGAATTACCTTACTATTTATTTTGTATTAAATAGCTATAAGCCACCCCAAACATGATAAAAATAAAAAAGAATAACGTTAATATCTGATGCAATGGTATGTCGGGAGGTAGAAGAAGCGCACGGCTGACCGACTTCGAACGTTTAATATGCATTTATGCATTCTGAGAATAACCATTAGAATCGCTAATGTTCATGATGTAGCCGATATCAATATGTGGCCGTGCCCTGACGCAGTCCTCGTTAGTGAGCGCTCAGCAAGGCTCTGTGACCGCTTCAGAGTAGCCGATGATAGCGACTGGAACGAGGAAGGAAAATCTGTTGCCGGAACAAGACAAAGCGAACTGAGTCAACCGACTTCCAAAAAAGGAGGAGGTTCTCAATTCGACTGTATTTTTTTTATGTTTGTTACCTCATAACTTAGTATTGGGTGTACTGATTTTGACGATGTTTTTTTATATTCGAAAGCTGGTGCTTGTCGTGTGGTCTAATTTAAATTTGAGATCTGACGACTAGTATTTCAGTTATCCCTAATAATGCGTGCGTAGTTACATTGGCTTAGTTTACATTGACGAAGTTCTCCCTCTTGTCGATGTAATTATGAAAAATAAAATTGTGTGCGATGGTTTGGAAGAGCATCTTAGTATTTAACGTGGTCCCTTTCTAGTTTGGTGAAGATCTGATGAAGAACGGAGATGATAGGAAACTGAACTCTTCAATCAATGATAGCAAATCTTTCGGGATTGCTGAAATCGCATGTTTGTTTATTGTTAACACCAAAGTATTTGGTACGTTTAGGTGGGGGGGGGCACTAAAAAGTGAAAAATTAAAAATACTTTTTACAAAAAATACAACCGACTTCGACACAAAAAAAACAAAAAGTAGGTACAAAACTTTAATTTCGGAAGTCGGTGTTCAAAAAACATAAAAGCAACCAAAAACACCGAGTTCCTAAATTTTGTTTTTTTTTTGTGTCGAAGTCGTTTGTACTTTTTGTAAAAGTTTTTTTCAGTTGTTAATATTATATTTTTGAATGATAAATCACGAGTTAAGGACTGCTTTCCTATGAAAGAGGCCGCGGCACAAGTCGGAGACGGGTCCGGGGGAATGCTGTCGTGTTCCAGGTAGGCGGTGAGTAACCTCCTGACTTTGTAATAATAATAGAAAGGCGCGGGACGTTGCTCTCACTTGTGCAGTGAACAGGCTCGCCTCTGATCGCCGAGCCCAAGCTATTGTACTGATTCAGAGAGTAACGGCTTCGGTTGTCATGTTAATAAGTGAGAAAAATATGTCAGTCGTGTTAGAGACCGTGCCTTGACACCATTGCCGCAACTGGTTTCGGACCAGGCGCAGTTTCTAAACGTCTCGCGGACACAATGGAGCACCACTAGCACTGCTCTAGTGATACTACAACATACGTATTACGGGTATCGACAGCAACGTTAAGCTGTTGGACCGATACAGAGAAGTTAACATTGTTCTATATCCGTTATCGAAGTGAGCACATCCCAAGTGATCACAATTAACTGAATTGAAACGCCGGACCTCGTCTCAGCTTGCGTCGCGAGCAAAGATAATTGCAATGTTTTATCAATGGCGTTGGTGCTTGGTCGAGTCAATCAGCTTCACAGTCCACCGAGCGGGAGCCTTCAGTGACGCGCCGGCCACAAATTAGGACAATTTATTATAATAACGATTCAGCGGAATGTTTTCGCGTTAGCAGTGTTCTGCGGCGGAGAGCGCACAACCGGTTGCCGCAGCTCGCACGGAGTCGTGCCGCCGGGGGTAGCAAGCGCCGCCGCAGGAGCTCACCTTGTGGACAGGGAGCGGTGCGATCCCGAGCGCTGATCAGACGAGAGGCGGGAGCGGCGGCCGGAGCGGGCGCGAGCTCATACTCGCGCGGTCGGTGACCTGCTGCTGCGCCACGGCACGTAACTGTACAACACACACACTTCACTCGCGACGACTACGTGCGCACAACTGCTGGCTGGGGGACCGCGGGGCGAACTGAGCCGGCGCAGGGACCGGGCGCCGCGTGCGCCGGCGGCCTTGACCGCCCTCTCCCCGCGCGCCGCCCGCGTCCCCCGCGCCTCCTGCTGCTCGGCGCATCCGCAGCACTGCTCCTTGGCGACGATGGCGTTCACAATCCGCAGGCTGCGAGCGCCGACACTCCGGCGGGCGAAAGTCATTACCGTTAGATCGTGATTACAATTTGTTTTTGTCGCTATCTGATAGCGGTAGTCTTGGCCCGAGCTTGCCGGCACTCGTAACTTTTCGAAATATTGGCGTAGCTTCGAATGAGTAGCAGAGCTTTCTTCGTGTTTGCTTACTATAAATTAAAGTAAAACCTCAGTGTCAGATTGGTCAGTGGGTCGTCTTAGGCCTAACTAAGGAAGCAATCAGAGACACAGATGACGATTGACGCCTCTCGTTCAGGAGCTGACGCTGCGCTAGGAGGTCGGTCACACAAACAATCAGGTGGAGTGAGCCTGAAGTGAACCGTCACTCCAACTTGTTTGTATGAACGAGCTCACTTCACGTTCACTTCACCTCGATGAGAATTTACAGAATATCTAAATAGCACTACAGTACAAGTACCTACTCGGCGGCGGCGCACGGAAATTGATAATGATGATATGATGATGATGAACGTTGTGATCCAAATGATTATTTTAGGAATAAAACTAAATATAAATCGGGCATCCATGGCTCTCAACATTGTTAGTGAACCTGCGATTATGTTAGTCAGCAAATAATAAAGTAGGAGTTAGGAATGTTGGATGTGGTGACGTTTTCAGTGGAACATGTTCGCTTGGGGGAGCTGTCGCCTGGGCGTCGCCTCGCTGCATGTGCAGTGTGTGCACGTAGGAAGGTGCGACGAGAGCGACCGTCTAATGTACAACTAAATAAATGTCACGGTCAATGTGTTTGAAAGCATTCTCTGCCTGAATATCAACTACTTTTTTCAACAATCATCAACTTTAAAAAAATATTCATGTTTGGATTACTTTTGGGGGAAGGGAGAATCCACATTACAAACTTTAGTTAATATTATCATTACGTTCTGTATGTATGTATATCCGAATATGTTGATGGTAGGAAAATATTATGTGTGTCGGTAAAAATCTACATATTTTTAGTAAAATTAGTGACACAACTTTAATACTAGAAATAAAGACAAATTAGACCAACCATTTTATCGATTAGCTAAAGAACACACATCTTTCATGGGATAAATGTTACAACAAATACCTTGTAACATATTACAATTAAATTGAAGAAAATTTAAAACTTTTTTTAAAAGCATCCTTTATAAACAATCATGTTACAAATTAGAAGATTACATCAGGATAAGAATGCTTGGTCTTGCTCCATAGGGCAATCGAGGGTGTAGACAAAATCAAACTGGTGGATTTAAGTATGGATTAACTTAGTGACTGTACTTTTATGTCTTTTACTTTTTATTCAGCCGTGCCCCAACAACGGTAACGCGGACGCGGCGCAGAGCCGCACCACAACTCGGGACTGGACAACGCTGATGAGAGCGGCGGCGTCAGACTGCCGGGCTTCCAGCTACCCTCAACGTCTGTAACGGTCGTCGAATGATAACCGCGACCTCAGCAAGCGTTGCTTAACCTTGATCGACCGACCTCTTTTTCTGAATGGAAATTCATCAAATGACTTCTCCCGCTGTGGGCGGAGCGGAAGGGAGTGTCAGACCCTTACTGACTAAAACCCACTCGTGTTCTTCCTAGTGCCCTTTGCGTTCCGGGGCCGCGCGGTGACTCTTTCGGCCAAATTCCGCAGCCCCAGCAGATGCATCGACCCCTTTTCGTAGGTTATCAAGTGTTAGCGATATGTTTTTAGTGTTTCGAAAATAGGTTCCGACCTCCGGAATAGGGAACCCTTGTATAGGATCACTTAGTAATTGTCTGTCTGTCCGTTTGTCAAGCGATTACTTCTAGACCGATTCAGTTGAAATTTGGTATAATTGAAAATGGGGTCTCTTTTGGGACGGAAAATTAGAAAATTTTAACGTAACATTTAAAAAAATATTGTTTCGGAACCATTTGCATTCAAGTCCGAATCGCACTTCGCAGACTTTTCCTCAAAAGTGATCATTAGCTTTAATATCGAAGCTGTCGCCGAAGCACCATTATTTTCGATCCATACCGAATGACGTCACGGCCTCTCGGAACACGTACAACGTAGCAGTGTTTGTGGCGTCTGCTGAGTGAAGGACACTCCTCCCTACTCGCCGCGTAGTGAGTGCAGTAGAGGGCGGGCGACCTACCGCGGCTGCCCGCTACCCGCGCTCACTACATCTGGTTCCTATAGATTTGATGCCAATCTGGTCCTGTCACGTCAAGTCGGCTAGTACCTATTCGTTAATTATGTGTTTTCATAATAATTTAGATTGTATACCTAATTACGTTTGTATGAACCGGTTCACGATTTAATCCGTTACTTTATTCGGTTGCGTCCGGTCAAAAGTTTAGTTTAAAATGACCATTATGGCTCGCTATGAAGACTGAGCCCTTCCCCTGTGGCAGTGGCTGTGGCCGGCAGTGCGTCGTCACTGGCTCCATCTCTCCCGCAGCAGTTGATGGCAATGACTATATCCAACTCTGTTTCATTTTTCTATAGACCAGTGTGCACATGCCAGTCCGCCAGTGCTACTGCACGCTCTCACTAGTGAGCCGGTGAAGGCGGCGCGTGGTGCCCGTGACTCGGGTCCATCAGGGTCCTGTCTCGGATCCTCAACTTATTGTGTCTTCTTATTTGTAGTGTTGTACGCTCACAATAGGGATTTTTCCTGAAAAATCTATTTAGTCCATCCGTTAAATAATCAAAACAATAATTGGGGCGTACTTTAATTTTTTCACATACAATTTAATTATAAGATATACCTACCTATGTAGAGCGTCGACTACTCGCGTGACGTCATGCATTCGTACACTTTGACCAACAAGTGACGTCACCAGCCCCCTACTCCTGAACTTAGGTGCGCTTTATTTTTGTACATGTTTGTTGATTTGAACAGGCATACAATACGTGTCCAATATTTTCTTTCTGTAACGGACGGAATGAATAGAATGATGAAGCTGCTGACGCTCAGACGCTCTGTAGCTTGTCGCTCATCAGCGTGCGTAGGAGCGAAGCGGCGCGTGCCTACTCGTACAGTGGAGCGTTGCTCCGCCGACCTAATTCCGAACATCATGCGGGTGCGCCAGCGCAATACTACGGCTAATTGTTTTGTATTGTGTCATTCTTTGAGGTCAAAGGCCCTGGTCTGCTTTTTCTAGGTAGACACATCTATTCTCTGATATTTTAGTCAGTTCTGTCGATAGGGGTCAAGCTCGTGCCACTCTCTTCGTCAGGTCTGACGCGGTGTCATGGGGTCCCATAGGAACCACTCGATGGCTTCAGAACAACCTTTCAAAACTTAGCAGCGGGCAAGTAGTGCTCGGGAGGCCGTTTGTCGAGCTGACTAGTGTTGGTTCCCAATGAGCCACAGCCATCATTTGTGTGAGCATCTCGCTGTGGCGCCCCAGGATGGGACAGCATGGCGACACATCTCGCTGTGGCGCCCCAGGATGGGACAGCATGGCGACACATCTCGCTGTGGCGCCCCAGGATGGGACAGCATGGCGACACATCTCGCTGTGGCGCCCCAGGATGGGACAGCATGGCGACACATCTCGCTGTGGCGCCCCAGGATGGGACAGCATGGCGACACATCTCGCTGTGGCGCCCCAGGATGGGACAGCATGGCGACACATCTCGCTGTGGCGCCCCAGGATGGGACAGCATGGCGACACATCTCGCTGTGGCGCCCCAGGATGGGACAGCATGGTGACACATCTCGCTGTGGCGCCCCAGGATGGGACAGCATGGCGACACATCTCGCTGTGGCGCCCCAGGATGGGACAGCATGGCGACACATCTCGCTGTGGCGCCCCAGGATGGGACAGCATGGCGACACATCTCGCTGTGGCGCCCCAGGATGGGACAGCATGGCGACACATCTCGCTGTGGCGCCCCAGGATGGGACAGCATGGCGACACATCTCGCTGTGGCGCCCCAGGATGGGACAGCATGGCGACACATCTCGCTGTGGCGCCCCAGGATGGGACAGCATGGTGACACATCTCGCTGTGGCACCCTAGGATGGGACATTCCATCTTCTTCTGACCATTTATCATCTATACTCAGAGACTTTCCGGTCTGAAGAGTCATCTCAAACAGCAATCTTGTACAAAGTAGAAACAAACACATCTCTGTTTAGTTTGTTTAGCGAGAATTCTGCGGGAAGCCTAATCTACATCTATATCTTGTAGCCTGCGGTATACAAACAGGAGTGATAGCAGTCCGACGCGCATGCCGGGTGTCGCTGCGGCCCGCTGTTGTAGGCTGGCACCGATACGGACAATTACTTCGGACGAGGCTCAATTAACTGTTCCCCGTCCACCTACAAGGCGCCGTCTTGTATGCGAATAGGGATCCGTTCTTACATTCATTTTAATCTTATTTTCTACACGCTCAACAGGTAGGAACGCAAAAACTGGCTTCTAGCCCACCGCGTTTAACTATCGCACAAGTGAAGAAAATGGCCCACTGCTCGCGCTGGGCGCTTGGGCACCCGAACGAAACCGACCCCGGCGCATGAACAATATTTATTATTAAAAACATACATTATTTCTCATTACCTTATTATGTAATTACTAACTTACGAGTATGTTGTTACTAAATATTATGTTCAATACTAAAACTGCATTTAGTACTTTTTATCTATACTATAATATGTATTACTAGCTGCTGCCCGCGACTTCGTCCCCGTGGAATCCCCGATTTTAAAACATTCTTTATCGCTGCTCCGCTCCTATTGGCTTAAGCGTGATGATATATAGCCTAAAGCCTTCCTCGATAAATGGTCTATTCAACCCAAAAATAATTTTTCAATTCGAACCAGTAGTTCCTGAGATTAGCGCGTTCAAACAAACAAACAAACTCTTCAGCTTTATAATATTAACTAGTATTTCGCTTGGGGGCGCGAGTTGCAAGCAACCCGCGGTGTCTTTTTGGTATTTTTAGTAACAATTATTATCTCTACAATGTCAGATTTCTGAGTTACGCAAAGGGGTTGAAAGAAGGGGGTTGAAAAGGGTTGAATTTTTTTTGGCCATATATTCATCCAGATGTCCTCTATACAACCCCGAAGACCATTTTTCTCTACAATGTCAGGTTTCTGAGTTACGCAAAGGGGTTGAAAGAAGGGGGTTGAAAAGGGTTGAATTTTATTTTAGCCATATTTTCATCCAGATGCCCTCTATACAACCCCGAAAACCATTTTTCTCTACAATGTCAGGTTTCTGAGTTACGCAAAGGGGTTGAAAGAAGGGGGTTGAAAAGGGTTGAATTTTTTTTGGCCATATTTTCATCCAGACACCCTCTATATAACCCCGAAGACCATTTTTCTCTACAATGTCAAGTTTCTGAGATACGCAAAGGGGTTGAAAGTAGGGGGTTGAAAAGGGTTGAATAGGGTTGATTTTTTTATGGGCCATATACTCATCCAGATACCCTCTATACAAGCCCGAAAACCATTTTTCTCTAAAACGTCAGATTTCTGAGATACGCAAAGGGGTTGTAAAAAGGGGGTTGAAAAGGGGTAGTTTTTTTTTCGTTTTCTACTCATTCAAACACCCTCTATACAACCCCGAAAACCATTTTTCTCTTCGACGTCAGGTTTCTGAGATAAGCAATGGGGTTGAAAGATGGGGGTGGAAAAGGGGTAGTTTCGGATTTTTCCCATACTCACCCCGACACCTTCTATACAACCCCATAAAAAGTTTTCCCCTCCTAGCATGGCAAGTGGGAGAACAATTATGTCAATCAGTCAATCAGTGGTTTTTTAATTGTATATAATATAACTAGTATTTCGCTTGGGGGCGCGAGTTGCAAGCAACCCGCGGTGTCTTTTTAGTATTTTTAGTAACAATATTATTATCTCTACAATGTCAGATTTCTGAGTTACGCAAAGGGGTTGAAAGAAGGGGGTTGAAAACGGTTGAATTTTTTTTGGCCATATATTCATACAGATGTCCTCTATACAACCCCGAAGACCATTTTTCTCTACAATGTCAGGTTTCTGAGTTACGCAAAGGGGTTGAAAGAAGGGGGTTGAAAAGGGTTGAATTTTTTTAGCCATATTTTCATCCAGATGCCCTCTATACAACCCCGAAAACCATTTTTCTCTACAATGTCAGGTTTCTGAGTTACGCAAAGGGGTTGAAAGAAGGGGGTTGAAAAGGGTTGAATTTTTTTTGGCCATATTTTCATCCAGACACCCTCTATACAACCCCGAAGACCATTTTTCTCTACAATGTCAAGTTTCTGAGATACGCAAAGGGGTTGAAAGTAGGGGGTTGAAAAGGGTTGAATAGGGTTGAATTTTTTATTGGCCATATACTCATCCAAACACCCTCTATACAACCCCGAAAACCATTTTTCTCTAAAATGTCAGATTTCTGAGATACGCAAAGGGGTTGTAAAAAGGGGGTTGAAAAGGGGTAATTTTTTTTTCGTTTTCTACTCACCCAGACACCCTCTATACAACCCCGGAAACCATTTTTCTCTTCGACGTCAGGTTTCTGAAATAAGCAATGGGGTTGAAAGAAGGGGGTTGAAAAGGGGTAGTTTCAGATTTTTCCCATACTCACCCCGACACCGTCTATACAACCCCATAAAAAGTTTTCCCCCCCTAGCACGGCAAGTGGGAGAACAATTATGTCAATCAGTCAGTGAGTGAGTGGTTATTTAATTATATATAATATAACTAGTTTTTCGCTTGGGGGCGCGAGTTGCGAGCAACTCGCGGTGTCTTTATAGTATTTTTTGACTAACAACAAAGGGGTTGAAAGTAGGGGTTGAAAAGGGTTGAATTTTTATTGGCCATATACTCATCTAAATACCCTTTATACAACCTCGAAAACTATTTTTCTCTACTATGTCAGATTTCTGAGATACGCAAAGGGGTTGAAAGAAGGGGGTTGAAAAGGGTTGATTTTTTATTGGCCATATACTCACCCAGATACCCTCTATACAACCCCGAAAACCATTTTTCTCTACAATGTCAGGTTTCTGAGATATGCCAAGGGGTTGAAACAAGGGGGTTGAAAAGGGTTGAATAGGGTTGAATTTTTAGTGGCCATATACTCATCCAGACACCCTCAGTACAACCCCGAAGACCATTTTTCTCTACAATGTCAAGTTTCTGAGATACGCAAAGGGGTTGAAAGTAGGGGGTTGAAAAGGGTTGATTTTTTTATTGGCCATATACTCACCCAGATACCCTCTATACAACCCCGAAAACCATTTTTCTCTAAAATGTCAGATTTCTGAGATACGCAAAGGGGTTGAAAGAAGGGGGTTGAAAAGGGGTAATTTTTTTTTTCGTTTTCTACTCACCCAGACACCCTCTATACAACCCCGAAAACCATTTTTCTCTTTGACGTCAGGTTTCTGAGATAAGCAATGGGGTTGAAAGATGGGGGTGGAAAAGGGGTAGTTTCAGATTTTTCCCATACTCACCCCGACACCTTCTATACAACCCCATATAAAGTTTTCCCCTCCTAGCACGGCAAGTGGGAGAACAATTATGTCAATCAGTCAATCAGTGAGTGGTTTTTTAATTATATATAATATAATAACTAGTATTTCGCTTGGGGGCGCGAGTTGCAAGCAACCCGCGGTGTCTTTTTAGTATTTTTAGTAACAATTATTATCTCTACAATGTCAGATTTCTGAGTTACGCAAAGGGGTTGAAAGAAGGGGGTTGAAAAGGGTTGAATTTATTTGGCCATATATTCATCCAGATGTCCTCTATACAACCCCGAAGACCATTTTTCTCTACAATGTCAGGTTTCTGAGTTACGCAAAGGGGTTGAAAGAAGGGGGTTGAAAAGGGTTGAATTTTTTTTAGCCATATTTTCATCCAGATGCCCTCTATACAACCCCGAAAACCATTTTTCTCTACAATGTCAGGTTTCTGAGTTACGCAAAGGGGTTGAAAGAAGGGGGTTGAAAAGGGTTGAATTTTTTTGGCCATATTTTCATCCAAACACCCTCTATACAACCCCGAAAACCATTTTTCTCTAAAATGTCAGGTTTCTGAGATATGCCAAGGGGTTGAAAGTAGGGGGTTGAAAAGGGTTGAATAGGGTTGAATTTTTTATCGGCCATATACTCATCCAGATACCCTCTATATAACCCCGAAGACCATTTTTCTCTACAATGTCAGGTTTCTGAGATACGCAAAGGGGTTGAAAGTAGGGGTTGAAAAGGGTTGAATTTTTTTTCGTTTTATACTCATCTAAACACCCTCTATACAACCCCGAAAACCATTTTTCTCTTCGACGTCAGGTTTATGAGATAAGCAATGGGGTTGAAAGAAGGGGGTTGAAAAGGGGTATTTTCAGATTTTTCCCATACTCACCCCGATACCTTCTATACAACCCCATGAAAAGTTTTTCCCTCCTAGCACGGGAAGTGGGAGAACAATTATGTCAATCAGTCAATCAGTGAGTGGTTTTTTAATTATATATAATATAATAATAACTAGTATTTCGCTTGGGGGCGCGAGTTGCAAGCAACTCGCGGTGTCTTTTTAGTATTTTTTGACTAACAATTATTATTTCGATAGTCAAAAATGGCAGAATTTTTTATTCGTTATATACTCAGCCAAACACTATACAACCCCGAAACCATTTTTCTCTTCTTTGTCAGGTTTATGAGATACGCAAAGGGGTTGAAAGAAGGGGGTTGAAAGAAGGGGGTTGAAAAGGGTTGAATATTTCATTCGTCATATACTCATCTAAACCCACTCATTGCAAAGGGGTTGAAAAGGGTTGTATTTTTTAATCGCCATATACTTGTCCAAATACCCTCCATACAAACCTGAAAACCGTTTTGCTCTACTATGTCAGGTTTCTGAGATACGCAAAGGGGTTGAAAGAAGGGAGTTGAAAAGGGTTGAATATTTCATTCGTCATATACTCATCCAAACACTCTATACAACCTCGAAAACTATTTTTCTCTACTATGTCAGGTTTCTGAGATACGCAAAGGGGTTGAAAGAAGTGTGTTGAAAAGGGTTGAATAGGGTTGATTTTTTTATTAGCCATATACTCACCCAGATACCCTCTATACAACCCCGAAGACCATTTTTTTCTACAATGTCAAGTTTCTGGGTTACGCAAAGGGGTTGAAACAAGGGGGTTGAAAAGGGTTTAATAGGGTTGATTTTTTTATTGGCCATATACTCACCGAGATACCCTGCTGCCTGTTTCTGCTATAATGACGATATCGTCTGCAAATCGCAAGTGAGAGATGTACTCGCCATTGATGTTAATGCCACGTTCTTTCCAGTTCAGCGTCTTGAACTTATCCTCCATTGCATTAGTGAACAATTTCGGGGAAATAACATCCCCTTGTCTCACTCCTCGATGCAACGGTATGGTACTTGTTTGCTGATTCTGTACTTGAACGGACATGGTGGCGGCCTCGTAGAGACATCTCATCACTTGGATGTATCGCCAGTCTACTTGGCAGCGCTGCAGGGACTCCAGAACAGACCAGATTTTAACAGAGTCAAAGGCCTTTTCATAGTCCACAAATGCTAGACACAGGGGCTGATTGTACTCTTCGGTCTTCTGTATAATCTGCCACACTGTGTGGATGTGGTCTATGGTGCCATATCCGCTCCGAAACCCAACCTGCTCCGGTGGTTGGAATTCGTCGAGTCTTCGCGCAAGACGGTTCATGATCACTCTTGAAAACAGCTTATAGACGTGGCTTAGAAGGGATATGGGTCGATAGTTCTTCAACAGGGTCTTTTTCCCTTTTTGAAGAACAAAACGACCACACTTCTACTCCACGCCTCTGGAGTTCTCCCTTCAAATAGGACAGCGTTAAAAAGCTTCTGGAGCTCCCTAAGTACGGGGTTACCTCCAGCTTTCAGCAGCTCTGTGGTAACGCCGTCTTCTCCAGGGGCTTTTCCATTTTTAAGCTGCCCAAGAGCGATCTCGATTTCGCCAATACTGACTTCTGGCAGGTCTTCGGTGAAATGGCGTGTCAATGTGGCTCTAAGACCCTCATTTTCGGGATCAGGACGAGATGCATGCGATGCGTATAACCGGCTATAGAAGTCCTCCACTTCCGAAAGGACTGCTGGCTTCGAAGAAACGACTTCTCCACTTGCTGTGGTCAACTTCGTCAGGTGGCTTCTTCCGAGAGATTGTACGAACACCTTTGACCCCCGATTCTGCTCGATTGCTCATTCAACCGAAAGAGCATTGAAGCGCCGGAGGTCGCGTCGTACGTGTTTGTTGATCTCTCGGTTTAGAAACCGCTTTGCCGACGAAGTGGTGGGTGGGTTTTCACGTCGTTCCTTCATTAGCCCTAAAGTCCCTTCTGAAAGCTTGGACTTCTTGCCCTTACGCTGCATATCACAGAATCTCATACCTTCTTCCCTGAGGATCCGAGTCACATTTTCGAGGTTCTGATTTACGTCTGTTGTGGTTTCCACGGCAGCGAATCGGTTTACCAGGTTTGCCTGGAACGTTTCAGATCCTGCCATGGTTTAGAGCAGAGTTGGTAGGAGTCTGGACTTCATCAGATAGACTCGTTCGGCCTTGAAGTTAATATTCAGAGAGCCTCGTACAAGTCGGTGATCGCTACCGGTATTGAACCTATTGATCACGGAGACGTCTCTGAATATATGCCTCTTGTCCGTTATGATGAAGTCGATCTCATTTTTGTTTGCTTTCTGAGATACGCAAAGGGGTTGAAAAGGGTTATATTTTTTAATCGCCATATACTTGTCCAAATACCCTCCATGCAAACCTGAAAACCGTTTTGCTCTACTATGTCAGGTTTCTGAGATACGCAAAGGGGTCGAAAGAAGGGGGTTGAAAAGGGTTGAATTTTTGATTCTTCATATACCCATCCATACATCCTCTATGTAATCCCGAAGACCATTTTTCTCTAAAATGTCAGATTTCTGAGATTCGCAAAGGGGTTGAAAGAAGGGGGTGGAAAAGGGTTGAATTTTTTATTCATATACCCATATGTTCACAGAACTGTATTTGTTCATAAACTGTATCTCAAAGTGTGTGTATCCTAGAAACTAAGATGTATTTTGGCATGCAAAATAAAATAAACTTATTATTATTATTATCAGTTATCTTTTTTTTCTCAGCTCTTTTCTGGCTGGTTTTTACCACATTTACGGGCCAAGCCAAGTAAATGTAGCGTGTGGTGCGTTTAATGGATTGTGTGATGAGGTCCTACTTCGTTGTCATCTATCTGTATAAATTCTGACAATTCTGCATGTATTTAGAATCGCAGCCTTTTGCAATGTTATGTAGAGGGTTTCTGTAAGATCTTATAATTTTAAACTATGGAGGAGATAATTTGGGATAACACCTGTGGTGGAAAGTACTATTGGAACTACATATACTTTTTCTTGACGCCAGATTCCCATAACTTCATCTTTGAGTTCTGC
Organism: Hecatera dysodea; assembly: GCA_905332915.2. Lineage (NCBI taxonomy): Eukaryota > Metazoa > Arthropoda > Insecta > Lepidoptera > Noctuidae > Hecatera > Hecatera dysodea. The sequence goes on along the minus strand of HG995308.1, from coordinate 18,475,597 downwards.
GTATTTACTTATTTTTTCAGTGATCATCTTCTGAATGTTATGTGTATTGGGGATTGCAATGTCTATCAAATAAGTTATTTTATTTATCTTATCCTGTAATGTTATATTCGGTCTATTATAATGTATGGTTCTGTCGGTGAGAATGGCACGGTCGTAGTAGAGCTTATGTGTAGTACTTTCTAAAATGGTTTGTGGTGTATAGTTGTAGTAAGGGGTTTTAGTGTTTTGAATGAGTGCGTGTTTGAGAGCTAGTTTTTGATGGATGACGTTTGCTACTTGGTCATGCCTATGAGCTTAATCGGTCTGCGTGAGTGTTGTGCAGGCGCCAGTAATATGCTGAATGGTTTCAGGTTGGGCGTGACACTTGCGACATTTATCGTTTGTTACTGTAGGGTCTTTAATTATATATTTCCTGTAAATTTTTTTTGTGTTAATGATCTGTTATTATTATTATTATTTCCTTTATTCATTACATAAATACATATAAATTACATTTTTAAATATTAAAATACAATTTTATTATATAAAAATATTTAAAAATATAAAAAATAGTAGCCCACCGGTATCGGGAACAGGGTCCAAGCTACCGGCGGTCAGGGCCCCAGAGAGAGGAACTTCCTAACAATGCGAGCCGTGTCCAGAAGTACCGCTTTCTGGATCAAGCCCTTGATCCAGCTGCCTAAAGAGAGCCTCTTAAGGTGTTGGTCGAGGCTCTTGGCTATTAAGCCATTGACGGAAACGACTATCGGTACAATGATTGCTGAATCCACATCCCACATGTCGACAACCTCGCGAGCCAAGTCAAGATATTTAATTTGCTTATCTTTCTCGGCTTTCACGAGGTTCTCGTCATGTGGAACAGTTATGTCTACAATCATTGCACGCCTCACGATTCGGTCCACCACCACTATATCAGGCTTATTGGCAACAATAGTCCTGTCAGTGATGATGGACCGATCCCAGTACAATGTGATATTGCCATTATCGAGAACTGGGTCGGGCACATACCTGTAGTACGGCACCTCCGATTCCACAAGTGAGTATTTTAGAGCAAGTTGCTGGTGGATAATCCTGGCTACGAGGTTGTGCCTATGCAAATACTCTCAATACTTATTATTGTTATTATGTAATCCCGAAGACCATTTTTCTCTACAATGTCAAGTTTCTAAGATACGCAAAGGGGTTGTAAGTAGGGGGTTGAAAAGGGTTGAATAGGGTTGAATTTTTTATTGGCCATATACTCATACAGACACCTTTTGTACAACCCCGAATACCATTTTTATCTAAAATGACAGATTTCTGAGATATGCAAAGGGGTTGAAAGAAGGGGGTTGAAAAGGGTTGATTTTTTTATAGGCCATATATTCACCCAGTTACCCTCTATACAACCCCGAAAACCATTTTTCTCTACGATGTCAGCTTTCTGAGATACGCAAAAGGGTTTTTTTTTTTATTTACAGTTCATTACCGCGGACTTGGTGGTCCGCGCCTTTTTTTACAGGTTAAATTTGTTTAGATTTTTTTTTACATTACATATATTATGTGCTTCCACATAGGACACTTTTCCTTAATCTACGCACAAGTTATTCCTGTGAGCATACAATAAAAGCATTTCGTAGCTTAAGGTCTATGTGAGTCCATCATTTTTTTTTTTTGTTTTTTTTTCTTTGTTTTATTTGCTTTTTTTTTTACATGTTTCTCTTTGTTTTTTTTTATATGTATAATCTTCAGACTTTTTGTTCTTAATTACTTATTACTATATTAGTTAAAACACGGATGTTTTGACACACTAACGGCCGAACCCAATAACCGATCTATCACATACTGGAGATAGAAAAACAAATGAAACAACAGAAAACCTATATAATTTTTCTTGATTTTTCTGTTGTTTCGTTTGTTTTTCTATCTCCAGTATGTGATAGATCGGTTATTGGGTTCGGCCGTTAATGTTTTAAGTGTGTCAATGGATATACATAAAGGGGTGATGCATGGCAGTTTGAGCCGGCCAACCTCGACCTTGCGGGAACGTGAGTATGACAGACTCACTCTGCCATGCAGCTTTACATAATGGTATTTTATTTAACATTATGGAGAATATAGAGTTTGGGTGGAGTTTATTATTGGGGACAGTGATTAGTTTAGGTGGGCCTAATGACCAGGGACTTCGCTAGTTTCTTCTTTCTTCGCAGAGAAGGAGAAAAGCTGGGTATAAGCTTCTGCATAGGCTCAAGCCGACCTAGAGCCCGAATACCTACATATCTCACCTGGCCTTGCAGCTCTGATCAACGGAAGCACCAGCAAAACGACCATAAAAGGTAGCAAGTATGCTGCACTGCCCCAAATGGTAGTTGCCACTCACCGATGCCGTATAATGCGAACCAAAGGGAAGACGATCGCATTATTCGAGTGGAGAGAGGAGACTCCATTTGCCCAGGCGAGCTCACTGCTCCAACAAATCAGAGAGGCAGGAGAACACACGGTCACAGCCCGCACTTTAAGTGTTGACGCGGTGGTGGTCGGAGGGGAAAGAGGAGACGTCGCAGACCGCTTCGGCTGTTTAAAAGCCTCAGAACAGCATGATTTAGTCGTCTATGAGGACAGAGGGGAAAGTTTGAGCTTTCTCAGAGTCCCAAAAGACCCAACAGCCAGCGCGACGAGCTCCAGAACGAGTCCGACCACTCAAAGTGGATCCGAGAGGGCCCAGGAGAAGGCAGCCGCCGAAAAAGCTGCAAAGGAGCAGAGCAAAACTACCAGCCCAGAGGACCAAGTCCGGTCGAGGAGTCGCCTGAAAGCAATCGGCACTTTCCTCAGTTCTCTACTCCCTAGCACCAGCCGCAAATCACAAGCTGATAAGCAGGGGGAAGCAGTGGAGAGGTTCTTCAGAAAAACACCAAGAGAACCATCACCGAAGAAGCCCACACCAACGAGCCGACAAAGGGCATGTTATCCCACCGACCCTCGCAGCCAATTCAGGCACTACGGACCACGTGAAGAGCGCTTTCCTCGAGTACATAGCAATCGTGAGAGCGACCAGAGAGGTTAATCTCATGACATGCAAGAAGATCCTGCAGACCTTCCAGAGAAACACTGAAGGACTGTAAGGGTACTGCTCGAGGAGGCCGAGACGGCCGTATACGACAACGTCAAATCTCAAGTCATCATAGGAGAAATGACGGGGTCGTATATGGCAGCTTTCAGCGCGGAGAGTGGCTTTGTGACCCTGTACGAGGAGGAAGCGGAGCGCTCAGGCAAAATAAAATTCAGAGCACCGAACACCGACCCGATACTGATTACCGCCAAGTGTACCAAAATCATGCTGGATGACAAGATCCTTGAAATGGCTCAGTCCATTCTGGGGACTTCAGACATCCAGGAGCATTGGGCGGTACCCAGTATCAGGTGGGTAAATGGAGTTCCGGGTTGCGGCAAGAACGAGGCTCTTATGAACCATTTTGGGGCCATAGTCATCGCAGTAAAGTTGTCTGGAGCAAGCGAGATTGTCCTTATCGGACCATTATTGGACAGAGTGAACCTATTCGAGTTAAGGTATACCCGTCCATATATGGTGGCTGGCATCACCCAGAAACTCCTCTGCACACATCGCAACCCGATGGATGGGCAGTAACGCAAGTTCTCGCTGATGTTGCTCGCGAACGGTGCTGAATTCCGGGATTCGCTAGGGGCCAGATTTTAGGGCTCTTTATGCCCTTTCAAACGACACCAATCTCGGTCTTCTAGCACCAGGGGTTACGAAGATAACTTGCGGGGGGGTGAGGTAGTCCCGAGGGGTGGGTTTCGTGGGGAGACGATAGGTGGTGGGGTCTTGGGTGGTGGTCTTGGGGGATCTCGTGGGGAGGTGAGGGGTGGTGGGGTCTTGGGTGTGGGGGTCTTGAGGGATCGTCACTCGTGTGGTGGTTCGGTGGTATAAGTTGGAGGGGGTATTCCCAGGTTGGGAGGGGGTGGTTGTGAAAAGTAAGGGGGGGGGGGGGTAAAGCTCGCGAACTGTGCATAATCCCGGGATTCGCTAGGGGCCAGATTTTAGGGCTCTTTATGCCCTTTCAAACGACACCAATCTCGGTCTTCTAGCGCCAGGGGTTAAGAAGATAACTTGCGGGGGGTGAGGTAGTCCCGAGGCGGGAGGGGGGAGGGGGAGGTTTCGTGGGGAGACGATAGGCGGTGGGGTCTTGGGTGGGGATCTTGTGGGGTCTCGTGCGGAGGTAAGAGGGGGTGGGGTCTTGGTGGGGGTCTTGGGGGTCTCGTGGGGAGGTGATGGGCGGTGGGGTCTTGGGGGATCATCACACGTGTGGTGGTTTGGAGGTTTAAGTTGGAGGGGGTATTCCCAGGTTGGGAGGGGGTGGTTGTGAAAAGTAAGGGGGGGGGGGGTAAAGCTCGCGAACGGTGCATAATTCCGGGATTCGCTAGGGGCCAGATTTTAGGGCTCTTTATGCCCTTTCAAACGACACCAATCTCGGTCTTCTAGCACCAGGGGTTACAAAGATAACTTGCGGGGGGTGAGGTAGTCCCGAGGGGGGTGGGGGGAGCGGGAGGTTTCGTGGGGAGACGATAGGCGGTGGGGTCTTGGGGGGTCTCGTGCGGAGGTAAGAGTGGGTGGGGTCTTTGTGGGGGGTCTTGGGGGTCTCGTGGGGTAGGGTGAAGGGTTCAGGAGTTCCCTCAGGACTTACGTATGCGCTGGTGCGGAGCTGGAGCGGATTCTTCACGTCGGTCCGCGTGATGGCTGGTGTGGTAGAATAATTCTTCGGCCGGCTTCGGAGTCTTCACACAAGGCTGATATATTAAAGAAGAGCACGTGGTGACAAAAAGTGTGGTTATACCACGCGGTTTGAGGTTGTTTTTTGGTAATAACCTCGTGCTTTTTGGCGATCTTGGTACCTTTATGTCTTTATTGGTTTCCCTCCGATTTCCAAGATTCTTACGCCGTTGAATTTGCCTTCGCCTCCTCTCTCTGGGTGAATGTGGGAGAGGTAATCCGACTACGCAAAGGGGTTGAAAGAAGGGGGTCGATAAGGGTTGAATAGGGTTGAATTTTTTATTGGTCGTATACTCATCCAGATACCCTCTATACAACCCCGAAAACCATTTTTCTCTAAAATGTCAGGTTTCTGAGATACGCAAAGGGGTTGAAACAAGGGGGTTGAAAAGGGTTGAATAGGGTTGATTTTTTTGGCCATATACTCATCCAGATACCCTCTATACAACCCCGAAAACCATTTTTCTCTACAATGTCAGCTTTCTGAGATACGCAAAGGGGTTGAAACAAGGGGGTTGAAAAGGGTTGAATAGGGTTGATTTTTTTGGCCATATACTCATCCAGACACCTTCTATACAACCCCGAAGACCATTTTCCTCTAGAATGTCAGGTTTCTGAGATACGCAAAGGGGTTGAAAGAAGGGGGTTGAAAAGGGTTGAATTTTTTTTGGCCATATATTCATCCAGGTGCCCTCTATACAACCCCGAAAACCATTTATCTCTACAATATCAGGTTTCTGAAATATGCCAAGGGGTTGAAACAAGGGGGATGAAAAGGGTTGAATAGGGTTGAATATTTTATTCGTCATATTATACTCATCCAGATACCCTCTATACAACCCCGAAGTCCATTTTTTTCTACAATGTCAAGTTTCTGAGATACGCAAAGGGGTTGAAAGTAGGGGGTTGAAAAGGATTGAATAGGGTTGAATTTTTGAGTGGCCATATACTCACCCAGACACCTTCTTTACAACCCCGAAAACCATTTTTCTCTACAATGTCAGGTTTCCGAGATATGCCAAGGGGTTGAAACAAGGGGGTTGAAAAGGGTTGAATAGGGTTGAATTTTTTACTGGCTATATACTCATCCAGACACCCTCTATACAACCCCGAAAACCATGTTTCTCTAGAATGTCAGGTTTCTGAGATACGCAAAGGGGTTGAAACAAGGGGGTTGAAAAGGGTTGAATAGGGTTGATTTTTTTATTGGCCATATACTCACCCAGATACCCTCTCTACAACCCCGAAGACCATTTTTCTCTAAAATGTCAGATTTCTGAGATACGCAAAGGGGTTGTAAAAAGGGGGTTGAAAAGGGGTAATTTTTTTTTTCGTTTTATACTCTACCAGACTCCCTCTATACAACCCCGAAAACCATTTTTCTCTTCCACGTCAGGTTTCCGAGATAAGCAATGGGGTTGAAAGAAGGGGGTTGAAAAGGGGTAGTTTCAGATTTTTCCCATACTCACCCCGACACCTTCTATACAACCCCATAAAAAGTTTTTCCCTCCTAGCACGGGAAGTGGGAGAACAATTATGTCAATCAATCAATCAATCAATCAGTCAATCAGTCAGTCAGTGAGTGGTTTTTTAATTGTATATAATATAATAAAGTATAGAAGTATAGATAAAGAGGAAAGATTTTTTATTTTTGTATGTAAGGTCTCAAACTACTGCACCGATTTCAAAAATTTTTTCACCATTAGAAAGCTACTTTCACCGTGAGTAACATAGGCTATATTTTATCTCCGCATTCCCACGGGAACGGGAACTACGCTGGTGAAACCGCGGGGCGCTGCTAATCTCTTATGATTGTAGTTTCTCGACTCCATAACGGCTCTTTTATCTGTTCTGTGGGCCTCAGCTTCGTTTCGGGCGTCTATTCCGTTTCGTCCATTCATCCACGTCCAAATTTGCAAACTTGCATAATATATCAACTATACTACATACATGCCATGTACTAACATTTATTTTCAGTTCGTAGGTATCTTGCGGGGAACACATGGCGAGACTGAAACTTCTAAAAAATGGTGTAGACAATGATACGTTCGACATTGTCGACCGTCATTGATTTAACTGAACTGTCTGATTGAATATTGAAAAGAATCTCATGTGTGATGTGCTCTCACCTGTTGCCACAAGCCACACTGGTGAGTGCGCGAGGGTCGGCCGAGCTGCGCCGGTAGAGCAACGCGCTCACATGCCACCATTCTAAATTCTACCCATTTAGGTTTGCCGGAACCTAACTTCTGCGTTAAGGTCATTGTACATTTTAGTATTTGTTCTTTTTACATTTTTGTGTAAAAAACATCTAATTCAGAGATAACAGTGAACCTAACCGTGACTGATCCTGCGTGTGCTCAGAGCGTGACCCCGGCGCGCGGCGCGGGTGGGTGGGTGCAGTCACCGGCTGCGGCCGGTGCAGCCGAAGCTAACTCGCTAATACGTGCGCTGCACAACATCACTTGGTGGGTGTAACGCGAAGCTTCGTCGACGGATGTGCTCGTATGAAACAGATGTGCCCAACACTAACAAAAAACATAATGTGCTTCCGAGAAAGTCCAGTACTTGTAGCAGTGTGCCCAGTAAACGTAGATCGTATGACGTTGTGGCAGACGAGTAGATGCGTGCCCGATCCGCCGAGAGTCATTTTTTCCCGAATGGCGGCCCCAAAATAAGCCAAAGATATCTGGGCCGGTCAAACTAGAGATCCATGCAGACATAGCATTCTCTAAATCAATCGAATTAAATGATTAGTTCGACAATCTGTAGCGAGTTCATAGATTTTAGTTCAGCCCAAGTCAGCCCAACATGCAGAGCAGTGGTGCAGCTAATGCGGTGTCACCCCAAAAATGGTATGCTTCATTTGTGAACAGATTTTGTTTTAACTATCTGAAGGCGTTGAGAGAGATTGACCAGGTTCCGCGTCGTGCCAGTCGCACGCTCAGTGCGCACCCAATAGAGTTCACCGAGTTGCGGAAACCGGTCCGTTATACCAACACAATGCGTAGATTTTACGAGGAGGTGAGTATTGGACGCTCATACTGACAACAGTTTCAGGCGGCTGGTCGTCCACCCTGCGCCCCGCGCCCCGCGCCCCGCGCCCCGTGCCCCGCGCCCCGCGCCCCGCGTCTCAAATATCGCACTCCGTCGTTTGTTGTCTTGCAGGCCCGCTTGTGCCGCTTTCTGCGTTAGTGCATAAGCATTCCTAAGCCTAGCTCAGCTATCAACATAAACACCAGTTCGTTTTCGTGAATCATTAGCTTACAGAATAACGTCCTGGTACCTACACAAACCAGTAGCTTTATGTAGGTACTTGCGTATAAAGATATCGCATTAAGTATGAAATTGTCATTATCTTTAACCGACATCAATAAAAGGAGGACGTTTTCAATTCGACTGCTTTTTTATTATTTTATATTTGGCCAGCGGTATTTTCGCCAATTATCAACCAATTTTAATGATTCTTTTTTGTTGGAAGTGTCTTACCGGACTGATCCCATTTCGGATTTTGGGATCGTTTGGAATCGCGAGACTAAGCGCACGTCCGCTGTTCTGAATTTAATTAAGTAAGTATTATGAAATAAACAGATACGACGAATAAATATAAATATTGCTCCGTCAGTTTAAAACTAAAGTATGTCGCGTGTGTTTTGTGGGTTTTTACCTGTTTTAATAAGCAAAATGAACTAAATAGTTCTCTAACAATTATTAAACTGTTTCTGGAAGAATGTCCAACCCAGGATCGAGCCCTTTTGGTGGTAGCCAATTACTACGGCGAAGTCCTCCACCGACGCCTTCAGAACACATAACCCCGATAGACCCACCAGCGCCCGCGGAGAATGAATTGCCGATGGAGGTCATCAGTACACCGGAGATCCAGAAGTGGATAGGGTCTATAGATGCCATATTGAACGAAGTTTGCCGGTGATGGGAAAATTAACGCTGACTAGAAGCTCCGTGTCACCACTCTTTGCTGGAAGGTCTCAAGTGGAATTGCTCAGATGGCCGTCTTATATCAATCGTTGAAGTCAAAAACGATCCAGGCCCATACTACAATCCAGCACGTTCAGGTCCATCAGAACGTTGTGAACTCTCTCCAACAGTTTAAAGAGGTCGTACAGACTTGAAAATTTAAATCCATCGGTCAATACTTCTTACGCTAGCATGGTGAATAAAGGTACCGATAACTTCGTGCGTCCTGCAGATTTAAGATCAGTCGTTATCTATTCCAGCGATAAGACCCAAACCAGTGAAGACACCAAGTCACTTATTCAAAAGCTCATCTCCCCGGAACAACTTAAGCTTCATGTCCGTGGCCTTAAAAAAGTGAAGAATAGAAGAGTTCTGATTAGCACCGAAAATATAGGCGATATTGACAAACTCAGGAATTCGGAAAACTGCTATCGGTAAACGGGCCTTAAATTAGAAGAACCTTCTAAACGCTGACCTAGGGTCGCTGTCATTGGTGTCCCCGTAGCCCTTACTGAAAGGGATGTGTTTGACTGCATTTACGAGCAGAACTTATCGGACAAGTTGCCGAATATAACTCGTGAATCCTTCCTTGAGTGCATCAAATTAAGCCATAAATCGGGTAAGAAAGACCTTCCTACTTGTAACTACATCTTGGAACTACCCGTTAGCATAAGAAAAGTTATCATTAGTCAGAGCCGAATTTTCATCAATTGGAAATCATGCCCTGTGAGAGATTTCACGATAGTCACCAGGTGCTTCAATTGCCAGCAGTTCGGACACGCAGCTAAGCTTTGCCGGGAAACTGTTCCTACTTGTAACCACTGTGGAGAGTGGACACTCCTTCAAGAAATGCAGCAGCAAATCTTCTCCCCCTCAATGCGCGACGTGCAAACGCTTCAAGGGGAAATGTGCGATAGATAAGCGAATGATTTGATGAATGACAGAACTCTCAAAATTTTTGGAAATATCATTAACTTATTATATTAAGAAATATGATTGATAAAATTCTAGAAGGTAACTAGGACTCAAAGCTAGCCAAGCAGTCCACGAATTGACTAACTATATTGCTACCAACTTAGATAATGGTATGCACACAATTGGGATCTTTCTAGACCTTGCCAAGGCCTTCGAGACTATTTCTCGTACATTACTTTTGCACAAGCTTGAAACACTTGGGATAAGAGGAAAACAACTTCTACTATTTTCTGATTAACTCAACGATCACCATCAATGTGTAAAAATTGGTCAGTATATTAGCTCTGAACTTAAAAATTGTTGTTATGATATTCCACAAGGTAGCATTTTGGGCCCTACTATATTTTTAATCTATACATATAAATGTAGCTTGTCAATCCAAAATGGTGTACTATTGTCATATGCGGATGACATCGATGTCTATAGAATAGAATAGAATACTCAAAAAAAAAGCAAAATGCATATGCTCAAAATGGTTTTAACACTGTGTCTAATTGGCTTCATAATAATCTGCTAACATTGAATGCAGATAAAACAAATTACATTTTATTTACAATGAGAAATACTAACATACTGCTTACTAATCTAAACATTCACATACATAATTGTTGCACGTATGCTGACACTGCATGTACTTTAGCTAAAGCTGACCATTTAAAATATTTAGGTGTCACCACTGACTCAAATCTAAACTTCCGTAATCATATCGATTTACCGTGTACGAGAGTGCGTAAATTAATTGACGGAACCTGGCCGACTATAAATTAATTAAACAGGTCTATTTAGCTTTGTGTCAATCCATTCTGACATATAGGATAACATCGTGGGGTGGTCGGCAAAAACCATTTTACTCCCGTTAGAGCGTGCTCACAGACCAATACTAAAGCTACCTTTCGCCCTTACAGATTTCCTGCACACCAGCTCTACATAGCATGTCATGTGCTTACTAAAGTCGACGCCACAAATGTTATAGAAATTACTAGCTGACCCAGCAAACGTTGTTTTGCCATAAAAAATTAAAAATATTTAGGGTTATCGTAAGGGGGTGAAAATTTAGGGTTGTATCTATTTCTGTATGACGTATCATCTATACTTAATATTATAAAGCTGAAGAGTTTGTTTGTTTGGTTGTTTGTTTGTTTGTTTGAACGCGCTAATCTCAGGAACTACTGGTTCGAATTGAAAAATTCTTTTTGGGTTGAATAGACCATTTATCGAGGAAGGCTTTAGGCTATATATCATCACGCTTAAGCCAATAGGAGCGGAGCAGCGATAAAGAATGTTTTAAAATCGGGGATTCCACGGGGACGAAGTCGCGGGCAGCAGCTAGTCTATACTAATATTATAAAGCTGAAGAGTTTGAACGCGCTGATCTTAGGAACTACTGGTTCGAATTGAAAAATTCTTTTTGGGTTGAATAGACCATTTATCGAGGAAGGCTTTAGGCTATATATCATCACGCTTAAGCCAATAGGAGCGGAGCAGCGATAAAGAATGTTTTAAAATCGGGGATTCCACGGGGACGAAGTCGCGGGCAGCAGCTAGTAAAAAAATAAAAACAAAAAATTTTGTCTAAAAAATAAAATAAAACATATAGGGGTGGACCACCATTAACATTTAGGGGTACGAAAAATAGATGTTGGCCGATTCTCAGACCTACTGAATATGCATAATTATAAAATTTCATAAAAATCGGTCAAGCCGTTTCAGAGGAGTATGGTAACTAACATTGTGACACGCGAATTTTATATAAGATTATTGACTCTTATTTGAAGTGGAAAGCACACACAATACCTAAGTAAACGGTTGAGCTCGTCCGCGTACGCCTCGTATATACTGGCCCCAGAACTAAACAGATACATTAGTCATAGCTCACAATCGTGTAGTAACTAGTATGTATCGTTGTTTCGCTACGGGATTATATTTTGGGGGAATTCCACAGAAAAAGCAATAGTGTTTAAAGCGCTAAAGAAATGCATTCGTGCCATGTTCAACCTGAAACAGACTGACAGCTGTATGCCATTATTAAAACTATTTGTATTAAATTCGAAGACATGTGACATTCACTAACCCGCACTGGGCCCGCGTGGTGGATTACGACCTACGGCCCATTCCCTCTCCTAGAGAGGAGGCCTGTGTCCCAGCAGTGAGAACATTAAAAGGCTGATATGCTTATGCTATTGACTATTATGTTTGTACACAGGCCCGCCGTAAGCGGGCGTGCAAGGCGTGCACTGCACACGGGCGGCACGTCCAAGGGGGCGGCAAATCGAGAGACTCATTACGTAATATTCAAAGTCATAGTCATAATATAATAGCCACCCCACCTACAGCATAAGAATTATCATCGCATTGAAAAAAAACCGAAGGCGCTATCTTATCCGTCAGCAGGTACCACAGGAACTGCCCGCCACCGTTTGGACTCAAATTCAATACAAGTGTCCATAGTCGTGTTCTATGAAAACTCTGAGCTTATTTCTCAGTTGGTAGGTTAGGTAGGTACTTGATGAGCACGCCACCATTGTGGCGATAAGTCCCCTCTTTGAGGAGTAGTTGGAGAGGAGCCACGGCGTTCCTAGCACCGGTACTCACCGGACACGGGTGTTTCGGGAGGTACCTGTTTTGGAATCCACGGGAGGACATGAGGGAACATACGGTGGAGGTCTGCCCTGCTTGGACGGAGCAACGCTGTGTCCTCGTCAAAGCGATCGGCGACCTCTCGCCTCCGGCTCAGTTTCAATACATGGTCCAAAGCGAGGTAGCATGGGAAGCGGTCACCTCTTTCTGCGAAGCAGTAATGCTAGCGAAGAAGGAGGCGGACCGCGTGAGGGAGAGGGAAACTTTACGCCGCAACAGAAGAAGACGCCCCGAGCGTCGGGAAACGCAGGGCGATTCCCGGCCACCGTAGGCGCGGGCCTGCGGATGGCGAGCTATGGGTGGCTCGCCGTCCGATAGCAACCAGGCCCGAGTCGACCGACGGCGCGTCGTGTTCCACGCGCGCCTCAAAGAGCCGACAGCAACGTAGACGGGGCCCCATAGGGTCAGTGGAATTTATTCGAAAGAGTCACCGTGTCCCTGGAACGCAAAGGGCACAAGAAGGATCACGGGTGGGTTTTAGTCAGTAAGAGTCTGACACTCCCACTCCACTCATGATTTCCCATCCAAAAAAGGGCGGTATAATCGGTGTTGCACGCGGGCGATCAAACAGCTAGCAGCGGGCCTGTTTGTACATATAGATAAATAAAGAAAAGTGTGAACTATATTTGACTACTTTTATTTAAAGAAAACCTTAACGTGAAAGCTTTAAAAGTCAAGTTTTTTTTTTTAAATATACCTAGGTTTGCGAAGACTTTTTACACACTGATTGTACGCACGAAATAATGAATTGAATACTGTGACATCCTGCATGCTTGCATGTATACGCATGTACCTCGTCTTATCTACTAGGTACTACTATATTTATCTTTAGTTTTATAGGCAACCGACTCAGTTCATAAGTGACTGGGATTCTTTGAGCTAGCTTCCGAAATATTCACTTCACTGTTGTGCACTTCCGCGTGTTTCCTTACTTCTGGAACATCGATGAGAGCATGTACCTCGTGAATGGCGGTATGCCTGCGACCCACATAGCTAATTGTAGGTATTATTAGACGCGGCGGGGGCGTGGGACGACAACCCAAATATTTATATTTTGACGCGACGAGCCGCGTCTCCCGCGTCTCGCGCGCGCACGCCTCCTAGTCGGCCCTTGCTAGCTAGCATTTTTTTTTTAATGGACCACTCGCAGTTCAGCACACTATGGCTGGTTACTGCTTAACAGGGCAATGCTAGCATTTTAACAAGCAATCCACGTCCACGTCTCTGCCCTGCTACCGTTTAGTACCGATTGTGCTTACACTGTTTTGTGATTTTGGTACATGACGTGACTTTAATGTACCTACTTTTTAATTTTTACTAACTCCAAAATTACCCACTCGGGTATAGAGAATTTTCCCGCAGTCTGATAGAGTATCAGATGTGTTCCATACTGGCCCATCTCAGTGAATCATCCTGTGGGCTGTGGTAGGGATGGTGATTAATTCTGAAAAAGATCGATTCGAACCGTAAGCTGCTGAATCGATTCACAAAAAAATATCGAGGTCTGAAAATCGATTTCTACAAAATCGTTTTTATTTTAGTTTTAGTTTGCATTTATTATGTCAATATAAATCCAAAAAGGAAAAAAAAACATAATAAATTATCTCTTATCAGTAAATTCTGTTGTTTTATTACCATATCAAAGTCAAATCAGGTATGAAACACAATTATTTTTAAAATGTATTTATGACATCACCCGGCGGGCGCTTGTCCCCGCTGGGGGGCCAGCTGTGTTAGACCCGAATAGACGATTGGAAGATGAAGAGGCCATTGATGTGGAATGCATGTGTCGATACCCTAGCGCCATCCCATATTCTTAGCACGGCGGGTTGTGCAGAAAATCTCAAACGGTTCAAATACATAATTCTCAATAAGGTTGTTTTATTTGCACCGTTTGAGATTTTCTGCACAACCCGCCGTGCTCATCAACTTTTTCGTGTAATTGCAAGCAGTTGGTCGACTCTTCACGTGGCCAGAGGGCTGGCCTTTTCTTTGGTCAACGAATCAGCATTGCCATTCAACGTGGCAATGCGGCCAGTGTTCTGGGCACTTTTCCCGTTGACAGCGATGTGGATGAGTTTTTCGATGCCCTAAAATAAAATTTTAGGGGTGGACCACCCTTAATATTTAGAGGAATGAAAAATAGATGTTGTCCGATTCGCCACCCTAGCCGCTATGCACGCTAAGATTCACGAAAATCGGTCGAGCCGTTTCGGAGGAGTTCAACCACAAACACCGTGGCACGAGAATTTTATATATTATTATAAAATAAGATAAAGAGAAGAGAGAAATAAACTATTACTAATTTCACTAGAAAAGCTATAATATAGATTAAATTATAGCTTTTCTAGTGCAATTAGTAATAGTTTATTAATAATAAATTGCATTTTCAATGTAAATCATCATCTGCCTAGCCTTTTCCCAACTATATTGGGGTCGGCTCCCAGTCAAGCCGGATTCAGCTGAATACCAGTAGTAGTATTGGATTTTCAATGTAAATAAACTACAAAAATTACATGAAAAAGTTAAAGTTCCCAATGCTTGATATCTTAAAATTTTAAAAACTGTCAAGTGTACTGGGCCCCAGCGGTTCTGCTTATCACTTGCGATGTTGCCAGCCATTGGAAAAAGGCGCTCACAGGAACAGAACACCCCACCACACTCACATAGATCATGCCTATTGAGTTACGGTCGTGATACCTAAATGTTGGTTCTGGCCAGTACAGCACAGGATATAGGAGCATAGTTCACGTGCACAACGGCCTGCGATAAATACTGTTTCGAGTCTTCTTCTCGGCGACACATGTAACTTTTTTTATAATTAAATGGAAGCGAGGAAAAATAGGCATAGGTACAGCCATCTCGCGAGTTTCTGAGTAATTAAACCTTTAACCGGCAACACCGTAATATTACGGATACATTCAACAAATTGTAAATGTATTATAGTTTTTACTAAAAAAAATCGAATGGCGATTTTCACGGATGTAATATCGATTTACTGGATTGATTCACTACTGCATATCGATTTAAAAAAACGGTCTTCTGGACCTGAAAAATCAATTTTTCGAGTAATCGGCTTCAGATTGCCATCCCTAGACTGTGGCCTGTGCACTCCGATGTTTAGGAGACAGCAGCTCTGGCAGTGATTCACCAACACGTCTACATCAGAGGCACAAATAGTGCGGCGTGCACAAGGTGGCGCGCCGAGCTGCGTCACCGGCTCTGCGTTTGGACATTCAGCGGATTGGGTAACATTCTATTATTCATGACATCTTATAATACATATTGTTACTCAAGTAGTTGCATCACGTATGAACAAGCTAACTCGCTGTTTTAACATTCAAGTGCTGAGGCAGCAACACTGATATTGATGGAGCTCTGCGACTGGACTGAACAGAGACTTGCTCCGACTGCGCTGCCGCCGCCGCTTGTCCATTCTGGGTGGAATGGGCAAGCTTGCCCGAACGCAGACTGACTTCGGCAAGTGTAGCTCCTCAAGTTTTATGCACATATCAAATATTAATTAAAACTGTTAGGTATTTACATCATTCGGGCCTCCGGGGACCGCGCATTCATGAATAGTCACTTTTGATAGCTGTTATTTTACTTGTTAGTTGAACTTTAATAAAAATAGCTTCGCGAAGTAAACATTCTGCTCTTTATAATGGGTTTTTACGAGTACGTCAGCTTGTTGCCAAAATGTTCTGTAAGCATGTGGTAATTTATATTTATATAGGCATAATGATGTGTAGCGCGCACTTGTCATCAACTGCTGGGCGCGCGGCACACGCAGCCGTCCAGCAGGAGCTCCGGAGGTCGCTCCAGCGAGCTATATTTAACCCGTGAACTAGATTGGACAATGACATAGCCACGATCCATAGAAATATAAAATTATATCTATGCCACGATCAGTGCAGGCGGGGGCGGGGGTGTGCGCTGCATCCAATCTCGGCCACTTACTGTCAACGGAGAATTTATTCTTAGATGTTGTTCACGGATGAAGATCATTAGCGACGGAACTGCGCTGTGCATGCGACTACGTATCGTTTGGCCGTATACACATCTACATACATACATATATGTAGCAATATGAGATCATAGCGACCTCCCCATGAATGTTGTAATAAGAAGCACGAAGGGGCTCATCAAGACATTTCAGCAGCATCACAACCTGAAACGCTATTTAATTTTCCGTGTGCAATGCAGTTAAACAATCTAGATATAATTAAAATACAATCGCACGTTGTGCAAGTACTATTTATAGCTAGCAAGTGGCAATGGTCGCGGCGACGTTCAAGTTGCGCGCTGCATCACAACGAGTCGCTGTGACAAAACTGACAAATGACGAATACCTGATGCCAGCGCCGGGCGCGGGCCGAGCACGGCGGCTACTCCCCAGCCATGACATAATGAACAGCCAATCAGCGGCCGGACGTAGCACTAGCAGCAGTCAGCATAATGATGATGAGTACTGACTCGTAGTGACACGCGCTCGACCGCGGGAAGAACGCGCGCGTCGCGACTGTCGCGAGACAAGCGCGCGGTCCGCAGCGTGCATGACAAAGTATAATGATGTGATTGTAAATAAACGAATGTGTACGTTAGCACTAATTAGCGTAATGTGGGCGGCGCGTGATTGTCATTAATAATTGTGTCCACACAATTGATGCTCTGCGCTCGAAGCCATCGAGTGCTCGCGATGCGACGCATGCGGGACGGTAGCGCGGTGAGACGGCGACCCTCCCTGGAGTTATTACTTGTGACCAAGCGGAGGCGCTCTCTGCTAACGTAGTGGTCACGCCGCCACCAGCCCTACGTCCGATAATGACTTACGCGTGTGTAGCCTTCGCACACGCTAAGCCCCGCCAAATCCATAGGTTGCAAGCCATCCAAAACCGGTTTCTCCGAAAGGCTACGGGAGCCCCGTGGTACGTTAGAAATGAGCGTCTCCATGTCGACCTCCGTATCCCCACCATCAAACAATTCATGAAACGTATTTCCAAGCGTTTCATAGAGTCCGCTGAAAAGCACCAAAACCCCCTTATCGTATCGGCCACCCGATACACGCCCTCCCAGATCAGCAAGATCCGCCGACCGCGGCATACCCTTGTTGAGCCCGATGACCCCACAACCCTGACCCAAGAGAGTAGTAGGGAAACCAGCACTCTTAGGAAAAATAAACCCAGAACGCGTTCCGTATACCGACCTCGCCGACGAGGTCCATCGCGACGCCCCCGTCAAAACCCTCCCCGACTTTTGCCTAACGAGCCAGCCCGCGCTGCTGAGCCATTAGCGTTAAATCCCCTAAATAATATCAATCTGACCCAGCCTGTCCCTTGCTGCCCCCCCTCAATGACCCCGCTAAGCCGAGGCCCGTGTCCCACAGGGGATGCCCTTAGCGAGCGGCCATTTAGTTTTTAAGTAGTTTTAAGCCCTGGCTGGGGGCCTTAGAATCTAAGGCAACCACAGGATTGCCCGGTTGAGCAGTAACCAGCCTTAATGTGCTGAACTGCGAGTAGTCCATTCAAAAAAAACTGGTTTGTGTTTCAAGTCGGTGTTCAGTTCGTTCCCTTCCCTGTGATCCTGACGGCAGGCGTCGCTCGTCACTGTCGACGAGTTCCGGCAGCATCCCCCGATGTTTGGACGAACACTGCCCAGAACACGTGTTATGTCGTCTACTGCTACCGCGCCATTGTTGTTCGCTCTCTAGTGGCCGATCCCAGTAATGGGTATGTCGGCTGTTTACTCACTAGAGATAGACATTACTTCTATAGATCTTATGTCAATAATTTATCTCGTAGTTGGGGAAAGAGCCATATGTCGGTTGTAGGGGACGGCCATTAGTCGGCAACATGTTGCGGTGCAAGATGAAAATATTTAAAATAAATGTCATGAAGTGGTGCGAGCACTGACCAGGAACCAGTTACCGGTACTGCGCACAGCTGACCTCTGACCGAAGCCCCGACCTCGCTCGGCCCGCAGCGCTCGGCGACGACGCGCTCTCCACACTGCTAATGCAATTTAATGAATCACAGAAAGCATTTGTTGTGTATGTACAAATTTCATTCAACGTTTGGCCAATCGATATGCACTTCACACTGAGAGTTTCTTCGGTAAATATTAATTAGCGCTGAAATAACATCCGCCAATTGTGCAATAAAATCAAAGAGCAAATTTTTGACCTTTCGTGAGAATATGTTAATACCATATTAGGTACCTATATACATTAACATATTCACACGAAAGGTCACCGACTTAGCAATCGAAAGTGAACACAGAGACTATGATCTCTCTAGGATACCTATTATCTCCAAAGGAATTATTCAAAGCATTCAACATAATTGTGCTGATGGCAGTGGACTAACGATGAATGGCGCTGCAGTTCAGAGTCTTAGCTGAATCCGGTTTTACAATAGCCGACGTTGGGAAAAGGCTATGATCATATTAAATACTGAATGAATCGATCCAGTGAATTTTTTATTTCGATATGATCAATACAAATTCCTTGAATGTCCCCTTAACTATTTTAAGAATTGATTTCTTGTCGAACACTTTTATTCTTCAAGTTGTAGATACTCATAGTTACGCCACTTTCTTATGTACCTATAAAACAAATCTATATTAGTTTTACGTGTTGCGCACAGGATTTTGTGGGTCGATTTTGATGAAATGAACGCTGATAAAACTCCGGATAACACAAGAATCTAGCTTTCGAATTCAGTTGGTGGTTATTGCGTGATGCTTCCACAAACGCACAGAAAAACAGATAAACAGACAATAAATACAAAGTATGCATTTCTGTGTTCTATGTCTTTTTTCTAACATTTCTCAGTTATTTTAACGCAAAAATATTCAATGTTCAAAAACGGCTAGTCTACGATTTTATTATAATACATATATGTAAATAGAAGACGTGGTGTTGGCGGATGCCCGAAATGATTGTCCTTATCACGGAGCGGACCTAATCTGTGGCACTGTGGTGCTGCCCCGCGCACGTGTAAAGTAGGAAGTGTGACTTCCCAAAGGCCGCGATAACAGCTTTTGGGGAGTCCTACAGTTAAAAATAATATTGAATTGCTCAACGATGTGATTTATGCTAATGTTAATTTGGCTATGTGGCTGACCGTATACTCATAGCTCTCCAGCATGACACAGATGTTGATAACTGGATGGGCTGCACACAAAAACCTTAATACCAAAAATGAGCTTTCGCCGCATGCCTAGGTCGCCTAGGTAGCCCAGGTCCTACACAGTACGACTACTTACAGCGTGAACAATGATCTCGTAGCCAGAATCTCCAAAGTAAAAGCTTTGGTGTTCTGTTTGACAGCAAACGGACTTTCCATACACTTTGGGTTATAATGATCCTTTAGGTATGGCGTATAACAGAATAATGTCTACCCGTGTGCCAAGTTTCATTCAAATCCGTTCAGTCAATACGTGGGTTACTTGTTGACTAGTTTAACTCTTACGAGTTTGACATGCAAACTAGTCAACAAGCTTCGAAGTGGCGCAATCCAACTGAACCGAATCCGAAAAATCGCGCCAAATGCGATCAAAAGTCAAAGTCATGTTGACTGTTTTCATTGACTATCGCGTTACGCTTACCAGATAAATTTATATTGACACAAATGCTTGAATACGCTCAGGACGCTATTTCGTAGGTACGTCATTACGGCACACCATTAATTATATATTATATTATATAAATTCGACAAGTTATATTTTTCGGCTTCAGATCCATTGTAACATGAGATTGTTACAAAAAATATGATTCACCCTAAATCATGTTTTTGTGGAATATTAAATCCAAATTCTCCGTGGATGAAAACAGGTCCTGGATGAAAAATGTTCAAAACGCTTTCTTACTAATACTTTTTGCTACTAATTGTCTTACAATTAGTAGCAAAAAGTATTAGTGGAAATAATGGGTATCCACTTTATCGCCGGCGATGCACTGATGACAACGGAAGGTCAACAATAGCAGAAGATTTTCGCCAAACACTACCTACCAGTAATACCACGATCAACGCCGTCATCCATTTTATGAAAAACGCTCAAATTAAATATAAACATGCCAAGTCGAATTGCAGAACGACTAATCTGGAGAAGTTTTTTCCAAACAATTGCTACATATACTTACATAATTATACTATACTACATTGGTAATGGCAAAATACCTGTTGACTCATCTTGTAATTTCGGAACTCGGTGTTTTTGGTTGCTTTTTCGTTTTTTGAACACCGACTGCCGAAATTAAAGTTATTTGTACTTTTTGTTTTTTTTTTTTGTGTAGAAGTTGGTTGATTTTTTTTGTAAAAAGCTTTTTATTTTTCACTTTTTTTTTGCGAAGACTGAACTGAAGAGCAATCAGTCATATAACGGGGTGAGTCAAGTCACATCTCGCGGTTGTGGCGACCTCCACACTTCCACGGGATGTAGAGGTACAGTCTCAACACCGACGATCGTGGGTTTGCGGTCAGCAGTGTAAGGACGTGCCTATCGAGGGCGTTGAGTTCAGTATGAGCGCTGTCCGCAGGCACACGCGTACAGTGGCCGGGAACCCTGCGACTCACGACGAGCGGGGCGTCTTCTTCTGTTGCGGCGGCTGGGGCGCGAGTTTTGCTTCTCCTTTACGCTGACCGCCTCCTCCTTTGTCCCATGCCGCTTCGCTCCGGACCATTGATGATTGCTGGGAGAGAGAGGATCGCTTCGACGATTACACGGGCTCGCTCCGCCCGCGCAGGGCACACCTCTACCGCGTTCGGGCGATCCACAGTTTACACGCATGACGTAACATTCGTCCAAGTCCTTCCTGATGGCGCTCCTGTTAGTTTCAGTTACCTTCAGCAGCTCCAATAGTCACAAATTTTTGGGGATCTCCATGAAAAGACAGTGAGAATATGACTTGACCAGCTCTTCTCAATCAAAGTCCTAGACCTGAATCCTCCAGCAGTATTATTATTTTATTATTGTGGTATCTTAGTATATTTATTGGTAATCTTATTAGTTTCTGCATTGTATTTATTGAAGCCACTAGCTGTGCCCCACGGTTTTACCCGCTGCTGTTTTCGTAGTTCGGACCATAACGAACACAACAAATAAATAATGATTCAATTTAGTGCAGTTTTGATTTATACGCATACACACATTTTGGTGATTAATTTTTATTTATAAAGCACATGTATCTACGTACTTAGGTTAATACGATAATACGGTTAATTATCGCATTGGGTATAAATATGAACCTGTAATTATTAGGGGGAAATTTTTAAATAAATCATACTCAGAATAAATTAATAATTGAGCCTTGAGGTATACCCAACGGAACCGGTAACTAAGAAAATGTCATCGTGATGACAACTAACTATGGATTACATGATTTTATCGTACTCTATAACGTTATGTTTTGTCTTGTACACCGCGATTTGCGTAAAAGTCTGTCATGTTCTCATGGTGTACGCCATCAAAGGCTTTGGAAAGATCATAAGAGGCTCTTGTGAAAGTTCTTTGCATTTTCATTAAATGTATATTGCGTTTTCTTTCAATCAGTTGCGAATTGATACATGAAACCTTTTGTATACTACAGACCAACAGTGACGGAGAGATTTAACACGCAAAAAAGGGATCTTAGCGATCGAGAAAAAACATCTACGTCATCACGTCGTATCTCCCTGCCCACTGCACGTCCGCGTCTGCCCGACGTAGCAGCGCGCCAAGCGCCGCTTGTTTATAAACTATAATAAACGATGTCATTGCCCTTCACGCTGTCGCAAATAGTCATCACAATAGGCTATTATTACCTCATTACAAACTCGCAGGTATGCAATGTAGCTCGCGCGCACCGGCAGCATCCCTTCACGATTGTAGCTCGTAAACGCGAATTAATAAGCGCCATAATTAACTGTCCTGTTAAAACATAATTCCGTTTATTCTTTACCCGAGAGAGTTACACACCATCCCCTTCCTTCCACTAAATCAACACCAACATGTCTGGGACTCTGGGAGGGCATCTCATTCATATCTCGAGTAGAACACAGAATAAATAATGTGAATGTAAACTGTTCATCAGCCGGTTATACAAATATTAGCTCAGTCAGCGTAATCAAGCGTTTAGTGTCGACAAACTCGTACAGGAACATTATCGAGCAGATAGTTATAATGAGGACTATTTCGAGCCTCCTGCGTGAGTAGAGATAACAAACTATTTATACCGTCGTTAAGCTGAAACGACTGTCAACTAGTAGGTAAGTACACCTGGCAGGGGAGCGTCTGCGGCAATACCTAACTGGTAATGAGGCGCTTCCGCAGTTTGGACAACGATTACCTCCGTGAAGTACGCTCAAATACCTACTGTGTAATAGTCAGTCATTTCATTTCTCATTATCATTTCAGTAAATCATTCGGTACGTACCCGTGTACTTTTTGCGGTCATTTGTTTGCAAAGTCATTGATTGCGTAGTCCGTGATGCAAATAGCAAAATAAACGTATTTTGTTCGTACGAACGTCACACAGCGGCTGCAGACAATCGGCTGTTGTGAACATCAACAAAGTAGGTATTGAGTCGCCGAGCCAAAAATTTAAAACTTTTACAAGAAAATACACCCGACGTACGTAACGTAGGTAGTATTGTTTATTTGGAAGTCAGTTGTAATTTTTTAGTATTAAGTTTATTTCACAACATAATTGACATTATTTCTATAGTGATTGGTTAGGCTATTTACGTTATGGAGTTAGGTACTTTGAGTGCCTTCGTAGTCCAAATCCTGACCAGTAGGGACATGGTTAAATATTGTTGCGCGCCAGAATTAAACAACGAAGATAGTTGCATTTGGTACTACTAGCGCCACCTAGTATCGAGTAGCAGAACTATTGAAGTCGGGGACCTTCGAGATTTTTCTATGCTAGAATTCTCGGACCTTGGTCGGTCGCGACCGATATGTACGCGTACTTTCTGGAGTTCTACTCGGCGCACTATATAAGGCCGGCACATGTGCCGACCGGGTCAGTATTGGATTTGCGATACAAGTGATAACTTCGAGAGCGATCTTCGACTGCGAACTCAAGCGATTAATAGTGCGATTGTGTTTTGTTATTAGTGAGTTATAGTGTAATTAGTGTGGTGTAAATTAAAGTGTCATCTTTGTTTATTTAATCGGCTGATTTTATTGTAACGAACCCGAAGCTCGTAACAATTGGTGTCAGAAGAGTGGATTTAAAAGATGCCGATTCTACCGAAGGACGACACGGAGGGTATCCGTACCCGTAGTCAACGCCAGCAGGAGACGGACCAGAGGCGTTTTGGAGGTGCTTCGCCGCAGACGACGGAAAGACAGCTGCCGACCTTAGAGGCCGGCCCGTCCACCGCAGCTCCAGCATCATCATCAGTACCGGACTTTTCTGCTCTGATGATGATGCTTCAGGAGCAGGCCCGTCGGTTGGAAGAGCAGCTACGGCGTGACAAGGAGGAGCAGTCCCGTCGACAGGAGGAACAAGCCCGTCGATTAGAAGAACAGCTCAAGCTAGACAAGGAGGAACAAGCCCGCCGCCAGGAAGAACAGGCCCGCCGCCAGGAGGAACAAGCCCGTCGGTTGGAAGAACAGGCCCGCCGCCAGGAGGAACAAGCCCGTCGGTTGGAAGAACAGCTCCAACGTGACAAGGAGGAGCAGGCGCGCCGCCAGGAAGAGCAGATGTTCCTCATGAAGGATCTGCATGCCACTTTCGGCAAAGAAATTAAGATTGTTAAAGATAAGGTGGTTCAGCACGAGAACCGCCTGACGGAAGCTGAATCACGAATCGACCAAATTAATCATCGAGTTGACAACGTGATAGTTGACGTGAGGAAAACGCTGGACAACCTTAAAATAGGAGATGGAATCGCAACCTCTGTAGCTACTACACCTTCTCTACGTGGATTCAAAGTGCCACCGTTCGATGGAACATCTTCCTGGTCGGCATACAAAAAGCAATTTGACGCTGTTATGAAGGCGAACGGGTGGAGTAAGGACCAGGCCATGACTGCTCTCACCCTAGGCCTCCGCAACCAGGCCCTCACTATCCTAGAAGCCCTCGGTAACGAGGTCACTTACGAGCAGCTGGTTGAGGCACTGGAAGCTAGGTATGGCGACGCTCATCTGGAACACGTGTTTAGGGCGCAGCTAAAGGATCGCGTGCAACGCAGCGGTGAAAACCTGCAGCAGTGGGCCCTTGAGGTGGAGAAGCTTGTTAGAAAAGCATACCAGTCTGTACCTGCGCTCATTCAAGGGAACCTGGTGCAGGCATTCATTGACGGCATCCGCGACCTTGAAGTTAGAGCTGCCGTGAGGCTCGGGCATCATGAGAAGCTTAAAGACGCCTTGGCACATGCACTGGAGGTGGAAGCTGTGCGGCAAGATCATCGTTCCCATCGCGTCAGGGAGGTTGCAGCGGCTACTGTTCGCGACCGGTCTAAAGGATACAGCCCTAGATGCTATGGAAAGGGGCCACCTACGGTCCAGTTGCCCTAATCGAACTGCAGACAGGGAAGATAGTAATCTCCAGAGGGTAGGGCGGTTAACAACACCGCCCAGCAACAGCAGGGAAACGAGTAAAAGCCAGGACTGCGGGGCGGGTGCTGGCTGATGTTCAAAGAGCCCCAAGGATTTCGATCTCACAAACCCATGACGGGAACAGCCTAATCATCAAGGGCGAGGTCAACGGAACGCCATGTAAGCTGACAATAGACACTGGAGCCTCTCGCACGGTTGTCAGTTCCCAACTAGTAAGTCGGTTCCTTGGGGACTCCGCATACAACCGAGACCGCATAAATTTGGTGACGGCCACCGGTCAGCGCATACCCGTCCGCGGAGAAAAAGAGATGGAGTTGAAGCTAGGAAACAGGATCTATCTTCACAATGTCATCGTGGCTGATATAATCGATGATTGCATCCTGGGCCTAGACTTCATGAGGAAGAATTGTTGTGAGATCGACGTTAAGCAAGGAGTTTTGAAATGTGGTCAAGAGGAACTTTTCATGGAAGGGGCGTTACCAGGAAATGTGTACAGCCTAAAGAAGATTGTTCTTCCTCCGAGATCGGAAACGATTGTACCGGTTAGGCTTCCTCGAAATCCTGGGCAGACTCATCGGTGTGTACTCGTGGAGAGGATAGATAATGACCTTCCGTGGAAAGTGGCACGAACTTTGGTCAGAGCCACCGACATCGCAAGAGTACCTGTGCTGAACCTCTGTGATAAGGAACAGACGGTAGATAAGGGCACCCTGATTGGTACATGTGAGGAAGTGGATTGGTTACGTCGAAGCCAATGACTGGGAACCTTAGCAAGGATGCACACACGAAAGTGACCACACTTTTAGACGACTGTCGCGGCGTTCTGTCTCAAAATGAAATGATCAAGGCGAAGAGAATGTTACTGAAGTACGCCAATGTTTTCTCTTCAAACGATGCTGACATCGGGAAGACTGATTTAGTTCAACACAAAATAAACACAGGAGATGAGTTGCCTATCCGTCAGCGGCCAAGGAGATTGCCAGTAGCACGTGAAAAGGAAGTGGAAACCATGATTGAGGGAATGGTGAAGGATGGTGTCATAGAACCTTCATCAAGTCCATGGTGTTCGCCTGTTGTACTGGTAAGAAAGAAGGACGGCACCATGCGGTTTTGTGTTGACTATCGTCGTCTGAACGACGTTACAAAGAAGGACAGCTATCCGTTGCCAAGAATTGATGACACGCTGGACATGCTTACTGGAGTAAAGTGGTTCAGCACGCTGGACCTAAAAAGTGGCTACTGGCAGGTCCAAATTGATCCTAAGGATAAGGAGAAAACTGCGTTCTCGACAGGAAAGGGTCTGTGGCAATTTAAAGTCATGCCGTTTGGTTTGTGCAACGCTCCGGCAACGTTTGAAAGGTTGATGGAACTAGTACTAACCGGGTTAATTGGCGATGCTTGTCTGGTCTACTTGGATGACATCATCATCGTAGGCCGTACGTTTGATGAACATCTGCAAAACCTGGAACGCGTGCTCATGAAGATCCAGAGTGCAAACCTCAAGTTAAGTCCGAAGAAGTGTTCATTCTTCAAACGGCAAGTTAGCTTTTTGGGATATGTAGTGTCGGAAGAAGGTATCCGCACGGATCCAGAGAAAATCGCCGCAGTCAAGGACTGGCCAATTCCAAAAGACAAGACGCAGGTCAGAGCATTTTTGGGTTTGTGCTCCTATTATCGGCGATTCGTCAAGAACTTTGCAGACATAGCCAAACCCCTGCACAAGCTAACCGAAGAGAAGCGATATTTCTGTTGGGATGAAAGTTGCGACATTGCATTCCAGGAGCTCAAGGAACGTCTGTGCAATACACCTATTTTGGGGTATCCTGATACCGGCATGGAATTTATAGTTGACACAGATGCAAGCGACATAGGACTTGGCGGTGTGTTATCTCAACGGAATGGCGATCAAGAGGTTGTGATAGCGTACTTCAGCAAATCTCTGTCGAAGCCAGAAAGGAATTATTGTGTCACGCGACGGGAATTACTTGCTGTGGTCAAGTCATTGCAGCATTTTAGCAAATATCTGCTGGGAAGGAAATTCCACTTACGGACTGATCATGCTGCACTGAAATGGCTATTACAGTTCAAAAATCCAGAAGGACAAGTTGCGAGATGGATTGAACTACTTCAAGAATACGACTTTGTGATTGAACATCGCAGCGGGAAAACTCATGGCAATGCAGATGCATTATCAAGAAGACCTTGCCCTGAAGACTGCAAGCATTGTACTCGACAAGAGGGTAAAGAAGTCGTACCTGTGAGGATGATCAAGACAGATCTTAGTAACGAGTGGAAGGAAAACTTGGAACGTGCACAGCAGGATGATCTGGACATCAAGCCGATCCTGGAGTGGATGAAGGCCAGTGCTCCGAAGCCTACGTGGAGTGATGTCTCAGCGATGAGTTCAATCACAAAAAGCTATTGGGCCCAATGGGACAGCTTAGTGATTCAGGATGGAGTCCTGTGCCGTAAATGGGAAAATGCTCGGGGAGACAACTGTCATTTGCAAATGGTTGTCCCTAAAGCTAAAGTACCGGATGTTGTACAGCTGTACCATAATGGTTGTTCAGGAGGCCATATGGGAGTTAAACGAACTCTACTGAAGATACGGGAACGGTTTTACTGGGTCCACTGTCGTGACGATGTCTAGGACTGGTGTCGCAAGTGTACAAGTTGTGCGGCTGTAAAAGGACCTCAGACTCGTAGCAGAGGTGCATTGAAATTGTACAATGTTGGTGCACCATGGGAAAGGATAGCGCTAGACGTTGCGGGACCGTTTCCGGAAAGTGAAAGTGGTAACAAGTATTTCATGGTGGTTATGGATTATTTCACTAAGTGGCCGGAAGTCTTCGCCATTCCAAACCAAGAAGCTTCAACAGTTGCGGATAAACTAGTTCATGAAGTCTTCTGTCGTTTTGGAGTACCCTTGGAAATTCACAGCGATCAAGGAAGGAATTTTGAGTCCCAAATATTCCAGGAAACTTGCCGAGTTATGGGTACTCATAAAACGAGGACAACTTCTTACCACCCACAATCGGATGGGATGGTAGAACGATTTAATCAGACATTGGAGAGATATCTGGCCAAAGTTGTGGAAAACCGGCAACGAGATTGGGACAAGCACATACAACCGTTTTTGCTGTCATACCGAAGTGCTGTTCATGAAAGCACGTCAGTGACACCAGCTTTCGCAAACTTTGGAAGAGAATTGCGGCTACCTGCAGACCTGATCACCGGAATACCACCTGATGCCCCACGCAGTATAACCGATTATGCGAATGACTTGCGGAACAAAATGAACGACATTCATGAGCACGTCAGACAATCGGGCCAGCAAATTTCTGAAAAGATGAAAACCCGCTATGACCGCAAAATGAACAATAAAGGGTTCGAGGAAGGTTCACTAGTGTGGTTG
Source organism: Hecatera dysodea (assembly GCA_905332915.2). NCBI lineage: Eukaryota > Metazoa > Arthropoda > Insecta > Lepidoptera > Noctuidae > Hecatera > Hecatera dysodea. Next base: position 18,447,278 of record HG995308.1, on the reverse strand, counting down.
CACAATCCAGTTCGCAGCAAAGGGAAATCTCCTAAGCTTCAAGCTAAATGGGACGGACCGTACCGGATTGTGACGAAGATCAATGACGTAACCTACCGTATACAGAAAAGTACAAGAAGCGCTCCTAAGATTGTTCATGTTGATCGACTGGCGCGTTATTATGGCGCTGATAATGCTCGGGACGAGCATGTCTTAGGAGGGGGCAGTGTTGCGCGCCAGAATTAAACAACGAAGATAGTTGCATTTGGTACTACTAGCGCCACCTAGTATCGAGTAGCAGAACTATTGAAGTCGGGGACCTTCGAGATTTTTCTATGCTAGAATTCTCGGACCTTGGTCGGTCGCGACCGATATGTACGCGTACTTTCTGGAGTTCTACTCGGCGCACTATATAAGGCCGGCACATGTGCCGACCGGGTCAGTATTGGATTTGCGATACAAGTGATAACTTCGAGAGCGATCTTCGACTGCGAACTCAAGCGATTAATAGTGCGATTGTGTTTTGTTATTAGTGAGTTATAGTGTAATTAGTGTGGTGTAAATTAAAGTGTCATCTTTGTTTATTTAATCGGCTGATTTTATTGTAACGAACCCGAAGCTCGTAACAATATCTCAATTTACTAGATTTTATTGAATTTAAGTTGGGGAGGTCACCAGTTATCTGTTAAGTTCAACCCAAATGCAATATAAGTATGTAGCTATAGCTAAACCCAACGCAAGAACAATCATCAAGATTGGCTTGTAAACAATAAAGTAATGCCCAGATGTATAACATACACATGGAAATCTATACTTATAATAAATCTGTAGAGAGGTCAATTCTGTACAAGGAATATATTTTCAAAATAACTATCAGGGGGTGATTAGTGATCGATACTGGTGCCAAAAATGCAATCAGTAAAATTTTTGTCTGTCTGTCTGTCTTTCTGTCTGTCTGTCTGTCTGTCTGTCTGTCTGTCTGTCTGTCTGTATGTTCTTTATAGAAACAAAAACTACTCGACCGATTTTAACGAAACTTGGTGCAATTATTCTTCATACTCCTGGGCAGGTTATAGTATACTTTTCATCACGCTACAATCAATAGGAGCAGAGCAGTGAAGGAAAATTTTTGGGAAAACGGAAGAAGTCATCTACATAAAATTATCTAAAAAACATCCCGAAACAGCATGTCTATCTTTTGTCAATTTTAAACCGATCGGGCTGAGAGTTTCAAAATCGGGGGTAAAGTAACTATTCCACGCGGACGAAGTCGCTGGCAGAAGCTAGTTTAACATAATTCGAGTAGTAATGTGTATCAGGCTGACTTGTACAAGTCACCTTACAGTGTGCACACGGCGTACTAGTGTCATGTTATGAACTGGTGTTAACAAAACAGACGCGCGATTTCAGCAATCCCGGAAGATTTGCTATTATTTACTGAAGAGTTCCATGGCTTATCTCCGAAGTTCATCATCAGATCTTCACTAAATTGAATGGGACCAGTCCGGATAAATATTCTTACTAACGAAAAAATAATCATCCAAAACGATCGACAATTGGCGTAAATATCGCTGAACAAACATTAAAAAACATCAGTCAAACCAGGAAACCCTAACAGGAGCAGGATCTCAACCTCCTCCTTTCTGTGTAGTCCGTTAAAATGAAGTTTATGCGAGTAAGAAAGTCACAAGAGATAGTACAGCTAGCAACGAAAGTCAATATTAGCCACAACATTTGCAGTATGCGTGATGAACACATATAAATTTGAATGAGATGTGGCCGGAATCAGTTGCTAGGAACTCAAAATAATTGGCGCGCTTCATATAAATCAGATTAAATAATCTCTAAATTAAATATTGTTAAGTAAGCTTTAAGGAACAGACCAAGTACCTAGTTATGTTATTGTGGAATAAATAAGTTACACATAAGCTGCAAAATACCTAGTAAAACGTGTAAATAGCAATAGCTTCCGTCTCGGCCTTTCTTAGCTTACAATGTACCTATGTACAATGTATGTACTCGAGTAGTCAACAAATAATAATATCGACGTAACACTACCGTAAAATTAACATGAATTGAAAGTAAAAGCAATGTTCGCTAACTGCTCGTATGTGTACCCGCGTACCAGCGCTGGCGCAGGGCGGTCCGGGAGTCCGGGACCGCGCGTCCATCGCCGGTTCGCTTACGTTAATCCGCGAATGTGTTCATTAGCTGCGGGCGACGACCTTAGCTGGTGACTCATCGCGACTTCACCTACTAATATACTGTTGTGGGCGACAAGTGCGTGTCGAGATTATAATTAATTAACTCTACTAACTATTAAACTCTTTTCCATCATGATATGATCTAGTGCTCATAGTTGTTCCACATTTATCCAGATATTCTGTACCCTGTTGACATAATGTAGGTACCTGCGTAACACAACTGCCTGAAATGTTATTCTGTGAACAACGTTGGTCTAGGTGAAGTGACCGTGAAGTCAATCCATCCAACCAAGATGGAGTGGAAGTCACATGAAGCTCGCACCCACCATGTCGTCATGGTGCCAGGTGGACAGAACGGAGCGGCTGGTGTCGCTGCTGCAGGTGCTCGTGTCCAGCCAGCCAGCAGGCAGCTCCGGCACACATAGTCACCGAGGTGCGACCTTCCGCGTCATCACGCGCCCCTGATTGCGGCGCCAATTAACGACAATTATGTGTTACGACACGCGTGGTAGGTCTCTGCGGGGCGGAGGCCGCTGATTAACTCATTACATGCTGATGGCTCAATGTTTGACGAGACAGACCTTCGGATCACCGCTTTATTGACACACTCGATCAAAAAATTAAATAAATACTTATTGGATGATTGCACCAGCACCTATTGAATGAAATAGGTAGGTACCTACTCAAAGCTGTATTGTCACATTATTTTGTGTGTGGGTTCAAATTAAAATATTCTTGTATCGTTAGATGTTGACCTAATATCCCAGTAGGTAGTCTTCAATTTTCGGTAATATTAACGTTTTGATGACGCTCGTCATCATCCGATCTGCATAGCAGCAGTGACTGGTATTCTTATTCTGTTTCTCTCGGGCGCCTGGTGGCGTGTGGCACTGGGAACACTAAGCTATGTTTATACACTTGGCTCTCCAGTTTCCAGTCGTGTGACCAGTGTGTGGAGTGGTAGCTTGTGTGCGTCTTGTGTGCGTGTTGTGTGCGTCTCGCACTCGTGTCGGCGTGCAGTAACTCGACGACATGTTTAACTAGAACATGTATATGACTTGCTCTACGAGTAGACGAGTGGGTTTACATTTTCCTGGTCGGAGTCGTGTTGTATGTAGTCGTTGGTTTGAAATTCACGAAACATCAACTTGCTATCTGTATCCTATTACTTGTAGTCTTTTCATAATAAGGCATACTGTAATACCTGTCTTACTAGCTCTCATCTCAGTTATGAGTTACAATGAGTAAATCGTCATCTTCATACGATCTGTCGGCCGATCCTTAGGTCTCCTTCATCCATCTACACCAGAAGCCTGCTGTGGCGGCGGTGTGAGGTCAGCGCGCGCTGGGTCGTCGCTATCAGTCAGGCACGACGCGAGATGGATCACCGCGCACGCCACGCGCGCCACTCGCTCGGCCACCCAGCACACAAGCACAGAAGACTCATGAAAGCGCTCACGCTGCGTCTTCAGAAGGAGCGTCTCCCAAGATTTTTACTTACCGACTGATTTTTCTCCAATGAACTAAAATTACAGAAATGATAACAGTTTAATTAATTGAAATAAATACTTCAAGTTTAATTTTGGTGAAGAATCCTGATTCTATGGCGCGATATTTATACTCAATTACTAATTTTATAAATAGTTTGTGTTTTCTACTTAATAAGCTCTATTTTATCCCCGTGTTCCCACAGGAACAAGATCTACGCGGGTGAAACCGCGGTGCGCTACTAGTAATTTATAAGGATTGTAGATAAGTCTATTGCCATGTTTAACCCACTACCTCGCCCTAACTTGTTCTTATTATAAAATTGAGTTAATCTTCTGTTTTCGCTTGTAACTGTATCTCTAGTCTCGCTATCGGCTACCTGCATACCACGGTTAACACCCGTTTAGTCATTAACCCATATTTAACAACGTCCAAATATTTATCAAATCGTTAATGTTCTACGAGATTAGACGGTACTCGTACTCAGTATGTGGATAGTTAATATTTACTGTTAGTAACCTACGGCATGTACCTTTGTACGGTTTGTACCTAACTACCTCCTACGTTGCGGGATGCAAGTAGTGGTCTATTCGTCTCATGGTCTTCTGCACGCATTGATATACCTTCGATATTTGTTCAATAAATATAAACTTGCTACACTCTAATAATATGCGGATGTGACTGGATACTTATGTAAACATAAGTAAATCAGTATTTGATATTGCATGTGGTACAAACATGCGGAGGATTAGCCGATAGTAATCAAGGCGCGTACGTAACAGGAAACGAAACAATGATGGTACGCAATGCATGCACTGCGTACAGTCAGCCGCACGGCCTTGGTAGCAGGTCGTCTTCGACAGCGCCTTTCGAGTCGAGTAGCATTAAAGGCGGTATCCGCAGCTCAAGTTTAAGCTGACGTGCGATAGGTAGACCCGGCAGACCGTACGATCGTACAAGTTCCGCCGGGCGGTCAGGAGCGAGCAGAGCGGAGTGTTGCTTGCGTGCACGGCACACGCTGGCGGCGCGCGGCGGCAGGAGCAATGCTCACTGAATGTTAAGCAGCCTGCATCCCACTGCTCCTTATTATGTACATTGTAATTGGTAGAAGCTTCTATATTGAAATGGCAAACGCTAGTGTAATGTATGCATACTTAACATTGTTATCTTTCTGAAGAATAACAAATCAATCATTATCTACACAAGCACAACATGAAGAGAACATTGCAAACGCCGTAACATTGTAAAATATCGCGTGTCAAACTATTTTTTCTTAATAAGACACGGATATATTGGAAACTATTGAAGTCGGATGGGATTGAATACAATAAGATATATCACAATCTTACGGAGCCACAATACGTATCATTGTAATCGTTCGGACACAGCGATCGTCGCGACGCAAACGCATGCTTTGAAGCAGAACTCACCAGTACCGCTCTACACACTGTTGGTACTGAGAACACATACATACTTACATAGATAGCAGCTAGCCAGCTCACTAGTACATACTTGGAATTCACGAGTTGATGACAAGTTTCAGAAGGTGCGTGACTATTTCATTCGTTTTATTATTTGTATTGTGCTTCGCAGGTGCGGTAATGTGCGATTTTCTATACATTCGTGTTAGGTTGTAAAGCTTCGAGATGTTACCAACACAATGAAGTGTTGCAAGTAGTGTTGCATCATCCTACTCTCTGAAGCCGTGTGTGTCTGGTCAAGTTGCTCTCGTTTCTGTCTCGCGCTGTTCAGAGTCACGCCCTCTAGCCTGCCACCTCGGTATACTCAGGCAGCTGCCAGCAACGCACACTTCGGCAATATTTCAACACGCGATTAGGATATTTGCATACTATTAAGTTAACAGTTTTAAATTGCAATTAAATGCAAATACAAATGCATGTTTTAAGAATCAATTAATGAAATAGTAATTACTTATGCAATCATGGTAGGTTCATTCGGGGGATAACCTGTCTTAACATATTTGAAGTGGAAACTGGAACATCACTTATCAAATATCAGCTAGCAAGATCTCCACAACGCTCTGGATGTGAAGAGAAAGGTGCTATCGTAACAGACGAACCCGCGGCATGCGGGTTGCGTATCGTGACATCGTCGGCGACTGTGGACGATGCAACGCCGACCACTCGGCTCTTACACTAATTAGCACGAGGGACACAACGCGATGAGCACAGAGCATGTGCGTGAGCGCACAATAAAAGGTGGTCAACGGTTTCCTGGGACTGAGCCCCACCTGTTTTGTCTTTAACTTTAAACTTTTTTAGATATTTATTTATTTATTTAATTTGAAAAAACGGCAAACAACGGATTTTTTTTTTTATCAAATTTTGCATAAAATATTGCTAAACATGACATGTTTCAACATTGAGTCCGACGTTCTCTCTGTGTGCTTTTTGGTGCAGTTAACTTTAAGCGTTTCTAAAAATTCATTGTGTGCCATATATTTCTGTTGTTTGTTTTAAATGGCTTAAAAATGAGTTGCTAATGTTAGTGCTAACTTTTGAAGGTTTTTTTTTCTCTATTGAAATGATGTTGCAGACAAATAATGCATGTAGTAATTAATATTTTACAAAACTAAAACCCTAGCAGCATTAAACTGGGGGGAGACGCAGATACAGCTACAGAAATGCTCGCCAACTAGACGGACACTCAACCTAGCACGACGTGGAACAATCAGGTTCCTCCATCGCTAGCAGTGCGGAGTGAGGAACGGGGGGAGGGGACGCCCTGAGACCAGTCGCGCCAGTTAACTGTATAGTGGACGGTCAGCCGCCGATACTAACACAGTTGAACTACGAGAACCGCCCTTAATTCTACTAGTTAAAGGAGCTGTTACAGTCGAACGGTTACCTTGGACAAAGGTTGAGTGTACAGGGGACCTAGCGACAGCAAACTACGCAACACTCATGGAGATTACATACTTGAACATGCTCAGTTTATGGAGACGCAGTGATCAGTGCCAGGAATCTGCAATGTCGTGACCTCAACCATCAATCAGGAAAGGCGTGCTGGTATTCTGATGACCGCCACCGTTTCTTCAATAGCTGCAATATTACAAGCGGGCCCACTTGACCCACTCCCAGATCACGTTGTGTCTACAAAGCAGGCATTTATGTCTCACCAAACACAACATGGACACAGTTTGGTTCAGATCCTAAAACGTTTTAACATAATCTTCCCTTACGACTTATTTCATTTGTTTAGTAATAAATGCATCGTCTGCAGCTGAATTGAGACCATTCATTTCAATCATTACTCAAAATATATGCGAGCGGCGGTCGTCGACCTGCTCCGGATCAACTCTGTCAGCTGCGTGTTCGTTATTATTATTTATTAATATTTATGTAGTTGCAGCGAGTGAGCGACGCACCGAGCCAGAGTCTGAGCCCAAACATAATGTTATTGTGCATACTTCCGCCGAGACGGACGCCTTCTAAGAACCCAGTTTATGTGAGGGGTGATGTATACTGCATTCGTTGCTCCGATGGCCGACTCACAATGAAATTCAGAAGATCCATCAGTAATTTTGCAAATTATATTCCTGCATTGCATACCCGCATCCCTTTAGGAGAAAACGGGGTACGCTGAAAACATACTTAGCTACGGATTTGTGTAACATGGAGAAATACTAGTTAGGTACGATTTCATAATTCAGATTGTGAAAGACTGTCAAACAGAGTTGACTTTCTGTAAACATTCCGCGGTATTGCGGAGAAATAAGACGCCGCTAAAATAACGAGCGCACTTTAGCGCGCACTACTTAACGCAAAAGTTTTAGTTCTAATTTGAATTGCCCATCGCGGCATCGTAGGGACGCAGCCACACGAGGGGAGAATGAAGGACAAGAGCATGCAGCTGAGACGACAATATTGAGAGATGTTATAAGAATAGAAAAAGGTCAAACAAACAATGGACTAACTTCGTGATAGTAATGACCAGAAATAAAGAATCGGTTTCAGTACTACTAAAACAGATGTATTAAGAAGACAAGCGTCTCCCCCAAATAATAATCAGCTCGTCGGAGGATCCGGCTTGCGCTCACCTATCGCATGGTCTGGTTAGCACCGCACCGCGCCACGCGCCACCCTACTGAGCGCTCTCGCCAAGCGTTGCTAACGCTGTTATTCACACTCGACTTACTTACAAGGAAAATATAATTCAGCAAATAACAACATACTAATAAAAACATTTAAATGTACCCAGCGTAGTTAGCGGTAGTATTATCGAGGTTTTTACTTGAGATAAAAACCAGTTAGTCTTGAAGGCGACAGGTTAGACTTTGGCCGCGCTCGCAGCTTGCTAATCTAAAAGGTAATTATAATCCAATGTTTGGAGGAGGTTGCCTCGGGGCTATTGACTATCGACCTATTTAGGCGTTGTCGCGTTCACCTTGACCACTCTATAGGCAAACTAAGAAAGACCATTCCATACAACGCGCAAGTACAGACGGCACGTTAAAGTACTGCTAAAATGTGCATGTGCATACATCAGAATCACTATCGTTAACATGATCTTCTGTTATATTTTTTTAATGGAATATTTACCAGTCGGGTTATATTCTATATATCTACTTTTCTACGTTATCAGAATACAATGAATTTGAGCCGCATGTTAGTATACTGGGTGATCCTTCGCCAGCGACTTGCATGCGGCGCAGCTCGGCGCGAGCGGCCGCGCGCTAATGGCGAGAGACAGCCGCCGCGCGCCGGCCGACAGCGGCGCCTCGCCCGAGCACGCGCAGCCTTCAGCTAATCACTGCCACTAATCACTTCAGTCCCCACAAGTACTCGCCGCACGCTCTTGTGCTCCGACGAAGCCCACGTCAAGCACATCACGACTTTACGCCGACTTTTTACTCAAATTACAACATCTTCCTATACATTATGATGTGAAGGCTGAGTTCCGTTGAATAACAAAAAATCTATGTGTGTTTCACGATTATTATTAAATATTCGTTCAAGTTAGTCGTCATGATTGCTATTAGCTCACACGTCAGCGCCGCAGTGACCCTCACATCATGACTAACGCTTGCTTTTAAGCCCGTATTCTTCCTTTCTTCCGTGAACCCTTCATTATCCTGTCTCCGCGCACGGTGTCTGTGTGTGTCGCCACAGTGTCACAGTGTGCCACTTGCGTGCCCCCCGTCATGTGTCACGTCCTCGTCGTCGATTGTCAGTTGTTCAATAGGCTGTTAAACTGTCATAAAGCTGTCGCGCGCCGATGATTGCCTCCTATGATGGCCTCGGTGAGGCGCTGCTGTCACTTACTCAGTTATGTCACGACGTACGAATTAGCAGTTATAGACGTTGTTCTTTTGGAATGAAAAATGATAGGTATTACCTAATGTAAGACCTATGGTAAGAATATTATGACAGTATTGGGTAAACAAAAGTATACACCCGAGACCACTTCGTAAGTTAAATCATTTCGAGAAGCTCAACTAAATCATGTGACAAACTATTCGTAGTACGACCTCCTAGGCGGAAGTCTGTTCATATACTGCAGGCTGCTGCAGCACACGTAGTGCACATAGCTCTTTTCGACAATGCGCCTCCCCCCTGCCCGCACCTCCGCCAGCGACGTCCTCGTGTCGCAATATAATCCTGACCCCCCCCGCGCTCCTCACCGCGCGCATCTTCCTTGCACAACAACTGAACGGAATTAGGTCTTACTTACAATAAGCTGTTTGCAAACTTTGAGCACTTAGTGATGCCGAGCGCGACGCGGCTTACTTGACATAACGCTGCCGTCACGCGTCAGCGAAGTGCCGCTGTCCCTCGGCCGGCGCCCGCGTCCGCGTGCGCAGCTGTGTGCACGCAGCTCGAGGACGCGACACACATTAGCTGCTCACAAGGCGTGAACTATTCGGAACTAATTAATGAAATCGTATTAATTCTTTCCATTCTGATTAGTGCACACACATTTGCCATTGAATTTAAACTCGGTATGAATAAGTGAATATTTTTCACTAGGAACAACAGAGTTGTTTTCTTTTCCACCGTAATTCCGGTTGATTATAATTAAAATGAAAAGTTTGTAGCAATTAAATAAATTGCTTTATGAATATGGGTATAATGGTCGAAAATGTGGAGCAAGCCGTTCATATGTTAATACCGGTGGGTGAGCTGCTAGTCCGCCGCCTCCGAGTGATTACTGAGACACTGTTAGTTTGTGTTGAGCGATCGTACGTTGATACTGGCAACACCGAGTTACTAATGTCTGAACAATTGTAACGTTTTTCCCTCACAGTTAAATAAAAGAGGAAATATGACGTACAATTATATTATTATAAAAATATCTTAGAACTAAACTTACTACTAACACTCGTTCACCTAACCACTACCTATCTAACGCTCTCAGTTATGGTCAAAACACGGAAAAGTTACTTGTTTAGGCCTCTGGGCTCTTGCCAGAGAAGCCAGGCAGTAGGTCCGAAGTTGATGCTGGTGCAGCGCCGGCTCGCAACCTCGGTTGTCGCTCAGCGCGAGGCCCCCCAGTAAGGCCTGCACGCGGGCTCCAGCGCTCCCGCGGAGAGAACTTCGGAGACGGTTCTCAGTTGAACCCCGTCGTTATCCTCGGAGATGGTTCACCATGGAACTCCGGCGTAATACTGGTAGATGGTTCTCAGTTGAACCCTGTCGTCACACTCCCGAATCCTGGCTCCTCAGCCCTTTATATAGCCAAGACTCACGTTCTATAATTCATAATTCAAAACGTATGTTTTCTTCCGGAACAATTCAAAATTCAATTCAGTTAGAATGCCAGTGAGGTTTATAGCCAGTATTCCGTTTACAAATAATCTAAGTGAGAGCGTTCATAAGAATTTTAGAAATACAGTATATAACATAGCTATACAGAAGGAAAACAGAATATAGCTTAACATCTTATATTAATCTATTAAACACAAATATAAAGTGAATTTTAGTATTTACAAACAGTTAAACCTTTTTAGTAAAGCTATAGAGCAATTACATAAAGAAAAATATTACAGTTTGACAACTCTGACATAAAATGTCACAACAAGAAAATAAATATTAAAAATATTAAAAAGGTGATTTTATATTCAGTGAAATCGTTTAGAATCAACGCTTAAAGCATTCAATAACGAATTCCACTACTAATACAAGCACTTCATTAATTTCAGTATATGTAACTGAAGATAATCTAAAAAGTCAAACCGTGAACATAATGAGATGTTACAATGAATAAAAGCATAAAATACCTAAAACGTAAGTGTTTAAGAGTACAATATGATAGTATCTGCAGTATTTAAAGTACAGATACTATATTTCCCCATCGACCCCGAGAAAATTTTTGGTCTAGAACAAAAATTTTGTAAGGTTAAAGTTTAACAACATTCACTTAACTTACATACCTCATTCAATCACACAGACATCTTACGAAGTTAGGTCAGGTAGGATTCATATTCAATGATCACTACTCGACCTGTTAGTACATAACAGTAGGCTTATTTTCGGAGTCTGTTAGCCGCTCGCGTCGAAAACCCAAAAATATGAAAAAGTTTTAGCAAAGACTTATTTTTACGGAGTTGCCAGTCGCTCCGATCAACCTTTCGGTTGATATACTAATTTGGAGAGTTAGTACATTAGAAGGTTAGGTAATAATACCTAAAAGCACTTCTTAATAGTGTATAAAACAAGAGTTATACTAACTTGGAGAGCTAGTAAATTAGAAGGTTAGGTAATAATACCTAAAAGCACTTCTCAGTTGTATCTGACTAGTTCAGATAAACTGTAAAATTAGGAAGAGCCTCCTAAATGGTTTAAGAACCAGATGAAAGAAAGACAAGAAAACTGATAGAGTTCATATAACCGAAAACAACTCTATAGTTAGAAGAAGGGAAAAGATAGATATGAGTCATGAGTATAATACTAAGGATGAATTTATATACATAATTATAAACTTCTTTAATGAGAGCTTTTTGCTTTTCAGGAGAAAGTCGATAGCACCGTTGTTTAATTGGTGGAGTGTCACCAGTATCAATATGATGACTAATAAGATGAGTGCGGCCAAGTACACCTCTACTTTCAAACGATATAGCTTTAAACCGATTAATCATGTCATCAGCAATAGTTTTTTTGCTCTGATGAGAGATAATCATAAGGGAGTACTTGTTTAGTAGTTTCAGTAACTACATCATTGTATAATGAACTTATTTTATAACAAGAAAATAATTTTTTTATGGTTTGTAACCAATCGTGCCAGTCTGATTGATTAAAGTTTTTATTACCCAAATCATTATTTAGTTTTTTTTTTTGAGTTCTTAGTTTTTTTTTGCAGTTAGGACAATTGGTAGATTTAACATCTTTAAAGCCACATCTAAAACAAATAAGGGTTCTAGGTTGTGAGCAATTAGTTAATGTATGGCCATTAGTGCGGCAACGTACACAAGTCAAATTTACTGATTGTATTAACTTGACTTTTGTTGCTAAAACGATTAAATCAAAAGTCAAAATGAGAGGGAAAATCAATACAATAAGTAAGTTAAGTTAGCATGAGTCACTCCCATAAAAAACCAAAGAGGGAAGTGAGAGGGTATGATAATACTATAAGTCAACTGAGTAAGTTAAAGTCACTCCTATAAACACAAAGTCCTCCAATAATTTAAAGATTGTAAGAGGGAAGTGAGGGTTGAGTAAGTCACTCCCATAAGAAAACAAAAAAAAACCTCTTAAAGAGCAAAAAAGAGGAAGTGAGAGGGAATATCAGTTATAATAAAGAGGGTCAGTTTTAGTAAGTCACTCCTAAGATTGGGAGGGTTATGAGAGGCTTCCTACTTAGAAGTTACAACCTATAGCTTAAAGATTATTGATCTTCTAAAGAGAAATTAATATTTCCTAAACCATTAACCTATCTAGGAAAGTAACAAGAAAAAGAAAAAAGAGTTTATGCCAAAATATTATACCAAAGATATAGATATACTAGATGAAGTATTTTTTTAGAATTTTGAAAAGTTCGCTAGGCTAGCTATAATTTTACGCGGGCGCCAAACTGTAACGTTTTTCCCTCACAAATAAATAAAAGAGGAAATATGACGTACAATTATATTATTATAAAAATATCTTAGAACTAAACTTACTACTAACACTCGTTCACCTAACCACTACCTATCTAACGCTCTCAGTTATGGTCAAAACACGGAAAAGTTACTTGTTTAGGCCTCTGGGCTCTTGCCAGAGAAGCCAGGCAGTAGGTCCGAAGTTGATGCTGGTGCAGCGCCGGCTCGCAACCTCGGTTGTCGCTCAGCGCGAGGCCCCCCAGTAAGGCCTGCACGCGGGCTCCAGCGCTCCCGCGGAGAGAACTTCGGAGACGGTTCTCAGTTGAACCCCGTCGTTATCCTCGGAGATGGTTCACCATGGAACTCCGGCGTAATACTGGTAGATGGTTCTCAGTTGAACCCTGTCGTCACACTCCCGAATCCTGGCTCCTCAGCCCTTTATATAGCCAAGACTCACGTTCTATAATTCATAATTCAAAACGTATGTTTTCTTCCGGAACAATTCAAAATTCAATTCAGTTAGAATGCCAGTGAGGTTTATAGCCAGTATTCCGTTTACAAATAATCTAAGTGAGAGCGTTCATAAGAATTTTAGAAATACAGTATATAACATAGCTATACAGAAGGAAAACAGAATATAGCTTAACATCTTATATTAATCTATTAAACACAAATATAAAGTGAATTTTAGTATTTACAAACAGTTAAACCTTTTTAGTAAAGCTATAGAGCAATTACATAAAGAAAAATATTACAGTTTGACAACTCTGACATAAAATGTCACAACAAGAAAATAAATATTAAAAATATTAAAAAGGTGATTTTATATTCAGTGAAATCGTTTAGAATCAACGCTTAAAGCATTCAATAACGAATTCCACTACTAATACAAGCACTTCATTAATTTCAGTATATGTAACTGAAGATAATCTAAAAAGTCAAACCGTGAACATAATGAGATGTTACAATGGATAAAAGCATAAAATACCTAAAACGTAAGTGTTTAAGAGTACAATATGATAGTATCTGCAGTATTTAAAGTACAGATACTATACAATCTGAACTATAATATTATAAAGCCGAAGAGTTTGTTTGCTTGAACGCGCTAATCTTAGGGACTACTGGTCCTACGCTATATAACTACTATACAGTGTGAAATCTTAATGGTTGTTTTCCCGCGGCAGGACGATTACCCATCAGTAGTACTATCGAAACACAAAGTTAAACTAAAAAAACAAATGTTTCTTTTTTTTTCAAATCATTAAAAAGTGTTCATAAACTCGAAAGAGCGAGAATCAATAGTAGTGCACTAGACATAAAGTAGGTAGATACCTACATGAGACGCACGTACCGCCGCGTACCTACATATCGCGCGATGCACTACTGTTGGTTCAAGTCGCTTTCGAGTTTTGTTTATCACAATTGTTAATCTGCCATTTATGGAGTCTAATATTTTTTATATATATAAATCGAATGTATTACCGATACAAACTCATTTCGCTTCGGGAAAACAACCATTAAAATTTCACACTGTATACATATGACGTTACTATATAACATTACGCTAAGACTAAAAGGAGTGAAGCATCAATGACACATGTCGAAGAAAGGGTTTTTTCTCTCCCTCTCTTTTGTGACGCAGACGAAGTCGCACGGGTCAGCTAGTGCAGTATAAGATTGTAAAATGGCATTATTCCTAATGTATCTACATGTATTAGGAAGATTATCGTTTTAGTTAAAAGGATAATTAAGAACTAGCTGAACCGCGCAAATTCGTCTGCGTCACATGAAAGAGAGAAAAAAAAAACCCTGCTATTGTAACATTTTTCATTGATGCTCCGCTTCTATTGATGCTCCGTTTCTATTGATGCTCTACTTCTATTGGTGCTCAACTTCTATTGATGCTCCGCTTCTATTGATGCTCCACTTCTTTTGATGCTCCGTTTCTATTGATGCTCCGTTTCTATTGGTGCTCAACTTCTATTGATGCTCCGTTTCTATTGATGCTCCACTTCTATTGATGCTCCGCTTCTATTGATGCTCCACTTCTTTTGATGCTCCGTTTCTATTGATGCTCCGTTTCTATTGGTGCTCAACTTCTATTGATGCTCTACTTCTATTGGTGCTCAACTTCTATTGATGCTCCGCTTCTATTGATGCTCCACTTCTATTGATGCTCCGTTTCTATTGATGCTCTACTTCTATTGGTGCTCAACTTCTATTGATGCTCCGCTTCTATTGATGCTCCACTTCTATTGATGCTCCGTTTCTATTGATGCTCTACTTCTATTGATGCTCTACTTTTATTGATGCTCCGTTTCTATTGATGCTCCGTTTCTATTGATGCTCCACTTCTATTGATGCTCCGTTTCTATTGATGCTCCACTTCTATTGATGCTCCGTTTCTATTGATGCTCCACTTCTATTGATGCTCCGTTTCTATTGATGCTCCGCTTCTATTGATGCTCCACTTCTATTGATGCTCCGTTTCTATTGATGCTCTACTTCTATTGGTGCTCAACTTCTATTGATGCTCCGCTTCTATTGATGCTCCACTTCTATTGATGCTCCGTTTCTATTGATGCTCTACTTCTATTGGTGCTCCACTTCTATTGATGCTCCGTTTCTATTGATGCTCCACTTCTATTGATGCTCCACTTCTATTGATGCTCCGTTTCTATTGATGCTCCGTTTCTATTGATGCTCCACTTCTATTGATGCTCCACTTCTATTGATGCTCCGTTTCTATTGATGCTCTACTTCTATTGGTGCTCAACTTCTATTGATGCTCCACTTCTATTGATGCTCCGCTTCTATTGATGCTCCACTTCTATTGATGCTCCGTTTCTATTGATGCTCTACTTCTATTGGTGCTCAACTTCTATTGATGCTCCACTTCTATTGATGCTCCGCTTCTATTGATGCTCCACTTCTATTGGTGCTCAACTTCTATTGATGCTCTACTTCTATTGGTGCTCAACTTCTATTGATGCTCCGCTTCTATTGATGCTCCACTTCTATTGATGCTCCGTTTCTATTGATGCTCTACTTCTATTGGTGCTCAACTTCTATTGATGCTCCGCTTCTATTGATGCTCCACTTCTATTGATGCTCCGTTTCTATTGATGCTCCGTTTCTATTGATGCTCCACTTCTATTGATGCTCCACTTCTATTGATGCTCCGTTTCTATTGATGCTCTACTTCTATTGGTGCTCAACTTCTATTGATGCTCCACTTCTATTGATGCTCCGCTTCTATTGATGCTCCACTTCTATTGATGCTCCGTTTCTATTGATGCTCTACTTCTATTGGTGCTCAACTTCTATTGATGCTCCACTTCTATTGATGCTCCGCTTCTATTGATGCTCCACTTCTATTGATGCTCCGTTTCTATTGATGCTCTACTTCTATTGGTGCTCAACTTCTATTGATGCTCCGCTTCTTTTGATGCTCCACGTCTATTGATGCTCCACTTCTATTGGTACGTAGTGATCGTTCTGAAAATGCGAGTGTGTGGACTGCTGGCACTCGAGCGATGGGATTGCGGCGTTTCAGGAAAAGAAACATTCCCGAAGTACAACAGTGACCAGCACGAGTTAGTTAGATTGTGACTGTAAACTATTTTGCAGCGAGTCATCGTCCATGATTTATTAGTAGCCGCATCATCTCTCACAAATCATCCACCATCTCTGTAGACGGCCTGTGTAGTGTATCGGGACGCCTTTAGTTGGACGCAGCAGTCTTATGTCGAGTTCTTTTATCCGCTTCACTCCTCTTTATACTCTTTATTCTCAACCTCCGTCACGTCTCACACATTCAGTGTCACTCACATATTCATATTCATAGATAATTTCAGTGCTTCAGTATTCCCTTTTGCACCCCTCTATTTTATTCCATATTTTGAAGTCTTGTAATTACCGAACTGAATATATTGGGGGACTGGTTATCTCTCAACTGTCAGAGTTTTTAATTGTTTGTTCTTTGAGTTGTGTTTGTTTGGACGCTTTTATTATGCACGTCTTTCTGTATCGTTCTCACAGATTTGGATAATTTCAACAAGAACCATGTAACCCCAATTTTGTAACAATTTATTGAT
Source organism: Hecatera dysodea (assembly GCA_905332915.2). Classification (NCBI taxonomy): domain Eukaryota; kingdom Metazoa; phylum Arthropoda; class Insecta; order Lepidoptera; family Noctuidae; genus Hecatera; species Hecatera dysodea. The sequence continues at coordinate 18,430,473 of HG995308.1, read as the reverse complement.
TTAAGAGTGTCTGTGGATTTTCTTGCACGCTCTTCTCCATCGAGATCTACGCTTTGGAACGTGCAGATAGCTGCACCTCTTTGACTGACCCACCTTACAGTTCAAAGGTTGTTGCCTGTTAATGGTTTAATTGAAATAAATGCTTTGATTTTGAGTATTAGCATCCAGTCAGTAGCGGCGCTCGTGTACGTTCCCTTAGGGAGGCTGCCACTGCTGTCACTCTCGAAGTATCGAAGTAATTGCATGTAATGTAGAGGTTGTAAATAAATTATAATTAATTATTTAAAATAACAAATTATTGATTTTCTGACTCGTAGAAGTAGACCCATTGTTAGATTCGAATACTGTTCATTCTAAAACAACTTAGTCCAAAGAAGAAGCGGAGTTAGTTATCAAGTACATAATCAATTTTACAAAACAGTTAACGAAGCAGCGATGTGCGGAACGTGTTCAATTATTTAGCGCAAGTGAAGCGAGACCCGCTGCTAATTATAGTGATAATACGACGAGTTTATGACGACGCAGCGCACAGGCGCGAGATAACGCACGTACTAACGACACGTCGACAAAGTCGCTCAAGTACGTATTGCCAATAGTTAATCAATGATGCTTTAACTAGTCCGTGCCACCATTGAACTACAAGACGTGCCATCGGCACTTGTGGATATCCCACCCATATGTACCTTGACCCAAAACGTTTTGGGACACTTTTATTGCGCGTGCAGCTGACGAGTGGAATTACCTGCCGAAGGCTGTGTTTCCTGATAGTTACAACCTGTGGTTGTGAAGGCGAGCGTGCTCAACAGTCAACTACGTATTCGCTTTCCTTCAGGCGAGACTGTGCTACTACGCGCGAAGCAATAGTACAATAAAAGAATGCACCTCTGACTTATTTGCGGTAGTGCCCGCTGCAGTCGTGCTCGGAACGATTGTTTGTTGCAAGCAAATATATGGGAATTGATAGAGCATGTCACGTGCCCTGTCCACCAAATTGGCTGAATAGCGATACGATAGCCATACGTACAACGGATGTCCCCACGCAACATTGCAACACAGGGAGTCTGCTGACCCAACGCCTCGTGTCGTCGCCGGCCACCTACTTCCAATCTGCGGATGCCGCGCGCGCGTTTCGCAACCGTTCAGGATTGTAGTTTTGGGAATAACTAATTAGGCACTTCGGCGTTTCCGTTTCCCACGTCCATGTGTCACTGCGGGGTGTCAACTGAAAACCAGCGCTAGGTGTTTGACGCCCAGCAAATGCTGAGATGGTAACCCTTTCGGTATGGGCACGCTCAGAACTCTATATTAGCACAAATTTAAAAAAAATAACCCACGGGAAACTAGGGAGAAATCTGTCTCCTCCAGACAGATACGTAGGAGCAGGGCAGTAGATTCAAATAGGTTTGTAGACTCCGATAACTTAGGATTAGGATTATTATTTGTTTGTACCAATATAGAACTGAACCATCTACGACGCTTTGCGCGAAGTTCCATATTTTGAGGGTAACCCGAGTGTTCTAAAACGTTTAATTAAAATATGTGATCATCTCATATTATAATATATTATGAATGACCCGAGTTAACTAACTCATGTCTCAAACCGGCATAAAATCACCGGACCAGCTTCGACTAAGCTTCTCTCTTATATCACATTGCACGGGTTCCGTATCCGATGTATGAGACCCGAAACTATGAATAAGGCTCTGGAATTAGTACAGCAGGGATTGAACGTCATGTATCTACAGCAACGTAATGAGGGTATTCCCGGGCGACGTAACCCGACTACGCAGCAAACGCACTCGACCCATAGAGTGCCGCCCGCGGTCCCTGTGAGCGCACCAAAAGTGATTAGCTTCTCTAGCCCAGGCCCCAGTTGGCATAAGCCTTTGTCTATGTCGCCGGTAACAGCAGCAACTACAGCAGTGCCCTAGGAACTCCCAAACGCAGTAGGTGTACCGGTCCGAAGCCGATGAGCGATGAGTCATTTGGTAGCACGACCGTTACCGGGTCACCGGTACAGTTGACGTAAGTTAGGGAACCCGCCACCTAGTAACTACTTCAAAGCGTGGGAAATTAATTTTATCAAAATGACAGATTCCTATGACACTTTCAATAACCCCAAGTTTTACTACGAACAACCTGACTGTTATGATACATGTGACCCTTGTGACTATACCGACTTCTATGACTACTTACAAACCGACCCCAAAACAATAAAAGACGCTAAATGCTTAGAAGTACAGCCTTCCGCTACTTCTAAAGCAGATCAGAATTTTCGCAAGGTCAAGGATAAAAAAGGATTCAAATAGAATTAAATATCCAATCTAATTACTAAATATTACGTTTATTTTATTTTATTTATTTGGCTCACAAATAATTGGATACAAACACAAGATTATCTGAGACAACATATTAACTTATAAACTAGTGTACCAATTCCTTACAGGTAAGCACAACATCCATTACATTATTGTTGAGTGATGCTAAAAACTAGATGAGTACAGAGTTACTCACGTACTTACATGAATATGACCAATAACACTAAACAATTGAAAAATAGAACAAGAGAAAAACAAAATAAAAATAAGCAGTCCTTAACACTAAAATAATTTTACAAGTTTTTAAATATTGTACTTACTTCTAAACTTAGTATGTGAGCCAGAGTGCACATCGACAAGATCACTGCAGCTTTTCAATACATAGGCGAGGAGAATTAGCACCGAGAACGGTCTACAAAGAGGAGGACGTAACACGTTACAGGAGCTCGTGGGCTCACGGATTTTGATTCTGCTCAATAGTTGGGGTCAGTCAATTTTATGTCTCAAAATTTTGTATAGAAATGTTAAGTCTAGTAAATCTGTTCTCTTCTGTAGGGATATAATCTTGAAATGTAAGAGTCGCTCCTTATATGAAACAATCTTTTTAGCTATCCCGGAGAGAAAGCTAGATGCCACAAAAACCGTTTTTTGAACCCTTTCCAATCTAAGCGTGTGTGGGTGGCGCAGTGAGGTCTCCAAACAGTGTTACAATATTCTAGCGAGCTACGCACCGAACAGTTACAGAGGAGAATTTTTATGTTATTGTTTCTCATAACAAACCCAAACATTCTTGAGGGTTTTTAACTACATTTTCAAAGTGGAGTACAAATATCAGCTATCTGTCGAACAGAACCCCAAAGTCCCTTATCTGTTCCGTTTCCTGCACTAAATTGTTACTCATGTAATAACAAGATTGTATGAACTTAATTTTTTAGTGAATTTTATGCGGTAGCACTTACTGATATTTAAGTTCATATAATTGTCAGCACACCACTTCACTTACATGTCAATATCCCTTTGAAGCAGCTCAACATCAAGTTCTAATTCAATTACTCTGCAAAATTTTAAATCGTCAGCATAGATGTAGCACTCGGAAAATTTCAACTCATTGGCAAGGTCGTTACCAAATACGTTATACATAACGGGGACATTTGATCCTTGTGGGACGCCAGATGTAACCTTGTAGGAGCTAGATTGGTACCCATTGAGAGCAACAAAGAAGGAGCGATCGTCGCAGTCGTCGAAGATAGGATTTAAACCAATTGAGGAGGGATCCAGTAATGCCGTAAGCGGTTATAGTTTATGCAGCCCAGCTAAAATCAGTATATACCACGTCAACTTTATTCCAGGGTCAATGGCACCTGTAAGTGTCTCCGTGAATGTCACTAGATTAGTGCATGTCATAGAAATATTATATCTATGGTGCATGTAGATTTGGAACTCACAAAGCCATGTTGGGCATCACTAAGGTAAAGTTTCAAATGTGACTGTATGTGGGGACAAATAGTGGATGAAAAATTTTTGGCGATGGTTGACAAAATTGAAATTGGTATATTTTACGACCTTTGCTACCTTCCAAATATTTGCGAATATAGAGGAGGCAAGCGAACGATTAAATATTTGTGATAAGGGAGCCACCAGAGAAGAGGCACACATGGAGATGAAGTCAGGAGGTATTCCGTCGGGTCCAGCTCCTCTCATGTCCACAATCTCAATCATCGGTATCGTCAAAGATGAGGATGATTGTGAAGACACATTTTGCTGACTGCATACGGAAGAAATATAAATAACAAACGGTCATGTAACTAGTGCGCATGAACATTATATTTCAAACTTTGCTGAGTTTAATAATCCCTTGAATGTATTTTTTCATATAAATAGGTTTCATAATTACTTTGATGGTCTTGTAGGTTTAGACCTACTTGACGGAGCCCAGTCGTTATAATGCTTGCACAAAGCAAAGAAAGCCGCAATCACCAGAAGACAGCGCTGAAAATCATCAATACGAAGTAACAGAATCTCCTACAACCAAGAAAAATGTACCAGTCATAGACTCGCTGAAATTGTTCAAATAATTGCTGATCTGAAGGGGAGGTGGCACGTGCCCTGCCTACAGCAAATCGGCTGAATAGCGATACGATAGCCACACGTATAACGGATGTCCCCACGCAACATTGCAACACAGGGAGTCTGCTGACCCAACGCCTCGTGTCGTCGCCGGCCACCTACTTCCAATCTGCGGATGCCGCGCGCGCGTTTCGCAACCGTTCAGAATTGTAGTTTTGGGAATAACTAATTTGGCACATCGGTACTAGCATCGTTCAATTCTAGACTTAAGATGTAATTTTAAACTCAAATAATTTCTTGTTGGTTTTTTAAGTCCTCCGCCTGTCGTCTTCATAATTAGCACACTGCTACACTCTGTTACTAAACATAACGCTACATGTCCTAACGCTTGCGCTGGTGGCGTGTCGTCGGTAATACGGTAATAGCTAGCGGCTGTGGCGCGTCTAATTACCAGCACACAGCCACGTGACGCCGCCATGTTTTGATATGAGGACGACGCGCCCCTCCACGTACACCCAACGCATTGGAGCTAGACTGGACTCAGTAAGCTAACTGTAGTGAGTGCTGAGTAGGTGTTATCATTTTCAACGCCGATACATATGTACATTCATTACAATCTTGACAATAACATGGACGTAAGTAAACGTAATTTTGTATGGCCGATTAACCGATTTACTGCTCCATCGTGATTTTCTTCTGAATATCGCTTGGAGTGAGCCTTCTGCAGTTATCTGTCGTGTGTTGTAAAGTGAAACATTTTTATTGTATTTTTAGTCTTGAAACTCATTGTGGCCTCTCATTATGCATCTATAAAGTTATATTAAAATTCAAAATAGATCCATTCAATATGTCGCACTCTCAGAATAAAAAGGGCTTAACTCAAAATTCCTCTTACTTATAATTTTTCTAGAAACTGAACATAAAAAAACATATTCTAAAACCCAGTGATGAAAAAGATTCCGAACTATAATTGTGAAAGGGACAGCTTATACATAGGTTTCTGGCTATATTTGTTTTTTTACCCAACACTCTTTAAAGATTTTAATTCTTGCTTATTTGCCAAAAATTGCTATTTTTTAGTTAGGTCCCTTTCATTTTAAGGGTGCGATGTGTAATATTCTAATGCTGCAAACCAGAAAAATGTTTAATTGTAATCCCCGGTATCAAGCGTGTAATCTAAAGTGCATGGATGTAATGATTGCAAGCCCCAAGCGGATCAATCAATTGATAAGATGAGCAGTTCGTAGCCCTGAGTATACTATTGAGTATACTGACTGGGTGATCCAGTGAGGTCAGTCTCAGTCGTACGTAGCTCCAGCGTTTTTTTGTCTGTCTGATCATCATAATATTGTTGCGCGCCAGAATTAAGTTAGGATGATAGCGGCATTCGGTACCACTAGCGCCATCTAGTATCGAGTAGCAGAACTATTGAAGTCGGGGACCTCCGAGATTTTTCTATGCTAGAATTCTCGGACCTTGGTCGGTCGCGACCGATATGTACGCGTACTTTCTGGAGTTCTACTCGGCGCACTATATAAGGCCGGCACATGTGCCGACCGGGTCAGTATTGGATTTGCGATACAAGTGATAACTTCGAGAGCGATCTTCGACTGCGAACTCAAGTGATTAATAGTGCGATTGTGTTTTGTGATTAGTGCGTTTATAGTGTAATTAGTGTGGTGTAAATTAAAGTGTCATTTTTAGGTATTGAATCGGCTGATTTTATTGTAACGAACCCGAAGCTCGTAACAATTGGTGTCAGAAGAGTGGATTTAAAAGATGCCGATTCTACCGAAGGACGACACTGAGGGTATTCGTACCCGTAGTCAACGCCAGCAAGAGACGGACCAGAGGCGTTTTGGAAGTGCAACGCCGCAGGCTACGGAGAGACAGCTGGCGACCTTAGAGGCTGGCCCGTCCACCGCCGCTCCAGCATCATCATCAGCACCAGACTTTGCTGCTCTGATGCTGATGCTTCAGGAGCAGGCCCGCCGCCAGGAGGAACAGGCCCGTCGTCAGGAGGAACAGGCCCGCCGACAGGAGGAACAGGCCCGCCGGCTAGAAGAACAGCTGCAGCGTGACAAGGAGGAACAGGCCCGCCGCCAGGAAGAACAGGCCCGCCGCCAGGAAGAACAGGCCCGCCGCCAGGAAGAACAGGCCCGCCGCCAGGAGGAACAGGCCCGTCAGTTGGAAGAACAGCTCCAACGTGACAAGGAGGAGCAGGCGCGCCGCCAGGAAGAGCAGATGTTCCTCATGAAGGATCTGCATGCCACTTTCGGCAAAGAAATTAAGGTTGTTAAAGATAAGGTGGTTCAGCACGAGAACCGCCTGACGGAAGCTGAAACACGAATCGACCAAATGAATAATCGAGTTGACAACGTGATTGCTGACGTGAAGAAAACGCTGGACAACCTTAAAGTAAGAGATGGAATTGCAACCTCCGTAGCAACTACTCCTTCGCCACGGGGATTCAAAGTGCCGCCGTTCGATGGAACATCTTCCTGGTCGGCCTACAAAATACAATTTGAGGCCGTTATGCAGGCGAATGGGTGGAATAAAAATCAGGCCATGACTGCCCTCACACTAGGTCTGCGGGACCAGGCCTTAAGTGTTCTGGAAGCTCTCGGCAAGGAAGTGACTTAAGAGCAGCTCCTTGAGGCGTTGGAATCTAGGTATGGCGACGCTCACCTGGAACACGTGTTTCGTGCGCAGCTAAAGGATCGCGTGCAACGCAGCGGTGAAAACCTGCAGCAATGGGCCCTTGAGGTGGAGAAGCTGGTCCGAAAAGCATACCAGTCTGTACCTGCGCTCATTCAAGGGAACCTGGTGCAGGCATTCATTGACGGCATCCGCGACCTTGAGGTCAGAGCTGCTGTGAGGCTCGGTCATCACGGGACGCTCAAGGACGCCTTGGCTCATGCTCTGGAGGTAGAAGCTGCGCGGCAGGATTATCGTTCCCATCGTGTCAGGGAGGTTGCAGCGGCTACAGTTCGCGACCGTTTTAAAGGATACAGCCCTCGATGCTATGGTTGTGGGGAAAGGGGCCACCTACGGTCCGGTTGCCCTAGGCGAACTTCAGAAGGGGAAGCTGTGCGGCAGAACCATCGTTCCCACTATGGCAGGGAGGTTGCAGCAGCTGCTGTTCGTGACCATTATAAAGGGCGCAGCCCTAGATGCTACGGCTGTGGTGAAAGGGGCCACTTGAGGCCCAGTTGCCCTCAGCGAACTGCTCAAAAGGGAGATAGCCGACCTCTAGTAGGTAGAGCGGCTGACAATCGCGGACAGCGGTTGGAAGAGTATGACTTGGTAGTCGAAGGTCGTAGCGGGAGATGTCATGGCAACGCAGATGCATTATCAAGAAGACCTTGCCCTGAAGACTGCAAGCATTGTACTCGGCAAGAGAGTAAAGAAGTCGTACCTGTGAGGATGATCAAGACAGATCTTAGTAACGAGTGGAAGGAAAACTTAGAACGTGCACAGCAGGATGATTTGGACATCAAGCCGATCTTGGAGTGGATGAAGGCCAGTGTTCCGAAGCCTACGTGGAGCGATGTCTCAGCGATGAGTTCCGTCACAAAAAGCTATTGGGCACAATGGGACAGTTTAGTGATTCAGGATGGAGTCCTGTGCCGTAAATGGGAAAATGCTCGGGGAGACAGCTGTCATTTGCAAATGGTTGTCCCTAAAGCTAAAGTACCGGATGTTCTACAGCTGTACTATAATGGTTGTTCAGGAGGCCATATGGGTGTAAAACGGACTCTACTGAAGATACGGGAACGGTTTTACTGGGTCCACTGTCGTGACGATGTTGAGGACTGGTGTCGCAAGTGTACAGTCGGTGATAGCAATTAACTGACCCCCCTAAAAATTACTCGATTTTACACCCTATGCTCATAACATTAAACGTTATTCAATATGGTATGAGTTTATCAGACTAACACTACTCGATGAACAGAAACAATAAATAATTTTGATACGCAAACTTGAGCTTTAAGAGGTTGGTATTAGGTCATTTATTTATAAATATTTACCTTTTTTAATAAGTGGGTAGTTAGACGTCAATATGCGTATTCAACAAAAACTGCTATAAATATGACATATGGACTATGGGGTAGAAGAATAAATTGAACAAGATATTCTATGCACAAATAGCAGTGAATACGCGCGAACATTTTTACTGGCCTTACTAAATTGGCTTTTTTCCTTTTTATTAATTTTTATCAGTTTTGATAGTTTAATCGTCATGTCTCAGTTGAGTGATTATTTAAAATACAAAATAATCTATTTGCATGAGGAGAATGTTGGTATTAAAGCGATTGCTAGGAAACTTAATATAGCGGTAAGTGTATTCTTTTTATGCTTCATTTATAATTATACTTTTTCCTTAATTCGTTAGTCTGCTTAAAAGCCGGTGAATGTAGAATAATAGACAATTAACTGTGTTTCATTATGAGTCTAATTTGAGATCATTTATAGGTCTAATTTGATTTATATAATCTAATTTGATAAACGTATTTTTTCAAACTTAATCGATAAATTATGTTTACCTATTCGTTACTAAAATTATGCTTATTGTGTTGTTTCAGAGAAATACAGTCAGATTGTCGCTAAGACGTTTTGAAGAGGCAGGGAATATTCAAAAAGATCGTCCTGGACCAAAACCTACTATGTTACATACTCCAGTGTCAGAACGTCATCAAGCAATTGTTAGAAGGCATACTGAACACCCATTTTTGCCTACTCATTCAACTGCAAGTGGAAGTGATCGTTGTTGGAATATGGTGCGCGGTATGCGGGACCGCTTGCAACAAGCAATAGAAAAAATGGTGCTCCACTTCGCTATTAAAAGCATGAATAACTTGAGTAACCAGTGTTGGTCACAAACAATACTAACGTATGTCAGTGTGTGTGTTAAATTAACTATTGTTATAATTTGTAACGAAGTATTTCGAATACCTAGTTTTTTGTCAAAACCTTATTTTATAACTAAAATAACTATTCATAAAACAAATTGATAGATAGTAGACCAGGTAGAACTTCAACGTATAATGCCGTTTTATTTAGTTCAACGATATTTAATGTAGTGATGTTATTGTTATGAAATAGAAATACATACCTATATTTCTAAATATTATAACATGCTGATTCACTACATTAAACTCAGTGCAGTTAACAACGTTATTAGTAAGCAGGTAAATATTATCATCTTCGTGTCGTCATCAATATCATTTATGTTATTCTTATAATATTTTTTTTATAAAATAAAATCGTTTTTACCACCATTTTGGTTTTTTATTTCTGTTCGTTTTTTTTTTGTTGTTGTTAAAGTTATAATTTATTATTTATATTTATAACTTAAAATAAATATACAAAACAGAAACAAATGCACTAATTACACTGGTTACGAACTCGCAACCACGATTTGTCAGCTCACTACAGTCACCACTAGACCACTCGAAACATATCCAACGTGATCGAAATAACGTATTATATTACAAGTTAAAATAATATTCAAGAACATACCTACCTTAACACTGCGTATTAAAGATCAAATTCGAATAACTATTTTATTGATCGTAGACGTTGAACCAGTTCCAACGTTGTTCTAGTTCGATCGTTCGTAACAAGCAAAAGGTTCAAATTCGTTTAATTTTTAGGGGGTCAGTTAATTGCTATCACCGACTGTACAAGTTGTGCGGCTGTAAAGGGACCTCAGACTCGTAGCAGAGGTGCATTGAAATTGTACAATGTTGGTGCACCATGGGAAAGGATAGCGCTAGACGTTGCGGGACCGTTTCCGGAAAGTGAAAGTGGCAACAAGTATTTCATGGTGGTTATGGATCATTTCACTAAGTGGCCGGAAGTCTTCGCCATTCCAAACCAAGAAGCTTCAACAGTTGCGGATAAACTAGTTCATGAAGTCTTCTGTCGTTTTGGAGTACCCTTGGAGATTCACAGCGATCAAGGAAGGAATTTTGAGTTCCAAATATTCCAGGAAACTTGCCGAGTTATGGGTACTCATAAAACGAGGACAACTTCTTACCACCCACAATCGGATGGAATGGTGGAACGATTTAATCAGACATTGGAGAGATATCTGGCCAGAGTTGTGGAAAACCGGCAACGAGATTGGGACAAGCACATACAACCGTTTTTGCTGTCATACCGAAGTGCTGTTCATGAAAGCACGTCAGTGACACCAGCTTTCGCAAACTTTGGAAGAGAATTGCGGCTACCTGCAGACCTGATCACCGGAATACCACCTGATGCCCCACGCAGTATAACCGACTATGCGAATGACTTGCGGAACAAAATGAACGACATTCATGAGCACGTCAGACAATCGGGCCCGCTATGACCGCAAAATGAACAATAAAGGGTTCGAGGAAGGTTCACTAGTGTGGTTGCACAATCCAGTTCGCAGCAAAGGGAAATCTCCTAAGCTTCAAGCTAAATGGGACGGACCGTACCGGATTGTGACAAAGATCAATGACGTAACCTACCGTATACAGAAAGGTACAAGAAGCGCTCCTAAGATCGTTCATGTTGATCGACTGGCGCGTTATTATGGCGCTGATAATGCTCGGAACGAGCATGTCTTAGGAGGGGGCAGTGTTGCGCGCCAGAATTAAGTTAGGATGATAGCGGCATTCGGTACCACTAGCGCCATCTAGTATCGAGTAGCAGAACTATTGAAGTCGGGGACCTTCGAGATTTTTCTATGCTAGAATTCTCGGACCTTGGTCGGTCGCGACCGATATGTACGCGTACTTTCTGGAGTTCTACTCGGCGCACTATATAAGGCCGGCACATGTGCCGGCCGGCACATGTGCCGACCGGGTCTCCAGTCCGATCACCATGTTTGGCAAGCCGATCCCTTGGGTGAAGCAAGCCAAATATTTAGGTGTAATCCTTGACCGAAAGCTTACTTTCGGTGAGCACATAAAGACGGTGCGTAATCGCGCCGCTTTCGCTCTCGGTAGGCTCCACCCCATGCTGAATGCACGCAGCAAGCTTTCCCTTAAATGCAAGTTGCGCATTTATATAACGTGTATACGCCCGATTATGACTTATGCGTGTGCTACTTTTGCGCACACTAAGTCGTACCGGATCCATAGGTTGCAAGTAATCCAAAACCGATTTCTGCGGAAGGCCACGGGTGCCCCGTGGTTCGTTAGAAACGATCGACTCCATGTCGACCTCCGCATTCCAACTATTAAACAATTCATGAAGCGCCTTAACAAGCGTTTCATTGAATCCGCCGAATCCCATCAGAACCCTCTCATTGTATCGGCCGCCCGGTACACTCCCTCCAAGATTAGTAGGATTCGCCGTCCACGGCACTCCCTAGTCGAACCCGACGACCCCATCACCTTACTTCAAGAGAGTAATAGGGAAACCAGTACGATTAGAAAAAACAAAAACAGACCGCGTTCCGTATTCCGGCCTCGCCGACGAGGCCCATCGCGACGCCCCAGTAACATCCCTCCCCGACTTTTGCCTAACGAGCCAGCCCGCGCCGCTGAGCCATTAGCGTTAAATCCCCTAAATAATAATAATTGACCCAGCCTGTCCCTTGCTGCCCCTCTCAATGACCCCGTTAAGCCGAGGCCCGTATCCCACAGGGGATGCCCTTAGCGAAGCGGTCATTTAGCTTTTAGTAGTTTTTAGCCCTGGCTGGGGGCCTTAAATTCATTTGAGGCCACCACAGGATTGTCCGGTTGAGCAGTAACCAGCCTTAGTGTGCTGAACTGCGAGTGGTCCATTCCAAAAAAAAAAAAAAAAAAAACCGACCGGGTCAGTATTGGATTTGCGATACAAGTGATAACTTCGAGAGCGATCTTCGACTGCGAACTCAAGTGATTAATAGTGCGATTGTGTTTTGTGATTAGTGCGTTTATAGTGTAATTAGTGTGGTGTAAATTAAAGTGTCATTTTTAGTTATTGAATCGGCTGATTTTATTGTAACGAACCCGAAGCTCGTAACAATATGCACATATCTGATAAAGTACAGTTTTCTTAGCCCTAAAATTGAAGACAGTATTTCTTTAGCTCTTTATTTATAATTACTTTATTGTGCACCTCGTAATATGACCAGGACACTCATTTACAGAAACAAGTGTATAATGGGCAATTTTTCTCAGTTTTCAACCGACTTCCAAAAAAGGAGGAGGTTCTCAATTCGACTGTATTTTTTTGTGCTTTTTGCCTCATATTTTTGTAATGGGTATACCGATTTTGATTATTCTTTTTGTATTCGAAAGCTGGTGCTTGTCGTGTGGTCCCATTTAAATTTGATTGAGATCTCACGTCTAGTATATGAGTTATCCCTAATCATGTGTATTTCATTGGTGAGCGTGGTGATGAGGCGGCTCGTGGGCGCCGCCGCTGACTGTCCAGGGACTGTGCGTCCGTCTCCCTTTGCATAGGATTGTCACATTAACTGTGTGCGGCTGTCCTCGGCTGTTCGCCGACGAATCAGTGTTGTTGGTGAGTATGGTGGTCGAGATCACCAAATTTTTAGGGTGTTGTTTATGATGAACATCCTGGTCAGGGAAACGCCTTCTACTAACACCGCTTTCTACGCTTCTCTGGACCGGTTTGGATAGTCAGACCTGGTCTGATCATGTGGACTTCAGCTCTTGTCATCTCAGGTGAATTCGGATAGGTACCTATCGTTTATTGGATTAATCGAATGGATCTTAAAACTTTCAGAGATATGTTTGCCAAGAAACAAAAAATGCAGTAAGTACTGAATAGTTATATCTTGATCGAAGCTGTATTCTTATTCATTGTGGCCACGGTTTATGTTCCTAGTTGGAAGTGTTGGAGCATAAGGCATGCTTCAGACGCGCACTTGAAAGCCGCGAGCGGAGGCGCCTGCCCGCACATGCGCATTGCGCCAGTCGATAGTTCCGCGAAGCGCCGGCGCTGCCCGTTCCCATGCCACATGAGTATATAAACGGAACCCATGCGCCGCCGCCGCTAACACAAACACATGCATTATTCTCAGGACACACTCGAGGGTAACGCGATCCACGATCGCGAGAACGAATATCATCTTTAAACCATCACGCATTAGCTAGATTTACCATTATACACATACATAATTATGTACGTACATATATGTCATACTGCTTCGCCCGCGAGTAAAGTATTCTCTCCTGACTACTTTTTTGTATGTATTTTGTACAGCGAAACTGTAAAACTTCGTTTCGATAAACAGCTATTTGACGACAAGTTACAAGAAACAATTTGCCTACTACTGCTAGGTATGTATGTCCAGGTGAGCTCGTTATATCGTGAGGTTTATATGTGGACGACAGGCCTACTTTAAGAGTAAATCATCTTCTGCAAATAATAATGATATTTTATTTTTACTCGAGCTTAAATTATACTAGCAGCACCCCGCGGTTTCACTCGCGTATTTTCCGACGGGGATAAAATACAGCCTATGTCACCCGGGGATAGTGTAGCTTCCAGTTATTAGTATAGTTTAACAATTATGTAATTCTATTTATATGTAGGTGTGTGACGGCTGGACAGATGCATTGTATGTATTATGTAGACAAGGGTTGTATGAACTTGTATGTAAACCCGTCATCTAATACTGGGTAGAAGAAAATTCATAGCCCAGATAGCAAGCAAACTTGGGGCAAGTTTGATATTTCTTTGATTCTAAATTGCTGCGTCAAATATAACGAGGCAAGTTTGTAACAATATAGCTGCAATATTATTAAGTTAAATATGACGAGGCAAGTTTGTGACAATATAGCTGCAATATTGTTAAGTTAAATATGACGAGGCAAGTTTGTGACAATATAGCTGCAATATTGTTAAGTTAAATATGACGAGGCAAGTTTGTGACAATATAGCTGCAATATTGTTAAGTTAAATATGAGGAGGCAAGTCTGAAGCAAGTTTATATTGTTATCTTTATTGGACATCCATCAACCTTGAAACTCAACAACTTTTCTAAACACCTGAAACAATGTTTTCGATAGCTATCAAGAAATTCCATTAAAACTTCGATAAATTGTACGCAGTAGCTTGAATTTTATCAACAAGTTATAAGCGAACGCTGTCGGCACCGGAGTAATTACCTCTTTATACAGACGTGCATGAATATTGAGAAACAAATGTGCGAGGCGCAGCGGGTACCCACACACCAGACAGACACGACACACACAACTGCAGAGGAATCACACGATACAAACTCGCTGCACCAGGGTGGACCTGAGAACAAAACATTCCGTGCAACAAAACACACTAACAAAACATCAGTAATACGACAAATGATAGACTGAAGTGTGCTACTGTCCCAGAATAAAGAAAACTCTAAGCGGTATCCGTATCTACCGTCGCGCGTCGCGTCGTGAGGGTATAAAGTGTCGTCAGGGATGAGTTTTCTGCCCCTACCACAGATTACTAAATAGTTACTACGTCCCCTACCTGCAACATGGCAGAGCGGGTACTAAGTGGCAGGACACGCTAGGTCCTGCGGCACTGACAGCGCGCACCGGCCGGACCGGTCGGGCCCGGCCCGCACCCCGCGCGCCGCATGCGGGCGCCGTCTTAGGAGACAGGACCGAGGGTGGCGATGGACGCAGAGAAATATGTGGGAAGATAGCAATTAGATAGAACGATGATCGATCACTTGGGAATGTATCTACACCGACCACATTAAAAAAACAAATTAAGTGTTTTGACCATAGCTATGTTGACTAAGTTTGAACATTAAATGTTTCATTAACTCAAGGCGCCCCGTCAGTCTCGGCCACCAAACCGAGTAAAGGTCGCTACGGCAGGAAATGTAAAAGGCAGTTGAACCGACATGAATTAAACCAGTCCATGTTAATGACATTCACGAACATATTGCTTCATCGTCGCGGCAGCCTCAGGCACAGGAGACAGCACTAGCCCTCGGGACAGCCACGACAAGTGTCCAACTCTCCTTGTTAGTGTCGAATCTTGTCTTGCAATTGTGCACCGGAAACCTTTATTTTATACAGCTTTACTTACGTTTTCCATCTGCGAATCATTTGACAGATCAGTCAGACCCTCAAGCCTTTTGCGCCAGCCTGTGTTGACCTCACTTTGCACTTTTGTTTTGTCTGTTCTAATAAATATAATTCGTAACCAACGTTTCATTCGGTCCGGTCAAAATAGACATTCAAGGTAACTCGCATAGATGTAGAAATTGCTACGGATGTGGGGACAGCTTTATAACTGGAATGAGCAACGTCCCATCGATCCCAATCGAAACAGAAGTAGATTTCTCATCGTATGGAGTTTTTGTTTGTGGAGCAGGAAATGTTATATTTTAAAACGCAAAAATAACACCATGGTAGGTATATGGTTTTTGGTCGAAATCGTGGCTTATCAGCTCTAGTATCCCGTTTCATAGAATGTACTCAACCATCAGTCGGTCTGTTCACGCAGCGCGCTCGTGCGTATGAAGAACACATGTTATTGAATCGCTACAACTCAGATTTGGTGATTATTAGGAAAAACATGTCAGAGCAATTTTTATAGGTGATGAGATGATAAGATGATAAAACTGTTTTGCTGAAAAGAGCAAAAAAAGAATTTTTTTTTTTTGCTCTGCTTATGGTTATGAATTATCGATCGGGACTTATTAAATTCCATTTATATTGGTTGTGGCAATATCCGAACCAATTGTTAGCTGTAATAGGTACGAATTATTGTAAGTTGTTGTAAGATTACATCGGCTTGACCGGACTAATAACATTAATATAACTACTGAATATGCCTCGCTTTAGTTTTCAGCCGAACATTATCGTCCAGTTACGATCTAAAATGAAAGTAACATTCGTTCACGATTGCGAATTGAGATCAATGCTTTCAATGATTACTTCATAGGTAATACACGAATCTAAGCGTAATCACTACGAGTAATATATTGTTTGTCGGTTTGACTGTAGCATAGCGCTGCGGACCAACGCGCGCGGATCTAGTGTCCGACAGATCATGTTGCTGCACATTGCCGGCGAGGCCTTGGCTGAACCATACGCGTGTAAAAGTAAACACAACGATAATAACTCACAATTTCATTAATATAAACAGTTATACTCCAAAGTTCTTCCGGGTAGCGTATTGGGAAACCATTGTAGGACTGGCGACGTTGGGTGCAATACTTTTATGTCACGTGCAAACAATGGTTACTGTATACGCTTCCGTGTAGCTCTTTACAACCCACTGCAAGTACAGAAATTACCTCGCAAGTATTTATGTGTGACACCTTCGTATCGTACTCGTTGTCTGTTAGTCTCTCGAGTGCTATAATTGATCCACGACCAGTTATTGTGTTCGTGCTAACAAGGGCCAGTGATACCAAACAGAGCCACAGGGTCGACCTACCAGATCAGTAGAATGCGGAGTGCATGTGGCGCGACTAGAACTGCGGTACAGTTAGCGACCCATTTGCCTCCTTAGCCGCCGGCGAGTATCTGACTCGATCACTGCTCTGCGGAGCTCGTTGTGCTTATGACCACCATTCAAATCATAGATAGTACAGCTTGATACGAAATTGTAGACTGCTAGAATAGGTTTGAACTTGTGCTTTTTACCGACTTCAAAAAGGTGGTTATCAATTCAACCCGTATGTAATAATGAGAAGAAATTAATGGAGAGTTCTTTTATTTATTGTCAGTCTATACCAGCTTCTAAACGTGTGTCCCAAATGTCATAAATGTATGTAGGTATGTTCGTCAGAGCATATTTCAAAAACTATAAGTCGGATCGTAAGAAACCGTTTTTATCTGGATTACGTATAGTGTAGGTTAGTTAACAGTTTCATTTAAATCGGTTCTATAGTTCTTGAGATTTGAGATCAGTCACTAAGAAAAAAATTAAGAATTAAAATAGATACTTAAATTAAAAAAATCAATAAACTGACTTCAAAACTGTAATTTATTTAATTAATTACTAAAAAGGGAGATATCAAAGTTTTATCTTTTAAGAATTCTAAAATAAATATGCCAAATATCATTTTTAAAAAGATAAAACTTTTATTTCTGAATTTTAAGTCAAGTAATTAAAATAATTACAGTCTTGCAGTGGTTTTAATTTTTCAAATTACTTATGTAGTTTTTTGAGAATATCAAAGTCAAAGTTCTTTGTGACTGCAATTCACTGGAAAAAAATACAAAATGGTGGATCAAGGAGAAAATGTTGTCATAAATATGTGCGTCCTGCGCTCGCCGGCAAGTTGCGGAGCCACGCTATCGACCGGCTGAGTTATGTCCAAAGACTACAAGTTATGTCTGTCGCTGGCGGTGCCACGTGACCTGTGGACGCAGAAGGTTCACTGTTATTTTTTTTTGTCGAGGCCTCTCTTAGTTCAACACGCTTGGCTAATGCTTTACTGGGCTATCCTATGATGACCTGAAATTTATTTAAAGCCCCCAGCCAGGGCAGAAGATTCACAAGTAGCTATAGTACCTGTTGTTTCGCGCCACGATTAAGCCAAGGAAGGTAGAGTCGTAAACCTTCGAGACATTTCTGTGAAATAACTAGAATCCTCGAATTCAAAATGTTGACTAAATATCCTCGCGATTTCTACAATGGAAGGTTCTGGAATTAACTGACGCCGAATATACACCGCACAGACCCCAACCGAGTTAGTATTATACGAGCGATAATTTCGAAAGAGATCTTCAACTGTGAAAAGTAATCTTTAGTGCAACTGTATTTTATAGTTAGCGATTTAAGTTCTAATTAAAGAGTCATTTTTGGTTATTTAATCGGCCGTTTTTATTGTTACCCCAAGCTAGTACCTAGAAGTGCGCGTAGTAAAATAAATATTGTGGGTGGTATGAAATAGGTAACTCAAATATTTTCTGCGGATCTAACTAGGTACTCATGCTTCTTGCACGCCTTCTGATATGCAGGTTCATTTGACCCCATTGGCGATCCATTCTGCAAACAATGTGCTCTATCCACTGCCACTTAAGTGTAACAGTTCTCCGAGCTGTGTCGGCAGTACTTTGGTTCCCCTGTGGATCTTGACAACGCAGGGAAACTCCGAGCGTAGCCATCTATACGTGCATATCGCCGAGTGGGTTTTCTGGGCGTCGTTACAACGTACCTGGAAGCGCAGCTTGTTGCCTGGGGTCCTTGCCATCTGCAGTTAATTGCACCGCCAACCAGTTCCGAGGACTTGGCGGCCATTACAAGATTATATGTTCCCATGGCAACGCGTTCAGGTTTAAATGTAAGTAGCAGACGACACCGATGGATCGAGTATTTAGAAACAGATAGAAAGAAAACTGGCTGAACCACACTGGTTGTACTACATTAGGTATTTCCAATCATTCAGCATGGTTGCGACACCCCACTGGCGGTGTACAACCGCTACGGAGCTACTTCACCCGCCTCTACACTACAACCGTGACGAGGTAGTGGTTGGCATCGACCCGTAACTGGCCTGTAATGACTGCTGGGACGGAAGATAGCGCTGATAGCAGCTCATTACGTGCTCGTGTGACATAACGCCGCCGCAGCATGTAACTCGGCCGTAAGAGCCGCGACCGGCGACGGCGTGACGCGACCCGCACAATGTGAGAAAGTCGCAGATTGTTCTCACGCACACAATGCACAAAAACCGCTGGATGCTCACTCGCAATATCACTGTCACTGGGTGACCGGAGCGACGCTCGCGCATCGCGACACAGCTGTCATCTCGGAGCTTCCATTCATCAAAACAATATGAACCTGCTTATATCTGTTAAATACGTTAACAGATATAAGCAGAGAACATGTTGTCGCACTGTCACGGAAGGAAACTCTGAGCGTCCGTAACGCTGGACACCATACAAACTTTTGACTGTACAGACTTTTAAACCTGAATAAAAAATTGTATCACCCCAACATTTGTATACATTGCTTTGTTGCACAGACACACTTCTGAACAAGTTCGTTCTGTACAAGTCTATCTCGTGCAGACCCGAGCAGTCCGAAGAAAACTTATGACAAGAGGATTTTAAAATTGGTCTTCAATTACTTCAAAAGGCCTCTTTGAGTATCCCGAATAGTCAGCGAATAATTGCAAAATGCGTAAGATTATAAAATATCTTGAGAACTGAATATTTAGAATACTTTTCTACATATGTATTTTTTAAACAAATTGTAAACCGACATGAACTGACGACTTGTTGCCGAACTATAAATTCTACAATAGGCTAGTTGACTAAAAAATCTGATTAGTCCGTCTGATAGATTTCCAAAAAATATTGGACACGTATTTTTTCTTTTTTCACATAAACAAAAAATTAAGACGATACAGTGCGTTGAAAACTCGTGTGACGTCACTACTCGCTACAATTTTTAGCGAGCCGTGACGTCACACGATCCCACTCCTGATCTTTGATGCTTTTTATCTTCGTCAGTTTTTATAGATTTGATAAAGGGAAAAATACGTGCCCAATAATTTTCAATACTTACTACTTTTTCAGGACTAAACATAATCGTATAATTTTTACTCAGGAAACATCCCTATTATCGGATTTTCTGGCCTAGCCAAGGAGCGTGGACAGAGAACTGAGGGCTTCCCAACTCGGAGAGATTAGGATCGCATGGTATCATGGAGCTTGAGTGAGCGAGCGAAACGTAACTTAGTCGTCGTCACGCCATTATACGTGCACAACAAAAAGTTAAAATTATTTTTTTACTTAATTGCTATACTAGCCGACAATAGTTAGTATGCAATAAAATGGCCCCGCAGAATCAGACGGTAGTGTGAAGAATTACATAGACCCTCCAATTAGCGGGCAGCCATAGTCAAAGAGGGTCACCGGCGCAGGTTACTTGCTGCCTTCCGAAACCTTCCTGTATGCTCAATGATCGCTCGCGAGTCGAAGGTCAGCTTGCGTTTGATTTGGACAGTAATTAAATGACTATGCGTGGCGGATTCGAGGGGGGAGGGGGGCGTGGTGAACGCGGCACGTCTGCTGGCTAATTACAACACGTGCAGAACCTACTACGAGCATGTAATTATAATCAATTATCTGCATACAGCGTGCAGCAAGGAACCGAGTTGCTGCGACACAAATTCTTGTATTTATTCACTACGATATGCCGCTGCACAGCTGCACTACACTACGCTACGGGACGCTACGCAACGCTAAAAAACATGTTGCGCTTCTAATTGCTAGCTTTGACTTACTTATGATTGCAGTTCATTCAGAATGTAGATGGCTGATGATCTGAGAGCACGTGGCACGCTGGGTAGCTCTTCGTACCGGTCGGAGTACACTGAACCGGGCAGGAGTGATCTACTGTACCAGCTGTTCATGTACACGGGTGAATTGCGCAAGCAAAAAAAATACACGGCAAACCTGAGAACGGTAGTGCAATGTGCTGGTTTTTTATTTTATATATTTTTTCTCAACAACGTAAGTACTTCTCTACCTTGGCAAAAAAAATCATTGATTTCTACCCTCTAATATACCAAAAAAAAAAATTACAAAGTGTTATTTTATCATCACGGTGGCCTGTCCTGAACCCAATTCCGCTCATAAAATACCTTCCCCTGCCAATAGATTCATAATATGGATTTAAATCAATTCTCTTATCATTAAATTATAATATATTCGATCAAATAAAACTATTTTTGTTTGTTTATCTTCTTTCTCATGGATTTGACAGGCAGTCAACTTTTGTCTGGAAAAAAGTTATCATTTCAGAGGACAGTAAGTTTTAGTAGATTATCCATGTCAACATTGCGTTGTTACGCCCCTCTCACCTTTCCTCACTTCGGATCAGTCCGGCTCAAGCTCTCGGCGCGAACGCAGCGGTCCCAAAGCTTGCGGTTTTTCCGCCAAAAAAGTAAGTTTATCATTTCAGTAACATGGGGACAAAAATAGTTTCATTTCGGTGTCACAGTCCACCGGAATGAAATGTATCTCCGAAATCATAAAACCATAAAGTTTTAGAGATCCTTTATCAAATATAAAGTCATAGTTTTGTAATGTAAGTAAGTGTAGATTAGATTATTCGGGTGTATTTGTTGTGTAATATTTGTGTTTAAGATTAAAGATATATAATATACACATATTTCTATGTAGCTAGTACCTACATGTATATATTGGGTTGGTAGGAAAGTAATGAGCGTTGCAAATAAACAAAACAATTTTAAATTATATTTTTAATTTACAATTACTTGTCTTTATAGTAGGCACCGTTGTTATCTACAACCCATTTCCAGCGATTAGGTAAAGCATGGATACCCTCAGCGTAAAAACTTGGGAGCCGTGAGGCAAAAAAGCTTTCGAGGAAATCTGTTAACTGTGCTCTATCATCAAATTTTTTGTCTTGTATATGATTACTGAGAGAGCGTAACAAATGAAAATCCGTTGGCGCTAGATCGGGAGAGTAAGGTGGATGTGGCAGTAGCTCCCATTCAAAATCCAATAGCTCTGACGAACGACTTTGGCTATGTGCGGCCGAGCGTTGTCGTGAAGGAAGTAGGTATATCTTTGTTTGTTCACGGCGCTTTTTGTTGATTTCTGTACGGAGTCGGTCAAGCTGATGACAGTATATTGTCGAGTCCACGGTGATATTATCGGGTAGTAGCTCCCAGTATAAAATATAAGAGTTGATTTAATTTTAGAAGTTTTACTTATATACCTGTAGAAACACTATTCTCGTTTCGTTACCAATTTAACTAAATTATACCTAGCATTTTTCTCTTAGTGCAACGGGTACACATTATGTATTACTATTAATGGCATAACTTACAAATGCAGCCATCATATTAATCAGAAACTTTAAGCTTTCTTATCGCGCTTCGTTCACTCTTTTGAAAATATATCAAGTAAATTAGTATTAGTTCATAAACAAACAAAAATTTTTTTTTTTTTTACCTGCATTTACGATAAAGTTTTCCAACATTTTCACACAACAACAACCAGAAAAATTACCAAAGGTTATTTAAGTGAAGAAACAATTCATTCATATCATAATAAATATAACAATAATATCATTCTTTGAGGTTATTGTAACCTCAAAGAATGATATATGTAATACTAACTGTAATATGTATATATTAATGATGATATTAAAATAACTGTCTACTGTCCTGTCTCAGTGTTTATCTAAAATTTGTGGAAATCAAACCTAACAAAGTACGGAACCCTGGCTGCCCGGCACGGTTGTTCTTAGCTGTATCATATCGGTGGATTTATTTCATTCCGGTGCACAGTTTATCATTTCGGTGGTCATTTTTATCATTTCGGTAGACACTTTTCATTTCAGTGGACTCTTAAAAATTCATCCTTAAATATTTATGTAAGTTTTGATGAAATTTGATGTCCACTCACGCACAATGTTATAAAATAGGCTAAAGTTTTATTTGTCACTAAAAATATGTAGATAGCATTGAAATTAAAAAATCCCACCGAAATGACATATAAAAATCACTTGTTGAAATTCACCCACACATTAATAATTGTGTCACATTATTAAGACTTCAAACTACATAAATCGGTATTCACTTATTACGTGCGAGACGAGTAGGTATGTCTAATTTTAAAATCGTTCTTATTAGCCTAGCACGTATGTGCTGACTGTAACGTCAGGTGCTCTGTAGGTTATCGCATAAACACTCAATATTAAATGCTGCTGTGCGATTCTGTAAACATGTGTCCGTGTCAACTGAGGTGAAGTGACCGTGAAGTGAGCGACCCACACAAACAATATGGAACGACGGTTCACTTCACGCTCACTACACGTTAGTAAGTAATTTAAGAAGTTCAACTGTTTATGAAATACTTCACTAAACACCGTCTTGCTTGATTGGAACAGAACTTGTTGTTTTGTTAAGTGAATATGGCTCCAGTACTGATTAGTTTTTTTTTTATCACTGTTACATATTGATGAGAGCGCTCCGAACCACAGCTTCCTCTCCAAGGCCAAGTTAGTATTGAATGCGGTTTCTATAACAAAAGAGACAGACGAAACATACCATACACGGAATGTGTTAAAGAAAGAAGTGATTGGAATCTCAGAGATTTAGATTTGCCTTGCGGAATTCTCCGAAAAATACAGCTGCCCGGAACGCAAAGCGCATTCGAAGTAAACACACACAAACACAAACGTGTGGGTTTTTAACCGACTTCTAAAAAAGGAGGAGGTTCTCAATTCGGATGTTTGTATTTTTTTTTTATGTTTGTTCGCGCATAACTCCGTCGCTTGTCAACCGATTTGAAAAATTCTTTTTTTGTTGGAAAGGGTACACTTCCCAAATGGTCCCATGAAAATTTTATCGAAATCAACCAAGCGGTTTTCGAAAAATCTAAAAAAAATATGTACTTTGTCTACTTTGACGACCTCTTAGTTTACTCTGCAAAGGAGCTGTACGTTTTTTTTACACCAAGGTGATTGGTTCGTTTAGGTGGGGGAGGGGAGGGGGTGTAGGTACCACTAAAAAGTGAAAAATAAAAAACTTTTTACAAAAAAATACAACCGACTTTTACACAAAAAATCAAAAAGTGCAAAATAACTTTAATTTCGGAAGTCGGTGTTCAAAAAACGAAAAAGCAACCACAAACACCGAGTTCCTAAATTAAAGTTATTTTGCACTTTTTGATTTTTTGTGTAAAAGTCGGTTGTATTTTTTTGTAAAAAGTTTTTTAGCCAGTCTGCTCCTCATCATGTGTAATGTTAATGCGCAGTAGTTGGGCACGGTTATTACCTCAATGGAGGTGCGTTTAAATCACCCAGGCGGCAGGTGTGTGGACATCCGGGACACTCCAAGTGGGACTTAGTTTGATCCGCACCTCACTCCCACTGGGTGTTTGATCGGTCCTATTTGTTAAAGTATTGACTCGACTGAGAGCTTTCAATACAGGCCACTGCAGTTCATGGTCAAGGCTAAGAGGCAGGAGTTCTTTGGGTATAATGAAGTCCTGAGCTGGTGGGTACACCTCTTCCCACAATTTGTTCCTCTCCTGTGGCCGGTCTTGGATTGTTAGTAAGTAGTCAGTAAGGGTCTGACACTCTCTTGAGCTCCGCCCAGAGCGGGAGGAGTCATTTGATAGTTTAAAAAAAAAAACGAGGCCTTGTTACAGCAACCCTAAACAAATGAGGATAAAGGAAGGAGGATAGCTGCTGATAAGGAAAGTTACATTCATTCCATGAATTATACAAAACGTTGGCATTGGGCGGGCGAGCAAAACAATATAATTACTTATACAGCCCTTCCTACTGCGTGCTGCATATTTATGAACATCAAACTGTCAAAGTATCGAGGTCCATCTCGCGAGCACTGAACACGTGCTTTCAATATTCAAAAAAATAGCTTTTCAGCAAAAACCAGCCAGCAGCTGGCTGAAATAACCCACGGAGTAGCATGGTATCATGGCTTATGAGAAACTATTTGATCGCCGTCTGAGAGAAATTTGAAGCTGAATCTGCATGTTCGAGAGGAAAGCGAGTCCAAACATAAAGTGAACTCGTAATGTTCGCCTGCCGATACGGCGCGGAAACGAGTTCTGCGCAAGAGTGGTTAGAACTTTCAAACCAATTGGTTAATGTGGCTGAATGCTCAAGCCCGCTGGTTCCCATAGACTCGTACCACCCAGCACTATTAATTAGGTAATATAGACTTCGTTGTAGCTCCGCTGTTAGAGTGCGCGTCGCGAACGAAATTTCTGTTTGATAAGGGTGACTATGAGTCTATAAACAAAGATATTTGTATGACCGACTAGGAACTCGAGTTTGCGGCACGATCAATTAATGATTCAGTGACTTTCTTCAATCAAGTTATTTTTAATTTACATATTAAATATATTCCTCAAAAATTACATCGCAATAAAACATACCCGATTTGGTTCAGTTCGGCACACATAAGAACAATTAAAGAAAAATACAAATATCTTAAAAAGTTCAAGAAGTACGGCAATTTAGCTGATGAGTCATCATTTAAACTGCTTCGTGAAAGGGTAAAGGTTTTAGAATCGGAATGTTATGTGAAGCATCTAGTTTTAACAGAAAAATCTATTAAAGAAAACTCGAAATATTTTTGGACCTTTGTTAAAAAGAGACACAACTCCAATGCAATTCCGAGCACCTTAAATTATAATAGCGAATCGCTGCGTACCGGTGAATAAATATGCGAGGCGTTTTCCTCGTACTTTCATTCTACATTTCTCGACGCTAACCGTGGCCATTCAGATTCTTCTCGCCCTCTTTTTACTGAATCTTCCAGCCTATCCGATATTTCCAGTATCGCAGTGAATGTTGAAGAGGTTTTTAACTTGCTATGCAAGTTAGATACGTCTAAAGTGGCTGGCCCGGACAATATTTCCTCCAAATTTCTTGTACGATGTGCAACTTCTATAGCCGAGCCTATATCGATTCTGTTCAGAAAATCCTTAGATACTTGTGTTGTTCTTGATCTTTGGAAATCGGCGTTTATAACGCCTATACATAAAAAAGGAGTCAAATCTGAAATTGTTAATTACAGGCCGATATCTAAACTCTGTATTATAGCGAAGATTTTCGAAAGGATTATCTATAACCAGGTATATAGTGCTCTCAAAAACTCATTTAGCTCATTTCAACATGGTTTTTTGAAGGGAAGATCTACCGTTACCAACTTAATCCTCCTCAATGATTTCGTAACAGAAGCCATGGATAATGGTAAGCAGGTCGATGTCATTTACACTGATTATAGTAAGGCCTTTGATCGGATTGACCATAACATCCTGCTATCGAAGCTATATTGCATGGGAATATGAGGTGACTTGCTCAGATGGTTCACTTCTTATCTGGAGAACAGGTCCCAGGCAGTAGTATTAAGTAATTATGTCTCTGGTTGGGTGCCTGTTCCCAGTGGAGTCCCCCAGGGTTCATTGCTCGGCCCATTGCTCTTCATCATTTACGTCAATGACATCGACTCTTGCCTGACTACATCTAAACTGTTGTGTTTCGCTGATGATATGAAAATCTATGCCACAATATCATCACAGGTGGACATGATTGCACTTCAGGAGGATTTACTTCGTCTGGAGGATTATTGTCGAGAAAGTAAGCTGGATCTCAACCCTACTAAATGCTCGGTATTAACATATTCTCGAAAGCGCTCAGCCATAGCTACATCGTATACCCTGGGTGGTCAAGTGCTACCTAGATCGAATTCCATCCGAGATCTGGGGGTATATCACGATCCTAAACTCACGTTTGAAATACATGTTGATGCCATAGTCGCTAAAGCATCCAAATCACTAGGCTTCATAATGCGGCTATCCAAGTGCTTCACTCAAGCCAAAACTCTAAAAATCCTGTACTGTACTTTTGTTAGAAGCCATTTGGAGTACGCGTCTGAGGTTTGGAACCCATGTTATCACAAATACATTGATCGTATTGAGAGCATTCAAAAAAGATTCATCAAGTATTTGTGTTTTCATCAGAAAGTGCCCTACCGATCTGAAGATTACCTCAACCTCTGTAGGAGGTATCATATTTTACCTCTAACGATGCGCCGCGAAATTTCTGACTGTGTTTTATTGTTAAAGATTTTTAATAATAACATTAATAGCTCCAATACACTTTCCAAATTTCTTTATAACGTTTCCGGAAGGTCGAAGCGGTGGTACCCCCGTTGCGTGTCCCATTGACCTCTACCAATTACAGGCAGAATTCGTTTATTGTGCGTGCAAGCAAAAACTTTAATAAACTATGTAAACAGCACGATTTAGATCCCTTCTCGACAAGCGTGTCAACAGCTAGAAGGTGTCTGAGCCTTGGCTTTTTTAATTCAGACAGTAAGTTTTGATGTTATTCTGTTATTTTTCTTCTTCTTTTGTGTGGGCAGTACTGTGTTGTTGACGCCAAACTGTATTCTATAAGTGAAGACTTGTAATTGGCTGTCAGTCTTACAATACTGTTTTTTTACTCTGCTTTGTTTAGCTGTAAGTCTTCCATAGTTCGTAAATAAATAAACACTTGTCAATACAAGTGTTTATATGTGCAAAATATTGACGGAGTGACGAACATCGTAGGAAAACCAGCTGTTTAAACGTTTTATCAAGATAAACATGCTAGGTTTTGAAACATTAATTATTTAATTTAAAATGTTTGTGAAGTCTGGTAGGTATGTACATAATATGTAGGTGCCTCAGTAGAGTCCTCCAAAGTAAGCACGCCGGCCACAGCTGCCATCATCAGAAAGTTTTACTGATCACCATTATAAGAGCACAACTCATCGATATGGTTCGTGGCCGCTGTGCGCCTGCCCAGCTGCAGGCCGGGGGATGCTGCGATGACTTGGGGCATTGATAACTATTGTTATCAAATAACACACTGGATTTAACTGTCAATAAAACAATAGGTATGACAAGTAAAATGAAATTACAGTAACATTTTTAAGTGTTTCTAGCAAATCGACACAACAATTAAGATATCTCGGTATATGTATAAGTAATCAAGTTGTTTACTTCGTGGATTGGCTAAATGTTTCGACATCGTGGCTGATCATAAGTTCCGTACATTCCGCCACACTGCGAATGCTTTCAAGTGAAGCAACGCCATGATGTTATTGTACAACAGTTGCCTACAAAAAACCTATTGAAATGTAATTTTACGCGTTGTTACGCAATCAATTTTTGTAGCGACTGCTAAGTAACTGGTCCCACACTGTTGACCTCGGACTTCTTCACGATCAACCGTTGTGACTCCGTTTATCTGATGCCAGCGAAGCCCCAGTACCGGCGACAGAGGCGCCTGTCGCCTGCTCAGCTGCTCCCCATCCGCTCTAGATCTGTGACGTCATACGCACTTATTCGCTTCCTACATCACGGCATAACACCGCACATCGTGATTATTCGTGAGTGAGTTATTCACCACATATTACATTTAATACTCGCTCTAAAATGAGGAAATAATTAACTAAATCGCCGCAGACTCAACAGATTTATTTATAGTTGGAGGCAGTCTCTTTTATTGATGTTTATCAGAAAAGTAAAGGCGAATCGTGTTAGCACGATGTGAACGGCTCCCGCGCACTCAGCGAGTTGGAGGTTAAGTCATCTCTGAACTAAATTGATAATTAATTTTAGACTGTGGCATCCTCCTGCAGCGCCGGTGGTCAAGGATCGCTGATTTGTTAACTATCAGTTTATTCGCGCGGCTTAGCTCACGTGAATGTCGAAAAATATCCCAAAAGAATATTATTCCCAGATGCAAAATATCTTATGTTCCGGTTTCTATTAGATGGATAATATATTATAGGTCTATTTTACCCATGGAAAATCATCAAATGACTTCTTCCGCTCTGGGCGGAGCGGACGGAAATATCAGACCATAGTATAAACAGGGGAAGTAGGTTATCTCCGGCCTAATTCGCGATATAATTGCCTACTGTCTTAGGGTTGTCTTTTACTTTAACACATCTCTGTATAACTAATTCAGTGATCATTAGTCAATAAAGTTCAACAATGGTTTGATTTTACAACTGTAAGTACTTACCTACTTAGTTACTATACCTACAATACTGAGAAATCGGCATAACTAAACGTAAACAAAGTAATAGCGGCAAATCAATTGATAGATCAAAAGTACCTACCTAATATATTCTAGTAGGAAATTAGACCTACCTACCTACTTTCTCTGTGTGATAGAAAACTAATAAAAATAAGTAAGTAGGTATCTCATCATCAAGTAAAAATTATATGCTAGAATAAGTGACTAGCTCACCTTTCCTGTTCATTAGGTAATCTGAACAGAGATAATTCTGGAATCGATGAATTATTGAGACATATATCTATGAGACACCCAAACACACAGCAATACGTTCTCCTGCGACTGTCAGACATTTTTTATTTATTTAGCGGTGACGCGCGAACCTCGTTAGCCCCGACTGGCGCACTGAGAAACGGGTCGAGACTTGTTAAAGTGTGCGTGCGTCGACGCATAGATACTATGGCGCACACATACAAGCCGCGCGCGGTGCGTTTGTATGAAGATAAACTACTACCCCTGTTTATACTATGATCAGACTCTTACGGACTAAAACCCGTCCGTGTTCCTCCAAATGCCCTTTGCGTTCCAGAGCTACGGTGACTTTTTCGATCAAATTCCGCAAATCTGGATACCCCAGGTCTAGTTGTGTGCAAAGTTTCATCTAAACCCGCTCAACCATTAAGACATGAAGACGTAGCTCACTCTCACATTTATAACATCTCTAAGGTTAGGACAACAACAATGGCGTCATCGGGTGCCTATTTCTGGGCCCTGAACTTTCCTCGTACGAATCATTAATCTCCACTTAGTAATCCAAATGATCCGTGTCGGGTGGGCTCAGCGCAATCGACAGACATTACGTGACGTCACTACCTCCAGCAGCCAATTCCAATGTAACGATCAAATGATAAGGAACTCATCACTATCATGCACTGCTAAAGTTTCATAAAGTTGTTTTGTACAAATTTAGCAACAACTGTTTTATATAATATAATAAGTAGTCTATCTGTAATTTTAAATCTGGATTAAAATCAGAGTAGGGATAGCAACATCCTCAAATATAGACTATTAATTCCAATTACTCTTTTATAAATCTAAATCGCAGCTCAGCCGCATCGGGCTAACCAGGAAGCTGACCCGCCACTAAGCCTGGGAAAAGGTTAGTTGGTGACATCATGATTATCTGATGCTCAGTGGAACATGTTGTACAAAGAGGAGGATGATGGCATCGCGCGGGTCGTGGCATTGTATCACCGCTGGTCATCGCCGCACAACAACGTGGCGCATGATAGAGCGCAGAAGGTACATTTTACGCAAAGAAGCTGCATAATTGTCGCCTATCGCCTATTCCTCTAAGTAATGCTAGCAACTGATACTTAGTTGCTTGAATTGGTATCATCTTCTGTGGTTAACGTGATATACTAGTGAAGATTGTGAATAGTGGGGATTGCCTAGCTAGAAGATAATGTTCTGGTTGATATGACTAGAGGGGGGTGACTGCTAGAATGTTAGCTCATAGATATGTCAGATAAATAAGTTAATTGTTACCTTCTGCCTGCTTCTGCTGCGTCATCCAATGATGATCACGGACGCGTAACGGCGAGGTCGCGGCGGTTCGCTGCGGGAGCGTGACGTGAGTCGCGGGGGGCGCGGGGGTGCGGGGCACGGGGGGCACAAGGTCGCACGCACGAGTAGCACGACTCGCATACACAGCAGCCGGCGCACGGCAGCACGAGCCGACTGTGACGTCAGCAGTGACCCTGTTGGAGCAGACAGACTTGATGACGGTGCGAAGCAAGGCGCGGCGAAGATTGATTGATTAGCGGTAAGGGCACAAGATTTTTATGGAAGAAGATGTAAAGGTAAGGTATATGAAAGTCAGCGGATAACGTAAACAAAGATATTAAGCAAGTGTGAACCAAATGCGACAGCTGTAGGTACCTTTTGTCCGGGTGGGAAATCATCAAATGACTTCTCCCGCTCTGGGCGGAGCGGAAGGGAGTGTCGGACTCTTACTGACTAAAACCCACCCGTGATCCTTCTTGTGAACTTTGCGTTCCAGGGCCGCGGTGAAGTTCTTTCGAACAAATTCCGCAACCCTAGCAGGCACTGACCCTATGGGGCCCCGTCTTCGATGCCGACGGCTGTTTGAGGCGCACGTGGTACACGACGCGCTGTCGAATCGGGCCTGGTTGCCTGCGGATGGCGAGCCACCCATAGCTCGCCACAGCTACAGATGTACCTAAAGCAAGCGACTTACATTCAATAGTTTGCTAGCACGCTGGTAACTAAATGATATTAGGTCATCTAAGTCATCTCCGGTCGTTTCATCATTCGTGTTTAGGTACTCGGCAGATAGTTTTCTAAATAGAAAGCAACTCTGTACAAATACACAGTTTTCCATCGTGCTAACTAGAGAATCACTCGTAGATAACGATAAGAAGAAAACGCGAATAATCTGTGTAAGCAGATGTTAGCAGAACTTAGAAAGCTCGCCTGTGACTGGCGAGGAAGTGGATGTTATGTAAGTCGACTATCTGAGTCGCGGCGTGCGGTCGTGCCACATCGACGTGAGGCTTAGAAAGTCAACGAGTTTGAAACGCTTCATTTGTGGAAGATCTAACCTCTTACGTATTTGTGTCGCCTGACAACGTGCGAGTATATAACTTTGACCTTTCGGCACAAGAGTCCACGGCAAGGAACTATCCGAGAAAGGTAAAAGAGAATGGCAACGTTCTAAGTCACGCCAAACTTGAGACTTTAACGTTTGGATGCGTGGGCGCACAAGTACAGTTACGGAACAGCAACTAGGTGTTTCAGTTGCGCAGCATACTTGACGTGAGTGCACGTCCGTACCGGTGACCAGAGCAGGTTCGGGACTCCACTTTCGGGACTCGATTGCTTCAGAGCAAGCATAACGTTTGTTTAGATAATAATATAGTTTAATGTTACGTTGCATTTGGCAAGTTCCTTGGAGGCGGTAACAATGTTCATAGCGTGGGCGGGGGGTTATTTGCCAACCTGATGCTGAACAAAGGACTGGTGTGGTTGTGTGCCAGGTCAATGACTACTAAGTTCTGTTTGCGGTCGCGCTTTCTTCGTTACATGTTGACATTTCTGATGACGTTGTGTTTACCACCGTCGGTGCTAAACGTCTTCTTAGCGTATTTTTCAAGTAAAGTAGGTCACTCGGTGCCAGTTACCTCTTGCTAAGCATTGAGGCAAATATACGAGTTATCTACAGCTACGATGACATTTCATTTTATTTGAACAGTGAGATATGTATGAATTACTAAAGACAATAACAAAATCAGCTCATAATGCTTGAACTCAGCCTGAGGTTTGAGTTTTCAGTCATAGAGAAACTACTAAAGAAAAGAAGCAGAGATGTCAACTTACGTAGACGCAAAGAGCACTGTCGGAGTAAGGAGAAGACTCCATGAGCTGTAGAACGAGCTGTAAAAGATGAAAGAAAGTGAAAAAGAACAAAAATTTCTTCTAGTATGTGACGTCAGAGACGAGACGATCCTGATTCAATAGGCTACTAACACTAACACTAACAGTGCAGTCAGCAACCACAGCTCTCCGGCATTATAGTGAACAGCTCTAAATCCATTTTATGATGATTGTCATTCACGTCGATCGCTTAGCGAATGCAATTGACACACATAGCGTTAGCTACCGATTAATTACCTACTGATTATTCATAACATGCCGTGTTCCCAACTATAAAACAGTCCAAACAGGTTATTCAGTTATTTATTTAGTGAGCCTATTCACAAATTTCGCGAGAAATTGCTAGAACGTTGAAATAAAAACGCAGGAATGTTAATGAGCGTCGAACTTGACCCTGCAGTCTGACTGCTGGGGCCGCGTCACTCATGAGCGGTCGTCCATCGGACGTCCAGTACTCACTCCTCGTCATAGCGAATGTGTCGCGGAAGCGGCGCACGCGCATGTCCGTCCGGACAGCTATCGCGACATCAGTAACATACCTACGGCAGCGGACTATTATTATGTTGCTATGTATTATTTGTGAACATAACTCGCTAAAACAAACTTTACTTTTTAAAAGGAACATCACACATATACATTATGAAAGATATAAAGCCAAATTAAATAAAACATATCATACTATTATATCTATGTGTATCACACAGATACGCGGAAATAGGATCCATAGAAAAAATCACTAGGATCAGAGATATGTAGTACCTAAACATTACTTAAACATAGTGATACGCTTTACAATATAAAAGAAAAATTGAACAACGTTGAATAAATAAAGAGAAGAAAAACGAAAAAGAAAACAATAACTTAAAATATAAGACGTTTTAACTAATAGATAAGACATGTAAAAATGTGTATAAGTTGTATGATAATGTTTTATGTTGTGTGATAGGACTCGTTCATTCTGCGGACATGCGAACGTAATTTAGAGTTGGACTTGCAAGAGCCCACCGAGAACAATCTGCCAGCGTGCACCTTGCGCCTATTCTAATTTATATAAATTCACGGCTTCTAAGTACTGACGACAACTTTCAAGTGTTGTAAGCTTATTGGTAAGCATGGTAAGACTAATAATAACCATAACATCTACAGTGCATGATACGCAAGAATTTACACTAAACACGCTCAATCATTTCAATATTTCTTTTTGTAGAATGGACTCCCGACGAACACGGCATACCTACTCCAATTGAGAGCGCCCTGGGGACACAAGCAAAGATAGAAACACGTATTTTTAAAGTCGATTGTAAAACGCTATAAAAATCCGAATAGTTGATACTTACACTTTACTTACAAAAGTTTTCTTATTTGTAAGTCTAAGCAAAACCCCGAAACAAGGATGACACCGAGATCGCTGATAGAGACCAATTTAAGCAAGTTACATGTAGATCACATGAGGTTGCTCAGTACTCGCAATTCCATTATTTGTTATTTTACCGATGAACCCTCAGGGATAACGGAGCATATGTGTGCGAGAGAACAGCTTTTTATGAAGAAGAAGTGAAGTTATTATTCACTAGCATCGCCCCGCGGTTTCACCCGAGTATTTCCCGTTCCCGTGGGGATATGAGGATATAATATAGCTTATGTTCACCGGAGACAGTGTAGCTTCCCAACAGTGAAAGAATTTTTCAAATGGGTCAAGTAGTTTCGGAGCCTGTTCAATGCAAACAAACAAAAAAACAATGAAATCTTTCTTCTTTATAATATTAGTGTAGATTTGTAACCTTTACTATCGCCTGAGGGCACTGACTGCACAAAAAGGTCCGGCGTCTTACCCCGAGGCAGTCAATGACTCCGCCTGCCAAGTATAGTGTGCCACAACATAACTCATGTCATACCATAGCCATACCGTAGCGGTAAATGAATATTTACATTCAAAGGATTGTCGTCATCGCAGCCTTAATGTTTGTGGGTCATAAAGCATAAATTAACTGTCCTTACTTCGTAGTGAACTCTGCCTCACTTGATGTTATAATATGGGACGATGGGAGTAGAATGAAGACGGCGACGCTAGGTCTTCTTTGTGCGTATCAATTTGTTGACCAGCACTAGACTGTCAACTCTGTAGGTAAAACGCAGTGATTATAGCTATTCCGCTTCTAATTTCTACCTGAGATCATTTCCGAGCTGACATTTTTAACATGACAGGCAACACTGTACTCCAATCAGCTGATAGCTAAGCGAGAATTAATCGCAATGATTCGACAACAACGTAAATACTTGGCTATTCTTAGAAGTGTGTGTCATCGCTCGCATCATTACCGACAGGGTTTCTACTGGGTTCTCTTGTTAGTCGTAATAACCACTTTGCTAGTAAGCTGATACACGCGACTATCATTGTATTGCGCACGACCTCATCAGCATCACACACATTTCTCAGAATCGATCAGGTAGGTACCGGGATGAATGAACGCGATATTTTTATTGTGGTTATATAAGTACCTATGTAGCTTACCTCTACAAAAATAAAAAACGAAATCACTGCTTGATTTAATAACTATGACTACATAACAATCGTCGTCGTTTACTTATGAAACTATGAATTGGGTTGTAGTTATTTATTTTACAATTAGACTTTCTCTGCAAAGGTAAGTAGGTGATGTACATCTTCTATTTCTATCTATATAGGTACTTATAATAAATCTGTAGAGAGGTCAATTCTGTACAGTGAATATATTTTCAAAATAACTATCAGGGGGTGATAAGTGATCGATACTGGGGCCAAAAATGCAATCAGTAAAATTTTTGTCTGTCTGTCTGTCTGTCTGTCTGTCTGTCTGTCTGTCTGTATGTTCTTTATAGAAACAAAAACTACTCGACCGATTTTAACGAAACTTGGTGCAATTATTCTTCATACTCCTGGGCAGGTTATAGTATACTTTTCATCACGCTACAATCAATAGGAGCAGAGCAGTGAAGGGAAATGTTGGGAAAACGGGAGAAGTTACTCCATTTTTTAAGCTTCCGTCGCGTGTGTAGCCTTAATGGTTAAAGATACATAGAAATCATGTATTACGGAAATGTTTTACATAAAATTATCTAA
Source organism: Hecatera dysodea (assembly GCA_905332915.2). Lineage (NCBI taxonomy): Eukaryota > Metazoa > Arthropoda > Insecta > Lepidoptera > Noctuidae > Hecatera > Hecatera dysodea. The sequence continues at coordinate 18,395,049 of HG995308.1, read as the reverse complement.
AAAATATCCTGGAACAGCATATGTCTATCTTTTATGGTTGACGGGATGAGGGGATAAAATAGGGGATGAACGTTTGTATGAAACTTTGTCAATTTTTAACCGATCGGGCTGAGAGTTTCAAAATCGGGGGTAAAGTAACTATTCCACGCGGACGAAGTCGCTGGCAGAAGCTAGTTGGAAATAAAGTGGACCTCAGCTAACGCCCTTGGAGAACACCAAAATTAGAGTGGGATCATTCCTAATTACCTTATTTACCATACGTAATTGCTCATACTGAAAACTTATTTGATCATTATCAATGTCGGAAAACGTCAAACGGAATGTTTCTCATTATAAAATTCTTAACACTTTCGGAAGTCAAAATCAAAAGACACGGTGTTACATGCCCTATCAAGATCTAGAAGCTATATATAAAAGACTGTTTGTATGCTACAAATCACGCCCACTGGAATTATTGTAGAATACTAGTAAAATGTGCAAGTAAGGTTTGTTATTCTGACCTTTTAGCTTCAACTTTGAAATTTAGTTCCGTAGAAGTTTTAGTAAATTTTATGTGAAGCTACCGGCGCGTTACGTATGAGTATGACCCACAGTTCACGGCGGCTCCCCAGCGAGGGGGCGTAGAGAGCGCGGCGTCTGCTCGTGACTTCCTGCACCTTCCCCCCACCCCCTCGCCAGCGGCTGCAGGGCTGCCGCGGCCTTGATACGACGCTATTCGGCTAAACAAACAATCAACACTGACTTTGAATGTTGATGATCATCACTATTCGTCACGGCACGCTTCAACCTGCGCGTATTGTAATGAGCGGCCGCGCGCCACAGCCGTGAAAATTAATATTACACTCATTTATTTAAGTAGGGTACCGTTTATGAATAATGTATTACTAAATTATCACCCGTATGAAGCTTAGTGCTTAATTTGTCAGCATTTTATGTAAATAGAAACAAATTAAAATTAAAGAGAACGGGGCTTGAAGGACTCTTTATATGATAAGAAGCTGAGGGCGTGAAAACAAATGACGTGGGTCTTTGTTTATTAATTTACAGATTCCATTATTTTTTAATTCTTTAAGTTTAACTTCGATAACGACTCCACACGTGGAGCCAACACCGTGGTGATCACAAAAGGTTTGAACTGTCAACCTTTACACACGTAGGTAATGAAGGTTGAATGAGAAAGGTCGCGAACTGGCGACATTAGGCTCACGAGTCACGAGCCAGCGCATTGTGGCGCATGGCATGTTGTGCAACCGACGACGAGACGACAGGAGACAAGCAACAAGCCACACATCAGCAAATAAGCAACATACGGCAAAATGAGTAATGGAGTGCCTTTAAAACCACGGATTGCGGTTACAGTGAGCATAATATAGGTAGAAGTTCAAAGTGAAATGTTAAGTTTGTAATATCAATTGTACACGTTATATTATAACTCAAAAAAATACAATAGGTACGTAAAGTGTTTAGAATATCTTTGTTTGTGAAAATAAAGGTAGCGTATTATTTATGTAAACGTGGTCAATAGAAAAACAGGCCAAGTGCGAGTACGTCGACGGTCGAACCCCCCCCCCCCCCCCCGCCACTCCACTACAGAAAACTGACGAAAAGTAATAAGTGACAAAAGGCAACTTATGTATACATATGAGCTCTATTGTAATCTCTCTAAGAACCACGACGACATTATACATAAATACAGAACAAGTACGCAGCAAGCACAACAGTATGCGCATACGAGCCACTGCCAATCAATTAACATTTTTATTCATAAGTTGTCCTTTAAAGGAGGATAATTGTCCACTGGTGTCATGACTGTACTGAATATGAAGTTCTCTGAGACACGACGCGCGACGGACTCAAACATGCATACCTACAATATAACGTACGATGCAGAATGCCGCTTAGAATAGAAAGGTTAGCCAAGTTCTTTACAAAAGATATGCAAATCTTTGAAGTTAATTATTTCAAGTATTTTACGAGAGTTACGAAACGGCTCGTCTTGTGTGTGAGAGATATTTGAAACATTACGAGAAACTATTAGAAGCTAGTAGCTACGTCGTTAGATACAGCTCTAACAGTGTAAGAATTTCTAGAACTAGTTGTCAACTTCTCATACAACATATAGCAACTTATATCAGTATTCATGTTCCCTCCAACTCAGAAACTTAAAGAAAGCAGTACTTTATTAAAAGCAACATACACCACATAAAATTATTGAAAGTCTCGAAAGTGTGAACGACATGCAGCGCCATCTATTTTACGGTCTATAAACCACTGCCGCAATTGATAATAATATTATTTTCTTTAGGCTTTCTCGTATGTTTAAGAGCCACCATCGCGGGTGAGCTGTGGGTGCTGTGTACGGCCTGGGTAACAAGCGTGAAGGTTATCAATGAAACCATGTGGTTTAGTATGTGTGTCAAGTGTTAGCTACGCGTAACGAGAGTCTCTCCACCCGCCGCGTGCGCAACACCGGGCGCGCTGATACCAGTGTTTAGCGACTCGGGCTCCGGCTGCAATACAAACGAGTGCAGAAGGTTCATGCAAACACATAATTTGACAATAAGAATGATAAAGTATTTACTGCCGCAGAACTGACATGCATTAGATGTTAGTCTTAATCTCTTCAATTATTAGTCTACTCTAGTCAACTCATCACTGCACTCCTGGATACAGACCACTTTAAAAGTTGAGCCTCATAACCTGGTATATCCGGCTTCACCTACCAGTCTGTATCAGTCACCCCTTGAGGTCACCGGTTATTTATCTAACAAATTGTACTGGACCAGATTTACATTTAAAAATTAGAGCACGATCACAGTTTTTGCTTTACCAAAGAATAAAACCTAGAAACCCATACTTGACAGCCGCGTGTGCGACCAAAAGACCAGCAGGAATACCTTACCTATTCTTGCAAATATGTTTGTTGTATGTTCAAGCTAGTTAGGAGCGTGTAGTTTTGCACCTTCTCACCGCGCGCACGTACCGGCGCGTGTCGGGCGCGCCGGATGTGCGGCGCGCAGCACGCCCCGCCCTCCGCCCCATGCGCCCGCGCACGCCTCGCCACCAAGTCATTACCAACACGCTTAGCGCAGCAAGAGGCGAGCTTCTTAGTAGCGATGGAGATGAGCTCAGCTAATTAATAAATTATTAATAATATTTAAACTCATCCAACCTCAGACCTTTTTTGCGAAAATGGGCGTTGGAATACTGTCACCGTGATGGTCGCAATCGGTCACACCTATTTCGATGAATATTAAGATTAGTTGTTCTAATCGCATTCAACCCTGGTCTCTTCAAAGATAGAGTGAACAGGCTTCTTCTGGGTAAGCTCATTCCATCGTCGACTTAGTCTCTGTCACCTGCGACCTAGACTAGAGTCAAGAGCATCTCCACCTAAGAAAAAAACGATTACCGAGACATGAGACACAATTCAGTCGGAAACAGAAGTCAGTTCCGAGGTCTACCGCGGTAGGTAGACGCTTACTTCCCGCGGTAAGGTTGGGCACAGCGGCTAGACTGCAGGGTCCCCTACAGTGTGTGCTGTCCTCGCCACACTATGCTGAGGATAGCAAACATGTCATGTCATTCATCAGCAGGAGCCTCATATAAATTTCTATTTTGGCGAGTTTCAGTGAGTATGTATGTCTGTATGAGTATTCCTGTAACATGGCATACGGACTTTTATATCAAGAACTAGCGATCCGCTCCGGCTTCGCGCGGGTGCTATGCTGATACTAAATACATATATCTACTACAGAATGTGTTTATTTACGACATCACATCAGAAACCTCTAAAATTAACATTGTTGCGCTACTACCTATACTATGCATGTATTATACATATACCTAAACCTTCCTGTCGAATCACTCTATCTATTCAAAAAGAAAAACCGTATCAAAATCTGTTGCGTCGTTTTAAAGATCTAAGTATACATCCCTATGTATACTTAGATCTTTACCAAAGACAATATTACATTCTCTATGATAGGGACAGACAGACAGCGGGAAGCCACTTTGTTTTATACTATAAAAACTTTTTACAAAAAAATACAACCGACTTCTACACAAAAAATCAAAAAAGTGCAAAATAGCTTTAATTTCGGAACTCGGTGTTTGTGGTTGCTTTTTCGTTTTTTGAACACCGACTTCCGAAATTAAAGTTATTTTGCACTTTTTTGTTTTTTTGTGTAGAAGTCGGTTGTATTTTTTTGTAAAAAGTTTTTTATTTTTCACTTTTTAGTGGTACCTACACCCCCCTCCCCTCCCCCCACCTAAACGAACCAATCACATTGGTGTAAAAAAAAGCACTGCTCCTTTGCAGAGTACACTAAGAGGTCGTCAATGTAGACAATGTAGATATTTTTTTTAGATTTTTCGAAAACCGCTTGGTTGATTTCGATAAAATTTTCATGGGACCATTTGGGAAGTATACCCTTTCCAACAAAAAAAGAATTTTTCAAATCGGTTCACACGCGACGGAGTTATGCGCGAACAAACAATAAAAAAAAAAAAAAAACATACAAACATCCGAATTGAGAACCTCCTCCTTTTTTAGAAGTCGGTTAAAAACAAAGAACGTAGGTTCGATTCTTGCTACTATTCTAATGTAAATTGGTAGATACTCATACTGTATTAACCCATTATTGGAAAACAAAGAAATGTAATGTTTATTTACTAAAAAACTTTTTACAAAAAATAAAAACCGACTTCTAAACAAAAAAACCAAAAAGTATAAAATAACTTTAATTTCGGAACTCGGTGTTTTTGGTTGCTTTTCTGTTGTTGAACACACCGACTTCCGAAATTAAAGTTATTTTATACTTTTTGGTTTTTTTGTTTAGAAGTCGGTTTTATTTTTTGTAAAAAGTTTTTTATTTTTCACTTTTTAGTGGTACCTACACCCCCTCCCCTCCCCCACCTAAACGAACCAATCACATTGGTGTAAAAAAAACCTTTGCGGAGTAAACTAAGAGGTCGTCAATGTAGGCAATGTAGATATTTTTTTTAGATTTTTGTTGATTTTTCGAAAACCGCTTGGTTGATTTCGATAAAATTTTCATGGGACCATTTGGGAAGTTATGCGCGAACAAACAATAAAAATAAAATAAAAAAAAAACATACAAACATCCGAATTGAGAACCTCCTCCTTTTTTAGAAGTCGGTTAAAAATACTAAAAATATCTACCTATAATATTCAGGAAACTATTTACTCTGTGAACTGAAAACAAATTTAATTAAACGAACGTCCTCGAACGAATGTTCTGAAAAACGTCATTGTTAGAATAATATTATTTACTGCATGCCAGCAAGCGGAACGAGCACAGCGGTCACTGAAGACAAAATATCTAGAAATATTAGTCGTTCATAATTACCTACCTGTGTGCCTGTGCTCAGTAGGTACTATATACAGAAGTAGCGCTTCGCCTGCGCAGATTGAGTGCAAACTATTTTCCCTCTAGTCACCCCCTTAAAGATTGAGTTTCCTAAAATCCTTTCACCTGCATCATAAAAAGATCTGTCCAAAATGTCATGTTCGTTGATATGTCAGTCAGTTGCCCTTTTATCTATATAATGCTATCTGTACATATATAAAAGCGAAAGATCATTCATTCAAGAGGGATGGTTGTTGTGTCCGATGCGACTGCTCTATAGTTGATATTCGGGCCGTGGCAAAGGGCTCAGGGTATCTTGTTCGTTTACTGTTTTATTAATAAACTGATATGTACCTACGTGTACATTCTAGTTTTCAATAACTTTTCTTGGGAAACGGTTATCTTAAATTTAATCATGGTAAGTAAAGAGCTATTTAGTTTGCTAAGTTACCGAGAGAAATAAGAGATTCTTCATCAATGAACATTTTCTAAAAAGGTTAAAGTTGTATTTGGGCAACCAACCATAAATCATTACTGTACTCGATAAATCGAACGACTATGTTTGTTAATTAAGATATTTTATTAAGTTTCTCATATATTTAAGTGAACTCTGAAAGTATGTTCTTTTTAAGAAATATATTTCTTTAAACGGAAATATTCGGCTATCCCTGGTTCCCTGGATACCCGCTCAACAGATGGAGCAGGTGGCGATGGTCTTGGTGTAGAGCAGCAGGTTGTAGCGCAGCAGGAAGTTGGACAGCATCACGAAGATCTGCACCACTGACGTGCCGTTCAGGAAGATCATCAGCACCGGGTGCCGCGAGATTCCGGATCTCGACACACGTCGATGTTACTGTGGGTGTAGTGGCGCGGAATCACGCTGGAAATGCGCTTTTTATGCTCTAGTTTAAACTTTTGAGACCTACGCAACAGTAAATGTTTGCAAAATAACCAACGCAATAACAAGAAATCGTCTTTTATAGACGTACCAAGTTACCTGCTCGTAACATGGACATACCTGACTTTCCCTGAGTGTGTTTTAAACAATTAACCATTATCGTGATGTCTTCGGAGCTTCTGCGGTCAACGTCAACCGCACGCCAGTACTACAGCAGCGCTTGAACTACAGAAGCCGCCCTTACTGTTACGAAACGAACGCCTTGTCAATTTTAAACTGTTAGTTACGACATTCGGTAAATTGTAATAGAACCTAAACAAAGTGGTCAGCACGTTTAATAACGATGCAACTTTAATAGTGATCATTAGCCGCCTCGCGCTCGCCTGGCTGCCTGCGGAGTCGAGCTAGGTAGATAACCGGCGCCGGCACGATGCGGCACGAGTCACGATTGATACAAATACCATCAACTGCCGAACGACAGTAAGCAGTAATCAGCTTTCGACAAGCATTAGCTGATACTACGCGTGATGACATGAGCATAGATATAATAAAAAAGCAGATATGCCCCGTACCCAAAAATGTACGAAAACACGTGTCTCCTATTTTCCCCTACCACACGGCAACTACTACAATTAATGCAATTCAGTAAAAGCAATAGACACGCTGTCGCGCATACACCCCCATTTTTTAAATCAAAACGTCTACAAAATCAATTATAGGTAATCCTTATCTCATTACACACAGTGTGTATTTACCGTACAACTTACCTACACAAAAACAATGGCCGCTATCGTTGTGCTGTGCAAATGCAATTTATTTTACATATAGGTACACTAGTGATTGACTAAATCGGAAACTTATTGATTCTTACATTTATCACACATACTCATGCTGCCATGCGTAACAAATAAATAGCATGAATTTGTTGACTCATTTAAAGCAAAAGTCGCTAATATACTATCTTAACCATACCGACTAATAATGCATTCGAAACTTTAACGGAAGTAAAATACAAATAACATAAATAAGTAAAGATGATAAGGCATCATTCAAAGCCAAAAATACTACATCGATTATTTAAAATTTAATTAACTCTACAAAAGTTGGTTACGCTTTTGTATATTTCATTCGTCAATCGATATTGTTGTAAAACGTTAATTTATCTGAACAAGTACCTACATCATTAATTCGTTGCAATAAGCAGCGGCCGTAGTACGCGATAGGTACATCCGCTTGATAAAGTATCATTTTGTGATTTTTACATTGCTTGTCCAGTCACTTAGCGACATAATTTATCTAAGTATTGCAAAAATGTTATTGTCGCTGTGACATCTGAAAACAAAAATAACATAGTAGAAGCAAGACATGTTTTACGATTTATTGTTTTTCATGATTTTAAAGACAAATACAGTAAAATACTTGTACTTTGATATGGTAAGTGATTCCATAATTAACAAAGTTTTGGTTATAATCTACAGGGTTCTAATTAACAGTTCAGCACTCTAAGGCTGGTTACTGCTTTGCCGGATTTTCACAAGAAACCACTGAATAACACGGCATTCGTATATCTTGTCACGTTCACGGTCGGAAGCGCACTAGTTCGCGGAGTCGACCATTTGCGTATGACATGGTCGTCTAGACCATGTCGTGCGGACACCGACACGCCCCCTTGCCTCTTCTCCTGTATTCTATATTTCTATGGTGATGAGAGATGAGCTCGCTTACAATCAATGCACCTTCCTTGTTATATCTCCACCCCAGGTTGACTGATAGAGAATGCTTGAGGCATTATACCTTTGTGCATGAACACTAAATAATAATAGGACGTGGCTGTTATCGTTACGAGAATAAAGTTAGATATAACTTTGGTTAATCTGATTTTTCCGTAAAACTAATGCATAGATACAGTTTGGCTCATTGGAATGTTTCGATTCCGAAGTAGCTATGCATTGCATGCAGTTTTACCACAGGCTCAGCATTCCTGCAGTAAAACGAATGCATACCAAACTAATACAGTGCGATTTTTCGATATAAATTTCAAGTCTCAACGATTTACTCTTCAAAAGAAACAACCCTGTGAATGACAGACAGACAAACGGATGGACCGTGGTGGCTTAGTAATAGGATGCCAGTTTTCCGCCTACGGGAAAGAAACTCTAAAAAAACAAATCAAACATAACAATCTTTTATTGGGCAGTCGTGTAATTAGCGACACGCCCCAAATTCCTCCTAGTACCAGGCCCCCGACGACAAAATCACGCCACGTTATTGTTACAATATGTAGTGCTGCAATACAACGCGGCCGCGCTCAATGTCAACAGTTGACAATCGACCGAATATCTCATTCAGCGTTAATTAGCTCAGAGCGAAGCGGGACGCGACATTGACGACGCGCGACGCCTTGAGGTGCAGGCGGACGGGCCGGGCTCAGGCGAGCTCGACGCCTCGCACCACGGAGTGTGCTTGGACTGGAGGATACACCTAGCCACTTGATACATTGTTGCTAGGGAAAGATATAGTGAGAGTAGAACAGATCTTGATAATTAGAAAAATATACATATAGAGGCAAATTTGTTTGGGAGCAACGATGGGATCAGTCAACAAACACAGAAATAACCTTTAATAAAAATCATCGAGCTCATTGTGCCTCTTGACTTGTAATATAACAGTATAGACAGAATATTTTCCTTAGGAGCGTTACTTAGTTTAGATTTGAACTATAACTACTTATTATAAGGTCAAATCTAAACTCACGCTCGAAACTCGCTTACGAAAACTTATGCTTAGCTTATCCGAGTGATCTCTATTCTAAATTGCTATCGCAATTTTAAGCAGTTATTCCTCATCATCTGTTTACTATCTGTAAATCTTGACGCCCTGTGGGTAAAAGAACAATAACTTAATTTAGAACACTCCATTTGCTCCTCGTCCGTGGTGAATCAGTAATGACTCGCTTCTGGCGTCTCAATGGTTTGGTAACAACTGAGTCATGACACTGTATTGAGCTGTATTGTACACCACATCACGTAACTTTGCTTACTAAAGGTCAATTAGTGCTATCCGTATGAAGTGATTGTTAGCGAATAACAGTTCAGTTTAGGTCTTATGGCATCGGTCACTTCAAAATCACTTTTTAGACAAACTGGCAGTGGCACTGACGTGCACCGTGCACGCCAACGGCCATGCTGCCAGTCTGTCTAAAAAGTGATTTTCTAGATAAGTTTTCATTAGTCCTTCTCAATTAAGAGTCATCATGTATAACCATAGAAACATTCGAAAACGATTTAGTAATGAAAGGTTAAATTCTATAATAGAAGAGACCTTCCTCTAAATCATAAATCTTGCTTCAGAGAAAACCACTCAACAGTAGAGCGCGTTAGAGTTGCTCCGGATATTCTGTGGCCTGTATTAAACTACCTGAATATGTCCACATTATCACACAATATTCAGTTGCAGCTGCCAGGACGACCAGTTAGGTGGTTGACACCTCGCGCTAGTAGTTCAACTGAGTTGTCCTGCATTTTTTCAACTATGACCCGAGTTACCACACTTGCTACTGTTGACGTTTGTCAAGTACCAATATTTGATCACAAAGTGTCGTGTAAAAAAGAACTGGCCAGTCGAGCAAAGAGTGTAGACTGACACAGAAACTTGCAAACATTGTCTAGTCGAATGATAAGACAAACACATCAGTAATTAAGTAATATTGTTTAGATATAGTAGGCATTAGTCACAACAACTGTTGACAGTTCACAGATACTTGTAACTATGTCAGCGATAGTTCGCGATAACAGAAATTACAGGATTGGTGAATATGCATTGAAGAAATAATTGTTTCGCAATGATTTGAAAAGGTAGGCGTCTGTGTCGCCGGCTTTATTCTGTATTGTTGTTAAAGGATTGCTATTTACGTAGTTATATTGGTCGTGGAAGACCTCAGTAGAGCTTCCGAAATAGTGGTTCTTAAAACTAAAATGATAAAACCAAGGTCAAAGTAAACACCCATGTAGCACCCACTCCTATCAAGATAGGACACTACACCCCAAGTTGTAGACGAGTACGTCTACCTGGGACAAACGGTCCAGCAAGGGGAAACTTTGAGAAAGAGGTCAACCGTCGAATCCGACTCGTCTGGGTGGGGTTCGCAAAGTTGCGCGGTATCTTCTCGTCTCACATCCACAGTATCTCAAGACGGAAACCTATGATCAGCGTGTTGCCAATGGTGACTTACGGACTTGAAACGTGGACGCTCACAATTTGCCTCACCAGAGGGTTTGAAGTCACCCAAAAGGCAATGATGAGGGCAATCCTCGGAGTTTTCTGGCGTGATCGAATTAGGAATGATGGCAAGATGGCAAGACAACCAAGAAAGGTTACTGTCATAGCACGAAGGATCACGAAACTGAAGTGGCAAGGGGCAGGGCACATTCCTCGCAGAACAGATGGTCAATGGGACTGAAAAGTTCTGGAGTGGCGACCACGTTCCGTAAGACGCAGCGTTGGAAGGCCTCCCACAAGGTAGACCGATGTCTAACAAGACCGGTTGTTGTGGCGACATTTAGGGGAGGCATATGTCCAGCAGTGGACGACTCTCGGTTGATGTGATGATGATGATGAGCGGTAGTAAACGCGACTGCTGAGCTGCTGAGCCATTCGGGTCGAGAAGTGTAATTGGATTTTTCCATTACGAAAGGCAAAAGGCTCGCTACTTATTACAAGGGCCTTTAAAACAAAACTACAACAAACAATACCAAGGACAGTTAATCGTGCGCCTGTACCTACGTGTAGTCGTCGACTTAATCCGCTACTGACCGCTACACACTGTGTGTAGGCGCTTCAGCATTTGATGTATTCACATTTCTTACACATTACATTATCCGTACTTATCATGACTTTATATATAAAATTTAAATCTAAAGAAATCTATACTAATATTATAAAGCTGAAGAGTTTGTTTGTTTGGTTGTTTGTTTGTTTGTTTGTTTGTTTGTTTGAACGCGCTAATCTCAGGAACTACTGGTTCGAATTGAAAAATTCTTTTTGGGTTGAATAGACCATTTATCGAGGAAGGCTTTAGGCTATATATCATCACGCTTAAGCCAATAGGAGCGGAGCAGCGATAAAGAATGTTTTAAAATCGGGGATTCCACGGGGACGAAGTCGCGGGCAGCAGCTAGTATGAGATAAAACACAATTATTTCACCTCTCCTTTCACGTACCTAACAATAAAAAAGAAATACAAAAATATACAACCGACTGCCAATTTTTATTTGGAAGTCCGTTGTATTTTTTTAATAAGCTTTTATTTTTCACTTTTTTGTGATGATATCCCACATAAGTATAAATTGACGTTATCCCCATATTGAGTGGTTGCGCTATAGGTAGTTACTCTGAATGCCTTCGTAGTTCAAGTCCAGACCAGATCATAGTTAAATATCTACTTTGTTTTGAGATTGACATAAACCTAACGAATATACCTATCTCACTTTACTAGATTTTATTGATTTTCAGTTGATGAGGTCACTAGTTTATTTTTGAAGTTCAACGTCCAATGCAAATTCAATATAATTAACTAAACCCAACGCATAAAGAGTTATCAAGACCAATTCAAAAACAATAAAGTTATGCCCAAAAACATGGTTGATTTGAATACATCTTGATTTGTGTACCCCTTGACCCTTCCCAGCGTACCGGGCGGCGCGGCGCGCGGCGGCATGATGTTATGTTATTGTTACGAGCTTCGGGTTCGTTACAATAAAATCAGCCGATTAAATAATCAAAAAGTGATACTTTAATTACACAACACTAATTACACTATAAATTCAATAATTACAAAACACAATCGCTCTATTAATCACTTGAGTTCGCAGTCGAAGATCGCTCTCGAAGTTATCACTTGTATCGCGAATCCAATAGGTACTGACTCGGTCGGTTTTTTTTTTTAATGGACCACTCGCAGTTCAGCGCACTAAGGGACAATCCTTTGTGACGGCGGCCAGAACAGTGTCGGAGGGTCGAAGGCTCTTGGTGGGGTGGGTTTCTGCGCGGGTAAAACTGCTGGAACCCAGACCTCTGAGGTGCTACCGCCGCCATGTGGGCAACCACACGGGAGCTATGTGCCCCTCGGAGGTGGACCGCAGTGGACTTTGTTTCCGCTGTGGTCAGCCCGGTCATCAGGCCGGCTCGTGCGAGGCCAAACCGCACTGCAGTGCATGTGCGGCTGTTGGCAAGCCGGCCGAGCACTGGGCTGGGGGAAGGGCCTGCGCGCCATCCGCCCCGACCAAGGGCAAGAGGTCCGCCGCCGCCGCCGCCTCTGCCGCCGCCGCGGCTTCCGTCGCCGCTTCTGCCGCTTCTGCTGTGGGTGCTGCGACTCCCGGTACTCGGGAGGGGGCTGAAATGGAGTGCCAGTAATGGTCCCATTTCGGCCTCCTCCAGAGACAAGTCGGCCACTGTGCTATTGCGCAGTGGCTGATGCCTGTGGACGGTGAGCGTGGGTGGCTCGCCGTCCGATACCAGGCTGAGTCGACGACGCGTTGTGCTTCACGCGCGCCTCAAGGAGCCGTCAGCACCAGAGACGGGGCCCCATAGGGTCGGTGCCTGCTAGGGTTGCGGAATTTGTTCGAGAGAGTTGCCGCGGCCCTGGAACGCAAAGGGCACATGGAGGAGCACGGGTGGGTTTTAGTCAGTAAAAGTCTGACACTCCCTTCCGCTCCGCCCAGAGCGGGAGAAGTCATTTGATGATTTCCCATCCAAAAAAAAAAAAAAAAAAAAAAAAAAAAAGGGACAATCCTTTGATGGCACCCCGCACCGCCATCGAATGCACGCAGGACTCGTGCAGTCGCGTGGACTCTGGGCGCGCGCATCACGGCGAGGCAGCGTCGGCGGTGATCGATGATCGATGCAAAATACGATTTTTCAGCAAAAAAAAATAAAAATTGTAAATAAATTCGTTTTGAATCATTCTGATTTAAAGAAACCGGCTTCATCTAGCTTAAAATGACCAGAAATATTTGGCGTGTAAAAGTGTTATGTTAAAACTAACAAAATAAATAATTATCATTTAGGACACAGACTCGTGCACTCAGTCGTGACATGCCCTCATCTCTGTGAAGACTCTGTGGTAGGCAGTGACCTTTCGCTACCGGCCGTAGTCCGATCTATATTCGGCGGCGAGATGTCACAATAAACGAATACATAGATGACAAAGAAATATTTTACACACAAACGGACACCATACATTGATATTTCAAATTCTCACTCATATATTATATGTATATTATTATTGTAATAGAATAAGTTAGAATACCAAATACTTCTTTTTTTTTTGCTTTTTATGATCTCAAATGGAAATAACTGATCTCCAAATAATATAATTGTTATAATTAAGTTAATAAATACTAAAAATAAGTTTAAAAATTGTTATAAAATATCTATTAATTTTATTATTACTTTATTTTATACTTTTTGCTGTGCCCTACAGGGTCCATAATTGTACTTAGCTTTAAGCACATTGTAAGATCTTCAGACACTATGGAATGCAAATAAAGATATGAATATGAATATGAATATGTCCTGGGACCGTGGGACGTGGTGGTCACCTGCGAAACAGTTATCTCGCAGAAGGAGGCTGCGGAAAGGGAAAGGGAGATCTCGACTTCTCTCTCCGCCCGCAGCAGGCGCTCTGGGCGTCGGAGGAAGAGATACGCTGCTCTCTTGTGGCCCCCCTAACTGGGTCCAGGGGCGGTAGACTTGGGGACGTCCCCCATCCGGACCCGAGGTGGAAGCGCGGGGTATTCCCGTGCGCCCCTCTTTGACGTCGCGGGGGGAGTCAAACAACTCCCTCCCTCCGCTGACCTGAGGTGGCCCGCAGAGGCTGGCTGGCCCCAGCCGGGGATTACGGGAGTCGCATACGTTCCCGCGATGCCCGGCGGAAATGGGAGGTGGAACACCGGGTGGTTTTAGTCAGTAAGAGTCTGACAGACCCCTCCGCCCACCCCAGGGTGGAGGACAATCATAAAAATCCCCGTAAAAAGAAGGTTGGTTGGTACCTGTATGTTAAAAAAAAATAATTTCAAAGACAGACAGTACGTTCCATGCGTCGCGGTCGGCACTTTTGTTTATCGAAATAATTGAACACTCACCAAGTGGTTCTGTCACTACTGTCAGTGTCAAGTGTTAAAGTGGCCTTGTCAAAACAAAATATTTTTCATTTTTACGAGTTGGTATAACAGTTAGTTTTAGTGCAAAAAATGCGTTTGTTAACATTTAGTTTTCTGAAAATGTGTAAATATAAGAAGTTATGCATCGGCCTTCCTCGCAGGATCAGCAGCGTTACGGAGAGCGAAGCTAGGATCGCGCTACGTAGGTTCTTTGTAAAAATAGCCTTTAATCTTTCTTTAGCTAACTAAGTTCATTTTAGTAGTAGTATCCGCATCCTCATCCGCATACGTATAACGCCGGCTACAAAATATACAAATTTCTAACCTAAAGGATGTACGACGCTAGTCTACTAATCGGAACGTTGACTTGAATTTAAAGATAAGAACTTAATAAGATAAGAGGATAATAGGGAGACAGACACATATATTATAATAAAAATTTCACACAATAATGTTATTATGTTGTAGGTGACCCAACTCTAGTGGAGATCAGTCCATCGTGGGAGGAGACGGACGAGCCCAAGCTGCGCAGCGCCGTGGTGCGCGACATGCAGATCTACCCGGAGTTCATCACGGAGCGCGAGGAGAACACGCTGCTACTGGAGCTGGAGCCCGTGCTGCGCCGCATGAGATACGAGTTTGATCACTGGGATAATGTGAGTACTGAACAATCATTGTAAACGGGGTCCGCTTATAAATAAAGTTGTGATACTGAAATGTACACTGGTGTATCCCAGCCTGTTATTTTCTTTTTTTGTTGCTATTTTATTTTAGTTGATTGTATTAAATTAGTGTCAAATAGAATTCTGATTGCATCATTTTTTTTAAAATTGTATTGTATATTTTATCACCGAGCCAACGAATTGACAATGCAATGTACCCGTTGTTGTCATGTGCATTAGATCACTTATGAAATGTGACTTTTTTAATGTTGCATGTATGTTTGTTGTTGGTTACTTTGTTTTTTGCAGTAGGTACTTACTAAATAAATTAATAAACTGACTAGTTTTTCAGCAGGGCCAGTGGTGTTGCCTTGCTGAAATTTTGATGAGAAAGTGACAGACAAAGCACAGCCAAAACAACTGGTCATAGAAAGCTGAAATTTGGCATGGAGTTTCTTTGCATTTTCCAAAATTCCTAATGAAACAGGAGAAAACGGGATATGCACATACAGTATGGTGTAAGGCCCTTTAAAAAATCTACCTAAAAGAAGAAATAATCAGCCAAGTGCGAGCCAGACTCACACACAAAGGGTTCTGAACAAATAGTATTTTTTTACATGTACATTTATAATTAAGACTTCCTCTAGGGTTTCCTGTAAAGACCCTATATCTTTTTATTTTACGAAAGTTTAATCTTGGTAGTTTTAGAGGTAAGGTTATACACGACAATTGACTATACACCCCGGTATGGTCAAATTTTATCTATTTTCTTTATCTACTTTTTAGATGATGGAACTTTAGGAAATGATGTAGACACCGTTTAAGATGACTAACAATTTTAAAAAAATAAACTCCATTCTATAGGACTAAATCTCAACCTTTCGAAGTGTGAACTATTCTTATCTGACAGCACCGACAGCTGACCCTTCCGAAATTAAACGTAATAGCTCCAGAAATCAAAATTATTATTAGAAGAGAGCTTTTTTCAAACAAACCTTCTCCAATTTGTAATGACATTTCGTAAATATTACTCCAAATAAACATACATTCGGCAATTACCTTAGGTACTTCGTTATTGCTGTTTCGGCCCTAAATTAACATTCTTTCTTTATGCTTCTCACTTACGGAAGCTCTTGCAAAATAGGGACCAAACTCATACGTCATACACTTTTTTCTCTTATAAATGTGACCTTGGACGACCGAGCTTGGGCTCAAGCTACTCTTCACATCCTTGTGGGGGCCTTGGCGTCCGCAGAATGACTAGTATCAGTTTACCGGTATTCATATCCTCGGTTCATGGAACTGAGAAATTAGTCAGGAATATCCTAGCTTCCTCACTGATTTTGAGGTGCCGTGCTTCACTGAGGCTATAGATACTCGTATTTGGAAAATTACTCGACTACTGACAGAGGCTTGCACTGAACGAAAAACGGACAGGCCCACATAAAACTGTGTGGTTCTTTCCTCAAAAGCCCGTGTCAGACATAGATCTGCACGGTTATCGTATAAATTATTTTCAAGATTCAACATTCAAGATTCAAAGCATTTATTTCAATTAAACCCTTTACAGGCACTTTTGAATAGTCAAGTCGAAAGAGGTGAAGCTATCTGCACGTTCCAAAGCGTAGATCTCTATGGAGAAGAACGTGCAAGAAACTCCACGGACACTCTTTTAAATTATGTTCTGTATTACATAACCTTGGTTACATCCTTGGTCGCTTCTATATGTGAGGACAATGCAAAAAAAAAGGAAACTATAAAAACAATTCAAAGTATAAAGATTAAAACAAGTCAGTGGCAGTTAAGAGGTGACCAGTCTCAACCGACGGCGCCCGTTCACGAACATGACGCGTGTATTGGCACCATTTAGCTCAACCATTTTGAAGGGAACCGAATGATCCAACACACAAGCCACCATCAGCGAAACATTTGAGCAAGCATGACATGCTCTCAACTGCCATTTTAGTTCAAGTCACAAAGTAAACTATAACTTATCACATGTAAATGGCTCCATGGTACTCACATTTACAATATTTGAAAATAAAATGCTTCTACATTATACAAAACTATGGTTTACAAAAACCAAGCAACTACAAGTAAAAAAAAAAGAGAAATTATTAATTATCAAATTAATATTATATATAAAAAAAAGAATAAATAAATGAGACAAAAAATAAAAAAAGGGCGAGCATCTCTTCCAATATAAAATCCTAAACTTGTTTATCCAAGTCGTTGAGGCTGTGGAGCAGGACCGGCATTTAGCCAAGCATTATTATCTTCAATGTAATCCCCCAACTTATAATATGCTTGCCTGCATAATGTGCGTTTAATACAGGTTTTAAATTTCGTTTCATTCAGTTCTAATATATGGGGAGGAATTTTATTGTAACATTTTAAACAATACCCCATGAAAGATGTGGCTACTTTAGCTAGTCTGAAACCTGGTTGAACTAATTGATCCCTATTTCTAGTAGCATAATTATGTCTGTCGCCTCGCTTACTAAAGAGATGTAGATTTTTTCTAACGTACATAATGTTTTCATAGATATATTGACAAGGTACCGTCATGATGTTAATTTCCTTAAACAGTTCCCTTAGAGAATCACGCCGGCGTAGATTGTAAATGGCTTTGATGGCTCTTTTCTGCAGAATAAAAATTGACTCGATGTCTGCAGCCCGGCCCCATAACAAGATACCGTAAGACATTATACTATGAAAGTAACTGAAATAGACTAGTCTCGCGGTATCAACATCAGTAAATTGGCGGATTTTCCTAACAGCATATGCTGCTGAGCTTAGACGTCCTGCAAGAGATGCTAAATGAGGACCCCATTGTAGCCTTGAGTCAAGCGTAATCCCCAGGAAAACCGTTCTATCGACGAATTCTAGTTTTTCCCTGTTCAATACTATATCACAATTACTACTTTTGACATTTGGTAAAGCAAATCTTATGCACTTCGTTTTCTTCCCATTTAAAACCAAATTATTAGCAGTGAACCAATTTTGGACCTGCAAAAGGGCATTATTTACGATGTCAAGATTATTACTACGTCTATTTATTTTAAAAATCAAAGAAGTGTCGTCAGCAAACAAGACCATGTTTAGCTTGTTTTGCAATAAATGGGGTAAATCATTTATATAAACTAAAAATAAAAAAGGACCCAAAATTGAGCCCTGTGGAACGCCCATTTTCACGTTTAAGCCCGATGAATTAACACCGTTTATTTGCACTACTTGCTGTCTATCATTCAAATAAGATTTAACAAGGCTTAAAGCTGTTTTGCCCAGTCCGTAGTGCCCAAGTTTCAGGAGTAATGTTTCGTGATCCACACAATCAAACGCCTTAGATAGGTCGCAGAAGATGCCTATGGCATCTTGTGCCTCTTCCCACGCATCAAATATATGCTTCAGTAAGGTGACACCAGCGTCAGTAGTACAACGTCCTCTGGTGAAACCATACTGTTTATCATGCAAGATGTTATTCGTGTTAAAATGATAAAGCATTTGATTTAGCATCACTTTTTCAAATACCTTACTGAAGACTGGCAACACGGATACTGGTCTATAATTATTTGTGTCTTTACTGTCCCCGTTTTTAAAAAGTGGTATTACTTTACTGAATTTCATTAGGTCCGGAAAGACTCCTTGATCCACACACAAATTAAATATTAAAGCTAAGAAAGGGGCTACAGTCTCAATAATTGAGGTACAAACTTTGATAGACAATCCCCATAAATCTTCCGTAAGTTTAATTTTGCTTTGTTTGAAAGCTTTCATTACTACTAAGGGGTTTATATGCTTAAAATTAAATTCAGTCGGGCAGGCTGACACATTCGACTGTAATAAATCAAAAGCAAGCGAAGGCGAAGAATTTAAAGCTTCAGTAGTTTTAATAGGGATACTGGTAAAGAAATTTACAAATTCTTGAGCAACTTTTAGGTTATCACTAATAAGACCCTGAGTAGTCTCCAATGTGAAATCCGTATTATGTCTTTTATTCCTGTTTGTTTCGTTATTTATAATTTTCCAAACCGTCTTCACTTTGTTGTCTGCTGTTTTTACCTTTTTGCTTATGTATAAAGCTTTAGCTACCTTACAAGTATTTTTATAAATTTTTGAGTAAGTAGCTACATACTTATTAAAGGCTTCAGTATTAATATAAGGCTTAAGGCCGTATAGCTCGTAAAGTCTTTCCCTACTTTTTCTGAGTCCTTTAGTCGCCCAGTCACTAAATAAAAACTTAGGGCAGATAGTTTTAGTTGTCTTTTTAAAAGTATTATTTGAACTCGGTTTGGACAACAGAAAAAAATTCTTTATATAGAATATTGCCATTATTCATTGTGAAATCCCGACCACTTAACTTGTTGCTTAAAGTGCTGTTAAATTTATTTAATTTACCTGATGTTATCGGTCTTGATTGTATCTGCACTTGTTGTATAGGTGAGGTGGACTCAAAAGTTACCGTTAGCCCACTGTGATCAGAAGGGAGACAATTTACAATGGCTTTTTCTAAGTAGTTGCAGCAACAAAAAACATTATCAATGCAAGTAGCAGTCGTTGACGTAGTTCGGGTTGGTTCTATGAACACATTTGATAAATTGAATGACCTAAAGAGACTTAAAAAGCGATTGCTATCTGAATTATCTTCAACAATATTAATATTGAAATCTCCACAGATAATTAAAAGTTTATTACAACTTGCAAGTTTTGCCATAACATCTTCCATGACCGACTCAAAAATAGAATAGTTTTGATAATTAGGGGGTCTGTAAACGCACACTATGACATGCTTATCTAGCTCAACACAGGACGGTTCAATGTTATGTTCAACTGACAGTTCAACTATTGTGAATGTGAGGACCATCTTTGTACATAGATCGCCATATTAGGGTCTCATTTAAGTTACGTCTGCCAGCTTCGAGTCATTTATGCGGCCTACACAAATTTCCTTACTTTGGTATTGTTCGTCAAATCGTTGAGCTCCTTACAAGTTCTAAGTTTCAGCTACACGTTGACTGACAAATGCTTGCACTGTCTGGACAGGTCCACTCAAATCTGTGTGGCACTTTCCTCAAAAGGCCACCTCAGACATTAACCTACATACCTAGTTCTTATATATGATTTGACCAGTACGGATTTTATGGAATTTAAAAGAGACTGATCTCTGAGATTGTTTAGGTGTTTCTTCTCAAGGTAGTCGGCTAGGAAACACCGGCTTCATCTAGCTTAGAAAATATGGGATATAATGGACCTATAAAATGGTGTCTTTCTTATCACTATAAAAATCGATTGCATAAAACTTTTCCTAATGCTAAATAATGTAATGTTAGTGATTTCACCTTTCTTCTGCATCACTTCTAGTCCTGCTATTACATTCTTTGAATAGCATTGTTTTTATATCTGTATGTTATTGAGTCTGTATTTGTTTGCAGGCGATCCAAGGGTTCCGTGAGACGGAGCGTTCGCAGTGGTCGGCGGAGAACAGCGTGGTGCTGGCACGCGTGCGCGCGCTGGCGGCGAGCGCGGGCGCGCGCGCGGAGGACTTCCTGCCGCACGTGCACGTGCTCGACCTCGCCGCCGCCGGCCACATCCGCCCGCACGTCGACGCCGTGCGCGTAAGTCACTAACATGGCCAGTAACTGCATGTGCCAGACTCTTGCTGACATTTAGTCAACAAGAGTCTGCCACATGAAATTACCCGGGTGGGTTTTAGTCAGTAAGAGAACACTTTCAATGAGTTCCTATAAAAGCCTTTTGCGTTCTACGGAAGCGGTAACGAAAACATCTGCAACCCTGAAAAATCACGCTACTGTTTAATGGCGGCGGAACACCGCCCGTATTTGAATTAAATTTTCCAATCAATATTACGGAGTGACTAACAGAAAACGCAGAGCCGAAACTACTAGTCGTAAAAAAACTGAAATTTGGCATGTACGAGGGGAGGTCAAAAACTTCGTGGAATGGAAGGGTTAGTGGGGTTAGAATTACCCGTCCAGGTAAGCACTAGTTGAGCATCTCATTTACTGTATACCAAGTTTGAACCTAATCGAGTCATTAACTTTCGAGTTATCGACGTGCAAACAAGTGAATCGGGAAGAAGTCTGTAAGGATGGAGAAAATTTAACACCGCGTCGTATCAAGTTCCTTACCAAGCAAAGAAAATCCGCTCAGACGAGTTTTCAAGGACTGTTAGCGGTTTATGGAGTCTGCCATGGTCTTAACAGGGGGACCTGTTAAGACCATGGTTTACAAGTGGCATGGTCTTTTCCAGGGTTGGAAAAAATCACGATTATTTGCAAAAAATCAAAAATCATTGATTTATTACAAAAAATCCAAAAGATCACGATTTTTTCGATAATTTTTATGAAAAGCGCGCGAAATCGGCATCAGTGGAAAGAGTCTTTTCGACTTTTGGATTTGTCCATTCTAAAATCAAATCACTGACTTGTTGTTACTTGATATTATATTGACATTTCTTATTTTTTTTTATATGGCATGTCATTTATCAGACTATTTCAACAATTATTACTGTATTATTTGTTAAATTTGAATTTCAAAGTATATTTTCATTAGGTATTCTTTTTTTCTTTTAATTAATTATTGTATTTCATCTTCGAGCCGATGAATTGCCAATGTTATGTAGGTACGCCATTATTGTCACATGTATCAGGCCATTAATTAAATAGTTTAAGTAATATTCAATGTTAAATGTTTGTGATGTGGCAGTACTTTAAAAATAAATAAATAAAATCAGGAATAGATTAGGAACTGAAAAGGTGGATAGTTGGTGTTTATTTTAAGTACCTACTGTAATATTCTAACACGAAGTAATTTTTAATTGTTCTGAATCGAAATCTGAATCTTTCTGTTATCGAAAATCAAGAATGTCAATTTGTATTATAAATAAGAAAGAAATAAAACAATATGATTTAATCAATGATTGTTATTGAAAAAATCACTTGATTTAAATTGTGATTTAAATCATGATTTAAATCAAAGTGATTTAATCATGCCAACCCTGGTCTTTTCAAACAAGGAGGAGCGGGGGTCGTCTTTAATGGACTCTCCATTAAAGACGACCCCCGCTCCGGACGGCCAATTGGCCATCACACCGGAAATCGTCAAAAAATAGAAAAAAATTGTATTGGAAGATGCCTAACTGAAGAAGAAGCAGCTTGCAGGAATGGTTGAAGTATCCGAAACCAGTATTTAAAACATTCTATATCATCATCTGCCCATCTGGGAATGGCTAAGGTCAGTGCAAGATGGGTTCCGAGAATGCTCACGCCACTTCAAAAACGCGAACGTGTCGATTGTTCTCGCCAGTTTTTGGAGCTCTGTGGAGAGAGAAAGTTAGAAGTTATGGCCCGGATCGTTACTGAAGATGAAACTTGGGTTCACCACTATGAACCAGAGTCAAAGCAAGAGTCGATGCAGTGGCATAAAAAAGACACACCTAAACAAGTTCAAAGTGTCACAATCGACTGGAAAGATCATGGCGACAGTCGCCATTTGGGATACAGGAGGTATTTTACTGATTGATTATAAGGAACGTGTTACTATAACGGGACATTACTACGCTTCTTTGCTAGAGAGATTGAAAGAAGCCATTATTGAAAAAAGAAGAAGAAAATTGTCAAAAGGTGTGCTCCTTTTGCACGACAACGCACCCGCTCACACGTGCCGTGTTGCGACGGCTGCCATTCGGCAGTGCGGCTTCAGGCAGCTGAACCAGCCACCCTACAGTCTAGATTTGGCCCCTAGTGACTGTTATTTATTTCCAAAAATGAAGAAAGAGCTGCGTGGACAAAAAAATGACAACGATGAAGAGGTTTAGTCGGCAATTTTGACACCAAAGACAAATACTTTTTTTTTAAATCCGAAAAATGTGTTAGGGTTAAAGGAGAATATTATTATATTGAAAAGGAAAAATAGTTTGGTGTTTAATTTCAACCTCCTTCTTCCCTTTCATTCCGCGAACTTTTTGACCTCCCTCGTATGTAGGTTCCTTGGGGAGTACAGGCGAATACTAAGATAGGATTTCCCTACGGGAACGGGATACGTGTACGTGTACGAAGTCGCGGGAAAAAGCTAGTATATTATAATTGTATGGGCAGATGTGCTGTTGATTATATCTATTGTTACACAACTGCGTATTCTCGTAGGTTCAGTAGAAAATTATTCGAATGAGATTGGGCCTGTTAAAAGCGCTCAGTCCGGCTGTCTCATGAGCTGTTTAACAGTAAGAAGGCTTGTGTCGCAGTTCTGCGGCGACGTGATCGCGGGGCTGTGCCTGGCGTCCAGCGCCGTGATGCAGCTGCTGCACGTGTCGCACAAGCACATGCAGGTCGACGCGCTGCTGGCGCGCCGCGCGCTCTACATCATGAAGTAAGGCGCACTCGCTGTTGGACTGTTTTGTTTGACTCGACACTCACGTTGAGATTCTCTTTATCTTGCACTCTTAGTTTAACAATGGCAGGGATAATGCTTACTTAGCCAAGCTGCGTAATAAGTAATTTGATCGGCCCTTGGACGAATGCTGGCAGTATAGCACAGCTAAGTCAGAACGTCTCCAAAATGGGAGACTTTCTTTAAATTTTCGAACGAATATTAAGTGAAATGGTGGTTGCAGAGGCGTGGCTCGGTACGACTTCACGCACGCCGTGCTGGGCGGCGTGGAGAGCCAGTGGCGTGGACAGCGCGTGGCACGCCAGCGGCGCGTGGCGCTCATCTGCCGCACGGCGCCGCCCGCACACCAGCTGGACGCTGACGCCGCGCCCGAGGGCCCTGCGCTGTGACTACTAGCACGGCTAATACTTCAAATAACAGAACCATGAGGCCACCGACTCGTCATAATTAAGTCCCACGGACACTCATTTTGTCGAGTTATGATGTACTCGGACATCGGTATTATATAATTTTTACGTTCATCGTAATATGTAACGATGTCGCCAGTAAACCCTTAGCTCATCTGAGGACGACTCATACCCTCAGCGCGGATACTGCGACGTTCATCGTGTCTACGTAACACATCACTGGGGATGGCAACAATGCTTTACAATACGGATGTTTCCTGAGGAATAAAAATATGATTAGTTAGTAGTCAGTTAGATCATCGAAAAATATTGGACACGTATTTTTTACTTTATCAAGTCTATAAAAATTGATGAAGATAACAAACTTCAAAGATCATGGGCTTGTGACGTCACGGCGTGGTAAAAATCGTAGCACAAAGTGACGTTTTCAACGCACTGTATTGTCTTCGTTTTTTGTTTACGTGAAAAAAGAAAGACATTCGATTTTTTTAGTCAACTCTGTTATAAATTTTGGGAATTCCGCGTGTTGTTTTCGGTCCTCTGGTAGCTGGAAAGTAAACTGTGTATCGCAGGATGTTTTATTAGACCTTTTAAAAGACAAATATTTATTGATATGCATGTAATTAATCTATTCTAAAATTATAAAGAAGAAAGATTTGATTGTTTGTTTGTATTGGATAGGCTCAGAAACAACTGAACCGATCTGAAAAATTATTTCACTGTTTGGAAGCTACACTATCCCCGGGTGACATAGGCTATATTTTATCCCCATATTCCCACCGGAATGGGAACTACGCGGGTGTAACCGTATTACCTACATATTATTAGTTACATGCAACCCTTACCAAATGTATTGTGATATTGTTAGTTGACATAAAAGTATTTTTCCACAATTAGGTACTTAGTATTGTAATATTATTATAATAAAGTATTATTGTTGAAACTTGCTGGTTTAAATCAAACCTTTTATATTTTTTTAAATGAAAAAATATGAAAAAAAAAATGCTTGGAATATAGTAAAACCAACAATTTCTACCCGTCAAACATTTGATGTTTGTCATTCAGAAATCAAAAATTTAAAAGAATACCTACCTACTTTTGTTTTTTTTTTTTTTAATTTTGGCATTGACAACCAACAATTTCCGATCTCTACTATTCTAGGTATATTATATTATATATAATTAAAAAACCACTCACTGATCTAGTGATTGACATAATTGTTCTCCCACTTGCCGTGCTAGGAGGGGAAAACTTTATATGGGGTTGTATAGAAGGTGTCGGGGTGAGTATGGGAAAAATCTGAAACTACCCCTTTTCAACCCCCTTCTTTCAACCCTATTGCTTATATCAGAAACCTGACGTCGGAGAGAAAAATGGTTTTCGGGGTTGTATAGAGGGTGTCTGGGTGAAAAGAAAACGAAAAAAAATTACCCCTTTTCAACCCCCTTCTTTCAACCCCTTTGCGTATCTCAGAAATCTGACATTTTAGAGAAAAATGGTCTTCGAGGTTGTATAAAGGGTGTCTGGATGAGTATATGGCCAATAAAAAATTAAACCCTATTCAACCCTTATCTACCCCCTACTTTCAACCCCTTTGCGTATCTCAGAAACTTGACATTGTAGAGAAAAATGGTCTTCGGGGTTGTATAGAGGGTGTCTGGATGAGTATATGGCCAATAAAAAATTCAACCCTATCCAACCCTTTTCAACCCCTACTTTCAACCCCTTTGCGTATCTCAGAAACCTAACATAGAAGGGAAAAATGGTCTTCGGGGTTGTATAAAGGGTGTCTGGATGAGTATATGGCCAATAAAAAAATCAACCCTATTCAACCCTTTTCAACCCCCTTGTTTCAACCCCTTGGCATATCTCAGAAACCTGACATTGTAGAGATAAATGGTTTTCGGGGTTGTAAAGAGGATGTTTGGATGAGAAAAAATACTAAAAAGACACCGCGGGTTGCTTGCAACTCGCGCCCCCAAGCGAAATACTAGTTATATTATATACAATTAAAAAACCACTCACTGATTGACTGATTGACATAATTGTTCTCCCACTTCCCGTGCTAGGAGAGGAAAACTTTATATGGGGTTGTATAGAAGGTGTCGGGGTGAGTATGAGAAAAATCTGAAACTACCCCTTTTCAACCCCCTTCTTTCAACCCCATTGCTTATCTCGGAAACCTGACGTCGGAGAGAAAAATGGTTTTCGGGGTTGTATAGAGGGTATTTGGATGAGTATAAAACGAAAAAAAAAATTACCCCTTTTCAACCCCCTTTTTACAACCCCTTTGCGTATATCAGAAATCTGACATTTTAGAGAAAAATGGTTTTCGGGGTTGTATAGAGGGTATCTGGATGAGTATATGGCCAATAAAAAATTCAACCCTATTCAACCCTTTTCAACCCCCTTGTTTCAACCCCTTTGCGTATCTCAGAAACCTGACATTCTAGAGAAAAATGGTTTTCGGGGTTGTATAGATGGTGTTTGGATGAGAAAATGACGAATAAAAAATTCAACCCTTTTCAACCCCCTACTTTCAACCCCTTTACGTATCTCAGAAACCTGACACAGTAGAGAAAAATGGTCTTCGGGGTTGCATAGAGGGTGTTTGGATGAGTAGAAAATGAAAAAAAAAACTACCCCTCTTCAACCCCCTTTTTACAACCCCTTTGCGTATCTCAGAAATCTGACATTTTAGAGAAAAATGGTTTTCGGGGTTGTATAGAGGGTGTTTGGATGAGTATATGGCCAATAAAAAATTCAACCCTATTCAACCCTTTTCAACCCCCTACTTTCAACCCCTTTGCGTATCTCAGAAACTTGACATTGTAGAGAAAAATGGTCTTCGGGGTTGTATAGAAGGTGTCTGAATGAGTATATGGCCACTAAAAAATTCAACCCTTTTCAACCCCCTTCTTTCAACCCCTTTGCGTATCTCAGAAATCTGACATAGTAGAGAAAAAAAGTTTTCGATGTTGTATAAAGGGTATTTAGATGAGTATATGGCCAATAAAAATTCAACCCTTTTCAACCCCCTACTTTCAACCCCTTTGTTGTTAGTAAAAAATACAAAAAAGACACCGCGAGTTGCTCGCAACTCGCGCCCCCAAGCGAAATACTAGTTATTATATTATATACAATTATATTATATATAATTAAATAACCACTCACTCACTCACTGACTGATTGACATAATTGTTCTCCCACTTGCCGTGCTAGGAGGGAAAAACTTTTTATGGGGTTGTATAGAAGGTGTCGGGGTGAGTATGGGAAAAATCTGAAACTACCCCTTTTCAACCCCCTTCTTTCAACCCTATTGCTTATCTCGGAAACCTGACGTCGAAGAGAAAAATGGTTTTCGGGGTTGTATAGAGGGTGTTTGGATGAGAAGAAAACGAAAAAAAAAACTACCCCTTTTCAACCCCCTTTTTACAACCCCTTTGCGTATCTCAGAAATCTGACATTTTAGAGAAAAATGGTTTTCGGGGTTGTATAGAGGGTATCTGGATGAGTATATGGCCAATAAAAAATTCAACCCTATTCAACCCTTTTCAACCCCCTTGTTTCAACCCCTTTGCGTGTCTCAGAAAACTGACATTGTAGAGAAAAATGGTTTTCGGGGTTGTATAGAGGGTATCTGGGTGAGTATATGGCCAATAAAAAAATCAACCCTATTCAACCCTTTTCAACCCCCTTGTTTCAACCCCTTTGCGTATCTCAGAAACCTGACATTGTAGAGAAAAATGCTTTTCGGGGTTGTATAGAGGACATCTGGATGAATATATGGCCAAAAAAAATTCAACCCTTTTCAACCCCTTTGCGTAACTCAGAAATCTGACATTGTAGAGATAATAATTGTTACTAAAAAATACTAAAAAGACACCGCGGGTTGCTTGCAACTCGCGCCCCCAAGCGAAAAACTAGTTTTACTATAAAAATCTTCATTTGTTGTCTTTGGTCTGTCAACTGTGCTATGGAAAGACGTGCGAGAGTCTTTCCATAGCACAGTTGACATTGGCAGAATTAGTGTATTATCTATGTTGTCGACATCGGCATGTTTGCCATTAAATAGAATAGAATATTATATTTTACGGATTTTGGCGGGAAGGTCATGCAGTAAATTAGTGTGTTCGTGTGCAGCAATTGAAATGAATCCCTATTTCCCATGGTCACGGCATCACGCGTGAACGGCTGGACCGATTAAGCTAATTCTTTTTTTTGCGTTTGTTATTGTCAGAAGAAGGTACCTACTTATGAACATTTTGAAAAATAAACATACAAGCGAAGCTGGGGTAGACCCTGGAGCATGACCATGACCAACTATTTCCGGGGCTAAAATTGCATGCGCCAAAGAAAAACTAGAAAGAAACATGTTGTGTTCGGGGGCTGGACATTTGAGTGGTAAAGATTTACGTGTACCAGCAGACCCTAAACATGTCGAAGCATTTCCGAGGCTGGAATTATGAGACTCACAAAATACCAGGACACCAGAACGATAATTATTTAACATCAAACTATGATCCTTAGGAGACGAAAGAAAGAACACTGAGCCAGAAAGAATAAATGGCGCAGGCAGGTGAAACCGGTGAAATACGCAAAGAAGTATTTTAACTTCAAGGCCCTGTTTCTCAATCATCAAATAAGGTTTATCTGACAGATAAAATATAAACTGGCCAAATTAAATAACCAATTTAATATGGCATGCATTTTAAAATAGCTACTTTTCAATTTGTTTGGTTCATAGGTTTATCTGTCAGATAAGGTTTACCTGGCAATTGTGAAACAAGGCCTAAGAATTACAATGTTATGTGCATATTCAGTAGGTCTGAGAATCGGCCAACAACTATTTTCCATCCCCCTAAATGTTAAGGGTGGTCCTCCCCTAAATTTTATTTTTTATTATTTAGACAAAAAAATGTTTTTATTTTTTTATGATACTACATCATACAAAAATACATACAACGATACCTAACCCTAAATATATTTTTTATTTTATATGGCAAAACAACATTTGCTGGGTCAGCTAGTATTAAACTATAAATAAAAGAATAATATAAGTACAACGCTAAACTGCTACTGATCTTATATCACACATTATAATTTCTTTTTACATACCTACCTGCACGCCCGCCAAGTTGGAAGTTTCCCGCGCTTTTTACTCTACAAAGTTTTATTAGTACCTGATTGCAATTTTTTTTTTTGTTTTTGTAACAACAGAGGTTTTTGCCGCTGAAAATCCATTTAAATTATTATATTATTTTACTCTTTCATTTTCGGAATAAATAAAAATGTTTCCCTAATTAACGGGGCACCGAGCTTTTTATACACAAAAACGCGCTTTTATAACGGTTGTTTGAAGTAGTAAACAATAAAATTAAAATCTAAGGAAATAAATTGGTATTATTGGCCATATATACTAGGCAGTATACACGATGAAAACACGATTTGATAAAGTTGGCTCGATAGAATAAATTCACAAAGTTACCTCTAAAAAACACAACAAACGCTTAGTACGGCGTGAATACTTCGCGAAAGGTCATCAGTTTTTTAATAATAACAAAACTACATGTTTTACACAACGTATACACTTTACATTTTCAAAATATGTATTTGTTTAACAATAAGAAGGAAATACCTAAATTCGCGCGAATTTTTCCCATTATAAGCAGAGCCGCCGCGCCGCCCTCCTGTCCGCTTTAGTCCGCCGTCGGCCATCGGACGGGGAGCTTGTGTCGCTTGCGCTCACGCGCGGATTTAATAACGTAACGAAGAAAATTGTATGAAAATGAATTGTAGCGTATTTGAAATGGGGAACAAAGTAAAGAAATCAAGACAGAGAAGGGGTTGGCGAAAAACCAATGCTAAATAAACGCTTGCATGAAGAAATGAATTAGGGTAAGGCCACCAAAATTGTCAAATATAATATCACAAAAGTAACACAACAGATTTTCTGTTACCGTTACACAAATGTAACCCAAAAGTAACACATCTTTTGCGTAAAGGTGGTTTCATAATGGTTAAATAAATAACCTTAAATAATACAAGATATTTTTTTGCTGTAGTAGTAATGAAATACGATTTTTAAACGATATACCTACTTACCTTAAATTGTAATAATGAACTCAAATAAAAACATGACACAAATCTGTCATACAGCATTTTTATTTATTTATTTTTTATGTAGGAACACACAATATACTAAAAATAAACTTTTTTCAAAAAATAAAACCGACTTCTAAACAAAAAAACCAAAGAGTATAAAATAACTTTAATTTCGGAACTCGGTGTTTTTGGTTGCTTTTTTGTTGTTGAACACACCGATTTCCGAAATTAAAGTTATTTTATACATTTTGGTTTTTTTGTTTAGAAGTCGGTTTTATTTTTTGAAAAAAGTTTATTTTCGGAGAACTCGGTGTTTTTGGTTGCTTTTTTGTTGTTGAACACACCGATTTCCGAAATTAAAGTTATTTTATACATTTTGGTTTTTTTGTTTAGAAGTCGGTTTTATTTTTTGTAAAAAGTTTAAGTATTTATTTTTCACTTTTTAGTGGTTCCCAGCTAAACATTCCCATCACAGCGTACGTGGTATAAATTGGTGTAAACAATAAACAAACATGCGATTTCAGCTATCCCGACAGATTTGCTATCATTTATTGAAATTAACAAAAAAACCGCTTGTTCGATTTCGATAAAAAATTTATGGGACCATTTGGGAAGTATACCCTTTCCAACAAAAAAAGAATTTTCCAAATCGGTTGGCAAGCGACGGAGTTATGCGCGAACAAACATTAAAAAAAAATACAAACATCCGAATTGAGAACCTCCTCCTTTTTTAGAAGTCGGTTAAAAATAGAAAATTTTGTACAGAAACCAAGAGCACAAAGATACTGCTTATTTCAATAGAAATTTCTTCCAGCAGAAAAGCTATTGCTTTTGATCTTGATATTTTTCAGGATTCGTTATTTTTAACTTTTCAATTTTTCAATCTTTCAATTTTCAGGGTAAATTTCATGGAAGACCGATTACAAAATTTATCAAACTCTAGAATTGCAAGTTCAGAAACTAATTATTTTTATGAAATAAGTGTTACTTTCATCCCAAACCAGATTTGTTGATAATTATAGAAATTATAATTACATCAAATGTTCTGTTTTATTATAGGATGCCAATTACACCGAAACAAAATTGTTGTCTTCCAGCAGAGATTCACTAAAAATAATTATATACTAACCGTTGGTATCGCACATAACAATTTTGCTGGCTTCTTTATTCCCGAAAAAGTCTTGCCATAACGAACAAAGTACTTACCGTGTAACTTCATTATCAGAAATTCAATAGAATCTGCCTGCAAAAACATACTTCGACTTTTAATTCTATTCTTGACACTTGACAGTTCAAAGAAAAATAATGTTACGTGTTTTGAAGACAAGTTATTAAAAGTCGCATGGTCCTCATATAACGTATTGTGTATGTCAGAGGTTCATTTAATGTTAGTCTGGCGGCTTTAGTTCTTTATGTGGCCTACCCAAATGTCTTACGATTTGCCGAACTTTGGCATTGTTCGGCAAATCGTTGTGCTCCATAAAGTTTTAAATTTGAGCTACATGATAACTGACAAATGCTTGCACTGTTTGGACAGGTCCACTCAAATCTCAAACGCCGGAGTACCCCAAGGCGGTGTCCTCTCCCCTCTAGTGTTCTCGCTATTTAGTACCGATATTCCCACTAGTACTAAGACACAGCTAGCTCTGTTTGCTAACGACACGGCGATCTATTGCTCCGGCAATAGCGAGAAGGCAATAGCCGGCCACCTCCAGAGATCCGCAAACGCACTAGGCGCTTGGTTCCGGAAATGGAGAGTGGAAGTCAACCCAGAGAAGAGTCAGGCGATCTTGTTTTACAAGCCCCAGACTCGTCTCTTCCCACCACGTCCCAGCCCAATCACGTTATTTGGCAAGCCGATCCCTTGGGTAGAGCAAGCCAAATATCTAGGTCTACTGAAAGCTTACTTTCGGAGAGCACATAAAGACGGTACGCAGTCGTGCCGTTTTCGCTCTCGGTAGGCTTCATTACATCCTGAATGCACGCAGCAAGCTATACCTGAAATGCAAACTACGCATTTTCACCACGTGCATACGCCCGATAATGACTTATGCGTGTATAGCCTTCGCCCACGCTAAGCCTCACCAGAGCCATAGGTTGCAGGTTATCCAAAATCGATTTCTTTGAAAGGTTACGGAGCCCCGTGGTACGTTAGGAATGAGTGACTCCATGTCGACCTCCGCATCCCCGCCATCAAACAGTTCATGATACGTTTTTCAAAGCGTTTCATAGAGTCCGCTGAAAAGCACCAGAACCCCCTTATCGTATCGGCTACCAGATACACGCCCTCCCAGATCAGCAAGATCCGCCGACCGCGACATACCCTTGTTGAGCCCGATGACCCCATCACCCAGAACCAAGAGAGTAGTAGGGAAACCAGTACTCTTAGGAAAAACAAACACAGACCGCGTTCCGTATACCGGCCTCGCCGACGAGGTACATTGCGACGCCCCCGTCAAAACCCTCTTTTGCCTAACGAGCCAGCCTGCGCCGCTGAGCCATTACCGTTAAATCACCAAAATAATATCAACCTGACCCAGCCTGTCCCTTGCTGCCCTCCCTCAATGACCCTGCTAAGCCGAGGCCCGTGTCCCACAGGGGATGCCCTTAGCGAGCGGTCATTTAGGTTTTAAGTAGTTTTTAGCCCTGGTTGGGGGCCTTAAATTCATTTGAGACCACCACAGGATTTATCGGTTAGGCAGTAACCAGCCTTAGTGTGCTGAACTGCGAGTGATGATACCGAGAGCTTTTTTCAAAAAAAAAAGCTCTCGGGATCATCGAAACATTGGACATCGTACGAACAACATATGCATAGAAACTGTCGCGTTCCGTATCGTTGAGTTGTATAGGTGTGCCTACAGTGTGTGATTCGCTAGTGTGACTGACTTGTTCGTGAATTGCAATCTGATTTGAACTGCAAACCGTTTCAATATTGCGGTATAACCAACACTACCCTTATTACGCCCACAGTACTAATTAAAATAAGCCTGATGCTAACGAGAGACAGACATACCTTCTCCGACAAGTACATTTGTGAAGTTAATTGAATATAGTTTATTCTTACACCAACTCAAATAGCTGTTTTTTATTAAAATCTGTCAAATTAACCGTCAAGTTACTGAATGGAATTAAAAGTCGAACCTTACGTACTAACGAAAGTAGTTTTTACTGAATCTACTTTGATGAATAAATAATTTGAAATTGAAAATAATAGGTCGACTACTGGGATTTTTACCCTACTTATATAGCCGATAAGTTATTATACGCGCGGCGCGCGGTCGGCGCTGCTCTCTTGCCGGTGTGCCTCACGCACACATACACGAAGCGCATAGAATACCTAAAATCGATTAGCGCTAGAAACTCGGTGCGCCCTTAAGGCGAAAAACATTTATTATTATCAAATTATTTATCATTCACAATATTTCGTTATAAAATATTTGCATTTTATCACTAAAATTAAAATTTTGAAGTAGGCTGTATGGCTATTATGTAATCAATCACCTTAATTGAGAGGGCTAACGGCCGAAACCAATAACCGATCTATCGCATACTGGAGATAGAAAAACAAATGAAACAACAGACAAATTATATAGGTTTTCTGTTGTTTCTTTTGTTTTTCTATCTCCAGTATGCGATAGATCGGTTATTGGGTTCGGCCGTTAGAGAAATCGATCCCGGGATCCCGGTCGTGTTTTAGTACCGAAATTTTCGGGATAAAATTTAATGATTTTTGGGGTTGATACATTTTTTAAATAAATCAATAAAAATGCGCGTGAAACGAAACGCACTTACCTTGGGGTGACGTTTTGACAGCCATGTTGTTTACACCATTGACCTATAACAGTATGGACTGGATATACCTACGAAAAAAGGGTGCATACCTACAGAACATAAAATGGCTGCCATTGCTAGGGTTGAGTCAATCAAGGTGTTACTACAACGAGTATCGATACTAGTTACGAGTTCCACTAATTTATCACGTTTGGATCATACCTCATATTATGTACTTAATTAAAATCCGTTGTAATAGTAACAGAAAAAGATGAGTAGGTTATCTTACTTTCTGCTATCTATACAAATAAGTGAAATTGAAGTGTTTGTCCCGGCTAATCTCTGAAATAGCTGTACAAATATTGACGGGATTTTTACAGGCAGATATGTTACAAGGAGTAACTAAGGCTACTTTTATTTTAGAGAAATAATTAGGGTACCGCGCAAAAAAAAAGCATTAAAATTATTTTTGCTTTTGGTAGCCACGACCCTTAGCCTCTAACCATTTTTTCTGTAAGCCTTCATTTTTAGGAAACCTATAAAAATTAAAGTATTTTTAAATCACTTTGGTTAGAGATGCTAATATGTAACTAAAACAAAAATAAAACATTATAAGCTAGGTGCACGGTTCCAATTAGCTGTTTCCTATGGAGAAGTGCCGGCAAGAAACTCCATGATTACTCTTTTAGAGATAATTAGCATTTTCAATGTTTTCTTCAGATTTACGTAAAATATTTTGATTTTGGTGTGAAGTGTGAATCACAGGCCGGACCTAGCTAGGTCACTCGGACCGAATAAGACGCAGGATTATTTATGTTAACATCACAGAATATACCGATATCGTTCCAGCGGAGGAACTAGTTTCGTATTACCGCAAGTCGGCAACGGTACAACACTATTTCATTATGTAAACAAACGAATGAATAAACAAATATAATAAAAAGGCCTGTTATGTGGAAATGAACCCAAATATCAATACTTTAGCCATAAATTCATGATTGCGTTACAATACTATCACCGAATGTGTATTATTGTGTGTATTAATGCATGAAAACCAGCTACTAACCTGTGAAAAGACAATTGAGGTTGATTTTGATTGTTTCTTGCACCACACTTCACAACACAACACACAGGCATGTTGGATTTATGTTTTCCAACATTTACTGCAGTTTTAAACGTAAAATTCCTCGTAGTTTTCTCGCAAATCTCAATAATATTAGAAGTAAACAACCATTTGACAGCGTAACTACCATGAATTTGTAACATAATATGGCTGCAACGGCACTTACCTACAACTGTCTCTACATCACGACAAAATGTTGCCATAATTAGCAACAACTTAAATATAGTTGTCTCTTTTATCAAATAGGATTATCTCACTAGAAAGAATGAGACATAACGATATTTCAAGTTCTGAATCATATTTCACTCATATTTATATAAGCAAATGTATGTATAGAATAACGCAGCATCTCCATATTATTCCTACGTCAATGGTTTACACAGCTGATTTAATTTGTTTTTGCTTACGACCGGTACCGGATTATGCGTAAGTTTGTAAAAAATCCCGTTTTGTGGGAATCCTAAATAAATATTTTTCTTTCTTTCTTTCTTCCGAGCCACAGCCTCACGTATAATGAGCAACATATGTAGCTCACTTGTATCATAATGTACTAAACATTTGTAAATGATAACACAATCAGGGATATAAATATAGATATACTTCAATTACACAATAATCAAATGAAAATGAAAAATAGCCATAGATATGAACTTACTTTTTAATAATGTTTTACAATGTAATATTATACATTATTCCTGTCCGATGTTAGTTGAATTCCTCTATTTATATAAAACAGGCACTTTTTATCAACCTCGTCAAGTCACAACATTGGCTTACATAGGGACTTGTATAGCAATCAATGATTATCTATAATTATTTAGCAACATGTAGCGATTTGCTAATTACTAACTATATAACAATTTGCAATTCAGAAGAATAACCTAGTTAGAGGGTCCATCCCGCACAATGATAGGTGAGCTAATCGATTGCGAGTCAATCAAAAATATTAGAAAATACGAAGTATTATAGTAAGTAAATATAATAGTGCTCAGTGTAACAGTGTATGTCTCTCTCCATATTCATGGCAAATATAAAAATAAATGGAATGGCTTCACTATGCACTTATCTCGAAACCTAGGGACAATACAGGCGTGGCTAGCGCGGGTGACACCCGCACAGTCGGCCAGCAGGCGGGCGTCACCCGGGCGGCGGCGGCGGCAGATCTGAATAGGCTTGCTTCTGCGTTAGATGTGCGAGTGCGCGCTCAGTTCATGTCGACGTCGGGCTTTTGCTCGAAGTCGTCCTGCTCGCGGTACTGCATGTCGTCCAACTCTTCGACTTCCAGGTACTCCACCTCGCCCTCCATGTCCTCTCCCTCCTGGGAGTCGTTGCCTTCCTCCTGTAACACGACATCACAAGAAAGTTGTAGTTGGAACTCGGAAAAGTATCAGATCTCTGCAATGAGGACATGCTTTTGGGAATCATCATTTTATAGAGACCTACTTTTGAATCCGATGTCACAGCACTGCAGTCTGTAACTAGAACACATAGAGGAGTGAAATCTTTCAAAACATTGAAAGTGACTGAAATTGTTTAATAAATTCGGTTACTGAATTTAATATTTGAAATTAAGAATGTGCCTTACTTTCATGTCAAAAATTTACAGACTTTTCAGGCAAAAACAAATTGATATAATCAACGACGTCAAAATCTCAATTGATACTGCATCATGAGATCAGCACAAACTCGCTAAGTTCTCATAACCATTGCCATATTATCAAATTATCTAGATTTTAGAAAACAGTAAAATTGTCTCTCGTTTATGAAATAATCATCCATCGATCTATCCATTTTTAAAAATTGAATGTGTAAAGTGTCTATTTACAGTGAAATAAATAACAAGAGCCGTACCTGCGCGGCGCGCTGCAGGTGTCGCTGGGCGCGGTGCACGCGCGCGTGGCGCCGCCGCCGAGCCGAACCTGCGCACACGCTACGTATGTATGACATAGACCGTACCTGCGCGGCGCGCTGCAGGTGTCGCTGGGCGCGGTGCACGCGCGCGTGGCGCCGCCGCCGAGCCGAACCTGCGCACACGCTACGTATGTATGACATAGACCGTACCTGCGCGGCGCGCTGCAGGTGTCGCTGGGCGCGGTGCACGCGCGCGTGGCGCCGCCGCCGAGCCGAACCTGCGCACACGCTACGTATGTATGACATAGACCGTACCTGCGCGGCGCGCTGCAGGTGTCGCTGGGCGCGGTGCACGCGCGCGTGGCGCCGCCGCGCCGCCGCCGAGCCGAACCTGCGCACACGCTACGTATGTATGACATAGACCGTACCTGCGCGGCGCGCTGCAGGTGTCGCTGGGCGCGGTGCACGCGCGCGTGGCGCCGCCGCGCCGCCGCCGAGCCGAACCTGCGCACACGCTACGTATGTATGACATAGACCGTACCTGCGCGGCGCGCTGCAGGTGTCGCTGGGCGCGGTGCACGCGCGCGTGGCGCCGCCGCGCCGCCGCCGAGCCGAACCTGCGCACACGCTACGTATGTATGACATAGACCGTACCTGCGCGGCGCGCTGCAGGTGTCGCTGGGCGCGGTGCACGCGCGCGTGGCGCCGCCGCGCCGCCGCCGAGCCGAACCTGCGCACACGCTACGTATGTATGACATAGACCGTACCTGCGCGGCGCGCTGCAGGTGTCGCTGGGCGCGGTGCACGCGCGCGTGGCGCCGCCGCGCCGCCGCCGAGCCGAACCTGCGCACACGCTACGTATGTATGACATAGACCGTACCTGCGCGGCGCGCTGCAGGTGTCGCTGGGCGCGGTGCACGCGCGCGTGGCGCCGCCGCGCCGCCGCCGAGCCGAACCTGCGCACACGCTACGTATGTATGACATAGACCGTACCTGCGCGGCGCGCTGCAGGTGTCGCTGGGCGCGGTGCACGCGCGCGTGGCGCCGCCGCGCCGCCGCCGAGCCGAACCTGCGCACACGCTACGTATGTATGACATAGACCGTACCTGCGCGGCGCGCTGCAGGTGTCGCTGGGCGCGGTGCACGCGCGCGTGGCGCCGCCGCCGAGCCGAACCTGCGCACACGCTACGTATGTATGACATAGACCGTACCTGCGCGGCGCGCTGCAGGTGTCGCTGGGCGCGGTGCACGCGCGCGTGGCGCCGCCGCGCCGCCGCCGAGCCGAACCTGCGCACACGCTACGTATGTATGACATAGACCGTACCTGCGCGGCGCGCTGCAGGTGTCGCTGGGCGCGGTGCACGCGCGCGTGGCGCCGCCGCCGAGCCGAACCTGCGCACACGCTACGTATGTATGACATAGACCGTACCTGCGCGGCGCGCTGCAGGTGTCGCTGGGCGCGGTGCACGCGCGCGTGGCGCCGCCGCCGAGCCGAACCTGCGCACACGCTACGTATGTATGACATAGACCGTACCTGCGCGGCGCGCTGCAGGTGTCGCTGGGCGCGGTGCACGCGCGCGTGGCGCCGCCGCGCCGCCGCCGAGCCGAACCTGCGCACACGCTACGTATGTATGACATAGACCGTACCTGCGCGGCGCGCTGCAGGTGTCGCTGGGCGCGGTGCACGCGCGCGTGGCGCCGCCGCCGAGCCGAACCTGCGCACACGCTACGTATGTATGACATAGACCGTACCTGCGCGGCGCGCTGCAGGTGTCGCTGGGCGCGGTGCACGCGCGCGTGGCGCCGCCGCCGAGCCGAACCTGCGCACACGCTACGTATGTATGACATAGACCGTACCTGCGCGGCGCGCTGCAGGTGTCGCTGGGCGCGGTGCACGCGCGCGTGGCGCCGCCGCGCCGCCGCCGAGCCGAACCTGCGCACACGCTACGTATGTATGACATAGACCGTACCTGCGCGGCGCGCTGCAGGTGTCGCTGGGCGCGGTGCACGCGCGCGTGGCGCCGCCGCGCCGCCGCCGAGCCGAACCTGCGCACACGCTACGTATGTATGACATAGACCGTACCTGCGCGGCGCGCTGCAGGTGTCGCTGGGCGCGGTGCACGCGCGCGTGGCGCCGCCGCCGAGCCGAACCTGCGCACACGCTACGTATGTATGACATAGACCGTACCTGCGCGGCGCGCTGCAGGTGTCGCTGGGCGCGGTGCACGCGCGCGTGGCGCCGCCGCGCCGCCGCCGAGCCGAACCTGCGCACACGCTACGTATGTATGACATAGACCGTACCTGCGCGGCGCGCTGCAGGTGTCGCTGGGCGCGGTGCACGCGCGCGTGGCGCCGCCGCGCCGCCGCCGAGCCGAACCTGCGCACACGCTACGTATGTATGACATAGACCGTACCTGCGCGGCGCGCTGCAGGTGTCGCTGGGCGCGGTGCACGCGCGCGTGGCGCCGCCGCCGAGCCGAACCTGCGCACACGCTACGTATGTATGACATAGACCGTACCTGCGCGGCGCGCTGCAGGTGTCGCTGGGCGCGGTGCACGCGCGCGTGGCGCCGCCGCGCCGCCGCCGAGCCGAACCTGCGCACACGCTACGTATGTATGACATAGACCGTACCTGCGCGGCGCGCTGCAGGTGTCGCTGGGCGCGGTGCACGCGCGCGTGGCGCCGCCGCGCCGCCGCCGAGCCGAACCTGCGCACACGCTACGTATGTATGACATAGACCGTACCTGCGCGGCGCGCTGCAGGTGTCGCTGGGCGCGGTGCACGCGCGCGTGGCGCCGCCGCGCCGCCGCCGAGCCGAACCTGCGCACACGCTACGTATGTATGACATAGACCGTACCTGCGCGGCGCGCTGCAGGTGTCGCTGGGCGCGGTGCACGCGCGCGTGGCGCCGCCGCCGAGCCGAACCTGCGCACACGCTACGTATGTATGACATAGACCGTACCTGCGCGGCGCGCTGCAGGTGTCGCTGGGCGCGGTGCACGCGCGCGTGGCGCCGCCGCGCCGCCGCCGAGCCGAACCTGCGCACACGCTACGTATGTATGACATAGACCGTACCTGCGCGGCGCGCTGCAGGTGTCGCTGGGCGCGGTGCACGCGCGCGTGGCGCCGCCGCGCCGCCGCCGAGCCGAACCTGCGCACACGCTACGTATGTATGACATAGACCGTACCTGCGCGGCGCGCTGCAGGTGTCGCTGGGCGCGGTGCACGCGCGCGTGGCGCCGCCGCGCCGCCGCCGAGCCGAACCTGCGCACACGCTACGTATGTATGACATAGACCGTACCTGCGCGGCGCGCTGCAGGTGTCGCTGGGCGCGGTGCACGCGCGCGTGGCGCCGCCGCGCCGCCGCCGAGCCGAACCTGCGCACACGCTACGTATGTATGACATAGACCGTACCTGCGCGGCGCGCTGCAGGTGTCGCTGGGCGCGGTGCACGCGCGCGTGGCGCCGCCGCGCCGCCGCCGAGCCGAACCTGCGCACACGCTACGTATGTATGACATAGACCGTACCTGCGCGGCGCGCTGCAGGTGTCGCT
Source organism: Hecatera dysodea (assembly GCA_905332915.2). Taxonomy (NCBI): domain Eukaryota; kingdom Metazoa; phylum Arthropoda; class Insecta; order Lepidoptera; family Noctuidae; genus Hecatera; species Hecatera dysodea. Next base: position 18,354,738 of record HG995308.1, on the reverse strand, counting down.
GGGCGCGGTGCACGCGCGCGTGGCGCCGCCGCGCCGCCGCCGAGCCGAACCTGCGCACACGCTACGTATGTATGACATAGACCGTACCTGCGCGGCGCGCTGCAGGTGTCGCTGGGCGCGGTGCACGCGCGCGTGGCGCCGCCGCGCCGCCGCCGAGCCGAACCTGCGCACACGCTACGTATGTATGACATAGACCGTACCTGCGCGGCGCGCTGCAGGTGTCGCTGGGCGCGGTGCACGCGCGCGTGGCGCCGCCGCCGAGCCGAACCTGCGCACACGCTACGTATGTATGACATAGACCGTACCTGCGCGGCGCGCTGCAGGTGTCGCTGGGCGCGGTGCACGCGCGCGTGGCGCCGCCGCGCCGCCGCCGAGCCGAACCTGCGCACACGCTACGTATGTATGACATAGACCGTACCTGCGCGGCGCGCTGCAGGTGTCGCTGGGCGCGGTGCACGCGCGCGTGGCGCCGCCGCGCCGCCGCCGAGCCGAACCTGCGCACACGCTACGTATGTATGACATAGACCGTACCTGCGCGGCGCGCTGCAGGTGTCGCTGGGCGCGGTGCACGCGCGCGTGGCGCCGCCGCCGAGCCGAACCTGCGCACACGCTACGTATGTATGACATAGACCGTACCTGCGCGGCGCGCTGCAGGTGTCGCTGGGCGCGGTGCACGCGCGCGTGGCGCCGCCGCCGAGCCGAACCTGCGCACACGCTACGTATGTATGACATAGACCGTACCTGCGCGGCGCGCTGCAGGTGTCGCTGGGCGCGGTGCACGCGCGCGTGGCGCCGCCGCGCCGCCGCCGAGCCGAACCTGCGCACACGCTACGTATGTATGACATAGACCGTACCTGCGCGGCGCGCTGCAGGTGTCGCTGGGCGCGGTGCACGCGCGCGTGGCGCCGCCGCGCCGCCGCCGAGCCGAACCTGCGCACACGCTACGTATGTATGACATAGACCGTACCTGCGCGGCGCGCTGCAGGTGTCGCTGGGCGCGGTGCACGCGCGCGTGGCGCCGCCGCGCCGCCGCCGAGCCGAACCTGCGCACACGCTACGTATGTATGACATAGACCGTACCTGCGCGGCGCGCTGCAGGTGTCGCTGGGCGCGGTGCACGCGCGCGTGGCGCCGCCGCGCCGCCGCCGAGCCGAACCTGCGCACACGCTACGTATGTATGACATAGACCGTACCTGCGCGGCGCGCTGCAGGTGTCGCTGGGCGCGGTGCACGCGCGCGTGGCGCCGCCGCGCCGCCGCCGAGCCGAACCTGCGCACACGCTACGTATGTATGACATAGACCGTACCTGCGCGGCGCGCTGCAGGTGTCGCTGGGCGCGGTGCACGCGCGCGTGGCGCCGCCGCGCCGCCGCCGAGCCGAACCTGCGCACACGCTACGTATGTATGACATAGACCGTACCTGCGCGGCGCGCTGCAGGTGTCGCTGGGCGCGGTGCACGCGCGCGTGGCGCCGCCGCGCCGCCGCCGAGCCGAACCTGCGCACACGCTACGTATGTATGACATAGACCGTACCTGCGCGGCGCGCTGCAGGTGTCGCTGGGCGCGGTGCACGCGCGCGTGGCGCCGCCGCCGAGCCGAACCTGCGCACACGCTACGTATGTATGACATAGACCGTACCTGCGCGGCGCGCTGCAGGTGTCGCTGGGCGCGGTGCACGCGCGCGTGGCGCCGCCGCGCCGCCGCCGAGCCGAACCTGCGCACACGCTACGTATGTATGACATAGACCGTACCTGCGCGGCGCGCTGCAGGTGTCGCTGGGCGCGGTGCACGCGCGCGTGGCGTCGCCGCCGAGCCGAACCTGCGCACACGCTACGTATGTATGACATAGACCGTACCTGCGCGGCGCGCTGCAGGTGTCGCTGGGCGCGGTGCACGCGCGCGTGGCGCCGCCGCGCCGCCGCCGAGCCGAACCTGCGCACACGCTACGTATGTATGACATAGACCGTACCTGCGCGGCGCGCTGCAGGTGTCGCTGGGCGCGGTGCACGCGCGCGTGGCGCCGCCGCGCCGCCGCCGAGCCGAACCTGCGCACACGCTACGTATGTATGACATAGACCGTACCTGCGCGGCGCGCTGCAGGTGTCGCTGGGCGCGGTGCACGCGCGCGTGGCGTCGCCGCCGAGCCGAACCTGCGCACACGCTACGTATGTATGACATAGACCGTACCTGCGCGGCGCGCTGCAGGTGTCGCTGGGCGCGGTGCACGCGCGCGTGGCGCCGCCGCGCCGCCGCCGAGCCGAACCTGCGCACACGCTACGTATGTATGACATAGACCGTACCTGCGCGGCGCGCTGCAGGTGTCGCTGGGCGCGGTGCACGCGCGCGTGGCGCCGCCGCGCCGCCGCCGAGCCGAACCTGCGCACACGCTACGTATGTATGACATAGACCGTACCTGCGCGGCGCGCTGCAGGTGTCGCTGGGCGCGGTGCACGCGCGCGTGGCGCCGCCGCGCCGCCGCCGCGCCGAACCTGCGCACACGCTACGTATGTATGACATAGACCGTACCTGCGCGGCGCGCTGCAGGTGTCGCTGGGCGCGGTGCACGCGCGCGTGGCGCCGCCGCGCCGCCGCCGAGCCGAACCTGCGCACACGCTCTCTATGACGACATGACACGCCTGCTGCCGGCCTGCCGCGCTGAGCACGGCCCACACGGTGCTCATACGATATAGATAGCATAATATGCATTATCAGCCTTTTAACGTTCCCACTGCTGGGACACAGGCCTGCTCTCTAGGAGAGGGAATGGGCCGTAATTCAGCACGCGGGCCCAGTGCGGGCTGGTGAATGTCACATGTCTTATAACTTTTGGTTCTAGGACATGCCGGTTTCCTCTCGATGTTTTCCTTCACCGTTTTGAGAGCAGTGGTGATGAAATTAATTAAACAAAGTAATGCCCCTAGCTGAGTTTGAACCCGCGACCTACAAATACGTAAGTCGGGGCCGTTACCACTCGGCCACCATGGCGGTGTTAGATACCCATGTAACACCGCCCGCAATGCTCGTGGTGTACAAAAAAGTTTCATGATAAGGCCCCTCGCCCACGGCGACTTTTTGTAGCGATGCAGTCGCGATGCTGTCGCGCGTAGGCATCGATACAGACGCGAAGCTGTCGCTAGCTGTGTCTCACTCGCCCACGGGACCAGATTAAGTCGCGATACAAACGCGATTCGGTCGCGATACAAACGCGATTCGATCGCGATTCAAACGCAATTCAGTCGCGATACTATCGCGATTCGGTCGGAATGCAGTTACGACACAAAAATACCTTGAATCAGTACAGTTGCAAGATGAACTCCGTTGAGGCAACATTTGTCACGTCCGACGCGGTCGCGCGTTTGTATCGATACAATCGCGATACAGTAGCGCGTTAGTAGCGCGTTGCAAATGTGTATCGATACAATCGCGATGCAGTAGCGCATTAGTAGTGCGTTGCAAATGCGACTAACACGCGTTAGAAGAGATGTAAACGCGCGACTGCATCGCTACAAAAAGTCGCCGTGGGCGAGGGGCCTAAATGTTCGGTATCACACATAAACAACTTATATGACTATTTTAGAAAAAGTTATTTTGAAAAACACTTTAAAAACTACACTTACGTTTATTATAGTTTATGAAACTGACATAAAAAAAAATATTATAAAACATTAGTGATCTTCAATAAAATTAAAATAGTAGTTTATGAAACTGCTGATTATTATTGGGGTATTAACTTTTCAAATCTCGCCTGCAGTTTCATGTATAAACTCACACAAATATTTTAATAGCCTTTGTTCTGTGACAGCATCATGAATTCCTATTTAACTTTTACTGTAATAAATAGTACGGATGTGTATAAAGCCTGTCATTAAGGTTAGGCTTTTCTTTCGATACCAACATTAAAAAAATGAAAAAAAAAAAACAAGTGCAATTCACACGTGGTAGAAGTGAAACCTTCAAAAATTTTGGCTTCAAGATAATGAGACGAAGCGACAGTAAAAAGAGACAGACACATGAATTTATGTGTCTGTCTCTTTTTACTGTCGCTTTTTCGTTTCATAAACTTTCAAATCACAACGATGCCAAAGAAGTTTTCACTTCAAAAAAATCGTTACAATTCTGAGAGTGGATAAGTTGATGAGCATCACTGGATGACAATATGTAACATGTTACTGACGTGCGGCCGCAGTCGTCGCACGTGGAGGCGGAGGCCTGCTCGGGCCGCTCGGGCTCCTCGGGCTCCTCGTCGGGCACGTCGCTCGTGTGGCACTTGCGGATGTGCGCCATCAAGTTACTCCTGCAACGATCCAAGCGGGGGTTACTCAACGATATACAGACGAAAACTACTTGTTCTTCGTATTGATGATGTCGTGTTCGAGACACGACGACGGGAGGTATCAAATGACTTCACGCGCTCTAGGCAGAGTGGAAGGGAGTGTCAGACCCCTACTGACTAAAGCCTAACCGTGTTCCTCCTAGTGCCCTTTACGTTCCAGGGCCGTGGTGACTCTTTTCAACAAATTCCTAAACCCTAGCAGGCACTGACCCTATGAGGGCCTCAGCACTGGCCTCATAACAGTATTGGTGTATTCCCGTTCCTCCACTCGACTTCGCCCCCCGAGGGGGACGAACGGGAATTCGTTATTTATTTTCCCGATGGTCCCTCTAAATTTTTTAGGGGACGAATGGGAATAATTTATTAATACTTTTTTTAGGTCTATTGCTCCCCACCAAATAATATAAGACTGGTGGTTTTAATTGGTAAAAAAAAAACAAATTTGAAATAAATATCAGTCATTTATTAAGGAATAAAAATCACAGAATCAACTTTGCGATAACTCGTAATATTTTTAACCGACTTCTAAAAAAGGAGGAGGTTCTTAATTCGGATGTTTGTATTTTTTTTTAATGTTTGTTCGCGCATAACTCCGTCGCTTGCCAACCGATTTGAAAAATTCTTTTTTGTTGGAAAGGGTATACTTACTTCCCAAATGGTCCAATGAAAATTTTATCGAAATCGAACAAGCGGTGTTTTTGTTTATTTCAATAAATGATAGCAAATCTGTCGGGGTAGCTGAAATCGCATGTTAGTTTATTGTTTACACCAATTTATACCACGTACGCTGTGATGGGTATGTTTAGCTGGGAGTGAACCACTAAAAAGTGAAAAATAAAACCCTTTTAAAATAAAAAACAAAAAATAAAACCGACTTCTAACGTTTTACGTTTTACATTATGTATTGACTCATTATTTTAACACATAAATAGGGTCAGTAAATTACTGCACAAATCTTTTTAGTGGGACGAATGGCACTAATCGAAGAACATATTCCCATTCGTCCCCTCTTGAATTAGGATTGGGACGATCGGGAACAAATTAAATATTATTTTTGTAAATTCCCGTTCGTCCCCCTTGGGGGACGAAGTCGAGGGGACGAACGGGAATACAGCACAGTATTCAGTTCAGTTTTTCTTTGTACGCGTGGTACTTACAATCTAGTAATTTTTATTTTTAAAAGCTTTTATTTAACTTGCAATGTATGTATGTATGTATGTATGGTATGTACATGCATGTACATAACATGCATAGCATAGCATGTAAACAACCATTAAAATATCTTTTTCAATTTTTTTTTCTTTTTTTTTGTGTGAAATTTTAATGGTTGTTTTCCCGAAGCGAAATGAGTTTGTATCGGTAATACAATCGATGTATATATATAAAAAATATTAGACTCTATAAATGGCAGATTAACAATTGTGATAAACAAAACTCGAAAGCGACTTGCACCAACAGTACCTAGTGCATCGCGCGATATGTAGGTACGCGGAACGCGGGGGCGGGCGCGCGGTTGGCCTGTACCTACGGCCGCGCGGTCGTTGCACTTTACGTATTAATCAGCTGATCACTACTTCTGACTTAATAAAACACAGAACCCAATAAGTTATTCAAATTTTTCATTCATACTTTTACGGGCTTAGGACCGTCATAAATACTTTTTTGCCTACAACTTACAAATCACTGAGAAACGAATAAAAATCAAGAAAGTTATCTTTTAAAAAAGTCTGATTTAGATAATTGAGTATTTAAAGCGTACTTAAAAGATGGAATCAACCTATTTACAATTATTTTGATTACCTAACCTACTTTTAAATGATTATTTACAAGGTACGAGTAAGTACTTACATTTCTCGGTAGCGGCGTAATTGTTCGAAATGCAAACCACATGAGTAAAGAAACGGAACAGAGACCAAGCTTCCTAAGAACGTGCAAAATTGTTACCTATTTTGGTAGGGTTGTCACAATGGGTTATGACAAATTAAACAAAACATTTTGTTAAATAGTTTTATTATTCAGTATGATAGAATACTTTATATTACTCGAATGTTTTTCTTTTTATAATTTTAAGTTTTTGAATAATTTATTGTTTCTTTTAATGGTGTGGTAAATAATATAACATGCTACTAACCGTTAAAGAGTTCCCTCGTAAGGAGACAATTCTGGCTGCAACATCAGTTCATGATAAAAATCGTTCTAAACTATCAAAATTAACATACATAATTCCTACCTACCTACTACATACCAACCCACTCACATACCTACAAATGTTTAATAAAAGCTTGTAATAACAATAAAAAGGTAAAACACACCGTGTAGTACTACTTTCTTCTTATCAAAAATGATCATACAATAAGATACTTGAAAAAATAATAGTCAAAAAAGCGTCCACTGTCGCACTTATCAACGCGTCGCTTGTTTGGTGTTCCTTACACCGAACTTTAAGAGGGCTGTCACGGTCCACTAGCGCCGCCAATAGAAAAAAAATCTTATCTCGTAAATAAAACCAAAAATGCTAAATGTAATCAGAACATTCCCTAAAAAAGCAATAAAGTATTTGTATAACACATTGTCAACACTTTAAATGTTGTAGTTTAGCTAAAATTGGCGTTCAAAACAAAAACGGCCGTTTTATTTTTAAACGTCAAATTTAGCTAAACTGCAATTTTCGAGTTAAGATTTTTTTTCTATTGGCGGCGCTAGTGGACCGTGAAAGCCCTCTTAAATTAAAAAAAATGTAATGACGATTCATTTTTGAAAAGATGTCGATAACGTATTACACTTATGACGTTCGCGGAAGGACTAAGCGCAGAGCGCAATATTTTGGCGGCATCCGCGGCATCTTTTTATGTTGCCGCTTGCCGCGTGCGCGCAGGCTATGTAATGCCGTATCACCATCCACGAGAGCTTATTTTGTTCTGAACATTTATTATTCACTGTTCCTTTGTAATTTGCCGACAGCGCGCGGCGGCGCGTGCGTCTCATGTAGGTATCTACCTACGTTATGTCTAGTGCACTACTACTGGGGCGGCGGTCTAGGCTCACGTCGCCTCATGCTACCAATTAAAAAAAAAAAAACCCCTCGGCCCTACTGCACGGCGGCGACTTACCTGGTACCGAAGCGCAGGATGCAGCCGTCGTAGCCGCACACGAACTGCTTGGCCTGGCGGTGGCGCAGCAGGTGCGCCGACAGCAGCTCGGGCGTGTCGCACGTGCGGAAGCACTGCGGGCACACGTGCGGCGCGCGCGCCTGGCGCCCGTGCGCCGCCGCGCAGTGCGCCGCCAGCGCCGCGCGCTCCGCCAGCAGCACGCCTGCGGGCACGAGCCATGGAGCGAGGGGAACACTAAACTGTACAAGCGGGCACACGTGCGGCGCGCGCGCCTGGCGCCCGTGCGCCGCCGCGCAGTGCGCCGCCAGCGCCGCGCGCTCCGCCAGCAGCACGCCTGCGGGCACGAGCCATGGAGCGAGGGGAACACTAAACTGTACAAGCGGGCACACGTGCGGCGCGCGCGCCTGGCGCCCGTGCGCCGCCGCGCAGTGCGCCGCCAGCGCCGCGCGCTCCGCCAGCAGCACGCCTGCGGGCACGAGCCATGGAGCGAGGGGAACACTAAACTGTACAAGCGGGCACACGTGCGGCGCGCGCGCCTGGCGCCCGTGCGCCGCCGCGCAGTGCGCCGCCAGCGCCGCGCGCTCCGCCAGCAGCACGCCTGCGGGCACGAGCCATGGAGCGAGGGGAACACTAAACTGTACAAGCGGGCACACGTGCGGCGCGCGCGCCTGGCGCCCGTGCGCCGCCGCGCAGTGCGCCGCCAGCGCCGCGCGCTCCGCCAGCAGCACGCCTGCGGGCACGAGCCATGGAGCGAGGGGAACACTAAACTGTACAAGCGGGCACACGTGCGGCGCGCGCGCCTGGCGCCCGTGCGCCGCCGCGCAGTGCGCCGCCAGCGCCGCGCGCTCCGCCAGCAGCACGCCTGCGGGCACGAGCCATGGAGCGAGGGGAACACTAAACTGTACAAGCGGGCACACGTGCGGCGCGCGCGCCTGGCGCCCGTGCGCCGCCGCGCAGTGCGCCGCCAGCGCCGCGCGCTCCGCCAGCAGCACGCCTGCGGGCACGAGCCATGGAGCGAGGGGAACACTAAACTGTACAAGCGGGCACACGTGCGGCGCGCGCGCCTGGCGCCCGTGCGCCGCCGCGCAGTGCGCCGCCAGCGCCGCGCGCTCCGCCAGCAGCACGCCTGCGGGCACGAGCCATGGAGCGAGGGGAACACTAAACTGTACAAGCGGGCACACGTGCGGCGCGCGCGCCTGGCGCCCGTGCGCCGCCGCGCAGTGCGCCGCCAGCGCCGCGCGCTCCGCCAGCAGCACGCCTGCGGGCACGAGCCATGGAGCGAGGGGAACACTAAACTGTACAAGCGGGCACACGTGCGGCGCGCGCGCCTGGCGCCCGTGCGCCGCCGCGCAGTGCGCCGCCAGCGCCGCGCGCTCCGCCAGCAGCACGCCTGCGGGCACGAGCCATGGAGCGAGGGGAACACTAAACTGTACAAGCGGGCACACGTGCGGCGCGCGCGCCTGGCGCCCGTGCGCCGCCGCGCAGTGCGCCGCCAGCGCCGCGCGCTCCGCCAGCAGCACGCCTGCGGGCACGAGCCATGGAGCGAGGGGAACACTAAACTGTACAAGCGGGCACACGTGCGGCGCGCGCGCCTGGCGCCCGTGCGCCGCCGCGCAGTGCGCCGCCAGCGCCGCGCGCTCCGCCAGCAGCACGCCTGCGGGCACGAGCCATGGAGCGAGGGGAACACTAAACTGTACAAGCGGGCACACGTGCGGCGCGCGCGCCTGGCGCCCGTGCGCCGCCGCGCAGTGCGCCGCCAGCGCCGCGCGCTCCGCCAGCAGCACGCCTGCGGGCACGAGCCATGGAGCGAGGGGAACACTAAACTGTACAAGCGGGCACACGAGCGGCGCGCGCGCCTGGCGCCCGTGCGCCGCCGCGCAGTGCGCCGCCAGCGCCGCGCGCTCCGCCAGCAGCACGCCTGCGGGCACGAGCCATGGAGCGAGGGGAACACTAAACTGTACAAGCGGGCACACGTGCGGCGCGCGCGCCTGGCGCCCGTGCGCCGCCGCGCAGTGCGCCGCCAGCGCCGCGCGCTCCGCCAGCAGCACGCCTGCGGGCACGAGCCATGGAGCGAGGGGAACACTAAACTGTACAAGCGGGCACACGTGCGGCGCGCGCGCCTGGCGCCCGTGCGCCGCCGCGCAGTGCGCCGCCAGCGCCGCGCGCTCCGCCAGCAGCACGCCTGCGGGCACGAGCCATGGAGCGAGGGGAACACTAAACTGTACAAGCGGGCACACGTGCGGCGCGCGCGCCTGGCGCCCGTGCGCCGCCGCGCAGTGCGCCGCCAGCGCCGCGCGCTCCGCCAGCAGCACGCCTGCGGGCACGAGCCATGGAGCGAGGGGAACACTAAACTGTACAAGCGGGCACACGTGCGGCGCGCGCGCCTGGCGCCCGTGCGCCGCCGCGCAGTGCGCCGCCAGCGCCGCGCGCTCCGCCAGCAGCACGCCTGCGGGCACGAGCCATGGAGCGAGGGGAACACTAAACTGTACAAGCGGGCACACGTGCGGCGCGCGCGCCTGGCGCCCGTGCGCCGCCAGCGCCGCGCGCTCCGCCAGCAGCACGCCTGCGGGCACGAGCCATGGAGCGAGGGGAACACTAAACTGTACAAGCGGGCACACGTGCGGCGCGCGCGCCTGGCGCCCGTGCGCCGCCGCGCAGTGCGCCGCCAGCGCCGCGCGCTCCGCCAGCAGCACGCCTGCGGGCACGAGCCATGGAGCGAGGGGAACACTAAACTGTACAAGCGGGCACACGTGCGGCGCGCGCGCCTGGCGCCCGTGCGCCGCCGCGCAGTGCGCCGCCAGCGCCGCGCGCTCCGCCAGCAGCACGCCTGCGGGCACGAGCCATGGAGCGAGGGGAACACTAAACTGTACAAGCGGGCACACGTGCGGCGCGCGCGCCTGGCGCCCGTGCGCCGCCGCGCAGTGCGCCGCCAGCGCCGCGCGCTCCGCCAGCAGCACGCCTGCGGGCACGAGCCATGGAGCGAGGGGAACACTAAACTGTACAAGCGGGCACACGTGCGGCGCGCGCGCCTGGCGCCCGTGCGCCGCCGCGCAGTGCGCCGCCAGCGCCGCGCGCTCCGCCAGCAGCACGCCTGCGGGCACGAGCCATGGAGCGAGGGGAACACTAAACTGTACAAGCGGGCACACGTGCGGCGCGCGCGCCTGGCGCCCGTGCGCCGCCGCGCAGTGCGCCGCCAGCGCCGCGCGCTCCGCCAGCAGCACGCCTGCGGGCACGAGCCATGGAGCGAGGGGAACACTAAACTGTACAAGCGGGCACACGTGCGGCGCGCGCGCCTGGCGCCCGTGCGCCGCCGCGCAGTGCGCCGCCAGCGCCGCGCGCTCCGCCAGCAGCACGCCTGCGGGCACGAGCCATGGAGCGAGGGGAACACTAAACTGTACAAGCGGGCACACGTGCGGCGCGCGCGCCTGGCGCCCGTGCGCCGCCGCGCAGTGCGCCGCCAGCGCCGCGCGCTCCGCCAGCAGCACGCCTGCGGGCACGAGCCATGGAGCGAGGGGAACACTAAACTGTACAAGCGGGCACACGTGCGGCCGCACAGCGCGCAGCACAGCGCCGCGTGCTCGCGCAGGGGGCGCACTAGGACATGGTACTCACCGCAGGCGGGACAGCGCGGCGGGCAGGCGGCCTCGTGGCGGCGCAGGTCGGCGGCGGCGGCGTGCGCGCGGCCGCACAGCGCGCAGCACAGCGCCGCGCCGCACGCCGCGCCCGCGTGCTCGCGCAAGGCCGCTCGGCTGGAGAACTGCGCGCCGCACGTCCAGCACGAGTGCAGCGCGTCGGCCGCGTGCGTGGCGCAGTGCGCGCGGTACTCCGCCACGCGCTGCAACCAACGACTACATGAATTCTTCTGTATGCCACAAACAAGGACCTGAACAAACAGTATGGTTGACGACGTGCGACCTGGAAGGACAGCGGGCACACGGAGCACTGGTAGACGGAGTCGCCGCGCGCGTTGCGGGCGCGCTCCAGGTCGTCGTCGTCCGCAGCCGCGGCGGCCGCCAGCGTGTCGCGCTCCACCATGATGATGTCCTCCTCGGAGTAGGCGCCGCCCGCGCCCGCGCCGCCCACCACAATGAACACGTCAATTTTCTGCGTCAGCTCGTGCAGTCTGACCACAAACACTTTTCGAGTTATACAGTGTGAAATTTTAATGGTTGTTTTCCCGAAGCGAAATGAGTTTGTATCGGTAATACAATCGATTTATATATATAAAAAATATTAGACTCCATAAATGGCAGATTAACAATTGTGATAAACAAAACTCGAAAGCGACTTGAACCAACAGTACCTAGCGCATCGCGCGACATGTAGGTACGCGGAACGCGGGGGTAGGCGCGCGGTTGGCCTGTACCTACGGCCGCGAGGTCGTTACACTTTACGTATTAATCAGCTGATCACTACTTCTGACTTATAATAAGTTAAAACACAGAACCCAATAAGTTATTCATTCATACTTTTACGGGCTTAGGACCGTCATAAATACTTTTTTGCCTACAACTTACAAATCACTGAGAAACTAATAAAGATCAAGACAGTTATCTTTTAAAAAAGTCTGATTTAGATAATTGAATATTTAAAGCGTACTTAAAAGATGGAATCAACCTATTTACAATGATTTTGATTACCTAACCTACTTTTAAATGTTTATTTACAAGGTACGAGTAAGTACTTACATTTCTCGGTAGCGGAGTAATTGTTCGAAATGCAAACCACTACGTTGAATGCACAAACGAGCACGTTTTAACTTATTGTTTTTCAGTTTGATTAGTGTCTCTGTCACGTCTCACGATATTGAAAGCGTCCACTATCGCACTTATCAACGCGTCGCTTGTTTGGTGTTCCTCACACCGAACTTTAAATTAAAAAAATGTAATGACGATTCATTTTTGAAAAGATGTCGATAGCGTATTACACTTATGACGTTCGCGGAAGGACTAAGCGCAAAGCGCAATATTTTGGCGGCATCCGCGGCATCTCTTTATGTTGCCGCTTGCCGCGTGCGCGCAGGCTAGTTAATGCCGTATCACCATCTACGAGAGCTTATTTTGCTCTGAACATTTATTATTCACTGTTCTTTGTGATTTGCCGAAAGCGCGCGGCGGCGCGTGCGTCACATGTAGGTATCTACCTACGTTATGTCTAGTGCACTACTATTGATTCTCGCTCTTTCGAGTTTATGAACACTTTTTTAATAATTTGAAAAAAAAAAACCATTTTTTTTTAGTTTAACTTTGTGTTTCGATAGTACTACTGATGGGTAATCGTCCTGCCGCGGGAAATCAACCATTAAGATTGCACACTGTATATATTTAGATTTATTAAATTTAAGGATCACCAACAAGTGGTACAAAATAATAAAAAACCGGCAGAAATAAAAAAAAAATATACAGTTAACATTATCCTATACTGCACACTCAATTATAGGCAAGCTTGCATATAAACCAAGCATGGACGGCTCTAACAAAAATTAAAGACAATGGAAACGTCAAATAATAAAAGTAATGTCAAAATTAATCAAAATATGTGAATATGAAAAAATATACATATATATAATTCAAATAAAATAGTTTAAATGTCCAGGATTAAATTAAATTAAATCAAATCAAATTTTTAACCAGGATTATATATTAATACCATAATCATAACAGGATATTCCCACAGGATCGAAACATATGCGTGTAAAACTGGCATGGCTAGTCTCTCATATTTTTACAAATTATTATTATTATTTTATATTTATATTTCTCAATAGTAGTAGGGATACAAAGAATATAAGGTAATAAGAAGTAAAATGTTAAAGACAAGACTGTCTCACCTCCTCCGCAGCGCCCGGATCTTCTCGCTGAGCGGCGGCACCCCGCGTGATGACAGCGCTGTGCTAAACTCGTATGATTCCAGTGTGCGACGGATGCAGCTGCTGCATAGCCGACCCTCAGGAACCACCTCCCAAACAAAATAAACACATTCAAATGTATCCAAAATACAGGATTACCTGTACACATTAAACATGAACTGCTCTTACTCCCTTGAACCATCAAACTGTTGCTAAATGTTGACTGTGAAGTAGAAGAAAACATTACACAGGGTGATGCGGCACACTGTGTAATGTTTTCTTCAACGTTATCTTGATTTTAAAGAGAAAAGGAAATACAGTACTGTAGGTAGTCTTATGTGTCCTAATTATATACACAATAAATATAAATAGAAAAATATATAAAATAATAATTATGGTACAAAAATCATAGAATCAAACGAAAGATAGGTACTGATATTTGACCATTATTTTAAAAATTGAAATAGATTGGGAACTCCTTACTGACACAAACAGGGCATTGCATAACCATATTACTTGAACCATAAAAGATTTGTCGTATCTCTAGTCTCCTCATGAAAGAACTTGAAACATTCTTTAAGATAAAATACAGTGTTGGTAGTAAAGCAAAAGTTCTAAGTTTTCTAGGGTAAATTAAACGATAAGTCGTTTTTGATAACTGGTTTAGTTCTAATATTAGCAAAACTGTTGAGTGAAGATCCCTTAGACCGAAAACCGAGATAGCGTTCTACTTTTATTTTTACCGCCTAACTTAAAATATAGGTTATGAAACTGTTTGGATTATGAACCGAAATTTTGAAGAATGTTTCCATACCTTACTGGAATTGAGATGCACAAGCATGGTGCGCAGTGGCACCTGCATAGGCGGAGCGCCCGCGTCGTGCTCTTCTGGTGACAGCAGCTCGCCGCCGCCGCCGCAAATGCAACACGTCTCCATCTCCACCTCAACCTTCATCACCTCTGTTGTCATGGTTAACGAAATTACTCTAAGTTAGTAGCTTTAATTTAATTTATATGATAACGCTTCCACAACTGTTACGATACAAACACTCCGTTAGCTTGAATTTATTTAACAATTTAGTCAAGTGTCAAGTTTTGTTGGAATAGCTCAGAGCCTCAGAATAGTTTCTGACTTTCTGGTTTCATAGACTATCTTTTGATTGACATAATAATGTTTCCATAATTCAATTTGTTTACAGAACTAGAGCTTTTTAGTCAACAATGACAGTTGTCTATATGAGAGCAAAAAAATAAATATCATTATTTGTGTATGTTAAAATTAAAAACACTTTAGAAGTCATATTCTAATGCTTTACTTGACAAGAAGTTCCTTGGTGATGTGTGTATAATAAAATTATATAAGTGGGTTGCTCTGTCTCTAAGCTGGCAACATAAAGTGGTCTTTAAAAAAAAAGATCTTGTCTATTGTTTGTTGTTTTGATTGGTGATGAATGCCTATATTTCGGAAAGAAATAACTGAATTTTAATCCATTTTCATCGTGATTTAATCTGTTTGAACGCTATTTAATTTAAGTGTTAGTGCTACTGAAACTTTAAAGATGTCGATTGGCGTTCCTATTAAAGTACTTCACGAAGCAGAGGGCCATGTAGTGACTTGTGAAACGAATACCGGTGAAGTCTATCGCGGGAAGCTGATCGAGGCAGAGGATAACATGAATTGCCAGATGACGCTCGTAACCGTAACGTATAGGGACGGAAGAGTGGCCCAGCTGGAGAATGTATACATCAGAGGCTCCAAAATCAGGTTCCTGATATTACCCGACATGTTGAAAAATGCTCCTATGTTCAAACGACAAGGGAACAAACCGACGGCCGGGCGCGGAAAAAGTGCGATATTACGAGCGCAAGGTCAGTATTACACGATCCAGCAGCTAATGTTTCACCAAACAATTTTGTGTCAATAAAAACAAACATTGTTTTGAAAATATTTTTGTGTTGCTATGTGACAAGTCATTGCCCTCAAGTTAAATAACAATAGTACTTAAATTTGTAATATTTTTACCCCTATGGGAAAGTATTAGTGAAACCTAAACTGTGTGTGTCTTTCACAACTCACATACTCATGTACTGGATAGGAAGGTAAACTTAAAATTTGTTCACAACAACTTCTCAAAAATCTCTGAAGGTTTAGGCATTACCTGGTTCTGTAATTATTTGACCATATCGAAGATTTAGACTTTAGACTAGCCATGGTTGCAGAATCTGTTCAAAAGCGTGGCCCAGGAACACAATGGGCATTAGAAGGAACAAGTATGGGTTTTAGTAAGAAGTAACTGACACTCAATCTCCCGCTCTGCCCATAGCAGGCAAAGTCATTTGATGATGTGAAGCTGGCACAGCTGAATACAAATTGAGCTTATTTGTATACAATCCAAATCAAATTAAATCATCTTTATTTTGGATCATAGTGGTACATAATACAGATGGTGTTAATCTGGGGGCATGCTAGTGCCCACACCAAGATGAGCCAAGCGAACCGCAAGGATACTACCTACCTTTTCTTGAAGTGCTTTGTCGATTTTTTGAAAACTCATAACTTTGTTTTGGATAGTTAATATTTTCAAGATAGAATGCAATCAGTAGAATCATTAAACATAAGTTTGAATGTTGTAGCTGTTATACTTTAGATTTTATTAGTGTCTCAAAACCCTCAATTTCGTCACTGTCAAAATTGTTAGGGTACTTCCTGAAGTCCTAGACAGCTGAAATTTGGTATATAAGCTAATCCGCCCCTAAGATGACACACTGACCAATATTACTACAAAGACAACAAAAAAAAATATTTAAAAAACCTAACCTAATCTATCCCCTGGGAATAAGAGGTGGAAGCACAGATTAGATTTAGATCTTTTTATTGTTTTCATAATATTAGAGTACACATACTGTCATTGTCTAAAGTGAAATAAAAAACAAAATTGCAGTTGGGGGACCTGTAAAGAACTATTCACAGGAACCGTCCCCCGACTGCAATGAAAGATTATTTTTTTAATTATTGTTTTTCTTTAAATGTATGCACCCCACCTACATATTAAAAACCTATCTATTCTAACTATACAAAAATCAAATTTATAAATTCTATATATTATTATATGCAATGTTCCAGCGGCCGGGCGGGGCCGGGCGGGCGGGCGCGGCGGGGGGCACCGCGGCGGCTGGCAGGGCGGCTCCGGGCCCTCGCGACGTTAATCCGCTGCTACGTTTACTTCTCTATGTGGCAACAGTGATAATATCTGTCTAAGTATAATGTACCTTAAGGCTACTTAGTTTTATTTTAGTTTTAAGTCCCACATGTCTATGCTCTATGTTGATGCTCTTCAGGCAAGGCCAACTATATTTCCTCAATAAATTTTAATTCCTGACTTACTTTTATTTTGCTTCAAATTAGTAGCATATTTTGTTAGTGGCCTTGCCTGAACGTGCTTCCCTAGGGAAGTGACTATTCAAACATAGTTGTACAAGCTCCAACTATATTAGACTGTGCATTATTCATTTTGTGAATAATGTGGTGGTTCGGGATCTTGGTAAATGTATCAAGCTGTGCTGTAAATGTGTGAAGTCGTTTGTGACCAGACTGGTGTGTAAGATACAGAATAAAGTCTTTAGATAACATCCTTCTTTTACTTTTGCACAGCAGCATTAGACCTTGCGGTAATTGTGTTAATAGTATCAATCATCTTGCCAATATTTATTTTTAATAATTAATAATTTATATTTAAATTATTATAATTTAAATTATTAATTTTTTTTATTAATAAATAAATAAATAAATAAATTTACTTCATATTCAAATTGTATCAGAAAAAAGTGAAAATAAAAAAGGGAAAAGTGAATTTAATGTGGAGTAGGACAATAAAACAACACAAATGTAATGTACAGATTTATTGAACTGAATGTGACACCTCAAGTGCACAAAAGGGAATCACTTTATTACAACTGTCTGTTACAGTGAATATTGAGATCATAATTTTACCAGACATGAAAGAAACTTATTGTATTTCTTTAGTTTTGTCTCACAATGTCTGAATTATTCCAATATAATTCAAAATTACCTCTGTGTGCACTCCAAGTGTCTATACAGACAAATCCTACATATTATATTTTTACACACAGCTTATTAAGTCTTTCACCCTGGGCGGCGCCCTTAAGCTATGATCTACTATCACATTGTGTTGCCTCGAGACACGACCGGCAAGCACTGCGGCTATAGTCGCCAGCGAGCGCCAATCGGACTCTAATCGGTCAATAACCTGCTGTACCTACTGGCTAAACAATCTGAAGTATGTAAGTAAAGCAGGTGTCAACGAGGCTTTATTCAGGATAGTAAACATTTCTAACTTAAATCTATGTTTATCAGTTCATCAAGCACTGTATAAGTAACACTGGGCACCCTGCAGCATGTAAATGCCTTTCGATGTTACATATTATCATCCTTTACAGATGTAGGTCATTACTCTTGTTCAATAGCTTGGCTTGGCCAAGTTGTGTGATGTTACGTTCTCACGAAAACTCTGTCAATACTTAGTTCACACTAAATATTACAGATTTTTTCGCTAATTTATTTCCTGCTCGGCGTTCTGTCTCATTCTCTAGTAAAAAGATATAAATAGTTCATGAAAGCTGGTCCACAGTGACAACGCACGAGTTTATGTCAATTTAGTTATCTTTAACTTATGTATGTTAAATTAACTACTCTACATAATTTAAATCGTTTTCAGTGGTGGTAAAGTAGATTCGATTTTCTGTCGAAATAAGATTAGTAGCTCCTGTAAGTCAATTATATACACCAAGATGTGGGTAGTCAGAGAAAAGATTGTTAGTTACAATTCAGTGCCATGCTGGGAAGAACCCACAATTTGGAACCAATACCCGACTAGGTCCAGCCTAGAATAATTTAAATAAGCCGCCCAAGATCCCAGAAGATTGACAATCACAACCACGGAGTAGTAACGAATGGAGTGCTGAGATATGAAGTCTGCCACACACTGGCAGACGGTCAGATGGCATGGCTTATTTTAGTGCAGGAATTATTCGTAAGCACTTGTCGTACTACTTCGTGTAGAGGATGTTCACAAGTCGGCCTTGTCGGTGGGCTTGTCTTCAGCAGGGGGCGGCGGCGCGGGCGCTCGGACTTCGGTCCGGCGCGGGCGGCTCAGAGCACGGTGCAGGCGCTGCGCCGGCAGCTCCACCAGCAACGCCAGCGGCAGCGCCGTCATGTACGACACCGCCGCCACGCCGAACCACTCCAGGATCTAGGAGGATGACACCATAATGAAGAACTCAGAAAAAAGTAGGTTCGGGAGGTTCTGCGTGGCAATTCGTGACCATTGTCAGAACATTGTACCTCTGATCTCACTTCTGCCCTTACTAATTACACAAACAACTTTTAATACTGGTTGATAGCAGCCAGCAGCTGTCTGAAGAGTTGCCGAGGATTTAATTGCAGAGACTTAAACGTCTATTAATACGGTGCAATTTGTCTGTTAGTGGCTTACCAGGAATAACCAACCAACATCCTCATGCTCAACAGTAGCGCGCTCGTGGCTACTAGTAGGTAGCCACGAGCGCGTTATCAATGGGACAGTAGCAAGTACCTAATTTGTTGCTTTTAATTTATTTAGTGCTATCGTGAGCAGCTTGCGTGGTATGTAAGAGGCTATAGGATGTCGAGCAGTTAACATCTATAGGGCGATTACCGCGGACTGGCGGTCGAGCATGGAGGGCATGAGGCGCGCGGCCACCAGCGACTTGTTGAGCGGCATGTGCAGCAGCAGCGCGCCGAACGACAGGCGCGCCCACGCCGCCCAGCCGCGCCACGACAGGCAGCGCCGCACCGCCGCTGGGAACGAAAGACACCACATTCATCAGTTACTATCAAATAAACCTAGCCCAATTATTTGTGGTAAAATTGCTGTCACTGAAAGTGCTGTCCGCTTACTGATATTATACATATACAATAAGGGACTTATTCTATATGTATATATATTTTTTATATGTAAGTAAGTATACCTACTTATTTAAATTTTACCCAAATTCAATAGTTTCCAGTAGGTATATCAGTCTCTTATTAAGAAAAGATGAGTTTACAATTTGACGCGATGTTTTACAATCTTACGCCGTTTGCTATTTTCCGGTGACATACCAGCACCTGCTTACTCTTTTTATCTTATTTCGGATACTATTGGGATGACAACAACGCAGCCCTGCCGGACGGATCGAGGATGCCGCGTACAGTACCAACTCGCATTTATATTAGACTAGCTGTGCCCGCGACTTCGCGTGTACGTCGGAAAAAAATAAGTCACATAGATAAGATGTTCATACGTACAGTCAATACCCCCGCATTATCTGACCCCTCTTAGAAATAAGAAAATAAAAATATGGTTACACAGGCTACCTCTTCGTATAAAATGCAGACCAGCCCTGATACCACCTGGTATATCGAATCCAAAAAAAAAAAAAACTATTTTTACGACTTAGAAAATTTATAAGTACTTACTTAATAAAAAAGTTCCTAGCTTAATAATACAAGGATCTACAAATGACAGCCGGGACCTACGACTTAGCGTGCTTTTCGAGGTACGAAGGAATCTCGGTATGTTAAGATGGTCGTCCGTTGACAGACCAACTTTGGCAAGTGTTGCTTAACTTGTAGGTCGACCCGTACGGCTGTTATTTTTAGCCACGAATTCCGTATACCTACGTTCATAGGTAGGTACTAACTACTAACGGCCGAACCCAATAACCGATCTATCACATACTGGAGATAGAAAAACAAATGAAACAACAGAAAAATTATATAGATTTTCTGTTGTTTCATTTGTTTTTCTATCTCCAGTAAGTGATAGATCGGTTATTGGGTTCGGCCGTAAGTAGGTACCTATGTATAATTTTAAAGACACTAAACTATGAATAGGATATGTTGCTGTTAATAATTCAGACGATAATAACGATAAGCTAATAAAATATTCACTTTTATTTTACCTACTATCTACGTACCTACTAAAAGTTTGACAAATAACTCATATATTTTAGTTTTATTTCAATAGATGGCGTTGCGTGTATGTGCTTCACGTATTGAAAAGTAAGTAATTTCTTTTTGAACACTTTAGATTCAAATATCTTTTGATAGACTGAAGCGATTGCAAGAAAACAAAAACTAAGTGACTGAAGAACTGAGAGAGTTAGGCATAATTTTAATGTATAAAAGTTTTCTATATTATTTTTGTACTTTCTAATTTTCTATGTGATGCGTGCACATCCAAACGGATAAACAGACAAAAATTTTAAAAATGCTATAAATCCTTTAACTCCCTGGCTAATTTTTTCTTGGGAAATTTTTGTAATGTACAAAAACTACTCTTCTATAGGTTTATTACCTATAGATCAAAGAGGGAGTTATTTCAAATTGATGTGTACCTGACAAGTTAGATTACCTACCTATTTCTTTTCATATGAAACTTTACCTACAAAACCTTAGAGTTAACGTAGGTTCCTACTCTTTCTTATTAGAAACTATGAAGTTACCTAATTGATTAAAATGCGTGAAATAGAGGTAGGTAAGTATCGTGTGATTGCTCCCGCAGACCGCAATGGTCTGTTATGAAACAAATGGCTATCGCAATGCACAAATAATACGAAACCGCGGCCAAACGACGCCACTGTACTACAACATAATCACAGAAATTAAAATACGGATATCTATGAACATAACATTTGAGCATAGAAAGTTTGCCTACAAGTGCGCCGCAGCTATGAAGTCAAGATTCTTCAGAAATATGAATAGTTAGGAGGTGCCTTTTTGTCCCTGGATGGGATCACATCAAATGACTTTTCCATTTAATGACTTCTCCCGCTCTGGGCGGAGCGGAAGGGAATGTCAGGCTCTTACTGACTAAAACCCGCCCGTGATAATTTTAGAGCCCTTTGCGTTCCAGGGCCGCGGTGACTCTTCCGAACAAATTCCGCAACCAATAGTAGGTAGGTACCTTAAGTCTATTTTAGTATCATACACAGCCTAGAAACTGTTGATAGATATGTTATTAGTTATTACGCAATCAACTACTCTTGCGCAAGTTAAGCAGGAAACTTGTACAATCGCATAGGAAGCGGCGACCACTCGAGCACGGTGCGCGGTTACGGAGGTTAGCTCTAGCTGATTATGAATGATTTCAGATGAATTCAGTAATTTAATTTAACTTCACACATTAGTAAGGCGTTTTAAAGTTGACAGTCCACTGCTACGTAGGATTTACATGGAGAGTTTTGCCACTTCAGCTGCCGCTGCAGCTTAAAAGAAATAAACTTGCAACTCACAAGGCACATTATTCATGGCCCCGAGTAGCGCCATGGCCACGAAGAAGGAGAAGACGGGGCGTTCGACAGCGGCCAGCGCGGCGGCGGCCAGGCGGCCCGGCGGCCCGCGGCCCAGCGCCAGCGGGGACGCCGCCACCCACCACGCCGCCACCGGCACCGACGCCACCGAGATCCAGCCGAATATCTGCAACACGACATCGGTCATATCAATACACGAGAGGAAAATCAAGCTAAAATAAGTTATTGTTGAATACCGAAAGGACCGGACTTAAAAAAAAATAATTGCCTCATTTGTGGCAAAGGGTGGCCATGTCGCCACTATTGTACTAGAAGATCGCAAGACGGTTAACGCTGACTGGTATACCACTGGCACTGTTTGTTTGCCACAATTCATCACAAAGTTTCGAAAAAACAACTCAAGACGTAGCACGTCGTATGATACTGCACCATGACAATAAAAGTTCGCACACCGCCCGCGATACAAATATATTTTGAGCACCATTCTGGGTGCACCATGCGGGGTGGGGTGGTCGAAACTTTAGATTATCAACCTTACAGCCCTGACTTGAGCCTTAACGATTTTTTACGTTCCCCAAAATTAAGCAAAATCTTCGTGGTTAACGGTTCAGCTCACCCGAAGAGACTTGACGCATACAAATCGACCATTTTGACTACCCCCACGGAGTAGAATAAATGTTATGAAAACTGGAAAAAATCCTAAATATCGCGGAGAATTCTTTGAAAAACAATAAATGGTAATAATTATTAGAAACCAGGGAAATTAAAATCACTTGTCAGAATATCACTCACAATATTTATTAAGTATTTTCACAAAATCACTTCTACACTTGTACACACTTCCACTGTTCAACGACGACTGACTAATAATCGTGCGCACTACTTCCCACCTCATGTTAAATCTTTACCGGAAACGTGAGTTGAAATTTATAATAAAACGTGGAGTACCACCGGAAGTAGTGCGTGCGATAAAATTCAATTTTATTATCAGTCTTAACAGTTTATAAATATTGTTATCAATTTAAATACAAATAATAATTTAAATATCATAAAATTAACGTATATGAGTGATCAAATATCAAAACAATAATTAAACTATTCCGGAAATCCGACTATTGAGCAAAGAGTTTCTAACAGTCGGCCTTTCCTGATACATTTCCCGTCCCGGGAAAACTAATTTAAAAAAAATATATATAATTCAAATGGTGAAACATAATATTTCAGCAATCAACTTAAATTAAGATGTTAAGGTCTCACGACTTATTCTTAACACCTGTCTTAGCTGAGACCTCAATCATATTCTCAGATAAGCCACTTAACCTAAGATGTTAGGGCCTCAGACATATCCTTAACACCTATCTTAACTGAGACCTCAAACATATTCTCAGATAAGTCACTTAACCTAAGATGTCAAGGTCTCAGACATATCCTTGACACCTGTCTTAGCTGAGACCTCAAACATATTCTCAGCTTATAGTAGTTTACTATATTAGCATCATTATGTCAATTTTTTTTTTTGTTAGTTTGTGTTGTCATTTTCCTGTACATCGGACTCCGAGTCCGATCTATTAAAAACTACCCAGGGGTGGATTTTGTCTACTGAAAAGATACCGCTAAATTTTCTATTTCCTTTTCTAGATAGTGGTGTATCTTCGATAACGTATCGGTCGTTATCAAGAACTTCTGCAATGCGATATGGTCCTCTAAGTTTAGCAACTAATTTCCTACTTTTTCCTATGGATGGAACATCTCTTTCTACCCTAACAAGCTCTCCTATCTTATAATTGACCTCTTTCCTAGCTTTATCGAAACGCTTTTTTTGTATGTTTTGATTTTCTTTAATGTGTTCTGAAATTTCTTTTCTAGTGTCCTCTAACGAATTGGCAATAATCTCTGTCATTTGTAACATTAAGCTGTAATAATGAATTTGAGGTACTTACTAAATTGAGGCCAAACAGTGCCTGAGCAGGGCTTTTCCCTGTACCTTTGTTTAGTGTATTATTAAGTCCCCACTGAATTTCTGAAGTATGTTCATCCCACTCAATTTCGGACTTGCCATAATTAGCAGCTGTTAATGCTGTCAAGATAGTTCGATTATATCGCTCGACTTGCCCATTGGCCCGCGGAGTCGCTACAGCGTTCATTACGTGTTTGATACCTAATGAGCTTAAGTAATCTTGAAAACTTTTAGAAGTGAATGACGTACCTCTATCGGAAATAACACGTTTTGGAACACTAAATGTGTGAAAATAATTTTTCATTGCTCTGATGGAATGGACAGACTTAGTACTTTTAACGGGAACAATTATAACAAACTTCGTAAAAGCGTCAATAATTATCAACAGGTACGCATTTTTGTGCTTACTTCGAACAAAAGGACCTAAATGATCAATATGTACAGTATGGAATGGTTGTTCTACCTTCTCGATGGAATGCAATTTACCCGACTTTTTCCCAGGTGGTATTTTTAGAGTAGGCACACTCTAAACACGACTGAACATATTTTTTTGTGAATCGTCTCATCTTAGCAAACCAGTAATTATTTTTAATTATTTCTAATGTTTTATCAAAACCAAAATGTCCGATTTCATCATGGTTCGACTTCAAAATTTGCCATCGGACGCCTTTCGGTACAACCCAACGATCACCACCATCTGTTTTCCTGTATAATAGTCCTTTTTTAACAACAAAATTATTTTTAACTTCAATAACATTGTCATTTTCTTTATCATTTAATATAGTAATTATTCTTTGTAACTCGGGATCGTTTTGTTGTACCGTGGCTACCCAATCTGTATCAACTCGTCTTACTTGTAACTGTATTATTTCTGATGAAATGGGATTTCGGCTCAGAGCATCTACATGAGCCATACCTGTACCTGGTTTATAGATTATTTGAAAGTCGAATTCTTGTATGACGCTCCACCATCTTGCAATTCTTGGTAATATGTCCTTCTTTTCAAAGGTTGCACGGAGTGAATTGCAGTCGGTAACAATTGTGAAAGGAATTCCTAACAAATATACTCTAAATCTCTGAAGCGACGTTACTACAGCCAACGTTTCTAAGTCATACGATGTAAATTTGGCTTCTTCAGGGGATGTCTGTCTACTGTAAAATGCTACGGCACTAAAAGGAACTTCTTTATTCGGTCTCTGCATCAAGATTCCGGCTACCCCAACTTTAGACGCGTCTGTGTGTACTTGTGTTTCAAATTCGGGATTATAAAATGAGAGAGTGGGACGTTTGACTAGTTCCGTTTTTAATTCTAGAAATGCAGATTCTTCTGCATCTCCCCAGTGCCATTTAGAATCCTTTTTCAAAAGCTGTGTTAATGGTTTCGCGATAATTGAAAAGCCCCTTATGAATTTTCGAAAGAAACTTGCTAATCCCACAAATTGCCTAATCTTATGTTGATCTGTTGGTCTGGGGAATTGATCCACGGCTTCGGTTTTCTTTTTACCTGGTTTTACTCCTGACTCACTAACTTCAAAACCTAAATAATCTATAGATAGTTTTAAAAAATTACATTTAGATAAATTAAGTGTGATGCCAGAAGTCCTAAAAAGGCCCAGTATATCATGTAGTCTTTGCAACCCTTCTTCTATTGTTCTGGATGGTATAATTACGTCATCCATATAAGCGAACGCCTCTTTGAATCTCGCGTTTCCTAAAATACTATTAACAGCTCTTTGAAATGTTGACGGTGCATTAACTAGCCCAAATGGCATTCGGTTAAATTCATAATGACCATCTGGGGTCACAAAAGCGGTCAGATGCTTTGCCGATTCTGCCATTGGGATCTGATAATAACCAGATGCGAGGTCGAGGGAAGTAAAATATTTATGACCCGACAGATTATCTAACTGATCATCTATACGGGGTAGAGGATAGTGTTCTTTGATGGTCTTTTTGTTTAGTGCCCTAAAGTCAATGCATAGACGATAATCACCGGTCTTTTTGCGTACTAACACAATTGGGGATGCGTAATTTGACGACGAATGTCTAATTATTCCCGAATCAGTCAAGTCTTTTATCATTTCTCGAACTACGAGTCTTTCTGGATGAGACAATCGATAAGGTCTGTACACCACAGGCGTAGTATCATTAAGGTTTATGTTCATTTCTGTACCACTTACACACCCTAACTCTTTAACCGAAAAGGCAAAGCAGTCCCTAAACTCATTTAGTAACTCAGTTAATTTGGTTCTATGATCAGATCCTATATCGTCATCCACCTGTATCATGCAATCTTTAATTTGGGACGTTATTGTATTATCTGGAGAGTGTTCTATTCTACCAACATTTAGTGTCTGTATTTCACTTAAAGGAAGGGCCCGAAGCAGTAAAGTGTCTTTCAGCAACTCAAATCCGGAGTTTAAGCCCTTAACAACAATCGTTCCCTGTCCGTTATTCACTTGTACTACACTTTGAATAATCTCATATTGTTTATGAGCATCCTGACATAAACTAAGTTCCACAAATAAGTCGCCTGAATAGCTTGGTTTAGTATAAATACCGACTGGAGTATACCCATGTATAATAAGTGAGTTATCAACGTATACCAATACAGTTTTAGTTATATTCGTGGTTATCTTAAGTTGGTTATTAGTTTTAAGGACCACAATATGTTCTTGTTCTGTGAATGTCTGCCCTAGTAATAAAGGAACTTGCAATAACTTATCAGGGACTATAAGGGTTTCTACCGTGGCAGTGACGGAATCTACTTTTATCTCGACACTGCATTTACCTAAGCAATTGACAACGCTGTCTCCAAAGCCTCTCAATATAGGTAAGTCCGATACCGACCATGAATCAGTCAATTTCTTAGCCACAGACTCTTGTAGCATAGAACACTGACTTCCGAAGTCAATGAAACAATCTAAATTCAGGCCATTCACGACGGCGGTTTTAAAATATTTGGAGTCACTATCCGGTTCTTTTGAAATTCTCATAACTGTTTTATTATTAATAGATTCTTTGGTACCCGGACAACCTTCAGCTAAATGCCCTACTTGATGACATTTATCACAACGCTTAATTGGTAGTTTACATTTGAAATATGGGTGCCCCTCTTCACCACAATTGTAGCATTTTGTGAGCCTATAGTTCCTATTGTTTTTGCTATCATGATCATTTTGAGCTCCTTTTAATGATTTAGATGGCTTGCTATCAGCGTTGCCTGCCCGCAGAGATGAATTTGGCTTATTAAACTTCCTTGTCATTCTTATATTTCTGAGATAAACCAATAATTTATCAGGTTCTGTGAACTGTGTGGCTTCTGCACTTGTTCTGACAGACCTGTCCTCAATCCCAAACAAAATACAATCTATTGCATTTTTGCCATGTATATTACATCGATTCAATAAAACCACCTTTTGGTAAAAATATTCTTCTAAAGATTCGCCAAAATCAGCCCTACAGGCAAGCATTTCCGTTAATAACTGACCGTAATTCTGGTCACTTGGAAATGCCAATTTTAATTTACTCTGCCATTCAGCCCATGAAAATAGAAGGCTAGGTAGGCCTTGATACCATTTCTGGGCCAATCCCGCTAACTTAGGAAGAGCATAGTGGATAGTCTGTCTTTCGGTCCAATTATAAATCTGAGCACATTCGCTAACTTTACTTATCCATGTTTCTATTGTTTGAGTTCGTTTGCTGGGATCAAACTCTGGTATCACATTTAAAACCGGAAAACGTTCACTACCTCCATCCGCTTTCATGGTCTGCATGAACTCTTTGAAAACAGAAACTAAAATGTTAGTATTAGTATCTGCGTCTGTCATAGAATCAAAAGGACTCACCACTGGGTTAGCTGCTGGTGTAGTTTCCGAACGCGATGCTCTCGGCGTGCCATGATTGCACGATATGTCTTGACCATGAGTCACCTCACAGCCTGGCGACACATCGCGGTCCCGTAGACTATCGCGTACACGTGGTAAATCGCATAACGGCGTCGCATCACGCACCCGCGACGCATCACGCACCCGCGACGCATCACGCACCCGCGACGCATCACGTACCCGCGACGCATCACGCACCCGCGACGCATCACGCACCCGCGACGCATCACGCGATGCATGACGCGTCACATCACGCGACGCATGACGCGTCACATCACACGAAGCATGACGCGTCGCATCACGCGAAGCATGAGGCGTCGCATCACGCGAAGCATGACGCCCCGAATCACGCGAAGCATGACGCCCCGAATCACGCGAAGCATGACGCGTCGCATCACGCGAAGCATGACGCGTCGCATCACGCGAAGCACGACGCGTCGCATCACGCGAAGCACGACGCGTCGCATCACGCAATGCATGACGCGTCGCATCACGCGACGCATGGCGCGTCGCATCACGCGATGTATGACGCTTGGCATCATGTGTCGCACTACGGCATTTTGAAACATGACTGCTGCTAGGTGCATTGCGATCACTCGACTCACTGTTAGTTTTCGATTCACTTGACTCGTCACGATTGCGACGATTTTTGCGACGTCTCCGTACAGCAGGCTCAGAACCACTTGGTGAAGAGTCATATGACTCTCTTGTATCTTGTCGAGCCTTTCTTTTACGAGTCATGATCACTAGAAATACATAATCTACAAAAAGTTAATGTTCTTTAATTATTATTTACCTAAAAACATAGTTACATGAACATTGTCTTTCCGATATTTGTATTATGCTTATCTTTAAATATTAGACCAAAGAAAAGAAGAGAGTAAAGAGGAAAGAAAAAAAAAATACACCCACACAAGCATAAAAAAACGAATGTTTAAATATATCACTATTTCAAATAAAATGCTAAAAAAAGAACATTTTCATTTTTAAGACTACGCAGTTTAATAATGTAACCCTTAATTTTGTAATGTACGTACCTTTTATGGGCGTTCAATCCTTCACCGAGGGCGATTACTGATCGCTATCTCGATTTAATCCCACTTTCTGAACTATTAGAAACCAGGGAAATTAAAATCACTTGTCAGAATATCACTCACAATATTTATTAAGTATTTTCACAAAATCACTTCTACACTTGTACACACTTCCACTGTTCAACGACGACTGACTAATAATCGTGCGCACTACTTCCCACCTCATGTTAAATCTTTACCGGAAACGTGAGTTGAAATTTATAATAAAACGTGGAGTACCACCGGAAGTAGTGCGTGCGATAAAATTCAATTTTATTATCAGTCTTAACAGTTTATAAATATTGTTATCAATTTAAATACAAATAATAATTTAAATATCATAAAATTAACGTATATGAGTGATCAAATATCAAAACAATAATTAAACTATTCCGGAAATCCGACTATTGAGCAAAGAGTTTCTAACATAATCTATTAAATCGTCTATAATTATTTCAAACGACACAACTTAAAAGGCAGCCCTCATATTTCGCATAAACTGGCAACTTGAAGCGAAGAGCAATTTCAAGTTTAAAATCACTCCTTTCTCTCTAAACTTAATTTAAAGACTGATTTGTAAAGCGATGAAACCTATGAACTAGCTATTACAACTCCCTTTGCAGTCTGTGTAATGTTATGTTTTACCTATTATATGCATACCTCCTCTTTAACATAAATTGTCATCTAGTTAATTGCCCGTGTTTCCTCACCACGCCCGGTGAATCTAAGGCATTAAGTAAGTAACAACATAACATCAGAACCAGGCCTACCATTACCTATCTATCTAAACGCATTAATGTCTAATAATTTGATAGATGCAGATGGGTGATGTTTATTATTGTTTACAACTGCAATAACACACTTTATCTTGTCAACATATAATCAGCAAACAACCAGGGCCCCAAGTTTGCTATTTTTATAACTTCGCCATTCCAACACGATCCCATTGTCATTTTGCTAAAAGTTCGTAATCTGCTAAATTCATAATGGTCGATCAATGGTCGGTCAATGATCTCGTAACATTTTTTGGTAACCGAGCTATTAAAAGTAATGAGTGCACAATGAGGTTCTAATGGTAAGTCACTGATCAAAGAAACTGTCAAAATAGGTATTAGCAGATTACCGCATAGGTACGTCTGTCATTCATTTGTCATTAATGTACGAAATTATCATTCTACCTATGCCATTTCTTTCAATGGAGTGTCCGTGGTTGACCATTGGAAAGTCATAGTGACGCTTTTTGAGGACTAATCCGATGTTTCCATTCCGGACAACCCGTCCTTGTTTTAATAGGTATTCAAGTTTAAGATGTATTATCTGTTATGTGCGAGTCCTTATCATCGCTCTGTAACGAGTAGTTCTCACTCCATGGCTGTGTTGCACAACCGCGACCAACCACTTGCAACGGTGAAAGTGGCCCACAGTTTAGTTTAGTCTAAGGTATTTAGGGTAGGTACCTTCCTGCATTGAGGTATGATAGGTTCGCTATTATAATTATGTTCTGAGCCTTGCGGTCTTACAATTTTAATTGACAATCTTTAGGCATATAATTGGTTGTGAAAGTGAACAAGCGTGCCTTATTCGAATCAGATAGTCTAGGTTTACTGTTTGTAAAACTTACCTATGTCATAGATGTTCAAGTATGGCGTGCGTTACGGTGCTTAGTTTATTATTATATAATTGGATTGCATTGCGTTGAACTAAGATTAGAAGGAATCATAGAAAAAAAATCTTTATATCAAATGACTACCTAGAGAGAAATTTTAATAAGCTGTAGTTGCGTGCCGCTATTACAAGAGTTCTTAATCCATAAATAATTATGTTATAACCTGCTACTGACGTGTGCCTCTTACTAACACCACGGCCCCAAGTCTGCTATTACAATAGTGACAGAATAGTCTATCATTGATATCATAATGGTTGATTTTGACAAATTTGGTAATATACCTACTAATATTAAAGCGTCATTATGACTTTCCAATGGTCAACCACTGACACTCCGTTGAAAGAAATGGCATAGAATGGTACCTAATCTCGTACATAATGACAAATGAAAGGCAAGACATATGCGCTAACTTTAGATTGCATAGAACACTAATTAAAAACATGTAAAAGAAAGCTGACATGACTTAATAAGTATTCAAATTTAGTAGTAGTTTTTCGAAAATCTTTTTTCTTACGGGTTTTATAATAATGGCAATACGACAATGTCATTCTACGACGATTATATTAGGAGACCAATGATCGACCAATATGAATTTAGCAGATTACGAACTTTTAGCAAAATGACAATGGGATCGTGTTGGAATGGAATAAAAAAAAAGCAGACTTGGGACCCTGGAGCCATGATGTTATAGTAGCTAGCTATGTAACCAATGTACCTACTTAGATACTTTTTAGTTGTTTGTAAGCTTGAGTGGCAGTGGACCAGACTGATAGATATAAGGTAGTCGAGCAGTCGAGAGGTGATTGCGAATCAGCAGCCGGGGTTCAAGTGATCCCTCCAGCTAGACGGACTGCCCACTTTTCAAAGGCGGCTGGGGTTTCGCAGTTTGTGGTATGTCTTGATACTTGGGAGAGGCCTGTTTAACAGTGGAATCTGATAAGTGAAATAGGTTGTTAGGAATGTTAGGTTCCTACTTCCGTACCTTGTAGCGCGACAGCTGCACCTCCATGTCCAGTAGCGCATGCTGCAGATGTGCCAGCAGTAGACCCGCCAGCGCGCCTGGGACGTTGCCCAGAGGCGACTGGTACAGAACGTTGAACGAAGACTCCTCATGGTACGCCAGCCGCACAGACCTGCAACGAAGAGGACAATACAACGCTAGGTATCTATGGCTATTGAAGCATTTTCTTTATACACACAACTCTTCGGGTGTGACACCCATGAGTCTGGACTTATGGTGACGCACCAGAACGAATTGGAAGCTACAATACCTCTGGAGACCATTGGCTACAAATTACCTAATTTTATCCTACAAAATACACGGCTCCTGTATTATGGGCCATGTGAACGAAGACACTAAAGGAAGCTAGTACAAAATATGTGACCTCCTCTTCGTGACCTCTTCAATGAACTCACTCAGGGCGATGCATGACGTAGGTGGGCACGAGCTGCCAGGAGTAGGCGAGGCCGAAGAGCAGCGCAATCGAGCCCAGCAGCAGCCCCGTGAGCACCGCCAGCGCCGCGCGCCGCCAGCGCCACAGCGCCAGCGTCAGCGCCAGGCACACGGCGTACAGCTGCATGTCGGCCGCCAGGTACCTGCCCGAGTATTGTGCTTAGTATAGTGAGCGTGCCAAAGAAATGGCGTAGGGCGCAAGTTGAGTGTAAGTAAGCATTTAGTTGGTCATTCCGTTGTCTAATGGACTATCATATTGTTCTTCTTCCCATGATAATTATATGATGATTGATGAAGGATTGATGAACTGGTAGGTTATTGGAATTATTCAATAGGTAATTCACTCCGACCAAAAACACGCCTCGTATCTCAATTATCGGTTGCTCTCATCCAGCTCTCTTTGCAAACAGTAATACCTGTAACCTGCTGAGTGGACAGTTTCACTTTATAACCTTTTGTCACGGGGTTCTAAAAGTCTGACATTCTGATTTATAGAAAAGACGTTCCCTTGATGGCCTTGCTTTCTGAAATTGAATCTGTCGAGACAAATCATCATCTCGAGTAGTCTCACCAGGTTTGTATGAGGCATTTGTCGTCGGCCTGCAGGATGTTGTTGAGGTACAGCAGGTGCGTCCACCACTTGCGGCGGCACACGGCGGCTTCGCTGCCCACCAGCGGCTCCCACAGCGGCCCGCGGCCCAGGCGCTCCCACCACGACGCTGCAAACCACACCACCACCCAGTACGACGGGCTCACCCTGCGATTGAGGAACATTTATTATCATATGTTCTGAAACATCTTCCTGAGCTTATGCCAATTTATTCGATAAAGCAGGTAGGACAGCATGTCTACTTGTCCCATACATCTCTCCTATCTGTCGTCGCAGTAGCCCTGACCTTACCGTATTTTTATAATTGGTCTTCCCCTACTCTTCAACATAGATACGCATTCATACCCAAACAGTGGTCAATCATATTATTACTGCAAATGTCTATTATTCATTTTTATTTCAATTTGACCATTAATAGTCATAACTATAAAGCTCGTGCTGTTTTGCGGTCCCAATATAATTATTTCGTTCCTGACCTGATGATCCTGTTAACCATAGTCTCCACGAAGGTGGAGAAGGGCGGCACATGCTCGCCGCGACGCCGCTGCTGCAGCAGCTTGTGCGCCAGTAGGAACGACGACATGATGAAGAAGATCTGTACCACCAGCGTGCTGTTCGTCATCAGTACTACGTCCACCGAGCCGCGGATCTGGGAAGAAGAACAATGAGCTTTGGACCTTTCCTATTTATATATGGGAGGGAGGGATGGCCCAGGAAGGCATGACAAGACAAACGAGAGCCTGGATGAATTTAAAGAAGATGTTTGTTTAGCTATGAAAATTGGTATTTAACGGTAAAAGATTTTGATGTATAGTCGTTAAATTAACTTGTTGCCAGTACTATTTCTATTAATATTTGCAATTTTCTTGGTTGTAAAAAGTTGTAGACACGGTCTTGTTGGTCTCCAATCGCACACCATCTATCGCAGACCCAGTTACTCTATCATGTCCTCTATATATCTCTATCCAGTCCTCTTAACCCGAGGAGTTGACCTCATACGGAGTGATAACCGTCGCCTTCATCAATAAACTAGTACGACAATCGCGTACCTGCGTGATGATCGTTTTGTATTAGGAGGACACCTGAAAGCGTCTTACGACCCTTTTTATTGATGGGAAATCATCAATCGTTCTAGGCGGAGCGGAAGGGAGTTTCAAACTCTCATTAACTAAAACTTATCGTGTTCCTCCAAATGCCCTTTGCGTTCCAGGGCTGCGGCGACTCTTTCGAAATGAAATCCGTAACTCTGGCAGACCTGTAACGTGTCGTTTGCAGATACGCGATCTCTTTACTCAGGAGTAGTAGTAGGAAACCTCAGAACTAACCTGTTCGTAGATCTTGGTGTCGGTGAGGTAAGTCTGTGTGGTGATCCAGCAGACGTGCTCTATGATGACCACTAGCATGGTGAGCACGCGCAGCCCGTCGAACGAAGCCAGGTCCGTGCGCGCCGAGCGGGGGGGAGGCGCGTGCAGCGCGCGCCAGCACGACGGGATTGACCATGATAGAGCCCATTCTGCGCCTGAGGAGTGACGACCTTGTGAGAAGTTGTTTTTTTCTCATTCGTAAGACGCCGCCAGAACGGATATACCACGCTAGAAGTCATTCCGCTATCTATTCGCCGAGGCCCATACTGCGCCTGAGGAGTAACGGTCTTATCAATATAGGGAAAAAGTTGATTTTTCGTCCGGAAACTTATCAAGATGGTTTTAGAAAGTTTCTTCGTAGAAAAACCCTTTCTGCTCTTGGCAATCTTGTGAGGTAAGCGAATAAAGGTGTGATTTCTGTCGACTCCATGGACTGCTGTATTGAAATATTTAAGCTTCATAGGTACCATGCGAAGCAGAAAATAATCAGCAAATAGTTCAAAGATATATTGCTAACGAGTTGGTCGTGGCTACATGACTGGTAGTACCGATCGCCTGTAAGCGAGTCAGTCCACCCATTCATCGAACGATGCTGTAACGCGTGTTACAGTGGACTAACAGATTGGCTCATTGTCATTGATCCGGCACGCCCCCCCCACTCGCCCCCCCCCCCCCCGCTGGACGAAAGTGAGCCGCGTTCCAGTTACACACCTACAATATAGAGATCCGCAGTTCCGAATATCGCGACGTTCGGATTATGACATCGTAGTAGGTAAACTCTATATTATAGTTGTACCGGAGTTAAATATATCGTAAAATTTACAATGTATGTACACACTAATGAGAAACAGAGCTCTTTCACTCTTTTACTCAAAAGGTTGGTACGAAATATTATCATTCATGAATCAATAAATCAAATTACTAAGGTAATGCGTTATTTTGCACTTTATTTCTTCACATATAACACCACACACTCTCACACTTACTTACATCATAAACACGTCCCCGCAAACATTGATACTATTCTTCCTTCCTCATGAATATAAATAAAAGTGAAAGTATTTATCTAACTGTTAACACGAACAATTGATTGGAACAGTCCGCTGTTGTATAATCCCTATTTTTAAGTCAGTCCCACAGTCGAACACTGTCTCCTAAAATCAAAATCAAGGAGAACCTACAGGTTCTCCTTGATTTTGATTTTAGAGGAATGCTCACAATATCTGTATACAGACTTCTGCAGCGTAGTTATCATCTGGATAATAAATAAGTGTGTTTCTGACAAAATACTAGGTATTTATTATTTTGCGATACGGATCTACGGCGCGATTCAGCGGTCGGCCCGTCCGGTACAAACAATAGGGTTGGGTTTAAATCAGCAAGAAGAAAGTAAATATAACAGGGGAGTATAGAAGAAATATCATGTCTAGAAGATAGATAAGAAGTATCGAGAAAAGCAAAAGAACGTCACAACAATGTGGCGCAATCATATTATTAGTTGCAGCGGCTACAGCAACACGATCAGTGACCGAGTAAATCTACGGTTGCGGCATTCACATCGCCGGCGCCCGAGTCGTGCGCGAGATTCGTGCAGAAGTTCCACACGTGCCTGCTCCTGTGGACTAGTTTATCGACTGAGAACATTAGGTACTGCTCCTGTCTACTATTTACCAACCTCGTATCTTAACTAGCCCCTAATTGGTAAACTACTTTTTTGTCACAAATATCGATTGTCGATAAGTCAAAAATGTACGGAAATGACACAGGCTATCGAAATGTGACGTGGTCAATCCCAAATACTTTGTCATACCGACAATGGTCAACATAGAATGTCACTTTCATCCCAGAAACGTATTCTCCACTTGTGTTAGAGGTGTTTTGTTCACCTACACCACAAAATGCCAGTTCCCATTTAAAGGGTCCAATGCAATAGTGATGAGTGTCCTTGTTTCCTCGTTTTTAGATATAATTGCGTTTTTAAATTTATTAGTTGGTAAAAGGAAAGTCGTTTTTAAAGATATAAACATAATACATTTTTGTGTTACTGCACATTTTTATTATTATTTAGGTTATTTCTTTACTACAGCTTTATGAACTTGGAAAAAGTAATTTTTAAAAACCACCCTTTATTGAGTACGGTCCTTTTTATCTAATATTAACGATCACTTTCGAAAATCTCGGATGCAAGTAATATATTGCTAAATGCTGCTGCTGATGCTGAGTTTGTTAACGAGATTAACAACTACAAATGTCCAGTGGCTGAATGACGTGCCTACTTAGATTTTTACGAAAATGGACTTTCATAATTATTGCTTCATTTATTTATTCAATAGTACTCGAGATCTCATTCAGCGGTCGCAGGTGTGGCCGCTAGACTACCGAAGAGGTCAAGTGTTTCAAATTATGTGAAATACTACAAGCATTCGTTGACGGTCGTAACGTAGCAGATCTTCTGTGTGTAATACTTTGCGGCGCCCCCGCCGCTGTCAGTGACCCGTGCGAATAAGTTACGTAGCCTTCTGCTAGTTTACGCGTAATTTTATTTATTTGGAAAAATAAAACTATGATTTATATAAGACTTGGCATAATTAGAAGAAATGTGGTATTTATATATTGTTATCTGTCTACAAAAATAGGAGTATATTACAGAAACCTAAATACCAAACCTAACTGTTACTATAATTTTCTTCAACTAGATAGCAAATTATTCGTTCCTACTGGAACCGTATAGGCCGTGTAGGTTAAGTTCTGAAAAAATCACGAAAGGACCTGAATGTGGAACTGACCATGTAAAGCTGGCGTTATTGATTTATTTAAACTTTATGTACAATAGTGGTACATGGGCGGACTTAATGCAACAAGGCATTCTCTACCAGTCAATCTTTGGGTTAAAAAGACAACACTGTGCTAGGTGTACAACAAATAAATCGCCAGCTGGTCACCTCGGCCGCGTGTATACACTATGTTTCATTATTATCCTTATTTTTGTGTCCCGAGTCAGGATTCTTATTTTGCTGTCCTTGTTTCAAGCTAGCCTCATGTAACACGGAAATTAGTAACTGTGGAAGCATCGTATCTTTGCTGACGTTTGCTGGTAGCTACTGGTAGTGGGGTGTACTGATGAGGAGACGTTCACCTTTCTTGGCGTGGTCGGGCAGCGTAAGCTCGAGCGCGGTGCTGACGACGCTGAGCGCCAGCAGCGCCGCGAGCAGCCCCGCGAAGGCCTGCTCGCTGGCAGAGAGCGGCGGGGCGGAGGGCGCGCCGCCGCTGCAGTACTCCAGGCGCAGCAGGGTGGCGGACAGGTTGTACGCCGCCGACGTGTGTGCGGTCACGCACGTCGCGAACCTGGGGAAGCAGAACATACAGGTTCAGAACAGAAGGCATGATCTGGATGATGAGCGTCTTGTGAGATGTTTGTTATGCCACTTCTGCCCCTCACTCGGAATTGGTATTGGGCGGGCTTTCTAGGGTACTGTTTCTTTTTTATAAATTGTCCAGATTCTCAGTCTAACTTGGATAAATACAAAAGCATCATCAGTAGCAGCAAACACAAAGTCTACAAACGTATGACACTGCTGACTCACTGTAGGTGAGCTGCCCGGCAGCAATAAAGAGAAATAGGAATAAAGTATGAGTGAATTAGAAAGATTAATAATAATAATCTTACGTAGAACACGTAATAAGCTACTAATGAGATGACTAATGGTATTACGAGTACACACAATACTATGCACATGGCCCCGATGCATATTTAACTTAATTAAGAAAACCAATATAAATCTAATGTAAGTGGCAATTATAATTATGTAAATTAATATTGTATGTTACGTAAACTTACGTTTATAGTAAAAAAGTATAATTTGCCTCCAGAATTAATCTTACGTTATTTCTTACTGAATCGATGCTTAAACTTTCAATAATAAAATAAGATCGCTTATCAAAAACTTTTACATTGTAAAGACATCAACGCGCGCTCGCTAAATACTTACCTGCTTAGGCTCAAATTACGGGATCGAATTAATCGAATCATAACTTTTAGTAGTTTTTTCATCAAGCTAAGCATCATGTCACCTTTTGTGGGTGTTACTCGACCAAGAAATGAGTGTTTACTTTTTTTTTGAGCTTTCTGAAAGTGTCCGCCATGCCTGGTAATTAAACTAGCTGCCCAGTACATACCAGTCGCGCAGCTGATCGTGCTGCAGGTCGTGCGCGCGTGCGGGCGCGTGCTGCGCACAGCTGCGCGGCAGGCACAGCCCGCGGTGAAGCCGCGTGTGGTTGAAGTTGTCCACTGTGTTCGCTGAGTAGCGCTGTTAGACAAATACAATTACAACATTAATTTAATAGCAGTGTTTTAAAGTAATGTTATAACATTATCAGATATCACCTTATTTTAATAAAACATATATATTAAAAACATATTTTTTCATGAACAACTGAACGTTTTGACTATAAGACATAATTTAAATGACGCCGATGTCACCCAAATAAAAACATGTTTAAAGCCTGGGAAGATTGGGCCTGCAGACAGCGAGCTATGGTTGGTTCGCTGTCCGATAGCAACCAAGCCCGGGTTGACGGAGCGTCGTGTTCCACGCGCGCCTCGAAGAACTGTCTGCAAAGAAGACAGAGCCCCATAGGGTCAGTGCCTGCTAGGGTTGCAGAATTTGTTCGACAGATTGACCGCTGCCCTGGAACGCAAAAGGCACGGGTGGGTTTTAGTCAGTAAGAGTCTGACAGTCCCGTTCGCTCCGCCCAGAGCGGGAGGAGTCATTTATTTTGATGATTTCACATACAGAAAAAAAGCCCGGAAAGATTTACAAGACGGCATTGGAATAGTCTGCGACCTCTTGAAGGCGTCCGATTGCGTAAACCATGAGACATTGTTTTTGAAACTTGAGCACTATGACATTAGGATTACAGCCCTTGATTTGCTTAGACCATACTTGATAGAAAGACAGGTAACACTTTATGTAAACGGTGTAAACTCCATAGGCTCTGAAATGAGATTGGGCGTTCCTCAGGGTTCAATATTGGGTCCAGTCCATTTTTAAGTTTATTTAAATGATTTCCCCAATTACTTCAAAACCAACCAAAGATGTCGTTATTTGCGGACACATCATTAATATTTAAAATAAACTAAATCTTCATGACGTCAATAATTCTATTTATCAGGTCCAGAATTGGTTTGAGTCAAAATTTGGTACTAAATAAAAAAAAACGAATTTATTAGATTTACTTAAGTTAATGTGACTTGATCGGATACGAGAGTCACTTTATTCTTTTAACTGTTAAATGAATAAACGTTTGGACTTTGACCTTGGTCACGGGGAAATGGTACAATTTTGAATTTGATTAAATGCCTGAGGGACGTGATCGCTTCCCGGCAGATTTGAAAGTAAGAATTCTCGGCCTTATTTCTTCTAAAAAAGTTAGTGATTTGACCAATCGTAATGTTTAGTGAAAAGATGAAACAACATTGTTTAGTTATTAAAAGTATTTATTCAATATATGAATTACACAGTTTCGGTTGATATACCCAAGGTCCATAAAAGCCCTTAAGATGGACATTACATTGTGGAGATCGAATTAGAAAAAAATACTTTTAATTACCCCACAGTCAGTATTTGAACATCTACCGAACTGATCATCTCATCGAATCCCCAATCGTATCATTTGCCTGCGACACACATATTAAGGCTAGACTTTAACAAAACAAACACAAGTTTCTAATAAAAGTCTCCTTCGAGGATCATTCTTGTAATGAAAGAATAAACTATATACCACAAACTTTATGAACATGTATACCAAATACTTGTTCATAATTCATGGTATCCGGTAAAGAAGCATTTAGGTACATATTTTGACTAATTATGTTAATTACAAATCGTTTTACAATACTTACAAGTAAGGTAAAATAGTTTAAAATACCATAAATATCTGTTCCTGCACCAGTCAGGTGACGGGGACTGGGGAATCTATACCCGACACGCAATTTACCTGACCACTAGGAACCCAGTTAGATTATTACTTAACTGACACACAAACCCGGCTTCTGGCACTAGAGCGGGGTGGCGATAAGGTAGTTGTTGTACTTAATTGAGCACTAGTTGTGACAAGAATTGTCCTATGTGCTTTACATAGGTATGTACCTAATTTTCTTCTCTGCATTTTCTATGTGTTGTTAGTCGGGGAGCAAAAACGTGAAATGTAGAAATTAAATTGCAGTCCATAGACGTCGTCGGCTAGACGGTAATGATCACCTCAACACTTCATGCATCCATGCTCGACTATTAAATTTTTTGTGCATTTGCAAATATTGTGTATTTTTTTTTCAAACAATAGTTCAATCTGTGGGCGAAGCGGGCTGTAGATAATTATATAGAGTTCAGACGCCGATTATTGCAGAAAGGGCTCAAAACATCAGTACATGCTATTTTGGTACAAATAGTTCTAAATCGGACAGCTCAAGGTGAACTTCAGCACAGCCGGTCACGTGAGAGAGGTTCATTGACCTCCCTCA
The DNA here is from genome assembly GCA_905332915.2 of Hecatera dysodea. Classification (NCBI taxonomy): domain Eukaryota; kingdom Metazoa; phylum Arthropoda; class Insecta; order Lepidoptera; family Noctuidae; genus Hecatera; species Hecatera dysodea. The sequence continues at coordinate 18,314,566 of HG995308.1, read as the reverse complement.
CAGTGAGGGGCCCTTTCCCCCTCTAGGGCCCTCTCACCGCGCCGCCGCCGCTCCCTTCGCATAGTTAATCACTTCATAGTTTCAATTTAATTAATATTATACCAGTTGGTGTAAAATATCATGAAGAGGGAAACTGTTTGTATGCTTAGGCACATATATGATTTTCAAAGGTAATCTTAATCTCGACACATTGATCCGTTTATGATATTTCTTCAAATTCCAATTATGTAAAGAGTAGTTTTATATAACTCTGAGTGACACGGCCTACTTTTATCCCTTCTATAATATGCGCGGCGCTTACTGTGCAAGATTCAAGATTCAAAGCATTTATTTCAAAGAAACCGTTTACATGCACATTTGAATTGTCAGTCAGTTAAAAACATGAAGCTATTTGCACGTTCGAAACCATACATCACTATGGAGAAGAACGTGCAGGAAACTCCACGGACATTCTTTTAAATCATGTTCTGTATTACAAAATCCTTGGTTACATTATTCTTGTTGCTTTTATATGTGAGGACAATGAAAAGAAAAAAAGAAAACTGTAAAACAAATTAAAATATCAAGATTAAAACAAGTCAGTGACAGTTAAGAGGTGACCAGTCTCAACCGACGGCGCACGTTCCCGAACATGACGCGTGTATCGGCACCATTCAGCTCAACTATTTTGGAGGGAACTGAATGTTTCAACACACGTGCTGCAGAGTTCATAGAAGCCAAACCATGGGAAAAGCTAGTTAACGTAATCAAGCAAAACTAAGGATACAAAATAAAAACTTCAATGAGTCAAAGACAGAAGATATATTTAGGAGGACCTGCATACAAATGTTTATGTGCAAACTCTTTTAACTAGGTGCCTACTATCGACATAACCTTTCGCCAAATCTGCTTTTCGCTGTCAAAATCTTCTGTTACGAGTTTGTCGAAACTGGCCCACATTGGCCAATCGAACAAACTGTTGAGTGACCTCAGTCGATGTGCTAGTACTCTATAGTCTATGGAGTGTTGGCAGGACACTTACACACTGATAATGACTGAGCAATGATGGATGCCCGTCGATTTCACTTCGACCAGAGATTGCAAAACGACCCAGAACATTACAACATCAAAATTCTATTTTAATGATATTTATTCGTTGTACGCCTACCACAGCGTAATCTTTTTAACCAAAAGGTTGAGTGGTAGAGAATGTCTTGTTACATAAAGTCCGCTCAGGTGCCACTATTGTACATAAAGTTTCAATAAATAAGTAAACGTTATTGTGTTAAGAGAAACCAGGTCACTCTCTTACTGTCACAAGTTCACAGTGAAATGTTAATAAATTAGCTTCAAAACGGTCAGACTGTTGACATCCATATTGTGTGTCGCTTCTTGAAGACTAAAGACGTGTGTACTTGTAACTTCATTGTCAGAATGTCAGCTTATGTGCGTGAGGTCATCCGTCAGTGTTGTTGACGCGACTACATTGAATACATGCGTCCGAGTGAAAATTATTGTTTCTGTCAACAGTGTAGGCATACACTACAAAATGGTTGATGTATTGTAAAAGCTTTGAAGAACGGTCAAAGGTTAACTTTAATATCTTGTGTGAAAAGTTTGTTTTGACAGCTAAAATTGATAACTATGGTTTTGTAAGGAAAATGCAATCGGAGTTTTATATAATAATAAGTTAATGGGCATGTAACTTTTGTTTGTGGAATTTGTTCGAAAGAGTCACCGCGTCCCAGGAACGCGGAGGGCATTAGGAGGAACACGGATGGGTTTTAGTCAATGAGAGCACGTAAAAAGACATATTTTGATGATTCCCCATCCAAAGAAAACGATTGTGTTTTTTTTTTTTGCTTAGAAGTCGGTTCTATTTTTTTGTAAAAAAGATTGTTTACTTTTCACTTTTTAGTTGTGACGCCCGACAGTTAAATGTATCCATCACAGCGTACGTGTATTAAACTGATGGAAACAATAAACGGATATGCGATTTCAGTAACTCCGGAAGCACTACCTATACATCAACAAGTGAGGATGAGCACATCTTAAACGTAGTTAAAGCCACACATTATTAGGGATAACTCAAATACTAGTCGTTATCGTCAGATCTCTTATTTAAATGGGACCACATGACAAGCACCAGTTTTCGAAGAAAATAATGATCAAAATCGGTGCATCCAGTAAAAAGTTATGATGTAACATCCACAAAAAAAAACCGACTTGAGAACCTCTTATAAAAAACTAACTTTCAAAACGCAACTTTTACAAGATTTATTAATGCGGTTTTTTAATGCCGAAAGGATTTGAATAAAGAAACTAATTAATAACGTTCTTTTGTATGAAAGCTAAACAAAAGAAGACTAATTAATAATAGTCATTTATTACACAACTGTTAAGTCTACTATAGTAAGAGGATATGAGCACATAAATTAGAATTTGAATAATAAAGTGGTCGCTCGAAATTGAAAGTGATGGTTAGTAGGGCAAGCAGCGCGGCCGCCGCGCGCGGAAATGTGGCGATAACCTTACTTACAGCGCACTCGTAGTTATATACGATTGCCCAATGCTCAGCTAACGATACCACGCCTCCATTACTTATAAACTTTATGGTCAGTACATCGATGGACTTGACGCAATTAGGCATTCTCTGCCCATGGGTTGATATCACCTATACCCGATTCACGATAAGATTAGACATTGAAATACATATTTTTTACAGTTCGTTCAACTGATTTTGACTTCTATTGCGTTGGCGGCATGACACATGGTAGCTGCAGTAAACAGTTGGTATTATAATCAGGTTTTTGCTTTTAATGCCATTCTTATGCCTACGATACTAATAGAAGTAAATATCGGTTGATCGGACTGTAAACAATTTTGTTCTAATGTCTAATCTTATTGTGAATGGATTATAGGTATATAGAGTCTATAAAGATGCAATTGAGATCTGCACAGTTGCTAGATCAGAATCCCCTTCAAACATTCAAAAGAATCATCCTTCGTCTAGATGCTAATTCAAATTGACATGACTGTGTGACATTTGCATTTGACCTTCCTTCTATAGAAACTTGATCAAGACCTCAGCAGGAGGAACATTACGGAATGACATTACCTGGCTCAGATGGGAGTAATGACAGCCGTAAAATCACAGATTAAGCTTCTCTTGTCGATGTCGGTCTATTCATTTCATACCAAGAGTTCTTGCGTGTCTCGGAAAAGTTATTATACCTACTGTAGCTGTCAGCTGCACGCTGCTGCATCCTTATGGTGGCCGCTGCACCGACCGGCACCAGACAGTTCGCAGCCGCCGACGCAGCAGCAGCCCGTGAAATAGGTGCTCACCTGCATGACGTCGAAGAGCGGGTGCGGTCGCTGCGTCGGCGCCAGCTCGAAGCTGCCGACACAGTAGGGCGCGCGCGCCGCTCGGCAGCCCGGCCATTCGTCCAGCGCGAACAGCTGCGGCATGGCGTAGTACTGCTCATCTGCAAGTGGGAACAAGCGTGAACACCATCATCTACATTTAGATCAACAATACTTTTATCTTCCTGACATGGCTGTTAGCCGACACCTCAGCACTCACCATCTCCCTAGCCATCTATCTATCATACCTGCAACCCATCCATCTCCTGCCAACCCTTTAAACAAGATACAACAACTCAAAACATGTTTTCTGTAAACATGAAAAGTCGACATAAATCAAGCATGGGCGAACAAAGTACTAGGGCAGCATGTATTCCAGAAGATCAAGGACTGCATCAATTTGAATGCATATTGGATAAATGCATCCTTGCAAGTGTGACAAAGGTACTAGGCTAGCATAGAACGCGAGGCGATTAGAATGCAACAGTGGCGGGCGGGTGTCGGGTGCAGTGACTGGCTTGGCAATGTGTCCTGCGATGCTCCATCGACACATTGTCATGGTAATCGTCCTTTGTGTGCGACCGCTTCTGAGTATAATATAGTAGATTGATATGCAAGGGTCGAAAGGAATCATTGCCTATACGAGGCATTTGGACAGAAGTAGTCATTGATGACTTTTACCTGTGTTAAACACTCTACTTTTCGGTCCGAACATAAGGGAAGTAAAAATATAAATGATGGAAACCAATATCTACCTAGTGTTCAAATTTAAATAATTACAATCTTTCATATTAGATTGTATAACGAAAAGGAAAAAGCAATTGAGTAAATAGTAGTAGGTTCGCCCCTTATCATAAAATAACATCAAATACGCTCGAATATACACAATATTATGTATTATAATGTACGATGCATTTTCTCAGTTAAGTACCTACTGATCGAGCGACCTTACTTATATCGCCCGAAGCAACTTGATTTGAGCATGGTACAGGCGCAAATAAAGCTTCTTCTGCTATATTCCTGATAGATAAACCCTAATAAATAAGATATTTTTGTTCTATCTGGGAATCAACTCTGACCCTTATGGACATCGGAACCACTTGCGAATACGAGACCAACGGGCAGCCCTAACATGACACGAACAAGACTGGCACAATATAAGCATGCATACATTATGTGTGTACCTGATGAACTGTCGTCAAATAAAAGTTCTCTTGATGAGGGCTGTCATGCCCTTTCACAAGCCGCCGTAACGTCTCGAATGCGGCAATAGTAAAATATTCATGATTTCGCTGTAGTTATTAAACACGCGTGCAAGTGGCGGCCGGCAATCGGGCCGCCTTGCACAATGTAACGGCACCGCGCGATGTTACACGAGGCCTGCCGACGCCGCGGCTGTTAGGAAACGAGCCCCAAATGTCTGCAGTGGGTGATGAATGCGATGATACACACTTGAAATATACTTAGTAAATGGTAAGTACAAGTGACCCTTTTTTTTTTTGGAGGGGAAATCATCAAATGACCCCTCCCGCCCTGGGTGGAGCGGTAGGGAGTGTCAGACTTTTACTGACTAAAACCCACCCGTGATCCTTCTTGTGCCCTATGCGTTCCAGGGCCGCGGTAACTCTTTCGAACAAATTCCGCAACCCTAGCAGGCACCGAGTCTATGGGGCCCCGTCCTCGGTGCTGACGGCTCCTTGAGGCGCGCGTGGAACACAACGCGTCGTCGACTCAACCTGGTTGCTATCGGACGGCGAGCCACCCACGCTCACCGTCCCCAGGCATCAGCCACTGCGCATTAGCACAGCGGCCGACTTGTCTCTGGAGGAGGCCGCAATGGGACCATTACTGGCACTCCATTTCAGCCCCCTCCCGATTACCGGGAGTCGCAGCACCCGCAGCAGAAGCGGCAGTGGCGGCGACGGAAGCCGCGGCGGCGGCAGAGGCGGCGGCGGCGGTGGACCTCTTGCCCCTGGTCGGGGCGGATGGCGCGCAGGCCCTTCCCCCAGCCCAGTGAAGTACAAGTGACCCTTGATTATTTGGTCGGTATTGGTGCAATGTAGAGCTGCACAACGTGCCTGCTTGCTGCTTGGTCCCGATACAGTGACATCGTCAATCTTTTGAAAGTAAAGACTAGTGTGATATCGACCACGGTGTCAACCAGTGAAATTCCACCACAAGAGATTTACGACGACGACTCGACAATCTTGAAACTGCGCGTTTAGCGTGTTAACGACGACGGTTATAGCAAATAACCTGCACGCAATTTGTCTATTTAATGGATAAAGTATGTATTGAGGAGCTCGTAGCTTAATAATAACAGCTGGAGCTGCACATATTGATCTTCAAGGTAAAGCAGCGGTCCGTGGATGGGTTACCAACCTTACGTACCAAGACCTTTGTGCCTCTAAAAACACGTTCAGCCGGTTTTTATATAAAATCTAGGGGTAGCAGCCAAAATACTGCGTGAAGTCGGGGATGCCCCGCGGGTGGAAAAGCTTCGACCTATTTAACTACGAATGTACGAAACTAAGTAGAAATTTCAAAATTTTACGAACCGTTACTTATAAACTTTGAATATTATAGTAACTGAATATTATACTAATTAAATATTATTCCAAATGTGCTTTATAAAAAATGTTGATTATATCATAGGTATATGTAAATTGAGATTATATAAATAATTAATTATACCATTTACCGAAGTTATTACTTGTGCTAAAGTAGTTATTGTTCGTATTATTTTTATTAAATTAGTTAAGCTAAGTTACAATACTGTAACTGTATACATCTTTTTACATAGATACCAATAAGATTAATATTATGACTACGTGATTATTTAATAAACTAAAAATGTCCCAAATCGCCTGAAACACAGGATTACCTAGTTTAGGCGCAAATCATGTGTGCACTTTACATAGATTTAAGAAATACTGTATTTAATGTTATACCTTTAAGTTATTGAATATATTTATTTTTTTATATTTTATTATTTGATACTTATATTAAATAAAATTAGGTCATACGATTATTATAACTTTTGTTATTATTTCAAACGTTACACACCGGACCCCAATATAGTTGGGATAAGGGAAGCAGATGATTTGATGAAACGACGTATCACTGTGCTGTATAACATTTCTAGTCCTGAATGAGCTACACATTATACAGGCTGATATTATTCTTATACACGTTAGCACACAATACTGCATTAAATTGCGTAAACAAATGAATACATGTAATGCTAAGGAAGTGAACTCGAACTTGGCGCGTGAGTGTGCGCCGGCGCATCCTTTGTGCGCGCGCCGGATGGTGGAGGTCAATGTGAACAGCCTTTATATCACATTCGTTACATGGGTCATGTAATCTAAATAATTTAATTGCAACTGCAGTTGTTATGTTTTCAGGTGTTCTGAAGAAAGTGTTGACTCTCAATTTTAAATGCCGCAAGGGTAAGTTTGTATGTAAATTATGCTCACTTTTGCCAGTAACTTATGAATATAATTGAATAACAATGGCACTGGCATGTTATGTGTTCAACACTCTTAGTCGAGAATGCCTAAAGCTTCCGCCATTGTGTGTGAAGTTTAAATAAATATAAATTTGATTTAAGGACTTATGTAAGTACTTATCGTCTTCAAAAACATCTTTTTTTGCAACTGAAACTAAAATAGACCGGAAAATAAAAGCCTACAAAAAACTAAATGAATGTTATCATAAGATAAATCACCAGGTATATACTACTACCATACATACATCAACTACAGAACACCATTCAGTAGGTACTACGGCCCTTATCTATATACTTTCAGGACATTAAATGTCTGTCTATTAAAATAATACTAAGATAAATGTAGACATTAAAATAAATAGTTAAGTGATCACTTGATCAGTCATTCAAACTATATAGTTAATATCTACATCATTCTACATGTATGTAGGTTTTGGAAATGAGGTTATATCAATGGAGACAGTGATTCTTTGCTTTGTAAGTATTGAAAACAAAATTCTGTATTAATTGCGCGTTGTGAGTTTGTATGAAATACCATGAGGCGTTAACGCTCTTAAATACAATGATGTAGGTACATATTTAACATTGTAGTAAATCTTTATTAGATTATAATTTCTTGTATTACGAAAAAAAATCGTTTTCCAGTTTTTCCACCTAATAAAATAAATCCCATCCAAAAATTTCAATGGTTTCCCATATATCCGTCATCATCGACTTTGTCTCTGTCACCTGTGACATAGACTAGAGTCAAGAGCATATATATGTACATCTGAAAAAAAAAAAACCGTATCTTTAGATAAAATAGTTTACCATTCTACTCGATATTTTACAATCTTACGGCGTTTGCATATTGCCGGTGGCGCATAGACGCGTCATGCACACGCAACTAAAAAGCATAACAGCTCTAAAAACAACGCAAACACTGTCGATAGTAATCGGTAGCTGGAAAGCATACAGACACTGGATAATTCAGAGAGCGGGCAACGCATCTATAGTTTACTACTTAGCTTTCGCCCGCGACTTCGTACGCGTAGATTCATTTTGTCTGTCAGTCTGTCTGTCAGCGGGCGGTATCTCAAGAACCGTAATAGGTAGACCGTTGAAATTTTCACTGAACACGAAAATATTACATGAAATTTATAAGTAAAGCGAGCTCCAATACAAGAAACGTTTTTTTTTTTCGGTTTATAGTACGGAACCCTTCGTGTGAGACCCGGACCCGGACACGAACATAAATTTATTGAACAGCTGATTTTTTTTCGTGATTGCAGGTTTGGTCCCATCATAGAGAATGTAATTGTCTTTGGGTCCCATAGTAAAAGTGGTTCATAATGATGAGTATAATGACCTCTTAAGAGGTTGTTGGTGTTTTACAAATAACCCTGTATATTGATATACCCTTGTTTAAATATAAATGTTTCAAGAAATATGCGACGGATGGAGCCAGTCAAACTAAAGAGATGTGAATATAGAAAAGCTCGTTAGATACCAATCCATTGAGTGCAGATGCCATCGAGAAAGTGACATTATTACACTCAGATAAAATGCACAAACGACGCTTTCTCACAAACCGTTAGAAAATATGAGTAAAGCTGAGAAGAGCGCTAGCTGAGACTTTCTACTGACCCCCATCCGCCTGCAGCGTGAAGTGCACCTACACCGGCCACATCAGGTGCTTGTAGCTGGTGTTGCCAGGCGTCCGGATAAAGCCGGACACAGTCTGGCTTTTTGGCAGCGTGTCCGACCATATTAGACGGTTTTCGGCCTGTTCGGCTTTTGTTAGACTTTTTCAATTTGTAATTTTTTTTTACACATGATATTTGTTGGTGTCCGCTCCGCTCCTATTCCGCACGGGAATCGACTAGCACGGTTCCATTGAATATTGCAAATGTAGTCATTGCTAACTACTATTATTGAAATTAATATTCAATAATTAGTCATAAAAAATTGATTCATTCAATATAATTGGGGTTCCATAAGAATTTAGAAAGATTTTATGGTAAATCACCAAACACCCTTGATTTACTTTGAAAAAAAGTTTTATATTAAGACTAAAAATTAAGATAGTCCGGCCTTTTTACCTAAATTTCCGGCTAAACTGGCTGTTCTGTCCGGCTTTTCGATTGTAAGATCTGGCAACCCTACTTGTACGTGGTGTCTGTTTGTCGCGATCTTCTCATAGCGCGTAATTCGAGTTACCTTTTTTTTTTTTTTTCTGGATGGGAAATCATCAAATGACCCCTCCCGCCCTGGGTGGAGCGGTAGGGAGTGTCAGACTTTTACTGACTAAAACCCACCCGTGATCCTTCTTGTGCCCTATGCGTTCCAGGGCCGCGGTAACTCTTTCGAACAAATTCCGCAACCCTAGCAGGCACCGAGTCTATGGGGCCCCGTCCTCGGTGCTGACGGCTCCTTGTGACGCGCGTGGAACACAACGCGTCGTCGACTCAACCTGGTATCGGACGGCGAGCCACCCACGCTCACCGTCCCCAGGCGTCAGCCACTGCGCGATAGCACAGCGGCCGACTTGTCTCTGGAGGGGGCCGAAATGGGACCATTACTGGCACTCCATCTCAGCACCCTCCCGAGCGTTGGGAGCCGCAGCACCCGCAGCAGAAGCGGCAGTGGCGGCGACAGAAGCCGCGGCGGCGGCAGAGGCGGCGGTGGCGGCGGACCTCTTGCCCCTGGTCGGGGCGGATGGCGCGCAGGCCCTTCCCCCAGCCCAGTGCTCGGCCGGCTTGCCAACAGCCGCACATGCACTGCAGTGCGGCGTGGCCTCGCAAGAGCCGGCCTTATGACCGGGCTGACCACAGCGGAAACAGAGTCCGCTGCGGTCGACCTCCGAGGGGCACATAGCTCCCGTGTGGTTGCCCACACGGCAGCGGTAGCACCTCAGAGGTCTGGGTTCCAGCAGTTTTACCCGCGCAGACACCCATCCCACCAAGAGCCTTCGGCCCTCCGACACAGTTCTGGCCGCCGTCACGGGGCAGCTCACCACAAGGGTTTGCATGCCCGTGTTGTCAGGCCGGAGGGTGCCCGCCTTGACGAGCTCGGCAGAGCACCCCCCAGTCCTGGCGACGGCGGCCACAACTTCCTCCTCCGTCACGGAGTCATCCAGGCCCACTATGCGCATGTCGATGCGCTTAGTCGTCCTGGACACCCGGACCTCGTCCGCGGGTAAGACCGCCCTCAGCCTTTCGGCCAGGGCGTCCGCGAACGGGCCACTCTCCGCTCCGGCGAGCTCGAGCTTGCGGGCACCGGTTAAGGTCCTCCTGACCCCGATGCCCCCGCTGATGCCCAGCTCTTGGAGGCTCACCGCCTCCTTCGCCCGCTTCAGTACGGCGAGATACGTCACGCCCCTCTGTTCCGCTTCCGGCTGCAGTGTGAGCACCACAGCCGCGGATTTCGGGGCGCGAAGCCTCGCCGCGATGGCATTGGCCTTCCGCCGCTGCCTCTTGGCCTTGTTCCTCCTCGCCTTCTTGGCCTGCCGCTTCTGGCCAGCAACCTGCCACTCGGCCCCGGCCGCAGGAGGGTCCGAGGGTGGGGGTGGGGGCGGCTGCGGCACTACTGGCGCCGCAGCCTTAGCCGCTCCTCCTCCAGCCTTCCCCCCACTCCTCTTCCGGGCAGACTTGGTCGTCGCCGGCGTCGCAGCCGCCGGCGCCACAGGCGCTGGCGCTGCTGCGCCCTTGGCCTTCGCCTTCGCCTGGCCGGACGTTCCCGGGCTGGCAGCCGCGGCGGCCGCGTACGAAGCCGCCTTCTGCTGTTGGCCCGGGGCCTTCTGGTTCGCCTCCACTGGGGGACGCCAGACCATGTCCTCCAGGGCGGAGAACTGCTTCCGGAAGGGAGCCAGCTCCTGCCGCACCAGGCTCCGCGCCTGGCTCAGCACTTGGCTCCCCTCCATCGCCGCCGGACTCCGCCCCCCTTGCGGCTCCTCAGAGGCCGCTCTGGCCATCCCCGCCAGGTCCCTCCGGAGCGACTCATTCTCCCGAACGAGTCGCTCCGTAAGAACCGCGAGGCGGGCGACCTCCGCCCGCAGCTCTGACGCCTCTTTGGCCTCCTTTGCCCCGCCGACGTTAGCCGCCGCTGCCGCCAGGATGGAGGCTTTGGCCGCGCTGATGGCCTCCCGCTTCGAGGACTGCTTCCTCTTGAAGGCCACAGCGCGAATCGCGGCCTCCACCACCTCCTCAAATTTCTGGCCTCTCTGCTCCTCAGCAGCGGGAGGCACCTCTCCCGGGGACTCTGAGTCGTCAGAGTCGAGAGGAGGCGGAAGAGTAGAGGGAGCCCCACGACCGCTCCCTCCAGGGCGACGCCCCTCCTCCACCAACCTCCCGGCCCGACGCCCCTCCCGGGTAGAGGGAGTCAGCCCCCTCCCTGCCTCACCGCCCCTGCCCCGCCTAGCGGTGGGGATCTTGCGGGCAGAGACAAACTCCCCCTCGGAGGACGACTCCTTGTCATCCTCCCGTCTGGGCCGCTTGCGGAAGAACTTGATGTTCTCCGCAGCAGCCCCCCCTCTTCCATCTCCGGAGCCCGCCGAGCTGACCGTTACTAGGTCATGTGCAGAGCCAGAATCTGACCCTGCACCTCCCCGGCGCTCAGGCGAACTCCCCGCATCACAATCGAACGCCATCAGCTCCTTGAAAGAAGCGGATCCGGATGACGTCGATCCTGAGCCTCCTCGGCTCTCGTTGCCACTGGCAAGTGGAAGGCGTTTGTTGCCCACCCCAGAGTACGGAGGGCAGCCCGCCGAAGCGGGGTGGGATTCCCCGACCGCTGAGCAGTCGGGACCCACCTGGGGACTCATTTTCCAAAAGCCTTTGTCCATTCTTTTCCTTTTAGAGGGTGCGGTCCCTTACTCCTGCGCCCTTTCTCCCTCACAGGGCCTCTCCTCCCACCCACTCACTGCCTTCCCAGCCACGTCTGATGAGCAGACGCGTACCAGAAGGCAGCGAGCGGGATTCCTCGCGTGTGTGTCTCTCTTGGTCTGATCCCTCACTTGCGACCTTCCGGCATGAGTGGCTCTACCGGGAAAGCTCGCAAGATCATTGGGACACTCAAGCCCCACCACGACGACAACGTGGAGACACATTCGGTGGGGAATTCGAGTTACCTAAGACATCAATCTAAACGAATGTTATGACTCAAGTCAATTCAAGCAAATGTTACCTTCTTTTACCTATACATATATATTTATGTGTAAAGGGTAATTTCTGAACATATCGACAGATACAATCTTGAAAATTATTTCAGTAAAAGAAAGCAACATAATGTTACCGAGAGTCAATTGCCATAAGTAGGTTCTCGTGCCTAATATAGACTCGTTATTGCTCATACCTATTACAATGTATCCCGGAAAATATGTAAGATCAGCCACGAAAGCGAAGCCGCACGGTGAGATGTTGACGGAGACTGGCAGCGATTCGAAAAGATCTGTGTATTCTGAGATGCTCTTATTAAATACGAGCAGCGCCTCCGGTTTCACCCGCGCAGCTCCCGTACTAGCCTATTTTACTCGCTGAAAGTGTAGATTTTCTTCCATTGATGAAAAATGGTTAGTCGGTCCGGTAGTTTCGGAGCTTATTCGGTACAAACAAACAAAAAATCTTTCCTCTTTATAATATTAGATAGAAGATAGATAGATTCAATCGTGTGAAAATATTAATCTATACGCGACGACACGACACGACGCGACGCGTCTACGTGACAGCGTTGAGGACGAATTATCGATACTATATTTTAGTTTGTTGTAGGTATTATTGTTTTTATTTTAATATAAAAAAAAAACATTTGACCCAACAATATATTTAATTGAAGGGCCCACTGCAAAGAGTTACCGCGGCCCTGGAACGCATAGGGCACAAGAAGGATCACGGGTGGGTTTTTCAGTAAAAGTCTGACACTCCCTACCGCTCCACCCAGGGCGGGAGTCATTTGATGATTTCCCATCCAAAAAAAAGGCCCACTGCAATAATGATGAAAGTCCATTTTTGTAAAAAATCTAAGTAGGCACGTCATTCAGCCACTGGATATCTGTAGTTGGTAATCTCGTTAACAAACTCAGCAATATATTAATTGCATCCGAGATTTTCGAAAGTGAACGATAATATAATTAGATAAAAACTTTTTACAAAAAAATACAACCGACTTTTCCACAAAAAATCAAAAAAGTACAAAATAACTTTAATTTCGGAACTCGGTGTTTGAGGTTCCTTTTTCGTTTTTTGAACACCGACTTCCGAAATTAAAGTTATTTTGTACTTTTTTGTGGAAAAGTCGGTTGTATTTTTTTGTAAAAAGTTTTTTTTATTTTTCACTTTTTAGTGGTACCTACACCCCCTCCCCTCCCCCACCTAAACGAACCAATTACATTGGTGTAAAAAAAACGCACTGCTCCAATGCAGAGTAAACTAAAAGGTCGTCAATGTAGACGATGTAGATATTTTTTTTAGATTTTTGTTGATTTTTCAAAAATCGCTTGTTCGATTTCGATAAAATTTTCATGGGACCATTTGGGAAGTATACCCTTTCCAACAAAAAAAGAATTTTTCAAATCGGTTGGCAAGCGACGGAGTTATGCGCGAACATACATTAAAAAAAAAAAAACATACAAACATCCGAATTGAGAACCTCCTCCTTTTTTAGAAGTCGGTTAAAGAGGACCGTACTCAATAAAGTCCTGGTTTTTAAGAATTACTTTTTCCAAGTACATAAGCTTTAATAAAGAAATAATCCAAATAATAATAAAAATGTGCTGTAACACAAAAATGTATTACATATGTTCAAAACCTAATACCTTTACTTTTAAACACGACTTTCCTTCTACCAACTATTAAATTTAAAAACGCAATTATCTCAAAACGTGGTAAATGTCCATATTTATCACTATTACAGTGGGCCCTTCAATTTCATAAACATATCAATCAATCGACCATCATCAATAACAATCAAAGTTACGAGGAAAGTTCGAAGATATTTTTATGTTTGTTAAGACTGTGTCCACAGACACCTCACAATACGACAGAAACACAGACAGTCCGGGTGCGAAGCGAGTATTAGCTTTAATAAAAATAATGTTTGTTGATCCTACAAAATAATTTAAGCTAAATATGATTAAGATTCAAATTGTGCTAATCGGTATTCAGCTTCAATATTTTAATTTGAGCTTGGACGTGATAACTAGATCTAAAAGGTTGGAGAGATTATAGTCCAGTGGCTTGATTAGGTACATCGTAAATCCATTGCCTTCGTAGCACGGAGATAAGAAGATTTGGCCTGTATCGTATCCATGTCGATAACAATGCGTTTGCGATTTCCGATCCGTTGTAGGAATGCTGGGCAACTAGGGTTTCTGTAAATGCGTCGTGGTTGTTTTATTGTTCTAACCACTACGTTCATACGTACCTACTTATTTAGCTTAAGATAATATCAAATGGTTATCCATTTTTTTATTTCAAAGTAAAATAAAACATTCTGGAGTCGTAACTTCAAAATTATTGAATTATGAAAATAACAAAATGATTGCGACCCTCATAGATTTGTTTTGTTTACAGCTTAATTAATAGTTTGTCTTTTTTTTAATTTTCTTAAAAAATTGTCCTCCAAAAGCGACCCTATAAGTACTCAAAATTTCCTTAATTACATGCGCGCAAGTTTGTGTATGAAATTTCAACTGAATCGGTCTATTTGATTCGGAGACAATTGAGACAAACACTCATCATCTGCCTAGCCTTTTCCCAACTATATTGGGGTCGGCTCCCAGTCATACCGGATTCAGCTGAATACCAGTATTTAACGTGGAGCGGCTGCCTACCAGACCTCCGCAACCCATTAACTGGGGAACACGGTACTTCTTGGCAAGACTGCTGTCAGATTTTCTGGCTTCTGACAATCCGTAACGACTGCCAAAGATCTACAAATGACAGGTATTTTGTTTCACACCTTTTTTTTGGTTGGAAGGCTGTCGTCAATTTTTCACATGAGTTGTCAACTAAATTGTTTTACACGTTACAAGTTCTAGTATCCTATATGTGAGTTGTATAGCTAAAGTTAGCGTGCTTATCTTAGCTAGCCCACTATAGTCAAAACCCAGTTAAAACGTTGATTAACTAGAAATTCGACCAACGAAGATAATAGTTTGGTACCTACAAGCGCAACAAGCTAGTCGCGACTATCCGCCGCGCGCCGCCGCGCCACTACTGTAACACTTACTAAACGAACTGCTATCATTTATTTCCTTATTTCTAGCAGCTTAGCAATACGCGCGATTGTCTCTGGTTAGTTTAACTGACGATAACTCATGTCATAAAATAGTTAGATACACTTTGTTAATAAGTGTAGTAAACTGGGCGAAATTCTTAGCAGGCAAATTAGGTGCTTAAAAATTATATCTAATGTTTATTTTTCAACACACTTACTCAAAAACTGGCCCGTATTGATTTCACTTCCTTTTGCCCTTCAAAGATACGGAACCATAAAAATGAACAATGTGCACGAAAGTATAATGTTCAGGCCACAAAGCCATTCCTCAACAGATTCTCGAGGATCTTACTGATACCTGAGACCAACGAAGCTTAGTCCTAAGAAGGTGCAGAGGTGGAGAGCGCATGTGTCACGAGCAGGAGCCGACCGGATCAATTTAAATAGGTACCTGCAACTATAATGCCACTGACCAACCCTTCAGTGCACGCGAGCAGAGAGCCGTAGGTACACACAGATGGTGGGTACATAGATTTCACTTCGAAAAGTAGCAAAATTTAGGGCGCAGACATTCGCATCGCGACGCCGAATGGTCTTACGGTCCTCGTGGCTCGTAGGAGTAAGCAGAGGCGTATAGTGCAGCCACATCTAGTCAGTTACACCAGATCCACGTAATGTCAGTGAGTCTATAACCATCCCCTTCGAGGTGCTATAGTTTTAATTAAAACAAATTACCAGACGGGAAAATCGACATCGAACCCAGGACCTCACACTCAGTAGTAGCGCTCGCAACGCTCTGTACGCAAGTTCTATGAAATAGGAACTAAACACAAGCTTTAACCAATTATACTAGAGTATCTGTGGAGCGATGCAAATTCTCCAAAAAGCACCATTCCAAATATTGTCTTGGGATACCAATCATCCAGCTGTACTTTCGAGAATAGAAATCGCCTAACAAACTAATTTCAAACTTTCGAAACGAGGAACCAAAGTCCCTTTTACTTTGGACCCTTAAAAGCTAGAACACACAGCTTTCAATACCAGCACTCTATAAAGAAGCCCTTATAATCACTACACACAACACGAGTCAACTCTTATTTCTTTCTTTACTTGTACCGTACCGCTTAAGTCGAAGATAATGTCGGGGCTTGCGCTTGCGCAGGCGGCGGCGAGCAGCGCGCAGAGCGTCAGCGAGCGCGTCGGAGCCATGGTGCGCACTGACTGCGGCGCCGGCGCAGCTTGCGTCACGCCGGCCCGTCGCTCGGCAGGGATGCCACCGGACACTTAGAGTTAGCTAATATGAGGCAGGTGATGACTGATGACATTGTGGTGCATAGTGATGACTCGCTAAAGAAAGGTATGATTTTTGGGGAATAATCACAGTTTTAAAAGATTCCGTGTATGAAACTATAGAGTACTAGCTTTTCCTCGCGGCTTTACTCGCGGTAAAATAGATTTTTCCGGCGCGACTGACAGCGTGGCAAACAAAAAGTCTCTTTCGCATTTATATTACCATCCAAACTAATAGATGATATTTTGAAGGCACTGAAAGGATTTCTTACACGTAGAGGTTCCAATGCCAAAAAAGCTCCTCTGACCTGATGGCTAATGATGCCGGAGTTCCTCAGGGGTCTGTTCTCTCTGCAACTCTTTTCCTGCTGCACATCAATGACCTACTTCAGCTTGGTATTGTTGGGTACGCAGATGACAGTACGGTTTCAGAGAGATACTTGTCCAGCGCAAGAACCAGCGGGGATGAAGTTCGTTCCTTGAGAGAGGTCATGGTAGAGCGGACACATTTGACCTTAAGTTTTGTCTCCCATTGGGGTGATGGTAATCTGGTCTCTTTTAACGCCTCCAAAATACAAGCGTGCCTTATTACCGCCAAAAGGAGCCGTTTCGACCTCACTCCTACTTTTCGGGGTACATCTGTTCCTGTAACTGATCAGCTCGAGCTCTTAGGCTTGGAGTTGGCATCCAGTCTCAACTTCGGCGCCACCATTGAGTACAAAGCCCAAACTGCGGCCAAAAAGCTGGGCATCCTAAATAGAGTGAATCGATACTTCACGCCCGGACAACTTTGAATGCTTTACAAAGCACAGGTCCTGTCCTGCATGAGGTATTGCAGCCAACTTGGGGATGGCTCAGCTAAATACCAACTTGCCGCACTTGACTCGGTGGAACGCAGAGATAAAAGGCTCATTAGTGACGAAAACCTTGTAAATGCCAAGCATCACAGCTTCACAGCCTGGGGTATCGCCGTAAGGTCGCCTGCTTGTCGGTCTTCTACAGATTGTACTGCGGCGAGTGTGTCCATGAACTCCACGACCTCATGCCCCTTCTACCAAATCCATGTCAAAGCAGTGGTTATAAAAGAAGAAAATGAGAATACAAAACAAGGTAAAGGAAACTGCAATAGACATACATACATACGTACATATATATCTATGTCGATGGAGGATCCTGTAAATTGTGTTTTCTCAAAAATCTATACTTATAATAAATCTGTAGAGAGGTCAATTCTGTACAAGGAATATATTTTCAAAATAACTATCAGAGGGTGATTAGTGATCGATACTGGTGCCAAAAATGCAATCAGTAAAATTTTTGTCTGTCTGTCTGTCTGTATGTTCTTTATAGAAACAAAAACTACTCGACCGATTTTAACGAAACTTGGTGCAATTATTCTTCATACTCCTGGGCAGGTTATAGTATACTTTTCATCACGCTACAATCAATAGGAGCAGAGCAGTGAAGGAAAATGTTGGGAAAACGGGAGAAGTTACTCCATTTTTTAAGCTTCCGTCGCGTGTGTAGCCTTAATGGTTAAAGTTACATAGAAATCATGTATTACGGAAAAATAAAATTATCTAAAAAATATCCCGAAACAGCATGTCTATCTTTTGTCAATTTTAAACCGATCGGGCTGAGAGTTTCAAAATCGGGGGTAAAGTAACTATTCCACGCGGACGAAGTCGCTGGCAGAAGCTAGTAATAAATAAAATACTACGTACCATACGTTTTTTTTTTAAATGTTATGTCATTAGATTAATCCTTTGGCTCTGGGCGGGTCGGAAGGTAGTGTCTGACTTTTACTGACTAAAACCCATCCATGTTAATCTAATGCGTTCCAGGGCCGCGGTGATTTTGTCGTACAAATTCCCCAACATTCTCGTTACCATTTTTAAGATGCAGCATTAATCAATGTTTCCGTAAGCAGTTGAAATGTCCAAAAAACGTATCTTCATCAGATCTTCACCAAACTAGAAAGGAACAGGAAACCTTGAAATACTAAGATGCTCTTTCAAACCATCGTATACAGTTTTTTTTTTCATTTTACATCGGCAAGTGTGAATGAGAACATCATCAATGTAGTCGAAGCCACACATTATTAGGGATAACTCTAATACTGGTCGTAGATCTCAATCAAATAAATGGGACCACACAACAAGCACCAGCTTTCGAATACAAAAAGAATCATCAAAATCGGGTCACCCAGTACAAAGTTATGAGGTAACACACTCAAAAAAGCCAGTCGACTTGAGAACCTTCTCCTTTTTTGGAAGTCGGTTAAAAATACGTGTATCTAAGTAAGACTGGTGGTTCGGCAACCGTGTTTACACTCATAGTGGCGGCTAGACAACCGGTCTTGTTTGGAAGGTCGGTGGCGCATGGCGGGCCCGGGCGGCAGTGGGTCACACGTTCTCGTGTTTATAGTGCTCGATGCATCGCTAGCATTTTTGTTAATACGCCCGAAATCGAGAGTAGTAACCACAGAAATTTTAATATTGCCTTATTATTAAGATTTCTGTGGTAGTAACAAAAACCCGTAAATGGTTGACGAATGGAATACTACGTTATTCTAATCGTAGACTAGTGTTTTACAAAATGTGAATACTTTCAGCTAAAGAGTGGATTCCCTGCCGGAGTTCGTGTTGCTTGATAGCTACATCCTGGGGATCGAACAGGTTACTTCTAGGCAATCGTGCTCCATCGTCGACCACGTTATCGCATGCCATCGTGGTGAGATTGTCATCAAACGCGAATTTAATAAAATATCAGATCTCGTATAAAACCAAGCTCTAAAGGCTGCACATACTATTATTACCTTACTCAAAATATATGAAAAAGTGGTCAGATCTTATGTAGAGCCAAGAGTTTTGATATATGCGCCCTAACTTTACCAGGCCGTGTAGCTTGGCCGTTTTGCTACCGTCACGAAGATTTCATGGGCTATTCGATATATTCGGCGGATATTCGTTCATTGGGTGTGAAATAAAACGGTCAAGCTACACGTTTTGACTAAAAACTTTTTACAAAAAAATACAACCGATAACTTTAATTTCGGAACTCGGTGTTTGTGGTTGCTTTTTCGTTTTTTGAACACCGACTTCCGAAATTAAAGTTATTTTGCACTTTTTTGATTTTTTGTGTAAAAGTCGGTTGTATTTTTTTGTAAAAAGTTTTTATTTTTCACTTTTTAGTGGTACCTACACCCCTCCCCTCGCCCCACCTAAACGAACCAATCACATTGGTGTAAAAAAAACGTAATGCTCCTTTGCAGAGTAAACTAAGAGGTCGTCAATGTAGATAATGTAGATATTTTTTTTAGATTTTTCGAAAACCGCTTGGCCGATTTCGATAAAATTTTCATGGGACCATTTGGGAAGTACCTATACCCTTTCCAACAAAAAAAGAATTTTTCACATCGGTTGACAAGCGACGGAGTTATGCGCGAACAAACATAAAAAAAAAAAATACAAACATCCGAATTGAGAACCTCCTCCTTTTTTAGAAGTCGGTTAAAAAACATACATATATTGGCTCTACATGAAATCTGATCATTTTTTCATATATTTTCAGCAAGGTGTAGTGTAGAGCTTGTAGGTTTAGAGCGTGCAGTCTTTAGGAGCTTGGCTTTATACCAATTCTGATAACTTTTTCACAGGGTAAGCTACGTAGACTCGTCTTGGCAACATTTTTACATGAAAATGTTTTTGATGGGTATTTTATACTTGACTAGCTGCTGTCCGCGACTTCGTCCCCGTGGAATCCCCGATTTTAAAACATTCTTTATCGCTGCTCCGCTCCTATTGGCTTAAGCGTGATGATATATAGCCTAAAGCCTTCCTTGATAAATGGTCTATTCAACCCAAAAATAATTTTTCAATTCGAACCAGTAGTTCCTGAGATTAGCGCGTTCAAACCAAACAAACAAACTCTTCAGCTTTATAATATTATATAGTATAGATAGATATGTTTGCGTTTAACGCAGTTTAAGTTTTCAAAACTGGTCAATAAGGAGTTATAGGATACTTGTATTTCTGGGACGGGTATTAAATGACATGGACCAAGGCGCGCTATAGAACTAGTCGTTACACAGATTCCAGTGAAAACAAAATCATTTAATGTGTTATATGACATCTGGACAAAACACTGGTAATGAGCTGAATCTGGTTTGACTGGAAGCCGACCCCAATATAGTTGGGAAAAAGCTAGGCAGATGATGGTGGACAAAATTAATGGAAATAAAAGAAAAAGAAAGAAAGAACTTGGTGCCCTGCCAGCCGTCACCGGACACAAAGAAGAATATCGATTAATGACAGGCTTCCGGCAGCGAAACATATCATCAGACAAATACCAGCCGCTGTGTACGTCAGTACCCTCCCACATGCTGCAGATACGTTCAACACCTATTTGGATAATAGAGGAGCAGACTGCTGCCATTTATTGGGCACAAATGAAGACTCCACACTGCTGCAAAGAAGTCTCTATATGTATGTATTTAAAAGCAAAATATCACTCACTGATTAATCACGAAATTTCAGAAACTATAACACCTATAAAACTTAAATATGGCAGGTAGGTTCCTTATAGGATGTGGACATCCGCTAAGGACGGATTTTACGAAGCTCCACCACTAAACAAAAACGGGGGTGGAAATTGTTTATACTAAATCTGCGCAGACGAAGTCGCGGGCGAAGTGCTAGTTCCAGATAAAAACCTCAATAACAGATTACCCGATTTGGACCAAAATCCGCCTGCCTGCCTTTCCCCAACTACGAGTGTGGTGCGGTTAACTGCCAGACTACATGGGAGCAGCTGGATACCAGCAGCTATTTTTCATGGAACCACTGCCTTTTTGATCTCCACATCTTTTCCGAAGCGCAGAGGAAATTTCCTAATAATAGACCTAATTTAATACCAGAAAAGTCCAAATAATTGACAACTGTACTTTGTGTCTAACCAGGTTCCGAATCCGCGATCTCGTATATTCAGCGATTGATTTAACCTTTGGGCAATGAGGTGTGTTTAGACTGTTATGTTCAATGACTTGATAATATTATCATTATGTAGTTCAAAGTATTATAAAATATTTTTGTCTTGATCTGCAACACGGATGCCAGATGATTCAATCTTGCCTGTCCCACGCTCTTCAATCATAATATTATTGTACTAAAAAAGGTATTGAATTGAAGAAAACCTAAAACCCTGTTAACGGTAATTGTTTTGAACACAGCTCAGACGACTTGGTGGCAGACCTGCCTACGTTTAGCAGTGGGGTATCATACCACTAAAATGTGTGACATTAAACTTTTTTCAAAAAAATACGAACGACTTCTAAAGATTTCGGAAGTTGGTGTCAAAAAATGAAAAACAACCAAAAACATCGACTTCTGAAATGCAAGTAATTTTATCTACATCTAGTTTATAACGGCCAAAAAAGATTGACTTGTAAAAGTCAATATCAGTCAGTATAAAATAAATATCATTTATCATTTCTGCCGAAAGTACTAGATTATTTTTTTACATATTCAATCAATATCTATAATATCCGCTATGGTAGTTAGATTATTTTTCATCTGTTATATTATTAACTGTAGTCGAAAGTTTTGACTGAACGACCAGTACCGGTAGGTTCATGCCCTGTGTGTAGACAGATCATTGCGCCGATAACAATAGCTGATAGTCGCTTCCGCTGCACTTTGTTTTATCTAATTGTTACAATTTCATAACAAAACTTATCATTGCGTCACTTTTCAAATGACGATACCGAACTGTCTCTTTTGTAAAGAGAGTAACAATTATTGTTCGGCTGATGTGGTTTGCTCGCCAGGGTGCTTCTGTCAAAAAATCACAGTTGATGCAGTTTCACGACGAGTGCTGTTACAGGTAAATTGCAGGTCATCAAATACTTAAATCACATACATAGATGCGCCACGACGACGGGTTGTGCGAGGTTATACTTCAATTCAATAAGTATAACCTCGTACACTTTGCTTGTAGTACCACTAATCATAATAGGTACCTCGACGGCCGCCTAGTCGTCAGTCGACTTAGTCCGCAACCAAAGTTGACCAGGTTCGGTCCCCAGGCCTCAGTTGCGCGTGGAGGCGCTACGCCGGGGCGAAACTCTGCTGCCGCGGCAGATTGCTGCGCAGTGGACGGAGCTCCGGCGGGATCTCACGGAGGTATGGAGACAGCGACTGCTGCAACCCAGCGCTGGGCACGCCACCATTGCGGCGATAAGTCCCCTCTTTGAGGAGTGGTTAGAGAGACGCCACGGCGTCCTCACCTTCCGCCTGACACAGGTGCTCACCGGACACGGCTGTTTCGGGAGGTACCTGTGTCGGATCCAGCGGGAGGACACGTCCGGGTGTCATCACTGTGTGGATCGCCCGGAGGACACGGTGGAGCACACGGTGGAGGTCTGCCCTGCCTGGGCGGAGCACCGCCGTGTCCTCATCGAGGCGATCGGCGGCGGCGACCTCTCACGTCCGGCCCTGGTTCAAGCCATGGTCGGGAGCGAGGAGGCATGGGAGGCGGCCGCCTCCTTCTGCGAAGCAGTATTGCTAGCGAAGGAGGAGGCGGAGCGCGTGCGAGAGAGGGAAGCCCCTCTCTCCAGCCGCCGCAACAGGAGAAGACGCCCCGGGCGTCGGGAAACGCAGGGCGATTCCCGGCCACCGTAGGCGCGGGCCTGCGGATGGCGAGCTATGGGTGGCTCGCCGTCCGATAGCAACCAGGCCCGAGTCGACGGCGCGTCGTGTTCTACGCGCGCCTCAAAGAGCCGTCAGCAAAGAAGACGGGGCCCCATAGGGTCAGTGCCTGCTAGGGTTGCGGAATTTGTTCGAAAGAGTCACCGCGGCCCTGGAACGCAAAGGGCACAAGCAGGAACACGGGTGGGTTTTAGTCAGTAAGAGTCTGACACTCCCTTCCGCTCCGCCCAGAGCGGGAGAAGTCATTTGATGATTTCCCATCAAAAAAAAAAAAAACATCATGTATAGTTTTTAGGTCAATAGCAACAACATAACATTTAAATCAAACTGACTTAACGTAAATATTCACAGTTACAGGTACATAATGACTTTACAGGTACAGTCGGTGATAGCAATTAACTGACCCCCCTAAAAATTACTCGATTTTACACCCTATGCTCATAACATTAAACGTTATTCAATATGGTATGAGTTTATCAGACTAACACTACTCGATGAACAGAAACAATAAATAATTTTGATACGCAAACTTGAGCTTTAAGAGGTTGGTATTAGGTCATTTATTTAATAACTTTTTACCTTTTTTAATAAGTGGGTAGTTAGACGTCAATATGCGTATTCAACAAAAACTGCTAAAAATATGACATAAGGACTATGGGGTAGAAGAATAAATTGAACAAGATATTCTATGCACAAATAGCAGTGAATACGCGCGAACATTTTTACCTTGCCTTACTAAATTGGCTTTTTTCCTTTTTATTAATTGTTATCAGTTTTGATAGTTTAATCGTCATGTCTCAGTTGAGTGATTATTTAAAATACAAAATAATCTATTTGCATGAGGAGAATGTTGGTATTAAAGCGATTGCTAGGAAACTTAATATAGCGGTAAGTGTATTATTTTTATGCTTCATTTATAATTATACTTTTTCCTTAATTCGTTAGTCTGCTTAAAAGCCGGTGAATGTAGAATAATAGACAATTAACTGTGTTTCATTATGAGTCTAATTTGAGATCATTTATAGGTCTAATTTGATTTTTATAATCTAATTTGATAAACGTATTTTTTCAAACTTAATCGATAAATTATGTTTACCTATTCGTTACTAAAATTATGCTTATTGTGTTGTTTCAGAGAAATACAGTCAGATTGTCGCTAAGACGTTTTGAAGAGGCAGGAAATATTCAAAAAGATCGTCCTGGACCAAAACCTACTATGTTACATACTCCAGTGTCAGAACGTCATCAAGCAATTGTTAGAAGGCATACTGAACAGCCATTTTTGCCTACTCATTCAACTGCAAGTGGAAGTGATCGTTTTTGGAATATGGTGCGCGGTATGCGGGACCGCTTGCAACAAGCAATAGAAAAAATGGTGCTCCACTTCGCTATTAAAAGCATGAATAACTTGAGTAACCAGTGTTGGTCACAAACAATACTAACGTATGTCAGTGTGTGTGTTAAATTAACTATTGTTATAATGTGTAACGAAGTATTTCGAATACCTAGTTTTTTGCCAAAACCTTATTTTATAACTAAAATAACTATTCATAAAACAAATTGATATATAGTAGACCAGGTGGAACTTCAACGTATAATGCCGTTTTATTTAGTTCAATGATATTTAATGTAGTGATGTTATTGTTATGAAATAGAAATACATACCTATATTTCTAAATATTATAACATGCTGATTCACTACATTAAACTCAGTGCAGTTAACAACGTTATTAGTAAGCAGGTAAATATTATCATCTTCGTGTCGTCATCAATATCATTTATGTTTTTCTTATAATATTTTTTTTATAATATAAAATCGTTTTTACCACCATTTTGGTTTTTTATTTCTGTTCATTTTTTTTGTTGTTGTTGCTAAAGTTATAATTTATTATTTAAAACTTAAAATAAATATACAAAACAGAAACAAACGCGTCGATTACGCTGGTTACGAACTCGCAACCACGATTTGTCAGCTCACTACAGTCACCACTAGACCACTCGAAACATATTAAACGCGATCGAAATTACGTATTATATTACAAGTTAAAATAATATTCAAGAATATACCTACCTTAACACTGCGTATTAAAGATCAAATTCGAATAACTATTTTATTGATCGTAGACGTTGAACCAGTTCCAACGTTGTTCTAGTTCGATCGTTCGTAACAAGCAAAAGGTTCAAATTCGTTTAATTTTTAGGGGGTCAGTTAATTGCTATCACCGACTGTACATAGTTTTTTTATTGTACTATAGAATCTTTTTGATTATTTGTTAATTTTAAATTATTTTAGTTCTACTCGCCTGAAACACAGGATTTCCTAGTTCAGGCTCGTAATACTTAGAATTAAGATATATATTTAAGACTGTATGTAATTAATTGTCCTGTTAAATTGGTAATCATAAATAGTGAATTATATCTTTTTAAATAAGGATTTTTGAAACTACTACAAAAACCTCGCTGCGGGCAGAATAAAAAATACAAACTGTAGTTGTGTTAAAAATCCAAAAAAAAAACGAGAACTTAGAGGTAGACTCGTTTCATTCTCAATTAATTGTTATCGTGAAATTGCGGAAAATGCTTGTTTTCCACAATTAATTATACGACATACTCTGTCATACGACAGAGTGTAATATTCCGCTAAACGCCGGGGTCCAGCTGGTTACGCTTATATAACAGAGGTTACGTCAGGCGCCGCGTTTCCTTATCATGGGCTGTTTAGAAAGCACTGGCTGCCTAGTCTCTAGTCTACCTTTCTGTCCGTTCTAGCTCTGAAATTGCTCGGTTGATTTTGGTAAGACTAGCTACAAATCTTTATTTACTTTTAACGCCAAAACCTAAAAACAAATTGACTGGAAGGATGCCTGGAAGAGTGATTAGGAGGGGGGAGGCGAGGGTGGCGGCAGTATCTCTCATAACGGATTCAGGATGGTTCTCCAATCATATGACATTCGGCCATGAAGATGTTGGTGTTACTACTTATTTTGCTGCATAAGTCAGGGTCAAATTGTTTTAGACTCACGTTTAACAACACTCACAATATGGTCGACGATGGCGCACGCTTTTTCAGTACAAGGAACTTATTCACTCCTGACTTGAAGACCCCAGGTTGTAGTACAAGCTTCTTGTGTCATGTTTTACACTCTTCCACATAATCCACTATCATCTACTGAATACTGATTCCCAGCTGTGAGAACATTACTTGCATGAGCTCATCCGGAGCAATGCTCAAACATATTTCCGCTACGCAGCTGTGCTGAACCTGAAAGTGTGTAATTATTTATTGTACCTACACTTACATTTTTTGAATTAAATGAAAAGAAATTTAAAACCTATGTTAAAAGCACGCTTTGTAAACAAGCATACTACAAGCTAGATGATTATATTCAAGATAAGAATGCTTGGAAACATGCTGGTCCTGCTCCATAGGACAATATTGGGTGTAGTGTCGGCCTGTATGTGTGATCTATCTGCTATGTATACAGGTGTAGTTACTGATCTTATAAAGTTAATTTAACACACACTGATTCATTGTTGGTAATTGTATAAAACAAGCTTAAAACAAGGATTTAAAACAATTGTAAATATGTGAGTACTATGTCCCTGACTAGCAAATTTATTAATTTTACCTCTGCTGTTGTTTCTTTGGTGTACCTGTTAATAGTATAGTACTTAGTTTTATTCGGGTGCATCGTCCTCACATATAACCAATTGGCTAATGTATACAAAATATTGTAAAACTTATACATATTTGAAAAGAGTAACTATGGAGTTTCTTGTCCGTTCTTCTCCATAAGAATCTACTTTTTGCGAATGGACAACACTAGAGTCACTATATTTTTATTTTCAAATGTTTTGACGTTCAAAAGTGCCGTTAATGGTCTAGTTGAAATAAATGAATTGACTTTGACTTAATTGTATACCACATAATACGGGTAAACATGCATACGGGTAAATAATTGCTCAGGAGTCAGTATAATGGGAGGTTTTATCGTACATTACGATCTCTTATCTTACAGACAATGTTTTGATGGACTGATGTAACGTCTAATGGTATTGTATTCGAATTTATCTGTAAGATGGACAACACACGGATATGCTTCTAGTATTGTAGATGTTAAGGGTCGTGGTTCTTCTTCTTCGCAGCGCGGTTGTCCCTCGCCTCACAATATCTCTCCTAGTTCTATCAGTGTTTGGGCCGTACGACGAAGTTCCAGTGTTATGCCAATGATTCTGCTGTGGAAAAGGCAAAGTGCTATTCATCCTTTACAGTTCCGTTTCTCTCTCACAGTGAATCATGATCAATAGCATCATAGTAGGGCCCAAGTCTCTCCTGCCACCGTAGAACCCCTCTCCTAACCCCTCTCATCCTATCATAATCATAGGTATAAGCCAAATTTGGCAAAATTCTTGACTGGTACCAGAGAGAACCCGGGGCGAGCTTCCTAACTTGTTAATTGAGAGCAAAGTATTGGCGAGGAGAAAGTTTCCTTACGTAACGCCACTCACCTATAAGGTCCTGCGAGAGACTAGTACTAATCTACGACTGAGTGGCGTCGTACTTCTTATTACCATATTAATTAATCAGGCGATTTACTAGACTAGAACCTACTAAGTAGGTAGTGTAGTTAGCTCAAGAAATAAAGTCACCATTTTAATTCCATTTTGAAACGGACTAGAACTACGGACTAGACTAGTCTGCGCCAAATTAGTCATATGTATTTCGGCAAAAATGCCGGCAACTTTAGATGCCTGACGCTGGTTTTCAACTGAACCTCACGTTGAGTGTATGGTTGCAAATTGTCGCTAAGTGCATGTTAAGACTTCCCAAAAATGCTGCTATGACTGTTGTCCTAAATTAATCTTATACTTTTGGAGCGTGAAATCCGAGTCGGACTCGGAACTAAAAAACAGGAAAGTCCTGTAGTATATAAACAGTACGGACGGCGCGGCGTGGCGCGATGACCGTTGAGGTAATATTGACAGAGCGCATAATATTAGCACACATTCGCACGCCGCTCCACACTCCTAGGAGCGCGGTCCCACTGATGGCGGGCAGCGGATGGCCGGCCGATGCGGAGCGGGTTGAAAGACGATAAAATCGCCTACGCCTATCTAAAAACGTAAATACGTTTTTTGAAAATAGTCATAGCTTTTGCGACGTTTTCAATGTACTAGCGTGCATTTTTAAATGTATTGAGACCCTTTTTAGTTACTTGCAGCCTAGCATCCCGGTCTCATTCTTTCAGTTTTTGTGCTGAAAGGCTGAAATGGAAAGTGTATTGGTGGCGGTACGAAATCCAAATCAGTTATATATTTATGTACTAGCTTCTGCCCGCGACTTCGTTCGCGTGGAATAGTTACTTTACCCCCGATTTTGAAACTCTCAGCCCGATCGGTTTAAAATTGACAAAGTTTCATACAAACGATCATCCCCTATTTTATCCCCTTGGGGTAGAATTAATCAAAATCCTTTCTTAGCGGATGCCTACGTCATAACATCTACCTGGATGCCAAATTTACTTTGTAACATCTGTACCTACCACATTTTATGCAAATAAATGATTATGAAAAATTTCAGCCCGATCCGTTCAGTGGTTTGGGCTGTGCATTGATAGATCACTGTGTGTGTGTGAAATATGTACAACTTACAATAAAAAAAGAAATGAAAGTAAAGCTGAAATGCCTGTGCAAAATTATATTATAATTACCTATACCTACTCCACTTAAAAATAAATACCTATAACTAACTAATTAATAAAATAACTACTAATTAATGAAAGAAACATAAATTAGCCAAAACTAACCTATCGGTATCTAAAAATCTATGCTCCTACTTCTACTACTACTCACCTAAAAAGAAATAAAATTGAAACTATTAATAATTTGTAATTTGAACGAATATTTAAACACTACCAAAATAACTAATAAGTACCTATTTTATAAAATAACAACAAAATAAATTCAAATAAACTATTTAAAGACTAAAAGTCGCGCTGATAAGCACCGTTTGTTAATACCTAGCAATCATTATCTGTCAATAAGGTCGAACGCTCTGAATCAACAGCCAAATATTGAATGACGCTCGCGCGTTTTTGTTTAATGTGACCACTCGCAGTCCAGCACACTAAGGCTGGTTACTGCTTAACCGGGCAATCCTGTGGTGGCCTCAAATGAATTTAAGGCCCCCAGCCACGGACCTCCCGCCTTTTTACACCCTACAGCCGCGACCCGCGTCGAGCGCGGCAACCGTTAGGTACACAAAAATAATCCTTACAGCATGATTCAGTACTAAAGCGCACGGCGCGATGGCTTATTATTGTATTCATGTATAAGTTTGGTGTTTCTATACCGATTTCTATGATTCTTTTTTTATTGAATAGGTAATAATGTTAACTTTCTTGAATTAGGGATGTGTGAGAGTATTATAAACGTAAGAGTAAACAAATATAATCAGAAAGCTCCGAACTGTTAAGCTATCGGGAGTTACACGTGTTATTGTGAGTCAACCATAAATGATAGACATAAATGTTGTGGGATATTTTTTAGGTAATTTTATGTAAAACATTTCCGTCATACATAATTTCTATGTAACTTTAACCATTAAGGCTACACACGCGACGGAAGCTTAAAAAATGGAGTTACTTCTCCCGTTTTCCCAACATTTCCCTTCACTGCTCTGCTCCTATTGATTGTAGCGTGATGAAAAGTATACTATAACCTGCCCAGGAGTATGAAGAATAATTGCACCAAGTTTCTTTAAAATCCGTCGAGTAGTTTTTGTTTCTATAAAGAACATACAGACAGACAGACAGACAAAAATTTTACTGATTGCATTTTTGGCACCAGTATCGATCACTAATCACCCCCTGATAGTTATTTTGAAAATATATTCCCTGTACAGAATTCACCTCTCTACAGATTTATTATAAGTATAGATATAGATTTACATATGTTTATATTTTATAGATTCGACGCTATTACAAATTTCAACATTAATGTGTGCTTGAAAAGCTGTGAAACCACCTTGTGATGGTGACCTTCGCCGGTATTGCGGATACCCATTTTCCCCAGCCATAGTTAGTTCTTTCACTTTCAGTGCTCTGGGGTATTTTTTTGAGCATTGACCATCTTTCATGCACGGTGATTCCCTGTTTAAGACGCCATACATATACACACACATAACCATAATATGGTTCACGGGCCATGTGGCGTCTTAAGCAGGGAATCACCGTGCATGAAAGATGGTCAATGTATTTTTACTATGTCATGCAAAATCGGATCTGCATTATAGTCCGACACCTAACGAAACCCAATTTGCCTATTTTTTTTTTTTTTGGAATGGACCACTCGCAGTTCAGCACACTAAGGCTGGTTACTGCTTAACCGGACAATCCTGTGGTGGCCTCAAATGAATTTAAGGCCCCCAGCCAGGGCAACCCAATTTGCCTAGTAAACACGGTGGACGTCATTCTCGCGCGGAAAATCTTACTGAATTGCGTAATCTATTATAACGTAATATTTTACTTCTTGAACTCACTAAATTAATCATATCTTTTGATAGAGTGAACCGATTTCGATGAAACAAAAACTAAGTTAAACCTCAAGTTGCGTATAATTTTTGTATATAAACATTGTCAGCATTGAATTCGTAGATTTTACGTGATGTGCGCACAAACAAACAGACAAACAGACAAACAGACAAAAATTTCAAAAATGATGGAAATGGGTTCTGTTACTTATCTTTTCACACGCTGGCTATTTTTTGTTTCAATTTCTTCAATGTACAAAAATGACTTTTCTACAGATTTATTATATGTATAGAAGAATAGATATAGATAGATATAGATTTATAGGTAGTGCATATTTTTTTATTTACTCAATAAATTATTATGACACCTTTTTTTCTGATAAAGAAATGTTTTTGGTGATAAAGGGATCGCCCGTAATAAGCCCCATATTCTTTCAAATACAGAAACTTCGTAAACATGTTTAGTATTCTTTTAAACATGATGCCGTGAGATATTTCCATCATGAGGGTTCCATTTAATTGCACCGTTTTTCAGGCGGCTCTGCAGCATTAATTTCGGAAATCAGTGTTTCTGGTTGTTTCTTTCGTTTTTCTGAACTTCCGAAATTAAAGTTATTTATACTCTTTGAAAATAAAGAATCATCAAAATCGGTACACGCAGTAAAAAGTTTTAAGGTACGTAACACACGCAAAAAAATACAGTGTACAATACAGTTGAGAACCTCCTCCTTTTTTGAAGTCGGTTAAAAAAAGAAAGACATCATCTAAAACTATCAAATCTGCCCGCTATCTATGACGTGCATCAGTCGCCCGCTGCCAGTAGGAGCTCGCCCAGCCGCGAATGGCGCGCTCGGCTTGTTACATCAGCACCAGCTGACACACTGCCCCGGCTGCCGCGAGCCACCAGCGACCAGCCGCTAGACACCCTCTTGTATAATCTGAGCGGATTATGACACTAATCTCACAGTTATTTGTGTAACATGATTGTTTGGTTGATTTATAACGTGCAGTAGGTAATTTTATTCGCACAAAATATTACATCAATATAATATATTTGCATTAAATATTAATAGATCATTATTCATAGACTATGAATAATGATCTATTAATATCATAGACATCATAGTCCAATGCTTCAGGAGTACGACACGGTTGGCGCAGTGATTGAGTCGCAACATGTCGCGGGTTCGATCCCCGCACGGAACAAATGTTTGTATGGCCTACAGATAATAGGGTAGTTGACTAAAAAAATCTAATTAGTCCGTCAGATAGATTTCCAAAAAATATTGGACACGTATTTTTTCTTTTTTCACGTAAACAAAAAATGAAGCCGATACAGAGCGTTGAAAACTCGTGTGACGTCACTACTCGCTACAATTTTTACCGAGCCATAACGTCACAAGCCCCCACTCCTGATCTTTGATGCTTTGTATCTTCGTCAGTTTTTATAGATTTGATAAAGGAAAAAATACGTGTCCAATATTTTTCTATAATCTAACTGACGGACTAAACATAATCATATATTTTTTACTCAGGAAACATCCCTATTGTTCCGGGTCTGGGTGTCTTGTGTATGTGAGTTTTCATGTTTGTGAACGCACCCACGATACAGGAGTAAATCCTAGTGTGGGGCAATGTTTTTTAAAAGAAAAAAAAAAAAAAGTAGATAACTATAAACATGGAGTAAAGTTTAAGTATAGCGTTTAGATAAGGCAAAATAGGTCGCAGACTCATGATAATATACTAGGTTATTGATGGCCTAGCAATAAGGCATAAAAACATCCTCCAGGGGAAATTATTAAACGACGAATCGACATACAACCAGTCGTAGTAAAGATAATCAAGAAATTCCACACTTACTAGGTCATTTAATGAAATCTAGGCAAATTTATTAGACTAAAACAATAATGAGCGAAGTTTATAATAGACATTTATTCAAAAACTTAGGTAACGCGACCCGCATTTTTAAATATTCTGCAAACTAGGTTATGTAAATGTAGTAGAATTTTGACTTATAGACGTTCAAGTTAGGTTTATATGAATGCATTTTTTAATTCCGATAACCCTAACTATAACCTTAACTTGCTTTCAAGTCGTGTTGGTTAATAACGCCTATTTATTACGAGTAGGTATGTATTTATTCTAAGGTTTTGGTTTTGTTTTTTCTTTATTTCGAACATTCGCAGTTTGGATACAACTTAAAATGGTGTCTAACAATTTATATAAACAAACGTGCTTGAGAGTCTGGTTCCAAAATACACAATTAACGCCTAACATAAATATGAGAGCTAACCATGTCATCAAATGCAGTTGCGGTTCAATGTGCGCAGGCGCCTTCAGCGATCTTATTCTGTTTCCAACCATCACATCACGTCTCCAGGACGCTATCTTTGCCTTGTCAGATTAGAAGATGCTTTGACGATAAAGCTGGAGTCAGCTGACTGCAGCTGCACGCCTCCATTTCAGTTATATGCTCCTAGTAGCAAAGTTGCATCAGTATCGAGGTACAAACTGCAAAAGTAGAGACTGATGACATATGACTTCCTATAAAGGAATATAATACGATAAACAGACGGTCATGCTTCAAAAAGAAAAGCTGGAGATGCTATGTTTGAGGATTTATTGGGTGAGGATGCCGATTCTTCATGATTTTTGTAGAAACAACCTTAAAAAAGCTGTCTGGCCTAGAGAACGGCAATGGATCCCACGGAACATAATTAAAACGAGGTAAGCAGTAGATCTCACAGCACTGGAGTGGGTTCCTGCTCATCTTATAAGGCAGGACTTGTACAATATTGCGCATACAAGAGCACCGGCCTTAGCCTCGTGATCCGTCAGATTTTATCTAAAGTTATTATAAACATCGAATTTAAATGGTAATCACCGGTGTAAATTACTTGATGTTTTAAGGTTTTTTAAGCCTTGACGTCTCCTCTATATTTTAGGTTACTTATGGGGTAATGGGGAAAATATAAATACGAGTCGCTTAAAACGCCGGATACCCGTCATTTAAGTCAGGCGAGTTATTGGGGTCGCGAACGTTCAGATGGGACTCTGTCCGCCAACCGAGTGACAACAGGAAAGTCGGTAGCACAGTGAAGCCGTGAACGGCGAGTTTCAGGGCAGGCCCTTTCAGCGGTCTCCTCAGGTATATGCCCTTAATTGTGTTGCACAGAGGGGGTTCCGGAGTGGGACCGGGACCCTTTAATTTGTTGATCGTGATCACTGGGGTGGTTTTAGTCAGGTAAAAATCACACACTCCCTAGTCTAGTCTACCCTCGAGACCTTTTGAAGGTTTTCCCCCTGATTAAAAGTAGGTATCTACAGTACGAGTAGCTAGTGCCTTCAAAACTACTAACAAACTAAAGGAATACAGTTGAGACATTACGATATGCTGTTATTGTTTAACAAACATTCCGATTGAATAGGTATTTAAATAGGCATGTAGTGACAAGTTTATTAATTAAATTATATCGCACATTCGCACTGCTAGTCATTTGCGTCAATTTAATTATTACTACGGTTTGCACAGGTGTTATACCTAATATTATAGTTTACTTAGGGTTGAAACACTGGCTTTACATTAAATAATTAAATCAGTCCATCAATCATCAGAGAATAAATTAAATTAGAATATGTAAATGATTTTGAAATCAGCAGATTTTGAAGTTTTAAAATAACAAAAGACAGCAACGCGCACCCGTCACGACTTCCTAATCTTTTAGCTGGGAGGAAATAGTGGTTTTTAGCTGGTTCATGCATTTGGGGTCGCAAGCGCTCAGAGAGGACTCTATCCACCAACCGAGTGACCACAGGAAAGTCGGTAGCACAGTGATGCCCATGCCGTGGCCGTGCACAGCGAGATTCAGGGCAGACCCTTTTAACGGTCTCCTCAGGTATGTGTCCTTGGTGTTGTACAGAGGCGGTTCCCCATTCATGCTGAAAAGTGATGTAGCTGTTTTGTTTTTTCTTTTATACTTAATGTCTTCAAAAGTTTGAAAGTGTCAACCCTAATGTTAATAGTTAACCTGGCTCATAATACTGTTTACTAGCTATTGCGTCGAATTCAAGATTTTATCTTATCCAGAATCGAGATCCTCCGCGGTCGACATGCGACATCTAGAAAACATATTTTTTCTTGTTGACTATAGTTTTACACGATATTCTTTAAACAGTGGCACTATTGTCGACATCGGCAGGTACCAATTGTCGTATAATAATAATAATTATTATTATTATTATATTGCCGACATCGGCAAGTACCAATTGTCGTAAATAAATAAATAAATAATGACGTTATTATGCAGTTGGTGTCATTTACGACTCCACTTAATGTGATGGCGGCAGCCATCTTATTATTTTTTTTGTGTTCCGAAGCTCTTTATGTAAAAACGGATGGAAATATCCTTCTGTCACAGCTGAGAACTGTGACCCTAACAGGGACGCGTGATGAAAATAAATAAATTTTGGGAATGGGTCACTTTTAGGGGGCAAATTAGAAAATTAAAAAAAAAAAGAATTTGGTACTGTGCCGTCTAACATTTCAAATGAAAGAGTTCAACGTAAGGTTTGGATTAATAATTACTTTAGTACATACAGGTGTTATAAATATTGTAGATTCATATAGGGCTGACACTCTGGCTTTACTTTCACGAATAAAATAGGAAAAAAAAAACTCAAAGTCAAAAATAATTTAGTCTTTATAGCACCAGTGTTTTCTTTCAAAATTACAAGAGACTGCTATCTAACTTTCGTCCACCAACTCACAGTATACTAGCAGCGCCCTGCGATTTCACCCGCGTAGATCTCGTTCCCATGGGAATACGGGGTTAAAATATAGCGTTATTCACTGATAATGTAGCTTTCTTTGTTTTTTTTAAGTAGGTCATGTAGTTTTGGAGCTTATTCGGTACACACAAACAAAAAATCGTTCCTCTTATAATATTAGTCATATTAGATAAGAAGAAGTGGCCCTACTAACATCTCAACATGAATTCTTATTCAATTTGCACAATCAGAAACATACAAATACAACAGTACAGTGTGTGTAGTCAGGCGACCTTAACCCAGAATTGGGTTTTCCAACAGCAAACCTCAATGCGATACAAATATTTGCTGATTTGCCTTCTGAGACTATATGTATGTATGTATGTAGGTATGGTTGTGGCAACTCAGAACCAGCTTTTAACACGTAAAGCTCCGCTGTTGATAGTTTAACCAAACTCGTAATACTAATACAGTGAAATTCGTTTATTATGACGCCGCTTATATTGACCAACCGCTTAGTATGAAGTAAAACGGACCTAATTTAAAAAAAAGTACGGATATAATGACTTCGTTTATTATGTCGCTACATTTACATGTCGCTTATTATGACCTATTTTTCAGAAATTATGTTTGGTTATAGTGAGGGACATGACTTCTGATTTGTTTCTGACTCATTTTGTTTTGATTGATCTATGTCTATCAACATTTTCTTTTTGTGTTTCTCATTATTACACGATATAACTAACAAAGATGGGATTTTGTTTAATTCCAAAGATGACGCTTTTTATGACGTCCGCTTAGTATGACATATTTTTCACTTCCCTTTGATGTCATTATAAGCGGATTCAACTGTATATCCTAGTAGCAATCAAGTCAAATTAGTGACTTTATGTTAATGAATCTGGAATTAATCATGAATGCATATATAACGTCAATGCTTGTATATTTATAATATTTATATAGTTATTAAAACTGTTTGTACAGTTGTAAATTAAATTTTTTATTTCCTTTATTCGTTTTACAAACATATAATTTACATTTTAAATAATAATAATAAATTAATATCAATTAACTCTTCCGCTTCCTATTTATTCTCTTATTAGTTAGTATTTAGTCTCACCGAAAGTTGCAAACTGCATTTCAAACAACTTAAAATACTAACATTACCGTGTATTTACAACTAGCTGCTGCCCGCGACTTCGTCTCCGTGGAATCCCCGATTTTAAAACATTCTTTATCGCTGCTCCGCTCCTATTGGCTTAAGCGTGATGATATATAGCCTAAAGCCTTCCTCGATAAATGGTCTATTCAACCCAAAAAGAATTTTTCAATTCGAACCAGTAGTTCCTGAGATTAGCGCGTTCAAACAAACAAACAAACTCTTCAGCTTTATAATATTAGTATAGATTACGAGACAGCATTGTTTGTCAAGAAAAATAGCGAACTGTTTAGGAAAGCTTCAGAGCAGCGATATAGATCGACAAGACAAGAATATCGTCATGAATTATGCCTAAGACCCTCAAAGACCGCCCTTATGCACAAAAGCATTCTCTGTATGGCCCCGAAGATATTCAACAAAATACCAAATGATATTAAAGATCTTAACTTGACACAATTTAAACGGAGTTTGAATAACTTATTGACTGAAAAATGCTATTATACCATTGACGAATTCCGTTTTGACAAACTATACTTAGTAAACTAAATGATAATTATGTATTTATGCTTAACAATTCAAAAACTTGACTTATTAATTGTATTCAAAATGGTTATTATAAAAATAGATTATATTCGAAGTACCTATTGAAATTTATGTTAATTTGTATGTAATATTGATTTTATGTTCTTAAATTGCTTATAGTGTATGCCCTAAGGGGTAGTTTTTTGAGTTACTATATCCTAATTATAAGACCTATTGTATCACCAAAAAACACACTAATAAATACTTTGACTTTGTTCATCCGTGAACAATGGTTATATGTTTGGCAATTTATTGTTTTACGAATAGTTTTATTTAAAAAACCTTAACATGTAACTGTTTTTGTCCCTAATAAATAAATAAATATTTCTGTATACAAAAAAAAAACATTTAAGAAAACAAAAAATAGTAGCCCACCGTTATCAGAGACAGGGTCCAAGCTACCGGTGGTCAGGGCTCCTGAGAGAGGAACCTCCTAACAATACGCGCCGTGTCCAGGAGTACTGCTTTCTGGATCAAGCCCTTGTTCCAGCTGCCCAACGAGAGCCTTTTGAGATGTTGGTCGAAGCTTCGGCATTTATTCCATTGGCCGTCACGACTATCGGCATAATGACTGCTGTGTTCACATCCCACATGTCGACAACCTCGCGAGCCAAGTAAAGGTACTTCGTTTGTTTAGCCTACACGAGGCTCTCGTCATGCGGGACTGCTATATCAACAGTCACTGCGCGACGCTCTAGTCGGTCTATCACCATTATATCACGCTTATAGGCAACAATAGTCCTGTCAGTGATGATAGACCGATCCCAATATACAGCGCAATTGCCATTATATTAATTGTCATATTGGGACATACCTATAGTACAGTACTTCCGATTCCACAAGATAGTATTTAAGAGCAAGTTGCTGGTGGATAACCCTGGCTACAAGGTTGTGCCTGAGCAAATACTCTCCGTTATGCAGACTAGAACAACCGGATATAATGTGGCGGATGGATTCCCCCCGCCGGTGATATAAGCCTGACATACATTTATTTTTTATTTTTTTTGTTTTTTTATTTTTTTTGTATGGGAAATCATCAAATGATTTTTCCCGCTTTAAGCGGAGTGTCGGACTCTTACTGACTAAAACCCACCCGTGATCCTTATTGTGCCCTTTGCGTTCCAGGGCCGCGGTGACTCTTTCGAACAAATTCCGCAACCGACACATGACATACTTAAACTTGTTATTATTATTTCAAGTGTTGGATTTATTCAAATGAATAATATCACGAGATCCCGCATTCAAGCTGCGCCATTTGCTTACATGTCAGTGACATACCTTTATTATCTTTATAATATTAATAAATGATTCTTAATTCTTTATTGTACACAAAAACAACTTGAAAAAAAAAATGATCTGATAACTTACATGAAAAATATTTCTGACGATACTAAACTTATAGTTTATGCCGATGACACAAGCGCTATTATAGCTAGCGACAATTTAGAAAATTTAGAACAGAAAATAAATTTCATACTATGTGCTCTTGAGAAGTGGTTCACTATGAATGATCTTAAACTAAATCTAAAAAAGACGCAATGTTTATTATTTAAGTCAACCGTGAAGAACAACGTTACTGTCAAAGTACATTTATTAGGGAAAAAATAAATATTGTAGACAATGTTAAATTTTTGGGGGTACAAATAGATGCAGTTTTAAATTGGAAGAAGGAATTGGAAGTGGTCACTAACACTATGAGTAGTGCTTGCTATGCTCTCAGAAGCCTTAGAGATGAATAAACGATTGCTCACCTCAGAATGGTATACTTTGCACTCATAGAGTCTAGGCTTAGATATAGCATAAAGTTCTGAGGCAACAGCTACCAATACAATATTAATGCTGCTTTCGTTATGCAAAAAAGAGCCTTGAGAACTATGCTTCGCATTGAACAAACGGAGTCTTTTTAAGATCATTTTAAGAAATTGCACATCCTCACAGTCCCATGCCTCTATATTCTGGTCCTGCTTAGTCATTTTATTAAAAATATCCATAAGTTTGAGGCAGAAGAACAGAGACAAATAAGACTAAAAACGCGAAGAAAGGATCTTCCTAATCTCATACAGCCTAAGCTTAATGTCGTTAAACATGCCTCAAGAGTACAATCAGTAAATATGTATAATAGTTTGCCTGTAAAATTTAGGAACATTATGAATCCAAATGAATTTAAAAGAAAACTAAAGTTTTTCTTATTGAAGAAATGTTACTACAGCATAGAAGAGTTTCTCAAAGACAAAAATATTTCGCAGTAAAATGTAATGGTATTTTAATGACACATACAATATACATATACACATATTTTGTAATGAAGTTAATGACATTTATATGATGAGATTTTACTAACATTATACATATTTACTAGAATTGAATTTATTTTTGAATTATATTCAGTTAGATTTAATAAATAAATGCTTTGAGTTTTCGAATATGTGATTGTCAGCACGGAAACAGAGCAGCGGTGGCCGAGTGGTAACGGCCCCGACTTACGAATTGTAGGTCGCGGGTTCAAACCCAGCCAGGCGCATTACTTTGTGTAATTAATTTCATCACCACTGCTCTCAAAACGGTGAAGGAAAACATCGTGAGGAAACCGGCATGTCCTAGAACCAAAATTTCGAAGACATGTGACATTCAGCAACCCGCACTGGGCCCGCGTGCTGGATAACGGCCCATTCTCTCTCCTAGAGAGGAGGCCTGTGTCCCAGCAGTAGGAACGTTAAAAGGCTGATTATGCAGCACGGAAACACCATATTATTATATCTCAGCTAATGCATGACCTGAGCCATGAATTTATGACGTAGCCGAAATCCATTGTCGTTAATTTGATAAAAGCTGCCGAGGCGTAAGGAGCACCAGAGGAAGGGTGGGAGGGGCGTTAGTGGTACAGAACGTGTCGTTAACCAATGTTATACGTGTGAAAGTAAATCTGTGTGTTTGAATGTGTTTTAATCAGTCGTGGATGGTGACGACCGGATTTGGATGAAACTTTGCAGACGGGTAGACTATGGCTTGAATTACTCGTAGGATATATGTGTATAAAGATATGATCTGTACGTTTTGTTTTGGTTATTTCTGGACGTTCACGCAGGTAAAAATACTAGCAAAAGCTAATCTTCTATCTTTACTTACAATATTTAAATACAATATTTTGTTCTGCTGAGTGACTAGACAGCTAGAATTTGGAATAAAAGTTAATTTACAAAGTAAGCATCAGCTAAAAAAGGTGTTATTTTTAAATAATCCTTAGGAGCGAAATAAAATAAAAAATCTTACTATGAAACCGACTCCTACGCGGAAAAATAAAGTCGGTAACTTTCGCACCAACAAGGTGGTTCACATTACAGTCACCTCGGCAGCAATCGCGTTGCAAGTTGAAGGAGCACGGTGACGTCACGATGGGGGAGGGCGCTCGCATATCACTGTGAAATGGATTTTATATCACGTACCTGGATGTTCCTAGCAGGGCTTTGTTTTCCTGCCAGAGTTGCGGCAATGGGGTATTTTACTGTAAAAATCTAATTAGTCCGTCTGATAGATTTACAAAAAATATTGGACACGTATTTTTTCTTTTTCCACGTAAACAAAAAATGAAGACGATACAGTGCGTTGAAAACTCACGTGACGTCACGTCGCTGGTAAAAATTGTAGCAACGTAGTGACGTCACGTGAGTTTTCAACGCACTGTATCGTCTTCATTTTTTGTTTACGTGGAAAAAGAAAAAATACGTGTCCAATATTTTTTGTAAATCTATCAGACGGACTAATTAGATTTTTACAGTAAAATACCCTATTAAGTCACCGCGCTGGAACGCAAAGGGCACTAGGAGGAACACGGACGGGTTTTAGTTAGTAAAGAGTCTGACACTCCCTTCCGCTCCGCCCGCGCGAAGCGGAAGAGCGGAAGCAGTCAAGTGATTTCTCATTCATAAGAAAAGGGCTTATTATTAGCTCAATAAACTTTATGTGCATGACACAATTTACAAATCTATGTAGCCTAGTTCGTCAATTACGGGCTAAAGTCTTCCTCTTCCTGTTCCACAACTCCGCACCGCTCGTTCGGGGCTCTTCGGCGGGAGTCGAGCTCGTACCGCCATCATCGGGTTGATCTGCCGCGATGATTTCTGGCATCGTATCGGAACCATTCGGTTGTACTTCTTGTCCATTTCTGGTTTGACAATTAATAAATCACGGTGATTAAAATATAAACCGCATCGCTCAGAACTTGCCTTCTTCCTCCTCCGTTCTTTTTTTGTTGTTGTACACCTACCCCAGGTGTACCACAAAAAAAAAAAAACAACATTAATTAATAGATATGTAAATTAGCATGCGGATCACAATGGCAGACTTTGACGTGCAAGTTATTACTAAAGTAGATACCTATTCTACGATTTTATGCAGTCGACTGTTGGCACATTATTCATCAGTTCATTCTATTTTTTAGTAATGAATCTCTAAGATGACCGTAGCTCAAGCGTAGCGCTACGCCGTAGCAAGCACGTAGCAGGCTCGGGAGGTGGTTCTAAATGGATGTGTAGGAAGGTGTGTTTTGTGCTGTCGAACAAATAGGGATGTTGCCTGTTTATCAAATCTATAAAAACTGACGAAGATAAAAAGTATCAAAGATCAGGAGTGGGAGCGTGTGACGTCATGGCTCGATAAAAATTGTAGCGAGTAGTGACGTCACACGAATTTTTTACGCACTGTGTCGTCTTCATTTTTTGTTTATGTGAAAAAAGAAAAAATACGTTTCCAATATTTTTTGGAAATCTATCAGACAGACTAATCAGATTTTTTTAGTTAACTACCCTATTCCACAATCCTGTGGGTGCGGAATTAGTTCGAAAGAGTCACCGCGGCCCTGGAACGCAAAGGGCATTTGCAGGAACACGAGTGACTTTTAATCAGTAAGAGTCTGACTCTCTCGATTCATCTGAATTAAACTGGACAAAAATATGAACTACAAAATCACCTTTTATTTCCCAATAACTACAGGTAATTACGGTTTGGCATTCGAGTATTAATATAATACTAAGCGGTTTTTTTACGAAAATTGTACTTAATTCGGACGTTGACCTCTAACTGGAATTATTGAATCATTGGGGATTAATTCATACTTTGACACTGCTTGCTTTTGACCTACAGAAACAAGTCAGTAATTGTTTCTGTAGGTCAAAAGCATTACTGTATATTTTAAATAATTTTCTCCACTTAAAAGTCACAGCTAATATTGATGTTAGTGAAGATTTTTCTCCTTGTCATGACGCCTGACTCCATTAGAATTCAGGATGTTTCCTTCAATAAGAATTAATTACTCCTGTTGGATATTTCCCAATAACACGTATCTTCCAGTTACTGGGTTGTAGACGTCAGATAGGCAATCGTTCTTGGTAAAATACTGGTGTGTACTCAGCCGCATCCGTTTAGATTGGAAAACTGACTGACGAAAACGCAGACAGACTGTTTATTCCTATTTGGCACTATTATAATGGCTTATGTAACTGAAAACCAATCAAAGCTGCTGTATCCAAATTGATCCAAACAACAAATGCGGTGTTGTTCGTGCGGTATCCTTGTCAATATCGACAAGGATACCGCACCATATACGATGGGGAATCACTACAAATAATATGCCTTTATTAGAACTACTCTAAGCGAATACCACCCTTGAACTAGATTCACTAATATACACTGAAGTGACGCATTTTTATAAGTTTCGGTATATTGAATGTCAAATTTTAAAAAATGTAGTCTTTGTTATGTAAGTAATAAGAATGAATAGTCTATGTATACACAACTTTGTACTGTTTATATTTGTGGTATTTTATTTAAATTATTAATATGATTGAGGTTCACAGTTCAGTCTTTTCAACTCAAAGTTTGACTGGTACAGAGTGCCTTGTTGCGTTAAGTCCGCCCAAGTACCGCCACATAAACGTTCTCTTTTATTAGTAAAAGCTTGACAAAGTACCTACATTTGTTATTATCTCCCTCACATATTTATCTATCTTAATATGTTAATCCAAAACATAATAACAAGATAATTGCTTCAACTTAACAAATAAGGAAGACGGCGAGACTAGAACAAAGGTAGGCCCGACCTGCCTCAACATTGCACATTTATAATGTACAGTTTATTCATATATTATTATAATTTAATGATTATATCAGCTCATGTGTGTAGGAACGAATGAACATACGGCTGAAGAAATAAAAACAAAAGATAAGAATAAAGTAACTATATAGAACCAGTGCAACATAAACAACATTTAATTTTAAAACATAACACAAGTTGTTTTTCTTCACGAATTTTTTCTATCTAGTCAGGCCTATTAAAATTCATGTATTATAATTCACAATTCCAGACTCCATGCAAATATTGATTAAATTCTAGATTGGAAACCCATCGATTTCAGACCAAAGTCGGCCGATGTAACATAGTCCGGTCAAATGGGGCATCCTCCATGCAAACGCAGTGCGCGTGCGCTTTCACAAGGCATAATCACTTCTTTATTTCCCCATTGTGCACCTGAACTATTTTGGTTTTAACTGATCAGTCCAGATTTTGTTAGTGTCAGATGAACGACAAAAAAAGAAGTAAATTATAAAATCTAGAATATGCGCTAAAACTATTATTTCACACACACATTGTAGTCGACAATAGTTCTGCCTGCCTTGCTGGCGGACCTATCGGCCACAATAGGCACAGATATATCCGACGAACAAGGCCTACCGCCATTAAATTAAAAAATACGACAGACGACAGAACAAATTGCAATCACCATACCAC
This sequence comes from Hecatera dysodea, assembly GCA_905332915.2. Lineage (NCBI taxonomy): Eukaryota > Metazoa > Arthropoda > Insecta > Lepidoptera > Noctuidae > Hecatera > Hecatera dysodea. Next base: position 18,270,697 of record HG995308.1, on the reverse strand, counting down.
AAGGCTTCACTCGCGGGGGAGTCGGAGGTTATCGCACGGGTGCGATACGGTACGGGTGCGGTACAGTACGGAACGGGTCCGGTACGGTACGGGTATGGTACAAGTACAGTACGATATTCCCAGGATATCAAGTATGCTATGCCTTATTAGCAGTGGCGTGCAGTGGTTCTAGTTAGAGTAGGCCAGAGAAAATGTCCCAATAAATGTTAAAAAGTAACCACATTATTCAGGGTTGATTTTTAATGAAATGAGTTTTTTTAATTTTTTTTAATTGCCTATTTAAAAAAAAAAACAAACAAAAAAAAAAGACCAAATTTCAACCCTGAATAATGTGGTGTGTTTTTTTTTGGACATTATTTTCTGGCCTACCCTAACTCGAACCACTGCACGCCACTGCTTATTAGAGGGCAAGGGCAAACCGCTGTCCCAATATCATCAAAAGCTTGAGTAGTAATTAAAACTCGTTTAATAAGTAGTCGACTTTTGACATATTAATGTTTTTTTTTTACTATAGAGGTTTCAATACGTATAAATACTCGCCCAAACATGGAAGTCAAGCCTTCGAACCTAATCTTAAAAGGCGTTTGCCAAAATTAGTTTCTATGACTCGCAAACCACCTTGCCCTTAAAGACTTCCTACGTCAGATAAACCAATTAAAAACCCGACGTTTTAAGATATGTCCTTTGCAAAGAATATTATTACTATAAGGTAAACCCAAAAAAAAAAAAAACTCCGATAGGTATATATTATGCAAAATTCAGATCAGTCGTAAAAATCGACGTTTACATAATTTCCAGCATACATTACTGCTCTACCGCAGTCAAGGCCATCATATCCGGTTGTACGCCCGTAATGGATTACGTTCAAGATCTCGCTTCAGTTAGGGTGTAGGAAGTGGATTTCGCTTGCAGTTGACACTGCCCACGGTCAATGACATGATTTTGGCTGATTTTTGTTTACCTTCTGAAGTTAAGTAGGACGGGTGTTCTGTACTGTTCCAGTTTATTCCGTATGAATTCTATGAACTCAGTGAATGTCGTTTGGTGCTATATAATGTACTAGCTTCTGCTCGCGTCTTCGTCCGCGTGGAGTAGTTACTTTACCCCCGATTTTGAAAATCTCAGCCCAATCTGTTTAAAATTGGCAAAGTTTCATACAAACTTGTATCCCCTATTTTATCCCCTTGGGGGTAGAATTAATCAAAATCCTTTCTTAGCGGATGCCTACGTCATAACATCTACCTGCATGCCAAATTTCAGCCCGATCCGTTCAGTGGTTTGGGCTGTGCGTTGATAGATCACTATGACAGTCAGTCAGTCACTTTTTCACTGACAAAGTCACTTTTGAGTTATATAATATTTAGATTAGATAGATGTCCTGTCATTGTGGCATTTGATAACTTATCGGTTAAAGTGGTAAAAAAATATTTTCACTGCAGCAGCTTCGAACATGTAGGTTTTGCTGCCTGAAATCAGTGAGCAAAATGCGATTTTGCTCACTGAGTGAGACCAAGTTTCTTTTTTTTCCGAAAGCCGCGAATATCTTATTCAGTCTTGGGTTAACCATACAATTCGAAACATTCATACTCTATCTCTTTCCCGCCATTAGAAAGAGAGAGAGAGAGACAAAGACCCAGCCCTTTCGTAGTTCCCATTTTGAATTCGACCTCAAAGACAAACACGTTCGGAATTTCGTACTAACTAAAGAAATTTTGCAAAAAGATAATTATGTATTTTAATGTTATTTATTGAATTTTTAACTTATTGTTGTATTTAAACGAAAATAAGTATTTACTACAAATAAAACTGGTATTTAACCTGCAAATATTTATTTCAAGTTTCAATAATGTTGTTGTAAAATGTCATGCATGGGTGGTTATTTCCGAATACGCCTTCATTTAAATAAATGAGCGGGAATAAAATTCGTGACTGACGTAAAGAGTTGAATAAGTTAAAAATATTAAAATAATCGTAAAATATGAGTGAAACTACAGACGAGGACAGTATTTTAACACCGGAAGAGATAAAACAATATTTTATTACCCAGAATTAAGTATAAAGGTACTACTATTCCTGTTTATGAAGTATTTCGCTGCTAAAGTGAAAAGTTATGTGTGTTACACGAGAGCAAAGTTGTTTGCGAATCCCTCGCCACACTCAGGATTAAATATCAGCACTCGCACCAAAAAACGACTTTGCTCTCTTGTTGCACAAATAACTATTTTCTTTTTAAATAATGAACGAACATGTAGCGGCAGCCCAGCTTTCATTTGAATTCATTACTTTGACATGAAACTTACTTTGTAGTTTTTTTTAAATTCATCATTGTGAATATGAGGACTATGGGTTATTTTGTTTTAACCGACATCCAAAAAGGAACAAGTTCTCCAGTCAGAGTTCTTTTTTGTCCGTCCTCATAACTTTGTAGGTATTGCGTGTCCCGATTTTAATGATTATTTTTATATTAGGAAGCTGATGCTATCTGGTTGAACGAAACATACCCATCTCAGCGTACGTGGTATAAATTGGTGTGAACAATAAACAAATATTCTGTCATTTAGATTTCATTTTAGATTTTCGTTTTCATTTTAGATTTCAGTAATCCCTAAGGATTTGCTATCATGTATTGAAGAGTTCCGTTTCCTATCTCTTTCATCATCAGATCTTCACCAAACTATAAAGGGACCACGTTGAAATACTAAGATACTTTAATTTGAAAAGGAAAATTATATATCTAGTTTTAATTTCCGCGAATATGTGTGGGTTGCAGGTATGCACCTCCCTCCCGCCCGCTATATTATGCACATGCAAGATTACAAGGTAAAAGCACGGATAATATGCACATGCAGGAAGGCAAAGCAAAACCCAACACCAATACCGACACGTGTTTCGCCTCTCCACGAGGCATCCTCAGGGGACGTGTGTGTGTGTGGTGACGCGACAACAATAATTTTAATATACTACATATTTGTGATAAGGGTTTCCGGCTGTGTGTTTTGGAACAATTAGAGATTTTGAAACATATTAATAATACCGCACACATCAACCTACATGATTCTCATATCTAAACTATAATTTTTGGGTATGACCGACCTGAACATGCCCTGAACATGGCGGTTGGGGTTGTCACACTCACTCAAAAGTCTCTCTGATAGTGGCACACGTGTTTCATTCGTCTTTTAACACATCGAAACAAATTCAGTGGTCAAAGTCTCTTTAACCGTTTGTACAATCAACTAAATACTGGTCACATCAGGGGACCATGTTCATAGGATGTGTGAGGTGGTTTTTTGAGGAAATTACCGCATAGATTTGGGTGGACTTTGTCTGGACAGTCTGTGCAAGCATCTGTGAGGTTAAAAGATATTATGTTATAAGTTATTTAGAAGATATAAATTATGTTAGAAGATATTATATTAGAAGATTACATTCCAGATAAGAATGCTTGGAAACATGCTGGTCTTGCTCCATAAGTCAATCGAGGGTGTAGACAAAATCAAACTGGTTGATTTAAGTATGGATTTGGATGCATTTTTTTGTGTCCTGTACTTTTTTTCTGTTTGATTACTATTTCAATATTTGTAAATATGTGAGTACCATGAGCATGAGATATTTAGAAGTTTACCTCTTAACTAGTAGGTATACTTGGTGCATCGTCCTCACATATATGAAGTATTTTTTGTATACCAAATATTGTAAAACATTTATTTGAAAAGAGTAACTATGGAGTTTCTTGTCCGATCTTCTCCAAAAGAATCTACCTTTGCGAATGGACGCTAGAGTCACTTAATTATGATACATTTTAATGATGACGTTCAAAAGTGCCGTTTAATGGCCTAATTGAAATAAACGTTCTGACTTTGACTTTGACATTGACTTTAAGTGTATCTTCCTAGATAAATCTGACTTTTTTTTATTAATTGAATTATTCGTTTTCGAGATACCCTTTTACAATAATATGTGATGATGATGATGATGCAAACAAACAATATTATTTGGATGTGTAGGTATTCTAGTTCAAATAAGATAATGCTAACTGTTGTGTGCTCTGTTAGGTACCATTGAATACCTTTTTTGTTTTATTCTACAAATTAATCAGTCAGTATTTTCTGCAAACGACGTTGATTTCATGTTTTACATTAATTCCACACAAGAGCCTACATACAATGAGTTTTTTTTTGTTCATTAGTGCTTTATGCAGCGAATATTTTTTATTTGCTTGGTTATTGTAAACCATAGTTTTGTATAATGTAGAAGCATTTTTTATTTTCAAATATTGTAAATGTGAGTACCATGGAGCCATTTACATGTGAGTTATAGTTTACTTTGTGACTTGAACTAAAATGGCAGTTGAGAGCATGTCATACTCGCTCAAATGTTTCGCTGATGGTGGCGTGTGTGTTGGATCATTCGGTTCCCTTCAAAATGGTTAAGCTAAATGGTGCCAATACACGCGTCATGTTCGTGAACGGGCGCCGTCGGTTGAGACTGGTCACCTCTTAACTGCCACTACTTGTTTTAATCTTTATACCTACTTTGAATTGTTTTATAGTTTCCTTTTTTTTCTTTGCATTGTCCTCACATATAGAAGCGACCAAAGATGTAACCAAGGTTATGTAATACATAACATGATTTAAAAGAGTGTCCGTGGAGTTTCTTGCACGTTCTTCTCCATAGAGATCTACGCTTTGGAACCGAACGTGCATATAGCTTCACCTCTTTCGACTTGACAATTCAAAAGTGCCTGTAAAGGCTTTCATTGAAATAAATGCTTCGAATTTTGTTTTTTTTTTTTTGTAAGTATATGTTTTGTATTCTAATAATCAAGGTTTTAACCGAAACATTATTCCAAGCGTATATCAACTGTCACTGGTTACTTTTTAAAATCGATACGTACACGTGTATCCAAGAGGACGATGCATACGTCATTCTGTTTCCAAAATATAAGTTATCAAGAAGCAAGCTCGCCTCAAGCCTTGACATTTGTATTTTTTTATCTAATTCATTTGACATTCTATTATTGTAATTTTTATTTAAAACTTTTAACTAATTTAAATTTCATGTATAATGAAAAATGGTCTGGTGCATGTAAATATATTGCTGTGCCCAAACAGGATCTACAATGACGCATAGCTCTAAGCCTGTTTGTAATAACTTACCAACATCGTAGATGCAAATAAATGAATAAATGACCTACCGGCGCGCGGCGTCGGGCAGCCGTTTAGGGTGCGGTGGATGTAGATGTAAAGAGCAACGGGAGGAACACGGGTGGGTTTTAGTCAATAAGAGTCTGACACTCCCTTCCGCTCCACCCACAGCGGAAGATGATGTCCTTTGATGATTTCCCATCTATAAAAATAAAAACGTCAAATCTGTGTGGCTCCTTCCTCAAAAAAACATTTCAGACACTGCTCTGCATGGCGCTCTAGAACGTGTAGTGATTGTGAGGATTATGTAGATCGCTATGTAAGGGGCTCATTTTGTTGCGGAATTTGTTCGAAAGGGTTACCGCGGCCCTGGAACGCAAAGGGCACAAGAGGAACACGGGTGGGTTTTAGTCAGTAAGAGTCTGACACTCCCTACCGCTCCACCCAGGGCGGCAGGGGTCATTTGATGATTTCCCATCCAAAAAAAGAAAAGGGGTTCATTTTATATTAGTCTTGCAGTTTGAGCTCTTTATGCGGTCCACTCAAATGCCTCTGCTTTGGTATTGTTCGTCAAATCGTTGAGCTCCTTAAAGTCAAAGGCTTGCACTGTCTGGACAGCTTTACTCAAGTCTGTGTGTGTGTGTGTTTCCTCAAGAGTCCACCGCACAGATCAACCTACATGATTCTCATATCTAAACTAACATTTTTGGGTATGTCCGACCTGAACGTGCCCTGGCGGTTGGGAGTGTCACACTCACTCAAAAGTCTCTCTGATGGTGGTACACGTGTTTCATTCATCATTTGGCTCCGTCAGATCTGTCAACTGCCACGGTTTATTTTAATTATGTGTACTTTGAATTGTTCCTTTTACTCCGGATGCCTCTAACGTGCTCTTCTTTCTACATCGTTCTCACATATATGAATAACTAGCTTCTGCCCGCGACTTCGTCCGCGTGGAATAGTTACTTTACCCCCGATTTTGAAACTCTCAGCCCGATCGGTTTAAAATTGACAAAGTTTCATACAAACTTACATCCCGTATTTTATCCCTTTGGGGGTAGAATTAATCAATATCCTTTCTTAGCGGATGCCTACGTCATAACATCTAAGTACCTGCATGCCAAATTTCAGCCCGATCCGTTCAGTGGTTTAGGCTGTGCGTTGATAGATCACTATGTCAGTCAGTCAGTCACTTTTGAGTTATACGAGTATATATTTAGATTTCAACAAGAACCAATCCATAACTATTTATTGATTTGAAAGTGTGACCGTGCAGTTTCTTCACCATAGAGAGCGACGCTTTGGAACGTGCAAATTCACCTGTCCAGGTACTTTTGAATTGTGAAGGTCGATCAGTCGGTAATTGAGCTGCTTCGAGTTTGAGTTCACTCACTGCGCCAGCCGCGTCGTCAACAGCTCGCCCGCAGAGTTCTGGCGAGCATGTTTCATAACCGTGGCAGTGGCAGTGGAAGGGTAAAGTTTTAAAATATTGATTTGAAAATATTTTTTGAGGATAAGAATGATTAAAAATTAAAAAGTAACCTTTGTTTTTTTTTATAACTAATCTTGATGAAATGGTTGGCCCAGCAGTAATTCTATAAAATATACATACTTTCGGGGCCCCTGTAGCCTGCGGGCCCCGTATCATTGATACGGCGGTGCAGCTATGCCCCTGTTTCATAGGTTCTCGTAGGAGTGTAGAACTACTTTCTATTTTTGATTCTCAATAGTTTTGGAGGTAAGGTCAGGAAAGGTTAATCATCTATTTTCCGAAATTTCATCAAAATATTTTTTTTTAAATTATGAGAACAAAAAAATAGTTGGTAACTTTATTTTATTAAAACAAATAATAATTTAATAATAATAATAATTTATTGCCAAAAGAAAATACATGATGTGTTAACTATTCTAAATCTATGAGTTCTTTTTTACATTTAATTTTATGAATAATGTCTCCTATGCTAGGAAAAACCTGTATTATAGGAGACATCCATTCGTCCGTTATTACAATTTACAAGAATTCGTTGAACCAGACGTGTTACATTAGCAATAATAATTTATACATATTATTATGTGAGTATGCGTGCGTGAGTAGTGTGTATATGTGAGAGAGAGTGTGTGTGCGGGAGTACGAGAGTGATATGGTGTGTGTGCATGTGTGATGGTGTGTGATGGTATGTGTGTGTGTGAGTGATGGTATCTGAGCGTATGTATAGTTTATGTGGTGGTTATATTAAATTAGAAACTTATGTTGATGAGGGCTTTACCAGTGCTTCTGTCTCGTCATAATCTAAGGTAAGTAGGAAAGTTTTAAGTGTTTTTTACATTTGAATATATACTACTCAAAACAAAATAAGGGCCACGAGGTTTTTTTTCATTTTGGTGTAATTTATTAAACATTTACATAGGTACATATTGAAAGTAGTAAAATATTGAGTGTACACAGTCTTTGATATCTAAACTTTTTAAAATTGTAGTATTCATCTAATGCTGGCAACAATTTTAAATAAAATTTGATTTAAAATCCTTTTTGAAAATTTTGATTCCTTTTTTCTTTGACGTTTTGCTTTCCTTAGCTTCTTGGTTTATTAGAAACTAGCTAGCGTGGAGTTCCATACAAAATGTTAACCCCTTTTTGGTGAAAAAGGGGTTAACATAACGGGCAGAAAGGATTTTTGAAAATTCGTCCCCTAACGGGGTGCCCTTAGGGGACGAATTTTCAAAAATCCTTTCTTAGCGTATGCCTACGTCATAATATCTACCTGCATGCCAAATTTCAGCCCGAACCGTTCAGTGGTTTGGGCTGTGCGTTGATAGATCACTATGTCAGTCAGTCAGTCCCTTTTGAGTTATATATATTTACATTATCAGAGTTCATTAATATCTCGAGTCAGAAACATCTTTTGCAATATGCCACAAGCACGCAGGCGTCATATGGACTCGCTGACAGCAACCGATCGCAGCGATCTGTGGGTTTGCAATTGGGATTTTCTCGAAGAGCTATTCAAAATCTATGCAATCGTTTCCAAGAGACCGGCAGTGTTAGAAGAAGACCTGGTTCGGGCAGAGTTCGCATTACAACAGCTCAAGAAGATCGTTACATTCGATTAAGTGCGCGCCGAGATCGCACAACGACGGCCCGCAAGCTGCAAAATCATTTACTGCTGACAACGGGTACTCGTGTCAGTGACCAAACTATTCGTAATCGATTGCATGACGACCAGCAGGCATCAAGAAGGCGAGTTGTCCGTGTTCCATTAACCAGGAATCATCGTGCAAATCGTTTAAGATTTTCCCGTCAACATTTGGACTGGGACATAAACCAATGGGGCATGATGCTCTTCACAGACGAATGCAAAGTTAATTTTTTTAACGACGATCGGCGTATTAGAGTATGGAGAAGACGCGGCGAGAGATTTTCAGAAGCCTGCATCCATGAAGTCGATAGTTTTGGTGGTCCAAATGTAATGATTTGGGGCGGGATAAGCTTACACGGCAAAACTGAGCTCGCTATTTTAAATGAGGGTACTGTTACTGCTCAGCGGCATATTGAGGAAGTTGTCAGACCACATGTGATCCCATTTGCACAGCGAGCGGGTCCTGGATTCATCTTGATGCAAGATAATGCTCGTGCACACACGGCTCAAGCGACTCGGTTTGTACTGGAAGACTCTCAAATTCAAGTCTTGTCGTGGCCGGCGAACAGTCTGGACTTAAATCCAACAGAGCACATGTGGGATCAGTTGAAACGAAGAGTTAGAGACGGTAATCAGGAAATCCACAACCAACAGCAACTCATCAACGCTGTGAATAGGGCCTGGGAAGAGATTCTAATGGAAAATGTCAGGCATTTGATTGAGAGCATGCACTCCAGGCTTCAGGAGTGCGTAGCTAAACGAGGAGGGTATACCCATTATTAAAAGATGGGCATGGGGTATTTTCTTTTGTTTTCAGTAACTTAACATTGTTTTTATTTTTAACCTAAAATGTGTTTTTTCTTTCAAAAGCAAATAAACTTTTTAATAATTATTATTTGAATTAATTTTTTGGTCTACATGGTAAAAACAACATTAGTTTTCGTTATGGAGACAAACATGTATATTGGTTTTATTGTTTTCATGCTACAGACAAAATACCTTGTGGCCCTTATTTTGTTTTGAATAGTATATTTTGGGAGTGGATATCTAGTTTTTGGTGTATTTTGTTGTAGATGCGTGCACTTACATAGGTAAGTGAAGTGTCGCCTAGCAAATGTGGTGTTTGTGTGTGTTGTTTTGCATGGTGGGTTAGTTCTTCTTCTGGGTGTTAGCCTGTTATTTATGGTATAAGGGAGAGTTGTATGTTTTCTCATGATAGTGCGGAGGATGTAGAGTTGTCGGACAGTTAGTTAGATTCAAACTCTGCATATAGTTGCCGTGTTGGGAATCTAAAGGGTTTTTTAGTGCTACTTTTATAACTGCTCTTTGTGCTCGCTCCACCTGAATAATGTCGGTCTTTGCAGCCCCTCCCCACGCAGTGATGCAATAGTTTAGGATCGATTCGCATAGTGCCGAGTAAACAATCTTAAGAATGTTGCTATTGGCGGATACTCTAAGTTTTTTAAATAAGAAAATTAATTTTCGAACTCGCGCGGACATTGTATGCAAGTGTGGTTTCCAGGATAAAAAGGAGTCTAGTTGGATACCGAGATATCGTAATACTGATGCTCTGGTAACAGGGGGGCATGAACAAAGGGGTGAAAGGTTGTTACAGTTGTGGGCTTTTATTAATAAATAACCGTCTGGCGGAAGAGTGGAGGATCTTAAGCCGAAGGTAATGAAGTTGTTTTTTTTTTATGTTTAGGGCGAGATTGTTTTTTCCCAACCATAGCATCACTTCGCTGAGTCCTCTTTCGGCAATTTCTTTTGCAGAGGTCCAATCACGGTCATACGATATAATTGCTGTGTCATCTGCATAAGCTATTATTTTTGTGGAGGGGAGGGATAGCTGACAGAGTTCGTTGATGTAGATTTGAAAAAGCAGGGGACTGAGAAGACTTCCCTGTGGCAAATCAACAACTACATTACATGCATCGCTAATATATTCCCCAATCTTAACGTACTGCAACCTATCAGTGAGAAAATTGCTGAACAGAGTCAGAGCATTGCCTTGAACTCCGATACCTTCCAGTTTAGATAGAATTAGAGGGACAGAGACAGTGTCGAACGCCTTTGAAAGGTCTAAAAATATCCCTATGCATTTGAATTTATTGTCAACCCTATCAACTACAAAGTCGAGTAGGGATGCCACTGCATCTTCAGTTGATAATCCGCGCCTGAATCCGATTTGGTTTTGGGAAATAATTTTGTGTTTGTAGAGGAAATTATTCAGGCGTTTGTATATTATTCTTTCCAGAACCTTGGAGAACGCTGGGAGGACTGATATTGGGCGGTAGTTAGTGACATTGTCTCTGTCCCCTGACTAGATTGGGTGCACAATTGCCTTTTTCAAGGCATTTGGGAATACACCTGTAGATATTGCCAGGTTACATATTTGGAGGTATGCGGAACAGAGAGTAAAGTCCCGCAAATCTCCGTTGAAAAGGGAGGATCCTCCGGCCAGACGGGTTGTTATGTCTGGTGGGCAACTGCCCGATAGATGATTTCGGGCTGTCGTATATGTTCTAATCGCGCGGAGAACTTTCATTGCGCGATGCAGGATTAGTTCTTATGTGGCGCCATAGATGTCGCTACATCACTCCCCTCCGGAGATCGGAGATCGATGGTTCTTGATGCGTGCCAGGCCAGTGGTAGGTTGGTTCCAGTGGGTCGGAACCGAGTGCCGCAGAGTTCTCGGTGAGTCGGAACTGTCTGCGGTGATGCCCCAGTGAGTCGGGATGGTGCTGTCCCAGTGAGTCGGGATGATACTGCAGGCTCCAGTGAGTCGGAGTAGTGCTGCTGGCTCCAGTGAGTTGGAGCGGTGCTGTGCGACGTAGTGGCTTGACTGCTTGCGTCGACCAGGAGAGGTTCTTCATGGCTCTTCATGTGACTGGCCGAAGGTTCAGTGTGCTTCACCAAAGTCGCTGATGAGGCTGAGGGTGATGACCAGGTATGACCAAGTAGGCATGCTGGTGGTCAGGATACCCTTTATAGCCGTGGGTGCTGGCTGTATGGCTGCTCGAAAGCTTGAGAGAAGTGATGATGACGTCACGAAGTAGTAGCTGCACGAAGGCTGCGCTGACGTTCTTTGTCGAGGGTCACCAGTTTGGAGGTATGCGGAACAGAGAGTAAAGTCCCGCAAACCTCCGTTGAAAAGGGAGGATCCTCCGGCCAGACGGGTTGTTATGTCTGGTGGGCAACTGCCCGATAGATGATTTCGGGCTGTCGTATATGTTCTAATCGCGCGGAGAACTTTCATTGCGCGATGCAGGATTAGTTCTTATGTGGCGCCATAGATGTCGCTACACATATATGCGTTATAGGTGGAACTAGAGTGTGACTAGCATGTATTAGCAATTTTGGTGGAATGCCGTCCCATCCGGTAGCACTATCAATACGGAGATTGCTTATTATCGATTTAACCTCTTCTTCATCTGTTTCTAGCACCACCATTGAGTTGCCGGTACCTTGTTGATCGCTGTTGGAGGCTTGGGCGAAATGGTGAGAAGAGATATTATTTGTTAGATTTGGACCCACATTTCCAAAAAACGTGTTAACTGTATTGTCAGATTTAGTAGGGCAATGTTCAATTGTCAGAAGGTCAGTTGTTGTCGAACGTATGCATTTGGTATCAGTTACATTGCGAATTACTTCCCACATTTTTTTGGGGTTACTTTTAGCCTTTTCGAATTCCTTTTCTTCATATTCTTTTTTAGCTTTTTTAGTATATTATTGCAGAAATTGCGATATCTTTTGTAGGTTAGTTTTATGATCTGATTGGTTGGCTCGTTTTTTGTTTTACTGTGCATTTTGTCCCTATTATGTATGCATCTCAAAAGACCGATGGTAATCCAAGGTTTTATAATTCTTTGTTTGCTTGGGATTGATTTGTGGATAATATTTTTAGCCAAAATGGGGGAGCCAAAATACATTGACAGACTAATACAATTCAGCATAAGTATGACAATATACAGTACCCACATAAATCTGAAGTCCAATTACATGTCCACAGCGTTCAATGTATAATATGCTTCATTAGTGAAGTTATAAAATGATTAGGGCCTTACATTTGGTACGTCTACCGGCACAGTCGTCACGGACACACAAGATACCCTATAAAGACCGAACCGAGTTGTAGTTCTGAACTACCTAGCAACACAGGAAAACTGATGTTTTATTTATCTGATAAATGAATGTACTCCCCTTTTAACAATCTGCCTGACGGCTAACCGAATAGGTTGGTCCCTAAGATCAACTGCGAACAATCACACGTGTGAGTGTAACGTTCCTAATGTATTTAAATCTGTTAGGTTTCCTTATTTCTGCTGATTTATGTATAAACAACAATGTACAACATTGCAGAAATTGTCAGCTGACGTTGGTCATGTTCAGTCATTTCCGTATTTTAATTGAGTGCAAGTTTATAGGTACTTGCGGACGCGCGTTAGGTAGGTTCTGTCGATAGACGGAACTATTAGCTGTTTCCTAGCTGACTACCTCGAGACGAAACATCGAAACAAATTCAGTGGACCAGTCTCTTTAAAAGTTTGTGCAATCTACTACATACTGGGCCCCGAGTTAGTTATTATTATAAAGTCTTTTCAACACGATCCCATTGTCATTTTGCTAAAAGTTCGTTATCTGCTAAATTCATAATGGTCGATCATTGGTCTGACTCTTTGATAACCGAGCTATTAAAAAGAATGACTGCACAATGACGTTCTAATGGTAGGTCACTGATCACTGGAACTGTCAAAATTTTAGCAGATTGCCGCATATGTCTGTCATTAATTTGTCATTATGTACGAGATTACCATTCTATGCCATTTCTTTCAATAGAGTGTCAGTGATTGACCATTGGAAAGTCATAATGACATTTTCATAATAGTAGATTTCCAAACTCGTCAAAATCAACCATTATGAAAACAATGATAGACCATTCTGACAGTATTGTAATAGCAGACTTGAAGCCCTGGTCGACAACAGAGGACCATGCATGTTTTTTGAGGAAAATACCATAAGTTTGGGTGGACTTAGACAAGTCCACTTAAATCTGTGCGGCACTGTCGGACAGTCAGTGCAAGTATCTGTGTGGGTAGAAGATATTTCAGCACCGCACCCTAAGCGGCCGGCTTGACGCCGCGCCGGCAGGTACAACCTTACTACCTGATAACTTGTATTTTTGGAACAGAATGTCGTATACGCAACATCCTCTTGGATTTGTGTACGTATCGATATTAAAAAAGTAACCAGTGACGGTCAGTGACCGTCGATATGTGAAAACCTTAATAATAAAGTACAAAACATTTACTGTATGTTAATAGACCTTTAATCTACATATTCTATACAAGATACATATATTCGCTGCATCTCAACCAAGTTTGATTTATATGTAAAGCACTAATGAACAAAAAAACTCATTTTAAGTCGGGTCGTACGTGGAGTTAATGTAAAAAAAAGAAAAATGTGAGCCGTCACGGGACGCCTGGCAGATGTGAAACATCGACATTATTTTGTAAAAGTAATATGCAGAAAAGAACAGATTGTGATAGGAGCTAAATATGTCATAATGATAAAATAAAATATAGCGTGGCGACGCGTCGCCACGGCATGCGTCGCCACGTCAGAAATCGGTTTTACGTGCGGCTATAGATGTTTCACATCAAAATTAAATCAACATCGTTTGCAGAAAATACTGACTAATTAATTTGTAGAATAGAACAAAAAAGGTATGCAATAGTACCTACTACAGCATACAACAGTTAGCATTATCTTATCTCAACTAAAATACCTATAGATCCAAATAACATTGTTAGTTGCATCATTATAATCTTATATATACACTAGCAGCGCCCCGCGGTTTCACCTGCGTAGTCCCGTTCCCGTGGGAATACGAGGATAAAATATGCCTATGTTACTCAAGGTGAATGTAGCTTTCTAATGGTGAAAGAATTTTTTAAATCGGTCCAGTAGTTTTTGAGTTTATTCGTTACATACAAAAATATAAAAATACAAATCTTTCCTGTTTATAATATTAGTATAGATTAGTATAGACATATTCTAGAAGGGTATCTCTGAAACGAATATGTACTTCAATTTAAAAAAAAAAACCTTAAGTCAAATTTATCTAGGAAGATATAATATTAATAATATTGTTTATTTAGAAAATATAGCACATTTACAATAAAATATCTTGCATTTTTGTTTAAAGAACACCGTTACTTATATGCCTGAACTGGGTTGATCCTGTGTTTCACGCTAGATAGTGCTGATTTTAACTTAAATTAAATTTTAAAATAATAAATTAGCAATGAATTAATTACTATAATTTTATTAAAACTTAAATTACAGGACACCTCGTGTTTTATTTACAGACTAAAAAAGATCTGTCTCTGCGTAAGAGATGCTTAAGAAATATTGCACAATTGTCTTTTTACAGCTATAGTAACTGAGGTGTCATATAATGGACCTAAAAATGTAAAACAGCTTTAAACAAAAACAAATATTTTTTCGTTGAAGGCTTCCGGTATTTTCGGTAAGTATAGTAAGAAAGCACTATCGATGCATAGACTACTTTATCCCGTGAAAATGCACTGATCTGGCGCGATTGGCTACGGAAAAAACTAAGTAGTGTACTCAGTTTGGGTTTGCCGCAGAGGTGTTACGTGCGCAAGTTCCAAAAGCAAACAGGTCATAAATTAGCCCTGACAATGACAATGAACCGCTCGACTGTGCATTTCACGACGACGCTTTTTCGCCACCATACATGTTGCGAAGTGGCCGCAGCGTGTCCTGTGCGTGCTTCATCTAAAATCAATATATACGAGATATCGGATAATAATAAACAAAAATAGAGTTGATAAAAAAATTTATCAAGAGTGCAAGTGACTGAAACTATGGTTGTTAGTGTTTTTTAAATAAACGTTTTATATATAGGACTCAGTTATAATCTAAACTCTTTATAGTCCATAAAACAGCATAGTTTCGCGCCAAAAACGACGTCACTAGATGTCTTTTTCGAATTTAGATGAGAAAATTAAAAAAGCCAGTGTTCCATTGGTAGGTATCGAGAGCGATTTGAACTTGGAACGTATCGCGGGTATTCCCTTTAGTACAGGCTGAGTCTTCAAGCAGTGTGATACACTTGTGATACAGTGTGACAGACTTGATACGGAGAGTGCGTGATGGCAGCCCTGTGGTGCTTGTTGCTGCTGGCGGCGCCGGCGCTAGCGAGAGATGTTACAGGTATGTTTCACGACGATTGTTTCAGTACGTACATAGGTACTTACTCAATATTTACTGGAATTTTCAGCATTCTCGCCGACTTATTTGAAACTTTGCTGTGCCCATCCGGGTCAATCGCTTTTTCTCTTTAATACAATTACTTTCCTTCTGTATTTCTCCGTCATGGATTGCAGTAGATATTTAAAAATTTGTTTTTTTTTTTACCTTTTATAAATAGGCCTAAATGTCAATGTGAAATTTACTAGATGATAATTTGGATTGATAGAAATTAAATGGATACTTATTTTCGTCTTTCTCAAAATATTTTAGAATTGACAGCATAGAATAGACAGATTAATCTGTGTACCAATTACGATCTATATTTTAAACATATAATTTTTATGAGTTGATAAAAGAAGAAAATATCTTGTCAGGAGCTATGAGCTTATCTAAGCTACGGACGTCTTATCGAGCTCTGATCAGGGAGTCATTCGAAAAACGTCTACAACTAGACGAACCATAGAAGTACAAGGGGAACCCAATCCAAAACCGTGGTACAATGTCCGCTCCCAAGTTCCCAAATCAAGTAGACACCTTATTTTTTTTTTACGATGGGAAATCATCAAATAACTTCTCCCGCTCTGGGCGGAGCGAAAGGGAGTTTCACACTTACTGACCAAACCATTTACGTTTCTCCTAATGCCCTTTGCGTTCCAGGGCCGCGGTGACTCTTTCGAACAAATTCCACAACAATAAAAAAACACGGAATTCTTCAAGACAAACATCGACATATATTCGCGTTGTTTTTGACAAGATCTCGGCCTTAACATTCTCGCAGTGTCCATGTTCGATACAATTTTGTACTTCTTACGTAAATGGTATCGCCTTTTTGGGAAGCGAGGTCTTGAACTTACCGGCTTACTATGGATTTTGGCAGATTAGGTTGCTACCTTTTATGTCAATTAATGATACAAAGTCCTTCGATCTTATTCCATATCTATTCAAGGAAACATTGGTCTACATAAATACTATAGATACACCTCTGCTGAAAACACTTTTGAAACATTCTGTTGCAGTTGATGGGTTTTATAGAAGTGCCCGTGTTCTGTTCACATGCCTATGTTACCCGGGACAACTCAACGCTTCTAACGATACCACAAACATTGATATCAGTTAAGCCGTTTAGAAGTTATGGTGGAATAAAGAAACTCACAATCGTACATACTCCTTTTTTTGGGCAGTCGTGTAAAAAGTATGTTTCTTCGGAATCCTTTGCCTGCACGACCGACTCGCACTTGGCCCGTTTTTACTGATTAGACCATTTTAACACAAAATCAAAACGACAGTTCTCTCCAAGGTTAGGTACTTTTATTACCTATACATTTAACAGTCAGACTGATATTGTTATTTGCTATCGTTAATGAACTAGGAATTGTTTTAAGTATACATTATTTTTCAGTTCATGTTCTTATTTTAATATAAACTTTAAAACAGCTATATTTAAAACATTACTCGTAATTAGATTGATCTTTACTATAATCGGGATATAAATCTATTTTACGGGTGTTTATTTATTTTATTATGCAAACATTTTGGTTTAACGTTTCGTTCGCTTAAATAAAGTAAGAACAAGCAAACAATCCTACTGAAGCTTTGTAGCAAGTATTTGATGATAAAAAAGTTAAAAACGCTAAGTTAATTGCGAGTCGGGCTCGCGCGTGAAGGGTTCCGTACCATTATCTATAACAATTAGAACGTCAGCAAAGTGAACGTCATGACTCACAAGCATGACTCACAATGCCGTAGTAAGGGCCTGCGCCTTACCAAGCATTTATTTGTTATACCGCGGGCGGAATTTAATTGAAAAATTAATATCTCCTAAAATATTAGCCGTAGAATGCTCATTGTGGGCTTATCTTTTTTATTAAAATTACAAAAAATACATTTAAAATTTCACAACAAGACCATTTGATACGTCACACGACGCAGTTAAAAAAATATATTTTTACTTTCCACCTTCCCCCTTTTTTCGCACGTACGGAACCCTAAAAATAAGAAATAATAATGTAAAGTTGACCAGACGAAATTATGTTTACGTACTTAAAATCCGGACCTACTATATTGACGAGTTTGGAAAAACTCTACCTACCGGTGCCGGTACCTACCTTATAAACTTGATCGGCTTATTTACGTTTAAAGCCCATTCACAATATTTCTTACTATTATATTTTATTTGTTTTGACTGTACTGTGTGTCCGAGTGTTCCGATAGTACTCGGTATGCGTGCGCGCCGGTAAAGCTGAGAGCTCACCGTGTTGTACATAATATTTACCTATGTAAATAAAAAGGCAAAATTGAAAATTTTGAAAAAAATCACGACGGTACAACTACAAACCTATTACTGGAAACCGCATCAATATCGGAGTAGTTTTTTTTTTGCAAAAACATATGGTTACTGCAGCGCCCCCTCGTCAGCGGTCACAGTAACACATATCTAAGAACATGCACCTATCAAACCTTTTTTTTTTTTTTTTTTTTTTCTGGATGGGAAATCATCAAATGACCCCTCCCGCCCTGGGTGGAGCGGTAGGGAGTGTCAGACTTTTACTGACTAAAACCCACCCGTGATCCTTCTTGTGCCCTATGCGTTCCAGGGCCGCGGCAACTCTTTCGAACAAATTCCGCAACCCTAGCAGGCACCGACCCTATGGGGCCCCGTCCTCGGTGCTGACGGCTCCTTGAGGCGCGCGTGGAACACAACGCGTCGTCGACTCAACCTGGTATCGGACGGCGAGCCACCCACGCTCACCGTCCCCAGGCATCAGCCACTGCGCGATAGCACAGCGGCCGACTTGTCTCTGGAGGGGGCCGAAATGGGACCACTACTGGCACTCCATCTCAGCACCCTCCCGAGTGTTGGGAGCCGCAGCACCCGCAGCAGAAGCGGCAGTGGCGGCGGCAGAAGCCGCGGCGGCGGCAGAGGCGGCGGTGGCGGCGGACCTCTTGCCCCTGGTCGGGGCGGATGGCGCGCAGGCCCTTCCCCCAGCCCAGTGCTCGGCCGGCTTGCCAACAGCTGCACATGCACTGCAGTGCGGAGTGGCCTCGCACGAGCCAGCCTTATGCCCGGGCTGACCACAGCGGAAACAGAGTCCGCTGCGGTCGACCTCCGAGGGGCACATAGCTCCCGTGTGGTTACCCACATGGCAGCGGTAGCACCTCAGAGGTCTGGGTTCCAGCAGTTTTACCCGCGCAGACACCCATCCCACCAAGAGCCTTCGGCCGTCCGACACAGTTCTGGCCGCCGTCACGGGGCAGCTCACCACAAGGGTTTGCATGCCCGTGTTGTCAGGCCGGAGGGTGCCCGCCTTGACGAGCTCGGCAGAGCACCCCCCAGTCCTGGCGACGGCGGCCACAACTTCCTCCTCCGTCACGGAGTCATCCAGGCCCACTATGCGCATGTCGATGCGCTTAGTCGGCCTGGACACCCGGACCTCGTCCGCGGGTAAGACCGCCCTCAGCCTTTCGGCCAGGGCGTCCGCGAACGGGCCACTCTCCGCTCCGGCGAGCTCGAGCTTGCGGGCACCGGTTAAGGTCCTCCTGACCCCGATGCCCCCGCTGATGCCCAGCTCTTGGAGGCTCACCGCCTCCTTCGCCCGCTTCAGTACGGCGAGATACGTCACGCCCCTCTGTTCCGCTTCCGGCTGCAGTGTGAGCACTACAGCCGCGGATTTCGGGGCGCGAAGCCTCGCCGCAATGGCGTTGGCCTTCCGCCGCTGCCTCCTCGCTTTGTTTTTGGCCGCTTTCGCGGCCCGCCGTTTCTGGCCAGCAACCTGCCACTCGGCCTCGGCCGCAGGAGGGTCCGAGGGTGGGGGTGGGGGCGGCTGCGGCACCACTGGCGCCGCAGCCTTAGCCGCTCCTCCAGCCTTCCTCCTACCCCTCTTCGCCGGGGCCGACTTGGTCGTCGTCGCCGGCGTCGTAGTCGCCGGCGTCGTAGTCGCCGGCGTCACAGGCGCTGTCGCTGGCGCCGGCGCGGCTCCGCCCTTGGCCTTCGCCTTCGCCTGGCCAGACGTTCCTGGGCCGGCAGCCACGGCGGCCGCGTACGAAGCCGCCTTCTGCCGGCCCTGGGGCCTCTGTGTCGCCGCTAGTGGGGGACGCCGAATCATGTCCTCCAAAAGGGAGAACTGCTTCTGGTAGGGAGCCAGCTCCTGCCGCACCAGGCTCCGCACCTGGCTCAGCACTAGGCTCCCCTCCAGCGTCGCCGGACTCGGCCCCCCCTGCGGCTCCTCCGAGGCCGCTCTGGCCATGCCAGCCAGGTCCCTCCGGAGCGACTCATTCTTTGCAATGAGTCGCTCCGTTACGGCCGCGAGGCGGGCGACCTCCGCCCGCAACTCTGTCGCCTCTCCGGACCCGCCGACGTTGGCCGCCGCCGCCGCCATAATGGAGGCTTTGGCCGCCGTAATGGCCTCCCGCTTGGAGGACTGCTTTCGCTTGAAGGCCACAGCGCGTATCGCGGCCTCCACGACCTCCGCAAACTGGGCCTTCTTGTCTTCGACAGTGGGACGCACCTCTCCCGGGGCCTCCGAGTCGTCGGAGTCGAGAGCAGGCGGAAGAGTAGAGGGAGCCCTACGACCGCTCCCTCCAGGGCGACGCCCCTCCTCCACCAACCTCCCGGCCCGACTCTCCACCTCCCGGGTAGAGGGAGCCAGCCCCCTCCCCGCCTCACAGCCCCTGCCCCGCCTGGCGGTGGGGATCTTGCGGGCGGAGGCAAACTCGCCCTCAGAGGACGACCCACTGTCATCCTCCCGTCTGGGCCGCTTGCGGAAGAGCTTGACGCCCTCCACAGCAGCCCCCCCTCCTCTGTCTCCAGAGCCCGCCGAGCTGACCGTTACTAGGTCTGGCGCGGAGCCGGAATCCGACTCCGCACCACCCCGGCGCTCAGGCGAACCCTCCTCTTCAAACTCGTACGCCATCAGCTCCTTAAACGAAGCGGATCCGGATGACGACGATGATTCGGAGCCTCCTCGGCTCTTGTTACCACTGGCAAGCGGAAGGTCTTTGTTGCCCACCCCAGAGTACGGAGGGCAGCCCGCCGAAGCGGGGTGGGATTCCCCGACCGCTGAGCAGTCGGGACCCACCTGGGGACTCATTTTGCAAAGATCTTGACTCATTTTTGTGCCTTTTAAGGGTGCGGTCCCTGTTTGCTCCGCCCCTTCTCGGGGCCCACTCTCCTCACCTCACCTCTCCACCTGCTCGCTGCTCCCACAGTCACGTCTGATGATCAGACGCGTACCAGAGAGCAGCGAGCAAGCGTGTGTCTCTCTTGGTCTGATCCCTCACTTGCGACCTTCCGGCATGAGTGGCTCTACCGGGAAAGCTCGCAAGATCATTGGGACGCTCAAGCCCCACCACGACGACAACGTGGAGACACATTCGGTGGGGTGCACCTATCAAACCTTAAACCATCACTGAATCCGCATGAAAATCGGACTAGTAGTACTGGAGATAAATGGGAAAATTGGTTTGCACAAATAAACAAACATCCTCTCACCCCAAACGCGTACACTGTCTCCGTTCCGTCGTATAAAAGGCAGAAGTATTCAAAAGGGATATAATATGTCTCGTTTAGGTTTATCTTTTTCTATGGATGCCAAAAACTTAATCTTTCTTCTCTTTTTGTAAATTGTATGTCAAATTAAATTGCACATTAGCTTCAGCCGTGCTATTCTGAAAAGTTTATTTGCGAAATCACTTCTGAATCCGCAGTGAAATCATGTGAAATTAAAGTTTCGTATTCTTAAATGGAGTGAGTTCGATACTGGCGCCACCAAGTGATGATCGAAGTGAGAGGTACTAAAACGAGTGAGAATTTTGACGTTTTTCTATAGGATTTTGTATTCTTAAATAAAATTCGCTTGTCATATCGAAAGTCATCTCACTCGCAGTCACATATGTATACATACGAATTTATCTGTCAAATGAAAAATTACTATTTCTTGATAGAAATAAAGTGTTTTTAATAAAGTTATTGCAATTAACGCAAACCAAAAAGAACAATAATCTATACTAATATTATAAAGCTGAAGAGTTTGTTTGTTTGTTTGAACGCGCTAATCTCAGGAACTACTGGTTCGAATTGAAAAATTCTTTTTGGGTTGAATAGACCATTTATCGAGGAAGGCTTTAGGCTATATATCATCACGCTTAAGCCAATAGGAGCGGAGCAGCGATTAAGAATGTTTTAAAATCGGGGATTCCACGGGAACGAAGTCGCGGGCAGCAGCTAGTAATTATATATTCGCAAATATATATTTGTGACTTATACTTTGTGGCTGAGGTCTAAATAATATACAAAAACAATATTGTAAAAAGAAAAATTATAATGAATAATTAAATAAATACAAAACAATGGATCAGTCAATAGACGTTTACAAGATTATGTAGTTAATGAACTATGAGGGGGGCCACATCTGCAGAAGTAGTACCTAATTGGCATTTGGCGCTTGATTGCTTCCCCCATAGCTTTAGTAGCCTCCCCCAGCAAATGATCCCTCTCACTGTTGCGTTCCATGAGAGCAAGCATTCGGCTATCTAAATCCAAACGCTGCTGCTCTATCTGCAAAAAATTATCAGTCATGTCGGTTAAGTTGCTATGTCGCTGTGATGGTGGTGACGCCTGGGCACCTCTTGTTGTGGCCTGCAAAATGAAGAATATCTTTATAACACTTATATTCAAACACTTACTGGCATATTTTGATGGGAGGGGTTAAGCAACTGTTAGTGAGGTTGTAACGTTTTTCCCTCACAGATAAATAAAAGAGAGGAAATATGAGGTACAATTATATTATGGAAGAGCGGTTGACTAAAAACTAATACCTTAATACTGTCTCTAGCCACCGCCTACCTATCGCTCTCTATAAGGGTCACAACACTGAAAATTACTTGGAACAGCCTCTGGGCTCCCTGCCAGAGAGGCCAGGCAGCAGGTCCGAAGGCGAGGCCCCCCAGTAAGGCCTGCACGCGGGCTCCACAGCTTCCGCGGTGCGAACTTCGGAGATGGTTCTTAGTTGAACCCCGTCGTAACGCTCGGTGATGGTTTTCTTGAGCTGGATTTCAGTTGAACCCTGGCGTAATACCTTCAGATGGATTTCAGTTGAACCCTGGCGTAATACCTTCACATGGATTTCAGTTGAACCCTGGCGTAATACCTTCAGATGGATTTCAGTTGAACCCTGGCGTAATACCTTCAGATGGATTTCAGTTGAACCCTGGCGTAATACCTTCAGATGGATTTCAGTTGAACCCTGGCGTAATACCTTCAGATGGATTTCAGTTGAACCCTGGCGTAATACCTTCAGATGGATTTCAGTTGAACCCTGGCGTAATACCTTCAATCCTCGCTCCTCAACCTCTTGACACGTGAACTCTCCGTTCTGTGCCTTCAAAATTCCACACGTATCTTCTCTTCCGGAACAATTCAAAATTCCGTTCAGTTAGAGTGCCAGTGAGGTTTATGGCCAGTATTCCGTTTACAAATAATCCAAGTCTGAGAGCGTTCATAAGAATTTTAGAAGTACAGTTTATAACATAGCTATACAGAAGGAAAACAGAATATAGCATAACATCTTATATTAATCTATTAAACACAAATATAAAGTGAATTTTAGTATTTAAAATCAGTTAAACCTTTTTAGTAAAGCTATAGAGCAATTACATAAAGAAAAAAATTACAATTTGACAACTCTGGATGGATTGGATGGGTGGGGTTAAGCAGCTGTTATTGAGGTCACAGTTTGGATGGGTGGGGTTAAGCAGCTATCAGTGAGGTCACGATTTGGATGGGAGGGGTTAAGCAGCTGTCAGTGATGTCACGATATGGATGGGAGGGGTTAAGCAACTGTTAGTGAGGTCACGACCTGGATGGGTGTGTTAAGCAACTATTGGTGAGGTGGCGATTTGGATGGGTGGGGTTAAATAGCTGTTATCGAGGTTGCGATTTAGATCGGAGGGGTTAAACAGCTGTGAATGAGGTTACGATTTCGATGGGTGGGGTAAAGCAGCTGTTAGAGAGGTCATGATTTGGATGGGTGTGTTAAGCAACTGTTGGCAAGGTTGCGAAGAGGATGGGTGGAGTTAATCAGCTGTTAGTGAGGTCACGATTTGGATGGGTGTGTTAAGCAACTGTTGGCAAGGTTGCGAAAAGGATGGGTGAAGTTAAGCAGCTGTTAGTGAGATCACGATTTGGATGGGTGTGTTAAGCAGATATGTTTGATATATATATGTGTGTGTGTGTATGTACATTTTTTTATTTCATACTAAAGCATCGACTACTTAGGTACAAACTATAATATCAAGGAAAAAGACGCATGCACAAAGATGTAGAGAATATCGTGAGAGAAAGAAATTACAAGATACAATATTGTACAAAACATAACTGCAGAGAGATCAGATGAATGTAGTGAGACTGATCAATTACCTAAAACTTTAAATCATCATTCAGATGCGAAAGTATGATTTTTCAAGACAAGACAAGAACTTCGTTCCGTCCGGGTGTCCCTTGACACCACTCAAGGTTTTTTTTTCCTGTGGAGGTTCCTATAAAATCAATTTTATAAATTATGCACCTACCTTTATATGAGTAAGTAGGAGCTATGAAACCTATGAAACAAATAACATACATTAAATGGTTGTATCTGTAAATGTGTGTCGCCTGTAGCAAAACCTGCACCACCCATTAACACAAGTATACATTCTTTTACATTTGAAAGCCCAAATGGTAAATTACTTCGAAAGCCATCTAGCAAATCATCTCGAAAGTCACGCTTCTCATCTCGCCTGCACAAGTTTCGGTATTCACATGTCAAGATCAAGGCCAAGTGAAGTGAAGTGAGTTCCGAGAACCCAAGTGACATTGCTTTATAGTAGTAGGGTAGTGGCGCTGAATTGTGTTTTGTTATAATTGACATCGATTCACTAAATTTAGCTCATGCGAGATGAAAAGTGAAGTGAGTGTGACTTGCGAGATGATTTGCGAGATGGCTTTCGAAGTGATTACTATCTCACCTAAGTCAACTTACTTACTTTTATCACTGGCTAATGACTGAATCGTATAATTTATTTATTATTATTATTATTATTTATTTCACCACCAAACATACAACTATTTTACAGGTGTCACCTATTACAATAGCGTAGTTACTTATTTCTAATACCCACTAAATCTTAACATTTACAAAACTTAAGCATTGTCTTTGGCAATTGAGGGCTAAATAAGATCAATTATTATGCCCCCGAAATCTGGCGTAGAGCATCGACATGCATTGTGTCCAATGCTTAACTCCACGTATAGTAAGTAAAAATGTATACGGCTGACTCTAGAACGTTCTAGTTCTTACTCGTAGCAATGAATCTAAAATACTGATGATTTACGAAATGCGTTTCATGGTCATTTCCTAACTTGAATTAAATTAAACAGCGTTGTCATGCAAAATCTGAATACTTACATAAAATATGCCATTTTTATAAATCAACAACTTTTGCGGTTAATTAGGAATATTTGATGAATTTAATAGGTGGCGTTCTACACGTATCTATTTACGGTTGGTTGAGCAGCAAGTTTTAAAATAACTTAGCAATGCCATGCCCTAATCTGTGTGCGTCATCGCACTTATCGTTCTTAAAAACCGGACTTTCTTCCATGCCCAACGGAAAATTCCTTGCTTTTATTATGTTGTTTTTTAAAATTTTAGAATTACTTGGGATTAGGGTTGCCAGACGTCCGGCGTCCGCAGGTAGGTCCGCGTGTTCGTTCAAATTTCGCGGTGTGCAGCGGCCCCGCTTTTGTTATGGTTTTTGAATTTGACCAGTTACTTTGATTTTCACTGGGAATTGCACCATAAAGAAGACTGATCGCCCTTCAATTTTGTTTTGAGTTTTTAAGTTACACCGGTTGAATGTTTGATGATTTGAAAATTGGATTTTGATACTTACAATAATGAATCTAAATATTTTTTAATGAAACCAAGTTCTTAATAGGATAACATGTCTAGATTTTACCTCAATTGGTTGGTATGGTAGCCTTTTCAATTCTAATATCTGGCAACCCTATTCGGGTTTGGGCCTCTCTGAGTTCATTCTAAGGGTCAGTGAGTGCGTCACAGGGCGATTAAAAACGAGTTTATTAATTTTTGTTATGCAAATATGGGTAGTTTATGTTGCGGTCCGGTTCCTAATTTAAACTCATCGGTTTTTATTTTCTTAGTATGTTTAAAATACCAGTGAGGGTTCGAAATAATCTTGTTAATACAATTTGTGAAACGAAATTATCTCAGTCCTGTAGATATTATATTATACTATCAGTGACGGATTAAGACTACTTGATGCCCTAAGCAATCCACGCATGTGGGCCCCCCTATCCGTATGTCAACTAGAATGGTCTTTAAACCTTTACCGCCTAAAAACATTAGTTTCTTATAAAATAAGATGATGATATGTAACATACCTTAGAAGTGGAGTAGGGACAACAATAAAAACCAAAGCATAATTTATTTATTGAAATGCGCCTTACGGCTTTTCCGGGCATTGAATTCACGCAAAATAGTATTAATGTCTAACGTTTCATATTGGACTCTATGTATACTAACGATAAATTTATCGAGCCTTTCTTGTATCATCTTTGTCCTTTTTTAATATTTTAAAAAAGACCTTTCCTTGAACAACTTGTAATCATAAGCGATAAAAATATACGCAGGACTGTTTCCACATTGGGGAAAGCTGATTCAATTTTATAATCATGTATTAATTTATACAATTGCGCGTGATTTTGAACTAAATATGTGCGAGCCGAAACATTGGGTCTGGCACTTATTTTACTTAGGTATAACATATGAATGAAACTATTGAATTTCTGTTATTAATTCGGTGTTAAGGTTTTCTGGATATGTGTTTAATAGAATGTTGTACTGCGCTGACTGTATTCTGCAGTTGATCGGGACACATCATTTTATTGGTATCGGTATTTTATTCATAGAATGAGAATTTGTCTGCTCTTTCTTTGTATATCTCCTCTTTTTCGCATATCTGCATTTAATTTATCAATGATGCTATAATAATCACGTTATTTCGAATTGTTCTCTTGGGCCGAAACTTACTTCAGGAGCTGAACCATCATTGAGCATATTTTTTCTTTGTATTCCACATCTGGTAGCTTTTCTTTTGCGCCGGCTTCTAAAGAACCAAAGTCGCACCGCAATTTTTCTAAAAAATGCACGAGTGGTTTGTGGAGTTTAGAGCAAGTCTCTAGAGTGACTTCTGGGTCTTGTAATACCTTGCTGACTTTTCGGAAGGTTTGCAAAATTTCGTCCCACATGACCAACATGAGTACGAACTCCAATTGTTGTAGTTTATTTGACAAACTAGCTGTTTCTCTTCTGGTTTCTCCTTAGCATGTCATCCACAGAAATGACGTATAATGCATCTATAATTTAATTATACGTCTGTGAAATAGCTGATGTCGCTTTAACGTATGCTTCCCATCTAGTTTCTGATAAAGATTTCACAACACTATAATTATGCAAATGATCTTTTAATACGCGCCACCTTACGATTGAACCAGAAAAAAAAAATGCATAGATTTTGGACTAATGAAAAAAAAGACCGCTGCTAGGCGCTTCGACCTAGTGAATTGAGAGAATGGGCTGCGCATGGGATATACATTTTATACATAGGTATGTAAACACATCAAAAGTATCTAGGGATCAACATATATTTTTGCAATAACTTTCCTCCTGATTGATATTAATTAAAATTTTCTTTAAGGATTCATCAAATAAAGTGTTTTCGTTTGTCACAGTAACGATAAACCAAGTCACCTTTGCATTAATAAAGAAATTTGCCATTTTCCTAATAAAGGGATTTTTGACATTTGAACCACTAACATTAAAGTTCGAAAAAAAGACTGAAATAACAGTTTTCTTTAAAATTTTATTGGGTAACTTAAACAATTAATAATCCGTGTTTCTACCGCGAACACTAACAACACAAGAACATCGGTTTGGCATACTCAAAATGAGTTCATCCAAATCACGCTGTGGAATGGCCGCCCATGTTCGTTGCAACAACAAAAAAAGGTCTTCTTGCGACTGGATACCCTCCATATTCGGCAGAGCTCTTCTCTGTAGCATATCCCATGCATGCTCAATCGGGTTCAAGTCTGGCGACTGAGCAGGCCAGGGCAGGACATTGATGTTAGCTGCGGCGAGAGTCTGTCTTACAACTCTTGCGGTGTGCGGTCGTGCATTATCATGCATTAACTGAAATAAGGGACCGATTTGCACTTGTAGAGGAACGATGACGTCTGATACAATCGTCTCAGCATAAATTTGAGCGTTGAGGTTGCCTCTGATCCAAATCAACTCAGTTCTTCCGCCGATCCAAATACCCGCCCATACTATGATGGTTCCACCACTATAAGGATGGACTTCCTGGCAGGATTTTAATCGCTGTTGGCGTCCAGGGGTTCTCCAGTGTCGTATACGTCTTGTATCCGGTCTCATACCAAAACGAGACTCATCAGAAAAGCACACGAAACGCCATTGTTCTTCTGCCCAATTTCTGTGTTCAAGAGCCCATTGATATCGAATCCTACGATTGTGCATTGCTATAGGTGGTACCCGTAGCGGTCTTCGGGAATGAAGGTTCACTTCATGCAAGCGGTTTCTGACTGTTTGGTCGCTAATTAAGTTCCCTGAAGAGTGATGAAGCCTCACGGCTAACATCATGGCGGTTATTGTTGGAGCTCTTCGAGTTAAGATTTGAATGTATCGGTCTTGTCTCCGTGTGGTGCAGCGATACCGTCCTCCATGGCGCTCAGCCAAGGTAAGCGAAGAGCTCTGCCGAATATGGAGGGTATCCAGTCGCAAGAAGACCTTTTTTTGTTGTTGCAACGAACATGGGCGGCCATTCCACAGCGTGATTTGGATGAACTCATTTTGAGTATGCCAAACCGATGTTCTTGTGTTGTTAGTGTTCGCGGTAGAAACACGGATTATTAATTGTTTAAGTTACCCAATAAAATTTTAAAGAAAACTGTTATTTCAGTCTTTTTTTCGAACTTTAATGTTAGTGGTTCAAATGTCAAAAATCCCTTTATTAGGAAAATGGCAAATTTCTTTATTAATGCAAAGGTGACTTGGTTTATCGTTACTGTGACAAACGAAAACACTTTATTTGATGAATCCTTAAAGAAAATTTTAATTAATATCAATCAGGAGAAAAGTTATTGCAAAAATATATGTTGATCCCTAGATACTTTTGATGTGTTTATATTGCCAACGGATTCGCCTCTAGAATCTTCTGCTGCATGCCTTTGTAACGCCCAGACATATTTGAAGCATTTTCATAAGACTGGCCTCTGCATTTTGCAAAATCTAATCCACAATGTTCTTCAAGGTATCGAAGTGTCTGCTTCGCCAGTTCATTTCCTGTGTGATGCGTTTCCAACTCAATAAATGTAAGAAATCGCTCTACTGGCTGCCCATCTTTTAAACAGCGAATAACTACGCTAAACTGGGCAATGTGCAACAAATACGGCGTAGAATCTACTGAAAGTCTATATATCTAGAATCTTTTATCTGCGATATAAGTTTGCCATGCACTTCTTGGGTCATTATTATAATCAACTCTTCGTAGATCGTTTTATATAAATAAGAGAAGTTTCCTTTTCCGGTGTTTCCATATTTGGTTATGTGTGCCGCTAAAAAAGGATAAAATTGACTTATAAGTTCCATCAACGCTAGAAAACTTCCATTCTGAGGAGATCCAAATTTCTCTGCTGCACCGCGAAAAGGAAGGCCTCTTTCTGCCAATGTGCGAATAAAAGCTAAGTATAACTCGCTGTAATACGTGCTCCCAGTAAACATTCTCTTCATGAACTTGCTTATCAAAACTTTGATGCAAGCTTAAGCCTTGTCTACGTATTAAATATGTCAATAGACAATATCTGTGACTAGAACCAACTCTTTTTGTGACCTTTCATTACTTTGGTATTTGTCTCTCATAAACTTTTGTTGGTGTGGTTTTTGATGATGTGAGAGTGAGACGTGATGCCCTAAGGACGGATATTTTTGTGCTTCTTCTGGTGCCCCCCCAGACGTGATGCCCTAGGCAATTGCTTAATTTGATTAAGGGTTAATCCGTCACTGTATACTATAAGCTAGGCCTTTTACGTCAATGAACTGATAGGTAGGTACTATCATTTTTTTCGTCTTACTGGGTAGGTTTTAATAGTCCAAGGAATTCCTACAGTCAACAAGACTTAAATGCTGATTTAATTAATTTTAATGTGTTTGGGTTTTTTCGGGTTCCACGGAGATGTTTTGTTACACAATCATATCTAGTACCTAACCTAGGAGTTCCAGTTATGATAATAATTTATTTGATTTGAATGAAGCAATGCATAATCATATCAGTAGGTACCTACGCTTTATTTTATACAAAAAATAAAATATTTAGTATCAGTTATGCTTGTTTTGCTTATCTTGTGTGTGCATAAATAAATGACAATATAAATAAATAAAGGATTTATAAGAATTATCTACTACAATGGGGTTCAACAAAAATCATATGAATAACTCTTAATTGAGTTACCAGCCAGTCACATAAGTAAACAATACACATGTACATACATATATATTGCAGATTATTAACAATTACCTATTTATTAATCAAATATTGTTATCAATATGAAATTTTATTTTTCTGAATTTAATAGATAGGTAGGTAACTACCTACTTTTCAGTAACTAATTAAAATTCATGAATGAACACAACAATATTATTTTACACACTTTGGCCCCATGTATTTGCTGTGATTGGACTCGTGGACATCAAGAGGAGTCAGTTGCCTCCGACACGCTGGGTCGCGGGGCCGCAGCTTCTCAACAAGCGCAAATCCTCTGGACGGAAGCAGGTTGCTCCTGTGCAGCCTTTAGGAAGCTCCACAGGATTTCTGTGATTCTGGGCGGAGCCAAGTGAAGAACATTAGGCAGGACCACATTTTTTTTTTTTTTTTTGGATGGGAAATCATCAAATGACCCCTCCCGCCCTGGGTGGAGCGGTAGGGAGTGTCAGACTTTTACTGACTAAAACCCACCCGTGCTCCTCTATGTGCCCTTTGCGTTCCAGGGCCGCGGTAACTCTTTCGAACAAATTCCGCAACCCTAGCAGGCACCGACCCTATGGGGCCCCGTCTCTGGTGCTGACGGGTCCTTGAGGCGCGCGTGAAGCACAACGCGTCGTCGACTCAGCCTGGTATCGGACGGCGAGCCACCCACGCTCACCGTCCACAGGCATCAGCCACTGCGCAATAGCACAGCGAGGCAGGACCACCTCACACACAAAGTGTTGGCTGGGCGACTA
The DNA here is from genome assembly GCA_905332915.2 of Hecatera dysodea. Taxonomy (NCBI): domain Eukaryota; kingdom Metazoa; phylum Arthropoda; class Insecta; order Lepidoptera; family Noctuidae; genus Hecatera; species Hecatera dysodea. Next base: position 18,239,776 of record HG995308.1, on the reverse strand, counting down.
AATATGGATGACGAAGACTACTGTACCCGTCGCGTCGGTAAAAAGTACGTCTTGCTCTATTTAGTGAGCATTAGCTCTTATTCTTATTGATGTATTTATAACTATTCAGTTATTCTTAACATTCATGTATTTATAACTTAACAATAGTAGGAGATAAATTACTATTGTTACTAGCTAAAACACTAGGAAGTGGTGACAGGCGGGGCCTCTGGGTGTTCTTTATGTAAAATTTGACATTTAAGAAGTGCTGGCTCTCAGCCTAGTTTTAATAAATGACTTCTGATTTTTTCTTACAAGGTGAAGATTTTGAGTGTTTTGCATTTGTACAGTCCTAAACGCTTATGTGTGTTTTGTAAATAAGCATAACGTTTCAAAATGTCATCGTACGAATATCACATGAAGGGTCCACTGCAATAACGATAAATGTCCCAACTAGCAAAATAATGTCATATAAATGGTACAATAACGTTTTCTATCTAACTTTCAGTCATATGAAAATGGTTTTATAATAGTTTTTTATACGTAAATATAACGCGGGTTTGGGCGCAGATTATATAACATTTAAATCGTGTAAGGGTCGTTTTGCAGTCGTGTCAACGACAATTGCGTTTAGTAAAAATCACGTAGACGTTGTAAGTTTAACTAGTAAGGTTTGTAATAGTTTCTTATAATACTCTTACTTAACTATATCATCCTATAGACGTATACATTTTGATATGATATGAGGTCGGTTAGTGGTGCAAGCCAGACAATTTATCTGACAATTTACTGTGTTGTGATAAAACTTATAAAAACGTACTTAAGTGATTTTTTTAATAATCATTATTATTTATTAATTTAATGTAAAGAAAGCTTATTGTGATGACATGAAGAGCGGTGACTTATACTTGGGAATTTAAATTTTCGATGAAATGTATGGTCATCTTTGTTAATATTTTAATGGGCCTTCATAAAATTGGTGTTTCAATACTGTTTATAAAAATAAAATTCATTAATTGTCATCAATAGTTTCCGCCATATTGCCAATGGACATTGGGCGACTGCATTTAGACGTTTATATAACTATTGGTTTTATACAGGTTTTCATACGATTTATGGCGGCCACCATGATGGTTGCAATTAGAGTTCTGTGGAAAATGGAAAAATCTTTGTGCATAGTTATGGGAATGTTTAGTATTTATTGTTAGTGTAATTTGATTTTTTTTGTATGTGTTTAAATAGCAATATATAAGCATAAAATAATTTGTTTTAGATATGACCTTCTAAATTTACAAACTTTAGAAAGAGGAAAGTTAATTTAATCAGCGGTGCTTGAAAAAAAGTGAAAAATAAAAAACTTTTTAACAAAAAAATACAACCGACTTTTACACAAAAAATCAAAAAAGTGCAAAATAACTTTAATTTCGGAACTTGGTGTTTGTGGTTGCTTTTTCGTTTTTGAACACCGACTTCCGAAATTAAAGTTATTTTGCACTTTTTTGATTTTTTGTGTAAAAGTCGGTTGTATTTTTTTGTTAAAAAGTTTTTTATTTTTCACTTTTTAGTGGTACTTACACCCCCTCCCCTCCCCCACCTAAACGAACCAATCACATTGGTGTAAAAAAAGCACTGCTCCTTTGCAGAGTACACTAAGAGGTCGTCAATGTAGACAATGTAGATATTTTTTTTAGATTTTTCGAAAACCGCTTGGTTGATTTCGATAAAATTTCCATGGGACCATTTGGGAAGTATACCCTTTCCAACAAAAAAAGAATTTTTCAAATCGGTTCACAAGCGGCGGAGTTATGCGCGAACAAACAATAAAAAATAAAAAAAAAATAAAAAAAAAACATACAAACATCCGAATTGAGAACCTCCTCCTTTTTTAGAAGTCGGTTAAAAATGGGAACAAAATGGAATCCTGTATTGGCCAAGAGGAAAAGTGGAGGATTTTTAAAGAATTCAATGTGTCATCAAAAGAAGTGGAATTAGTTCAGTGGAAAGTGCTGAGATAAAGCAAGAATGAGCGACACAGAAGAAGAACGAAAGAAGATTTAAAACGACGCGGACGTACTTCAATTGAAAATATTGCCGAACAGGAGTGTTTCAATCACCTGGGGCCTAAGTCTGCTATTATTATAAAAATGTCATTCCAACACGATTCTATTGTCATTTTGCTAAAATTTCGTAATCTGCTAAATTCATAATGGTCGATCACTGGTCGGTCAATGGTCTCGTAATACTTTTTGATAACCGAGCTATTAAAAGCAATGACTGCACAATGACGTTCTAATGGTAGGTCACTGATTAAAGGAACTGTCAAAATTTTAGCAGACTACCGCATACGTCTGTAATTCATTTGTTATTATGTACGAGATTACCATTCTATGCCATTTCTTTCAATGGAGTGTCAGTGGTTGACCACTGGAAAGTCATAGTGACGCTATTTTATTAGTAGATTACCAAACTTGTAAAAATCAACCATTATGAGATCAATGATAGACCATTCTGAGACTATTGTAATAGCAGACTCAGGGCCCAGGCAAATGTTTGTGTTATAAGTATAATATAATTATAATCTACGAATACTATCTGAAAGAATATATCTCATGCACACAAAAGTATACCGCGAAGAGTGTGCCTTGAAAAGTACATCGCGCCTCTGACAGTTCGCCGTGTTATTACTAACTTCTAAGTCTATACGGGCCATTTCAATCTTATACCTTTTGCTATCTGTGAGGATATCATCGTGATTTTATACTCTTTTTTCAGAATAATTTTCAGTATTTACAACTTTTTGATTACATAAAATATTAAAAGGCTGAATGATGCCAAATAAAAATCATTTAATAATTAGCGATTTTTATTTACAATTGGTATGTAGTAGTGGTATAAAAATATAGTATTGTTATACGTAACGCTAACTAATTTACATTTTATATCATTGACAGTAATAAACATTTTAATCTTTGGGGATTACATAAGCATAATCAGCCTTTCAAAGTTCCCACTGCTGGGACACAGGCCTTCTCTCTAGGAGAGGGAATGGGCCGTAATCCACCACGCGGGCCCAGTGCGGGTTGGTGAATGTCACATGTCTTCGTATCTTTGGGGATAATATGAGTAATCTTCAATCAATTAATTCACTATCATTTTTTTAAAAGCTTGCCGGAGTTGATCGTCCTTATCAAGTTCTTCAGAACTTTCGTCAGTCATATCCATGGAGTTGTCTTCTTCAGAGAAATTAAATAACTCGTCAACAACAAAACAAAATTTTGGGTAATGCAATGAATCTGATTAAGGAGCATTTTATGCAATAAATTACTTTCTGTATCTAGTGTGCCTTCTGGTAAAAGAATATGAGCGGAAACAATGAGCGGACATTTTTTGTACAGCACCTAGCCTGACTTGATCTAGCATATACCGCATTAAATGTCCAAAAATGTAAGGAACCACTTTAATTTCTACCACTTTTTACTTGGATGGGCAGTTTCTTCCAGATTAAATGTAGGCATCGTTGCAGTATTTAATAATAATAATTGATCATTTACATTTACTTTTCATCTAAAACCACCACTTCGTTTAATTATTTTTGAAATCTATAATATATATAATACTTAATGACAAATGGCGACTAAGTTATATAAAAGATGTTAATTTACGTTTAAATAACCAATTGACTTCTATAAGTTATATAAGAGAAACGTTTTAAACTAAAAGATACTTAAAGGTCTAAGTATACGACCTAGTATGATGATTTTATAATAGTTATCTATAAAATCATTATATCACTGTTTGTTATATTAGTGTTGAATAAAAGGTTCTAAATTTACAAATCAGGGCGATTCATCACTGTTTTCTGACTGAAACGTTTACTCGACTTAACGTTATATGACCGTCATATTAAAATATTGAGATGACGTTTACCAGACACATTAATACGACTTAAATTTTATATAACTAATGCGTCGAACTGAATACTACTTTACAACTATTTAGTTGCTGCAAAACTGGTATAAAGCCCTTACATGTCTGTTAGTTGTATAATTCTAATATTATATAACTATTTTGCTAGTTGGGGTCCTTGTTACCTCGTTTTGAGATAATTACGTTTCAATTGTATTAATAGGAAAAGGAAAGTCGTGTTTATAGGTATGAATATAATACATTGTTGGTTACAGCACATTTTGATTATCTATACTTCTATACTAATATTATAAAGCTGAAGAGTTTGTTTGTTTGTTTGTTTGAACGCGCTAATCTCAGGAACTACTGGTCCGATTTGAAAAAATCTTTCAGTGTTAGATAGCCCATTTATCGAGGAAGGCTATAGGCTATATTTTATCCCCATATTCCCACGGGAACGGGAACTACGCTGGTGAAACCGCGAGGCACTGCTAGTTGATAATATGTTGTTTCTTTACACAAGCTTTAGTTAAGAACTAAGTAAAAATATATTATTTAAAGGTTTTAAAAACCAGGATTTTATTGAGCACCGTCCTTTTATTTAATATAAGCGTGAACTGTCTAAAATATCGGGATTGTAAGTAATATTGCCAAGTTTGTTAACGAGATTACCAACTACAGATATCCAGTGACTGAAAGACGAGCTTACTTAGAATTTTTACAAAAGTGTACTTTCATCATTATTGCAGTGGACCCTTCACATATTATATTAATGAGTCATTTTGTTTGTAATTGCGGAAATTGTCCGCATACATACACTGCGTACTTATCTGTGAGTTAGATTGACGCCGCCATACCTAATTACATATGTTTGAAAAAAAAAAAAAATGTGTCGTTTAAAGCAAGTTTACGACGAGTTAGACCGGTCGCTGTGAACGAGATGTGTGGGTGACACATTTTAATCTCTGTGTATTTAAATTATTGATTAGGATCCACAGACCAACCTTGGCAAGCGTTGCTTAACCTTGAAGATCAACCTGTGCGGCTGTTTAGCCAGTTTTCTTCAGCCACGAGCTCTCTCATAGTTCTACTATTATTCTTAATATGAAGAATAACACTCGTTGTATTGTATATTAGTTTTATTTTGGAAAAATATTGTTACAATGCATACATAGTGCTTCACACCAAACAAAAGAATAGCAGTAGGTACCAGAGAGAATATAACATGACAATATAAATGTAGTACAACCTATAACCAACACGCCTCCGTACATTTATATTGCAATCAATAGATAACACAAATAATTAAAATGTTCAAGTTAGATTAAAGCACAGATTCAAGTAACTTAACAGTTGTATATATTATTAAATCAAAACTTATACTAACATAATATTCTCTAATTTTTTATGTTCAAAAATTCTCTGAATATAAGAAATTTAACACTCCCCAAAGCTTTAATTAATACATCTGCAACATTACTTTCAGACTCTATTTTAATGACTTCAATTAACTTTTCTTTGACATTTTCATGAATGTAATGATAATGCACCTCAATGTGCTTAGTTCTTAGTAAAATTTCCATATTTAGCTATAGCTACAGCGCCTGAATTATCTTCATACATTTTTGCAGGTTTAGAAATTTTAGTAAATACATCATTAATTAAGTTTATTAAAAAGATTATTTCAGATACTGCTTCAGAGAGGGCAATGTATTCTGCAAAGGTAGATGATTTTGTCACACAATTTTGTTTTTTAGATTTCCACAAGATAGCATTTCCATACAATCTAATTACATATCCAGTAGTAGATTTTCGGTCTAATACATCTCCTGCCCAATCAGAATCAACATAGCAGTCTAATATTTCAGCTTGTAATTTTTATAATATTTTAGTTTTAATGTCTTAGTCAAAAACAAATACTTCAACACCCTAAGAGCATAATTATTTAAAATGCGTCTCATTACAACAGTTTTGAAAACGACTTATATTAAGTAATTTACAGAGAATGAAATATCTGGTCTAGTGCCAGAACTAATATATAACAATGCTCCTATCAAATTCCTATACTTGATGTTTTCATTCAACTCACAGTTTCTTAATTTCAAATTAATTTCCATTGGTGTTTTGTACAATTTAGAATTTTCAATATTATAGCGCTTTGCTAATGACTCAATGTAAAGTTCCTGACTCAAAGTTAAAATATTGTCTTGTTCATATTTATACTCAATGTCTATCTAAATATATATAACTCAAAAGGGACTGACTGACTGACATAGTGATCTATCAACGCACAGCCCAAACCACTGAACGGATCGGGCTGAAATTTGGCATGCAGGTAGATATTATGACGTAGGCATACGCTAAGAAAGGATTTTTGAAAATTCGTCCCCTAAGGGGGTGAAAAAGGGGTTAACATTTTGTATGGAACTCCACGCGAACGAAGTCGCGGGCATAAGCTAGTACCAATATATTTTCTCACTCTACCTAAATCTTTCATTTTAAAATCGGATAGCTTGTTTTTAATATTGTCAATGACATTTTGGTCTCTGCAGCAAATCAACAAATAATAAAATGTAAACAGTTAAATCTTTTTCCTTTTTGAAATATAAACAGTAATCATATCATCTTTGAAACTCTATTTCAGTTAAATAATTGTTGAAACATTCATACCATGCACGTGATCTCTCTTTTAGGCCATACAAAGATTTATTTAACTTGTGAACATTTTACCTACTGGCTGCTTAACATAAACTTCAGACACAACTTTGCCGTTTAGAAATGCAGTCTCTACATCCATCTGATGGATTTCCATAGAATTTTGACAGCAATATGACAGTAAGAGCTTTACATTTGGCATTTTTGCTACAGGAGAATAAATATCATCTACAGAGTCAATTTGTTGAAATCCCCTAACTACTAATCTAGCTTTGTATTTGTACTCACTTTCACTCTTCTTTTTGTGTACCCATTTCACATCAATCACCTTTTTGTCCTTGGTTGGCTTGTCAACGAATGTCCATGTTTTATTGTTCACCAGGCTGATCATCTCACGATCCATGGCTGCCTTCCATTCATTTGCATCATCGCAGTTCATCGCCTCCTGAAAGTTTTCTGGGTTCATAGCATCGCAGTAGTTTACACTGATACAATAATAGCCAAACTCTTCATCAAATTGCCTTGGAGGTTTAACTTGTCTTTTTGATTTCCTTGTAACCATGTCTTTATCAATTTCTATATCATTGTTACTGTTTGGTTTATCTGTATCACTTCCTACCACACATTCTGGAATATCATTTTCAATTTCTATTTTCTTTTCCAAATTTTCTTCTCCGTCATCTTGAAATCCACACAATGTCACAACTTCTTCTACAATATCACAATGTCTAGCTATTATTACTTTGTTGTTGATTAATACTCTATATCCAATGTCTGTATATCCAGTAAAATTCCAGTTTCTGCTTTCTTGGCCCATTTAGACTTCCTTCTATCTTCTGGTATTCGTACAAAGACTCTACTGCGATACATTTTCAGATACCTCATTGTAGGCTTCCTTTTGAAAAATATTTCATATGTACTTTTTCTTTCAATAGTATTAGTCAAGATTCTATTTTTAAGATAAGCAGCTGTTTTAATTATTTCCGGCCAATATTTTCTTTCAACTTTTCCTTCTGATAAGAGACATCTTGCCATATCCATTAAAGGACTGTTATACCTCTCTGCAGTTCCATTCAAATCATGAACATATGCTGGACAAGGTTTTATTATGATTCCTTTCTCTCTTACAAATTGATGAACTCTTGAATTTATATATTCAATGCCATTATCACAACGTATTTCTTTTATCGTCTTGTCAGTGAGATTTTGTGCTTCATTAACATATTGCACTAAGCAATCATATACTTCATCTTTTGTCCGGATACAATAGACTTTAACCAGTTTGCTGTAGTCGTCTATAAAACTTAAAAAGTATTTTTCGCCATGGTCTCCTACTGTTCGATGAGGACCATTTAAATCTGTGTGAACTATTTGTAGTATATCATCTGCCTTTCTTCTGTTGTTTTGAAAAGATAGGAAAATGCATAAATTTTATTTTCTATGCATGTTGCACATTTAAAATATTCCAATTCAATCTCTTTAGGCAATCCTTCTAGTGTTTCATTCCTGCACATCATTTCTAAATTATTGAAGTTTACATGTCCCAACGTACGGTGTAATTTCTCTTTCGCAGTCATTTTACTTTTACTTAAATTTGCTTCCAGGTCATTTTCATTTACATAACTTCTCATTTTATATAATCTTTCCTCTTTAACTGCAACCGCTATCACTTTTCTATATGGGTTATATATTTTTGCCAATCTCCCCCTTGACACAATTGAGTTTTTGTCTGTGATTTTTGAGTAACTTAATAAGTTCGCTTTCATTTCTTTAACACAGAATATATTTGTCAACATCACTTCTGATTTTTCTCCATAAACTAAAAAATATGCCTTTATATTTCCAACCTTTACTTTCACAGGTTGCTTTAATGTCTCACAAGATTGAAAGTATTTATCGGTGTTAATGATATTGTCTGTACAGCCGCTGTCAAGTAACCATTCTATTTCTCCTTTTTTTGTCTTATCCTCTTCATTTGTTGTAGTATTATTCACAATAGTTGTGTGAAAACTATTTCCATATTGCTCATGATGATCATTCCTGGGTCGTTCATTATTATAATTACCTCGTCCATTATAGTATCTTGAATTATATGTACCTCGTCCTCTATGGACAGGATAGCCGCGACCTCTATTCACAGAATATCCACGACCTCTATTCATATAATATCCACGACCTCGTCCTCTTTGTGTATGTTCAGTAAGGGAGCGACAGTCTTTTTGAAAATGACCCGGTTTACCACAATTATAACAATTTGGGTGTGATGCTGTCTTAGTTTGCGCTTGAAAAGCATTAGACCTGTCATGTAATGTCTCATTGGAATCTTCTTCCGCCATTTTAAATTTAATTTTGTGTTTCACATAATCTACTGTTCTGTCCTTTTCTGGGAGAACGTCAATTAAGTCCCCGATATGACTATAATTCTGGGGCAATGATTTGAGCATATAATTGAGTGTTTCTTGCTCTGTTATAACCGCCCGGCTTGTTTTAATTCGTTCACACACTTTTCGAAATCGTCGAAGAACAATGACACTTCTGGGTAATTTTTCAATTTGACATTTTCTAGATTATGTCGGCATACAATTTGCAAAGCCGTCGACTTTTTTAAATACATTTCATCAAACTTTTGAATGATTTCGTATGCCGTCTCTAATTCACTTATGTATTCCAATTGTCTGTTCGTTATTGCGCTGTAAATATAGTTGGTAGCTTGACTATCACGATCGTCCCAGGTAGCATCGTCGGCACGTGTTTTAGCTCGCATTATCACATCTTTACACTTTTTGAATTGTAAGAACTTGAGAATTCGTATTTTCCAATTGCTGTAGTCTGAACCATCGAAAATCGGAATATTTATATACTGTTTTTCGCCGCCATTTCCACGTGTTTGTTTTCGTACAAAAAATATTGTTTTCACTTTTCTGCTTTTTAACCACGCTCTGCTACCATCTTAATATGAAGAATAACACTCGTTGTATTATATAATAGTTTTATTTTGTAAAAATATTGTTACAATGCATACATAGTGCTTCACACCAAACAAAAGAATAGCAGTAGGTACCAGAGAGAATATAACATGACAATATATATGTAGTACAACCTATAACCAACAATTATCCGCTAGAGGTCGTTGATGCCAATAACGGACGCCCTACTGTATTCAATACCTACTGGCTTCTGCCAACGGCTTCGCCCGCGTCGATCTTTAGTATATTATGTTCAGGTCAGTCACCTAACAATATTGAATCTGTCAGCGTAATTGCGACACCGCGCTCTGTGCCTTTATTATTTTATGTATTACCCAAGTAAACACAATCACTACGCATTCGGATAGCACATCGGGCGCGACTCAATCTCATCTCATTCACCTCATTAGTTTTAATAGTTTTTCCATTTGTATTAGTTTAATCGGTATTGTAGAAATATAGCTATCTTTAATCTTGATTTATCTTAATCTCACCCCAAACAATATATGTATGTATATGTGTCAAAATTTCATCCATATTCGTTTAGCAGTTTCGCCGTAATTACTATATATATAATAACTATAAAAACACTTTTATAACAAAGGTAAAATTTTAACAAATAATAAAAGAGGTAAAATCGTCCGTTTGTAGGAAATATTTTTAGCTCGTGTATCTGATAGAGAGTTTCAGATAGATTATGTGCGCCATACTAATCGTGACATCCCAAGTATAAATCCGACCTGATGTCACACAAATTCTACGTAACACAAGCATGTTGCCCGACAAAGTCCAGTGGGCGGCCTGCCAGTTCAGGGGATCCTTCCTTTTCATTGGACGCTCATGACCTGCTCGCTACCTTCCAGACGAGGAGTACGCGCGCTTCCCGCGACTGTACCACCTGGACGACTACGAGGCGTGCCTGTCGCAACCGGACGGACTGTACTGCCTCGGCTCCTTCCACATCGCGCCGCTCAAGCAGCCCCACCCGGTCTACAACATGCTCAAGGTAAGTCAGTAGCGTCGGAAGGCCTGGCTCAAAGCGAACGGCGATGTGCATCTGGTCAATGGAGTTTCTTTTCCATACTTCTTTATAAGAGGCCGAGTGGTAACGGTTTACGCATCGACTTACGCATTGTAGGTCGCGGGTTCAAACCCAGCCAGGCGCATTACTTTGTGTAATTAATTTCATCACCACTGCTCTCAAAACGGTGAAGGAAAACATCGTAAGGAAACCGACATATCCTAGAACCAAAAGTTCGAAGACATGTGACATTCACCAACCCGCACTGGGACCGCGTGGTGGATTACGGCCCATTCCTGCGGCTGATTATGCTTTAAGAATCAATGTTTCGAATGGTCTAGAGTACATGTATATATATTTTTTAACAGTAAATGTTGACTTTCAAAAGTGGCTTTGAAATGAGTTGACTTTGTAACGGAGGACATGATACCGTTCATATGCAGTCTGTTCCTGATAGCTACAACCTGGGGATATTTCAGTCAAAAGTGAGGTGAAAAGGCAAGCGTGTTTAAGATGGACGTTGGGATGATGGGATGTCCTGGTACCACGATGTGGTGACGTTTGGGGAGGCCTGTGTTCAGCAGTGGTCGTCTTTCGGCTGAAATGATTAATTATGAAAGGTTTTTCGGACATGGTGAAGGAATAACAACTAAAACGGTTGAAATGTCAACAGTTTGAGTCGTTATTCCTTTGCCATAAAGGTAGGGTTGGGATCGTTGGAACTTTTTGTCAGTTTTAAAAAGTAAAATTGCTTGAAAAAAGACTTTGCACGTTAACGAATTAGGCCGACGACTGCTTGACATCTTGATTTGCTTAGCCGCTAAGCAAATCAAGATGCAACACTTATGTGCTAAAATTGCGGCTTACCTATGCAGTACCGACAGTAAAGGTCACAGCTCATCAGAGCCACCCGGCACCCACCCCGCACCGCCTCGTCGCAAGGTGTCCATTCGTTGTCGACAGGTGGTCTATGGGTGGAAGCCGCGTTAACACCAATAAACTTCGCGCGGTCAACCAGTGGACCCGGCGCGATCAACGAGAGAACGCCGCGTGGTCAACGGTTGGACGTCGCTTCGTCATTCGAATTTTCGAGTAATCTGTTAACAATTGGCACTAGGTCTACACGTGCGATACGTCCGACTCGTTCGAAAGAAAGGTTGGGAATAATGGGAGGGTAGGAAGTCTGGGAATCGGCTCATCACCCAGTATAGTCCTCGTGTGAATCATTCGCGGGCAGCGCGCGGTGCACTCGGGACCCGCGAGTTGGAAATGCTCAGTCAACGCAAGGCAAGCGTGCGAGCAGCGAGTTGTCACCGAGTGGTCCACCCGCCGACAACGCGTGGAGGGCTTACGACCGAGGCGATCCGGTGACGCTACGGAGTTGATATAGTGAGCGCATACCCATACAAGTCCATATAAAGAATACTAGCCGCAGGAGGCGAGGCGGTGCGGAGTGGTTGTCGGGTGGCTCTAATGAGCTGTGACCTTAATGCTGAATGGCATGTGATCGTGTCCTGTTAATATATTAGTAGGGTCCAAAGATACCGCTACGTGTAGAGAGTTGCGTCAGTGACTTAGGACTATTCGGACCACTTATGAGTCAGGAATTTCCGGCTTAAAAGACAATATTTTTTTGTTGTAGTATTAAATGGTATTAACACAGCTCATAATCAAATTGTTATCCATTTTTCCATTTTTCTATAAATTAAAACGAATTATTGAATTATTATTGTATAATCAGATCTCATTCAATGCTTACCTATAATTTAGATGCATTGAATGCTATTATATTTTTAAATTATATGTATTATGTCTTTTGTTTGTATTTAGTTGGTGTGCCTAAATAAATAAATCTGCATATTACCAATGTTTATAATGTTTGCACCATAATAATTAATATTATTTGTAACATTCCAGTAATGACTGAAAAGCTTTAGGTTTCCTTATACACAGTCAAGGCACCAATTAATATCAATTGACTTAGTTGTAGTTACCGACCTGTTTGCCCTATTGGTAAATGTTAACTAATGAGGAAAATTTCTAACTTAAAACACACACACACACTTTGTAATTCCTTTTAGCTTTAACTACTGTTTAAACGATCGTTTAATTCACACTAATTAAAATAGTAGATATCACAATAAATAATTCTTCAATGATATACACCAGGATCACCTCGCTCGTTGGACGGATGGATAAATAGCAGATGATTGTAGTAGGAAGGCCGTTCTTGACGTAAAACACCTGCTAGATCCTTCCTGTATAATATTCCTATATATCTGACCTCCACAGCCGTCACCCGTGTACCGTCATTTTACGCGTTAATCAATTATGACGTTCAAAGATTTATGAATGGCTAGTGGAATCAAAGTGCATACTAAACTCTCCGGTGCATAAAGGGATCTATTTATTTCTAGATTATCCAACTTATCTTAATCCCATAACATTAAGATTGTGTTGTCCAGGAGTACTCGCTAGACCGCCACCACTTCGACCGCACGCAGCTGCACCGCGGCTACTGCGTCAGCTCGCGCTGTCCCTCGCTGAGCGAGCGCAACGCGACCCTCCGCTTCGAGCGCTGCGCCTCGCAGTGGGCGCGGCGCCTGGCGCTGCGCACGACGCTCGCGCGGCTCGGCTACTGCCGCACGCACGCGCAGCAGTTCGCGCAGGCGCACAGCCCCGCGCCTATGGACTTAGCGCAGAAGGTGTTTCTGTGCGTGGTGGGCGTCATCGTCGCGCTCAATGTGCTCGGGACGACGTATGATGTTGTGACTGGAGATAATGCTAAAAGTAAGTTGTTTATGTTGCTGGAGGCGGGGATTGCAGTAAGGGTGAATGTGTAGGAGAAGACAGGCAGGACCTGAATGTAGGTAATGGCAGAGCAGACCAGTGGCAACTTACTGATCAAACAAAATTTGAGGAGTCAAAACCTTAGGTCGTTTGACTGACAGATTTAGACGTGAAGTTTAAGCTTTTCATCGTATGCATCAACTGCAACGTGTTGTAAATGAAGCACGATAATGTATCCTAAGAAAAATTATGATCTTCCAGAAACATTGTGAATTAATGAAATGATTCTTTCAAATTGACATTACGTCCTAAAACAAGGACTCCTTGATTTATTGTCACATATTAGTAGCCTTGAAAACAATAGTTATTTGTTATACAAGAGTGCAAAGTTGCTTTTTAACGTGCTCAATTTTGAAGACCGCGCAAGCGAAGGATTCTAGAATTCAGTTCAAGTTACTTTATCCACTAGAGGATAAAAACGGCTTTTACGCTCAGATATCGAAGAGAAAAAATAGTCTTTCCGAAATGGGGGGATGCAAAAGAAGTTTTTTTCGCTAATTCTCTGAACACAGAATGAAATGGACGACGAAAGTCTAAGAATTCGATTATCACAACCGTTTTACTATAAGCACGTTACAGCCTTGCATGTAGTGCAGAAACGAAAGGAACATATTACCGACCACGAGTCACAGACGCCTTCCGTTTTTGACAAGCGATCAACTGCAGTAACCTCATATTCTGTTGACTGCAGAGAACCCGCTGCTGAGCGCGTGGTCGGTCCGCAGCAACTGGCGCCGCCTCACCGCGTCCTACGGGGACGGCGACCCGCGCCTCGCCGCGCTCTCTCCCGTGCAGGGCGTCAGGTCGGTGCCATCACTTGTTCATTATATGTATACCCGCTGCTGAGCGCGTGGTCGCTCCGCAGCAACTGGCGCCGCCTCACCGCGTCCTACGGGGACGGCGACCCGCGCCTCGCCGCGCTCTCTCCCGTGCAGGGCGTCAGGTCGGTGCCATCACTTGTTCATTATATGTGTACCCGCTGCTGAGCGCGTGGTCGCTCCGCAGCAACTGGCGCCGCCTCACCGCGTCCTACGGGGACGGCGACCCGCGCCTCGCCGCGCTCTCTCCCGTGCAGGGCGTCAGGTCGGTGCCATCACTTGTTCATTATATATGTGTACCCGCTGCTGAGCGCGTGGTCGCTCCGCAGCAACTGGCGCCGCCTCACCGCGTCCTACGGGGACGGCGACCCGCGCCTCGCCGCGCTCTCTCCCGTGCAGGGCGTCAGGTCGGTGCCATCACTTGTTCATTATATGTGTACCCGCTGCTGAGCGCGTGGTCGGTCCGCAGCAACTGGCGCCGCCTCACCGCGTCTTTTTGTATATTGAAAAAATCTCCAAAAAATACCCAGGTAGATAAAAGATAGCTAACACAACCCATTTCCAACTTTAAGAAAAATTATGATACAACATGTTAAAAAAATAAATTTCATTTACGTATTGAGATTCCACCTAAGATAGTTATATTCTTTCTGAATATCGTGTCCGTTGTTTCAACAACAGCCTGTTGCAGTCCACTGCTGGACATAGGCCTCTCCAATTGCACGCCACTTAGGTCTAGGTTCTTAGGTTCTCGTGTCCGTTGTTTAAGCACCATAATTTCTATCTAACTAACAGTAACTGTTCAGTCTGATAAGCATATTAAAAGGGTTTAGAATGGTAATTGCTGAGCTTATTTCCCAAATTAAATTTCAAAATACGACCATTACTAATCTGAGAGACATTGCAAACAAGTTTAGCTGCTATTTTATTGACCAGACACAAAATAACATGACGAAACCACCGGAAGAACTTGACAACCGCAAGATATTATGAGAACGATACACAAATTCAAAAATAAAAGTAGCACTGGATATGATGGTATGTATATCAACAAAAGGGGAAAAGTTCATATCAGGTGACATTGCCTTGCATTTGTGTCATATACTTAACTTATATGTATGTATATCATTACTCGATTATTTCCGAAAACTTTAAAAACAGTTATTGGAAAGCCACTTAAAAAACAACAAAGTAAAAAAAATACCAAAAGCAGCAGATTTTTTTACGGGGGCATTTGATTGTGTTGATCACGAAATTCTTATAAAAAAGCTAGATACTAATATCATAAGTATCGGGAGGAAAAGTACTTAATCTCTTAAAATCATACCGTAAAAATCGTATGCTAATTGATGATCCCAAAATATCTAAAAATTAAGTGCGAAGAAGAATATTTATAAGGCTAAAGCTGGAATTATTAGATATGGCATGGCGTACCACAGGGTAGTGTGCTGGGCTCTTTATTATTTTTGCTTTATTTAATAAATGATTTACCTCGCGTCATTGAACATCCTGTGATCTAATTAGCTGACGATAGGATGAATTGATAAAATAATATGATCATGGCATATATTATACTTTAATAAACACTAAACGCTGACTTGAACTTACTAATTTCATGATTTTTCTTAAAAAAAGGTTTAATGTGATATTAAAGTCCTGTACCACCTCCAGACAATGTGGCTTACTGTCACCGATATACAAATTATTTTCAACCCTTATAGAAAAAAGAATAAGGAAATATATATTGAAAAACACCAACCGATAGAACGGGCGGGTTTTCGAAGAAGCTACTCGAGACATATAAAGAATTCCATAAATCACTATACTTAGTGTTCATAGACTATCAGAAAGCTTTTGATAGTATTCTTCACTGGTCGATTAGGAGATCTCTGCGCTCTCAGCAAGTAGAGGTAGAATACATACGAGTTCTCAAAAAGCTTTACGGCAATACTACCCGTTATATTAACGAAATACCCGATGCAATAAAAATACAAACATTTCTTCTTTTCAAAAATAATTTGACAGATTTGTTAATTTAAATGTTATTACTCAATAGGCAAATGTTTGACTAATAAGCAGAGATTTGGCTATTGTCTTGGTGAGATTAAGCACGCGATTCTTAACCTCACTGTTTGTTTTGTTTAAAAATATTAGTTTTTGTTGTTGTATCTGTTATCTTGTGTTGTCTGGTGTAGGGATCTAGTATATAAGGTTAGTATTTTAAGGTTTTGATTTTATTGGCACTCATTTCTTAGGAAATGAGTGCCGAAGAACCCCCTGACGGGGGTGGAGGATCTCCTCCAGATATTGAAATTATGGAGTGCTCACAAAACTCTGTAGATGGTCGCGTAAAAATTGACATCAGAAAACGCCCCAGAGAACCTGAGATTTTTGCTGACGCGAAAAGAAATAAGCCTCCGTCTGACTCAATCCAATCTGTTTTTACCAAACCAGGTTTTGAGAGCGACTCCAAGGTACAATATAGCGAGAACGACAGAGCTCCCTTTACTGTGTTTGTATCCAGGGTGGAAGCAGACCCAAAGCAAGGCCTAGCTTTAAATTCCCTGAAGTTTGCCCAATTTATTCATAAAAAAGGATTCAAGGGTGTGATACAGGGCAGTGTGAAGTCAATGGGCCGTAACAGGATGTCTGTTGATTTTGCTACATTCCAAGAGGCTAATAATTTTGTCAATAACCCTATTTTATTAGATTCCAAATTTATTGCATCAATCCCACGTTTCCATGTTACACGTATAGGAGTTGTCAGAGACGTCCCCACTGATTGGACACTCGAGGAACTAGTTTTGGGTATAGAGACCCCTCATAACTGCGGAGAAGTCATTAAGGCTAGGAGATTGAATTTTAAAAATAAAAGAGAGGGTTCTGTTGTGTGGTCACCCTCAACAACGCTAGTGCTGACTTTTTCTGGTCAAATACTCCCAGAAAAAGTCTTTTGCTATAATGCCTCGCTTCCTGTCTCTGTTTACCATCTACCCACCATCCAATGTCGTAACTGCCTGCGCTTTGGACACATCAGCACCCAGTGCAGATCAAAGCCCCGATGCTACCGATGCGCTCAGCCTCATCCAGGAGATAGTTGTAATGTCCCAGAGTCTCAGTTAACTTGCCTCTTGTGTGATGGTGGCAATCATAAAGCTATTGATGATAAGTGCCCGGAACACTCAAGGCAGAAATCCATTAAATTAATAATGTCGCAAGAAAACCTCAGTTATCGCGAGGCTTCAGTTAGGTTCCCACGACCTAAATTGCTATATTCGAATGTTGCTGCAGGTCCTTCCATCTCCCATCCTTCTCAGCCTCTTTCTTCTGAATCTTTCCTCCTCACTGCCCCCCTTAATTCCCCTTCTTCCTCAGCATACTCAACCCCTGTCAAGTCTTCCTATACCAAAACTGTTTATCGTTCCCCAAAGCCTAGACCAGAGCTGGGGAAATCTTACGATTCCCAAGCTCACAGGTCCATGGTCTACACTCCTCCCTCTTCCCAGCCTAATGATTGTGCCTTGAACCCTCCTTTTGTTGACTCTACTCCCCTTCCTACACCTAACGATAATTTAATAGAACTCCTAACATGCTCACTTATTAATATCTTGTCCAAATTCAGTGATGCAATACCGAACAATGTCGTGATCTTAGTGCAACATCTCCTGGAATCGTGGACTCGCCATAATGGAAAAGGTCCTTCAGTGGAACTGTAGGTCAATCCGCAGAAAGAAACATGAATTGATTTACCTCATAAATCGTTACTCACCAGTCGTCTTTGCCGTGTCGGAGACGTGGCTCAGGCTCGGAGCTCTCTTTAGGGTTCCTGGTTATTCATGTCTTCGGGATGACAGAGAGGATGGATGGGCGGGCTGTGCCCTATTGGTTAGCAGATCCATAATTTTTTCTGAGATCCCCATCCCTCATCATGATCCTGGTCTACATGTTGTGGCTGTTAGAGCTATTGACATATCCTTCGTTTCTGCCTACATTCCCCACCCCAATGCTAATATTTTATCTGAATTTAACGCCATCCTCTCCTCTATTCCATCTCCATTGATTGTACTAGGTGACTTCAACTGTCGGAGCACCCTTTGGGGCTCCCACTGTAACGACCCCTCCTCCAGCTTCTTGCTAGATCTTTTAGATGACCGCAACCTATGCATCCTTAATGATGGGTCTGCTACCCGTAGGGTTTCGCCTACACAAAACATAAGTGTCCCGGACCTTACTTTCTGCTCCCCTTCTTTAGTGTCATCACTCTCCTGGTCGGTTCTCCCCAATTCTTACGGGAGTGACCATTTTCCCATACTGATTTCCTTTCCAAGTTCTCACCCTCATATTCCTCCCACTCAACCCCTCCAAAAATATCTCCTTACACAAGCGGACTGGTCCCATTTCTCGTCCCAATTGGACTTAGAGCTCCAAAACTTTCCTCCTATAAACTCTTCCAATTCCCTCTCCACCTATAATGATTTTGTTAATAGTTTGTTGAAGGCGGCGGATTCCTCGATTCCCCTGAAAAACTCTGCCCGCCATCTAATCCCCTCTCCTCCTCGGTGGGACGCCGAGTGCACTGATGGCGCTCGTAAACGCAAAGAGGCAGAAAATACTTTTGCTATTACTTTAGATATGCCCGATTACCTTAATTTCCAAAAGATTTCTGCTCGAGTCTGCAGGTTATTGGCAAAAAAGAAAAAATCTGGCTGGCTCAAGTTCTGCGAGTCACTGTCTCCACGTTCTCCTGTCTCTCTTGTGTGGAAAAAAATTAAAATCTTTCGCCGAGCTTGCGACAGTCAGTCCGCCGAATCTACAACCAATGACCCTAGTTCTTGGTTAGAGGACTTCATCACTAAATTGGCCCCCCCTTTTGTTCCTAGTCCTGACTGCCTTCCTACTATAGATGCCCCTCCTCCCACTTCCTCTGATAGCTTCGATGATCTATTCTCCTATTCCGAACTGACATGTGCCTTGGATCATCTTCGCGATTCAGCTCCGGGTGTCGATGGAATTCCATATTCCTTCATCACCAAATCCTCCTCTAACTGTAAACTCCTTTTCCTCAACCTCATCGACTCCTTTTTCGCAACTGGCCAAGTTCCAGAATCCTGGAAATCCCAAATCATTATCCCCATTTTGAAACCTGGGAAAGACCCAAAAGATTCTGCCTCCTACCGCCCAATCGCCCTATCCTCTGTCCTGGCTAAGATAATGGAGAATCTAATCAAGAATCGACTGGAGTACATCTTAGAAACCAAAGGCATCTTAGCCAGATCCCAATTTGGCTTTCGAAAAGGCTTGGGTACCATAGACAGCCTCAGTGTATTTCTTTCCGATGTTCGTATTGCCTTTTCCAAAAATGAAAGTGTTCTTGGTGTTTTTCTTGATATAGCCTCCGCCTATGATAATGTCCAGTTTCCTATACTCAGGCAAAAGCTGCTACAGCTGAGTATCCCTGTGAGACTGATCAACATTATCTGTAACCTTCTTATGTCCCGTTCTATTTCTATTCGTCACCAGAACATTCTTTCTCCATCCCGTCTTGTGTGGAAGGGTCTACCTCAAGGGTCGGTCCTGAGCCCTATCCTGTATTATTTATACACATATGACCTGGAGTCATCGGTTAGCTGCTTCTGCAAAATATTACAGTATGCTGATGACATAGCTCTTTACGTAAGTTCAAATTCTCTCTCCGACGCCTCAAATCGCCTAAACTCTGCCCTTCATTACCTAAATCAGTGGCTGGGTGATCATGGTTTGAGTTTGTCTGTTCCTAAATGCCAAGCAGTTGTATTTTCTCGTAAACGTAACATTCCCCCTGTAAACCTATTTGTTGAAAATGAACCCATTATTATCTCTGATAAAGTTAAATTTCTTGGCCTTATCCTAGACTCTAAATTAACTGGTCTTTATCATTTGGAATATATTTCGAAGAAATGCGAAAGAGGTGTTAATGTTCTACGTGCGTTGTCTGGAGTTCGCTGGGGAGCCCGACCCACTTCCCAGAGAATTTTGTATAATGCTATAGTTCGTAGCCATTTTGACTATGGTAGTTTTCTTTTGGAACCATGCAACAAGATAGCTATTGCGAAACTAGAACAGATCCAATCCAAATGCTTACGCATAATAACGGGCGCTATGAAATGCTCCCCTATTAATGCCCTTCAGGTAGAATGTTTGGAGCCCCCCCTTCATTTACGTAGACAATATCTCTGTGACAGATTTTTCTATAAAGTCATCCAAATTAAATCACATCCTCTACTCCCCCTTCTTCGCACTCTTTCTGAGTTAATCCGTACGTCCCGCTATTGGTCTCACAAAAACCCTCCTCTCCTTGTCAATAGTTATAATAAATTTAATAATATGAAAATTTCCATAGTCCAATCAAATATTAACCCAATATTTGAAGTAGATTTTAATTCTTTACTCTTTCGCCCTAGAATTATCTTTAACTTTGGCATCCCTAAACATGATCCTGCTGCTAATGACAAATTCAATCAAATTCTAACAGAGGAATGGCATGATTGGCTTACAATATTTACAGACGCCTCAAAGCTGTCAGATAATAGCAATGTTGGATCTGCTGTGTGGATCCCGAAGTTCAAAATAATTTTAAGTTTTCGTAGTCCTGCATTTGGCTCCACTTTCACTGGGGAAGCGATAGCTATTTTTGAAGCGGTATCCTTTATTGAAGGGCATGGTCTAAACAAATCTATAATTTTCTCGGATTCTCTTAGCTGCTTACAAGACTTAATAAAATCTCCATTTCGTTCCCGTAACAATTGTCCCCTAATTTTACAAATCAAACAACTTTTATATAGATGTCATTGTTTGGGCATAGACATAGCTCTGGCCTGGATCCCCAGCCACTCGGGGATTATTGGTAATGAGAACGCAGACTCGATCGCCAAGTCAGCTACCCGAAATGGGATTGAACTACACACATCCTGTTACTCCCGAGATTTACGCTGTCAGGTTAAACCTGAAATGATGAATAGCTGGAATACTCAATGGCAGAAAACTCGTTTAATAAAAGGAAAATTCTACGGCTCGATTCAGCCAGTTATTCCATCAAAGTGCTGGTTCAGCAGACTCAAATTTTCCAATAAACTGGCTACTTCTGTCATAATTCGACTTCGACTTGGGTTTGTTTGCACTCCTGTTTTTTTGGCTAAGCTCCGTGTGAGAGACAACTCTTTGTGTGAATGCGGTCTGGATGAGGGTACTCTGGAGCACTTATTTTTTTCCTGTCCTCGACTAATAGTTCCCCTTTACGAATTACTTCCTCCTGATATTCCCCGCCCAATTAATATTCCCTTCCTCTTGTCTTTAGTTCATACTCCTGTGGTTAAAATTCTTTATAAATTTATTAATATTAATAAAACCCGTTTGTAATTCATCTATAATTATTTTAAAATATTATATCTAGTATTATATTATTAAATCTAACTAGTTAATGTTTTAACTCTTTATGTGACGTCTTAATTATTTATTTATATATTAACCTAAATGTTTTGTCCATTTTAGCATGGTGTGATAATGGAAGACATCGCTACAAAAACTGATCAATAGTCGTTAAACAGTAACAGCAATTGAGAACCGATCATTATCATCTCATTACCTTGACATTGGCAAAATCATCGAAGGTTATTCGATGGAGCCATAACCTTAAAAAATTGAATTGAATTGAATTGACTAATAAGCATTTAAACTGATATAATAGTATGACATATTTATATTTCTGACTTGTAATTAAAATGTATAATCCTAAGGATTAATCTTGTATATTACGTATTGTATTACATTATGTCAAAGTATTGGCTGAATTTCAGATATGGTAAACTTGTATTGGTTTGTTTGAATATGTTATTAATAATATATTAACAAAATCTTTATTATTATAGCTTAAGCTGTTCGCAAGCCTTACTTAAAGTTGTTAGTATAAGGATAATTTAATACTTAACATCTGTAACTTGTACCTACTTTTTGTGAAAAGAAAGAACTTTTATATTCTATTCTATTCTGCATTCCAGAGTGTTTCTGATGGTGCTGATCATGGCGACGCACAGCGGCTGCATCCACGACATGCTGTACCTGTACAACCCCCGGTGGATCGAGCAGGTCAGCTACTAGCAATGACTCTTAAATCTATAGAATGAAGAATGTTGTGACAACTCTAAATACCTATGTATATTGGATTATCCTAAATGGTTTAAAAAGGTCACCTTCAGCCTCTGTCTGTTTCTTAAATAAAAACATTATTTTACAACCATTAAGGATTTTGTATACAATTTACACACGTGCTAAATCGGGGCTTGTAGCTAATTTTGATAATTTTACAACAACAAGTGCTATTATAGATAATTCACAGGGTGAGCCTGTGACAGTCTGCTACACCGCACATTTATCTGATCTCATAAGCAATATACTTGTGTGTTCCAGATCTCGCGGCACCCGGTGCTGATGATCTTCCTGAACGGCACGTCAGTGGTGCAGATCTTCGTGATGCTGTCCAACTTCCTGCTGGGCTACAACCTGCTGCTCTACACCAAGACCAAAACCATCTCTTTCCGGATACTCCCCTACATCACTGTTAAGAGGATTGCAAGGTATGAAGTGAAATTATATGTGATGCGAAGAGTGGTGTGTATGAAGAGGGAGAGGAAGATCTTAGAAAAGGATGGTATTAGTGAGAAACGACATAAGTGAAGAGAGAGAGATTCTATCCTACAAAAAGTTGTCATATCTATTACCCATGTCGGGTAGTAGATATGACAACTTTTTGTAGGATGAAAAGCGACTTACAAAAGGTATTACTAGTCTAATGTTAGGAGAAACGCCAGGAGCGGATGCTTGAGATGCACAATTGCACATACCTACACAGATCATATTGGTAATGTTCTTCTGAAAGTTCAGATGCGTAATACTCTGAACTGGCGTATGCTACGTACGTACTACATGGATGACGAACGCAAACGAAGCCAAAGAAGTATGTAAGGATCGCAGGAGTTTGCTTTCTGTAGGTTCAGCCTACCTCTAATAGCTGTGATGGCTTGGTAAGTTAATAAACAATGATTGCTGTGGCCGCGTCCAGGATCTCCCCGGTGTACCTGGTGGTGACGGGCTACGCGGCGACCTGGTGGGCCAGCGCGGGCTCGGGCCCGCTGTGGGCCAGCGCGGTGGGCGCGGAGAGCGAGGCCTGCCGCCGCAAGTTCTGGTCGCACGTGTTCTACGTCAACAACCTGCTGAACCCCGAGGACATCTGTCTCGTGCAGACCTGGTGAGCTTCTTAGCATTTATGGAAGAGTCTGTGGCTTTCCCATAGACTATATATTTTTTTAATTTGTTGAAGGTTCGTTTCATAATCGCAAAAGGCTAAGCATAGAAGAAAACATCAGATAAAGAGGCAATGTATAGCAATAGCTCTAAACTTTCATACAATCACTGGCATATACCCTCTTGTGAAAGTCGTTTGAAGTAAAAGCAGTCCCAACATTTTATATGGGAGTTGGCATAGCCACATGTTGCCATTTTGTTTTTTCTGACGACAGTCCTGATATCCTTCAAGAATTTCACAATGTCCGCTGTATCGTAAGATTCGTAAGTTTCATTTAATTTAGAAAGTTGTAACTTCAAAATGAGCTACTATGAGCCCCGCCCCCAGGTTCCTGGCGGTGGACATGCAGCTGTACGTGCTGGCGGCGCTGCTGGTGCTGTGGCTGGCGCCGCGCCGCCAGCACGCGCGCCGCACGCTGGCGCTGCTGCTGCTGCTGGCGTGTGCGCTCAACGGCGCGCTGGCTTACGCTTTCCAGTGGAAGTCTATTATGTACTTTGCGTATCCGAGGTATGAGATGAATGTGAACTTTGTATGGATTCGATGATGTTCGAAAGTACAAAGCCTTAGTTTAAAGTATTTATGTATGGGCCATATTCTTTTTACTATGCACTTCCTCTCCCCAGCAAACTAAAGACGATGTACTCGGGCATCTCGTCGTTCTCCTGGCTGTACCAGGCGCCATGGGGCAGCCTGCCCGCCTGCTTGATGGGCTTGCTGCTCGCCTTCCAGCACTTCGAGCTGCAGGAGGCAGGCGTCAAGGTGTCCGAGTATAAAGTGAGTCATTGTCCAGAAAGTGAAAAGAGCAAGATTCACTTTCTAGGCATGTGCCATAGGATGTACCTATGTTAGAATCAAAGCCACATAAAGCAATAATTAATCATACTAATTAATTAATCAATCACGACTAATAATGCAGTTTAAAAATGTTTTGTGACCTCTCTGAAGCATTTGATTGCGTCAACCACAAGATCTTCCTCTCAAAACTAGAAAATTATGGACTAGGTAAACTTGCAATCAGCTAAGTGAAATCTTATATAGTGATAGACGGGAGGAAGTAAAAATAAATGATGCCAGATTACAAGGTTTTAAAGAAAAATAGGGATATAGGAAATAATAGAGTACCACAAGGCTTCATATTGGGTCCTTTCTTTTTAAGATACTTTTTCTTTTGAATTATATTTTTTCCAATCTGCTCGTTCCACAGTGGCTCCGCGGTCCATACACTGTGGCTCCGCTGCTGATGGTGGCGTGGATCCTGGCGGGAAACTATTTGAGAGAGTTCGACGCGCCGTGGTTCACTGCGGCATACGTCGCGCTAGAGAGACCGGTGCTCAGTCTGCTGGCGGGAGGGATACTGCTCGGCATGATCAATGGGCTGGAGGGTGAGTGGCTGTGGAACATACGGGAACTAGCCGTGGGTCACTGCGACACACTTCGACAGTTCGACTTACATATGCATGTATGTTGTGCTAGAGAGACTAGCGAAGTTGCGGGTACTTACCGACGTGTGTATTTGAGCAGGCTCGTTAAAGCACGTGATGGCGTGGCGCGGCTGGTACGCCATGGGGCGCATGTCGCTGTCGGTGCTGATGCTGCACTGGTGCATCAACCTCAGCCTCGCCGCCAGCCGGCCGCAGCCCATCACCACCTCGCTGCTCAGTGTGGTAAGTGTTACAGTCAACCAGAAATAAATCGAGTTCACAAGAGTATCCCTGGAGTTCATTGCCCGTTGCGAATACTCAACTAGACACACATTTAGCACTTACCCGACGACTCTTACACTATTTGAAATAACTGATAATTACATGGTTGGACACTAGAATGCGCTCCTCTACGTCCAAGAGCATAAAAACACAGTAGATATTTAATTGGAAGTTTTTATTTATTTATTTTGCAGATTTATTTCACCAGTGTTTTCTTACTCAAAACGCTCGACTTAAATGTTGCCCAAATATGTACCTACTCTTGATACCCATGCAGCTACAATTAGTCCACTTACTGTAGCTGGCTCCGCTTCTCCTGTACGCGTACGCTAGCTACGCTCAACGCGCTCGTGGAGACCAACCCTGGTTTTGGAATTGTTTGCTCACGAATGGAAGACGATTAGAATGTTTGTGGTTCTGTGAGAAGTTAAAATTTATATAAATGGCGAATCTGTTTGAAAGATTTGTATTTTTTTATGTAAAGAATCAAAAACTACCAGATCGATTTCAAAAATTCTTTCACCAATAGAAAGCTACATTCACGCTGAGCAAGATAGGCTATATTTTATCCCAGTATTCCTACGGGAACTACGCGGGTGAAACCGCGGGGCGCTACTAGTATATAATATTAAATAAATACATCTTTTTGAATTTGTTCTCCTAAAGACCAGTTTTCCTGGTTTCTGCGATTTGTACTTGTGTGGGGTCTACTGGTCTCCTTTTACGTGGGCCATGGCGGCCGCCATTCTATTCAGAGTAGGTGTACTGAGGTTGTGGTGGTCGTGGCGCAGGTGGTGGACTGCGTGGCGACCAGCTGGAGCTCGTACGTGCTGGCCGTGCCGCTCACCCTCATGCTGGAGATGCCTCCCACGCGCTGCCTCTCCGCGCTGCTGCACAGGGAGAAGCAGGCCTAGCCCCACTGCTGGGCTTCCAGCAAGCTGATGGAAAAGCGGGACTTGTAGATTGCAATCCCTACGATGTAGTCACTAACTATACTTGAATTTATAATTCGAAATAATCTATCGCAAACAAACCAAGTTTAGCCAAACTTTAGCTGTATTTAATTTGAATGATTTTTAACTGGCCTTAAAATAAAGAAAAAGTTTGGGTTGCAATGGAATTAGAACTTTGTTTGACAGAGTTTGTTGTTTCAAAATTCGATTATTATCTCGAATTCTGAAATCAAATGCATATATGTAGGACTGTAGGTACATATGTATGTATGTTCTATTTATTTTCAAGTAACGGTCGCATCTTTGGCGCAGTCTGTCAAAAAACCTTGTTTAATAATTTTTTGACAGATTGCTACCGAGATGCGAATTCGAACGTTGCTTGAAAATTAGTAGAATTGTCGTTTGGCCGGCCGAGTCGTCGCCGAGTGTACAGTCAGCCTATCTGCAATATTAATTATAATTATATTTTTTACACTTATAATCATGGTTTTATACGTGTTCACTGACTGTATGTTCCTCATCCTCTGAAGTCGTTCTATAACTGAAGCCTGCGCTCAGCTATTCCTCTGCCAGATGTTGATTTCGTTTTTAACATCCGCTAGAAGGTAAAAGTTGTAAGACAAGTTCTTTGGTTTTCTCCATAGCATAGCGAATAGTGTTTCTCAGATTTATAATTAAATCTGAACGTAACAAATTGTACACCGAGTAAAATAATTTCATAAGTAACTGTTGATTATAATCAAGTTATAAGACTTAATTTAATTAAAACGCTTTTCTTTGAGAACTAGATTATTACGGTCCTCATTTAATTAAAACTGTTTTCTTTGAAAACTAGATTATTACTGATTTTGCGAAACTTCAGCAATATTGTAAGTTTAAAAATGTAGCTCGAAGCAACCAGTTTTCATCGATTTAATTTAATATTGTAAATAATTTTTATAATACTATGTTAATATGTAAGGCCATAAGTAACTGAATGCACTGAGCAATACAATGTTGTGGTAACAAGACGCGTCTCCACGGCAAGTGACGCTAAGCTACGCCGCGTGACGCCGGCGTAGCTTAGCGTCACGCCGGCGGAGCGCGCGTGTGCACGCGGCGCACGGGTGCGTGGCTGCTGACAAACATGCTTCCCCCTGGATATAACCACTTCATCTTTTAGAAAAGGCTGCATTACAAATCTAGTGTAAGCGTTGAGTAATATTTAGATTATTTAATTAAGAAAACTTTGCTTTAAGTTTTATTCGAAAGATAAAATATAAATATAAACAGTAACGATATTTTATTTCACCCTATCACATACATACGTACATTATTTTCATGTACTAAGGTAGTTGACTAAAAAAATCTAATTAGTCCGTCAGATAGATTTTCAAAAATAGTTGGACACGTATTTTTTCTTTTTTTACGTACACAAATAACAAGGACGTTACTGTGCGTTGAAAATCGTGTGACGTCACTTCGTGCTACGGCTGACCGGCATGCTCATCATTGTGGTCTCAAGTATCGTTTTCTCACTGTCTTTTGTCCAGACAGCAGGCAACATTTGACGCGCGACATGATGCACAACATGTTGCTCATCACGTTGAACGGCAACGAGGAACTTTATTTAGTAACATGGTCAACGTTGCGCGCCTGCTACGTCGCGCGTTGTTGTCCACGTAGCTGATCATGTTGAGCGTCAAGTGTTGCGCAACACATGTCGCCCAGTGGATGCGAGGATTAACGAAGTGTATCCATTTGTCAAATCGTTGAGCTCCTTGAAGTTCTAAGTTTGAGCTACACGGTGTCTGACAAATGCTTGCACTGGCTGGACAGGTCCACTCAAATCTGTGTGGCACTTTCCTCAAAAGGCTACCTCAGACATTAACCTACATGGTTCTCATATGACTTGACCAGTACGGATTGTAACGACTCTAAAAGAGACATTGACCTCTGAGTTTGTTTCGGTGTTTCTTCTCAGGGTAGTCGGCTAGGAAACACCGGCATCATCTAGCTTAAAATGACCAGAAATATTTGACGTGTAAAAGTGTTATGTTTAACCTACTTACAAAATAAATATCATTTATCATTTATTTATCATGTTTTATACCAACCGCGGTTATGAGATATTGCATATTTTGCTGAGGCACCATTTGTTAACACGTTCTTGACTTTTAATAACTGTGTTCCAAGTCATTTGTGTCACATTTTTCATGACTGCTCTGCCCCTATGGCCTTAGCGTGATGATATAAGGGTAAATTTCAACAAGAGATTTTTATTTGTCATTTCGGTGGGATTTTTTTATTTCAATGCTATCTACATATTTTTAGTGAAAAATAAAACTTTAGCCCATTTTATAACATTGTGCGTGAGTGGACATCAAATTTCATCAAAACTTACATAAATATTTAAGGATGAATTTTTAAGAGCCCACTGAAATGAAAAGTGTCTACCGAAATGATAAAAATGACCACCGAAATGATAAACTGTGCACCGAAATGAAATAAATCCGCCGAAATGATACAGCTAAGAACAACCGTGCCGGGCAGCCAGGGTTCCGTACTTTGTTAGGTTTGATTTCCACAAATTTTAGATAAAAACTGAGACAGGACAGTAGACAGTTATTTTAATATCATCATTAATATATAGATATTACAGTTACTATTACATATATTATTCTTTGAGGTTACAATAACCTCAAAGAATGATATTATTGTAATATTTATTATTAACCGACTTCTAAAAAAGGAGGAGGTTCTCAATTCGGATGTTTGTATTTTTTTTTTTTATGTTTGTTCGCGCATAACTCCGTCGCTTGCCAACCGATTTGAAAAATTCTTTTTTTGTTGGAAAGGGTCCCATGAAAATTTTATCGAAATCGAACTAGCGGTTTTTGAAAAATCAACAAAAATCTAAAAAATATATATACATTGTCTACATTGACGACCTTTTAGTTTACTCTGCATTGGAGCAGTGCATTTTTTTTACACCAATGTAATTGGTTTGATTAGGTGGGGGAGGGGAGGGGGTGTAGGTACCACTAAAAAGTGAAAAATAATAAAACTTTTTACAAAAAAATACAACCGACTTCCACAAAAAATCAAAAAAGTACAAAATAACTTTAATTCGGAAGTCGGTGTTCAAAAAACGAAAAAGGAACCACAAACACCGAGTTCCGAATTAAAGTTATTTTGTACTTTTTTGATTTTTTGTGGAAGTCGGTTGTACTTTTTTGTAAAAAGTTTTTTTTGATATGAATGAATTGTTTCTTCACTTAAATAACCTTTGGTAATTTTTCTGGTTGTTGTTGTGTGAAAATGTTGGAAATCTTTATCGTAAATGCTGGTAACCATAAATATTTTTTTTTTTTTGTTTATGAACTAATACTAATTTACTTGATATATTTTCAAAGGAGTGAACGAAGCGCGATAAGAAAGCTTAAAGTTTCTGTTTAATATGATGGCTGCATTTGTAAGTTATGCCATTAATAGTAATACATAATGTGTACCCGTTGCACTAAGGGAAAAATGCTAGGTATAATTTAGTTAAATTGGTAACGAAACGAGAATAGTGTTTCTACAGGTATATAAGTATAAAACTTCTAAAATTAAATCTCTTCTCTCATCTCTAAAATTAATTCAACTCTTATATTTTTAAAATACAATAAATGAATAAGACACATTATAAAAATATCTTAGTAGTAATAGCTTAATCCTTTTACATAAACGTATGAAAAATAACAGAAACCTGAAATTGAGATCACATTATTCTTAAATTACTACAACAATAAAGAAACGTACATATCTAAATAGAACAAAAACCATCAGAGTTATGTTCTACCTATTTACTTATACATAATTGCGAATTATAGTTACTCCAATAAAACAGTCTTTCTGGGTACGTATTTACGAGTAGGTTCAAGTATGTAGCTTAAAAAGATTAATTTTTCATCATGTTACTTTAAATCACATAATTATTTCTCAAAGTCACTAATTAGCCTCTTTTTATGACTATACATATAGATTTTTAATTTAGATATGTACAGTCGGTGATAGCAATTAACTGACCCCCCTAAAAATTACTCGATTTTACACCCTATGCTCATAACATTAAACGTTATTCAATATGGTATGAGTTTATCAGACTAACACTACTCGATGAACAGAAGCAATAAATAATTTTGATACGCAAACTTGAGCTTTAAGAGGTTGGTATTAGGTCATTTATTTATAACTTTTTACCTTTTTTAATAAGTGGGTAGTTAGACGTCAATATGCGTATTCAACAAAAACTGCTATAAATATGACATAAGGACTATGGGGTAGAAGAATAAATTGAACAAGATATTCTATGCACAAATAGCAGTGAATACGCGCGAACATTTTTACCTTGCCTTACTAAATTAACTTTTTTCCTTTTTATTAATTGTTATCAGTTTTGATAGTTTAATCGTCATGTCTCAGTTGAGTGATTATTTAAAATACAAAATAATCTATTTGCATGAGGAGAATGTTGGTATTAAAGCGATTGCTAGGAAACTTAATATAGCGGTAAGTGTATTCTTTTTATGCCTCATTTATAATTATACTTTTTCCTTAATTCGTTAGTCTGCTTAAAAGCCGGTGAATGCAGAATAATAGACAATTAACTGTATTTCATTATGAGTCTAATTTGAGATCATTTATAGGTCTAATTTGATTTATATAATCTAATTTGATAAACGTATTTTTTCAAACTTAATCGATAAATTATGTTTACCTATTCGTTACTAAAATTATGCTTATTGTGTTGTTTCAGAAAAATACAGTCAGATTGTCGCTAAGACGTTTTGAAGAGGCAGGGAATATTCAAAAAGATCGTCCTGGACCAAAACCTACTATGTTACATACTCCAGTGTCAGAACGTCATCAAGTAATTGTTAGAAGGCATACTGAACACCCATTTTTGCCTACTCATTCAACTGCAAGTGGAAGTGATTGTTGTTGGATATGGTGCGCGGTATGCGGGACCGCTTGCAACAAGCAATAGAAAAAATGGTGCTCCACTTCGCTATTAAAAGCATGAATAACTTGAGTAACCAGTGTTGGTCACAAACAATACTAACGTATGTCAGTGTGTGTGTTAAATTAACTATTGTTATAATTTGTAACGAAGTATTTCGAATACCTAGTTTTTGTCAAAACCTTATTTTATAACTAAAATAACTATTCATAAAACAAATTGATATATAGTAGACCAGGTAGAACTTCAACGTATAATGCCGTTTTATTTAGTTCAATGATATTTAATGTAGTGATGTTATTGTTATGAAATAGAAATACATACCTATATTTCTAAATATTATAACATGCTGATTCACTACATTAAACTCAGTGCAGTTAACAACGTTATTAGTAAGCAGGTAAATATTATCATCTTCGTGTCGTCATTAATATCATTTATGTTATTCTTATAATATTTTTTTTATAAAATAAAATCGTTTTTACCACCATTTTGGTTTTTTATTTCTGTTCGTTTTTTTTTGTTGTTGCTAAAGTTATAATTTATTATTTATAACTTAAAATAAATATACAAAACAGAAACAAACGCGTCGATTACGCTGGTTACGAACTCGCAACCACGATTTATCAGCTCACTACAGTCACCACTAGACCACTCGAAACATATTCAACGTGATCGAAATTACGTATTATATTACAAGTTAAAATAATATTCAAGAACATACCTACCTTAACACTGCGTATTAAAGATCAAATTCGAATAACTATTTTATTGATCGTAGACGTTGAACCAGTTCCAACGTTGTTCTAGTTCGATCGTTCGTAACAAGCAAAAGGTTCAAATTCGTTTAATTTTTAGGGGGTCAGTTAATTGCTATCACCGACTGTACATTGTTGAAGCAGCACAATCCCAAGCCTATTGGTCTTCTAGCTCTTTAACTGAGTGAAAAGCTTTCTAGGGAGGATCTTCCCCTTGAATTCAAA
Organism: Hecatera dysodea; assembly: GCA_905332915.2. Classification (NCBI taxonomy): domain Eukaryota; kingdom Metazoa; phylum Arthropoda; class Insecta; order Lepidoptera; family Noctuidae; genus Hecatera; species Hecatera dysodea. The sequence goes on along the minus strand of HG995308.1, from coordinate 18,207,621 downwards.
CTAATACAGTTTCCCCTCAAAGTATGCTTTGCGATGACCATAAACAAATCACAAGGGCAGACATTAAAATTTGTGGGTATAGACTTGAGAGAAAACTGGGCAATTCTATGTGGCTTGCTCCCGCGTAAGCTCACCCGGTAGGCGGATAATTTTGGCACACAGTAATAGATAAGCAAAAAATGTGGTGTATAAATAAGTTTTGTAGTTTACTAGCTTTTGCCCACGACTTCGTCCGTGTAATTCTACTTCCTTTCTTAGCGCTTGCCTACGCTACGTTACACTACGATATAACCGAACTTCACGCGGACAAACAAAAACATAATTATGTATGTTACGCTCTAAGACCGAAATCGCTCATGAGAGAAAAAACATCTCACAACGGGTTGCGGCAATGGAAAAACTACGAAGCGGTCCGAGCCCTAATATATAAATAATTGATAACCTGCTACATGAACGAGTAACCGAGTAGTTTTTTTAATCAAAACTGAGGATACTCACTCTCTAGTAAGCGACCGCTACGATGCCATGCCATCTGACTAGAGAGTGATGGAAGAGGGAGTGCATCTGTGTCCGCGATTTTTTATATGGGCCACTCGCAGTTCAGCACACTAAAGGTCATAGCCTACTTACACGACTCTGCTACCACCCGACTTATAAAATATCATTCAAATATGAGCTTTAAGTCGTGGCCTTGCGATAAAGTTTATATTGACAATATAAATTAGCAGACAGCTCGATGTCAGCAAGCTTCCCGCCATCATACTGCTCGGTAGTTGACGCCTCGGTGGCCACACGTAGTAGACGAGCGGCCGCCGGTGCGGTGTCCACGCGCTGACTGCCGCCGGCGCCGCTCAGTCGGTAGACTGAACAGCTGGGCGTCTGCTAGCTGTCGATGCGGTGACAGCTGGGCGTCTGCTAGCTGTCAACGTTAGTTTAGTGCGGTGTTGAGTTGGAGCGGTAATGGAGCAGAGTCGTGTAAGTGAGCTATGACCTTAAGGCTGGTTACTGCTCAACCGGACAATGACTGTGTCCGCGCTCACACGACTGCACTAATATATCCCGCGCGATGGCTGCTCTCCGTTGAGACTGGCCGCCATGGTCTAGATCGGTCCGGGGGACTATCTAGTACTTATAATAATTTTTACACACGTACTTCACTCGATTCAAGCATACGAAATTTATTAACGAAAAGCAGTTTTGTAGCTTTCATCATTATCATTATCTTCATATCAGTCGAAAGGCGTCCACTGCTGGACATTTAGGCCTCTCCAAGTGTCGCCACAACAACGGGTCCTGTGCGTCACTCTTCGTCATCTTCTGCACCCTGCCTCATCGCCACCGAGGCAGGCCGGCCGTTGCTGATGACTGGCTCGGGAGGAGGCACGGCTCCCTATCATTCAGGGCGACAGTGGTACTTTCGGGGCATGGATGAAGTACCTGCATCAAATAGGCAGGGCAGGGAGCAAGCCGCTCGATGTCTCACTACGCATACGCTTGCAGAGTGCGCAGCTTGGAAGGAGCCACGCCGTGCCTTCGTTTCGGAAATGGGAAGCGACCTGTCACTGCCGGCTGTGATTCGTTCCATGGTCGGTAGTGCAGCGTCGTGGGACTCGGTGATCTCCTTGTCCTCGTCATGATTTTGAGTGATCTCCTGGTCCGCTACAAACGCACCGGGCATCGACGGAGCGGATAATGTCCTCTTCTGGCCCCCCTTAATGGGTCCAGAGACGGCAGACTAGGGGACGTCCACCGCCCCCCATCATATAAGACCCGAGGTGGCGGCGCGTATTATTGCACGCATGCCACTCTTAGACGTCGCGGAGGGAGCAAATTCCCCCCGTTTGACCAGTAGGGAGCTGCGTTGTAGGTTGTAGATTGCTTAGTGACCCCGTAGCCTCCAGTGCACGTGTGCGAGGGATCACGAGGTGGTTTTAGTCAGTCAGAGTCCGACAGACCCTACCGTCCACCCCTGGGCGGAGGACATCCACGAGGATTTCCTCCGCCCAGGGGGAGCTTCCAAGATTCTGTCTGGAAACGAATAAAAGTCAAAATATTTTTCACAGAAGTTTATTATTTATTTATATATATACAGTGTGAAATCTTAATGGTTGTTTTCCCGCGGCAGGACGATTACCCATCAGTAGTACTATCGAAACACAAAGTTAAACTAAAACGAATAAATGTTTTTTTTTTTTCAAATCATTAAAAAAGTGTTCATAAACTCGAAGAAGCGAGAATCAATAGTAGTGCACTAGACATAAAGTAGGTAGATACCTACATGAGACGCACGTACCGCCGCGTACCTACATATCGCGCGATGCACTACTGTTGGTTCAAGTCACTTTCGAGTTTTGTTTATCACAATTGTTAATCTGCCATTTATGGAGTCTCATATTTTTTATATGTATAAATCGATTGTATTACCGATACAAACTCATTTCGCTTCGGGAAAACAACCATTAAAATTTCACACTGTAGAATTATGGAATCAATGGGCCGCCACCAGGCATCGTCACCTTTTTGATGAGAGCGCTAGCCTGCGGAGGAATCGTTTGAAGGTTTGCACCAGGGGGCGCCACCATCAACGTGTACATCACCATCTGCAAATACAACCATCGTAGTTACTTCAACATTGAACGCCGTTGTAATGAAGAGCCACAGAACACCTACAATTAATTTTATTATTATTTATTTGTCAGTTCTTTATTTGACCTATGAAGTTGATCCCAATATTGCTTACATTACGACGAGAAAACCAAATAAAGTTCCTGCTATCATTTTAGAAAGCTTAAACAAGGAAGTGAGTCCTGCAACTTGTACGTCAAGTGCATACGTTTATTATTAATTCGAATGCCTGCCTCAATAGCCAAGAATCCTAATGGCCCCATAATGAGAATTGGAATTCTCTCATAAAACCTATCAGCGATCACTTTCTTGTAAACGACAGCCCTCTGCAATAACATGGCAGCCCCAACGCGCTCAGAGAGCGTTGTTGTACTGGACGCGCATCGTATTGCCGACTCGTTTGGTACAGCTGACACATAGAGGGCGCGAGTACAGGGGAGATGTACCTCTAGCTGGAAGATTTAGCTTACCAAGCCTAACTTCATCCATCGACCGGTGTCTAAAGAGTACCTTAACCAATGCTCGTACATCAGTCAAGATGACTACGGCGTTCTTCTTCAGAATCATATACAAACAGGGCATTTCGAAAGACTTACCAGTATCACGAACAAGAGCGAACACTTCATGTTTGCTGCGGTTGTCTGGACGGCTGCAGGGAGGGCAATGTAGCCGTGCCGGAGGAGCTGGGCTTAAGTACCTACGTGCAGGTGGGCAAACAATAGTAAGGTCGCGTCAGACGAGCAAACATGGATTTAATTACAAAAGAATATTAATATTAATTGTTAGTACAGTATAAACATTAACACTTGTGAAGATATAATTACAACAAAACCAAACAAATATAAACAAAAAAGCAGTCAAGTGTGAGTTGGTATCGCGCGGCTCTGGTCTTGTTTCTCGTATGGTCTGGGACTGGAATTCTTCCACTTTATGCCGATTGTGATAGTATCCCTCCGCACTGCAGGTCCCAACACACATTACATAGAATCACTTATGCAAATCAAAATTGCAATTAAGTCACTCAAAAAAAAAAGAAAGAAAATCACCATCCCTTATCAAACAGCACTTAGTCTAGAGCCTCAGGTTGCTTCAAAGAAACGCGGGAACAACTTCCGCGGGGAGGCCATTGTTCAGCAGTGGGGAGTAAGTACTTGAAAGCCACATTGCGCCTAGTGATTAGTCTAAAATGAGCTTAAAATATTGCTACTTTTTTTCAAGAGCAGCCCTTACCCCGACAAACTCAAGGGTTCCTTTTCGAAGTAAATCGTCACGGATCCCTGCCAGCTGTCTGCCAGCTGTGCAGCTTTAGCGAGTCATCATTTATTTGTGTGTGTTTGAGTGGCTGCTCGTCATGAGCTCTGTGTCGCCATGCAGGTGGCTGTCACCTGTGTGTGTAGGGTGACCCGAGCCAGACAGATACTTACTATATGTACACTCACTTGTTCGGCGCAATCTATCTAATCTATCTAAATATATATAACTCAAAAGTGACTGACTGACTGACATAGTGATCTATCAACGCACAGCCATGAAAGTTTGTATGAAACTTTGTCAATTTTAAACCGATCCGACCGCTAAACAAAAGTAAAGCCGCAAAAACGATACATAATTAATAATAATACTTCTTAACGCGAGCGAAGCCGCGGGCAAAAGCTATCATAATGATCGAGCATTCTCTTTTCTATGAGTATAATCGTGTTCCACTCGTACACGGCCGCTGTTCTATTTGAGAGACACGCTTTGATCGAGTCTGTGAAACAAATTGTGTAAACATTTTTTTTATATGTATGTGGCCTCTCTCAGTTCACCCTAGGAAGCTGTCGATTGCTTAATCGGGCTTGCCTACGGCGGCCTTAATATAAATATTAGAAATGATAAATGATATTTATTTTGTAAGTATGTTGTAAATAACACTTTTACACGTCAATCTTTTTGATCGTTATAAACTAGATGAGGCCGGTGTTTCCTAGCTGACTACCCTGAGAAGAAACACCGAAACAAACTCAGAGATCAGTCTCTTTTGAAGTCCATACAATTGTACTGGTCAAATCATATGAGAACCATGTAGTTTGATGTCTGAAGTGGTATTTTGTGGAAAGTGCCACACAGATTTGAGTGGACCTGTCCAGACAGTGCAAGCATTTGTCAGTTACCGAGAAGCTCAAACTTAGAACTTTAAGGAGCTCGTCGATTTGACTATCAATACTAAAGTAACGATATTTGGGTAGGCCACATAAAGAACTCAAACCGCCAGACTAATATGAAATGCACCCCTAACATGGTCCTCACATTCACTATACGTTATATGAGGACCATGTAAATCAGTGTCTGACGTGGTCTTTTGAGGAGAGAACCACACAGATTGGAATGGACCTGTCTAGTCATTACAAACCTTGATCATTAGTCGAGTAGCTTAACTTAGAACTAATAAGGAGCTCAACGACTCGACGAACAATGCTAATGAAAGGACATTTGGGCCTACCCAAATGTCCTTCGATGAAACATGATGATGATGATGAACGATGTCTGGCAGTTTGACTACTTTTGCGGCCTACCGCAAAAGTAGTCCAACTGCCAGACATCGTTAAATAGACTTTAAAGTAAATAATACCCATATAAAAATAAATTTCTTGAAAATATAATACTTTACATAGTTATAAGTGTTCATGTCAAACATAATAAATAAAACAAAAAAATATTACTTTACAAAGTAAATGTTCATGTCGCAATAATAAAATAATACTTTATAAAGTAAACATTCATGTCAAAATTGCACAAACAGGAGAATATAAAATGTAATTAAGTCTAAAAAATGAGAAAAGTATCCATTGATTAACGTATCATTAGGCCGTGTACATCGTTGAAGCATCTCAATTCCAATCAAGTCTTCAATATAGGTCTTTAACTGTGTAAAAAGCTTTCTGGCATAGCATACGTTTTATAATCAATTTGTATTTATTATAGAGGGGAGTTTATTGACATCTAAATGAACCATCATATACATTGACATTAAATGAACCATCTGGTTTCAATGACAAAGGACAATGGCAGCCGCCCATACCGTTACCGTACCCGTTTTAGCTGAGGTGAAATTCTTACGTCTTTAAATGAAAAATATCTTGTTTAACTCAGCTTCACCTTCTGAACTAGTATGTGCAAGAATTTTGGTTCAAGAAGGCCGAGAAAAATAGATATTCAGTCATGAACTTTTGTAGGTTATGTCTATGGTAGCTTGGTAGGTAAAGGGCCCCTGAGACGATCAAATACACTTTACAAGTCGTCGTTTCACGTTATATTCAATAGGTATCTAAAAAATAATATAATATAGTAAAATTGGTCTGAGGCAGCCAGTCGCCGAGAGCATTGTTTTAGGTATTGAAGCAATAAGATTTATCTAACATTCTGGGATTTAATAATTAAGTACTTGCTAAGTTTTCGCACGCTTAGCAAGTATTTATAAAATGTGTGTAGAAATATCGAGTTGATAAGAACCAATAAAACAAGTTTAATTTTTAAATCTTATATTTATTCTTCTTCATCCTCTTACAATTATATCATCCAGAAATTCTGTGGGTGTGGTAATATTTTGCCGATGTCAGGCCCATCCTAAATACCAGACTAGCGTCATTACATGAGCGTAACACCCTACAGTGCGACGACGAAGTAAACAATTACAGCAATGTTTGCTGATTCCTCTCCGGCCAGGAATATCATTCAGTTGATACACAGGATTCGTGTCGGTTTGCTCTACGAACTTCCATCTGGGGGTATCTAGCAAACAACTAGTTCACTGATAAGTAATCCAAAACAATAAGGCAAGATCGGCGGCCAGTATAGAAAAAGCTCTAAGTCTCGCGAGTCCAGGGTCACACAGGGGCACATCACAGTCCATAATTTATGCAGTCCGTACAAATGAAAATTAAAAAAATACGGGAAAAACAATAAAGAGCACTGATTGAATATGGTATTAACCCAACCAACAACAATCGTCAGTAATCAAACTATTTTTTTTAGATTCGGGATACTAGTCTTTTTTCCAGTCATTAAAAGCAATTTATTTATTTTTTCATCACAGTGTTTTGACCTCCCTGCAAGGAACACTTACACTCAAAAATAAACTAGATTGTTACTCCGTTTAATTATTCACTTACTCCGTAATAAAAAAATAAAACTGATTACAATTCAATAATGCTGTACTTACTGTCACTTGGCAGGATAAATATAAAATGGCAACACTACACGGTAATCAAAAAGTCAAATAACTTTTCATTTAAAATATCTTTTTTCTCCGGCCTGATCTAGTAAATGTGATACATTGAAAAAATATAGAAAAAAAATGAAACTTCCGTCGTATATAAGTTACTTTTAGACGCTTAAATTCATGTCAGCTAAAATTTCGCCATTGTTCATTATGTTTGTCCCTAGTATTTACGTTTTGAATGTCACTGTAACTTTTAAATAAATTAATATTTTAGGGGCATACAAAAGATTCTCGCAAATATACTGTGAGGATGATGATCCAACTGATACTTGTATCAGTGGGGTGGCGATCGACGCGGCCGACGCGTTAAGTCTGCGTTTCAGGCGCGCCCGGGGCACACGACATGTATGAGGAGGTCCACTCGAGAGAACAAACGGGATATCATTAACGTGCCGATAGGTGTCTACGTAACGGGAAACTAATAAATAACAAGGCTTGTATTGGGCACACAATATATAATTATACTATTACTTTATAGAAAGAAATATAATATACGAGAAGATAGACGATCATGATTAAGAATCAATTACATGTTGTAGGTACTCTATAAATGACATTGGATTGGAATGCTGAGCTAGGATCCTCGCAGAGTGGTGGCAGCTGACTCAGTCGTGGGGCAGGCGGTGACAGGCTGGTGATGATGCTGAGCTGAGGACATCACGCTTGTCTGTCTGACGACGAGACAGCTCAATCCAGGACAGATCTTTTTCCAGTATTGGCGTTATTTTGCTTCTGTGGTGATGAGATCCCGGTGGAGTAATACTCCGTCTCCTCCACTGGGCCGACTTTAAATACTTACTTACTGCGCGGAATGATTACTGCTCCAAGTAAATACTAAAATTACCTATCCGTTTCTCTTATGATTATTTTACTCTTTAAGATTTAATTATAATATTAAAAATATGATAAATGATATGATTTTCATAAATAAATAAACGAACAGAACAAACATTTATAAAAAATAAGTGAACTATTGCACCAGCTCCTAGCACGGTTAGTGATCGCATCTGATGTTCCTACAAGACACAAATGCGCAAACGTATTGCTCTAAATTAGAACATTTGCTTTCCTTGTCTTTCCAACATTTCACCATGTCTTTGAACTCTTTCGAGCATTTCCGCTGTTCTTGCTCCGATGAGTTAGATTGGCACGAGTCAGACGCCTGCACCGCCAGCACCAGGCACGCCAGCACCTGGAACAACCACATGCTCAGGAACTGAAGGCTTTCAACCGAAGCCTGGCCATGAAAACTATTCAAATTATACTCACCAACACAACCAGGGCGAGGTTCTTCATTCTGGTAGTTTGAAAGAAGTTAGCAGCTCAGTAACAATCAGAAGACGAATGCTGGTTCTGCAAGCAGCTCACGAACTTATATACTGCAAAAGTCGATGTTTGTGACATGTGGTGTTCGATCGCTTCATTGTACTTAAATTTATGTATTGTAGAACATATGGGCATTTGTTACCTGAAATAAAGGATTAAATTGAATTAATTATTTTGGATTAATTAAATAAGTATTGACACAATTGCCACATACTGTATCAAGCCAGTTACACTACTGAAACAATATTGTAATGTGTTTGTTAAACTAATCATTGTTCAGAAGTCGGGAACTACAATATCACTTGCAATAACAAGCCCACACTATTTGCTCGTAAGGCAGGTGGTGTGAAGGACAAGCACGGACAAGGTGACCGTTAGTAGTAGCTCGGCACAAGGTTGGATATCGCGTGACTTTTGTTTCCACATTGCCCGGGTAGCACATTGGCCCCTCACCCTGCGTGCCTATACATCAAAAACATCTGATGGACTTCGTTGACCGATCATTAACTCTCTTGAGATTGTGTCAAGCCCGAGAGGGGAACTTGCGGAACAAATCTGCAGCGACTACCAGAAATTGTTTGTATGCTGCGCCTCCTGCTTGACCGCCATATCCTATTCGTCCGTGCGCGTATCTCCGCGTCTTGCGGCATCTGCTGACTGACGCAGAGGCGTCAGTAGTTTGCTTCATGAACTTCAGAAGCTACTCAAATTAATCTGCCTGCCTTTGCCCAACTAAGTCGCGGTCGGCTTCCAGACTAACTGGTTGCAGCTGGATACCAGTATTTGACATGGAGTGGTTGCCTGACCGACCTACAAGACCCAGTCAGGGCCACCTGCTCTGCTCCGCTTAGTCCAGATAAAACTTTACAAATCTTCAGGATGGTGTAGCACAGAAACGAAAATGTAGTTAGTCCTGTGCTTAAACTATATTTTTAACGGACTTTAAACAAGGAAGAGGTGTAGTAACTCATAGCTTTTTAGTGGGTCTACCGGTTTTGATGATTATTTATATTCGAAAGTTGGTGGTTGTCACGCGGTCCCTCAAACTCAAAGCATTTATTTCAATTAAACCCTTTACAGGCACTTTTGAATTGTCAAGTCGAAAGAGGTGAAGCTATCTGCACGTTTCAAAGCGTAGATCTCTATGGAGAAGAACGTGCAAGAAACTCCACGGACACTCTTTTAAATCAATAAATTGTTACAGTGTCAAGTCGTGGATACATTGTTCTTCTTGATATTATTCCTATATTTGAGAACGACGTAGAAAGACGTGTATGATACCGGTATCCAGAGTGAAAGGAACAATCCAAAGTACACATAATTAAAATAAACCGTGGCAGCTGAGAGAGATGACTCGTCCCAGCTGATGGAGCCAAATGATGAATGAAACACATACGCCACCATCAGAGCGACTCTCAACCGCCAGGGCACATTCCAGTCAGACATACATCTCTACTAATATTATAAAGCTGAAGAGTTTGTTTGTTTGTTTGTTTGAACGCGCTAATCTCAGGAACTACTGGTTCGAATTGAAAAATTCTTTTTGGGTTGAATAGATCATTTATCGAGGAAGGCTTTAGGCTATATCATCACGCTTAAGCCAATAGGAGCGGAGCAGCGATAAATAATATTTTAAAATCGGGGATTCCACGGGGACGAAGTCGCGGACAGCAGCTAGTAAATAATATAGTATAAGGTACATAGTAACTACTCATACGTGAGCCGTTAATGCATGATGTTATAAAATGCTAAAAATATCAATGTCTATACAATAAAAAAAACGGCATTTAAGGACTAATTTTACTATCTACTTAACAACTGTGCCTACCACATTTTATACAAATTAATGTTTACGAACGGTTCATTGACTGCGACTTTATTCATATTTCAATCACGTTTATAAAAGGTTCGGTTTTGGCAAAAAGAACATGTTTCGGCCGGACTGTACTAACGGCCCAAGATCCTAGGTTCTCCAGACCTTACTTATTTTCTCAGTAATAAAATGTGTGGGACAGACTAGTAGTAGATAGTGTGTGCTCCGAACGTACGAGACGGCAATTTGTTTCATGATAATGCTAGTTTACCAGAAAGAAAGGTGGAAGTCATCGGAAACACAAATTGGAATGCGTTTTAACGTTTTGTATGCAATACTAGCAGCCTCCCGCGGTTTCACCTGCGTAGTTCCCATCCCTGTGGGAATACGGGGATAAAATATAGCTAATGTTACTCGCTATAATTTGTGTAAGTTTCGCCGGAAGTCGCTGCTGGCTTCTTCCGCAAGTTCCTCTCTCGGGCGCGACACAATTTCAAGACTGAGATGATGATCTGCCAGCGAAGTCCATCAGGGCCTCAAGTCTGCTATTACAATAGTCTCAGAATGGTCTATCATTGATTTCATAATGGTTGATTTTTACAAGTTTGGTAATCTACTAATATAAAAGCGTCACTATGACTTTCCAAAGGTCAACCACTGACACTCCATTGAAAGAAATGGCATAGAATGGTAATCTCATACATAATGACAAATGAATGACAGACTATATATACTAAAATTTTGACACTTCCTTTGATCAGTGCCCTACCATTAGAACGTAAGAACGTCATTGTGCAGTCATTGCTTTTAATAGCTCGGTTATCAAAAAGTATTAAGAGACCATTGACCGACCAATGATCGACCATTATGAATTTAGCAGATTACGAACTTTTAGCAAAATGACAATGGGATCGTGTTGGAATGACAAATTTATAAAAATTGACTTGGGGGTTGTGATGTATTGGCATGCAGGGTGAGATCCCGGGACATGTACAAAAACCACGAGACATCCAACCTTGTGACAACTACCCACGGTCACCTTGTCCGTACTTGTCCTTCACACCACCTGCCTTCCGAGCACATACTGTGTGTTATTGCAAGTGATATTGTAGTTCCCGACTTCTGAACAATGATTAGTTTTACAATCACAAACACATATCATAATATTGTTTCAGTAGTGTAATGGGCTCGATACAATATGTGCCAATTGTGTCAATAGTTATTTAATTAATCCAAATGAATTAATTCAATTAAATCCTTTATTTGAGGCAATAAATGCCCATATGTTGTACAATTCATATGTATGTAGGCACAACGGAGCGATCGAACACCACATGTCACAAACATCGACTTTTGCAGTATATAAGTTCGTGAGCTGCTTGCAGAACCAGCATTCGTCTTCTGATTGTTACTGAGCTGCTAACTTCTTTCAAACTACCAGAATGAAGAACCTCGCCCTGGTTGTGTTGGTGAGTATAATTTGAATAGTTTTCATGGCCAGGCTTCGGTTGAAAGCCTTCAGTTCCTGAGCATGTGGTTGTTCCAGGTGCTGGCGTGCCTGGTGCTGGCGGTGCAGGCGTCTGACTCGTGCCAATCTAACTCATCGGAGCAAGAACAGCGGAAATGCTCGAAAGAGTTCAAAGACATGGTGAAATGTTGGAAAGACAAGGAAAGCAAATGTTCTAATTTAGAGCAATACGTTTGCGCATTTGTGTCTTGTAGGAACATCAGATGCGATCACTAACCGTGCTAGGAGCTGGTGCAATAGTTCACTTATTTTTTATAAATGTTTGCTATGTGCGTTTATATGTATATTAAATCTTAAAGAGTAAAATAATCATAAGAGAAAAGGATAGGTGACGTTAGTATTTACTTGGAGCAATAATCATTCCGCGCAGTAAGTAAGTATTTAAAGTCGGCCCAGTGGAGGAGACGGAGTATTACTCCACCGGGATCTCATCACCACAGACGCAGAATGACGCCAATACTGGAACAAGATCTGTCCTGGATTGAGCTGTCTCGTCGTCAGACAGACAAGCGTGATGTCCTCAGCTCAGCATCATCACCAGCCTGTCACCGCCTGCCCCACGACTGAGTCAGCTGCCACCACTCTGCGAGGATCCTAGCTCAGCATTCCAATCCAATGTCATTTATAGAGTACCTACAACATTATGTAATTGATTCATAATCATGATCGTCTATCTTCTCGTATATTATATTTCTTTCTATAAAGTAATTGTATAATTATATATTGTGTGCCCAATACAAGCCTTGTTATTTATTAGTTTCCCGTTACGTAGACACCTATCGGCACGTTAATGATATCCCGTTTGTTCTCTCGAGTGGACCTCCTCATACATGTCGTGTGCCCCGGGCGCGCCTGAAACGCAGACTTAACGCGTCGGCCGCGTCGATCGCCACCCAATTCCAAAACTCAAAGCATTTAATTTCAATTAAACCCTATACAGGCACTTTTGAATTGTCAAGTTGAAAGAGGTGAAGCTATCTGCATGTTCCAAAGCGTAGATCTTTATGGAGAAGAACGTGCAAGAAACTCCACGGACACTCTTTTAAATCATGTTCTGTATTACAAAAACCTTGGTTACATCCTTGGTCCTTCTATAGGTACGTGAGGACAAGCAAAGAAAAATAAAGGAAACTATATAACAATTCAAAGTACCTATAAAGATTAAAACAAGTCAATGGCAGTTAAGAGGTGACCAGTCTCAACCGACGGCGCCCGTTCACGAACATGACGCGTGTATCAGCACCATTCAGCTCAACCATTTGAAGGGAACCGAATGATCCCGTTTGTTCTCTCGAGTGGACCTCCTCATACATGTCGTGTGCCCCGGGCGCGCCTGATGCCCCGACCTTCGGCCTCACCGATCGCCACCCAATTGATACAAATATGTATATAGATTGACTTATTTTGTATATAGCTAATGTTAACCGTGCCGGTTCCTTACTCACTAGTTATTTTGAAACCCCGACGGAAAAACGAAGGGACATCGTAGTTCTTGAACGGATGAACCGATTTCCATTTACAATGAGTTGCTTTTATTTGAAAGATATCTTACTCGAAAGTGTTTTAGCCTATGTTTGTAGCGATTTGAGTCAGCCGTTTAATAGTTAGATAGTTCGAAGAGGGGATGAATAAACGATAGTAAGCGAATATAACTCACTGGGGTATCAATTGACAGGAATTGATTTGCGTACCTTTTCCAAACCTTTTTAACCGACTTCTAAAAAAGGAGGAGGTTCTCAATTCGGATGTTTGTGTTTTTTTTTTAATGTTTGTTCGCGCATAACTCCGTCGCTTGCCAACCGATTTGAAAAATTCTTTTTTTGTTGGAAAGGGTGTACTTCCCAAATGGTCCCATGAAAATTTTATCGAAATCGAACAAGCGGTTTTTTTGTTAATTTCAATAAATGATAGCAAATCTGTCGGGATAGCTGAAATCGCATGTGTGTTTATTGTTTACACCAATTTATACCACGTACGCTGTTATGGGTATGTTTAGCTGGGAGGGACCACTAAAAAGTGAAAAATAAAAAAAACTTTTTACAAAAAAGAAACCGACTTCTAATAAATTGCGGTACCAATTGTAAAAAATAAAACAAGTGACTTATCGGACAAAGGCAATTACAGACCTATATCGTTGGCAACAGTAGTGGCCAAGGTGCTGGATGCTGTGCTTGATTCAGAGCTGGAAAAACATCTCCATATCCATGATGCTCAGTTCGGGTTTCGGCCTGGACTTTCTACTGAAAGCGCCATCCTGAGTCTTAAGCACACTGTCCAGTACTACACTCGGAGGGGTACACCTGTGTATGCATGTTTCCTCGACTTGTCAAAAGCATTTGACCTAGTGTCTTATGACCTGCTGTGGGAAAAGCTTAAGAAAACGGAAGTGCATACGCAGGTGCAACGTCTCTTTCACTATTGGTATGCTAATCAGACAAATAATGTTAGATGGGCAGGCAGCCTCTCTGACATGTACAGGTTGGAGTGCGGAACGAGACAAGGTGGGTTGACGTCTCCAAAGCTCTTTAACCTGTATATAAACGAGCTGATGGTTGAGCTCAGCAGCACGCGCATTGGCTGCTCGATCGACAATGTCTGTATAAATAATATCAGTTATGCTGACGACATGGCGCTGCTGAGCCCAGCCGTCAGTGCGTTGAGGCAGCTCATAAGTATTTGTGAAAATTATGCACAAAAACATGGTCTCTTGTACAACTGCACGAAAAGTGAGTATTTGGTTTTTAAGTCTTCGGGTAAATGCCCAGCTAGCGTGCCTAAAATAAAGCTAAATGGCGTTGAACTTAAGCGAGTAAATCATTTTAAATACTTGGGACACTATGTTACCGAAGATCTTGATGACCAAATGGACATTGAAAGAGAACGCAGGGCACTGGCGGTTAAGAACAATATGCTGGCTCGCAGGTTTGCTCGTTGCAGCGAGCATGTTAAGATCTCACTTTTTAAGGCATACTGCCAAACCTTCTACACGAGCAGCCTGTGGGTTAGTTATACACAGAGATCGCTCAGTGCCCTGCGCGTTCAATATAATAATGGCTTCAGGATGTTGCTGGGGCTGCCCCGTTTCTGTAGTGCATCTGGAATGTTTGCGGAGGCTCGCGTTGATGGTTTTCATGCCATCATACGCAAGAGGACCGCCTCCTTGTTGCGCAGAGTGCGGGGCAGCACTAATAGCATCCTGAAGGTAGTCGCTGACAAAGTCGACTCTATAATAATGCAAGCTTTCATGCGGGTTCTAGTTGGACAGTATAAATTGTATAACTGAACCTGCATAATAAGCAACCTATTTTGTTAATTTCAATAATGTTACTAACATAGTTTTTTAAGAATTTGTACTACTAACTAAATATGGACTTTGTCCGAAATAAACGTTATTATTATTATTATTATTATAAACAAAAAAAAAACCAAAAAGTATAAAATAACTTTAATTTCGGAAGTCGGTGTGTTCAACAACAAAAAAGCAACCAAAAGCACCGAGTTCCGAAATTAAAGTTATTTTATACTTTTTGGTTTTTTTTTGTTTAATAATAATAATAATAATAATAGTTTATTTCAAGTTTCACAGACTCATTAACATTAAAATATTCATGCACACTCAGTCACATTAAATAATCAAATACAGATTTAAATATCAATACTCAAACATGTAGGGAGGAACAATATACACCTGCACATTACCTACGTTCAATGTGTAACCTACAGCAGTGATTAACGTAGGCGCAATCGACCCTATCTGCGAGCGCGGCCAACATGCTATTGGAGCTCCCCCGCACTCGCCGAACCAGCGAAGTACCCCTCTTGCGCATTGTTGCATAAAAACAATCTACGCGCGCCTCCGCAAACATTGTCGAAGCGCTGCAGTAACGGGGGAGACCCAACAACATCCGGAACGCATTGTTAAACTGGACCCGAAGGGCGCTGTACGACCTTTGCGTGTAGTTTGTCCATAGGCTGCATGTGTATAAAACAGTGCAGTAGGCTCTAAAGAGAGTAATTTTCACTTCTGCTGAGCATCGTGCGAACCTACGGATCACCATATTCGCTCTAACCGACAGCGCCCTTCGCTCCCGTTCAATGTCAGCATCATCTTTCAAGTCAGGAGTAACTAAGTGGCCTAGGTACTTGAAACTATGTACTCTTTGTAAGGGTGTGCCATACAGCATAATAGCTGGCATTTCATTCACTTTTCTCTGCCCATGAAAGACCATACACTGACTTTTTTTTACATTATATAATAGTCCGTGATCAGTTGCATAACCCTCACAGATACTCATCAGCTTTCTAAGTCCGCAGACCGAGGCACTAAGCAGCACCATATCGTCCGCGTAGCTGATGTTATTGAAGCAGACGCCATCTATATAACAACCAATATGTTGCTCGCTGAGCGCCTCGATCAGCCCATTAATGTACAAATTAAAAATGGAAGGTGAGCTCAAACCACCCTGCCTCACTCCACATTCCAACCTATACGGTTCCGACAATGTGCCCGCCCACTTGACATGGTTCACCTGGTTCCCGTACCAGTACTTAAAGATGGTAATAAGTTCGTTTGGTACATGAGCTGCTTTCATTTTATCCCAAAGGATATCATAACAGACCAGATCGAAGGCCTTGGAAAAGTCGAGGAAGCAGGCGTACACAGATGTTTTCCTCTCAGTGTAATATTTGACAGCACTCTTCAGACACAAGATTGCAGTTTCCGTGGATAGACCCGGTCGAAATCCGAACTGATTATCATGCAATTTCAAATAATTGTTTAATTGCGTATTCAGAATGCTGTCAAATACTTTCGCAGCTATTGTTGCCAAAGAAATAGGTCTGTAATTAGATATGTCTGACAAATCTCCCGCTTTGTTTTTTACTACTGGCATCACGATAGTCCTCATCATCTCGTTAGGTAGGTAAGAGTGAGATATACAAAAGTTGTATAACATGGCCAGCACTCTGTACATATGGGGCCCAGCATGCTGCACATGCTCCACACTTAATCCGTCATGGCCAGGTGATTTGCCTTTTGAAATAGATTTCACCGCCCTTGATACATCCCTGGCCGTAAACCTAGTATCAAAATATTCTCCACTTAACCCACCCTCGCTCCGCGACGACGATAATGGTACTAACGGTGACCTAACAGTAAAGTTATTTTTAAATTTATCAGCAATGATTTTTAAATCATTCGAACCGTCAACACTCACAGGAAGACCCGGCCGCGTCCCCAAACAATTGGTATTTTTCCAAAAACCGCGGAAATCTTTCACGCTATGCTTAGCAGCGAGAGCATCCATTTTTAGTTGGTCTTGATGGTTTTGACACCATTTTAAACGTGATTTAAATATTTTTCTACTCTCGCACATCTTGGTATACATATCACCATTAGAAGGACTACCGCACAATAGCCATTCCCGAAAGTCCGCCCGAGCCACCCTATGACTGTCACTCACGATTTTATTCCAACCAACAACGATTCGCGGTCTACGCTTAGTCTGCTGACGCCCGCCACCCCCACTCTCCAAAGACGCCTGTGATAATGCAAGCACAATGTCAGAGTACAGTTTATCAATGATCAAGCTGTGAGTAGGGTCATTACAATATCGGTCACTACACTTTTGAAACTCAGTAGGAAAATCAATAAGTTTAAGACGTTTATGACATGCAATTCTATATTGTGCAATAAGGTAATTGGTCTTATCCCCCCACACAATGTCATTATTAGATACACTTGGAATAATTCTAACAGGAGTCAAACACTCCAATTTACATTCACATATAACGGGAAAATGATCTGACCACAATACGTCATAATTAACAAACACGTTGCACACAGCGACAGCTGCAGATTGCGACACAATACAATGATCTAACCAACGCTTCGACCCACACGCTTGATCTATATAAGTAAATGTATCAGAACTTAAACCTAACTCATTTACGTCAATAAGCAACCATTTGAACTCATCACATAAAACAGTCAATTCATTAAAAAATATTTCACCGGGATGAGCATTAAAATCCCCTAAAATAAAAATAGGTTCGTTTTCGTAGTCATTACTAATAGCACTTACAGTTGCCATACAGTCAGTAAACATCGTCAAGTTCTCCGATTTGTTTGTCGGCATATAAACACTCACCACTATACACGAACTAGCAGCCATATTAATGCGAATAGCACACACTCGCGGATTATCACAATTTAACACAGTAACACTAGGAAACACACGGGTATTCCATAAAAGCGCGGTACCGCCGTACGGCCTCCCACGCAGTAAGCCCGCCGTCGTGTCCACAGCTGATGTCCCCTTGCAACTAAATCTGCTATCTATACTATTTAGGTACGCCAATTCTTCCGGAAGCAGCCAGGTTTCCTGCAGTGCTATCAAAACACACTCGTCACACAAACGTCGAATATCGCTCACAGCGCTCTTCACGTTTTTACAATTATAACTAGCAAACTTATAAGTTGTACTATCCATAGTTAGAAGGCAATGGACCGATGACAGCGGATTCTCCGTCGACTTTTCGATGTCTATAATGTACGAAGCGCCTGAAGATAATACCTTCAGGCCATATTTTTTCGTCTAAAAACATAAATACTTTAGACTCGGATACAAAGAACTTGTAGGCCTTGTGATCTAATACTTTTTTCGTATTAATCTTTTCTAAGAACACCGTCTCCTGTGTTTTCATATTTATGTAATCGACAATGTCAGACTCTAATGTATCGTTATGCACATTCGTTATAAAAATAGGTATTTTCTTATCAGCAGCTTTGAAAGATGAAATTGTTGTTTTTGCTTTACCTCTTTCGCCCAAATACCTATACTTTTGCTTCTTCTTCCTTCTATTCACTGTTTGCCAAGTAGCTGTTTCCTTTTCATTATTTATTTGTACGTTAGACTCAAGATGTTGACAAACATTATTTTGAGCCACATTATTATTATTGTTCTCTTGCGTTAGTTGTTCAGGCATCATACTTGAGCCCGCGCAAGACGTCTGTATGACTTGTACTTTCTTGACATTCTCACAGCTGCCCACTTGCATTGCTTCAGCTCCCTCTACTACCAGCACACTCGTGATCGGCAGTGATTCATTTATGTGTTTGGCTGGAGATGAAGGTGTACACTCCATAACTTCCACTTGGCAATTATCAGTAGCTGTCATAGTTGCGGGGCTATTTAGTATATTTTGTTCATTGTTAGGAGACTGTTGGAAGTCCTGCTCATACGAGGAATAATTTTGGCTCAATGTCATTCCTACAGGGCCACTTTCCGTGTTCCAAGCACCCCTTCTCATGTTTACATATCCGGTTGGAGTTGTAAATGGAGGTAACGATGCGTGCTTCAGATTATGTATATCTGCTCGTATGTCCTCAAATTGTTTTATTGTGACATACGAATTCTTGATGTTTTCAATCTCTGAGTTTAACCTTGTCATGTCTTTTAACAGTTTTGTACAATCGAGATGATCGAATAAAATGGGGGGTAGTTTTTCGAGCACTCTCGCCACAAACACTGGAATTACATCAGGATCTGTTCTTTTAAACACACTTATGATGTCATCTAAGTCTCTTTCTTCTTTTCCCTTCCTTTTTCTTATAATCTTCCGTTGATCCGTCGGCAGGGATTCAAATAATAACGACTTTGATTTACAAATTTCACTGCTCGTGAACGCGGATACACAAATTCTTTTTAAAGTTTCTTCGTCAATAACTGATATTTTATTTTGCACATAAGCTAATAGTTCATCAATGACGATATTACAGACGTTACATTTCAACACTTGCGACATTGTTTACAAAGTGCGTCGTCGCACTCAGCGCCGAGCACAACACACGAATACAACCGACATCAACCGCGGCGCGTGAGTGACTGAAGTTTAGAAGTCGGTTTTTTTTTGTAAAAAGTTTTTTTAAAATAAGAAAATACTTACAACATAAATCTAGGTTTAATAAGCGTAGCATGAAACTTAAATTGAGAATTTAAAAACCCCCGACTCAAACACAAAGCAAATTGTAATACTGTGGTAATAGTCTGAATAGGTAAAAGTAAAAAATTATAATATTAAAGTTTAAAAGAAATATTAATATTATAAATGATTTCAATAAAAACAAAAATTAATAGTAAGGTTTATATAAACATGGCGACTGAATACGTTATTTTTTTATTTTATTTTTATTTTATTTAAAAAAGGAACAACAAACAGCTACAATATAAAACACAGAAGACAAAGACAATACAGAAAACATATCACAATATTGTAGCCCACAACGCTGTTCACAGATAGGCAGTAGGATACATAGAAAAAAATCACTAGGGTGACAGATACGTGACAGTTAATAAAATATATTTAACAATCGTGTTTAAGCGTTAATAACAATAAAAGTAAATAATACATCAAATTTTAATAAATAGATAGAAAGAAAATAAACATTCATGAGAGCTCCTTAAGTACAAGACGTTATGTTAGACTTTCTCTTTATAATATTGTAATAGGTATACATATACTTAGTAAGTTTAGTATACCAACATTCCTGTCAGTCAGGATTTTATTACTAAACTCGTTGTCTTAAGTATATTTATTTTTTTCTATACGTGGCCCCAAGTCTGCTATTACAATAGTGTCAGAATGGTCTATCATTGATTTCATAACGGTTCATTTTTACAAGTTTGGTAATCTACTAATATAAAAGCGTCACTATGACTTTCCAGTGGTCAACCACTGACACTCCATTGAAATAAATGGCATAGAATGGTAATCTCGTACATAATGATAAATGAATGACAGACTTAGGCGGTAATCTGCTAAAATTTTGAAAGTTCCTTTTATCAGTGATCTACCATTAGAATGTCATTGAGTAGTTATTGCTTTTAATAGCTCGGTTATCAAAAAGTATTACGAGGCCATTGGCCGACCAATGATCGACCATTATGAATTTAGCAGATGACGAACTTTTAGCAAAATGATTACTTATAGGATCGTGTTGGAATGACAAATTTATGAAAATAGCAGACTTGCGCCCTGTGCGTTGTGTAAATGCATAGATTGTCTTTGTGTAAATGTTACCCGTAAGTGGGGTACATACATGTGTCATGGATGGAGTACATAAACTAAATGCTGATTGGTACTTACCTATTTTATTGTTCCGGACAAGTAGTTTCACGATAAGTGTAGTACGTTGCACTTTGAGTTTTTGTGCAACGGTTAACTTATCACTTGTGGACATGCAACTGGCGTCCTACAGCCGACAGCTTGCCGTATTGTCGGTATCATACACCAAGCCACATAAACGCGGGCACTGCTTTGTACCAGATATTCATAAAGATGCCTCATAATGCAGCACATATAAGTCTTCTACTAAGGATTCATAAAATGCGTCTTGTATCATTCATTTTTTGATGATACAATTAACTAAATATTAGAAAATCATAGACTTATGTTTATGGCGTGTCTCTGGGGCTAAACAAGTAGTTAACCCGGGCTAACTTGCCTGCACTTGAAATAGCGCTGTGCAAAACCAGTCTCATAAGCTCAAACTAACCATCTGGGCTAACTAGTACCTAACTTTGCTTATATTAGCGCTAGCGGCGCGAACTGGAGAACACGATACCCTTTGGTAAGACTAGTATCAGATTTCCTGGTTTTTGGGCCGTGCCGGACGAAGCCTTCTGCAAGTTTGCTAAACCTAAAATCTTTGTGAAATGAAAACAAACATATCAAATTGCATTCAGTCTAAAAGTATCGGGAGTTATTTTGTATAGCTCTTAATTCAATTTTATTGTAATACTAGCTTCTGCCCGCGACTTTGTCCGCGTGGAATAGTTACTTCACCCCCGATTTTAAAACTCTCAGCCCGATTTAAAATTGACAGTTTCATACAAACGTTCATCCCCTATTTTATCCCCTTGGGGGTAGAATTAATCAAAATCGTTTCATAGCGGATGCCTACGTCATAACATCTACCTTTTTTTTTTCTGGATGGGAAATCATCAAATGACTTCTCCCGCTCTGGGCGGAGCGGAAGGGAGTGTCAGACTCTTACTGACTAAAACCCACCCGTGATCCTTCTTGTGCCCTTTGCGTTCCAGGGCTGCGGTGACTCTTTCGAACAAAATCCGCAACCCTAGCAGGCACTGACCCTATGGGGCCCCGTCTACGTTGCTGACGGCTCTTTGAGGCGCGCGTGGAACACGACGCGCCGTCGACTCGGGCCTGGTTGCTATCGGACGGCGAGCCACCCATATCTCGCCATCCGCAGGCCCGCGCCTACGGGTGGCCGCCGTGCCGCCCGGGGCGTCTTCTTCTGTTGCGGCGGCTGGGGCGTGAGGTTTCCCTCTCACGCACGCGTTCCGCCTCCTCCTTCGCTAGCATTACTGCTTCACAGAAGGAGGCGATCGCTTCCCATGCCTCCTCGCTCCGGACCATGGCTTGAACCAGGGCCGGACGCGAGAGGTCGCCGCCGCCGATCGCCTCGACGAGGACACGGCGGTGCTCCGCCCAAGCAGGGCAGACCTCCACCGTATGCTCCACCGTGTCCTCCGGGCGATCCACACAGTGATGACACCCGGACGTGTCCTCCCGCTGGATCCGACACAGGTACCTCCCGAAACAGCCGCGTCCGGTGAGCACCTGCGTCAGGTGGAAGGTGAGGACGCCGTGACGTCTCTCCAGCCACGCCTCAAAGAGGGGACTTATCGCCGCAATAGTGGCGTGCCCAGTCATAACATCTACCTGCATGCCAAATTTCAGCCCGATCCGTTCAGTGGTTTGGGCTGTGCATTGATAGATCACTATGTGTGTCTGTGTGTGTGAAATATGTACAACTTACAACAAAAATATAAATGAAAGTAAAGCTGAAATGCCTGCGCAAAATTATATTATAATAACCTATACCTACTTTACTTAAAAATAAATACCTATAACTACGTATAACTAATTAATAAAATAACTACTAATTAATAAAAGTTCTACGCTTTTACCTACTTAATACTAAAAAAACAGAACATAAATTAGCCAAAACTAACCTATAGGTATCTAAAAATCTATGCTCCTACTTCTACTACTACTACTACTTCACCTAAAAAGAAATAAAATTGAAACTATTAATAATTTGTAATTTGAACGAATTATTAGTAAGTACCTATTTTAAATAACAACAAAATAAATTCAAATAAACTATTTAAAGACTAAAAGTCGCGCTGATAAGCACGGTTTGTTAATACCTATCAATCATTGTCTGTCAATAAGGTCGAACGCTCTGAACGCATCAGCAGCCGAATATTGAATGACGCCCGCGCGTTGTGTTTAATGTGACCACTCGCAGTTCAGCACACTAAGGCTGGTTACTGCTTAACCGGGCAATCCTGTGGTGGCCTCAAATGAATTTAAGGCCCCCAGCCACGGACCTCCCGCCTTTTTATACCCTACCGCCGCGACCCGCGTCGAGCGCGCCAACCGTTACACAAAAATAATCCTTACAGCATGATTCAGTATTAAAGCGCAACGGCGCGATGGCTTATCATTGTAATTATATATGTATAAGTTTGGTGTTTCTATACCGATTTTTATGATTCTTTTTTTTATTGAATAGGTAATAATGTAAAAATTTTTAAATTAGGGATGAGTGAGAGTATTATAAACGTAAGAGTAAACAAATATAATGCTCCTGCTTGACCGCCATATCCTATTCGTCCGTGCGCGTATCTCCGCGTCTTGCGGCATCTGCTGACTGAAGCAGAGGCGTCAGTAGGTAGTTTGCTTTATGAACTTCAGCTGCTCAAATCAATCTGCCTGCCTTTCCCCAACTATGTATATGTATGTATGTAACTATGACATGGAGCGGTTGCCTGACCGACCTACAAGACCCAGTCAGAGCCACCTGCTCTGCTCCGCTTAGTCCAGATAAAACTTTACAAATCTTCAGGATGGTGTAGCACAGAAACGAAAATGTAGTTAGTCCTGTGCTTAAACTATATTTTTAACGGACTTTAAACAAGGAAGAGGTGTAGTTACTCATAGCTTTTTAGTGGGTCTACCGGTTTTGATGATTATTTATATTCGAAAGTTGGTGGTTGTCACGCGGTCCCTCAAACTCAAAGCATTTATTTCAATTAAACCCTTTACAGGCACTTTTGAATTGTCAAGTCGAAAGAGGTGAAGCTATCTACACGTTCCAAAGCGTAGATCTCTATGGAGAAGAACGTGCAAGAAACTCCACGGACACTCTTTTAAATCAATAAATTGTTACAGTGTCAAGTCGTGGATACATTGTTCTTCTTGATATTATTCCTATATTTGAGAACGACGTAGAAAGACGTGTATGATACCGGTATCCAGAGTGAAAGGAACAATCCAAAGTACACATAATTAAAATAAACCGTGGCAGCTGAGAGAGATGACTCGTCCCAGCTGATGGAGCCAAATGATGAATGAAACACATACGCCACCATCAGAGCGACTCTCAACCGCCAGGGCACATTCCAGTCAGACATACATCTATACTAATATTATAAAGCTGAAGAGTTTGTTTGTTTGTTTGTTTGAACGCGCTAATCTCAGGAACTACTGGTTCGAATTGAAAAATTCTTTTTGGGTTGAATAGATCATTTATCGAGGAAGGCTTTAGGCTATATCATCACGCTTAAGCCAATAGGAGCGGAGCAGCGATAAATAATATTTTAAAATCGGGGATTCCACGGGGACGAAGTCGCGGACAGCAGCTAGTAAATAATATAGTATAAGGTACATAGTAACTACTCATACGTGAGCCGTTAATGCATGATGTTATAAAATGCTAAAAATATCAATGTCTATACAATAAAAAAAACGGCATTTAAGGACTAATTTTACTATCTACTTAACAACTGTGCCTACCACATTTTATACAAATTAATGTTTACGAACGGTTCATTGACTGCGACTTTATTCATATTTCAATCACGTTTATAAAAGGTTCGGTTTTGGCAAAAAGAACATGTTTCGGCCGGACTGTACTAACGGCCCAAGATCCTAGGTTCTCCAGACCTTACTTATTTTCTCAGTAATAAAATGTGTGGGACAGACTAGTAGTAGATAGTGTGTGCTCCGAACGTACGAGACGGCAATTTGTTTCATGATAATGCTAGTTTACCAGAAAGAAAGGTGGAAGTCATCGGAAACACAAATTGGAATGCGTTTTAACGTTTTGTATGCAATACTAGCAGCCTCCCGCGGTTTCACCTGCGTAGTTCCCATCCCTGTGGGAATACGGGGATAAAATATAGCTAATGTTACTCGCTATAATTTGTGTAAGTTTCGCCGGAAGTCGCTGCTGGCTTCTTCCGCAAGTTCCTCTCTCGGGCGCGACACAATTTCAAGACTGAGATGATGATCTGCCAGCGAAGTCCATCAGGGCCTCAAGTCTGCTATTACAATAGTCTCAGAATGGTCTATCATTGATTTCATAATGGTTGATTTTTACAAGTTTGGTAATCTACTAATATAAAAGCGTCACTATGACTTTCCAAAGGTCAACCACTGACACTCCATTGAAAGAAATGGCATAGAATGGTAATCTCATACATAATGACAAATGAATGACAGACGTATGCGGTAATCTACTAAAATTTTGACACTTCCTTTGATCAGTGCCCTACCATTAGAACGTAAGAACGTCATTGTGCAGTCATTGCTTTTAATAGCTCGGTTATCAAAAAGTATTAAGAGACCATTGGCCGACCAATGATCGACCATTATGAATTTAGCAGATTACGAACTTTTAGCAAAATGACAATGGGATCGTGTTGGAATGACAAATTTATAAAAATTGACTTGGGGTTTGTGATGTATTGGCATGCAGGGTGAGATCCCGGGACATGTACAAAAACCACGAGACATCCAACCTTGTGACAACTACCCACGGTCACCTTGTCCGTACTTGTCCTTCACACCACCTGCCTTCCGAGCACATACTGTGTGTTATTGCAAGTGATATTGTAGTTCCCGACTTCTGAACAATGATTAGTTTTACAATCACAAACACATATCATAATATTGTTTCAGTAGTGTAATGGGCTCGATACAATATGTGCCAATTGTGTCAATAGTTATTTAATTAATCCAAATGAATTAATTCAATTAAATCCTTTATTTGAGGCAATAAATGCCCATATGTTGTACAATTCATATGTATGTAGGCACAACGGAGCGATCGAACACCACATGTCACAAACATCGACTTTTGCAGTATATAAGTTCGTGAGCTGCTTGCAGAACCAGCATTCGTCTTCTGATTGTTACTGAGCTGCTAACTTCTTTCAAACTACCAGAATGAAGAACCTCGCCCTGGTTGTGTTGGTGAGTATAATTTGAATAGTTTTCATGGCCAGGCTTCGGTTGAAAGCCTTCAGTTCCTGAGCATGTGGTTGTTCCAGGTGCTGGCGTGCCTGGTGCTGGCGGTGCAGGCGTCTGACTCGTGCCAATCTAACTCATCGGAGCAAGAACAGCGGAAATGCTCGAAAGAGTTCAAAGACATGGTGAAATGTTGGAAAGACAAGGAAAGCAAATGTTGTAATTTAGAGCAATACGTTTGCGCATTTGTGTCTTGTAGGAACATCAGATGCGATCACTAACCGTGCTAGGGGCCGGTGCAATAGTTCACTTATTTTCTATAAATGTTTGCCATGTGCGTTTATATATTAAATCTTAAAGAGTAAAATAATCATAAGAGAAAAGGATAGGTAATTTTAGTATTTACTTGGAGCAGTAATCATTCCGCGCAGTAAGTAAGTATTTAAAGTCGGCCCAGTGGAGGAGACGGAGTATTACTCCACCGGGATCTCATCACCACAGACGCAGAATGACGCCAATACTGGAACAAGATCTGTCCTGGATTGAGCTGTCTCGTCGTCAGACAGACAAGCGTGATGTCCTCAGCTCAGCATCATCACCAGCCTGTCACCGCCTGCCCCACGACTGAGTCAGCTGCCACCACTCTGCGAGGATCCTAGCTCAGCATTCCAATCCAATGTCATTTATAGAGTACCTACAACATGTAATTGATTCATAATCATTATCGTCTATCTTCTCGTATATTATATTTCTTTCTATAAAGTAATTGTATAATTATATATTGTGTGCCCAATACAAGCCTTGTTATTTATTAGTTTCCCGTTACGTAGACACCTATCGGCACGTTAATGATATCCCGTTTGTTCTCTCGAGTGGACCTCCTCATACATGTCGTGTGCCCCGGGCGCGCCTGAAACGCAGACTTAACGCGTCGGCCGCGTCGATCGCCACCCAATTCCAAAACTCAAAGCATTTAATTTCAATTAAACCCTATACAGGCACTTTTGAATTGTCAAGTTGAAAGAGGTGAAGCTATCTGCATGTTCCAAAGCGTAGATCTTTATGGAGAAGAACGTGCAAGAAACTCCACGGACACTCTTTTAAATCATGTTCTGTATTACAAAAACCTTGGTTACATCCTTGGTCCTTCTATAGGTACGTGAGGACAATAATGCAAAGAAAAATAAAGGAAACTATATAACAATTCAAAGTACCTATAAAGATTAAAACAAGTCAATGGCAGTTAAGAGGTGACCAGTCTCAACCGACGGCGCCCGTTCACGAACATGACGCGTGTATCAGCACCATTCAGCTCAACCATTTGAAGGGAACCGAATGATCCCGTTTGTTCTCTCGAGTGGACCTCCTCATACATGTCGTGTGCCCCGGGCGCGCCTGATGCCCCGACCTTCGGCCTCACCGATCGCCACCCAATTGATACAAATATGTATATAGATTGACTTATTTTGTATATAGCTAATGTTAACCGTGCCGGTTCCTTACTCACTAGTTATTTTGAAACCCCGACGGAAAAACGAAGGGACATCGTAGTTCTTGAACGGATGAACCGATTTCCATTTACAATGAGTTGCTTTTATTTGAAAGATATCTTACTCGAAAGTGTTTTAGCCTATGTTTGTAGCGATTTGAGTCAGCCGTTTAATAGTTAAGGGAGTTCGAAGAGGGGATGAATAAACGATAGTAAGCGAATATAACTCACTGGGGTATCAATTGACAGGAATTGATTTGCGTACCTTTTCCAAACCTTTTAAAATAAGAAAATACTTAAAACATAAATCTAGGTTTAATAAGCGTAGCATGAAACTTAAATTGAGAATTTAAAAACCCCCGACTCAAACACAAAGCAAATTGTAATACTGTGGTAATAGTCTGAATAGGTAAAAGTAAAAAATTATAATATTAAAGTTTAAAAAGAAATATTAATATTATAAATGTATTCAATAAAAACAAAAATTAATAGTAAGGTTTATATAAACATGGCGACTGGATACGTTATATTAGACTTTCTCTTTATAATATTGTAATAGGTATACATATACTTAGTAAGTTTAGTATACATACCAACATTCCTGTCAGTCAGGAATTTTATACTAAACTCGTTGTCTTAAGTATATTTATTTTTTTTCTATACGGGGCCCTTTTTTTTTTTTTTTTTTTTTTCCGGATGGGAAATCATCAAATGACTTCTCCCGCTCTGGGCGGAGCGGAAGGGAGTGTCAGACTCTTACTGACTAAAACCCACCCATGATCCTTCTTGTGCCCTTTGCGTTCCAGGGCTGCGGTGACTCTTTCGAACAAATTCCGCAACCCTAGCAGGCACTGACCCTATGGGGCCCCGTCTTCTTTGCTGACGGCTCTTTGAGGCGCGCGTGGAACACGACGCGCCGTCGACTCGGGCCTGGTTGCTATCGGACGGCGAGCTACCCATAGCTCGCCATCCGCAGGCCCGCGCCTACGGTGGCCGGGAATCGCCCTGCGTTTCCCGACGCCCGGGGCGTCTTCTTCTGTTGCGGCGGCTGGAGCGAGGGGCTTCCCTCTCTCGCACGCGCTCCGCCTCCTCCTTCGCTAGCATTACTGCTTCGCAGAAGGAGGCGACCGCTTCCCATGCCTCCTCGCTCCGGACCATGGCCCGAACCAGGGCCGGACGCGAGAGGTCGCCGCCGCCGATCGCCTCGACGAGGACACGGCGGTGCTCCGCCCAAGCAGGGCAGACCTCCACCGTATGCTCCACCGTGTCCTCCGGACGATCCACACAGTGATGACACCCGGACGTGTCCTCCCGCTGGATCCGACACAGGTACCTCCCGAAACAGCCGTGTCCGGTGAGCACCTGCGTCAGGTGGAAGGTGAGGACGCCGTGACGTCTCTCCAGCCACGCCTCAAAGAGGGGACTTATCGCCACAATAGTGGCGTGCCCAGCACTGGGTTGCGATAGTCGCTGTCTCCAAACCTCCGTGAGATCCCGCCGGAGCTCCGTCCGCTGCGCAGCAATTTGCCGCGGCAGCAGTGTTTCACCCCGGCTTAGCGCCTCCACGCGCAGCACGTAAACGTGCGCGAGGGCTCTCGCCTCCAGATCCCACGGCAGCAATCCGGCAAGGAGATTCGCCGCCTCGCCAGAGACCGTGCGGTATCCACGGACTAGCCGAATGGCCATGACCCTCTGGGCCGAGACCAGGTGGCGCGCTGGCAGTCGTCTTAGCGACAGCGCCCACACTGGGGCCCCGTAAAGGGCCATGGACCGCACGATCCCCGCGTACAGCCTCCGGCAGGAGGCGTTTGGTCCCCCCAGATTGGGCAAGAGCCGCTTGAAGGCAGCCCCAGCCCGCCCCAGTTTGGGTGCCAAACGTCGGAAATGCTCCGCGAAGTTCCACCGGCTATCGAGGACGAGGCCCAGGTACCTCATCGTTGACCCGACGCCGATGTGAACCCCTCCTACCGTTACCTGGGTTCCCGGTGGTGGCCGGTTCCGAGGGCCATGAAAACACATGGCCTCGGACTTGTGTAGGGCCACCTCGAGACCCAGTTGCCGGATTCTGTCAACGACTATCGCAACCCCGCGTGTCATTAACTCAGCCGCCGCCTGGTGCGACCCCCCTTGCGCTAAAACCAGCGTGTCGTCAGCGTAGCAGACAACGCTGACGCCGCGAGGGAGGTCGGCGCGCAGCACCCAGTCGTAGCCGATGTTCCACAGGGGCGGCCCCAGAACCGAACCCTGTGGAACACCGCACGACATCTCTCGCCGGTTCCACTCTCCCCGGTGACCGGGGTAGATGACGGCTCTATCCGTCAGGTAGTCCTCGACCACGCGACGGAGGTAGGTTGGCACCCGGTGATACCGGAGTGCCTCCCTGATGCAACTCCAGGGCAGGGAATTAAAGGCGTTGGCGATGTCAAGGGACACCGCCACGACCACCCCACCCCGGGAAATCGCCTCCCCCGTCGTGAGGGCTCTCACGCGCATGATGGCGTCCACCGTCGAGCGCCCCATGCGGAAACCAAACTGATTCTCCGCCAGATCCGGCCCAGCTCTCACCAAGTGCTTGACGAGGCGGTTTGCAATTACTCTTTCAAAGAGCTTGCCCACCTCGTCAAGCAGCACGATGGGCCGGTATGCGGACGGAGAGTCCGCAGGGCGCCCTGGCTTCGCAATGAGGACCAGTTTCCCCGTCTTCCAGCGACGTGGGAACTGGCCCCTCTCCATGCACGCGCTTAGGAGCCCACGTAGTCGAGGCCCGAGAGCCTCCGAGGCCAGGACCCAGGCTTTCCCAGGTAAGCCATCGGGTCCTGGGGCGGTGTTTCTGGCCTTGAGCCTATTCACCGCCGCTCTCAGGTCTACCTCGGTCACCTCCGGAGTATCGTCGTCGTCGGTGTGGTCCGCATCGGGCACCGCGGGTGGCGGAGCCATGGGCGGGGGAGCATGGTCCCCTCGCAACGGGAACAGAGCGCTCACCACGTCCTCTACTAGCTGGGGCCGGAGACTCTGCGTCAACGGGGGGGCCCAGGTGCGGAGTTTGTTCCGCACCATTTTGTAGGGCCTTCCCCACGGGTCCCCGTCCAGAGACTCCAGCAGCTCTCTGCGAGCCAGATCCCTGGCCCGCAAGATCCCCGCTTGGAGGGCGGTCTTCGCCGCTCTGTACTCCTCGTACAGCTCCGCCTCCCTGGCCTGCGCATTCGGAGGGCGAATGCGAAGCCGGCGATGCCTGGTGTACGGGCGACGCGCAGCAACGCACGCTTCTCTCAGCGTCGTCAGCTCGCGCGACCACCAGTACACCTGACGGCGGGCGCGTCCTGGCCGGACCCGGGGCATTGCCACGTCGCATATACCCGACATGGTCTCCCGGAACCACTCCGCCTCATCGTTGATGTCCGCAGGCCTGTCCGGTGGTGACACCCAGGCCTGCACGATCGAGGCTTCCAGGAGAAGCTCCCGGTCCAGCTGCTTCAGCGCCCACCGCGGACCACTCGGGGTCTGTCGGACTGGCGCGCTTGAGGTCTGGGCGGAGACGTCGAACCGGATATACCGGTGGTCGGAATAGGTCTCCACCTCCTCCACAACACGCCAGTCGACGACACGTGGCGACAGAGCGGGGCTGGCGAACGAGATGTCCACCACGGAGTCACCCCGCATCCGCACACACGTGGGGACAGAACCCCGATTAAGGACGACCAGGCCTGTCTCCAAGGCCCAGTCCTCCACCATCCTTCCCCGTACGTTCGTATAACGGGAACCCCAAGCCAAGTTCTTGGCATTGAAGTCCCCGAGAACAAACACGGGGAGGGGACGATACCCGACGACGACGTTACGCAACTCTCCAAGGGAGTTGTGGAACTCGGCGAGAGTTCGATTCGGGGAGAAGTAGACTCCTACCACTACAATCTCCCCGAACCGTGCTGCTACGCACCCCTGTCCTCTCCTAACACCCTCGAGGGACGGGGTACCGGCAGCGGCCGACGAAATTAGGGCCACTGAGCCGTCTAGGTCCTTCACCCAGTCCTCCCTGGGCGGGACGTAGTACGGCTCAGCGACTACGGCGACATTAATCAACCACTGCGCCATGCTCTGGAGCAATAGGTCCTGAGCAGCGGCGCAGTGGTTGATGTTCGCCTGGAGGAGGCGTAATGGAGCCGTTATTGGCATTCCATTACGGCCTCCTCCCGGGCCTCCTGTGGGGCCGCGGCATTCGCAGCGGCGGCGACAGATGCGGCGACGGAGACGGCGGTGGAGGGCTTCTTGCCCCCGGAATTGGCGGGTGGAGCGCAGGCTTTGCCCCCAGCCCAGTGTTCGGCCGGCTTGCCAGCTGCCGCACATGCAACGCAGTGCGGCGTGGCGCTACACGAGCCGGCCTTGTGACCTGGTTGACCACAGCGGAAGCACAGTTCGCTGCGGTCAACCTCTGAGGTGCAGAGAGCTCCCGTATGGTTGCCGACTTGGCAACGGAAGCACCTCAGAGGTCTGGGTTCCAGCAGTTTGACCTGCGCGGATACCCATCCCACCAGAAGCCTTCGGCCCTCCGAGATCTTCTTGGCCGCCGTCACCGGGCAGCTTACCACTACGGTTCGCATGCCCGTGAAGTCAGGACGTATGGTGCCTGCCTTGACTTGCTCGGCAGAGCACTCTCCCGTCCTGACCACGGCGGCCACAACCTCCTCCTCCGTGACGGAGTCGTCCAGGCCCAAAATGCGCATATCCACACACTTTGTGGGCCTGGACACTCGGGCATCTTCCGCATTCAAGGACGCCCTGAGCCTTTCGGCCAGAGCGTCGGCGGTCGGGCCGCTGGCTGCCCCAGGGACCTCCAACATCCGGGCACCAGTCATGGTGACCCTTAGCCGGAGGCCCCCGACGATGCCGAGCTCCTGGAGGCTAACCGTCTCCTTCGCCTTCGCAAGCACGTCGCTATACGTCACGCCCCTCTTGACCGCGTCCGGCTGTAGTGTGAGCACTACAGCTGCGGTCTTCGGGGCGCGGAGCATATTCGCGACGCGTCGCTCCTTCTGTCGCCGTCTTCTCTCCCTCCTTTTGGCCGCCCTGGCTGCCTTGCCCGCCTTCTTTTTCTCCCCGGCCACTTGCCATCCGGCTTCGGCAGGGGGGTTAGAAGGCGAGTTCGAAGGTGTGGGCTGCTGCACCACCCGCGCTGGAGCTTGCGCCGCCTGCGCAGCCGCTCCACCCTTCTTCTGCTTGGCCGGAACCGGTTTTCCCGGTGCCGGCTTAGCAGGTGCCGACTTTGCTGGCCCGGCCCCTCCCTTGGTTTGACCGGGCAAATTCGGCTTGGCAGCCACGGCAGCCGCGTATGAGCCCGCCTTCTGGCCGGAGGCCTTCGGGTTCGCCGCTAGCGGAGGGCGCAAGACGATGCCCTCCAGGACGGAAAACCGTTCCCGGAAGGCGGCCAGCTCCTGCCGCACCAGTTCCAGCACCTGGTTCTCGGCCGGCATGGGCTGGCTTTGCCCCTTCTTGCGCCCTCCTTGAGGCGGCCCCTGAGAGCTGGCTCCTCGGAGCTCGGCCAGGTCCGCTCGGAGCTTCCCGTTTTCCTTTCGGAGAAGCTCCGTGGCGGCAGCCAAGCGGGCGACCTCCGCCCGCAGTTTGGACGTTGCGTCCGACTGCGGTGCGCGGTAATTGGCCTCCGCTGCTGCCAAGATGGAGGTCGCCGCCGCGCTTATGGCTCTGGTTTTGGACGCATGCGTCCTCTTCAGGGCCACGTCGCGGACCGCGGCCTCCACAGCCTTGAGGAACCTGGCCTTGCTTTCCGCGTCTCCAGCGGTGGCCAGCTCATCCGCGGAAGACGCCGCAGGGGATGCCAGCTGGTCAGACTCGTCTCCAGGGAGGTGCGCCTCCTCAGCGAGCTTCGCAGTTCGCTGGGCAGCCTCCCCGGAGACGTGTCCCCGCCCCTTGCCACCTACACGGCCCTTTCCTCGTCTGCTGGTTGGGATCTTGCAGGCCGAGGCCAGCTCTCCCTCGGAGGACGACCCCTGGTCATCCTCTGGTCTCGGACGCTTCCGGAGGAACTTCTCCGCAGCCCCCGCAGCCTCCCCACCAGCATTCTCCTCGCTACTTGCGCTTGGTGCGGAGTCGGAATCCGACACCGCACCCTTCCCGCGCTCGAGCGACGGCTTCCTCCAAAGTTTGGAGGGTGGTGCGCCTTGCACCAGCATCTCCTCCATGGGCTTGGAGCCGGAGGGTCCATGGTCTTCATTTGGTGCTGTCATCGTTGTCCGGTTAGCATGCATGTGGTCATCGTTTTTGTCCGAAGGGACAGACTGGAGGCGTTTGTTGCCCACCCCAGAGTACGGAGGGCAGCCCGCCGAAGCGGGGTGGGATTCCCCGACCGCTGAGCAGTCGGGACCCACCTGGGGACTTATTTCACAAAAGCCGGATTCCATATTTTTTCCTTTTAAAGGGTGCGGTCCCTGTTTCTCCGCCCCTTCTCAGGGCCTCTCTCCTCGCCTCTCTACTTGCTCGCTCGCTGCCCTCATAGTCACGTCTGATGATCAGACGCGTACCAGAGAGCAGCGAGCAAGTTTCCTCCAACACAATTGCACACCGTCCGCAAACCCGAACACTGCTCAGATCTCCGGACGGTGTGCCCTTCACGTGTCTCTCTTAGTCTGATCCCTCACTTGCGACCTTCCGGCATGAGTACCTCTACCGGGAAAGCTCGCAAGATCACTGGGACGCGCAAGCCCCACCACGACGGCAACGTGGAGACACATTCGGTGGGGTCTATACGGGGCCCTAAGTCTGCTATTACAATAGTGTCAGAATGGTCTATCATTGATTTCATAACGGTTCATTTTTACAAGTTTGGTAATCTACTAATATAAAAGCGTCACTATGACTTTCCAGTGGTCAACCACTGACACTCCATTGAAATAAATGGCATAGAATGGTAATCTCGTACATAATGATAAATGAATGACAGACTTAGGCGGTAATCTGCTAAAATTTTGAAAGTTCCTTTTATCAGTGATCTACCATTAGAATGTCATTGAGTAGTTATTGCTTTTAATAGCTCGGTTATCAAAAAGTATTACGAGGCCATTGGCCGACCAGTGATCGATCATTATGAATTTAGCAGATGACGAACTTTTAGCAAAATTATTATAGCATCGTGTTGGAATGACAAATTTATAAAAATAGCAGATGGGCCCTGTGCGTTGTGTAAATGCATAGATTGTCTTTGTGTAAATGTTACCCGTAAGTGGGTAGGTACACACATGTGTCATGGATGGAGTACATAAACTAAATGCTGATTGCTACTTACCTATTTTATTGTTCCGGACAAGTAGTCTCACGATAAGTGTAGTACGTTGCACTTTGAGTTTCAGTGCAACGGTTAACTTATCACTTGTGGACATGCAACTGGCGTCCCACAGCCGACAGCTTGCCGTATTGTCGGTATCATACACCAAGCCACATAAACGCGGGCACTGCTTTGTACCAGATATTCATAAAGATGCCTCATAATGCAGCACATATAAGTCTTCTACTAAGGATTCATAAAATGCGTCTTGTATCATTCATTTTTTAACCGACTTCTAAAAAAGGAGGAGGTTCTCAATTCGGATGTTTGTTTTTTTTTTTTATGTTTGTTCGCGCATAACTCCGTCGCTTGTCAACCGATTTGAAAAATTCTTTTTTTGTTGGAAAGGGTATACTTCCCAAATGGTCCCATGACAATTTTATCGAAATCGACCAAGCGGTTTTCGAAAAATCTAAAAAAAATATCTACATTATCTACATTGACGACCTCTTAGTTTACTCTGCAAAGGAGCAGTACGTTTTTTTTACACCAATGTGATTGGTTCGTTTAGGTGGGGGGAGGGGAGGGGATGTAGTTACCACTAAAAAGTGAAAAATAAAAAACTTTTTACAAAAAAATACAACCGACTTTTACACAAAAATATCAAAAAAGTGCAAAATAACTTTAATTTCGGAAGTCGGTGTTCAAAAAACGAAAAAGCAACCACAAACACCGAGTTCCGAAATTAAAGTTATTTTGCACTTTTTTGATATTTTTGTGTAAAAGTCGGTTGTATTTTTTTGTAAAAAGTTTTTTTGATGATACAATTAACTAAATATTAGAAAATCATAGACTTATGTTTATGGCGTGTCTCTGGGGCTAAACAAGTAGTTAACCCGGGCTAACTTGCCTGCACTTGAAATAGCGCTGTGCAAAACCAGTCTCATAAGCTCAAACTAACCATCTGGGCTAACTAGTACCTAACTTTGCTTATATTAGCGCTAGCGGCGCGAACTGGAGAACACGATACCCTTTGGTAAGACTAGTATCAGATTTCCTGGTTTTTGGGCCGTGCCGGACGAAGCCTTCTGCAAGTTTGCTAAACCTAAAATCTTTGTGAAATGAAAACAAACATATCAAATTGCATTCAGTCTAAAAGTATCGGGAGTTATTTTGTATAGCTCTTAATTCAATTTTATTGTAATACTAGCTTCTGCCCGCGACTTTGTCCGCGTGGAATAGTTACTTCACCCCCGATTTTGAAACTCTCAGCCCGATTTAAAATTGACAGTTTAATACAAACGTTCATCCCCTATTTTATCCCCTTGGGGGTAGAATTAATCAAAATCGTTTCATAGCGGATGCCTACGTCATAACATCTACCTTTTTTTTTTTCTGGATGGGAAATCATCAAATGACTTCTCCCGCTCTGGGCGGAGCGGAAGGGAGTGTCAGACTCTTACTGACTAAAACCCACCCGTGATCCTTCTTGTGCCCTTTGCGTTCCAGGGCTGCGGTGACTCTTTCGAACAAAATCCGCAACCCTAGCAGGCACTGACCCTATGGGGCCCCGTCTACGTTGCTGACGGCTCTTTGAGGCGCGCGTGGAACACGACGCGCCGTCGACTCGGGCCTGGTTGCTATCGGACGGCGAGCCACCCATATCTCGCCATCCGCAGGCCCGCGCCTACGGTGGCCGCCGTGCCGCCCGGGGCGTCTTCTTCTGTTGCGGCGGCTGGGGCGTGAGGTTTCCCTCTCACGCACGCGTTCCGCCTCCTCCTTCGCTAGCATTACTGCTTCACAGAAGGAGGCGATCGCTTCCCATGCCTCCTCGCTCCGGACCATGGCTTGAACCAGGGCCGGACGCGAGAGGTCGCCGCCGCCGATCGCCTCGACGAGGACACGGCGGTGCTCCGCCCAAGCAGGGCAGACCTCCACCGTATGCTCCACCGTGTCCTCCGGGCGATCCACACAGTGATGACACCCGGACGTGTCCTCCCGCTGGATCCGACACAGGTACCTCCCGAAACAGCCGCGTCCGGTGAGCACCTGCGTCAGGCGGAAGGTGAGGACGCCGTGACGTCTCTCCAGCCACGCCTCAAAGAGGGGACTTATCGCCGCAATAGTGGCGTGCCCAGTCATAACATCTACCTGCATGCCAAATTTCAGCCCGATCCGTTCAGTGGTTTGGGCTGTGCATTGATAGATCACTATGTGTGTCTGTGTGTGTGAAATATGTACAACTTACAACAAAAATATAAATGAAAGTAAAGCTGAAATGCCTGCGCAAAATTATATTATAATAACCTATACCTACTTTACTTAAAAATAAATACCTATAACTACGTATAACTAATTAATAAAATAACTACTAATTAATAAAAGTTCTACGCTTTTACCTACTTAATACTAAAAAAACAGAACATAAATTAGCCAAAACTAACCTATAGGTATCTAAAAATCTATGCTCCTACTTCTACTACTACTACTACTTCACCTAAAAAGAAATAAAATTGAAACTATTAATAATTTGTAATTTGAACGAATTATTAGTAAGTACCTATTTTAAATAACAACAAAATAAATTCAAATAAACTATTTAAAGACTAAAAGTCGCGCTGATAAGCACGGTTTGTTAATACCTATCAATCATTGTCTGTCAATAAGGTCGAACGCTCTGAACGCATCAGCAGCCGAATATTGAATGACGCCCGCGCGTTGTGTTTAATGTGACCACTCGCAGTTCAGCACACTAAGGCTGGTTACTGCTTAACCGGGCAATCCTGTGGTGGCCTCAAATGAATTTAAGGCCCCCAGCCACGGACCTCCCGCCTTTTTATACCCTACCGCCGCGACCCGCGTCGAGCGCGCCAACCGTTACACAAAAATAATCCTTACAGCATGATTCAGTATTAAAGCGCAACGGCGCGATGGCTTATCATTGTAATTATATATGTATAAGTTTGGTGTTTCTATACCGATTTTTATGATTCTTTTTTTTATTGAATAGGTAATAATGTAAAATTTTTTAAATTAGGGATGAGTGAGAGTATTATAAACGTAAGAGTAAACAAATATAATGCTCCTGCTTGACCGCCATATCCTATTCGTCCGTGCGCGTATCTCCGCGTCTTGCGGCATCTGCTGACTGAAGCAGAGGCGTCAGTAGGTAGTTTGCTTTATGAACTTCAGCTGCTCAAATCAATCTGCCTGCCTTTCCCCAACTATGTATATGTATGTATGTAACTATGACATGGAGCGGTTGCCTGACCGACCTACAAGACCCAGTCAGAGCCACCTGCTCTGCTCCGCTTAGTCCAGATAAAACTTTACAAATCTTCAGGATGGTGTAGCACAGAAACGAAAATGTAGTTAGTCCTGTGCTTAAACTATATTTTTAACGGACTTTAAACAAGGAAGAGGTGTAGTTACTCATAGCTTTTTAGTGGGTCTACCGGTTTTGATGATTATTTATATTCGAAAGTTGGTGGTTGTCACGCGGTCCCTCAAACTCAAAGCATTTATTTCAATTAAACCCTTTACAGGCACTTTTGAATTGTCAAGTCGAAAGAGGTGAAGCTATCTACACGTTCCAAAGCGTAGATCTCTATGGAGAAGAACGTGCAAGAAACTCCACGGACACTCTTTTAAATCAATAAATTGTTACAGTGTCAAGTCGTGGATACATTGTTCTTCTTGATATTATTCCTATATTTGAGAACGACGTAGAAAGACGTGTATGATACCGGTATCCAGAGTGAAAGGAACAATCCAAAGTACACATAATTAAAATAAACCGTGGCAGCTGAGAGAGATGACTCGTCCCAGCTGATGGAGCCAAATGATGAATGAAACACATACGCCACCATCAGAGCGACTCTCAACCGCCAGGGCACATTCCAGTCAGACATACATCTATACTAATATTATAAAGCTGAAGAGTTTGTTTGTTTGTTTGTTTGAACGCGCTAATCTCAGGAACTACTGGTTCGAATTGAAAAATTCTTTTTGGGTTGAATAGATCATTTATCGAGGAAGGCTTTAGGCTATATCATCACGCTTAAGCCAATAGGAGCGGAGCAGCGATAAATAATATTTTAAAATCGGGGATTCCACGGGGACGAAGTCGCGGACAGCAGCTAGTAAATAATATAGTATAAGGTACATAGTACCTACTCATACGTGAGCCGTTAATGCATGATGTTATAAAATGCTAAAAATATCAATGTCTATACAATAAAAAAAACGGCATTTAAGGACTAATTTTACTATCTACTTAACAACTGTGCCTACCACATTTTATACAAATTAATGTTTACGAACGGTTCATTGACTGCGACTTTATTCATATTTCAATCACGTTTATAAAAGGTTCGGTTTTGGCAAAAAGAACATGTTTCGGCCGGACTGTACTAACGGCCCAAGATCCTAGGTTCTCCAGACCTTACTTATTTTCTCAGTAATAAAATGTGTGGGACAGACTAGTAGTAGATAGTGTGTGCTCCGAACGTACGAGACGGCAATTTGTTTCATGATAATGCTAGTTTACCAGAAAGAAAGGTGGAAGTCATCGGAAACACAAATTGGAATGCGTTTTAACGTTTTGTATGCAATACTAGCAGCCTCCCGCGGTTTCACCTGCGTAGTTCCCATCCCTGTGGGAATACGGGGATAAAATATAGCTAATGTTACTCGCTATAATTTGTGTAAGTTTCGCCGGAAGTCGCTGCTGGCTTCTTCCGCAAGTTCCTCTCTCGGGCGCGACACAATTTCAAGACTGAGATGATGATCTGCCAGCGAAGTCCATCAGGGCCTCAAGTCTGCTATTACAATAGTCTCAGAATGGTCTATCATTGATTTCATAATGGTTGATTTTTACAAGTTTGGTAATCTACTAATATAAAAGCGTCACTATGACTTTCCAAAGGTCAACCACTGACACTCCATTGAAAGAAATGGCATAGAATGGTAATCTCATACATAATGACAAATGAATGACAGACGTATGCGGTAATCTACTAAAATTTTGACACTTCCTTTGATCAGTGCCCTACCATTAGAACGTAAGAACGTCATTGTGCAGTCATTGCTTTTAATAGCTCGGTTATCAAAAAGTATTAAGAGACCATTGGCCGACCAATGATCGACCATTATGAATTTAGCAGATTACGAACTTTTAGCAAAATGACAATGGGATCGTGTTGGAATGACAAATTTATAAAAATTGACTTGGGGTTTGTGATGTATTGGCATGCAGGGTGAGATCCCGGGACATGTACAAAAACCACGAGACATCCAACCTTGTGACAACTACCCACGGTCACCTTGTCCGTACTTGTCCTTCACACCACCTGCCTTCCGAGCACATACTGTGTGTTATTGCAAGTGATATTGTAGTTCCCGACTTCTGAACAATGATTAGTTTTACAATCACAAACACATATCATAATATTGTTTCAGTAGTGTAATGGGCTCGATACAATATGTGCCAATTGTGTCAATAGTTATTTAATTAATCCAAATGAATTAATTCAATTAAATCCTTTATTTGAGGCAATAAATGCCCATATGTTGTACAATTCATATGTATGTAGGCACAACGGAGCGATCGAACACCACATGTCACAAACATCGACTTTTGCAGTATATAAGTTCGTGAGCTGCTTGCAGAACCAGCATTCGTCTTCTGATTGTTACTGAGCTGCTAACTTCTTTCAAACTACCAGAATGAAGAACCTCGCCCTGGTTGTGTTGGTGAGTATAATTTGAATAGTTTTCATGGCCAGGCTTCGGTTGAAAGCCTTCAGTTCCTGAGCATGTGGTTGTTCCAGGTGCTGGCGTGCCTGGTGCTGGCGGTGCAGGCGTCTGACTCGTGCCAATCTAACTCATCGGAGCAAGAACAGCGGAAATGCTCGAAAGAGTTCAAAGACATGGTGAAATGTTGGAAAGACAAGGAAAGCAAATGTTCTAATTTAGAGCAATACGTTTGCGCATTTGTGTCTTGTAGGAACATCAGATGCGATCACTAACCGTGCTAGGAGCCGGTATAATAATTCACTTATTTTTTATAAATGTTTGCTATGTGCGTTTATATGTATATTAAATCTTAAAGAGTAAAATAATCATAAGAGAAAAGGATAGGTGACGTTAGTATTTACTTGGAGCAATAATCATTCCGCGCAGTAAGTAAGTATTTAAAGTCGGCCCAGTGGAGGAGACGGAGTATTACTCCACCGGGATCTCATCACCACAGACGCAGAATGACGCCAATACTGGAACAAGATCTGTCCTGGATTGAGCTGTCTCGTCGTCAGACAGACAAGCGTGATGTCCTCAGCTCAGCATCATCACCAGCCTGTCACCGCCTGCCCCACGACTGAGTCAGCTGCCACCACTCTGCGAGGATCCTAGCTCAGCATTCCAATCCAATGTCATTTATAGAGTACCTACAACATGTAATTGATTCATAATCATTATCGTCTATCTTCTCGTATATTATATTTCTTTCTATAAAGTAATTGTATAATTATATATTGTGTGCCCAATACAAGCCTTGTTATTTATTAGTTTCCCGTTACGTAGACACCTATCGGCACGTTAATGATATCCCGTTTGTTCTCTCGAGTGGACCTCCTCATACATGTCGTGTGCCCCGGGCGCGCCTGAAA
Source organism: Hecatera dysodea (assembly GCA_905332915.2). Lineage (NCBI taxonomy): Eukaryota > Metazoa > Arthropoda > Insecta > Lepidoptera > Noctuidae > Hecatera > Hecatera dysodea. The sequence goes on along the minus strand of HG995308.1, from coordinate 18,166,298 downwards.
CGCAGACTTAACGCGTCGGCCGCGTCGATCGCCACCCAATTCCAAAACTCAAAGCATTTAATTTCAATTAAACCCTATACAGGCACTTTTGAATTGTCAAGTTGAAAGAGGTGAAGCTATCTGCACGTTCCAAAGCGTAGATCTTTATGGAGAAGAACGCGCAAGAAACTCCACGGACACTCTTTTAAATCATGTTCTGTATTACAAAAACCTTGGTTACATCCTTGGTCCTTCTATAGGTACGTGAGGACAATAATGCAAAGAAAAATAAAGGAAACTATATAACAATTCAAAGTACCTATAAAGATTAAAACAAGTCAATGGCAGTTAAGAGGTGACCAGTCTCAACCGACGGCGCCCGTTCACGAACATGACGCGTGTATCAGCACCATTCAGCTCAACCATTTGAAGGGAACCGAATGATCCCGTTTGTTCTCTCGAGTGGACCTCCTCATACATGTCGTGTGCCCCGGGCGCGCCTGAAACGCAGACTTAACGCGTCGGCCGCGTCGATCGCCACCCAATTCCAAAACTCAAAGCATTTAATTTCAATTAAACCCTATACAGGCACTTTTGAATTGTCAAGTTGAAAGAGGTGAAGCTATCTGCACGTTCCAAAGCGTAGATCTTTATGGAGAAGAACGTGCAAGAAACTCCACGGACACTCTTTTAAATCATGTTCTGTATTACAAAAACCTTGGTTACATCCTTGGTCCTTCTATAGGTACGTGAGGACAATAATGCAAAGAAAAATAAAGGAAACTATATAACAATTCAAAGTACCTATAAAGATTAAAACAAGTCAATGGCAGTTAAGAGGTGACCAGTCTCAACCGACGGCGCCCGTTCACGAACATGACGCGTGTATCAGCACCATTCAGCTCAACCATTTGAAGGGAACCGAATGATCCCGTTTGTTCTCTCGAGTGGACCTCCTCATACATGTCGTGTGCCCCGGGCGCGCCTGATGCCCCGACCTTCGGCCTCACCGATCGCCACCCAATTGATACAAATATGTATATAGATTGACTTATTTTGTACATAGCTAATGTTAACCGTGCCGGTTCCTTACTCACTAGTTATTTTGAAACCCCGACGGAAAAACGAAGGGACATCGTAGTTCTTGAACGGATGAACCGATTTCCATTTACAATGAGTTGCTTTTATTTGAAAGATATCTTACTCGAAAGTGTTTTAGCCTATGTTTGTAGCGATTTGAGTCAGCCGTTTAATAGTTAAGGGAGTTCGAAGAGGGGATGAATAAACGATAGTAAGCGAATATAACTCACTGGGGTATCAATTGACAGGAATTGATTTGCGTACCTTTTCCAAACCTTTTTAACCGACTTCTAAAAAAGGAGGAGGTTCTCAATTCGGATGTTTGTGTTTTTTTTTAATGTTTGTTCGCGCATAACTCCGTCGCTTGCCAACCGATTTGAAAAATTCTTTTTTTGTTGGAAAGGGTGTACTTCCCAAATGGTCCCATGAAAATTTTATCGAAATCGAACAAGCGGTTTTTTTGTTAATTTCAATAAATGATAGCAAATCTGTCGGGATAGCTGAAATCGCATGTGTGTTTATTGTTTACACCAATTTATACCACGTACGCTGTTATGGGTATGTTTAGCTGGGAGGGACCACTAAAAAGTGAAAAATAAAAAAAACTTTTTACAAAAAAGAAACCGACTTCTAATAAATTGCGGTACCAATTGTAAAAAATAAAACAAGTGACTTATCGGACAAAGGCAATTACAGACCTATATCGTTGGCAACAGTAGTGGCCAAGGTGCTGGATGCTGTGCTTGATTCAGAGCTGGAAAAACATCTCCATATACATGATGCTCAGTTCGGGTTTCGGCCTGGACTTTCTACTGAAAGCGCCATCCTGAGTCTTAAGCACACTGTCCAGTACTACACTCGGAGGGGTACACCTGTGTATGCATGTTTCCTCGACTTGTCAAAAGCATTTGACCTAGTGTCTTATGACCTGCTGTGGGAAAAGCTTAAGAAAACGGAAGTGCATACGCAGGTGCAACGTCTCTTTCACTATTGGTATGCTAATCAGACAAATAATGTTAGATGGGCAGGCAGCCTCTCTGACATGTACAGGTTGGAGTGCGGAACGAGACAAGGTGGGTTGACGTCTCCAAAGCTCTTTAACCTGTATATAAACGAGCTGATGGTTGAGCTCAGCAGCACGCGCATTGGCTGCTCGATCGACAATGTCTGTATAAATAATATCAGTTATGCTGACGACATGGCGCTGCTGAGCCCAGCCGTCAGTGCGTTGAGGCAGCTCATAAGTATTTGTGAAAATTATGCACAAAAACATGGTCTCTTGTACAACTGCACGAAAAGTGAGTATTTGGTTTTTAAGTCTTCGGGTAAATGCCCAGCTAGCGTGCCTAAAATAAAGCTAAATGGCGTTGAACTTAAGCGAGTAAATCATTTTAAATACTTGGGACACTATGTTACCGAAGATCTTGATGACCAAATGGACATTGAAAGAGAACGCAGGGCACTGGCGGTTAAGAACAATATGCTGGCTCGCAGGTTTGCTCGTTGCAGCGAGCATGTTAAGATCTCACTTTTTAAGGCATACTGCCAAACCTTCTACACGAGCAGCCTGTGGGTTAGTTATACACAGAGATCGCTCAGTGCCCTGCGCGTTCAATATAATAATGGCTTCAGGATGTTGCTGGGGCTGCCCCGTTTCTGTAGTGCATCTGGAATGTTTGCGGAGGCTCGCGTTGATGGTTTTCATGCCATCATACGCAAGAGGACCGCCTCCTTGTTGCGCAGAGTGCGGGGCAGCACTAATAGCATCCTGAAGGTAGTCGCTGACAAAGTCGACTCTATAATAATGCAAGCTTTCATGCGGGTTCTAGTTGGACAGTATAAATTGTATAACTGAACCTGCATAATAAGCAACCTATTTTGTTAATTTCAATAATGTTACTAACATAGTTTTTTAAGAATTTGTACTACTAACTAAATATGGACTTTGTCCGAAATAAACGTTATTATTATTATTCCCTTTATTCATATTCTATACATATTGTTTACATTTTTAAATATTTCTATTAAAGTAAAAAAAAAAAAACATTTAAAAATATAAAAAATAGTAGCCCACCGGTATCGGGAACAGGGTCCAAGGTACCGGCGGTCAGGGCTCCAGAGAGAGGAACCTCCTGACAATGCGAGCCGTGTCCAGAAGTACCGCTTTCTGAATCAAGCCCTTGATCCAGCCGCCTAACGTGAGCCTCCTAAGGTGTTGGTCGAGGCTCTTGGCTATTAAGCCATTGACGGAAACGACTATCGGTACAATGATTGCTGAATCCACATCCCACATGTCGACAACCTCGCGAGCCAAGTCAAGATATTTAATTTGCTTATCTTTCTCGGCTTTCACGAGGTTCTCGTCATGTGGAACAGTTATGTCTACAATCATTGCACGCCTCACGATTCGGTCCACCACCACTATATCAGGCTTATTGGCAACAATAGTCCTGTCAGTGATGATGGACCGATCCCAGTACAATGTGATACTGCCATTATCGAGAACTGGGTCGGGCACATACCTGTAGTACGGCACCTCCGATTCCACAAGTGAGTATTTTAGAGCAAGTTGCTGGTGGATAATCCTGGCTACGAGGTTGTGCCTATGCAAATACTCTCCGTTAGCTAGACTAGAACAACCAGAGACAATGTGGCGAATTGATTCTCCCGGACGGTGACATGCCCGACATATGTCAACCGTGCCGTCCTTCACAATAAATCTCCGGTAGTTCCTAGTCATGATAACTTCGTCCATAATTGCACAGACAAAACCTTCGGTTTCTCCAAAGAGATCACCGAAGCGTAGCCAGGCTACGGACGCTAATTGATCTACGTCGGGCCCATGTAGGGCCCGGAAAAAGCGTCCGTGTAGTTCCTTACTCTGCCATACTGCCCTGCGGTCGTTAGTGTCAAGCACTGCAGGTTTGCGCCAGTTCTCATTTGCCAAGGAGAGCGGGGTAAGACCCTTGTCCACCGCCACTACATCTCGATGCATACCCACGTCGACAGCTAGGAAATATTCCCTGAGACTGCATATCTCGCGATTGTGGAGAGTCTTAGCATTTAAAAAACCTCGACCTCCACACTTTCGCGGGATATACAGTCTCATTACCGACGATCGTGGGTGATGCATTCGATATGCAGTGAGCAGTGTACGGACCCGTCTATCCAGGGCGTCAAGTTCCGTTTGAGTCCATTTGAGTACGCCGAAAGAGTACATCAATACCGGCATGACCCAACCGTTGAAGGCACGCACCTTATTTCCGCCCGATAGAAGGCTATTGAGTACCTTCTTCAGGCGGCCAAAGAAGCGCTCCCTCAACGATTGCTTCATGTCGGTAACATTGATACCTAACGCTTCCGACATACCCAAATACTTGTAGGTTTCAGTTGAAGAGAGGGATCTCAGGTTTATGGAATCCGAGAGTTGAGTTCCCACGGATTCCATAATCTCTCCACGCTTTACATGCATGACCGCACATTTGTCTACACCAAACTCCATCCTGATGGCGTTACTGAAGGTTTCAGTTACCTTCAGTAGCTCCATCAGTTGCAGATTAGTGGGGGCAAAGAGTTTCAGATCATCCATGTAAAGGAGGTGAGATATAACCTGACCCCCTCTCCTCAACCGATAACCTAGCCCTGAATTCTCCAGCAGTGTGCTTAGAGGATTCAAGGCTAGGCAAAACCAAAGCGGACTCAAACTATCGCCCTGAAATATACCTCGCTCGATCCTTACCGGTTCGCTATTCCGCTGGATATTTCGACATCCTGGATAGCGAAGGACTGTCCTCCATTGCCCCATACATGACATCAGGAAGGTGCGCAGTGTTGTGTCAATTTTATACAATTCTAGCACCCTCATGAGCCATGAATGAGGCACCGAGTCATAGGCCTTCTTATAATCTATCCAACATGTCGACAGATCCTTTCGGGAACGCCGAACCTGTTGGCTAATGACCATATCAATGAGGAGTAGCTCCTTAGTACCGCGGGACCCATTCCTACATCCATTTTGAGAGGCAGACATGATGTTATTGCTGTTAATATGTTGATTAATTTTATCTCTCAAAATAGATGTAAGAACCTTATAGACCGTCGGTAAACATGTGATCGGTCTATAATTTTTGGGTTCCGCGGTACTACCAGACTTGTGGAGCAGGTGGGTAACTCCTGTCATAAAGAACTCGGGTAGTGAACCGGACTCCAAAGCCGCTTGGTATCGAGATGCCAAACAAGCGTGCGACCCTTTAAACCATTTTATCCAAAAGTTGTGCAGTCCGTCCGGCCCTGGGGATTTCCAGTTAGGTAACGGACGGACTGCACGGGCTACATCGTGGGGGCTGATTATGATAGCCCCCATTTCTGGTAATGGATCGCACGCTCGCTCGACCTCCCGAATCCAATCACCTTCGGTATGACTGACAGGCACCGACCAGATGTTGCGCCAAAACGAACACATGGCGTCATCATCCGGCGGATGCATGTCAGTCACATCTTGGTCCGGTCGCTCCCAAGCCTTATATACCCACCTTTCATTACTTCGGAATGTGCGATTCTGGGTGTATCGCTCAACCCGTCGTTTATACCTACGGATACGATTTGCCCATGCATACACCTTCTGCTTCAGGAAGTCGATGCGCTCTGTGACACGAGACAGATAGTCTGAGGGACTGATATCAGTCCCTGAAAATGCCCGTCTCACAAAGCGCATCACTCTTGGGCGTGTGTTGCCCTCCCTGAAGCAGATCAGTTTGCCAATTAGCGCTCTGGCCCCACCGATGCGGCGCTCGATTCTGCACTGCCACGCTGACGAGGAGAATAATGACAGGGTTACGAATGTAAGTACCCAGTGCAATGATGAACTGAGGAGTGCTTTGGAAAGTGCGATTCGGGAATATCGCTACGTGTCGCCCGAGCTTAGACCACGCATACCTCGTTTGCCCATGCATAACAAAAATAGGGCGCTGGTGGCTGCTCTGGATTCGCAGTTGTCAAACTATTTTGATAACTGTGAAGACCTCACTGGTTATTATTATTATTATTATAAACAAAAAAAAAACCAAAAAGTATAAAATAACTTTAATTTCGGAAGTCGGTGTGTTCAACAACAAAAAAGCAACCAAAAGCACCGAGTTCCGAAATTAAAGTTATTTTATACTTTTTGGTTTTTTTTTGTTTAGAAGTCGGTTTTTTTTTTGTAAAAAGTTTTTTTAAAATAAGAAAATACTTACAACATAAATCTAGGTTTAATAAGCGTAGCATGAAACTTAAATTGAGAATTTAAAAACCCCCGACTCAAACACAAAGCAAATTGTAATACTGTGGTAATAGTCTGAATAGGTAAAAGTAAAAAATTATAATATTAAAGTTTAAAAGAAATATTAATAATATAAATGAATTCAATAAAAACAAAAATTAATAGTAAGGTTTATATAAACATGGCGACTGAATACGTTATTTTTTTATTTTATTTTTATTTTATTTAAAAAAGGAACAACAAACAGCTACAATATAAAACACAGAAGACAAAGACAATACAGAAAACATATCACAATATTGTAGCCCACAACGCTGTTCACAGATAGGCAGTAGGATACATAGAAAAAAATCACTAGGGTGACAGATACGTGACAGTTAATAAAATATATTTAACAATCGTGTTTAAGCGTTAATAACAATAAAAGTAAATAATACATCAAATTTTAATAAATAGATAGAAAGAAAATAAACATTCATGAGAGCTCCTTAAGTACAAGACGTTATGTTAGACTTTCTCTTTATAATATTGTAATAGGTATACATATACTTAGTAAGTTTAGTATACCAACATTCCTGTCAGTCAGGATTTTATTACTAAACTCGTTGTCTTAAGTATATTTATTTTTTTCTATACGTGGCCCCAAGTCTGCTATTACAATAGTGTCAGAATGGTCTATCATTGATTTCATAATGGTTGATTTTTACAAGTTTGGTAATCTACTAATATAAAAGCGTCACTATGACTTTCCAAAGGTCAACCACTGACACTCCATTGAAAGAAATGGCATAGAATGGTAATCTCATACATAATGACAAATGAATGACAGACTATATATACTAAAATTTTGACACTTCCTTTGATCAGTGCCCTACCATTAGAACGTAAGAACGTCATTGTGCAGTCATTGCTTTTAATAGCTCGGTTATCAAAAAGTATTACGAGGCCATTGGCCGACCAATGATCGACCATTATGAATTTAGCAGATGACGAACTTTTAGCAAAATGATTACTTATAGGATCGTGTTCGTGTTGGAATGACAAATTTATGAAAATAGCAGACTTGCGCCCTGTGCGTTGTGTAAATGCATAGATTGTCTTTGTGTAAATGTTACCCGTAAGTGGGGTACATACATGTGTCATGGATGGAGTACATAAACTAAATGCTGATTGCTACTTACCCATTTTATTGTTCCGGACAAGTAGTTTCACGATAAGTGTAGTACGTTGCACTTTGAGTTTTTGTGCAACGGTTAACTTATCACTTGTGGACATGCAACTGGCGTCCTACAGCCGACAGCTTGCCGTATTGTCGGTATCATACACCAAGCCACATAAACGCGGGCACTGCTTTGTACCAGATATTCATAAAGATGCCTCATAATGCAGCACATATAAGTCTTCTACTAAGGATTCATAAAATGCGTCTTGTATCATTCATTTTTTGATGATACAATTAACTACCTAAATATTAGAAAATCATAGACTTATGTTTATGGCGTGTCTCTGGGGCTAAACAAGTAGTTAACCCGGGCTAACTTGCCTGCACTTGAAATAGCGCTGTGCAAAACCAGTCTCATAAGCTCAAACTAACCATCTGGGCTAACTAGTACCTAACTTTGCTTATATTAGCGCTAGCGGCGCGAACTGGAGAACACGATACCCTTTGGTAAGACTAGTATCAGATTTCCTGGTTTTTGGGCCGTGCCGGACGAAGCCTTCTGCAAGTTTGCTAAACCTAAAATCTTTGTGAAATGAAAACAAACATATCAAATTGCATTCAGTCTAAAAGTATCGGGAGTTATTTTGTATAGCTCTTAATTCAATTTTATTGTAATACTAGCTTCTGCCCGCGACTTTGTCCGCGTGGAATAGTTACTTCACCCCCGATTTTGAAACTCTCAGCCCGATTTAAAATTGACAGTTTCATACAAACGTTCATCCCCTATTTTATCCCCTTGGGGGTAGAATTAATCAAAATCGTTTCATAGCGGATGCCTACGTCATAACATCTACCTTTTTTTTTTTCTGGATGGGAAATCATCAAATGACTTCTCCCGCTCTGGGCGGAGCGGAAGGGAGTGTCAGACTCTTACTGACTAAAACCCACCCGTGATCCTTCTTGTGCCCTTTGCGTTCCAGGGCTGCGGTGACTCTTTCGAACAAAATCCGCAACCCTAGCAGGCACTGACCCTATGGGGCCCCGTCTACGTTGCTGACGGCTCTTTGAGGCGCGCGTGGAACACGACGCGCCGTCGACTCGGGCCTGGTTGCAATCGGACGGCGAGCCACCCATATCTCGCCATCCGCAGGCCCGCGCCTACGGTGGCCGCCGTGCCGCCCGGGGCGTCTTCTTCTGTTGCGGCGGCTGGGGCGTGAGGTTTCCCTCTCACGCACGCGTTCCGCCTCCTCCTTCGCTAGCATTACTGCTTCACAGAAGGAGGCGATCGCTTCCCATGCCTCCTCGCTCCGGACCATGGCTTGAACCAGGGCCGGACGCGAGAGGTCGCCGCCGCCGATCGCCTCGACGACGACACGGCGGTGCTCCGCCCAAGCAGGGCAGACCTCCACCGTATGCTCCACCGTGTCCTCCGGGCGATCCACACAGTGATGACACCCGGACGTGTCCTCCCGCTGGATCCGACACAGGTACCTCCCGAAACAGCCGCGTTCGGTGAGCACCTGCGTCAGGCGGAAGGTGAGGACGCCGTGACGTCTCTCCAGCCACGCCTCAAAGAGGGGACTTATCGCCGCAATAGTGGCGTGCCCAGTCATAACATCTACCTGCATGCCAAATTTCAGCCCGATCCGTTCAGTGGTTTGGGCTGTGCATTGATAGATCACTATGTGTGTCTGTGTGTGTGAAATATGTACAACTTACAACAAAAATATAAATGAAAGTAAAGCTGAAATGCCTGCGCAAAATTATATTATAATAACCTATACCTACCTACTTTACTTAAAAATAAATACCTATAACTACGTATAACTAATTAATAAAATAACTACTAATTAATAAAAGTATCTACGCTTTTACCTACATAATACTAAAAAAACAGAACATAAATTAGCCAAAACTAACCTATAGGTATCTAAAAATCTATGCTCCTACTTCTACTACTACTACTACTTCACCTAAAAAGAAATAAAATTGAAACTATTAATAATTTGTAATTTGAACGAATTATTAGTAAGTACCTATTTTTTAAATAACAACAAAATAAATTCAAATAAACTATTTAAAGACTAAAAGTCGCGCTGATAAGCACGGTTTGTTAATACCTATCAATCATTGTCTGTCAATAAGGTCGAACGCTCTGAACGCATCAACAGCCGAATATTGAATGACGCCCGCGCGTTGTGTTTAATGTGACCACTCGCAGTTCAGCACACTAAGGCTGGTTACTGCTTAACCGGGCAATCCTGTGGTGGCCTCAAATGAATTTAAGGCCCCCAGCCACGGACCTCCCGCCTTTTTATACCCTACCGCCGCGACCCGCGTCGAGCGCGCCAACCGTTACACAAAAATAATCCTTACAGCATGATTCAGTATTAAAGCGCAACGGCGCGATGGCTTATCATTGTAATTATATATGTATAAGTTTGGTGTTTCTATACCGATTTTTATGATTCTTTTTTTATTGAATAGGTAATAATGTTAATTTTTTTAAATTAGGGATGAGTGAGAGTATTATAAACGTAAGAGTAAACAAATATAATCAGAAAGCTCCGAACTGCTAAGCTATCGGGAGTTACACGTGTTATTGTGCGTCAACCATAAAAGATAGACATATGCTGTTGTGGGATATTTTTTTAGATAATTTTATGTAGAACATTTCCGTCATACATGATTTCTATGTAACTTTAACCATTAAGGCTACACACGCGACGGAAGCTTAAAAAATGGAGTAACTTCTCCCGTTTTCCCAACATTTCCCTTCACTGCTCTGCTCCTATTGATTGTAGCGTGATGAAAAGTATACTTTAACCTGCCCAGGAGTATGAAGAATAATTGCACCAAGTTTCGTTAAAATCCGTCGAGTAGTTTTGGTTTCTATAAAGAACATACAGACAGACAGACAGACAAAAATTTTACTGATTGCATTTTTGGCACCAGTATCGATCACTAATCACCCCCTGATAGTTATTTTGAAAATATATTCCCTGTACAGAATTGACTTCTCTACAGATTTATTATAAGTATAGAAGATAGATTGGCACAACTGTTTTCCATTATGGCGCAGATTTGAGTATTTACATTAAATACAGTGCTGTTTTTATTTATAATATCACATGCAGTGTGTATTGCGAATTTCTTAAGGGACAAAAATTTTGAATAAAAAGTTTGTCTTAAATTTTGAATCGCCAATGGAAATTCGTTTTCGGAGTCACTAAAAATGTTACGGAAGAAAACACGTGCTCATTAGTAGTACAAAGCGTTCTAAAGCGGTCGAGGTGTTTTCCCATCCTTAAAACAAACAATTAAAATCAATACCGTATGCGCAATCCGAGCTATACAGAAAGCAATCCACGGTTAAGTCTGTGGCGTACATCACTTTAAAACAGTGAATCACCTGTCGACCTGAGCGCCCTCTGCTCGGTTGTTTGTTCAGTAGGAACAAGCTACAATTGTGTATAGTATACGAGTATTTACATAAAATTGTTTCCAGTATTCATATCAGCATTGTTCCAGTATAAAGACTGCAGAAACAAAACTTTTTGTACTCCATTTTAATAACACCGTTATACGCCTGTTTGTGTGTGGACAAAGGAGCAGACACTAATGGGTAGAACACCCACATTTCAATATTTATAATTCCCATTTTATATGAGGCAAGACCTAAGGAACCGTCATACATTTTTTTGAACGCTTTGACAGCTCTCATGTCATAATACGTTCCGTTCTATGCATTCAATATTACTGTCAACCCATCATTTGAAACTCATTTCGAATACTTAATCCAAATCTCCATCTACAAAATGATGTTATTGATAATACACTACACAATACATAAAAATTCTTAAATAAAATCTAGTATTTAAAAAAAGTATGTGCTTTAAAGTTAGTGCCAAAATGAAACGTGTACCACAGATAAAACGGGATGGGTTTCGATCGATGCGTTCCAGAATCTATAAAAAGTAGTAAGGAAATTAGATTTTTATTACAAAGCTAAATTATTTTACCGGCTTCAATAATTCTGGAAGTCTACAAAAAAGCACAACCTTAGGCCTGGTTTGCCGGTGAGCGTCGATGGCGTGTCTACTAAAAAGGATATTGCAAATGTATTCAAATCCCAGTTTTGTGTCGAGCCAAGCCCTATTCCACCCTCTGAGTTGTTCGATGCTGAGTTGCAGTGTACTGTCCTGGAACCAAGAGTTAAGTTCTCAGCTGCGGACATAGCTAAAACCATAAGGTGTATGACCAGGGGTAAGTCTCCAGGATATGACGGACTCAGCATCGAGCACCTACAACATGCAGGTCCACACCTGCCACGCGTTTTGGCCATGCTGTTCACGTTCTGCCTTCGCCATTCTTACTTGCCGGACGAGCTGATGAGGACGGTCGTAGTACCAATTGTTAAAAATAAAACAGGAGACATATCTGATAAGAACAATTATAGACCGATCTCATTAGCGACAGTCATCGCGAAGGTATTTGACAGCATGCTTTATGCTCAGTTAAACAATACAATAACTTTGCACGATAACCAGTTTGGGTTTAGGCCCAAACTGTCCACAGATAGTGCTATACTGAGTTTAAAGCATGCTGTCAGATATTACACGGATCGAAGCACGCCTGTTTACGGCTGTTTCCTCGATCTGTCCAAAGCGTTTGACCTGGTTTCATACAAAGTGTTGTGGAAGAAGTTGCGCGACAGGCAAGTAGCCCCTGAAATTATTAGAATCTTCCAGCACTGGTACGAGAACCAGGTCAATAATGTGAAATGGTTGGGAGCTCTATCGGACTCGTACAGCTTGGAGTGCGGGGTGAGGCAGGGAGGGTTGAGCTCACCAACGCTTTTCAATCTGTATATCGACGGACTTGTTGCCGAGCTCAGCAGCCGCCATGTTGGATGCCATGTTGATGATGTTTGCTTTAACAACATCAGCTATGCTGATGATATGGTGCTGCTGAGCGCGTCAATAGGGGGACTCAGAGAGCTAATAAGCATTTGCGAAGCGTACGGTCATACTCACGGCCTAAAATATAACGTGAAAAAGAGCAAGCTTATGGTTTTCAATGCAGGTTCTAGGGGTCCGGTGGAGGTTCCACCAGTACGGCTATATGGGGTGCCCTTGGAGCGGGTACAAACTTTTATGTACCTGGGCCATATTGTAACGTCCGACCTGAAAGACGACGCTGATATTGAGCGAGAAAGGAGGGCGCTGTCGGTGAGGGCGAATATGATTGCCCGCAGGTTTGCGCGTTGCTCCAACGAGGTGAAGATCACCTTGTTTCGAGCCTACTGCACATCTTTTTACACGGGTAATTTATGGGTGTCATATTTGCAGAAATCCTACAGCGCTCTCCGTGTTCAATATAATAATGCGCTGAGGGCACTGCTGCGGCTGCCTCGCTTCTGCAGCGCATCGGGAATGTTTGCGAGCGTCCGCATTGACTGTTTCTATACCACCATGCGAAAGAGAGCGACCTCGATAGCAAGTAGAGTGCGGGGCAGCAGCAACAGTCTTCTTTCCGTTGTTGCCAACAGGTTGGACGGGCCTTTTGTGCAACACTGGCAGGCCTTACATGCACCTATACAGCGGGCGTGGGGCAGGTGATTACATATTGTTAATTAAGAATAATTATTTTGTTTGCAATTTATAATTTTGGTATATGTCATATTTATTAAATTAACTAACATAGTATTAAGTGCTACTAACACCTGTGGACCGAAAGTTGTCCACTTTTTGAATAAATATTAATAATAATAATAAAATAAGTTGAGCCCCGTAATTTAATATACACTTAAGTCACTATTTTTTGACGTATCACTCATTGGTGTCCGTTTCATATTTCGGTCAGGTCGTATTTGGCCGATGTCCTTTCATAACATTAAATAATTTATAAAATAAAATTACATGAACAAAACAATTAAATTAAATTAGGATCCCCTCTTGACATGTGACTGCACACGATGTCACAGTATTGGGCAGTCAGATCGGCAGCCGGCGCTCAGAATGCCGATGCTACTGCCGCGGACACGACTTAGCATGATGTGGCAGCGGGGTATTGCTGGACCCGCAGGCTCGGCTCAATATGAGAAGATAAGGCGGCCTTTTCAAGGGTATCCTGTCAATCGCATCTTCCCTGTTCGGCTGAATACGACATTTATAAGATCGGAAGAAATATCAAAAACAATATACACTATTAAATCAACATCATCTCTTGGCCTAGATCAGCTAACGAGCAATCTTAAGAGCGTATTTGCCGTACGGCATTTCATACAAATTTACAAGTCCTTATTTTCCGAAATGGCTAAACCGATTTTAATGAAACTTTACACACATAAGCAGGATACATATTACATAAGTCAAAAAGTTAGTTGAAAACATTTTCGATAGATAGTGTTACAGTTAAATTCGACCCAGTTTAAATTTTCCATTAGTACAAACATAAATTTCCATGCAGTTATCTTTTTTTTAAATAAAACATTTTGAAAATGTTTTAACTAACTTTTTAGACCTATGTATCCTGCTTATATGTGTGAAGTTTCATTAAAATCGGTTCAATAATTTCGCAAATGAGTGACTTGAAAAATTGTATGAAATGCTATACGGCGAACACGCTCTTAAGCAAGATATTGAAACTTGAAATCTATCAATCGATTTTGTGATGTCTGCCAACGTTGCAAACAGCTTTATGGAGCATCGGAGAAACGTTCGAGAAGTGATGCTGAATGCCGTAACCAACATTTACAACGGCGAGATGAACTTACAACTCATTTCTCCAGAACAGCTACAGGACGAACTGAACGTCATATTTGGTCAGCTATCAAGGGATGTGGTACTTTCCATCGCTAACATTCAAGAAGATTCACCACCACCAGACATAACCTGTTCTCAATCCAGCGCAGCGCTCGGAAGGAGGTCGACTGCGAGCATCGTGGAAAACGGTTTAAGATTTAACAGCACAGACTTCAGCAAAACAGTAGGTACCTACCGCACTTCAAAAAGACATACACACACCCAAACAAAACAACAACACAAACCCTATTTAAAAACAAGACACATGTATACATTTCACATGTGCGTACAATTACTACAGTTATATAAAGGGCTGCGAACTAGTTTATAATTCATTTACTGTCATCTATTCTTCCTATATTTAATTTTTGGTCACCTTATGTAAGCAATAGTCACAATATTGTTATGTAAGGGAAAGAGCGAGATAGCCTCAACACAAATAATATAATTATCTATTACTTACCGGGGATGTCTCATAATGAGACATCCCCTGTGTGGATGGAATGGATTATAAATGAGACTCTCATTTATAATAAAATAATAATAATAACAACTTTATTATCAGACCAGAGATCCATAGTAACTAAAAACAAAAAAATTATAATCCATGTAACTGTTTTGTGACAAATAAATATTTTTCATTTTCATTTCAGCTATCGAGTACTCAACAAAGCAACGTTCCGCATTACGATTAAATTGTATAAGAATCGGATTAGATATTTTCTTTTACACAATCTCCTTTTTAGGGTTTTATTCTTTAACACGAAACATCAGAGTTTCGTGTTAAAGAATCACTCTTGTCTTCTGGTCTTGTCTATCTATTGTGTCTATTGGGCTCCAAGTCTGCTATATTTATAACTTCGTCATTCCAACACTATCCCATTGTCATTTTGCTAAAAGTTCGTATTCTGCTAAATTCATAATGGTCGATCATTGGCAGCGCCGGCCCGAAGTAAATTTTAGAATGGAGCGAGATCCAATTATGGCGCCTCTCCCGTTTGCTCCTAATAATATATACCTACCATTACCTACATTTAGGCGCCCCCTAGGATTTGGCGCCTGGAGCGACTGCTCCGTTCGCCGTATGGGCGGGCCGGCCCTGATCATTGGTCGGTCAATGGTCTCGTAATACTTTTTGATAACCGAGCTATTAAAAGCATTGACTGCACAGTGACGTTCTAATGGTAGGTCACTGATCAGAGGAACTGTGAAAATATTAGCAGATTACCGCATACGTCTGTCATTCATTTGTCATTATGTACGAGACTACCATTCTATGCCATTTCTTTTAATGAAGTGTCAATGGTTGACCACTGGAAAGTCATAGTGACGCTTTTATATTAGTAGATTACGAAACTTGTCAAAATCAACCATTATGATATCAATGATAAACCATTCTGACACTATTGTAATAGCAGACTTGAGGCCCTGTTAGTCCGTCACACCCAATTTTCTCCGAGTTCACGTCAGTTATTTGAACAGTCCATGTTCAAATACTTGGTCAGATTTTTAGCACTTTATTCAGCACTAGCTTCTGCCAGCGACTTCGTCCGCGTGGAATAGTTACTTTACCCCCGATTTTGAAACTCTCAGCCCGATCGGTTTAAAATTGACAAAAGATAGACATGCTGTTTCGGGATATTTTTTAGATAATTTTATGTAGAACATTTCCGTAATACATGATTTCTATGTAACTTTAACCATTAAGGCTACACACGCGACGGAAGCTTAAAAAATGGAGTAACTTCTTCCGTTTTCCCAACATTTTCTTTCACTACTCTGCTCCTATTGATTGTAGCATGATGAAAAGTATACTATAACCTGCAATTCAATTCAATTCAATTCAAATCATTTATTTCAATTAAACCCTTTACAGGCACTTTTGAATTGTCAAGACGAAAGAGATGAAGCTATCTGCACGTTCCAAAGCGTAGATCTCTATGGAGAAGAACGTGCAAGAAACTCCACGGACACTCTTTTAAATCATGTTCTGTATTACATAACCTTGGTTACATCCTTGGTCGCTTCTATATGTGAGGACAATGCAAAGAAAAAAAAGGAAACTATGAAAACAATTCAAAGTATAAAGATTAAAACAAGTCATTGGCAGTCAAGAGGTGACCAGTCTCAACCGACGGCGCCCGTTCACGAACATGACGCGTGTATCGGCACCATTTAGCTCAACCATTTTGAAGGGAACCGAATGATCCAACACACACGCCGCCATCAGCGAAACATTTAAGCGAGCATGACATGCTCTCAACTGCCATTTTAGTTCATGTCACAAAGTAAACCATAACTTATTACATGTAAATGGCTCCATGGTACTCACATTTACAATATTTGAAAATAAAATGCTTCTACATTATACAAAACTATGGTTTACAATAACCAAGCAACTATAAGTACAAAAAAAAAAGAAAAGGAAATTATTTATTATCAAAATAATATTATAAAAGGCGAGCATCTCTTCCAAATATGAAATCCTAACTTGTTTACCCAAGTGGTTGAGGCTGTGGAGCAGGACCGGCATTTAACCAAGCATTATTATCTTCAATGTAATCCCCCAACTTATAATATGCTTGCCTGCATAATGTGCGTTTAATACAAGATTTAAATTTCGTTTCATTCAGTTCTAATATATGGGGAGGAATTTTATTGTAACATTTTAAACAATACCCCATGAAAGATGTGGCTACTTTAGCTAGTCTGAAACCTGGTTGAACTAATTGATCCCTATTTCGAGTAGCATAATTGTGTCTGTCGCCTCGTTTACTAAAGAGATGTAGATTTTTTCTAACGTACATAATGTTTTCGTAGATATATTGACAAGGTACCGTCATGATGTTAATTTCCTTAAACAGTTCCCTTAGAGAATCGCGCCGGCGGAGATTGTAAATGGCTTTGATGGCTCTTTTCTGCAGAATAAAAATTGACTCGATGTCTGCAGCCCGTCCCCATAATAAGATACCGTAAGACATTATACTATGAAAGTAACTGAAATAGACTAGTCTCGCGGTATCAACATCTGTAAATTGGCGGATTTTCCTAACAGCATATGCTGCTGAGCTTAGTCGTCCTGCTAGAGATGCTAAATGAGGACCCCATTGTAGCCTTGAGTCAAGCGTAATCCCCAGGAAAACCGTTCTATCGACGAATTCTAGTTTTTCCCTGTTCAACACTATATCACAATCACTACTTTTGACATTTGGTAAAGCAAACCTTATGCACTTCGTTTTCTTCCCATTTAAAACCAAATTATTAGCAGTGAACCAATTTTGGACCTGCAAAAGGGCGTTATTTACGACGTCAAGATTATTACTACGTCTATTTATTTTAAAAATCAAAGAAGTGTCGTCGGCAAACAAGACCATGTTTAGCTTGTTTTGCAATAAATGGGGTAAATCATTTATATAAACTAAAAATAAAAAAGGACCCAAAATTGAGCCCTGTGCAACGCCCATTTTCACGTTTAAGCCCGATGAATTGACACCGTTTATTTGCACTACTTGCTGTCTATCATTCAAATAAGATTTAACAAGGCTTAAAGCTGTTTTCCCCAGTCCGTAGTGCCCAAGTTTCAGGAGTAATGTTTCGTGATCCACACAATCAAACGCCTTAGATAGGTCGCAGAAGATCCCTATGGCATCTTGTGCCTCTTCCCACGCATTAAATATATGCTTCAGTAAGGTGACACCAGCGTCAGTAGTACAACGTCCTCTGGTGAAACCATACTGTTTATCATGCAAGATGTTATTCGTGTTAAAATGATAAAGCATTTGATTTAGCATCACTTTTTCAAATACCTTACTGAAGACTGGCAACACGGATACTGGTCTATAATTATTTGTGTCTTTACTGTCCCCGTTTTTAAAAAGTGGTATTACTTTACTGAATTTCATTAGGTCCGGAAAGACTCCTTGATCCACACACAAATTAAATATTAAAGCTAAGAAAGGGGCTACAGTCTCAATAATTGAGGTACAAACTTTGATAGACAATCCCCATAAATCTTCCGTCAGTTTAATTTTGATTTGTTTGAAGCCCAGGAGTATGAAGAATAATTGCACCAAGTTTCGTTAAAATCGGTCGAGTAGTTTTTGTTTCTATAAAGAACATACAGACAGACAGACAGACAGACAGACAGAAAGACAGACAGACAGACAAAAATTTTACTGATTGCATTTTTGGTACCAGTGTCGATCACTAATCACCCCCTGATATTTATTTTGAAAATATATTCCTTGTACAGAATTGACCTCTCTACAGATTTATTATAAGTATAGATAACAATTTATTTTTTTGCTTACCTTTTGTGTGTATCAAACTCAAGTGGGCACTATCAAAATCAAAAGTCTTTTATTCAAACTAGGTTGAGAGACAGCACTTTTTGAACGTTAAATTTTACATTAAGACAGTCCCCCAAAACACCCACCCGTCACCACTTCCTAGTGTTTTAGCTGGGGAGAAGAAGTGGCGCAACAAACTCCCCAGCAACACATCTATCTATTGCGTTTTAAGAACTTGAATTTATACAATAGTATGCAAAGTCATTAATACATGACAAAGGTAGAAAAAAATAATAATTATCCAACATGGAAATCATAAATCAATCTATATACGCTGCACATTGTCCTTTGTGCTAGTCTCTACGTCACACTCATTATTGCACATTTATATTGTTTAACATAGCATTTAAGTGGAACAATTAAAAATAATAAACATATTAAGTAGCAATAAATTCATCAAGGGAATCGTTTGTCTACTCATCCTAATCTATAAAATTCTTTCGCTACTGAATGATTGACAGACAGACAACGCACAGCCGAAACTGCTGCTCGTAGACAGCTGAAACTTGGCATGTAGCTTCCTTGGAGTGGGGAGTGTAGGGGAGCACTAAGAGGAGTTCCCGAAACTCTTACGGGAAAGGGATATGCGCGTACGAAGTCGCGGGCTAAAACTAGTTGTACATCACGTACCTTATAAGGTACCTACATAACAAGTTCATAACATTTTCACTGTTGGGCATTACAAACCCAACACACGGAAAGCGATCTTGGCTGTTATTTTAACATCTTTGTCTGATATCAAGGATTGTTAATAGCCAGAAAATCTGACACCAGTCTTGTCAAGGGGTAGTACCCAGTTACTGGGTCGTGGAAGTCGGATAGGCAGTTGCTCCACTTAGAATACTGGTGTTCAGCTGCATCCGGTTTTTTTTATGAAAGGGTATGTAATCATCAAATGACTCTTCCCACTCTGGGTGGAGGAGCGGGAGGGAGTGTCCGACTCTCAATGGCTGAAACCCACCCGTGTTCCTTCAAATGCCGTTTGCGTTCCAGGACCGCGGTGATTCGTTCGAACAATTCTGCATTCCTGACAGTTGGTGTGCTACCTCACATGGGTCTTTTAGTCTAGATTTGTGTCCGAAATAAGCTTCGTCCTCCCATCTTCTCATTATCTAATTTCTTACTTTTCCTACTAATGTAATGTTATAAATAAGGGAGTTTGTGAGGCTAGATGGATGACTGTTTACTACTCTTTGTTTTCTTTACATTAATGTCGCTCATCAGAATAACACTAATGTCCAGGTTATGTGTATTGTGTGTGCAGAGCGATCTGCACGCGCAGGCCGCAGCGACCCAGCTAGAGCGGCGCGCAGCGCTTGATGCAGCTCGTGAGCGAAGCGTTCCGGCCCGGAAGCGAGTTGACGCAGTAGCCGCGGTTCAGCAACGTGTTGTTGAAGTGGTGCAGGTTTGCCCAGTACTCCTGTATAGTACAAAATGTATAAGTAAGAAAATCATGTCAATCGTATGAGAAAATCCCGAATTACAGGCGCTCTAATAGACAGACAGTCAGAGATACAATTGAGAAACAAATAGAGAATCTACATCATTTGCGCAAATAAATTAACTGAAACTCAAAGCATTTGTTTCAATTGAAAAAAAATGATACAAAAAATCAACATTTACAGGCATTTTTGAAAGTGAAGTGAAGCTTCCACGGTTTGGAACGTGCTTCACGTTCCAAACCGTAGATCTCAATAGAGAAGAACGTGCAAGAAATTCCAAATAATAAAGTGTTAAAAAGTTATGATCACATCATTAATGTTGAAATTATACATATTACTATGTAAGAACGTTGTAAAAAGACTTGCACCATAAAACCATGTCTGTCTATCCGTCTGTCATAGCCGATTTTCTCCGAATCTTATGCAACGGTTCAATCGAAATTTTTTAAAGATATTTAAGCTTCTGTATCACGAACGTGAACCGAAAATTGAAATTTTGAAAATAGTTTCTCTTGTTATTATAAAATTTTAAAAAAGGTTTTCCAACTGTGCTGAGTGAATACAGGAATATTTTGTATGCAGTACAAAGAAAAAGTTTGGTGGTTCCATATCAGTAATAGAACAAATTTCCATTATTTGTTGAATATATTTTTATACGCCTTTAAATCAACAAAATATGGACATTATCTATTCGTCATGATAAAGACAGCGCGGTGCCAGCCGGCTGGTGTACATGGTGGTGTTAGAGCGGGGGTAAGAGCTGTGGGCGGCAGGGTGGAGCCCGTCAGTTGGTCATAGCACGCGCCGCTGCCATGGCGTCACGTCATTTAGCTTTCCGTGACCGCGTTCTGTGTTGGTACCGTTTAGTGACCGCAAGTTTTATGAGATGGTGTGAGTGTATTAAGTGGCGAAAATTTAAGAACAGCTCGTTTATGAGATCCGTAACCCCGTGGTCCCTAATTAAAGGACCATTTATTATTATTATATTAATATTCAATCAGTGATCAGTAAATCGTAACCCACGTAAATACCTGAGCGCGCGGCGGATAGGAGGGTAGTTCAGCGCGTTTCGCTTCGCTGCGCGCCGGCGGCTATTTACTAATCTGTGCCGGCGGGCAGCATGTAACCATAAACACTGGTTAACACTGTGGATTTTGTCAGCCTCATTGGTCTTCTAAAAGTAATCTACGGACAAGCACAGGACTTTCAAAATTCAAAACACTCTTTTTAACAAAAAAAAAAAAATATATGTATTCAACCGACTTCTAAATAAAAAACAAAAAACGTATAAAATAACAAGTTCGGAAGTCGGTGTTTTGGTTGTTTCATCGTTTTTTGACATCAAAGGCCTCCGCAATTAAAGTGAAAGGATAGGTGACATAGGATCATGAGGCATTGAGGGGACTCATCAAATATAATAGGCATAATTAGATACAGACCAACTTCCGAAATTAAAGTTATTTAGCACTTTGTTGTGTTTTTATGTAGAAGTTAGTATTTTTTATGTTTTTCAAGTAACGCAGCTTGTATGTTTTATACTTTTTGTGTATTTTTGTTTAGAAGTCGGTTTTTTTTTGTAAAAAAGTATTTTTTTATTTTTCACTTTTCATGGTGTCGCCTACCTGTACGTAACCATCACAGCGTACGTGGTATAAACAGGTGTAAACAATAAACAAACACGCGATTTCAGCAATCCCGGAAGATTTACTATCTTTTATTGAAGAGTTCCGTTTCCTATCTCTGTTCTTCATTAGATCTTCACCAGACTAGAAACCGATCACCTCGAAATACTAAGATGCTCTTCCAAACCATAGTGTACAGTTTTTTTTTTTTTTTCATTTTACGTCGAAAATGGTATAGTGAAAACATCATCAGTAAAGTTGAAGCCACACATTATTAGGGATAGCTCAAATACTAGTAACTAACACGACCAGCACTAGCTTTTGAATTTAAAAATAGTCATCAAAATCGGTACACCCAGTAAAAAGTTATGAGGTAACACACATAACAAAAAAACAAAATACAGTCGACTGGAGAACCTCTTCCTTTTTTGGAAACCGTTTAAAAATAAAATTGTATACGATGGTTTGGTAGAGCCTCTTAGTATTATAGGAAACGGAACTCTTCAATAAATGATAGCAAATCTGTCGAGATAGCTGAAATGGCTTGTTTGTTTATTGTTTACACAAAATACCACGTACGCTGTGATGGGTACGTTTAGCGGGGGGCTTACCACTAAAAAGTGAAAAATAAAAAAAACTTTTTCCAAAAAAATACAACCGACTTCTAAACAAAAAGTATGAAATAACTTGGAAGTCTTAATTATTCAAATCGAATCTTTCGTTTCAAAATTAAACGGGTATAAAAATGATCTGAGTAAGGAAAATGTTGCGGTTTGAGCAACTGCCTGGCTACCTAAGTCTATGCTACTTAGGCTTTAGAGGAATCGGAGGGTGTGTGGTGTAGTTTGTATAAGAAAGTACTAAAATCCGTGCGGAAAAGTCGCGGGGAAGTGCTGATAAGTGTAATATACAGTATGTTAAATAACAGAGGGCGTTCCCTTAAACTCGTTAATCTACATATATCATTAATAGATTAAAATAAAAATATCAGCATAGAAAAATAAGCATAAAATAACACGAATTTAAAAAAAAATGACAATAAATTCGAAACATTGTTTTTAAATTCAAAATAGTAGCGCGGAATAGTACTTCTTTAACGTATCAATTTAACATTTTTAGTGAATATTTTAATATATTATAAAAAAAGTTTTCGAATGGTAATATTTTTTTATCATATTATATGGATGCTATACTATTGCGGGTTAACGGGAACGCCCTCTGTTAGTTAACATACTGTATATTAATATACAACTAAATGTCCACACCTACCTGTGATGTCTGCCCCGGCCACTCCAAGTGAGCCAGCTATCAGCTCAGCCAGGAACTTCACAACTTCTTCACCCAGCATGCTTACCATCTGCACTACACACGCGAATTTCGACCCAACGACCACGTTATAAAGACCACAGTCCCGTAAACGACATATTCCACACATTCAATTCATGCCCGACATTATCACGAATACACACACGCGAGGTATGGTCGACTGGCGCGCTTGATCCAACTTTTATTAATGTAGTTATTAAACTTGAAACTTGTTAAAAAAAAACGCTTATTTTTAATTTTGAGGTCGGTATATGAATGTACATTTTTTTATTAGGTATCTAAACAGCATTCGATGCAAAATGACGTGTTGGACGATATCAGTTATTTTTAGGGTTCCGTAGCCAAAAGGTAAATACGGAACCCTTATGGATTCCTCATGTCTGTCTGTCCGTCCGTATGTCACAGCCGTTTTACTCGGAGACTATGAAAGCTAAATAAATGAAAATTGGAAGGTTGGTGCAACCTGTTATCCCATATTTAATAATGCTGTAATATTATGGGAAAAATAATAATTTTAGGGGTGGCACTCCATACATGTAACCGAGGTATGAAAAAATAAATTCCAACAAACATAATCGTGTGGGGTATAATTGGAAAGGTCTATTAAAATGAAAAGAGATATTTTTTAAATATTTTATATAAGGCAATAGTTTTTGAGATATGTGCTTCCGAATTTGTAAAAAGTGAAAAAGCAAAAACTTTTAAATTATTAAGTTGAAAAATTCATAAAAAAATGAGCGAATAGATCTTCACAGACACTTCCAACAAAACCACTTACCTACCTATTTTCATTTATGTATCTTTTTTAGTCTCCGAGCAAAACTACTGTGACCTACAGACAGACGGACATGACGAAATTATTTTTGCCATTTGGCTACGGAACCCTAAAGAAACCATCGACATCAAAATCCGTTGCGTACCGTACATAGGGACAGGCAGACAGCGGGAAGCGACTTTGTAGTGAGTAGTAAAGTAACATTGAAAAAATAATTCGTTCGGAACCTTGAGCGGACCTCTAAAACAATTTGTTCAATAAGAGTTTTTCAAGGTGTGTTTTAAGGCGAGGTTGTCCCAAACGATAGGCATAGAAAACATTACCTCAGCCCCCGCCAGTTGATCTAACTACGATGCGCAAAGCGGGACCGAACCACGTGACACGTTGTGAATGAATGCGCGCCACGAAATAGACAAATTCAGTAGATCAAGTTTGATGTTATTTTTTTTCATTAAATACATTTTTATGTAGGTACATACTTAGCACCCACGCTTGATGAATTCTCATGAAAGTTAAAAATGATTAGTTTGGCAAATCTAAGGTAAGTTTGTACCTACCTATATTTAAAATACACATTCCATCAACTACACATGATGTCAAAAATTCTCACAGATAAGATTTTTTACAAAAATAAAAAAGACGGGAGTTGTCTCGGGAGACCAGGTTGGAACGACGTTCCTTTCACTATATCTATGTGTTTCAAATGAGAACATAGATACATTCCGGGACAACTTCACTCACAACTTGTCAATATTTTAGTGTCAGCAACAAAATCTTTTAACTTTATTTTTATGTTACAAACAGAAAAAATGAAGAACTCAAAATTGTACATAAAAAACGTATTCAATAATTATTAAAAATAAATGTTTGTGACGCAGAAGTACTCGCTACATTCGATAAAAAAAATCAAATTCATGTCGATATTGATATTCAGAAATGATTAAAAGTTTAGTTCATTTGCGTAATACTTTTCAAACAAAATGAAGCTTTAAGTTGTGAAGTAGAAAAAAAGTGGTGTTTAATATTGCAGTAGGTACGTCTTTTTTCTGACACTTCATAGGTGCATAGTTTAGTTGCATTGAACAAATCAAGAACGAGGTGCCTGGTCGTAAATGTTATAATTATTTATTGTAACAATGATACTCATTAAATATTACTGCGCAAGTAGTTTTATCGTGAATAGCATATGAATTGTCTCAACATTTTTCACGCGCCGCTTAGTTAATCAAGTTTAGTGATAGTAAATAAGATATTAACAACGACTTTTAGATATGAACAAAAATAGTTAGCATAAAACAGCTAATGATGATGCTCTCCAAAGTCATTAAATAAATTATAAATTGTATTTTTAACTGTAATGAATTACTAAAATGAGGTATTTGATATACATAATGAATGATTAATTAGTTTACTTAAAAATAAGTTTTAATGGCGATTCATTATAACCTGGATAAAAGCTTTCCACGCAGCTATTTTACTGCATAACTCTGAATAAGAAGTCACGCTTTTCTAATTATTAAGGTTTTATTTGAGAAATTGTGATCTGGTATGGCTGAATTAAGGTTGAGTAATAGCTATTCCCAAATGTTTACAGCTATAACCACATAAAGTGTGAATAAGTGGCTATTGAAAGAGCCAAATTCTGAATAATATTCTCTTTCGGCCTTTAAAAATCTTTAAGTTTAGTAAAAGTTGTGTTGTCCTTTTTTCTAAAAAGCTTAGTAATAACTTCTATACCGCATGAGAGCAGTGGTGGCCGAGTGGTAAAGGCCCCGACTTACGGATCGTAGGTCGCGGGTTCAAACCTAGCCAGGCGCATTACTTTGTGTAATTCATTTCTTCACCACGATCTATTCCCATCCAATACCAAGAGCTAATACCATTTGGTATTAGTTTATTTCCGAATTCGTTTTCTATTCCCAACGAGTACCACATTTTTTGTAATAACAAATCTATTACTAGCGAATACCAAAACGTGACTTTTTGTACACTCAGCTACACAAAGTTTTATTTTATTTTCCAACATTTACATACATACTATACTATCGTAATTTAATGCTACGAAGTCTAAAACTTTCGAAACTAACAATTAAGCAGTTCAAATGAATCATTTCACTTTACCTGCGAAAAAGGGTCAATTTTTGTCTATTGTTTTGTAATTCGAAGCAACCAATCAGAGTTGAGAGCAAAATAAGTCTTGTTCTCAGACAGATAACTCAGTTCAGTACATTTCCCTGCCTTTTTTTTTTTTTTTTTTTTTTTTTGTATGGGAAATCATCAAATGACCCCTCCCGCCCTGGGTGGAGCGGTAGGGAGTGTCAGACTTTTACTGACTAAAACCCACCCGTGCTCCTCCATGTGCCCTTTGCGTTCCAGGGCCGCGGCAACTCTCTCGAACAAATTCCGCAACCCTAGCAGGCACCGACCCTATGGGGCCCCGTCTCTGGTGCTGACGGCTCCTTGAGGCGCGCGTGAAGCACAACGCGTCGTCGACTCAGCCTGGTATCGGACGGCGAGCCACCCACGCTCACCGTCCACAGGCATCAGCCACTGCGCAATAGCACAGCGGCCGACTTGTCTCTGGAGGAGGCCGAAATGGGACCATTACTGGCACTCCATTTCAGCCCCCTCCCGAGTACCGGGAGTCGCAGCACCCACAGCAGAAGCGGCAGAAGCGGCGACGGAAGCCGCGGCGGCGGCAGAGGCGGCGGCGGCGGCGGACCTCTTGCCCTTGGTCGGGGCGGATGGCGCGCAGGCCCTTCCCCCAGCCCAGTGCTCGGCCGGCTTGCCAACAGCCGCACATGCACTGCAGTGCGGCGTGGCCTCGCACGAGCCGGCCCGATGACCGGGCTGACCACAGCGGAAACAAAGTCCACTGCGGTCCACCTCCGAGGGGCACATAGCTCCCGTGTGGTTGCCCACATGGCAGCGGTAGCACCTCAGAGGTCTGGGTTCCAGCAGCCTCACCCGCGCAGAAACCCACCCCACCAAGAGCCTTCGACCCTCCGACACTGTTCTGGCCGCCGTCACGGGGCAGCTCACCACAAGGGTTTGCATGCCCGTGTTGTCAGGCCGGAGGGTGCCCGCCTTGACGAGCTCGGCAGAGCACCCCCCAGTCCTGGCGACGGCGGCCACAACCTCCTCCTCCGTCACGGAGTCGTCCAGGCCCACTATGCGCATGTCAATGCACTTAGTCGGCCTGGACACTCGAACCTCGTCCGCGGGGAGGACCTCCTTCAGCCTTTCGGCCAGGGCGTCCGCGAACGGGCCACTCTCCGCTCCGGCGAGCTCGAGCTTCCGGGCACCGGTCAGGGTTCTCCTGATCCCGAGGCCCCCAGTGATGCCCAGCTCCCGGAGGTTCACCGCCTCCTTCGCCCGCTTCATCAGGGCGAGGTACGTCACGCCCCTCTGTTCCGCTTCCGGCTGCAGTGTTAAAACTACAGCCGCGGACTTCGGGGCGCGGAGCCTCGCCGCGATGGCGTTGGCCTTCCGCCGCTGCCTCTTGGCCTTGCTCTTGGCCGCCTTTTTTTGTCGCCGCTTCTCTCCGGCAACCTGCCACTCGGCCTCGGCCGCAGGAGGGTCCGAGGGTGGCGGTGGGGGCGGCTGCGGCGCCACTGGCGCAGCAGCCTCAGCCGCTCCCCCTCCAGCCTTCCTCCTTCCCCTCTTCGCCGGGGCCGTCTTGGTAGTCGCTGGCGTCGCGGGCGCCGGCGTCACAGGCGCCGGCGCGGCTCCCGCCTTGGCCTTCGCCTGGCCGGACGTTCCCGGGCTGGCAGCCACGGCGGCCGCGTACGTAGCCGCCTTCTGCTGCTGGCCTGGGGCCTTCTGAGTTGCCACTGTTGGGGGACGCCGGACCATGTCCTCCAGCACGGAGAACTGCCTCCGGAAGGGAGCCAGCCCCTGCCGCACCAGGTCACGCACCTGGCTCAGCACCCGGCCCCCCTCCGGCGCTGCCGGACTCAGTCCCCCTCGCGGCTCCACAGAGGCCGCTCTGGCCATCCCCGCAAGGTCCCTCCGGAGCGACTCATTCTCCCGAACGAGTCGCTCCGTAAGAACCGCGAGGCGGGCGACCTCCGCCCGCAACTCCGACGCCTCCTTTGAGGCAGGCCCGCCAGCGTTGGCCGCCGCTGCCGCCAGGATGGAGGCTTTGGCCGCGCCGATGGCCTCCCTCTTCGAGGACTGCTTCCTCTTGAAGGCCACAGCGCGGATCGCGGCCTCCACCACCTCCTCGAAGTTCGCCCTCTGCTCCTCGGCAGCGGGAGGTTCCTCTCCCGGGCACTCTGAGTCGTCAGAGTCGAGAGGAGGCGGAAGAGTAGAGGGAGCCCCACGACCGCTCCCCCCAGGGCGACGCCCCTCCTCCACCTCCCTCCCGGCCCGACGCTCCACCTCCCGGGTAGAGGGAGCCAGCCCCCTCCCTGCCTCACAGCCCCTGCCCCGCCTAGCGGTGGGGATCTTGCGGGCGGAGGCAAATTCGCCCTCGGAGGACGACCCCCCGGTATCCTCCCGTCTGGGCCGCTTGCGGAAGAACTTTACGTTCTCCGCAGCAGCCCCCCCTCTTCCGTCTTCAGAGCCCGCCGAGCTGACCGTTACCAGGTCAGGTGCAGAACCAGAATCCGATTCTGCACCTCCCCGGCGCTCAGGCGAACCCTCCTCAACAAGATCGAACGCCATCAGCTCCTTATAAGAAGCGGATCCGGATGACGTCGATTCGGAGCCTCCTCGGCTCAAGTTGCCACTGGCAATTGGAAGGCGTTTGTTGCCCACCCCAGAGTACGGAGGGCAGCCCGCCGAAGCGGGGTGGGATTCCCCGACCGCTGAGCAGTCGGGACCCACCTGGGGACTCATTTTGCAAATGCCTTGATCCATGGGTTTTTTTCCTTTGAAGGGTGCGGTCCCTGTTTTCTCCGCCCCTTCTCAGGGCCCCCTCTCCTCATCTCACCTCTCCACCTGCTCGCTGCTCCCACAGTCACGTCTGATGATCAGACGCGTACCAGAGAGCAGCGAGCAAGCGTGTGTCTCTCTTGGTCTGGTCCCTCACTTGCGACCTTCCGGCATGAGTGGCTCTACCGGGAAAGCTCGCAAGATCATTGGGACGCTCAAGCCCCACCACGACGACAACGTGGAGACACATTCGGTGGGGACGTGGAGACACATTCGGTGGGGACACATTCGGTGGGGACATTTCCCTGCCTGCGACGGGTAGAGTAATTGCTATTTACATAATATCTTGTGTGTTCTTATTTTTTAAATAGGTATTATCATAGTAGGTAGGAAACTAATTAAAAAGAAGCAAAGATAGAGTTTAATGTGTGGGTAATACCTATTTATGTTTTATATGTATATTTGTTCATCACATGTACATATATGTTTATCACAGAAATGGCTGATGAAGCTGATGCCTTCAACATCTTCGGGAAACCCAGAAGGACTGACGTTTATAAAAATAAAAGGTGACTTGGTTTTGCTTATTGATATATTGCTGTCTCGGCAGGATGGCAATATTTCCAATGAGAAAAATCATAGCTGCGAGCCCGATAAAGTAAAGAACTTGATGGCGAAGGAACTGAATAATTTACGAGAAACGGTATTAAAGTCTGATTTCACCCAAATACCAAGGATATAACACATTTAAATCCCAAT
This sequence comes from Hecatera dysodea, assembly GCA_905332915.2. Lineage (NCBI taxonomy): Eukaryota > Metazoa > Arthropoda > Insecta > Lepidoptera > Noctuidae > Hecatera > Hecatera dysodea. The sequence continues at coordinate 18,136,860 of HG995308.1, read as the reverse complement.
TCTCTGAAACTGAACAGAATTTGGTGAAAAATATCCCATCATTTCAAAACACGAAAACAAAATTTTATAAAGCAAGAAAAAAGGAAGCTGATGTGTCTAAAATAAAGTACAAATCAGTGGATGAAGTAGAAATCCCTTTACAATTCCGATATTTTTTACTGTATGATTATAAAGAAGAGTCTAATACCCGAATAATTATTTTGGCCCATCCAAATCTACTAACGCAAATGGCAAAAATTAAAGTTTACGAATGTGATGAGACGTTTAAATTTTGCCCTGTACCATTTGTCCAGTTGTATTCTATCCTTCTTCTATATTTGGCTGTTTGTATTCTAATTGTTGGACTTGGAATAGTAAAATAAAAGTATCTAATATCATTAAATCTCTAAAAATGTCAAAATAAAAGAAAATTTCATTATAATCTTGATTAAACATTACTTAAAATCACTCAAAGCATTTTAATTTTACTGAACCTGACTGTACCTAATTTCTTCTAGCTTTTTTTGGTATTGGTTTTAAATGTGGTACTCGTTGGGAATAGAAAATGTATTCGGAAATAAACTAATACCAAATGGTATTAGTTCTTGGTATTGGATGGGAATAGATCTGTACATCGCCTAATGTTGATGATGTTGTTGATGTTGTATCCATGGACACTTTTCTCATTTTTAGACTTAATGACATTTTATATTCTCCTGTTTTTGCAATTGTGATATTAATGTTTACTTTATAAAGTATTATTTTATTATTGTGACATGAACGTTTACTTTGTAAAGTAATATTTTTATTTATTATGTTCGACATAAATACTTACTTTGTAAAGTATAATATTTTTAATAAATTGATTTTAATTGTGAATATGAGGAATATGAGGGTATTATTTTCTTTAACTTTCCTTCTTTAAAGTCTATTTAACGATGTCTGGCAGTTTGACTACTTTTGCGGCCTACCCAAATGTCCCTTCTTTGGTATTGTTCGTCGGGTTGTTGAGCTCCTTATTGTTTGTAAGTTGAGCTACTCGACTACTGACAAAGGCTTGCACTGAATGGACAGGCCCATTTAAACCCGTGGTGTTCTTTCCTCAAAAGACCCTTTCAGACACTGATCTGCATGGTTCTCATATAACATATTGTGAATGTGAGGACTATGTAGATCGCCATATTAGGGTCTCATTTCAGTTAGTCTGGCAATTTGAGTCATTTATGCGGCCTACCCAAATGTCCTTACTTTGGTATTGTTCGTCAAATCGAGTCTAAGTTTGGGCACTTTCCACAAAAGGCCTCCTCAGACATTAACCTACATGGTTCTCATATGATGTGACTAGTACGGATTGTATGGACTTTGACCTCTGAGTTTGTGTCGGTGTTTCTTCTTAGGGTAGTCGGCTAAGAAACATCGGCTTCATCCAGCTTACATTGACCAAAAACATTGGACGTGTAAAAGTGATATATTTAACCTAGTTAGAAAATTAATATCATTTATCATTTTGTTATCTCATGCTGTTCACCGCCCAGCGACGCCCTAAGCCGAGGTCCATACCCCACAGAGGTTTCCCTTGCCATGTAGTTGCTAAGTTTGTACATGCCTTGGCTGGAGGCTCTTATATTTATATTAAAGCCGCCTTAGGCAAGCCCGGTTAAGCAATCGACAGCTTCCTAGGGTGAAATGAGAGTTGCCACATATAAAAAAAATGTTTACACAATTTTTTTCACAGACTTGATAAAAGCGTGTCTCTCAAATAGAACTGCTGCCGTTTACCAGTGGAACACTGGCACTATTATGAATTGCGCGGAACAAGTGAGTGTACATGTAGTAAGTATCTGTCTGGCTCGGGTCACCCCACACACACAGGTGACAGCCACCTCCATGGCGACACAGAGCTCATGACGAGCAGCCACTCAAACACACACAAACGCAGGCTGCACAGCTGGCAGACAGCTGGCAGGGATCCGTGACAATTTACTTCGAAAAGGAACCCTTGAGTTTGTTGGGGTAAGGGCTGCTCTTGAAATAAATGTAGCAATATTTTAAGCTCATTTTAGACTAATCACTAGGCGCAATTTGGCTTTTAAGTACTTACTCCCCATTGCTGAACAATGGCCTCCCCGCGGAAGTTGTTCCCGCGTTTCTTGGAAGCAGCCCGAGGCTCTAGACTAAGTGCTGTTTGATAAGGGACGGTGATTTTCGTAGTGACAACATATAAGGAATCGGTCAAGGTGACAGTACTACGTGATTTAATTGCAATTTTGATTTGCATAAGTGATTCTATGTAATGTATGTTGGTACCTCCAGTGCAGAGGGATACTATCACAGTCGGCATAAAGTGGAGGAATTCCAGTCCAAGACCATACGATAAACAAGACCAGAGCCACGCGATACCAACTCACACTTGACTGCTTTTTGTTTATATTTGTTTGGTTTTGTTGTAATTATATCTTCACAAGTGTTAATGTTTATACTGTACTAACAATTAATATTAATATTCTTTTGTAATTAAATCCATGTTTGCTCGTCTGACGCGACCTTACTATTGTTTGCCCACCTGCACGTAGGTACTTAAGCCCAGCTCCTCCGGCACGGCTACATTGCCCTCCCTGCAGCCGTCCAGACAACCGCAGCAAACATGAAGTGTTCGCTCTTGTTCGTGATACTGGTAAGTCTTTCGAAATGCCCTGTTTGTATATGATTCTGAAGAAGAACGCCGTAGTCATCTTGACTGATGTACGAGCATTGGTTAAGGTACTCTTTAGACACCGGTCGATGGATGAAGTTAGGCTTGGTAAGCTAAATCTTCCAGCTAGAGGTACATCTCCCCTGTACTCGCGCCCTCTATGGGTCAGCTGTACCAAACGAGTCGGCAATACGATGCGCGTCCAGTACAACAACGCTCTCTGAGCGCGTTGGGGCTGCCATGTTATTGCAGAGGGCTGTCGTTTACAAGAAAGTGATCGCTGATAGGTTTTATGAGAGAATTCCAATTCTCATTATGGGGCCATTGAGGATTCTTGGCTATTGAGGCAGGCATTCCAATTAATAATAAACGTATGCACTTGACGTACAAGTTGCAGGACTCACTTCCTTGTTTAAGCTTTCTAAAATGATAGCAGGAACTTTATTTGGTTTTCTCGTCGTAATGTAAGCAATATTGGGATCAGCATCATGAACTTCATAGGTCAAATAAAGAACTGACAAATAAATAATAATAAAATTAATTGTAGGTGTTCTGTGACTCTTCATTACAACGGCGTTCAATGTTGAAGTAACTACGATGGTTGTATTTGCAGATGGTGATGTACACGTTGATGGTGGCGCCCCCTGGTGCTAACCTTCAAACGATTCCTCCGCAGGCTAGCGCTCTCATCAAAAAGGTGACGATGCCTGGTGGCGGCCCATTGATTCCATAATTCTATATATATAAATAAATAATAAACTTCTGTGAAAAATATTTTGACTTTTATTCGTTTCCAGACAGAATCTTGGAAGCTCCCCCTGGGCGGAGGAAATCCTCGTGGATGTCCTCCGCCCAGGGGTGGACGGTAGGGTCTGTCGGACTCTGACTGACTAAAACCACTTCGTGATCCCTCGCACACGTGCACTGGAGGCTACGGGGTCACTAAGCAATCTACAACCTACAACGCAGCTCCCTACTGGTCAAACGGGGGGAATTTGCTCCCTCCGCAACGTCTAAGAGTGGCATGCGTGCAATAATACGCGCCGCCACCTCGGGTCTTATATGATGGGGGGCAGTGGACGTCCCCTAGTCTGCCGTCTCTGGACCCAGTAAGGGGGGCCAGAAGAGGACATTATCCGCTCCGTCGATGCCCGGTGCGTTTGTAGCGGACCAGGAGATCACTCAAAATCATGACGAGGACAAGGAGATCACCGCTTCCCACGACGCTGCACTACCGACCATGGAACGAATCACAGCCGGCAGTGACAGGTCGCTTCCCATTTCCGAAACGAAGGCACGGCGTGGCTCCTTCCAAGCTGCGCACTCTGCAAGCGTATGCGTAGTGTGACATCGAGCGGCGGCTTGCTCCCTGCCCTGCCTATGCGATGCAGGTACTTCATCCATGCCCCGAAAGTACCACTGTCGCCCTGAATGATAGGGAGCCGTGCCTCCTCCCGAGCCAGTCATCAGCAACGGCCGGCCTGCCTCGGTGGCGATGAGGCAGGGTGCAGAAGATGACGAAGAGTGACGCACAGGACCCGTTGTTGTGGCGACACTTGGAGAGGCCTACGATGGCCCCACCGAATCTATCTATCTATCTATCTATTCGGGTTGTGGTTTCCGCACTTAGTCCTAATATTGGACCATTGTGCGTGAGCCATGGCGGCCGTCATTCCAACCAGCCGACCTCCCTCCAGAAGCAGATCAGTCCACTCAGTCTGTTCAGCATCTCTGCAAGTGAGCTCGGTGTCCCCATTGTATGCCTTCGTATCTCGGCCACACCCGTGCACTCGAGGAGCACATGCGACACCGTTTCCTCCTCCTCCATGCATGCTCTGCACAGAGGACTGTCTGTGATGCCTATCGTGTGTAGGTGTTTGTTCAGTGAGCAGTGTCCGGTGATGGTCCCCGCCACCATTCGCAGGCTGCTTCTATCCATGCGCAGAAGGCGCCTGGTCAGTTTCCAGTCCAGGGTTGGCATAAACTCCTTGGACTGCCTGCAGCCAGATACCGAAGACCACCATCGTTCTGCTTGTGTGTGTGTGTGTTCTCGTAGCCATGTGCGTAGCTGAGTGAAAGGGAGTGGAACTATGGGTTCGGGCCCAACAGCCACCGCTCCAGATCCCCTTCTAGCCAGCTCATCGGCCGCATCGTTTCCTAGTGATCCGCTGTGTCCCTTTATCCACTGCAGCGTCACGGTGTTGCGGTTACTCACCGTGACACGTTCTAGGGCGTTGTGGCATTCTTGTATGAGTTTCGAGGTACTATAGTTCTTATCTAGTGATTGTAGTACTGAGGCGCTGTCGGAGAGTATACGAATGTGAGTATCCATAACTCTCCTGGCTTCTATGGCATGGACCGCCAGGATGATAGCTACACATTCCGCCTGATAGACGGTGTTGAGCTTTCCTAGTGGTCTGGATATCTTAATATTGAGGTCGATGGAGTAAACTCCAGCTCCAGTTCCGGTGCTTGTTTTTGACCCATCAGTGTAAATTCTCAGCTCTTTGAGACCTGAGTGGTCTTGTGGTTCTTGTGTGAGCACTATGTGGTAGTGCTTTTGGAAATAATGCATTTTTTGAGCCTTATCGTTGGATGATGTCATCATGGGTTGTCGTTTGACAGCATCTTCCATGATTCGCGTGTGTTTGATTCTGGAGTCTGTTCCTAAAGTGCCCAGCGTGCTAAGTCTGAAGGCCGCTAGGGCCGCCTCCTCTCGTACTATTAGGTGGAGAGGTGGTAGCCCCAGCATAGCCTGCAAAGCCGCAGTGGGTGCTGTTCTCATGCTGCTAGTGATTGCCACGCAGGCAAGTCGCTGCAACTTCTCAAGATCCTTTTGTGTCGTGCTCAAGTCGGTCCTGGGCCACCAGACTAGAGAGCCATAAGTGATTATTGGTCTGATGACTGTGGTGTATAGCCAGTGAGTTGTATTGGGGCTAATGCCCCAATTTTTTCCCAGCATGCGTTTGCATTGCCACATGCATAGGCTGGCTTTTTTTGTGATGTATTCAGTGTGCTTTGCCCCCACCGAATAAACGTGCAAGAGTTCTTACACGAAAAATTTTTTTTTTCGTTTTTCATTTCTTTTGCCTATCTTGCACCTACTTAATTTTTTTTATGAATTTTAGACTCTAAACACGTCTATTATAATAGTGAATGTCTTTATTCTAGGCAAATAATAAATTTTAAAACTATAAGAATAATAGTTTATGCTATTATTACATGGACTTTGAGTCGCCAAGTACACAAGAATAAACATGTTAAAACCTACATACGATTGAGAAGATTTGTGATTGTTTTCGAATTTGGGTAATGTCTTCTTACCCGTTTATTCGCGTAGAAATGTATGCACATTTTATTATTTATGTTTTATTACACAAAATGGAAATATGAATATAAATAAGTTACTAAACGTCACAGTACGAAATCATATTTAACACCAAATTTGATATAAAATTTCCTTCCTTAAACCTAAAAAAGATTTATGTGAATTATGTTTGATTAACAAAATGTGTGATAGTACAAGAAAAAAACAGTTAAAAGCTGATTATGAAAAGCATTTGAGAGAAAAGGAATTGGTGACAGTGTTGTTGCATGTTTTGGTCTCGAAAAAGTGAAGTAGGAATATTTCATTATAAACGTAAGTATCCAGTATATAATGTTACAGTTTATAATATTTTGAAGGAAAATGGATACTGTTACGTTTGGCACTGTCAGATTGCAAAGAGAGGAGTCATAGAAATAGCGAGTTGCATGTGGCTATTTATCCAAGCCCACGTTGCGTTAGGAATTAAAAATCTGTCTTTTTACTTTACTTTTACGATTCATGCCCTGGGCAAAACCGTGACCATTTTGTGTTTGCCATGTTCTTTTTACCGTCAAAGAAATTAAACATCTAAATATCTAATCCGTTTTTAGAGAAGGGTCATAGCCAGTCGGAGGGTGACTCTATGCATGCTGCTATCGAGCGTTCTTTTTTTATGAGTGGCTTCTCGCCGTTCAACCAAGGGTTGTCGACTGCTTAACCGGGATTGCCTGTGGTGGCATCAATATGAACATTAAAGCCTCCAGACAGCTTATATAAAACATACAAACTAAGTGACTGCGCGCTAAGGGCACCCCCTTAGCGTGCACCCAGCTAGGGATGGGCTGGATCGAACAAGGATTATTATTTAGGGGCGTATTTACAACTACAGGCTCAGCGGCACGGGCTGGCTCGAGCGAGCGACGGGGTGGGCATTGACGGGAAAATCACGGCGGGCCTCAACAGCGAGGGTGGAAGGAAGGTGGTCGTGGTTTGCGCAAAGTGCTGGTCTCTCTACGACTCTCCTGGAGGAGGGTTGTGGAGTCATCCGGAGTAACAAGAGTGTGCCGCGGTCGGCGGACTTTGGATATGCGGGAGGGATTATATCGGGCGGCCGAAACGACAAGGGGGGTTCGAGCAGTGTCGAAGAAACGCTTGGTAATGCGCTTCATGAACTGCTGTATGGATGGCAGTTTGAGGTCTACATGTAGGGCCTAATTGCAGACATAGAAGGGGGCACCCGTGATTTTCCGGAGGAATCGGTTTTGGAGCGTCTGCATCCTGTGGAGATGATGAGGCTTTGTGTGTGCGAAGACATCGCAAGCATACGTCATGATGAGGCGGATGACCGCGGTGAAGAGCTGATAATTGCACCTGAGTGACAATTTCAGTCAGGAGGAAGTGAAGCCTACTTAGAGCGAAGGCGGCGCACGATCGGGCCTGCCTTATGTGCTCAGCGAAGGTGAAGTGGTTGTCCAGTATGACCCCCAAGTATTTGGCTGCTCCCAAGGGATCGGCTTGCCGTACATGCTGATCGGACGGGGGGGGGGGGTATCGAGCGTTCAAAGAAAAGACAAAGTATATACACTCCCGGTCAAATGTATTACTTGATAGAGAATGCTAAATTTACTGGGCACAAGTACCAAGTAAAACAAATGACACAAAATGATTTTATGGATTTTAAATATTTTAAAGATTTTAATAAAGGGGAAGAATTAGTTAAAGGACACAAACGGTGATACAATTTTCTGGAGCAAAATTAAAGAAGTAAACTTCTCTCATGATCATTCTCATACAATTCACTTCAGGTATAGTTAGGAAGACGAATTACAAGAGATGCAAATCATGATAAGGACTAACATAGAAGGCAGCGGCGTGTACTACAGAAGATGCTGAAAACTTAAAACTAGCGTACACTGGAATGTTACCTATACAACTTACGTTATTTAAGGATTTGATAAGTCTGTGTGATTCAGGAGCAATACCAAACCATTATCTAACTCCATCTCGGTAATAACAGTGTGGAGGAGGATTAGTGTTTCTAATATTGCAATTCGTTTTTTTAATAAAGAAGACTAGTACTTTGTGTTCACGTGGATAAATACATTATTATATTTTTTCCCTACAAGTCTATTATAATATCTGTATTTATTTCATCCTTTTACAAAATTATTTATATTTTTATACCATGCATTAACAATGATGTATCACATTAATGAAAACTAATCTTATTTACACTAATATAAATGCATACGATCTTTCCAATCATATAATAGCAGAACAATTACTGTAAACAAGCGTGTAAATAGTTATAGCTAGGTTCAAAAATGAACTTGATTTACGGAGAATAATAGTGGAACATTACAGTACGTTTTATTCGTTGTGTATTAGTATACGAATAAACGTGTAATGATATATTACTGTGACGTAGTCATGCAAATTTCACAAGAGTAAAAACATAAAACAGTTTTTCATGAATTTCTTGAAACTCGTTGATGTTTAAAAAAAAGTAAATATACAAGTGTGTAGGTTATTTTTTAACTTATAATACGGTTATACATTATTTATACCTATGAAGTGTATGTATGCTCCCTAATAGTGCATAACGTAGTAAGTACACTCCTTTATAATATAAGTATCATTTAAGCTAAATAAGCAGTTTACAACAATGCGCATTGTAACATAAATTCCCTAGATATATTCATTAAAGTACATTCTATCAAGCTGGTTGTCTGATTCTAACGACCCTTGAAACCCCAACATTTCATGGCGACCCTGCCTTAGAGTCTGCCAAGGGGCAGATTAAGCAAAGTTTTTAGTTGCAGTTCAAAATGTGTAATTCTAAAATAGAAAAAGACGAGGTATTCGTCAGTCAAAACGCGGCTGGTGGAAACAATGACGCACGTCTGAAGGACATCGCAGGTCACATGGAGCGGATGAGCACGGTTACTATCATCATTCTTGCTGCCGTATCTCTCCTGATAATATACTTTATCCTGAAGTACTACCGAAGCTGTCATCGCCAATGGATTCAAGAAGAAATTGGACTCAACGCAATTCATCGCATGAGGTCATCCCTGCGAGGACGAGTGGAAGGTACACCCGTTAATTAATCAAGCATCAAAATTAGATTCAAATTCATTCTATAAATAGATCAGTGATTTTCATTCAGACTAATAACAGTGAATTTTATAACGTAAAAACTTAAAGGACATAAAACAGTGCGCGAAGACTCAGCGAATATGATACCGCGAAGCTAAAACTGCAACGTGTGACATTCTTGAGTGCCGTTTCGCAATAATTGTGTTAACATGAAACTTTTGTTTTTTCCATTAGAAAATAAGTGATCTGTATCTACTAATAAGCATTTTATTATGATAAAAATATTGATTGAAAAATATAATGATCTGGGAGATATTAGAAAATACTTGATTAAGAAGGGACAATCTAGGTATAAAGGTCAAGTTATTGAAACGAAGTTAGGAGAAGCAAAAAATATTCTTAGCGAATGTGAGAAAATATTATTATTGATAGAAAAAGGCAAGGATGCGAAGTTAGTTACACCGGCATTAGATATTTATCAGAAAATTAGGATAATCTTTGAGGAAATAAATGTTTTATGTTCCATCCCTATAACAGATTCAGGCAAAATGGAGTTTGAACTTAAAGTGGCGTGTAGTTTGCTTCCAGTGATGGACGGTAGTGAGGGGACTACTAAACGCTTGATAGATTCGATCGAGATGTACGGAGATATGCTGGATGACAAAGGTAAGGCACTACTTATTACATTTGTTCTGAAAAGCAGATTGTCCGAAAATGCCAAGTTACGCATTACAAGAAAGTATAAGACCATTCCAGACTTAATTAAAGATATGAGATCCCATCTATTGACCCAAAAATCCTTTACAGCCCTACAAACTCGTTTGCAAAATATACAACAGGGTTCAAATAGTATCGAGGACTATGGCACAGAAATAGAAAAGCTGTTCACCGAACTCACTATATCTCAGTCTGATGGTAACACTACCGCGTTCGAAGTTTTAAAACCTTTGAATGAAAAACTTGCCATAAAACGGTTTTCAGAAGGACTACGCAGTTCAAAATTGGGCACCATCATCTCCGCCAGGAACTATAGCAACCTGAAAGATGCAATACAAGCTGCCAAAGATGAAGATACAACGTGCCAGTCATCAGCAGGTAATGTCTTGCATGCATTTAGATATGGACGAGGTTTTAATCATTCACGACGACAAGGTCATCGTCATTTCAATAATAATCGTGGTCAATATATGAATAGTTCCAACCGTGGTCAATATGGAAATTACAATAATCAGAGACAAACATGGCGTGGTAATTACAGAGGTAATAATGGGAATAGGTTTAACAATCGTAGATCATTGAACAATAACAGGGGTCAACTAAATAATAGGGTTTCAAGATATTTTAGAAATAAAAACCGAGATGTTTGTCTAGCGGAACAGAACAATGGCAACAAACCAAGCACAAGCGACAATATAGATAAAAAAGAATCTGAAAACCAGTTTTTTCGTTCTTAAACATAGCGTTTTATCAAATTTAGGCAATGCAAAATATGTAGCTTTTAAAGTTAATAACATAAAATATTTCTGGCTTGTTGATACCGGCGCTACATTATCAATAATTAAAAGTGAAGCATTACCAAGAAACGTTATCGTTAGAAAAGATGAAACATTGATAAATTGAATCGGCGGACAAAGGCGTTCTCAAGGCATAGTGGATTTAAATTTGAAATACAATAATGAAACATTTCAGCATTCGTTTATAGTTTTTGAGTCGCTACCATTAAAAGCAGACGGAATAATAGGCTTAGATTTTTTGAATAAGTATCAAGCAAACATTAACTTAAGTAGTAATATTTTAACTTTGCATTTAAAGGGCAAAGAATATTATTTTAATATCGTTGACGAACGTATTAGGAGAAGTAATAACCTGATTGTACCAGCTCGATCTGAGTCAATTCATTTCATACACGTAGATAAAAATCTGAATGATGATGTTATTGTCTGTGGACGTGAGTTAGCGAAGGATGTGTATCTAGCAAATACGATAGCCACAGTAAAAAACAACAGAATTCCTATAAAGATACTAAACGTTACAGAGAAAGAAATAAATTTACCCAATTTCACGCCTAGTATGCAAACCTTGAGCGATTATAATATTTGTCAATTTAATAATAATACTAAAGATGTTTCTAGGGTTCAAACACTACTATCTGAACTTAAATTGGATTATTTAAATGAAGAAGAGAGAAGGTCTATTGAAGCGATTTGCGCAAAATATTCAGATGTTTTTTACATAGATGGCGATAGATTAACCACTACAAATATTTATGAGCAATCCATTACAGTAACACAAAATTCAACTCCAGTATATGTCAAGCCATACAGGTTACCTCAAGCGTTAAAACCAGAGATAGCTAAACAGATTAATAAAATGATAAAAGATGATATTATAGAAGAATCTAACAGTGAATGGTCAAGTCCTATCTTATTAGTACCGAAAAAGAGTAAAGAAGGAACTGATAAGAAATGGCGATTAGTTGTAGACTACAGAAAATTAAATGAGACGGTTTGTGATGATAAGTTCCCTTTACCGAACATCAACGAAATTTTAGATTCTCTTTCTGGAGCTGTATATTTCACTCACCTTGATCTTCAACAAGGTTACTATCAAGTGACTTTAGAGCCAAATAGTCGAAAATTAACTGCTTTTACTACCAATACAGGTCAGTATCAAATGAAACGCTTACCAATGGGTCTCAAGATAAGTCCGAGCGCATTTAGTCGCATGATGTCTGTAGCAATGTCTGGTTTGACTTACGATAAATGTTTAGTGTACCAGGATGATCTCATTGTATTTGGTAGAAACTTGCAAATTCATAATCAAAACTTAATAAATATAATGGAAAGACTAAGGAAAGTCAATTTAAAATTAAATCCACAAAAATGCGAATTTCTTAAGAAAGAAATACTGTATCTAGGTCACGTCGTTTCAGAGAAAGGTGTTTTACCTGATCCCGAAAAGACAAAAGTACTGATAAATTACCCTACACCCAAAACAGCAGATGAAGTTAAACGTTTCGTAGCTTTCTGCAACTACTACCGTAAATTTATAAAAGGTTTTTCAGACATAGCTTTACCACTAAATAAATTATGTAGAAAAAATGAACCTTTTATTTGGACAGATACTTGTAAATATGCCTTTGAGTATCTAAAAGAAGCATTAATTTCGTCACCTATATTGCAATATCCCGATTTTACAGAAAATAATGAATTCATATTACAAACAGATGCATCAGACACCGCAGTTGGTGCTGTGCTGTGCAATAAAGATCTCAGACCGATAGCGTATGCAAGTAGACCTTTAAATAAAGCGGAAAAGAATTACCCTACAATACAGAAAGAACTTTTAGCAATAGTTTGGTCTGTAAAATATTTTAGACCATACTTATATGGTAGAGAATTCACAATAATGACTGATCACAAACCTTTAGTTTATCTTTTTGGCATGAGAGATCCTTCGAGTAGGCTTCTTAAATTCCGTTTGACTTTGGAAGAATATAAGTTTAAAATAATTTATGTGCGAGGAAAAGAAAATGTTGTAGCAGATGCTTTGTCTAGAATATGTATAACATCAGACGAACTAAAAGATATAGACAAGCCCAAGTGTTGCAGTGATGACTAGGGCACAAAAGCGAAAGATTGATGAGGAGTTAAATAAAAATAAGAATGACAGAGAAAGCGGATCTTAATAAATCTTCTGACTACTGGTCTGGCCAACCAAGGGTTGTGGATATATTAAGAAAACCGCGCGACTCAGTCGAAATGAGTTTTATTGAAAGTAACGAATTAAATAAATTGAAAAACGATGATATGATAACTGATGTTAGTGAATGTTTTATATATATTGAAAAAACAAAGAATATTTACATCAATCTTGATTTCAAAGCACATTTCTCGCGAGCCGAATTTGTGCAGAAATTAAGTTTGTTTTGTATAAAGTTAGAAATTGAAGAAGTATGTATAATTAAAAATAAAGATAACATAGATTTTATAAAGAACGTTTGTGATGAAATATCAAAGTTAGAAAATTGGTCCGGACCGCGAATATGTATTTTAAGAGGAGTAAAAAGAATAACTGACGACAAAGAAAAAATTATAATTATGAATGACTTTCATTTACTGCCATGCAGTGGTCATGCTGGAGTGCGCAGAATGGTAAATACCATAAAAAAGAGATATTATTGGCCGAGTATAGAAAAGGACGTACAAACATTTGTAAAAAAGTGCATTAAGTGTCAGAAGTCAAAGTATATCCGTTACATAAAAGAACCAATGGAAATTACTACTACAGCGTCCTCGGCTTTTCAAAAACTATACTTAGATGTAGTCGGTCCATTGGATAGAGACCAAGATGGGAACTGTTATATATTGACCATTCAGTGCGAATTATCAAAATTTGTCCAAGCTATTCCCTTAAAAAATAAAGAGACCGTGTCTATAGCTAATGCATTCGTAAGACATTTTATTTTAATATTTGGAATTCCTGAAACAATAGCAACAGACAGAGGAACTGAGTTTATCTCCACAACTATGGAACAGGTATGTAAACTTCTTGATATTGAAAAATTATCTTCAACTGCTTACCATCACCAATCTATAGGAGCACTTGAAAATACTCACAAAGCGTTGGGTGCATTTTTACGGATCCAGTGTGAAAACCGTACAGATACATGGAGCTATTGGCTACCGTATTGGTGTTTTAGTTTCAACAATACAGTTCATTCCGAAACAAATTACACGCCTTACGAACTTGTTTTTGGTAAACTTTGTCGAATTCCGAATAGAATTTTTGAGTCTGTGGAGCCATTGTACAATAGCGATAATTATCCATTGCAGTTGAAATATCGTTTACAGTTAGCCCATGCCGACGCAAAAAACAATTTACTGCGAAATAAACACAAACGCAAGGAATTGTACGATAAATCAATTAATCCTATTGTATATCAGGAAAATGACCTAATTTTGATAAAAAATGAAACGGGACGTAAACTAGATGCCATTTTTGAAGGTCCTTTTAGAGTTAAAGAAGATTTAGGTTGTAATGTTAGGATATATAAAAATAATAAGATATAATTAGTTCATAAAAATAGGACAAGACCGTATTTTCAATAAAGATTGAATTATATAAGTAATACTCGTATAAGATTATTGTTAATTTAGATTTTTAGTAACATTGCAATGTTAGACCTAAGTAATATAATTATAGTTTACTATTTACATTGACATATAGTTATTTGGAAACGTAAAAAAAAAAAAAAACATGTATTTGATTTCTTTTTTCCCTTCGCCCCAGGAGGTGAAGTGTATGTATGCTCCCTAATAGTGCATAACGTAGTAAGTACACTCCTTTATAATATAAGTATCATTTTAAGCTAAATAAGCAGTTTACAACAATGCGCATTGTAACATAAATTCCCTAGATATATTCATTAAAGTACATTCTATCAAGCTGGTTGTCTGATTCTAACGACCCTTGAAACCCCAACATTTCACCTATTTACAATAAAATGAGCGTTATTGAAGTTTAAACGTTTTTATTTTTTGCTGAAAAGTTATCAATTTTCTCTTACACGTTTATTCGTTGGGGCCATCGCTATGTCCAGCAGTGGACGCCTTTCGACTGATATGAAGATAATGATAATGATGAAAGCTACAAAACTGCTTTTCGTTAATAAATTTCGTATGCTTGAATCGAGTGAAGTACGTGTGTAAAAATTTCGTATGCTTGAATCGAGTGAAGTACGTGTGTAAAAATTATTATAAGTACTAGATAGTCCCCCGGACCGATCTAGACTATGGCGGCCAGTCTCAACGGAGAGCAGCCATCGCGCGGGATATATTAGTGCAGTCGTGTGAGCGCGGACACAGTCATTGTCCGGTTGAGCAGTAACCAGCCTTAGTGTGCTGAACTGCGAGTGGCCCATATAAAAAATCGCGGACACAGATGCACTAGCTCCCTCTTCCATCACTCTCTAGTCAGATGGCATGGCATCGTAGCGGCCGCTTACTTGAGAATGAGTATCCTCAGTTTCGATAAAAAAAACTACTCGGTTTTGACCGTTCATGGTTATCAATTATTTATATTTATAATAATAATATAATAATAATAACGTTTATTTCGGACAAAGTCCATATTTAGTTAGTAGTACAAATTCTTAAAAAACTATGTTAGTAGCATCATTGAAATTAACCAAATAGGTTGCTTATATGCAGGTTCAGTTATACAATTTATACTGTCCAACTAGAACCCGCATGAAAGCTTGCATTATTATCGAGTCGACTTTGTCAGCGACTACCTTCAGGATGCTATTAGTGCTGCCCCGCACTCTGCGCAACAAGGAGGCGGTCCTCTTGCGTATGATGGCATGAAAACCATCAACGCGAGCCTCCGCAAACATTCCAGATGCACTACAGAAACGGGGCAGCCCCAGCAACATCCTGAAGCCATTATTATATTGAACGCGCAGGGCACTGAGCGATCTCTGTGTATAACTAACCCACAGGCTGCTCGTGTAGAAGGTTTGGCAGTATGCCTTAAAAAGTGAGATCTTAACATGCTCGCTGCAACGAGCAAACCTGCGAGCCAGCATATTGTTCTTAACCGCCAGTGCCCTGCGTTCTCTTTCAATGTCCATTTGGTCATCAAGATCTTCGGTAACATAGTGCCCCAAGTATTTAAAATGATTCACTCGCTTAAGTTCAACGCCATTTAGCTTTATTTTAGGCACGCTAGCTGGGCATTTACCCGAAGACTTAAAAACCAAATAATCACTTTTCGTGCAGTTGTACAAGAGACCATGTTTTTGTGCATAATTTTCACAAATACTTATGAGCTGCCTCAACGCACTGACGGCTGGGCTCAGCAGCGCCATGTCGTCAGCATAACTGATATTATTTATACAGACATTGTCGATCGAGCAGCCAATGCGCGTGCTGCTGAGCTCAACCATCAGCTCGTTTATATACAGGTTAAAGAGCTTTGGAGACGTCAACCCACCTTGTCTCGTTCCGCACTCCAACCTGTACATGTCAGAGAGGCTGCCTGCCCATCTAACATTATTTGTCTGATTAGCATACCAATAGTGAAAGAGACGTTGCACCTGCGTATGCACTTCCGTTTTCTTAAGCTTTTCCCACAGCAGGTCATACGACACTAGGTCAAATGCTTTTGACAAGTCGAGGAAACATGCATACACAGGTGTACCCCTCCGAGTGTAGTACTGGACAGTGTGCTTAAGACTCAGGATGGCGCTTTCAGTGGAAAGTCCGGGCCGAAACCCGAACTGAGCATCATGTATATGGAGATGTTTTTCCAGCTCTGAATCAAGCACAGCATCCAGCACCTTGGCCACTACTGTTGCCAACGATATAGGTCTGTAATTGCCTTTGTCCGATAAGTCACCTGTTTTATTTTTTACAATTGGTACCACAATAGTTCGCATGAGGTCAACAGGTAAGTATGAATGACTTAGACATAATGTGTAAAACATTGCCAAAACGCGTGGTAAATGGACTCCAGCATACTTTAGATGTTCGATGCTGAGCCCATCATGACCAGGTGACTTACCCCGGGTCATCTTTTTTATTATTCCTGACACTTGTTTAACAGACACGTTAAACAAGTCACCAGTCAAGATAGGATCAGCATCTGGCATCATCTTTGAAGGACCAAGTGGTGATCTCACACCAAAGTGTTCCCTAAATAAGTCAGCTACGCTCTTACTGTCACTCACACCTCCCACACTCACAGGGATGCCAGGCCTAGTATTTAACTTGTTCGTTGCCTTCCAAAATTCACCAAAATTTTTTGATGAATGATGGTCAGCTATTATGTTCATTTTAATTTGTTCGCTATTGTCTTGACACCATTTCAATTTCTTTTTAAATACTTTCCTACTTTCACACATTTCTTCATACAAAAGACCTTCTTTTGGTCTATTATACCAAACCCAATTAAGAAATTTAAGCCTGGCATCCCTATGTGCCCCACGCACATGTTTATTCCACCCTATCACGTGCCGCTTTGTTTTTGATTTGGCTGAGAAATAGTTACAACAACTACTGATAGATGCATCTTTTAAAATAGTTATTATATCAGAGTACATTGTGTCTAGTAGGTTCTTATGATCCGTATTATTACAAATATTAAAACTACATTGCCTAAATTCATCAGGAAAATCTATTAATTTAAGGCTATTATTACAATAATTTCTAAATTTCTCTATTTGTTCATTAGTTCTATTACCCCAAAAAACCCCATTATTGATGCTCCCATTGTCATCGGTTGTTAAATTAGTTTTGCTTATAATTAGGTTTAAATCGCAATGAACAATAAGCGGCAAGTGATCTGACCAGTACGTGTCGTATTTTATGGTAACATTATTTATCGTTTGCCACGCGGACTGACTCACAACGCAGTGATCGAGCCACCGAGTGCACCCATGTACATCACTTATAAAAGTATAGTTATTTGTCGAATTACCTAATACACTAATATCAGCACATATCCATTGCTGGTCAGCGCATAGGTTATCTAGCTCTTTACCGAATAGCTCACCTGGGTGCGCATTAAAGTCGCCCAGCACGTATACAGCTTCTATAGAACTATTTTCAACTATGGCACATACCTCACTAAAACAATCCGTGAATTCGGGTAAATGATCAACCGCGTCCGTCGGCATGTACACACTAAACACTAAAATACTTCGATCACCAGCCATAGCCTTTATCGCACTAATACGAGGATTCTTACACTTAATCACTGACACCTCGCTGAAACTGTCTTTGCGCCACAAAATCGCCACTCCGCCAAAAGGCCGACCCCTCAGAAGGCCCGCAGATGTATCAACCGCCGATGAGCCAGTGTATGCAAAATCTGCATGTATTGTATCGAGAAAAGGTATATCATGATCAAGCAACCACGTTTCTTGTAAAGCTATGATGTCTGCTACCTCACACAATCCTCTCACGCAGTCAATGGATCTTTTAACTGACTTGCAGTTAAAACTAATAAACGTAGACTTATTTGATATCAGTTGTACACCCATACTTATTGTTTCCTAGCGCCACTGTTCTGAATACTAAGAATGTTATCATTACTATTTGTTTTGTTCAAATAAACAAAACGGCGAAATGACACACCTTCTGGCCATAGGTTGTCATTTAAAAACATCGCGAGCTTGTGGTGTGGTACAAGTATTTTATATGCGTTGTAATTTTTCTCTTTTCTCATTTTTATTTTCTTAAGAACGACTGATGTTTGCGTCTTAGATAAGATGTAGTCACTGATATCATTTTCTGATGTCTGTTTATCCACATTCGTAATGAAGAGTGGGATTTGCATATTAGCTGCTCTTAATACATATTATAAATAAAAAGCAAATATGTATTAGGGCTCAGACCGCTTCGTAGTTTTTCCATTGCCACAAGCCGTTCTGAGATGTTTTTTCTCTCATGAGCGATTTCGGTCTTAGAGCGTAACATATGTACAAACATATGTTTGTCCGCGTGGAGTTCGGTTATATCGTAGTGTAACGTAGCGTAGGCGAGCGCTAAGAAAGGAAGTAGAATTACACGGACGAAGTCGCGGCCAAAAGCTAGTAAACTACAAAACTTCTTTATACACCACATTTTTTGCTAATCTATTACGGTGTGCCAAAATTATCAGACTACCGGGTGAGCTTACGCGGAAGCAAGCCACATAGAATTGCCCAGTTTTCTCTCAAGTCTATACCCGCAAATTTTAATGTCTGCCCTTGTGATTTGTTTATGGTCATCGCAAAGCAGACTTTGAGGGGAAACTGTATTCGTTTGAATTCAAAGGGAAGATCCTCCCTAGAAAGCTTTTCACACAGTTAAAGAGCTATATTGAAGACCAATAGGCTTTGGATTGTGCTGCTTCAACGATGTACATGGCCTAATGTTACGTTTATCCATGAATACTTTTCTCATTTTTAGACTTAATGACATTTTATATTCTCCTGTTTGTGCAATTGTGACATTAATGTTTACTTTATAAAGTCTTATTTTATTATTGTAACATGAACGTTTACTTTGTAAAGTAATATTTTTATTATGTTCGACATAAATACTTACTTTGTAAAGTATAATATTTTTAATAAATTGATTTTTGTGAATATGAGGACTATATGGGTATTATTTTCTTTTTCTTTCCTTCTTTAAAGTCTACTTAACGATGTCTGTCAGTTTGACTACTTTTGCGGCCTACCCAAATGTGACTAGTACGGATTGTATGGACTTTGACCTCTAAGTTTGTGTCGGTGTTTCTTCTTAGGGTAGTCGGCTAAGAAACACCGGCTTCATCTAGCTTACATTGACCAAAAATATTGGACGAGTAAAAGTGTTATATTTAACCTACTTAGAAAATAATAGTTATTTGTTATACAAGAGTGCAAAGTTGCTTTTTAACCGCGTGCTCAATTTTGAAGACCGAGCAAGCGAAGGATTCTAGAAATGAATCACGAGTACAACGAGTGATTCAAAAATTAGAATCCTGAGCGTTAGCGACGGAATCAAAAGAGCACAAGGTGAAAAATCTTTGCGCTCGAGTACAACACGAACTTTTCATCCCACCTCAGCGAGGAAATGACTAAATGCAAAAAAAACACATTTAAAATCACAAGACACTTTTTTAATTTCCGAATCAAATTCCGAACAATAGAGCACCATAGAGGTAGAAGTAAAAATATTTAATAATGTTTCGAATTCACAAACTTCTTGCACACGATGTTCTAAATTCAATTTACTTTATCCACTAGAGGATAAAAACGGCTTTTAAGCAAAAATATCGAAGAGAATAAATAGTCTTTCCGAGATGGGGGGATGAAAATATCATTTATCATTGATATAAACTCCTTGCTTCTTTAGTCTATACTTACAAACATTTTTATTTTATTCATTGACAAGTCATTGTCATTTCTTCTGTCGAATTTTAAGCATAATAAAACCTAGTATATTAAATAGGTTTTGTCTGTTATTTCAATTTATTATGCTTAATAAAATATGGAAAAATATCTAAGGCCAGAAAGATTTGATGCCGACCCATCGGATACTACCGCATCCAAAACATGGGAGCATTGGCGTAAAACATTTGAATACTTCTTATCAAGTCAGAAGAAGGCGACCGCTAATTCGTCATCACCGGAAGACGCACAGTCGACTAAAGATCAATGGGACGAAGTCAAGTATCAACTTTTGGTAAACCATATCTCTCCT
This sequence comes from Hecatera dysodea, assembly GCA_905332915.2. Lineage (NCBI taxonomy): Eukaryota > Metazoa > Arthropoda > Insecta > Lepidoptera > Noctuidae > Hecatera > Hecatera dysodea. The sequence goes on along the minus strand of HG995308.1, from coordinate 18,116,549 downwards.
ACGTATATGCTTACGTAAGTGAAACTCTAAGGTATGACGAAGCGATTATTAAACTAGAGAAGCTGTTTGTGAAACCCAAAAATATTATATTTGCAAGACACATGCTTGCATCGCGAAAACAACGTTCTGATGAAACTATAGATACCTATTTACAAGCTTTAAAACAACTATCAAAAGACTGTGACTTCACTACCGTCGACGCTGAGACTAACAGAAACGACTGTATACGTGATGCCTTTATATCAGGTATCTTATCAAATAAATACAGACAACGGCTTTTAGAAAATCTTACTTTAACGCTCGATCAAGCTTACAATCAAGCAATTTCCTTAGAAACAGCCGAGGCCCATTCCAATAGCTTCAATAACCTGCCAGTGAACGCAGCTCACAAGGAAACGGATCAGGTTGCCTCCAATTTCTCCATTCAACAAGTTGAGCAAAACTCTTCTGCTTCTGCCGTTGCTCGTCGACGAAGATGCTTTTTCTGCGGAGGGCAAGTACATCTTCGAAGAAATTGTCCTGCGTTTGATGGAATCTGTCAAATTTGCAACAAAAAGGGACATTTTGCTTCAGTCTGCAGAAGCTCATCCAGAAAAGCAAATTCAGTTACAACAGACAAGGATTTTTCAGCATGTATCGTTATGGCAGCATCACCATCATCTCTAAGAAAAGCTACTGTGCCTGCGTACATCAAAGGTATAAGAGCAGAAGCGCTCTTAGATACAGGAAGTTCCGTTTCTTTTATCAATGACAGCTTCTCCAAACTCTGCGGACTTAAAACAAAGCCTAGCTATCAATCAATTTCAATGGCTTCACTTAACCATGTTTCACAAGTAGAAGGCCAAACTTTTCAAACAATTAATATTGGAGATCACAAATACGAAAATGTGAATTTCCTTATTGTCAAAAATCTTTGCGCCGATATAATAATCGGTCATGACGTCCTCGGAGAACATGCATCACTAGAATTCTCATTTGGTGGGCCAAAGAAGCCACTCCACGTGTGTAATATAGCTGCAGCATCTGTGCCGGCTGTACGACTTTTTGCAAACATCTCTCCTAAATGCAGACCTATTGCTGTAAAATCCAGGAAATACAGCGATGAAGATACCAAATTTATTAAAGACGAGATCGACAACCTTTTAGCGGAAGGTGTAATTGAGGAGAGTAAATCGCCGTGGAGAGCCCAAGTCCTCATAACGAAAAATGAAACTCATAGGAAACGGCTCGTAATTGATTATTCGCAAACAATCAACCGTTATACCGAGCTTGACGCATATCCACTACCCAACATAGAGGACTTAGTCGCTAAAGTAGCCAAAAACTCAATGTTCAGCTTAATAGACTTAAAAAGCGCTTACCATCAAGTTCCGATTTTACCCGAAGAAAGAAAGTATACCGCCTTCGAAGCTATGGGTAATCTGTATCAGTTTAGGCGCATACCTTTCGGAGTGACAAATGGCGTCTCAAGTTTTCAACGAACTATCAATTGGATAACTAGAAAAGAAAAGCTTCAAAAGACGTACGCTTATCTTGATGACATAACCATTTGTGGCCTTACTCGTGAAGAACATGACCAAAACTTGGAGTGTTTTATGACTGCGGCCAAAAAGTACGGTCTGACATTGAGTACGCAAAAATGTAAATTTTCTCAAGACTCTATTAATATTCTTGGCTACAACATTCACAACCACATTATCAAACCTGACAGTGAGCGCCTCAAGCCACTTATTGACTTACCGCCACCACAAGACATACCGACACTCAGACGTACACTCGGTATGTTCGCTCACTATTCCAAGTGGATTCCTGATTTTTCAGAACGTATTCACTCACTTGCTAGGACAACATCTTTCCCCCTTACAAATGAGCAAAATCAATGCTTTGAGAGTCTGAAAAACGACATTGCTAAATCTTCAATTCATGCTATCGATGAAAATGTGCCTTTTAGTGTTGAAACTGATGCATCAGACCATTCAATCGCAGCAGTGCTAACGCAAGACTCCAGGCCTGTAGCATTCTTTTCAAGAACTCTAAATCCAACCGAACAAAATCATTCCGCTAGAGAAAAAGAAGCTTACGCTATCTTAGAATCATTAAAAAAATGGCGACATTACCTTATTGGTAAGCAATTTCGCTTGGTCACCGATCAACGTTCGGTTGCTTTTATGTTTAATATGAAACACTCAAGCAAAATTAAAAACGAGAAGATTCAGAGATGGCGGTTGGAACTTGCTGCTTACAAATTTGAAATCGTGTATAGACCCGGCAAAGAAAACTACGCCGCTGATGCTCTATCTAGAGTTTGTGCATCTACAGAATCTCGGACTGCCAAACTTATATCACTCCATGAAGCTCTCTGCCATCCCGGTATTTCACGCATGTTTCATTGGATACGCTCTAAAAACCTACCATATTCCGTTGAAGAAGTCCGAAATATGACAAGCTCTTGTCGGACATGTTCAGAAATAAAGCCGAGATACGTACGAAATACCAGTGATGAGCATAGAAAACTTATTAAAGCAACGGCACCCTTCGAACGCTTGAGTATAGATTTTAAAGGCCCAGTTCCAACGAATACAAGTAACAGATTCATTTTAACTGTAATTGACGAATTTTCGCGATTTCCATTCGCTTTTCCATGCTCAGACGTCAGCTCAAAAACAGTGGTCAAACATCTCAACAATTTATTCATGATATTTGGTTTTCCATCGTATATTCATTCAGATCGTGGCACAGCTTTTCTTTCTGCCGAGGTACAAGAATTTCTTCATGAAAGAGGTATCGCCACAAGCCGAACTACAGCCTACAATCCACAAGGTAATGGGCAAGTGGAGAAATTGAATTCTACGCTCTGGAAAACAATACTTTTGGCACTGAAAACTAAAAACTTATCAGTCGAGAACTGGGAGCAAGTTTTGCCGCAAGCCTTGCACTCTATTCGCTCCTTACTTTGCACCGCTACTAATTTTACACCGCATGAGCGAATGTTTAGACACCCACGGAGATCTACTAACGGAATTTCTATTCCAACTTGGCTTACGAATTCCGGCCAAGTATTACTGAAGAAATTAAACAGGAGTAACAAATATGAACCAATTGTTGAGGAGGTGGAACTATTACATAGTAATCCAGATTACTCTTATGTCAGATATCCCGATGGAAGAGAGACTACAGTGTCAAATCGTTATCTAGCGCCGCTAGGATCAGATGACATAGCTCCCCAAGAAACTGAAACTGAATCTTTTGTTACACCACCTACATCACCGGTAGTTGAAAACCTTAACATGCCACCTTCTTCATCTGCAGAGGCAGAAGAGCCGGTCCGAGGAGGTCCGCCTGACCACAGTGGAGGGCGATTGTCTCAAGAACGACCGCCGCTATCTCCGCCACCAGAGACAATACGTAGATCCAGTCGCGTGCGCAGACCGCCAACATTTTTGACTGATTATGTTACAGACTAGCGCGGGAGAATGATATAAACTCCTTGCTTCTTTAGTCTATACTTACAAACATTTTTATTTTATTCATTGACAAGTCATTGTCATTTCTTCTGTCGAATTTTAACATATAAGGATTGGGGACACAATAACAAACGCTTGTTCTTTGAATTAAGAACTAGGTTTTTATATTTCCTTTTCCAACTTCTTAAATTCAGCGACTTTTTCGAATCAAAACCAATGAATATATTTAATATTCTGAATCGAAATAAGTATTGGCCTTTTCGGACTCCGACAGCTGGTATTGTCGTGTGGTCCCATTTAAATTTGATTGAGATCTCACGACTTGTAGGTATGTAGTTATCTTTAATATTGCCTGGATTAGTTTCACACACATAATATATGTTGTTTCTCTGGTGAGGTGGGAGTTATAATGCAAGTTGTAGTTTTTCTGTTTTAAGGTTCAATTGTAATGTGTTCTGTCTGACTAGTCAAGTCAAAGTGGCAGTGTAATCATAAGTTATTTACTCACTTGTGTAAATAACAATATTTCAATTAAAAAAGTAATAATTATAAATAGCAAACATTGTTATTGCAGTAAAAATAACAAGAAATTTGTTAAATGTACTTAAGAATTTTATTTATTTATTAAATAAATTTCAGGATTGTTTACAGACGGTGGCGCCTATATCTAGATATTATTGTGTTGTCGCCTTGTCGGTGAGGTTGACTATCATACCATAATTATTATTATTGAACTTGGCTCATATTTTCACACTAACGTTTTTGGTGTATCTAAAATCGTTAGTGTGAAAATATAAGTAATTTACTTATAAAACTGTACTTTTTTTTCTGCGCTTACGCTGTCATTGGCATGGTATTATTTGTCTATGACATCGACAATTGATACTGGAGCACTAGGCCATTGGACGTAGCGTTAATTCAGCGCAAAACAACAAGTCAGAATAGGAAATATCCATAGCGAGGAGGTTACAGTGTCCTACGGTGTTCCGCAAGGGAGTATTTTAAGTCCAACCCTATTTCAGCTCTATATACATAAATGCACTCTGCCAAATCTCTCTCCATAACACTAAAATCTTCACGTATGCAGATGATACGGCAATTTTCGTCTGGGGACCAGATTGGAACTCCGTAAAGGAAGCCGAATACCTACTCTTTGTCAAAAATTATGAATTGGCTTACAGACAACTTGCTGACGTTAAACCTGGCTAAAACGTACTATGTTGCCTTCTCAATAAAAAAGAATAACGCTTCACCCCAACATTTTTCTATCACAGCCCATACTTGTCTTTCTCTGGACGACTGCACATGTCAACAAATCGATCAAGCCGAGTATGTTAAGTACCTAGGAGTATACATTGTTAGCGGACTGAGGTGGGACAAGCAGATAGACACAGTCACCTCCAGAGTGAGGAGACTAATACACATATTCAAATCACTTAGAGACTGTGCCCCACTTGAGAAATTAAAACTCATTTACTTAGCCCTATGTCAGTCCATTATCCAGTACTGCATTCCAGTTTGGGGCGGCGCGGGCAAGGCATTTCTACTACGTCTGGAAAGAGCACAAAGAGCTGTGCTGAATTAATGACTAAAAAGCCTTATAGATACTCCGCCGAAAACCTATACGTCGACTGCAAAGTGTTAACAGTTCGTCAGCTCTTTGTGCTCAAGTCCATCTTGAGAAAACATCGAAGTGCTCCACGCCCCGACCCAGGTAGACGTAACAGGATGTATCTATATATACCCTCATACTCGCTGCAAAACATCATTCGCCAGAAAACAATTCAATAATATGAGCATAAAACTATACAACGTAATACACAAGAAACTTAACATCGCAGGTTGCGGAATTTGTTCGAAAGAGTTACCGCGGCCCTGGAACGCAAAGGGCACATGGAGGAGCACGGGTGGGTTTTAGTCAGTAAAAGTCTGACACTCCCTACCGCTCCACCCAGGGCGGGAGGGGTCATTTGATGATTTCCCATCCAAAAAAAAAAAAAAAAAGGGCTAAACACCCACAAGCTTAAAACTACCCTTACAGACTGGCTTCAAAATTTAGACTACAAAAAACCGAAGAATTAGGTACTGACATACATCGCATAAACTACACACACAAACATAAAATACACTAACATATCACAACCACCCACAACACAAATAATAATCACAAAATTACAAACATACCTATAGACAAACACCCACACATACACTCACACAACCTACAATACATGATCCACTTAAGTAATAACAATTTATAACAACATAATATCTCTTTTACCCAGCGACTAAGTATTTCTTTTACTCGCACGCACAAAAAGTGTAAAATGTAATCTTAGAGCACTACAAACGACTGAACACTGCCACCCAAAATACAAGCTTCCGCTTAGTTTGGGAGACAGTATCAGTAGGGGAACGAGGGGCTTGTTGTAACAGGGGTAAGTAGTAACAGGCTCTTTTCACTAGGATCTTAAACTTTATTAACGTATTTCTTTTACTCGATTTGACCTATAAACCGCATCATATTGCCATAGCCGGTGTCCTGCCAGCCGGCGCAGTGAGCATAAGTATGCATGCACTTCATTTTTGCCAGGTGATATAAAATTTTACTGTCGTAAAATATTGGTTTGCGTTATTATTATCGACTAATTTCAAACTTTCTATATCTTATTTACATTCAAATTTATCTATCTCTGATAGTATGTAATAGTTTTTAAGATTGCTAAATTGTTTAAATAGTTATCTTGATAAATGCTAAAAATCATACCATGGGGTTAGTTGTAACAAAATCCTGGGGCTTGTTGTAACGTATTTCATGCCCCAAATTGTGATGTCGATACCTACTTTTTTTTCCTTTCTTCTAGAATGAGGGTGACTTTCTTTTATACAAAAGAAATTCAGAGCGGGAAACATAAACCCAAGAAGTGTACGAGTTAGCGGCAGCTGAAGTTTTAGAGAAAAATGCGATATTCGGAAAGCTAGTCAGTCTTTCGGATTATGTAGCGTCTCTCTTTAAAGATACATTAAGAAAAAGAAAAATAATGGAAGTTTAAAGGTTGGTTATGTTAAGTCTTCTCCTGCAGTAAATAGTTGTCTAGGAAAAGTATTTACTGCAGGAGAAGAAGGTAAGATGGCTTCCTACCTTCTCAAGTGCCTGAAATACATATATTTTTGACTAATTCCTATAGAGGTAAGGAAACTAGCTTACCAATGCGGTGGGCAGCTTGATGCTTGCTTTCTTTCTTTCTTTCTTTCTTAAAAAGTGTATCTTAGTTGATTTTTGATAAGAATTACATAATACCTACTTTAGAAAGATGTCAATGTTGTTAAAAATAAACAAAGAATAAATGACCAGAGGTCTTTTTATAGTCGTTAATACTTGCCCCGGTAGACGTTACAACTTGCCCCAAGTACGAGGTAAGTTGTAACACCGCACTTCTTCTAGAAAATAATTGATTTTAAAATAATGACAAATAGTTATGGTATTATTTTTACTTGATTTGGTAGAAGAAGAGTTACAGCGTCCATCCATCTCTATTTTGTAGCAATTTAATCAATAAATCTCATGATATATTAGTTTTCATGAAAACTGTTACAACAAGCCCCTCGCTCCCCTACCTATAGCACAATACTTTTACTAATATCTAGCTATATACATATATAGTCACTTTATGAACTGTATAATTTTGAGACAATAAAGATTATTATTATTATTATTTTTGGTTTTCATTTGTTTTCCTCGGCGAGCCGGGAAGGATTGATGGCACGGGCCTAAGCCAAGTGTTCATCAATTGGGGTATGAGTAGATGCAGTAGGTTGTATGATAGACGGAGGTGTATTTGCGTGGACGTTTTGGTGTGGAATATCGGGTTCACATTGCAAGAACTTTCTTACTAATCTGCACGTGTTTAATATCACTGCTTTCTGAAGTAATTGGTAAGTGCTTGAAGGTAGGTTTAAAGAATTAAGGGATTGATGAAGTTGTTTGGGTATTACGCCAGTTGTAGATAAGACTATAGGAACTATTGTAACTTTGAAAATGAAAATAATATATCTAGTTTTAATTTCCGCGAAAATTTGTGTTTTGCAGGTATGCACCTCCCTCCCGACCGCTATATTATGCACATGCAAGATTACAAGGCAAATGCAAGGATTTTATGCACATGCAGGAAGGCAAAGCAAAACCCAACACCAATACCGACTAAACTAAATTCGTCTGGTCATTCAACAGTGAACCACCACCCACCACACCACCACCACCACCACCAGACGAATTTAGTTTCTTCTCCTTTACTGCGAATGTTTGTGGGTAGTTGTACACAAATAAACAACGGTAGCAGTGTGTTGGTGTTGGGTCTATTGAAATGGATTGTTCGGTCAGTGAGAATGGCACGATCAAAATACAATTTTGTGGACGCATTTTCCAATACTGTTTCGTGGTTGTACTTGTAGTATGGTACTACAGACTCTATTAGGTTGAATTGATGAGCTATTTTTGGTGAATAATAGAATAGAATAGAATAGAATAGAATAGAATAGAATAGAATAGAATAGAATAGAATAGAATAGAATAGAATAGAATAGAATAGAATAGAATAGAATAGAATAGAATAGAATAGAATAGAATAGAATAGAATAGAATAGAATAGAATAGAATAGAATAGAATAGAATAGAATAGAATAGAATAGAATAGAATAGAATAGAATAGAATAGAATAGAATAGAATAGAATGGAATAGAATAGAATAGAATAGAATAGAATAGAATAGAATAGAATAGAATAGAATAGAATAGAAAAACTTTTATTCAGAACAGACACAGCACAACGGTTACAAACACAAATTACAGGAGAAGAAATGTACAGAATGCGCCCAGCGCGTCAGAACCAAAAGGGTTACCACCTCAGCATTTGCTGGGCGTCAGACACCCAACCACCCAATGTTAGCAACTTGATCGTGCCTATGTTTGTAGTCTGTCTGGGCTATTGACTTACACGCGCCTGTTATATGTTGGATAGTTTCTGAAGAACTATTGCATTTTCTGCAAGTGTCTGTGGTTAAATTCTTAATAATAAACTTTCTGTAATTTCTGGTTTCAATAACTTGGTTATTTTGGTTTTGTCATCGGTCACTTTCTCATTATTTTGTTCGTTTTTGTTTTTAAATTAAGAGGTGTTGAGTTTTGGTCGTTTTGTGCTACTAGTTTGTGAAGCGTGGAAGATGTAGATTTGGCAAAGAAATACTGTCTAAGACTTGTGATCTGTCTGTTGTGTAAGTTTAATATATCGACGAGACCTCTGCCTCCTTCTTTTCTCGGTAGAGTTATGCTTTGCTGGCAAGATCTAGGATGATGTTTACGAAATTTGGTCATTGTCATATTAATGGTACGCTGTAGGGATTTTAGGTTTGTTTTGGTCCAGTTGATTATACCGAAAGAATAAATAAGTACAGGTATAGCAAAAGTGTTGATTGCTTTTATTGTGTTTCGTGAATAAAGTTTTGTTTTAAGAATTGTATTTAGCCGATGTTGAAATGTCTGTTTAAGTGTTTGTTTAGTGTCTTTACAGTGTATCAGACGTGATTGTGTGTAGCCTAAGTATTTATAAGTGCCCAGTTCATCCAATGGTTCAATTTGTTCTCCTGTCTCTAAGGTGTACTGGTGTTTATAGTTTAGTCCTGCTCTAATAGAATTTATTTTGCATTTATCTATACCGAATTCCATTTTTATGTCGTTTGTAAACTGTTCTGTAAGGTTAGCTAATTCATTAAGTTGACTCTCGGTGTTTGCATACAACTTAATATCATCCATATACAACAGGTGATTTAAAGTGCTTATTTGTGTAGTCTGTTCGTTGTCGGCAATTGTATCCGTTGCTTTTAAGGGAATTCCTAATGCCGTGGCATTTAAAATGTTGGACAGGGGATTAGAGCAAGGCAGAACCATAATGGGCAGAGCATCTCCTTGGAAAATTCCTCTCAGTATTTTTATTGGGCTGGTATCTATTGTTTCGATTGGGGTACTGAGCCTAAGCATAGTGGTCCAAGAGCTCCTCATAACCTTCAAGAAAGTAATTAATGTTGGATGTATTTTGTAGATTTCTAACACTTTTACGAGCCATGAATGGGGTACAGAATCATATGCTTTTTTGTAATCTATGTACACAGTGAATATATCGGATTTATTTTTTTGAATTTTCTTTACAATTACAGAATCTATGATTAATTGTTCCTTGCAGCCTTGGCTAAATTTTCGACATCCTTTTTGCTGTTCAGCTAAGATATTATTGGCGTCAATGTGTTGATATATTAATTCAGCTATACAGGATGTGATAATCTTGTATAAGGTCTGCAAGCAGGTAATAGGCCTATATGCTGGGTTAGAAAGGTCACTGTGGTCTTTCGGTATCATGAATGTTGTCCCTAATGTTAAATAGGTCGGTATGGTTTCGGGATTCTGAATGAAAATATTAATATGACTATGTAGATAACCATGAATTGCTGTGAATTTTTTGTACCAATAGCTGTGGATATGATCTGAACCGGGTGCTTTCCAGTTATGTAGCCTAGATATTACTTTATGGAATATTTGTGGGGTAATAAATATCATTGCTTGAATGTTTGTGTTGTTGTGTGACTGTTCTGTTTGTATCCAGTTAGCCTGGGTATTGTGTTCTACTGGTTGTTCCCATATAGTTGCCCAGAAGTTTTTTAATATGTTTGGTTCCGGGGTGACATTATCATTTGTATGATTTTCTTGGATATTCGCTGTTGCCTGACTAATATTACGATAGAATAATTTTTCATTGTGAGTGAATAGACTGTTTTGTTGTTTTCTTAGGGTGCATGCTTTATATCTTTGTAGTCGACCTGTTACAACTGAGAGTTTTTGTTTCAGCGTGTCTAGGGTGTGTTTTGCTTGTGTATTTGGTTCTTCGTGTCTTCTATGGGTTTTGTACTGTTCTATGATATTATTTACATGTTTCATTACTTTTTTACTTCTATTGCCGTTGTTGTTGTATTTATTTTTTACTTTTTATTTGTCTCATATATATTAGCCGTCCCAGCAAACGTTGTTTTTCCTCATAAAATAAAAAAAAAATATTTAGGGTTATCGTAGAAGGGTGAAAATTTAGGGTTGTATATACTTTTTTATGCTGTATCATAAAAAATAACAACAAAAGCTTATCTAAAAATAAAAAATAAATTTAGGGGTGGACAACCCTTATCACTTAGGGGTATCAAAAACAAATAATAAACAATTCGCAGACCTACTGAATATGCACTTTCATAAAAATCGGTCAAGCCGTTTCGGAGGAGTATGGTCACTAACATTGTGTCACGAGAATTTTATATACCTATAAGAAGATTAGTATATACCCATTATTTTATTTGTATTAATATATGAATGTTTGTGTTTCTTTTAAGTAGGTATGTGTGCCGTGATCCGTGGCATCATAGGCCCTATCAGAACATATCCTAGCTATTACTATTTATTTATTTTTAAATATCGCAGCATATGCTGAGATAAGGACCTTTAACCCTAATAAATAAGGACCTTTTCAGCCTCTCACAGTTTAAATTAATGAGAAGCTTATTTGTTTTGTGCGAGTCCTAAATATTTTTTGTCTTTCTTTCTTAATAATATAACGTTTCAAATCGATACAACAATAAGTAATTTAAATTATTTCTCTTATAATTTTGATAGGCGCTTAGTGTAAGCTTTGCATACAGAAATTATTGCTCTTATATTTTTGATAGGAGCCTACTGTTTCTTTTCCCGTTTAGTTGGCAGCAGGGCGGGGCACGTGACCCTAGCAAAAAATATCACTTTGAAGCTTATTATTTCGCAAAAAGATGGAGAAATGGTTTTCGCACTCCCGTAATATTTTTAAACGAACAACCCAACGTTCCAACGGCACACCACGAGATATACGAAAACAAAAACACCTTACGTGTAGGGGAGGTACCGTCAAACAGATATCAGACAGAAGGTCGGGCCCGCCAGGGGTAGGGCCTGCAGGTTTGCGGAATTTTTTCAAAAGAGTACCGCGGCCCTGGAACGCAAAGGGCACTAGAAGGAACACGGCTAGGTTTTAGTCAACAAGAGTCTGACACTCCCTTCCGCTCCGTCCAGAGCTGAAAATGCTGCGGGAAATTTGATGATTCCCCATCCATTAAAAGTCTTGAATATAAAATATACGGACCCTACCCCGTGTTAGGGTCCGTGTATTTTATATTCAAGATTTTATTTGACCACTTTGTCGGCGTGATCAATATGTTTACCTACCCAAACCAAATGCCAACTTTCTACTTCTAAACGTCTCTGAACTGAACGGGGTGGAAAGGCAGACGCACGCACATGGTCAGACGTAAAGGCAGGGGGGGACATTAATGTAATGGTTTAATATTTGAAAGATACTAGCGCCATCTGTTACACCGTTCCTAAAAATAAGTCCCATTAGTGCATTCAAGTCCGTGAGATGGTATTAAAATCGCAAACCCAAATCAACTAGCGCAAATGGCAAAAATTTAAGTTTACGAATGTGATAGGATGTTTAAATGTTGCCCTGTGCCATTTGTCCAGTTATATTCTATCCTTCTATCCTATATTTGATTGTTTGTATTTAATATTATAATTGTTGGACTTGGAATAGTAAAATAAAAGTAACTAATATCTCTAAATTTCTAAAAATGACAAAATAAAAGAAAAAATCGATATGTGAATTATATTCAAACCCTGATCTTCATTAAACATTACTTAAAATCACTCAAAGCATTTTAATTTTACTGAACCTGACTGTACCTAATTTCTTCAAACTTATTTTGGTATTGGTTTTAAATGTAGTACTCGTTGGGAATAGAAAATGTATTCGGAAATAAACTAATACCAAATTGTATTAGCTCTTGGTATTGGATGGGAATAGATCCACGCAAAGACCTTTTTACTGTTTATTTGTGAAACCTTGTGCCAATTAATAGAATTTTAAGTGGTAAATTGACATACGACGGCGATGAGGTGAAAATCTTAGCTCAAAATTATTAGTAGACATAAAAATAGGCATAAGAATGAAAATAAATAATTAAATAAATGGCATGTATATATTTTATTGCACAAACTATTTCATAGTAATAAGGGTACTATATTATCACATAATAATCACAAGATACTGAAATGACATTATTTCATCATTTTAGTAATAATCTATTGTTCCTATACTACCTAACTATCTGCTAAAGATGCCAAACTTTAAGTCGATTATTTGCTAATGATTTTAATGGCGACAACTTTGCTTTTTCCTCAATTAAATATCTTTAGCATAAAATTGACTTAACGGTTTAAACGTCTTGCCCATATATACCAGCTATAGGTATGTATGTATCTATATGAATTAATTCAGGAGTGGTCTACCAGATGGCAGTGGTAACAACTGGGGTACCAAAAAATCTGACAAGAGGGTTCCTTGTTAACTACAGAACCCTAAAAAGTTTTTCAAACTGTACGATATCAATAGTAAGGGATTATCGTGAGTGTTTTAATTATACTAATTTTTTTAATAATTTTAGAGTAAATTGGTTTGAAGTTATACAAGAAATCTAATTAAAAATTATCATCGTCCCTCCCCACTCCCGAAATTATTTTTTAAAATGAACCGTTCGAAATTATCTTCAGGTAGTTAGTACTACCTCAATTAAGGCATGCAAACAATTTAAGCTATAATAATAAAGGCTCATTACAGTACAATAATTATTACAACATTCTTATTATTTACCTAATTAAGTCAATACAAGTTTACCATGTAATAATGAAAATGAGTAAATAATTTGAAACAAGGAATACTATTTATAATTTCAAGTTTCATACAATCGGATTATAAATGCTTTACGTTCGAGGTCATTGCTGTTAAATTAAAATGTATAATGATGCAGTACAAGTCACGAATAAAGAGATGTCATAATATCTATATAAATTCTTATTGGTGAATGAAGGATATGTGAACTACTGGGAATATCGGGAGCACAATAAAACCTGGATTTCACGGATAAACGTATATTCGAGCACTGGTTCGCGAAAAAACGATGACCGAATCCTTATTTCCGAGTACCCATTTTTACAAATATATCACAGTTAAAAATTCGCCAATTGACTAATAACATTTATTAATTACCTAGTAGGTATGTCAATTTAATTTTAAAAAGTGGAAATGTCTCATTTTTTATTACATCGGGAAGTTTGTTATATGATCCGACCCATACAGATAATACTTTTCATTAAAAGGACGGTATCGGAACCACTTACAATCAGCATTTTTTTATTCTGCGTCCTGATTGGCTGGTTTCTATTTTCGGACAATTTATAATAAGGTAAAAAAACTTTTTAAAAACAAGCTTTTATTACTTGTTAATAAAAAGAACGAAAAAGTTAAAAATAATTTAAACCTGACAAGAAAAATAACATTATATCCATTACTAGCAGAGCCTCACAGTTACACCCGCATAGTTCCCGTTTCCGTGGAAATATGGGGATAAAATATAGCCTATGTTCACCGGAGATAGTGTAGCTTCCCAACAGTGAAAGAATTTTTAAAATCGGTCAAGTAGTTTCGGAGCCTATTCAATGCAAACGAACAAAAAAACAATCAAATCTTTCATCTTTATAATATTAGTATAGATTATTTTTCTTTTGCAATCACAATGCAGTTACACAGCGTTTTTGAGCTTTGAACACCTTTTCCCTCAGACTACAATTTCCCCAAAATATTATGCCGAATCTAAAAATCGATGAGACTAACCCGTGGTATATAACTAACCTTGTAGCCCTATTTGCTTTCTCAAACAAGTGAAAGAGTACAAGAGCAGTGGTGGCCGAGTGGTAACGGCCCCGATCTACGAATTGTAGGCAGCACGTTCAAACCCAGTCAGGCGCATTACTTTGTGTAATTAATTTCATCACCACTGCTCTCTAAACGGTGAAGGAAAACATCGTGAGGAAACCAGGATATCCTAGAACCAAAACTTCGAAGACATGTGACAATCACCAAACCGCACTGGGCCCGCGTGGTGGATTACGGCCCATTCCCTCTCCTAGAGAGGAGGCCTGTGTCCCAGCAGTGGGATCATTCAAAGGCTGATTATGTAAAGACGAAGTAGGTTGTAAATAACACTTTTACACGTCAATCTTTTTTAGTATTTATGAAACTTAATGAAGCCGGTGTTTCCTAGCTGTCAGTGAGAGAGAACCCTGAGAAAAAACACCGAAAATTACATTAGTCTTTGTTTAATGAATCATTAAATTATTTGGTCAAGCGAGCGTATATAATGTATATTAAAGTATCTTTTATGTCATGAGCGTATATTTTTTTTGTCAATACATTGAATCAACGAAGTATGTCTAATTTTTTATAAGAATTTCGTGATCAACACAGTCAAATGCCCTTGTCATGTCATGTGTAAACGGATATATTTAAACCTTTGTTTTTTCTGAATTTGGTGTACAAATATATTAGTTAGATGTTTTCAAAGTCAAGTTCAAGTGAATAATGTCAATTAGGTAAATATATTATTCATAAGTAAATAACCAATCATAATAAAATGGGTCTGGGAAGAAAAACAAAAAAAGCTCAAAACGAAAGCAAAAGGCGCACCTTAACTCAGCCTGAGAACAATACTCCTGAAAGGGAGGATTTTTGGTATCACAAACTACGCGAAAGGCGGAATTACGCCGTCAGGTCCTGGGGCCGTATTATGACCTCTTAAAACCATCATGTTTTCGGTGTGAAAAAGAGACGGAGCTATACAGGACGAATAACACTATCCTTTTCTCACACAGTAAACATGATGGTTTTAAGATGTCATAATACGGCCCCTGGTCCTACAACAGAGACAGCGACGATTACGATTGCGACTATTAAATTTTAATTACAAATTGGATTATTCTAATCCTATAAAAATGGTGAAACTTAGTGGTCGTTTTGGACAGCATGATTTCCATGGGCAAGCCGTACTTTTCGGCCAGGATGTTGAAGAAATTGCTGAGCAACTTCCACTTCGAATTAGTGCTGGCCTAGTAATTGTTTGTGAGAAAAGCGACGTAATATGTGAACTGACTATAATTGTATAGTCAGTTCAAATATTAGGTACGTCGACTGACTAACTATAATTGTATAGTCAGTTCAAATATTACGTCGCTTTTCTGTGAATATTCAGAACTTGCGAGCTGCGCTAGATTGGCTTATTTCTACTTATTTCTACTATTACAATATTAATGAAATCTTCACCGTAACGACATAGCACTAAAAGAAAACGCAAACGAAACTATGACTGTTTCCGAGATATAGGCGATGAACGACGTATATTGCGAGGTTCATTTCATCAAAACCATAGTAATTTTAACGACTATTCTAGAGGAAAGCAGTGTACCGCAAACGCAGTTGTAGCTATTGCCGTTTCAAAAATTAAAGGAACTGAGACTTGGTCTTCAAATATCATTGATTCAATCCGACAAATTTATAGAAATAGCAGACTTGGGCTGAGGCCCAAGTCTGCTATTTCTATAAATTTGTTATTCCAACACGATCCCATTGTCATTTTGCTAAAAGTTCGTAATCTGCTAAAGTCATAATACTTTTTGATAAACGAGCTATTAAAAGCAATGAATGAACAATAACGTTCTAATGGTAGGTCACTGATCAAAGGAACTGTCAAAATTTTAGCAGATTACCGCATACGCCTGTCATTCATTTGTCACTATGTACGAGATTACCATTCTATGCCATATCTTTCAATGGAGTGTCAGTGGTTGACCACTGGAAAGTCATAGTGACGCTTTTATATTAGTAGATTACCAAACTTGTAAAAATCAACCATTATGAAATCAATGGTAGACCATTCTGTCACTATTGTAATAGCAGACTTGAGGCCCATTTCCGGTGATCGTATATACACAAATAGTATACAATCTCGAAGGGCACCAAATTAGGCCGAAGCTAATATAGAATATTTACGTGTACATGAGTTACAGGTCAATTTTAAGGTATTAAATCATTAATGTTGATAAAAAATATCACGATGAAATTTCTTCGATTTGCGATCATTTAAGTATAAATATTGACGGTTTTCCAAATTCAAAAAATGGCTTAATGGAACTCTTCAAGGATGTTATGATGGTCAGGGAGCTGTTATTATATAGTAGTTCATATCAGTCTTCTAGTGTGAAGAGTCAACTGTTCGGCTATGTATACCGGAGTCGCTGGAGTAACTTTTAAGCCTAAGTCGGTAGAGCACAGTTTTTGATCAGGATTTCGTTTATTGTAGTCCTTCACCGCTGTCAGGAAATTGGACTTGATGAGGACATTCGAGAACTCGACTGTTACATTCGATGTTGTATTTTCTTTCTTTGATGGTCGCCTATTTTCTTAATGCAAGTCTATTCTGCAGATTGATAGTCAGCCCCGGCCTAGGCCGTTAGCCCGGGGCTAAGCGGAGTAGCGCAAGTAGCCCTTAAATATTCTACCTAAAAGGTGGAGAATCCCTTGTTGAATGAGCCGCACGGGTCGATCTTCGAGGTCATGCCCAGGTCGGTCTGAGGACGGGTGATCATTTTAAGCCGTTGGTCCCGGCTGTCATTTGTAGATCTTTGGCAGTCGTTACAAATTGTCAGAAGCCAGAAAATCTGATTCCATCTTGTTAAGAAGTAGCGTAATACCCAGTTGTGGAGGATCTGGAGTGCAGTCGCCCCACGTAAAATGCTGGCATTCAGCTGAATCCTGTTTGGCTGAATGTCGACCCCATAGATATAATAGTATTTTATATGTCTATGGTCGACCCCAATATAGTTGGGAAAAGGCTAAGCAAAAGACCAAACACAAAAAACTTTTAACAAAAAAAACAACCAACGTTCGACGAGTTCCGAAATTAATCGGTCGTGTAAGACCAATGGCGGGGTACGAGTACCTCTTCGACGCCTTGTTGAAACGTACAACGCACACTTTATGGACATAGACATCTTATTTTATTCTAACAAAAAATTTAAAACTCTCGCTATAGCTTCATTAGCTTCCAAATTTTAATTAGCACTTAATTCTTAACTTAAATTCTCATAATCAGCTTCCGTTTTTCACTTATTTGATTAATCTGTGGACAATAGTGTGGGTTATATGTTTACCTATTTATCTTAAAACCTAATTGTATTGCCTTAACATGTAACTGTTTTTTGCCCTAATAAATAAAATAAAAAAATAAAATAAAATAAAGTTATTTTATACTTTTTTTTGTTTCAAAGTGGTTGTTTTTTTTTTTTTTGTTGTAAAAAGTTGTTTATTTGTACACCGCAACGTACCAATTACATGGGTGTAAACAATGGGTTGCGGAATTTGTTCGAAAGAGTCACCGCGGCCCTGGAACGCAAAGGGCACAAGTAGGATCACGGGTGGATTTTAGTCAGTAAGAGTCTGACACTCCCTTCTGCTCTGCCCAGAGCAGGAGAAGTCATTTGAGGAATCTAAAAAAAATGTATGTATGTAAACAATAAACAAACATGCGATTTCAGCAATCCCGAAAGATTTGCTATCATTTATTGAAGAGTTCCGTTTCCTATCATCTTTGTTCTTCATCAGACCTTCACATAACTAGAAAGGGACCATCTTGAAATACTAAGATGCTCTTCCAAACCATGCTATACAATTATATTTTTTCATTTTACATCGACAAGTGTGAATGAGAACATCATCAATGTAGTCTAACGGCCGAACCTAATAACCGATCTATCACATACTGGAGATAGAAAAACAAATGAAACAACAGAAAACCTATATAATTTTTCTGTTGTTTCATTTGTTTTTCTATCTCCAGTATGCGGTTATTGGGTTCGGCCGTAAGCCACGCATTATTAAGGATAACTCGAATACTAGTCGTCAGATCTCAATCAATACCAGCTTTCGAATATAAAAAGAATCATCAAAATGGGTACATCCAATACAAAGTTATGAGGTAACAAACATTAAAAAAAATGCAGTCGAATTGAGAACCTCCTCCTTTTTGGAAGTCGGTTGATAACATGACGAAACCACCGGAAGAACTTGACAAGTGACCCCATCTCAATGTTTATGCGTCCAGTAGTACCGCAAGGTACTATGAGAACGATACCCAAATTCAAAAATAAAAATAACACTGGATATATCGGAAATATAAATATAATACATAATATCAAAAAACATAAAATTCGTATCGGACGACATAGCCTTGCATTTGTGTCATATACTTATGTAACTTATATATCAGTACTCGAGTGTTTCCGTATATTTTAAAAATAGTTATAGTGAGGCCACTTTAAAAAAACAACAACAAAGTAGATATAGAAAACTATAAACGAATTGTTTTTATTTATTTATAAATAAAAAAATGGGTAGGTTAGAAACAACAAACACATACAACACCCATACTTACTTATACAATACCCATTTTTTATTTATTTTTAAATACAATACCCATTAAAAAAAAAAAACAAAAAAAGGGTATTGTATAAGTATGGGGGGTTGTATGTGTTTGTTGTTTCTAAATATATAGAAAAAATAGTTTATAATAATATGTGTTTAAGTGACAAAAAAAAAAAATAATAACTTTTATTTCGGAACTCTGTGTTTGTGGTTGCTTTCTCGTTTTTTGAACACGAACTCCGAAACAAAAGTTATTTTGTACTTTTTGGTTTTTTCGTTTAGAAGTCGGTTATATTTACTTGTAAAAAGTTTATTTGATTTTAATTTTTCACTTATTACTGGTTCACTCCAAGCTAAACATACGTACGTGGACTACGTGGTATAAATCGGTGTAAAGATATCTTGAGTTGGCTTTATCAATCTGCAGAATGGACTTGCACAAAAAAAAATTTCTAAAATAAAGAGTGGTGTTAGTATTTATGTATGCGCGTACGCATACCTACTAGCTAGGATTGACGGCTTGATTTACATTATTAGTTGAGTAGATTTTACCTGTAAATAGTTATATTTCTATCTTACAATAGGGATGTTCCCTGAGGAATAAAAATATGAGTATATTTAGTCCGTCAGCTAGACCATCGAAAAATATTAGACACGTATTTTTTGCTTTATGAAATCTTTAAAAATTGACGAAGATAAAAAGCTTCAAAGGTCATGACCAAAGGGCTTGATCAAAGGGCTTGTGACATTACGGCGTGGTAAAAATCGTCGCACGAAGTGACGTCACGCGAGTTTTCAATGCACTATAACGTCTTCGTTTTTTGTTTACGTGAAAATATAAAAATACGTGTCCAATATTTTTGGGAAGTCTATCTTACGGACTAATTAGATTTTTTAGGCAACTACCCTATTGATTTTATTCATAGGTAATGCATGAAAATAAGTTGACTGATACCTAAATTTTAATAGTAGCTAGTTTATTGTGACAGGCAAGAAGTAGTGCCATCTATGTAGAAGTAAATCAAGTATTATGTTATATCACTTTGAGATTCTATGCAAAGGGCAGTTAACTTGTTACTAGTTCAGATGTAACTGGCAGTGGTGGCCTTAGAGGGTGGCGAACCGGGCAACCGCCCGCCCGGGGCCTCGCTCTGTCAGGGGCCTCGCGCAACCTGAGTTACAAGTTAAGAGTAATTAATGAAGTAATTTCATAGTAAATTAGATTTGAAGTGAGTAAGAAGAGAGAGAAGTGATACAAGATGCACTTTGCAATTTTTTCCATCGAAATTTTCTTAGCTAAATTTGATTTTATTTAAAATTTTAATATTTTTTTTGGGCACGCCACCATTGCGGCGGTAAGTCCCCTCTTTGACGAGCGGTTGGAGAGACGCCACGGCGTCATCACCTTCCGCCTGACGCAGGTGCTCACCGGACACGGCTGTTTCGGGAGGTACCTGTGTCGGATCCAGCGGGAGGACACGTCCGGGTGTCAACACTGTGTGGATCGCCCAGAGGACACGGTGAAGCATACGGTGGAGGTCTGCCCTGCTTGGGCGGAGCCCCGCCGTGTCATATTTGAGGCGATCGGCGGGGGCGACCTCTCGCGTCCGGCCCTGGTTCAAGCCATGGTCCGGAGCGAGCAGTAATGCTAGCGAAAGAGGAGGCGGAACGCGTGCGAGAGAGGGAAACCTCACGCCTCAGCCGCCGCAACAGAAGAAGACGCCTCGGGCGTCGGAAAACGCAGGACGGTTCCCGGCCACCGTAGGCGCGGGCCTGCGGATGGCGAGCTATGGGTGGTTCGCCGTCCGATAGCAACCAGGACCGAGTCGAGGGCGCGTCGTGTTCCACGCGCGCCTCAAAGAGCCGGGCCGAGCAAAGAGACGGGGCCCCATAGAGTCAGTGCCTGCTAGGGTTGCGGAATTTGTTCGAAATAGTCACCGTGGCCCTGGAACTCAAAGGGCACAAGAAGGATCACGGGTGGGTTTTATTCAGTAACAGTCTGACGCTCCCTTCCGCTCCGCCCAGAGCGGGAGAAGTCATTTGATGACTTCCAATCCAGAAAAAAAGGGTATTTTCAAAAAATCTAAAATACCTATTTATCCATTAAAAAAAGAACGAGGGCCTCACAAAGATCTTTGGCCCGGGGCCTCGCGACGGTAAATGATAAATGAATGATATTTAGTTAGTCCAAACTAACAAATCTGGGCTAACTAGATAATTTTCTTATTTTTGCGTTTGTGTCCTAAGGCTTTGCTATTAACAGATAGCAAAGACAAGATGTACCTCCTAACGCAGACTCTTTGATAACACTCCGTCCATAGACAAAAATAGAGTAATGGAACATTCCCACCTTAATGACAGGTGTGTCACTCAGCATCGTGTTTTTGTTAGTTATTTATTAGCGCTAGTGCGTCATACCTCACTGTGACTGTGAAACAAACATGTTTTTATACACAGAGAAAATACTGGAACATATTGTTTGCTTGTTGTTATTTACGTCGTTAAGGCCTCGCTCATTATGTAACGGAAAAATATGTATTTATTTTTAACATGCGCGAAACCAATTCTGATACGATAGGAAATCCTTTTCATTACACAGAATACCTATATAGCAAGGAAAACTGGTTACGTTGTAACAATCGTTTCGTTGAACTTGACACTACTCTTCAAAAGCTTATATGAGTACAGTAAAGAAAAGACCAGGCAGCTCAAGTTATGGTGGCGGTGTGGTTCGCGGGCGTTCTTTATCTTCTGGAACTCGATATAGGACGGGGGTCAGCGGAGTCTCAAGTCCAATTTTTTATTCACTTTATCCGCCAAAGTCAATGTCAAATTTCTTGTCTCAGGTGGCCTCGAGACGAGACAAAAAAATGTTTTTCCAATTTTTTTTCCGTGTGCCATGTCAAATCAAAGGGCATATTATGAGGCCCTCAAATATGTTTGCCATAATTTTAAAATAAATTATCTATGATTCTCTCGTTATCTGCAAAATGCAGTTAATAGTTCTATAGTTGACAAATATCAACAGGAAGTTATCTTATATGTATATAAAATTCTCGTGTCACGGTGTTTGTGGTTGAACTCCTCCGAAACGGCGCGACGAATTTTCGTGAATCTTAGCGTGCATATCGGCTAGGGTGGCGAATCGGACAACATCTATGTTTCATCCCCCTAAGCGTTAAGGGTGGTCCACCCCTAATTTTCATTTTATTTTATATGGCAAAAAGACGTTTGCCGGGTCAGCTAGTATTATATATAGATAACAGGAAAACCTATAAGAAGTCTGTAATTTTAAAGTATTGTGATTCATGGCGCGAGAGCTCGACTCGCACTTGGCCCTTGATTTTTAGGGATCTGTACCTTTTTTTTATGAATGCGAAATCGTCAAATGACTTCTCCCGCTATGGGCGGAGCGGAAGGGAGTGTCAGACTCTTACTGACTAAAACCCACCCGTGATCCTTCTTGTGCCCTTTACGTTCCAGGGCCGCGGTGACTCTTTCGAACAAATTCCGCAACCACAGTCCTGTACCTCAAACATAAAAAAACAGACCCCTAAAGAATCACTTTGTTGTCCGTGTGTGTGGCTGAGAAGCTTTTGAAATACAAAGTTATGTTTGTCCTTCAATGCAACTGATCTAATCGTCAGAGTATTATTATAATAAATAATAATATATCATTTATTTCGGGTAACAAAGACCCACAAGATATATACCTTATAGACTATTATACATATTTATAAAAACTACAAAAATACACTATTGTACACGAAGTATCAGCGTCGTGTTACGCTGTGCGGTGTCACGTAACCTTCCGCGGAATCGCCGATACACGACGCCCTTCGGCCAAAACTCTTCCTTGAGAAAGGTCTCAACATGATGAGTTGGAACTCGCACCACGAACGACTTGAAATTCGTGTTATGGCGCGGTTCCAACTTCTCTACCCTCAAGGTCCAGCTGGTCTTCGCTCGAACATACTCCACGATCTCCTCAACCATCGTGGTGTGAACTGTGATGTACCCGAGACACATAGAGCTGCGTCGTAGGTATTGCCGGACGCAGCATATTAGGCCCTGCCAGCGCGGTCCCGCACTGGTTCCGACTAGGAGGCATCTTCCTCTTCTTCCTCTCCATTTTCACGAAGCCATCCTGGTCACTCGTGCCCGTAGCTGGCCCAGCTGTTTCGAACCCTTGTTGGTAGTCACGTCTTGTTGGTGTCACGAGAATCGAGGCACTCATAATGCTGAACCTTCAGCATTATGAGTGCCTCGATTCTCGTGATCAACTAAATACGTTCGAGTTTTTACGGAACTGAGGATGAGCTTTAAAGTTTTTCTGTTAATCATGAATCAATTAGATGAGAAGCTCGTGGCTAAATTATAACAGCCGCACGGGAACTCGGTGTTTGTGGTTCCTTTTTCATTTTTTGAACACCGACCTCCGAAATCAAAGTTATTTTGTACTTTTTTGATTTTTTGTGGAAAAGTCGGTTGTATTTTTTTGTAAAAAGTTTTTTTTTATTTCGAGAAAAGCCGAGTTAATACGAACGCATTCGACTGTTTGTGACCGGTGTTTTCGTAAACAAAACAAGTGAATTTTGAGGTTTAGAGTGTGAAGCCGAGCTGATGACACGCGGGGTTGCGACAGTCATTGAGAGGATCAGGCAAGGTGGGTCTCGAGGTGGGCCTGCACAAGTCCGAGGCAATGTGCTTCATGGCTCTCGAAATAGGTCATTATCGGAATCCCAGATAACGGTGATGGGAACTCCTCCTGGAGTTCCCATTGGCGTCGGGTCGACGATGTAGTACTTGGGTCTCGTCCTCGACAGCCAGTGGAACTTTGCGGAACATATCCGACTTTTGGCTCCCATACTGGGGCTGGCAGGGGCTGTTTTCAAGCGGATCTTGCCAAATCTAGAGAGACCAAACGCTTCCTGCCGGAGGCTGTATTATGTGGGGATCGTGCGGACCATGGCCCTTTATGGGACAGCGGACAGAGCTCCAGCAGGATCTCACGGAAGTATGGAGGCAGCGACTGTTGCAACGCAGCGCTGGGGCGGCCAACATTGCTGCTATAAGTCCTCTCTAATCTATATAATCTAATCTAATCTTTGAGGAGTGGTCGGAGAGACGTCACGGCATCCTCACGTTCCGCCTGACGCGGGTGCTCACTGGATACGGCTTTTTCGAGAGGTACCTGTTTCGGGTTTGCGGGAGGACACGTCCGGGTGTGTGGATCGCTCGGAGGACACGGTGGAGGTCTGCCCTGCTTGGGCAGAGCAACGCCGTGCCCTCGTCGAGGCGATCGGCGGCGGTAACCTCTCGCGTGTCCGTTCCTGGTTCAATCCATGGTCCGGAGCGAAGAGACATGGGAAGTGGTCACCTCCTTCTGCGAAGCAGTAATGCTAGCGAAGGAGGAGGCGGAGCGCGTGCGGGAGTGGGAAACTTCACGCTCCAGCAGCCGCAACAGAAGAAGACGCCCCGGGCGCCAGGAAATGCAGGGCGATTCCCGGTCACCGTAGGCGCGGGTCTGCGGATGGCTAGCTATGGGTGGGATAGCAATAAGGCGAGCTATGGGTCGACGGCGCGACGTATTCCACGCGCGCCTCAAAGAGCAGTCAGCAAAGAAGACGGCGCCCCATAGGGTCAGTGCCTGCTAGGGTTGTGGAATTTTTTCGAAAGAGTCACCGCGGCTCTGGAACGCAAAAGGCACGAGAAGGATCACGGGTGGGTTTTAGTCAGTAAGAGTCTGACACTCCCTTCCGGAGCGGCAAAGAGCGGGAGGAGTCATTTTATGATTTAACATGAATAGTTATTATAAACATGAGTAAATTAAGTTCTAGTGAATTTTAATGGACTTTGTTTTATTAACCAACTATTTTTTTAATATTCGCAAAACATTCGCAGTAATTTCGCGAATGCGAATGCGTATGCGAATATTCAAAAATATGCGAATATCCGCGAATGCGAATGCGAATGCGAATATTCGTTACATCACTAGTAGGTATACATAACGAAGACAAAGAAAACTTTCACCGCTACCAAGGCTTAACGAGTTAATGAGTTCCGCATAGTTAACAACTTTAAAATGTTACTGAATAAGTAAAAAAATCCTAATAACTCCATGAAAATACCTTAAAACAATGTGCGTTTGTAACTTTAAAATGTTACGGTAAAATTTACTTACTAAATTTTTGTTTATGAACCGAGGAATTTATACGGAAAAAATAAAATAGAAATGTATAAAATTAAATTAGTAAAGATTGAGATCACATTGTAGTAATAATGATGAATAATTAATTTTATTAAATTACTAACGACTTATCATTTAAATATTCTTGAACGCTGTAATACATATTTTTTTCATATTACAGTCTGTGAACAACAATCTTTTAAACAATCGGGCCTGGTTGCTATCGGACGGCAAGCCACCCATAGCTCGCCGGCCGCGGCCGCAGGCCCGCACCTACGGTGGCCGGGAATCGCCCTGCGTTTCCCGACGCCCGGGGCGTCTCCTTCTGTTGCGGCGGCTGGGGCGTGAGATTTCCCTCTCTCGCACGCGTTCTGCCTTCTCCTTCGCTAGCATTACTGCTGCGCAAAAGGAGGTGATCGCTTCCCATGCCCCTCGCTCCAGACCATGGTTTGAACCAAGGCCGGATGCGAGGTCACAACCGCCGATCGCCTCGACGAGGACACGGCGGTGCTCCGCCCGAGCAGGGCAGATCTCCACCGTATGCTCCACCGTGTCCTCCGGGCGATCCACACAGTGATGACACCCGGACGAGTCCTCCCGCTGGATCCGACACAGGTACCTCCCGAAACCGCCGTCTCCGGTGAGCACCTGCGTCAGGCGGAAGGGCTCTCTCCAACCACTCCTCAAAGAGGGGACTTGTCGACGCAATGGTGGCGAGCCCAGCACATTTCATACCTAAGTTCTGTCCGACTCCGCATGATTTTTCGCGACATCTTCAACAATCTTCGTTATATATTAGACAATTTACTAAAAACCTTGATGGATGGCTAATAAGCTAAACTTTTTTTGTGAATATTTTTTAAACAGTATGAAAATGCGTAGTTTTCGAGTTCATCGGGTACAGGAAAAAACATCTATCTGATTATTTTAGTGTCAAATTAAGAATTTCGCATGCCCATTTGTAAAATATAGCTGAACCTGTATAACATTTTATCACCATGTAACCATATTTGCAAAATAAACCACTTGCTACTTAAGAGCAGTGGCGGCCGAGTGGTAACGGCCCCGACTTACGAATTGCAGGTCGCAGGTTCAAACCCTGCCAGGCGCATTACTTTGTGTAATTAACTTCATCACCAGTCACCACTGTTCTCAAAACGGTGAAGGAAAACATCGTGAGGAAACCGGCATGTCCTAGAACCAAAAATTCGTAGACATGTGACATGCACCAACCCGCACTGGGCCCGCGTGGTGGATTACGGCCCGTTCCCTCTCCTAGAGAGGAGGCTTGTGTCCCAGCAGTGGGAACGTTAAAAGGCTAATTACGATATGATTTTTTAAATATACAGACAGACGCAGTTGAGACGACTTAGTTTTTAACTGACTTCAAAAAAAGGAGGAGGTTCTCGATGGTAGTTTATTTTTAGTGTTGTTACCTCATAACTTTTTGCTAGATTTACCGATTTTGATGATTATTTTTATATTCGAAAGCTGGTGCTTACCATGTTCCTATTAATATAATAAATTGAGTGACATCTGACGGCTATTATTTGAGTTATCCATAATAATGCGTATTTAATTGGCTTCGACTACATTGATGATATTCTCATTTCACTTGTCGATGTAAAATGAAAAACAAAGACTGAATACGATGGTTTGGAAGAGCATCGAAGTATTTCGATAGGTCCCTATCTGGTTTGGTGAAAATCTGATGAAGAACGCATTAGTCATTTATTCATGAACAAGTAATAAACGCACCGATTTCTGGTATCGGGTGAATTAACATTCGACATTTAGATATGTACAGCCATGGGGTGGCAGGAGGAAACTCGCAAAAACTGTAAGAAATTGCCTAATCACTAATCAAAGGGTAAAAAGGGGCCTAATGTGCTAACTTTTGAACAAACCGCACAGTAGACATTGGCGAAATGTACAAAGCAATTGCCACAAGAAAACCAAAACAATTTAATTAAATAAAAATGCATAGTCAAATTTACTTTTTTTATTTAACTACCTACCAATAAAACAGGATCATTCGAGGCTTTTGCCCTACACATTACATATAACCTACCTAACGTTTCATGTAGGTGTTTTTGTGTAGTGAGTATGAAAAAACAGCCGCGGACGATCTGACCTAAAAAATCTAACTTGCTAGAAGGACTTATCTAGGAATCTAGCTTCCTAGGCTAGAAGCTGGGTACGCCCATGTGTACAGCCTTATATCTATGGTACAGCCTAACGAGTCACGCGACTTTTGGTCAATTTGTGACGCATTCATGTTCTGGAAACGGCGTTAGTAGACGAAGCGGTGGTGAAAAGGTTAAATATTTAAATCATTGTACCTTGTAAATACCTATCATTCGTATTTAATCGTGGCCCGTCTACGTGCCTGTACGCCTCACGGAAGTTATTTCAATAATCTCGTTTTATAATGTTAACCTACGTCAACAAACAATCAGGAGGTCCTTAATTGTTTTAATCTAGCAGCGCCCCGCGGTGTCCTTGGTGACCTTTGCTTGCCCGCCTGCTCCGCTCGCGTAATAGTACATTATGATACAAGTGAGCTATATTGCTCATTATACACGAGGCCGAGGCTGTGGTTTGTAGCGCGAGCCGTAGACGTGGGCGTAAATCAGCCGAGTGTCTAGTGAGCAAGTTGCTCACTGAGTTTCATACGCACTTTTTCTACACACTTGCGAGAAAAAAACAACATATTTTTACCACACAGCAACAAATGCGCTAAAAACAAAAATATGAAAATTATGGGAAATGGCGTGCAAGTTTTTTTTTTTTGCGCGCGGCCATTGTAATGTGATTCATTTCATACAGCCATACTGCCTAGGTACTTAAAATTTTTAATTTTAGTGGTAAAATGAAAATATTTTATAGCAAATTATTGTGAATTGTAAATTTGTAAGCAATTTGATAATAATAAATGTTTTTTCGTGTTAATTAGGCACACATTAATTTATTCCAAAAAAGTAAATGGATTTTTAGCGCCATAAAACCATTTGTTGTTACAAAAAAAAATGCAGTTAGGTAGGTACTAACTTAACTTTGTAGGTATAATTCTATTATGCACTTGTGTGTGTGTTTTAGCTGTATACCTGAATTTTCTTGGAATCTAATTAATAATTCATAGTTCTGTATTTATATGTAAATTGCACGTGTGTATATTCATCACAATGTAAATTGTTTTTATGAATAAATGAACTGAACTGAACTGTAATATTATTATGCACGTGTTTGTTACAGTTCGGTTTACGGAGCTAAGAACGATGTAATAATATGTCGCCAATAAAGCAAGCCTGCAAAAAATAATATATTCGGTACTGATTCGACTTTATTCATTTCTGACATACCTACATTTATGTAACTATAACTTCGAAGAAATATTGTCTTTATTTATGTTTTGCACGTAGGTACTGGCAGAACACAGTGAACTTCACTGAAAACTTAGAAATGCGTTTCAATGTGTTTGGCGACACAGATTCGACTTTGAATTTGAAAGTGACTGGGTAACTTTAATACAATCCCATAAATGGCCGAAATACATAAGTAAAAAGCAGTTTGAAGGGTGCCAACATCTGTGTGCATCGCCCGGAGAACACGGTGGAGGTCTGCCCTGTTTGGGCGGAGCAACGCCGTGTCCTCGTCGACGAAACGACGGCGGCGACTTCTCGCGTCCGGCCCTGCTTCAATCCATGGTCCGGAGCGAGTAGGCATGGGAAGCGGTCACCTCCTTCTGCGACCATATAAAAGTACTCTGTGTTCTGCGACGCAGTAATGCTAGCGAAGGAGGAGGCGGAACACGTGCGTGAGAGGGAAACCTCACGCCCCAGCCGCCGCAACAGAAGAAGACGCCCCGGGCGCCGGGAAACGCTGGGCGATTCCATAGGCGCGGACCTGCGAACCCAGACCAGGCCCAGATCGTAAGTAAATTGATGATTTCCCATCCAGAAAAAAAAGGGTGCCAACATTTTGAAGCTCGTTCTAGTACTTGTGCCACATTCTCATGTTGTTAAAACGTAAGTTGAAATAATAATCTTCAGCAAAAGTTGAAAACTTGTGCTGAAGATTATTTTTTTGAATATTTAATTTTTTTTTAAGCTTTTTTTGTACGGCCATAAAGCCAAATGCCACAACAGGCTTAGTTCAAAACATGGAATTTGATGCTGATTATGGTTCTTGCAGCATGCACGATCAACGCATGGAACCATCAGCGAGGGATTGAAGGTCATCCAATTCAAAGCCACCTTTATCCTTGAGGAGCATACTCCACTTTCCACACCTAATACACTTTGCGCAAGCCCAGAGATCAGCAATGTATTTCTAACCGGCAGAAAAAAAAATATTATTGCCAGATATGTGCCCAATCGCCGGGCATGGAGCCGTTAAACGAAAAATTTCAATAATTGAACTCATTTTTAATTAAAAAAGTAACATTGATATACTTTTTCATGGGCAAATGGTCAAAAATAGTGAAATATATAAAACCATAGTTACGGTTCTTTGAGACGTATTTTATATAAAAACTAATTTATTTAATAAAATTAAAAAACTAACCAGTGCGCATTTTTAACAATTATGTTTATAAACATGGTTTTGTGAAACATAAAAAATAGAATGTGCAAATTCATAAAAATACTCTTTTATAAGTTAGGCGAGCTTCCAAAGCTTCAGCCGGGGATTACGGAAGTCGCATACGTTCCCGCGATCCCCGGCGTAGGTGAGAGATGGAACACCGGGGTGGTTTTAGTCAGTAAGAGTCTGACAGACCCCTCCGCCCGCCCCAGGGTGGAGGACATCCATGAGGATTTCTCCCCGTAAAAAAAAAAGCTTCCAAAGCTAAGATCATTTCGTAAATTAATTTTGGAACAAATTATATATGCCCAGATAAATGCCCAAGGCCAAGGGTACTTATTAGGAATTTTCCCAATATATTGCCAAAAATGGCCGGGCATTTGGTCATCTCTACTCAGGGGCCGCAACCGGCGCACGTCGTTTTTTTTTTGGGTTGCGATCGCCCGTACTGCCGCCCGTGTGTGAGTGGTATGTACATAACAACAGGACCCTTACAGGACCACTCACACAGGAAAAATTAGTTTATTTACTGGTAAAGCACAGAAGTTAAACATAGTACTGTTCGTCTATCACATTTTCTCCGAATCTAGTGAACCGATTCAATTGAAACGTACGCAGTACGGGGAACATGAGATAGAAAGCTGAAATTGGACATGTTCGTAGGTTCCTTGAGGAGTCTTTTTAGTAAGATTAGTGATAGACACAATTTAAATACTAGAAATAAAGACAAATTAGACCAACCATTTTATAGATTAGCTAAAGTACATACATCTTTTATGGGGTACTGTGTTAAATGTTACAACAAAATACCTTGTAACATATTAGAATTACTTAAATGAAAGAAAATTTAAAACTTGTATTAAATAGTAAACAAGCATATTACATTCAGGATAAGAATGCTTGGAAATATGCTGGTCTTGCTCCATAGGGCAATCAAGGGTGTAGACAAAATCAAACTCGTTGATTTATGTATGGATTAAATTTATTAATGCATTTTTTTTTGTCTTGTGCTTTTTTTCTATTCGCCTACTGTTTCAATATTTGTAAATATGTGAGTACCATGAGCTTATTTAGCAGTTTACCTATTCTGGTAATACTTCTATAACTAGTATACTTGGTGCATCGTCCTCACATATATGAAGTATTTTTTATATACCAAATATTATAACATTTATAACAGAAAACAGTAACTATGGAGTTTCTTGTCCGTTCTTCTCCATAAGAATCTACCTTTGCGAATGGACGCTAGAGTCACTTAATTATGATAACTTTTAATGATGACGTTCAAAAGTGCCGTTTAATGGCCTAATTGAAATAAACGTTTTGACTTTGACTTTGACTTTGAGTGTAGGGGAGCACTATGAGAGGATATCCCGAAATTCCTACGGGAACAGGAATAAACAGGATATGCGCGTTCGTCACAAGAGCCAGTGTCAATTGTCATATATTAAAACACCGGCCTGCCGCAGCAAGTAAACCCAGTCGTGCGTTAAACTACCTAGACTACTATGCACTTGAGTTGAGGAAAATAATATTAATCAAAGAAATTCACACAACTGATCAGACCGACCAAGTTTAACAGTCTTCCAACTGAGCGAGTTCTTTATAACTGAGAGCATAGGTAGAGAGTTTTGAGAAGCTTTAATGTGCGTCATTATCTCGTAGTATTTAGAAAGTGCTTTAAGGACACTGGCTATACTTGGCCCTTTAGGAGGAAAACCTGACAATTGATTTTCGAAAATGTTACATCCGCCTTACGAATACAAGGTTGAAAATAATATCTTCAACCTTGACTTCTGGGCACGAAACACTTATTTATAAAAGTAAGTGCTTGGTGCCTTACAAACAACAGACTAGGGCTGACGTGGCCAGGGACCTTTCTCGAGAGATCTTACCTAAACTATGTCATTTGGAACACAGCAATCCCTCGCTGAATATAACTCAGATAACATATTAATTCAAGTGGTCCATCCAGCAGTAGGGTAAATGGCTAAAAAAATCTAATCACTCCGTCAGATGGATTTCCAAAAAATATTGGACACGTATTTTTTCTTTTTTCACGTAGACAAAAAACGAAGACGATACAGTGCCCTGAAATCTCGTGTGACGTCACTTCGTGCTACGATTTTTACCACACCGTGACGTCACAAGCCCCCACTTATCTCTGAAGGTTTTTATCTTCTATCTATTCTTCTTCTCAATATATAAAACTCAAAAAGACATAGTGATCTATCAACGCACAGCCCAAACCACTGAACGGATCGGGCTGAAATTTGGCATGCAGGTAGATGTTATGACGTAGGCATCCGCTAAGAAAGGATTTTGATTAATTCTACCCCCAAGGGGATAAAATAGGGGATGAAAGTTTGAATGAAACTTTGTCAATTTTAAACCGATCGGGCTGAGAGTTTCAAAATCGGGGGTAAAGTAACTATTCCACGCGGACGAAGTCGCGAGCAGAAGCTAGTTTTTTGATAAAGCAAAAAATACGAGTCCTGTCCAATATTTTTCGATAATCTAAGTGACGGATTAAACAGAATCATATTTTTATTCCTCAGGAAACATCCGTAGGTATTGTACAAGTACATGCAACACATTACATCATAGCTCGATAGTATACTGCGCGCCACAACACCGGTGCTTTGTTTCCCGGTCTGTTCCAATCGATTTTTAAAGAAAAAAGAAAGAAAACGTATTTTTTGGACCATACCCACAATGTAGGTACATAAGTAGAGTAAATAAAGCAATAACATTGTGTGTCTCACGGCTGCGCCAAATAGTAAGTAAATAGTATTAACGCCAGACAGCTAGTAAGTTGCCTGGGTTATTCCTGAGTATCCCTCCTTTATTTGTTTCCTCCTCCATTTATTTTGTGTTATTTTATATATTGTTTTCGAGTTGTACAGCCGCCATGAAAAGTGTAAAAAATATGTAATAATATAACATGAAAGCAGTTGATTTGAAATCATGAATCATAGTTTAAAAAAAATATAGTTATAAATTAATTTAATAATATTATATTACATTACAATTAAAAATATAAAATTAATGTTACAATATTACCAACTAATACTTAACATATATACAATTCATGACAACTTTTTTATACTATTTTTAAGTTAATTATGACAGTGTTTATAAGCATTTTCAAAGAAGTTGTTGTTTTTTTATGTTTTGAAAAGTCTCTTTAAAAATGTTAATACAGTAGAATTCGTTTATTATGACTCCGCTTATATTGACCAACCGGTTATTATGACGTAATTACACTACGAAGTTTGGTTTCCATATAAAATTCTTTATAAAAAAAAGTCGGATATAATGACTTCCCTTACAGTGACATGTCCACCCATTTTTAATAGATTATGTCCGGTTATAATGACCGACATGATTCTTTACACCTCCGGTAATGTTCGTTGATTCCCGACGACGTTCGGCACGTGGCTCGTTTTTGTTTTGAATCTCAGTGAGTTTGACGTTTGGAGGTCACGCATTGTTTTTCGTTTGTTACTGTGAAAAAAATGTCATCTCAACGACGTAAAGTATTTACAATTGAGAAGATAGGTGCAATAATATGCAGATTAGAAAATGGAGAATTTAACTCATGTCTCGCAAAGGAATTTGGCGTGGGTCATTCGACAATCTCAATGATTTTTAAAACCAAGAACGATTGCTTAATACGTAAGCAATCGTTTAATTCAAATGTTTTGTAACCGAAGGGGCTTCGAAAATCACAAGAAAATGTTGATCAAGCATTAATTCAGTGGTTTAAAAACTTACAGTAAAAAATACACTTGTATGTGTTATAATGTGCTGATTACGTGCAATTTTGATTTTGATTTAATATGTATGTATACATAGGTTCATAATTACTATGTTTTTATATTAAAATACTTAAGTACATACATAAGTATATATTTACATAAAAAAGGTTTTTCATTTCACAAAACGCTTTGTATGACGTCCGCTTATTATGACGTGTTTGCCATTTCCTTTCGATGTCATTATAAACGGACTCTACTGTATATTGTTTTTTTATGAAAGTTTTTTATTTATAATTGTTTTTCTTATTTATATTTTAAAAAGATTGATTTTTTATGTCTAAAAATTTTTAGAGTTAACTATTGATTATGCTACACTATAAATAATTCCTGAAAGTGAGACTGGTTTTACGTACTTTTCAAAATTATGTAAATGTTCCGTATATTTTGATTTTCTGTATTGAAAAGGAACTATTGTGATAATAATTTAAAGCTATGATTATATTCTTTAATATATACATTAAAGTATCTATAAAACTGAAAAAATGATATAGTCTTGCTTGGTTAAGATAATAATCTTAACCAAGCAAGACTATATCATTTTTTCAGTTTTATAATAAGTATTATAATTTTATTTAACACTTCTTCTATTGACGGTACTTTTTAACCGACTTCTAAAAAAGGAGGAGGTTCTCAATTCGGATGTTTGTATGTTTTTTTTTTTTTTTTTTTTTTTTTATTGTTTGTTCGCGCATAACTCCGTCGCTTGTCAACCGATTTGAAAAATTCTTTTTTTGTTGGAAAGGGTATACTTCCCAAATGGTCCCATGAAAATTTTATCGAAATCAACCAAGCGGTTTTCGAAAAATCAACAAAAATCTAAAAAAAATATCTACATTGCCTACATTGACGACCTTTTAGTTTACTCCGCAAAGGAGCAGTACGTTTTTTTTACACCAATATGATTGGTTCGTTTAGGTGGGGGAGGGGAGGGGGTGTAGGTACCACTAAAAAGTGAAAAATAAAAAAACTTTTTACAAAAAATAAAACCGACTTCTAAACAAAAAAACCAAAAAGTATAAAATAACTTTAATTTCGGAAGTCGGTGTGTTCAACAACAAAAAAGGCAACCAAAAACACCGAGTTCCGAAATTAAAGTTATTTTATACTTTTTGGTTTTTTTGTTTAGAAGTCGGTTTTATTTTTTGTAAAAAGTTTTTTTTAAGCTAAACTGATTTTTAATTGAGTCTATGAAAATAAAAATAAATCGGGTTTCGCCGGGACGGGGCCTCGGGAATCGAGGTAGGTACTCAGGGAATAACCCAGTTGCCTGACGCTGGTTTCCAACTGAAGCTTACGGTGAGTTTACGTATGTAAATCGGTTTTCGTAAAGTGTAATAAAATCTAAATAAATACAGGTCGGCCAACACTGCTCTTTATGTGACTGGAATATCATCAAATGACTCCTCAGGGGACGAGAATGCGTGTTCATACAAATACCCTTTGCGTTCCATGGCCATGGGAACTCTTTCCAACAATTTCGCAACCGGCCCATAATGCGTACTATGTATATAATCGATTAAAATATGGTCTAGTATTTGCGCCAATATATACATACATAATTATGTATATTCAGTTATAACTTTTAAATTGCCCAATTTACTGTAGATTCTACGTAAAACCTATATCTAACCTATATACTAATATTATAAAGAGGAAAGATTTGTATTTTTGTATGTAACGAATGAGCTCAAAAACTACTGGACCAATTTCAAAAATTCATTCATCATTAGAAAGCTACATTCATATTTTATCCCTATATTCCCACTGGAACGGGAACTACGTGGGTAAAACCGCGGGGCGTTGCTTGTATAGAGATATAGAGAGTTGAGCGTTAAGTCAGAGTGGACACGAATACTGAAAAATAAACAGGGAATTATACAATCAATTATACGCCCTGCCCGTAGCCAAGTTACGTCCGTTTCGTGTCGAATTCCGTTCTCCAATCGGTAACACCTCGGTGTCAGCAACTGTAGAAAACGATCAGTTGGTAGCCATGATAAATGATATTTATTTTGTAAGTAGGTTAAACAAAACACTTTTACACGTCCAATATTTTTCGTTTTGCAAGATAAATGAAGCCGGTGTTTCCTAGCCGACTACCCTGAGAAGAAACACCGAAACAAACTCAGAGGTCAAAGTCCCTTTTAAAGTCCATACAATCCATACTCGTCAAATCATATGAGAACCATGTAGGTTAATGGCTGAGGTGAGCTTTCTAGAAAAGCACCTCATAGATTTGAGTGGGCCTGTCCAAACAGTGCAATCATTTGTCAGTAACCGTGTAGCTCAAACTTAGAACTTTAAGGAGCTCAACGATTTGACGAACAATAGCAAGTAAGGACATTTGGATAGGCCACATAAATGACTCAACTTACTGAATTGATTTAGAAAGACTTTTACTGAGACATTCACAATATGTTATATGAGAACCATGCAAATCTGTGTCTCAAATGGTTTTTAGAGGACAGAACCACACAGGTTTAAATGGGCGTGTCCATTCAGTGCAAGCCTTTGTCAGTAGTCGAGTAGCTCAACTTACAAACAATAAGGAGCTCAACGACCCGACGAACAATACCAAAGATGGGACATTTGGGTAGGCCGCAAAAGTACTCAAACTGCCAGACATCGTTAAAGAATCTTTAAAGAAGGAAAGAAAAAAGAAAATAATACCCATACAGTCCTCATATTCACAAAAATAAATTTCTTAAAAATATAATATTTTACAAAGTTATAAGTATTAGAATATAAAATGTCAAAGTCAAAAAATGAGAAAAGTATCCATGGACAAACGTAACATTAGGCCATGTACTACATCGTTGAAGCAGCTCAATCCTTAGCCTTTTGATCTTCAATATAGTCTTTAACTGTGTAAAAAGCTTTCTGGCATAGCTTTTTATAAAATCAATTTGAATTTATTAATACTAAGATGTTGACGCGCCCGAGTCGGCCGTTTATTCTACAATGTTTTTAGTAAAATGACCTATTCTTTAGTCTATGGCGAGCGTTCCTACAAACGTCAAACAGGTTAAAATTTAATTTAAACAAAGGATGTACTTAGCGTTGAACATTGTAGAAACGATAACAATTCATTCTATCATTTGGAACGATGTAACTTGGCTACGAATTTTCTATTCGTTTATGCTAACCACGTGAATTAACGGTGAGATGATTTCATTCCCATTCATTTGATTAGTTTTCGACTAGTTAACGATTGCAGATTATCAACTTGGCTTGGGGGGCTGATATCGTAAACAAAACCAATCAATTCTATAAAAAGGCTCTACACTGCCACAAATAGCTCTGGCCCCTTCTAAGGTACGAATTCAAACAAATTTAATGCAGTAAATACAAACACGGAGACACTACTTATTCTTAGATATAAAATCAAACACTCGCAACAATCGAATTAATTACAAAA
This sequence comes from Hecatera dysodea, assembly GCA_905332915.2. NCBI lineage: Eukaryota > Metazoa > Arthropoda > Insecta > Lepidoptera > Noctuidae > Hecatera > Hecatera dysodea. The sequence continues at coordinate 18,079,645 of HG995308.1, read as the reverse complement.
TCCAATGAAACGACAAAATTACCTTAATTATTTAAGTTCTTAAAGTGCTATCTACATATACACATTTGAAAGCCCTTCATTAATGCATTATTCAATTTCATACTTAGGGCCGCAACCACACCAGATCAATAGTCAAAATCTACAACCATGCAACTGTTCAAAAAAGGGGATGGAAGCGATCTAGGAAACGGACCAATTAGTCTCACGTCAAATTTCTATAACCGTTTTCAAAGAACCAAACCACGTGAACCACCGATTTTCGACAAAGGTTTGAAAGTACACAAAGGAAATTGAATAGGTAGTTTCCAATTTACTATGTATCTTATCAAGAAACAATTTTTTACAATTATTTCACGCGATGTTTTACAATCTTACGGGTTTTATAGTTTTCCGGTGACATATACATACATACAGCTCACCATAATTACTCATCTATACCATTATTATAAAGAGGAAAGATTTGATTGTTTGTTTGTATTGAATTGGCTCCGAAACCACTGAACTGATTTGAAAAATTCTTTCACTGTTGGGAAGCTACAAAATGCCGGCTGAAATAGACTATACTTTATCCCCATATTCCCACGGGAACGGGAACTGTTTGGATAAAACCGCTGCTAATAGTATTATAAACAAGATAAATCTTATACAAATTTTAAGTTCGAATCGTAGCAACAAATAAGAAGCTACTTTTATTTACTGTAGTTGCGAAGGTAATAAAGACCTAAAATGAAATCTCAAATCGGCCCTTAACAAACAACACCGCTCAAGTCGTTTTTGCCAATTATTTCACAAAATTTGAATGAGGTGGAAATCTCTTTTTGTCACCGATTGAACTGATATAAACTATACTTGGCGATCAACCAAAGCTAGGTGAAACCTAAATATTTGTCATAGAATTGCCCAGTACATTGGTTACACTAAATTAATCGGTTTTTTCGTTCTAATGTTAAAGTTATTCAAAACTAGCAGCGCCCCGCGGTTTTAACCGCGTAGTTCCCGTTCCGGTGGGAATATGGGGATAAAATATAGCCTATGTTACTCAGGATGAATGTATCTTTCTAATGGTGAATGAATTTTTGAAATCGGTCCATTAATTTTTGAGTTTATTCGTTACATACAAAAATATAAAAATACAAATCATTTCTCTTTATAATATTAGTATAGACTTGAGCGGTGTTGTTTGGCTAAGGGACGATTTGAGATTCAAAACAGGCTGCTGCTGGTGCTGGGTTTTTTAAACAGGCTAGTTTATCTAGCCCATAACAAAACTGCTCTGAAATAACTAAAACAACACAAGTGGGGATAACCCAGCACACGTTGTACCAGCTCGACGAGTACTGGGGGCTGCCGAGCCGAGCCTAGCGGAGTCCTTGCAATGGCCGGCGGGGCGCCCTCTCAGTGAGTCGCGCGCTACTCTATATATAAAACTGAATGTTTGTCACCGGTGCTCATTAACTCGGAGGTTATCCGGCGGATAGCCAGCGGTGGTTAAACTTAACCAGCGGCAGTTTTCCAATCAAGTGATTGTTAAACGAAAGTGTTGATATCCTCGTTTTCCATTTGATTGATAAGTGCTGTGAACTTGACAGTGCGTTATTGACACTGAGTGACAACTATGAGCGTCTTGTGGGTGGTCTTGACAGCTTCGGCGGTGGCTGTTGTTGGCTTTGAAATTAATGGTAAGGGGGTTTTTGTTATATTTTGTTGGCATCATCGTGTGTTGCCCTCGCCGTCATTAATTCGAGCTCGTCTACTTACATCATTTTATATATATAGTCGACAGCTGTGTACTCAACGCCTTCATCGGCACAGTCAGCCTTATTCATAAGAAAAGCTTTTTAACCATAAGCTCAGTTAGCAGATTCTTTTTAAAAATGTGAGAAGCAGAAAATTTGTGTTTAACTTACTACAGCCATTCAAGGGCTCTTATCTTACTCAATCTTTACCTAAGCAAATGGTTCAATTTTTTTATGAATAAGACTGTTATAGCCTGCATAGTCCGCGTATTCAAACTATCCTAGCGAGATATTCCTTTCAATAATTTGCATTGCACATGTGTGTATAATCTATGGTACTAAAATAAATATGGTACATAAAAGGTGTTACATTTAAATCATTTCACATATTTTGCCAAGGTATGTACTTTTCCATAATAATCTCAGTTATAATAATTATCATTGCTGAGATTATTTGAAACCTAACTTAATTACAATGTAATATAACTGATATCATTTCACAACAGGATTTCAAAACCAAAAACAAAATAGATGGCGTGACGGTTCATTTTACCATAATGTTTTTATTCAATAGTTTGCTTCTTCATCATGATAAACGCACAAACACTACATAGTTTAGGTACAGGCGAGACCAGTACAAGTTTTACTTTGTCAATTAAAATACCTTAAACATTATCACGACTTCATGTTCTGAAGGAGTAGCAGATTGTCATTGTTTAGTTCTCTAAGTTTCTGTTGAGAAGTTCCAAATCTGCAAGTGAACAAACCAATAACACTGGCCCCGCTAGAGGCGCGGTGGGCTGCAGTGGCTGCGCTGCGTGTCGCGGGTTCGATTCCCGCACGGTACGAACATTTGTATACCACTAACCACAGATAGGTATCGGCTCGATCTGGTTATGTAGATATATGGTATACGATGCATGACTTGAAACGCATTTACCTCTCACTATGTTTTATACAAACTTTCAAGTATTTATTCTTGGCAATGAATGTAGCGATTTTAATAAAACTTGTAACGCCTACGCAGATACTTCGGTCTAGGTTAAGAACTTTTCCATGTATAAGAGGGAAAGAGAGAGAAACTTTAAGTTTCCCAACTATACCTTTTCATCATAAAAAAACTCGTCGTTTAGTGGGACAATCGAATCTGGGAGCTCATGTTGTCACTTGCGGTATTCAATAAACTTACTCGTTACCTGATACATTAACTATGCAAATTCACCTCCATCACTGTTACTGACTGACGGATTACCCAGTTACTGTGTCATCAGCACCTCTAGCCATCAGTGGCGGATCCAGGATTGTCTTTTGTGGCCTTACCCCGCCGGGGGTAGGTTTTACCAAAGTAGACACTAACGGCCAAACCCAATAACCGATCTATCACATACTGGAGATAGAAAAACAAATGAAACAACAGAAAACCTACATCATTTTTCTGTTGTTTCATTTGTTTTTCTATCTCCAGTATGTGATATAGGTTATTGGTTTCGGTCGTAAAAGAGCACAGAACATTTTTTTTTTTGTTTAACGCATAATAAGTCTCCTTAGATAACTTTAGCTCCTTAGCCGCCGAATCCGCCAGTGCTAGCCACCCACTAAGGCGGCTGAGTCACAGGCCACCGCCGCGTACGGAACCACGCGCTAACGGCCGGCCAGAGCCTTTATTAGTGGCACTGCCAAGTTACGGCTTATTGTGAGCGATGCGATGAGTGCGAACTAATGCCGCTGTGACCGCGATCTTATGGGCGTTGTGTGTTCAAATGGTGGTGACAATACAACGCTTTGTTATTTACTTCCTAAATGATTCATGTGTTTCATTATTTTTGTTTTTTTTTCTCCCTTTCTAAAGTAACAATTATTCGTTCATTCTAGAATCGTTCCCGAATTTCGTTGTAACAATCAATACATCACCAAAATCATCAAACAAAACAACACATATCACACATCTACAGTACATTATATAAGCACGAAGAGCTTTAAACATTTAAATAAATCAATTAAATTGTAGTGTCCGTTTTTAATATCATAAAAAACCTCCGACACCAAAACCTAAGTTCCCTTTCAAAAGTGAAAAAAAATATTTTATACTTGTTATATACATACTTATAAGAACACTCTCGATTAAATCATCATCAATGTTCTCTTTCAGTGCGCTTTCATTTGAGACCCCACTCGAGTATATTTGTAGACATTCAATTATTCTTCCCCGCTTTCACCCCCCACAACTTTTAACCGGCCCAACCCATTTTCATCAAACATGTCTAAGAACACTCGCCCGTAACTCAACTTTCCTACAAAAAAACTAAATTGAAATCTCTTCATCCGTTCGCGAGCTACGGAGTCACAGACAGACAGACAGACAAAGAGACAAACAGACAAACAGACAAACAGACGAACAGACAAACAGACAAACAGACAAATAGACAAACAGACAAACAGATAAACAGACAAACAGACAAACAGATAAACAGACAAAGAGACAAACAGACAAACAGACAAACAGACAAACAGGCAAGCAGACAAGCAGACAAACAGACAAGCAGACAGACAGACACGTCAAACTTATAACACCCCTCTTTTTTCGTCGGGGGTTAAAAATAATAGCTTTTTATTACGGACATATGTATAAACGATCGATATTATAACAAAAAACAATGTCTGTCGCCCGTTTATTCCGACTAATCTCCAAAACAGCTGAAGAGATATTCACGCTGCCAGATAGTTGATATTTCAAATAGTATAAGGAGTAACGAAGGCTACTTTAGTTTAAAAAATAAATAAGGGTTCCGTACAAAAACCCAGATTACTAGCCGCAGGCAGAAGCTAGTTCTCAAATTAAAGTCTAGTGCTGTGTTGTGTGACTAGCTTCCTGTCAAATTTACAGGAAGTCGACTTCCTGAAGTGTCAGTTCTAGTCTCGGAAGTCAAGTCAATGCGCACATGAAAGCGTTCCTTTGCAGGCACACTGCGAACCCTTATTAGTCAGTGGCAGCCAGTGACAAGGTGGTTTCACGCCGAAAATATACCTACATTTCCGTGCAAACTTCTATAAATACACATTTATTGAGTTGTCAATCAAGGATTATATTATGCTATATTGTTATTTCTCGATGCTATTTATATCATATATTTTGGAATCTTACAGTAACTTGACCCCGGGCTTTCAAAGGCGTTCGATTATGTTTTTAACAGGTTTTTGCATGCCTTAGTTTCTGTGAAGTAGACTATACATGACGGGTGCAATTTTCCGAAAATAAAGTTGTCTATGGCACATAGCGTTAGTGTAGCTTCCTACCAATTAAATAATTTTTGTAATCTGATGAATATTTTCAGAGCTTAGCTTCTACAACAACAATAGCTTACCCCTTGATAATAGGAAAAAAATATAGTTAAAATAAAAATACTATCCAGTACCTATAGCTTGCCGGATAGCGCGCCTCTTCTCCGACACAAATAGTCTGTATTCATTTAGCTCATCACTAGTTACGAACCGAAAAACGACTTCCTCTTACCTGACTGCGCGTCAGCAAAGACAGTGAACGGAATAGGTAGAGCTAAAATACTTAAAGTTCAAAACAGAACAGTGACAAAGTGGAAAGGGTTTTTTTTTGGATGGGAAATCATCAAATGACTTCTCCCGCTCTGGGCGGAGCGGAAGGGAGTGTCAGGCTCTTACTGACTAAAATTCACCCGTGATCCTTTTAGTGCCCTTTGCATTCCAGGGCCGCGGTGACTCTTGCCTGCCTGGCTGCTATCGGACGGGGAGCCACCCATAGCGCGCCATCCGCAGGCCCGCGTCTGCGGTGGCCGGGAATCGCCCTGCGTTTCTCAACGCCCGGGGCGTCTTCTTTTGTTGCAGCGACTGGGTCGTGAGGTTTCCCTCTCCCGCACGCATTGTGCCTCCTCCTTCACTAGCATTACTGCTTCGCAAAAGGAGGTGACTGTTTACTTCGTGGACTGTATTTTGTATTTGCTGGTGATAGTCGGCGGGTGGAGGCTTGTTGTCGGATTTAAACACAGTTTTTTGACACTATTTTAGAAGATTTATTAGGACACAAGAGCAACACGTCTACTCGTCAGACATCCATATTTTTGAGTCTCGTTCAAAGAACGAATGAACTTACAATTAACTTATTCACTATGGGCACAATGTTGCAAGTATTGATTGCATAGTGCTTTGTTGGTGTTGCCAACAGTGACCGCTTCCCATGCCTCCTCGCTCCGAACCATGGAATGAACCAGGGACGGACGCGAGCGGTCGCCGCCGCTGATCGCCTCGACGAGGACACGGCGTTGTTCCGCCCAAGTAGGGCAGAGCTCCACCGTATGCTCCATCGTATCCTCCGGCCGATCCACACAGTGTTGACACCCGGACGTGTCCTCCCGCTGGATCCGAAACAGGTACCTCTCAAAACAGCCGTGTCCGGTGAGCACCTGCGTCAGGCGGAAAATGAGGACGCCGTGACGTCTCTCCAACCACTCCTCAAAGAGTGGACCTACGACATAATATTTTATCGGGACTAATGTCCCGGAAATCGGAATATTACTAAAGTACAACAAAAATTAATCAAGTAAAACAACTATCCAATAAATTAATTCATTTCCTATTTCTATTTTTAATAAAGCATATGCATGATTTTCAGTAAAGGTAAAAAAAAAACAGTAAACTTTTTTGTCATTGTTTATTAGTGAGTAAACAAAGGATAGAAAGAGAGCAATTTTTGACTATTCGGGAAAACGAAAACATGAGATGGGCCCAGTTCTTTCTCCTGAATTATTAATAACGATAGAAAACGTTTCTCATTTATATTAATGACTTGCCGTACCTCATAAAAGACAAACACGATATAGTGTTATTTGCAGACGACACGTCGCTTTTGTTTAAACTAAAACGCCAGCAGATAGTTACTGACGATGTAAATTCTGCCCTTGCAACTGTAGTTAACTGGTTTAATGCTAATAATCTTTTACTAAACGAGAAAAAGACAAAATGTATAAAGTTTACCTTACCTCATGTGCGACAAGTGAACACTGTTGTATCGATAAAGGGTGAAGAGTTGAAACCCGAAGATACCACAGTGTTCTTAGGCATTACTTTAGATGCGAAGCTGCAGTGGGGCCCCCATATAGACAAACTGTCAAAAAAGCTCAGTTCTGCAGCATATGCTGTTAGGAAAATTCGTGGCTTAACTGATTTAGAGACAGCCCGTTTAGTTTACTTTAGCTACTTTCATAGTGTGATGTCATATGGCATTCTGCTGTGGGGAAATGCCGCCGATATTCAGACAATATTTGTCTTACAAAAAAGGGCTATTCGTGCAATTTATAAATTAAGTCCCAGACAGTCCCTCAGAGACAAATTTAAAGAGATTAATATTATGACTGTGCCTTCCCAGTATATCTATGAAAACCTCTTGTATGCACATAAAAATATTAATCTGTTTAAAAAATACAGTGATATCCATAGCATAAATACTAGGAACAAACACAATTATGTCGTTCCTAAAACCAGGCTCAAAAAAATAGGTGGTTCGTTTCGATGTCAATGTATACATTTTTATAATAAACTTCCTAGCCCTATTCAAGAACTAAGCAGAAATAAATTCAAATCATTTATAAAACGTAAGCTATGCCAGAAAGCTTTTTATACAGTTAAAGATTATCTTGAGGACAAGATGGCTTGGGATTGAGCTGCTTCAGTTTTGTACACGGCCCAATGTTTTAATGTTTTTGTTTTGTTCTCTTTTGTGCGCTTTTTGTTTATATTTATACAGTTTGACATTTTCATTTACTTTTGACATGAATGTTTACTTTTTAAAGTATTCTTTTTATTTTATTACAATTTCTTATTTTGACATGAATACTTACTTTGTAAAGTATCATTTTTTTTTTTTTATATCAATATCTCATTTTGACATGAATACTTACTTTGTAAAGTATTATATTTTTAAATTTTAATTTTATTCCCTATTGTGAATGTGAGGACTATGTGGGTTATTATTAGCTTTTTCCTCTTCAAGTATTTTTTTTTTTAACGTTGTCTGGCTGTTTGAGTATTTTTGTGGCCTACCCAAATGTCCTTTCATTGGCATTGTTCGTCGAGTTGTTGAGCTCCTTATTGATTCTAAGTTGAGCTAATCGACTCTGACCAAGGCTTGCACTGACTGGACAGGTCCACTCAAAACTGTGTGGTTCCTTCTTAAAAAGACCACTTCAGACACTGATCTGCATGGTCCTCATATAACGTATTGTGAATATGGGGATCATTTAGATCGCTACGTCAGGGGTTCATTCATGTTAGTCTGGCGGTTTGAGTTCTTTAGGTGGCCTACCCAAATGTCCTTACTTTGGTATTGTTCGTCAAATCGTTGAGCTCCTTAAAGTTCTAAGTTTGAGCTACACGATAACTGACAAATGCTTGCACTGTTTGGACAGGTCCACTCAAATCTGTGTGGTACTTTCCTCAAAAGACCACTTCAGACACCAACCTACATGGTTCTCATATGATTTGACCAGTACAATTGTATGGACTTCAAAAGAGACCTTGACCTCTGAGTTTGTTTCGGTGTTTCTTCTCAGGGTAGTCAGCTAGGAAACACCGGCCTCATCTAGTTTTATAACGGCCAAAAAAAAAGATTGACGTGTAAAAGTGTTTTTTACAACCTACTTACAAAAAATAAATCATTTATCATTTATCATTTAACGTATGTATTGGTTTTTTGAGAACGTTTTCCTTACATGTTAAAAAGGAAAATGAATTCAGTTAGTTAACAGTATTAATATTAAATGTAGGTACCTACTTAAGTAATGTCCCGAAACACGGAACAGATATTCCGAAAAAATATTTTGGTCTCAAGGAAGTCTCCACTATTTTGTCTCTGTTCTTTAAACTGTAGGTACATTAGTTCTACCTATTCCGATCACTAGTTATGAATTTCAGGCATAATATCTACTAGTTTTCATATTTTCACATACATATAAATCTGGAATATATAGGTACCGTACAATTACAACTCCGTATCATCTATCATCGGGTTGAAATGGATTATAATTCAGGTGTCCGTAGATCGAGTCGTGTTGGTCGGGCGAGCCAGCACCATTGTACAACTTGTCAATTCATTTTATCTTTTTCATTATCTTGTTCTCAGCTTATTCTTTCTGTTGCGGGATTTGTTCGAAAGAGTTACCGCGGCCTTGGAACGAGGCGGGCATTAGGAGGAACACGGGTGGGTTTTAGTCAGTGAGAGTCTGACACATCACCTGACCTGAATCATCAAATTACTCCTTCCGCTCCACCCAGAGCGGAAGGAGTAATTTTGATGATCTCCCATCCAAATGAAATAGTTTGTTATTGAGTAAGCACGGAGTTTCTTGTACGTTCTTCACGCACTCTACTACTGGACGTACTAGAAAATGCATTTTCAAAAACATATTATCGCTTTAAATGCACTCCGGTTGTTTTATGAATCAAAGCTTTTCCCACAGATGAGCTGTACCACGAGATGCCGAAGCTGTTCCAGCTGGACGACTGGGAGGAGTGCCACGCGAGCAGAGGAGTATTCTGCATGGGCACCTTCGAGCTGATGCCGTACAGGAACGACCGCCTATTCAGCGTTATAGAGGTGATACTGCCTTCTGAAAGGAAGATAATAGGGATGTTGCCTGAGTAAAAAATATAAAAATATGATTGTTTAGTCCGTCAGTTAGATTATAGAAAAATATTGGACACGTATTTTTTCCTTTATCAAATCTATAAAAACTGACGAAGATACAAAGCATCAAAGATCAGGAGTGGGAGCTAGTGACGTCACGCCGTGGTAAAAATCGTAGCACGTAGTGACGTCATACGTATTTTAACGCACTGTATCGTCTTCGTTTTTTGTTTACGTGAAAAAAGAAAAAATACGTGTCCAATATTTTTTGGAAATCTATCTGACGGACTAATCAGATTTTTATAGTTAACTATTGGACAGTGCTCACCTTGCTGAATATCGTCCAAAGTTAAGAGGGACGGGCTTCAAAGCTGTGTTATACCAATCAGGACACATTCTCAAGTCAGACAACCTTACTTTTAGGCAAACGTCCTCCATTTGATTGTCGATCACATCTTCCCCTTGCTTACAGTTAAGATTTTGGTCAAAAGTGAAACTCTCAATAATAAAAAAAAACTTAGTCATCACTGACAGATATGAATGAGAACATCAAGTGGAAACCTAGTCGTAGATAATATGATTCTTACTTCTCTGAAAGAAAAGAAAGAAAGAAAGAAAAATAGTTTATTCCCCTCATTTACACGCACATACATATACAAACCTCTCTGCTGGAGTGACCTTCGTCTTGAACTCTTGAGTTAGCTCTTGATGAGTAGAAGCCTTTGTCCTACAGTTGGATAGTAAGGGTGGTGTACATAGAAGTACACCAGCCCTCCTCCCTCAGTGTCAGTATCCTGGTCTTCCACCACTCCTACCATCTTTCACAAGCCCGCACGAGCTCCTTCCAGTGCAGATAGAACATATCACGCGTGCTCCTTCGTGGGCTGCCAAGAGCCCAACCAGTTAAGACAAGCCCACTACGATAACCATTTCTTTCCAGCAAGTCTCAACCGACCGCTACCACTTCAACCACACGCTGATCCACCGCGGCCTGTGTCTGTCCAGTTCATGCAGCCACATCCGCGACTCATCTGCCGTCACCCGCTTCGGCCACTGCGTGAACAACCTCACGCGCGCCCGCTACGGACTCGAAGCCACCCTGACCCAGCTGAGGTACTGCCATACGGGCAGCCGGAGGGCAGTGGATGCCTGGGACCGGGCCTTCGCGTGTGTGGCTGCCTTGGTAGTGGCGGCCAATGTGGCGGGCACGGCCTACGATGTGCTGAGGAGTAAGGACGGAAAACGTGAGTTCGATGGCATTTGTTTGTAATATTTAGGTATGGGAAGAGTGGCGATATAAAGTCGCTGTCTGTCTCTGTTAACACACAGAAACAGACAGCGGCTTTATATCGCTATTTCATCCACTTATTTCTTCTAAACCACGCGATGAATTCACCCAAGTTATCCACTAACAGAACAACCCCCAACAAGAAATACACCAAAAAAGGCGTCTGTTAACACACAGAAACAGACAGCGGCTTTATATCGCCATTTCATCCACTTATTTCTTCTAAACCACGCGACGAATTCATCCAAGTTATCCACTAACAGAATAACCCCCAACAAGAAATACTCAAAAAAGTAAAAATAACCAGTTTCGATCCATTTCAGTTTAATATGGAATTACGATGACTAATAACGGACACCGTTATTAGACAGACAGTTAATACTCCTCTTTTATGGCCAGGAATTGTGTTAACCGTTTGCACCAACTTAAAATTATGTTAAATTTTAGTTATCTACTTAATCTATACTTATAATAAATCTGTAGAGAGGTCAATTCTGTACAAGGAATACATTTTCAAAATAACTATCAGGGGGTGATTAGTGATCGATACTGGTGCCAAAAATGCAATCCGTAAAATTTTTGTCTGTCTGTCTGTCTTTCTGTCTGTCTGTCTGTCTGTCTGTCTGTCTGTCTGTATGTTCTTTATAGAAACAAAAGCTACTCGACCGATTTTAACGAAACTTGGTGCAATTATTCTTCATACTCCTGGGCAGGTTATAATATACTTTTCATCACGCTACAATCAATAGGAGCAGAGCAGTGAAGGAAAATGTTGGGAAAACGGAAGAAGTTACTCCATTTTTTATTAAGCTTCCGTCGCGTGTGTAGCCTGAATGGTTAAAGTTACATAGAAATCATGTATTACGGAAATGTTCTACATAAAATTGTCTAAAAAATATCCCGAAACAGCATGTCTATCTTTTGTCAATTTTAAACCGATCGGGCTGAGAGTTTCAAAATCGGGGGTAAAGTAACTATTCCACGCGGACGAAGTCGCTGGCAGAAGCTAGTAACTTAATACGTGCAAAGCGTACAACGGTGTGAAGCGAGGGGCGGGTCGGTAGTTCATTTATTTAACTTTATTTTCCCACGGCTGCGTTCGCGTTAATTTAGATTTTTGCAAAAAAAATGGATATTTTTGTATGATCGTCTTGAGAGTTCCATCATCATCAAAATCGGTTCAGCGATTTCGACATGAACGTGATATATGTATAATCATTATAATTATTTTTAATTTGTAAATTTCACCGGTGTTTCCGGTGAAATATAAAAATTCAAACATTGCAAACTCCAAAAATTCAAAGATTATAGATAACAATTTTACCGTGCCATATTATGTCACGGAAAATGGCAAACTTCGTAAGATTATAAGATATCTTATCTTGTGAGATTGTAAACTTTCAATAAATTTTGAACGCATCAAAATTTTATAGTCTATAATCTCTCGAAGTTATTCCAAGAAATTATGAACCGACATAAATTGACGATATGTTGGCGACCTATCAATGTGCGGTTCTACAATTTATCGGATTTTCAGAAGCCCTACCATGACGTCTTAAATCCATCATGATGTGTGTGAGGGAAAGGGATAGTGCTATTCGTCTTGTGTGACTACGTCTCTCTCTGACACAGGAATCATGATGGATTTAAGACGTCATGTTAGGGCAGCTGGCCTAGCCAAATAGCGGTACATAGGGCACAGGGAACTTATATACAGACTTCGAGAGATTATAGATTACCAAATTCTGATCCGTAAATCGAATTCCAAATGTTCAGTTGACAATTTATCGAGAGTTTCAATCTCTTGATATTTTATAATCTTACGCATTTTACAATTGTCCGGCCACATGTATACATATAAACGTTGCGATTTACTTTATAAACTGACGAAACTGACAAATTCGAAACAGCTTCTAAGCATTAGAGAAGCACCCTACTTTTGTTGATAGCTATATCTGATCTACTAATAAATACAGGCCATTTGTAAGAGCCGTAATCACGCTAAAATTAGCAACATACTATAATTAGGTAAGTTTAAAAACCAGTAAATAAGGGAGACGCAACAGCGATTAAACTGCACATTAGAACCGAATCGAAGTCGACGCTCTGTAATTAGATAGCACTGAGTTAACCTTGAATAGATAAAAAATATCAAAAGTAAACAGCTGTTATGATGAATGAATACCAGGTATTAACGGTCTCGAATATTATTTACAATACTATCAATAGGCACTACCGCAAAGTAACCGGTTGGGTTAAAAATGATAACAACTGACGCAAAATCTGGTCGCATCACAATCGTTTTGGTATACAATAAAAAACGACAACCCAGTCTTAATATAAATATTGAACAAAATAGCAGCCTTAGTGTGCTGAACTGCGAGTGGTCATAATATCAAAAAAAAAAAAATTGCGGTTCTCAGTATATATACGTCGTGAGACAACTTCGGGCTCCTACGCTGCAATAGCTCTTTATATTGTACTGCACTTCCTTGTATTTGTATTCTGGATACCCGTTTTTCCTGATACTCGTAAATATAGGAATTTGTTACACAACTTGTTTGACAACTTGACCACTAACTATTTTATTTTCTGATAGCCCTTCACTGTCGTAACGGAATGAATACAAGTTTATATTAAGACATGCACAACCACAATACGTCTAAGACATAGAGATGAGACGTATATACTGGTAGAGGTATGTATACCAAGTATGTGCTTCCCAGTACATAGACCGGGTACGGACCGAAATACTGGGTAAATACCTTGAAGGTATGACGTCAGACGCATAGTACGATACGAACCGCTACCACAAGGTAGCGCCCAGTTTTATCGGTAGTTCGGTACGCCGAAGCAACCCGAAGCTACCCGACAGCTTACGAAGGGACCCGAAACGTCATTCGTGCTTTATGAACATTCGGTTGATTTAATTTAGTTAGACTAAATGGGTACTTATTTTTACGTGCATAAGGAACATAATAGCATAATTACATTTTTTGTCACGACGTGAAAGAGTTCCTTAGTTTGTTTATGTTAGGGAATATTATTACGTGTTGAATGTTTACGTTGTCTAGTGGTACTTAGGTCGACAATGTTTTGATTTTTTTTTGCGTCAGTTGTAAGTTTTGCGACAGTCCTAAGTCTGGTAAAGTAGGAAGGAAAGATTTCATATCTCATAATGCATAATTACGTATAGGTACTTGAAACATCGTACCTACATTATATTGGAGGCATACCATACTTATCGCATACGTTTACTTATCGAAATCCTACCACACCCAAATACTTAGAAGTATTTTGATACCTGGTATTTGTACCAGGTATTTAGTGATACCCATACCTTAAAGGCCGGGTATGGAGAATGGCAGGTATATCTCATCTCTACTAAGACAGTGGTGCCACCTGGCGGATTACATTCATTCTATACAGTTTAAAAAAGCCAAAAACAGCGTCAGTTAATCGACTCGATTCTCTGCGATAGTTGAGAAACGAGCGAGCGGATTATAATCACTAGGATCATTTCCTTATTCATCATTCGCTGTTCAGTCGAGTCAGTTAAGACCCTCCTGATGGCAACTTAAGCAGCGAGCGCGCGCGGTAGTCATGTTTCCGCGGTAACGAAACCATAGCGCGATCTATTTCGATCCCAACGCCATCTATCGAACAATGGGTCAGTTTTTGTTGAATATTTTTCCGTTTTTTTTCTGTGATACAAATAGTGTAACAGTAAATCTGAACGATAAAAATATTATATATAAAAATAAAATAGAATTGATTTCATAAATACAGGTTAACGTAAATACAGAAACATTGTCCGATTTACAAATTTCTGTTTCCATTTTTAGTTTTTGTTCTTTTGCAGCAATCAAGCAGTTGATAGCCTGGTCCTTGGTGGCGAACTGGAAAAGATTGACAGCAGACCACAACGACGGAGATCCTAGGCTGTCCGCCCTTAAACCTGTGCAGGGAATGAAGTAAGGACCATATAACAATTTTTTTTCAACGTTTTCAACATAGTGTACGTTTTCCAGTGAAGATCGCCACTTTATGAGGAGATAGCTAATAAATCCTATTGTTGATCAAGATCGATAAATTTTCGAGAGAACAGTTTTTGTAAAAAATATCAACTTGTCGTCTTTTTAGTATTTCTGAATGTAGTATGTCGTGTGCTATATTTTAAACGGTATGTTTCAGAGCCATAACGTTACTGTTGGTGATGATGGCTCACTCCGTGCTGGCCTACCATCTCACCTACATCTACAACCCTCAGTTCTTTGAGAAGGTAAGCAGCCCTCACTTTACTATTTTATCATCACGTTTGTACGATATCCTGCAATATAAAGTAGCCTAGACACAACATGGATTCACTTTACTAGCACGCCGCAAATGAAGAAATTGAGATGAAGTTCAAACATCCACTAGCGTCAAGCAATGTGACAAAGTAACTGTGTTTGTTAAGTACAAATTAATAAAACTGCCAATTCACTACCAACAACCAATATTAGCTGCAATTGATTTATAATATAAATAAGGAAACTCTTCAATATGAATCAATATCTCTTGAATATAAGCCCGCCCATTGCGTCACCCTATGTAACGTATCCTTTATCTATATTTTCTGTAACTTGTATGGTTTTTTACATAATATAGAGTATTATATTTGAGTGTCTAAAACGTACTTATTAAATGCGGTGACAGTTATAAAATTCCAAATAAAAATTTCAAATCGGACCAGTAGTTCCTGAGATTAGCGCGTTCAAACAAATAAAAACAAACTAATATTTAGTTTTCATAAATCTTACTTCCTCATGAGTTCTGACAAAAAGTTCCATTCTATACCCGCAGGGCAGCCACCACGTCCTGTCCAGCTACATGCAGAACGGCACCTCCATCGTGCAGACCTTCATCATGGTGTCCAGCTTCCTGCTGGCCTACAACCTGCTCATCTACGTCGCTGACCACCCTAAAAAGCAGCTCAGCATCAGCATGCTGCCACAGTGCTTGATGCATAGGATTTCTAGGTGAATTTCTGATTGAAATCCATTGAATGTATATGTATGTGTACCATAAGTATACTCTCAACTATAGCTTTTACAAGGCTTAATTGCATGACAAGCAATTTGACACAATTTTTAAATAAATATCATTCTAACATTAAAAGCTGGCCCTTTGAGAAACAAATTATGTAAATGTTTACCATGTTATCTCATACAAGTGTTTACGTTCTCAGGATATCTCCTCTGTACCTGTTCGTCCTGGGCCTGGCGACGAGCTGGTGGGCGCATGCTGGCGAGGGTCCCCTGTGGGGCCCCATGGTGGAGGACGAGGTAGACCGCTGCAGAGGCAAGTGGTTGACCCAGGCGCTGTACGTGAACAACTTCGTGCGGCCCGACGACAAGTGTCTCATACATACATGGTGAGTTTGTGACGGAGATGTTATGAGTTTCCACTTTGCCGTGAGATGCCTAGGAAACGCTGGCGTGTCGACTTAGAGGCTGCTCTCTTGTGATCAATCTATGATAGAGGGGTATGGGGAGAGCTTTGCCCAGCTGTTTGCCAAAGCCGATTAAAAAAAAAAGGTTTTTCCAGGTTTTTACAAAATGTATGTACATATGTGTTGTGGAATACAGATTCAAAGAAACACTCTCCACGAAATGTGCCCGCGTGGTGGTTGAGAGTTGAGGTCTAGCAGTGGAAACAGCAGTGGAGTAGTCTAGTGGTGGCTTGGCATATTAGGCATGAAGCCTCCACCTGCATTTTCTAGAGTCGCCTGTCAAAAGCTGTACGCACTTCATTCGTCGTATTCTATTCTGCATATACAAACTCAATGAACAAAGAACTCTTACTGTTTAACCTTGCCAAGATAGGATTAAACAACGGAAAATACCTAGCAACGATACGCAGTACTACTTATACAATATAACGCTACCTGAGTTATTGTACCCTTGATTACAAGATTCAAAGAAATCGTTTTGTGGTTAACTCTTTCATCATAATTGTTTACCTATTGTCACGAGATGAATGCCACAATAAAAATCTTAAATGATAAATGATATTTACTTCTTAAGCAGGTTGTAAATAACACTTTAATACGTCAATATTTTTTGGACGTTTTAAACTAAATGAGGCCGGTGTTTCCTGACTGACTACCCTGAGAAGAAATAGAGAAACAAACTCAGAGCTGTCTCTTTTAAAGTCCATAGAATTGTAATGGTCAAGTCATATGAGAACCACGTAGGTTGATGTCTTTTTTTCTGGATGGGATATCATCAAATGACTTCTCCCGCTCTGGGCGGAGCGGAAGGGAGTGTCAGACGCTTATCTACTGACTAAAACTCACCCGTGTTCTTCCTAGTGCCCTTTGCGTTCCAGGACCGCGGTGACTCTTTCGAACAAATTCCGCAACCCTAGCAGAATGTAGGTTGTTTAGGGTGCTATTTCGAGGAACGTACCACACATATTAGAGTGAACCGATTCGTTTATGCCAAATCATTTTCCAAAGGTAAATGCTAAGGTTGGCCATTGACTTTAGGAAAGTTTAGAATCCATACCTACAAGGAAAATAATTCGTATTTATGTTAGTTTATCTACTTTTCTTACCTTTGGTAGGTACTTTGGAAATACAATATTTATTTAGATAGCCATATATACCTACTTGAGGTAACTTGAAAACCCTTTTGACGCAGTGTCTTTAACCTCTCACTTTTAATATTATGCCTTTTACGGCAGGAAGACGTCATGATCGAGATCATTTACGTGTTTTGTTGCTTGTGCGCAGGGCCCGATCTAGCTATGTAGCTGCTCCGGGCAAAAATAAAATTGTAATGAAATTACAATCACAACATATTAAACTGTACGCTCAAATCTTTTAAGCTACACTATTATAAGAGATTACAACCTTCCGCAAGGTTGATATGTATAATTAAAATTAAAAATAGTGTAGAAAAGTCGATGTTTTGCCAAATTAATGTCCTTAAGCGATTTTTGGCCGAACACCAGTAAACCGTGCAAAGTATTGCAAAGTCGGGGCAGGTTACTAGTATACGCCATCAGAAAATTGCACAGCAGACCGAAAACTTGTTATAAATGTTTATTAGATTATAATTTATAGATATTTCATGCAAAATCTTTTTTTGTACAATACATCCCATCCTAATTCAAAAGTTCCCAATTTATAGTTTACAATTTCACGCGACATCTTTACAATCTTACGGCGTTTGCAATTTCCCGATAATATTAATTATATGTTTTTCCTCTTCATCCCCAGGTTTCTGGCAGTGGACATGCAGCTGTACATCGCCTGCACAATCCTGACGCTGCTGCTGGGCAGGCGGCCCCGCGCCGCAGTCAAGATCTTGGGAGCCTTGACTATAGGCTCGACGCTGGTCAACTTCGCGATCATATACCGCTGGCAGCTGAAGCCTATGGTACAGCTTATGATTCCTGAGTAAGTACATCGTCATACTATCTAAATATATATAACTCAAAAGTAACTGACTGACTAGTGATCTATCAACGTACAGCCCAAACCACTGAACGGATCGGGCTGAAATTTGGCATGCAGGTAGATGTTATGACGTAGGCATCCGCAAAGAAAGGATTTTGATTCATTCTGCCCCCAAGGGGATAAAATAGAGGATGAAAGTTGCTATGAAACTTTGTCAATTTTAAACCGATCGGGCTGAGAGTTTCAAAATCGGGGGTAAAGTAACTATTCCATGCGAACGAAGTCGCGAACAGAAACCAGTTCATAGTATAAGGCCAGATTAAAGAATCGACATATTATTATGGGTTGTATGAAATGCTATCTATATGGCTGCAAAGGACATGACTGATGAGAGGACGGCGAGTAGAATGTAAGGAAAGGGAAGACCGATGTCAAAGACTCAAAGACCAATGGCAACGCAAGATCAACGTCATGACAGCCGCACAGGATGATCTTCGGGGTCAAGCTCTTGCCAAGGTCGGAGAAATTTTGTTGATCGTGCATTACATACCGACCATAGATTAAAAAAATATATTATTATCTATGATGCCGACTCATCCGTGCCTCGGAAACCATGTTAAGACGTTGGTCCCGGCTATCATTTTTATATCTTTGACTGTCAAGCCAGACTTTTTAAATCGGACTTGCCAAAGAGTACTCAGTTACTGGGTTATATTTACATACGGAGTGACCCAGCAGGGCGTAGTCATACTTAAGAGTGATGTTAAGTAATCAGTACAGTAGTTTTAGAGCTTATTAATTGCGACAAACATAAATATAAGTATATGTATAAGAAACATACAAATATAAAATAGAGCAAATAAGGTTGGCAAAGTGGTTCGGTGTAAATAATTATGTAGGTAAATACTTTTTGTATTTCTTTTAAAAAACCCACCCACCTAAACCGTAACTGGTTTTTTTTAAACATTCCAACAACGCATTTGTTGATTCTCGCAATGAGCGGATTCCTTTAGTTTGTCATGTGTTACCTATTACTTGCCAGAATTTGGTCCTTAGTAGCGATACTCTCGGATAGTATAATAATACAGAATCTGTTTTTGACCGGTTCGATTCCTGGCTAGGAATACCGACTTATTCTAAAATCCAATTATGCAGATGATCTTTAATTCTCATCAAAATCGGACTCGAGGCTCCTTTCAGTGTTTTTCACTATTTGCCATAGTTTAGGATTTGGCCAACTCCACACATTTTAAGAATACACCTGTCTATGATTCTTCTGTTACAAGGGATAAATGACTGACTGACAGACGACGCACAGCCGAAACTACTGGTTGTCTAAAGCAGAAACTTGGCTTGTAGCTTCCATAGGGACTGTAGGAAAGCACTAAGAGAGGATTTCCCAAAATTGCTTCGGGAACGGGGAAAAAATAGGATATACGAATAAATAGGAGATACGAAGTCGCGGGTAAAATATATTTTACTAGAAATATGGTACTGCGACTAAAAGCTTTCATTGTCATCGCGAATACAATCGTCGCTCTACACGATTTCGTACACTTCCGCCGACCTTGCGGATCATTATACTAAGTACTACCTTGGGATAAATATTAATTATTATTACGCTGTAGGTATTGAAAGTAATCTAGTCTTCTCTTCCGCTTATACAGCCCTTAGCGTCCCTCACGGCACTGTACATTGTTTTCCTTCTAGATTTTTACCCTCAGCTCTGCTCGCGTTAATTTAGATTTTCGCAAAAGAAACGCCTTTGGTCGTCTCTATGACCTAATTCGTCAAAATCTAGTCGGTTCAGCAATATTAGTTAGGATAACGATAGGTACCTATAGAAGATTAGAATTATCGAAACAATTCATTGATTAGTTCTCTGATTCATTTCCTGATTTTGACAAAGATTTGATAGCCTTTATTTATTTGAGATAGGATTGACAGCCGCACGGGTCGATCTTCGGGGTTAAGCAACGCTTGCCGAGGTTGCTCTGTGGATTGGTGACCATCTTAACTTAGCAAGACTTCTTCGTGCCTCGGAAAGCACGTTAAGCCGTTAGTCCCGGCTGTCATTTGGAGATCTTTGGCAGTCGTTACGGATTGTCAGAAGGCAGAATTATCGTGTTCCCCAGTTAATGGGTTGTGGAGGTCTGGTAAGCAGCCGCTTCACGTAAAATACTGGCATTCAGCTACATCCGGTTTGACTGGGAGCTGACCCCAATGAAGTAGCGAAAAGGTTAGGCAGATGATGATCTCTTGATTCTAGTTTAGACTAGCGGCAGTGACAAAGTCGACAGTGGAATGGACTCAGTCTGTCCTCTAGATTTGTGTCCAATGATGGTACCATCAGGCTTGCCCTCCAACCTTGCCCCGTATTAACGAAATATGGGAGTACCCAGACACCAGCTAAGTAATTATTTGTACGTAAAAACTTTGCCTATTTCTTTACTCTAATCTACTGTAATATTATCAAGAAAAACGATTTATATGTCTGTTATGAATAGGCTTTAAACTACTGTAACTATTTAAAAAAATATATTTCATCAGTAGTAAACTTTTGATCACTAAATAACATGCTATATTTTATTTTCAGAAAGCGAACTAAATCGCGGGTGAAATGCTAGTTCGTAATCATGACGTCTTCTCATTCCTCAGGTTGATGAGGACCCAGTTCCCCGGCGAGCGTTCGTTCACGTGGCTGTACTCCGCGCCCTGGGACAGTCTACCTTCAGCGCTGATTGGTCTCCTCGTGGCCTTCGTGTACCGCCTGCACCAGCTGGATGGTTACCGACCTGCTCAGAGCGCGGTACGTTATAGTATTCTGATGAGCTTGACTCAAGCCTTGAAAATGATGTAGAAACATAAGATGATATATCTATGATGATCAGCCTTGAACTTGAAGTTTGTTGGCATTTGCTGTATTAGGTCAGAAACAAGCTGTTAGGAGACCTCTATTTAGTGAAGGGTGATCTAGGTCCTAACTAATAATGACGAACTGAATAGTAAGGGATAATAAATGCTAAAAAGGGATATTTAATTCGATTCGATTTTGAATTAATATCCCTTTTTAGCATTTTACTGTCCCTCACGGTTTATAAGATTTCTAAAGGGATTCTTCAAAGCAGACTTGCTTTGAAGAATCCTTTTAGAAATCTTAGAAACCTTCCTTTGAGCTTGATTTATAAGAAAAGACTACCTAACTTTTAATTATAGGGTGTTTGCTCAATAAACGTGTTTGAATTTGAATTCAGACGTATGTGGTCGTCCTAAGTCCAAACAAGTCACTTTTCATGATTTCGTTGGTGGCGACTTGTTTTAGTGCAATTACAGATTTTTCAACCGACTTCCAATAAAGTGTTATTTCTAGAAAAAGGAGGACGTTCTCAATTCGACTGTATTTTTTTTTGTGTGTTACCTCATAACTTTGTACTGGGTGTCCCGATTTTGATGATTCTTTTTATATTCGAAATCTGGTGCTTGTCGTGTGGTCCCATTTAAATTTCATTGAGATCTGACGACTAGTATTTGAGTTATCTCTAATAATGCGTGGCTTAGTTTATATTGACGATGTTCTCATTCCTTCTTGTCGATGAAAATTTTTTTTGTTGTATTTTTTTGTAAAAAGTTTTTTATGCCACCAACTGCTTCAGACTGCAATAAGAGTAAATTTTCTGTGGTCGATTTTTTGTTATTATTGTTTACTGTATATTAGATATCAGATACTCATTGACCATGCTAATTTAAAGTTATTGAAATAATGAGTGTTCCCTTCCAGCGCATGCGAATCCTGTACCGGCTGTCAGTGCCGTGCATGTTCCTGTGGGTGGTGGGCGGCTACTGGATGAAGAATGTCACCCAGCCCGTGCTGGTCACCCTCTACGCCACCCTGGACAGGCCAATCTTCATGACCCTCACCGCCTTTGCCATGTACGGTTTCTTCAATAAGATTGATAGTGAGTATCCACGTGAGTCGTCAAAACGGTAAAGGAAAACGTCGCAAGGAAACCGGCGTGTCCATATATACCTACTATTTTTTTTAATAATAATAAATAACCTTTATTGGAACAAAAACACATTTTACAAATTGATTGCGTACGTAAATAGCTATGTATATTAGTTACAAAACTGTGTCGCAGCTATTAACTCTTACCTCCAGGAAGGACCCGACACAGTTCCTTCCAGAGATGAAAAAGCATTATAGTGGTTAAAAAACAAACAATACACAATTAAAATCGTAATAAAATAAATAGTAAACAATTAAAATAGCATTTAATAAGCATAAGCATAATCAGCCTTTTAATGTTCCCACTGCTGGGACACAGGCCTCCTCTCTAGGAGAGGGAATGGGCCGTAATCCACCACGCGGGCCCAGTGCGGGTTGGTGAATGTCACATGTCTTCGAATTTTTTGGTTCTAGGACATGATAGTAAAAAATTAAAATAGTAAGTAGTAAGTATCCTTGGGCCGGTTGAAACCTAAGCTTTCAGCACCATCTGTTTTTGTACCGATACCGTTGACTAATATCATCTTTCGTCATTAGCAATTAATAATTTAATAGTATTTCCTTTGGGAAGCAAACTTTTAGTGTGTACCTACATAAATAAATCAAGTTCTTAGTTGCAAACGTACTAAAGCTCGATTTTTTCAGGTGTCTGGTGGAAGTTCCTGTCGTGGCGTGGCTGGGAGGTGCTGGGCCGCATGTCGCTGTCCATATACCTCATCCACTGGCTGTTCTCCCTTACGTTGCTGGCTCAGCGCACCAACGCCAACAGGGCTGCCATTTTCGATATTGTAAGTTTTATCAATTAAATTAGCAAAACATGGTAGGAACCTATTTATTAGTGTGGTAATGTACATACGTAGATATGGTACCTAATGTACGTAGCTTTACAAACCAATGTATGTACTAATACATAAAGCATAATCAGCCTTTTGATGTTCCCACTGCTGGGACACAGGCCTCCTCTCTAGGAGAGAGAATGTGCCGTAATCCACCACACGGGCCCAGTGCGGGTTGGTGAATGTCACATGTACTAATATTCGTTATCTACTTTGCAGGGTGGACACTGGCTATCTACAATATTCCTGACCTACAGCGCAGCGCTGCCTCTGTATTTATTCATAGAACTACCAGCGATGAAATTCCTTCAGTCATTAACCGCTTAGAACGCTCAAATACCATTACGCGTAAATTATATTGTTTAAAGTGGATGTGGGGTGTATAGAACGTAAGTAGGTAGTTGATTTTGAAAAGATAAGCATAAGGTTCTCCTCGTCTGTGATATTTTGTATTGTAAATAATTTAAAATAAATTGTAAAAATAATTAAATATTTATAATATAACAGTGCGTTTTCATTTTTATATATTATAGCATCGTTACAAACATCACTCAACAAAATCACCACAAATATTTATATTTCATTTCAATTTATTATTATTCATAAACGTTTTCATGTTAAGTACTACTACTTACATACTAGAAAATGATTTATATGAAATATTTTATTATAAACACCGTCTGCTCGGCAGATGTTTATTGAGTGCGTGAAGATTTTTACTATCATTCTATTTTCGTGCATTTTATTATTCACACCTCACGATACTGAGTAATACTAATAATTCAATAAGAGTGTATCCGAATGCGCCCACTTGACTTTGACAACTCACGTCAGTTATCTGTCACGCGAGTGACGTTTGTTCGTGTAATCACCAAACCAGCTACTTCGCAAATATCTCGCAAATTGTTGTGATTGTAGCATCCACTCCAGCTAAACTTACGTAATTAAAGTGTTAGAAGTGTGGTGAAGTGATGGGGAACCACCATAGCCACGATTCGAAGGGTGGGGGGGACCAATCTGGCAGTGGTACCAGTACGCCGCGCGGGTCCCAGCGCGGCGCTGGGTCGCGTTCCGGCTCTGGTGGTGACCTGCAAGGCTTGGCGGAGTCCAAGGAGAAGCCGCCGCTGTCGCTGGTGCCCGTAGAGAAGCTCGGCAAGGTGAGAATAAACTCCTTAAATCCATTTAATTAGCGAGGGTCATCGTCAGGGTTAGATTGACGTTTCCTGTAAGTACGATGTTTGTTTTGATTCTCGTTGATAACGATCGTATCGGTAAATCTCCAACGTTTGACAGTTTCGGATTGGGTCGCGAATGATTGAATCATGGAATGTTTTTAGACAATGCGTGACTAATATGTGAGTTGCAGACTTGTAAATAGACACATAATATTGTAAAATGAGCTTGTTTAAAAATGGTTTCGTATCTCAAAAGTCGAGTGATATTTATGAGTGCTAGATAAAGAAGATGATTCACAAGGAGTATGCTATAATATTCTTTATCTTTGGTATCTAAAGCTAGTGCTTTTTACAGCAAACAATTAAGAATCATGATCTTATATGGCTATAAAAAATGAAACTGGCATGTTTGACAACAGTACAAGGCTGTAAAATATTAAGAAAGCAATAAATTTGTCTATGATTTTAGAGGAAAAAAAAAAACAGTGTGATCAAACTTCAGACACCTATTAAACTTGACCTTGGTCATTGGTTCCTAGAGATCTAAGTACTGGCCTCAGTACTCAAGGTTGTCTACACTTATACAAATGATCAATTTAAAGTGTGCGAAATCATAAATTAATTTAATGTTTTATACACTTTGTGGTTAGCTGTCAGTCCTGTTTGTATTGGTAGTTTAAAGACAAAAGCTTTTTTTTTTTTTAAATAGCCTCTTTTCTCAGAGTTAATTAAAATTACAGTAATAATTTCTAAAAATTCTAATAAAGTTTTTTATATCTTGTGGGTAGAAGTTTAAGGACAAAACAGTCAGACACACAGACAGAGACTAAAAAGTGATCAATGAACCAAGTGTAAAAATATTATTCAATTGAATTTTCGACAGCCAATGACATCATTCAAATTGCTACTGATTTGTACTATATTGATATTTTCTTTGCAAAAACTTAGTATATGTATTTCCTCCTAGCCAGTGCTTAGCAGGCTGGTTTCCACAACTACATGTCCAAACACATGTTTAATTTACATAATTTAGAAACAATTACCTACTATTATAAGGAATGTTACCGTAGCACCCATGATGTAGACAATTGGGAATTCGCACTCCAATCATAATTATTACTCTAATCATAACGAATGCTGTACAGTACATAGAGCATACGTCTGGATTTTCATTACCATATCAAAATAACAGAAGGTCTGTAAAACTGTATTTTATTTAATACCTACCATAATTTTAAAATCTACTAGCTTCTTCCAGCGACTTCGTCTGCATGGAATAGTTACTTTGCCCCCGATTTTGAAACTCTCAGCCCGATCGGTTTAAAATTGACAAAGTTTCATACAAACGTTCATCCCCTATTTTATCCCCTTGGGGTTAGAATTAATCAAAATCCTTTCTTAGCGGATGCCTTTTTTTTTGGATGGGAAATCATCAAATGACTTCTCCCGCTCTGGGCGGAGCGGAAGAGAGTGTCAGACTCTTACTGACTAAAACCCACCCGTGTTCCTTCTTGTGCCCTTTGCGTTCCAGGGCCGCGGTGACTCTTTCGAACAAATTCCGCAACTTCTTAGCAGATGCCTACGTCATAACATCTACCTGCATGCCAAATTTCAGCCCAATCCATTCAGTGGTTTGGGCTGTGCATTGATAGATCACTATGTGTGTGTGAAATATGTACAACTTACAACAAAAAAAGAAATGAAAGTAAAGCTGAAATGCCTGTGCAAAATTATATTATAATAACCTATACCTACTTCACATAAAAATAAATACCTATAACTACGTATAACTAATTCATAAAATAACTACTAATTAATAAAAGTATCTACGCTTTTACCTACTTCATACTAAAAAAACAGAAAATAAATTAGCCAAAACTAACCTATCGGTATCTAAAAGTCTTTGCTCCTACTTCTACTACTACTTCACCTAAAAAGAAATAAAATTGAAACTATTAATAATTTGTAATTTGAACGAATATTTAAACATTACCCAAGTAACTAATAAGTACCTATTTCATAAAATAGCAACAAAAGTTACACAAAAAATCACAACATCTTACAGCATGATTCAGTATTAAAGCGCGACGGCGCGATGGCCCTCCCCTTCACTGCTCTGCTCCTGTAGCGTGATGAAAAGTATACTATAACCTGCCCAGGAGTATGAAGAATAATTGCACCAAGTTTTGTTAAAATCGGTCGAGTAGTTTTTGTTTCTATAAAGAACATACAGACAGACAGACAAAAATTTTACTGATTGCATTTTTGGCACCAGTATCGATCACTAATCACTCCCTGATAGTTATTTTGAAAATATATTCCCTGTACAGAATTGACCTCTCTACAGATTTATTATAAGTATAGATATCATGTTACTGTCTCTGTCAGAGATTTTTTACCCTTATACTTAATGAATTCATACAAAATTTGGCACACAGGTGAACCATAACCTGATTTAGGACTTTATAATACTCTCCCAGGAGTGTTGTCTAGGTAGCGGATATTGTTCGGCAAAGAAGTCACTGCGGCCCTGGAACACAAAAGGCATTAAGGGGAACATGGCTGGGTTTTAGCCAGCAAGAGTGTGACACTCCCTTTCGCTCCGACCAGAGCGGAAAAAGTCATTAAAGGATTTCCTATCCATAACAAAAGAAAAAGAGTGTGTCTAGTGTAATAAAAAAGTTTGCATACAGGTGAACCTGTTTACAAATAGCTGCTGCCCAGCTATTTTAAAATATCTTCCAAAACTCATCAACCTCAATTTGATATAAATTTCCCTGCTGTACGTAAGATTCAGCTACTCATAAATTGTGCAATAGGGTAGTTGACTTAAAAAATGAAATTACTCCTTCAGATACATTTAATCTATAAAACAATATTGGACACGTATTTTTTTTTCACGTAAACAAAAAACGAAGATACATTGTGTTGAAAACTCGTGTGACGTCACTTCGTGCTACGATTTTTGCCACGCCGTGACGTCACAAGCCCCCCAAAAATCTTTGAAGCCTGTTATCTTTGTATATTTTTATAGATTTGATAAAGCAAAAAATGCGTGTCCAATGTTTTTCGATAATCTAACTGACGGACTAAATAGAATCATATTTTTATTCCTCAGGAAACATCCCTATTAAAATAAAAGCAGTTTATTTAGTCCTTACCTAGATACGCTTTACTTCTGTTGGTGTGCTACTTGTGCTAGATTTAAAACTAGACCAAGGAATTATTCTTAGAATCAGTCACATCCTCTATGTAACCCAACTTACTAATTCATCTCTATTTTGATCCATTGCAGCACTCATTGATCTCTTAAAGAAACTGAGGCATTTTAGTGAAAAAAAAATAACTTTACCCCCATTATTCTTAAATGTGAACTTAATTCTTACCCCACAGCCTGATTTTTATAATACCTTACTGTTGTATTTGATACCTTATTATGTATTGTCCTTCTGAACATACCTGTTTTGGCGCCAATTATCACATAACATTCTTTTACCCATGGCTTCGCTCGTGTTGACATCGATTTTCGAAAAAGAAATAGCCCTTTACCGTCTCCAGAGTCTATCTATCTCTGTACCTATAAAAAAATCATCAAAATCGGTTGTGGTTTTGGCGTGAAAGGGTAAAAATTCGAATTTATAATATTGCCTAGTTAGGATTCTACATTCCATGCAGGTATTTGCTAATAGATTCTGATTGAGGACGTGTTACTTACAAGATTGATAAGGTCAAATATAAGTCTTACTATTTGGTACAAGAGAACGGCCAAAGGAAGTTCAACACGGCCTGCCGATGTGGCGTGCGGCGTCTGTTTAGCAGTGGAAGAAATGATATTCCATTTTCCGCATAAAGAATCTGACAACAAATATCATCCAACAAGATGACGGGAAAGCCTTCCAGTAACCCCAGAATGGTGACACACAGGGTCACTAATGGGAAGCTAAGGCCGTTGACTTAAGGCGGTCACGGAAATGCCTACCTCCATATTTGTCCCTAATAAGACCGGCTGTGAACTATACGTACACATATATAGACAAGGCTAAGAGATGATCTTATAGCAGTCGGTACAACACTACTCCTAGTCAAAAACCTCTTCTGACATCCCAAGCAGCGCTACAGCGATCGGTATTGCGCTGTTTAAATCCAACGAATTCCTTCGACCTTCTCTAGGTCATCGGTCCACTTGAACGGAAAATAGTATATGTTCTTCATCATAATCAGCCTTTTAACGTTCCCACTGCTGGGACACAGGCCTCCTCTCTAGGAGAGGGAATGGGCCCTAATCCACCACACGGGCCCAGT
Organism: Hecatera dysodea; assembly: GCA_905332915.2. NCBI lineage: Eukaryota > Metazoa > Arthropoda > Insecta > Lepidoptera > Noctuidae > Hecatera > Hecatera dysodea. The sequence continues at coordinate 18,051,204 of HG995308.1, read as the reverse complement.
GCGGGTTGGTGAATGTCACATGTCTTCGAACTTTTGATTCTAGGACGTGCCGGTTTCCTCACGATGTTTTCCTTCACCGTTTTGAGAGCAGTGGTGATGCAATTATTTACACAAGTAATGCGCCTGGCTGGGTTTGAACCCGCGACCTACTATACGTAAGTCGGGGCCGTTACCACTCGGCGACCACTGCTCTCCATCTTCTCTTCATCGCTAGCCCCAAAATATTTGTGAAAACCTCACCTGTCCAGGCTGTTAGCAAGCATTATCACGTGTTCGTCCGTCATGTGACGCTATCAGCTATCACATGACGCCGTTGTCTACCTAATGAGCGGCGACACGGCGACACGGCTGATTGATGCTGAATGCTAGATATGCACTAATTTATGTTTGCCTGGAGTTGTACGCGAGGAGATACGACGCGATATTGTTTTAAATCGAATCGATTAATGAAGTTGTTTGCTGTACAAATCGATTTCAAGCTTTAATCTAGCGGATTGTGCGTGTAATGTTTGAGAGTGAGACGTGTAGCGTTTTCTGGTTCCTTTCGGATCTCCGACGATGTTTTTTTCTTTCATTTTGGCATGAATTGAACATGCAAATTACAAAACACTGGATGCAAACAACATCTGATAATTAGTGTTAATGTGTCCTTCTGCATTGCTTCCGCTGAGTTACCAATAAGTATTTAAAACAAGTATTTTATGATATTAGAATGTACGTGCTTAACACAGGACAGGGTCAAAATAAAATAAACAATAATAAAAGTATAATAGTAAAAAAATATATATAAAAAATAACAAGTTATGTGACATAGGTAACTTGCTCAGTGTGTAAGTCCTCTCGTTATGTGAGATGGAGGTGTGAGTGAGTGAGTTTGAGAGGGTGTGTGAGATTGCGGGATATTGGAACGCTCATTTTGCAAAACTTAATAGCATATAAATAAATAGGAGAATAGACAAATAAATACATAATTATATGAGTAATTATGTAGAAGATGGTAGCTACAAACAGGCTCGACTTCCAGCAGAGCTCCGCGAACTCTCGTGGAACTTGGTCCATTCATGCAGGCTATATTACACAGCTGTCTTAGACTCTCAATATAAATACTTAACATATAAATACAGATCTCAAAATAAACGCAGTAATCCCTCCCCGATACGTTAGAGATACCTAAAATAGAACTTCTTGTGACTGTCTATTCAACTTCTAATATCGGTCTATCCTTTCTGAAAAGTCGCATACAATCCTACCGCTAAACTAATTCGATAGATAATCGATACAATCGTATGGTTATTATCAGTATCATCACTAACAGTGAAACAGTATCTTAATGTCTGTTAATATCCAGTAATTCTTTCGCTGACAATCTTATCGTGGCCTCTGATTGATCGCCGTGATTCTATGCCCTGCCGGTGTCGGCCGAGTATTGTTTACGTGTTTCAATAAATACATTACGCAAACTACGACTACGAATCGCAAGCGAGATAAAGAGGAAATAATAGAAAAACGTATTATTACGTCGTAAAAGACAAATAATGAGTGAGTGTCTTTGTCGTTAAAAAAAAAAAACAAGTTAAACTTTTTGCAACTAAATAATAATTATTAACGGCCAGTGACTCAGTTTTACGCGCGTAAATGTACAAAAGTGTATAAAAATGGATGGGTTAATGGGGAAGGTGAGAAACATGCGGTTCTCGGTCGTGGGCATCCAAGTGAGCAGGCTTAAGAAGAAGAAGACGGCTTCTCCTACTTGCAAAGTGCGTGAGTTTTAGTGTTTATCATCTACGTCATTCTGTTGCTGAAAGGAATCTACTGCTAAACATACATAGGCCTCTCCCGAACATCTTTCTCTGGACTTTGCCCATCTCCGCCTCGCTTGAGGATTTTGCCAAGAAAACGGGCAAAAACGTGGAAAATTGTTAGTCAAATAAAGAAACAGTCGTTATTTTACGAGGTGTCCTTATTTTATGTGATCCGTAGGCTTGGCAGTTACCAAACAAAACCAAACCAAACCAAACTTCAAACCTCCACAAGGATCTGATTAAACATATGGGTTCAAACATCACTATCCACACGCATGCGCGATTTGCATGATACAAGAATTTTCGTCACCAGAACAAAAACGTGTAGACGCGTCGCAAGTGCTTACGGCAAATTTCCTTTATTTGTGCCAAAAAACTGACACTCGATCGGATCGGCCACAAAGGGTTGCAAACCTTCACAAACCAAGTCAAACTCCTGTAGCTATAGGCCCAGGTAGAAGAAAAGCAAGCGGATTGTTTGTATAAAAAGGTTTATCAGGTGATTCACAATACTACTATTGTGAATCACCTGATAAACCTTACTAAAAAAATCCAATTAGTCCGTCGGATAGATTTCAAAAAAATATTGGAGACGTATTTTTTCTTTTTTCACGTAAACCAAAAATGAAGACGTGTGACGTCACTACTCGCTACAATTTTTACCGAGTCGTGACGTCACAAGCCCCCATGGCGCATCCTGATCTTTGATGCTTTGTATCTTCGTCAGTTTTTATAGATTTGATAAAGGAAAAAATACGTGTCGAATATTTTTCTATAATCTGGCGGACTAAACATAATCGTATATTTTTTACTCAGGAAACATCCCTATTATAGCAACATAAGTACTTAGATCAAAAGGTAAGTATGTCGTGTCGGTTGATGGCATGCCGCGATGCTGGTGCTTCGGTCCCCGCGGTGCTGCGTTGCTCGTTGACGACCGCGACATTGTGCTAAGTTCGTTGAATTTGGATGTTTGTGTGTGAACACTCCCTAATTTCCTATTCATACGTTTGGATTAGTGAATGTTTGTTGAGGCTTGGCAAGCGTGTGGATCCGGGCATTTACCCATAGACAACGCAACATGCTTTTGACCGGTTTAGGTACACAACAAGGCCCTCATTTAAGTCGAATAGCGACTATTCTAGATTATTGGGCAAAATTGCTGAAACGTACTGCCAACATACATCTATACTTAATATTATAAAGCTGAAGAGTTTGTTTGTTTGTTTGTTTGTTTGAACGCGCTAATCTCAGGAACTACTGGTCCGATATGAAAAATCTTTCAGTGTTAGATATCCCATTTATCGAGGAAGGCTATAGGCTATATTTTATCCCCATATTCCCACGGGAACGGGAACTACGCGGGTGAAACCTCGAGGCGCTACTAGTACAATATAAACTTTGACTGCCAGTAAGTTATTTGTGTGTATTCCTGCACAAAGACACTGAAATTATTGCACTATCAACAAACCTTTGTGATGGATGGCTTTTAATCGCTGTTAATGACTGATAACGAATGGTTTTTTGCACATGAAATATTGTAAAAAAACACTTTTATTACGATCGTCCTCTTCATTAAGTAAACAATATACATAATTAGGGCTTTAGGAACTAGATCATCATCATCATTTGCCTAGCCTTTTCCCAACTATATTGGGATCAGCTCCCAGTCAAACTGGATGCAGCTGAGTACCAGTATATTACGTGAAGCGGCTGCCTACCAGACCTCCACAACCCATTAACTGGGGAACACGGTAATTCTTGGCAAGACTGGTGTCAGATTTTCTGGCTTCTGACAGTCCGTAACGACTGCCAAAGATCTCCAAATGACAGCCGAAACCAACGACTTAAAGTGCTTTCCGAGGCACGGAGGAGTCTCGTTATGTTAAGATGGTCACCCATCCACAGACCAACTTCGGCAAGCGTTGCTTAACCTTGAAGATCGACCCGTGCGGCTGTTATAATTTAGCCACGAGGTGCCCTTATTTTATGTGATCCGTAAGCTTTGCAGTTCCCGCAAACTTCAGACCTCCACAAAGATTTGACTAAATATATTATACGGGGTTCAACAGGGTTCAAACATCGCTATTGCAGTCGGGGCCTCGGGGGACGGTTCCTTTGAATTGTTCTTTACAGTGGCCGTATTACGAAGTGCCAATGCTATCATGATTCGTGTGAGGGAAAGAGATAGTGCTAATCGTCTTGTGTAACTCCGTCTCTCTCTGACACAGAAATCATGATGGATTTAAGACGTCATAATAGGGCTGCTGGTCCCCCTACTGCATTGCAGTAGGGGGGGGGGGGGGGAATCTTTCTTGTTTTTTTTTTTTTGTTCAGTTTTTGAAATGGCAAATATAAAGAAGAACACCGCGATGAAAGCCGGGGTCCGTGTTTCCTAATAGCTACAACCTGGGGATCTTTAAGTCAACAGTGAACTGTGTTTGCTTGTTACGTTTTCACGTCTAAATGGCTGAACCAATTTTGATACAAGGACACTACAGGACACTACTTGCCCAAGGACACTAGAGACTCTTGAGACGGTTATCGGATAACCGTTTATTTCCTATTTTTTGTTGCGAAAATAAAACTCGAGCGAAGCCGTGGGCAAAAGCTAGCTAGGCAGTAGTAATGTCTCTGCCGAAGCGGTGAACCGGGTGAACGTCTCTACGGTCTGTATCGGTGCAATCAGCTGATTAATGAGTTTCCATTGTTTACCGTGACGTCATCGACGTAATCTGAAGTAAACCGCGTGTAAACAAATTTTACGCGAACGTACACTTAACATTGATCACCGAAATGCTATTAATTCGCCGAGATTATAAACAGATTTAGATATTATGGCGTTATCTCTAACATAGGCTGGTATTTAAAAGTTATTTATGGTCCTGCTATTTGTAAGAAAATCTAAATGATTTTTTGAGGAAAGGAAAGGTATTTAAGTATAGGTACCTACTTCGTAGTGTTTTTTTTGTCATTTAGCAGATAGTGATGGCAGCCCCCGACGGATATTCTTGGGAAAGGTACATTAATTCTGTAAATCGGGGTTTTTATTAATTATTTAATTCTTATTCAATTATGTTTTTACTGTCTTTTCATTTTTTTTTTAATTATGAAGGCTACATTCTATGCCTCTATATTCGCAGAAACTCAATTTTTATCCTCACCTGGTATTCAACTTTTTTCAGGTTTGCAAAAGGAAATACTGCTCTTATATTATTTACCATCAAAATTGTTTACTCCCGTATCATCAAATCATGGCCGCAAATAGAGTAACCGTTTGTGTACATAGTGTTTTGGAGGTATGCGGAAAATGTCGCTACAGTGTGTTTGTTTAACTTATTAGAGCGTCCGAATTTGAATCACGACTTGCCGTTGCGTGCATGCGAACCAACCCTAATGTATTGCATTACTGTTAACATGATTTATTGAATTTCAACCTTATACTGTAGCCAATACAGTTGTCATCTGCCTCGATTTCCTCACGAGGTTTGTTCCCATCTCATCATCTTCAATATGGACTCCAATAGAACTTTGAGAATGAATTATATCAAGAAGGCCTACGTCCGGCCTCCAAGCCGCAATATTTTTAAACAAAGGTATTTTCGAAAAGGAAGGTATATAGTATGAAGTAGATATTATTATTTGTTACAGTTACTGGTCCAGAGATCACAAAAAGAAGACGGTGTCAATGGCGTCACAGAAAAATCATTCACAGTAAGTTCTTTAAACAAAACAGTTGCCCCGGATTTCTAACTTCTCAAAACCTCTCCTCTAGTCTGAAAGCATAAGCATAATCAGCCTTTTAACGTTCTCACTGCTGGGACACAGGCCTCCTCTCTAGGAGAGGGAATGGGCCGTAATCCACCACGCGGGCCCAGTGCGGGTTGGTGGCATGCCGGTTTCCTCACGATATTTTCCTTCACCGTTTTGAGACCAGCGGTGATGAAATTAATTACACAAAGTAATGCGTCTGGCTGGGTTTGAACCCGCGACCTACAATTCGTAAGTAACACTCGGCCACCACTGCTCTCCTAGTCCGAAAACCTAACCGTAAAATAGGGTTTGACACGTTCTTACATAACTCAAAATACACGGTACATGGTGAACAGGACCTTAAAAGTAACCGTTTGTCTCCAGAAATACCTGTTCCCCATGTACCCCGAGCTGGCGAGGCAGTTCTTCAAGTACATCATTCGCATGGGCAAGTGCAAGAACAAGCACATCCCGCTGTCCACCTTCAGGCAGCAGTGCGAGAAGATCCTGGCCATGCTGGACGACGCCATGATCATTGAGACCTACGTCAGGTGAGAGTTAGTGACAGAAGCAACACATCCATACCTACCGTCCACCAGGTGATAGGAGACAGGAGATACAAGGAGACCAACTGTGATGAACAAGAATCATTTTGGATAAAGGCAGCAGTATGACAACTGTTTGGGTCCAGCTGCCCTACCATGACGTCTTAAATCCATCATGATTCCTGTGTCTGAGAGAGACGGAGTTACACAAGACGAATAGCATTATCCCTTTCCCTCACACTGAATCATGATAGCATTGGCACTTCGTAGTACGGCCACTGGTGCTGATGATAACTGGGAAATTAACACACTTATATTAAAAAATCAATTTGAAGGAGGTTGGTGCCAGTGCAACATACAAGTTTCAGCTTTGCATTTGCGATTGTAACGACTACAATTTATTTGGTTTTGTTTTCGGGTGTCTATAGTAAGTGAAATATCACGTTCCCACGTAGACTAAATAAAGGACTCAACTAGAGTGGAAAAATATCTACTACTAGCTTCTGTCCGCGACTTCGTCCGCGTGGAATAGTTACTTTAACCCCGATTTTGAAACTAGAATAAACCAAATTAGAATAGAATAGAATAGAAAACATTTATTCGACACAGACACAACACAACAGCAACAAAACACAAAGTAAAAAAAAATAACAATAAAAAACAACAATGATACAGATTAAAATTGTGCTGAGCGTGCCCATACCGAATGGGTTACCATCTCAGCATTTGCTGGGCGTCAAACACCCAGCGCTGGTTTTCAGTTGGCACCCCGCAGTGACACACGAAAATTGACAAAGTTTAATACAAACTTTCATCCCTTTCGACCAAATTTGATTACCATAAAAACGGTTCTAGTGAGTTAATCTTTAAAGATAGACATATATTGTCGCGGACATTTTTTTAGATCTTTAAGAGGAATATTTCTTTCCTACATATTTTTTTGGTATCTTGAACCGTTTTTGCAGCGCACACAACGGAAGCCCTCAAAGATGAATAATTTTCCCCGTTTTTTCCACATTTTCCATTTTTTCATCGCTCCTATTACTCGCAGCGTGATGTTATATAGCCTAAAGCCTTCCTCGATAAATGGTCTATTCAACCCAAAAAGAATTTTTCTATTCGAACCAGTAGTTCCTGAGATTAGCGCGTTCAAACAAACAAACAAACTCTTCAGCTTTATAATATTAGTATAGACTAGCTGCTGCCCGCGACTTCGTCCCCGAATCGTTCGTCCCGGAATGCCCGATTTTAAAACATTCTTTATCACTGCTCCGCTCCTATTGGCTTAAGCGTGATGATATATAGCCTAAAGCCTTCCTCGATACATGGTCTATTCAACCCAAAAAGAATTTTTCAATTCGAACCAGTAGTTCCTGAGATTAGCGCGTTCAAACAAACAAACAAACTCTTCAGCTTTATAATATTAGTATAGATTTCTCGGGTTTCCAATATTTTGACTAGAATTTTCCTGTGTTTTATTGACAGTCAGTGTCTGTCAAATCATGATGTTACAAAAATTGCTTTCAGTCAACTTGGGCTAAGTAGATCAGTGTTTTCTCTCGCTCCACTCATTATTATGAAGACAATAAGATATAAATAACAGGAAGGTCGTTAGTTCAGGTTTGGCTTAGTTTTAATGTTGTTTATCTATTGTTCTGCACAGTGCATAAATGGCACAATGCAAAAGTGGACCATATTTGGATGACCTAAACGGCAAGAGGCCAATGTTATATTTTTGGATGCTTGGGACAAAGTTCTTGTTTACGTTGCTTGTTTTTATCTCAAAATGGTATAAAACAAAGTCGCTGTCTGCCTCTTATCTGTTTCTTTGCTTGCATCTGTAATTCTGTATACGGTTATCACTATTAGAAAGAGCGGTCAAGGAAAAAGTTTAAAGACGAAGACAAAAAGCCCACGCTTCTTACGGGTGCGTTTTGCCCTCCCGGTTTACATTAGTATTCGCATGACATTCGTTGCTAGTTATCGCATTTGGCACGAAAAGAGCCGTCAGAGAATAATCGCCACGATGCACAAGCTCTAAAATGTGCTTCCCACGGTGCGTATTCCATGAGCTGCATTGCGTCAGCCAGAGGAAGCCACCGCGCTGATGCGAAGGGTGTGGCTCAGAAAGGAATACGAGGAAGCGAGCTTTAATTAATAATGTCTGACGGCCAATTTAGTCGCGAATGTTCTCTAGTTATTGGGTGGTGAAGGTTGAAAGGCAGTATTCATCACCATCATCATCCACAGCTCGACTTGTGCGCTGCTTTTTTTTCTGGATGGGAAATAATCAAATGACTTCTCCCGCTCTGGGCGGAGCGGAAGGGAGTGTCAGACTCTTACTGACTAAAATCCACCCGTGACCCTTCTTGTGCCCTTTGCGTTCCAGGGCCGCGGTGACTCTTTGGAACAAATTCCACAACCCTAGCAGGCACTGACCCTATGTGGCCCCGTCTACGTTGCTGACGGCTCTTTGGGGCGCGCGTGGAACACGACGGGCCGTCGACTCGGGCCTGGTTGCTATCGGACGGCGAGCCACCCATAGCTCACCAGGCTTGTGCACTGCTGGGGATAGGTTTCACTTCTTTGCCAGGTTCTGGTTCTCAGGAATATTGTCTGCCTATGTAACCGCCGTAAATAGCCATTTGCACCACGTTATTAACATCACATCCAACACTGCAACCGGCTGCACCCAGTATCTGAAAGCTGACCCGAGCGCATGTTGAAGAAAGCTGCATTAATTTTCCTCCTCTGCCCCAGGATGTTCGGCGCGGAGACTGAAGAGAACATGGTGACGCCCGAAGGCCTGCGCAGCCTGTTGTACACCAGCTACAAGCTGTCCATGGACCACTACCCTGAGGGTCCGCAGACCTGTCTCATGGTGAGTCTTATACCGAAGTTAATATGGTGTTTTTGAGATAAAGCTGGTTAAATTCTGGAACAGAGAAACAGTGTGATAAGAAAAAAAGTGTTCTGCAAATGAAATTCGGACGCCAGAAGAATGCAGTATAATTGTAATAAGAAAACATTGAGCGGAAGATTGAGACTTTAAATCTGCCAGCTAAACAAATAAACAAATTGAAACTCCTTTCTGTTCTTTATTTCATTGCCAGTAGCTTCACACTAAATAAACTATAAAAAATATGTAAGTACTAAAACTTATAGACTCTAGTTGTTATACAAACATTAAAGTGATATTATTATATTAATGGCTATATTATTGCATACAGTTATGGAAATATTAGTATTCAGTATGGAAAATTTGTACCAGTTTGCTGGCTGTTAAAATAAGTTTGAATAAAACAGAAGAAGCGATGGCCGATGACGGGTTCCCGTAGCAAAATGATGTTCGGAAGAAAAATGCTTTACATAAAAAAATAACGCCATTTAAATATACTGGAAAACGGAAGTCATATAGTCAACCACACGCACATGATCGCGTGGCGTCTTGACAAGAAATTATCTTTTTTTTTTTAATTTATATACCAGTACTACGCAACACTACGCAATTCCAGCTACGTGTATGCGATCGATGATGACAAAACATCGAAATCTGAAAGCACCAAATCACCTCATAAAATTTTATTACGATATTGAGAATGATCATCATTTTGAAGAAAAAAAACTTACGTAATCCTTCTCGCCGTATCGTCCTTTTTTTCTGCGCAGAAGGGAGTAGACTCTTACTGATTAAAACCCACCCGTGATCCTTCTTGTGCCTTTTGCATTTTAGGGCCGCGGTGACTCTTTCGAACAAATTCCGCAACTCGCCGTATCGTCCTTAGTTATAGATTTAGAACTACAGATTTAATAAATATAGAAAAACAGTAAAAATTATCGCAACGCCATGTTCAAGAAGAGTCGCAGAGTGACCTGTCAAAAGTGTCAGTTCAATAGCACTGTTAAACTAAAGCCAAAATGTTGTATAAAAATATGTGGCGAAAACAAAGACACCTTTTCACACCTGTCCATATTAAAATTACAAGAATAATATCAAGACAATATTGCTCATGTTATATGTAGTTCTATGTTTGATTGATCTAATTTAAGTGCGAGGACGTAGAATGCATGGAACTTTCAGTTCAGATATTTTTACATGTCTGATCAGATATGTGCCAAGTTTTTCATTGCAGGAAAGGAAATGAGCATACCTCCATATTTGACGAAGTAACAAAAAGATCTTTCATATAGAAAATATAATTCAATATCTATTGAAGACATGATGTTGAATGTGTTCAGATCAACAAGACGCTGTCGACAGTGGTGAACGGCTGCTTCAACAAAAAGGACATGCACAGCGTCGGCTTCGTGGTGCGCTGGCTGGAGGAGCACTGCCACAGACTTATATTTCCTGTACACCGGTAAGGCGACGAGGCTATGTTTTACTGATTTCGCATTTTTTTTATTTTCACACACACAGAAACTTTGGAAGCTAAGCTTTGGACCAGTTATGGTCTAAATTTGGATTCTGGTCATGCCTTTGTAGACTTTCGATTGCCGATTTGGGGCTTCGTAATCGTAGCATTTGTGTACGCACACATCAGCTGTTGATGTCAATTCTGTGTTAAGATAAGCTGCCATGATCGAACATCGACCTGGAACAGTAGTATTTAGTATCTGTATCTGTTGTGCAGATACTGCGTGCACATGCTGGCGACGCGCCACCGCGACATGGAGGCGTCGGTGGAGTCCAGCGGCTCCGGCGCCGGCCTCGAGCTCGCCACGCCCGTGCTGGAGCGCGGCCCCTGGCAGGCCGCCTCGCACCTGCTGCCGGTGTCGGTCGCCTGGCTGCTGGCCGGCACCGCGCCGCCGCTGTACTCGCGCCCGGGCCAGCCGCCGCCGCAGCCGCACGGTAACTATCTCACAGTACTGCTGTAGCCTGGCTGCAGGCACCACGTGGCAGGCCGCCTCGCACCTGCTGCCGGTGTCGGTCGCCTGGCTGCTGGCCGGCACCGCGCCGCCGCTGTACTCGCGCCCGGGCCAGCCGCCGCCGCAGCCGCACGGTAACTATCTCACAGTACTGCTGTAGCCTGGCTGCAGGCACCACGTGGCAGGCCGCCTCGCACCTGCTGCCGGTGTCGGTCGCCTGGCTGCTGGCCGGCACCGCGCCGCCGCTGTACTCGCGCCCGGGCCAGCCGCCGCCGCAGCCGCACGGTAACTATCTCACAGTACTGCTGTAGCCTGGCTGCAGGCACCACGTGGCAGGCCGCCTCGCACCTGCTGCCCGTGTCGGTCGCCTGGCTGCTGGCCGGCACCGCGCCGCCGCTGTACTCGCGCCCGGGCCAGCCGCCGCCGCAGCCGCACGGTAACTATCTCACAGTACTGCTGTAGCCTGGCTGCAGGCACCACGTGGCAGGCCGCCTCGCACCTGCTGCCGGTGTCGGTCGCCTGGCTGCTGGCCGGCACCGCGCCGCCGCTGTACTCGCGCCCGGGCCAGCCGCCGCCGCAGCCGCACGGTAACTATCTCACAGTACTGCTGTAGCCTGGCTGCAGGCACCACGTGGCAGGCCGCCTCGCACCTGCTGCCGGTGTCGGTCGCCTGGCTGCTGGCCGGCACCGCGCCGCCGCTGTACTCGCGCCCGGGCCAGCCGCCGCCGCAGCCGCACGGTAACTATCTCACAGTACTGCTGTAGCCTGGCTGCAGGCACCACGTGGCAGGCCGCCTCGCACCTGCTGCCGGTGTCGGTCGCCTGGCTGCTGGCCGGCACCGCGCCGCCGCTGTACTCGCGCCCGGGCCAGCCGCCGCCGCAGCCGCACGGTAACTATCTCACAGTACTGCTGTAGCCTGGCTGCAGGCACCACGTGGCAGGCCGCCTCGCACCTGCTGCCGGTGTCGGTCGCCTGGCTGCTGGCCGGCACCGCGCCGCCGCTGTACTCGCGCCCGGGCCAGCCGCCGCCGCAGCCGCACGGTAACTATCTCACAGTACTGCTGTAGCCTGGCTGCAGGCACCACGTGGCAGGCCGCCTCGCACCTGCTGCCGGTGTCGGTCGCCTGGCTGCTGGCCGGCACCGCGCCGCCGCTGTACTCGCGCCCGGGCCAGCCGCCGCCGCAGCCGCACGGTAACTATCTCACAGTACTGCTGTAGCCTGGCTGCAGGCACCACGTGGCAGGCCGCCTCGCACCTGCTGCCGGTGTCGGTCGCCTGGCTGCTGGCCGGCACCGCGCCGCCGCTGTACTCGCGCCCGGGCCAGCCGCCGCCGCAGCCGCACGGTAACTATCTCACAGTACTGCTGTAGCCTGGCTGCAGGCACCACGTGGCAGGCCGCCTCGCACCTGCTGCCGGTGTCGGTCGCCTGGCTGCTGGCCGGCACCGCGCCGCCGCTGTACTCGCGCCCGGGCCAGCCGCCGCCGCAGCCGCACGGTAACTATCTCACAGTACTGCTGTAGCCTGGCTGCAGGCACCACGTGGCAGGCCGCCTCGCACCTGCTGCCGGTGTCGGTCGCCTGGCTGCTGGCCGGCACCGCGCCGCCGCTGTACTCGCGCCCGGGCCAGCCGCCGCCGCAGCCGCACGGTAACTATCTCACAGTACTGCTGTAGCCTGGCTGCAGGCACCACGTGGCAGGCCGCCTCGCACCTGCTGCCGGTGTCGGTCGCCTGGCTGCTGGCCGGCACCGCGCCGCCGCTGTACTCGCGCCCGGGCCAGCCGCCGCCGCAGCCGCACGGTAACTATCTCACAGTACTGCTGTAGCCTGGCTGCAGGCACCACGTGGCAGGCCGCCTCGCACCTGCTGCCCGTGTCGGTCGCCTGGCTGCTGGCCGGCACCGCGCCGCCGCTGTACTCGCGCCCGGGCCAGCCGCCGCCGCAGCCGCACGGTAACTATCTCACAGTACTGCTGTAGCCTGGCTGCAGGCACCACGTGGCAGGCCGCCTCGCACCTGCTGCCGGTGTCGGTCGCCTGGCTGCTGGCCGGCACCGCGCCGCCGCTGTCCTCGCGCCCGGGCCAGCCGCCGCCGCAGCCGCACGGTAACTATCTCACAGTACTGCTGTAGCCTGGCTGCAGGCACCACGTGGCAGGCCGCCTCGCACCTGCTGCCGGTGTCGGTCGCCTGGCTGCTGGCCGGCTATAAATAACTAGTCCGCCATATTAGATTCAAAATGACGTCGCTTAGCTAAACATTTATAGTCGCCCTAAGTTAACGTGTCTTTAAGTTTCAGCTTAAAGATATATGACCCCTGAGCAGTCTTTGTATTTTTTTTATAATTTTGTAATTTAACGGTTGAGAATATGAAACGATTTGACTAAAATGTCATGTGACGGTAAGCGATGATGTGGTGGTCCGTGACTGACGGCTGGCGCGTTGCGCAGGGGGCGCAGGCCTGGCGTCGACGGCGTGGCTGGCGCGGCTGGTGTGCGCGGTGCCGTCGCACTGGGTGCCGCTGTACGCGTCGCGCGACCACGGCATGGGCGCCAACCGCTTTCTGCACCACACGCTCGCCTACAAGTATGTGCCTACTCATTCATTCATCACCCGTTCAGCCGGTAATTTGTTTGACAACACATGATCTAGGGGGGGGAGGGGCTATTCTGATCACCGAACTACCAAAAATATTTATTTTAAATATTGGTCATCCACATCGTTGCTCTCTCAAGCAATACTCCATTTTTACTCACCTTAAACTATAAGCTATAGCTGATAGCTATAGCTTATAGTTTAGGGTGAGAACTGTAACATTTGTAAGGAAATAGTATATGGCTCAATAGGGTAGTTGCCTAAAAAAATCTAATTAGTCCGTAAGATAGACTTCCCAAAAATATTGGACAAGTATTTTTTATTTTTTCACGTAAACAAAAAACGAAGACGATATAGTGCGTTGAAAATCCGTGTGACGTCACTTCGTGCGACGATTTTTAGCACGCCCTGATGTCACAAGCCCCCACTCATGATCTTTGAAGCTTTTTATCTTCGTTAATTTTTATAGATTTGATAAAGCAAAAAATACGTGTCCAATATTTTTCGATAATCTAACTCAGGGTTTTTCAACCTGTGGGTCGCGACCCCCGGGGGGGTCGCGAAGCCTCTCCAGGGGGGTCGCGAAGCTTTTATAGTGGAGTTGCTAAAGGTTGGGAAAGCTATATCAGTAAAAAAGAAACAATAACATTTATAAAGATTTATTAAGAAAAATGTTAGCTAAAAGACATACTTAATTATTTGTATGAACAAAAAATAATAATAACTTCTGAGATCTTTTCCATCATAATCATTTATCTATAATTAAACAAAAAATTAAAATAAACTTATGAGGACCGTTAATGCGAAGGTTGCGCTTGTTTTTCATTCACCTATTTTTCCCATAATGGATCCGTTGTTGCTACACTCAGAATTAAATCGTTTTCCAAATTTAAACGATTTCTATCCTTGCTTTTTATTTGGGCCATTGACGAAAATGTCAACTCGCACAAGTACGAGCCGTACGAGGTGGCAAATGGAATTAAACACTTCAAAGCTTCTGTTGTTAATTCTGGGTAGCTACTCGGATTTCCTTCTTAACCAAAAGGTATCCAAATTGACCGATTTAAATTCCAACTCCAGCATCCCGTCGGCAGATAAATCAAGCAATTTGTCTTTGAGCTTAGTTGTCAAATTTGCCTCATTTATACATGCAACTAAAAACGGGTTTAAGATCCACCTTTGCCCAGTATTCCTCGATATCTCTTGCAGTGAAAAATAACGACACAGTTCTTCTTTTAACTTTTCCAACACCACTATCATACCAGGTATAAATTCCTTGATGTTTATCTCACACTCGACTTCTTCAATGAAAGACTGTGTCGCAGAAAATGAATCTAAGTTGTTTTGATTCAGAGACGATAACCACAAGTCTATTTTTTTTACAAAGCCATGAGTTTTGTCTTTGGCAGTGATGACATTTTCATCCCGCCCTTGAAGACTTTTGTTCAATATATTTGAATGCTCACATAAGTCAGATAGAAAAGCCAATTTCAAAAGAAATTCCGGGTCTCAACTCGCATGCTTGTCACTTGCCACACTCGTGGTGCCGCATGCCAGCGCGTCTACGGCGAAGCGGCCAGCGACGGCGGCCGACGGCGACGACGGGGCGGCTGGCATCGAAAACGCATTCGATGTAAAAAAATATTAATTATGTATGTATCCGAACCGTAATTATTAAAATAAGTAAATGTATTGGATTCAATATTAGTTACAAAAAAAAAACAACGGGTAGGGGGGGTCGCGACATATTTCTTCATACTAAAAGGGCCGTGGTACGAATAAGGTTGAAAAACCCTGATCTAACTGATTGACTAAATAGAATCATAATTTTATTCCTCAGGAAACAACCCTATTGTACAGCCCTGTTCTGCAGACTAAATTGACTCTATGTCTGCAGCCTGTCCCCATATCAAAATACCGTAAGACATGGTACTATGAAAAGTAACTAAAATTGACCGGCCTCGCGGTACATCGGAAAATTGACAGATTTTTCTGACAGTATATGCTGCTGCAGTTAGCCGTCCTGCATATGATGTTAAATGAAGACGCCATTGTAGCCTTGAGTCGAGCTTTTTTTTCTCTTTGTTCACCATTACTGCTTAACATTCGTTAAAGTAAATCTAATACACTTGATTTTTTCCCATTTCATACGATATTTACATCGTCATAATTTAAGGAACTACATACTATTTATCTTATAGATTAAGGATGTATCATTAGCAGATAACACCAAAAGTGGTTGATATTTTAAAAAATAGAGTAAATCATTAATATATGTACACTAAAAAGAGGAAAGGGCCCAATATTGAACCTTGTGGTACCCCGATCTTGTCTTTTAAACCGCGTTAATTGAAGCAATTTATGTAAACTTGCTGCTGTCTATCATTTAAATAAACTTCACTAAACTGAGTACAAGTTTACCAAGTCCGTATTGCTCCAGGTTTAACTGCAAGGCTTCATGATTAACGCAATCAAATGCCTTGGAGAGGTCACAAAACATTCGAGTATTTTTCCAACTCAACACTTTAGCCTGAAACCTGCCAAAATTTGATGATATGCCCAAAATAATGTAGTACTTGTATCGTTCAGGGGCCCCACGCTGGTGCTGATCCAGGCGGAGGAGCTGCTGGTGGTGGTGTGCGCGTCGCAGGAGTGGAAGGAGACGCACCAGTACTGGGGCGGGCCTGACTGCGCGCTGCTGCAGATACACCCCACGTGAGTGCACAAGCATCGTCCTGCTGAGCCAGGTGGATCGATTGGTGGTGCAGTGGAATGTATACCGTCACAAAAACTAACATAGTGGCATCTATACCGACGTGGTACAAATCCTGCGTCGCGATATCACAGTTTTGCATGCGATTTGAACATTTACAGCAGAACATACTCGTATATGAATTAATTGACAGTTGCCCACCAGACGCAATACCATATATCCTGTTCTTTTGCATGCCTTTACCAAGACTTGATTTCAATGACACCAATTACTTTGTTCATAGTGACTAAACCGACTCCCTTTTTGTTCCAGGTTCTCAATAATCGAGAAGGGCCCCAAGATGCTGTACCTGAACACCAGCATCCGCGGCTACCCCAAGGGGCTGCGCGCGGGCTCCGACCCGCGCAAGCCGCTGCTGAGCATCCCCGAGGACTTCGACTCCATCCAGTTCAATGGCGTGCCCTACCCGCTCGAGACCATCGAGGTATGAAACTAAATCATCTTAACTGTCCCACTACCTGTGTTTATACAAATTAAATGTTTGGATGTAAGAAATGTTTTATCTGTAGAGACATACACAGAGCTAAACTCGTATATTACGCAGCGAAAGTTGGCCGCAACTTCACCAGACATAGCATCACCCTATTGAATGTAGTAACTTTAATCTTATTCCTCCTTCTCCACCATTCATTTGAAATCAGAAGTAAATGTCTTGGTACCTGATAGCTCTGCTGCTGTATTTTTTTTTTACTTTTTAACCTTAAATAAAAATATACCATCAAACTCAAACTCAAAACGTTTATTTCAATTAGGCCATTAACGGCACTTTTGAACGTCATCAATAAAAAATATCATAAATTAAGTGACTCTAGCGTCCATTCGCAAAGGTAGATTCTTATGGAGAAGAACGGACAAGAAACTCCATAGTTACTTGGGGAGAATTATATCTAGTGTAAAAAATTAAATATTTGGTGGATTTTAAACCGCGGTTGCGGTTTAAGACTCATCGCGGGCTGACATTCACCAGACAGGAAAAACTGGATAGGACTGACCTGGGAATACACAGCGGCTCCTGGCTCTGGCGATGGTCCACGTGGAATCAGCGGTTCTGCTAGGATGACGGTCCGGGGTGTGCTATGGCGAGTTGTCGCCGCCGTGGTTCTCGTCGGAAAGAACGGCGGCGGCGGTATGCGGATGGTTTTTATGAAGTGTAGGATATGCGGTGTGCGGGGAAAGGGGATGGCAAATGTCAGCCTAACGAGATTTTTATAATTTCGAATTGCGGGTTTGCGTAAAATTATTAGATTGACGTTCATGGCGTCAACATTACTCTTTTCAAATCAATGTTTTACAATATTTGGTAATACAAAAAATACTTCATATATGTGAGAACAATGCACCAAGTATACTAGTTATAGAACAAAGTATTACCAGCAGAGGTAAACTTCTAAATATCTCATGCCCATGGTACTCACATATTTACAAATATTGGAATAATATAAAGAGAAAAAAAAGTACATGGCAAAAAAAAATATGCAAACAAATTTAATTCACACATAAATCAACCAGTTTCATTTTGTCTACACCCTTGATTGCCCTATGGAGCAAGACTAGCATGTTTCCAAGCATTCTTATCCTGAATGTAATCTTCTAATTTGTAATATGCTTGTTTACAAAGGCTGGTTTTAATAAAAGTTTTAAATTTTCTTTCATTTAATTCTAATATGTTACAAGGTATTTTGTTGTAACAATTAACACAGTACCCCATAAAAGATGTATGTACTTTAGCTAATCTATAAAATGGTTGGTCTAATTTGTCTTTATTTCTAGTATTAAAATTGTGTCTATCACTAATTTTACTAAAAAGATGTCGATTTTTCCTTGCATACATAATATTTTCATAGATGAATTGGCAAGGGACTGTCATAAAATTGATCTTTTTAATTCTCTAATAGAATCATGGGGACGCAAATTATAAAGGGCCCTGACAGCTCTCTTTTGTAAAATAAATATGGATTCAATGTCAGCAGCCCGACCCCACAACAAAATACCGTATGACATAATGCTGTGAAAGTAACTAAAGTAGACCAAACGTGCGGTTTCTACGTCTGTTAACTGTCTTATCTTTCTAACAGCAGAAGCGGCTGAGCTTAGACGACCAGCAAGAGATTTTATATGAGGTCCCCATTGTAATTTCTCATGTAAAGTAATTCCCAGGAAAACCGTCTCATTAATGAACTCCAGTTTTTCTCGATTCAATATAATGTCGCATTGGCTACTTTTAACATTTGTTAAAGTTAATTTAATACATTTGGTTTTCTTTTCATTTACTACTAAGTTATTTGCCGTAAACCAATTTTGGACCTGACTAACTGCGCTATTGACTTCGTCAAAATTTTGTGACCGTCGTTCTATTTTAAAAATTAATGAAGTGTCATCCGCAAATAATACCATGTTTGGCTGGTTTTGAATTAAATGGGGCAAATCATTAATATAAACTAAAAAAAGGAATGGACCCAATATTGAGCCTTGCGGAACGCCCATCATCATTTTCGACCCTTGTGAGTTTACACCGTTTACCTGAACTTTAACCTGTCTGTCCGCCAAGTATGAACTATGTAAATCAAGGGCTCTATTCCTAATCCCATAGTGCTCAAGTTTCAATAAAAGCGTCTCATGGTTAACGCAGTCGAACGCTTTCGAGAGGTCCCAGAATATTCCAATGGCGTCTTGCAACTCTTCCCAGGCGTTCAAGATGTTCTTTATTAGTGTGACACCGGCGTCTGTTGTACAACGCCCTTTGGTGAAACCATACTGTTGTTCATGAAATATGGAATTTTCATTAAAGTGACGTAACATCTGACAAAGCATTAGCTTTTCAAACACCTTACTGAGAACTGGCAGAATTGACACAAGCCTATAATTGTTAGGTTCAATCACCCGATTTGAACAACGGGACAACTTTACTGTGTTTCATGAGATCCGGAAATACTCCTTGGTCTACACTAGTATTAAATATGACAGCTAAGTAGGGGGCAATAGTTTCAATGACAGACCTACAAACTTTTACAGATATACCCCAAAGATCTTCTGTTGGCTTAATTTTAAGATATTTAAAAGCTTTTATAATGGCCTGGGGGTTTGTGTGTTGAAAATAATACTCCGATTGACATACCTTTACATTCTTTCTAAGTAAGGAAGCAGAGAGCGCGGGTGACGAGTTGAGAACGTCTGTTGTTTTAAGAGGAATATTAGCAAATTCGGGTAGGTGTAAAAAAACGACAAACACATCTCCGAAATTAATTTTGTATTTTAAATTGAAATATATAAAAAAGCATATTAATATCTATAGATTACCTGTGTATAACATCCACAAAACGGTTACTCACGTTTGCAGCACATTTATGTGACTTTGCAAAATTTTACTCCACCTGCCAGCTCATCATCTGCACTGTCACTATTCACTTAATAGCACTGAGCACTAGTGGATCATTATGTCGCAACTAGATGAGATCGTATCAGCACAGAAAAGCTTGGAGGACAGTTTTATCAGGAAGATGGGAGAACTGGAAGCTCAAATTCAGAGCGCGGGACCAGCAAAGGACACAGTGGCTAGGGTCGCTGAGGAGTTCCGTACCTTCAGGGAGCTAATCTTCAGCATGCTAAGTTTGCTCCGGAGACAAATCAGCGAGTGTGCTAGACAAATCGACGGGTTAGAGACTCGACATCGGCGGAAAGCACTCATCTTCCAGGGCATTGCAGAGGTCAGTGGTGAAGTCAGTAGCTCAGTTATCCTGGACGTTATCAACAAGAAGCTGGTAGCCCAACCTTTGACTACATCCGCCATAAAAGCCTGTCATAGACTGGGTGTGGCCAATAAAGACCATCATAGGCCCATCTTGGTGAGATTTTCTTCGTATGAAGACAAAGCTGCGGTCTGGAGAGCTAAAGCAGGCTTAAAGGGTTCTTCCATATCAGTAAAGGAGTTCTTGACAAGGACTCGGCAGTCCATTTTTGGGAAAGCGCGACTCCACTTCGGAATGCGGTCGTGTTGGACTCAGGATGGTGTTATTGTGCTCAAGGCGCCCGACGGGAGTAAGCAGAAAATAACATCTTTCGAAGAACTCAGTCCGCTGCTGGCGAAGTATCCGAGAGTCCAGGGAGGCCTGCAAAACAAGACGCGTTAACCTATGGTATTTTCTTTTTTACATTTACATTTGCTTATTAACAATGGACAGTCTGGTTTTACTCACCGTTGCATTATACACTTAATATTATCATTTTTTCTCCTCTCACTTTAGTTTTTGTTTTGTTGTTGGTTTCCACTTATTAATTTTGAGTTTGTATCACCAGTTCAATCTATTTACCCTCAACCAGATTAATGTTATTTTACTCTTTGGATCAAGTTCAGTCTTATATTGTTTAAATGTCAAACTTTTATATCATAAACATTTTAAAGAGGTTATGTCATCTTATCTGACGTTTAGTAGTTTCGAATATGTTCGGATATGTTTACGTTGATTTATAAGGTGCGTTCCGAATAAGGTGCGTTCCGAATTTGTATGGATATATAATTTCTGTGTAATAAGACTATGCTATTACTGTTATGATTTTGTTCGCCTTAGCTGATTTTCCTGTTTTTAGTTTTATTAGTGCAAATTGTTTAAATGATGATGTTAGCTGGCGGGTGGTGCAGACATGCAAACCCGCAGGGTGTGTTATACATATATATTTTTGTGTGTCGTATTTGATATTCATCTTATACCTATATTTTAATTTATTTATGTTTATATTATTTTATTATGTCATCTGATAATGAATCTTTTCATTCTGCCATCGATTCAACTGCCTCTTCTTGTGATTATAGTTTCAGCTCTTTAGCGGACATCCTTGGCGATTCATTACGTCAAAAGTTCGACCCAAATGCCGACCGGCTGTTTAACGTTTGTCACATTAACGCTCAAAGCATTCCCAGCCACCATAACGAACTTTACGAAACTTTTCACAACAACAACGTACATGCCGTCCTGGTCTCCGAGACCTGGCTCAAACCAGAACTTTTATCCACCACCTACTCTCTGCCTGGTTTTGTTCTTCTTCGGAACGATCGGATCGGTAAGAGAGGGGGTGGTGTAGCTATATACCTTCGCGGCGATTTCCCTTTTAAAATTCTTGCTACTTCTTCTTCTAATGATTCCGCTGAGTTTCTTTTTCTAGAGGTTTGTGTCAAAGGAGCAAAAGCTGTTCTAGGTGTCGCCTATTGTCCTCCTACCCTCGATTATTTCACCGAATTCGAATCGGTACTTGAATCTTTGGGTTCGGAGTATGCACATCATGTCATTATGGGGGATTTTAATACCAACCTCCTTGCCCACAACTCCCCTCGGTCCCGCAAACTCCTATATCTTGTCGAGTCAGCCAGTCTTCACGTACTACCTCTCCAACCCACGCATCACAACAAAGTAGGTGATGATACTTGGCTTGACTTGATCCTTACTTCTAATCCGTCCCTCGTTTCCTCACATGGCCAACTTGATGCCCCTGGCTTTTCCCATCACGACCTTATTTACCTTTCCTATATCCTGAAAACTCCTAAGCCCAAACCCACGTTCCAGTACAGGCGTGCCTTTGCTCGGATGGATAATGAGCAGCTCCAAAAAGATGCAGCTAGCATTGACTGGACATCCTTGCAGGAGGCGGCTACTGTTGATGACAAAGTTTGCGTCTTCAACACTTTTGTAACCAGTCTGTACGACAAACATGCTCCTGTTAGGAAGGTTAAGTTGAAGCGTCCACCTGCACCTTGGATGAACAGGGGAATTCGAATGGCAATGCGACGGAGGGACCGCGCGTTTCGAAAATTTAAAAAGGATCGTTCTGAGGACAACTGGACCTTCTTCAAGACTGCCAGGAATCGGTGTAACCAGATGATACGTAACGCTAAACGCCGCCACATTTTTAGTAATATCACTTCTTCTTCTTCTGCTGATATCTGGAAATTCCTTGGAACTCTAGGTATCGGCAAATCGCGTTATTCAGACCTTCCTAAAACAATTGGCTTGGACGATCTAAACCGCCATTTCTCTACTGTCCCTATGCTAGATAGTCCAACCGAACGTCAAACTATTAACTATCTTGCTGGTCTGACGCGTCCTAATATTGCCCCTTTCATTTTCACCCCAGTCGATCCGGGAGAGATTAAAAAGATCATCCTGTCCATTAAATCCAAAGCCGTGGGTTACGATAACATCAGTCGTCATATGATCGTTTCGGCTTTGGATCAACTTCTTCCTGCCATATCCCATATCGTTAACTTTTCACTCTACTCAGGTACATTTCCTTCCCAGTGGCGTAAAGCCCATATCCGGCCCCTTCCTAAGATTCCCAATCCTACTCTTTCCATTCACTTTCGTCCAATTTCCATCCTTCCGTTTCTGTCCAAAGTTCTCGAGGCCTGTGTTCATAAGCAGTTTTCGGAATATATTTACTGCAACTTGCTCATTAGCCCATTTCAATCTGGGTTCAGGCCCGGGCACAGTACCGTGACAGCTCTCCTTAAAGTGACTGATGATATAAGGCGGGGAATGGAAGATACTAAAGTTACGATTTTAGTGTTAATCGACTTCTCCAACGCATTTAATACTGTCAGTCACGAAGTCCTCTTGTCTATCCTCTCATATCTTATGGTCTCTCCCGAGGTACTGGAATGGTTTTCCTCTTATCTTCGAGGGCGTCAGCAGTCGGTTCATGCAGGGGACTTTTCGTCCGGCTGGTGTGACCTGGCAGCTGGCGTCCCTCAAGGCGGTATTTTATCTCCTCTTTTGTTCTCCATTTTTATTAATCTTATTACTACTGAGCTTCAGTGTGCGTATCATCTCTATGCTGACGATCTGCAGCTTTATTGTCAGGCAGGTGTTGACAATTTATCGTATGCAATCGAGGAGCTCAACCGGGATTTGAGATCGATTAAGAACTGGTCGGATCGATTCGGGGTGGCAGTTAACCCTCTAAAGTGTCAGGCAATCATAGTTGGGAGTCCCCATAGCTTGAGAAAGCTGAATGGCTTAACTGTACCACCCGTAATCTTTGACAATACTGTCATACCGTTTGGCTCCGAGGTTAAAGATCTCGGTCTGCATGTCGACACCTGTCTTGACTGGCGAAAGCAGGTCACGAGTGTCAGTCGAAGAGTTACCGGAACGTTGCGGTCGCTGTATCGACTTAAAAATCTTCTCCCAGCTCACATAAAGGCAATGCTTGTACAGGCTCTAATTTTCCCCATAATTGACTACGGTGATGTGTGCTACTACGACCTGAATGCAGATCTCCTCAATAAACTTGACCGCCTTCTAAATAACTGCATTCGATTTGTCTTCAATCTCCGCAAGTATGATCACGTATCCGCGCATCGATCACTATTAAACTGGTTGCCCATACGTCAGCGCAGGGCGCTGAGAGCCTTGACTGTTCTGTTTTCTCTTCTTAATAATCCTTCTTCTCCGTCTTATCTAACTTCACAAATTAAATTTCTTTGCGCAGCCCACAGTAAAAATCTTCGCTCTACTAATAATCGTCTTTTACGATGTCCCCCACACCGTTCTGGGTTCATCCACTCTTCTTTCTTTGTCCAGGCGATCTTCCTTTGGAATGCGCTCCCTCTGAGCACCAGGATGGCAACTAGTCGGTTGTCCTTTAAAGTGAAGGCGCGTGAGCACATTCGCAAGAAGTTGGAAGAATCATCACAGCGTTAAATCGTTGGATTCGTTTCTCTCAACGCCTTTGTTAATTTTATTTATATGTATGTATCTATGTATTTATGATTGTATATTTTTCCTCTCCGTTTGTTTTTCAGTTAAGTTGCACCTGCCATGTTGTCTCTGCACTACCCTAAGGTTGACTGGTAGAAAATGCCTAAGGCATTAAGTCCGCCTTTGTACAGTTTTTTTACTAGTGCATAAAGTTTTAATAAAAAAAAAAAAAAAAATCCCAGATTTTTAATAATGAATTGTGTTCCTTTCTGCAAAACAATATCAGTAATAGTTGACCTGTATGACAGACACTGATCTGCATGGTCCTCATATAGCGTATTGTGAATATGGGGACCATTTAGATCGCTACGTCAGGGGTTCATTCATGTTAATCTGGCGGTTTGAGTTCTTTAGGTGGCCTACCCAAATGTCCTTACTTTGGTATTGTTCGTCAAATCGTTGAGCTCCTTAAAGTTCTAAGTTTGAGCTACACGATAACTGACAAATGCTTGCACTGTTTGGACAGGTCCACTCAAATCTGTGTGGTACTTTCCTCAAAAGACCACTTCAGACACCAACCTACATGGTTCTCATATGATTTGACCATTACAATATTTACAATTGTATGGACTTCAAAAGAGACCTTGACCTCTGAGTTTGTTTCGGTGTTTCTTCTCAGGGTAGTCAGCTAGGAAACACCGGCCTCATCTAGTTTTATAACGGCCAAAAAAAAAGATTGACGTGTAAAAGTGTTTTTTACAACCTACTTACAAAAATAAATCATTTATCATTGCCGGCAGGTGTGGGGCTGCGGCGACCAGGCGTCGCGCGAGGTGCAGCTGGAGATCAAGCGCTGGCAGGTCAAGGAGGCCGAGCGCCAGCGGCACGTGCGTACCTCTCGCTCCTACTGCTCGTGTTCTTATGCCTAGACAAACCTGACTACTAAATGGCGAAAACAAAGAGAAACGAAAACATACTGCTCTGTACCAACAAATAAAATGATTGGGATAAAGGCAGAATATGGCCCTACGACCTAACATTCAAATAACCCCATGTTAAATATAAAAAAAAAAACATCTCAACATGGAGACGATAATTTTGTTCTTCTTTTAATTTTAGAAATAACTACATCCAAAAGCCCGAGTCGTCGAAATTATATAATGTCATCTTAAGAAAAAAATCTGAAAAAAAAAAGACTCCAAAGCAGCTAAGGTGTTGCTTAGAGGGTATTCTGGGGTAGTTTTTTAAGAGATACGGGGAACATGTGCTGATGGTGATCTACTAGGGTTGTTTTAGAGGAGTAAATCCCACACTATTTTCTTTTCCCCAAAAAGCCAGGCTCATTCAAGGATTTTTCCCTAATAGCACAAAAAGGTGTCAACTATATTAAAATGTTTTCCGTTCGATATTTTACTACATATTACTTTTTACAAACACGGAACCCTTATAGGATCATTCGTGTACCGTCTGTCCGTCCGTCACTGTCGATTATCTCCGAATCTACTAGATCGATTAAGTTGAAATTTGGTACACATATCAATTTTTTGTGTAAGTCGGTGCGCGGTGTGGGTGAACATATTTTCCAATTCCAATGTTAAATTTTGTTGAATCGATTTGTATGTGAAATTGTGAATATTTAATGAAAATTTTAAGCCCACAATGAGCATTCTAAAGCTAATATTTTAGGAGATATTAATTTTTCAATTTATTTCCGCCCGCGGTATGACAAAAAAAAATACTTAGTAAGGGGCAGGCCCTTACTACGGCATTGTGCGTCATGCTTATGAGAAATGACGTTCACGTTGCTCTACTTGTTTTTGATAATGGTACGGAACCCTTCGCGCGCGAGTCCGACTCGCACTTAGCCGGTTTTCGTTTTCCAGGTGAAGCTATCGGCCGCGGACTGGATCGAGCACCCGGACCGCTACCTGCTGGAGCTGGCGGGCCGCCCGCAGTACAACAACTCGGCCAGCTAGTGCGCCACGCTGCGGCGCTGCTGTTCCATCTAATTCTCACCATGTACATTTAACTGAAGCAGCGTGAAGTTATCTGTCAATCCATACAAACATGATGGAATGACAGTTTACTTCACAAAGTTTTGATGAGATATTTACAGAATAGACCGGCTGGCTTTCTGATGCATTTGGAATGATGCTTCCTACTGAGCAGCAATTGATAGCCTTCGTCAGGCCTGCGATGTTACACGACCTCGGGCTAAGAGCCATTCTATGTCCGGTTGTGAAGCCGGTAATCGTTTGAGAATAAAAATTTTATTTTTAGCTTATAACTTTTTTTTGTGTTCAGTGAGTTGTTAGACCTATTGTAACGTTATTTTGGAAGGCACTACGATAGCTATAATTAATTATTCGGTGTTCTGTCACAAGAAACATGAGTTAATAGAAAAAATATAGTTGTTGATAGGCTATAACTGTGGTAAATGGTAAAACAAAACCTCTTTTTGTGTAACACACTATATTTTTATTTGTTGTCAATGGTATTGTATCAATAACTTATGTAATAAAACCTATATTCAATGTATGAGGTATGTTTTAAAAGGCAAAATAGTTTTCGTTGTTTTAAACGAAATTTAATATTTAGGAACATTTAAAAGATTTATAAAAAAATATCTATTGTACATATAATTGTTACGATACGTATTCATTGTTGTAAGTACCGAATGGTAAATTCATGCCTTTAAAACGTAAGATCACATAAAGTTTGCGACAATTCATACTATGAGTTCCTGAAAATAACTACTGTTTCATTGAAACACAGATAAATCAACCCAAGTCAAGCAGCCAATATCACAAATATTTTTTACGATATTCCTCAGATAAATAAACCGCCATTGGTCTGTATCGAGTGGCGAACTTGCAAATATATTGACAGTAATTATTATTACAATAAAAAATGTTTAGTAATGTTATCAGGTCTGAAATTGTAATATTATCTGGTTGTCTATAGGAGGACCGAAGTTCACTGAACCTTTCCACTTTTCGATACAGCACCACTGTGGACTCACAACGGATACTAGCTAATGTGGCAGGACAGATAGAAAAATATTTTTTTTATTTGATATAGACACATAAAAAATTGCAATTACTGGCCATAATGTTTTATGCCCAGTATCTACGATTGTTTCAGTATTCTTTTTTTCAATTTCTTGCTTCAATTTAACTCGACAATTCATCGCTTTCAAATTTCTCAGAAAAAAATATTTTTTATTCTCTTTGCTTGTACTTAATATTTATTTCTAATTTATTTTGTCTTTTGCAGTCTAGTGAAAATTGATTTATTTATTTCTAATAATTCCGTTCACGTAATTTTCACTGTTATTGCTCAAAATTAAATTGTTGGTTGAGCATAAGAAAATGTTTTTGTAACTTTGTTCTGTATAATTATTATTTAACGAACGCTTGACGAGCGATATATCTGTAGAGCTGGATTTTTAAATGAACTGAACTCTAATATAATAAAGTAGCAATCCAAATATTTGTAGTAAGCCTTAACGCGTAAGCATGTGCCTGTTAAATAGAAAAATATTATTAAGTAAAACATGGAATGTTTGACAAGATATTATATTTTACTTATAATACTGATTAATATTCGTGTTAATTATAACTATGTATATGTATTTATGTGGTCTTAACTGAGGCCTAATAATATGATATTGAAGCTCACTAAAGAAATAAATAAAAATAAGAGCGATCCAGTCGACTGCAGGTCATAAAAAATTATCTTACCCTTTTTACTATATACCTACTTGGAGTCGGTGCAATGTCTAATTATTCCATACGCATTCTGCACGTTTTCTGTCGCTACGAATTGGCCCGTCTAGACCGAAACAAACTCGCCTCGCTGTTGGCAATCTTCGAGTGTGATCGTGTCCGCGAGACATTAAAAATTGGGTTTTTTATGGTTAACGCGTATACGCAAAAGTTCCGACGGCCATATCTATTTAATATTTTAATCTATGATCTTTGTAAACATTATCTATATCTGCAGTTGTAAAGGCGGCTTCCTTTCAAGTGACGTGCAGTTGACATTTCTCGTGAAATAATATTAATGTGTCTTTGGTATAAGAAACTGGACGTTTAAATATCGCCAAAGTAGGTAATAACGTAAGAAGCATTTTTATCGAGTTTCATATCATGTAAGACGTTCCTATTGTACAAGCCATAACCGCGAGTCACTTAGGAAACAATGCAACGCTCATTTACGGTGTTTGTTATTTTATAAATGGACCAAAATATTTAAATAATAATACACTAGAATAAGCTGGGAGTTTACATTGTTATGAATAAGTTTATGAGAAAATATGTTGGCGATCTCAACGTTTTAGCGGGTTTTATTTTATCAAGATGGCGGCGGTAAGAGTTAACACTATGGATAAGAGCTTTTTTTTTGTCGCTGGTCAAGTCTAGCTAAGATGTCATGATTCTCAGGAGAATATCTGCGTATCGTTTAGGCTCAAAAGTTTCGACGAACGATACAGTTATTTTTTTAATATTGCGCAATTCTTATAGGGACATTCGTTTGCCCCGTATATTGATATTATTTGAGATCGCGTTAGATTTGAACGCTGATCGCGTTATGTTGTGTTAAATATAAGAGAGCTGTATTGCAATGAATATTATTAAGATATTTACCCTAAGACATCACAGGCATCAGCTTTACGTAACACAAGCACAGTCAGTAATATGCGCTTCGTAATTATATAATAGGTGCTATACGGATGCTTTTGTAGAAAAGTACTATTTTTGTGTATCATAAATGTAAATTTTAATAATAAATTAAATATTTTATTATGTATTGTTCTATTTTTTCGTGCGGGCCCGAAACATAACCAGGACATTGTCGTAAGGAGCAACAATGCCCTGGTCATGGGATTGTTTCATATACCTAGGTAATAAATGATGGTTAATATACCTAGCCTTTTCTGAACAACGTGGGCGTCGGCTCCTAGTCTAAAAAGTTGAAGCTGAGTACGAGTATTTCTTACACAGACTGATAGACTATCTCACCTCCAAAAGCAAGTAACTGTTTGAAATTGGAGATCTTCACTTTGAAGAACTCAAGCGACTGGACGTTGTGTTTATTTCCAAGGAAGGTGGGTAGGCCTGCAGTGTGTGGGACAGTGAACGCAAATAAAACATGGAAGCATTACTTCAAGGGATCTAAGCGCGAATCGTGACCCAAAAATCCAAACAAACTCACACATCGAAACCTCGTCGCTGATTCGCCGAACCACACCAACAACATGATTGCTAAAACGATGCACAGTTAAAAATTGACCTTATTTTCCAAGTATTTGGGTTTAAAACCATGTAACGAATAGGCCGTGTAACTAGACACGTGAGCGGCGCAATCGGTAAGCCCTGCCTACCGCGGCGCAATGTACTTGGGTCATTTTTTTTAGTTAGGAATGCTTCCATGTTTTATTTGCGTTCACTGGTGTGGGACGCTACTTTGCCTACTTGTGTTGATACTCTTGAGCGATACCATCTTCCTAGCTCATCGTGAGAACCTCAAGCTGTGGAAATTATATAACCTCGTTGATAAGTTTTCGAGCCGTGTGGAGTTGAATCTCTCGGATCGTGGAGTCCGAGTGCTCATATCTTATTTAAATATTTGTCAAGACGTTTAGTTGACACTTCGCGTGTCCCGAGGGCTGGATTTTGCCTTAGACAAAGGGTAAGCATTGCCATTGCCATACAGCGTGGCAATGCTGCCAGCCTTTTGAGTAAGTAAGTACAGTGGCCAGTGATGCGGAGGAACATTTCTACGCCGTCTTTTGACTATTTTATTTGTAGTTAGTTTTTTTTTTGTATTTTTAAGTGTATATATAGTAATCATTTACGAAGTTAGCACCTAAATATACATAAAAGTTGTACAGTAGGTACTTTACGAGTCTAATCTAAAAATCAAAAATAATGTGATTTGCAAACATACAGACATTTAATTTTTTAATTTTCGTGAGCGTAGTAAATGAATAAACCTGTAAAATGATAGTATTTTGCTATCATTTTACAGGTTTATTAATTTACTACTGTTCGCCCCACGGCTTTTCGCAGGGAACTATACGCTGTACAAAATCGTAGTCAGTGCATCATATATTTTGTAAGTCTTCAATTATATTTTCGAGCCGTTTGTGACTGAAAATGTTGGTCCGTGGGATCCGAGTGCTCATACGTTATAAAGCTTGAACTTTTTCATGCAATATTCTAGCTAGGAGGATTTTTTTATATTTCATGTGTATATAGTTTGGTTAACTATAAAATAAAAATGGAAAACGACAAAAATCTTCACTTCGCGTTTTTCCGCAGTTGCTTGTTTCTAAACGGGACATCCCAAGTCACTTGACAGATACTGTCGCTGGCAATGTGACTTTGACATTGACAACAACGAAGTAATCCGAAAAATGATAAACAAACTTGGACTGGACCATGGACTGTGAATCTGTAATTAATTACTGATTAGGTTTGGTTAGCAAGAAATAG
Source organism: Hecatera dysodea (assembly GCA_905332915.2). Taxonomy (NCBI): domain Eukaryota; kingdom Metazoa; phylum Arthropoda; class Insecta; order Lepidoptera; family Noctuidae; genus Hecatera; species Hecatera dysodea. The sequence continues at coordinate 18,020,689 of HG995308.1, read as the reverse complement.
TTAGAAATAATACAAGCATGGCGGTGTACGCGGCCCACTTGACGAGGACGCTGCAGGGCAAGCCGACCGTGTTTCAAGTGACGGCGCAGGAAGCGCTCGGGGCTACCGTGAAGCCCGCGTTACGGAAAGTCGTCGAGGTAAACTTTGTGAATGTTTCATTTTACGATTCTGGTCATTTTTAACCTTAATATATCGTAATCAACCGGATCTTCATACAAAAGTTTGTACACATACAGTGGATGGGGCTTTTAAATTGTGTCAAATATTGAGTATTTTTTTTTTGCTTGTCAGAACATTATGAAGTATTGTTAAAAGAATATTCTAAATACCTCTTCACTACTATTTTGAAGTAGATAAATAAACAAATATCACCAAGGTGAAGGTCATGTCATTTAAGAACTAGTTACTTATTTGAAGAGAATCTAGTTTTCATTAAGCCACTGAACTTCTTTTAGACAGCAGGAACTATTTGATGAAATGTTTGTGTGTTGCCTTGGATGTTTACTATTCACTGCAAGATCTGCAATCGGAATTCCACTTTTTTTTACAAAACCTAACAATTCACGCAGGACAATATAAGTCAAGAGATGTTATAGAAAATTTAAATTTGGAATAACTTGTATTTCCAGTACCTGGCAGCAACATACCCCAACAAGTGTGGCTGGTGCCTGCAGTGGTATGACGAGGTGTACCTGTTGTTTGACTGCTGTCTGCAGTATTACTACCTCAAACACTATGGTGAGACAACTTTACAACTGTATTCTAAGTTTGCTACTGATGTAAAAGCATGTATATTTATAAGAAAGAAAAAGTTTGATGTTACATTTGTATGGCCTGCAGCAGATAGTAGTTCAGAGTGTTCAGACCCAGAACTTACAGTTATTTGTAAATGCACAATTCCAAGTATGGTGCAACATTTTTTATAAAAATGTTGCCCCACACTAGGAATTTCTCCTGGTTTGTGGGTGTGTTTACAATGGGAGAAGTATTTACTGCTACAAAATTATATGTAATCACATGAAAAGCATTTTTCGTGCTACAAATGTAAAGCTTGTATTATAGGAGTTAGTGAGCTGTTGACTTAGACACAACCCTGAACTTATTTAACTAAATCATAACTAAGTTTTTTCTTAAAACAATAATAAACCTACTGTAAAATTATACAAGATGATATCAATAAATATTTACTACTCATATAATTATACAAACAATACTAGACACCTATTATACCTACTTTTTAACAATTCAATTCTTATATATTATAATATTTATATTTTTATGTATTTATAAATATTATAATTTAGATGTTTCTAAAATCATAATATGCCGCACAAAAGGCTGGGTATTGTACATTAGTACAATTTAATATGGAACTAAAAACCGTAGAATGCGATAAGGCCGCCAGTTGTATTTTAGCTTCCTTTCTCATGAAATGATGTTATTATTATGGTGTGTATGTGTGTGTGGTGTGTATGTGTGTGTGTTGTGTGTATGTGTGTGTGTTGTGTGTATGGTGTATGTAATGTAAATTTGAATGGACAGATGTATGAAGATATTCAGCCATTCTGGATGTTTGGGACAGAGATAGAATTCCACAAATTCGATGACACTTATTACATTTACTATGAAATAACTTCATTTTATTGCTAATTATTTGAACATAACTGCACGCCAGGCCCCGGCAAGAGCGAGGCTCTGGGCTCTTTTTGCTGTATATAAATGATCTGCTCCATCAGATACCCAATCTTATTACATATTCTAAATATTTGCTGATGACAGCACAGCATTGATAAAATCAACAAACATTAATAAGCCATCACTGTTTGTTCTTATGAACAAACAGTGATGCAACACCAGCCCAAATCAAATTAAATACCCGACATTCAGGCGGCTAAAGCCGAAGGAGGAGCTAGTGACTAAAGATAATCTTGATCTTTGACTTGGTCCTGAACCACCGTCACATTCCAGCGGCGTCATTCTCGGAGAGCTTCTACGATTTGCTGCGCGTGCCCACGGCCCCGAGCGGCGAGTTCAACAGCGGCCAGCAGCTGCCGGTCTACCTCGAGCGCGCCTCGCTGGCGCTGCTGGTGCTGGTGCCCTATCTGAGGGACAGGGTGGAGAGGGTCGTAGAGCGCTGGCGCGAGGATGATGAGGATGGCAGGCTGGGGAAGGTAAGATGCGTTAATTTCAATTTTATGATTAATCTTTATTTATCATAAAATTAACAAAAATGCATTCATCCTTAGACACGTTTTAATACTTATATTATTGTAAGAGCAACACGTGAGATAGATATACTCGGTAGTAACATAATGCACGAGCAAAAAAATCTATTAGATAGAAATATTAGAGTTAAATTCAGTACTCAAGACATCAAGTCGGTAAGCACAGAATCTACATACAACCTTGGATATAAAAATGTCAGGCAGATGAGTATAAAACAGTTTCAGCTTACCAGCTGAAACTGTTTAATCAAATCATAAGGGTGTAATAAATGTTACCAGTACTATATGCGCGTCATAGCGTGTGTCCGACTCAAACTTAAATGTATATTTGTAGAACAGACATAGTTTTTCAATAAAATTGGTGCAGAGATCGTTTCTTTCTTTATTTCCTTTAATATTTTTGTTGTTCTTCGTTATGCCCGAACTATCCGCAGTCCCGGTCGGATAGAGTCCGCCGCGCCGCCATTCACGTGTACTCCACGGCGCACGCGGTGTGGTCGTGCGCGCGGCTGGTGCAGCTGGCGCGCTACATGGCGGGCCGCACGCCGGCGCATACGCCCGAGCTGGCCACGCTCCGGCTCACGCTCAAGGTAACCATTATATTAATATTGTGATGGAAACTTTAAACTAGCGATTTCTATAAGATTTCTGCCATTTTAAATCGATAAAGATAAAGCGCATCTAAGTTCAAGAATGGGGTTGGTGAATGGAGAATCGACGTTTTTAGTAAAAAGTGTACTGTCAGACGAGTTTTCAACGCACTATATCGTCTTAATATTTTAATTACGTAAAAATAAAAATTGTTTACATATATTTCTCTGATTTCTATCTTTTCGAGATTATTTGAGAAATTCATGCAAACGGAAATAAGCGGTTAAATAGAAAAAAAAAATACTTATATTAAAAGGGATTTCAGGCAATAAGACTAAATATGGCAGTCTACGACTATTTATACACTCTATTGATAAAAGTGGATCAAAAAGAAACACTTGTATGTGCTATCTTCTGCGATGTGACTCAAGCATTTGACTACGTAATTCATGTCATTTTAATAAAACTTATAGCAGAAGGTTTAGGTGGTTCTTCATTTAATAAATCTTATTAAGACAATAGAAACCAAAATATAGAAACCACTGAAATCATAACTACTAAAAATAGAATAATACTGTCTTGTCAGATGAACGTCAAACTACTTTTGGTGTTCCACAAGGTAGTGTATTGGGGCCTCCACTTTTTACACTATGATATTGACTTCCCAAAATCAATTCCACATTCTATGACTTTATTAGCAGATGATAGCACAGTGGCAATTTCTATTACATGATCTAATACATACTAGACAATACCTTGACATCAATAATAGAATGGTTAAACAATAATCATTTTAAGATTAATTTAGATAAAACTAAAATACTTTTTCAGCTTAGCCAATGATTGACTGTAGGAAATATGGACATAAATATATAATAAAACTAGCAGCGCCCCGCGGTTTCACCCGCGTAGTTCCTGTTCCCATGGTACTATGGGGATAAAATATAGCTTATGTCACCCGGGGATAGTGTAGCTTCCCTAAATAATTTTTCTAATCGATCCAGTAGTTTCGGAGCCTATTCAATGCAAACAAACAAACAATCAAATCTTTCCTCTTTATTATATTAGTTTAGATTGTTGAAATTGTAAATAATACTATATTCCTATGATTAATAATTGAAAAAGGCTTGAAATCACAAATCGAGAACCTTTGCTAAAAAATTATAGTTCTGCATTTTCTAGCTGCAGTTGTGAATACCTTGTTTATAATATGGGAATCTTGATTGCGGCCTATTATGGCCTAGTTGCGCCGCGTCTCGGCAAACGTAGTGTAGGACGTCCTCAGGCACGGTGGAGTGACGATTTGCGCAGGACGGCTGGCAGAAACTGGATGCGAGAAGCCGAAAGTAGATCTAAGTGGCGTGCAATTGGAGAGGCCTGTGTACAGCAGTGAACTGCAACAGGCTGTTGATGATGATGATGGCCTAGTTGCGTCGCACCTAAGATACGGCATCATATTTTGGGGAATTTCTACAAAGTCAAATCTTTATTGCAGAAACACAATACAATAAATTATACATTTCTAGATGACACGTGATTGCTGAGTTAATTGTGTTTTACCAAATTAGGCCACCGACGACGCTAACACAGCTGAAAACGGACGATACCTACATGTAAACCGTATTTTAAAAGGTCCCAATTTGTTTCCACGTCTACAAGACGTGGTAATGCGTAACAAACGGGATATTACTTTTCTTCGAGTCTATTAAGCAAAAACGGCACTCATGCGCAAAATTATGGCCTGCATGGCGCCTTAAGAGCGCCTTAACATATTGCTTAAACGTCGGAAAAAGCTAAATGGTAAGGCATTCAAGCTTCAATTACTTTTTCTTTAGGAAAAGCATAGCAAAAAGCATATTATAGGGCGTTCCCTATAATATGCTTTTTGCTATGCTTTTCAACCCAACCAACAACCCTAGATGGCATAGTCTACGCCGTGCACGTTTGCACGGCGTAGACTATGCCATCTAGGGTTGTAAATTTGAAACTTTTACGTTGTAAATATTTGACCTGTGCTGCCTATACTTCCTGCACCCTCCGTTTAGGGGAACGTGCACGAAGTAGACTGTGCCACCTAGCGTTGCAAATTTGAAACTTATAAGTAAAATATACTTGACATTGACGCGTCTGTGCTGCCACCTATAGTTTCTGCACGTTCCCTATAGGGTCTCCGAATTTCTAGTCGAAAAAGTTTTTGTTTGATGGAATACATAATTTTATCTTTTTCCTGACCTTTTATATGAGGTTGTGTCGTTTTAGTTATAAGTAATTTTGTGTTAATGTATTGTATAGTTAGTTGTAATTGTTAGGAATAGTGTTATTTAAAATAGTTAATATTATAAGTAGTCTTAGCTATCGCATTAGGTTTTTCCTGTATTGATAGTTAAAGAGTTTTAAAGTTATAAATAAAATAAATTACCTAATTTATTGTTTAAAATTGAAAAAAAAAATAACAATAAGTAAAAAATCTGAAAGATATCTAGAATAGGCACTTACAAAGGTTACATGACTTCGTAAGTGCCTACTCTAGATATCTTTTAGTTTTTACTTACTGTTAATTCTTTTCAATGTTACGGAAATATTTGTACGCCGATACTTAAGACACATATATTATTATTACATAGTTGGAGTCATGATTGGACTCTAACTATGTACTAATATCTTGCATGCAATATAATCTTTACGTATAAAATGACAAATGTTATAAATAAATAAATCTTACCTTATCTGACCGACTGTATTAGTCCGTCAGATAAGGTATGATCAATATAAGATTATTTTTGCTAGAAGCTTATTTTTTTTTGCATGTATTTGTAGTTGTATTTATTATGTATATATAGAGTACCTTACTCGTATCACTTCAGAGCTAGCACTGACCTGAATGTAACCGAATCAAGTTACTTGATGACGTTATGCTCCCATTCGACTCGCGTTATCAGATTCTTATATTTTCCCATACATTACAGGGGGTGCAGGGTAAAAGGTTAGGAACTAGTGCTGTAAACAAACAATATTAAAGTGGATAGCTGCCCATTGTTCAGATTTTTTAAAACTTGTATGGTGTCCATAATAAAGAGTGTTATATTCTATTCATTAATATTTGAAGGACGCGCCGGGCCGCGAGCAGGCGGAGCACACGTGGGGCGACCTCGTCAGGAGCCTGGCTACTGGACAGTTCGGGTGAGTCCAGTAACTGTACAGATTTAAAAAACGAATGTTTCTTTTTCTGCAGCTGCAGGCTTACATAGGTCTACACAATGTGGCATTTAATAGGTTACCACAATACTTATCCATCAATCAACTGCTCCGTAGGCTTCGTGGTCGTAAGCGTGATTGTCGAGGTCTTGTGCTATATTCTTATAACGGGCAAAAGTGTTATTGGGTTGTTGGACGTGCTTGCGCAAATCAGAATTATCTTCTGTCTGTCTATCTATTGGTGTTGGACCATTGTGCGTGTGCTATGGATTCGGGTCCAACAGCCACCGTTACAGATCCCCTTCTGGCCAGCTCATCGGCTGCGTCATTTATTAGGGATCCGCTGGGTCCTTTTATCCACTACTGCGTCACAGCGTTGCGGTTAGTCACCGTGATGCGTTCTAGGGCATTGGGGCATTCTTGTATTAGTTTCGAGATAGTGTATTTTTGCCTAGGGATTGAAAATCTGAGGCGCTGTCGGAGAGTATGCGAACTTTCCTGGCTTCTATAGCATGGATGAGCCGCCTGGATGACGCCCACGCATTCTGCCTGCACGGTGTAGAGCTTTCCTAACAGTCGTGATATTTTGATGTTGATGGAGAACCCCACCTCCAGTACCGGCGCTTGTCTTTGATCCGTCCACACCACCCCAGGGCGAACACACAATATGACAAGAGTGATTGGCAAAAAGCGAGTTGAACCTTCGATTGAAGAAGGTACGATCTGTACTTCTGCCACATACTAATGTGAATTTTCTTATTCTTGCTGTTAAAATATCTGTGTGGGCTGAAAAGCTCTAATTGCCATCAAGAGTGACCCCGAGGAATTTGAGGTACGCATGAGTATGGGGCAACACCAGGTGCCGTCGTTTGGGCAGTCGATTTAGTGAGCGATCAGGGAATATGAATTCGGAGGTTGTGTAGATTGGCGTAAGGTAAAGCAGATAGTCTTGTTTTATCCGCGTTAAGAGTAAGATGGTTTAATTTAGCCATTTTAAAACCTGATCTAGTTCCTTTTGCACCACGTCAAATGCCTCGTGCCTGGTATCGCCATAAAAGTGAGTACAGTGTCGGCAGCCGGGAGTTTTCCATTTTGGAGAAATAGATTACAAAGCTGGTTAATATAGACCAAGAAAAGTGTGGGACCAATCACACTACCCTGAGGAACGCCAAAAGTGAGAGAGAGCGGAAGTTCCCTTTCACTTTTGGCCCTCAGGCGCTCAGGTAATTATTATTTTTAACGCACTGAGTCCTGTTGAAGTAGTCCGTTAATATTTTAAGGGGGTGGCATCATATTCCTAGCTCTTCCAGTTTTAACACGTTACGAGGTGTTTCTAAATAAAAACTGTCGAAGGCTTTTATGAAGTCTAAGAAAACTAAAACTACCTTCTTTTTTGCATCAATTTGCTTTGTAAATATGTGAGTACCATGAGTTTATTAAGAAGTTTACCTCTGCTGGTAATACTTGTTTCTATAACTAGTATACTTGGTGCATCGTCCTTACATATGTGAAGTATTTTCTGTATACCAAATATTTGAAAAGAGTAACTATGGAGTTTCTTGTCCGTTCTTCTCCATAAGAATCTACCCTTGCGAATGGACGTCAGTCACTTAATTATGATAACTTTTAATGATGACGTTCAAAAGTACCGTTTAATGGTCTAATTAAAATAAGCGTTTTGACTTTGACTGACGAAGTGAGTCAGCTCCAGAACAGCATCATCATTCCTCGACTTGTTTCTGAGACTTAATGTTTGTAAAATCTTGTTTAGTCTCATAGGTTGCAGGTGGTACGTGTCTCAGTTAGAAAGAGATAGAGTCAGATAGTTCCTAACACGAGGTAAAATAACAATATTACTAAAAGATCCCGTGTAAAAAAATATTTTTTTTGTTTGTGTCAGTGGGCCTAAGAATTCTCTGTAAAAGCTCTCAAGTTATTGGTCCTGCTCCAGATCCGTCAGAGTTGCCACATCGACGAGTCCCGTGCGTCTACTACTACTACAAAGATATACAATTGTCTGTGAGTTAAAGTGGTCGTGATGTCATGACAGGAGCGCGGTGGTGACGTTCCCAATGCTGGGCAGCCTGGCGTTACGCTGCGTGGAGTACGGCGCGTTCGGCGTGCAGTTCCTGCGCTGGTGGGACGCTCGCGCTGCGCCCGCGCAGACCCTGCCCGCGCCGCCGCCGCCTGCTGTAAGTTACAGTTTAAAGTATATGATTTGAGGGTTGCCTAGATTTGTCAACAAATATGTCTCGTCCTTTTAGACCCAGTGGTATGCTAAAGTCATTGATTCCATGTTTCCAGAGAGACGAGCGCGCCCTGCGGTGGAAGAACAAGTGTCCTCTATGTTTACAGTCGTGGAAGATACCCACAGTGCTGCCAGTATCTGGGTGAGTGAGCTTCTATCAACACATACCAACACATATTTTTTAAATTATCCAGCTTTAAATCAGTTTTTTTTTTAATATTATTATATTTTATATTTTCTGCATCTTTGAATGTCCTAAGTCCATGACAGTGTGAAGGGGAAATTCTATTAGCGATCAGTACAGCGTACCACGTAAATACCTGTGCACGAGCGCACGACTGATAGGAGGATAGTTCAGCGCGTTTCGCGTTGCTGCGCGCCGCCGCGCGGCGAGTCACCATACAGTCAATTTCAAAGTAAACATCTTTGAAATTGACTGAATGGTGACTCGCTGCGTGGCGAGGAATCAAGTTAACGATAACTGTATTATTGAATAAAAATAATCCTATATACATATGTATTAGGTTAGGTAAGCATCCAATCTAGAAGCTTTGTTGATTGGAAGCCTACCTAAGATATATAAGATTCGATTCGAATCGATTAGAAATCGGCATGGATTCGAACTCCGGGTCTTCACCAGTTCAGAGGAAACAAGGTTAAATATAGTGTTTCCGTCGGTTCCAGCTACATATTCTGCTACACGTGCATCTCGCGGCACGTGCGCGCGTGCGGCTCGTGCCCGCTGTCGCGCTGCCCGGCCGCCGAGACCTCGCTCGTGCGGCTCTACATCGACTAGCTCGTGCGGCTCTACATCGACTAGCTCGTGCGGCTCTACATCGACTAGCTCGTGCGGCTCTACATCGACTAGCTCGTGCGGCTCTACATCGACTAGCTCGTGCGGCTCTACATCGACTAGCTCGTGCGGCTCTACATCGACTAGCTCGTGCCCGCTGTCGCGCTGCCCGGCCGCCGAGACCTCGCTCGTGCGGCTCTACATCGACTAGCTCGTGCGGCTCTACATCGACTAGCTCGTGCGGCTCTACATCGACTAGCTCGTGCGGCTCTACATCGACTAGCTCGTGCGGCTCTACATCGACTAGCTCGTGCGGCTCTACATCGACTAGCTCGTGCGGCTCTACATCGACTAGCTCGTGCCCGCTGTCGCGCTGCCCGGCCGCCGAGACCTCGCTCGTGCGGCTCTACATCGACTAGCTCGTGCGGCTCTACATCGACTAGCTCGTGCGGCTCTACATCGACTAGCTCGTGCGGCTCTACATCGACTAGCTCGTGCGGCTCTACATCGACTAGCTCGTGCGGCTCTACATCGACTAGCTCGTGCGGCTCTACATCGACTAGCTCGTGCGGCTCTACATCGACTAGCTCGTGCGGCTCTACATCGACTAGCTCGTGCGGCTCTACATCGACTAGCTCGTGCGGCTCTACATCGACTAGCTCGTGCGGCTCTACATCGACTAGCTCGTGCGGCTCTACATCGACTAGCTCGTGCGGCTCTACATCGACTAGCTCGTGCGGCTCTACATCGACTACCTCGTGCGGCTCTACATCGACTAGCTCGTGCCCGCTGTCGCGCTGCCCGGCCGCCGAGACCTCGCTCGTGCGGCTCTACATCGACTAGCTCGTGCCCGCTGTCGCGCTGCCCGGCCGCCGAGACCTCGCTCGTGCGGCTCTACATCGACTAGCTCGTGCGGCTCTACATCGACTAGCTCGTGCGGCTCTACATCGACTAGCTCGTGCGGCTCTACATCGACTAGCTCGTGCCCGCTGTCGCGCTGCCCGGCCGCCGAGACCTCGCTCGTGCGGCTCTACATCGACTAGCTCGTGCGGCTCTACATCGACTAGCTCGTGCGGCTCTACATCGACTAGCTCGTGCGGCTCTACATCGACTAGCTCGTGCCCGCTGTCGCGCTGCCCGGCCGCCGAGACCTCGCTCGTGCGGCTCTACATCGACTAGCTCGTGCCCGCTGTCGCGCTGCCCGGCCGCCGAGACCTCGCTCGTGCGGCTCTACATCGACTAGCTCGTGCGGCTCTACATCGACTAGCTCGTGCGGCTCTACATCGACTAGCTCGTGCGGCTCTACATCGACTAGCTCGTGCGGCTCTACATCGACTAGTACGTGCGGCTCTACATCGACTAGCTCGTGCGGCTCTACATCGACTAGCTCTAAGTCTACGTCAGCCTTAAGTCAACTAACTATCGTGCTGTGATTCACTTATTTGACCAATCGTAAAAAAATGTTAAAACGACATTTTTCACAACAAAACTCGTGTTGAGGTTTGTGTTTGTAGTGTCTGAAATTATACCATTGTCTGCTGCCAAAATTGTATAATATGAACTGAAACTATAATGAGGTGGTTTGCAAAACATGACCTTAATAATGCGTTATTGTTATTACAGTTATTACATGAAAAGTATCATAATAGGGATGTTTCCTATATAATAAAATACGATTCGATTTAGTCCGTAAGTTAGATTATCGAAAAACATTGGACACTTATTTTTTGCTTTAACAAATCTATAAAAATCGACGAAGATAACAAACATCAAAGATTAGACGTGGGGGTTTTTGACGTCACGTCGTGGTAAAATTGTAGCGAGTAGTGACGTCACACGAGTATTCAATGCACTGTATCGTCTTCGTTTTTTATTTACGTGAAAAAAGAAAAAAAATACGTGTCCAATATTTTTTTTTGGAAATCTATCTGACGGACTAATTCGATTTTTTAAGTCAACTAATTAGTTCTAATTTTGGGAAGGAGTATTATTTACTACTGTATTATTAGTTTTGTTAAGTTGCGGTTTACGGTTTTGGGAGATTTTTTATATGTGAGCGACTAATGGTATGAATTCGGCCTTCATAAGAAAATAGGACGTACCTATCTACGAAAAACGAATAAATCATTTCCAACATTAAGAAGATAACTTAAGGTTGGAAATCGGTTACTTCGTTGTGTGTGGATACGTCCTTTTTTCTTATAACGGCAGAATTAGTAACCACCGGTGATCTTAAGTTTTAACTTTATTCTGTAGAAATAAGGTTCGATATTCCATGTAAAAAAAAAACTTACGTGACATATTCCATAATTTAATAATATTAGATTATATTGTTGTAGTGCCTTATTGTGTAAGATATTAAGTTATTATAACTTGTAAATATTCAATTTGTTATTGTTTTTTTAATAAAACATGAAAATTAGTTTCGGTTATTCATTTATTTTTCGTTCAAAATATGTAGCAACTTTTGTACGGCAATGAGGTAACAAATCTTTCATAATCAGCCTTTATAAACAGGGCAGCATAAACTATATTACAGCTTTCCTTATTTCTAATGGGAGATTGGTGATCGAAAATACATCTATTATGCTAGATAATATTATAAAGAAGAAAGATTTGTGTTTGATTGTAATATGCTCCGAAACTACTGGACCGATTTTAACCATTTTTCAGCAGTGGAAGGCTACATTATCAGCGACTAATTTATCCCCGTATTACTACGGGAACGGGAACTACGCGTTTATCTGCTAGTCTTCTATATTTACGTACAAATTACCAATTACCTTCTATCATTACGTAATAATCATATTTTTAAATGATATTTGTCTTTGTAATTATGGACGCCTATAATCTAAGGGCCTATGCTCACTGCGTTATTTTACGCGCCATCGACGCGCATGGACACGCTGTATACGCGACTTGTGCTTTTTAACCAATAAACAATCGCATTCAGTTCTTTAAAAACAGAAAATACTCCGACTACATACAATACACAAACGTGTGTAAATAACGTCGTGTGCATAAACCCTAAGACAAAAGCTCCACGCGATTCAAGTCGCGCACATTGAGAGTCGCCTAGTACACAGTTCGTGTTTCTTCCTCCCCCGGCGGCGCGCGGCGTGCGACACAACACGCGGCGCGCCGCTGGGAACGAAAGAAAAACGTACAGCGCAGTGGGCGACTCTCATTGCGCACGGGTTGGACGAAATTAGCTGGTGGCATCCCGCCCCTTTTAGTGAATTCTTGTTTTTTTATTGTCAGATGTATATGCTCTTGACTCTAGTCTAGGTCGCGGGTGAGAGACAAAGTCGACGATGGAATGAGCTTACCAGAAGAAGCCTGTTCACTCCAACTTTGAAGAGATCAGGGTTGAATGCGTTCGGAAACACAGACGCAGGCAGAGAGTTCCACTCCTTTGCTGTGCGCATTACAAAAGACGATTGGAAACGCTTGGTGCGAACTGATGGAATAGCAACAAGGTAGGGATGGTAACTTACAGTGCGTCTAGATGTCTTATGGTAGAAGGGGGCCGGTGGGATGAGGACGTGGAGTTCATGGGCACACTCGCCGAAGTAGTCTGTAGAAGACTGACAAACAGGCGACCTTGCGTCGATGACCCAGGCTTTGAAGCTTGGCATTCACCAGTTTTTCGTCGCCAATGAGCCTCTTAGCTCTGCGTTCCACCGAGTCAAGTGCGGCAAGTTGGTATTTAGCTGACCAATCCCAAAAGTGGCTGCAATACTTCATGCAGGACCAGACTTGTGCTTTGTAAAGCGATAAAAGCTGTCCCGGCGTGAAGTATCGCTTCACTCTATTTAGGATGCCCAGCTTTTTGGCCGCAGCTTGGGCTTTGTACTCAATGGTGGCGCCGAAGTTAAGACTGGATGCCAACTCCATGCCTAGGAGCTCGAGCCGATCAGTTACAGGAACAGATGTACCCCGAAAAGAGATGCTTGTGTTTTGGAGGCGTTAAAAGAGACCAAATTGTCATCACCCAATGGGAGACAAAACTTAAGGTCAAATTTGTCCGCTCTACCATGTTGTTTGTAGTTACAACTGTTTGATGCCCGTTCGGCTGAAGCAATTTATACGTACAAAATGTTACCTTAACCGAATTTCGCACATGACAATCAATTTCATCAAACTAGGCTAGTCTATTTAAATAATCCTTCAAAAAGTCCTGGGGCCGTATTATGACCTCTTAAAACCATCATGTTTTCTGTGTGAGAAAAGGATAGTGCTATTCGTCCTGTATAGCTCCGTCTCTTTTTCACACCGAAAACATGATGGTTTTAAGAGGTCATAATACGGCGGCCCCTGATCTTATTTCCTTTTCATTCTGATTACCGTAATTTCAAGGACTGATTATTCGTTTAACAAGAAAATGGTCGCGACGTTTGATGTTAATATGGCGTACATATTCTTAGCTTACTGTTATAGATATAAGCGGGATTGCACCATTTGTGCTTTGTAAAAATTTAATACAGTAGAGCGCATAGAAATCATCGATCACCAGTCACGGATGTAAAATATGGCATAAAATTAACAAATCTTTGTTGAGTATAAAAGTGATACAATGTCTCAATCCTTCCTCCTTCGTCTAAATTATATTTACACATTTGTCCTATTAAAATATATACAAAATGTTAAAAACATAAGTAGACTGAACTTTGTTCTGGCGTTACTTTTCGTTAAATACTTCATCTATCACATACTAGATGTAGCTACCTCTAATGGACGTTTAAAATCACGAGTATATTAAGAAACAAAATAATAATTTGTTCAAATTGTAAAACACTTACTGTCTAGTTGAAGCATCTTTGATCTCTCATCTTTAAACTACCTACATATATGTATACGAATAGTAAAACTACAAACTGAAATCATCTAGCTACCTAAGTATAGGTACACAACATGACATGTGCGGCAACTTTGTTACAAAGTTACCACCATTTTGGTAAGGGCGTGTTCACACTGAAAGCATTCGTTCGCGAAAGTTCTCACGGTAGTTGGAATGTCCTAAGCAAATAATCTTTTTGCTCGCGAACGAATGTTTTGTGTGGAAACACTAAAGCGTCGTCCTAATACAAATCCACGCCCGTTAATGTGTTCGGAAAAACGTATGGCGCCCTCTGTCGGCGGAAATTGAACAAAAATGAATGAAGTTTGTATTAGGGCGACGGTAATAGACACAATATGCTCAGACATAATCAATATGAGTCGTGATGACTCCATGTAAGTACTGGTGCGAGATCTGTCTGCCATTCTTCGCAACGAGCACGATCCTAGACGTCTGCCCCAAGTAGAGGATCGGCGTGGGGGGGCCGTGCGGCTCGGCGCCCAGGGGCGGCAGCGAGCTGACGTAGGCGCGCAGTTCGGCCCGGGAGGCGAACGTCTTGTCGCCGTAGATTCCGGCGCCCTCGGGGATGCTGCGCACCTCCCACGACTCCGTTGTGTCGAAGTAGCCGCCTTCACCCTGGAATTAAGAGTAATGTTGGTGTTTACTTTTGCTTATAATTACATAAAAAAATAAATAAAAAATGTCTCATTATTTAAAGTTTTATAAGATGGTTTGACAGGTATATAAATGTAAAGACATCAATGCTACAACAAGAAAAACGTAACGTAGCGAAATTTGCACGACAGCAAAAAGAACTAGAACGCCATCTAGCCCGCCAGCAGTTAACTAACTGAACGGAATCCTGCATCGCGCTGTCAGTTTTCCGTGCGATTAGAACATGTACTACAGCCCGAATCTCAACTATCGGGCAGTTGCCCACTCGACACAACAACCGTCCTCCAGTCCTTCAGTTACACTGAATTTCACTTTTCAAGCAAGAAATTAAAGATTAAGATTTCCGAACTAAAACAAAACATTCAAATCTAGATTATTTTCTCAACTTTATATCAGCACGGCGGCGTCTTGAGCTTGTCCCTCATACAGGAATATAATTTATTCAGTGCGCAAAATTTAACCAATTAAATTTAAATGTATTTTTTTTTATTTTGATATGGGTTAGTACAAAAATATAAAGGTATCGTTAACGTCACTTTGAAACTGACATTATGGCTAAGCGCGGCGGCGCGAAACGCGTTCAAGTACCCACCTCAAGCCGTGCTCTCGCGCTCGTTCTATTCGCCGGCGTAGACAGATATTACGTGGGTTCGATGTACTGACATTTTTTTTGCGCACTGCTTAAAAAATATTCCTGTATAACACCTATGTACATACCTCGAAGGTGGACACGGCGTAGTGGTTGCCCCGCTTGGCGGTGACGACGGAGACCAGCTCCCCGGCCTGGTTGACGATGGGCGTGCCGGCCACGTACACGTTGGCGGACTCGAAGGTGGGCGCGAACCGCCACTGCGCCAGCACGCCGTCGCTCGAGCGCAGCAGGATGCGCTTGCTGCGGTTGATGAACACCTGGTGGAACAATGAAGATGGTTCCTTATTGTATCAAAAGTTTTTTTTTATCTTATTTGTTTAGGGTCGACGTAGCAACTTCTTTGAGAATCCTTATCTCAGTAGACATCGTCCTTTCTAGTCATTATTGTAATGGTGTAAAAGTTACAGAGTAGGTACGAATGTTCACAAATTCTAAACAGGCTATGGAAAGGCAATTCTTTGGAGATATTTTAAATATGTAAAGTTATTTCGTCAATGGGAATATAAATTGTCTTTGGCTGCAAGTGACGTTGCATGCGCTTGATTCTTGGTTTAATCTAACTCTTTATCTAATCTTTTCAGTCTGCAGACGTTCACTGCTACCTGCTAGGAGCCTACGAGATAGCTTTCCCCCTAACAAAAAGCGGCTCTCTCGTGCTTCACACCCCCTCCTCCCCCTCCTGACTCCTGCGACTGATGGTATGAAATTTAGCGATGAAAATAAAGGACAGTTGCGTTCCTTGCTTGCTTCTTCATTTAGGACTTAACACTTGTGAGTTGAAAATGAACGATTGTGTCAACTGATTGTAAGAATGTACTTCCGCTGACCTTCTCAGCAGTGTTCTCGTCGATCCTTACGAAGACCAGCTCTCCTAGCGGAGCCAGCAGCTGGTCCGTGAAGATGCCGCAGTAGTGATGCGTCGTCTTCGCCAGCTTCTCGACCTGCAACCACCACGTTTTGTATCAGATATCCTTGGTTCGTTAACCGGTTTGGCTTATTTGCAAGGCGACATGGATAAATGATAGTTAATAGGTGCATTGCAATAAGCTAAGGAGGTGAATTTCCTGCCGGAGTCTGTCTTTCCTGATAGAATATACCATCACATGAGATTTTGGTCAAACAGGAGCCTCACAATAATAAAAAGGGCTTCTGTGGAGTTCTTTCTTACCTGTTCAGGAGTACAGCAGTGGATGGGCACAGTCGAGCCGAAGCTGGCGTATGCCCTGCCGTCAGGCCTCTGGTGCAGCTCCGCGGGGATGGACATGTTCTCGATCAGGCCGCGGTACGTCAGGCCCGACGTCGTGGTCGGGAAGCCGGTGCGCTTCGACATCTTAGAGGAAGGGGTTGCAAGAGGACTCTGTAAAGAAAGAAAGAAGAGTGATTTATGGGCATTGACAACACATCGAGATGAAAGGGTTGGTAGACAAAATCATAGAGTACCTATAGTAAGTATAAAAAGAAAGACAAAATAGTGACGTTTGTAAAAGCAGACTAGAGAATGATTTTTCGTGACGGATCTTTTATCTATGGTATTAAAATGACGCTGTAGAGTTTTGGTATGGGAGAAAGGACAAAAAGTCATCCAACCTTTTGACCGTTGGCAAGATCCTTTTTTGAAAAATTAACCGTAAGACAACTGACTGGCTGGAATAAAAGTTCCGCGTCCGTAAGGTGCGGTGCACACCAAGTTGTAATGAGACGCGATGACGGCTCGAAGCCTGTTGTTTCGCCCTGCGCAGCTGAATTAATTTAGAGTACAGTGTATTATATATAGTAGAAATATAGAGTACAGTGGCCGTACCACGAAGTGCCAATACTATCATGATTCAGTGTGAGGGAAAGGGATAGTAACATTCGTCTTTTGTAACTCCATCTCTCTCTGACACAAGAATCATGATGGATTTAAGACGTCATGGTAGGGCAGCTGAACTCTATAGGTATGGCTAAGGCGTACTTTGTAACTTCAAAAGCAATAGAGAACGCTAAATTATTAATTGGACTCTGATTTCAAAATTCATTAAATTAATTCCTGTAATTCCACTGAGTGCGTTTTTGAGAGATATGGGAGATATCAATTTCATAAATGTAATAAATCTGTACAGATACATATTTATGTACTCCATATCTTGAAAAAAAAAACTGGTGACCCTATGCATATTAGAGCGCCAGCGATAACGCGGGATGCGTTTTCTTTTGTTTGATTCTCTAATTGAAATATGTACCTTTTTGTGTAGTAAATAAAGTTCCATATTGTATTGCTATAGCGTCTTGTCTCGGTGTGGGCTGACCCTTAGTTGTTCTAATGACAGTCTACTCACAATGCGTGTTTGTATGGTGGTAGGACCCTGCAACTGTTTCCCACATTATAATTAATGATACCACAGCACAAAATATACCTAAGTACTAAATTATACACCGAGGGGATGAAGTAATGTCTCATCAAGGGCGCCATATTGAATCCCGAATTCCCGACCGTAATAAAGAAATTCAGCGAGGGTTTTAAGCTATGCCGAGGCACTTGACCTATACATTCCTTGATTAGAAATTTCGAAGCAACATTGAGAATATCCATTGCAATGTATTTAACTAAATATGTCACGTGTGCGTATTATCAACAAACGATTTGATTATATTATGTAAAGCGAGGCAGCCTTGATTACGCTCTGTTATCAAGCTGTGTGTTTGTCTGTCACAGGTGCCACTCCCTGTGATAACGGTTCACAAATTAAATCTATGTTTTAATTGATTGGGTTGTACTAATTAATATGATTTGTTTTGTTCTAGAATATTCTATTGTAGAGTTGAAATCTCTCATATCGGTCATTAGTCTATGAATACTTGCAGTTGCGTGTACTTTCCATTTATATAAAAAATATATATACTTAATATATAATCATGGTTCATAACTTATACATAATGAGCCTAATATATTATTCAAAGGTTTTAATAGGATACAGATTTGGCAATGAAATGACCATTCATGTGATTTAACGCTTCATTTCATTCATTGAATTAGGTAATTCATTGTGCTTCACTTAATTTACTTGTCGAGAAATATACAAATCTAAGTGTCGACTTGATTATTTCCCGAAAAAAATATTTCACATAAGTATCTCTCTTAAAACTTGGCATCTGCATCAAGAAAGCTACGAGATAATCTAAAGTATGTAGGACACTACAAGCATTCGACTCAACACGAGTTATCAGTGTGTCTGTTTTGTTCCGTTACAAAACAAAGCCCACGTTTACCTATAAAGTAATCGCGAAAAAAATATTACACCATTGAAAGACACCTAATAACAACAAAAACAACATACCTAATGCTCTCCGGTTGTCAAACAACTGAGAGAATGCCAGCCTGTTGCCGGCGGCATTGATAACACTATCACTGATAACAGGTAGATATAGTATATGTATGTAGGCCTGTGGAAACGAAACTGTCTATTGTGTTGCAAAACAATCTGTCTGCTCTTGCAAAATATGATAGAAGCGGCTTCCAGCCCAACTAAACACAATACCGAACAGTATTTCTCGTGGCTATCTGAGGTCCAATTATCTATACTAATATTATAAAGCTGAAGAGTTTGTTTGTTTGTTTGTTTGAACGCGCTAATCTCAGGAACTACTGGTCCGATATGAAAAAATCTTTCAGTGTTAGATAGCTCATTTATCGAGGAAGGCTATAGGCTATATATCATCACGCTAAGACCAATAGGAGCGGGGCAGTCATGAAAAATGTTACACAAACGAAGTTGTGCGGACAGCTAGTATCAAATATGTAGGCCTATGCCCCCCACTTTGGGCACGTCACCATTGTGGCGATAAGTTCCGTCTTTGAGGAGTGACTGGAGAGCCGCCAGAGCGTTGTCTCCTTCCGCCTGATGCAGGTACTCACTGGGCACGGATGCTTCGGGAGGTACCTGTTTCTAATTCGGCGGGAGGACACGTCCGGATGTCAACACTGTGTTCGCCCGGAGGACACGAGAGAGCATACGGTGGAGGTCTGCCCTGCTTTTTTTTTCTGGATTGGAAATCATCAAATTACTTCTCCCGCTCTGGGCGGAGTGGAAGGGAGTGTCAGACTCTTGCTGACTAAAACCCACCCGTGATCCTTCTTGTGCCCTTTGCGTTCCAGGGCTGCGGTGACCCTTTCGAACAAATTCCGCAACCCAGGTCTGCCCTGCTTGGCAGCGATTCCTGAGAATGGTGAGCAATCGGTGGCTCGCCATCCTATAATAACCAGGCCCGGGTCGACGGCTCGTCGTGTTCCACGTATCATTTCCGGATAGAGTTGCGGAATTTGTCACCGCGGCCCTGAAATGCAAAGGGCATTAGGGGGAACACGGTTTTTAGTCAGTAAGAGTCAGACGCTCCCTTCTGCCCCGCCCAGGAAGAAGTCATATGATGAGTTCCCATTCACAAAAAAAATGAATGCTGCCACTGTTGCCACAATGCTGCGATGTCACTTAGGCCGCTGATTAAACGGCGACGTTCAATGAACGTTCAGTCAATTAATGAGCTGATTAAGCTAGTTGGCTGCTACTTATTATCTACATACGAGTTTGTACGTGGTCCTTCTCGGCGCGCGAGTCAGACTAGCACGTGTGCGGTTTTTTAATCAGGGTTAAGTTCAAATGCGATTTTGATACAACTGTTTTCGGCATTTCAGTCTTCCCCTAGAAGAGGATAAAGTTATCTCTTTTATAAAAAAATATACTTTTATTACTTCTGATACGAAACACTAATAAAAAACAAACCCAAAATAATTTCTTGAAAAATCGTCTCATGCCTTTTTAACCCTCGACGCAAAAGATGGGTTTTATACATAAGTTTGACGTGTCTGTCTGTTTGTCTGTGGCTCCGTAGCTCGCAAACGGATGAAGCTATTTCAGTTTAGTTTTTTTTTTGTATGAAAGGTGAACTCGCTCGTAACTTATTACGGTGAGTGTTCTTAGACATGTTTGATGAAAACCTGTTGAGTCGTTAAAAGTTGTGGGGGGTGAAAGCGGGGAAGAATAACTGAATGTCTGAAAATATACTTGAGTGAGGTTTCAAATGAAAGCGCACTGAAAGAGAATATTGATGGTAACTTAATCGAGGGTGTTCTTATAAGTATGTACCTATAAAAAGTACCTATACAATAAAAACTTAAACTAAAAAAGCAAAAAACCCCCCGCCACAAAAACCTAAGTAAGGGAACTTAGGTTTTTGTTGACCGCGCTGCTTAGTTAGGTAATAGACTTTTTGTAATTAAATTGTTAGGTTTGGATCATAGAAATATAAAATATATTATATCTATGGTTTGGATAGTAATAGCAACAAGTGAAGGAATTACGAAGTGGGCGGCAGTGTCAAGTTTATTCCATCGATAAAAATATGGAAAATCAACGAAAAAAAAGTAAAAAGTATTTGAAAAAAAGTTTTTTTTTATTGAATTAATGTAGGGGATTTTTTAAACGGTTGGTTCAGAGATTTACGTAACCAACATACTCACTCTCTCATTTACCTATAAGTTCGTATAGAGCGGACAGGTCAAGATTTAGTGACAGCCAACCGCAGATAAAAAAAAAGAATAATAAATACGAGAACTCGGTCAACGCTTATCTTGGTCACATTAACGATAAAACTTGGGAAATCCGAACCTACTTAACTATTAATTTGGCAAAAAAAAAAAAAAACGACTGGTCGAGTGTCGACCAATTAAATGAATTTATTGTCCGTCACAATCATAGTAGGTCGGAGCTCTGAATTCGTCACACTTCTTTCGACTCAGTATTTAGGTACTGTTTTGCCATGTTCTCATCCTGCAAGGCGAGTTTTAATTAATTGGTTCGTAATATTTCTGGGCTGAAGGTATAACATGAACATATTTCACTAAGGGACCAACTTTGTCATAAATAAAAAACCGCCCAATCTAAGTAAAGTTAACTGTTCAAAATAGTCTTTCCATAACAGCAGAAAAAAAAACGAATAAAAATACATCTGAGACTCTCGTAGCAACACTTTTCATTTGAAAATAGGCACAGTATGCAGAACATTAAAAAAAATACTAAAAGACCATTCAAAATACTATTCAAGTACTAATTGAAAATACTAACCGTCATTGGGTCACAGATGTTCATAACTATCTATGTAGGTAACCTTTGAACAGTTTGAACTGAGTCAGTCTAGTAAATTCGGAGCGAAAAGAAACGTAAGTACAAAAACTTGAAGCGCCACCGGTTCCTTTGTTCACACTCGATACAATTACTATTTATTACAGGATGAAACGAAGTGACTTGCAAAATGATAGTGCCCCACACTAGCTTCTTTTTTCACAAAATTCCTAAGACATAGTCACACACACGCGCGCCGCCGTAGATGCACAAATGCCATCGCATAACTGCGTAAAACGTGGTAAACACGATCTACGCATTTATATTAAAGCACGGACACATTAGTCCGGGTGCCGTAGATGATAAAAATAAGTAATCGGTCAGTTGATCCGAATCCAATGGGGCCTCCACACGAACAGCTGTTTATAAATAAAAAACATGAACACATGTATTTACCTGACATTTTTGTCGACACTCACTCTTAAAAAAGAAATAAAATCAGCAGTTCCTCAGACTGCTGATCTTAGGTAGGTATTTTGACAGACATATAAAGAGTATATGTCTGTGGGTATTTTATTCTTTGAGAGTTTATTTTTGGTTAAATGTTTTGGTTCGTTGAATGATACTTAAAAGCCTGGAAAATTTAAATGGCAGTCTCCCAATTATAGCTCGTGTCAGAGAAAGCTCGTGGATTCTTGGGGAATCCCCTCTCGTAGCGTTGCTTGACATTGATCACGCATTCACGCTTCAATACATGCGCATGTTCCTACCTAGCTAGATATAAAATGTCAGTAGGTACTTTGATAACCAAAAAGCTTATAATTCAACAGTTGATTTTACATACTTCCCAAATATAACTGCGTTCGGAAAAAACCGTATAGGTACTATAAATTCTTGGTACATAGATCTCGAAGTGTGGTACATAGGCCGCAGAGATATATGAAAGAAGTAGTATTTCCTATATTTAATGGTATTGTGCCTGTAGGGAGACAAATTACGAGTTCCTTGTGACAAGTTGTAGGGTCTATAAAATATTTAGAACGACGTCTGCGCCCATTTTTATTTGAATTTCATTTGATTCAGTTTTTTTCAGTCCCGCGTATCCTACACGTGTCGCTCCGCAGTACCTACTGATCTCTCGTTTGCGGGATTCCCGACATCACGCTGCACGTCGGACAGTCCACACACTCTACACTCTAAAAGGTGACATTGAGTCCTTAAGTACCTCGTCACTTAAATGGACCCAATGTCACCTTAAGTGACGAGGTATATACTTGAAACTGTAGACTCAGCAGTTTTTTTGGGAATAACTGTTGATTCTAAACTACAATGGGCCCACATAAATCAAGTTTATCGGGAAGGCTCGGCTCTGCCGCATACGCTATCAGGAAAGTGAGACAGTATACTGACGTTGAAACTGCTCGGTTAGTCTAATTTAGTTATTTCCATAGCGTTATGTCCTACGGTATTCTATTGTGGGGAAAAGCTGCTGATATACAAAATAGTTTTGTCCTACAAAAACGTGCTGTGTAAGCAATATATCAGCTAGGGCCTAGAGTTTCATTAAGAGAACTTTTTAAAGAATTCTCACAGTAGCATCCGAATTCATTTTTACAAATATTCTATACAGGATGACTTTGAATAGATGCGACAAAATGAAATGGGAGCTTCAGTTACAGTAACATAGTAATTATAAACTGTTTTTTCTACAATCTAAATCGTTAAAAAAAGTTACGTGGTTGGCGTTTTAAAATGATCCATCGATGTTAATATCTTTATTTAAGTACGAATTATCGGTATTCCAGAAAAATAATTAATATGCAAAATAAATAAGAAAAATTAAAGTATCAAAAAATCTCGTCCAACTAATCGCAGTGCTCAATGATCGTTGTGGAGTACTCGCGTTATTAAACGTTGCCATTCATAGCGGTGATAAAAGTTCATTAATTTTACATATGGTATGTTCTAAATTTTCTTGACAACACGTATTATTGTATATTTAAATATGTCGCATCTATTCAATTTCACCCTGTATATTAGGCAAAATATACATTTATACTGTAAAACGAGCGACATCCACAACTTTAACACCAGAAACAAGCACAAGCTACATGCTCCTTCCCCCCGACTTCGTAAGGTCCATGACTCATTTGTGGGGCTTGGTATCCGTTTTTACAATAAACTTTCACTTTCTTTTCTTGACCTGCCTTCTAACTCATTTAAAGCTAAAGTTAAATCTAACCTGTGTTCGAAGGCATATTTTCTATAAATGACTATTTAGACGATAAGAATAGTTGGTCGCTGTGTTGAACGCAAGACAATATCTTATTTGATCATGTTCTTTCTCTATAAGTTAACTTATGTTAAAATAGCGAAAAAAAACAGCTGTTCCGTACATTTTTTATGTTCGTATAACTCATCAAAATGTATGGGACAGCTGATTTTTTTTCGCGATTTCAGTTTTGGTCCCATAGCAAAAGTTGTTCATAATGATGAGTAGGTACATGACCTCAAGAGGTTGTTGGTGTTTTACAAATAAACCTGTATAATATTCGACCTGCGTGGATCGTTGGATAGGTACATAGTAATTTAATGTGCGAGTCCCTTATGTAGGTATTAATTTTGTACACAATGGATCTGAGTGCATCATAATTATATTGAATGCAAAAGGAAAAATATTCATAACATCGGCCCTCCAGAAACTAGAACAAATTTTATTATTATTCATAAAATATGTAGGCACGACACAAGTGTCGATTCGCCCACCCGGATGATGCCTATAGACCGTTCCTACTTCTAATTCAAATTGGAAATAGATACATTTTCTTTTTAGTACAATGAAATTAAGGAGTTTTCAGTCATCGTGGAGGTTTAGAGTCCACGAGACAGAAAACGCAACGACATCGTTACACAGGTAACGTTCTAAAGTCTATGTTTCAATCATGATATGCTGCTATTCAGAAATCCCAAACTGAAAACAATAACCTTCGGCCCGAGTTGGGATACGATCCCAGGACCCCAGGTTCAACAGTCGCGCTTGTGACCACAAGAGCAACGGGGCAGGCGATGCAAACAAGCATTGAGTAGGTATGCAGGTACTTACCCCTTCGGAGAATGAAGTCGAATCAAAAACAGCCAAAAAGATGAGGAAACAGATCACAGCAGACATTGCGGCAATATTCTACTAACAACTAATAGTGCCTATTCTGTACATACGTATTTATATACTCCGCAGTGGCGTGCAGTGGTTCGAGTTAGGGTAGGCCAGAAAATAATGTCCAAAAAAAACACACCACATTATTCAGGGTTGAAATTTGGTGTCTTTTTTTGTTTTTTTTTTAATAGGCAATTTAAAAAATTTAAAAAAAAACTAATTTCATTAAAAATCAACCCTGAATAATGTGGTTATTTTTTTTAATTTATTTGGACATTTTCTCTGGCCTACCCTAAGTCGAACCACTGCACGCCACTGATACTCCGAGTAGGGTTACCACCCGTACTATCTATACTAATACTAATATTATTACTAAAAATATTATAAACAGGAAAGATTTGTATTTTTGTACGTAACGAATAATTTCAAAAACTACTGGACCGATTTCAAAAATGTTTTCACCATTAGAAAGCTACATACACCCTGAATAACATAGGCTATATTTTTATCCCCGTATTCCCACGGGAACGGCAACTACGCGGGTGAAACCGCGAGGCGCTGCTAGTATTATATAATATTGTACTATATTTAAGTCATATGGACCTACTGTGTTTTGATAGACAAATAATATAGTACGGAAAATACTATATTTTCAACATTTCTCAAATTCTGTGGTATCTTGTAATAAAATCCTATTTAAAGTCGAAAAAACATTAGTAATAAACTGTCGCACTGCGTTCGCTCTGGTATACCTACTTCAATCTCATATTACCTAACCGACTTCAAAAAAGGAGGAGGTTCTCAATTCGACTGTATGCTTTTTTGTGTGTTACCTCATTCATAACTTTTTATTGGGTGTACCGATTTTGATGATTCTGGTGCTAGTCATGTGGTCCCATTTAAATTTGAGTGAGATTTTACGACTAGTATCTAACAATAAGTTATTAATAACTAGCTGCTACCCGCGACTTCGTCCCCGTGGTATCCCCGATTTTAAAACATTCTTTATCGCTGCTCCGCTCCTATTGGCTTAAGCGTGATGATATATAGCCTAAAGCCTTCCTCGATAAATGGTCTATTCAACCCAAAAATAATTTTTCAATTCGTACCAGTAGTTCCTGAGATTAGCGCGTTCAAACAAACAAACAAACAAACTCTTCAGCTTTATAATATTAGTATAGATAATACGTATTAAATTGGCTTCGCCTATTGAAAAGAAACTGCATACGATGTA
Source organism: Hecatera dysodea (assembly GCA_905332915.2). Lineage (NCBI taxonomy): Eukaryota > Metazoa > Arthropoda > Insecta > Lepidoptera > Noctuidae > Hecatera > Hecatera dysodea. The sequence goes on along the minus strand of HG995308.1, from coordinate 17,994,987 downwards.
TTTCGAGGTGTTCTAGTTTGGTGAAGACTGATGAAGAACTCCGGAGATAGGCAACGGAACTCTTCAATAAATGGTAACAAATATTCCGGGATTGCTGAAAACGCATGTTTGTTTATTATTTACACCAGGGAATGTTTAAATGGGGGTATCACTACTAAAAACTAAAAATTAAAAGAATACAACCGAGTTCTAAATAAAGACTCTACAAAGTATAAATTAACTTTAATTTCGGAAGGTGGTGCTTTTGTTTGTTTCTTCGTTTTCGACACATACTTGACTCCCGAAATTGTATTTCGATGTCGTATCCTTCTGCCCAGAGCGGAAGAAGTCATTTGAAAAGATCTTAAACAAGGAATATTTTGGTGACAACTATAAATAGCTTTTAATTCTGATTTTGTTTATGCACGACATGACATACCTTTTTTTCTGTATGGGAAATCATCAAATGACTTCTCCCGCCCTGGGCGGAGCGGAAGGGAGTGTCAGACTCTTACTGACTAAAACCCACCCGTGATCCTTCTTGTGCCCTTTGCGTTCCAGGGCCGCGGTGACTCTTTCGAACAAATTCCGCAACCCTAGCAGGCACTGACCCTATGGGGCCCCGTCTTCTTTGCTGACGGCTGTTTGAGGCGCGCGTGGCACACGAGTTGACATACCCTAATAATATTATCTCGACATAACTATTATGTTACACTATGATTTTACATAGTCAAGTAGCTGTAACTGGTTAGCGCAAATAACGCGTAACTAATTAGATACTTACATGTATACATGTGGAAGATTGTAATTTGCAAATGTCTTTATAGGGTAAGTGCTCCAGTGAATGAACACACCCCAGTGAATGAACAAAATGAAGTTATTTTAAAAAAATAAGAAACTGAGATATTTCTACCCAACGCAGTATTTTTTTTCGCACTTTCAACTCTATTTTCTATTAGAATTACAACATTCGTTTCTTATGTCACTGTTTATTTCTAAATGGCAAGCATTTAAAGTTTGCAGTATCAGTGTAACGTGATTTTGTTCGAGCAAGAATTAAGGCCTAGGGTAAGACACGAAATGTTTGTTATCACAATGTAGCCGTAATTTAAATATACTCTGCAAGTTATTTATTTATTCAAATAGTGCATAGTTTTAATATATGTCTGAAATCAATTTTATTGCCATACTAGCCGGTTTAACGTAAATTATTAGATGTCCCAGCATTGGAAGCGAAAAACGTTTAAAATCCAGTGAATGAACGGCCGTTCATTCACTGGACAAAAGCAAATTTCACATTTTTATTGAAATATGTACCTTATTTTTATGCTATAATATTCATGTTTTGGGAGTCGTTTGAACAATAGATTTATAATATTTAGGCCAGTATTGGGACAGGTGTGTTCATTTACTGGTTCATAAAATCCAATGAATGAACTAACATTTTTAGTCATGTTCAAATACTAGTTTTCGTCACGAAAATGTAACCAATAAATGAACACACCACAATTCAGTTAGAAATCACATTAAGGTTTAAAATTTATTATTAAATTAATTTTTCTTTTTATGTAGTATTATCCATTTAGATCACAATGGATTCCGTCAAAAAGAAATACAAAAGATTTCGATATACTCAAGAAACTTTGCAAAAAGCCGTATAAGAGGAACGACGTCCATTCTTAATTGAGAACTTACTATTAATAAAGCAAGTAATGTTTTTAAGATATCAAAATCCACTCTACGTAATAAAGTAACTAATAAGGTGCCCTTGCTAAGAAAAATGGGCCCTTAATCCGAACTTACAGTGGCTGAGGAAGCTGTTTAACGCTGTCCTGTTTGAAGGGAGAACTCCAGAGGCATGGAATATTAGTGTGGTCGTCTTGTTCTTCAAAAAGGGAGACAAGACCCTGTTGAAGAACTATCGACCCATATCCCTTCTAAGCCACGTCTATAAGCTGTTTTCAAGAGTGATCACGAACCATCTTGCGCGAAGACTCGATGAATTCCAACCACCGGAACAGGCTGGGTTTCGGAGCGGATACGGCACTATAGACCACATCCACACAGTGCGGCAGATTATACAGAAGACCGAAGAGTATAATCTGCCCCTGAATCTAACATTTGTGGACTATGAAAAGGCCTTTGACTCGGTTGAAATCTCTCTCTCTCTGTAGTCTGTTCTGGAGTCCCTGCAGCGCTGCCAAGTAGACCGGCGATACATCCAAGTGATGAGATGTTTCTACGAGGCCGCAACCATGTCCGTTCAAGTACAGAATCAGCAAACAAGTCCCATACCGTTGCATCGAGGAGTGAAACAAGGGGATGTTATTTTCCAAAACCTATTGACTAATGCAATGGAGGATACGTTCAAGACGCTGAACTGGAAAGAACGTGGCATTAACATCAATGGCGAAAACATCTCTCACTTGCAATTTGCAGACGATATCGTCATCATAGCAGAAACGCTGCAGGACCTACAACATACATGCTGAATGACCTGGCTGACTCTTCTGTACGCTTCGGCCTACGGATAAACTTGGGTAAAACCAAGGTCATGTTCAACGAACATGTTCTACCGGAACCGATTGCGATTCACGGTGCCGTTCTCGAAGTTGTTCAAAAATATGTGTACCTCAGGGAAACATTGCAGTTAGCTAGAAACAACTTTGAGGGCGAGGTAAATAGAAGAATTCAGCTGGGCAGCATTTGGGAAGCTACTTTGAGTGTTTACATCGTCGATCCCACAATGCCTAAAGACGGAAGTCTTCAATCAGTATGTCCTACCCGTCATGGCATACGGAGCCGAAACGTGGACACTGACGGCTCGTATGGTCCACAAGCTTAAAGTCGCTCAACGGGCTATGGAAAGGGCTATGCCCGGTGTGTCTCTGAGGGATCGCATCAGGAATGAGGTGATCCATCAGAGAAGCAAGGTCATCGATATGGCCCACCGGATTAGTAAGCTGAAGTGGCAATGGTCGTAGCACCGACAATCGCTGGTATAAACGAGTTCTATAGTGGAGTCTCAGCAAACGTAGTGTAAGACCTCCTCCGGCACGGTGGAGTGACGATTTGCGCAGGACGGCTGGCAGACACTGGATGCGAGAAGCCGAAAATAGATATAAGTGGCGTGCAATTGGAGAGGCCTATGTCCAGCAGTGGACTGCAACAGGCTGTTGATGATGATATAATGCTACATTTAGAGACGTAGAATAAAAAATAACAATGCTAAATAATAAAAAAACCTGAGATATTGACAAATTAAGTCTCATAATTTGTCAATATCTCAGTTTTTTTAAATTATTTAGCGTTTTTTTTTTTGTGATTCTAGTACGTTAATTGCTTAATAATAATGGTTGGTTAAAGTTTGCTGAAATATTCAGCAAACTTTAACCAACCTTGTTGTAATGTTATCTAAATAATTAGATAAGCATAGTTGTTATATTTATATAATATATATATAATATATATATACTTTAACATTTGATATTGAGTGTATTTTATATTTTCTTTTAACCAAAAGATGTGTCTGTTAGACCTATAAAGTTATAAAATTATTGAGTAAGGATGTAAATACACTATTTTTTTATTTTTATAACAGATTCAGAGGCAGAGAATTTATGTTTATTTATTTAGTTGATTTTTTGACTATACATCTTTATACATCTTATAATAACAAAAATTCTTTAAATTACCAAAATAAAAATCTATTATGTTCATTCACTGGTTTTATTTCGTTCATTTACTAGAAAATTTCGTTCATTCACTGGTGTTTTAGGGTATTTTTCAATTTATTGCTCAATATCTAAGAATGTATCCAGGTAATATTATAACTCTAACTTTAAAAATATAGTTTAGTATATTTACATTACTAAAATATGGATTTGAACCGTATACATTAGAGATAACATAGTGTAATAATTTTTTGAAGTTCAAAGATTGCTTAAGTGTTCATTCACTGGAGCACTTACCCTATTATGTATGATATCCAAATGTTTTATTAGTCCGCTGTAAGCTTTCTTTAAAATTAAATAAATAAAATAAAAATTATATTTATATTTAATTAAGTAATTTTATGCAAATTTGGTGAAAACTTTTTATGTAAGGGTGAAAAAAAATTAACTCTTAAAAAAAACTATAATTATTTACCTACTTCTTGCTTTACATATTAAAAAAAACGTTTCGGAGATGTTTTTTTCAAGCTTTTAACAAAACAAAGGCTCTTTATGACGTGCCTGACCCCTAAATAATAATAACTGACCCAGCCTGTCCCTTGCTGCCCCTCTCAATGACCCCGTTAAGCCGAGGCGCGTATCCCACACAGGGGATGCCCTTAGCGAAGCGGTCATTTAGCTTTTAGTAGTTTTAGCATTGGCTGGGGGCCTTAAATTCATTTGAGGCCACCACAGGATTCCCCGGTTAAGTAGTAACCAGCCTTAGTGTGCAGAACTGCGAGTGATCACAAAAAAAATGACGTGACTGAAGCATGTGTCTCTATACTATTCGCTTTTGAGCGTAAACGTTTGTGGACCCACAATATGTTCTTGTCTATGTTTTTCCCCGTTTCGGATTGCTTGAAGATGACTTAATATTTTGTTGGGTTTTTCCGATTCTGAATGCGATCGATAACATATGTACCTATGTACACACACGATTTTTTAACAGGGGTTACTTATTATTTAACCTTTACGTATAAGTGCGAGTGCGTGTGTATTCTATTCTATACCTACTGCTACAATTACAATATCTAAATACATCTCTACCTACTCCTCTCTAACTATACAAATGGTTCCGCCTCGGTCTGTTTCTCCGCTTAGGTACTTCTTCTAAACGACGTCACGGATTTCTATACAGTTTTCACTGATAGAAAGAACGATAATCGAAAAAGGTTTGTGTGATCTGATCACCCGCGTTTGTCAGATTCCCGTGGGAATACGGGGCTAAAATATAGGTACATGTTACTCGCTGATAATGTAGCTTTTCATTGGTGAAAAAATGTATAAGATCGGACCAGCAGTTTTGGAGATTATTCAGTGCAAAAAAAAAAACAAAAAAATCGTTCCTCTGTATAAATATTGGAATAGATTTGCAGCCGTGAGAAGCCGGGGCGGGTGGTTAGTCATTTCCAAATGGCTTCTGCCCGCTACTTCGTCTGCATTAAAGAAACATGCTTATCCTATAGCACTTGGATAGAGTAAGTAGCGTTCTAATCGTAAAAAATGTTAAAAAACATTTTTCCCCTTCATGATCAGTTAAGACAGCTCATAATATGGCAACCAGGGAACATATTATGTTCCCTGGTTGCCAGCAACGTTGCCCGTGCAACAAAACGTCGCCTTAGTCATAGCATAATTTATAAAATAAGCATAAGCATAGCATAATCAGCCTTTTAAAGTTACCACTGCTGGGACACAGGCCTCCTCCTCCTCTCTAGGAGAGGGAATGGGCCGTAATCCAGCACGCGGGCACAGTATTACAATATTCCCTACAGTACGGCGACGAATGTACTTGCGCAGAGCAACGGAGGGGAACTCGCGGGGTGTCGGGCGGCGCGGGCCGCGTACCGCAAACACGCTTAGTTTGCGGTACCGAGCGCGAAGGGCAGACGCGGGCGTGTTTTTTGTGTAATAATTTTATTATACTTACATTCTATAATGGTGCGCAAAAACTGTTCTGTTAGGTTTTTTCATTTGTGTACCATACATAGACTTATGGAATATTACAGACGCACCGCCGCCGCCGCTAAGACAAAACTGACTTGTGCACACAATTTTGGCTACTTTTCCTTATAATTTTATGTCTGATAATTATATTTGCAAAGGTAGGTATATGTTTGTTTATTGAATTTATAGGTACCTACTTACTTTCCAGGCACGAGTTATGGATAGAAGCTTGTCAAAGACGGAAATTGAAAAGTAAAACAGTTGTACAATAAGGTAGTTGACTAAAAAAAATCTGATAACTCTGTCGGATAGATTTCCATAAAATATTGGACACGTAATTTTTTCTTTTTTCATATACATAATAAGAAAAAACGAAGACTATACAGTGCGTTGAAAACTCGTGTGACGTCACTACTCGCTACAATTTTTACCTAGCCGTGACGTAACAAGCCCCCACTCCTGATCTTTGATGCTTTTTATCTTCGTCAGTTTTTATAGATTTAATAAAGGAAAAAATACGTGAACAATATTTTTCTATAATCTTACTGACGGACTAAACATAATCACATATTTTTTACTCAGGAAACATCCTTATTACCTATATAACATGTAGGTACGTATGTGGTTTACACTTTTAATAAATAATTATATTAGATTTAATAATCACAGTTATTTTGAATGTAAATATGAATAAATGCTTATATCATAATAGTAATAATCACAATTGTTTTATTTCCCATTTGGTGACAACCCTTTCATACTTGCATGTGGCAGCGTAAGTACCTACACTGGCGGCGGCATCGCGCGACATCAAAGGCGTTTCCCTACTGTAATATTGTAATACTGTGACGCGGGCCCAGTGCGGGTTGGTGAATGTCACATGTCTTCGAATCTTTGGTTCTAGGACATGCCGGTTGCCTCACGATGTTTTCCTTCACCGTTTTGAGAGCAGTGGTGATGATATTAATTACACAAAGTAATACGCCTGGCTGAGTTTGAACCCGCGACCTACAATCCGTAAGTCGGGGCCGTTACCACTCGGCCACCACTGCTCCCTAATACTTACTCATTTATAAAATAGCAGCTGCATTATTCTAGCTTTAAATCATGTATCTTTTTTACCGGCTTCAAAACAGGAGAAGCTATTTAACTGCATATTTTTTAATTTATTTTTTAGCTATTTTACTGTATATTTTATGTTTGATACTTCAGAACTCTGTCATTTTTCAAGCGATATGGAAAATTTTGTTATTTGGTTCTAGTTAACAAGCTTATCTTTGCTCATGAAAAAACGTAGGCGCTTTACAGATAATATCATTTTCATAATAGTGTAGATGTAATTGTGTCGTAATGTGATTGTGTTGTTGTTTGCAGATAATTCACATATTTTTACAAAATATTATTTTTTTACAGTTTGTTAAAATTATACGTTTGAATGTAGAGAGGATAATTACCTTTTTATTTCGCTACAAAATGAAGTTTTCCAAAACGATATCAGCTCTTTTATGCTTAGACTGCATGTTCCAGATTGCTAATAGGTTGTTCTCGTTCACGAAATCATATTTAGATTTTGCTTGGTGGAAAATTTCGTTATTTGCTTTCTAGTGGTCATTGGGGGGGGGGCTATGTTTAGTGTTGTGACAGCCAGAATCAACAGTGGCGACCATCAAAAAAATGCCAGGCCAATGATGTTCGACGAATACCGCAGAAAAAATTCTGCTGATTTGGATCCCGCAACAAAATTAATTAGAAAATAAGGAGGAGTAAGAAAAATACAATTTCGATTGACACGAGTTTGGACATGTCACTATTTTGTTAAGTCGAGATGCTTGTTAAGTAATTAACCAGTATTTAAGAGGGTTTCAGGGCAGACTGCCATGGACCGGAGTTCTCAGTTGCAGGACAATATTCCTATAACCATCGACCAAAACACAACACGAAAGTTTTTGGGAAAGTAAGTACTTACGATTAAAATCTCGCCGATACAGTCGACGCTCATTGTCACAGCCTCACATAATTCACCCACACAGCAAGGAGACCAGCATTAAACAAGCGCCGATTTCAAAGCTCGCACCCTTTTATAATTTTTCTTGCATATCATATATCGAGAGCAATGTGTGCCTTATGTCGTCTGAATAAGGACTACAACGACTCTGGGTGTGTTGGCCACAAACTTCGTATAGTCCCGCGAGTTAGTACCAAACTGTGAATGAACACCTTTGTACTTGAAACACTTTAATTGTTCCTAGAAATATTACCTCTTGGAAACGCTTTATAAGTTACAAACAAAATAGCTAATGTTTCGGGTTAAATCTCGGTGACCGTCCGAGCTCGCAGGAATTGATGAGGTAACTAAACGAGCAAGAGATTGCAACGGTGTACATGGGCGGTGTCATCCTCCCACTAAAATCTTCATCAGTTTTGAGCGTTGGCAAGAGCAGCGACCACTATGTATACAGATTACGACTCAGTTCCTCAAGAAGTGAAAGTGTGATGTAATCAATATTTTTAGTTTGATGCTTATTTTAGTCAGGGTTATGTTTTTATCTCAGAGTTCCTAAGACGAGGTTAACTGACAAATATTCCATTCATAATTACCCCGGAATAAACTAAGTCACAGTAAATACAAAGTTTTGGTTTGTGCATGTGGCTGTAAAAGAGATGCATCCGTCATTAAACGCTCTGCGTCAAACACTATGAAGCCGTTAGTAGATATTTCACACACAGTACAAAATGTTTACCAAAAATGTATTACCATTACTTATCAATCGGTTATAGAGCTTGCATTCGTTGTGTATTTAAAACCAACAGCATAGTTAATTTTCATTTCATTTGGATGGTTGGAAAATGAAATTGCAACCAATTTTTTATGCTGACTGTAGTAACAGTTGAGCAAGCAATTGTGTGGGTGTTCCTGTCAAAGTTGGTGGCCTCAACTATTTATCTCTTTCTAACAGCAGTTATGTTTTCATTCTTGTAAAAGAGACAGAACGAGTTTCATAAAACGTTGTATTTAGCAATAAAATGTTAAAATTCGTTGGCTCAAAATGATGTACTTACCTCTCTTTCCAGCACAGCTATTTGTCATACGGAACAGAAAGACGTCGTAGTGTTTACAGAACTCATCTATAATTAAAACACAGTACAGCCACAGAATCAAGTTTTTGAAAATGTCGTCTCTGGTCGGTTTATTCCCCAAGTTTCAATCATTTCCGTAGCTGTAATGTTAGGCAATCCTCTCGCTTACCTATATATATATATAAGTACTAATCATCAATATGGCTGAACTGCATTGTATGTATTATACCTATTCAATACAAATAAAAAATGAAAAAAAAATGAAAAATGAAATGAAAAATGAAAGGACTCGTGGTTTAAATAATTTAAATCATTTTATTTGAGAACATACATATACTCTTGATACATATATTTTAATGTCATCCATTTTAGAAGTCACAACTTCCAATCACATTCATATTTTTGTTATTTACATTTATTATTACTAAAAATAATCTTAAGATACCTTGAATAGTGTACAACAATTGAAGTCATTGGCTAGAAAATAAAATACCAACCTTAATTAAACTCTAACAGTTTAAACGATATATTTGTATGATATAGGCACGTGGCAGGTCGCACGTCATTGGTTTTTTTTTTTGTTGATAGTACCAATCGCAGTTCAGCACACTAAGGCCGGTTACTGCTCAACCGGACAATCCTGTGGTGGCCTCAAATGAATTTAAGGCCCCCAGCCAGGGCTTAAAACTACTTAAAAAGCTAAATGACCGCTTCGCTAAGGGCATCCCCTGTGGGATACGGGCCTCTGCTTAACGGGCTCATTGAGGGAGGGGGGGGGGGGGGGCAGCAAGGGACAGACTGGGTCTGGTTATTATTATTTGCGGGTTTAACGCTAATGGCTCAGCGGCGTGGGCTGGCTCGTTAGGCAAAAGTCGGGGAGGGACGTCAATGGTAACAAATCCAGCAGAATTTAAACATTTGAACGCCCGCGCCAGAGCAAAACACATCGACGAACCTGCCACGCCAAACCACTAGTTCACCGTACTTTTTGTCACATATTTGTGACGTTGGTGTTCAAATAAAGAGAAAAAGGGATAACTCAAATACTAATAGTCAGATCGTAATCAAATATATAAATGGGACCACACGACAAGCTTTCGAATACAAAAAGAATCATCAAAATCAGAACACCTAGTAAAAGGTGACGTGACGTCGAGCCAACACACACAAAAAAATAAAAAATAAAAATACAGCCGACTTCAGAACTTCTTTTCTGGAAGTCGGTTAAAATCGAAAAATGACCTTGTATGCCAACGTCACAGATATGTGAGAAAACATACAGCGAATATGTGGCTTTGGGGGATTCACACAAAGGTTAAAAACTGTGGGATTACCTTTGTGTGTCGTACGTAACACACAAATTCAAACGGACAATACAAGTATGGCTTTCATTTGGACGATTCAACAGTATTAAAATTAATTGCGTTATTTACGTTATGTATTGTTTCTTGTATGGTGAACGCGTAAGTGACAAGCAAACATTCGAACGCCCTATCTTTACGTTTTAAATATATATGCGAGCAGACGATCTTTGAAACAAATGGAGCGATTAATTTACTTCTCATGATATTCCTTCGGGTAGTTAGCCAAAGGACAACATGGTACCACGGACTGACGTGCCCACTGCCATCTGAAACTGTTTATTTGTAATGTTCCCTTAGACAGCGACTAAGGGGCTTTAGACTAAGGGGCTTTATGGTAGTTTCCCTGTCTTGCAGTAACTGGGTGAACAATGGTGAAATAGGACACTTTACTGGCTCACCTAACTTATTAATAAAGTTCCCTTTATTGCTCAGAATGTCAAATATATTTTTTACATTATAAATCTGAAGAGTTTACTTGTTTGTTTGGTTGAACGCGCTAATCACAGGAAGTACTTCGAATTGAAAAACTGTTTTGTTGAATATCCTATTTATCGAGGAAGGCTATAAGTATAACATCACGCTAGGACCAATAGGAACGGAGCATCAATGAAACATGTTGCAAAAACGGTTTTTTTTTTACTCTCTCTTGTGAGACGGAGGCGAAGTTGTGCGGGTCAGCTAGTCTTGAATTGACTTATAGTAGATGCTTACTTGCTAAGTTAGACTAGATGATATAAAACTATGTCCTGTTGGAAAGCAACTATCTTATTATAATTTCTCTCTTTTACACAAAGTCTCATTATTACGGCATAGGTACCTATTTACTTAAAGGCAAAAATAAAAGTTCAGCATATTATTTAAAACCTTTTTTTCTCTAATATCTAATCTCAACATGCCCCACCGGATTCAGCTAAATACCATTATTTTACGTGAAGCGGCTGCCTACCAGACCTTCATAATCCATTAACAGGGGAACACGGTACTTCTTGGCAAGTCTGGTGTCAGATTTTCTGACTTCTGACAATCCGTAACATCTGCCAAATTTCTCCAAGTAACTCTAATCTCCAATTAATAGCCGAGACCAACGGTTAATCGTGCTTTCCGAGGCACGGAGTAGTCTCGTTATGTTAAGATGGTCACCCATCCACAGACCAACCTCGGCAAGCGTTGCTTAAAGTTAAAGATCGACCCGTGCGACTGTTATATTTTAGCCACGAGCTCCTCCGTATAATAAATATATAGGTATAAAAAAACTGCTCATGAAACATTCATTAAAAAATCTCTATGAATTTTAAAGTTAAAAAAACATACCGAAAGCGTAGAAACCTTGACTTTAGTATAAAACCTTGACAGCAAAACCGACCGATTAGCCATGCGCCATGGATCATGCGTTCAATAACTGTGACGACGTATCAAAGATTTGTATGGTCTAGATCTATACATTTTGACCTAGGTATGTCTCGCAGACATTCCTAATTCAGTTCTGTAGTTAGTTTAGTTAGAAGCAATGGGAAGAACCACAACCATCGACACTCATTTAGGTATACTTATTACTCCAGGAACGTACTCAATCGGTTGCGCAACCAGGTAGGCCGCTGCAAACATAGCTTGAACAGGCCCCAACACTAGACAAACACAACGATGGCGATGGACTTGTCCCGGGAAAGAATTCAACTGAGCAGCCAGATGGATATGCTCTTGACTCTAGTCTAGGTCGCAGGTGCCAGAGACAAAGTCGACGATGCAATGAGCTCACCCAGAAGAAGCCTGTTCACTCTAACTTTGAAGAGATTAGGGTTGAATGCGTTCGGAAACACAGACGCAGGCAGAGAGTTCCACTCTTTTGCTGTGCGCATTACAAAAGACGATTGAAAACGCTTAGTGCAAATTGATGGAATAGCAACAAGGTAGGGATGGTAACTTACAGTGCGTCTTAGATGTCCTATGGTAGAAGGGGGCCGGTGGGATGAGGTCGTGGAGTTCATGGGCAAGACTGACAAGCAGGCGGCCTTGCCCCAGCGAATTAATCAGAGAAGAACTTGGTAATCTAGGATTTTTATAGACCAGTCTGATACCCTAAGCGACGTGCTCCTGTCCAGTCCAGATCCTGACAGTTACCCATTTACTGGAGTTTTGTGAGAGTTAAAAGGAAGTGCCTCTAAAGAAGCACTTTTGGACCCAATGAGAACGCCCGACGGCGCTACGTGGCCACCTACTGGGGCCAAATTATCTGCAGATATGAACATTTTACAATGGACTTGAAAATAAGAAAACACAGATTCACTTTATACTTTTCAAAATAGTAGATACAAATAAAATAGCCTAATCATCAATCCATATATCTTCTTATATATAAAATTCGCGTGTCATGGTGTTTGTGGTTGAGGGAACTCCTCCGAAACGGCTCGACCGATTTTCGTGAATCTTAGCGTGCATATCGGCTAGGGTGGCGAATCGGAAAACATCTATTTTTCATCCCCCTAAATGTTTAGGGTGGTCCAACCCTACATTTTTTTAAATTTTGTGTGGCAAAACGACGTTTTGCCGGGTCAGCTAGTATTTTATAAAACTCTTGCGTTACTTATGACTGGAAGACAATGCACAGCCGAAACTACTGGTCGTAGAGAAAGACTTGTAGGTTCCTTGGAGAGTGTAGGTAAGGGAGCACTAAGAGGGTATTTCCTAAAATTTCTACGAGAACGGGAAAAGCTAGTACACAATACAACGCAATATTGAGTCCTTCTTCATAATAAGTACCAACTTTTTGATGATGTAAATAGTAACACTTGTACAAATACGAATTTTCCTCGCACCTGGCGGGGAATTCTGCGTGAAACACAAAATGCTGAGGCAAGCAATAACAGTTGCAGCATCATGTTTACTAATTGCGTCAGCTATCGAAATAAACAGATTGCAACAGACACCGTACACAGAATCTCAAGAAACTAATATTAGACAGTCAAACTACGTAGGCTTGCAAATGCAACTGGGTACCAGTATTTTAAATATAAGAAACTTTGTATGTATGGATGTTTGTTATAGATACTTTCACGCAAAAACTACTGAACGGATCTTGATGATGTTTAGCTTGGGATAGATGACTTTTTATCCCGGCAGTGTATTCCTTGGCATAATTATCGACATTCACGCGGGCGGCAACTAGTTTTAAATATATCTGAGCTCCGCAATACGACAGGTAGGTCCCCCTTAGCAATACCTACTGGTGTCCAAATGTATATCTTCCAAGTACCCTCAACGACCGAAAAAGATCTACAAATGACCGGGACCAACATCTTAAGCTTTCCGAGACACGGAGGGGCCTCGGAATATTAAGATTGGTCACCCATCCACTGACGGTCACCGACCAGACTCGAGCGTCTAAGAGTAGCTGTTATTACTTAGCTACGAGTAATTATAATGTTAGGCAAATGGAAAACATTATTGCGTCACATTTGCATTTGATTAGATGAGTATTTTTCAATCAATAGGGCCACGGCCATTGCCCGCCCTTTAACGATTTCACGTGGAAGTACGCAATATCAAAGATACAATCATCAAAACGACAATGATCAAATCAACTGTTTACGCAATAGTGAATCTTACTGTTCCAGATTTAAAAGCTAGTGTAGCAGCACCAGTAATTCAATGGTGATTCCCCAACAGTAGACAAAATTGTAGAGATATCATAGATTTGTGAGTTGGAATCAGCTCTATGGTTCGTGGATACCCGTTTAAGGGGATGATTATACTTACAGACACGTGTAACAATAACATAATTATTATAATGCAGAAACAATATTAAGTTATTAACATTTAAATATTGAAAATGCATGTCATTGTATTTAATTCTATAAAATGTGTTTTTGGTCTTAATAGAAATTCAGTGATATTTATGTTGTATTTATTTTAGTCTGTAGCCGACACGCAAGTTCAAAACTTTTTTTTCATTGTAAGATAATCTAAGCAGTAAAATTATTTACTTGTGATTGAGTATGAACGAAGCCTTAAGTGATCTTGGCATAGATTATGCCCAACATGTTGGTAGACCAGTGCCAACAATGTCAACATGTTGGTAGGCCCTTTGATCATCGAGTAATGGTTGTTTACGGAGCCCGTGTTTACACATGGCCACACACATGGCTAACCAATGTATACCAAATATTTGATACATCGCTGGGGAGTGGTTCAAAGTTGAAAGTCTTGGTATTACTTCTGTATATACCTACACATATGTGAAGCAATATGTCTCATACTATTTAGGCTATATGCCCAAAATGCTCATTAATATTGCTCAAGTCTCTAAAGCTTTCGTGTTGTCAATAGATTGTTAGATGTGGTGTTAATAGTTTTAACAAACACTTCGTTTTGAGTGCAAGGTGTTTTTTATGTCAAACAATTGAATGAAATTGTAAAAAACATTAAAGGAAGGACACTAATGTTTTCAATGTGAGACCGTGGACGACATTCAGAGGTGAGTTGAACATAGACCTAAATACATATTTGATCAGCTTTTAACCTGAAATGTTCTCAGGACGTGGGCTTGTTACCGTGTAATAAGAGAACTTGTATTTTAAGCAAAAGCCTAGTAAGTACTGAGAATATAAACTCATTAGGTAAAAGGATTTAATACTGCTGTCTGTCAGTTAGGTAGGATAGGTACCTTTATCTGTACTAAGTAATATTATCTATAATGCTGAAAGATTTTTTTTTCAGCATTTTCTGTACATTTTAACCATTTCCTCATTAATATAAAAGCTACAGCATCACCGAGTAACATAGGCAATTTTTTATCCCCGTATTCCCACGGGAACGGGAACTACGCGGGTGGAACCAGGAAGCACTGCTGGTCTTAGTATAACAATAGCTTGTTGCTACCCTTACCCTACCCTTCCCTACGAATTTTATCATTTTTTGCCACGGGAACGGGAACAACGTGGGTGAAACCGCGGGGCGCTGCTAGTTTATGTATAAAACTCTTTCAACAATTTCTTTCCCCAAAATAATCTCATCCGAGCTACCATTTTGGAAATATAAATCGTTTTATATATATAAAAAAAGTAAAAGGCTCATAACTCGGAAACAGTGCGTCGTAGGGCCATGCTTCTCAGAATCTAAATGGTTGCTTCAGACAAGGTCACCCCATACTACAAAAAAATCGGAAATTTTCCGAAAAAAAAAAACAGTCCTTGCTCCATGGCGCCCCTAAGGCTACACTGCAACCGGGACTTCCCGAAATTTCTACGAGAACGGGAAAAGCTATATAGTAGGTACACAATACAACACAATATTGAGTCCTTCTTTATACCTACTAGGTACCAACTTCTTGGTGATGTAAATAAGTAACACGTGTATGTTCATTGTTCTTCCCTAGCACATATTCTCATATGAACATCGTGCGTGCGTCAAATACGTATTCATGCAATATTTGTTTATCATTGAATCACAGGCTTGAGTCATGTTGTGTGACCATTACCGGATTCTACTTTCCTTCTAGTTCATTATACTAGTGACGAATAGATCAATGAGCTCATACAAACATACAACGTTTTGGGAATACTCGCAATACTCCCATAGTGCGTACAGATAAGGAGTGGGATTCCCTGATAGCTGTCCTGGGGGTCTTTAAGTCAACAGTGAATAGGTTACTTCTAGACAAGCGTGCTCCATCGTCGCATGGATTGATTCGAGCATAGGTATTAATGAGAAAGTTAAAAATTGAAATGCTTCAGCATCCTTCCTACTTCATATTATGCTCATAGCAATAAAGTTGCACAAAGCTCAGTTTATAAAATCCTGTAATTAATGAGTACTTGAGACTTACTGCTGCGGCTGCCTCAAGCGACATAGGTACATATAGTTGTATACATACAGTATGTTAACTAACAGAGGGCGTTCCCGCTAACCCGCAATAGTATAGCATTCATATACAGTGTGAAATTTTAATGGTTGTTTTCCCGAAGCGAAATGAGTTTGTATCGGTAATACAATCGATTTATATATATAAAAAATATTAGACTCCATAAATGGCAGATTAACAATTGTGATAAACAAAACTCGAAAGCGACTTGAACCAACAGTAGTGCATCGCGCGGTATGTGCGTCTCATGTAGGTATCTACCTACTTTATGTCTAGTGCACTACTATTGATTCTCGCTCTTTCGAGTTTATGAACACTTTTTTAATGATTTGAAAAAAAAAAACATTTATTTTTTTAGTTTAACTTTGTGTTTCGATAGTAGGTACTACTGATGGGTAATCGTCCTGCCGCGGGAAAACAACCATTAAGATTTCACACTGTATGATAAAAAAATATTACCATTCAAAAACAAAATGTTCTTATTTTTTTAATATAAAATTTTTAAATTGATACGTTAAAGAAACACTCTGTACACGCGTACTTGCCGGTTTGGGCATTGCTACGAGTAGGTACTATTCCGCGCTATTATTTTGATTTTAAACAGGATGTTTCGAATTTATTGACAATTTTTTTTAATTCGGATTATTTTATGCTTATTTTTCTATTCTGATATTTTTATTTTAATCTTCTAATGATATAGATTAACGAATTTAAGGGAACGCTCTCTGTTATTTAACATACTGTATACACATGTAGTTGTACAATATCCTACCTAGGTACCTCAAGTACCTTATTGGTATACTATATTTTCGAGCCGTTTGGGGTTGATACCCTCGGGCCGTGGGGCCCTTGTGCTCACAGACTTTTCAAATAAATATAGAAACGGCTGGTTGACACTTCCCGTGACCCCAGAGCTGGCTTTTACTTTGACCAGAGGTTAAGCATTGCCATTCAACGTGGTAATGCCGCCAGTCTCTTGGGCACATTACAAGCTGATAGCGTAGAGGTAGAAGTTATTAGAGTTTGTTGTTTTTATATTTGTTAATTTTAGATGTGTGGATTTCTTAGTAAGAATTATTGGTGAGTTTTTCTGTCCAGAAACCTTAGTAACAATCCAAGAGTTTGAACACATATATAAAATCACGCTTGATTAACCCAAGGAGTTTGGTAGAAAACTGGCTTATAGGTATAGCTATAAGCCAATTTATGTTCCATGCAACTGTTGCTGTCAACCATCTAATTCAGCCTGGATTTGAGCCCGGTTAATGGGCTGAAACTGAAAAATTCTAAATGGTAAAATCCATTAATCCCAGCAATAGAGCAACCTCAACACCTGAAAGTTATTAGTTTGCAATCATTATCTGCCAGCCTCTTACCAACTATATTGGGATCAGGTCCCAGGAATGTTTCCTCACCTTCCGCTTGACGCAGGTGCTCACCGGACACGGCTGTTTCGGGAGGTACCTGTGTCGGATCCAGCGGGAGGACTCGTCCGGGTGTCAACACTGTGCGGATCGTCCGGAGGACACGGTGGAGCATACGGTGGAGGTCTGCCCTGCTTGGGCGGAGCACTGCCGTGTCCTCGTCGAGGCGATCGGCGGCGGCGACCTCTCGCGTCCGGCCCTGGTTCAAGCCATGGTTCGGAGCGAGGAGGCATGGGAAGCGGTCGCCTCCTTCTGTGAAGCAGTAATGCTAGCGAAGGAGGAGGCGGAACGCGTGCGTGAGAGGGAAACCTCACGCCCCAGCCGCCGCAACAGAAGAAGACGCCCCGGGCGTCGGGAAACGCGGGGCGATTCCCGGCCACCGTAGGCGCGAGCCAGCGGATGGCGAGCTATGGGTGGCTCGCCGTCCGATAGCAACCAGGCCCGAGTCGACGGCGCGTCGTGTTCCACGCGCGCCTCACAGAGCCGTCAGCAACGTAGACGGGGCCCCATAGGGTCAGTGCCTGCTAGGGTTGCGGAATTTGTTCGAAAGGGTCACCGCGGCCCTGGGACGCAAAGGGCACTAGAAGGATCACGGGTGGGTTTTAGTCAGTAAGAGTCTGACACTCCCTTCCGCTCCGCCCAGGGCGGGAGAAGTCATTTGATGATTTCCCATCCAGAAAAAAAAAGGTCCCAGGAATGTTAAAACGGTCACCCATCCACATACCGAACTCGGCAAACTTTGCTTAACCTTGAAAAGCGACCCGTGCACCTGTCATTATTTAGCCAAAAGCTAATTGATTCGTTTACAATTACCCTGAATGACATCTCGTCTGAGGAGTCAATCATGATGAACTGTTAGTATTTTTTCATGAAATAAATCACCTACAAACTAAACATTTTAACTGTACAGGATGGCTAGCGATGTTATACTGTTTTTTGTATTTTCATACGAATAACATAAGGCACATGCAATTGATAGCAATATGAATTCTTTAATAATACAGTTCTTAAATCTAATAATGTTTTATGAGTAATTATACAGAAACCTTACTATATACAGGGTGTCCGGTAGTTAATGGATAACCTTGAAATATCTTATAGGGCTGTTCAGAAAAAAATATGAAACAAAATATATCATAAGTTTTAAAAGAAATGTATTTTTTTTACCTTATTTTACTTTTATGAAAACCACAGTCAGAAATGAATGGATTCCATCGGTTTTTCTTATTTTATTATTATACACTATCTATGAAATAAAAACTGGTACCTACTGAACACCACCACTGATGTGAACCTACTATAGTTAATTGCGTTTTAATTTTATTCTATTATTACTTTCTGTGTGAAATCCTATTAATGTTTAATTATAATGTAATTTTAAATCTAAATGCCATTCCAAACCAACCAAAACCATTGCCATTCAAAACCATTGTATGCCCAAAGGGCGGGACATAGCTGTTCAATTTAGTTATTTAAGACCTGTATTATGTACTTACCTATGATCCACAATAAAGATATTGATTGATTGAAAAAGAAATAAAAACTGTTGTCACTGAAATATCTACCTTATCTGGTATTATTTAGAGCTTACATTTGCATCTTGGGTGTGTTGTAGGTACAGTCTGCGAAAAAACTTCACAGAACTTCATAATTCTTTTCAATATTCGTTAGTGTGTAAGGTTTTCATTTGTGAGTAACAGGTAATATTAAATTGGCAAATTTACATTTACAAATTTCTTTTGAAACAATGTACATACATATAGTGACAACGAATTTTTGTTGCTGACGATACCCAAACCCACATAAAAGTTATAAAATGGAAGTTGCACTTATAACAACAAAGGGTATAGCTTCGCATTTATAGTAAACAATAGTTGCACTACATTGTACAAAGTTAGCCAGCTACACATGTTGGTGTTACTGTAACATGATGCCGTGTGTGCCCGCTCAACTACTACTATGACGACCCTGTTCCGAGATATTTACAGTAAAAATAAAAACACGATGCTGCTACAATGTTGCGCAACTTAAGGATGATTTAAACTTAATGTGATGTCTGTGAAGTTGCAGCGATTGACGGAGTGTTCCAAGCTGCCATTAGCGTTGATTCTGCGTTTGTTCTAAATGGCTGATTATGGGGCTTTATATGGCAAAATATATACATAACGTTAGTGTTCTTAAACTGTAATGAATAAAATACAAAAAACATATGGTTCTTAGTTGCCTGAAATAAACAAATAACTTTCTTCTGCTGCTGGTTTTGCACGCTTGAAAGTCAGCAAATCATCCCACCAAAATTATACATCAAGCCATGGAACAGATATCAAAACCAACAAACATTGTTTCTATAATTTTAGTAGGAAAACGGATATAACTGTGATGTTCAGTATAATACAAGGACTTTATGTACGAACCATACATAGGTGGTAGCACAGAAATGTCAATGTCATTTATAACGTACAAGTTTCAAAATCGCAACACTAGATGGCACAGTTAACGCCGTGCTTTTTTACTTTCTAGCTCAGTAACTAGTATCCGAGGTGCGGCATCACGTATAGTCCCTGTACAGCAGTATGGCGTCCTCGTCCGTGCCCGCGGCGCGGCGCGCGCGGTGCAGGCGCGCGGGCGCGGCGGCGCACAGGCGCGCGCGCAGCGCCGGGTCGCGGTACAGCAGCTTGTCGCGGCTGTAGCCCACCACCACGACGTAGTGCCCCGTGTAGCTGCCGCCGAAGCAGCGCCTGGGGCAACCGACTTGTCAGGCCTCGTGTTCCATCATCATCTGGACATTAGCCCCCTCGCAGCGTCTCCCATCCAACGGATTCCTGCAGTCTTTACCACTTCATTGCTCCCAGACCAACCTTATGGGCCCACAGACTACATGTTCTGAGAATCTCTTGTTTGATTGTACAAATTGTTCGATAGTAACTAATTATTTTCGTAATAGGTAACAAAATACGATCATGGAAAGCTTTCCATAACATAGTTGGTTGATAGGAACAAGTCATGATTTATTTATTATTGTGTGGATAGTTTTTTTCGTTTATTTATTGTACACCTACCACAGTTTAGTCTTTTTAACCCAAAGGCCCATGTCCCATGACCACTATTGTTTATACAGTTTAATTAAATAAATAATGTTTGCCAGTTGATAAAAAAAAAACTTATACAAGACTTAGTATTTTCTAGAAAATAGAGCTTGTTTGCACCTTGTAGTCTTAATAATACCTAATGAGATTTGCGTTCGAACATAATGTCGCATGATGGCAAGCGATGATTTGGCAGACAATGGGCTAGTCTAGAACTATCTTGGTATAATATTAAGAAGTTACCTGAACTCAGCCTTCAGCTTGTTATGCTTGCAGAGATCGCAAACCAGCAGGGTAGCATCCACAAGCACAATGACAGGGCCGGACGTGGCCAGGTGCTGCAGCAGCTCTGCGTGCGTCAGCGAGTGCTTCTGAACATTGATGCTGCAAGCTGCGGCCTCCGCGAAACGACGCTTCACGCGCTCGCGGTCCTAGGAGGTAACCAGTACAGATTATTAATGAGGGGATCTGATGTAACGTTGGTTGTTGATCCCTGAATCTGAGGTGTTTACCTAACTTCTTTCTTCTATGGCAGAAGGAGAGTTCGAGATGATGCAGTTAATGGGATCAAATCTGTGACTGAACTAAAATGAATGCCATCTGCTGCATATGCTGCTTGAAAAGTGACTTGTACACAACTTTTTGGTTGTTTTTTTTGCAGTTTTTACCTCAATTATTTTAATTTGGAATGGGTTACAGTAGAATACTATAGTATTAGATATGCTCTTTACAAATTTCCCATAAATACCACTCACATCCCAAGAATTTGTTTGAGCACACAGGATTCTAAAATTCAATATGTATGTATAGTGAGTCGAATAGTCAATTCTGTTGAATTTTAGCTGTCTTTATGAAACCCTTTGAATGTGTTTTTTCAAAAGTTTTATAATTAGTTGAAATTTATCCTTCTTACTGTTGACAGATTGATCTTATATTTGGTATACATCTTTGGTTCTAGTGACTATACTAACTAATACTGTACATACCATATGAATGATCCGGTCATAGTATCCATGTCGCCTGTAGTCTTCATTCACACCAAGTAATGTTGTGTACATGCAGTGTCTGATACCGAACCTATACAAATTAAATGAAATACATGTGAAGACATCACAGGCATTAAAAAACATTGATTCTATGGATGAAAGGGCTCTTAACCCCATATTACTGTGGGTGTTTGTTGAGCGAGGTTAGTCCCCCCAACAATGAAACCACGTCTTCTTATTTTGATGTTCTGATCTCAATTTATTTATTTCAACTTACTTTTGAAATCTTTGCATATTTAACAGCAGTTATGTCAATGTGGATTCTATCAAGCTCTATGAATATTCAATATCCAAGTCAAGAGAACGGAAATAGTTATCCAGAAAATTAGAGCTAAGATATAAATTTTATTGCTTAATTTAGATACCTCTTCAACAAATAGCACAAATCAATAGTCCATGTGGATTGCCCAAACCCTTCATCCTGGCAGATCTGTTCGAAGTTGTCGAGCATCTCCTCTCGCTGCTGTGGTGGCAGCAGCATCAGCACACAGGACACCCCGCAGTCCCAGTTGTAGCGCTGCTGGTAGTGATCTAGATGGTGTTCTACATATCCTGGAAAGATGTAAAGTAATTTGTTAAGTTTTAATGTGCTTGAATAAAATACTGGGGTACTCTTTGTACGTCGTCGAAGCCCCGATCCACCTCACGATTGGTTTCTTAAATTGTCGAATTAAGAAGCCAGCCGTGGGTGATGTAGCGAAAACAGGGTCCATACCGCGTTCTCGGCGCCGGTTTTTATAAAATTTTTGTTAGCTAAAGCTTAAAAAGCAAGTGTGACGTAATATATTGATTGCGAGAGTGTCTTATAAGAGTCGAAAGGCTTTCCCATTACTTGATCATGGTACAGATACTAACAATTCCTGATAAGAAAAACACTTACTTTCGTTTGGATCTAACATTTTGGTTACAGCTAAATTGGCCAGTGTATCGCATTAGGGGAGTCTAGTGTTCCTAAACACTGATAAAACGTAGGTCTAACTGATATAATTATATTCTCACGTTTGTTTATCAGTGTTTTCCTCGTTTCGAAGAAATTGACTCACTTTTAAAAGTTTGTTGTGACTTTTGAATTGTTTGACAGAGAGATAATGACAATTATTACGTTCCGTTCTTCAATTATCCTTAAAACCTTATATTATCTTAAGATTCTTCTTCCTTACATGAATATATAAGAAAAAAGAACTTACAGCTTTATTCATGAATTCATGATAGGTACCAATAACATGGTATGATTGATAACAATGATAAGAGTTTCAGTTGGTGCAAAAGGATTCATAGTCCGTCTGAAAAACTAACCTTCATAAATTTTGACACTGACAGTAGTGACAGTCAGCTGTGATTTGGTTAAATTTTCGTTCTGTTATCTGGTTTTTACAGAAATTTGCGATGTCGACCATGTCGCTGAGGACAGGGTTATTAGTATTATCAAACATAAGATGTGCGCTCCCACAAGGATTACGGCTTCGTGCCATAAGTACGCAAACAGCTTCCAAGGAGACAACCGAATCAATGAAACCCGGACAGACACACTTTGGATTTCAAGTTGTTGAAGAAGGCGAAAAAACCAAAAAAGGTAATGTTTCATAAGATATTATAAATAAACTACTGTGTAATTTTGTGTCAAAGTAACGAGTCTTCTATTTTAAGTTATATTTACGATTATTTCATTCATGTTTTTGTAATAATGAATAACATTACCCAAAAATTATTCAGTTTTCTTTAATTTGCCCACAGATCTTTAGCCTTAAATATTTTCTAGCGAATTATCAGTAGGCCTTAGTTTTGTTATTTAACTTATTGAACAATAATGTCTTATTTTCTTAACAAGACAATCTATATTTTTTTCTGTATAAGATTAGAGGGTCGTAAAACCAAAAGCTGCCATTAATGACAGTTTTTATAAACGTGACTTCATATCTTCTAGTGTTCATTAAACCAATGTCATCAATAAAAGTTATTATAAATCTTGCAGTTCACGAAGTATTCGAGACTGTAGCAGAGAAGTACGACTTGATGAATGATGTGATGTCTATGGGCATTCATAGAGTGTGGAAGGACATCTTCATACAAAGACTGGCACCCAGACAGGAGACAAAATTATTGGATATGGCAGGCGGCACTGGTGAGTGGTTTCTATAAAATGTAGAATAGTATAAATTGTCGCTGCGCTTTCCATAATCGCTATGTGTTTTAGTACACTTATATTTTAGCTATGTGAATTATAAATCTTAGCGTGTTTATATGGATCTTTCGATGTATGAACGTCACATAACTACATTTGTAACTCTTTAAATATTGCATTTATCATATAGCTGTATCATAATACTATATGTGCGTATTGGAAAAACGACTAAAATTGCATACAAAACCAAAAATAACTAAATAACACATAGCGACTTTTGCATGCGCAACAACGAAATAAGTAATTTTGTTATTAATCTGACTATGTATTATATAATAATTATAGATTATTGATCTATGTTTCCCATATCATCTTCCATGACTAACAGACAAGATGTCATTGGCATCTTCTGTGACCCACCTTTGGCGCTTCATTGTGTAAATCTTGAAACACCACTGTGCCGTTACGTCGGGTGCCTCCCACCAACAAATCAATATCACACAAGAACCGGGGGTTCGTAACTATTCGACATGGACGAAGTCGCGGGCAGAAGCTAGTTTGAAATAAATGCTCTGAGTTTCAGTTTTTACATTTCACGAATGAAGTATTTCGTTAACATTTCAGGTGACATCGCATTCAGATACATAAAGTACCTGCAGAGTCTGGATCCCTCACACACGACCAACAGCAGCGTCACCGTCTGCGACATCAACCAAGCCATGCTGGACGTCGGCAAGCAGAGGGCACTCAAGTAAGTACTCTTCTTATAGTTGATGTGTAAGCATCTCCTTGCACTCTATAACTCAAGTAAGCATAGACAGCGGGGTGGAAGTGGGGTGCACTGACCATGAGGATTTCACCATCAAGGTTGAGCACTGCCTCGACCATAATGTGGTGTAACGTTGTATCGTTTGTGGGTGGTGACAGACTAGAGATGCACAGGATAGAGAGGTATGGAAGGAGAAACAGTAGGCCTTTGCTTGCTCATCAGTGGGTTATTAGCAGCGATCGGAGTAGGTAGAGCTATTTGGGGCCAATGACCCCAAATTTGTCAGTGCAAAATTGCTGTAGGAAATTATAATCAAATAAAGATTGATTACAATCTTACTTATTAATGTGGACACGACACAGGGATTTTGAATTTATCGAGAGCATTTATAATGAAAATGGACTTATTCAAGGAAAAGTTTATTTTTGTATTAAAGTAGCTAAGTAAGTTTTTGAATTTCGAAAGGTTTTAAGTGGACATACTTTGGAACTCAAAAAAAAAAAAAGATTTTGATTTGATTATACCTTACTTTATCTATGTGAAAAATCTACCTTAGTTACGTACCACCGCAAGGCAGTCTGTTGAGGTACCTATGCTAAGGAATTATAATAATATTATTATTTTCATGCGGTCAAATCTAGTTTTATTTAAGTTCGGATATTACCTGTGACATATGCATACATTTACACAAGTACTACTAAAAATCATTACCAAACCACCCTTTTATCTTTCTACTAGCGATCCGCCCGGCTTGGCACAGGTGCAATGCTAAAAAGTAAAAGATAAAAAAATGGTTACTGTGGGTTATCCCTAAAGCGCTTATTACACTATCCAATTTTTAGGAAATCTAAATTGGATAAAATTTAGGAATTTGAACAAAATCGGCCTCAACTTCAATTACACAATTCTGTTTCATAAATTGGCTTCCTGAAAATTGGATAGTGTAATAAGCGCTTAAGAGATAGACATATACCTACCATCGCAGACTTTTCGTAGACCTTTTAAGGTATACATTGTACATTATTTTGATCTACCTATCTCATAGGTTCAGCTAGCGTTTGCAATTTAAGCACAAAAAATGTGTTAACTTACATTACATTAGAAATCTCAAAAAATCAGTGTTTCTCTACTATATTATGCATGTATTATACATGTCATATAAACCTTCCTCTTACTGCCTTCTAATAACTCCATTAAAAAAACCGCAACAAAATCCATTGCGTGGTTTTAAAGATCTAATCTAAGCGGACAGACAGACAGCGGGAAGCGACTTTGTTTTATACTGTAACACCAAGGTACTCTGGCGTATGGTTTTACTTATAATTATTATAATGAATAAAACACGGGACTGGGTTATAGTTACGTAGTAACTATTTAGTACCCAAGTAACAAAATTTGGTACTATAAAAGTCCTGAGAACGTTTTAGAACGTGCTATTTAGTGATCAAGATTAGTACTTTAATGATGTTGTGAACGTTACAAAAGCCCAAATAGGCCCGAGTTTTATCACTGATTTATTCTGTAATCATTACGTAAGTATAGGCTCTCACGGTGATAGATCAGCTCTATAGTTGAAATGTAAAAGTGTAGAGAAACGCTTTTTAGTACTAAAATAGTGCTGTCTGCAAAGTTTATGTCACAAATTTGCACTATGAAAGTAACCAAAACATGTTTATAGTACTTTTTTGCACCGTAAACGATTCCTATGATCTTTTTTATCATACTTCTTATTCGTGTTGTGGTCGTGAGTGTTCCCGAAGAAAAAAAATATAATTATGCTTTGTCATTTGCATCATGTTATATAAAGGAACAAAACTTTCATGAGCCGTAACTATAAGCTGCCATAACTTCACTTGCGAAAATAATTGTATCGATAAAATCATTATGCTGATTTGGAATTTGACAATGCGGCCTCATAATTTTCATGTTTTAATAAAAATTTAATTAATAAAATAATGACTAGTCCCGACTATGGCTGCTATAGTACACATTGGCTCCAGCCGTGCTGCTAATGTGCTATCATGGCAGAAAACAGCAGCCATATTTTCATCTAAAACGAATTAGGGTTCGTTGTCCAAATATAAAATACTGTAGTCAAAATAAATTTCTACTGTCACTTGTTATCTTCCTTGATTGTTCATAAATGTTGTTGTTGATAAGTTTAGTTTTAAATCGTGGAAACTTTAAACAGTGTTTAAAATAAAATGCTTTGTATGGAGTTGCATTAAATCCACTCTGGAGCATAATTTGGGATTATAGCAAGTAGTAATCCAAAGACCTACGAGTAGAGTCGCGTACCTACCGCTATGATAAATAAGGTATATTGCTCTCTATCTCTCTTCCCTGCGTGGCGGTTGCAAGCGCGAGACCGTTGGAAGTTAAAAATTGCACACATTGGGAATGCGCATGTTTATTATTTACACGAACTTTTTACTGCTTGATGAGGTATATAATAAGTGACGCACCATCTTCTTATGTCACTGCGTAATTGTTCGTCTTTTATGCTCTCCTGATCTGAACATTCCGATTTTGAGGAACTTTGAACTCTCAGGAGGTATCTCACTCTTATATCCTTCCTTCTTATTACTGGCTTGAGAAAAAGGGACATTATTACTACAGCCTGATTGTGATACAAAACAAATATTTTGTGCAGAACCATGTGATTTATTTTCTGAACCCACTTGTCCAGTATTTATATGGATATAGTGTTGGGCATGAGCCTGTTGTATTGATGCTATTGCTTGTATATATCGATTCTTTACCTTTTTACCTACGCAGACATCTTTAATCCATGAATCAACCTTTAACTACTTATCGACACCATTTATGAAATACTAGTGATATAATTGTTACTGAAAAGCTAGTATAGATCTAATTAGTCCATTAATTATTAATTTTAGTACTTTTATGTCACGCTTTAGTCTGGTAGCAGTAACATAAACTCACTTGCAGAGTTATGTAGAATTTACATTATTTAGCAGCTGCACCAGCAGTCGCTATGGTACTATTTAGTACTATAGAAGAGTTTTCATAACTTTTATAGAACTAGCCCCATAGCGATGTTGAGGGAGCTTTTAAGAAGCTAAAAGGTTAACTAATGGTTGTGTAAGGTACTTTTACAGTGCAGATTGATCCTGTAATAGTGTTTTAGATACTGCTACAATACTAGTACTTACTGTAAAAGTTATTTTGACGCGTTATTAGTGCAAAATAGATACATAAAAGTGCCATTAAGGTCCTCTATAGTACTAAATAGTACCATAATCGCTTTTCTCATATCTATTACAGTGCAACACCTTAAAGATTCTTTTGTATGGTCCTGGAAGCGTTCTAAGAGCTAAATTATAGAACTTAAATATTCTTTAATCTTATAGAACTAAAACGTTCTGTTAAACATCTTTATAGTACTAGCAGTTACAATGGTTACCACTATAGGCCTACTATATCACTCTTTGGTGATAAAACGCCTTGGTTATAGAGGCTATTGTTACTTGGGTAATCTGTGGTTATAGTTAGTACTTATTTAGGGCATCCGCCTTCAAAGAATCATGTTACATGACTTCCATAAAAACTAAACATATTTTCCTTATTCCTATTTCAAAAGTATTCTTTATTCTGACACTTCCAAAGTTCTGTCGACAAACTTGTCTGCCAGTAACTCGCAGCCAAGGAGGGTACATCGTCACAATACTATGTAGTGATCTGGGGCCGTATTATGACCTCTTAAAACCATCATGTTTTCGGTGTGAAAAAGAGACGGAGCTATACAGGACGAATAGCACTATCCTTTTCTCACACAGAAAACATGATGGTTTTAAGATGTCATAATATGGCCCCTGGTAGTGATTGATATTGCTATACATACCTATTTTTAAAATGTATAACCGTCTTTTAAAGCGCCGCTTTATTCTTCAATGACAATAAAACCAAACAATTATGTCGTAAGCTATTTTTTTTTTAAACTTTTCCCCACGCTAGGATTTACTCCTGTATTATGGGTGCGTTCACAAACATGAAAACTCACATACACTAGACACCCAGACCCGGAATAATTATCTGTAGGCCATACAAACATTTTGTGCACGACGCACTGAACTAATTAACTATCAACAAATGGAACCTCTTTACATTCTACCTACTTTTCCTGTAACATATTGTTTTCCGATTTTCTATTGTTTTTATGAACGAGCTTGTACGCGAGTTTGCTGGTCCGCTGGCCAGCTGCCGGCAGTAGTGATTTTACGATCGAGCAGTAGGCTAGTCTTTTCTCTGCCGACAAGCGCTTTGTTTACTTTAGATTTAATTAAATGTTTTGGTGTACGTAAACAGTGTTTTTAATCTTGAATCCCGTTCGCTACTGTTAATGTGCGGCTCTATCAACCGACTCAGCTCCTTATAATTGCGAGCTCTCCTGACTGTCGAGAACACATTTGCTCCGTGCGGGGATCGAACCCGCGGCACGCAGTGCAGCACCCGAAAGCTCAACCAATGAGCCAACCGTGTCGTCAAAATTGGTACCGGTTACGGTTGTCATCTACCGATTGTCTTTATCAGTTGTAATGAGTCAGAAGGCAAGAAATCTTGTTACCTAGTTAATGGTTTCTGGAGGTCAAATCGGCAGTCGTTCCCTGTAAAATACTGGAACTTAGCTGTATCCACTTACGGCCGAACCCAATAACCGATCTATCACATACTGGAGATAGAAAAACAAATGAAACAACAGAAAAACTATATAATTTTTCTTGATTTTTCTGTTGTTTCATTTGTTTTTCTATCTCCAGTATGTGATAGATCGGTTATTGGATTTGGCCGTTAGTCGGAGTCAGAAAGAAATTGCCATTGCGTCTCTAGTAGCGGTCGCCGAGGCAACTGGAGACTGACGTGCTCACGTGACCCATGCACCATTCCAGACTGGGCTACACCCCCGAGGGCTGCGGCGTGGCGATCGACTGGGTGTGCGGCGACGCGGAGAAGCTGGCGCTGCCCGACGACAGCTTCGACGCCTACACCATCGCCTTCGGCATCCGGAACTGTACTCACATCGACCATGTACGTGCTCTGTGGTATCAGCTTTTAACAAACCTCGATGTCAGCGGTGAAGACCAGTCGCCATGTCTCATAGGAAGCTCTAGCCAGTGCGAACTTACGTAAAATAAAGTAAATTTTTAATGAGTTAGGTTTTGTACGTGAATGCTTCCATATTCAATAGATTCCTGGCTGAGGAACTCCTGTAATATTGACCGACCTATACTGCATTTGAAATAGTGCCATTTTTAACACAATACCTATCTTATGTAGGGCGCCGGACAATTCCAGAATCTTCCATCGTAAAGATCTAGAAGTTCGTTATACATATCGGTCGCGAACTCGCGACTAACTAGGGCTCGAGAATTCTAGAACGTTCTAGCAAAGAAAAGTCTCGAAGGCTCTTGACTTTACTAGTTCTGCTACTCGATACTAGATGGAGCTAGTGGTACCGAATGCCTTCGAAAATCTTCCTTGCTTAATTGTGGCGCGCAACAATATTATTCTGTCTTTCTTTTTTTTATATTCACTATAATCTAAGGCTCAGCATTAATTCAACCACGAAGATCCTCAAGGAAGGGTATTTGCTGCGCAGGTCCTCGAGGAAGCTTACCGAGTGCTGACACCTGGCGGCCGCTTCATGTGCCTCGAGTTCAGCCAACTGCCCAACAGTACGTTACAGTGGTGGGTACCTACTTACGCATAGACGGCTTTCACAACAATTATTGTATTCTTTAATGAGTGCATTATTTCCGTAGGCTACACTTATGTATGTCGCCATTTTGGCGATGTACTATTTCTAGTTCAACTTCAAATAATGTTTATTGGCTGCCATCACATGTGCTACGTTTGGAATGGTTCGAACGGAGTGTTATGTCCAGCAGTAGATATCTGAAATGAGCTGAAACATGCAGGAAACTATGGCGGTCAGAAACCAATGGAGGAAAGTAACCAAATACGGAATCACATGATTTCTCCGAAAACTAAACTTGTAACCGAAATACATGACTATCTTTTGTTTCATTTGCAAATTTTATTACCCACAGTGCCTTTATTTGTTACCTTTCACGTTTCAGTGAAAGGTTAGCCTCGCTTTTGAACAAGTTATTCATATTGTTGACCATAATGATTGAATTCTTATGCCAAACTTACATTTTTGGTACCTACCTTATTCGATACCTACTTGATTCCTCATTTGTTACTTTGATAAAAAGAAAATATTATTTTGTTAATTAATATTTAACTAGGAAATATTAACTGCCGACTTTCAAATAGATGACTGATTAGGATTAGGTACCTACTATCGAACGCTTCTGATTTGTGATTAGTTATTTTATTCATATCCATAGATGATGATGAATTGTATTCCATATTTGGTTACTTTCCTCTACCTAACCTACATCTTGTCCATTGCCGAGGGCACGAAGCTTTCTTAACAAATAGCGTGTTAGAGTTACGTCATCGTTAAATCATAGAAATTGACGCTCGCAACAGTAAATTCTAAGGCCACGTTGCCACCTGCACCAGCTATCAAGTGAGTAGCATTACATTGCAGGCTACTAAGGTATAGTGTTCTATTGCTCTATGGTGCCAAGTAGTGTAATTAAACTTTGACGTGAGTTGGTTGGATGGAAACGCGGCCATAGACTATGCTATGACAGTGGAAACTAGCGAGGGTGTGGCGTCTCTGGTACGCTGTCGAATCCGTTCTGTGGTATATGGGCTGATGTACGGTCGATGTTTGCTTCAGGGTGTACGACCAGTATTCGTTCCAAGTGATCCCGGTGCTGGGCCAGCTGTTCGCGGGCCAGTGGAAGCCGTACCAGTACCTCGTCGAAAGCATCCGGCAGTTCCCCAACCAGGTAAGTACTACAATTTCATCTATACCTACTAATATTATAAAGAGAATAGATTTGTAGATTTGTATGTGACGAATAAACTCAAAAACTACTGGACTGATTTCAAAAATTCTTTCACTGTTGGGAAGCTACACTATTTCCGGTGAACTGTTGATGTGATGATGATGAATGAAATGTTGTCCGGATGTGTTATATATGTATATATATAACACATCCGGACAACATTAGAGGCGCCCTCTGATCTGTTCTGAAATGAACGCGACGAATTGTCAGCGCAATGATTCTTTTGTATAAGGACGACGCCCGAGGTTATTCATCTGCCAGCATTTCATTTCGACAATAGTAGACTCAACTTATAGTGTTGATCCAGCATTGTCGTTTGGGTGGGGGCTCGTCCCCGTGAGGGTTAAATGATGTTTCACGACAGTTTTTGTGAGCATAATGCGATAGTGTTATTTTGGAAAAATTGAGAAGTATGTAAAGGGAAAGAGGAGGCCTTAACCCAGCGCTGGGACAAAAATAGGCAAGAAAAAAAAAAACCATAGTGTTCTTATTTTTATGCCGAACTGAATCATTTCATACAAGGAAAAAAAAATGGTCGTCTGGAAAGTTGGTTTTATTTTACGTGGTAACGTCCTTAGAAAACCGAACGCTTAGGCCGATCATGGCTCTCTTTTGCTAGTTCCGCGCTCTCGCTTGCACGCTCGGCTCAGGCAGAACGTGACACTTCTTCGTGTGTACAGCCGGCGTCCATCGCTTTATAAAACGTTATCACGTCAAAAATATCACATATTCTATTCCAGGACAATGTCTAAATGTCTACCCGAGTTCATGAAAATCTGTTCAGCGGTTTAGGCGTAAGAGCGTAACAGACAGTTACTCTCGCATTTATAATATTAGTTTCAGTTCAGTTCGAGTTCATTGACGTAAATGTTTCCTCGTTTCCCAGGAGAAGTTCAAGTCGATGATCGAAGACGCGGGCTTCAGGCAGGTGACGTACGAGAACCTCACGTTCGGCACGTGCGCCATACACTCCGGCTTCAAGATCTAGCGCCGCCTCACACTCCGCGGCTATTGTGATATCATCTATACTAGGCTTTGTGTACATACATAAATATAGGGATTCTATTTATACAGCGTTGGTTTTATTCAGACCTTTTTGTAAAGTACAATCTTCGAAAACTTATTCAGGTTATGCATGGGACGGAAAAAGTTATTGTGTTATAGAGTAGGTATCAAAATGGAGTGCTTATATGGAAAGTAGAATTAACGAACGATTTAAGGACGAATGCATGAAATAGATTATTTTCTTAAGAAATAGGAAGCTATTCACAAGACTACATTTTTGCATCAAAATCATGAACAAGTTGCTCAAACACTAGGGTAGATAGATAGATATGTAAAGGAAATAGAAAAAGAAAAAACGTAATAAATCTTTTGTAAGGAATTTATTAAGTCCATCAAACTGTGTTGGTCTTTGGAATGCAGATCCAGTACCTAAATTACAATGTCCACACATTACATCTATGATATCGAGCGTCGGCGACGCACACGTTACAATACATTTGTGATTCAATTGTGTTCCTACGTCACATTCCTTCATTACAATCTCAATTACTTACATAATATGTCAAATTTAAAACAACATCCACTCTCGGTCCCTCCCACGCACCTCGCATCTGTCACGCAGGTAGGTTGTATGAAAGCTCATAAAGCATGCTTATTTATATATGACACTGAATTGTTAGGTCTAACACACTAATGAGCAAAGCTAATAGAAAATTTCTCTCATATCGTCACTGAACCGACATCCTACGTCTAGGAAATAAACGGCAGACATCGAGAAGCAAATAAAGTGTGAGTTAAGGATATCCAAACAAACATTAATACTCTGTACCGAGCGTGCACTCAACATAAGTTATTTTGCAATTAATTTGAATGTTCATACCCAACGGTCCTGTCCTGATCCAGCGCGGGGCGCTCCGTACAGCCGATAGTCGATACAATCCACATCCGAAACGGAACATTACATCCACGCGAAATATTATGTGCGCCTTGCCGCCGGGGCGGTCCGATCCTAACGCGAGGCCTCTACGGCATCCTGACTCACACCTCCAGCCAAGCACATCCAACGAGCCCAATCCACAGTGGATGAAACAAAAGAAAATGCTTTTAATTATAAACAGTCATCGTGTAAGTTATAACGCACAAGGGGCGCGCGCCGCAGCTCCGTGGCGACGAGTGGCGGCGCAGAGCGGCGTCGCGCGCGCAACAAACATCTACCGATAACCCGAACGTTACTAAATAACTGAGTCTAACACTAAAACGCGAGCACATCCATGCAGCCGAGACCCGCCCAGGAGATATGTTTATACGCGAGTAGTGGGTGGCGCCGCGAGGCTGCGGTCTGCAGTGCATGGACGCGCTCGCCAGAAGGCCCAGCGGCCGAGCTGGACACATATCCCTTAAGTCTAGCTGTGTGGCTCCCGCGCGCCGCCGCCGCCGCCGCTCCGTCAGCTGTCGAAATATAGACCTTCAGTTGTCATTCCACATCAGGACATGCTGCTCACAGCAACTAACCACATGGAGAACCACACTCACATTTGGTTGGCAATGTTTCGGCAAGTGGTTTCGGGTGAGTACTCCATGTGCTTATTACTCTGTGCTCGCTAGTAACAGGGGCAGCCAGTTCACGCAACATTCTTACCGAATCCAGAGAGGGATCTTGCCGAATCCGGACTGACTTAGAGGAAGATTTTAATATTACAAGATTTAAATGAAATATGTATTTAGTACTAGTATTTTTTTTTTTGTGTACTTATACGATTAATATATTCAATCTAAATAATATATTAATCTGCCTTATGAATCATAATTTAAATTGTCTTTATATTTATAAAACTAAATATTGAGCACGCATTTTAAAATTAATTTAGAAGCACAAAGATCAAACATATTATGCAAGGCAAAACAAACAAAACGAAAAATTATAATAATTGGTAAAAGCTCTCAAGGATATCATTGCCAAAGTATGTCTCCCGCAAACCTGATAAATCCATATGAAATCCATATCCTTATTAGTCCAGAGATATTTTCAATTATTTTCGAAAAAGTCCTGAGAAGTCCAGTGTAATGTTCAATAAGCTGAGAACTGCTATATCCAGTGTATCCTTCCTTTACTGTAAATATAGCTGTCGCTTATGTAAAAATATTTCCAAGACAGTAAAAATATAGATAATACGGATTCTAGTCAATTTCATTACAAATACATACAATTTAGATAAAATGAATGTCAAAAGATTTACTTAAGCTAGGGCCCTAATGTAAAATTCATTATGCATGGATGTGCACTTTATAGGACACTAACCAATTGAGCAGCAAACAATACAAAGATGTTGTAGAAGTATTTAAATCAAAGATAATACTGGGCTTGACAGACAGCATTTCATTATAAAGTCATATCTGAGAGTAATTCTCGTGTACAAGCGAACTATAAAGTTATGATTAATTTTTTTGTTTGCATGAGTATTCAGTATTGGCCATTCAGCAATTTTTGAAGCCGATTGAAAGTTTTCTTTTATATTTAGAACACAGTTCTCCAAAGCTGAAAAGCTAGATTTTTATTAGCTTTCCAATACCATAGAGAATTCCACCATACGTCTAGACCATTAATATCTAGTTGCAGTCTTGTATTTTTGACAGATCTAGACTTGTCCCAAATATATTGGGGTCGTCCACCAGTTATCTTTGACAGACAGCTGAGATTACGTTCTTCAAAAACGGGTGTTCTGAGTACAATAAGTGGTAGATAAGAGTGAGTAGTAGAGGCTACAAGAGGACACCTACCTGTGCTCAGTAGTTGTGCGAGCGCGAGCGGCTGCGGGAGCGCGAGTAGCTGCGCCGCACGGGCGAGTACGTGGGCGAGCCGCGCCGCCGCGGGGAGTACGAGCGCGACCTGCGCCACACCGCGTGTACACGACGCTATAGTCGACACCAAATAAATGTGCAATAACGGTCATTGACCCACCTACATTTATTAACAACCTTAATTCTTAAAACAGAAATAATGAACTAATGCTATATTGAATCGACATCCATCGTGATCCTTTATATTTACTGGTAATGGAAAACGATTCATTTTTTTTTGTCCATGTACCTACAAAGAGATATCAAGGAAAGGGCAATGACCTTTATTGCACATTTATCTGGTGTCAACCATAACACACTTTAACATTATTCAAACCTGTACAGGCATGCAGAACAAGGTGTAAAGTCCCGAAACCCCCATTAAAAAGGGAGGATCCATAGACCAGACCACGGATGTTGTGTGGTGAGTGGCTGTCGATTGTAGGTGCGACAAATTGCGCGGAACATGTTGATACCGCCATGTGGGATTTGTATGACATCATAATATTCGACGGTAGTTCGTATTTGGCGGTATAAATACAAACAACAGGCCGCGTTTCCACCTGTAAGCAACTGGCATGCAAGCGTCAATTACAATATGGCCGACGGATCTTGGCGAGCCTGAACTTTCGCAGTAACTTTTTTTTAGGATCCTTAATGAGGCTACGTACGCGGGGCGGTGGGAGATATGACTTACGTAAACACAATGAATCCTTTATTAAATAAAATATCCCAATGAGCTAGTTTTATTTAGAAATCAGTCTTTTTTTATTCGGGGTGTTCTAGAAGTGCGTGATCATATTTAAAGAGAACTTAGGTTTTTGTGTCGGGGTCTTCTTTATTTTTTTTTTTATTTTATACTTTTTATAGGAACTATACTATAAGAACACTCTCGATTAATTCATCAATATTCTCTTTCAGTGCGCTTTCATTTGAGACCCCACTCGAGTATATTTTCAGACATTCAGTTATTCTTCCCCGCTTTCACCCCCCACAACTTTTAAACGGCTCAACCGATTTTCATCAAACATATCTAAGAACACTCGCCCATAACTCACCTTTCATACAAAAAAGAAAATTAAATTGAAATCGCTTCATCCGTTCGCGAGCTACGGAGCCACAGACAAACAGACACGTCAAACTTATAAGACTCCTCTTTTTGCGTCGGGTCGGGGGTTAATATATCTTTCCTAAACTGCGGTGGAGCGAGCATGACGTGAACTGTCACTCATCTTGTTTGTATGAACAGCTCATTACAGGATCACTTCACCTGAGCTTAAAAAGTGAGATGTTTACAGAATCGCACTACACTTTTCTTCACGAGTGTAAGTACATGCGTAAAACTTCGCAGAACCTATGTTCAGACTCGCCAAGATCCGTATTGACATCGAGGACACGACCCAAACTATTGATCACCTCATTAGTTGGCAATGTACAGCTACTTCTTTGCGAGATGCTTGCAGATGGAAACGAGGCCTTATTATACTTTACGAAGCGAACCGTGATGTCCCAACGACTGGCCAAATAGATTAAATGCAACTGTTGAATTAATTTATAATTGGGATGATTCAAAAGTGGTCTTTCTTGTTGCCTCTCAAGCAATGCCTTAGGGCCGGATTCCACCAACGCGGAGACGAGACGAGTGGAGAGGAGATGTTTTTTAAACAACCAATAGAATTTCGTTAGTCACACATCTCGTCTCCGCTCAGCTCTAGTGGAGATTGCAAAGAGGAGATGTATTATATTTGTATGGCGCGATGGAAGCGGAATACACTCGAGCTGAAAAACATCTCGTCTCCGCTTTGGACTTCTCCGTTCATCTCCGCTTTGGTGGAGTCCGGGCCTTATGGTTCTGACAAAGCCAAGGTATACATGGACCGTCGAAATGCAATCTAAGGCCCAATCCAAGGGCTTATACAAACTCAACACAACTCAAAGAGTACTGTATAATCTTCACTCTTGATTCGAGTATGTGAAACAATCGATTTATCTCAAGTGTCATTAAGAGGCCATCCATTAATTACGTCACACGAATTTCATGATTTTTTACCCCCTCCCCCCCTCCTTGTCACATCTGGACACTTTTGTGAGACCCCCCAACCCAGTGTGACGTCACATATTTTACAATTTTATTTGTGTATTCGTTCGTGTTCTACAACACTTAGATTAAAATAGATTTTGAAATGTGATGTCACGAAATTTAGGACTCCTCCCACCCCCTTGTCTCACAATGTCACATTTTCGTCAACCGAGGGGGTTGACGAAAATGTCCTCCCCTTAAAGTGTGACGTAATTTGTGGATAGTCCCTAACAGATAAGAATATAGTATTTTATTGTGTTGTTGCCAGTGAGGGTGTGTAGTGTGACTGACCTGTCGCGGTCGCCGCTGTAGCGGTCGGCGCCTCCGCCGCCGCCGCCGCCGCCGTAGTCCTCCTTCACGCGGATGTACGACACCTCGCCCTGCAAACGTAACAACACATCATAAATAACATCAACAAACAATATTTATTCAAACCATTACAATATAAAATGACTAAAAATCAGTACAATATAAAACGACTAAAAATCAGTACAATATAAAACGGTCGTCCATGAACAAAAATATAGTTTTATCTGGAAAGCTGTGACGCAAAGATCCCAGTAAAAACCATAGGTTTTTTTTTAAATGCTAGACAAAAATATACTTAGTCTTTCTGTATATCGGGAACAAGCAAATAATGCAAATATCCCAAATTACCAGGAAAAAATACAAGGAAATTGATTACAATACAGGAATTCAAGTAATTGCGCCTATTAGCGACCACTTATTTGAGTTGCTAACTTTAGACGGATCAAAATACACTTCATTTACACGTGAAATAGTTGGTGACCATGTAAACTGGTCGTAAATATAATCAAGTTGTGAAACAAAAAAATATATCGTACATCTATTCGCAAATTATGAAAAATGATGGGAAAAGTGCAAAATAGCCCAAATACTATACTACATACTTAAAAAAAACAACGACGACTTATCTATTATTTATATTTTTCACTTTAAATTAAACTTAAATAAATATCACATTATTATCAACACAGATAGTATTTCATCAAATAATCACATGCGGTTGAATACTAAACATACTATTTTACTTAGCGTCCATCTTTCTTTTCGTGTTAATCTTGGTGGTCGCAAACCACCATCGTAATGTTCGTAAACTTATCAGTCTTGTGGAGTGAATTAAACAAGTTTTATAAAGACACTAGCTGCTGCCCGCGACTTCGTCACCGTGGAATCCCAGATTTTAAAACATTCTTTATCGCTGCTCCGCTCCTATTGGCTTAAGCGTGATGTTATATAGCCTAAAGCCTTCCTCGATAAATGGTCTATTCAACCCAAAAAGAATTTTTCAATTCGAACCAGTAGTTCCTGAGATTAGCGCGTTCAAACAAACAAACAAACTCTTCAGCTTTATAATATTAGTATAGATTTGTGGTCGTTTACTGGAAAATTTCACATGAAGACTTTTACAACACCAAACTCTAAATTGTGTAAAAACATCGAGAGAAGCAAAATAAAAGGAAACCGTGTATACGACCACGCTTTCTAACATACTAATAAACTACACATTTCAGTAGCCAACCACTGGATTTTAGCCACTACAACTACATAGTATAAAACAAAGTCGCTATCCGCCGTCTGTCCCTATGTAGGTATACTTAGATCTTTAAAACTACGCAACGGATTTTGATACATTTTTTTTTAATAGATAGACTGATTCTTAAGGAAGGTTTATATGTATAATACATGCATATTATAGTAGAGAAAACATTAGTATCTACATGGCATCCGTGCGAAGCCGGGGCGGGTCGCTAGTTTAATATAAGGTAAAAATTTGATTAAATTAAATAATGTAACCTACTATATAATTTAACTATAGCACGCTTATAATGTGGGTTTAAAGTTATACTAAGTAACAAAACTTTTCTTGGAAGGCCGCGGGTCTTCCCATTTTTTTTTTACTCAAGCGTAACATTTCCACACATACCACTGAATCAAATCAAACCTTGAATTGAGCGTACTTTTTATTTGCTTTCGGTCAAGCAGTTGGCACGATCCTATTAAAATAATAATTATCTCCTATTTAAAGGAACCTAGTCCACCTAGGAACCTAGCGACCACTTAGCCTAGTGGTCGCTAATCAGAGGTGGTCGCAGAAACAGCGCAATGACTCTACCTACTTACTTTTGTACATATATTACGAGTATCAATATTGTGTAAAAATCTACAATAATATTTTATTTGCTTTGTACACGTCTATGACTTGATAAAAATATAATTTTATCTTATCAGCTTTTACGCAATTTGCTTGTTTTGTTTATTACGGCTATTTTTAATAAGTAGAACTAACACATTGGAAGTGTTTTACGATAAGTTATTTAGAAAATAAAGCTTTGCTAGTAAGACAAAGGCTATGTAATGAATTATAGTAAATAAATATTATAAAGAGGGCAGATTTGTATTTGTGTAACGAATAAACTCAAAAACTACTGGACCGATTTAAAAAATTCTTGCACCATTAGAAAGCTACATTCACCCTGAGTAACATAGGCTGAGTAATATATTTTATCCCCGTATTCCCACGGGAACGGGAACTACGCGGGTGAAACCGCGGGGCGCTGCTATAGTAAATATAATTTGACGATCAATGGCTAAGAGTGCGCTCCTCATGATATTTTTTTCTAACTCACAAGCCCTTATTCTTGGAAAGGAATGAGCCGATTGTAATAAAACTTCTGCTCAAAACTGTCACGTAATTTACGTTTCATTAACCATTTGAAAGTCTATCCATTACATTGATGAGTACACAAACTCTTATCATCAATCAACATAATATTTTAGACACAATTCCATCAAACCATTATATTAAATTATATTAAAATACCTACCATAATTTTGTATCATAATTATCAGCCATACAAGTTCATTGATCCTCCTCAGTGACTCAGCATACCTACCATAGCATCCCCCCTATCGACCACACAGCTACATGTAACTTGACGCCATAGATAACAAAATCAATACAGAACAGAGGTATATCACCTTGGCA
Source organism: Hecatera dysodea (assembly GCA_905332915.2). Classification (NCBI taxonomy): domain Eukaryota; kingdom Metazoa; phylum Arthropoda; class Insecta; order Lepidoptera; family Noctuidae; genus Hecatera; species Hecatera dysodea. The sequence goes on along the minus strand of HG995308.1, from coordinate 17,954,719 downwards.
CCTCCCTCCATGAAGATAGAATGTAAATCAATAAACATAATTGCATGTCTGTCTACAATATACATATCTCCATAGACTAGTGTTTGAGTTTATGGTTCAAATGGCTGTCGAAAAGTTTCTGACATCGAAACTAGCGCGTTCACGAATACGGTAGGAAAGTTTAAAATTGATGTGATTGCTATCAGGGGTGAATTAGGGGATATGGGGGTTAAAACAGTCGTTTTAAATTGTATCTAGTAGCACGAATTTACAACTAGTCATTTAACGAAGTTTAGTTATTTATATGGGAGTTTTGGATGTTAAAAAAAGTATTATACTAGAGATGGATTGAACACCCCTCCTTTTTTTGGAGTGGGTTCAAAATAATCAACGTTACTGTCTGTTCAATTGCATTTAAAAAGATGCAATTGACTGCTCTGGAGCCCTACCATGACGTATTAAATCCATCATGATTCTTTAAGACGTTGAGAGACGGAGTTACACAAGACGAATAGCACTATCCCTTTCCCTCACACTCAATTACGATAGCATTGGCACTTCGTAGTACGGCCAGTGAAGATTTCACAGAGAGGATTTTCTTGGTGATTCCTTAAAAAAATACATGTTCCTAAAGAAAGCCTAGGAAGACTAGCAACTCACCTCATGACTCCTGAACCTCGAATCATCAAGCTTCTTGACAGCATACTTCATGTCCTCATGGCGCAAGAACTCCACCACGCCAGTGCCGTCCTTGAAGGTATCCGCGAAGCAGACATCACCAGCTTCCCTCATGTGGTCTTTCAGGTCTTGCCAAGAGCCCGAGGGCGGCAGGCCGGTGACGAGCACGCGGTACTCGGAGCGGCGCGCGGGCGGGCCGCGCGTGGCGGTGCGCGCCCCGAAGCGCTCGGGCCCGCCGCGCCCGCCCCGGCCGCCGCCCCCGCCGCCGCCGCGCGGGAACTCCACGCGGAGGCGGTAGCCGTCGTAGTCGTAGCCGTCGCGCGCGCGCACCGCGTCGTCTGCGTCTCTGTGGACGGTGGATGCTGTTGCTTACTGTTTGGTATTTAGTTTAGTAAACTCATAGCAGTTTCTGGAGTTCTGACGAAATGAAATGTATGATTTCTTTCAGGTCATTGATGCCATGAACTTGTCTATAAATTCATCACCATAAATTTCATCTTTACATGTACTAAGATATTATGGAAATAGGTTACAAAATCTTAATTTGTAAAATTAATGTAGATGTGGTCAGCCTTTCTTAGTTGGCTACCCTGAGAAAAAACACTGTAACAAAATGTAGTCAAAATGTAGTAATGGAGGTCAAAATCTCTTTCACAAAATATGCTGACTGAATGTATTTCTTTGTTTTTTTTTTTGTGTATGGTGCTCATACAAACTTACAAATCCAGTTTTATAATTAATAAAAAGTTTGATTTCCATGAAAATAAAGTATTCTGGTAATTATATTTTGCTCTTATATAAATCAGTTACTATCAGCGCACCAAGGTTTCATCTGCAGAGTTGACACTCACAAATAATTTGCATTCTATTGGTAAAAGAACTTTCAAAATCAGTTCAGTAGATCCCTTCTTCTTTTATAATATTAAATATAGATTAAAACAGACAGAAGAAGGGAACAATGTGATTATAAATATTGTTCCCTTCAAATATTTTTTAATAATACTGGTGGGTGTGGCAATTTACATTATTGTTAGTATGATAATAGCATTAATTAATGCATGAACACCTATAATTACATACCACATTGAACCACAATGTTATCTAGTTTAAAGTTGTATTTGTTTGCTTTAGTAAGTTCTATTTTCCAATTTTTTATTCAAACTTAAACCATTATTTTATATTAACTATTTACAGGCACTTTTTGTAGTGTCCAATAACATGAAGCTAGTTGCATGTTCCAAAATGTAGATCTCTATGTAGAAAAATGTTCAAGTCCACTAACACTATTGATGATAAGTCAAAACAATATAAGTTATTTTGTGAAATGTACCATATTTTTTTATTGAATGTAATGAATCAATGAAAAATATAGATTTCTCTTCAGATGAAGTTTTAACATTATGAATTGGATGTAAACAGTGTGTTTTGCAGTTATCATTGAGAGAAACAAGAGACTTAGATCAAAATTTATCTTAATTTTAAATATTGACAATGCTAGTGATAAGTTTTGTAAACACAGTGGTAATAATGCCACAATTTGTTATCATTACATGCCATGCTTATCAGAAAATAGCATGAAATGAACTTATTCATGAAGAAAAAAACATACCACTATTAGAATAATTCTATATGCCTATTTATACTAATATTATAAAGAAGTAACATTTGTGAGTTTGTAAGTAGTAATCTCTGGATCTACTGAACCGATTATCAAAATTATTTCACCAATAGAAAGCTACGTTATTGTGGAGTGTCATAGGCTATATTTTATCCCCATATTGCCGTGGGGATGGAAACAATGCAGGTGAAACCACAGGGCCCTGCTAGTTTTACTATATTCTTCATGCCCACTCCAGGGTTTGGCATAATTGTGATTGATTGGATGTGTGATCTTAATTAACAGTAACATAACACCCATATAATACAACAGACAATGTTAAGTTAAAAAGTTGTAAAAAACAAATATATTAGCCAAGTTCCTAGGAAAATATACATTATTTAAAAACAAAGCCATTAAGAGTCTGATTCAATTACAGCCAGTTTAAAAATACATGGATATTAAAAATAGATAGTGGTAGAGTTTGTATAGCAAATGCCTTGCAGCAACTTTAAAGAAATATTGATCAAACATCCAAGTGCTTGGCAACAACTCATTATGATTATCATGTGCTGAAAGTGAATAATTATACAATGCAACAAGTCATTAGAGAATTGTATATGATCACATGGTAAGCTGGATGCCAAACAAAGTTGTGTATAGGCGTTATTCATGTTTTAATTGTTTTGTTTTTCAATTTAATTCAGACGCCTTTCACATCTAAATTGATTATCTATATAAATATATATTATTTTAAAAATGGGATTTCACTCAAATAAAAGGAACGAACTATAACAGATTGCCTACAGCAAAATTATAAGTACCAAGTTTCATGTTTCCCCCTCATTGAACTAATTATAAATTCACGATGGCTGCAATGTGCATGTCATTGTTTGGTTTTCCGACTGCCAAGAAATATCGATATTTAGGTTATAATAGCTGTTACAAGGAAAAATATTTGAAATATAGGCCAGTACCAGGTTTATAACCTAAGCGTAACGGCAAGAAGAGTGAAATATTAGTTTCATTCAGAGAAAATGCATACTAAAATAACCGTACCATTCAATTATCAATATTTTACCTTGGGTCCTCAAATTCAACGAACGCAAATGGTGGTCCTTTTCTGTTTTTCAGATCAACAAACGTAACTTTGCCGAATTTGTAAAATAGATCTTGAATGTCCTTTGTCCTTATGTCAGGGGGAAGGTTGCCGACGTATATTCTGCACTCATTTCTATTGCTGCTGCTTCCACCAGACATTTTGACTTAATATGGGGATAAACTAAGAGATATTTTACGTTAATTTTCTATAATTCTTGGGTAACGCTTCGGCGTTTCTCATTAGGAACTAATCAAATATGGCGACCGGTCTGACAGGACAGCACAAGGAAACGGAAATAGAACAAATATTGACATAACTGAGTCAAGCTGGAATGCTTTATGGTAGTTACCTACTTTTTCAATTCTTTCGTCCAGAAATTAAGGAAAGGAATTATATCACTTCCACTATTATTTTACTTGGGCATTCCATGAACGTTAGCAAACATTTTTAGTAGGTAATAAATATTATTTTCAGCAGTAACTTGCCACTAACTTAAAAACGTTCTGAAACAACTTAAAAATGCCACGCAAGATGCATTTTCATCGATTGACCAGTTTGGCCGTTGAAAATGCTAACTTTTTGTTGAAAAGTTTGTAATCTTATGATGTTTTTTATTCATCTGAACATTTAATGGCGAAAAAATAAATTGTTTGAAAATCGCCATAAAGTTTATTTTTCGAACGTGTTTGAATTTAGAACGCCCTCTATCGCAAATAGAAGGAATCTTCGCTGAAAGAAGCCTGTGAAAGAATCCTCTGGAAAGTAGGCATTGAATCTCCGGTTATCAAAATCTTTACGTGAGAATTTGTTCTTATCCCGAAGCAAAAGTGAGTAATTCTTTATTTTGGTGATTATTTATTTATTGTAACGCATATTCAATATTTTTTAGTGCCAGTTTTCGATTATTCCGATATTCACAAAATGGTGTGCGAAAGTCCGAAGGCGGAACAATTTATATTCTGCAAATATTCGCAAATATGTGCAATGAAATGGTTTTATTGATTTAACCACGATGTTTCTATAGTGATAATCTGCGTTATGATGAATTATCTTTATCTTCTAAAGCGCTAAGTTGAATTACACGTCGGTGCCTCGTTCCTAATTTCTCTATCGGTTTTGATGACGGGCATTAGTGCTAGTGCTTCCGTTAGAATTACAACGAAAAAGCCGTCGCAGATTGTAGAAGAGGTCAGGTAAATTAGAGTACGCCACTAGGAACGTGTAATATCCAGCGCTTTGCTTTTTACACATTGCGATATTTCTTTGCGGGTGAGGAACACATTTTGTAAAGGGCGCGCATTGAGTCCCGGATTTCGCGCTTGACCTTTTCTGGAGGTTATTTATAGCGTTTTGTTGTTCAATATAAACAATCAAAGTCCCCCCTCTTCAGATAGACTTAGAAAATCAATCATAACAAAATGTTATCGATGAGGTTCGGGAACTATAACCTTTCGCATTGACGCTATCAATCATCGATTGCAACAAGTAGAGGCTTGTGATGATCAAATGCACATAAGTACCAATCTAATGTTCTGTATATCAAATGAAGTGTCAGAAAACCCAAGTTTGACAGCCATCCTACTCCTTTTGTTTTATTAGTCTTGTCTCCATTTTCAAAACCACTGACAAATTTTCTCCAAAATTAATTACAAAGATCTTTGATTTGTATTCCCCAACATATTCAGCAGAGGTATGTAGTTACCCAAGTTGTATAAATTATGAAGCAGATAAGATAGTGGAAACAACCCACTATCTAAAATTGCGACTTATTAGGATTATTATTGATAACTTTCTATATTAACTAGAGCATTTCTGATTGATTATTCTAACTTAGTGAGCTTAAAAAATCATTGTGTAAGTATAGGAATAACTTAAAATATGGTGGTTATGGAGTATGGTTAGCCTTTTGAATGCCACTCACTTAAACTTGACAAATTGAAATTTAACCCTGTACACTGTCTCAAATATTTGCCAAAAAAGACCAAATTTGTGACTTGGCATGACCTGCTACTCCCAAGTCACTAATTCAGTCTTTTGGGTGTGCTGGTGCGTTTATGTTCTATTGTTCAAAAGGTTAAATTAATTGTCTAAACCATTTGACTACTTATAAGAACATTTAAAATGCCTTTGTATGCCTTAGTAAGATTATCAGTTTTAACCTCGTAGCTGATTAAAGGTGAGATTGGAATCATAGGCAGTGCTCAAATGAAAATACAACCACTAAATAATAGCTAAGTAACTTTATTTTTGCCACTTAAAATAATGAATGATAACCAAAAGTAATATTAAAATAAAATAAACAAATCAAAGATGAAAAATACCTATCTGATTTGTTATGCATTTTAACTAAATGCTCAATTCAATTGAAGATTTCATGGTCTTCTATTGTTACAATATCTGGGGGAAAGAAAAGGGGCACACAGGCAGATTTAAACATAAACACTCACCAAGATATGTTTTGTCCAGACACATAGCCGACAAGATGTGCGACCGCAAGGCGGTGATCAAGAATGCTGACATGAGCGAAGAGATGCAGCAAGACGCTGTCGACTGCGCAACGCAGGCACTAGAGAAGTTCAACATTGAAAAGGTAGGTTTACAGACTTGTCTAATGAACTCTATTTCACAGCACATTATGCCATAATGAGCAATGAAGAGTTATTGGTTATTATTGATGCACAGGATTGGTGTGTACAACACATTTGCTTAGGAAGACATAATTTTGCTTCATTGTTAACATTTTTTAGAAAACCTTAAATGTGCAGAATTAATTATAATTTATCTTAATTTAGAAATGGGACACCAATAAATTATTTCCAAATTAGTATTATGAATGACTAATAATGCCAACTTCACCACTGACAATAAGCTACAGTGTGCAAAGTTCCCACGAATGATAACTTTGAGGTTTTCCTGTTGTGGTTAGTTTAATTTCTAAAATATAATTCTCATAATTTATCAATTAAATTACAATTGTGTTTTAATACGAATGGAATTCAATCATTTGGTCGGAGATGGTCAGTCTGATTGGCATTTAGGACATATTTTGAGGGTGCGTTGCATGATTGCAGGACATTGCGGCGTTCATCAAGAAAGAGTTCGACAAGAAGTACAACCCGACGTGGCACTGCATCGTGGGGCGCAACTTCGGGTCGTACGTGACGCACGAGACGCGCCACTTCATCTACTTCTACCTGGGCCAGGTGGCCATCCTGCTGTTCAAGAGCGGCTAGGCGGGCAGCGCCCCTTCCAAATTTTATGTTGTTAGCACAGACGCAGTATTACCTACCGGGACGAGTGCCCGCGCGGCGCCGTGAGTGTGCGAGCGAGAGTGAGTGAGTGCGAGAGTGAGTGTGCGCACGCCCCGCGACTAGGACTAGCCTCGAGCCCACTGTTTGTTATTTACGATGCTGGACATTAGCTGCGTCGAATCTCTTCACTTCTTAGTCCCCGGCGCACTCGATGTATGTTTGTACTGTGTTAGCTATACTTAAGAATCGATATTGACTTGGGTAAAACATTCACTTCTAGTGTATTTATATTAAAAATTTTAGTTAATTATTCCTAGACTTATTACCTAGCATAGCGTAAAAGTCATATGTTAGTATATAACTAAATTTATTGTTTAATTTCTTTGTTAATTCACCCTGTGAAAATATTTTTCAATACTTCTTTATTAAACTTTCTTAAAAACCAAACAACATCTATGATTGTTTTATATTCATGTACCTTATATATAATCCTTTTTTTTTGTAGAAACTTACACTCATTATATCTTTTCAACAAATATAAACTCAATTTGAGTTTTCCCCCTTACATCTAGGGAGAATCAGTGTTAGGTCTTAACTTTTAAATTCTTAATTGATAGTTACCTACCTACATACCTACCTACACTGCACCATACATAATTAAAACTTAGGCCTGTATCATTAAACTGCTCTCATTTGAGAGCTCACTAATATAAGATTTAAACAAAAATCTTGATGAAAATTTGTTAAAAAATGTTGTTTTCAAGAGTGGTCTCAAAGGTTTCCTTGAGTGACCATCAAATGGGCTTGTTGCTCAGGTGAGAAGCTCACTTGAGTCAAATGAGTGACTTGACTCAAATGAGTTATGAAATGAGGGTGGTTTACCGATATAAGTTTGGTTAGCCTCTAATTTTACATTGATTTGGTAGGTATTTGAGGATAATCTCTCAGGACCTAGGACTTATTCACCACACCGATGGTCGCGCTCTTGCGTATCTCGAGTCTGAGTGGCCTTATACGCCCAAGTTCTATCGTAAACTGTGGCCGGACCAACGTAAATTTACTCATATTCAGAACTTTTGTCACAAACTGAATCTGCACACAACCCATACAACCTCGTATCCACTAAGCAACATTTGACGCGCAACACTTGAAGCTCAATATGATCAGCGACGTTGCCAGCAGGCGCGCAACATTGACAATATTATTTAAAAAATTAAAAGTTTGTCGCTGCCGCTTAATTTTATTAGCGACATGTTGTCATGACGCGCGTCAAATGTGTACGAGGCTTACTACCATTTCCAATTTTATGCTCTTGTGATTATATAAATTTAAATCAGGATACTAACCTAGGATCTAATGTTTTATATTATGTACCTAATCAAAATAATAAAGCATTTACTTTGACTGTATTTGATGAAATCTAGTTTTTTATTACATCCACCCATAGAACTGCGTGTCAAGTATGCAATTAGAATAAGTGAAACGGTACCTACCTAGCCTTGCGCGCTACTCTGCAAATTGTTAATTGATTACTTAATACGTACCTACTAATAATATTGTTCATTCGTTCCACTTTTAATGGGTATGTTAAGGGCTGTGTGTGAATAGATAGCAATTTATGACTTGTGGCTTTCGTTAGTAGGCTTTTGGTAAAATAATGAAGAGGTTAGAGGAGGAGAGGAGGGGGGAAGGGGCTAAACGATTAGGGCCACAGAGCACACTCTGTGTGCATTGCTTTTAGATGCCCAGATGCAAGACATGGGTGTAGCTATACAGTTAGCACGGCGGGTCCACGAGTCCAAAAAATAATAATATAAAGCGCGTTAGCGTTGCTAAGTCCAGTGTGAGAACTGACAGGGCGGTACAATTACAATACAATAACCTTATGAAAAAAAACAGTTTTGTTTCACCATTTCTTTACTTCGCAAGGTCAGTTTTATTTAGTGGTACAGCTAAAATACAACGAACCTATTTTGTTTTTGGGACTGATTTTTTTTTGGAATTACTAACTCATCACGCATTTTAAAGGATTATTAACCGACTTTAAAAAAAGGAGGTTATCAATTCGACCCGTATGTTTGTAATATTTCCAGAACTGCCCAGTTTTCGTATATGTTATTCTATATTAGCGTCTGAACAAATTTGCCAAATAGGGTATTTTACTGTAAAAATCTAATTAGTCCGTCTGATAGATTTACAAAAAATATTGGACACGTATTTTTTCTTTTTTCACGTAAACAAAAAATGAGGACGATACAGTGCGTTGAAAACTCACGTGACGTCACGTCGCTGGTAAAAATTGTAGCAACGTAGTGACGTCACGTGAGTTTTCAACGCACTGTATCGTCTTCAGTTTTTGTTTACGTGAAAAAAGAAAAAATACGTGTCCAATATTTTTTCTAAATCTATCAGACGGACTAATTAGATTTTTACAGTAAAATACCCTATTTCAAAAGTGTATACGTATGTATGTTGTGTTCGCATATCTCCGGAACTACAAGTCGATTTACTTATTTTTCTACAAAAAGATTCTAACCAGTTATTTGGTACTTTGTAGTGGTTTGTGTTTGGAAATCGGTTATCTTTTTTTACCGACTTCCAAAAGGAGGAGGTTCTCAAGTCGACTGTATTTTTTTGTGTGTTACCCTCATAATTACTGTTTACTGGGTTTACTGATTTTGATGATTCTTTTTATATTCGAAAGCTGGTGCTAGTCATGTGGTCCAAATTTGAGTGCGATCTGAGGAGTTCACTAGTCGATGTAAAATGAAAAAAAAAACCGTGTACGATGGTTTGGAAGAGCATCTTGGGATTTCGAGCATAAAGGCGGGCTATGCGTCTTTTTCAGAAATCGGTACCTAATAACAGACTAGTAGGTGCCTAGTTAATTAACAAAAAACTTAATTAACATAACATCACGGTTTCGCACGTAAAATAATAAAAATAGCAATAGCATGTAGAACACGCTAATATTTTATGCTGTCGGTACAAGGTCATGGCGAACTAGGGTGAGAGTATGTTTATAAATTCCATAATATTGTACTTACCTAGACTAAATAGCGAGTTTTAAATTCTTAGAAACCTTCGCAGTAGTTAATGCGACGGTTTGTACCAATAATTTTAATGACTTACCTAGTTCGGTATGTCATTAAAATTATTGGTCTACGTTTCTTGCGTAACCAATGCATTGCATTTGTTTACCTAACCTACTCCTAGTCGCTTTTGCCCGCAGTTTCGCTCGCTTTAATGCCTATAAGTAATCGTCTCCAGGGTCCCAGTTACCTCTGTGTCTAAAATCTAAATTCATCAAAATCGGTTCGGCAATTTGGGAGAGAGTGAACAATTAAATTCACTTTTTTAAATATTAATTACCATAATACTAAGTTAGCATTGAGTAAGTAGTTTAACACACTTGCTAAAATGACACATCCATCCTTTGGGCTGTGCCCGTAACCTAGGTAGGTAAAAATTCAATCGAAATATTAACTTTAAAGAGGTCGGTTAAAAATAACATCAACGCGAACACTTAGGTACAATCTAAAGAAAAAATCTAAACGAATGATATTTCCATGCTGTGATCAAAAAATAAACGTAAAAGAGCTTCTTTTACGTTTGCCCATCGTTGGCTAAATGGGTCAATTAGGAAGAGCGCTACTCTGGCGCTACAGACGGTTGGCAGCAAGGGCGGCACGGTGAAGCATGCTACGTTTTAGCGTTCGCTTGAAATCGATAAATCCATGTCGTTTGCGTTTATAAGAATTTCTATTCTAGATTGGTTAAATATGGTTGTCGTGGCAGTGCAAGTACTTAATTGTCGTTGAGCTAGGACGAGGTTCTTGATTCGTAGTTATGTTTCTATTGGTTATAAATTTTGGACACCTCAATTTTAATATTTAGCTTTAGTAATGGTCAAATACAAAAACTATTAGTAAGTAACTAGCAATTGGTCCAAAAACGCATTTTTAAGATTTTTCAACGTAGGTACTTCTTAGTCTAATCTACTACCTACTTACTGACAAAAACAGTACACAATCAGGACAGGACCACTTGCCTACATCTGAGCAGTACTTTCTTAGAAAATAACACCTTAGTCACTAACCTACATGGTTATCATCCATCTCATGGACTTCGGCAACAAGACTTCGGTGGTCGGGTTTCTTCTCAGGGAACACCGACTTCATCTATGTACATAGTTTAACAGACCAAAAAAATAGACATCTAGAATAAATGAAAAAAAAAAACCTACAAAATAGGTAGGTACATTATAGTGTAGAAAACTATCCCAAGGGCACATACTCTCGGGATGCACATATCCTTCGAGGATCTATTATCTCTGTGCCAAATTTCATCCAGATATGTACAGCCGTTCTGGCGTGATTAAGTAACAAACATCCATCCAAACTTTCACATTAATATTATTGTGAAAATTTGGCTGGATGATAGTAGTACGACTAGTACGATTTACCAAAAGGGGTCAGTAGCTGCAGTGAACATTTTTCATGAGTACCTACCTACTTATTTCGTTTTTGTTTATAGGTTAGAAGTGGGTAGCAAAGGTCAGCATTGGAGGGTAAACTAATAAAGCGAATTATTGAATGACTGCTGCAACGCTCGCTCGAAGGGTTTTATTTATTTATGTTAGCGTTTACTTTAGTCAGCCCTGAATAAAGAAAAAGGTACCTACATTATTGTTCTATGAGTGTTTACTGGAAAAGCAGTGCCTACCTACACGGAAAATCTTACTAATGTTATAAACGCGAAAGTTTGTAAGTATGGACGGATGTTTGTTACTCTTTCACGAAAAAACTTCTGAATGGATCTTGATGAAATTTGGAACAGATATAGATCATAGTCTGGAATAACACATAGGATACTTGTATTCCGGGATTATGTTCCCTTGGGATAATTTCCGACATTCACGCGGGCGAAGCCGCGGGCAACAGCTAGTACTTTAATATATCGACACAAAATGCTTGATCCTATCTGTAATATCTGGTGGATAATTCCGTTACTAATCAGTTTATCACCTAGATTATAATGAGAATAACATTTTATCTGCGTACAGAAGCGAATGTTATAATAATTTCCATTCTAATTGGAAAATGTAAACCACTGTACACTGTACTGCCACTTTAAAACTCAAAACTCAAAGCATTTATTTCAATGAAACCACTTACAGGCACTTTTGAATTGTCAAGTTCGGTCGGCCAAAGATATGAAGCTAATTGCACGTTCCAAAGCATAGCTCTCTATGACTAAGAACGTGTAGGAAACTCCAAGAACAATCTTTTAAAAATAAAAAATATGTTTCAAACTTATGGTTATTACTAGACTTACTGCAGATTAAACAAGTTTTCAGATATCGATTCCGACAGTCTTACGTGATCAGTGGACTCTGTTAGACAATCTGTGTGATTGACTTTCTTCCGAGACTTGGTTGTCTCATTCTGAAATTTTAATTGTAGGTCATAGGTTATAGGTAGTATTTTTAGCCTTCGAAGAAGGGCTGCTGCTCGCTGGCGGAGATAATGTCTGAAAATGGTACTTAGACTTCTTGGATTTCCTTTTGCGAAGCATTAATGCTAGCGAAGAAAGAGGCGGACCGCGTGAGGGAAAGGCTAACCTCACGCCCCAGCCGCCGTAATAGAAGAAGACGCCCCGGGCGTCGGGATTAGCAAGGCGATTTCCGGCCACCGTAGGCGCGGGCCTGTGGATGGCGAGCAATGGCTGACTCTGCGTCCGATAACAACCAGGCCCGAGTCTACGGCGCGTTTAGTTCCACGTGCGCCTCAAAGAGATGTCAGCATAGAAGACGGGGCCCGCAAAGGCCAGTGCCTGCTGGGGTTGCGGAATTTGTTCGAAAGAGTCACCGCGGCACTGGAACGCAAATTAGGAGGAATGCGGCTGGGTTTTAGTCAGTAAGAGTTTGACACTCCCTTCCGCTCCACCCAGAGCCGAAGAAGTAATTTTATGGTTTTCCTAGGCCTTCTTGGTCCGTCTGTAGTCCGTCAGTAGGTCCGTTGTAGAGCAACTTCTATGAAAAGTCGTCGGACAACTTTTCATAGAAGTTGCTCTACAACAATTTCAGTAAAAATAAAACGCATCGTCGTCACACACATTGTCTCGGCATGGCACGTCGCACAGTTTGTCTGCGGGTCGAATTCTCGGTGCGACTTTGGAATTTATTTAGGTACTAGTAGCGCCCCGCGGTTTCACCTGCATAAGTTTCGATCCCGTGGGAATATCGGGGTAAAAACTATCCTATATGTTAATCCTGGTTATAAACCATCTGTGCGCCAACCAAATCCGTTCAGTAGTTCTTGAGTGAAAGAGTAAGAAAAATCCATCCATACTTACAAACTTTCGTTTGTAATATTAGTAGGATTTGAGCAGTTATGCGTGAGCCTGCATTTAACATCTGCTATAAGTTCTAATTGGTTAATTATTGGCAAACCAAAGTTGTTGCTAAATACATTATTGAGGTAGGTACTAATTGCAATTAAATGAATCTTGCTGCATACCTACCTATAGGCTCAAAGACGCTGACGGAGCTGATTTTCATCAAAATCTCAAAGAATTTCGCCTGTCTAAACGTTGTGTATAATACTTACCAACAGGACAGTATACCTTCTTATCTTATAGATAGGTATTTACATATATTATCCTTGTATGAGGACATTGACCTTGATTGGTCGTTACAAGGTTCCCAGCTTTTATGGAAAGCAAAGAAATTGAATTTATACGAGTATAAAAATCCGTCGTAGCATGCAGAGTTAGAACTGTATAGGTATGTACCTTACCTACGTAGTTATGTATAGGGTTATCGATTTTTGCATATTTTTATGGTAAGTAGTACCGCAATGCCATGCTTGTATTCAGAATACAATCGTAGTTTGGTGAGTGTTGATTCAATAAACTTCATAGGAAGAAATACTGAAACCCCCTGTTACGGAATGGAAATGAGAGAAACCTATAACCTAATAATACCATGTTATGATTTTGTTTGTAAAAAACAGGTCTGCGACTAAAAAACTGCATAGGTCTTTTTATCATTTTCTTATAGATTTTGACCTCTCCAAAATATTCAAAACATTCTATCACATACCTAGGTTTTTATAGATATTAGTAACAGCATAAAAAATATGTTCAAAAAATAAACATGTGGTTTTTATTTATTTAATATGTATAATTGAAAAAAAAAATCTTTGTTACCACTTCCTAGAAGGCGGGGAGGGGGGGATACGGTACATCAGAGATCGTGTTCATTCACGTTGAAGCGCTTGTAAATTGATAGGTAAATGGGGAAGTTGGCTGGTGGGACTGAGCATGTAACACGAACTCCTTTTTTTTTAAAATATCCATGTAGGTACAAAATTCCCGAAGCTGTCAGAAGCAAAATTGAAAGAGGGAGTTTTCACTGGCCCCGACGACGGAAGAATGAATGAAAAAATTTGAAAAAAAAAATCTTCGTCTTGTGGGCGAAGCAAAACGAACTCTTATGCTGTCCAATCAAAGTTCCTATGTAAGTATGTTGAAAACTATGGATCGAACCAAGAGTTCGAAATGTTTAATTCCTGCCTGAGATAGGTTTGATGACAGAAGTTCGTCATAGACTAGCGCACGGTTCGAATTAGTCGTTCCCTAACGGCCGAAACCAATAACCGATCTATCACATACTGGAGATAGAAAAACAAATGAAACAACAGAAAAATTATATAGGTTTTCTGTTGTTTCATTTGTTTTTCTCTCCAGTATGCGATAGATCGGTTATTGGGTTCGGCCGTAAGAAGAACTATCTATACTTAATATTATAAAGCTGAAGAGTTTGTTTGTTTGTTTGAACGCGCTAATCTCAGGAACTACTGGTTCGAATTGAAAAATTCTTTTTGGGTTGAATAGACCATTTATCGAGGAAGGCTTTAGGCTATATATCACGCTTAAGCTAATAGGAGCGGAGCAGCGATAAAGAATGTTTTAAAATCGGGGATTCCACGGGGACGAAGTCGCGGGCAGCAGCTAGTGTATAATATAATTTGGGGGCCCCCAATGAAGCGGGGCCGTGTCCGTTGTGCCTTTATGGTAAAGACGGAACTGACCGAAAGTCATTTGTTTTCAACATAATGTTAGGCAACTTTTAATAGTTTTATAATTAAGTTTCCTTATAGTTGTACGTAGGTACTTATTTTGTGAGTATATGTTATAGGTTGCCAATAAACAAGTCTTTTATTTTCTTCCCGTTATTTTTATGGAATTTACCATAACTGGGAACTCTGGTTCTGGTTCAGTGGCGGACTAAGCCCGTCAGAGGCCCGGGGCGGCAAAGCTGAATGAGGCCCCCCAGCTTTAAAAAAATGTAGTTTTACAAGCTTTTTATTTAGTTCACATTTGTATGTACATATAAATAAGTGTTTATGTTTATTTCGTTGAAATCTGGCAAGTGAAATTTAAATTCGAATTAAATTATTTAGGCTAAATGAACATACATACCCATAATATGGAATGGATATGGGTGAGGAAAATAAAATAAGATTCGATCGACAAAAAAAAATTAGATAAAATAAATCAAAGATATTTTTTTTGTAGCGTGTTATATGTGTTTTCGTGCCTTCAATTTACTGAACTCCTCAATAACTTCTGTGAAATCAATTTCTTTGGAAAATTTTCTTTTTATTGAAAGCACGGCTAGATTAACCAATCGCTCTGGACCCATTGTAGATCGAAGATAATTTTTAATTAGTTTAAGTTTCGAAAAACTCCTCTCGCATGATGCGACCGAGGTGCAAATGGTCAAGAAGTATTGAAGTACAAGCTGATAGCTAAATTAAGTCTCATTATTGATTTGACGATGTAGATATACAAATGTACAGAGACTTTGCCATGTTGAGTCTCACGATGAGAACAAGTACGGACCTACGTCCCTAATAAACGTGCACTACAAATAAAATAAGGACCACTCGCGAAATACAAGAACTGAAGCAATTTACTCGTAGGTGCATATTGACTAGAAACTACGGATTATAATCTAGGCTAAATTATACGAAGAATTACTTACTTTTTCCAAATACTCGAGAATGCACTAACTTAACTCTGAAGTCATTTACTTTTATACTACAACAAAAATCAAAAACACTATTACACTTTTAATTAAATTACTTTGAACGGATAAGATTGTGTTTATTACTTTACAATTTGAAAAAAAGGCTTATCCGTTCGTAAAAATATCAGTAGGTACACACTAATAAATTATTAAATATCAACGTAGTAAAATTTAATATTTATTTTAAATGAATATTAGTACCGCGTAAAAATTCTAGATGGCTGTAGTGTTTTAATCTTGATGAAATTATGTAGGTTTAAAAAAAAAAGAAATTATGTAGGTATGTACTAAGCACATTTTTGAAGTCTTGTTTAGGATTTGATCAGGGGAACGCGGAGGGATTTGAGGCCCCCCCAAGACCGGAGGCCCGGGGCGGGCCGCCCCTTCCGCCCTCCTGTTAGTCCGCCACTGTTCTGGTTTCAGAGATATTGATGACTTTATAATGCATGCAATGGTAAAAAAAGAGCAGTGGTATCCGAGTGGTAACGGCCCCGACTTACGAATTGTAGGTCGCGGGTTCAAACCCACCCAGGCGCATTAATTTGTGTAATTAATTCCATCACCACTGCTCTCAATACGGTGAAGGAAAACATCGTGAGGAAACCGGCATGTCCTAGAATCAAAATTCGAAGACATGTGACATTCACCAACCCGCACTGGGCCCGCGTGGTGGATTACGGCCCATTCCCTCTCCTAGAGGGGAGGCCTGTGTCCCAGTAGTGGGAACATTAAACGGCTGATTAATTATGAACGCATGCAATAAAATTAGGTATGTACCTAGGTATAGCAACATTATTAACGTAATATTTCAGTTCTGTCAATGTTGTGGTTACGATAGCAGTGGTGACCACGAATATCCTATCGGTTCCCGACTTATCAGCATGGCGATGGCGGGAGTTTGCACACGGATCCCCTGTCGTGTGCAGAGGGCTGTGGGTATAAATACTGTGCTCCAGGGTTGGAAGACCATAGTCGAGCCGTGGACAACACGGCTTGAAAAAAAAAGAAGTTTTGTTTTTTTTTGTTGCAGAAAATCTTGTGGTAAGTGTCATTTTCATTATTAATTTATGTTGTTAGTTAGTTTTGGCGTGTCTCTGTGCTGGCCGTGTTTATCATCACGGTTTTCGTGGGTAAGCAGTAGGCAATTCCGTTTAAATTATTATTTGTGAGATCTATGTAGGTATAAATAATATTCTAAATGATTTTAAATCTGTTAGATAGGTTAATGTTTTAACAAACTTTTTATACCCATGTATCCCGCTTATATGTGTGAAGTTTCATCAAACTCGGTTCAGTCATTTCGCAAAATAGTGACCAGATTTGTATGAAATGCCATACGGCGTACACGCTCTTGGTCTCTCGCTAAAATATCTTCATATCTATCATAGTTGACGAACCAATTTCAAACTGTTATATTATAACATACCTAGGTGTTTATTATATTCCACATGGCAGTTATATCACAGTTGTATATTATTATATCTCATCAGTATTCCAATCAGGCGTAACTCTATTGAAACCGTACCCCAGAGACGTGTTGAAACTTAATCTAAATTATAAAGAGGTAATATTTTTTTGTTTGTTTGTTTGTACCGAATAAGCTCCGAAACTCCTGCACCGATTTGAACCATTCTCCAACAGCAAGTTACATTATCGGCGAGTAACTTAGGCTATATTTTATCTCCGTATTCTCACGGGAACGGGAACTACGCGGGTGAAACCGCGGGGCGCTGCTAGTATTGTATCATTTTGTTGTATTGTTATAAAGTAGGGACCTATATTATGTTTGTATGGCTAGGTACGAATATCCTTAGTTTTGGCTAAGGATATTCGTACAGTAGCCATACAAACATAATATAGGACCCTAATATAGGTACTTCCGGGAAACTGACCAATTTTTGGCTAATTCTGCAGTTCATAATATCTGATTTGATCATTGGATATAATTTGAATCCGACCTTAGTATTATGTGATTTGACGACACGGTTGGCGCAGTGGTTGAGCGATTGTCTGATGCGCTGCGTGTCGCGGGTTCGATTCCCGCACGGAATAAATATTTGTATGGCTTACAGATAGTTGTTCCGGGTCTGGCCGTTTGTGTATGTCAGATTGTATGTTTGTAAACACACCCACGATACAGTAGAAATTCTTAGTGTGGGGCAAACAAAAAAATAAGTTGATTATAAATTATTAAGTGAGTATTCGTGTTAAAAATACCCAAAAAGGAAGGTTATAACAATTGAATTTGAATTTTGTCGTGTTTAACATAGAGTTTGCTGTTCCAAATTGTGATAATTATCTCTAAGCTTAACAAATAGGGTTTGTTACTTCTTTTGTGAGATTACTAATGAGTTAGAATGATTTTCCTAGTTCGAAAGACAAAACAGTATTCTTTAGATGGATTGGAATTTTGCATGCCTAAATTGGTGCAACACAGTGGACTGCGCTTTCAATTGACATCTGGAAAACTATTATTATGTACTGTGTTGAGCAATAAAATTTTTGAATTGAATTGAATTGAATTGATGTATTAGTAAATACGATTATTGTCGAGCGTTTTTTATGTGCTTGCTTAATTTTTTTTTGTCAAATCTTCTTCCAGTTGGCAAGATGTCGGACGCTGCCAAGAAGAACCTGCTGCTATTCTTCGACCGGCCCTCGGAGCCGTGCTTCATGCAGAAGGGAGACGACAAGGCCGTATTCGAGATCCCTGAACATTACTATGTAAGTTTTGCTAATAACGACTTGAAATCACCCTTATCCGTAACCGATATCCTTATTGGTAATCGTAGTAATTTTCTGGGTTTTTTCAAGGTATGGCAACTGCCATAGAAAATTTATCATGTATATACATAGGCACATCATAGGAGCTCGTGGCTAAGGAATAACAGCCGCAAAGGTCGATCTTAACATATCGAGTTTACTCCGTGCCTCGAAAAGCACGTTAAGCCGTTGGTCCCGGCTGTCATTTGTAGAACTTTGACAGTCGTTACGGATTGTCAGAAGCCAGAAAATCTGACACCAGTCTTGC
This sequence comes from Hecatera dysodea, assembly GCA_905332915.2. Taxonomy (NCBI): domain Eukaryota; kingdom Metazoa; phylum Arthropoda; class Insecta; order Lepidoptera; family Noctuidae; genus Hecatera; species Hecatera dysodea. The sequence continues at coordinate 17,935,984 of HG995308.1, read as the reverse complement.
CTATAAGTACCGTGTTCCCCAGTTAATGGGTTATGGAGGTCTGGTAGGCAGCCGCTCCACGTAAAATACTGGTAGTCAGCTGAATCCGGTATGACTGGAAGCCGACCCCAATATAGTTGGGAAAAGGCTAGGCAGATGATGATGATACATAGGTACATCATACTTGCATAACCCGCCACGGCTTCGCTCAGGCAGCAGAGCATATAATTATATAAACTCCCAGTCAGCATGTTTTTTTCCTACATCTTCAACTATGCTTTCGTTGTCATATATCAAACATTTCACACAATTTTTTAAGAATACGAAATCATCAAATGAGTTCTTCTGCTCTGGGTGGGAAGGGAGTGTCAGACGGTTGCGTAATTTGTTCGAAAGAGTCACCGCGGCCCTGGAACGCAAAGGGCACTAGGAAGATCACGGGTGGGTTTTAGTCAGTGAGAGTCTGACACTCCCTTCCGCTCCGCCCAGAGCGGGAGAAGTCATTTGATGATTTCCCAACAAGAAAATAAAAAAACAGAAAAAAGGGAGTGTCAAACTCTTACTGACTCAAACCCATCTGTGTTCCTTCTAATGCACTTTGCGTTCCAGAAACGCGGTGGCTCTTTCAAACAAATTCCGCAACCCTGGTTCACTCAAGACCATAATGAATTATAGACTTCTAGATATTTCGAATGAATCACGTCAATGGGCCGAGTGATTCATGCGAAGGGCTTAGGTGCTTATATGCTACGGAGTGGTTTTGCTACTTATGTTTACTCGTAATGGCAGACAGGCGCGCCGCCGGGGGCAATTTGATTTAAAATATAAATCTTTATTAAAATCTTTTTATACAATAGTTACATATCGAACAAATAACTATGTGTATAACTAAATTATCAATATTTCAGGACTTATGGAAAATTTATTTTAAACCTACAATTATGTATAATTAGCGACTTCCCTGAGTTAGGTTTATAAAACCCGTATATATGTAGTGACTGTGACAGTTTCTGACATTAAATGCCGCTTTTTATGTACGAGAATCGGCTTTGAGGTTCACAATCTAACCTTTCGGGGAAAACAAACGAGAAATTAAATGATAATAGATTTTTATTTTGTAAGTAGGTTGTAAAAAACGTCAATATTTTTTGGCCGTTATAAAAACTAGATGAGGCCGGTGTTTCCTAGCTGACTATCCTGAGAAGAGACACCGAAACAAACTCAGAGGTCAAGGTCTCTTTTGAAGTCCATATAATTGTACTGGTCGAATCATATGAGAACCATGTAAGTTGGTGTTTGAAGTGGTCTTTTGAGGAAAGTGCCACACAGATTTGAGTGGACCTGTCCAAACAGTGCAAGCATTTGTCAGTTATCGTGTTGCTCAAACTTAGAACTTTAAGGAGCTCAACGATTTGTCGAACAATACCAAAGTAAGGACATTTGGGTAGCCCACATAAAGAACTCATACCGCCAGACTAACATGAAATGAACCCCTGACATAGCGATTAAGTATATTATTTCAATCATTTACCTCTTGATCCATTTCAATCCTGCTTCTCCCTCGCAGCCCGACAAGTACAAGGCACTGACGTCCACCATCGCCAACCGCTTCGGAGACGATGCGGGCCGCAGCATTCCGGTCCGCAACATCGCCCTGCCCAACCTCAGCCTGCCCATGGAGCTGCCCTACAACGACCAGTTCTCGCTGTTCGTGCCCAAGCACCGCACCATGGCTGCCAAGCTCATCGACATCTTCCTGGGTAAGTGTGGGATTGGCATAAGCATAATCAGCCAGTTTTAATGTTCCCACTGCTGGGACACAGGCCTCCTCTCTAGGAGAGGGAATGGGCCGTAATCCACCACGCGGGCCCAGTGCGGGTTGGTGATTGTCACATGTCTTCGAATTTTTTATTCTTGGACATGCGAGAGCAGTGGTAATGAAATTAATTGCCACAAAGCAAAGTGCCTGGCTTGAACCCGCGACCTACAATTCGTAAGTCGGGGCCGTTACCACTCGGCCACCTCCCTGTGTGATTGGGCTCGTGGGTAATTAAAAAGAAAAAAGACTATCAGCTGTCATCATCATCATGATTCGTTTTTCTTTATTTAATTACGGATTTTTATAACCGCAATGCGTATGACGGTCCCAGTATACTAGTACAAACATTCTGCCAGACAGATCTACTATAATTTCACATTCCACACCATCATGACTTGTCAGACGTTATTCACTCTAAAATGCGACTTAACGTACTTATTTCATCTAGATATTCACACACACACAGAAGAGATAAAGATACCGACAGATAGTATCAGTTTTTTTGGAGAAAATCTCTTCTGTCTGCTGTAGCTGTAACATGTTTGATCAAAGTACTTCTGATGCGTGCCGTTTATAACATGCCTTCATCTTGTCTGGTGGATGAGATCTAAAATATTCCAAGCGGATGCCAGAAGATGCTTCCCGGCCAGAAGGGAGACACGGACAATAATGGCAAGTAATGCACACAATGATTAACAAGCTGGCGTTCTGCTCCAGGTATGCGAGATATTGAAGACCTGCAGTCCGTCTGCTCTTTCTGTCAGCTGAGGATCAACCCTTACATGTTCAACTACTGCCTCTCCGTCGCTATTCTGCACAGGTAAGGGGTTATTTATTGAAGTAAAGCCGTCCAGCCTGAGACACAGGTTTAACCTAGGACAGGCGTATAAGCAAATGCGTTAAAAAAAAATGGAAATCTGTCCTATTTTATAAATGAACGGTATATTATAGAAATATGCTTTTAGCGATTAAGACCTCTATTTTGACTCCATGTGTTTTCTTCAACTGTCTTTTCTGTAATTAAAATGGTGAACACAATAATGAGTATTCCGAAAATCAGCGGCATTTCCTATATAAATCCTTTTAAGTCCCAAGTTATTTTGTCACATTTGCGGAAAAGAATAAAAATATGCAAATTAAGAGAACAATGCTTGGATAGGATCCAAAAGTTCAAACGACACAGCTCCCTACTTTTTGAGCTTAGAATCTATTGTTACAACACTAGTTTATCCCCATCAGGCCGGACACGAAAGGCATCAACATCCCGACGTTCGCGGAGACCTTCCCCGACAAGTTCATGGACCCCAAGGTGTTCCGGAAGGCCAGGGAGGTCAGCAACGTCGTCACGTCTGGGAACAGGGTGAGGCACTTACCGAACTAGCTCTAATTGGTGAAGTTGGACTCCAGGAGTACGATAGGTCCATAGAAAAAGTTATATAATGCTCATGGCTAAAAACTGTTTAACATAAACATAATCAGCCTTTTAATGTTCCCACTGCTGGGACATAGGCCTCCTCTCTAGGAGAGGGAATGGGCCGTAATCCACCACGCGGGCCCAGTGTGGGTTGGTGAATGTCACATGTCTTCGAACTTTTGGTTCTAGGACATGCCGGTTTCCTCACGATGTTTTCCTTCACCGTTTTGAGAGCAGTGGTAATGAAATTACACAACGTAATGCGCCTGGCTGGGTTTGAACCCGCGACCTACAATTCGTAAGTCAGGCCGTTACCACTTGGCCACCACTGCTCTATATAATGCTTTTTCAAACATAATTGAGGCTTGGGCCTATCGGGAGAAACTTGATTGATAAAGGTTGCTAGGTTTTCCAAAGTCCAATCAAAATATCAAATCTGACAAAGAAGTCTCAAACTGTCCCACGTTGTACTGTATTAAAATATAAGTAAAAAAAAGGTAAAGCTACGTGCAAAAATCTGACATATTTTTAAACGTGGGAACGTGGAGTAGTTTTGTGACCGTTCTCCTTTAGTGACAACATAATACTGCAATCCAGTCTGGGTTTAAATATGGAAAGGCGATTTCCTCACCATGAGTAAGAGGAACAGTACCGTGTTCCCCAGTTATTGGGTTGTGGAGGTCTGGTAGGCAGCCGCTCCACGTTAAATACTAGTATTCAGCTGAATCCGGTATGACTGGAACCCAATATAATTGGGAAAAGGCTAGGCAGATGATGAGTAAGAGGAACAATCCGCTGCTGTTGAAAGCTTGACCCAGACGGAAGAGTCGCTGTTGGCCCACAGATGCCAGTAACGATCCCCGTGAACTACACCGCCAACGCCACGGAGCCGGAGCAGCGCGTGGCGTACTTCCGCGAGGACATCGGCATCAACCTGCACCACTGGCACTGGCACCTCGTGTACCCCTTCGACTCCGCCGACCGCAGCATCGTCAACAAGGACCGGCGCGGCGAGCTCTTCTACTACATGCACCAGCAGATCATCGCCAGGTAGCCACGCGCGTCGGACTGTCAGTGGCGTGCAGTGGTTCGAGTTAGGGTAGGCCAGAGAAAATGTCCAAATAAATTTTAAAAAATAACCATTATGATTCAGGGTTGATTTTTAATGAAATGTTGTTTTTTGTTTTTTTAATTTGCCTATTAAAAAAAAAAGAAAAAAAATAACACCACATTTCAACCCTGAATAATGTGGTGCGTTTTTTTTTGGACATTTTCTCTGGCCTACCCTAACTCGAACCACTGCACGCCACTGTGGACTATGCTCACTGATATCTTGGTATCCATCGCGATGGTTCGGCTAGTCTGTAATGGACCTCTCTCTAGTGTGATCTGAACGTTTCCTCGTCAGGTACAACATGGAGCGCTTGTGCAACGGCCTGAACCGCGTCGCTCGCTACATGAACTTCCGCGAGCCCATCGCTGAAGGGTACTTCCCTAAGCTCGACTCGCAGGTCGCCAGCAGGGCTTGGCCTCCAAGGTAATGCTTTCTACGTTTAAAACATCAATTATTCACTTAGGAAGCTTCACTATTCCCACACTAAGGATCAGGTTCCTAACAGGATGGGATGCTTGGTTGGTTTGTTTTGATGAACAGAATGACTGACGAGAACTATAACTGTACTGACATTGTGTGGCAGTACCAGTAGGCCAGACCTAGAGCGACTGCATACAATAACTCTTTGGAGGGACTAGTGTCAATTTCTTGGCTTATATTATGATATAAAGACTGAAAAAAATTACAACTGACAGTCGCTACCAAACGGCTGTGCTTTCTGAGGTACGGAGGGGTCCTCGGAGGAGGGTCTAGAGGCGACTTGTACGGTTTCAACTCGAAGTTAGACCCGTGCGGCTTTTATTATTAGCCGTATCGCCATCATAATGACGGTTGAAATTTCAAATGTCGTTGATTGATGAAATTTCAACAGACAGTTTTGGATTTTCAGCGCTCCGTTCAGTGCCGACAGTTGAATATCCAACACTGCATTGTATGTCACTTATGACATTTTAAATTTACACCGCCATTATGTCTTAAATGTTGTGGATTTAACTTGTTCAGTTTCCAGGAGCTAGACTAAGTATGTTGTGTGGCAGGTTCGCCGACACCACGATCCGCGACCTGGACCGGCCGGTGGACCAGATCCGCGCGGACGTCTCCCAGCTGGAGACCTGGCGCGACCGCTTCGTGCAGGCCGTCGAGACGCTCTCCGTCACCCTGGTGAGATACCGTCAGCATTTATGTGGGAATCTCCCTTTCTGTCCTTCACAACTGCAGTACACGATTCCTCTTGGCAAGACTGGAGTCGGATTTTTTGTTTTCTAACTCCTCGTAACGATTGCCAAAGTTCTGTAGTTTGGATTATAGATTTGGTACTAAAACTTCCATTTTGTGTTGCAGCCGAACGGTCGCTCGATGCCGCTGGACGAGGAGAGAGGCATCGACATCCTCGGCAACATGATGGAGTCATCCATCATCAGCCCCAACCGCCAGTACTACGGCGACCTGCACAACATGGGACACGTCTTCATCTCCTACTCGCACGACCCCGACCATCGCCACTTGGTAAGAGCCACAGTGACACCCTCGGCTACATGATGGACGAGTCTACCATCAGCTCAACCGCCAGTACTACGGCGACCTGCACAACATGGGACACGTCTTCATCTCCTACTCGCACGACCCCGACCATCGCCACTTGGTAAGAGCCACAGTGACACCCTCGGCTACATGATGGACGAGTCTACCATCAGCTCAACCGCCAGTACTACGGCGACCTGCACAACATGGGACACGTCTTCATCTCCTACTCGCACGACCCCGACCATCGCCACTTGGTAAGAGCCACAGTGACACCCTCGGCTACATGATGGACGAGTCTACCATCAGCTCAACCGCCAGTACTACGGCGACCTGCACAACATGGGACACGTCTTCATCTCCTACTCGCACGACCCCGACCATCGCCACTTGGTAAGAGCCACAGTGACACCCTCGGCTACATGATGGACGAGTCTACCATCAGCTCAACCGCCAGTACTACGGCGACCTGCACAACATGGGACACGTCTTCATCTCCTACTCGCACGACCCCGACCATCGCCACTTGGTAAGAGCCACAGTGACACCCTCGGCTACATGATGGACGAGTCTACCATCAGCTCAACCGCCAGTACTACGGCGACCTGCACAACATGGGACACGTCTTCATCTCCTACTCGCACGACCCCGACCATCGCCACTTGGTAAGAGCCACAGTGACACCCTCGGCTACATGATGGACGAGTCTACCATCAGCTCAACCGCCAGTACTACGGCGACCTGCACAACATGGGACACGTCTTCATCTCCTACTCGCACGACCCCGACCATCGCCACTTGGTAAGAGCCACAGTGACACCCTCGGCTACATGATGGACGAGTCTACCATCAGCTCAACCGCCAGTACTACGGCGACCTGCACAACATGGGACACGTCTTCATCTCCTACTCGCACGACCCCGACCATCGCCACTTGGTAAGAGCCACAGTGACACCCTCGGCTACATGATGGACGAGTCTACCATCAGCTCAACCGCCAGTACTACGGCGACCTGCACAACATGGGACACGTCTTCATCTCCTACTCGCACGACCCCGACCATCGCCACTTGGTAAGAGCCACAGTGACACCCTCGGCTACATGATGGACGAGTCTACCATCAGCTCAACCGCCAGTACTACGGCGACCTGCACAACATGGGACACGTCTTCATCTCCTACTCGCACGACCCCGACCATCGCCACTTGGTAAGAGCCACAGTGACACCCTCGGCTACATGATGGACGAGTCTACCATCAGCTCAACCGCCAGTACTACGGCGACCTGCACAACATGGGACACGTCTTCATCTCCTACTCGCACGACCCCGACCATCGCCACTTGGTAAGAGCCACAGTGACACCCTCGGCTACATGATGGACGAGTCTACCATCAGCTCAACCGCCAGTACTACGGCGACCTGCACAACATGGGACACGTCTTCATCTCCTACTCGCACGACCCCGACCATCGCCACTTGGTAAGAGCCACAGTGACACCCTCGGCTACATGATGGACGAGTCTACCATCAGCTCAACCGCCAGTACTACGGCGACCTGCACAACATGGGACACGTCTTCATCTCCTACTCGCACGACCCCGACCATCGCCACTTGGTAAGAGCCACAGTGACACCCTCGGCTACATGATGGACGAGTCTACCATCAGCTCAACCGCCAGTACTACGGCGACCTGCACAACATGGGACACGTCTTCATCTCCTACTCGCACGACCCCGACCATCGCCACTTGGTAAGAGCCACAGTGACACCCTCGGCTACATGATGGACGAGTCTACCATCAGCTCAACCGCCAGTACTACGGCGACCTGCACAACATGGGACACGTCTTCATCTCCTACTCGCACGACCCCGACCATCGCCACTTGGTAAGAGCCACAGTGACACCCTCGGCTACATGATGGACGAGTCTACCATCAGCTCAACCGCCAGTACTACGGCGACCTGCACAACATGGGACACGTCTTCATCTCCTACTCGCACGACCCCGACCATCGCCACTTGGTAAGAGCCACAGTGACACCCTCGGCTACATGATGGACGAGTCTACCATCAGCTCAACCGCCAGTACTACGGCGACCTGCACAACATGGGACACGTCTTCATCTCCTACTCGCACGACCCCGACCATCGCCACTTGGTAAGAGCCACAGTGACACCCTCGGCTACATGATGGACGAGTCTACCATCAGCTCAACCGCCAGTACTACGGCGACCTGCACAACATGGGACACGTCTTCATCTCCTACTCGCACGACCCCGACCATCGCCACTTGGTAAGAGCCACAGTGACACCCTCGGCTACATGATGGACGAGTCTACCATCAGCTCAACCGCCAGTACTACGGCGACCTGCACAACATGGGACACGTCTTCATCTCCTACTCGCACGACCCCGACCATCGCCACTTGGTAAGAGCCACAGTGACACCCTCGGCTACATGATGGACGAGTCTACCATCAGCTCAACCGCCAGTACTACGGCGACCTGCACAACATGGGACACGTCTTCATCTCCTACTCGCACGACCCCGACCATCGCCACTTGGTAAGAGCCACAGTGACACCCTCGGCTACATGATGGACGAGTCTACCATCAGCTCAACCGCCAGTACTACGGCGACCTGCACAACATGGGACACGTCTTCATCTCCTACTCGCACGACCCCGACCATCGCCACTTGGTAAGAGCCACAGTGACACCCTCGGCTACATGATGGACGAGTCTACCATCAGCTCAACCGCCAGTACTACGGCGACCTGCACAACATGGGACACGTCTTCATCTCCTACTCGCACGACCCCGACCATCGCCACTTGGTAAGAGCCACAGTGACACCCTCGGCTACATGATGGACGAGTCTACCATCAGCTCAACCGCCAGTACTACGGCGACCTGCACAACATGGGACACGTCTTCATCTCCTACTCGCACGACCCCGACCATCGCCACTTGGTAAGAGCCACAGTGACACCCTCGGCTACATGATGGACGAGTCTACCATCAGCTCAACCGCCAGTACTACGGCGACCTGCACAACATGGGACACGTCTTCATCTCCTACTCGCACGACCCCGACCATCGCCACTTGGTAAGAGCCACAGTGACACCCTCGGCTACATGATGGACGAGTCTACCATCAGCTCAACCGCCAGTACTACGGCGACCTGCACAACATGGGACACGTCTTCATCTCCTACTCGCACGACCCCGACCATCGCCACTTGGTAAGAGCCACAGTGACACCCTCGGCTACATGATGGACGAGTCTACCATCAGCTCAACCGCCAGTACTACGGCGACCTGCACAACATGGGACACGTCTTCATCTCCTACTCGCACGACCCCGACCATCGCCACTTGGTAAGAGCCACAGTGACACCCTCGGCTACATGATGGACGAGTCTACCATCAGCTCAACCGCCAGTACTACGGCGACCTGCACAACATGGGACACGTCTTCATCTCCTACTCGCACGACCCCGACCATCGCCACTTGGTAAGAGCCACAGTGACACCCTCGGCTACATGATGGACGAGTCTACCATCAGCTCAACCGCCAGTACTACGGCGACCTGCACAACATGGGACACGTCTTCATCTCCTACTCGCACGACCCCGACCATCGCCACTTGGTAAGAGCCACAGTGACACCCTCGGCTACATGATGGACGAGTCTACCATCAGCTCAACCGCCAGTACTACGGCGACCTGCACAACAGGAGGCACAACACGTACTAAAATCTAAGATAGCGTCGAGGAAAATGGTAATTTTTCGTCATGGTTGCCATTATCGTGGTTTTCGGGTTCGCGATAACGAAAATGGGCTCTAAATCAAATTCCATGATCTAGTGATGCACATTTCTTGACATAATGTGGGTCATTTTCATGGTTAAGACAATTACGGAAACCTATCCTGCACAATACATGCGTAGCAACAAACGACTTCGACCTCATAAAGGATTCCCTCTTTTTCCTAAAGGTGCCATAGTACAACTTTAAATTATTTAAATTTGGGGGTGTTAACAACTCTAAATATATATTTTGAACTAGACGCGACACTTTAACAACGATTGACAAAACGTTACATAGGTGTGTGACAGAGATAACGCTCTACGAAGCCGAAGTTAGCCGATTGTCTCTTTCTAAAGGTCGATGTGCAATATTTATCGCCGGGTACTGTACTCTACAAATAAAAGACTTTGACTTTGACTCTATTTCGACAATTACAATATATTGTAATTGTCAAAGTCGAGTAAGATATCCCTAGATAGTAGATATGCGTTGATTTATGCTTTGAAACTACGATCGAAGTCAGTAATAGTTTCAGCTAACTTTGTCTAACTAAGTGATCGACTTCTTGCCTATTTAAAACACTGCAAATATGTTGTTTTTATTTTGAATGGACTGTACTTGATGGCTGGCGATGATGAAGCCAATCTAACCTGTATTGGTGTATTGTGTAGGAACAATTCGGCGTGATGGGCGACTCGGCGACGGCCATGCGCGACCCCGTGTTCTACCGCTGGCACTCGTACATCGACGACCTGTTCCAGCTCTACAAGTACAAGCTCAGCCCCTACGCCGACGACAAGGTCAGCTACTGTACCAGCGCCGGGCCTTGATGCCTTCAGAACAACCCACACTAGTATTATAAATGTGAAAATGAGAACGTTTCTTACACTTTGGCGCCGAAATCGTCGAACCAATTTCGATGAATTTTGAAATAGATGGATAGATAAATAGTTTTTGTGGATGGGGAATTAGCAAATGACTTCTCCTGCTCTGGGCGGAGCGGAAGGGAGTGTCAGACTCTTACTGACTAAAACCCTTTCGTGTTACATCAAATAAAAAGTTCTTGACACGTTTGGGCTAGATTTTCACACTCCCTTTTTCTACATTTCTAGCTGGACTTCCCCGGCATCCGAGTATCTAGCGTGAGCATAGAGGGCGCTGCCGGCAGCAACACGCTGGGCACGTTCTGGGAGCTCAGCACGGTGGAGCTGGGCCGCGGGCTGGACTTCACGCCGCGGGGCTCCGTGCTGGCCAGGTTCACGCACCTGCAGCACCAGGACTTCAACTACGTGTGAGTCAGCTTGTGCTACTGACATCTAGTGTCGCATATTCGAAACCTTTGTTTATATAGATATTTGATACTGATGCTTCTGTGCTGATAGAGGGATGCGGGACAGATTGTTAAAGTTCCTCAACCTCCTTTGTAAATGGAGGATCCTTTGAGCAGACGCTTGTTAAGTCCGGTGGGCAATTGCTCGATAATTTCCAGTTATGGCAGTCGTTGCACCCCCGTAGGGGGGCGTGGCGAGCGGTCACAGGGCTTTCACAGTTTGCCCGCGGGGGCACTCCGGGGTGTGTAAATACGTGCCCGTAGTTGGGTTGCCATATGTAGGCGACAGATGGCGGCGCGCGCCTAGGTGTAGCTGTATGTGGGTTACTGCAAGCGAGCCGCGACGCTGTCACTCGGCGGCCGGTGGTCAGTGTCCGGGGGAGCCCCAGCGAGAATAACCTGCGCCCACTGTGGGGACTCCCCTGCAGCAGCTGTGCGGCCGCCCCCCGCGCGCCGAGCCGGTTCCGGTGCGGACTGCGAGGCCGTATCATGTGTGTGTGGGGGCCGTGGTGTGCGAGTCCTGCCGCCCAGTGTATCTGCACCGAATAGTGAGCCCGCGCTACCGTATTCGATGCGTGAGTCCACGTGCATGTGTAGAGATGCTTGTGTGGTCGGAACGCAACTTGCCTATATTAACTTAGCACAAGTCACGCGCCGAGGTGAGAGTAGGGCTCAGTAATTTATATTCGGGCTGTTGTTGATCGCACGAAAACTTTGATACCGCGATACAGGATTTCGTTAATAGTTCGCTGCTGGCGAAGTAGATGGCGTTGTAGTTTTTTTTATTGTCAATGTAATTTATAGTCATATCTAAACGAGCACAACCTGAATCACATGTTTTTTTTATTTTGAAAAGCATGTTTCCTCAGAGAGTAAATAATCTGTCAAGCAACAATCTAACGCATTTAATGTCGTCTACTAATTACTTTGCAAATCTACTTACTCTTAGTTACTAATTTCAACTTAATAAACAAACTATAGACTTACCAAAAAAACCTAAACAACGTAGGTACACAGTCTGCGTAAATTACTTTCACTACACAAGTACATAAACTAAATCCAACTCTATTACCAATTCCTATTTTGTACTAAGAAATAAATTTCAAATAGGTGAAACTACATTACAAAAAAAAAAAATTCAACATCAAATAATAACATGCAAATTGCAATGGTAAAAATGCAAATACGTCAATGTCAAATGTCAATCAAAATTGAACGATGTCCAAACGAACAAATGTACGAAATACAATAAGGATACCTATTCCTCCATCTCGCTCACGCGCACGCATTTTGTATTACTGTCTCTATCATAACTCGGCGGATAATGGATATAGATAGTGCAGTGCACGAGCACGCGCCCCACCAAGTGTTGGTTGCGAGGAGCGCGGGGGGAGGGGAGCGTCCGCCGCGTCGTGTGCGCGCGCTCATAGCTAGCTAGTGGACCGGTAACACTCACACATTGGCGGAAGCTTGCACACATGTACTATAAACCGTTAGGAGCCATTAGGAGGTACAGTGGGCCGCGTCTTCGTGGATTGCACTCTCTATAGCGGCTTACCTCGCGGCCTAGAATCGCGGTGATCGCGGGCTGGTCATTGTGCCGTCATGACCACTATTTTGCCTTATGAATTGAACTGTCAATAAGCCGATAGCGCCTGCGAGTTAAATAATGTTGGTGAAGAGTACATTTTGTTGGAATTGAATATCCATCTGTGTATGCGTTTTGTGATGTTTCTCTACTTTTAACAGTACTGATTGTGCGATTTTTCAATTACGATAGAGTAGTTGTGTTCCGAACTTCTGAAGGGAAGCCGGCGGGAATGGGCTTATGACCACGCTTCGCCACTGTTGTGTACTGTGGGTCTTCTTTTTAGTCTCTAAGCAATTCAACCAAATTCGTATCGCGGAAACTGCGGACGAAGATGTAGGCATTTGGCTGATAGAGATGTGTTGCACACCGCAGCATCGAGGTGAACAACACGTCGGGGCAGGGCGCCATGGGCACGGTGCGCATCTTCCTGGCGCCCACCGTCAACGAGCGCGGCGAGCCGCTCGCCTTCGACGAGCAGCGCCGGGCCATGGTGGAGCTCGACAAGTTCACCGCCGGACGTGAGTACACCCGCGTCCAGCCTCGCCTGGTCACACACACACATCTAACAACACGTCGGGGCAGGGCGCCATGGGCACGGTGCGCATCTTCCTGGCGCCCACCGTCAACGAGCGCGGCGAGCCGCTCGCCTTCGACGAGCAGCGCCGGGCCATGGTGGAGCTCGACAAGTTCACCGCCGGACGTGAGTACACCCGCGTCCAGCCTCGCCTGGTCACACACACACATCTAACAACACGTCGGGGCAGGGCGCCATGGGCACGGTGCGCATCTTCCTGGCGCCCACCGTCAACGAGCGCGGCGAGCCGCTCGCCTTCGACGAGCAGCGCCGGGCCATGGTGGAGCTCGACAAGTTCACCGCCGGACGTGAGTACACCCGCGTCCAGCCTCGCCTGGTCACACACACACATCTAACAACACGTCGGGGCAGGGCGCCATGGGCACGGTGCGCATCTTCCTGGCGCCCACCGTCAACGAGCGCGGCGAGCCGCTCGCCTTCGACGAGCAGCGCCGGGCCATGGTGGAGCTCGACAAGTTCACCGCCGGACGTGAGTACACCCGCGTCCAGCCTCGCCTGGTCACACACACACATCTAACAACACGTCGGGGCAGGGCGCCATGGGCACGGTGCGCATCTTCCTGGCGCCCACCGTCAACGAGCGCGGCGAGCCGCTCGCCTTCGACGAGCAGCGCCGGGCCATGGTGGAGCTCGACAAGTTCACCGCCGGACGTGAGTACACCCGCGTCCAGCCTCGCCTGGTCACACACACACATCTAACAACACGTCGGGGCAGGGCGCCATGGGCACGGTGCGCATCTTCCTGGCGCCCACCGTCAACGAGCGCGGCGAGCCGCTCGCCTTCGACGAGCAGCGCCGGGCCATGGTGGAGCTCGACAAGTTCACCGCCGGACGTGAGTACACCCGCGTCCAGCCTCGCCTGGTCACACACACACATTCAACCTCCACAAAATAACCATTCACTACACGAACTTTCTAAAAACTAGAACAAATTTTCGTGCATTCTTAGGGATTCGGCCATACTTAGTATTGAGATCAAATTTAGCTCACAATTCCACAAAACAACTTCCGCTTCCCTAGTTGTAAATGTGATTTGGTGCTTACTGACCTATGTTCTGTCTCCTCCTTGTGTAACACTTTTGATGCCCAGAACTAAACATGGGTCGTCCACAACTTGCTCCGAGTCATCGCTACATAGTATATTATATTGTATTGGTATTGGTCCATCCTATCATCTAATAATATTTACTGCACACCCTGTATAAGAACAAGTAGTGGGCACACGAACAATTTATTGATCGATCCAAAAGTGACTTGTGGTTTTCTACATATATTGATTGTATGGCATCATGCCGGGTAGTTTCCTTTTTCATTCGATTGTAATAGTTCGTATACATGAATGAGTAATTGTGTTGCAGTTCGTCCGGGCAACAACACCATCCGCCACCGCAGCCTGGACTCGTCCGTCACCATCCCCTACGAGCGCACCTTCCGCGACCAGGTACGTGTGTGTGTGTGTGCGTGTGCGCGTGTGCGCGTGTGCGCGCGTGTGTGTGTGTGTGTGTGTGTGTGTGTGTCTGTGAGAGGGTGTGTGTGTGTGTGCTGTGTGCAGCGCGCCCACCACGACACAATGATAACAATAACTGTGTTACTGTTACCGGCTCAACAGTAACTCAAATTTGATTGCCCAAAAATATGTCAACGCTTATGTCAGTTTAAACAGCTTATGCCAACCCTGGATGGGAAATTAACCAGGCGCCTTTTGCGCTTGGATAGAGGCCATCACCGGGCACTGCTCACTGTACAAACATTTATACATGATAAGTATTACGGACAGCCCTGAGGTGGAGGAACCGGTGTCACACATGCTCCTTGAGTGCACAGGTATAGCCGAAATACACAGGCACACAATATGGATACTGAATTCACTTCCAGAAATGCTGAACACTCTGAGTGGACTGATCTGCTTCAGGCCGCCATGGCTCACGCACAGTGGTCCTACACTAGGACTAAGTGCGGAAACCAAACCCTAATAGATAGATAGCCTGATGTAAAGACATAGGTGACGTCGTGTGTGCGGCACAGTGCGGGGTGCGGGGGCGGCTGTGGGTGGGCTCCACACCCTGCTGTAGATCCATTACAGTAGCCTTACTTCACAAGGTTAAGTCATGACATTATTTATCAACCAGGAATGTAAAACATAAAACAAGGAATTTTCATCAGTACAGGATTAGTGGGTATTGTTGCGCGCCAGAATTAAACAACGAAGATAGTTGCATTCGGTACTACTAGCGCCATCTAGTATCGAGTAGCAGAACTAATAAAGCCAGGAACCTTCGAGATTTTACTATGCTAGAACATTCTAGGATTCTCGGACCTTAATTCAAAATTCAAAATTCAAAAATTCAAAATTCAAAAGTCATTTATTCAAACTAGGCTGATAGACAGCACTTTTTGAACGTCAAATTTTACATAAAGACAGTCCCCCAAAACGCCCACCCGTCACCACTTCCTAGTGTTTTAGCTTAGTCGGTTCGGTTATTAAAGTGTTATTTTTTTGGTTATTTAATCGGCAGTTTTTATTGTCACGAACCCGGAGCTCGTAACAGTATTTACGATGAGTGTAAGTTTTTGTAATGAACATATTTGTGTGTGCAGTCTGCGCGGCCGACGGACCCGGGTACTGCGGACGCCGCGGAGTTCGACTTCTGCGGCTGCGGCTGGCCGCACCACATGCTGGTGGCCAAGGGCACGCCCGAGGGCTACCCCGTGGTGCTGTTCGTCATGGTCTCCAACTGGAATGAGGACAGGGTAAGCTCAACCATACCACTTGAAGCACGGATCCATCCACAAGCTTCAGGTACAAGCCATTGGTCGTTTGAACTCCAGTGTAACGTTGGATTCAGATAATCTAAGACAATTGAATGTCAGTTCTATAAAAGTAGTTAAAATCAAAAGTTTTGAGATTTGAAAGTATGTTTATGAAAATTCTCTTCCGTAAATATGTATCACAAAGACAAAATTAATTTTCTTTATACTCGTATCACATGAACAACTTCGTGATATTTTGAAAATAGGGATGTTTCCTGAGGAATAAAAATATGATTCTATTTAGTCCGTCAGTTACATTATCGAAAAATATTAGACACGTATTTTTTGCTTTATGAAATTTCTAAAAATTGACGAAGATAAAAAGCTTCAAAGATCATGAGTGGGGGCTTGTGACATCACGGCGTGGTAAAAATCGTCGCATGAAGTGACGTCACACGAGTTTTCAACGCACTATATCGTCTTCGTTTTTTGTTTACGTGAAAAAATAAAAAATACGTGTCCAATATTTTTGGGAAGTCTATCTTACGGACTAATTAGATATTTTTAGGCAACTACCCTATTATGTCATATGTTAAAGTACCAGAGTCCGTTCATTCCCGCTTTTTATTTGCTTTATTCAAATACCAAGTTTTGGGTCCATAAGTTGTAGATTTATCGAACCATTGACACGAAAAAAAACCCCAAAAATCTGCTTCATAAAGGTTACCGTTTGTGTGCAACAGATCGAGCAGGACCTGGTGGGGTCGTGCAACGACGCGGCGTCGTACTGCGGCATCCGCGACCGCAAGTACCCGGACCGGCGCGCCATGGGCTTCCCCTTCGACAGGCCTGCGCCCCAGGCCTCCGCCCTCAGCGACTTCCTGCGCCCCAACATGGCCGTGCAGCAGCTCAGCATCCGCTTCCAAGACACCACGCGGCCTCGCCAGCAGCGCCGGTAGGCAGCTCGGGGGCGGCGCCCATCTCCTCTACCGACTTTTTACATCTATCTATTTCTCTACAATATTCACAAAAAACATTGAAATCAAATCTTTTTCTAAAAACAGCGACAAAATTAGAATTTTTGAACGCGTGTTATCTGATTATGGTGACGTCACATGTCTGTACACGCATCTTTTTTCTGTTACTTGACAAAAAGTCTTTAATTTTAGACAAAGTTACTTTTTGAAATTTTAATAATAATATAGAAATCAAGTACCCTATTAGCTACTCTGGCATGAATTATTCTATTATAATTCCTGAAGAAGAAATAGCGACACTTTATGATCGCCGACAATACAAAAATATGTAAAGCTATAGTGTAGCTGGCATGAAATCAAACCATGAAATGCAATCATGTGTCAGTTTGCTAGTATTTCACATAAATGTATTTCCTTGGAGAGTGAAAACATCTTAAAATGAGTGGTAATAAGACTCCCCCTCCCGACTATTTAACCGGTAACAACATAAATGTATCACCTAGTAAAAACACACCTCGAACTGTAGTAAGAAGTTATACTGCTGAAATAGATCATGGTAACCAACATAGATGGCGCCACATATACAACGTTAAACTATTAGAAATAAGTATATTTTTATTTTAGAAAATCTAATTTACCTCACATTTATACTCCTAAATATAAGTTCAATATAATCTTATTATTACCTACTTTAGTTTTAAGCTAGTAGCGCCATCTATGTGAAGCTAACCGAACTATTGGGTGTGTAGGTCTGACCTGACTACTGCCTCTTCTGAAATTACCGAAACGTCCGTTGCTTCTGAGACTTCTGTCGCTTCTGGTCCTTCAGCGGAGCCCCAGTTGAAGCCCTGCGGCTGTCGGGACTTCACCCCTGACGAAATAGCCGCTAGCATTAAGAAACCTTATTATTATGCCAAGTGCGACCATCACAACAAACATCATATCTTTTAAATGATTACTGATGAGCTATTGTTTATATTCAAAAACCTATTTATTATAAACATAAACCGAAGTATGGATGAATACTTTCAAAGATTTATCAAAGACTAAAAACTACTCAACAAAAAAATAAGAACTGATTTCACAATTTCGTATCTCGTTGAAACATTTTCATTTTGGCACCTGAACCAAGCATAGATTGTTTTAAGATAATAAAAAATAAATGTCATTAATAAAAACGCACAGACATTACTATCCAATTGGCAATTAAATACAAATCAATTAACGATTTGAGTAATGGTGACCAAAAATAAAAATATTTGATATCATTACCAGTAAAACATAACAGTAATTTGTATGAATTATCTGCTAGAATGTGTAATTTTTTATTGTTTTGTATGTGAAATCGAAGGTCCCTGAAAATAACCGGATTTTATAAAACACCAAGTAATAACGATTTCAAATTAACTTATACTAGCAGCGCCCGCGGTTTTACCCACATACGTTTCGATCCCGTGGGAATATCGGGGTATAAATTATTCTATATATTAATCCTGGTTATAAACCACTTGTGTGCCAAATTTCATTCAAATCAGTTCAGTAGTTTTTGCGTGAAAGAGTAACAAACATCCATCCATCCATACTTACAAACTTTCGCGTTTATAATATTAGTAGGACCCATGAAATCGCATATTTTTTAACAACCGACAATTTTAAAAAATCACTCTTGAACTACGTAAAATACGTAATGGTTATTGTTTTAATTGACACAATGAAAAAATATGCGATCGATTGTATGGATTTGTGTATCACGCAGTCAGGCTGACGGAATGAATGTAAATTGTAAAGTTTATGGGTGACGTTCGGTCCCGGTCTCAGGAGAGGCGTTTTGTACCACAAAGGAACGTGCAGAAACTATAGGTGGCAGCACAGGCGCGTCTATGTCAAGTATATTTTACTTTTAAGTTTACAATTTGTAACGCTAGGTGGCACAGTCTACTTCGTGCACGTTTCCCCTAAACGGAGGGTGCAGGAAGCACAGGTCAAATATTTACAACGTAAAAGTTTCAGATTTGCAACACTAGATGGCATAGTCTACGCCGTGCACGTTCCCTATAGGATTCCTGCAGGCAGATATTAGAATTTATTTTCCTATAAGTATTTCATTTTTGTTGTTACTCGACCGACCTCGGCTATTTCAAAACGGATTCTGATTTAGGTTAAGTTTTAATTTTTTTTGTAAGTTTAGTTTTAAGTAAACGGGTCTGTAAATAGATTGATTAGTTCCTAGTTGTATGTAAGTACATGTGATTCTTGAGACTGAATAAATTAGCCTTTTACCAAATTACGTGGTTTTATTGTGTTTTTTTTGGTTCTTATTATTTATTTATGTAAATGAGTTTTACATTTTTCCGTATACACAAACGGTCACACTAGAACAAAGTTCCCACATCTATTTTTGTGCCTTGATTGAAGCTATGATCTTTCGGGACAAATGGACAATTCTGCCACTTCGCAGTGTTGATGATAAAGTAGATTTTTGTTTAAAAATGTATGTATATTTATAAACACCTACTTACGGGCTAAGTCGTCCTATTGGTCTAGAGGAGACTTATCCTTCTTCACTCTGGTTCAGATAGAACCAGAGTGAAGAAGAATTATCAGGGTGGGCCGTATTAAGAGCGTATACGCCGTAAGGCATTTCATAAAAATTTTCAAGTCCTTATTTTCTAAAATTAGTTTAGTCATACCGATTTTGATGAAACTTTTCACACATAAGCAGGATACATAGGTCTAAAAAGTTAGTTGAAAACATTTTCGTAACATAGGCAACAGGGTCGAGGCGGCGCGACCTCTCGCGTCCATCGAGGCATGGGAAGCGGTCGCCTCCTTCTGCGAAGCAGTAATGCTAGCGAAGGAGGAGGCGGAGCGCGTGCGAGAGAGGGAAGCCCCTCGCTCCAGCCGCCGCAACAGAAGAAGACGCCCCGGGCGTCGGGAAACGCAGGGCGATTCCCGGCCACCTACTGCGCGGGCCTGCGGATGGCGAGCTATGGGTGGCTCGCCGTCCGATAGCAACCAGGCCCGAGTCGACGGCGCCGAGTGTTCCACGCGCGCCTCAAAGAGCCGTCAGCAAAGAAGACGGGGCCCCATAGGGTCAGTGCCTGCTAGGGTACAGGAATTTGTTCGAAAGGGTCACCGCGGCCCTGGAACGCAAAGGGCACAAGCAGGAACACGGGTGGGTTTTGGTCAGTAAGAGTCTGACACTCCCTTCCGCTCCGCCCAGAGCGGGAGAAGTCATTTGATGATTTCCCATCAAAAAAAAAAAGGCAACAGGGTCGAAGGTTGGAAATGGTCTAGAGGCACTATGTAAACTTCAATGATGAGAATGTGTACCTACTCTGGTTCTATCGGGTCCAGCAAATACAGTTGTAATTTAATAGCACCTTTTTCGTTATTCTTGGTAACTGGTTTCATTCGCCCTTCAAGTGTGGAAGGGAAACCCTTCTTGCGTAACTCATTTAGGTACATTTATCATCAGTTTTTAAATTCTATTTATTCATAAGTGCTTCGACGAATTTTATTGTGAAAAAAAAAGCTTTAAAGCTTTAGGCACGTCATAATACGGTTTTCAACCAATTTTATTAGTTACCAGCAGCGCCCCGTGGTTTCACGCGCGTTGCTCCTGTTCCCGGGGCAATACGGAGATAAAATATATCCTATGACACTCCACAATAACGTAGCTTTCTATTGGTGAAATAATTTTGAAAATCGGTTCAGTAGATCCAGAGATTACCCCTTACAACGTCACAAACTCACAACCTCACAAACGTTATCTCGTTATAATAATAGTATAGATTAAATAATAGTTTTTTACTAATAGTTATTTATTTGAGCATTGGTTGAGCTAAATGTTGGTCGTTTACGAAATTTAGGAGCCCTAAATTTCTAGTAATTGCTAAGCAATGGGTAACTAAGCATAAAAAACTCACTCGTAATCTTCTGTTTCTTTCCTTCTTACAATCTCTTGACAACTTAATTAACCAATGCACAGAACAGATATTATCTGTTCTATGAACCAATGTACTAAGCAATTGCTGACATAAATTTGGCATCTGATTTAATTAACGCTGACGCATGATCAAGTTTCGGGAAGGTTTCTAACTATCCGTCATTTTAGGACGAACAAAGGCCAAGCCTCCATCAGGGAGGATTTAAATGGGTGTACAAAATGGTGATACATTAGAATGATACAATATACATACCTATTTACTCCTGACTCCACTCCTTAGCTGTAACAAGGAAGTGAAAATACATATATTTAGGGTAATTAGTGACAGTATGTTTGTGTTGCTGTAACTGAAGTTGTTTTATCATAAACTAGCAGCGCCCCGCGGTTTCACCCGCTTAGTTCCCGTTCCCGTGGGAATACGGGGATAAAATATAGCATACGTTACTCAGGGTGAATGTAGTTCTGTAATGGTGAAATAATTTTTGAACTTGGTGCAGTGGTTTTTGCGTTTATTCGTTACATACAAAAATACAACTTTTTCCTCTTTATAATATTAGTATAGATATAGACCAGCACTATGCCCGCGACAACGTCTGCGCAGATTTCGTACGAAATGATTTCCCCCTTTTCAACCCCTTAAAGGTTCCATCATCTCCCAAGCCTTTTCCCAACTATGTTGGGGCCGGCATCCAGTCAAACCGGATTCAGCTGAATACCAGTATTTTACGTGGAGCGGCTGCCTACCAGACCTTCTCAACATATTAACTGGGTACCATGGTAGTTCTTGGCAAGACTGTTGTCAGATTTGCTGGCTTCTGACAATCCGTAACGACTATAAAAGATCTACAAATGACAGCCAAGACCAACGGCTTAGTGTGCTTTCCGAGGCACGGAGGAAACTCGGTATGTTAAGGTCACCCATCCATGGCCAGCGTTGTTTAATCTGGAAGATTGGCACGTGCGGATGTTATTCTAACCCCCTTTAAAGGTTGAATTACCAAAAATCCCTTAGTGATTACCTACACCCTAAAAGAAACCCTTGTGCATAATTTCATGTAGCTAGTCTCAGTAGATTTTTGTAGGCTGTGTGTTGATATGTCAGTCAGTTTAAATTTTATAAATATAGATAGATTTTGACATATTATGGTCTGGTGTGACCGCAGCTTTTGGGATATGTCATGGTGTGGAAAATGGTTTATAATTAACTGACTAGTTTCGACCTAGTAACTGTTACTAATCGGTCAATGTCCTTCGAAGATGTTACTCATAAGCTCAAAAAAAAACCGCTAGTCGGGCAATTCGTTAATGCTGTCAAATGCGAAGCGCCTTATGTCATACTCGATGACTGTAGTAAATATTGTGTAATCATACTTTCATTGTGTTCATACATCCAATTTTTAGGAAATCTAAATCGAATACAATTTAGGAATTCGAACTAAATCGGCCTCTAACTTCAATTACACTATCCTGTTCCCTAAATTGGCTTCCTAAAAATTGGATAGTGTAATAAGCACTTAAGGAGTAAACTGATAGGTATAACTTGGGAGACTAAGTCAAGAGTGAATAATTATGTTACTTCTAGGTTACTAAGCGTGCTCCATCGTCACAGGCCTCCTCTCTAGGAGAGGGAATGGGCCGTAATCTACCACGCGGGCCCAGTGCGGGTTGGTGACTGTCACATGTCTTCGAATTTTTGGTTCTAGGAAATGCAGGTGCACGATGTTTTCCTTCACCGTTTTTTTTTTTAATATTTAGCCCGAACTGCCCCACGGCTGGGCAAGCAAATCCTTTTAAGATTTCATTCTTCGCGCCACCTCGTACCTGCCCTCATGATACTTCGTCAACTACATTATCGTTTTCTATTTGTTGAGATTGCGGCCATACGCGACCCTATCAATAATAATATCAATAATTAAAACAAAGATAGTAAAGAAAACGAATTTTTTAGACCTCTATAGCAAGGTCGTCTACAAATACCAAGCCTAAAAAATGCCACAGTCAATTAATATCGAATTAAATAACCATCGAGTTCGGTTGAACAGTTATCTTTGATAACAATGTGTTGATGGCTAATTAGACACTTTCCTTAAATTGTTGGTTGTCCACCGGTAGAGCACAGTTCCGGCAAAGATGGCGAAGACTGCACAGGTAAGATAGTTAGTGATACTAATTTTATTGTGAAGTGATATTAGCAAAGTGGCGTTTCATAAGTGCTAGTGTGTTCAAAATAAAAAGATCAAAATTCTTTATTTCAATAGGGTAGTTAACTAAAAAATCTAATTAGTCCGTCCGCGTCGGATAGATTTCTTTTTTCACGTAAACAATAAATGAAGACGATACAGTGTGTTGAAAACTCGTGTGACGTCACTACTCGCTACAATTTTTACCGATCTGTAACGTCACAAGCCCTCACTCCTGATCTTTGATGCTTTGTATCTTCGTCAGTTTTTATGGATTTGATAAAAGAAAAAATACGTGTCCAATATTTTTCTATAATCTAACTGACGGACTAAACAATGACATAATCATATTATATTTTTTACTCAGGAAACATCCCTATTGTCGAGGTCTGTCAGTCAAATAGATTTAGCTAGTTTTACGTCAGGAGCAGTAAGTTGTTCTGCAGCAAAATACACTCACCGACTGTATCTTTAGTGCGGCAGTTGCATTTAAGTTCCTATGGAGCTGATGTGTTATAAAAGTTGTTGTGATAAAAGCTCTCTTTTGTATTTAAAGTCAGCGTTTACTTAATATTCTTGGAGAAGATTGGAACAGTTCAGAAACTTCTTTGTTTCAATCAATTGTGAAATAGGACAGGACACTTGCAACTGTGCCACGCTGGCGATATGTGTGGTCACTATGTTTTGCAGCAGAACATACATATGTATTCACTGCTGTTGTCACTAGCGTAGCAGAACTAACTTTTTTTTTTTTGACTGACGGATAAAGGCTTTTCAAAAGTGCCTGTAAATGGTCTATTTGAAAAAAATGTTTTCATTTCGATTGGAAGAAAATGATTAGACTAGAATATCTATCATATTCTAGCTTATAACGCGACTTTGCAAAGTTTTGATCTAGTGTCGTTCTACCTAAGGTTTTTCTAAATATACTAGGATAAATAAATGTTTTGTCAGCCCTATAATTATTGCACAGTTGAATGCAACTGCACGTACGATTAAATAATTCTTTATTCATCCACGAGCCCACACAGGGGTCCTATTAATAGCCAATGCCTCTTGCTGTTCTTTAATCATGCTCCAATTAGAACTTTATCCATTAACTATTGGAATTTCATGCCTGTATAACTAAATACTTAATTGGCAATACTTTACCGAGCTCGTTCCATGTAACATCAGATCAAAGCATATATATTTCATCGGAGCGACCTCTAGAACATGGCGATTCATATAAAATGTATGAGGAGATTCGCTCGTGGATTGTGCGGTGGAATTCACGATATTTTGTGATAGTCGCATATAACCTTATATAGATATAACCTTGTTTCAAACTACTTTAGTGGAGATAACTTTTATGATCTTTTTATACTTATACCTATTTGGACTTTCTCATTTTCTACGTTACACTCATCATTTTATATTACTTTCCTACTGAGCTAATCATCAGTTTTACGTCAATTAGGTTAGACGTTGTATTCTTTTGTTTTCATTCTTGTGTTTTTGTGCTTTTCAAACATGTTCTCTATTGATTGTGCCTATTAGGAATTAGTCATTTAAATGAGTTGATTCAAGTACTTCATAAGTAAGTAACCACTTACTTATAAAGTACTTCGTTGGATTTCTTCATTGAATTGGATCTTGTGGTCAACCGATCAGAAGGTCGAGTCTACTATAACATTATAACCAACACAGCTATGCTATCGTAACTTGCAGATCCTGCTACTGCTGCTGCTGGCAGCGGCGGTGCAGTCGTACGGCGGCCGGAGCTACTTCCGCGGTAGGTCTCACCACGGACGCTTCCGTAACCCTTACGACTATCATCGCCACCACAGACACGGCGACGAACGCCCCCACGAAATGAAACACGCCCCTAACAAACATCACCAAAAGAACCCACACAATCCCAGTGACCCATATCCGTCACATATCGCAAGACACCCTGAAGTGCCTGATAAACCAACCGATCCACCAATGAGCGCTCCGGTACCGGATAATCCATCGTCTGTTGATAACGCAAACTCTGATGGAGCTGGATCGTCAACTATTGACCCAGGTGTGGATATAACAGGAGCTGACAACAATGATAAACCAGATGATGTTGACAGTCTAGGAAATGGAGAGTCTCCGGATTCTGGGAACACTGATGATGTTGCTAATGTAATAGAAGATGGAAAAATTCCAGATGTTGAAGAGCCAGATAATATAGGTGATAATATCAACGAGGATGAGTCATCGTTAAAAAAGAACCCTGATGGTACTATGAACGGAAATGGGATATCACTTACTGGTTCGAATGAGCAACCAGAGGGTGATGGAAACATAGATAAGTTTTCACCAGGTGGAGATGAAGAGAACCCCGATTCTGGGGAGTTACATAATAATTTAGATGGGAACTTAGATGGCAACATAGATGGGAACCTGCCAAACATTAATTCAGACAAACCAACAAATAGTAAATATATAAATGGGTTACAATCTGGTGAAGATGGAGGTTTCTCTTCAGCAAACGGCGACCAGGATGATGGTTATTTAGATAATAATGGAATGTTACCCGATGATATACTAAATAACAACGGTTACGATGACGACAGAATTCATAACGATGAACAACCATCTAATGGAAATAATGGCGATATGAATGATCTTTCACCAGTAGAGAATAGTAACAAGCCCAACGATGGGGGTGAGATTATAAATGGCGATGGGTTATTACCTGATGGTGATGATGGTAACTTGGGTCACGGTTCTATAAACATTAACGGGTTGTCCCCGAGTGGTGATAATAGCAAATCTAACGAAAACGATATTAACATTAATGGCTTGTCACCAGGTGGGGACGACGCCGACGGCCACGGCAACATTAACCATGGAGGGCTGCTAAGCGATGTCTTAGGTAAGCCAAATCATAATAATATAGATGCACATGGGTTTGAACCCGATCACAATAACCATCATGATCATGCCATTCATAACCCTGATATCATAGATAATAACGATGGATTACCTGCAGGTGGTGGATCCATTGGAGCGCACGTCGACTTACCAAGCATATCTGGTCTTAATGGCCACGGTGGACTGCTACCCGAGCTTAAACCGGATTTATCAGGAAATATTGATGCTAATTTTATACAACCGCTACCAAACCTGGGAATTTCTGGACATATTATGGATCCCAATCCACATATTGATCAACCGCAAGGCCATCCAACTTTCCCTGGCGACGACATCTTACCTAACCCTGGAGACCAAATGAGACCGATCCCGGATATCCATCCAACTTTCCCTGGCGACGATATTTTACCTAATCCTGGAGACCAAATGAAACCGATCCCGGATATCCATCCAACTTTCCCTGGCGACGACATTTTACCTAATCCTGGAGACCATATGAAACCCATCCCGGATATCCATCCAACTTTCCCTGGCGACGACATTTTACCTAATCCTGGAGACCATATGAAACCCATCCCGGATATCCATCCAACTTTCCCTGGCGACGACATTTTACCTAACCCTGGAGACCATATGATACCAAAGCCTTTGCCGAGTATTCATCCAACTTTTCCTGGTGATGACATCTTACCTAATTCTGGATCTGGCCAAGTAGGCAACAATGAGGGCAAGAAGAACAATTCAATGATGATACCAGTTCTGCTGCCAGATGGCGGCCACATCATGGTGCAGGCCAGTGCTCTCGGTAACATGCCTTCCTATATTATTGTGACGATCAACGGTCAGCCGACGCTCATACAGAATCCTGCCGGTCTTGGCATTGGAGGAGGAAATGCAGGATCTTTGGATCTCAGCAAACTCATTCTTGGAAACAACGGACTGTCGCTGGGAAGTATCCAGGGTAATTTACTACCTAGCTGGCTCAACTTAGGAGGACTTGGTGGTATTAGTGGTGGCAGCAGCATTGGCATTTTGCCAAACATGCAACCTATTTGGATTGGTTCTCAACTGCCCAATTTCGGAGGCGGTGGTGGTACTGGTGGTGCCTTCATCATTCCGCACAACGAACCTGTGCAACCTATGCCTGTACAACCTGTACCTGTGCAACCTGTGCCTGTACCGATTCCTATCCTAAGGCCAATGCCACCCGCACGTCCGTTATATCCAGCCCCTCAGCCAATACCGATGCCTGGACCGATAGATCCAGGTTTCAGTATTAACAATTATCCTGGATTCCCTTGGCCATCTAACTGGAATCCGAACAACCCGAATGTGAATGTTAATTTCACACACGTGCCGTCGACACCAAATCAAGGATCCAATATAGACTGGAATACTCTGCTTGATCTGTTGGCAAACATTGACTCTCGACTTCCTACGCCACAACCACTGCAACCTATCCCACCGCGACCCATAGAACCTCCCCCACGTCCAAGCTACCCTATATACCCGTATCCGCAGTATCCGTACCCTTACCCACCACCATACCCTTACCCACCTTATCCTTACCCTTCCAAATATCCTTTGACTAAAGATAAGCCTAATAAGCCTGCAAAGAAAGTAACAGGCCATGGAAATTCTTCAGGCGGGAAAGACCCTTCAAATGTCCGCCCGGCACCTCGCCCTGATGTCCCTCTAGAGCCCCGACCCGAACCACGTCCAGATAAGCCCATCATTCCCGGCCCGGAGCTGGAACCACGCCCTGATGTTCCCTTAGAACCCCGCCCGGATTTCCCCTTAGTACCCCGTCCGGAACCACGCCCGGATGTGCCTTTAGAGCCCCGACCGGATGTACCCTTTGAACCTCGCCCAGAACCACGCCCGGACGTTCCCTTTGAACCGCGCCCAGAACCACGACCGGATGTGCCCTTAGAACCCCGCCCGGTACCACGACCGGATGTTACCATTGAACCTCGCCCGGAACCACGCCCGGATGTTCCCTTTGTACCTCGCCCAGAAGATCCCCTAGAACCACGGCCCGATGTGCCTTTAGTGCCCCGCCCGCAACCACTCCCGGATGTTCCTTTGGAGCCCCGGCCAGATGTTACCCTAGATCCACACAAAGATATCCCCTTAGAACCTCGCCCAGACATCCCCTTCGAGCCCCGGCCGGAACCGCGTCCTGATATTTCCTTAGAGCCACGCCCAGATGTTCCTCATGAGCCTCGCCCAGACGTTCCCCTAGAACCACGGCCAGATGTTCCTCTGGAGCCCCGCCCAGAACCTCGTCCAGATGTCCCCTTCGAGCCCCGGCCGGAACTGCGCCCTGATATTCCTTTAGAACCACGCCCAGATGTTCCTCGTGAACCTCGCCCAGACGTTCCTCTAGAACCACGGCCAGATATTCCTTTGGAGCCCCGCCCAATTCCACGACCAGATGTTCCCTTAGAGCCACGGCCAGATATTCCTCTTGAGCCCCGCCCGGAACCGCGTCCCGATGTGCCTCTTGAGCCCCGTCCGGATATACCACGTGAGCCCCGCCCAGATTTACCCTTAGAACCCCGTCCAAATATACCCTTAGAACCTCGTCCAGAACCACGACCAGAGCCTCGACCTGAACCTCGGCCTAAGCCCCACCCAGAGCACCCAGATCATCACCACCATGACAGGCCAGCCATAGAGCTACCCGAAATTCACATCACACTGCCTAAGCCAACTCACATTGGCAAGCCGAAGCCTGGCCATCCAGGTCTAGACGGCGGCCTCATCGATATCCTCAACGTTCTTCTCAAGTTCCCTGATAGGAACTCTCATCCACCAAAGAACATCGACACCCTCATCAACTTACTGCTCGCTATCTTGAAGCCTGGAGACAAGAACCCACCTTTGATTCCGAGCCTCGACAACGACATTAAGGGCAAACCAGATCTTGGAAACCTCGGCCATCTTCTGCTGCACCTTTTGGATGGACGTCAGGAACCAAACCTGAACGTGTTGGTCGAGCCTGGCATGGACGAAGGCACACGAGCCAACCTGATCCTGCTTCTGCAACTTTTAGCGAACAATCTGGGAGCTAACTCATACCCAATGGGATACTATCAGCCAGAGAATCCGTTGCTTTACTTCTTGGGTCACTTCCCATGTGATCATCCGAATATCCAAGCGGTATCTGGAATGCAGTCGAGCTCGTCTAATCTCTGGCAGCTGTTGGCCAACATGTATGGACATAACTATGGCCAGGAGTTCAGGCTTCAAAGGTCTGCTGAGGAGACTGATGGTGATGACAAGCCAACTGAAGAAGCGGGCAAAACTGAGACGAACAAGTAGAATATAGATTTTAGAAGTAATTTAAGTAGTTTTGTTGAATTCGATTCATGTGTTGAGAACTGTCAGTAGGATGGAAATGAAAAAATATATTT
The DNA here is from genome assembly GCA_905332915.2 of Hecatera dysodea. Classification (NCBI taxonomy): domain Eukaryota; kingdom Metazoa; phylum Arthropoda; class Insecta; order Lepidoptera; family Noctuidae; genus Hecatera; species Hecatera dysodea. The sequence goes on along the minus strand of HG995308.1, from coordinate 17,906,639 downwards.
TATAATTTTTTAAAGTGTTCTTTTTATTTATGTGCTTATTCGAAAGTACTTATTATAATGTAATTGAAATTGCTTTGGTTGTAGCTAAAAAGTCATAGACATTTTTGAAAGTTATTTTGGAGAATATTTGAGTTTTTCTTTGTTCTAAGCGAATCGATGCTAAGTATGCTCAACTTCGTACTAAAATTTTACCCAATATTCGGCTATGGTACCACCGTTTGCTGTCGCAGACGCAGTCATTTGGTCCTCATGTGGGCAGGCGACTGGGCATGCGGCGGAAGATGAAAGATGGGATAGATCTTTCCACCGCAAATCAAGTAACAGACGATTGTAGAAAATGTTAACTTAAAACATCATTCTTTTGGATATGAAAGAAAACTAATATTGTGTCGGACCTGAATTAGTACCAATAATTATTAGACTCATATTATTACCATATCTTTTTCTACTCCAAAATGTATGAATATGTTGGCGCAAACGAGCAAAAAAATTTTAAGTTCTACATAGGAGCAGCCAATAGTTTGATGGGATTGCCGCTACTGGTTACAAATACGTTACTAACTTGTATTTATTTGAAATGGAATATGTCTGATTTTAGAGAGAGTACAAGAGACCAGGTACCCAAACTACAATGTAACTTTTTATGTACAACTTTTTGCGAAACATAGAACTTTCGTTGTTTTTAAAATAATTGAAAGATTGCAAGACATCAATTTCAGTGAAGCTCTGTTTTTACGCTTTGCAAAACTACAAAAAATGTATTAATGGAATGACAAGAATTCATTCTATTATCAGCCGTGCTATTCTGAAAAGTTTATTTGCGAAATCACTTCTGAATCCGCAGTGAAATCATGTGAAACTAAAGTTTCGTATTCTTAAATGGAGTGAATAACGACACTGGCGCCACCAAGTGATGATCGAAGTGAGAGGAACTAAAACGGGTGAGAATTTTGACGTTTGTCTATAGGATTTTGTTATACAAATAAATTTGTTACACATCTAAATTTAGTGAGTTGTTGTAAATCATAACAAGACACAATTCAGTGTCACTACCCTACTACCATAGAGCAATGTCACTTGGATTCTCGGAACTCACTTCCATAGAGTCTCACTTCACTTCACTTGGCCTTGATCTTGACATGTGAATACCAAAATTGTACAGGCGAGACGAGAAGCGAAGTGAGTGTGACTTTCGAGATGATTTGCGAGATGGCTTTCGAAGTGATTTACCATTTACAGAATAGCACTACAGAATCGAATACAATAAATTAGTAGATTATAAAATTCACCTGAACGAAATAAATATTGGAGTATAGTTAGCAACTCTATCATAGGACTTCAGCAAAAATAACATTTCTGCCAGCCCCCTGGGGAATCAGTCGTGATGTTATGTTATTCTACCGGTAAAAGTTTCCTTGGGTGCTCCCTAGTGACACTTTATACTGCTACACACACAGACGCAGTCAGGTACCTAAGTACTTAGATAAAGTACCGACAGGTAGTTGAGTGCAAGTGCAACAGTACTCAGCTAGTTCAGGCCAAGGATGTAACTACATAATGGAACCCGCCTTACCCGACAAAAAATGTACAAACATGGTGTTTTTATTTTATTTTCACAGTGTAGTCGGGATACCAGCAACTAAATTGACATTATTTCTTTAATTCTTTATTGTTCACCAAAAACAACTTATATTATATTGTAGGGTAAGGAGGCCCAAGCAGCAAAATTATCCTATAGTGCAGATGCTATAGGCCTCCAGCACTTATAATATTCTCTTAACGGTTCTAGTATTTACTACCACGCTTATAATAGCCAGCATGGAGTAAGTTGGTCCTTATAGTATTTCTGAGCTTAAACATTAACTTATAATCACTTATAGGTAGAAATTAAGGGTGCAATATAAGTTTGGGTGACCTATAAAAGTATCGCGAGGGTGTAAATGCACTCAAGAGTAGATAAACTGGTAAGCTATACTTATAACTGCTAACAAGAAGCTTTATAGAACTACTATAAATAAATTACGCCAATAAGAGTGACGAATAGAACTAAACAAACCGGAAACTATGTGCATTTATTACCCGGTTTTATAATGGTTTATAAATTCACTTTACGGAACAATTATAAGTAATATGGAGCGGTTTTATAGTGGTATAAACCAAAATTGTTATAATCTTAACACGATTATAAAGGTTTAATTTAATATACTTAGAATCCAAAACTATATCCGTGGTGTCCTGTACAAGAATACATTGGTTTTTACTATTATTAAGGTTTTTAAAGCTCGGAAATCCCTTTTAGTCAAAAAGCGATCGACGTCCAAAAAATTACCATTTTCAATGTTGACACCTAAACAAAAGAACTAAAATAAGCCACGTATCTAATAGCCATATAAAAGAACCGTCCGGTTATAAAAATATTTGCGGAACTCTAATTCCAAACAATATGGCCAAGCAATGGTTCTGATATTTACCATTATTAAACAAAGTAAGCCTATAACGGTTTGTTAATGTATTTGGGAAAACCAAATTTGTCAAAATGGCGACTTTTCGTTGTATGTCTTACTGAAACTAACATTATTTTAAAATTCAACTTAATGAAAACGCAAATTTCAAGGGGCGCGTCAAAATTTTGACTAAAAACTTATTATACTTCACAGAAAATATACGTGCGCCATGCTGTGCACATTCAAACACATTATACATCTTGATTTATTGTTAACTAACACTCTACTCATAATTTATATTCTAGATAATATTTATTAGAAATGGATATGTTTTAATCTTTACAAATGTGCGCAGTAACATTTACCAATTCACAACACTTTGTATGAGCTTATAACAGATTCACTGTGTACATTATTGTTGTATTTGGTTCCATTAAGCGCTGATAGTTAGCTTCGCGGGAGCAAATAGTTCTACGTAGTCCAACTATAAGGTCGTTACTGTCGTGTTTGGTTCCATTATGTGCTGATAGTTAGCTTCGCGGGCGCAAATAGTTTTACGTAGTCCAACTATGAGGTTGTTATTGGTAAAAGTGGTATTCACCAATTCTACTATAGACATTTAATTAGGTAAAATACGCCTATAAATTGGGCCCTTTTCCGTGGTTATAATTGCTTACTATTCCTTTATAGTCCTATGAAATGGTGGTTCCAGGACAATTACTCGACCACATTTTGCTGCTTGGGGGGGGAATGCCGCTCACTGGGTAATGGCGCTCACCTCTGTAGCTCTATCAAAACGGCACGTAGCAACACGCCACGTGGCGTGAAGCGCGGGGGGAGGGGGCCTCTAACAGACAGCGATGCAAGTGGACAGTCAGCTCGCGTCATGTGACCGTGAAGTGCGTTTCTTTGTTTGCGGCCGCGCTGATCCAATTTTTGGTTACGTGTTTTTTGTCGGTAAGTCCAAAACTTTAATGCTTACTTAATTATTAATTTTACTTTTCTGATAAAAAACTAATCTATTTTGTGATAATGCAATCAATTTTCAACAATTGTGTATGGTTTTTTTTTTGTTTCAAATTAATTACAAAAAGACCGTTTGGGGTTATACCGCTCAGCTGAGCGCCATTACCCCTTTGTGACTTATTTTTTCATTGTTTTAGATATGCCAAGAAATCGTCAAAGGACTACCACTAAAGCGGCTTGCAAAATAAGTTCCCAGAAAAAGAAAAACAAACATATGAAACAAAAATCTTACAAGAGAAAATTTTTACAAGAAAGTTCTTCAGAAAGTGAAGTTGAAGAGCATATTTGCGACGATGACAGTGATGACGAAATGAATGTGGATGATGAAAATGATAACAAATGTATTATTTAAGAAGAATTTGGAAAAAATAACGAGTGGTATCGTTGCACCATCTGCGGACTGTGGGCCCATGCTATATGTTCAGGGTGGGATTCGCCAAATGGATACATCTGTGATTTATGTATCCAGAAATAAAATATTATCATTTCTAATTTGTGTTACCTCTAATAATTATTATTTCATATTATGTTATAATAATTGAAGTTGATATAACATCGAAGACTTTACTATATTTGTTAAATTGAAATAGGATACCTAATCTTACGTACAAATGTGGATGATTGATGCTAATTTGTGATTGTAGACTTTACTTTTATTGTATAAGGTTGATCTCATTAATATTTCTTTAATTAAAATATATCTTACTTGTTATATTCCAAAAAACTTGATTGAGTGTCAGTACCCCGTACCCTGAGCGGCATTACCCAACGTCATGGGCAATGCCGCTCAAACGTGTTTTTTTAATAATGTTTTCCTACCATTAGTAGATCAAAGGTATATGCTTTTATTGTTAAATTGTTAATTACTTGATAGTTAAAGACTTTGTTATTCATCTTACTCTCGATTTATAGTAAATAATTTAAAAAATACACCATGTTTTTCTTAAATGAGCGGCATTCCCCCTCCCTACCCTACATAATGAAGTGAATGTACAAAAGCGAGCTTAACTGAAAGTTGAGTTTTCTCCCAGCAAACCTTTGAGTGATAGAGAGAGATCAGTATAGAGGGTAGGATCCAGTGCACAAATTTTACAATACTACATGTCATAAGTGTAGTGTAGTGTAAGTGTAGTTTATAACTTATGTGTAAATCATAGTTTGAACACTACAAATAAAAATAATAAATAATGGAAATACATAGACATTTCCATAAAGAGTGGTAGTGATTGCGCTATTCGTCGTTTAGGAGTTACTTTGTTCAAACTGAGCTGGTGTGGACTTGGCTGGCGAAGAAAAAACTATCTTACATTACTTGATTTTATTGATTTTAAGTTGAGGAAGTCACTCTGACATATCTTTGAAGTTCAACGTCCAATGCAAATTTAATATAGCTTTAAATAAACCAGACGCAAAAAATCAACATGATCGGTTTAATCATTTTAATCGATTCAATTACTGAAGAGTTCCGTTGCCTATCGACGAAGTTCTTAATCAGATCTTCACCAAATTTAAATGGGACGAGACCTGGTAAATACTCGTCCAAACAAAAAAAAAAACCACCCAAATCGATAGAATATTGGCGAAAATATCGTTGAACAAACACAGAAAAAAAAAACCTTGTTTTTGAAGCCGGTTAAAAACATAATTATCTAATTACTAGCTGTACTGTTCTTTTTGCTCGGCTCCTAAGGGTTGCAGCGTAATTTTTGTTTTATACAAACGTTGTTTTGACCATAACGAACAACAACAAAAAATAATTATCTAATTTATTGCAGTTGTTCTGAAGTTATGGGTGTACATACATTTTGACGATCAATTTTTATTTATAAAGACTAGCTACATGCCCGACTTTGTCTGCGTTTTTACATTTATCATTGATGCTCTGGTCCTATTAGTCGTAGCGTTATGTTATTAATTAACGTGTTTTCCAAAGCACGGAGAGATATCATCATCATGTTAAGATGGTCACTCATCGGATTGACCTCTCGACAAGAGTTGCTCTTTTGTGGATCGCCTTGAAGGGAGTGTCAGTCTCTTACTGATTAAAACCCATCCGTGTTCCTTTTAATGCTCTTTGCGTTCCAGGGCCGCGGCCGCGGTGACTCTTTCGAAAAAAATCCGCAACCCTGCAAGATTAACGATTGCGAAGTTCTATCGAAGTAGGTTAAATGCAATTTCCTAAACCATCACTGCATCAAGAGCTAGCATATGTACATATCTACATAATGCAGTTCACTTAGTACAGGAGAGTGCAGTTATCGAGCGTTGTTCATCGTTCAGTAGCCGAATAGCAAATGTATCCGGTATTCTAAAGTACGCTGCGGACGTTCCGGGTTGGAAGTATTGTGGCTTTGTAAACGAATTATGAGGAACTAGTTTATGCCTGTGAATTTGCTCGCGTTGAAGTAGCCTATAAACTTCTACAAAATCCCATCTATCTCTGTACTAAAATCCATCAAAAAAATGTTCGGTGATTTTAGTGTGAAAGCGTCAAAAACTTACTTTCGCATTTATAATGTGCGTCAGAATTAATAAAATATTGGTGCCTGATTTGTCATGTGTTACTTTCATGGAGGAAAAGTTACGATTACTTTGGGATACCTCCCCTCAGAACCTCGGCTTCAGTTGAAGAACTGGAGACGTTATTTGTCTGTTATTTTCCCTGAACTAGCGCAGCCGCGAGGAACACTTCCTTTCGTTATTTATTTAGTGTTCTGTTTTTGTTTGTCCTGAATTGCTGCGAAATTTAGTTCATTGTGTGTCTTAGTGTTCGTGTTAAATTATTTTCTTTCTTAAGATAGATTTATATCAGGATCTTTAATTGTGTTACCTAAATAAAAGGTCAGAGCAGAGCGGTTCATGAAAAGATGAGGGTTCTGAAAATACGTTTACATAAATCGTTAAAAGAGACAAAAGGATAGGGAAGAAGGGGATAGGTAGTTATTTCAAGATCACCGAGCAGCCCATGCCAAAGCAATATTAAATAATCTACATTAAAGAAAATGATTTGAATTCCCGATTGAAAATATATATATTTAATAATATATTTTGGTCATTTATTCATTCCTATAACGACAATGCGCTGTTTTTTGGCAATTTGACTCCCAAATACAAATCCAGTAAACCATTAAATCCAACTACTTTAGTAAAAACGTTAACGTTGCGAAGTAAATCCTCCTGAAACTGATACCGATACATAAAACATAACCTATACGTACACACGGCGAAGGAGTTTGGTGTGCAGGCTTGCTATAGCCTTCTTGCGATCAATACGCTTCTAGGTCACACTATCAGATCTTAAATAATATAAAAAAGGTCAAACTTTTTTGTTTATATGATTGTAAAAGGTATATAAAAGTACTAAGTAGAATAGAATACTCTTTATTATGTATACAATATATATGTCACATAAAAGACAGATGCTGAAAATGTTACTTACGAGTATCTGGGGTGACAATGTATTTTACGATTACTAAAATTCTTTCCCTTTGTCCCTGGGCCTGAGTGACTAAGTTACCGCTGAGTGATCTTAAGGTTATTTTGTTTCGCGGATAATGTTCATAAGGGGGTAATTTAAAAAAAAATGTAGGTAGGTACATTGAAAGTTTTGTGTTGTAGCCTAAAAATACACTATCTAACAACAACAGTGTCTTTTTAGGCTTATTTAAAGCTAGATGTTAAGGTTATACAATTTTACTAATAGAAAAGAGGGTACTCTCTTCCGTCCTCACTAACTCAGCCTACATACCAAACACTTTAGCTTACAGTACAAAAGCTTCTAAATCGGCGTAAATTTGCATCGCCTTGCTTATGCGTCATGCGGGTGTTACCCTCGGGAAATCAGCGGGCATACGGCCGGGCAGGCCTCTGGGCATAGCGGGCACGGTGGGCACGGGCAAACCAGACGTGTCGGCAACATGGGCCCACAACTACGTGGATATGAATAATTAATGTCTATTTACATTGTAAAAACGGAATTTGAAATCGAGCCCTGTTTGCAAAGGTGTGTTTGTCAGCCGGACCAGTTTATTCCTGTTTGAACCGGTAAATACCGGTTTTTTTCTGAGCTTTGTTTAAGGTTTTGTTTGGAGATGTTACTTTAACTGTGATGTTGTTTGTCTTTGCTGACGTGTAATTAATTAATTACCTCTATTGTCGTTAAGCGTTACCGGTAGCAGTGGAATACCTACTGTTGTTAGAGATGGAAAAGCAGTTTTTTTTCTTAGATTGAATCGCCGTCCTATTGGAAGGGCGAAAACTAGAAAACAAAACTTAACACTTTTTGGGAGAGGGTACTAGCTTCTGTAACACAGGTTTATCACCTAGCAAAAGTCTCAGAGACTTCACTGATTTTGTAAACCTTTCCTATGCAAATAAAATAATATCATAAAGACCTCTATAACCAAATAACGTAGAATCTATTAGCTATAGTTGACGCACTATCGTGCTGTTCATTAATTTCTAATTAAAGGCACATTACATCGGTTTGTCCACCACAACGGTTTTTCCATTGTGTGTCGTTTAAATTATCCACTCAGTGATTTAACTATCATTTGGTGTTTTATCATGGCGCGTATCATACAGGTTCGTAGTTAGAATATAATACTCTTTATTATGTACACCATATAAGTTACAGAAAATATAGATGAAGAAAACATTAGTTTTAGTTTTTAGTTTCATTTATGTTGAAGCTTTAATGAGAAGAATATCTTGTGTGTGAAATTATGTGAAAATCAGAAACCGTTTTTAAAGATTCGTAGTGAAAATGTTGTTACATTCTTTTAAACAGTGTTATAATTGGTTGACGATGACGTGTTTTGTAAGGCAAAGGAAGAATTTTTCCAATACATTTATCTCTAATTTAAAACTCACCCGTGTTCGTTACAAATACCAACAAATCAAGCAGCCCTAACTTAAACAATACTTACAATTTTCTCAAGAGCACTGAACTAGTGTACTAGATAATAGACATACGTAGATTGTGTGCATCTCTTTACGAACATATCTTCCACCAATATATTAAGATAAACAGATTGAATTTCAATGCATTTCAAATACCTTTAAGTAGTTGTAACTATACTTTTATAGTATACTTATATGAATAAGTTTTACAGTGAAAGAATCCAACATTCATTTCATTTGTAACGATAAACAAAGAAATTAATGTATATTTTAATCAGAGTCTATCAATATCTAATAATGACAAATAAATAATTCATTATAATTATGCAATTAAAAGTATCAATTCACCGTCATTAGTATCGTCATTATGTTGTGGAATTTGTTCGAAAGAGTCACCGCAGCCCCATAGGGTCAGTGCCTGCTAGGATTGCGGAATTTGTTCACAAAGATCACGTCAGGCTTCTGCCTGTCAGGATCACGGGTGGGTTTTAGCCAGTAAGAGTCTGACACTCCCTCCCGCTCCGCCCAGAGCGGGAGAAGTCATTTGATGCAAAAATATATATATATATCCTCATTATGATTATTACGCATTAATAAGTCCACGTAGTTTGCGAGTTACTGAAAGTTGTGAAAAACAGAATTATTTTTACAGATAAAATTGCATTAACGTCGACCCTCTGAGAGTTGATCGGATGGCACGTGTACAAGTGTTGTGCATTCTATATCTATTTGTTTTGTTTCAGGTTCTACTGCCTCTGGTAGCGGCGGCCCTGGCAGAAGCTCAGCTGCCAAACATACCATTCTTTGACAACATTCCAGGGTTACATCGCCCACCTCGACCCATCTCAGACAGCCGCAGGGACAACCGGATAACCCACAAAAACGTAGGGTACAACGGCGGCTATGATACATGGTTCCAACATTTCGGTAATCCAGATGTACACCAATTCTCTTCCGAAAGTCTCCAGCCTTATGAAAATCTTGACCCGTATTTTGATCCATATTATCAAGGAAACGGTTGGGATCAAATGCCGGGAATACATAATGTATTTAACATTCCAAATCCAGGTTACAACTCTCATAGATATAAACCACCACATACAGGAAATAACCAACAAGAAAAGCCAAAACAAGATCATAAAGGAGAGCCAAATGTCCAGAAACCCGAAGAAAAACCTAAAGAAATGCTACCAATAGACAAAAACCCAACAGAACAGGACAAAGGTCCTAAATTAAACGAAGCTAGCACTTTAGATGCGAACAATAAGATACACGAAGATAATATTCCAGAAGTGGAAAATAAATCACAAGAACTTGAAATTCCAGACCCGATCACTAATAGTAACTTGCCCCCGAAAACAAATGCTATCAAGAAAGAAGATGACAACGGTGAAGGAAATAAAGGTGATAAACAAGTAGATGTAGACAAAAAGAAGGACTACTTACTTGTTGGACAAGGTAATAATGGAAATAACCTTTATCTTTTGCATGAAAATAATCCTAATCCAACCACAGTAATTACACCTAACGGTAACCAAGCCGGTAACAATATAATTTATATTCCTTATAATCCTGGACAAAATACCAATCAAGTTTATCAAGTTGTGAATGGCCAACCTGCTCCGTCTAACATTCAAATGACGCCAGATAAGCTGGGAGTGTCAAATGGGTACAATTATGCCGTACTGAACCCTGGACAGTCCACAACGAATTTGAATGCGGGTATTCAAAATCCTGGCTATGTCACGATTTATTCCAATGGACAGCTTATACAAGTTCCTGGTGTGGTTGTAAACTCAGCACCAAACAACGTACCTGTACAGAATGGTAACCAAGTACAGGGAACGAATTACATAATTGCCAATGCGGTCCCTAATAATGTGCAGTCTGTGCCAGCAATACAAAATCCAGGAACAAACGTCATTTATGCTACAATCCCAAATCAAGCTTCTAATGGTCCAATATATGTTCAAGTGCCAAATTGTATGAATACCATGACGAATGGTTGTGCTTCGGGTGCAACTGTACAAAATGCAGGAGTAAATAACGGTATAACAAATAACGGTTTACCTAGCAATGTAATTGTTTATCAGGCAAACCCGAATACGGTTGTTCAGCCAGCTACCTCAAATGGCTACATTCAACCAGACATGGCAGCAAACCAAGGTCAAGGAGCCATAACAGTAGCCATTCCTAACAATCAAAATGTTCAGTACCAGCCAGCAGTTCAATTCCCTGTCAACAGTGGCTCCAACGGATATAATCAGCCAATCGTATCAAATCTAGGACAAGGGCAGAATGTACCAAACGAAAAAGAAAAGCAGGGGGTATATTACCAACCTATGATAAACACAAACCAAGGCAACCAACCAACATACCAACCTGCAGCCCAAGTGCCAGTCAACAGTGGCACTAACTGGTACAATCAGCCTATAGTCTCTAATCAACCACAAGGACAGACTGCACCAATTCAAGGAACCACGGTAAACAACCAAAATACGCCTGAACAGTCTGGAGTTGTAATACCAATCCCAAGCGGATACGATCATCCTTTGATAACAAATCCAATAGTGAATGTAGAAACGCGAGGTGACATGTCCAGCAACCAGAATGGTGCACAACCAGCGGTTTCAGTAAACGGCGACACCAATGATCAAGGAACTAACGCCATTGTGAATACTCCAAGTATAACTGAAGTTATCAATCATGAATCTGATATCAGTCAACCAATAGCTACATCTACTCTTGTATTAGACAGCAACAATTTGTCAACACTAGGAGCTCAACCAGCAATCATGATTGCGGACTTCAAAGAAAAGTCAGGTGACAAGAAAGATAAAAAGAAGAGTAAGGATAAGAAGGAAAAGAAAGACAAAGGAAAGAAGAAAGATAAGAAGCCTAAAGATGATGACAAACCTAAAGATTCAGAACCATTTACGAATAAGAAGATCTAATTCATACTAAGATGGTTAATTTCTGTAATACTTGAAATTTGTACTAAGATGACACAATATATTTCATGGAAATCAAGTTTGTTTTTATTTTGTTTTGAAGTCATCATCCCTTCATTATTCGGGTCCACTGAGTTTTGGCCAAGTCAAAGTATTAAACAAAATATAACGTACGGGATTTGATCAAAATGTGGAATTTTTACAAGTCAGTCATTTGATGGAATTTATGTTACTATAAAATAATGGCTGATTGTCAGCTCATAGTCAGAAAGCAAATCTATACTAATATTATAAAGCTGAAGAGTTTGTTTGTTTGTTTGTTTGAACGCGCTAATCTCAGGAACTACTGGTTCGAATTGAAAAATTCTTTTTGGGTTGAATAGACCATTTATCGAGGAAGGCTTTAGGCTATATATCATCACGCTTAAGCCAATAGGAGCGGAGCAGCGATAAAGAATGTTTTAAAATCGGGGATTCCACGGGGACGAAGTCGCGGGCAGCAGCTAGTGACTGAATATAAAACCGGGCAAGTTTTTAACAAGTTAATACATTCCAAGAAAAAATAAAATTACTTATCGATAAAATATGTTATTATATCGTTGACGAATGCTTAGATGACAAATTAATTTAGAATGATATTACTAATAACTAATCTGTACGAATTTAAATTTGAACATTATATTTGTATGCCTCATGGCATAACATAGCGCTCTGCTTCATAAAAGCTAAGATCTGTATTTATAAGCACATGTGCTAACAAATAAATAAATGATAATGATTAGTATGATTATGCTTATGAAAACATACTTATTATAGTTTTTTCTGTAATCTATGTTTAAGTAAAGAAGTATTTGCTATTTTTTTAAAATTAGATTCTGTTTGTAACATTAACAATATTAGATTCTATTTAGTGCTTTTACTCTACCGTTCTTGCTAATTGACTTAAAGTCTTTCTAAGAAAATACATTTTATAGTAGTTATGGGTAAGACGAAGCTTGGAAACGGCTTGTTGAGAAAACATCTCGCGTTAAACAATGATTGATCTTAATAAGATGATCAACCTCAAAAGTTTAATCAGCATCAATAAAACAATCCTATCACGCTTTCCTAATCGAATCAGATCTGCCCTCCATCTCAACTACCCTTTGACTACTGTCCAAAACTTAAGACAGTATGTTCTTTCAAATTCCTCTGGGTATGAACAAATTGCTCTGAAACTTGTCCCGACCCCCATTGACCGCTTTCAGTCGAGCGATCAAAAACAAAAGAGAATCGATCGTGGCCCGCCTCGGGTTCAATTTTGTGTAAATGGGCACGGCCATAGAGCATGGAATCCCACGATTAGAGATGTCGCAATGTGTTCTAACTCAAGGTAAGTTTAGACTACGATACTATACTATACACGGTACACTCAGTCTAAATATATATAACTCAAAAGTGACTGACTGACTGACATAGTGATCTATCAACGCACAGCCCAAACCACTGAACGGATCGGGCTGAAATTTGGCATGCTGGTAAATGTTATGTTAAAGGGTTTTGATTAATTCTACCCCCAAGGGGATAAAATAGGGGATATAACTTTATATGAAACTTTTTCAATTTTAAACCGATCGGGCTGAGAGTTTCAAAACCGGGGGTAAAGTAACTATTCCACGCGGACGAAGTCGCGGGCAGAAGCTAGTGTACCTATATGTCACCGGAATTCTTGAGTGATCGTTAACTCTCGTTAAATTGCCAACTGAACATTTGGAATACGTTTTTATGCATCAAAATTTGGTAGACTGCAAATAATCTCTCGATGGAATTACAGAAATCGTGATCCGACGTAAACTGACGATATGTAGGCGACCAATCGGTGTACAGTGTATTTTATTTTACAGTTTTAGGAAAACTTATAGCTAACAATTTCTTACCCTCATGAGTAACAAAATAAAGCCAATTAAAATGTTTCGCAGATAGAAGAGAGCATACAAACAAGATTACAAGTTGCAAGATTACAAGGCAAATGCAAGGATTTTATGCACAGGCAGGAAAAAAAAATAATAAAAAATCCTTGCATTTGCCTTGTAATCTTGCATGTGCATAATATAGCGGGCGGGAGGGAGGTGCATACCTGCAACCTACTAATTCGCGGAAATTAAAACTAACTAGATATATTGTTTTCAATTTCAAATTAAAATGGATTTCTGCAAAGTAACGCCTGACTCAATCAATTTTAAATACAGAATTATTTGAGGCGGTAGACAAGTCAAAATGCATGTGTTTGAAACAGCGGAAATTGTAACTGTTTAGTATACGTTAAAACGAGATGGCAAAGAGTCCTCTTTAATTTTGAAATGCTGATACTACCCCGGCAGACCGCATTATACCTACTATATATCTATTATAATACTATATTATATGTACGTATGAGTCACTCTTATTAAGTATGAATTCCACCTGTATTTTTTTCTTACTACAGGAGTATACAATAGGGAACGTGCACGGCGTAGACTGTGCCATCTAGTGTTGCAAAACTGAAACTTTTAGGTTGTAAATATTTAACCTGTGCTGCCACCCTGTATACTTCCTGCACCCTCCGTTTAGGACTGTGCCATCTAGCGTTGTAAAATTGAAACTTATAAGTAAAATATATTTGACATTGATGCGTCTGTGCTGCCACCTATAGTTTCTGCACGTTCCCTATATACGGGGATTGCGTAGAAAAATAGAAGGAACCCGCAGCAATTCGGGAAGCTCGGTTGAACCGTTCGTAATGCTAAATAAAAAAGTCTGCAAATGTAGATGGAATCTTTTACAGCATAGGAGATAAGTGGAAGTTCTACATTTATCTGGTTTTCTTGCCTAGCCAAGTAGCGGAGCAAAAATCACAGGGAGCCAAGGGTACCCTGACACGGTGGACTGATAACCTGTTGTAGGTCGCGGGAATCCGCAGGATGAAAGACGCACAGGACCGAACGATGTGACTATACTTGGAGGAGACCCATGTCCAGCAGTGGACATCTTTATGATGAGACGGTGATGCCATTTACTTACTGATATATTGATTGCGATGGATTATCTGATAGAATATCTGCGTCATGGTTGGCACAGTGGTTGAGCTGGGCCCCAAGTCTGCTATTTTTATAAATTTGTCATTTCAAGACGATCCCATTGTCATTTTGCTAAAAGTTCGCAATCTGCTAAATTCGTAATCGTCGCTCATTGGTCTCGTAATACTCTTTGATAACCGAGCTATTAAAAGAAATGACTGCACAACGACGTTCTAATGGTAGGCCACTGATCAAACGAACTGTCAAAATTTTAGCTGACTACTGCATACGTCTGTCATTCATTTGTCATTATGCACGTGATTACCATTCTATGCCATTTCTTTCAATGGAGTGTCAGTGGGTGACCATTGGAAAGTCGTAATGTCTTTTATATTAGTATATTATCAAACTTGTCAAAATCAACGATTATGAAATCAATGATAGACCATTCTGACACTATTGTAATAGCAGATTTGGGGCCCTGTTGACTGCTGCGCTGTTCCCCGGAACAACAATCTGTAGGCCATAAAAATATTATCTGGCTGTTTGTGTATGTCAGACTGTATGATTGTTAACGCACCCACGACACAGGAGAATTCCTAGTGTGGGGGCAATGTTTAAAAAATCCGTTTAGCAGTGTCCGACGAGGCTTTTAAGGCTCTATGGGCAAAACTCTATTGCTGACGAACTGAGTGGTATGTTTATGTACCCGAGCTTCGGAGTTCTGTTTATGTTTCCTCTAACATTACTTGAGATAATAGTGCCTAAGTAATCTCTGCTGCAATAGTATGTGATTGCTTTTGGTTTGTCCTTGTAAAACAATCATTGTTGTGAGTTAATTCTGTGTAACTTTCATATGGACGCTGCGGCGCTGTTTAATTTCGTGTGAGTGTTACTGGATTAACTAAAGGTAGTTAGCATTGATTTGAGTTTGTTCCCTCATTACTATATTGCTCGGAACTGGTGGCTAGTCAAATTTAAAATAAATTTTGTCATTTTTTCATATTATTTCAGACTACAGGAAAATTACGCCGAAAAGTTAGCCTAACTTTATCTACACGAATATTATAAATAGGAAAGATTTGATTGTTTTTTTGTTTGCTTGTTTGTTTGCATTGAATAGGCTCCGAAACTACTTGACATTGAAAAATTCTTTCCCTGTTGGTAAGCTACACTATCTCCGGTGAACATAGGCTATATTATATCCCCATATTCCCACGGGAACGGGAACTACGCGGTATGTCTACTTACATACTTCCTTGTCTATACCTTACACATTAAAGGAAAATATCATATTTGAGAACTTGCAAAGTTCATACCTAATTTGCCTGACCTTTTTCCTTACAACATTATCCTTTTAGTCCGTTATGTTTAAGATGAAACTTAGAAAGTAATAAGATCCACGAGGCGTTTCAATTATTTCTTGAGGATAGTTCTGTGACACGTCGTAACGTATTGCACATCATAAAAATACGTGACCTACACACTGGGGGATATTGCTACTGTGAAAAGCATAAGATGTAAGTACGTGAAAAACCTCTTAGTATATAAACTAACCTTATGTTGGACTGGATGTGATGTGATGTGACCTTCGACCTTTAATAACTTTTTTAGCCAGCACGATACTTTGTCCATTTTTAAATTGTAATTTAAAACACCCGTAATAAAGGTGTATACTAATATTCCGCTAGGATATCTTTCCACATGTAGAACCCACAATGACTACACTGATATGAGCTTCGTCCGCGATGCAACCCGTCCCGAACTTTCTTGCTTATCGTTCTTTCGAGTGGTGAAAACCGCGTTGCGTGTTTTAGGAGCAATAAGCGGAGTAAAATACACATACAGACAGGGACTTTGTTCTGTACTAATTAGAGCATAATCATAAATAATCAGCCTTTTAACGTTCCCACTGCTGGGACACAGGCCTCCTCTCTAGGAGAGGGAATGGGCCGTAATCCACCACGCGGGCCCAGTGCGGGTTAGTACTATTTAGAGATTACGTTCAAATTCATCCAACACCCAATCGTCAATCACCCAAGTCATCATGCCAAGATGACTAAACAAATGTCCATACAGACTATTAAATTTATCAAACACTGGCAGCGGTCCGTGATTTCACCCGCGTAGTTCTCGGTCCCGTGGGAATACGGGGATCAAAAATATAGCCTATGTTATCAGGGTGAATATAGCTTTATAATGGTGAAAGATTTTTTGAAATCCGGCCAGTAGTTTTTGAGTTTATTCGTTACATACAAAAATACAAATCTTTCCTCTTTATAATATTAGTATAGACTAGCAGCGCTCCGTGATTTCACACGCATAGTTCCCGTTCCCATGGGAATACGAAAATAAATTATAGCCTAAGTTACTCGTTGATAATGTAGCTTTCGATTGGTGAAAAAATGATTAAAATCGGTTTGGTAGTCTCGGAGCTTATGCGGTACAAACAACAAACGAAAAAATCTTTCCTCTTTATAATATTATTAGTAGGCACAGAAGTAGGATTTCTACTGTCAAGAAACGTAAATTTGTTCCCGTTTCAACGACATGGGCGCTGGTGTACGTACACAATCATGTAGACATAAACAGGACATTAACTGCTTGTCTCTTGGTTGGCAACGCATTGTCTCTGGTAGACGAAGTAAGCTGTGACGTCAGAGCTTCATGTGAATGTGAAATGATAGTTCACCTGACGCTCAGTGCACCCATATTCATTTTACGTTTATTTTACCTGTTCTTTCGCGTCAGTCTCATAATCCTAGTGATCTTTATTCTCAGTTTAATAAGGTTGCTAGTGGATTGCTGCAAGGACTGCTTTCAGAGGTAAAATTACTATGAATGAGATCAAATTTTTTATGGTATTTTCAGAATAGACCAGCGGATGTCCTTAGGCGGCGGTGAATACTTACTTCCAGGTGTGTGATGGTTCTGGGTTGCCAGCTCAAAGGGAAAAATAAGAAACGGTAATATTTCGAAAGTGTTTTTATTAAATTGTTAAATATGAAATCTCAATAAAATCAACAACTCATTGCAATAATTGTTCTGATTTAAACTTTATTAACAGTTGTGTTTGTGTGTGTATTGTGCGACTTATATTTACGATTATTATAAGTGGGAGCTTGCAGAGATGTTGAACGGTGTCAATAAAAGGCAATTCATATTTAGAAGGTTCGTTTACGAAACGTGGATATTCGAAATATAAAATCACTAACATGGTGTCAAATTTCATGTTGTCAAACTGCGATTGGTTGTCAGTAATAACAACACAGCCAATCAAATAACTGGAAATGGGCATGACAACAGATTAAATTCCGTAGGGGATAAGCAGTTCGCAAAGCGACAGTTGGATATTCGAACTTCACAGTTGAATTGGACTTCAGATTTCCAGTGCGTCTTAGAAAGTTTACACGTGTCTTGATAATCTGATATTCTTTCTGCCCCATGTTCGAGTTTCGCGAGAATAATAGCTGTGGCTATATACTTACAGATGAGATACATATTATATCACTGGAAAGTTGCAGACTCCGTGAAATTGTATTAAATCTTTATTAGTTTATAATTTCTCGATATATTATAACAAAATCGTTTTGTGCAGAATAAATCCAATTCACTCCAAATTCAATAGTGTTCAATATATCACTGACTTTATATTAGGAAAAAATACAAAAGAAAGAAAAGAAAGAAAGAAAAAATATTTATTTAGGACTCGTTCAACACAAAAAAAAGAAGAAGCTTATTATTAATTTTAAACTGTGCGAGTCCAAAAAAGGTCCCTGTCTCAGCATATGCTGCGATATTAAAAAAAAAAAGTAAATACCACAGCGCTGTCACGTAATAGCTTATAATTTCACGTGATATTTTACAATCTTACAGCGTTTACAATTTTCCGATGAGACATACATACATTCGCGTAAATACGTAAGGCAGCCGCCACATTGTTTTCCTCCTAGAGCGCTACGCTGATACTGTCATCGTTCAACATCAATGTTATTTTAGTTCAAACATAACATAAATTTAAATTCATAAAAATTTTATTGATAACGAACCCAAAACTTGTTCCACAATATTTTATTTGAATTAAACAAAAATAACAACAAAAGAATAAAACTAAACCGTAACATTTAAAAATCTTACATTAAAATCCTCGAGAGATTATTTAAAAATTTCTTCGTTTATATCATAGATAATATATTTTTTTTCTTTATAATCTGAGAGATATTTTTTAAATGTTTTAAAACTTCCTTTTTTTTAGTACTATTTAGAATTAATATAAGCATACCTTCGTTCTAGACTATCACAACATTCAAAGGCATAATTTTGGACCTTAGCTTGCAAAGGATAAAGGTGTGTTCTCTGACCCTGGCTGACCTTGGGCGGGCACTTTGCACACTCGACCACTTTCGAACACAAACAAGTTGAAATCGGATCGTCCGGTTTCATTATTCGCTCATAGCGAAATATTTTCCGCACTGAAGCTTTGATCTCGAAAATAGCTGGTAAAGAGGCACGTTAATAGAGATGTTTCCTGAGTAAAAAATATGATTCTAATTAGACCGTCAGTTACATTATCGAAAAATATTGGACACGTATTTTGCTTTAGCAAATATATAAAAAAATAACGAAGTTAAAAAGCATCAAAGATCAGGAGTGGGGGCTTGTGACGTCACGCCGTGGTTAAAATTGTAGCACGTAGTGACGTCACATGAGAATTCATCGTACTATATCGTCTTCATTTTTTGTTTAAGTACCTACGTGGACTAATTAGATTTTTTTGCCAACTAACCTATTCCGGTATAAGCGTCGCAAATTAATGGAATCTATCAATATTATTTTTATTTAGGTTTGTATAGTTGCTAACGAAGGTTTTGAAAGTTTTGTAAGATTCAATGGATTAAGAGTTATTAGTTATGATAATGTACGAGATACGAAAGAAAAGGGAAAGGTAAGTTTCTGTTTCTATTACGGCTCACGAGTTTCTTTATCTGAAGTAGCCTCAACCAAAAACTAAAAAAAAAAAATCGTTAAAACGTATTTTTGCCGTAAGTATCAAAGCCAATATTAACTTGCAGAAAACTAAGCTAGTGTTGAAGACGTTGCAAAAATCGCGATTTCACAGACCCATTGTAAGTATCCAATATTAGCAGCCTCAAGTGGCCAAGTGTGCAAGATGCCTTATTTTTACAAGAATTTCATCGAGGTAAAATATTTTTCAAATAAATTCTTCCCAACTTCGTAACGTACATTTTTATGTTTATAATTTATACTTTATGATGAATTTCTTCGAAGAAAATTGATTAATATCATAAGAATGTTTTAATTTTGTTAAATGGTTAGCGATTTATCAATTTTTCTCAAAGAAAAGATTACGGCTGAGTCGTCATAGACAATAAATGCTTATTTTAGGTACATAAAAGAAAAAAGATCTATTGGAAGAGCAATAATGTTAATGAACACTATAGCGAGCTATTTTGGGGTAAACACACTTTAACACGCAATTTATAATTTAAAAAAAAAATTGGTTTCTTCTCGTTAGTTCGACATTTAGAAAAAAGGACAATGCCAATCTATGTATGGAGGTTGGACCAAGTGCTGCCCAGAATGAACACATAGTGGATTTTGTTCCTGAGGCCGACAATAAAATATTTTTTAAAACGAAGCGCTTCAAAGTCTGTCCGATGAGTATAGAGAAAAATAATGTTTTGCTGTAGATTATTCAGTGGCATAAACTTAATATCAAGAAATGGACACAACGCTCACAAGAGCAGTGGTGGCCAAGTGGTAACGGTCCCGACTTACGAATTGTAGGTCACGGGTTCAAAGTCAGCCAGGCGCATTACTTTGTGTAGTTAATTTCATCACCACTGCTCTCAAAACGGTGAAGGAAAACATCGTGAGGGAGGAAACCAGCATGTCCTAGAACGAAAAAAAAGTTAGACGACAAGTGACATTCACCAACCCGCACTGGGCCCGCGTGGTGGATTACGGCCCATTCCCTCTCCTAGAGAGGAGGCTTGTGTCTCAACAGTGGGAACGTTAAAAGGCTGATTATGTATTATGGACACAACCACTATAAAACAATAGTGATGGTTTAAATACTTTAATCATTGATGAATAAACTGAAATAATACAGACATTATTTTATCATCATCATCTGCTTAGCCTTTTCCCAAATATATTGGGGTCGGCTTCCAGACATACTGGATTCAGCTGAATACCAGTATTTTATAATATTATGCATTAATAGTAAGTACTTCTTTTTTGTAATAATTGTAAAGGGATACCTATAATCATAGACTTAGGTCTGGGTGAGAAGCCATACTAAGAGAGATACAATCATAGTTTAAAGGAGATCCGATCTCCCGGTAGAAGCCTTGTTCTTCGTCTCTGGATTTATTGACGGGTAGAATGCTGACAAGGATCTCTCTCTTGATTTTGTTGGCCGATATGACTGGAAATTTGCTAGAGCAAACGTGGCCAGTGGGATGTAGAATCCAGTAATATTTTCATCCTTCCTTTTCAATTATTGATAGTTTAATTTTAGGGGAACACCCTGCAAATTAAGCTATCAAAACCCTCAGAATGACGGTCAAGAGCCAACCAGCATTTTACTAAATTAGACATCTTTCTCTCGACACTGTTGCTCTGGAAAATCTCCAATTAACGCCGGAAATATTTAGAAGCTTCCTCGTATTTTTTTTTATTCCAGCCGTTCAATAAAAGCACGCTGGAGACTAGGAACAACACTTCTCCTAGAAGATTAGGTCTGTGGTGTTGCTACTACTCAAAATTTCACCACAAAAATGCTTCCCAGATTATATTTTTCACGCCTAGCATGTTGCAATAATTAAAAATCTGCCTAGGGTTCACTAGGGTGCGGTTTTTAGCCCAGCATGTTACGAGACGATGTAAGGTGATCTATTAGACGCGGATTTATTTATTTTAAACAATAAAACATCTCATAAGATTATTAAATAAAAATAAATAATTTAACAATTCAACATGTATTTTATTTATTTTTACTGGGGCAGATTTGTTTTATTGTTTTTTACTGCATTGATATCAATATAGGTGCATTCAATACTGGGCAACACTTGATCCAGATTTTGTCAATGTCCTTTAACGTAAATGAAATAGCTTTTAAGAACTCCGAACATCTTAAAGTTTTTAAAAATTGGTTAAATTTAAGTGTAGGGACGCTAGTGCTCCTTCTAAAAGAGGGATAAATGCGTTGAATTCGAAGGGCGTTGTAATATTTATTATATAATATTTGATCAGTGTTTCATACGTCTATGATTTTATCAATAAAACTATAGGTATATTGTTTGTGTAAGTACTTTGCTCTTTGAGGAAAATTTCAAAGGGTCCGTCAGAGAACATCGTAGCAGAACGTGGAGAATAAACTTCCTTTCACCTAATATCTAAGCTTGGACTTTGTTAATTAAAATATTTAATAAAAATTCTTATTTTACACAAAAATCGTAAGTACTTCGGTGATCGGGACCCTGTACACTAGCATGCACCTTATCTATGATTTGTTCCTAATCTGTGCATTGATATTATTGAAAAGTTAAAAAAAAAAACATGTTCTGCAATGGCGGAAATTAAAACGATTTTATTCGGCAGGTTTTATACGACTAGTACCTACGTAACATAAAATAAAATCGATTGCAAACTACAGTGAATAAAATACATTCGAGTTTATTTCTACGAACAGTATCTACTGTAACCTAAATAAGTACAACATTCTCATCAAAACATCGAATTTTCCTCAGAATGATTGCCACAATCGAACACCTGAATTTTCCAATAACTTCCGCCATTTTGCTTGATTTTCGCGCCATAATTTCCGCTTGGCATAAAAATAAACGTCAGAGCTGACAGCACAATGCACAGACTATAAACGCGTTCTCGACTCAATAGATGGTCATAATAATTGAAATTAATTTGACATTGAAAATTGGTCAATCTCTTAACATAGCTGCTCGCTTTTTACATGCGCTGTTAACCTGTAGGTAGGGCGCAAATTATCTAGGGGTCTAGGCAGTTAATGAAGATACTTTTCTTTAACTAAATTGGTTGAATATTACTCTTTGGGGTTGTCATATGCCAAAATGAAAAGGGAAAAGCTGTCTCGATTTGGCGAACTGCGGTGAGTTTGGTCATTAAATCCGGACTATTCCCAGTTCCGGTCTCGGGAAGCTCAGTCATCAGTGACCGCAACCATAGACTATAGTAAAATGGCTGGAGATCTTGCTCCGGAATACCAGATGTTTCCGGATCCGTCCATCATCATTCATGGCAAGTATGCGTCGATGAATAAATGCAATATAAATTGCTTTCATCGAGGCATAAAACAAATTCAGAAATGAAAATTTTAAACCCTAACGAGACACAATATTTTGCAATTTAAATGACATTATGCTGATGTGTTCCATAAAGTTCATTCACGTTATATTTAATTGCCCCTAGAACTGACCCCTAGAATTACTTACTTACAATGTTAATAATAAAAAAATGGGTTTTATAAAAATACGAAATAGTCACTTATGGGAAATATTACTTTGTAGATTTTTTCTGAGAGCAAAGCATATTGCATGTAGCTTGTTAGAATTTGCGTTTAAAAATCTATCATTACTTTCAGTTGAGTTTAGGGCTGCCAACCATACTTTATAAAAACGTATCCTACCTTATTTTGGATAAATATTGTTTACTTATACTTTTACATTAAAATAAAATATTGGAAAATATTTTTTTTCTAATCTGTAGTGTGATGCGTAAAACGAAATAGATATATGGATAATTATGAATTATTTATCAAAACTTGCAAGGTAACAGAAAGTAAATACGAGAAAAAAATTAGGTATTGATTATCAATTAATAAGGTACTGAACGAAATGAATATCTTTAAAAAATTAAGTTGAATTTACAAATTTTGAAATGGTACTTACAAAGGCCGGTATTGTACAGTTAATATGGCCTAAAATATATTAGGATGGGGAATATTCTGAGTAATAGAGATCCAAAGAAAATCTAAACTTAAATAGTTACTTACTTCAAAAAAAAGAGGAAATTTTTGAAGTAAGTATGTATTCGTTTGTTTGTAGGCAGTAATCCCTAGAGTACTAATCTGATTAATCGGATCATCGACTACCAACAAAGAACAATCAATAAATAGGCTGGCATATTTATGAAAGCTTTGTGATCAAAGCCTTTTTCCAAGTAAAGGTATAAGAAAAAAAAAGAACTAAAAATTGTTGTCTGTGTTAAACATAGTTATGCTGAAATATCCTGTCCAAATAATTAATACGTTATTTTTTCCAAAAAAAAGTTGGCAACCCTTGTTGAGTTTGTCAGCAAAAAGATTTCCACATTTTTGTTTTCCACAAGCTGAATTTTGCTATCGTTTGACAATTCAGCCACCACAGGAAATACAAGCATGAACGAGTCCATTGTATTTTGTATTTTTATAAAACTGTTCTTTAACCTAAAAGCTTATATGTACAATGATATCAAACAAGCATTGAGCAATTTTTATGAATTAATATTTAAAATATGCTAAAATATTTACAATATAAATGGCCTTTGTAAATTTTATTTTTCCTCTGTACGAGGCCACCTTGGGAGGCACGTAATATTACACATGGCAACATTTTATCTTGTTGGAACAGCTATTTTTTCATGTGTTTGCTGAATATTCGTTTCAATATGTCACGTATAGGGAGGATAACTTTTTGATTGGTTCTTGTTGCTATTTGTATAGAAGAAAATTCGAGAAGACTAGAAATTGCAATTCTTAAGGGATCATAGTTGGTATGGTAATTGAGCCCGTAGTGTATCAACAAGGCAGCCTCGTTCAATAGGCCTTAATTATCTTATTAAAAATATTTAAGTGCTTTTTAAGTCAAAGAGGACAAAATGTTATTTTAAAAATATTTACAATATTAAGTAAATAGGACTAGCGGATGAATGAATTAGTAATTTTAAGTGAAAAGTTCAAGTTTTCTTCGATATGCTGTCGTCAAAATCAGAATCAATACAATTGTCAAGACTTCTTTAACTTTACTCAAGTTCCGATTTGGAACAATAATAATCACATAGCAGCCTAAAATCTCATATTTTGACGTCAACGATATATTTAAAATTATTAAAAAAATATCAATTCAATGCATTTTTCAAGTACGAATGAAAAATTTTCAATGCTGGCAACATTTCTATCAAAGCTGCAACATTGCTTTGCCGATATCCAGCGGCTATTCAAATTCGAAGACGATTTGAATGCGGAGCAGCCATTGGTCGGCGCGCGGGGGGTATCACCGCGCGGTAGACTCTTCCTTCTCTTGCGGACTCTTCAAGTCCTTGGAGGCGTCCAGACTCTGGTCTCGGGATTCTTGGACTGATTCTAGCCCAATGTCGAATGAGGATTGCCTGCTGAAGTAATTATTCTGTTAAGGGCTAAGTATAAAAATATTTGATGTGATTAATGGTGTCGAGGAACGCTGATACAAGTTAACAGAGCGGTAAACATAAGTTTAGCTTAGTGTTCGTCTACAATGCTTTGTAACAATGTACGGTCTTCAGAAGAAGCCATATTGCCAAAAGGCAATATCCCAAATAGCCGAAAATTGAGGGACCAGAGCTTTTTAAATGTATTCAGTACCTACGCGTATCTATATATTGTTGTCTATGGTATGGTAAGCAACACAAATCAAATAACAAGGATATTTTTACATATCATCTAAATTTATTTTAATTTATTCGATATCTGCTCATTGGCATTTCATATAAGTAGTAGTGACATAGTTAATATTTTAAAATGTTACTTCTCGAAGCAAATATACCTACTGCTTAAAATATAAATTAAAAAAAAAACAAAGTGTAAATCGATTTTCGTCGCTGATTGAAGTTACCAACCTTTCAGTGAGGTAGTTCCCGGGAGCGGACAGTGACCGGCCGGCCCTCGCCAGCCCGCCCCTCTTGGTGACCGCGGTGGGTTTCTCAGCCTCGCCCCGGGCGCTGGTGGACTCTCTGCGGGAGGTGCTACCTTCTCGACTGCGGAGGAAGGGGTTCTGGGGGGAAATGTTAGGTCAGAAGCTTATAAAAGGCGAAAGATTGATGCGTTTTACGAAGTAGACGGATAGGATTTAGTCAGTAAGACTCTGACACAGGGAGTATCACTACGCCCAGAGCGAGAGGAGACTTTTGATCTTAAGCCGTTCTTAAAAAAAGTTCAAAAGCTTCTTATATTTTGTTGGGAAGTTCTGAATGATAGAAAAACAGCAACAACATTTACATTAAAGTTTCACTGTCGTTTCGTTATAAACCAAAAATGCACTGGCATAGTAAAAACCGTTCTAAAATACACGTGATCGGTCGAACTGCGCACGCGCACTTAGCACCTGTATAAATGTCAGTGTGTTTACTGCTCGATACGAAAGAAGATTAAGTAGTTCTCACCTGGAAGCTGTGCTTCTTCAGCATAGTCTTGATGAGTATGAGCGTGGACAGGTTGGGGATGGAGGTGACGACCTGTGCCATGTCCTCGTCGGTGACTTCCACCAGGCGGCAGTTCTCCTGCTCCGATGGGAGAGGGTCCTTGCCGCCGTCCGTGATCCACTCGTGGTCCTGACGACAGGAAGAACAGAGCTAGATTGTTGAAGATTCAGTTTATCTTTTGTTATTTATTTTTAATTTTTAATATCCCATGAAATTCATCTAATAACTAGGAAAATATTGCATTTATAGAACCATTTCGCGACTTATATGTATCTGAGTACCATGATAGAGGGACGAGTCTGCGGGGCACAAGACTATTATCTGTACTACAATTACTACAAAGATACAGGTAAAAAGTCTAGTTCGAACCTGATAAAATCAGTGATCAGTACATCCTAACTCTCGTAAATATCTGCGCACAATCGCACGGTAGGGTGTTTGAGAGCGGCGCGAGCGCGCGGCGAGTAACCATTAAGTCAGTTTCAAAGTAAACATCTTCCCTTAACGATAACTTTTTTTTGTACTAAGACATATCGAGTTAAAAAATACGTGTTTGATAAAACTCGTTAAAGTTTAATTTGTCATAGTTTCTACGCTGAATGAAAAATAATCCTGTATATTACTTTCCGTTCCAGCTTAGGACTGCGGTGACTTTGACAAATAAATTCCGCAACGTGGTAACGATTCCGTATCTTAAGGATTGAAACTGCACCCTTAATTAGTTATTCTACAGGATCACGCTGGTTAACGTTAAGGAGTTCCATGGCGCGCCTTTGCAAATCAAATCCTGTCCCAATTAAAGATTAAATAAAATAATACCCAAATCGATACAAGTGTGCCTATAAATTTTAAAAGATTCCACGATTTCTCCGGACCTGATGGCCACCTGGATAGTGGTCCAGGCGTCTTTGAGTATTCGGGGAACATACATACATAAACAAGTACGCAAGAAATACATCATCCAAGTAAGCATAAATTCTCATAAAATAAAAGCTACTGAACCAAACTGAATTAAAGACGGGCCCAAATGGCAAGTATACCGTATCGAACTAAAAAAAAATCACAGAAATCAAACCAGAAACTTCGGAGTATCGGTGTAAATAATTTGAAAAAAATACTGACCGAATTGAAAACCTTTTTGGAAGTCTGCTAAAAATTAAACATATTTCAAAACTTTAATTTTGAATTTACTTAATTAAAAACTAAAAAGGGAGAAATAAAAGTTATATCTTTAAAAAAAGGCGCACTCGTCACACGCCAATGCTGCGAGTTCCTAGGCACTCCACTAACTATGCCAAAAACTGTGTCCTGACTCGCATTGCTCGAATTTATAACTCGGAGTTTTCTGAAGTTGATTTATTTAACCGAAATAAACCGACATTTAAAAAACGAATAGTGGAAACTATAAGGGGAGATGAATAATAGGCAAACAATCTTCTTTTTCTACTGTGTTTTATAATTCTACAAAATTTCTCAAAATTTTGATATATATTTAACCTTATGTAGTTTTATTGTATAGCAGTTTTATTTTGTTGTTTAATTGTAAATATCTAGCATTTTAGTCCGTTCGCATGTGTTCAAGTATTTTAAAAGCTTTTATTCGTGCGCACATTTTGAAACCATAAGTGTATCAGGTATGGACTTTTGTCTGAAATAAAGATTTATTATTATTATTATTATTATACTTATATCACAGTTAAACAGGGAAACATATAATTGGCCATAATAACTGTAACATACATATTTTGTAAAATATTTGCATGTATCGCTGTTGGTTACCTAAATAAATAAATAAAAATAAATCTAAAGTATAAGTGCCAGTTATTTGTTGTTTGGGGTCGGTGCAGGCTTCACTGCCGTAGGCGGGGTATACCGATACGATCAAACGATATAGCTAGTCTAGTAATACATTAGTCTAAATCCAGTATTTAAAGACCAATCAACGATGACATGTTATTTTTTTCGTAATAAATTTCGTTTTTGTTTTTATAATTTGATTCTCCGGTGACGGCGATGTGTTCATTGCACTGAAAGCTTTACAGATTGAGTTACTGATCAACTCAGGAAAAGCAAATAGGGGTGGCTGGTGATGCGGATTTTTTACGAAATAGTCACGACGGCACAGGCCTCCTCTCTAGGAGAGGGAATGGGCCGTAACCCATCACGCGAGCCCAGTGCCGGTTGGCGAATGTCACATGTCTTCGAATTTTTGGTTCTAGGACATGCCGGTTTCCTCACGATGTTTTCCTTCACCGTTTTGAGAGCAGTGGTGATGAAATTAATTACCTACACATAGTAATGCGCCTTGCTGGGTTTGAACCCGCAGCTTACTATTCCTAAGACCTAAGGCCGTTACCACTCGGCCACCACTGCTCTATCAATCTTAATTTTAACAAATGTTATAACGAAGTACCTACATTTGCGTTGTTATATGAATGTTTATGATAGTTATGTGTCGGAAGTACTGACACAACTACAAAAACTACAAAAGAAAATACGTGTATATTGTTGAGTGTTTTTAATTATCTGGTATAGACTTATTTCTTTAGAATTACTCTTATTTATTATTTAGAACTTGTCAATTCTCAGTATCACCTCTGGGTAATTTGACCAAACAATTTTGTCGTTTTAAAATATTATTAAAGTTTTGAAGTTACACTATGTGTGTACGCATTTTATTAACATACAAAGTTCATGTTACAAAACTATGCAAAACAAAAACAGTTTTCAAACTCTACGTTAATTTGCAAATTTCCAACCGTCATTTTAATCCAATGCCAAAACAAAGCAAATAATATTTTCTCGTCGAAAGTGATTTGCTATCGTTTCTAATCCAATCAGGCCGTTCGTTTGAAAAGGTCACCCGTAACAATACAGATTGGTCAAATTGCTCCAATAATTGCGTTCACTAAGACAATTTGATTATTCTTGGACGAATTCGCTTTATTACTAAAACGGGGGTGGATTCGAATAATTTGGAGCATTACCTTTTGAGGAATTCTCGTCTTAGTTAGCGTGACATCTTAGTACTTGTTCAATGATGGTTCAATTTAATTTTACCCGACGAAAGAAAAGAGAGAGGTTCTATATTTTTTCGGATACCTTCTACGAGTACTCAACGAAGCTGATAATATAAAGACCTTCCACATGGTTTGTAGGATAGTTAAGCTTCTAGAAGATTGTGAAGTTCACATCACAATCACTATCTGCAAAACTAGCTCATTTAATAGTAGCCCTGACGGATATTCTTGGGTTAAATTAATTCTGTAAGTCGGAGGTTTTTATTCCGAATCCCCGATTTTAAAACATTCTTTATCGCTGCTCCGCTCCTATTGGCTTAAGCGTGATGATATATAGCCTAAAGCCTTCCTCGATAAATGGTCTATTTAACCCAAAAAGAATTTTTCAATTCGAACCAGCAGTTCCTGAGATTAGCGCGTTCAAACAAACAAACTCTTCAGCTTTATAATATTAGTAAGTATAGATTTAATTATTTTTCAATTATGTTTTATTGTCGTGGGGGAATGTTTTTTGCCTTTTATGTTGTAACATTTCGACATAGAACGATCCCACGGGGGGGGGGGGGGTCTTAAGGGCTCAAGTCTCCTAAACGATAATCTTGTATCTTAGGTAGGTACTTGGTTTGTATCTGGTTGGCGACATTAAACTTTGATCCACACATCCCGCGCCTTGCCCGGGACGTGGCCAGGCCGTGGACCGTCATTACGCAGTGCGACGCGTTCCGGACTCGGACGTGTGTGAACGAGCTCATATAGAAAGTACGCATCCATATTGTTCTAAGCCGAACGGACCGTCCACGTCCCGGATATCTGAGGAATACCTCAATTAGTTCGCCTCCTATTACATGAAACCGCCAAGCCGTCTATAAGTAGAATATAATAGAATACACTTTATTATGTACATCATACACGTTACAGAAAATATACACAAAGAAAACATTACATAGGGTGACACAATGGGCGGCCTTATCGCTAAAAGCGATCTTTTCAAGACAACCTTTGGATGGATTTGAAAGAGAAAAAGGAAATACAGTACTGTAGGTAGTCTTAGGTGTACTAATTATATATAAAATAAATACATGATAGACAAACATATAGATACAATAATCATTTTGAAACAAAAAGCATAGAACCCAAATAAAAACGATTAAAGAGAGAGGCAGTGATTTTGACCATTGTTTTAAAAATGGAAAAAGATTGAGCACGCCTTACCGACACGGGCAAGGCATTCCATAACCGCACCGCTTGAACCGTAAATGATTTGTCGTAAAAGCTGGTGGAATGTATCGGCATCTTTAGTCTCAAATTTGAAGTAAGATGCGATCTTATGAGACTCAAATCAATTTATCAAAAATCCAAAGACCCATTTTTCAAACGCTTACCTTAACTTCCTGCAAAGTAATCCTCGTCGCTGGGTCCTTATCCAGCATCCTGCTGAGCAGGTCGCGCAGCAGGCGCGAGGGCTGGAACCGGGCGGGGTAGCTCAGCGGCTCCGTCTGCACCTTGCGCTGCAGCTCCACGGCGGAGCTGCCCACCCAGGGCACCTTGCCCGTCACCATCGCGTACAGAGTCACGCCCAGCGACCAGATGTCTGCTGCCTGGGGGAAGTGAGGACAGTAAGTCCTTGCCTTGAGTTTTTCGAGTCACAGGAGAACTTCGAAGACTTCTTTATTATTTTATGTCATAAATTTTTCATGTAAATTCCTTGAAAGTTGTTCCACCATGTCGTGTTAGAGAACAACAGTTAAGCTTACAGGGAATAGGCCCGCAACCACCACATTCCAACACAAATCACAGTATTTATGGAGAAGTTGGACCACTGTTTTAGAGTGTTAAGTACATACGTCACTTTTCCGCTATATCTACTTGCCGCTTGCCTCGGTGAAACGCAGAGCTAAGAGGCGCAGATTTTACTTCGGTGAGTGTGCCCATGAACTCCACGACCTCATCCCACCGGCCCCTTCTACCATAGGATATCTAGACGCACTGTAGGTTATCATCCCTACCTTGTTGCGATTACATCAATTCGCACCAAGCGTTTCCAATCGTCTTTTGTCATGCGCACAGCAAAGGAGTGGAACTCTCTACCTGCATCTGTTTCCGAACGCATTCAACCCTGATCTCTTCAAAGTTAGAGTGAACAGGCTTCTTCTGGGTAAGCTCATTCTATCGTCGACTTTGTGTCTGTCACCTGCGACCTAGACTAGAGTCAAGAGCATATCCATATGGCAATAAAAAAAAACCTTGTCGGCGGCCTCAGGCGAGCGGAAGGTGGGCGTGCCCACGGCCCACCGCCGCCTGAAGTACTGTATGTCCTGCTTACCTCTCCGCTGTACTTGTCGGCGGGCGCTGCGGGAGCGGCGGCCTCGGGCGCGCGGAAGGCGGGCGTGCCCACCGTGCCGGACACGCGGCCCGCCGCCGCCAGCTCGCCGCACGCGCCCAGGTCCGCCACCTGCACGCGGCCTTCACCAAGCAGCAGGTTGGCGGGCTTGATGTCCCGGTGGGCGATGCGCTGGTAGTGCACTGTGGATACAGAGACTGGTGAGGAAATTTGTTGAAAAACTATAAAAATCATTGACCTAGGTATACACTGAGCACAGAGAGAGCTCGTGGCTACATAATAACAGCAGCATGGTTCGATTTTCAAGGTTGAGCAGCGCTAGACGCGGTTGGCCATTCAAACTCAAAGTATTTATTTCAATTAAACCCTTTACGGGCACTTTTGAATTGTCAAGTCGAAAGAGGTGAAGCTATCTGCACTATGGAGAAGAACGTGCAAGAAACTCCACGGACACTCTTTTAAATCATGTTCTGTATTACATAACCTTGGTTACATCCTTGGTGCTTGGTGCGCTATATGTGAGGACAATGCAAGAAAAAAAAGGAAACTATAAAAAAATTCAAAGTATAAAGATTAAAACAAGTCAGTGGCAGTTAAGAGGTGACCAGACTCAACCTGTGGGGAAATGCCGCCGATATTCAGACAATATTTGTCTTACAAAAAAGGGCTATTCGTGCAATTTATAAATTAAGTCCCAGACAGTCCCTCAGAGACAAATTTAAAGAGATTAATATTATGACTGTGCCTTCCCAGTATATCTATGAAAACCTCTTGTATGCACATAAAAATATTAATCTGTTTAAAAAATACAGTGATATCCATAGCATAAATACTAGGAACAAACACAATTATGTCGTTCCTAAAACCAGGCTCAAAAAAATAGGTGGTTCGTTTCGATGTCAATGTATACATTTTTATAATAAACTTCCTAGCCCTATTCAAGAACTAAGCAGAAATAAATTCAAATCATTTATAAAACGTAAGCTATGCCAGAAAGCTTTTTATACAGTTAAAGATTATCTTGAGGACAAGAAGGCTTGGGATTGAGCTGCTTCAGTTTTGTACACGGCCCAATGTTTTAATGTTTTTGTTTTGTTCTCTTTTGTGCGCTTTTTGTTTATATTTATACAGTTTGACATTTTCATTTACTTTTGACATGAATGTTTACTTTTTAAAGTATTCTTTTTATTTTATTACAATTTCTTATTTTGACATGAATACTTACTTTGTAAAGTATCATATTTTTTTATTATTTTATATCAATATCTCATTTTGACATGAATACTTACTTTGTAAAGTATTATATTTTTAAATTTTAATTTTATTCCCTATTGTGAATGTGAGGACTATGTGGGTTATTATTAGCTTTTTCCTCTTCAAGTATATTTTTTTTTAACGTTGTCTGGCTGTTTGAGTATTTTTGTGGCCTACCCAAATGTCCTTTCATTGCATTGTTCGTCGAGTTGTTGAGCTCCTTATTGATTCTAAGTTGAGCTAATCGACTCTGACCAAGGCTTGCACTGACTGGACAGGTCCACTCAAAACTGTGTGGTTCCTTCTTAAAAAGACCACTTCAGACACTGATCTGCATGGTCCTCATATAACGTATTGTGAATATGGGGATCATTTAGATCGCTACGTCAGGGGTTCATTCATGTTAGTCTGGCGGTTTGAGTTCTTTAGGTGGCCTACCCAAATGTCCTTACTTTGGTATTGTTCGTCAAATCGTTGAGCTCCTTAAAGTTCTAAGTTTGAGCTACACGATAACTGACAAATGCTTGCACTGTTTGGACAGGTCCACTCAAATCTGTGTGGTACTTTCCTCAAAAGACCACTTCAGACACCAACCTACATGGTTCTCATATGATTTGACCAGTTCAATTGTATGGACTTCAAAAGAGACCTTGACCTCTGAGTTTGTTTCGGTGTTTCTTCTCAGGGTAGTCAGCTAGGAAACACCGGCCTCATCTAGTTTTAAAACGGCTAAAAAAAAAAAAGATTGACGTGTAAAAGTGTTTTTTACAACCTACTTACAAAAAATAAATCATTTATCATTTATCATTTAACCGAACATGACGCGTGTATCGGTACCATTTAGCTCAACCATTTTGAAGGGAACCGACTGAACCGAACGTTACGGATAGTCAGATGTCAGAAAACCTGAGACAAGTCTTGCCAAGGGTTTCCTTGTTACCCAGTTACTGGATTGTGTGGGTTACTGGGTGTTAAATAGGCAGTGGCTACATTTGAAATACCTACTGTTAGTTGGTTGCATCCGGTTTGATTGGAAGCCGACTCCACTATATTTGTAAAAAAAACTTTTTACAAAAAAATACAACCGACTTTTCCACAAAAAATCAAAAAAGTACAAAATAACTTTAATTTCGGAACTCGGTGTTTGTGGTTCCTTTTTCATTTTTGGAACACCGACTTCCGAAATTAAAGTTATTTTGTACTTTTTTGATTTTTTGTGGAAAAGTCGGTTGTATTTTTTTGTAAAAAGTTTTTTATTTTTCACTTTTTAGTGGTACCTAAACCCCCTCCCCTCCCCCCACCTAAACGAACCAATTACATTAGTGTAAAAAAAAAACGCACTGCTCCAATGCAGAGTAAACTAAAAGGTCGTCAATGTAGACAATGTAGATATTTTTTTAGATTTTTGTTGATTTTTCAAAAACCGCTTGTTTGATTTCGATAAAATTTTCATGGGCCATTTGGAAAGTATACCCTTTCCAACAAAAAAAGATTTTTTCAAATCGGTTGGCAAGCGACGGAGTTATGCGCGAACAAACAATAATAAAAAAAACACATACAAATATCCGAATTGAGAACCTCCTCCTTTTTTAGAAGTCGGTTAAAAATGCTAATGAGGACCGCACATTTTTTGACGCCACATATTGGCTTGTAGTTGCCTCGTTTAGACCGACTACCCGTTTCCATTTTCAGGAGCGGTCGTGTGCGTGCGACATGTCAATGCTGTGTGTCTTGTATGGTAAACATGCATTAGAAAACTCTTATGACCTGAATTTCGTCTAAGTCCTCTTTAGCTTTTATACATACTATATAAGCGATTCAGATTTTTATAGAATAAACAATAATTTTGGAGAGGTCTTGTATAGATACTACTTCTTAAACATTATATTTGGCAACACTACAAAAAGGTAAAACACCACCAGAAAATTCCATGAATAAGTCCGGCTTTATTAAGACCTTTAGTAAAATGCAAGATGCAATGCAAGTTTCAGTTCAAAGATTATTCTAATAAATGCGCGGAGCAAAGTGTTCTCATCTTACAAAAGCCAAGAGATTTTCGTTTGAAAGTTATTCAATCATAGTTTTATGTAGAGGTCGTGATCCGAAAGAAATAAAAAGAAAATATGAAAATCCTTTCTTTTGGTCTAGGAAAGATTTGCCAGAAATGTCTGTAGCAGTTATCTTTATTATTTTCACAGATAAAAAACTATTGACAAAAAATACAGTAAAAAGCTTTTTTATTTTTCACTTTTTAGTGGTGCAATAAACTAGCCAATCACATTGGTGTAAACAATAAACAAACATGCGATTTCAGCAATCCCAAAAGTTTTGTTATCATTTATTGAAGAGGTCCGTTGAAATACTAAGATGCTCTTCCAAACCATCGTACACAATTATATTTTTTCATTTTACATCGACAAGAGGGAATGAGACCGTCTTCAATGTAAACTAAGCCACGTATTTTTAGCGATAACTCAAATGCTAGTCGTCAGATCTCAATCAAATTTAAATGGGACCACACGACAACAGCTTTCGAATATAAAAATAATCATCAAAATCGGTACACCCAGTACAAAGTTATGAGGTAGCACACCCAAAAAAAAGTACAGTCGAATTGTAATTGTAATTGAACCTCCTCCTTTTTGGAAGTCGGTTGAAAATAAATAGGTATTGTCTAGAAAATGTAGTGATATATGTACATATGTATGCGCTTTAATACAGTCCGTAATCCTGGGAAGGAAATGTTAGCATGTTTTCCATACAAATGTTTGCTTTTGGTCGCACCAAGGTTATTCACTAATATTACCGAATCAACGATCAAGAATATGTATACATAGTACAGTCAACGAAACAGTTTGTTGGCAGGGGAAAACAAATAAACATCTACCATGAAAAAATAAATTTTCTGTTATTTTTCACAAGAGAAATGTCGAAAACAGATACTATTTCCTATATCCGTTCTTCATTATAGTAATTCAACTTTGCGCAGAGTCTATTTTTTTACACGACTGCCTAAAAAATGGAGTGTAATATTTTGTGAGTTTCTTTATTCCATCATAACTTCTTAACGGCTTAACCGATATCAATGTATGTGGTATCGTTAGAAGCGTTGAGTTATTCCGGGCAACATAGGCATGAAAAGATTACTATCCATCTTGTTTTTAATTTTTTAGTTCACTTTTTGACATGGCAATGGCAGCCATGTTTTTAATGTGATATTTATTTGTTTCTTAACTGTATACTAGGTACGTTCCCTTGGGATAATTTTCGAAACTCATCTCTTTTGTTGACTGTACCTGCTTTAGTTTAGGAAAACTGTTTTTTTCGTGAATCGGATATTTGTGGAATGACAGCGACCTCCTCTTGTCTGTCCATAATCCATAGGTACTAACGTAAATGTGTGTGTGTCACGCTTTGACGCCTACCGGTAAAGAAATCTTTTGTAAGGAGGTTATATTAAACTTTGTAGAAAAGGGCTTAAGATGTTTTTTTTTTTATCCCAGAAGTACATTCAGTTGGGATGATTTCCATCATTCTCTCGAGCGAAGTCGCTGGTATAAGTTAGTACAGTATTTAGATCTTCAATCAATCAATCAATTTATTTGTCAAACATAGGTGTTAACATAGATTTTTTCCCAAATAGCGGGTGCGCTATTTTTGTCATAATGATGACATATAAATTTTAAATTCGATACAGGAACAAACATAATATAAAAGTGAAACGTCAGATACATCAAAGTCAATAAATAGTCAATCTGTATGCCATTTATTTTGCTGGGAAATCATCAAATGACTTCTCCCGCTCTGGGCGGAGCGGAAGGGAGTGTCAGACTCATACTGACTAAAACCCATCCGTGTTCCTCTAATGCCGTTTGCGTTCCAGGGCCGCGGTGAATCTTTCGAAAAAATCGGAGTCCTGGCTATCTGTATGCTTAGCGTGGTACGAAGCCTGTGGCATAAGTGAGATATAGTTACAGCTGAGCAATTCTCAAAGTTACAGAGATCTTTATTGTGAGACAGTGGTTACAGAGTTGTTATTCTGAAAACATCTCACAGTGTCAGCTCAGTTTCGTTCCACCTGGATTACATGGATGGACTCACTTCGTGTTGATGTCATCTAAGTTTTCATGGTGCGATTTTTACAGCGTCACAGATCATGTTATTGTGTCCTTAAAATCGGATAATTTCTTTGTCATGAACTTTATTTGTGTATTCAGTTTTCAACTATCGTTACGCTGATAATTGTATTGGTATCAACTGCCAATTTTCACAATATTGACATATGCGAAGCTGAAAACTACCGACACAATAAAGCTAATTGGTTTTTTTTCTCTGTATTTCTGAG
The DNA here is from genome assembly GCA_905332915.2 of Hecatera dysodea. Lineage (NCBI taxonomy): Eukaryota > Metazoa > Arthropoda > Insecta > Lepidoptera > Noctuidae > Hecatera > Hecatera dysodea. The sequence continues at coordinate 17,869,825 of HG995308.1, read as the reverse complement.
ATATGAATGAAAATGAAAATATTTAACAACTAACAGCGCCCCGCGGTTTTACCGGTGTAGTTAATGTTCCCGTAGGAACATGGGGATAAAATATAGCCTATGTTACTCAGGGTGAATATAGCTTTCTAATAGTAAAATAATTTTTGAAATTAGTCCAGTATTTTTTGAGTTTATTCGTTACATACAAAAATACAAATCTTTCCTCTTTATAATATTAGTATAGATGTAACGTCGTGTGTATTTAGAATGTCTATTTTTATAATTCGAGATTAAAATCGCTCATGATAAAAAGTGAACCTCACCTTTGGGTGGTTGAACGACCTCCAAGCATTATTCACTTTTCAGATATAAAGCTAGGTTGTGACATAACGCTCCGTTGCCTAACAAGCCACGTTTGGTTTTATTAAAATATTACGACGTTTTTACGACTAGATAGCGAGGAAGGCAGGAGGGCTGGGAGGGAGACCAAATCACCCTCCTTCATTAGCCGACCGGAGACTCGAATAGATAATATTGACTGAAATATATATACATAGATATACTCTAGAAGTAAGGTAACGGTCAATTTATTCAAAGTCAAAGTAAAAACGTTTATTTCAATTAGGCCATAAAATGGCACTTTTCAACGTCATAATTAAAATTTACCATTAATTAAGTGACTCTAGCGTCCATTTAATTCCAGCGCAAAAGTAGATTATTTTGGACAAGAACGGACAAGAAACTTCATAGTTACTCTTTTCAAATAAATGTTTTACAATATTTGGTATACAAAAAATACTTCATATATATTTTTTTTTTCATATATTTTTTTCATTGAGAATGATGCACCAAGTAGGTATAGGTACTAGTTATAGAACAAAGTATTACCAGCAGAGGTAAACTTCTTAATAAGTTCATGGTACTCACATATTTAAAAATATTGAAACAGAAAAAAGTCCAACACAATTTAATCCATACATAAATCAACCAGTTTGATTTTGCCTACACCCTTGATTATCCTATGGAGCAACATGTTTCCAAGCATTCTTATCCTGAATGTAATCTTCTAATTTGTAATAAGCTTGTTTACAAAGGATGCTTTTAATAAAAGTTTTGAATTACCTTCATTTTTTTAGTGCAGCCGTGAGACACTCACTAAGTTTTTGTCATACTTATATCTTTGTTTGTTTGTTATTTCCATGTACCGTCTGTGTTTCATGTATGTGCTAAATAAATTTTATTCTTTCTTTTTTTCTTTCATTTAATTCTAATATATTACAAGATATATTTTTTTTTTTCATTTTCTGCTTCTGTGTTTCAGTAGGAATATTCGCCAAGCGTTTGCATATGATACTGGATTATAAGATTATTCAAACCTCATACTAAATTATCCAGACAAAATATTCGAAAAAAACTGCCAATTTGATCATCATCATCATATACGCCGATATACATCCACTGCTGGACATAGGATCCTTCAAGTGTCGCCACAACAACGGGTCCTGTGCGTCTCGCATCCATCAGCTACCCGCGACCCTCACCAGGTTATCGGTCCACCTTGTGGGAGGCCTTCCAACGCTGCGTCTTCCGGTACGCGGTCACCACTCCAGAACATTTCGATCCTATCGACCATGTCTTTGCGAGCAATGTAACCTGCCCCCCTTTTTTTTGTTGGATGGGATTGCCTTGTGCGATAAGACCGTCCATTGTTCACTTGTTTTTATAAATGTTTTCCTGTTATTATTGCAAGGTGTACAATAAAGTATATAATAAATAAAGAAATCATCAAATGACTTCTCCCGCTCTGGGCGGAGCGGAAGGGAGTGTCAGATTCTTACTGACTAAAACCCACCCGTGATCCAGCTTGTGCCCTTTGCGTGTCAGGGCCGCGGTGACTCTTTCGAACAAATTCCGCAACCCTGCCACTTCAGTTTGGCGATATATTTTGAATTCATAATTTGAAATATTTAAAATCCATCACAACTAATTACCGAATTTAGCATTGTATATTTTAAGTTTATTTTTAAGTGATTATTCGAATTTAAAAAGGACCTAAAAGGCATGAGTTGTAACGGATATATTGTGGTGTACTGATTTTCTTGTTGCAAAATATGATAAATTCTGAATTTTTAATTCATAATTTATCATATTTAACTAGATTATTCTCTTTAAATAGTTTAAAGCACAAATTGTTATAAATTTGTAAATAAATGATATTGTTATTAATCATAAGGTTGAGATTGACATATCTGTTTAAAGCTTTAAAGTAAGTAATAAATATTGTTAACAACCCGAAACTAACAACTATCATTACTGTCCAACCACCCAGAGTTAATAAGATTAGACTGATTTCAATATTCAGAAAGAAATAAACACCAAAATTATTAAAATAACATTTTTCCTAAAAACTTGTGGCAGTTGAGAAAGGTCACGGCCTATAAATAGACTTGAAACTTCTCCAGAGTGTCGTAAAGGAGGCAGGACAGGACCACAGGAAAGTCGGCCACAGGAGCTCCACTTTTGAAGTTATTACATTGTTCTTAGGTTAACGACTCTCTCGGGAACAGGTGAACTTTCTTCTGAGCTGCAATTAATGTGATTGGTCGCATATGCTTTAATTTTGACATTGTAACCTTTATACATACCTACATATGAAGAAATAGATCAGGGCCCCAAGTCTGCTATTACAATAGTGTCAGAATTATATATCATTGATCTCATAATGGTCGATTTTGACAAGTTTGGTAATCTACTGATATAAAAGCGTCATTATGACTGGCCAAAGGTCAACCACTGACGCTCCATTGAAAGAAATGGCATATAATGGTAATCTCGTAGATAATGATAACTGAATGACAACCGTATGCAGTAATCTGCTAAAATTTTGACAGTTCCTTTGATCACTGACCTACTATTAGAACATCGTGTGCAATCATTGCTTTTAATAGCTCGGTTATCAATAAGTATTACGAGACCATTGACCGACCAATGATCGACCATTATGAATCTAGCGGATTACGAACTTTTAGCAAAATAACAAAATGGGATCGTGTTGCATTTATAAAAATAGCAGACTTGGGGCCCTGAAGTTCCATTCGATTGTGAAGGACGACGCGATTTTATGAATTATGCAATGGGGAACTTTTACGGCATGGGCAATCATCAAATGACTTCTGACCGCATTGGACGGAGCGTAAGGGAGTGTCAGACTCTTACTAAAACCATTCCGTATTCCTACTAATGCCTTTTGCGTTCCAGGGCCGCGATGACTCTTTCGAACGGTTCCGCAACCCTAGCAGACGCAATGGGGATTCTATAAACCACTCACCGTGAAGCCTAGGCGAAGTGAAGATGAAGTGACTTATGATCTATACAAACGAGATGGGAGAACAACTATATCTCTCTCTCACTCACTCCACATAAGTTTGCACGGTGAGATGTTGGTAGAATTTCCGGCTAATCCGGATATTATTTTCACGCCAGTGACACCCGTGACAACAGACCATAGAACTCAAAATGCCATGACAATATTTTATTGTCAAAACTATGTCACACCCCGAATTCTACTGTTTCATTTTCCTCGTGTAAAAACAACCCAACACGCAATTTTTAGGAAGGTAATAGGATACCACGTTGCAAAATTTTATTTCGCTTTTACCAGTGTGAAAGCGTGCTGAAAACCCGTAAACATGTAGTTTCGCATTGAAAATGCTGTATTTTTTATCACATTAGGTACCTATGGTTTCCCTCTCTCAGAGAGGAGCCTGTGTCCCAGCAGTGGGAACATTAAAACGCTGATTATGCTATGGTTTTCAAAAGCTAAGGATAACTAGACATGTAGTTATCTCAGTGTTTGCTGGGTATCAGATACCCAGCGTTGGCTGTCAGTAGTCACTCCACAGCAACAGAAATAGCATAGAACTACTCACGGTACTCCACCCCCAGCAGGGCATCCCTGATGTACTTCCTGGCCAGGTGCTCGGACAGCGGCGTCTCCGTGGGGATGTCGATGACGGGGCCTCCCTCCAGCAGCTGGAACACCAGGTACAGGTGGTCCTCCGCCGGGTCGTCCAGCACCTGGGGAGGTTTAGAGGTTCAAAGAAAGGTAATGGAGAGGCTCAATTTACATGATGAGGCATAGTGCCTGTGAGAATTATCTAGAGATGAAGAATTATGTATATTCCTAAAAAGATTTTGAACGCACGACTGTCTAAAAAATGTTGTAATATATTTTTTTTTATGGAAAAAAAAATATTGGCGGAAAATATTGCTTTGAACTTTCGCGTGACATCAAGTCTTATTATTTTGTTATAGTTTTCACCAAGAGATGACGTCACAAGCTACCACTTTTCAGTTTTGATGCGCTTGTTCTTTGTATTTTTTATTGATGGCTTATAATTTATCCAGGAATCATCCTTATTGTCAATTCGGAACTGGTGTATATTCAATAAAATTTTGTAATATTCGCTTTTCTTGATTCAGTGGATAGCTATTGTAAATTCTTGTTTCCATAAAGTACCTCGAGTAAAATTGTCTCATATTTAAATCCTCCCTTAAGAGCTGTACTTAGTAATATCTATGCAAGGATGATAAATTAAACATATGATACCGTTTTTCCTTGTTACCTACTTATGCTTAGTAAGGGATGGATAAGAGAACAAGCCAAAATAAATGCTAATGAATAAGAATTACATCATTAACATAGGAAGGCATACTACAAAATTATCTTTGTATTTTAACGCGGCTTCGCCCGTGTGAATGTCTGAAATTATCCCAAGGGAACATAATCCCGGAACAAAAAGTATCCTATGTGTTATTCCAGACTATGAAGATCCATTCAGTAGTTTTGCGTGAAAGAGTAACAAACATCCATACTTACAAAGTTTTGCGTTTATAATATTAGTAAGATCTGCCACAGCCAAGAAAATAAAAATAGTAAACGTTAATATGAGGCAAGAAAGAAAATAAACAGACGTGTTATTTACCTAACTAATAGTAGTCAATAGAGCAAAAGGTCAGTGGGTATTGTGTATGGACAAATTAAGACAACTGACGTCCTTATGTTTGTTCATTTGTTTGTATTACACGAAGGGACAGTTTATTAATATGTTGTCATTATTATTGTTGAAGAAATGTGTGAATCATTCTGTTGTTCGTTTGTCAGTCTGTCAAGGGCTGATTAAAAATTTCACAGAGTTTATGTATCAGCAAATCTTTAAACTTTATTTTACAATAAATAAATCCAGTTTCTAAAAAATAAAAGACACTGCAACGTAGTTAATTAATAACTTCGATTCCTGAAGTCGATTTTGCTGGTTATGTTTCTTCGTTTTTTGCACCGATTTCCGAATTTAGGTAGGTAATGGGAAACGGGACCACTCCGGGAAATTACTCATACAAACAAAATATTTTCTCTAAAACGGTTGTCATTTGGCAAAGATATCGCTGAACAAGCGTACTAGAAAAACATAACGTTAAGTAGAATTAAGAAGCTCCTCCTTTTTCATACTTTCTCTGTGGGTTTAAAATAAAGAGATAAAGGAGTCCGCCATGCAAGAAACGCGATTTTTTCAGTTTATGGCACGGAACGACGACGCGGTTGGCACAGTGGTTGGGCGATTGGCTGCTGCGCTACGTGTCGTGGGTTCGATTCCCGCACGGAACAAATAATTGTATGGCCTACAGATAGTTGTTCCAGGCCTGGCTGTTTGTGTTTGTGAGATGTATGTTTGTGAATGCACCCACGACACAGGAGAAATTCCTAGTGTGGGGCAACGTTTTTATAAAGAACAAAAAAAAAACGTTGAGGGCTGAATCGCAGATGGCCGATTTTATGAACAAGGATATCAATGAAGAGTCGCCTTAATCGATTTTTAAGACATACTCTGCAAGCACTGTCTAACAACATCGATTTGCTCAACCTCTTACCTCAACCAGCTTGACAACATTAGGGTGGTCGAGTTTCTTCAGCACGGCGATCTCGCGGTAGACCCTTTGCAGCGGGTCGGGGGGCGGCCCGGGGCCAGGTCTCCGGGGGGGCGCTCGTCCGAACAGGCCAGCGCGCCGCATCAGCTTGCGTTTTGAGAGGATCTTCATCGCCTGCGGAAGAATGTAGGAGTAATAAAGATAACATATAAAATAATAATATATAATAGACAGCCGACACCACGCACCAAACAGTCATTTTTAGGGGCCCGTAGTCAATAAGGAACCCATAAAGTTTCACCATGTCTGCCTGTCTGTCTATATGTCCGCGGTTTATGTGAGTGACCTTTAGTACTAGAAAGTTGGAATTTGCTATGACATACTATATTAATCACGCCAACAGTGTAAATTAAAACCTTGAAAAAAAAAATGGGTAGACTATGGCAGCTAAGTAGGCTTTACAAGTTAACGAGTAATAGTCGACCAACCTATAAACACTTGCAAAAAGAAAATTTCATACAAATTACATTAAAAATGAGTCAGATAAAGGTTTTAGTTACTAGAGACATACAAAAAACTACCTACACTGCGCGTGGCATACACACTTGGCGGGGTTTTTCAAATAATCTAAAAGCCAGTAACTTTTTGAATGTGAGTTTTTCATGAAGACAGGCCCCCAAAACCGCCCGTCGCCACTTCCTAGTCCCTCAATCATCCAAATTATAAACATTTTTTATTAAATCTATTAAAATTAATATAAAATTTTATGCCATAACCTACGCCGCGCGCCGTGCACGTTCCCTATAAAAGAGGGTTTCTAATTTTTTGACATATATAAAACATTGAAAAGTGGTGAAGTTTGTGAGGTAGTATCAATAAATAATCTCTGGATCTAGAGAACCGATTTTGAAACTTCTTCTACCAATAGAAAGTCACATTATTTGTGCCTGTCCCAGGCTATGTTTTATTCTCGTATTCTTACGGGAACGGGACGAACGCGGTTGAAACCGCGGGCGCTGCTAGTCAATCCATCAATAAATCAATATCCACCAATGCCAAGTACTAAACAGTTTGTTTACGTAAAAATAAAGCCAGCAACAGGTCCCTACACAGACAACAAAATTCCGTGCGAGTCATTAGATTTCCTCCCGTCGCGCGTCGCCGTCGTTTGCTAAGGTAGAGGCCAGTGGCGTAACTATACCATCGGGGGCCCGTGGCGAATTCTTATGATGGGGACTTCCCAGTTTTATTTTCAAGAGCACAGGTTTATACATGTCACAGGAATCGACATATTTGCCCTGTCGAATCAAAAATTAAAAAAAAAACAAATTGTCAAGCGCCTTGCTCAAAATGTTTAATTATTATGTATCGGTAATCAACTACATAAACACTACATATTAGATTTTAAGATAGCGAAAAAAAATTGTATTGTAGTCTAATACTGATTGTTATTCAATTCCTACAAAAACTGTATCAAATATTAGCTTGTAACATGTGGAAACGTAGTGGATTGTACATTTATCTATAGCATAATGTTTTGTATGTATCCTTGTAATATACAAAGTACGATTGTTTGTTCCCAAATAAAAAAATAATAAAAATAAATGGCAACCTCCGTAAGATTACAAAATATCTTAAGAGCTTGTAAACTCTCGATAAATTGTCAACTGAACATTTGGAATACTTTTTTACGCATCAAAATTTTATAGTCTATAATCTCTCGATGTCATTCCGAGAAATTCCGCCGGCTCTTGAAGACGCTCATCTTCGACCGGGGCCCTCTTAGGTCGGGGGCTCGTGGCATTTTGCCAGCCCTTCCACCCTATAGTTACGCCACTGGTAGGGGCCTCCACTCTGACAAACATCAGAACATTTCGTCTTTTTTCTTTGTTTCCGCTCGCACCGGATGTTGTTACCGACCGATGGAATCCCTTTACCTTATTCGTGTTGTTTTCATTGCAAATAGAAACACACGCGACGGAAATTCCCTTTGCTTATGTTTTCTAGTAGGTACCTCTACCTTTGCGGTTTTGCTTCTGTGGTCTATGGCATAGACGGAATGTACTGTGTATTTTGCCAGGATAACAAGTGTATGGCTCTCAGTGATACTGTTCTTGGGTTGTGGTAGTGGCGGGTGCAGTATCGTAATTAGGTCGGTGTACGAATCCTTTCAAAGATTACCATAAATACATTTGTTGGATGTGTGCGAATTCATAAGATAAAACCGCTTAATGAAATTGTTTATTTTAGATATAGAAATCAAATCCTTTCATTTGAGTAAATTAACTCTCCCCTTTAAAGAGCCAATTTTGAAATACACAAATCGAATAATTTAATTTAATACCCCACTCGGATTTATTCGCTTACTATCGTTTATTCATCCCGACTTCCACCCCCATAACTATTAAATTTAATTTCAATTTTCTTCAAACATAGCCTAAAACACTCTCGGCTAAGAAATCTTTCAAACAAAAGCAACTAAATGAAAATCGGTTCAAACGTTCGACAGATATCATGTCAAAATTACATTTTTAACTCTCGTTTTTCCATCGGGGGTTAAAATATTATACTGGTAACAGGTCTCTCCTGATACAGTAAAATACAAAAGTAATTCATTCAAAATAGGCTGAGAATCAGCTCGTATTGAACAACCAAACTGAAAAACCACAGTACTCCAAAATCAAAATCAAAACGTTAATTTCAATTAGGCCATTAAACGGCACTTTTGAACGTCGTCATTTACATTAAAATAATGAAGTAACTCTGTCCATTCGCAAAGGTAATGTACCTTTGCGAATGGACAGAGTTACTTATGGAGAAGAACGGACAAGAAACTCCATAGTTACTGTTTTCAAATAAATATTTTACAATATTTGGTATACAAAAAAATATATAAGTATTCCATATATGTGAGGACGATGCACCAAGAATATAGTAGCTATACATTGAACCAAGTATTTCCAAAACTCGCGCCCGTCAACAATTCCTAGTATAGCTGGGAAGTAGAAAAAATGGCGCAGCAAACTACCCAGCAAGATGCCTCAATGTGTTATTTACATATTTACTTAATAGAAAGATTGACCTACAAATCCAACTATAATTATAAACTAGCTTCTGTCCGCGACTTCGTCCCCATGGAATCCCCGATTTTAAAACATTATTTATCGCTGCTCCGCTCCTATTGGCTTAAGCGTGATGATATATAGCCTAAAGCCTTCCTCGATAAATGGTCTATTCAACCCAAAAAGAATTTTTCAATTCGAACCAGTAGTTCCTGAGATTAGCGCGTTCAAACAAACAAACAAACTCTTCAGCTTTATAATATTAGTATAGAAGTATAGATGAGAAAGTGGTTTTGTGTGATACGCTTTCATAAAAATCGATTTTGTTTGATTTTGGAACTAAAATAGAAAAAAAAGGGATGCTGAAGACGGCCATAAGCCACTTTACCGCAAGCGAAGCCGCGGGCGTAGTACTAGTATTTACATAAACAACTGATTATACTTATTGAGTGCGGCTACTTATCTTCTCGTAAGCATCGAAATTCCTCAGTTATTCTGAGAATTGACATTTTGATATATTGCTACTAGTGTGTTTTTCTGATTACTTCTTCCATTTTTGTTTTAATGTAAGTTTAGAACATTACAGCCAACCGGCGACCTTAATATCGGAGCTTAAGTGTAATTATCATTAGTGTGACACTTCATAGCAACGACAGAGTAATACGAAGCGTCTTGAAGAAAATAATTATAGAAAAACTAGCTTTTGCCAGTAACTGGTTTCATTCAAGTCGAAGATTATGAAAAAATACCTTCAGCCGAGGTTGATAGGTAATGTCTTAATGCGGAATTTGTTCGAAAGAATCACCGCGGCCCTGAAACGCAAAGGGCATTTGGAGGAACGCGGATGGGTTTTAGTCAGTAAGAGTCCACAATAAAGATATTGATTGATTGATTGAGTCTGACACTCCTTTTCGCTCCACCCAGAGCGGGAGAAGTCATTTGGAGGGAGAGCGATTTGAAGTTTTTAAATCGGTATTTAAATATGTTGTAAATCTTTTGAAAAACGGGAAGATACTACGGCTTTGACGAAGTCGGGTAGTAACACATAGAACATGTATATTAACACTAATATCATAAAGAGGAAAGATTTGATTGTTTGTTAGTTTGTTTGCATTAATTAGGTTCCGAAACTACTGAACCGATTTAAAAAAAACTGTTGGGAAGCTACACTGTCCCCGGGTGACATAGGCTATATTTTATGCCCGTACTAAGCGGGTGAAACCGCGGGGTGTTTCTAGTCTATACTAATATTATAAAGAGGTAACGTTTGTGAGTTTGTGACGTTGTATGGGGTAATCTCTGGATCTACTGAACCGATTTTCAAAATTATTTCACCAATAGAAAGCCTTTTATCCCCTTATTGCCACGGGAACGTGAACAATGCGGGTGAAACTGCAGGGTGCTGCTAGTCACTACATAGTATAAAACAAAGTCGCTTCTCGCTGTCTGTCCCTATGTATGCTTAGATCTTTAAAACTTCTCAACGGATTTTGATGCGGTTTTTTTCACAGATAGAGTGATCCAAGAGGAAGGTTTATATGTATAATATATGCATAATATAGTAGAGATTTAGTATCAGCATGGCACCCGTGCGAAGCCGGGGCGCGTCGCTAGTAATGTATAAAGGGGTGAAATACTAATCCACGTGAGCTAATTGGTAGCTATTATAGTGGGATATATAAGCTTTTCTTTTACGTTGGTGTTTGTGGAGCAATTAGGTAGAAGCTAAGGTCCAATTTCCTGTGCACAAAGCACGGCCATTTAGGAATCGTTACCCACCGTGTCGCCAATTTGCCAGTTTCGTGTAGGAATAGAGGGTGGCAACTCTGACGGCAGGGTTTTTTTGTGTAATGTTGACTTTGTTGCTTGTGCGTGTGTCACATAATTTGTAAGCTTATGGACTGAGTTTTTAGTCTCATTCTTAATTGAAGTATAAATACTGTCATACCGCCATTTTTAAGAGAATAGGGTAGTTAACTAAAAAAATCTGATTAGTCCGTCTGATAGATTTCCAAAAAATATTGGACACGTATTTTTTCTTTTTTCAACTAAACAAAAAATGAAGACGATACAGTGCGTAAAAAACTCGTGTGACGTCACTAATCGCTACAATTTTTACCGGGCAGTGACGTCACACACTCCCACTCCTGACTTCCTTTATGATTTTTATCTTCGTCAGTTTTTATAGATTTTGATAAAGGGAAAAATATGTGTCCAATATTTTTCTATAATCTAACTGACGGACTAAACAAAATCATATATTTTTTACTCAGGCAAAATCCCTATTCCTCAGGTGCTATTGAAAAATCCTTTAAACCTTAAATATTTTTTTTTGGGAAAATATGTATTCCACAATTTTCTCAAATTTTAAAGCAACAAACAAAAACAATGTTAACCAAGTTAAAATCAATAAATGAGAAAAGATTGGAAAAAATCTGAAAATATTTAGCTGCAAAGTTGATCCTCAATGTTTTCAGGCTGAAACAAGGGTTGTATGTTTTAATTTATCGGTTTTTTAATACTCACATAATGTGTATCATCCTCTTCATTGTAGGCTAACTTGACGATCCCATACGAGCCCTGCAACAACGAGTAAACGAGTTAACACATAACTTCTCCTTATTAGCCGACTTAGCGGAATTACACTTTTAGCATTATTAGTGAGCTGCTCGGGTTACTTTGCTCGGGGCGTTGACCGGTCTGTAGGTACGTGTTTCATATGTTGAAGAATAAAATACTGGCCGGTTTTATGGTTGTTAGCTGATATTTAGATACAAAGGTATTTCAGTAATTACATTTTTTTTACAAATTTAAATGGTTTGATTTTGAATATCATTTGGTATTCTTAATTATGCCCGTTTGTTTTAAAATAATGATTGGTAACTTTTTTTTTCAAGCATCATAAACATATTTCGAACATTATATTATAGAAGCATTGTAAATTTAGTGCCGTTTCAGGGACAAACTGAAATACAACTCTGACTCCACCACGATGTATTTATGTGGTGACATTTCTTTGAATGCCATAAACTTCAAAGCTTTTACCCAGACGGGCTCCTCGACAAATAAACTATGTATGAGTATTAAATAAGGCCTTCTACATGCTGTTCGATTGGCTACAACAGTCTATACTGCACCTTGACGCAGCGCGATTCTGCAAACGATCATCACGATTGCACTCTGCTGACTGACGGGACGATACTTTGCGTATTTGTGAGTAAAAGTTTTTCACAAACCTGCTCCAGCAGCCGGAACGGGTTGAACTGTACGTAGCTCCAGAGACATGCGCCAGGGGCACGCCCGGGGTTCTCTTGGACCTCGGGAAGCCCTGTCTACTGCACGTCGTCAACTTGGTCTCGACATACATAGTAATAAGTCTCCCACGCACCTGTCCGATAGGCTCCAGCAGCCTGTACTGGTTGAGCTGCACGTAGCCCGGGGCTTGCGCCAGTGACACGCGCCGCGACTCGCGCGGAGCTCTCCTGGGCCGCGGGGAGCCCTGCCCGCTGCACTCCGCTGACTTGGCCGCGTGCGACCGCAGCAGGGTCGAGCGGTCGCCCGTCGCTGGGTATGTGGACAGCCTAAGGGGCAAGGAAAATATTATAAACAAAAGAAGAAGGTTAATTGTACTACGCGTGCGGGAGAGGGAAACCTCACGCTCCAGCCGCCGCAACAGAAGAAGACGCCCCGGGCGTCGGGAAACGCAGGGCGATTCCCAGCCACCGTAACCTGCGGACGGCGAGCTATGGGTGGCTTGCCGGCGATAGCAACCAGGCCCGGGCCGACGGCGCGTCGTGTTCTCGCGCGCCTCAAAGAGCTGTCAGCAACGAAGACGGGGCCACATAGAGTCGGTGCCTGTTAGGGTTGCGGAATTTGTTCGAAAGAGTAACCGCAGCCCTGGAACGTAAAGGGCACAAGAAGGATCACGGGTGGGTTTTAGTCAGTAAGAGTCTAACACCCTTCCGCTCAGCCCAGAGCGGGTGAAATCATTTGATGATATCCCATCCAAAAATAAAGGTTATATGTACCTACTACAAAGGGGTAAACAGAGTTGTGTTTCATGATCATGGAGTAGGCTGCCAACTAAAATCGTCACCTCCGTTTTTCGCAAATAAATAAATCGTTCGTATTAAGAGATTAAATTCTGTGTTCTTGCGATATCATTAGGTACAACTCCAGAATCCCAAATACTAGGCCATTCCTAAAAACGTCAATATCTTCTAACACTTTACCCGAACTCGGGATCGTACTATTTTTTTTCTGCATGGGTAATCATCAAAAGACGTATTCCGTCTTACTGACGAAACCCACCCGTGTTCCTCCTAGTGCCTTTTGCGTTTCAGGGCCGTGGTGACTCTTTAGAACAAATTCCGCAACCTACACTGACCCCAGACCCTAACCCCCGAACCTATAACATGTCTTCTTTGCTGACATCTCTTTGAGGCGCGCGTGGATCACGACGCGGCGTCGACCCGGCCTTGGTTGTTATCAGACGGCGAGCAACCCATAGCTAGTTATCCGCAGGCCCGATTTCCAGTCTCATCCATCAAGATTTTTGAGCAAAAAACCAGTGGCAGGATAACCGCAATATCCCAAAATATATTTGTAATCAACGCTTAAAATATACTTAGTCAATAACATATCCACATATGTAATACTAATATGTCTTGTTTACCCGTAGTCAGTGAGTTTACCACAAATTGATCGTTACACAGTTTGTGGTCGCGCCGTGCACGCGACAACGCGTACTGCGATCTAATCGTCTTGACACTTGCACTACTTACTTTATGCACGGAAAATGTTATTAACATTAATTGGACACACTTTGTAATTAGACTGTGATTTTATGACTGTAAATTGTATGGCTAGGTTACCTAGCCCGAGCAGACCTAACGATTAATGGACATTATATTGAATCACTGTTGCACGTAATTATTAACTTGGCGTGATATATAAACAGCTTCAAGCACAAGTAAACCAAAAAGGGATTAACCTTATTCTATGGTCATGTAACTTACGGCGTTCAATTATAATTAGTAGGTACTATTTATTAATAAGTTCCTTATCCATTAGCATACAATTTTAAGACATAACATAACATGGCCTAGTTATGTTTATCTTAAAAGTGGTTTTCGCATAAAATTATTTACGCATAAGATGTTACGCATTAATTATTGTTTTAAGCATAATTATCTTATCGTAATAATGATTAAAAATAATTTTATTAACACATCATGATATTAAATCATATTTTTATAGGCATAACAAATACGCATAATAAATAACTTCTAAAATGTTAGACACTAATACATATTTTTATGAAATTTGTCGGCTCTTTGTAGGTTGGACAGTTATTATTTTTTTAAGTGTAGTGTGGACGTTGTCATAGAACAACTTATGTCACAAAGTGTACCTGTTATTGCAAATTCATCCTTAATCTTTGAGGTTATATTTGCGTATTTCTTTTGATATCATAACCCGATTTAAATGCGGAGTGAACATACCCTTGTTCTAAGTGGTTAAAAAAACCACGAAGTGGGTGGCAGGATCTGAAAGACCCCGTTATTCCCTTTGTTTGATCACAATTCCAACCTAACCTGTCCGAGTCGGGGTGGTCCCCTGGTCCCGAGCTCGCTTTGCTCGCTCTTGCATCCTAAGTTTTCCTTGCCAAAATACCTTGTTTATATCGGTGTGACACCAAAAAGCAACTTAAATTTGTTTCAGATTTTCATATTAACCATATGCCTTAATACTATTATGCTAATGGTCAGTATGTCTAGTAAAATTATAAAAATTAAAATTATACCAAAACAAATTAGCTTTCAAGATTATTATGCCAGCAAAAACGGTATGGTATAAATAATGTATATTTTATTATGCCAAATAAAAAACGGTTGTGCCAAAGTATATTAAGAAAAAAAAAAGCATTACTTATGCGAAAAGAAGGGATCTCCTTAAAATATACATCCTGGAAAAAAAATACATGATCATTTCAATAATTAGTAGCAGATTTTTTATTGAATTTGATTTTAGAATCTGCTAATCAGTATTTAAAATAATCTTATGATTAACTGTAGCCGTAAGTTGAGGTAGGATTTTTTTTTTTCAGTTATACAGTATTATTGGAAAAAAACTAGAGTATCAGAATACCAGTGTGCCAATTCTACACATTTTTAAGTAAATAAATAAATAATGCATTGGGATTTCAGTAAAAAAAAAAAAAAATATACATTTCATACATTTTTGACAGTTTGCGACCGAGATATGAATGCGAGCGATGCTTAAAATGAGTAGCCATCAAACCAAAAAATAAACCGACTTGTAACTAATACTTACATCACGATTCAACAATAAAATGCCAAGTCATTATGTCATCCAGCAAAGAATTCCAGTAATTATTTTTTATAGTGCGAACAAATAGTCTTGACACTTGAACGTGACCCGATAATGACTATCGTTAAATAACTATAATTAAGTCAGGCAATTTTTGCGGCCACAAATAGGCCACACCATTAATCTCTGTAACATCCTTAACAGACCTGAAAAGACATTCTTTGAAATAAAAATCTTTTGTTAAACTTGGTAGATGTGTAAATCGCCATTAATTATATCTTCTGGATTTGTTTGAAGCAAAAATGGGCAGTGACAGCTTTCATAAACGATCTTAGGCCTCACTTTACAGGCCAAAAAGTTAAATACAGGGATACTTGATGTGGTTGCGGAATTTGTTCGAAAGAGTCACCGCGGCCCTGGCAACACGCAAAGGGCACAAGAAGGATCACGGGTGGGTTTTAGTCAGTAAGAGTCTGGCACTCCCTTTCGCTCCGTTCAGAGCGGGAGAAGTCATTTGATGATTTCCCATCCAGAAAAAAAAGGGATACTTACTGTGTTTGTGTACACTGACATTTTGCTGATAGGGAAAATGTGCCTCATTTTTTATATTGATAGGCATGCGTTTATTTTAAGGGTAAATTACGAAACGGCGTATATAATCTATCTAGTTAAATTTTAACGGATATTATATACAGAGTGGTGTTCTGTCAAAATCAAAAGTCATTTATTCAAACTAGGCTGAGCGACAGCACTTTTTGAACGTCAAATTTTACATAAAGACAGTCCCCCAAAACACCCACCCGTCACCACTTCCTAGTGTTTTAGCTGGGAAGAAGTGGCGCAACAAGCTTCCTGTAGCTGCCATAGACTTAAGAAACAATATAAAAATAAAATACTTGAAAAACGACTTAACATCTAGTATAAGATGAAATACAAACACGATAATATCAAAAAGTATTTGATGTCCAGAAGTAAGAATTTATGGATCAACGAACATAACCTGAAAACCTAAAAATATATTATCGTCATACATAAATATATGTTAGAATGACCGTGATCCCCGCTAATAGCGAGATTTCTGCCCAAAGAAGGGCTCCGGGCAAACATGACCGTTGATAAGTTTGCGCCGGATTATCGCGGATAATAACCTCAGTTCGTATGTTATAGGCTTACGGGAGCTTATATTTGTCTTACCTTTTTCCTTATTTACTATGTCGGGTAGGAAATAAATGACTTTGTTATTTATAGAGAAAAGAGTTTTGACAAAAAACAAAAATGTATTTTATTTCATACCTTTTGATAATTAAAAATGTTCACTATCGCTGGTTTGCGAGAATATCGACGTAATTCAAAATTCTGTCAAATTGAATTCTGTATGCCAAACAATTATACATCTTTGATAATTATCGTGAACAGAGACGCAACGCCAATATTGTGCCAGCTTTCGTAAGAAAGAGACAGCGTCATTATTCCCTTGAGACAAAACACTCTAAGTTTAATCACAAATAAAGGCCAAAATGCCATTCTCTAAAGTCAATCATTTTTAGTTCTGTCGCTATTCTCGCAAACCAGCGCTATGTTACCCGGGATAACTCAAGGTTTCTAACGATACCACAAACATTGATATCGGTTAAGCTGTTTAGAAGTTATGGTGGAATAAAGAAACTCGCAAACATACATACATACATGAACCCTGAAAACATAACACTCCTTTATTGGACAGTCGTGTAAAACTGTTATAAGTAAACTATTTTTTTTTTACCATTGATTGGCACGCATTTGACCACTAGCTCACCTGATGGTAAGCGATGTCAAACACTTTCCCTTTCTTTAATGATTTTCCATCATTGAGAATAAAGAATATTGTTAAAACCGTTGCCATTGGTTCTCCATATAGCAAAATTCAACTTTAGCTAAGATGGGTACGTACAAAAATAGAAGCAAGCCGAGCAGAAGTCTTAATGTCAAGTAATCGTTAGGTGAAAAATCCGAATGTACAACGCTCAATGACACATTCCACGCCGTGCACGCCACTTATCAAATACAAAGAAACTTTACCCTTTGTGAAAAAATTAAGTCATGGCATACGGAGCCGAAACGTGCACACTGGCGGCTCGTATGGTCCACAAGCCGGTGGCCTGTGTTGCTCTATGGGTTAAGATTTCTGTGATGGGTCCACAAGCTCAAAGTCACTCAGCGGCCTATGGAAAGCGCTATGCTCGGTGTATCTCTGAGGGTTCGCATTTAAATGAATCTTTACATACATAAGCAGGATACATAGGTCTAAAAAGTTAGTTGAAAATATTTTCGATAAATTTTCCATATAAATTTAATTTTTTTTTTATGAGACATTTCAAAAATGTTTTCAACTAACTTTTTAGACTTATGTAACCTGCTTTAAATATGAGTAAGGTTTCATTACAATCGGTACAGTCAATTCGCAAAATAGTGACTTGAAAATTTGTATGAAATGCCGTTCGGCGTATACGCAAAATACTAGGGGTTACCTGTCTCCATCTGGACCCTGCCACCGGTTCCTCTCATGGTCTCTGTTGCCACCGTTAGACACGTCCACTGCTGAGTGTCTGCAACAATACAATGTACTGGTTACTGGTTAGGTTCCATTTGTCACAGTATAGACCGCGGCTTTTCAGTCAAAAATAAACATACATGTATACAGTTCCCCAAAACGTAGGCCTTTCATCAGGTATGGTTATAAGTTAGTTTGAAAATGAAAACAATATAATATCTAGTTTTAATTTCCGCGAATATTAGCAGTCGTCGTTGAGTTGCTCAGTCGCAACTCAACGGTCAGCGAGTCAACACGTCCCCTGAGGATGCCTCGTGGAGAGGCGAAACACGTGTCGGTAATGGTGTTGGGTTTTGCATTGCCTTCCTGCATGTGCTTAAAATCCTTGCATTTGCCCAGTAATCTTGCATGTGCATAATATAGCGGGCGGGAGGGAGGTGCATACCTGCAACCCACTAATATTCGCGGAAATTAAAACTAGATATATTGTTTTCATTTTCAAATTTAAAATGGATTTCCGCAAAGTAACGCCTGACTCAATCAATTATGGTTATAAGTGTTTTCCGAGACAACACAGAGGAACAACAACCGAAATTGCAGTTTGTTTGGGGACAGGAACAGTTTTTAGAGCAGGTGGTGGCCGAGTGGTACCCCGACTTACGAATTGTAGGTCGCGGGTTCAAACGTAGCCAGGCGCATTACTTTGTGTAATTAATTTCATCATCACCGCTCAAAATGGTGAAGGAAAACATCGTGAGGGAACCGGCATGTCCTAGAACCAAAAATTCGAAGACATGTAACATTCACCAACATGCACTGGGTCCGCATGGTGGATTACGGCCCATTCCCTCTCCTAGAGAGGTGGCCTGTGTCCCAGTAGTGGGAACATTAAAAGGCTGATTATGCTTATGCTAACAGTTTATTAAATTTGAGCTCACTGGTATATATTTTAGCAGTTATAATTGTCTGCTGCTTTCAAATTGACATGAACGCCTTCTTCGCCCCCGTCTCTTTCAGACGTTGATAAGATGACGTCACATTTTTTGATTTTGAACTTCGAACTTAGGCAACGTTGTTTAGGCATCTTAAACGTGATTACGTGATCATTTACACACTTTTTACTTTATTGACTCAATCTACTCTTTACAATGTTTTATAGTGAATTGATTTATGATTTCCATGTCGGATATTTTTTTTTTCTACCTTTGTCATGTATTAATAACTTTGCATATTGTATAAATTCAAGTTCATAAAACGCAATAACCAGATATTATGTTGCTGGGGAGTTTGTTGCGCCACTTCTTCTTCCCAGCTAAAACACTAGGAAGTGGTGACGGGTGGGCGTTTTGGGGATTGTCTTTATGTAAAATTTGAAATTTAAAAGTGCTGTATCTCAGCCTAGTTTGAATAAATGACTTTTGATGATTTGGATTTTGATTTTGAAACATTAGAACGAACGGAACATCAGTTCCAGCACTTACTATCTGTCACAAATCCATTATTTCCCCATAGATATAATAATTTCTATGATTTTCCCCAAGAAAACATATTTTTCACGACATTTTCCTCAGCCCGCGTGGTGTCACGACACAGATATTAAACCGGACAACACGCGCCAGTGAATTAGATTCAACTAACACGTTACAAGTACAAAAGGGGGTAGGCAGAACGTAAGAAACGTGACGGACTTACGAGATAAGCAACAAATTCTGGACAGGGCAATGTGGAACATGTTTCATAATTCACGGAGGTAGTTTAGTGGGAGGTAATTTTATTTTGCGGTGTCGTGTGGGTTTAGACGTTCATTGACCTGATTGTTAGATAGATAGATAGATAGATAAAACATTTATTCAGCGCAAGAACAGAGGACACACAAAAGCACAATCACATGAATCATACATAACACTAGATATTATTAATATTAAGGTAACAGTAAATACATTTAAAAGATCAGGATCGGATCGGTTGTGGTCTATCATGTGAGTATATAACTAAATTATTATGTTTGTGCCTTTGCCCATCCCACAGACCTATTTTTTTCCCCTATAATATACTGATAATACTTGTTAGTGTTAAAGCTACAGGTACTGTGTGTGTGTCGTGTTGTAGCGCAAGATACCTCCACCAAGAAAACAACTCTGTTCTAGCTTACGTCATACTGCAACTAATTTTGTAAATAATAATTTTATAAATACATTCAAATTCTAAACAAAAAAAAAAAAACACAAAAAGTATAAAATAATTTTAATTTCGGAAGTCGGTGTATTTTTTTTTAAATAGTTTTTTATTTTTCAGTGGTGACACCCAAAAAAAAAATATTTTTCACTTTTTAGTGATGACACACCACAGCTAAACGTACCCATCACAGCGTACGTGTTATAAACTTGTGTAAACAAACAGACACGCGATTTCAGCAATCCCGGAAGATTTGCTATCATTTATTGAAGAGTTCGGTTTCCTACCTCCGAAGTTCTTCATCAGATCTTCACCAAACTAGAAAGGGACCACCTCAAAATACTAAGATGCTCTTCCAAACCATCGTATACAGTTTTTTTTTCATTTACATCGACAAGTGAGAATGAGAACATCATCAATGTAGTCGAAGCCACGCATTATTAGAGATAACACAAATACAAGTAGTCAGATCTCACTCAAATTATCCACCACATCATAAATGGGATCACACGACAAGTATCAGCTCTCGAATATTAAAAGAATCATCAAAATCGGCACAGTAAAAAGTCATAAGGCAACACACACAAAAAAAGACATACTGTCGACTTGAAAACCGCTTCCTTTTTGGAAGTCAGTTAATAAACTACGTCAGAACTGCACCACGATAGGACACAACCCAACACAATAATAAGAACCTGGCTTTAATAGTGAGTGCGTTACTTCCAACAAAGGACACAGCAGTGGATAAAACTGGAATTATTGTTGCTGATCCCTTTCTGCTTTGTTCTAAAATAACGATAGGTACCGATAAACATTCTTGTTAAAAGGAATCACTAGCGTTCGCGAACGTTCACTCGCCCTGCAAATGCGCTGTGTAGGTCCCACCTTAAACTCCATCTAAACTTCCCATCTCATAATACTCATTCATATTCCCACTCTTTCTCTTTTCATGCTATGCTAAAAAAGAGACTGTAAAATATTTCTCTCTTTAAAAAACAAGTGAAAGAGCATTATCTGTCCACTATACTGTGATTCTATATATTTTTATAGGTTTATATTTAGGTATATATGTATTTGTGTGTATATTTGTTTGTTTTAATTTGATTTGTATGTATAAATAGTTTGTAATATGTTTAAGTTAAGTTAGTATAGTCTATTTAAGTTTCCTTCTCTGTCTCTTTACACACTGTGTCTACATTTCTTATCCCACTCTTCTGTCGTAGGTCTGCTGGAAGAAATTTCTATTGAAATAAGCAGTAGGTACCTTTGTGCTCTTGGTTTTGTACAACATTTCTTTTTTAAGTATTTGTGTGTACATAAATAAATAAATAAGAATCGTGTTTCACGCATGTTTATTTTTAGTACCAAAAGAGTCTTTGATTATGTCCGAAATCAAAGCTATTCCACTAATATGGTTACATAAATAACTAGCATTCTACCCATTTGTCTATCCTGTAGGGTTTTAACCTCTTTCGCCTCTATATAATGTAGTTTTAACAATACTTTTCCAATGAAAAGGTATCAACAGATTTAATTACAAAGTGCCTCGATGACGACAATATTGCCTAATCGACGTGTTTCTAAATCTAAACTGAACACAATTTCAAAACTGTAAACAAAGCTTTACAGCCGAAGCGTGACGTTGTAAGAACTCGCAAATATTATAAGAACTCTCATTCTTAGCCTCCACTTTCTCCAGATATTGATACAGCACGTAGGCGAAAGTATTGTTTCATGTCGCCCTTGCAATAATGGATAGGCAGAGGTCACAGAGCAAGGAATGCCTTTAGTAACAATATACGTAACCGCACAATGTGCGCTGAG
The DNA here is from genome assembly GCA_905332915.2 of Hecatera dysodea. Taxonomy (NCBI): domain Eukaryota; kingdom Metazoa; phylum Arthropoda; class Insecta; order Lepidoptera; family Noctuidae; genus Hecatera; species Hecatera dysodea. Next base: position 17,847,997 of record HG995308.1, on the reverse strand, counting down.
CACAAGTTTATATTTTATTTGGAAAAGGATTTGCTCTTGACTCTAGTCTAGGTCACAGGTGACAGAGACAAAGTCTACGATGAGATGAGCTTACCCAGAAGAAGCCTGTTCACTCTAACTTTGAAGAGATTAGGGTTGAATGCGTGCGGAAACACCGATGCAGGCAGAGAGTTCCACTCCTTTGCTGTGCGCATTATAAAAGATGATTGAAAACGCTTTGTTGCGAATTGGTGAAATACCTACAAGGTAGAGATGGTAACCTACAGTGCGTCTAGATGTCCTATGGTAGAAGGGGGCCGGTGGGATGAAGAGTTCATGGGCAAACTCGCCAAAGCCGAGCCGAACCGAGTCGTGATCTGTAGAACACTGACAAGCAGGCAGTTTCGGCTTTCATATAGTCTTCCTGATCAATCACTACGGAGACTAGCTAGTGCTGATGCATTTCCAATGAAAGACGACAATTTGACGGAGAGAGAACTGGCTCAGGACCAACGGCTTAACCAGTTTCCGGAGACACACGGGTGTCATTACCAATTTCCAATCTAACTGAACAGGATTCCACGCTCAATAGCCGTGCTCGTGACCGCGAGACCTGTGGTTAGCAAATATTTGTTGCCTTTCGAGACGCTCGTGGCTAAATTATAACAGCCGCATGGGTCGATCTTCGAGGTTAAGCAACTCTTGCCGAGGTTGTTCTGTGGATGGGTGGCCATCTTAACATAGCTAGACTTAATAAAATTGTTTGAGTCAGGCGTTACTTTGCGGAAATCCATTTTAAATTTGAAAATGAAAACAATATTTCTAGTTTTAATTTCCGCGAATATTAGTGGGTTGAAAGAAAGAAGAAAGAAGAAAGAAAACGAGTTTATTTGGCACAATCGAGACACACAAAATACACACCATAAAAACTTAATTCTAAAACAAGAAAAGAAATGCGTGTCCTGCGGCTGCGCCAAATAGGTTCAGTTCAGCATAATGCCAGACAACTTATTGCCTGACGCTGGTTTTCAACTGAACCTTCCTGAAGTGCACGGATGTAAATCAGCTCCGCGAGGTAGTAGATATTAAGATAAATATATAAGTGTTCTGTGTTATGTAGATATATAAGAGTATGTGGTAAATGATAAGTTGTTATGAATAAATAATAAATAAATACACTAAACAGTTGGAGCAAGAAACATAGACAAAAAAAACATGAACTACTTCATTATAAGTTTAACAGCACAGTGAAACGTCCCGGAATGTAAACAGAAACCGGTTTTGCACGATTCCCTGCGCTATGAGACGGTGCATAGCACATTACATAATCACTTTGTTATTAGCAGCGGCGAGTGATAGATGTCTTATGACTTGCAGGTATGCACCTCCCTCCCGCCCGCTATATTATGCACATGCAAGATTACTAGGCAAATGCAAGGATTTTATGCACATGCAGGAAGGCAAAGCAAAACCCAACACCATTACCGACACGTGTTTCGCCTCTCCACGAGGCATCCTCAGGGGACGTGTTGACTCGCTGACCGTTGAGTTGCGACTGAGAAATTAGTTTTTTTTTTTTTTTTTTTTTTTTTTTTTTTTTTTTTTTTTTTTTTTTTTTTTTTTTTTTTGGAATGGACCACTCGCAGTTCAGCACACTAAGGCTGGTTACTGCTCAACCGGACAATCCTGTGGTGGCCTCAAATGAATTTAAGGCCCCCAGCCAGGGCTAAAAACTACTAAAAGCTAAATGACCGCTTCGCTAAGGGCATCCCCTGTGGGATACGGGCCTCGGCTTAACGGGGTCATTGAGAGGGGCAGCAAGGGACAGGCTGGGTCAATTATTAATTATTATTTAGGGGATTTAACGCTAATGGCTCAGCGGCGCGGGCTGGCTCGTTAGGCAAAAGTCGGGGAGGGATGTTACTGGGGCGTCGCGATGGGCCTCGTCGGCGAGGCCGGAATACGGAACGCGGTCTGTTTTTGTTTTTTCTAATCGTACTGGTTTCCCTATTACTCTCTTGAAGTAAGGTGATGGGGTCGTCGGGTTCGACTAGGGAGTGCCGTGGACGGCGAATCCTACTAATCTTGGAGGGAGTGTACCGGGCGGCCGATACAATGAGAGGGTTCTGATGGGATTCGGCGGACTCAATGAAACGCTTGTTAAGGCGCTTCATGAATTGTTTAATAGTTGGAATGCGGAGGTCGACATGGAGTCGATCGTTTCTAACGAACCACGGGGCACCCGTGGCCTTCCGCAGAAATCGGTTTTGGATTACTTGCAACCTATGGATCCGGTACGACTTAGTGTGCGCAAAAGTAGCACACGCATAGGTCATAATCGGGCGTAAGAGAAATTAGTACAAGGCACCCCCCCTTTTATACACTGCCACCGTTGGTTATTTGTGTACAACTACCCACAAACATTCGCAGTAAAGGGGAAGAAACTAAATTCGTCTAGTCATTCAACAGTGCAAAATTATTATTATTACTATGTTTCAAAATCTCTAATTGTTCCAAAACACACAGACAAACAACAACAAAACTAAAACAACAAAACTAGATATATTATTTTCATTTTCAAATAGCTAGACTTCTCCGTGCCCCGGAAAGCATGTTAAGCCGTTGGTCCCGGCTGTCATTTGGAGATCTTTGGCAGTCGTTACGGATTGTCAGAAGCCAGAAAATCTGACACCAGTCTTGCCAAGAAGTGTTCCCTAGTTAATGGGTTGTGGAGGTCTGGTAGGCAGCCGCTTCACGTAAAATACTGGTATTCAGCTGAATCTCGTATGACTGGAAGCTGACAACAATATAGTTGGTAAAAAGGCTAGGCAGATGATGATGATATGGAAACCTTGTAGACTTCTGTGGCTGCTTCTAAGAGTTGAAATGACCTCATGGGGACATGTGACTGGACTTTTGATGTGAAACTTTGACGGGCGATAAATTGAAAACCAAAGATAATCCCTTTTATTACACTTGATTTACCCCGAACATATTCTGGCGCCCAACGTGGGACACCTATCCCGGACTGATACATAGTCAAAAATAGCCATAGCCACCTCCTCACAGTTGTCTAGGATCACTAATATCTATGAGTGAACAGTGACGCTCATAGACTCGATTGGTTTGTATGGAAAATATTGACAATGCCGTGTCTAGCAGAGGCGTGTTGTTGTTCTGTGTCACGGTGTAGGTGTCTGTTAAACAAACACTTTTTTGATACGATGACGTGGGGTAAAATGATTTCGTAGGTGCTGTATTTTGTTTCATGGGTAAATAATATCTATACGTTATCGCCTAATTTTAATAAATGAAAGGCCGAGCGAAAAAATAGCATCCACAAATAAAATAAAATAAAATACATTTATTTCAAGCAATCTTACTATTGTTTTTCTTTCTTTTTTTTTAAAGAAACGTTGCCCCCCACTAGGAATTTCTCCTGGGTCGTGGGTGCGGTTACAAACATACAATCTCACATACACAAACAGCCAGACCCGGTACAACTATCTGTAGGCCGTAAAAATATTTGTTCCGTGCGGGAATCGGACCCACGACACGTATCGTAGCAGCCAATCGCTCAACCACTGCGCAGCTTAAATAAATGTTTAAAAAAAGGTTTTTTATTTTAATGTTTTAGTGTCATTTTGTACAGCAGGGTAAAGCAATTTCGGGCCTGCGGATGGCGAGCTATGGGTGGCTCGCCGTCCGCGGAGCGTCGTGTTCCACGCGCGCCTCAAAGAGCCGTCAGCAAAGAAGACGGGGCCCCATAGGGTCAGTGCCTGCTAGGGTTGCGGAATTTGTTCGAAAGAATCACCGCGGCCCTGGAACGTAAAGGACACAAGAAGGATCACAGGTGGGTTTTAGTCAGTAAGAGTCTGGCTCCCTCCCGGGCCCCCTCCCGGGAGAAGTTATTTGATGATTTCCCATCCGAAACAAAAAGTTTAAACCAATTTGCTTGACTGCGCAAATTAAACAAATGATTCATAAAGACTATATTCCTATGGTACGTTGTAGTGTTAATCTAATTGCTCTGGACCGATTATGTCAACAGTCGGTCTGCACACAGGCTGATTGGTACTCTCCCAAAAATACACGGACAAATTTTCACCACGGAGAGAACAGTGTTAGTGGTGAAGTGTTTCTGCTGTCATGTCGAAGCATAGATAAAGGTAATTTGAATATCAACCTACAGTGGACGTTTGTTAGTCTACTTCCCGTTATGTCACATTCCCGATTCGACAACATAATTAGTAAAAAAAACAAATGAACACAAGAGGCGTTTGGTCAAGATTTTGATCTTAATACATTATTTCCCGATTCGTCAACATTTGAGAATGCCTAAATTCAATCCCGTTTGGTCAACATTTTGTTTGGAAAGTACAATCAGGACTAAAAAGAAATGCCTCCGTTTTTGTTCTATCTACCTACTTACTAGCTTCCGCCCGCGGCTTTAATCGCGTCAAAAGTGTTTTTTTTTAATTCGTGATACTAGCATGTCCCGGTATCCCGGTGAGCTCTTTGTATTTTGTTTATTGTCTTCTATCTGCGACTTTATGCTCCTGGTCCACCCATTGCAAGTTCTTGTTTTATAACTAGATATATTGTTTTCATTTTCAAATTTAAAATGGATTTCCGCAAAGTAACGCCTGACTCAATCAACTAGATAAAGCTAACAGAGTTAAGACTGCACGTTCAATCCATTTAACCGGCCAGTTAGATCTAACCCGACGCGATTTGTCCTGACTTTACGGCTGCTTTACGACTCCACTGTGTGCTCACATCGCGAAATCGACGTCGTAATAAAGATATTTGAGAATGAAATGGAATCAATGGTAAACTTGTTTTATAGAATAACCGTATTCGAACCTTTTTATCGTTAGCTGTGTTCTAGTATCTCTGCTGTAAGTGGTACTGCTTTGTATGAGGTCCTTTTTTATGGATAGAAAATTATGAAATGATTTCTTCCGCTCTGGGCGGAGCGGACAGAATGTCAGATTCTTACTGACTAAGACACATCCGTGTTCCTCCTAATGCCCTCTGCGTTCCAGGGCCGCGGTGACTCTTGCGAACAAATTTTCAACTCTGGCAGGCACTGGCCTAGCGGGCCCCATCTTCTATGCTGACATCTCTTTGAGGCGCGCGTGGAACAAAACGCGCCGTCGACCCGGGCATGTTTGTTATTGTTACCAGACGGCCAGCCACCCATAGCGGCGGGGCGGGCTTCGAACATGAGGTCCTGGGTTCAATTATCGAGTCGCACATTAGGTCTTAGTTAGTTAGAATTTCTTAAATCGCTACTTAGCCCTCTTCCTCTCTCCTTATGTTGCTGTGCCCGACAGGGTCCATATTGATATTTTACTTTATTGTACCATCTATTTAATACATATGGAATGCAATAAAGTATTGAGTATTGAGTATCTCCAATAGGGAGAGGGCTATGTCCAGTAGTGGGCGTTTTTTTACTGTAATTATGATAATGAATGGGGGGTGAGCCTAAAACCATAGGAAACTCCAGAACAATGTCATGTCTGCATATTAATTGTTGCTTTTGACTTTTACACGCGGCTTCGAAAAAAAGTAGCCAACATCTATCTCTGTACTAAAATTCATCAAAATTGGTTCAGTGATTTAGACTGAATTATCAATCAAACAAACGAACCCACTTTCGCAACAAATCAGTTACCAAAGCATCGACATAAGATTATTATTGATGTTTTTCTTTGTGCAGTAAAGAAACAGCTGCGCGCACGCATCTGAGTCAGCAGCCAACAGAGCACAGATACGGTACTCCCTTACTTCTCATAAAATTGTTTGTCCGAAAATCATTATCCATAACACGTTTGCTATAAACTACAATAACCATAATGTTCAAAACCCCGAAATTTTGGTTAGCATAATTATCTTTAGTTCTAAAAGTATTCTGTCATAATATCGAGCACTATAATAATTCAATCTCCTAATTTTAGATGCCCTAAAGTCATATGTCCTTAGTATTGTGTTGAATAATGTGTATTATTCCGAATGTTCATTTATAATAAATATTTTAATCTTAAAACATTTGCTAAAAATAGGTTTTAGTGACAGAAACGAATCGCTGTAAATCCGACTCCACGTAGTCTTGTCTGCCCTACCCCTAGAGTGTAATTTAAAGTCGCGTAGGCGCGGAGGGGCGAGGCGGCCCGCGAGTTGAGGAGCAGGTGGTTGTAACACTCGCCGCCGCGGCTGAGGTTGGCCGGCGAAGCCGGCCAGCAAGCCGAAGCTGCGGTGGTGAGCGTTAAACCCATCTGCGACGATAAACTCGCGTGGGACCGCCGGAGCCCCGCAGCGCCGGAGCCGTGACAGAAACCATGCCTGCTGCATGTTGCGTGCTTGCTTGCATGCTGCTTGCTTGCATGCTGCTTGCTTTCATGCTGTATGCTTGCTTGCATGCTGCATGCTTGTTTGCATGCTGTATGCTTGCTTGCATGCTGCTTGCTTGCATGCTGCTTGCTTTCATGCTGCTTGCTTGCATGCTGCTTGCTTGCATGCTGCTTGCTTGCATACTGCTTGCTTTCATGCTGCTTGCTTGCATGTTGCTTGCTTGCTTGCATGCTGCATGCTTGCTTGCATGCTGCTTGCTTTCATGCTGCTTGCTTGCATGCTGCATGACTCCTTGCATGCTGCATGCTTGCTTGCTTACAAAAACCACAAATTTTCACAATCAACTGCTTTATTAAGTACATGTATAATATATTTATTTACGTAATATATAATAAAAAATATATAATGCATCATCAAATATTTTTAATTATAACAAATGAGAGAAGCTCATAGCAATTGCTTAATTGAATATTATTTATTTGTAATTTGAATTTAGGACTTATAACTTTTATTGAAAACGGTTTTATATATTTTGTATATTATTGATTGTAATATTTATGACAAACGGGTTTAGGACATATTATATTTAGAGATTTTAATTTTATGGCATGAGATATTAGGTCATATTAAGTTCGGGTAAGTTATCATTCGGACAAATGATGATTAGGACAAAAAAAGTTATGGCTCTTTAAATTATGGATAAAAAAGTTAGGTAATACAATAGAGAACCCACAGATACCGCTTGTGATGAACTCTGAACACGTGTGCACCAAGACGTGTTGAAGCGAGTATCCATCTTATCACTTTAGAGTGACGGTTACATAAGTTTTTTTATTAAAATTGTAGCTTTTTCTAAGTGCAGTTGCTCGAGGCTAAACAATATCAAACTCACGGGTTGATCTTCAAGGTTAAGCAACGCTTGCCGAGGTCGGTTTGTGGATGGGTGACCATCTTGACATATCGAGAGTCCTCCGTACCTCGAAAGGCATGTTAAGCCATAGGTCCCGGCTGTCATTTGTAGATCTTTGATCGTACTTAAGGATTGTCAGAAGCCAGACAATCTGATAACAGTCAGTTTAGCAACGTGTTATGTTATGTCAATTCATTTTTTTCAACTTGACCATTAAAAGGCACTTTTGAACGTCAAAACATTTTGAAAATAAAAATATTATAGTGACTCTATATTATTATGTGAGTTAGATAATCTTATATGATATTTGCAATCCTTTTTTTATAATGCTTTATGTTAGAAATTCAAGTTGTATTTCTTACTAGCCACCCGCCCCGGCTTCACACGGGTGCAATGCTGAAGAAGTGTGTTTATTCACGACATCACATTAGAAACCTCTAAAATTATCAGTTTCTCTACTAAATTATGCATGTATTTTTCATAAAAACCTTCACAAAAAAAAAACCTTCCTCTTGAATCACACACACTGTTTAAAAAAACCGCATCAAAATCCGTTGCGTAGTTTTAAAGATCTAAGCATACATAGGGACAGACAGCGGGAAGCGACTTTGTTTTATACTATGTAGTGATTTCAGTGTTCTATGTTATATTGTAGGCCCCATTTTCAACGATAATAAATATTCGTTTCGTCCGTTTAAAACCGTAAATTGTTGCAAATCCTTGAAAATGTAGAGCTTCATACAACAAATACAAGATTAAGAGTACCGGGAACGGCTATGTAGGTAATACAGCACAGATAAACTACGAGGAATCCCGCAGAAAGTTTAATTTTCTACGAAATTTCTACAGAATACGTTTCTGTATAATCTATCTGATGCATATTATTCAAACCAATGTTATAAATGTGAAAATGAGTTCGTTTGTTTTTTACGCTTTTATGCCTAAATAGATGAACTGATATTGATAATTTTTTGTACAGAGATAGATTAGACCCTGGATTCGGTTACAGGCGGTACTTTTTGCGAAAATTTGTATTAACGCGAGTGAAGCCGTTTGCAAACGCTATAAAGAAATGAAATATGTGTGTAAGGGTAGTCTCTAAAGTTGCGGAATTTGTTCGAAAGAGTTACCGCGGCCCTGGAACGCAAAGGGCACAAGAGGAACACGGGTGGGTTTTAGTCAGTAAGAGTCTGACACTCCCTACCGCTCCACCCAGGGCGGGAGGGGTCATTTGATGATTTCCCATCCAAAAAAAAAGGGTAGTCTCTAAAAATTTTATCCTGTTTTTTTTTATTTCATTGAAAGGAGCTACAATATCACAGAGTGACATACATAGGTTACTTTTTATTCCAGAAAATGCAAAGTCCATGGGAGCGACACAGCAGAAAGAAGATAGGTCAGTCCTATGGTATCGTAACTAAAATTATACTAAAATATTATATGAGTTTGTTTGTTACACTTTCATGCCTAAACCTCTGAACAGATTTTCAAAATTCTTTCACTAATGGAAAGCTGCTTTATCAGCGAGTAACATAGGCTATATTTTATTCCCGTATTCCCACAGAAAATGGAACTACGGGTGAAACCGTAGGGCGCTGCTAGTATATATACATATGTATATGCGAAAGTGAATTTGTCTGTTTCGATGTCATACTTGTATTGCCGGACTTGTTTTGATGATTATTAACCCCCGACGTAAAAAGAGGGGTGTTATAAGTTTCACGTGTCTGTCTGTCTGTCTTTGGCTCCGTAGCTCGTGAACGGATGAAGCGATTTCAATTTAGTTTTTGAAATAAAAATATGTTGCGTTGGGGGACCGCGCTGCTTAATAGACTATTTGTAATTAAATTATTAGGTTTGGAGCGGTCCCCCAACGCGACGTTTTTTTTTAGAATTATTAATACATACTTAGGTACTTTAAGATTGAGTTTTTTTTAAATTATTTTTACTTTTAAAGGGAACTTAGGTTTTTGTGTCGTTTTTTTTTGTATAGTATATTTTTTTGTATACTACATAAAAGCGAGCGTAGCCTCAGGAAAAAGCTAGTTTTCAATCAAATTGAAACAGACTACGTTTCTCTAAAATATATTCAGGATTGTAGTACAAAGTAACATGGTGCTGAATTATGAAACGTATTCGTTAGGCAACGGAAATTAGTGGTGAATATGTGAGGAGATGTGTTTTACCTAGTGAAACAAAGGTTTTACAGGGAACGAGTTTCTAGGGGTTTATGAAAATCAACTACGTTTGTAAACCTCGAGAAAACCGCAGTTCGTTCTAATTTTTTTATTTGGATTTACTTAGTTACTTTAGTCCAAAAGTTATATTGCGGGGAATTCATTTCCTTAGCTTCAAATTTGCAGTAATATTCGTCGATTGATTGATTTGAGATTCAATGTACCTATTGTTATTTTTCTAACAAGCATTGCCCCACACTATGAATTTTTCCTGTATCGTGTATTTACAAACATACCAATTCACATACACAAACAGCCAGATCCGGATCAACTGTCTGTAGATCATATAAATATCTGTACCGTGCGGGATTCGAACCCGCGACACGCAAAGCAGCAGTTAATCGCTCAACCACTGCGCCAATCGTGTCGTATTCGTAGTTAATGTAGGTACAGCGGAAAATTTAACTGTCATTGCGTCGGCCTGTGTAATTATATTATTCGAGAACGTAATACCTTGACAACTCAAAAGTTCCTGTTAATGGTTTAATTGAAATTCATTTCAATTAAACCATTAACAGGAACTTTTGAGTTTTGAGTAACATTTTCTTCATTAAGTACATTTGAAGGCACTCTGTGTCGATCTCATTCATTTCGTTCGTACACGTTATATTAAAATGACTAGCATCGCCCCGCGGTTTCACCCGTGTAGTTCCCGTTCCCGTGGGAATATGGGGATAAAATATAGCCTATGTTACTCAGGATGAATGTAGCTTAAGAATGGTGAAAGAGTTTTTGAAATCGGTCCAGTAGTTTTTGAGTTTATTCGTTACATACAAAAATACAAATCTTTCCTCCTTATAATATTATTAATAGCAGCACCCCGCGGTTTCACCCGCGTAGTTCCCGTTCCCTTGGGAATATGGGGATGAAATATAGCCTATGTCACCCGAGGATAGTGTAGCTTCCCAACAGTGAAAGAATTTTTCAAATCGGTTCAGTAGTTTGGGAGCCTATTCAATACAAACAATCAAATCTTTCCTCTTTATAATATTAGTATAGATTAATAATAATAGTATAGATATAGATTTATTTATCTATTTAAACTTTATGTACAATAGTGGTACATGGGCGGACTTAATGCAACAAGGCATTCTCTACCAGTCAACCTTTGGGTTAAAAAGACAACACTGTGATAAGTGTACAACATATAAATTACTACTGGAATTATTTGTACTGGACTCATATTGGACACATTCCATCTATAAATGTTGTAGGTCTTTGATCACTCAACATTCAAACCACAGTTATTACTCTACAGAAAGCTCACAAACGGAAGAAATGATACACAACTGAAATATCTATGAATACCGGCCTCATTCGCTTACCTATCTAGCTGCTAAACATTCCGTTATCTCTGCCCACCACCCAACGGCCATAATCTATACTAATATTATAAAGCTGAAGAGTTTGTTTGTTTGTTTGAACGCGCTAATCTCAGGAACTACTGGTTCGAATTGAATAATTCTTTTTGGGTTGAATAGACCATTTATCGAGGAAGGCTTTAGGCTATATATCATCACGCTTAAGGCAATAGGAGCGGAGCAGCGATAAAGAATGTTTTAAAATCGGGGATTCCACGGGGACGAAGTCGCGGACAGAAGCTAGTATAGTCATAAGTACCCACATATCATTTACATGCCCCAGATTATAAACTAACTAGCAGCGCCTCGCGGTTCCACTCGCATTGTTCCCGTTTCCGTAGGAATACGGGGATAAAATATAGCCTATGTTCCTCAGGTAGAATGTAGCTTTCTAATGGTGAAAGAGTTTCCGAAATCAGTTCTATAGTTTTTGAGTTACAAACATTCAAGTCTTTCCTCTTTATAATATTACTAGCAGCGCCCCGCGGTTTCACCCGCGTAGTTCCCGTTCCCGTGGAAATACGGGGATAAATATAGCCTTAGTTACTAAGGGTCAATGTAGCTTTCTAATGGTGAAAGAATTTTTGAAATCGGTCCAATAGTTTTTAAGTTTATTACATACAAAAATACAAATCTTTCCTTTTTATAATATTAGTATAGATAAATGGTTTGAATCTTGAATCTTTTGACTGTAGCGAAAAGTCTTATGTCGTAATCTAGATAGATCTGTCTTATAGATCAAAGTACCTACTTAACGGCTTTCTAATAAATACATTTCAAAGTACCTACTCATTAATATGGCTTAAACCAAATTTTGAAATATTTGTTTATCTCTTTGTTCAGGCTAATGTCTGAAACGGGTTTTGCATTTATTGAAAAACCGTTATTTTGATATTACAAACAGACACTATAATTTAATTTTTATAGATGATTTTACACTTAACATACATACGTATGTATTTTCCTTTTAATCTGTAGGGTGAGAGTATCTGTTATCGACACCGTTCGGGTTTCAGCGTATTTTTGGTTTGTTAAATTATTTCGGCTCGTTAAATTTTGTTAATTAGTGCTAAAATCAGAATTGTAGTGTAATAATCAAATTCGATTACTACGCTCAGCAAATCGTTTTAAAAATGTTTTCTACCTCAGATAAAATCAAATAAGGATATTCAATGTTGACGAATTCATATTTCGTATTGTGTATAGTTTTTAGATAAAACAAAACCAACTTCCAAAAAGGAAGCAGTTCTCAATCCGACTGCTTTGTTATTTTGTCCTGTATCGTGAGTACGTTTACAAATATATAAGCTCACACATACAAACAGCCAGAACTGGAGCAATATCTATGGGCCGTAGAAATATTTGTTCCGTGCGGGAATGGAACCTGTGACACGCAGCGCAGCGGCTAATCGAACAACCACTGTGCTAATTCTACTGTCGATAATATTAAGGTGTCTGTCCTTCCATGCCATGTACTTGGTATAAAGTTGAAATTCTCACAAAGTGTACTATTTATTACCGTTACACGACAAACAATAAAGTTTATGGTATGTTTATCAATACACAGAAAATAACAAAGAATTGAATAATAAATACTCCCCAATTTCCTGTATAAAATATTCAGCTACCCACCGTTTAACATAGCATCCGCAACAAGCCCGCAAATCGAAGCCTCCGCTAAATACGTAATGAGACTACCCTCATATTGTGGGGTTCATTGAAGAGTACGTTCAGGAAGGGTAATGTACTGCGGTTGGAATATGGATGGGTGGCAGTTGACATTTACTATCGGGTGTCTTGCATAGATAGGCAATTTTATGCAGGTTAGATTTTGGTATTTAATTTTTTGTATCAAATCTAAAATTAAAGAACAAAAGCGGATGAGTACCGACTGCATCACTACACTTGGGAGTCTTAAAACATCATAAATACATCGATACAGACATACACATACACGAAATTATTAAGAAAAACGAATATACATATATTTGTCTCATATTTAATAACAGCTGCTGTTTCAAATGCCGTCTATACTTCTATACTAATATTATAAAGAGGAAAGATTTGTATTTTTGTATGTAACGAATAAACTCAAAAACTACTGGACCGATTTCAAAAATACTTTCACCATTAGAAAGCTACATTTACCTTGAGTAACATAGGCTATATTTTATCTCTATATTCCCACGGAAACGGGAACTACGCGGGTAAAACCGTGGGGCGCTGCTAGATAGAAATAAAGTCAAAGATTTATTTGCAGATAAATATGGTTACAAAAGTTCTTACAATGGTATTAGCAGTAGCTTAACATATTCAATCATAACATAATGACATGCTAATTTTTAGTATTTGAAGGCGCTCGTCCCCTGGCCACCAAATACTTGAAATTGCATCAAAACTAATTGAGCTTATCTTGAGCTTCCGTGCGAAAACTAATAAGTCCGGAACTTCATCCCTGCCCCGTTGAAATGCAAAACAGTTCATAATCGAAGGAAAACAAGCCTGGCTTCAGGGCGGCAATCTTCATAGAACTACGCTATCAAAGAGTACCGGTTCACTCTTCAAGGAGAACCGAATATATGATAAAATTTTATATATATGTAGTAGAGCAGTGGTGGCCGAGTGGTATCGGCCCTGACTTACGAATTGTAGGTAGCGAGTTCAAACCCAGCCAGGCGCAATACTTTGTGTAATAAATTTCGCAACCACTGCTCTCAAAGCGATGAAGGAAGACATCGTGAGAAAAACGGCATGTCCTAGAATCAAAAATTCGATGACATGTGACATTCACCAACTGGGCCCGCGTGCTGGATTACGGCCCATTTCCTCTCCTACAGAGGAGGCCTGTGTCCCAGCAGTGGGAACGTTAAAATGGCTGATTACGCTTACGCTGACGCTCACGCTTACTCATATGTATGAAATTAAAAACCTCAATATCAACTTAAATAAAACAGTAACAATGCATTTTAGCTAAAGGCAGTTAAAATTTACAATTTCTAAATGAAACATAATAAATAATGTAATTGACGCAGTAAATTCCACTAACTTTTTAGAATTAACCATAGATCGTAATTTGAATTGGAAGGCTCAAATCGAGGTCACTAGTAACAAAAAGTACCAATGCGTTCCAACTACATAAACTATCGCAAATACTAAATACTGCCTCATTAACCGCATATTATTATGTATGCATGCTAATTTAGGATGATGCGGGCAAGCGAATGACTTAGCAGCCTTTTTCAAGTATTGCAATTTTATTATAAAATTGCAATACTTGAAAAAGGCTGCTAAGTCATAATATGACTATGACTTTGACTAATGAATGTCGTTATTAATTTTTTTAATTCTTAACTAATTTTAATATTTGACTGGTTGACTGGTAGAGAATACCTTGTTGCATTCAGTCCGCCCATGTACCACTATTGTACATAAAGTTTAAATAGATAAATATTTGCACACCATGAAAATATGGTACACAGACAACAGCTCACCTGTCATTCTCAATAACACCTTAAATGTATTTTTATTTTAATTTATAAATGTATGTATGTGCACACATTTTTGAGCAAATAAAGTTATCTGAACCTGAAAATCTACGACTATCTTTAAGTATATCTTTTCCCTCATTGGAAAAGAAATACACCACATAAAGCCAATCCTTGTAATTCATCCTCGTTCATTTATTTATTTATTTAACTTTATGCACTAGTAAAAGCACAGTACAAAGGTGACTGCCAGCTAGGGTTGCGGAATTTGTTCGAAAGAGTCACCGCGGTCCTGGAACACAAAGGGCACAAGAAGGATCACGGGTGGGTTTTAGTCAGTAAGAGTCTGACACTCCCTTCCGCTCCGCCCAGAGCGGGAGAAGTCATTTGATGATTTCCCATCCAGAAAAAAAAGGTGGTCTTAATGCCATAGGCATTATCTACCAGTCGACCGGGAGTACCGAAGGTGGAGCAGAGATAAAATGGCAGGTACAACTTTTAAAAAATACAGAGAGGGAAAAACAATACAATATATACAAATAAAATCAACAAAATTATTAAGAAAAACGAATACAAACGAGTTAACACTGTGATGATTCTAGAGTGCTTACGTGCGTTTACGTTAAAGGACAACTGACTGGTACATAGATCAAGTCAAGTATCAATAAACAATAAAATTGAGATTCTCATTTTGATGTGAATGAACATGTGATAGAATAGAATAGAAAACATTTATTCGACACTGACACAACACAACAGCAACAAAATACAAATTAAAAAAAAAAAACAATGATAAAGATTAAAATTGTGCTGAGCGTGCCCATACCGAAAGGGTTACCATCTCAGCATTTGCTGGGCGTCAGACACCCAGCGCTGGTTTTCAGTTGGCACCCTGCAGTATCACACGGACGTGGGTAAATAAAATATATACATACTTAACTTGATAAATAATGTTTCGGAATTATGTTAATAAATATTGTAAAAGAATGTTCCTTGAACTAAGTTTTTCACCTACAAGAGCAAAAGCTGTTTCAAAACAGTATGACGATACCAGGAACTATAGAACTGCTCATGCCTTACCTACCCATGGTTCGAGGCATTTACGGCAGTTGTGAGTATTTACTCAGATTTTTTAAAAAGTCAATTTCAATAATCTCGATATTTGGCCTTCTAAAATCTCTGGTGATCCTCTCCCGGCTTTTCCATCCACAGCAAGTTCATAAATTCATTTTGTTAATCGCCTTTCATTCAATTTGGTCGCCCCTTATCCTCAAAATTGAAAGTAAATGCTTTCCTTCCTCCACAATTTAAAAGTTAATATTATGTGTTTATGCTAAAAGCTGTAATATCTGAAGCTGAGATACTTTATAAAAATGTGCTAAATATTCCTCCCGGGGAGAATTTCACAGATCTGTGGGCTTTTTATGAAAATTTTATAGTTACTGGTGTTTCAAAAAGGTGGTACTTGAGGTAAATTGAATACATAGGCCGTGTTTTAGGGTTCCGTAGTCAACAAGGAACCCTTACAGTTTCGCCATTACCATCTGTGTGTCTGTCTGTCCGCTTAGCTCAGAGACTCTTAGCCAGCAAAGTTTGAATTTGGTTTGGACAAAGAAGTAAAAAAAACCTAAAAAACATCAACAGGCGATACATTTTTTATCGTATATTCCAAAGTGTGTGGTGTCGTTGGATTGGTCGATTAAAAATATTGAGGGTGTGAAAAGGAAAACTATACAGTTAAGTAGGCTTTTACGAGTACGAGTAAAACTCGATTAACCTATAAAAAGTATATAGAGAAGGAAACTTTTGGACAAATTCCATTGAAACCTTTACCCCCGAATTTAACTACAATACTAGATTATTTTAACGTTTTCTATAAATATAAATTCGCCCACTCAACAGATGAAAGAACGAGTCGGTTTTATTTTCAGAGACAAACATTTTCAGTCCCCCGGGCCAACAAGACAAATCCAATCTATTTATAGGATATTATTGAAGACAAACGAAATTGTTTCGGTCAAATCGTACTCTGTTCTGATAATAAAATGAAAGAGTAATCATGCATATTGTCGATTTTTATTTTATTACTAGCTTCTGCCCGCGACTTCGTCCGCGTGGAATAGTTACTTTACCCCCGATTTTGAAACTCTCAGCCCGATCGGTTTAAAATTGACAAAGTTTCATACAAACTTTCATCCCCTATTTTATCCCCTTGGGGGTAGAATTAATCAAAATCCTCTCTTAGCGGATACCTACGTCATAACATCTACCTGCATGACAAATTTCAGCCCGATCCGTTCAGTGGTTTGGGTTGTGCGTTGATAGATCATTATGTCAGTCAGTCACTTTTGAGTGATATATATTTAGATTACCTTTCTCGATGAATGGGCTATCAAAAACAGAAAGCATTTTTCAAATCGGACCAGTACTTCCTGAGATTAGCGCGTTCAAGCAAACAAACAAACTCTTCAGCTTTATATCAGTATAGATGGGCCGCCACTGTCCATAAAATCCCTCCTGTGCACCCCTTCTCCCTCCCTGTTGACCCCCCTTTCCTCCTCATTTGACCCCCGTTTTAATATTTACAGTTGTATACAATCTCGAGCAACGAATTTTATGTTTCTCATGTTTTTAGAGTAAATAGGAACATTTTATGCGCGTTTTTATGTTAAAGCGTTAAATTCAGTTTCTGCTGTCTGCATTCAAAGGAAGGGTTTAAACTTTTAAGGAGTCACTTAAATACTTTTTATCGGAGTTGGTTTACTGCTGAAAATTGCAATTAAAGTTGCAAAGTTACTTATGTTGGTTAAAAAAACCTTTTAATTTTTTTATTTAATTTTTTATTTTATACTTTTTATAGGTGTACTTATAAAAACACTCGATTTCAGACCCCACTCGAGTATATTTGCAGACATTCAATTATTCTTCCCCGCTTTCACCCCCCGCAACTTTTAAACGGCTTAACCGATTTTCATCAAACATATCTAAGAACACTCGCCCGTAACTCACCTTTTATATAAAAGACACTAAATTGAAATCGCTTCATCCGTTCGCGAGCTACGGAGCCACAGGAAGACAGGCAGACAAACAGATAGACAGAGACGTCAAACTTATAACACGCCTCTTTTTTCGTCGGAGGTTAAAAAATCATGTCTTATCTTCTTGACTGATAGACTGAGAAAACACGTCATTTTCAGTTCATTTTTCATATCTATACTAATATTATAATAAAGAGGTGACGTTTGTGAGTTTGTGACTTTGTAAGGGGTAATCTCTGGATCTACTGAACCAATTTTCAAAATTATTTCACCAATAGAAAGCTACCTTATTGTAGAGTATCATAGGCTATTTATCCCCTTAATTCCACGGGAACGGTAACAACGTGGGGGAAACCGCGGGGCGTTGCTAGTTGATGTTATAAATGTAAAATCAGTGTGCAAGATGATCTGATGAATACACATCAAAAGTGTCTAGAGATCAAGTACATTTTTATCTATAAAAAATATCAAAATATTATTTACTTAATCCAATCTTCCAGAATGGCTTCTTACTTATGTTTAAACTAACAACTTATCCTTTTTTGTAAAGGTTAAGAAAAATTGCAAACAACATCATCAATTAAGTGGCAAGACAAAATCATTTTTCCCTTTTTAAATTTAAGTAATGATAAAAAAATATTAATCTGTGTTCCCACCGTTGATACAAATCATACAACCACAGCGATGTAGCATTCTTAAAATTAGTAATGGAACATTACATTTTTCGGTCATAATTATAATTACACAAATGATTTGGTTTGACTCTATGGAAGCCAGTGGTTTACCACTATGAGTGTGTATTTAATTTCATTGTTCAATACGAAACGATATGCTCTTGCATGCCTTGAATTTGATGTAAACACTAGATTGTTATTACACACGCGTGTGTATATCATTTTGTATAATGGTTACATACATATGTACATACATAGGTAATAATAACATGTAAGTGGTGTTCGAGAGCGTTAGTGCCGTATTGTGCAAACGTTTGACAAATTACTGCACTATTGTGCGTGGATTATAATGGCTAAGAGTTTGTTATCTGACGAGTGATTAATGGTCGAAGAGGTCACAGGACGTCTTATTAGTGGCGTGTCTCGTGAATGATTAAAGTAAATGATCAAGCTAAACTAACGTGTTTTCTTTGAGTGGTTATGCAGAAACAACGGTTCTTGAGGTGCTTTTAAGAGTGTATATGCTGTATGGCATTTCATGCAAATTTTCAGTCCTTATTTTCCGAAATGACTGAACCGATTTTAATGTTACTTCACACACATAAGCAGGATACATTGGGCTTAAAAGTTAGTTAAAACAAAATGTTCGTTATTCATCCAACTTGCAAACAAATATTACTTTCAAAGTAAGCTTCTTCAGAATCGATGCACTTACGCCAACAAATAATCCAATCACCAAAAACATTTTTGAAACGCTTTTTCCGGAATTGAGTTCAGTTCTCGCCAGTCAGTTTTCTACTGAAAAACCATAAACAAATCATGCATAATTCCCGATACTTTTTCTAGAATGTATTTACTAAAAAAAAACTTATTTTGGAATTCCATGCGTAATATATATTATACTTACGGAATTACTGTTTCTTGCCCCTAAGTCTTAGCCGTTGAGTTATCGTCTCTTTGAATTTAATTTGTACAAGCATTGTGAGAAATAGCCTGTAATATAATGCCACAGAATGATTTACTAACCGTTGCGAGTTGTGGTCAGACATGATAAATTAATAGACTGTATATTATTATTGTTTGTTTCGGCTGCCATCTTGTCTAGTAAGATGCAAGGAGATACTGGGTCGGACTACTAATGTTTTGTATTCGAGGCATGTGTTAGGAGACTGTCCTGTCATTTTCGTTCAGCTTTTCATTTAATATCGGAATTGTGTTTGAATTTAGTTTGAGTTTTGGTTGTTTTAAGAATAAAATCTCGACTGTAGTGTGTGTAGTGTGTACTTATAAATCATACTTACTATTTTTATGACCCGTGACTTTGACAGCGTTAAACACGTAAAAAGGCACACATGTTACTATGTTCATAAATTCATGAGTTCTACTGTTTTCTGCACGAAACCTTAATACTTTTCTCTAAGAAAAGTATTAAGGTTTCGTGCAAAAAACACCACCTGAGTTACTGCTGATATCATATGCTTTTTAGATCTAGTCTTGAAATAAGACTTGGAGTTTTTATCTCAGGGGATAAATTTCCAACGTTCGCGTGAGAGAAGCCAGTTTTCAATATTTATGAAAGCTTCACAGCGCTCGTATTCAACGTTCAAACGGGACAAAAAAACTACATCCCAATCAAGATAATTCCGATCCATTTTAAAATTACATCGGCACACATCGTTTTCCCAAAACCACAGGGTATCAGCACATAATCAGGTCTGGATTAACGATCTCGTCCAACAAAGCTTGATTGACGGTACAAAATAATATTTCAGTGAATTTTAAGCCTTTGTCAATAATTGGTGCGTTCACCCTATGGCAATAAGTATGCAGTGTGTCTGGATAATATTTTGAATCATTGTTTGGATAATCGCCTGTGATAGGCGCTGCGGGTTTGAATTTTATATATATTATAATAATTTATTGAATTCATTTCGACATTGGACCTACACGTTCACAAAATATTGCTTTTCAAATTCATAAATACATTTTATATTTTTTGTGAATTTATGTGTAACTGTTCTAATTCGATATGGGCTGTTTGTAGCAAGAATTTGCGAAACTCATTTCTAATTTTGTAGTTAATATAATTTCGATACTATAAAGAGGTCGAGTTTTAGTTAAATCTCCAAAATCTAGTTACTGAGGAAAGGTAACGCGATATACCTTGGCAAAATTTGTAGAAAATTTAAGCAATGTATTTGTAGATTCCTAAACGGGAATATTAGATGTGGGTATGGGTAAGAAGGATCTACCAAGCTCAAATGGGATTGGACGGGTCACATTAGCCGCATGCACGGTGACCGTTGGGCAAAAGTCTCCACACAATGGGTGCCCGAAGATGGACGAACGGACGGAAAAAGAGGTGGCGAGACGACCAGGGCCTCAAGTCTACTATTTTTTGTAAATTCGTCATTCCAATCTGATCCCATTTTCATTTTGCTAAAAGTTCGTAATCTTCTAAATTTATAATGGGCGATCATTGGTCGGTCAATGGTCTCGTAATAATTTTTGATAACTGAGCTATTAAAAGCAAAGACTGCACAATGACGTTCTAATGGTAGGTCACTGATCAAAGGAACTGTCAAAATTTTAGCATATTACCGCATACGTCTGTCATTCATTTGTAATTACGTACGAGATGACTATTCTATGCCATTTCTTTTAATGGAGTGAAATCAATGATAGACAATTCTGACACTATCGTAATAGCAGACTTGGTGGGCCTCAAGTCTGTTATTACAATAGTGCCAGGGTGGTAATCTACTAATATACAAGTGTCACTATGACTTTCCAATGGTAAACCACTGACACTCCATTGAAAGAAATGGCATAGAATGGTAATCTCGTACATAATAACAAATGAATAACAGAAGACGTATGCGGTAATCTGCTAAAACTTTGACAGTTCCTTTGATCAGTGACCTACCATTAGAACGTCATTGTGCAGTCATTGCTTTTAATAGCTCGGTTATCTAAAATTATTACGAGACCATTGACCGACCAATGATCGACCATTATAGATTTAGCAGATTACGAACTCTGGACGCGTACCATGACGGCTGGTTCGAGGTGGCGTGGGAAAGAATAGGGATGTTTCCTGAGTAAAAAATATATGATTATGTTTAGTCCGTCAGTTAGATTATAGAAAAATATTGCACACGTATTTTTTCCTTTATCAAATCTATAAAAACTGACGAAGATACAAAGCATAAAAGATCAAGAGTGGGGGCTTGTGACGTCATGGCTCGGTAAAAATTGTAGCGAGTAGTGACGTCACACGAGTTTTCAACGCACTGTATCGTCTTCATTTTTTGTTTACGTGAAAAAAGAAAAAATAAGTGTCCAATATTTTTTGGAAATCTATCTGACAGACTAATTTCGATTTTTTTAGTTAACTACCCTATTCTTGAAAGGTCTTAGAGGAGGTCGTTGCCTAAAAGTGGGACAGTTCGGGCCATTAAAAAAATGTAGATTATTACAAAGGACCCATTTTCCGAAAAGCCTACACGCGCATAATTTTGAATGCATTGACTCACACCCTTGTCACATAGATATTCTTATCATCTCTGTAATACAGCCAACCTCTTTGATCCCTACTTATACGCCTTCAAATAATAATGAGACCTCATTTCATGGCATCTAAACCATCATCATATAATTTGGTAATGCTGTAAGTGGAAAAAATGATTACTGGTTTAGTTTATGCACATTTTTTTCGTGGATGCGTGGACGAAATATCCCTAAAAGGAAAATAGATATGTGCGTCTGACTTAGCTGTACTTAAAATGCGGCCCTCGGATCGAATGGTGGTCCAACAAACTCTTTCTTTTTGGTGCTTCATGTAAACTACGAGAACTCACCATAAAAAAAGGAAACATTGCCGCACACTAGGAATTGCTCCTGTATCATGTATATGTATGTGGGTGCGTTTACAAACATACACACTCAAATACACAAACAGCTAGACCCGGAACAACTATCTGTAGGCCATACGAATTTTTTTCTTACGGGACTTGACGCCAAACGGGATTTCATACATATTTTCAAGTCGTTATTTTCCGAAATGACAGTATCGATTTTAATGAAACTTCATATATATAAGCACTAAGCAGGATACATAGTTCTAAAAACTTAGTTGAAAACATTTTCGATAAATAGTGTTACAGTTAAATTTTAAATTTTCCATACAAACATAATTTTTCAGTTATCTTTTTTTAAATAAGACATTTCGAAAATGTTTTTAACTAACTTTTTAGACCTATGTATCCTGCTTATATGAGTGAAGTTTCATTAAAATCGATTCATTAATTTCGCAAAATAGTGACTTGAAAATTTGTATGAAATGCCATACGGCGTATACGCTCTTAAGGATGTCCACTTAACGATGCATTCGTTGATTATATGCTGAGACAGTTCAAGACAATTCACGTAGGTCCCGTGTACCCACATGATCGCTGTATAAGGTGATATAAGATAAACGCGACCTTCACACTTTAAAAAAAGGCTGTAAGTACAGCTGCTTTTTAAGCATGTAGTAAGTCTTCTTCTTATCTAGAGAAACCTTAGCCTGGCAGTCTTTGTTTTTTTCTGACTTCTCCCGCTCTGGGCGGAGCGGAAGGGAGTGTCAGACTCTTACTGACTAAAACCAACCTATGTTTCTCCTAATGTTCCTTGCGTTCCAGGGCCACGGTGTCTCTTTTGAACAAATTCTGGAACCATCCATAATAATAATATGAATGCGAAACTATCTGTCTGTCTTTTTGTTATTCTTCACTCACGTCTTAACGGATTTAGATGAAACTTAACCCACGGGTAGACCACGTCCCGGGTAGAGCATAGGATATTTTCCGTGTTCCAGTGCCCTTTGCGTTCCAGGGCCCCGGTGTCTCTTTCTAACAAATTTCGCAATAGGTAGAGTCCAGTATACTGACAGTTACAAATTGTTTTTATTTAGAAAAACATGGGTACAGTCATAAATCTATCAGAAACAAAAGCTTCTATTGCGTATCGATCAAATAATGTTTTGTGTTATCAATCATATCTTCTGGTAGAGAGTTTAATATTTTGTATGCAAATCTTCTGGCTACGATATTTCACTTGTTTTTTGGTCTTCGACGTGATGAGCATAGGAAACATTGTTTATGACTTGTATACATTATGCCAGAAGATGGTTCTAAAGAAAGATACTTTCTCCTCATTGTTTTTTCTTTGGTACCCATTAAACAATAACTTTGTTAAAAAAAATACAACAGATTTCTAAATAAAAACATTAAAAAGTATAAAATAAAAATACCACAGTGTTGTCTTTTTACCCCAAAGGTTGACTGGTAGAGAATGCCTTGTTGCATTAAGTCCGCCCATGTACCACAATTGTACATAACGTTGTAATAAACGCTTAAATATGTTTTGTATTTTATTTATTTGTTGTACACCTACCAAAGTGTTGTCTTTTTAACCCAAAGGTTGACTGGTAGAGAATGCCTTGTTGCATTAAGTCCGCTCATGTACCACTAGTGTACATAAAGTTTAAATAAATAAATAAACACTTGGGTTGCATCTGAGTTCTCCCGTATGTAGGAAGGGACTAAAATACAACTTAACTTCAGCAGCTTTTAGTCCTTTGTCTCGCGACTGAGACAAAAGCTGTAGATAATTCAATTTTTGTTTGTTACTTAAATCTGAAAGTTTTGTAATGTTGTTACTATCCTTGGAACGTAGTTTAAAAGAAGATCTATGAGTTTTGTTCCTTGCTATTAAGGTAATGTATCTTTATTTTATTGTAAAATATATTTTAATTAGAGTTAATGCATATCGAAAACGCTAATTGGCCTAGACATTCTCTATCAGTCAACCAATGGTGTTAAAGAGTTAACTTGGTGGTAGGTGCATTTTTAATCAGATGGCAGAGATAAAATACTGACTTTTATTTTGTACTTAAGTAGGTTGTAAAAACACTTTTACACGTCAATCTTTTTTGGCCGTTATAAACTAGATAAGGCCGGTGTTTCCTAGCTGACTGAATACTGACTGATATAATCCTAATTTAGAAATCTACGATTGTGTTGTATTAGAGCTTAATATTATGCCCTCTTTTCGACATTGATAACATCTCAGACATGTTTTTAAAACGCCTGTGTGATCACTACAATGAACCAAACTAGAATCACATAGCAAATCGTAGAACAACGACCAATGATTTTCAAATCTATACTAATATTATAAAACTGAAGAGTTTGTTTGTTTGTTTGAACGCGCTAATCTCAGGAACTACTGGTTCGAATTGAAAAATTCTTTTTGGGTTGAATAGACCATTTATCGAGGAAGGCTTTAGGCTATATATCACCACGCTTAAGCCAATAGGAGCGGAGCAGCGATAAAGAATGTTTTAAAATCGGGGATTCCACGGGGACGAAGTCGCGGGCATCAGCTAGTTATGGATACAATTATCTGTGTTCTGAAATTTTATTTTCTTTCATAGGTCTTGATTAATATACCTACAGTACTTTGGAGTGACAGTACCTATAGGTACTTATTTCAAATGAAATCCTTCCCCTCGACACCATTTCGAATAATGAAATTGTCAGATATTGCTTGGTTTTTATTCATATCGAGGAGATTTTTGCGTCCGCATGACGACTGAGTTTTATGGAGGTCCAGTTTTAAAGCCTTGGAATATAGGCTTTAGTATCATACATTTATCTGTCTGGAGCAGTGGTGACCAAGTGGTAACGGTTCCGACTTACGAATTGTAGGTCGCGGGTTCAAACCCAGCCAGGCGGCATTACTTTGTGTAATTAATTTTATCACCACTGCTCTCAAAGCGATGAAGGAAAACATCGTGAGGAAACATGCACAGCATGTTTTAGAACCAAAACATTCGAAGACATGTGACAATCACCAACCCGCACTGGACCCGCGAGCTGGATTTCGGCCCATTCGCTCTCCTAGAGAGGAGAATAGTCTGTGTCCCAACAGTGGGAACGTTAAAAGGCTAATTATGCTGTCTAAAACTCGAAAGTTGAAAAAAAAACCTACTTTAGCCAAAATATGGCAACCACTCGCATATTCAATTTAATTAAAGTTAAACACAAGGAATTAGGTACAACGTTGTCCGTAAGAAAACGACTCGGCACCAAAGTTGCGTTCAACACACGGGGCCGCCTTTGACCTGACCCCGCCGCCCCGAGATGAAAGGAGCCGACAAGTTAAATATTAACACAGAGCTACAGAACGCCGCGCGCCGGCTACATGCTGAGCCAGATCCAGTGTCTGTCGGATGTAGATAGAGTCAAGGAAACTTTAATGTGGTACAGCCAGGATAATTTATTTATAGATATTTGAGAGAAATAAAGAAAAATAAATAAGTTTATTTGGGACTTAAAAAACTGAAAGTACCTAAAAATTAATTTTAAAAGCTACTAACAATAATAATTGTATCTGTGCCAGGCCAAAAAGTTCCCTATCTCGGGAAATGCAAAAGAGGAAAGATTTGATTGTTTGTTTGTATTGAATAGGCTCCGAAACTACTGAACCGATTTCAAAAATTCTTTCACTGTCGGGAAGCTACACTATCTCCGGGTGACATAGGCTATTTTATCCCCATATTCCCACGAGAACGGGAACTACGCGAGTGAAACCGCGGGGTCCTGCTAGTATGATATAAAAAAAGAAACAGCAGATGTGATGCAAAGTTGATTTGAAGTTCGTTGCGAGTCGTCAAAGTCCTGAAAGTCTGATAAACAGGTTTTTCGAGAGCGTTGTGCTACCCAGTAACTGAGTGGTGCAGCTATTCTACCTATATGAAGGTAAGGCTTCATGAATAATTCAGAATTAAAGCAAAATTAGCTCGTGGCTTAATAATAATGTTATTGCGGCAAGGGTTGGTCTTCGGTCGGGAAACGTAGGGCGATTCCAGGCCACCGTAGGCGCGGGCCTGCGGATGGCGAGCTATGGGTGGCTCGCTGTCCGATAGCAACCAGGCTCGGGTTGACGGCGCGTCGTGATCCACGCGGGCCTCAAAGAGCTGTCAGCAAAGAAGACGAGGCCCATAGGGTCAGTGCCTGCTAGGGTTACGGAATTAGTTCGAAAGAGTCACCGCGGCCCTGGAACGCAAAGGGCACTAGAAGGATCACGGGTGGGTTTTATTCAGTAAGAGTCTGACACTCGTTTCCGCTCCGTCCAGGCGGAGAAGTCATTTGATGATTTCCCATCAAGAAAAAACGGATCGATCTTAGAGGCTCAGCAATGCTTGCCGAGGTCGCGCCATGGATGGGTGATTATTCACTAAATACCGAAAATCCTCCGTGCCTCGGAAAGCACGAAATTGATACCAGTCTTAGAAACAGTATAGTGTCACCCTACGGAGAAAACCCAGTAACGGGGTTACACCATACTCTTTCATTCAAAATACTGGTATTCAGATATCGTCCCAAAAACTTGTTGTTGCATGCTAAGCAGAATGAAAGATCTTTGATGAAATGCAAAAAGTGTGGCAGTTGCTATTCTGACACAGGCCTAACCTTAAAATAAATACTGTTATGAACTTCTATTACAATTTGGTAGACGTTGCAATAGTAACAGACTTTAAGATTAAACAGATTCTCTCCCTGCTCTCTGATTAAAAATATTCTAACTATGTTGGTGGAAATTGTGTTTCTGTTGAATTATTTATTCAACAAAAACACAATTTCCAGGTACGTAGTTATGTGTGAACATCACTTCAAGTATTTTATTGTATCAGCAAGGGCAGAGAGGTTTATTTTTGCTGGTTTATGGTTCTTGATTAAATTGCAGGTTGAATATTTTATATAAAAATGTTGTGTGTAAAATAAATGCAACATTTTTTAGGATGGAATTAAAAAATGCAATTGCTTACATAATTGAATCTCCGTGGGTTAAGTGGGTTTCAGAAATAAAGAGGGAAACAAGGTCTATATTTTTGGTACCTATGGCATATCATTGTACCTATGAATGGCTGGATATTTCCTTTATAGTACTTAACTCAAATAACTGTTTTATTATGCTGTGTACACCGTAAATTAAAGAACATTATTAATTTAATTTCAAAAAGCGCCTGCTAGAATTGTGATAGCAATATCTCACACGAGCAAAATTTAGGCGCTCTTATTTCGGCAACGTCGCCGCGGGCATCCATACTAACGAGAAAATAATTCTCATATACTCTCGTCTTAAAATAAATATGGTATGTTTATAAAGATCTTTTGAATAATCGGTATTATATTAATTTAATTAAACTTATAGTACATACTAGCTGCTGCCCGCGACTTCGTCCCCGTGGAATCCCCGATTTTAAAACATTCTTTATCGCTGCTCCGCTCCTATTGGCTTAAGCGTGATGATATATAGCCTAAAGCCTTCCTCGATAAATGGTCTATTCAACCCAAAAAGAATTTTTCAATTCGAACCAGTAGTTCCTGAGATTAGCGCGTTCAAACAAACAAACAAACAAACAACCAAACAAACAAACTCTTCAGCTTTATAATATTAAGTATAGATAAGAGAAACTCAATGAGAATTAGAATGGAAGGTTAATGTTTTTAACATAAGTATATTCAGATCAGTGGCGTAGCTTTCGTTAGACGGGCCCCGTATCAAATAAGCCCATAGGAAGGGTAAAGTATTTAATAAAAGAAACTAAAAATGCTCCAATGAAAATAAATACTTATATATCTTATATCTTCTTCTATATATATAAAAATCAATTGCTGTTCGTTAGTCTCGATAAAACTCGAGAACGGCTAGACCGATTTGGCTCATTTTGGTTTTGAATTATTTGTGGAAGTCCAGGGAAGGTTTAAAAGGTGAGAAAATATGAAAAAATGCTTGGAATATTGTAAAAACAAAAATTTTGTTTTCCTTACAAACTATTACTTTCTGTCAAACATTTGATGTTCGTCCCGTCAAATATAATTTAAAAGAATATTTTCTCATTTCATTTGTTTATGACATTTGACATTGACAACCAACAATTTGTGATCGCTAGTCCTACTTATATTATAAACGCGAAAGTTTTTAAGTACGGATGGATGGATGTTTGTTACTATTTCACGCTAAAACTACTGAACGGATTTGGATAAAATTTGGCACACAGATGGTTTATAACCAGGATTAACATATAGGGTAGAATTTTTACCCCGATATTCCCACGAGATCAAAACTTATGTGGATGAAACCACGGGCCGCTGGTAGTATTCAATCATTTCACTGCATCGCTTTTCAAGCACGGTGAGGTTTGTTTACACAAACCTCCACCCGATAATTCTAGTAATCGAAATCACAGATCACATTCACATCCCTAGCGACTAAGGGCAAGGCTAAATCTATTCAATCAGCCAAAGCACAATGGAGATCCGTATCTCAACCAATATTAGGCCAATTTGCGCAGAAATTACACTCATCTGCTTATACAAACATCGTTTCCTAACACAACCACTAAGCATTTAATTAGTAAACGGTTGTACCTTCGGGGCTGCTAAATAAGAAAATAACTCGAACGGAGGTAAATAAGGGTTAGTTATCACAAAAAATATTTTGAGTTGGGGTAATTTATGTTTTTGTAAGGGTTGTTTCAGGGTAAGGATATCGTGTATTGTTTTTTAAGAGGCTCTAGGCCAGGGATGCACAGAATTATTGAGATCATGGCCCGCTTGGGCAAATGACGAACTAATGGTGAGCCACCAGCATAAATCAAAAACCTAAAATACCCAAATAATAAATAATTAAAAATAATATAGGTACTAGTTTGAAGCGTAGCATTGCATTGTGCTTACAAACTTTTTAAAATTTGGCTCAAATTTACTTGTAGTAAAATTGCTTCCAAACTTTCATTCGGAAAGCACGCATCATGCACTGCACAGCGAGCCTACTTAGTAACGCGCGCGATTCAAATTTAGGTATACTATTTGTAAACCTCAGCAATTTTTTTTTTCAAATGCCAGGGAATATTTTTACTGGCGGGCTACTGGCTTTTGGGGGGGCCGCAGCTTGTGCATCGCTGTTCTAGACGAAGTGCGATAGTTTATAATCTCTCGAAGTCATTCCGAGAAATTGTAGAATATTTTTCGACATTCGCGCGGGCAGAGCCGCGGGCGGCAACATAAGGGATTGATTGCTTGTATGTACTTTGACAGCGTTTGTCAATCCACGGTTTCTCAATTCAACTGACGATTCTTTTTCATTGGAAGGAGATATCCTAAGGGTGGAACCATGACAAGGAAACCAGGATCTGGTGATGGCATCCCAGGGAAGTCGATGGGAGCCTTAGAAAATCGTAGTGGTGACTAGTACGTTTATACATTGAGAACGCAAATACCAGTTTTAACCATCAGTCGCGTTCTTGTAAATAGTATTTCAGGAGAGTGCTGACGTCTGTGCAAAGCTTTAGGATTCCCGACAACACGTCTGCTGTCGATTGCCGACCGTACTTTAATACAATTAGATACCAACCGTGTTGTTTAGTCTACTCAGCCAGCAACCAAGAATATTCGGACACTGTTTAGACATTCCAAAAACGATATCGATTAGAATCTGCATTGAATCTGCATTGATGTATTGCTGAGAAAATAATACTGGCAACACAAATTTTAAACAATTTATACGTTAAATGCAAACCGTTAAACATTTTCATTTCTCTCAACACTTGTAGGGACTTAAATCTATTTTGTTCATTAATTCACACACAACATTCAAGAATACCGGGTAACGGCCCCGACTTACGAATTGTATATCGCGGGTTCAAACCCAGCCAGTTGCATTACTTAGTGTAATTCATTTCATCACCACTGCTCTCAAAACGGTGAAGGAAAACATCGTGAGAAAACCGGCATGTCCTAGAACCAAAAATTCGAAGACATGTGACATTCACCAACCCGCACTGGGCCCGCGTGGGGGATTACGGCTATTCCCTCTCCTAGGGAGGAGGCCTGTGTCCCAGCAGGGGGAAAAAGTTAAAAGGCTGATTATGCTATGCTATGCTATTCAAGAATCTACAATAGGCTGTAATTAACTTTACCATTACTGATATTCTACCAGCATTATCAATAACTAGCTGCTGCCCGCGACTTCGTCCCCGTGGAATCCCCGATTTTAAAACATTCTTTATCGCTGCTCCGCTCCTATTGGCTTAAGCGTGATGAGATATAGCCTAAAGCCTTCCTCGATAAATGGTCTATTCAACCCAAAAAGAATTTTTCAATTCGAACCAGTAGTTCCTGAGATTAGCGCGTTCAAACAAACAAACTCTTCAGCTTTATAATATTAAGTATAGATTTAACGGATTCATCATTAACATTTTACACAGACTTACACACTCTTTTTTCTGGATGGGAAATCATCAAATGACTTCTCCCGCTCTGAGCGGAGCGGAACGGAGTGTCAAACTCTTACTGACTAAAACCCACCCGTGTTCCTCCTAGTGCCCGCCGCGTTCCAGGGCTGCGGTGACTCTGTCGAACAAATTCCGATTCCGCAACCCTAGAGATAACAAACGACCTCTGATCTATTCTCGTCTTAATACTCTCGTTCTTACAAATGTTCGCGAAGTTTAGACCCCCTTATGGAGTAAGCGGTCTTGCATGTGAGCAACATGTCGGCAATTTGTGGCCACTTGAGTTTACCTGTACTGTTTTTTACGATGACTACCTATACCCGTTCAGATTCTAATTTTAGCTGACGAGCTTTGAGCTAATTGAATGTATGTATGTATGTACATATTGTATTATGGTTTAATACACATTGGATAGTATTGTATGTGCCCACTTGTATGTGAATTGTGTCAGATCAAGAAATGAACATATTGTTCGCCTTTGATAACTACGAAAGAAAGAAAGAAAAATGGTTTATTCCATTCGTATATTGTCGAAGATCGATAGTGGTCGAAGATGAAGGACGCTTGCTTAGAAATAACTTATGTATTCACGCTCGACTTGACATAATTTTTGTAACTACGAATACGTACAATATTGACAGAAAGCTTGCTTTGATCTATCTAGATCTCGGAGGTCCTAGATGACAGACAGTATTTTTTTTTATTAACTAGCTACTTCCTTGAATTTTGCTGAAAACATAAGTCATAAGTAATTAAATACTTTCTTTATCGATTACTTTAATTATAATTATCCAATTTTAATTCCACACCAAGCTACCGAAAAACATTGTACAAAAGTTGTTCTAAAATATGTACGACCACATATTGTGTCTCGCAACTATCATCAAAGTTGCCAGTCTACCTCCGCCACTAATTCAAATGTGCTGTTTGTTGACGCACAAATGTTTGCTTCCTCTACTTGCTAATTGCCGTGTACTCGCTCTAGTGGCAGTACTTCGAGAACAACGCGCATGCTCTTGGACTAATCATTATACGACGAGGAAGAAAAGCCATTGAGTGGCTGTCGTGAATTACCAATTTGTAAATGTGACAGGAATTTACGTTATTTACTTACTTAAATCCTCCAGATTATACAGGGTTATTTTGTAAAACACCAACAAACTCTTAAGAGGTCTAAACTTTTACTAAATGGAACCAAACCTTTTTTTTGGATGGGAAATCATCAAATGACTTCTTCCGCTCTGTGTGAAGCGGAAGGGAGCGTCAGACTCTTGCTGACTAAAACCCACCCGTTTTCCTTCTTGTGCCCTTTGCGTTCCAGGGCCGTGGTGACTCTTTCGAACAAATCCGCAAACCTAGCAAAAATGGGACCAAACCTGAAATCGCGAAAAAAAAAAATCAGCTGTCCCCTACATTTTGATGAGTTATAATAGTACGAGCATAAATGTAAGGAATAGCTGAATTTTTTTCGCGATTTTACGTTTGGTCCCATAGTAAATGTAGTTCATAATGATGAGTACAATGACCTCTTCAGAGGTTGTTAGTGTTTTACAAATAACCCTGTAGTATGTAAAGATTATCCATGTTTTTCCATGGTTTTTGTAGGCAAGAGTTGGAGACAATCAAAGTAGGTAGTAAAAACCGGTCAAGTGCGAGTCGGACTGCCTTTATTAATTTAATTTTCATATTTTAGCCGTTAGTAATATTAATTGTTTCATTCTTTTTTAGTTCGCTGTTTAATAATTATAGCCACACAGATCGATCTTTAAGATTACGCAACGCTTGCCGAGGTTGGTCTGTGGACGGGTGACCATCTTAACATATTGAACGTGCCTCAGAAAGCACGTTAAGCCGTTGGCCTCCACTGGTATTTGTAAATCTGATAGGTAGACCAGAAGTCAGAAAATCAGGCACTAGTTTAGCCAAGTACTTCCATGTTACCCGTTTGATGGGTTTTGAAGGTCTGGTAAGCAGCCGTTCCACGTACAAAACTGGTAACCAGCTGAATTCGGTTTTATTGAGAGTCGATGCCAATATAGTAGGGAAAAGGTTAGGCAGATGTTTTTTTTTTTTTGCTATAACGGCGATACAAATACACCCCGATATCAGAAAGGCAGATGGATGGCCGAGTACCGTCTTCAGTTAATCTCAATGGCCACCACGCTGACTTGCAGAACGTAATACCGTAGTCATTTTTAAGAGCGTACCTATACCTACGCCAAACGGCATTTCATACAAAATTTCAAGTCCTTATTTTCCCAAATAACTGTACCGATTTTAATGAAACTTCACATATATAAGCAGGACACATAGGTCTAAAAAGTTAGTTGAAAACATAAAAAAAACACGCTCTTAAGTTATCTTTTGACTCTTGACTCTTGTCAAATGGCGACACTGAAAAGCATAAGATGACGAGCATAATTAACATCACTACATAGTATAAAAAAAAGTCGCTTCCCGCTGGATTTTGATGCGGTTTTTTTTAAACATAGAGTGATTCAAGAGGAAGGTTTATATGTATACTACATGCATAATATAGCAGAGATTTAATATCAACATTGCACCCGTGCGAAGCCGGGGCGGGTCGCTAGACCCAAATAAAACACACAACAGCCTGTTTCAGTACACTGCTGGACATAGGCTTCTCCAATTGCACGTCACGTAGATCTATTTTCGGCTTCTCGCATCCAGTTTCTGCTAGCCGTCCTGCGCAAATCGTCACTCCACCGTGCCTGAGGACGTCCTACACTACGTTTGCCGAGACGCGGTCTCCACTCCCTCTCTCGTTTACTCCAATACTCTCTGCAGTATGCCTAAACTTAATAATTAAATTAGCAGTATTTTCTCAAAGTAATTCAACGCTAAGGACTCCCTGTAGACTGTTCTCGAATATTTCATGAACTACAGCGTGCAAGCCGTGGTGGAAACACTGCAGCGCTGGGTGGCACATAAATCGTGACCAGAATAGGTACACTGGCTGTTTGGTACAGTTTATGACTCCCTGGGTTAAGAAATTCGTACACGAATTAAAACTAAGGCTTTTTAAGCACCAGCTGGCGGATTAAGAAACTGTAATGAAGGAAATTGTATATTTTTGTGTTCACTTTATGTAACTTAAATAATTTTGAATGAGAACTAAGCCGCTATTGCAGTATAAACAGTGGGGTACGTAAAGAAACTCATATTAATCTTCTCGACAGAATTTCACACGTAGATACTCAGCGAATCGTCTATAAATAATATTATAAAGAGGACAGAATTTGATTGTTTGTTTGCATTGAATAGACTCCGAAACTACTGAACCGATTTGAAAAATTCATTTATTGTTGGGAAGCTACACTATCCCTTGAGGATTTCCCATCCTTATACAAATGGGTGAATTTGTGTGAGCTTTATTTTAAATGTAAGGGAAAAAAATAGTACCGATTTATGAATAAAAAGCACAACCGACTTCCACACAAAAAAAAAAAAAACAAAAAATACAAAATAACTTTAATTTCTGAAGTCGGTGGTCGAAAAACGAAAAAGCAACCACAAACACCGACTTCCGAAATTAAAGTTATTTTGTACTTTTAGGTTTTATTTTTTGTAGAAGTAAGTTGTATTTTTTATTCATAAATCGGTACAATTTTTTTTCCAACTATTTCTGAAATTGAATGTTTTCTCAGATGATTTCTGGGATAAAAAAAGAAAAATGGTAGATATATCGAAATCCGACCTTTTGCTAAACAATTGTTGGAACAATTTACAGAATGACGATTTTTAGTATTGAAAGAACGTTTATATTCTTTGTTTTAACGTGTTATGTGATTCAGGCTATTAAAATAAAACAACGTACCGAAAACAAACAAAGGCCGTAAAGTAATGAATACATACCATTATGGCATTGTTGTAATGTATTGTTAAACAGCTGTACGTACCTGAAACAGACAATAATAGGTTACAATGAGAAGTAATGCTATGGTGTAGTAGCTGGTAAAGATGTGGCTGAAAGCGTGAGGTGCGACTGTGAGCGGAGAGCGGACGAGGACTTATGTAAAATGTTTTGTGAGTGGGAAGTTTACAATGAAGGTTTTTAAACTAGGTGTGTTTTATCATATTGATTACATTTTTTATTTTTGTAATAGCAAAGTTTATAAGTAAACGTTAACGTTAATGAGCAAACAGCCTGTCTATTCGTTTTAATATGCCGGATAAAAGCACGAATTAACCAGGTTTTTTACATGTAATTGTGTTTTTTATGATTCATTTTTTAATTAATTAATTTATTTTATTTTGAAAAACCAACAGTTACACAGTTTTCTTAACTAAGCATAATAAAACTTAAAACGTATAATAATTATATGTGTAGCTCACGATGTTATCTTAGCTTAGATAATAATGGATCATAGAAAACACGATAGAATTAAATTAAAGTAGAATCAGTAAACTGCCTCAACTATTAAGTAAGACGTGTGCTCTTGTTTAGGTTTAAATCTCTACTTGCTATTAGGCGCTAACAACAAATCTTAGATGGTCAAATAACACTTTGTTAGGTACATTCCACTTATAAGTAATTTTAAGTTCTATTAGCGTCCTATCCGTTACATTTATTTTGTTAGTATTAAGTATATTTAGGACGACTGGGATGTCTTCCTTGAGAATTGGAGAAAGTAGTATAACATCGGGAACGATTGGAAGAATTGGAGGGATGCTTTTGCCAAGCGGTGGGACATTTCAGGCTAGATATAATAAAATAATGAATATTAATTTTTCAATTGTTTTATTTGTGGATGAGAAAATAAACGATAAAAGATTATTCACATTTGTGTTACCTAAAATACGTTTTATTTCCGTTTAATCCTCGCTACCCGCTGTCAGTGCGACCCCAGCTCACTCGTCCGCACTTGGCCGGCCAAGTGCGACAATGTCAAGTGTGAGGAGGCCACTCGACGGAAGATGAGCTGCGTGCCATCGCCGTGCACCATAAACATGTAGTTAATTTTATTTATCTGCTTTATGCCAGCGCTTAAGATGCGTAATGATAGGGCTTGTGATTGTAACGGCTTTGTTGCTCAAGTCATCATTATTATGATCGCATTTACGATGAAAATCATTTTATCATCATTTTAACTGACTTTAAAAAATGTTGGAGGCTTTTTTGTCCACCGATGTGGATGATTCTTTTTTTTTGTTTAGAAGAATATTTTTCCAGACTGGTTCCATTTTAATTTGGTGAAGATCTGATGAAGAACTTTGGAGATCAGATAGGTATGCAAGTTTGGGCATAACTTTATTGTATACTAGCGACCCGCCCGCTTCGCACGGGTGCAATGTAGATACGAATGTTTTCTCTACTATAATATGGATGTATCATACAACATAATATAAACCTTCCTCTTGAATCACTCTATCTATTAAAAATATCGCATCAAAATCCGTTGCGTAGTTTTAAAGATTTAAGCATACATAGGGATATGGGGACAGTGAAAGCGACTTTGTTTTATACTATGTAGTGATGGACCGATTTTGATTATTCTTTATGCGTTGGGTTACCTCCGAAGTATTGTAAAGTGAGCTATTTAACCATGAGCTGGTCTGGACTTGAACTGCGGAGAAACCCAAAGTAACTCCTTAACGGCAAAAAGCGAAACCACTCTTTATGAGAATATGAGAATATTAGAACTATTTTCCAAAAATAAAACACCCGACTTCCAAATAAAAACACTAAAAGGTACTTATAACTTTTATTTTGGAAGTTGTTGTCAAAAAAAGAAGAAAAGGTAAAAAACACTGACTTTCGAAATCAAAGTTTTTTATCTCTACATAGTAGTACTTCTTATTTCTACGTAAAATACTGGCATTTAGCTGAATTCAGGAAAAAGTTTAGGAAAGGTGATGATGAGTGTTTTTTAATTGGAAGTTGGTTATTAGTCCAGTAGGGATATAATATTTTTCACATAAAACCTTTGATAATTCTAAAGTTTTTAATTTTCGCTGAGTGGATAAGTTTCGTAAATTCATGGCTATTTACAAAAATGCTAACAGTTTAGAGTGATGCAATAGGTATTAAGTAGGTATTTCTTATTATTTCGTGTTATACAAATATTAGAAAATTTAAATTAAAACAGTATACGGGTTCTTTGTAAGTACTATCTAAAGGATATATGAGTGAAAATGCTAACAGATAGGTACTATGGAACAATAGAAATCTAAAAATGTCCCGTAACTCATTCAAAAAAATTTTTAAGTTTTTCAATTCATTTCTTATATACTTAAAGAGATTAGTTATACCTTACAACAAAAGTTCTAACAAATAAGTATATATGGCTGCACGAGTAATTGTATTTTTTCTTTATGATTAGCGACATATTGAATTTAAGTTTATAAAGTTTGCACTGTATATTCGTAATAATAAACTCTGCTACCACACAAAAGTTTCAACAAATGCATAATATGGCTTTTGTTTAAATTGCGAATAACTATTTTCGATAACGAGCCGCGTAAGTAGGTACGGCGCGTGCGATCGCTGCTGAGTAGCAACACTCCCCCGCCCGCTCCGATCGGGGATGTCTCTATCGCCGCATACCTACTGACCGCTTTTAGTTGCCAAAGTACCAAGGTACATGTTCGGTACGTAACGCTTCAGAGCAGTAGATACTAACAACAGAGTGATGGCCACCATACTAGCAAGTGTAATTGTAAATTAGTCACTAATACACCCAAAGGAGCTGTGCTTTTCTCATTTACTAATAAGATTAGATATTTAAACAAAACTTTTTAAAAGTCCGTTCAACCGATTTGTATTTCTATTCCGTAAGCATAAAGATGGCATTAAAAGCAAAATCTTGATTATAATACCTACCAACTATTTACTGCAGCTGCCATTTGTCATGCCACCAACGTAATAGAAGTCAAAATCGGTTGAACGGACTGTAAAAAAGATTTATTTCAATGTCTAATCTTATTGTGAATAGGGTAGGTATCGTGTGC
Organism: Hecatera dysodea; assembly: GCA_905332915.2. NCBI lineage: Eukaryota > Metazoa > Arthropoda > Insecta > Lepidoptera > Noctuidae > Hecatera > Hecatera dysodea. The sequence goes on along the minus strand of HG995308.1, from coordinate 17,810,635 downwards.
GATGAAAATTTAAAAGCACCATTTGTTTGACGGGTCCGAATAGGTAGACAGCATTTGTTATAGTATCAGAGACAAAAAGTGACTTTGATTTTTCGGGTAATTGATTCGGGTTTCGGAATAGGTATCGCTAAATGTACATTAAAAATAATGAAACAAAAACAGGTAAGGTGCATTCGGCTAACTCCGAAAATCGGGATATTCCAATAATATCAAATATCTAGAAATCTCAGCATAATTTTTTGCTCTAACAACATTCGAATACAACCCCGCGTATGGGGGGTGATACATGTACATTATTCAACTAGTTGTTTTTTAATTCGATAGATTTTCGTTTAAGTGTACTGTTGAGTAAGATTAGGACACTCTAGCTCAAGCTTTTTTGTTTTTATTGGAATTATTCTACTCGGGTAATTCTGAATTATAAACCATTTGGTTTTGCCCGAATATTTATTTTACAAAGAAATAAGTCGGCAGTTCTCAATTTTTGCTCCTAATTGAAATTGTAAAAAAAAAACTTTTCAATGTGCACTAACGTGTTTTAAACTGTCAACTGTAATTTTATTTAAATGTTTTTTTTAATCAACAAAAACAAGGAGTACGTTTTACCTAACTATTGCGTAGTAAATCGATTGGCGATGCAATTAAAACAATGGAAAAATGTTGGTTTGTATTTTTAAGAAAAAAAGTGGTATATTACTAAAATAAACTTCTTTGAATTTACAGGCGTTATTTTTGTATTTGAGTGTTATTGATAAAACACGACATTTACAAAAAATACACAGTAATGAAATGATTTCGCGTCTCAATCAATAATTTACCACATTCACTACAAATATACCTATTATAGCTACTTTTTATAGTAACAGAGGAACAGACAGAAAGTAGAGATTCCGTTACAACATTTTTTTTCTGGAACAGGTAGATGTCCCGGGTTTTAGGTCATCCCTTCAATTCAATAAGTAGCGTGCATTCGGGTGGTTACGAAAGGATTTGTGATCCGTTCGGAGGCATGTTTATATTTTAACCAACACTCATAATTGAACTAATACTGCTAATTTATGTCGCTTTCTTTACTTGAACATAATACTTAAAGTTCTATTGCAAAGACTTTCATGAATTTCCTTGATAATTGTTGATAAAAATGTTTAAAATCTTAATATTTTACTTTGTTCACGTCAAATTTTGAAGCATTGTTGAAATTCTGAATGACAGTTGAAAGTGGGTTTATATCGTTTGAGCATAAAAAAAACATATTTCTTTTTACTTTTGTTTCTTCAAACATTGTTCAGCTTTACCCTAAAAATAAATATTTCTTGAATTTGACCTCTCAGTAGCTTACATAATTATGCGATATTTGTTTTTCGGAATTACCCTACAAGTTGTCTAAGGTAGCCATACTTTTAAAAAGTAAATGCAGTATTTGTACATTTACAAAGATGTATACAATGAAAGATAATACTTTATATAATATTTCGTTTTGAATAAATATTTGCTTTCGCTAAGTTTTTTTTTTTTTTTTTGTAAATATCATGTTTTATCAATAACACTCAGATACAAAAATGACGCCTGTAGATTCCAATAAGAAATTAGTTTTATTATATAGCAATTTTAGTTAAATAGCACTGGTTTTATTGAAAAGCCAAACCAAATTTAAAAAATACAGTGGTATCCATAGCATAAATACAACAACCACAATTATGTCGATCCTAAAACCAGGTTCAAAAAATAAGTGGTTCGTTTCGATGCCAATGTATACATTCTTATAATAAACTTCCTAGCCTCATTCAAGAACTTAGCAGAAATAAATTCAAATTATTTGTAAAACGTAAGCTGTGCCAGAAAGCTTTTTATACAGTTAAAGATTATCTTGAGGACAAGTAGGCTTGGGATTGAGCTGCTTTAGTTTTGTACACCGCCCAATGTTTTTATTTCTCTCTTTTGTCTGCTTTTTGTTGATATTTATACAATTTGACATTGGTTTTTATATTTTCATTTACTTTTGACTTGAATGTTTACTTTTAAAGTATTCTTTTTATTACAATTTCTTATTTTGATATGAATACTTACTTTGTAAAGTATTATATTTTTTTATTTCCCTATTGTGAATATGAGGACTATATGGGTTATGTGCTTTTTCTTTTTCAAGTATTTTTTAACGATGTCTGGCTGTTTGAATATTTTGTAGCCTACCCAAATGTCCTTTCATTGGCATTGTTCGTCGGGTTGTTGAGCTCCTTATTGGTTTGGTGGTCCAAGGTTTGCACTGACTGGATAGGTCCACTCAAAACTGTGTGGTTCCTTCTTAAAAAGACCATTTCAGACACAGTTCTGCATGGTCCTCGTATAACGTATTGTGAACATGAGGACCATGTAGATCACTGTCAGGGGTTTATTTCATGTTAGTCTGGCGGTTTGAGTTCTTTATGTGGCCTACCCAAATGTCCTTACTTTAGTATTATTCGTCAAATCGTTGAGCTCCTTAAAGTTCTAAGTTTGAGCTACACGATATCTGACAAATGCTTGCACTGTTTGGACAGGCCCACTCAAATCTGTGTGTTATTTTCCTCAAAAGACCAATTCAGATATAAACTACATGGTTTTCATATGATTTGACCAGTACAATTGCATGGACTTCAAAAGAGACCTTGACCTCTGAATTTGTTTCGGTGTTTCTTCTCAGGGTAGTCAGCTAGGAAACACCAGCCTTATTTAGTTTTTATAACGGCCAAAACAGATTGACGTGTAAAAGTGTTTTTACAACCTACTTACAAAATAAAAATCATTCATCAGTTATCCTTTAACATTTTTCCATTGTTTTAATTGCATCGCCAATCGATTTACTACGCAATAGTTAGGTGAAATGTACTCCTTGTTTTTGTTGATTAAAAAACAACAGTTAAATAAAATTACAGATGACAGTTTAAAACACGTTAGTGCACATTGAAAAGTTTTTTTTTTTACAATTTCAATTAGGAGCAAAAATTGAGTAATGCCGACTTATTTTATTGTAAAATAAATATTCGGGCAAAACAGAATGGTTTATAATTCAGAATTACCCGATTAGACTAATTCCAATAAAAACAAAAAAAGCTTGAGCTAGAGTGTCCTAATCTTACTCAACAGTACACTTAAACGAAAATATATCGAATTAAAAAACAACTAGTTGAATAATGTACATGCATCACCCCCCATACGCGGGGTTGTATTCGAATGTTGTTAGAGCAAAAAATTATGCTGAGATTTCTAGATATTTGATATTATTGGAATATCCCGATTTTCGGAGTTAGCCGAATGCACCTTACCTGTTTTTGTTTCATTATTTTTAATGTACATTTAGTGATACCTATTCCGAAACCCGAAACAATTACCCGAAAAATCACTTTTTGTCTCTGATACTATAACAAATGCTGTCTACCTATTCGGACCCGTCAAACAAATGAAAGAATGAAAATATTCACAATAAGATTAGACATTGAAATAAATCTTTTTTACAGTCCGTTCAACCGATTTTGACTTCTATTACGTTGGTGGCGTGACAAATGGCAGCTGCAGTAAATATTTGGTAGGTATTATAATCACGATTTTGCTTTTAATGCCATCTTTATGCTTACGGAATAGAAATACAAATCGGTTGAACGGACTTTTAAAAAGTTTTGTTTAAATATCTAATCTTATTAGTAAATGAGAAAAGCACAGCTCCTTTGGGTGTATTAGTGACTAATTTACAATTACACTTGCTAGTATGGTGGCCATCACTCTGTTGTTAGTATCTACTGTTCTGAAGCGTTACGTACGGAACATGTACCTAGGTACTTTGGCAACTAAAAGCGGTCAGTAGGTATGCGGCGATAGAGACATCCCCGATCGGAGCGGGCGGGGGAGTGTTGCTACTCAGCAGCGATCGCACGCGCCGTACCTACTTACGCGGCTCGTTATCGAAAATAGTTATTCGCAATTTAAACAAAAGCCATATTATGCATTTGTTGAAACTTTTGTGTGGTAGCAGAGTTTATTATTACGAATATACAGTGCAAACTTTATAAACTTAAATTCAATATGTCGCTAACTATAAAGAAAAAATACAATTACTCGTGCAGCCATATACTTAGTTGTTAGAACTTTTGTTGTAAGGTATAACTAATCTCTTTAAGTATATAAGAAATGAATTGTAAAACTTAAAAATTTTTTTGAATGAGTTACGGGACATTTTTAGATTTCTATTGTTCCATAGTACCTATCTGTTAGCATTTTCACTCATATATCCTTTAGATAGTACTTACAAAGAACCCGTATACTGTTTTAATTTAAATTTTCTAATATTTGTATAACACGAAATAATAAGAAATACCTACTTAATACCTATTGCATCACTCTAAACTGTTAGCATTTTTGTAAATAGCCATGAATTTACGAAACTTATCCACTCAGCGAAAATTAAAAACTTTAGAATTATCGAAGGGCATAGACTTCTGGCTACTGGACTATATCCACTATCCGTCCGTCTGTCACCGGGCTATATCTCATGAACCGTGAGAAATAGACAGGTAAATTTTCACAGATTATGTATTTCTGTTGCCGCTATTACAACAAATACCTACTAAAAAACAAAATAAAATAAATATGTTATGGGAGTCCTCATTAAATATTTATTACACCCCTATACAAAGAACGTGATGTTTTAGCACGTTTTTACTCGATATTGATAACGGCAACACGTAGACGCTTGAAATATTCACAGAATATTAAGTTATATATTCAACTTAAAAATAAATAATACAATCAAAATAAAACAAATATTTAAGAGGGCTGCCATACACACAACGTAATGTCTTTGCCGTTTTTATAGGTAATTAGTAGCGTCCTGCGCTTTCACCCGTGTAGGTCCAGTTCCCGTGGGAATATGGGGATAAAATATAGCCTATGTCACTCGGAGATAGTGTAGCTTCCCAGCAGTGAAATAATTTTTGGGTTTTTTCGGTTCAGTAGTTTCCTATTTATACGGTTTAGTAGGAGGCTATTCAATACTAACAAACAATCAAATCTTTCCTATTTATTTATAATATTAGTATAGAGTAGCACCCCGCGGTTTCACCCGCATAAGTTTCAATCCTGTAGTAATATCGGGGTAAAAATTATGCTATATGTTAATCCTGGTTATAAACCATCTGTGTGGTAAATTTCATCCAAATCTGTTCAGTAGTTTTTGCTTGAAAGAGTAACAAACATCTTAGTAGGATACGGAACACTTCGTGCGCGAGACTGACTCGCACTAGGCTGGTTTTCATAAAATTGCCGCTTAAATTTGGTCGAGTCGAGTAATGGTAGAGTAACGCAAATGGTGTGTGCCTGATATTTGATGCTCATATAGGAAGCAACGAGCAGGTTTATCGAGCATAACTATGCTCAACGTAGTGTCAAAACGCTTAACAATGAAGGTGGGTGAGACTTATTTTTGGAAGGCGAGATATATATTACCTATACTTTACTTCAGCTAGGTACAATACAAATTCTGTATTTGTATACGACGGGTTCCGTACCAAGTAATAATCAATAAATGACTATACTAATATTATAAAGCTGAAGAGTTTGTTTGTTTGTTTGTTTGAACGCGCTAATCTCAGGAACTACTGGTTCGAATTGAAAAATTATTTTGTTTTCATGAAAATTAGACTACGTCAGTCTAATTTTCATGAAAACAAAATATTTTTAAATTTGAAAATGAAAACAATATAATTATCTAGTTTTAATTTCCGCGAATATTAGTGGGTTGCAGGTATGCACCTCCCTCCCGTCCGCTATATGAACTATGGCTCCTCGTTTTTATGAATTAAAATGTTTTCTAGCCTATGCTACCCAGGATAACTCAACGCTTCTAACGATGCAACGTAAATTGATTGATATCGGTTTTGATACTTACATACATACATGCACCATGAAAACATAACACTCTCGTTTTTGGGCAGTCGTGTAATAATTCCAAATGTCTTCCTGTTACGGTTCATGAGATACATCCCACTGATAGACGGACGAACAGCGGAGGCTTTGCTATACTATAGGGTTCCGTTGGTTAACCTTCGAGTAAGGAACCTTAACAAGTTAAAAATTAAAGCGTTTTTAATGCTTCAGGCAAAGACTCTGATGCTTTAAAAATGGCATTTTTTATTATTATAGGTTGCGACAAAAATTTCATTGTATATTATTATATTTTATGTCACATTAGTTATCAAATCTACGCTAATCTACACTAATATTAAAAAGAGGAAAGATTTGTATTTTAGTATTTTTGTGTGTGTTTGAAATGAATAAACTCAAAAACGACTGAGCCGATTTCAAAAATTCTTTCACCATTAGAAAGCTATATTCACCTATTCAAGGTGAATTAGAACATTGGCTATATTTTATCCCCGTATTCCCACGGGAACGGAAACTACGCGGGTGAAACAGCGGGGCGCTGGTAGACTACACTACGCACAATATTATAAATATACAATATTATAAAAAGAAAAGTAGAAAAAGTAGAAAGGAAAGTACTGAATAAACTCATATTATATAAAACTGAAGAGTTTGTTTGTTTGGTTGAACGCGCTAATCTTAGCAACTACTAACTAAATGACGACACGGTTGGCGCAGTGGTTGAGTGTTCAGCTGCTGCGCTACGTGTCGCGGGTTCGATCCCCGCACGGAACAAATGTTTGTATGGCCTACAGATAATTGTTCCGGGTCTGGGTGTCTTGTGTATGTGAGTTTTCATGTTTGTGACCGCAACCACGATACAGTAGTAAATCCTAGTGTGAGGCAACGTTTTTTAAAACAAATAAAAAAAAACAAATTGAAAAAAATATTTTAGTGTTGGATTATCCAACAATAAATATACAACAGGCTATATAATATCGTGATGTTATATATCCTGTTTTATATTTATTTATTGTTGTGCTACGGAGCGGAGCATCGATGAAAAATTTTGCAAAAACAGGGTTTCCTTTTTCTCTCTCTTATGTGACGCAGACATAAATTACGCAGGTCAGGTAGTCAGTAAATAAAGCTGAACTTGTAAATATACATGAATTTTGAAATATAAGCATATATTTACAAATCGAGCACGTATCTACTCACACGATATAATATTTTACATATTTCCAGAATTTCCCAAATTCATCGTAGGTATACTTTCAGCGTTACTGAGTATGAATATCAATATCACCGCGAACGTATAATTTAATGGCGTCACGGCACGGATATTTATTTATTTATTTATTTATAACGATATGGAAGTTTTAATTTACCGAGTATTGGAGTTTTAAGTTGACTCCGTAACATTATGAAATATCTAGAGAGATTGTATACTCACGGTAAATTGTCAACTAAAACGTGGAACACTTTTTAAGCATCAAAATTCGATAGTTTATAATCTCTCGAAATCGATCGATTAGCAGAACTAGTAAAGTCAAGAACCTTCGAGACTTTTCGATGCTAGAACATTCTAGAATTCTCGAACCCTAGTCAGTCGCGACCGATATGTACGCGAACTTTCTAGATCTTTCTACGATGGAAGGTTTTGGATTTATCCGGCGCCCTACATATACAGGGTGTCCAGTAAATAGCACGACATACTGCAGGGGGTGATAGCTTGGGTCACTACCTATCAATACAACACAATATATGTTCAGCAAAATCTTACGGATTTAAAGTTTTACAAAATATTCCGAAATATCGAAAAATCTCTACCTTGAAACAGATTTTTAAGCATCTCGTAATGAAAAAATCCTTTCCTAGAACTTTTTTTACATCAAATTATTCGTGAATAGGTTACTCTACTCATTATAAGTTTTTTTTTATCAAAAACAAGAAAGTTTTGAAGAAATAGTTTTTTTTTTGTTAAAATTTTCACAGAACGATTTTCTTTGCGCATAACTTTAACCTACAGTAGTGTAAAAAAAATGTATGTGGCAGTTTTGTACAACAAACTTAAAAGATAGCCTGTTTAATGGTGATTTAGGAAAGATACAATACTAGTGCATTTTCATTAAAAAAATACAAATAAATGCTATTTTAGTTCCAGAGAAGCTGATTTTGTTGAAAATGTAATTAACGTAATTTTGACAAAAACCACTATGAGAATAAGTAATAGCTGCTCATTTACGCGAATTATTATAAAACTAGTCGTGACACGTAAAATGCGACATGCACGCGTAATGACTAAAGGTTTTCTAAGAGAGGTGATGTGGCTTCAAAATGATGGGTGCCCTGCTCATTATGGCCGGGAAGTAAGAACCTGTGACGAGATTGGCCGTCGGAGAGCCAATGTGACGCTTGGTCACAAGATGTGAGGTTCTCCCACCTCCCAACTCGTCTACAGTGTGTAGGATGGTATTATTGTAATAATAAACTTGATTTGTGACTTGATTTTTTATTTTTATAATTAGACTAAAGAAACTGTAACAAAACAAAAATAAAAGGTTACAATAGGAAGGTAAAAAGTTATAAACGGAAGGTAGGAGGTAGATGGTTATAAAAGAATGTTTATTATAAAACTTACTTTTTTCTTCTTCTAATACTGTTACATGTTATTATTACACTGGTACTATTGAAAACTATTATTTATTGTGCTCTGCTTGAGCGATTTGATAGGACTGAATGAAAAAATCTGAGCAGTCAATAAAAAAACGAAATTTAAAATATTTTTGAAAATAGACATTTTCTATAATATAATGAAATAAAAGTAAGGAGTTTTCAGTCATCGTGGAGGTTTAAATTCCACGAGACTGAAAACGCAACGACATCGTTACAAACCTACTTAGATGAAGCTTATCCAGGCAGGTGGATTGGGCGACTGGGACCGATATTATGGCCACCTAGGTCTCCGGACCTAAACCCCTGGATTTTTTTTATTGGGGTGCCATGAAGGACAAAGTCTATGAAAAACCGATCCAAAATGACAATGAATTGAGAGCAAGGGTTAACATTGCAGCAAGAAAAATATCGGAAATAAGCCTGAGAAGACTCAAAAGCTCATTTTTAAGAAGATGCCGAGCGTGTATTAGGGCACAAGGGAAGCAATTTGAGCATTTTTTGTAATTTATTTAAATAAATGTTTATTAAAGTTAACTCCTCTGTTTTTTTTACTATTTCCTTATCCTTCAAGATGTCATTTACAGACCGGCCGGCCGGTCGGCTGTAGATGAATTATTATGTAATTCGAACCGTAGTACGACCTTACAACGATTCGAATTCAAAGTCACATTACTTGCATTTAAAATAAAATGCTCTTATTAACTAAAATAGCTTATTTTTCGTATTTTTTAAAATGAAAATGTGCTAGTATTGTATCTTTCCTAAATCACCATTAAACAAGCTATTTTTTAAGTTTGTTGTACAAAACAGCCACATACATTTTTTTTTACACCACTGTAGGTTAAACTTAAGTGATAAGAAAATAGTTCTGTGCAAATTTAAACAAAAAATAGTAGGTATTTCTTGAAAACATTCTTGTCTTTGATAGAAAAAAGACTTATCAACGAGTAAAGTAACTATTCACGAATAATTTGATGTAAAAAAAGTACAAGAAAAGGATTTTTTCATTACGAGATGCTTAAAAATCTGTTTCAAGGTAGAGATTTTTCGGTATTTCGGAAAATTTTGTAAAACTGTAAATCCGTAAGATTTTAAAATTGAAAACAATATATCTAGTTTTAATTTCCGCGAATATTAGTGGGTTGCAGGTATGCACCTCCCTCCCGCCCGCTATATTATGCACATGCAAGATTACAAGGCAAATGCAAGGATTTTATGCACAGTTGCCTCAGTCGCAACTCAACGGTCAGCGAGTCAACACGTCCCCTGAGGATGCCTCGTGGAGAGGCGAAACACGTGTCGGTAATGGTGTTGGGTATTGCTTTGCCTTCCTGCATGTGCATAAAATCCTTGCATTTGCCTTGTAATCTTGCATGTGCATAATATAGCGGGCGGGAGGGAGGTGCATACCTGCAACCCACTAATATTCGCGGAAATTAAAACTAGATATATTGTTTTCAATTTTAAATTAAGATGGATTTCCGCAAAGTAACGCCTGACTCAATCAATTTTTCCGTAAGATTTTGCTGAACATATATTGTGTTGTATTGATAGGTAGTGACCCTAGCTATCACCCCCTGCAGTTTGTCGTGCTATTTACTGGACACCCTGTATAAAGCTGGCATATGTACCGACCGAGTCATATTGTTCGGTTAAGCAGTAACCAGCCTTAGTGTGCTGAATTGCGAGTGGTCCATTAAAAAAAAACCGACCGGGTCAGTATTGGATTAGCGATACAAATGATAACTTCGAGAGCGATCTTCGACTGCGAACTCAAGTAATTAATAGTGCGATTGTGTTTTGTGATTAGTGAGTTTATAGTGTAATTAGTGTTGTGTAATTAACGTGTCATTTTTGATTATTTAATGCGAACCTGAAGCTCGTAACAATATCTACCAATAGATAATATTATAAAAAATGAAAATTATTTCAAACGAAATAATATCGTTCGTTGTTATACCTATTAAAGTAATTTTACCCAACATTACAACCCGAAAAATATTTTTTAATCGAGTACATTGAAATTTAGTTCTGTATGCCACCGCGGGTCAAGATATACCAGACAGTAAGACAGGTAGGTATATCTTTGAGTAGGGTTGTCTAAAGTAAGATTTTTGAGGTGTTGAAAATTGTGTGATATGCTTTCTGTTTGTGAGTGCGGTCTGGAAATTAGGTCACATGTTTTTTAGGCATATCATTAGATACAGCTTTCTGACATAACTTAGACGAGGCAAGCATAGGGGTTATCCTAAGGACATTTCTCACAAAAAACATTCTGCGAGTCCCTACAAAGTCAAAAGCATAAAGCATAAATTTGTTGTAAATGTTCGCCTTCTTTTTCCAGCTTATATAATTATAACAGCGGTTAACCGCCAAAACCTTCTAACTCAAAATATGAAATATTTGTAACACAAGGCATAAAAACATTGTTTATTTTATGAGTGATGCGTTACGATTAGGTTAAAACTGTTGTGGCTTTTTGAAAATTTCTATAGCGTGAGATAAAAGGTTAATATTACGCAGAATCAGTAAAATATCAGTAGGAGAAGTTGATAATTAGCAGTCCATAAGGGGGTGCCACACTCAGGGGCGTGCAGTGGTTCTAGAATAAGGGTAGGCCAGACATAATGTCCAAAAAAAAGCTCACCACATTCTACTGGGTTGAAATCACGATACGGAACGATGAGAAACATATAATTTTAAAAACTCACCAAATTCGAATCACGATATTCTGACGATACAAACTACTCTTTCTAGAAGTATTGAACAAAATGCACAGAAAACAAAATTTGTGTGTACACACATAGCCAGTTATATGTTTCATAACTCTGAGGATTGAAATGGCGAGTACGAGATGAATTATTTTTGAGTTAATTCTCGTAACTCGGGTATACATCTACCTTTAGAAACAACTTGAATCTTATCATTATACGATAGCTGTGAAAACTTACTGTTTTTAATCTCTAACAAACACATTGTCAGCACAAACTTCACAATTTAGGACCATTTTTAAGTATGTAAACAAATAACTAAACTTTAATATTTACACTACTTTATGACTCAAAACGAATTACTTATAAATCAATGCACTATGATTTATAACACTCAACAACAAAATATTCGAACGACTATTGCTTGTCACATGAAACAATATCAACAATATGGCTTCTCTTTTTCTTGCAAAAATATCATTTATAAAGACAATCAATGCACTTCCAAAAAAATTGCTACATGGTCCTATCGTAATCTTTAAGAATGACATGTAATGACATTTTGCCGGGTTATACATCATAACCCGCCAAAATTGACAATTCTATGTCAACAGAGTTGCCAATTTTATTTTTCTAATTCCCCTTAAACCAAATTCTCAAATTAAGTTTGGAAAATTTGGGGAGAAAAGTTAAATTCTTGCGGTTTTTAATTATATTTAGAGGGTTATTAATTACAATTTAACATTTATTTTGTACATTTTATTCTTTTGATAATACTAACCAGTTTTTTAAACTATATCTATAAGTTATTAAGGAAATTATTATTCTCAAATTGGCAACCCTGTTAAGAGATTTCCATTCATAAAATTATACTACTTGTCCTTGAATTGTGTGGTGAACCAATCAGGACCCGTGTAGTGGGCTCCAGCGAGCCTAGAAACGCCCATAATTTATACATGTGTGTGTAAATTATGGGCGTACATACACAAGAACATTTGCACACATGCATAAATTTATCAATTGAAATAAGGCTCTCCGTATTGTGGCCTATGTGAACCGTTTCGTAGGAACAGCGTAGTTTGAAATACGTCACACGCACGGGCGAGAAGTTGCTATAAGCATTATACTAGGCGTTATGAGTTATTAAATATTTTTGTTTTATTTTATTGCATAGTTACAATAAATACATTTGTTTTATTTATCCGATGCTATGGTAGGGTAGGCTTAGCCTAATTGCCTATATGGAGCGCACGCCCCTGGCCACACTGAGGGAAGGAGGTTTTTGGGGATTTTTATTTGTACTTATATATGGCTTTTAAAAAGATGGGACTTAATTTTGTGTTTGTCCAAAGAAATAGATTTTTGTTTTCATATTTCAGCACAGCCCTAAATTCATGTCAAAAAACAATATTCACACGTCTTCGGAATCCGTACAGTTGTTAAGTATAGTAAAATTGTACCACCTGCCGGCATGGCACTGTGGCAATGTGGTGGTAAACGACATTGATTTCATTAAGCTTTTATAACGACGCGCGACGAGGCGTTATATTTCTCGTTCTGCTGACTGGGGATGTGGTGGGTATACGGAACGTGCACGGCGTAGACTATGCCATCTAGTGTTGCAAATCTGAAACTTTTACGTTGTAAATATTTGACCTGTGCTGCCACCTATACTTTCTGCATCCTCCGTTTAGGGGAACGTGCACGAAGTAGACTGTGCCATCTAGCGTTACAAATTTGAAACTTATAAGTAAAATATACTTGACATTGACGAGTCTGTGCTGCCACCTATAGTTTCTGCAAGTTACCTTTAAACAGTTTATGATAAATAATATGTCACTTGTAAATAGATTAAAAATAACACTTTTACACATTTTTTTTCTAACTTTTTTTCTAACTAAAAAACGGTGTTTCCAAGTTTATTGCCCTGAGAAGAAGCACCAAAACAAACTCAGAGCTCAAAGTCTCTTTTTGGCAGTTGGTAAGTAAAATGATTTGGATAAATGGACCCTCAACCAAAAACTTTAATTGCGCGACCTGCATCTAGCAGTGATGACCAATCAGAGGCACTCATTGCTAGGGTTGCGGAATTTGTTCGAAAGAGTCACCGCGGCCCTGGAACGCAAAGGGCACTAGAGGATCACGGGTGGGTTTTAGACAGTAAGAGTCTGACACTCCCTTCCGCTCCGCCCAGAGCGGAAGAAGTCATTTGATGATTTCCCACACAGCAAAAAAAAATGCTCAGTACAATATAGTATGGAGATTTCACTATAATAATCTATACTAATATTATAAAGCTGAAGAGTTTGTTTGTTTGTTTGTTTGAACGCGCTAATCTCAGGAACTACTGGTTCGAATTGAAAAATTCTTTTTGGGTTGAATAGACCATTTATCGAGGGAGGCTTTAGGCTATATATCATCACGCTTAAGCCAATAGGAGCGGAGCAGCGATAAATAATGTTTTAAAATCGGGGATTCCACGGGGACGAAGTCGCGGGCAGCAGCTAGTATATGCTAAGTTAAGTCGGGTCCGAGCGGTGCTATCTACTACGTGTGGGCAAACCAGGGTTCTGAAATTGTACGAACTGTATAAATGTGGAAACGTAGTGCATTGTACATTTACCTATAACATAATGTTTTGTATCTTTGTAATATACAATGTACGATTGTTTGTTTCCCAAATAAAATAAAATAAAATCAATATTTTGCATGATTTGGTACGGGGGAGTGCTATGTCCGCGTTTAGCTAAAATGTACGTTGTTTTCCACAACGGCACAGTCCTGGAACAATCACCCAAACTAAAATGAGAAAGAAGCAATTTTTGACTTTATGATAGTAAAAATAAATCATATTTATTCAATGATTGTTGGCAACACCGTCTTTGAGTTTCATAGTTTATTTTGGAAACGGAAAATGCACGATTCCTTTTGATTAGGCCACGGCTTGGAAGCGACGCAGCGGAGCAAACTAGTATAGTTTGGTTAAGTTCTCTGGACATACTTGCTTATTGGAAATTTCCTTAATTGATAAAAAGCAATATGTACTTTGGCTTAGTATCACACGTTAATTAATATTCAGAAAAAATGCACGGTTTCTGACGTACGTAAGGTGAGCAAAGCCGGAAAAAAACTAGTCCACCATATAAATAACAATGCCACCAACCATGATACCTGCTGAGGATTTTGTTCGAAAGAGTAGCCGCGGCCCTGGAATACAAAGGGCATTAGGAGGAACTCGGATAGGTTGTAGTCAGTAAGAGTCTGACACTCCCTTCATCTTCCACTCCGCTCAGAGAGGAAGAAGTCATTCCATGATTTCCCATCCTTAAAAAAGGCAAGCGTAATCCATCATCGACCACATCATCGCTTACCATCAGCTAAGTATGTGCTCAAATCAATAGCATCAATCTTCCAATACCAGACGAGAATTATAATATCAATTGAATTTAATAGATAGCTTTATATAATAATGACACAATTTAATTGATAGCTCAGAAGGGGATCCTATAACCCATATAATGATGTCGGTCTCAATTTCATTCATGGCTGATTCATTGTAATTGCCTCTTCAATTCAATGAGCAGTGGTGGCTGAGTGGTAACCGCCCCGACTGACGTACTGTAGGTCGCGGGTTCAAACCCAGCCAGGCGCATTACTTTGTGTAATTAATTTCATCACCACTACTCTCAAAACGGTGAAGGAAAACATCGTGAGGAAACCGGCATGTACTAGAACCAAAAATTCGAAGACATGTGACATTCACCAACCCGCACTGGGCCCGCGTGGTGGATTACGGCCGATTCCCTCTCCTAGAGTGGAGGCCTGTGTCCCAGCAGTGGGAACATCAAAAGGCTGATTATGCTTATTTAGTTATGCCTGCTCAATATAATTTTAGAGAATGGGGTTAGAGCATAACCCTAGAACTATTGATCCTGTGTAGGTTATAATATCGCTCCTGCTAGGGTGCGAAATTTGTTAGAAAGAGTCACCGCGGCCCTGGAACGCAAAGGGCACTAGAAGGATCACGGACGGGTTTTAGTCAGTAAGAGTCTGACACTCCCTTCCGCTCCGAGCGGGAGAAGTCATTTGATGTTTCTCAATACATAAAAAAGCAATTATGATATCGCTACGGAGCTAAACTAATTTGTTAATTAGTCCATGGATAATTTCTAATTACTACCTAACGAATTGTAGGTATTATGCTTATTAGGTATTGTATTTATGCTTATGCTATCAATTGTAGGTATACTTTACAACTCTGCCTATACTCCTTTAGGTATGCAAGCGTTATGATGAATAATATACGCGAACTAGCATTTGCCTGCGACTTCGTCCGCGTGGAATAGTTACTTTACCCCCCATTTTGAAACTCTCAGCCCGATCGGTTTAAAATTGACAAAGTTTCATACAAAGTTTCATTCCCTATTTTATCCCCTTGGGATTGGGTCATAACATCTACCTGCATGCCAAATTTCAGCCCGATCCGTTCAGTTGTTTGGGCTGTGCGTTGATAGATCACTATGTCAGTCAGTCACTTTTGAATTATAAATAATTATTTAGATGTGTACTTGACTACCTAGTTGGTCGAAAAGACTACTGCTGAATGCTGAACATGAGGTCTAGAGTGCGATTCCCGTTTTGCCATCTGTTTAGAAGTAATCCGAAGTCAGATTTACCCCCTCTTACATGGGACCTACCCCGGAAGGGTTAGACAACCCTTGGGAGATGCAAGCGCGCCCTTACGTAAATGAATGTGTATTTAGATTTCTATCTTTAAATATAGGTAACTTTAGTAACACGTAAAGCGGAATACAAAAGCATAAAATTAAACGAGCTACCACAAACCGCAAAATACAATCTTAGAGCTTCCATTTTTCAGAGAAACCAAAGCTCGTTTTAGATGTCTCTGATAAAAGGATAAAAACTATGAATATATTATTGGGCAATATCATGCTGAACTAGAAAAGGAGCAAGCTCTAGATTTAAATTGAAACTACTTTTGGTACCACTGGAACGGGAAGGGCATTTGGAACTAGACTTTCCTCGCGGCTTTGTTCCTATAGCTTTTCGCAGATGATGATGATGATGATGCATTGTTTCGGGATAAAAAGTTGCCTTTTACATACAGCTATAATGTGTGTCGGTGATTTTGGTTGTTTCCCTCTTGAAAACCGACTTCCAAAATTAAAGTTTTTTGCTACTTTTTTTTGTTTAGAAGCTGATTGTTTTTTTTTTGTAAAAATGTTTTTTTTATTTTTCACTTTTAGTGGTACCTACACCCCCCACCTAAACGTACCGATCACATTAGTGTAAACAATAAACAAACATGCGATTTCAGCAATCCCGAAAGATTTGCTATGATTTATTGAAGAGTTCCGTTTCCTATCATCTCTGTTTTTCGTCAGATCTTCACCAAACTAGAAAGGGACCATGTTGAAATACTAAGATGCTCTTCCAAACCATCGTATACAATTTTATTTTTTCGTTTTATATCGGCGAGAGTGAAAGAGAACATCATCAATGTAGACGAAGCCACGCATTATTAGGGATAACTCAAATACTAGTCGCCAGATGTCAATCAAATTATAAATGAGACCACACGACATGCGCCAGCTTTCGAATACAAAAAGAATCATCAAAATCGGGACACCCAGAACAAAGCTATGAGGTAACACATACACAAAAAATACAGTCGAATTGAGAACGTCCTCCTTTTCTGGAAGTTGGTTAAAAAACAAAACACACCAGCCACGACAAAAGTGAACTAAAAAACTAAAAACAAGATAGGTAGTGATGTTATTGTTGAAAATTTTAATCTGTAGTTGATATAATGTAGTTAATAAGGGTCTTGTATTTTGATATTATATTTATTTATGAGCTGCCTAAGTATCTACTTACCTAAAATACTCACCAGAGGTAAGTAGGTACTCATAAATAATATATTTTTCCGCTTGATGCCGTTAATGCGGGGCACGCCATCTAGTTGTTTAAGTTGGAATTTATGAATACAAGATTCTTTCTGAGCGAATAAATCAGAATATTTCTCAATACTCGCGAAGTTTACGGGAATTATTACATTTGAAAACTTCGGTATACTACTTCCCAGCATTACTACGTACCTGCAATGATTACAGGGTTTCTGTAGATATTTATTACTGTAATAATTTCTGTAATCGGATCAGTACGTCTAAAGATTTTCTCCAAACAAACAAGCAAACATTTTAACCTCTCTAAAATATTAATGAGACATTTTAACCTCTCTAAAATAGCTCATATTTAGACGTAAGCAAAAAAATACAAAATAGGTAATCTTTTTCGACACTTGTAATCTTTTGCCAGAAGATTTTCTCATATATATTTTTTTTTACACTACAAAGAAAAGTTAGGTTAGGTATTCTTATTTTTTTTCCAGTCAACCACTGAACTTATAGCTATAAGTTCAGTGGTTGACTGGAACTAACTAACCTAACTTATTTTCAATACTTTTGAAGTTTTAAGTTACTGAACTGAACAATTTAAAACTTAACCTCATCATTCAGGTGATTCAGGTTGAGGTAATACACAAAATACTGTGAAATTAAACTTAACAAAAACAAATTAAAGTAACGCAACAAATTCTTATTAAAATTAAAAATAGAAATATTGGTGAAGATGTTTCAGGAAGACTTTTGCCGGCCGTAGTCTTTCAATTGAAATGATTAAGAATTACAATCTTTACAGAATCCCTAATTTCCCAATAAGAAAATCAATTGAGTTGCAAAGTTTTTTTTTTCTTTTTTGGCAACTGAGCCGGTTTCGACTATTCTGCCAATGTAATGTTGCAATGTTGTAATTTAATTTTCGTCAACCAGAGACAAGGTAGAAATCTGTCAATTTATTCGATGATACTGTTTCGCCAAGATTTCATCAAAAACACACTCTGCCTGCGTCTGTTTCCGAACACATTCAACCCTGATCTCTTCAAAGTTAGAGTGAACAGGCTTCTTCTGGGTAAGCTCATTCCATCGTCAACTTAGTCTCTGTCACCTGCGACCTAGACTAGAGTCAAGAGCAAACCCATTATATAAAAAAGGTTTCATGAAAATTAAAGTTAGCGATTATAACCACTATATAATCCAGGATATGTTCTATCTGTGTGCCAAATTAATTCTAAATTGGTTCAGCCGTTTATGAATGATTGATATAATCAAACATCCAAACATTTCATATTTTATTAGTGTGATTATTTTTAGATTTATATTTGATGTAGTTACCGTGTTATTCAACTCGTTTGAAGTACTTATTTGAACCGCACGTGATCGGTCAATAGTTGCCTACCTTTTATCATGTTCCTGTTTTCAATATCTACATTTAGCACATTGTTTGAAATAGTAATATTCTAGTTATACATAGGTATGTTTTCTAAATGTTGTTAGGTACCTACTAATTGATAGTGTAACCGACTTCAACATTGTATGTACCTACCTAGTTGATTCACCCTAACTTTTTTCCGATAAATTGGAATTCTAGTCGACAATAATGACGACGATTATATCTCTAGGCAAGATACACCCAAATCATGGCAACAATTCATCTATAAGCTTCATAACTGCAGCCACTTCCAGCTCTATAAATTCTTGAAATTTGTATTTTGGTACACCAAAACAGACATGAATTTGATTTGTTTAATGATGTTGTATTCAGACCCAGCCGCTAAATGCGTCTGCTAAATGTTCCTAGGCGTAGAATTAAATTGTTTTCTAATAACGTATAGGTACTGCATGTCCATTACTATTTACAACAAACAAGCTGCTGCCCGCGACTTCGTCTCCGTGGAATCCCCGATTTTAAAACATTCTTTATCGCTGCTCCGCTCCTATTGGCTTAAGCGTGATGATATATACCCTAAAGCCTTCCTCGTTAAATGGTCTGTTCAACCCAAAAAGAATTTTTCAATTCCAACCAGTAGTTCCTGAGATTAGCGCGTTCAAACAAACAAACAAACTCTTCAGCTTTATAATATTAGTATAGATTACTTACCTGATAGTTTCAAAACTCTCAACCTCAGAACATTTAAATGTAAATCGTTTTACTTTTTTTAAAGCAAATGTTATTATTCGACCGAAGATTCTATGAATGAAAAATGTACATATATATTTGACACTAGCTTCTGCCAGCGACTTCGTCCGCGTGGAATAGTTACTTTACCCCCGATTTTGAAACTCTCAGCCCGATCGGTTTAAAATTGACAAAAGATAGACATGCTGTTTCGGGATATTTTTTAGATAATTTTATGTAGAACATTTCCGTAATACATGATTTCTATGTAACTTTAACCATTAAGGCTACACACGCGACGGAAGCTTAAAAAATGGAGTAACTTCTTCCGTTTTCCCAACATTTTCCTTCACTGCTCTGCTCCTATTGATTGTAGCGTGATGAAAAGTATATACTATAATCTGCCCAGGAGTATGAAGAATAATTGCACCAAGTTTCTTTAAAATCGTTAGAGTAGTTTTTGTTTCTATAAAGAACATACAGACAGACAGACAGACAGACAGACAGAAAGACAGACAGACAGACAAAAATTTTACTGATTGCATTTTTGGCACCAGTATCGATCACTAATCACCCCCTGATAGTTATTTTGAAAATATATTCCTTGTACAGAATTGACCTCTCTACAGATTTATTATAAGTATAGATAGATAGATATAGATTATTGTCTACAAAACATGTTTTATATCCTTGAATTGTAACTTATATAATTAATCTTTTGTACCAATTTATATAAATAATTTGTAGGTAATTCTTATTCTAATGATAATTATTTTAATGTTAAATACTTTGATCGTAATTCATAATGAACATAACAACTTTGTATAATATTCTGACAAATAAATGCATTCTATTCTATTCTATAACTATAAGCTTTATTATAAATGTACTATAAGTTGTTTTGGTGTACAATAAATAATGAAGAATACGTATTAACTTAAATTCTGTCCTGCTCACTACCTATACCGTTAGGTCATGAACATATTCCAACGTGTACTTGTTAGTGTGTATGTGTGTGTGTTACAACCCGGCAGCGTCTCGGCCGCGGGTCGACGACCGAAGCAAGGACCGGTTACACTGGCCTACGGTTTTAAACCGTGACGAATCCGGCCGGATATCGATGAGTGAGCCGGTGATCCGGTGATCCGGGTTGGAGATTCAGTTTTGTTGACATTCGTAGGCTCACGTTTGACTACTAAATCAACTGACGATGTGGTCAACGATGGAGACAGCGCTATCTCTGAAATAACTTTGTTGAAGTTGGGATGTTATTATTATATTTTTTGGTACGCTGGCTGATAGACAGTCAATAGAGGTGGTTAGTTTTAATACTTTACTAGCTCAAACGCGTAACTTCGTCTGTGTTATAAGCGCAAAAAAATAAAACCAGTTTTTGTATCATTTATCATTGAATCTCCGTTCCTATTGGTCGTAAAGTGATGTTATATAGCCTATATCCTTCTTTAATAAATGAGCTATCTAACACTACATAATTTTTCAAATCGAATGAGCAGTTAGTGAGATTAGCGCGTTCAACCAAACTCCCACTGCTGGGACACAGGCCTCCTCTCTAGGAGAGGGCATGGGCCGTAATCCACCACGCGGGCCCAGTGCGGGTTGGTGAATGTCACATGTCTTCGAATTTTTGGTTCTAGGACATGTCGGTTTCCTCGCGATGTTTTCCTTCACCGTTTTGAGAACAGTGGTGATGAAATTAATTTATATAAAGTAATGCGCCTGGCTGAGTTTGAACCCGCGGCTTACAGTTCGTAAGTCAGGGCCGTTACCACTCGGCCACCACTGCTACGCCTGTGTTAGCTTCGCTTTGCATTAGCATACAGGTGGTATTGTCCACTGCTAGCTACGCGCACGCTACGCGCGGACGCGTCGCTTTCTTATAGTCTTGAGTAGTTCTCGAAAGAACTAGGTCTTTAGAGGGGAGGAACCCAGGCAAACTACGCAAATTAAATCCCAGAACCGTCACTCTTTAGTTCATCAGTTCATTCAAAATTACCGACTATTATACTGTAAATTGTGAGAGCGCGGAGCCACCCGACTGCCTGCCTCGTAGCCAAGTTGATCAATCTGCAATCGTAAACGCTATTCGAAAACGAATCAAATGTATGGGAATGCAACGTTAAGGCGATTAACACACGGCACCGCGCACCGCCGCGGTAGGCGGTGAAGCGGATCTCATGTCACATTGGCCTCTACTAAATCCGTAGATGCCTAACACTAACACACGTACACCGCCAAACCGCGCGGTCGAGCGGTGCTCTCACTGCCACCGCCCCTCCGCGCTGCCGTCCGCGCGGTGGCGCGGCGCCTCACACACGGGGCGCCGCATAACCGCGCGGATAATCGTGGGTGCAAGACGTGTTGCAATTCAATAATAGAGTTCTGCTTCTTAAAAATGGATAAACCCAATATCTTCTTATTTTTTTCTTTCTGCGCCATAAAAGCCAGATTGCTGCCACCACTTCAGCGTCCATTCTAGTTAATGTTTGTGATCAAACTGTCAAAACCGTGTTAAATCCAACCGCGCGGACAGGCGCGTAAACCGCCTTACCGCGCGGGGTACCGCTACGAAATCCGCTTTACCGCCACCGCCCTCCGCGGCGGCGCGCGGTGCCGTGTGATAATCGCCTTAGTCACGTGTTAGAACAAATGCATAGAAAATTTGTAGCCAAGTTCAAATCATTCAAAATGATAGAATTAATAGTTATCGTTTCTACAATTAATGTTCAACGCTAAATACTTTGTAGAGTTTAAATTTTAACCTGTTTGACGTTTGTAGGAACGCTCGCCATAGACTATAAAATAGGTCGTTTTTCTAAAGACATTGTAGAACGAGCGGTCGACTCAGACGCGTCAAAATGGCTACCAACTTATCGTTTTCTACAGTTGCTGACACCGCGGCGTTACCGATTGGAGAACGGAATTCGACACGAAATGGTTGTAACTTGGCTAGGGGGGCTGATAAGCGGAGTATTTTAGCGATCGTCAAATAAGTGAATCGCGAAGCTAACGTGGCAATATCTGTCCAAGCATATCCTACAGTGGACGGTCAACTTTACTGCATCATGAATAAAAACATTCGCTTTCAATGACTCATCATGTAAACACAAAATAAAAGTCTTTCCTTCTTCAAATCGCCACTGAATAATCTACATACTATTTACATCAATACATATCGTTTATTTATCATAAAACAATCAGATTTATCGTATTCTTTCGTTGTCTGCGTAAAAGTCGTTGTAACATGTAAAATTAAATAAAAGAAAACAGCTGTTTATGTTAGTCTGTTTCATTGTAAACAGGAATGTGTTTAATTTACAATCGTTACATGTGTTATTTATTGCCAAACTGTGTAAATTCAAATAGATACTTCAGTCTTTACGTCACGAGCGTATGGGTTGAATTGTGTTGCTTCTCGGCAAGCGTGCACCACTGTCGACCACATCATCGTTTTCCATCAGGTCAGATCGTGGTTAGACATGACCAAATAAACTCCCCAGCAACACATCTGTGTGTTGCGCCACTTCTTCTTCCCAGCTAAAACACTAGGAAGTGGTGACGGGTAGGCGTTTTGGGGGACTGTCTTTATGTAAAATTTGACGTTTAAAAGTGCTGTCTCTCAGCCTAGTTTGGATAAATTACTTTTGATTTGATTTGATTAACTCTTCGTCTACCGGCTCTACCGGAACGTGATCGCCACTCCAGAAACTTTCACTCTAATCGCCTATACATTCTGCAAGCAATGGGGAACATTGCATAACGCATAGTCGATGAGACCACCATTTTGCCACCCATCTGAAGATGAGAAGACTTACCTTATCTTACTTCTATTATACGTGAATGCGTTAGTTTGGATGGATGGATGCATGGATGTTTGTTACTCAAACACTGAAAGGCTGAATGAATCAGGACGATATTTGACACAGGGATAGATAATAGTCTTGTTTTTAAGGATAGGATTTCATCAAATGACTTCTCCCGCTCTGGGCGGAGCGGAAGGGAGTGTCAGACTCTTACAGACTAAAACCCACCCGTGATCCTTCTAATGCCCTTTGCTTTCCAGGGCCGCGGTGACTCTTCGACTAAATTCCGCAGCCAGATTATAGTCTTGAATAGCACATAGGTTTCTTTAACCTGGAAGCATGTTCCCTTGGGAACAGTGGTGGCCGAGTGGTAACGGCCCCGTTGCGGGTTCCAACCCAGCCGGGCGTATTTGTGTAATTAAATTACATCACCACTGCTCTCAAAACGGTGAAGGAAAACATCGTGAGGAAACCGGCTTGTCCTAGAAACAAAAGTTCGAAGACATGTGACATTCACCAACCCGCCCTGGGCCCGCGTGGTGGATTACGGCCCATTCCCTCTCCTAGAGAGGAGGCCTGTGTCCCAGCAGTGGGAACATTAAAAGGCTGATTATGCTTATAAGCTATGTTCCCTTGGGATAGTTTCCGACACTGTAGCGGCAGTCGCTAGTGCAATTATAATCCAGTTTTTCACTAATTAGCAAGAGGGAACAACAATTAAACGTCTTGAATGATTGGTTGTTTACATAGTTAGTCACAGTTTTGTTTTATGATAACCGTTGCCTGACCTCTGTGTCCTCGCCAGAAACTAGTTTTTTATGCATATGACATCATCGATACTGGGGAATGTTGCTCTACTTGTTTGTTTTTTTATGATATTTAGTACTAGTTTGGTTAAACAACTGGTTCACCTTATGTCAGTTGGTAAAATTATAGTGACTACATACAAATAAAATTCTGTTTGAGAGATTTCCCATTTCGTAGTTATGCAAAATACTGACTAGTTGGTGTCATTTCGTATTAAGTGGTTTTAAAACTTCTGTTAACAGAAAGCACTTTCACTGGATCATTTTAAACCTTAAAATCTGTAACTTTTAAAAATAAATGAATTGATTTTGTGAAACTGATAGTAATCGTTACGTTACAGACAAAGGAAGCTGAACAATTTTCTAGAAAGTCTGGTCCAACCAACCAACACAATCTAAATAAGTAGTTACGGAACCGCTATCTTCCAAACAATCTATTACACATCAATTTTATTGAGAAATGTGTCTGAGAACGAATTTTAGCTTTTTCTATGTATTTATTGTTTTTTTTTTCTAAGCACTTTAAACAAAATGTGAAGCGCAAAATTAGTTAAATCTGATACAAATCAGGCTTTATGAAAATAAACTGGCTTAAATGTACACATCGCTATTACACACATCGATAGTATACATACTTTTATCCCAATATTTCAGAACTGTAACACAATTCACCTTAGCTTTCATTACCTACATGAAACTAAAAGACCCCGCGGTTTTACCCGGTAGTTCCCGTTCCTGTAAGAATATGGGGATAAAATATAGCCTATGTTACTCAGGGTAAATGTAGCTTTCTAATAGTGAAAGAACTTTTGAAATTGGTCCAGTAACTAGTTTTTTACTTTATTCGTTGCAGACAAAAATAAAAATACAAATCTTTCCTCTTTATATTATTAGTATACCTCGTTGCTGTTACTTGAGCCATTTTGTCTCATCTCCTTTGCCAAAACTAGATAAAATTATGTATATGTACATGAGGCTTAGTATTACTTTGGGAATGAACTATCAAAAAAGAAAAAATAAAGAAAAATAACAAGCCTTATGTAGGTACATAATTTCTTATTCGCAAAACATTTATCCACATCTTTTTTATTTTCGTTGATTCTTTGCCCGAACAAAAAACCCAGACTTTTGATCACGTGGAGGATTGACTAGCTGTTAGAAGTTAATTTTAATCGTTAGGTAAAAAAAATAACAGTGTAGTTAAGTTACTCATATAAATGCGTTTGCGATTGGTCTGAGTTTTATCCCGCCATAAACTAAAAATTGACTGTGTTTTTTTTTGTCTGTGGTGCGATCAGAGACTCGTGGTCGTTGGTGTCCGGTCCTGACACAGTTTTTTTTAGTTTTAGTCGATAAGTTGTTTTCTTTTAAGTTTGTCTATATATTATTTAAGTTTTATTTTGTTTGTGCGTCTTTTCTGACGGATTAAAAGAGTTTTTTTTTCTTTCTTATTAATGTCATCTCATGTGTTTGCATTTGTCTTATTTGTCATTGCCATAGGCCTAAACCAACTTGTAGCGGAATTTGTTCGAAAGAATCACCGCGGCCTTGGAACGCAAAGAGTACTAGGTCGAACACGGATAAGTTTCTAAGCTGACCCAGCCTGTCCCTTGCTGCCCTCCCTCAATGACCCCGCTAAGCCGAGGCCCGTGCCCCACAGGGGAAGCGCTTAGCGAGCGGTCATTTAGCTTGTAGTTTAGTTTTTAGCCCTGGCTGGGGGCCTTAAATTAATTTGAGGCCACCACAGGATAGTCTGGTTAAGCAGTAACCAGCTTTAGAGTGCTGAACGGCGAGTGGTACACGTAAAAAAAAACGTATGAGTTTTAGTCAGTAAGAGACTAAGACTCCCTTCCGCCCCGCCTAGAGCGGGAGAAGTCATTTAGTGATTTCCCATTAAAAAAAAGGCCTTACCACCTTTTAAATAAAATAGCTTATCTGAAACAAGTACATGATTGCCTAGACGTGTCATGACGTCACTATTTGCACATCATAAGCATTGACATTGACATTTGACATATGGCAACTGTGTTTACTTTGTTATGTGAGCACACTTCATTTACATAGTAATATATAGACATTGTTATTATTCGAAGAAGATAACCATTAGGTTGAGATATTAGGTATTCAGTATTATTGTTATTTTTAGTATCTCTCTCTCTTTATCAGACGGTGCCCTATAGGGTCAGTGCCTGCTAGGGTTGCGGAATTTGTTCGAAAGAGTCACCGTGGCCCTGGAATGTAAAGGGCACTAGGAGGAACACGGATGGGTTTAGTCAGTAAGAGTCTATCATTCCATTCCTCTCTGCCCAGAGCGGGAGAAGTCATTTGATGATTTCCCATCCAGATAAAAGGTAAAGCTGTTTCAAAAATATAAGACCTTAGGATGAAATAGTTTTGCAATATATTTATTATAATTTTATATTCTAGGAAGTGCGTTGATTAATGTTTTTTGATATTTTGTACGAGATTCTCGGCTCCATAAAATTTTGCATATTTGCATCAAAATTAAGTTTTTGTATAGCAAAGGTTATTAACATCACAATGTTATTCAGTCAGCTAGGAAACACCGGCCTCATCTAGTTTATAACGACCAAAAATATTGACGTGTAAAAGTGTTATTTACAACCTACTTACAAAATAAATATCATTTATTAACCTTAGCAGGGGCTCGTGGCTAAAGAATAACAGCCGCACGGGTCGATCTTTAAGGTTAAGCAACGCTTGCCAAGGTTGGGCTGTGGATGGGTGATCATCTTAAAATACCGAGTTTCCTCCGTGCCTCGGAATACACGTTAAGTCGTTGGTCCCGACTGTCATTTGTAGATCTTTGGCAGTCGTTACGGTTTGTCAGAAGCCAGTAAATCTGACTCCAGTCTTGCCAAGAAGTACCGTGTTACCCAATTAATGGGTTGTGAAGGTCTGGCAGGCAGCCGCTCCACGTTAAACACTGGTATTCAGCTGAATCCGGCTTGACTGGGCGCCGACCCCAATATAGTTGGGAAAAGGTTAGGCAGATGATTATCATCACAATGAAATCGTAATTATTAATTTATTATTGTAGAACAGCAGTTATTATTAATTGTTAAACGTACTGTTTAGTTTGGGTTTTTTAAAGTTGGAATTAAATGCGGTTAACCGTACGTAGTACAATATAAATGTATTGGGGAATTGATTAGGTATGTATGTTAGTTACAGGCATGGTAATAAACCATTTTAAATTATTGTCAGTAAAAACATGCTCTTTTGTGTATTTTCACTTATTCTAACCAGAACGTCAATAAACGTCAAATTCAATTCTTGTCAAGATGTATGAAAATTAGAGGTGTTTTTAGGGTTTCCTACTCAAAGGGTAGCTGTACGCCCGTCTATCTGTCTGTCCGTCAGTCATCAGGCTTTATCTCATGAACCGTGGTAGTTAGACAGTTGAAATTTTCACAGATGATGTAGGTATTTCTGTTGCCGATTTAACAATGAATACTAAAAAAAAAAACAATAAAATAAATAATACAAAAAATGTGATTTTTTTGCCGTTTCTATAGATAATGGTACGGAACCGTTCGTAAGCGAGTTTGTATCGCACTTGACCAGTTTTTACAGTTTGATAAATTATATTTATTTTGTAAGTAGGCTAAACATAACACTTTTACACGTCCAATATTTTTGGTAATTTTAAGTTAGATGAAGCCGGTGTTACCTAGCCGACTACCCTGAGAAGAAACACCGAAACAAACTCAGAAATCAAAGTCTCTTTTAAAGTCCATACAATCCGTACTGGTCAAATCATATGAGAACCATGTAGGTTAATGTCTGAGGTGGCTTTTTGAGGTAAGTGTCACACAGATTTGAGTGGATCTATCCAGATAGTGCAATCATGTGTCAGTTACCGTGTAGCTCAAACTTAAAGGAGCTCAAAGATTTTACGAACAATACCAAAGTTTTGGGTAGGCCGCATAAATGATTCAAACCAGACTGACTGAAACAAGACTGTAATATGGCGATCTACATAGTCCTCACATTCACGATATTTTATATGACATATTGTGTTTGCGACTACGATGCGAAAACTCTTTCAAAATACAAGAATTTTCCCTTTAAAATTAGTGCAATATAGTCGGTCAAATTCAAAATCACTTTTCGCATAAAATACCGGACCGTTTATTCAATGTAAACACTCCTTAACCAGTCGTATTGGGATCTGTTTCACATTAAGAGGTCAAAACCTCTAGTCTTGCATGATAACTGTTTTTGTATGAATATACATCTTCTGATCGAACTCAAAGTCTGTGTGAGCTGGCTTTTATTTGCTCGAATGCGTTCTTGGTGCCATCTCAGCGTGTAGTTTGAGAAAATGACTAGATAGACTCATGGAACACTCGCAGTTCAGCACTCTAAGGCTGGTTACTGCTTAACTAGACTTTCCTGTGGTGGCCTCAAATGAATTTAAGGCCCCCAGCCAGGGCTAAAACCTAAGCTTACAAGCTAAATGGCCGCTCGCTAAGGGCATCCCCTGTGGGACACGAGCCTCGGCTTAGCGGGGTCATTGAGGGAGGGCAGCAAGGGACAAGCTGGGTCAGATTGGTAAGACTAGATTGACTAAGGAGCAGCTGATTTTATAAAGGTATTAGCAGCGCAGTTACACCCGCGTACTTCTCGTTTCGGTGGGAATACGGGGATAAAATATAGCTTATTTTATTCGCTGATAATGTACGAGTAGCTTTCCGTTGGTTAAAAAATCGATCCAGTAGTTTCGGAGCTTCGGTACAAGACAATAGACATGTAACCATAGAAATATATCTATGCATGTAACATTCACCAGCCCGCACTGGGTCCGCGTGCTGGATTACGGCCCATTCCCTCTCCTAGAGAGGAGGCCTGAGTCCCAGCAGTGGGAACGTTAAAAGGCTGATTATGCTTATGCTTAATACCTATTTGTCTAGATTGGTACCGGTAATTCTGGGTTTTCTGAACTAAATTGGTATACTGTGTTTTTTGTTTGGGGTTTTTCCGAATTATTAAAGTGTTTATGGAACCTGTTTCGCCTTTAACGTTGCTTACTTTTTCTTATTTTTAATCTGTAGGTACTTACACCTTACACTATTGACTATAGTAAGTTAATTTTAGATGTTAAAGACTTGTTTAGTGGCAGTTTACAAGTTCAAACAGACAGTCGCGATGGGGCAATGTGACATCGCATCTCTATAAAATTATTTCAGGGCAATTGCTAGCAGCATTTTTAAGGGGTTTTTGCAGCCAACCAAATATTAAAAACGTTTCCCACAAAAATGAATATTGTATTTTTCAATTTCACGACATAATTATGACCTTTCATCACATAACAGTTTTTAATAAAAATTTCATCGTTATGTTTCATTTTAGAAGTTATTTTCTTTTGTTATCCATATGTAACATAATCTGAGAATCAAGACAAAGGTATACAATCTATCTCAGTATTGTGTAGTAGTTTCTCAGAAACGGAATCCAATATCACTGAAGTTGTACCACGCCGGACCACGCGTTGAAAAGTACAAAAAAAAAAACACCCAGCAGAAAATTACCGGCTCTTTGACAGTAAAGATTGTCAAAATAATATTGTTCCTGAACAATATTATTTTGACAAGCTTTGATGAATTTTCAGCGTACCGAATAATCAACAACTCGCATACATGCGGGTTGTTGATTTCATTTTGATTAGTTATACGAACATAAATGTAGGGAACAGCTGATTTTTTTTCGCGATTTCAGGTTTGTTCCGATAGTGAAAGTTGTTCCCAATTACAATGACCTCTTAAAAGGATGTTGGTGTCTTTCAAATAACCCTGTATATGGTAAGAAATAATATTGTTATCTAATAAATACGCTAAGGGTAGGCACTGGAAAATAACATAGCAACAAGCACAAAGCGGTCACCTGACCCGGTTGTGTTTTGATAACCTTATCCGCACACGGACGCCGGTGATGTAGTTAGTGCCAATTCCTCAATGAATTGGGACTTCGTAGGAGTCTCTCTATGAATTTAGAGATCGATAGGATGTTAGGAAATGTTAGCTAGCGGTCTACATTTTGAGAAGGCTTTGGGAATAGTTTTAGTGGTGGTTACTATAATTAGTTCTTCTCGGAAATAGTTGTAGGTATATTGGTCTCCGAAATCGTTAAAAAAGATATAATATCATGTAATTATTAAAAAATAATGTAGATAAATATTTTTAACCGACTTCCAGAAAAAGAGGGTGTTCTCAATTCGGGTGTTTGTATTTTTTTTACGTAGATATGTTCGGGCATCACTCCGTCAGATAGAGACGGATTCGCAAAATTATTTTTTTTTATTCGAAAGAGGTTTATTCCAAAATGGAAGTCGGTTGTATTTTTTTGTAAAAAGTTTTTTTTTTATGTTGAATGGTTGTCTAGTAACCATACTGAAAATAAACAGTGAAATTTAATATTTCAGTTTTTTCTTTTATCTTTATTCGGTGCACATTGCCAATGACATCTGTTTTTAGATTAAATATGTTTAAACTGCTCAGATATCATTATCTACCTATTACAAAATAGTTATTTCACTAATGGTACGTGGATATTAAATACTAAGATTAATACAAATAATTCAATGCGAAAGTGAGTTTTTCACTTGACAACGTCTAATAAATCGATGAATGCCGGCTGCACGCATTTAAAAGGTTGACTCATTGTAACGTTACGATTGGAGCGAGACGCTGCACGAGCGAGCGAGAGGCACGATCATTTCATTAATGACTCGTTATGATCTTGTCACGTTAAACTATCGTCCGTAAACCGACTTTACAAACAATTTTTTTTTTTTCTGTAAAAAATGAGTATTATCGCGAGCAAAGCAATGCCACCACATGAAAAACTAACGAAGCAAAGTTTTTACGGCATCAAAAAGATACGTAACGCCATCTATCTCGCTAGCAGCGAACTTGTAGCAAAATCCTGCATCGCGGTATCAGAGTTTTCCGTTTGATTAGAACATGTACCTAAAACTGTCAAAGTATCAACTATCTGGCAGTTACCCACCGGACATAAGGCGCCATCCATAAATTACGTCACACGAATTTCAAATGTGACGTCACGAAATTTAGAACCCCTCCCACCCCCTTGTCACACAATGTCACATTTCGTCGATCCCCTCGTTTATGGATGGCCCCTAACAACCTTCTGCTCGGAAGATCCTTCATTTTCAATGGAGGTTTCCGGGACTTTACACCCTGTTTCACATACCCTCTAAAAGCATGAGCAATAACTATATAGTAAACTAGCTTCTGCCAGCGACTTCGTCCGCGTGGAATAGTTACTTTACCCCCGATTTTGAAACTCTGAGCCCGATCGGTTTAAAATTGACAAAAGATAGACATATGCTGTTTCGGGATATGTTTTAGATAATTTTATGTAGAACATTTCCGTAATACATGATTTCTATGTAACTTTAACCATTAAGGCTACACACGCGACGGAAGCTTAAAAAATGGAGTAACTTCTCCCGTTTTCCCAACATTTTCCTTCACTGCTCTGCTTCTATTGATTGTAGCGTGATGAAAAGTATACTGTAACCTGCCCAGGAGTATGAAGAATAATTGCACCAAGTTTCGTTAAAATCGGTCGAGTAGTTTTTGTTTCTATAAAGAACATACAGACAGACAGACAGACAGACAGACAAAAAATTTACTGATTGCATTTTTGGCACCAGTATCGATCACTAATCACTCCCTGATAGTTATTTTGAAAATATATTCCTTGTACAGAATTGACCTCTCTACAGATTTATTATAAGTATAGATGATGATGTCACAGACCAAACACTACTCAGTGTTTGATCGGAAACAGTACCCTTTTATACGGTAAACAGCGCATCAATTATGGCATGGCATTAAGTCCGCCTTTGTACAGTTTTTTTACTAGTGCATATAGTTTTAATAAATAAATAAATATATTATGTACAAGTCCCAAGTCTAGTTCAAAGGATACACCTGGTGAGTCCACTGTGCCAGGCTAATTATTACATAATATAAAACAAAGTCACTTATATCTTTAAAACCACGCAACGAATTTTGATGCGGTTTTTTAATAGATAGAGAATTCGAGAGGAAAGTTTATTGATGCATATTAGAGTAAAGAAAACAATAAGGTAGGTTAAGCAATGCTTGCCGAGGTTGGTCCGTGGATGGGTGACCATCTTAACATAACGAGACTTCCCCGTGCCTCGGGAAGCACGTTAAGCCATTAGTCCCGGCTGTCATTTGGAGATCTTTGGAACTCGTTACGGATTGTCAGCAGCCCGAAAATCTGACACCAGTCTTGCCAAGAAGTACCGTGTTCCCCAGTTAATGGGTTGTGGAGGTCTGGTAGGCCGCCGCTCTACGTAAAATAATGGTATTCAGCTGAATCCGGCTTGTCTAGGAGCCAACCCCAATATAGTCGGGAAAAGGCTAGGCGGATGATTATAGTAGAGAAAACATTCGTATCTACATTGCACCCGTGCGAAGCCGGGGCGGGTCGCTAGTCCATATCAAAAGGTAAAAAGGAAGAAATACTCGCAATGCAATGAATGAGCCTCGACCAGCTCCTTTGAGAGAGGAGCACTGTCAAAGGTTAGCAAATATCTTGGAAGAAGGAAATCAAATACATTTTCAATGTATTTCCGTTTAATTCTATTTATTGTATGAGCGAGTGGTTTAAAGTTGCATTTGTTTTGTGAAAGGAAGAACATTTTGTTACTTTTAAATCATCGACGCTTTAGTTTTATCTGTAAATAACATTTATCATACGCTTTTCCCAAATTTTTGTTGAATAGTTTCGTTGAAAAGCCGCGGCTTATTTTTTCTTGATGAAATGACTTATCCCGCTCTGGGTGGAGCGGAAGGGAGTGTCAGACTCTTACTAACTAAAACCCACCCGTGATCCTTCTTGTGCCCTTTGCGTTCCAGGGCCGCGGTGACTCTTTCGAACAAATTCCACGACCTTAGTAGATTAGTAGCTGCCCGGACGGTTGTGTGGCATCCCGTTATCTCGGAAAGCATCTCACGGGACTAGGACGGTAAAGGAACAGAGACTACTCCTGTGTTTTCGATTACTTGTGCACTCTATTATCTCGTGTGTACCTGTCCCCTTTGTGACAAATCACAAAGTTTTTTACATTTAATTTTTTTTTTGATGTTTAGTTATTTTCGAATTACTGTCAGCAAGCCCTTTCATTAGATACCCATATTAAAAATAACTAGTTCGCCATCTTGAATAAACCATCATGTTGGATTTAGAATGACGTCACAAAGTTTGCAGCATTGTCATCCAAATTGAACTTGTATAGAAAATTTCAACTCAATTGGCTGAAATTTTGATATCTGTTTCAAAATTAAGTTGCAAGATTTCAACCGCACAAACTTACATACATAACTACATACATTGCAAGTTAAATAAAAGCTTGTAAAACGACCGACCGCAAAAAAGGACTAAAGCGTTAAGAAAAATTAGAATACTCTTTTTTATGTACACCATTTAAGAAAAATACACTTTAGGAGGGGTTTTTAAAGAAGGGCATTTTATAAAGTCATATTTTTTATTTTGATATTGTTTCTTTACTCTATACCATCTACAGAACATTACCCTTAAATATGAGCATGCACTTCTGGACCACCCTGTATACTGCCTATCAAACTGAATCTCTGATCCAAATCTAAGCCCACCTAAAATTGGAAACTAAACTAGCTTATAAATCCAAAACTTTGAATCAAAACCATCATAAAATTATACGAAATCTACTCATAATATTTTCGTTCCGAAACACCGCATTCCATTGTACCTACTATGAATACGTTACGCTAGTGTTGTTGTTTGCAAATGTAGTTATTTCTGGACGAACTAGTTTACTGGAGTTTGTTCAGATATTGTACTATGTAGTATTAGTTTTAGGACTTGTTTATAATTGTGAGTTTCAGTCGCAAATTCTGTTTTTACGTGTTGCATATCTAGTGGGTGTGGATTTCAATTCATACCGTCCGTGGTCAGTGGATGGTTCACCATGAATCAATTATTGAGCCCCTTAGTAAAATTGATTGAGTCAGGCGTTACTTTGCGGAAATCCATTTTTAATTTAAAATTGAAAACAATATATCTAGTTTTAATTTCCGCGAATATTAGTGGGTTGCAGGTATGCACCTCCCTCCCGCCCGCAATATTAGCCCCTTAGTGTCTCGGAAAGCTGAAATTTTTACAGTCAATCTTACCAAGGTTTTTTTATGGACGAGAAATCATCAAATGACTTCTCCCGCTCTGGGCGGAGCGGAAGGGAGTGTCAGACTCTTACTGACTAAAACCCACCCGTGTTCCTCTAAATGCCCTTTGCGTTATAAGTCGCGGTGACTCTGTCGAACAAAATCCGCAACCCCGGCAGTATCAAGAGATAGGGATAGATTGTTGATTGTTGACCAGTGAACCATTGTGTTTGCCGAATTCGCTTGTTTTAATATCACTTTTAACCAAAGTAATTAGAGAAAGAATTGTATAAACGTCATGGTATCGGGTCACAAGTCTATACATCTATAATCTATACTTATATGAATATTTTTACAATTTTTATCTGTCTGTCTGTCTGTATATTCCGGCTAATCTCTGAAATGGCTGGACCAATTTTAACGGAACTTTTATTGGCAGGTAGCTGATGTAATAAGGAGTAACTTAGGCTACTACTGCTAGACTATATTTTAGAAAAATAAATTAATGTTGCAATGTCCATGCACTATGCTGTCACGTCCACTGTGCCGTCACGTCGAGCGCCTCCCACCACTTCTCCCACCAACGAATTAATATCACAAAGAATCGGGGGGTTAGTAACTATTACACGTGAACGAAGTCGCGGGCAGAATCTAGTTTTAAATAAGCAGGAGAGAGTACTTCTTCCATAGACAAATGGAACTATTTATTTAAAATACCAGATACACGGAACTAGTATTATTACCCGGTTCTTTTGTACCACTTGAGTTCCAGCTCAAAATCATACGTTCATTTTACGATCGACTCAGCACGGTCCATGACGGATCGCCAGCCGCAAACTATTGATAAGCCTGTTTCATAAACGTAACGCATATTGTTACGTTTACTTATAGAGCGAGCTAAACTGGGATCCAGACTAAGAATACTTGCTTTGATTCGAAATATGAGTAGGCGAATCATTTTAGATGTAGGTTGAGATTTCTGTAGAGACTTTTTTCCCGGATTATTATATACTAGCTGCGCCCCGCGGTTTCACCCGCATAGTTCCCGTTACTGCAGGAATACGGGAATAAAATATAACCTATGTTACTCGTTGACAATGAAGCTTCACATTGGTGAAAAATTGGTTAAAATCGGTAATGTGGTTTTGGAGCTTATTTGGTACAAATGAACAAACAAGAAAGCCTTTCCTCTTTATAATATTATAGCAGCGCCATACTCAGAGCTGCCATTAAAAGCATTAAATGGCAACCCCCGACGGATATTCTTGGGTTTATTTATTTAAGTCAGGGGTTTTTATTAATTATTTAGTTGGAATACAATAGACTGTTATTTTCCGATCCACGGAAGAATACCTAGTAGAACATAAATAGAAAAATCTCAGGGATTTAAGGTATCGATTTTCCCCTAATTAGTTCAAATAATTACCTATCAACCTCCAGCCCAATCCTCAATCCGATGCGTGTACAAAACAAACGAATTCGGTGTCGGTGTGGGGAAGCCCCTGTGAGCGTCGCGCTCAGGATTACACCAGATCAGTGGAAGGTCAGGGACGCCCCAATCACGCGGAAATAAAGAATTAGGACGTGCCACGTGATTGCTTAGATGTAATTAAAAATATACCTATTGATCTAAGTTGTTATGACGTTGTATGAATGGCTTGGCAAGGCACAAGGGTACTTATTGTAACAGATTTCTGTGTTAGATCCGTTTCATTACTTAAATAGCTGTTTTGATTCAATTTTAAATTTTTTGACCAGTACGGATTGTATGGGCTTTAAAAGGAGTTTATTTCGGTGTTCTGTCTTCTCAGGATAGTCGGCTAGGAAACACCGGCTTCATCTAGCTTAAAATGACCAGAAATATTTGACGTGTTGAAAGTGTTATGTTTAACCTACTTACAAAATAAATATCATTTATCATTTAATGTGAATACATACGCAGTAATATTAAAAATGCGTGTCCGTGTATCCGTTATCGCTGAACGGATTCTGGTGAAACTTGGTACAAGAATGGAACAACTCTTCCAAGTGGCAGGTTTCGTTGGAACAATAATCAATCAATCAATCTTTATTTGTTTTATGTTATGTTATAATGCCCCTTTTTACGTGGCTGAAGCCGCGGGCAGAAGTCTTTACTAATAATAATATTATAAATTTGAATGATGTTTTGTTTGTTTGTAATTAATAAGCTCTGAAACCACTGGACCGATTTTAAACATTTTGTTTACCAATGGAAAGCTACATAATCAGCGAGTAACATAATATGCTATATTTTTATAGTACGCGGGAAACCGCGGGGCTCTACCAGCGATAAATAAATATTAAAATGTAGTTTAAAAGAGTCACAAAAACCTTAAAGCGACCTTCAAAATAAAATGTCGTAGCTTTGGCATTCCTAGAAGCTATACCTACCTGTTCAGATAATTTTATGCAAATTCAAACCACAAAATTGAAATGAGGAAAAATAAAACCTTCATATTTTTCAAAACAAATACCAAGTACGTTTTAATTAATTTGTTTATTTTACTTATTTTATTTACTTAGGATCTCCGACGAAGAATATAAACAACACACAAAGAACAAGATTAAATAAATATTATGTAGATCTAAACTTCTTCACTTATAGGAGACCACAGCATGCACAGTTACCAATTTAACTATTAATGTTAAATAAAAATGGGGAAAAATGATTTACAATCGAAATGAATAGCAGCACAATATGAATTCATAAAAAATATAAAGTTAAACAGACAGTATAAAAAGATAAGCACAATAATTAACAATAATTATCACATACTCGTACATTAAATCAACTCACTGAAATATATTTTAAATATTGACAAAGTCCTACTAAGAGGAGGTAGGACGCGCGTGGGAAAGGAAAACCTCACTCCCTAGCCCTACCATTGAAACTCAGGGCGATTCCCAGCCACCGTAGGCGCGGGCCTGCGGATAGCGAGCTATGGGTGGCTCGCCGTCCGATAACAACCCGGCCCGGTTCGACGACGCGTCGTGTTCCACGCGCGCCTCAAAGAGCTGCCAGCAAAAAAGATGGGGCCCCATAGGAGCAGTGTCTGCTAGGGTTGCGGAATTTGTCCGAAAGAGTCACCGCGGCCCTGGAAAGTAAAGGGCACAAGGAGGGACACGGGTGGGTTTTAGTCAGTAAGAGTCTGAAACTCCCTTCCGCTCCGCCCAGAGTGGGAGAAGTCGTTTGATGATTCATGAAGATGATGAGACGGGGTCTCGAAACAACAGAGAAATAATTGAATCTCATTAGTCAATACTTGGAGGGTTAAATCGTTCCTTCAAGACACAGTTCCAGTGCAATTACTGAAGGTAACTACCGAGTAAGTAAATAACATAAATAGGAAAGAACATAGACATTAGACAACCATAATAATCTAAATATATATAACTCAAAAGTGACTGACTGACTGACATAGTGATCTATCAACGCACAGCCCAAACCACTGAACGAAACGGATCGGGCTGAAATTTGGCATGCAGGTAGATGTTATGACGTAGGCATCCGCTAAGAAAGGATTGTGATTAATTCTACCGCCAAGGGGATAAAATAGGGGATGAAAGTTTGTATGAAACTTTGTCAATTTTAAACCGATCGGGCTGCGAGTTTCAAAATCGGGGGTAAAGTAACTATTCCGCGCGGACGAAGTCGCGGGCTTCTGCCCGCACACTATATTAAACTAGCTTCTGCTAGTATAATATAATGTGCGTGTTTCGTACCAACGAAGTGGGTCTGTGACCATTTTATTAGTCCTGGTCACACAAGACCCGGCTATTTGTGTTTAGCCTCGAACCACCGCCCTCAGCCAGGAATTAGTAAATTAAACTTATAAACCTAGTTTTTGTTTGATATAAATCTCGGCTTTATATTTTTATGAATGTTTGGCTAGCTAGGTATTAAGATTCTTTATCTTCTTAATTAACCTTAATACAGCAAAAGCTGTTTAAAAACTATTGATCTTTTGACTGTGGTTCTGAGAATTATTATAAATGTGGAAGCAACTTTGTCTGTATGTGACTTTGTCACTTCAAAACCGCTGGACAAACACAGATGATTTTTTGTACAGAGATAGCTTGAAACCTGGAAAAGGACAAGACCGAGGAGTTACTAATTTTTATGCCGGGAGCACATTCCTTTGACTAAATTTACGGCTGAAACATTGGTGAACCGCTGGGAGAAGCAAGTTTTAATATAAATACTAAGATACATAAGGTTGTTAGGCAGCCGCTGTACGTAAAATACTGGTATTCAGCTGAATCTGATTTGACTGGGACCCAATATAAGTAGTTAGGAAAATGCTAGGCAGATGGTGATGGTATTTTTTTTTGACGTGACCACTCGCAGTTCAGCACACTAAGGCTATGGTTACTGCTTAACCGGACAATCCTGTGGTGGCCTCAAATGAATTTAAGGCCCCCAGCCAGGGCTAAAAACTACTAAAAACTAAATGACCGCTTCGCTAAGGGCATCCCTTGTGGGATACGGTCCTCGGCTTAACGGGGTCATTGAGAGGGGCAGCAAGGGACAGGCTGGTCTAGTTATTATTATTTAAGGGATTTAACGCTAATGGCTCAGCGGCGCGGGCTGGCTCGTTAGGTTAAAGTCGGGAGGAGATGATGATGGCTACTATACATACGTAAAGTAGCTATTTGAAATTGAAAACAATATATCTAGTTTTAATTTCCGCGAATATTAGTGGGTTGCAGGTATGCACCTCCCTCCCGCCCGCTATATTATGCACATGCAAGATTACAAGGCAAATGCAAGGATTTTATGCACAGTTGCCTCAGTCGCAACTCAACGGTCAGCGAGTCAACACGTCCCCTGAGGATGCCTCGTGGAGAGGCGAAACACGTGTCGGTAATGGTGTTGGGTATTGCTTTGCCTTCCTGCATGTGCATAAAATCCTTGCATTTGCCTTGTAATCTTGCATGTGCATAATATAGCGGGCGGGAGGGAGGTGCATACCTGCAACCCACTAATATTCGCGGAAATTAAAACTAGATATATTGTTTTCAACTTCAAATTAAAATGGATTTCCGCAAAGTAACGCCTGACTCAATCAATTTTTTTTTTTTTTTTTAAGTAGCTATGTTATTACAGTTGCCTGAAACTCAGGAACTCTAAAGCATGTTAATTGACATCGCTTCACTGGCTCGGACAACGCTAATGACTCAAAGGGAACAGGCAGGGAACAAAGTATGTGTTCTTTTACATCTCGATAAGAATTTCTTCAGCGTTGGTAGGTTTCAGCTTATTTATTGCACCTTATGGGTAGGTATTGTTCAATGTAAAATGGACATGGCATAAAATTAGTTTAGGAAAGCGGTTTTTTTTTTGACGTGGTCACTCGTAGTTCAGCACACTAAGGCTGGTTACT
The DNA here is from genome assembly GCA_905332915.2 of Hecatera dysodea. Classification (NCBI taxonomy): domain Eukaryota; kingdom Metazoa; phylum Arthropoda; class Insecta; order Lepidoptera; family Noctuidae; genus Hecatera; species Hecatera dysodea. Next base: position 17,771,061 of record HG995308.1, on the reverse strand, counting down.
GCTTAGCCGGACTATTCTGTGGTAGCCTAAAATGAATTTAAGGCAGGGCTAAGTTTAGGAATACGAAATTTTCTGTCGAATTGGTACACATAAGCTGTAGGCTTGTAATAATATTATGAGATTAAATATCTCGGTATGATAGTAGGTAAACTGCAAATATCCGTAGTAAATCTTTTAAAATCCGATAGTTTACAGTATATCTGATTAACCATATGTTCTCGAGAAAAAAGAGTTTAGAGTAAATGCGTTGACAAGTAGTAAGTATTACAAAGATTTCTATAGTGTAGCTACATTATTGTATGGGAATGGATTTAGTGCTATATGAATGAACTCGTCTGCAAAAGACGGATGAAAATAGATTACATGTAGCGGAGATGAGAATGTTGAGATGGATGTGTGGAGTAACGTGGATGGATAAAGTGAGAAATGAGTACAATAGAGGTAAAAGTGAATGGGAACCGCTGGTCTTGGTATGGTCATGTGGAACACATGTAACTAAAAAGGGTTATGAATATAAATGTGGATGGATGGAAAGGGAGAGGTAGGCCAAAGAAAAGATCAGGCCAAAGAAGGGAGTAACGCGGGCCCAGTGTGGGTTGGTGAATGTCACATGTCTTCGAATTTTTGGTTCTAGGACATGCCGGTTTCCTCACGATGTTTTCCTTCACCGTTTTTTTATTACACAAAGTAATGCGCCTGGCTGGGTTTGTACCCGCGACCTACAATTCGTAAGTCGGGGCCGTTACCACTCGATCACCACTGCTCTCCCCCCCTCTGAAAGAGGTTGCAGAATAGTTACTAAAAAAATTACTATTGTGTTTTCATGGCAGTATTTTCAGCCAGTTAAAAAGGCGATTCTTTTTCCACAACACTCATTACAAAGAGCGGAAGAGGCAGCTCACGGCTGTCGCCGCCATCCGTCGCCGAGGTAAACTCCCCGGTATTTATGTTCGCCTGGTGCTAACATCTTACTTCTGAAACTTTGTTTATTCATTGTTTAACTTATTAATTTAAATTAAACCTTCAAGCTGTGTCTATGCAAGTATTTTTCGTTGGCGAGAAAAGAGCTACTAGAGATAATTTTTGGCAGATTGATAGTTAATGAGAACGAGAACGCTAATGAGAACGTAGCCGAAAAGAAAAACTGATAGTTCAGAAACATTTTCTTTAGTGTCAGGTAATAGTATGCTGTCAAAATATGTGACTTAAGTTAATATAATCAGGGACTTATTAATTTGTCTACAAACAATTAGGCATAAATCAATGAAAATAGCTTCCATGGAAGACAAAATAGTGATGTACCTTAGTGACGCAGTCAGTGCTGGCTCTATCAACATACTTGGTTTATTATTTCCAGTTAATTAAACAATAAGGTTAAGATTTTAATAAGTGGATTGTAAGTTCTAATTTTTTTTAATTCTAAATTAATATCTGCATTTTTTATTTATTTTGTTGACCTGATTTTAGTCAGCAAGAGTCTGACACTCAGACGGAACACTTCAGAAAAAAGTCATTTAATGATTTCCCCCATCCATAAATAACCTACTTAGGTTTAAATTGTAGGTACTAACCAAAGTCCCATAGGGTCAGTGCCTGCTTGTGGTAAATAAACGCTTTTTCTTTCTTTCTGCTAGGGTTGCGGAATTTGTTCGAAAGAGTCACCGCGGCCCTGGAACGCAAAGGACACAAGAAGGATCACGGATGGGTTTTAGTCAGTAAGAGTCTGACACTCCCTTCCGCTCCGCCCAGAGCGGGAGAAGTTATTTGATGATTTCCCATCCGAAAAAAAGGTACTAAACAAACAAACACTTGTAAAGTCTGTATTATACTTGAAACATACCCAACGAACAGGATAATCACAATAGTTACAAATATTTTCTCTCCACAGTCACATTGTCACAACAAAAATAACATCTCGACGTCATCAAGCCGTAAGCCAGAGGTTATCAACAGTTTATCAGCTGATATTAGGCGACCTATTTGCGTAACACTTCTTATATATAAGAGAACAGTAAAAACGATGTGTGTCTCAATTTGGTCGGGTTGTAATAGCGTTTGGTATTAAAATGGGTCGTAAGAAGCACGATATTGTTGTATGATGTTTTTGAATGTATTATTATTAATTAGATCTTGACTGAATTTGAACAACGAATACAATAGTAAGTGTGGAAATAGGTCTCCAATATAAGGGGTCATCCACAAATTACGTCACACGAATTTCATGATTTTTGACATCCCCCCCCCATCTTGTCTAACTGGTCACATTTGTGAGACAACTCCGTTATATATTTTACAATTTTATTCGTGTATTTGTTCGTGTTTTACTTAACACTTAGATTAAAATAGATTTTTAGATCTGACGTCACGAAATTTAGGCCCCCTTCATATTCGAAAAAAGGGCCGTTTGTGACATAAAATCTTGCCTGGGTTTCCTTTTAGGGTTTTTCATAGAGCACCCACATTTTAAAATTAAATTAAATTGTTGTTTTTGTGTCAAATATCTACAAATATATTAGAAAAAAAGAACTTACTAGATAGGTATGTAAGCAAGTAGAAAAACATATTATGTAAATGTACAAGCGGAGTAAAAAGGGGAGGAGAAGAACTCATAGAAGATTTTTCTACATCGCTGTCAGTGGGAAAAATCTATTCATCTATGGGCAAAATACCCACAACGCAGTTAGCATTGCCACGTTAAATGGCAATCCCGATTAGTTGACTAAAGAAAAGGCCAGCTCTCTGGTCACGTGAAAAGTTGACCGATGTTATTGTGTTATCTTTAAATCCTATGTTTCAGGATACGAGCTTAATGCTGGTTTATACCAATATCATGTTTCTAATCACAAAAACTCAATGACACTTAAAAGGCTCGGGAATTTAAATCCAAATCCTCATTTTCAATAGCTTGCGACCAATAGACTGTCGAGACAGACGAACAATTAAACCTAAGTAAGACATTTCAAATGAATAACTAATTAAGATAGCAAACAACACTTATATAGTTAAGTGTGTAACACAGATTGTTATAGAGATACTTCAGCACTTTTAAGGAATCTGTTACTCGCTCAGTTTGGGCCCGCTTTGGACCTGATGGTACGGACTGACGTCAAACTTACTTGACATGTTAGGTTTAGAATGTTTCTCTATTATACAAACATATGTTCATGTATATTCTAAAATGAAGTTTTTTATAGCAAAGGTTATTAACATCATAATGTTATTAACCTTGGGCGGAGCTCGTGGCTAAATTGTAACAGCCGCACGGGTCGTTGGTCTGTGGATGGGTCACCATCTTAACATACCGAGAATCCTCCGAGCTTCGAAAAGCACGTTATGCCGTTGGTCCTGGCTATCAGAAGCGAGAAAATCTGACTCCAGTCTTGCCAAGATGTACCGTGTTACCCAGTTAATGGGTTGTGGAGGTCTGGTAGACAGCCGTTCCACGTAATATACTGGTGTTCAGCTGAATTTGGTTTGACTGCCAACCCCGATATAGTTGGGAAAAGGCTAGGCAGATGATAAATTAGGGAGAATTCCCACGTACCAAAACCACACCACGTTGTAAATAGCACAAAAGTATTCTTCTCGAGGAATTATTATGTGACTTTGCCTTGGGCTACGTCGAATCTCTTTCTGCATGATTGATTAAATCTCAGACCATGGTTTGCTAAGGCAGACCCCAGAGTGGTATATAGTGCTTTGTTTTTTAAATCAAAGGAACATCTTGTTTTTAGATATAATAGAAAGAACAAAATAAAATTTCAGGATTTTAAAGAAAACCCACTCGTTCGTTCGTGAGGTAAACTAAAAAAAAAAAAAAAAGCCTTGAAGTTGCGGAATTTGTTCCGCGGCCCTGGAACGCAAAGGTCACAAGAAGGATCACGGGTGGGTTTTAGTCAGTAAGAGTCTGACACTTCCTTCCGCTCCGCCCAGAGCGGGAGAAGTCATTTGATGATTTCCCATCCAGAAATAAAAAGGCATAGAACTCTAAATTTTGGTCGGTATTCAATAAGATGCCCATCATAATTATATAAGACGCGGCTTGGTCCGCTTCCTGCATATTATACTACTAATTAACGTTTATAATTTCTAGATTTGAGAAACATTTACAAGACTGATAATTAATTTAATTTTTTTTTGTGCCATCATTACCTACTCGTAACGCAAGGTGGCATAAAAACTACGGCACTTAACGCACGTCTATGTATTGCCACATAAACTGCCATTGCGCAGTTACCGACATGTCAGTACAAATTACACATCAAAAAGAATTAGTTTTTGTTACACATTAAAAACGTAAAGAGGATTTATACTATGTAGTAGATTTCAAGGCTTTTAGGGTTCCGTACTGCGGGGTACCGAACCAATAGAAAGCTATTCCTAAGTCTCCGCTGTTCTTCCGTTCGTCCGTATGTCCCTCAGCGGGCTGTTTATTGTTATTTTACACGGTGTGTATATCGATTTTCACTATAACAATTAATGGAATGGAATAGAATAGAATATATTTTATTTGTAAAAAATATAGTAGGTATATTCCGTACATTAAAGATTTGTAGTAAAAATTGTTTCACATATTTGTATTATGCTCTTTGTTTTGCTTATTAATTCAGCCTGCAAAAAAAAAACTTTATATTGAGATTGAAAATAAGTAGGTGCTGAGATCATTTTAAAACTACGCAAATCACAATTTAATGTAACTGAGATCAAGGCCAAAAATAATAATAATAAGGGGCAATAATTAGAGATGGTTCCTGAATAAAAAAATACGATTCTGTTTAGTAAGACGAGTATTGCAGTGTATTTTTTGTTTTATCAAATCTATAAAAACTGAAGATGATAAAAAGACCAGGAATGGGGGTTTGTGACAACACGTCGTGGTAAATAAATTAGCGGGTAGTGACGTCACGCGAGCATTCAACGTACTGTATCGTCTTCATTTTTTATTTACATGAATAAAGAAAACATACGTGTTCAATATTTTTTGGAAATCTATCTGACGGACTAATTCGTTTTTTAGTCAATTACCTTTGTTATATGAGACTTAAATAACTAGAAAAATATGGGTTTTCTATATTATGTCCGTCGTTTGCTTTACACATGATATTAGGTCATGATCATGACTCAAGACTAATTTAAAACAATTTCCGTGAACAAAACAAAATTTTCCGTTAACTTGAAAATCATTTAGTTAATTGAAATATAACTTGATTACTATGTTGACAGTGACGATTAAATTGCATTTGTATTTAAATATCAATTTACTTAATGCTATTTTGGAATCGAAGAATGAAAGGAAGGTCATAGCCCTTTAGGACACAACAGGCTGAAAATAAATAATAATATTAAATTGGTTTATTTCCTGATCTATATAAATATATGATCGTCAAACGGCACCTTACTGGTTTCAGAGCGAGAGGGGTCAATGTCCGGAGGCGTTTCAGAATCAAGGCTTGGAGGCTTAACAGTCCATAAGCTGTAATTATTGGTTTTTAACCGACTTCCAAAAATGGTTATCAAGTCGACTGTATTTTTTTTGTGGGTGTTACTGCTCAGCCTCTAACTTTGTACTGGGTATACCGATTTTGATGATTCTTTTTATATTCGAAAGCTGGTGCTTGCCGTGGCAATAGTCGTCGGAAAATGAAAAAAAAAACTGTATACGATGGTTTGGAAGAGCAACGTAGTACTTCGAGATGGTCCCTTTCTAGTTTGGTGAAGATCTGATGGAGAACTTCGGAGATAGGAAACGGAACTTTTCAGTAAGTGATAGCAAATCTTCCGGGATTGCTGAAATCTCGTGTCTGTTTATGGTTTATAGCAGTTTATAACACGCCGTGATGGGTATGATTAGCTGTGGGGTATCGCCTCTAAAAAGTGAAAAACAAAAAAAAATCGGGAGTCGGTGTTCAAAAAATGAAGAAACAATCGAAATACTTTTTTCAAAATTAAAGTAATTTTATACTTTTTTTGTTTTTTGTTTAGAAAACTTGAATTTTTTTTAAAAAGTTTTTTCATGCTTTTTTCTTTCAAATTAAAGGAGAGAAATTTAAATAGTATATTATGGGAATCTTCTAGGGAGTACCGTTAAGGGAACTGTAAATAAATGAATTAACTATTAAATCAAAATTGAATAAAAAAATTATAAAAAAGCGCGGTAAAATATCCCAAGTAGCACTTTAGCGATGAATTAGGTCATAAATAAGCTACATTACAGTCTACAGCTTTTATACAGCTGTACTAAAGGATAGGGTGAGTCTTTAGACTGTATTAAGGAAAGATTATACACTATTAAACAGCATAGCTGACTAATGACTTGATAGTGGCGAAAAAGTATACTAAAAACATTTAAGTAGAATTTTAAAATGCTCTAGTCCAGCTTTTGGCTGTTTGAGATACTACTAGCTGGTCTAGAAGCCCAAAGCTTGTTAACGGCTGGTTAATACGTAAAATTCACCTCTCTTTTAATGCTGCGGGCTGCATTAAAACATTGAATAATGCCACTAGCTTTTAATTGGTATACACTAATTCTATTGTAATTCTACTTCAACGAGCTTGTTAATGGCTGGTTAAAAGTGTATAAGGAATTTCTACAAATGCTGTTAGATTTATAAGAGAATAATTAAACACCCTGAGTTGTAAATTGGAATAGGAGTACTCCATCCTAATGCCAATGCATAAAGTGTAGCTGACAGTTATTATACAGCTTTCAGCGTTATTTAAGAGTAAATCTAGATTATTGGTGTTTAAATTACGTCAAATTTGATTTATTTTTGCATAATGTGCGAAGCGATTTCAAGAGCTACTCGTATATATACTACGTATGTTTTAATAATACACTTTAAATAAAAAATGAAAAGTGGAGTAAAAAGAAAACTGTTAAAAGAATACGCTGAAGCTTCTATGGACGAATTGCAAAGGAGCAGTACTGATGCAGTTGATGTTTACAAGCCAGTGTCATTTACGCATAGGGTTCCGCACAAATAGATTTGTGTGCCTATCCTTTTGAAAATAAATTGCATTTGATTAAAATGATGTTGCGAAGAGGTAGCACACCACTTTCGCAGGTAGCAAAAAGACTCAGTGAATGTTGTGCTAGGTACTGATCGAAAGGAGGTGCTTTTCATGACCAAGGATAATAAAAGTTTCCCCAAAATTTATTTTCAAAATTTAGCAAAGATACAATCTTATTAAGGATTATAAGAAAAATAAAAAATCATTGTATAAATTTGTAAATACTGTTTTTTAATCAATATGAAACATAATTTGTGAAAATACAACATAATTACGAATGCCATTATGAAAAATGAAATGCTCCCAACCACTTTTCTTCTCCTTCTCTATAATCTTTCGTTTCCTTTTTCAACGGTTTTGATTATTTTAAACGGCATTATTATTCCTGAAAACAATAATTAACTAATTAACAATCATAATATAATACGAAAAGGGAAAAGCAAAATATTTTTCGGTTGTTTTGACGAAATGACATGGATAGCGCTGTTCTAAACTAAATTAAAAAAAGAGAAGGATGCGCAAAATTACCTAACTACTGGGCTTGCAAGGGTATTTCGAAAGCCAAACAATGTACCTACATATTGAAATGGTTTTCTGTCGAGATTTCTTTATCCCTGAAAAGCTACTGTATGCTCTATATTTATACCAGTACACAGTAAGAAAGATAATTAAAATCCTTTCTCCAGCCATTATAATGCTAGAAGCTGGTACATTGACTTGGTAACACCACTGTACAGCAAATAACTTTTTAAAAGAATTTCTGGAGAATTTGTACTGGATAACAAATTAACGCCATTTTAGCAGTACAGAAACGATTTGTTATTAAATATCCAAATGATTTCTTATAGTTTTTAAGGATATTTGATAGCTTTTAATTCAAACAATATATTTTCCACTTATTTCCTAATAGAATACATTAAGTTCGAAAGCAATAATTTGAGTGATAAATCTATTAAGTATTCGTACACCATTTAATCTTGTGAAATATTTTCGTTAAAGCGATATTATTTTGATGGCGCGTGAAATATTTGATGTAATTACCTATACACATTAACAGTAAAGTGGTACTCGCAACTCAATTTACATACAGGACACTTAAAACCAACGTGAAAACTATTAAAAATATCTTACCTTAAATAATAGTCCGCCCGCGCACTTTAACAAACAATAAATGTCATCTGTCACAAAATACACAAAAGAAAATTAAATAAAAAAGTATTTTTGTTTGGTTATTTATACTTTAATAAAAGCTATTGCCAAGCCTCAAAACATCTAAAAGCTGTTGAAGAGAATTAAAGTAGCTGAATCTTAGGCTGCAATGGCTGTTGTATAGCAGTATAAGCCATTGTACAGGCCTCGTACAGCTGTTTCAATGATTATACCACCGTTAACCAGTCACTGTAATGCTCAAGGCTGCTTAATTTGGGGCCCAAATTAGAATTACAAGGGCTGTGTAGTTAGCTACACAGCCCTTAAGCAGGTAACTAAAGCAGCCTTGAGTGTCACAAAATTCTATAATCAAGTCACTATGCGGCTGTCATGTGCTACTTGGGATATCGTAAAACCGGCGCTGCAAAACAGCCGACGCTATAGTTACTATTGCACGTAAGCTTAAAATTGTTAAAAAATTAAACTGTTACCAGTTTCTTTTATTTAGGAGGCCTTTTTTTCGGGTCTGTCCGGGGGAAAAAAGACAATGTCACCCAAATATCTGGGGTTTTTAAGATTTTCTCCGGCGTGGGCAATTTCGATGATGACAACCCTATCTTGGTGGTACTTGTAGATAGATTTGTGCGCTTCTGAATACAAACATCAACCGATGAACACATCCAATGATGCAGTTATATGCTTCATTGGATTTCTGCAACTCAGTATTTTTCACTTCTGCGTAAAGGGCCATCTATAAATTACGTCACACGTTAAGAGGAAGGGGGGGGGTCGACGAAGTGTGGCAAGGGAGTGGGAGGGGTTCAACATTTCGTGACGTCACATTTAAAAATCTATTTTAACCTACGTGTTAAGTGACGTCACACTAGGGAGGGGGTCTCACAAATGTGACCAACTGTGACAAGGATCCCCCCCCGTCCCTGTCACAGCTGGTCAAAAATGAAAGAAATGAAATTCGTGTGACGTATTTTATGGATGGCCCCTAATGTGAGTAAAATACAAATTAATGTATTATTTTTAAAGTATTTGACTTTTGTTTCTAAAGTTTTTGCCAAATTTTGCCACAAATAACAGCATATAAAATTGTAAATGTTTACACTGTGCAACTAAATGGTCAATTTCAAATTATGCAATTAGAGCGTAATATTAGGTACTCATTTGTTAATTACCTAATTTGACATTCATGGAGTAACTTCATTAACTTATGTAAGTATGTACCTACTGGTTATATTTGCTTATAAATAAGTGTTCATCTGGGCGAACAGTTAAAAGTATAACTTTGTTTACCGATCTTAAAGATATTTAAAGAACAACACTTGGAATATTTTAATTAAGTTGTTTTAAGTAATTTTGTCTGTGTTGTTTATTGCCTTTGGGTTTTATATGTATCGGTTTTCTTTAAGAAAAACCCAATGACTGAGTCGGGGGTCGAACCCAGAACTTGACGCATGCACGCTTGCAACCACCAGAATGATTGTCTCAAAAACCAGTCTAGGACAAGTCAAACTCGCAGATGAAGGATGTCGTAACGTAAAGAAGACCTTGCTTGTTGCAAAACTTCATGATTCTATGGCAATATTTTATCGGCAAATAACCTATAGGTTTTGTCGAAAATTTAAAAAATTACCAGTCTTCCCTCTCGTCCAGATATTTTTTATTTTATTTGTAATTATACTTCAATATAAGCCCTATGTAAATAAAAAAATGTATGCTTAATATACTCTTGTTTTTAAGATAGAGCGCAAAACCAAAATATCCTATCACAGTTCATTAGATCCTATCCCAATTAATTTGGGGTGCAAAAAGCATTTCTTTTTTAGTATAATCTGCCTTTTAATGTTCCCACTGCTGGGACACAGGCCTCGTCTCTCGGAGAGGGAATGGGCCGTAATCCAGCACGCGGGCCCAGTGCGGGTTGGTGAATGTCACATGTCTTCGAATTTTTGGTTCTAGGACATGCCGGTTTCCTCACGATGTTTTCCTTCACCGTTTTGAGAGCAGTGGTGATGAAATTAATTACACAAAGTAATGTGCCTAGCTGGGTTTGAATCCGCGATCTATAGTTCATAAGTCGGGGCCGTTACCACTCGGCCACCACTGCTTTTTTTTATAAGAAATAAATTCTGTAATTTTTTATGAAAACGGCATGTAACAATTTCACCATTGTCGCATTGTTGCATCGCACTTGCGGATGTCATTAAATCATCCCAAAAGTCACCTAATTTCTTGTCACCATCATTGATGCAAGATATTATCGTTATTTCTTCAATAACTTCAGAAAGTACAGTTACTCACAAACGTTAGTGTCGCATAAGAAGTGTGGAGACAGTTTAAGACTTTGTTGAACTCTGTAAGAACGATTTAAAAGTCTGGATAGAAAACTGAAAAGTGGTTAACACTTCTGTAGGTGACTGCACGTGGATTGTTAACATTTTAAATTCGTTTTGCTTGTTTTTCTTTTTTTTTTTCTTTTAAAAGCGTTGCCCTACACTAGGAATTTCCCCTGTGTCGTGGGTGCGTTTACAAACATACAAACTCACATACACAAACAGCCAGATCCGGAACAACTCTATCTGTAGGCCATTCAACTATTTGTTCCGTGCGGGGATCGAACCCGCAACACGCAGCGCAGCAGTCAATCGCTCAACCACTGCGCCAGCTCTGTCGTCGTGTGTTTGAGTCGTATCTAAATACTACAGATTTTTGGAGAACCTTAAACAGTTAGTTTTATTTTCTTTAGTGGGTTGTTTCTAAGATTTTAAAAATAAACTATGTCATAATTAAGTCCTTTTTTTTGGATAGGTAACAAACATCCATCCATACGTACAAACTTTCGCGTTTACAATATTACTAGCAGCGCGCCGCGGTTTTACCCGCGTAGTTTCCGTTCCCGTGGGAATATGGGGATAAAATATAGCCTATGTTACTCAGGGTGAATGTAGTTTTGTAAAGGTGAAATAATTTTTGAAATCGGTTCAGTAGTTTTTGAGTTTATTCGTTACATACAAAAATATAAAAATACAAATCTTTCCCCTTTATAATAGTAATATAGATTAGGATAGGACTACACTACCGAACAAAGCAAAATATTTAGAGCTAACCGTTAACAAAAAAATCTCAATTGCCATACAGTTTTTCAGCCAAGTTTTTGCAAGGCTATATAATAATAGTAATTTGTAAAGTATAGCTCTTGGAAATAATTGAAGATCTTTGAACTCGAATAATAACTTCATAAATATTATAAAGCTGAAGAGTTTGTTTGTTTGGTTGTTTGTTTGTTTGTTTGTTTGTTTGTTTGAACGCGCTAATCTCAGGAACTACTGGTTCGAATTGAAAAATTCTTTTTGGGTTGAATAGACCATTTATCGAGGAAGGCTTTAGGCTATATATCATCACGCTTAAGCCAATAGGAGCGGAGCAGCGATAAAGAATGTTTTAAAATCGGGAATTCCACGGGGACGAAGTCGCGGGCAGCAGCTAGTAACTTCATAAAAAGCGTTACCAGCAGGAATTTGTGTGAAATATGATCGGTTCATAGTTTTTGTGACACTATAATTTAGATTATTATGATTTTGTTGTGACGTAAAATTGTAACACAAAAAGTTTTAGGTATGTTGTAATCTTAGTTTTTGACGTGGATGTATTTAACAGTAATCAACCTTGTTTTAAACCATAAGATTAGTTTTTATAAAAGAACCGGCCAAGTGCGTGTCGGACCTCGCATAGTGAAGGGTTCCGTAGTTCACTGTTAAAATCTCATATCTCTAAAAGTATATAAGTATATATGCTGTGATGTTCAAATTAATTTTCATTGGAAGTGTCTGAGAAGTTCTATTTGCTTTTTTTTAGAACTTTCAACTTCATAGTTTAAAAGTTAGAGGGTGCATATTTTTTACGAATTTGGAAGCACATAGCTCAAAAATTATTGCCTCAAATAAAAAAACTTATTTAGAAACCTCTATTTTATTTTGAAAGAGCTATTCAATGATATCACACGAATATGTTTGTTGGATTTCTTTTTTCATCCCTCCGTTAAATGTATGGAGTGCCACTCCTTTAAAAAAAAAATTTTTTTTCCATAATATCATAGCACTATTGAATAGCGGTTTACAGGTTGCACCTGCTTTGCTACCCATTTTCATTTATGTAGCTTTAATAGTCTCCGAGTAAAACGGCTGTGACATGCAGACAGACGGACATGACGAAATTATAAGTTTTCCGTTTTTGCCATTTGCCTACGGGACCCTAATAAAAGGAGGAAAATATAAATACAAGTTTAAAATTACATGCTTAGCAAGAGACCGATTTACACTCCAACGTGGTCAGCCGACGCAGCAATTAGATTCAGGACTCAAATTCCCTATAGAGGTTTTAAATTTTGATTATTGTTTTAATCTCGTTTCAAAAATTGTAAATTAATTTATTTAGTCTGATTTATAATCTTAGATTTAATATACCTATGTTCTATATTTATAATACATATAGGTAATTTATGACCCATTCTCATCAATTATAAGTTAAGTAATTTAATTTTACATTTCACTCACTTAGCTTTTTTGTCTTTTAATAAGTTTGTTGTCATTTAATTATTAATAGTTTTACCACTGTTTTTGTGCTAGCGGTGTTAACCAAGAATTTATTGTTGCACCCGCAATTGAATTCTATTTTAAATCTACTTATGTACAGCTGTAAACAATTGTTGGTTGATCTGAAACCCGCTAACCAGTACCCAAATCAAGCACACACCAAATTCTCTCGTGTGGGTCTGGCTATGTTGCCTATTATATTTATTACCTACCATAACAACGTTTATCACCATAATTTAATTTTCCTGTAAGCTAAACTAGGAAATAATAATAATTCGTTACCTAATAACTTGTCAGTTTATTTATAAATGTCTGTCTAGGCTGAACGTTGCGTTTGACTAAAGGTTAAGTTATTCAAATTTAATTTTTTTCGCGTCTTTGTGAACATGATATTTAGATGACAAAAATAATTTCGTATTATGATAATGTATGTGTTTATTCACTGGGTTAAAAAAAATGAAATAGGTCAATTTTATTTACTTACATTAATATTAAAAAAAAACTGGTTAAACAGTAATCAATCTGTCAGTTGTCAATTATGTCGGGACCGGCTTTCATTCTAACCAGGCGTAGCAAACGTATAAAGTATTTGCTAGTTCATCTATCTAACCTCTTTTCTTTTTCAAATTAAAAATCAAATTACTTCTTCCGCTCTGGGCGGAGCGGAAGGGAGTGTCAGACTCTTACTTGCCTCTGCAACCAAGTTAATAGAAGTATACATTAGAGAACCAGAGATTTTGTAATAAATGGTCACCCATCCACACACAGATATCGCGCGTTGCTTAACTTGAAGATCAACCTGACCTACTGAAGCGGCTGCTTTTGTAAAATAATTCACGAAACAAACATTATATATAATTCCATATCAAGCCAAAGTTATCATAGATCAAGTGGTCAGTTAAATAGCCCGGTAGTTTTAAATAGTTTAGATAAAGATACATTTTGTGGAATACTGGTTAATGTTTCCTGATACAACATTTTACAGTCTTTAAGTAAAGATTGAACAGATTTCTTCTAGACAAGAGCGCTCTGTATCGTAGTTTTCCATCGGGTGAAGTTGTGTTAAAATACGCGCCGATTCGACATACTCAAACGAGCATAAACTAGTCTATACTAATAAATAAAGCTGAAGAGTTTGTTTGTTAGATTGAACGCGCTAATCTCAGGAATTACTTGTCCGATTTGAAAAAAATCTTTCAGTGTTAGATAGCCCATTTATCGAGGAAGGCTATATATCATCACACTAATACCAATAGGAGCGGAGCGCCATTGAAGAATGCTTCAAATTCGGGGGTTAGTAACTATCGACGCGGACGAAGTCGCGGGCAGAAGCTAGTCTGAATATGAGATTTGTAAGAACCCATTTATAGAAAAGCAAAAGTAACTATACTCATTTCTAAGTGGAGGCTCACTTTGATACTTCATTGGCAATCTTTCAAGTGGTCAAAGAACTCATAAAATATATAAACAACTTTTACTACAGCTACTCTGAAGAAGCTACAATAAATTTTGCTGTTTCAGTAAAAGTGCTACAGCCACATAAAGATTTTTGATATAAAATCAGATCTAGGCAGTGATTTCATTTTATATTTCACTAGTAGCGCCCCGTGGTACACCCGGGCAGTTCATCGTAGCTATGCGGAGATAAAATATAGCCTATGTTAATTGCTGATAAAGTAGCTTTCCATTGGGGAAAAAAAGCTTAGGTCCAGTAGTTTTGGAGCTTATTCGGTAAAAACAATCAAAAATCTGTACTCTTTATAATATACATATAGATGTCATACATTCTCTATTTTGCTGTTACAGAGGTGATCCAATGTCAAAAGTTTTTCAAATTCATTCGTATTTTCAACCATAGAAAGTACGACAGTAAAATCAAGGTCAACTGTAACGTTCGTAGTGCTATTGCTGAGCATGTCAAAGTCAGTCAACTAAACCATTAAAAGGCACTATTGAACGTCAAATTTATAGTTTGAAAATAAAATAGTAGAGGCTCAGAATGTACTTTTTGCGAATAGGCAACTAGTTGCCTATTCGCAAAAAGTACATTCTGATTCTTATAGAGAAGAACGGACACGAAACGCCATTGTTACTATTTACCATTATAAGTTTTACAATATGTTGTAAACATTAATCAATTAATTATAATACGAGGACAACAAGTTAATACCAACACAGGTAAAATTAATAAGTTTTAAGTAATGGATATAGTACTCACGTATGTACATATGTAGGTACTTACTTACAAATCTAGCAACCATTGATTTATATATATGGTAAGTAAATATATCGACACATACATATCAACAAAGAATTTGTCTTTTTTCCCGCATGATTTTCCTATAAAGCAGGACCTGCATGTTTCCAAGCATTTTATTCATAATTATAATGTACATGTTTAAATTACTATGTAAAGACGTTCGTACCTTGGCTAATCTATAAAATGGTTGTCCTAATTTATTTATGATTTTGTGATGTCGATTTTTCCTTTCACTCATAACATTTTCATAAATAAATTGACAAGGGCCTGTCGTATTATTAATCTTATTTAAAGGTCCCTATGAGAATCTTGGCGAAGAAGATTTATAAACAGCTCTGACAGCACGCTTTTACAAAATAAATATGGATTCAATGTCAAAATCCCGACCTCACAGCAAAATGCTGTACGACATCATGCTGTGAAAGTAACTAAAATACACTAAACGCGCGTTTTCTACATCTGTTGACTATGTTATCTTACTAATAAAATATCAATGATGTGTCAGTCGCAAACATCTTTGATTGATTTTTAAGCAATTTGGGCAAATCGTTTACGTAGACTAAAAAGAGGAGGACCCAATATTAAACCTTGCGAAACACCCATTGTCATATCAAACCCTAGTGAGTTCGATATTTATCTGGATCATACTTGAAAGACAGACAGGTTAACCTGTTTGTCTTTCAAGTATGATCTAAGTAAATCAAGGGATGATTCCCAAATCCAATAATGATCGAGTTTCAACAAAAGCGTCTCATGGCTGCAATCGAACGCTTTCGAGAGGTCGCAAAAGATTCCAATGGTGTCTTGTGAATCTTCCCAGACGTTAAAAATGTCCTTTATTAAGGTGAAACCAGCGTCAGCTGTACAAGGCTCTTTGTTGAAATTGTGCTACGTTATTAAAGTGTAGAGAATTCTGACTAAGGATTAACTTTAAACAACCTTACTGAGAATCAGTAGGATTGCCACCGGCCTGTAATTGTTGGGTACTTGACTATCACCCGATTTAAACAGTGGAACGTCTTTACTCTGTTTCATGAGATCAGGAAATATTCCTTGGTCTACACTAGAATTAAATGAAAGCAAACTAACAACATCAGCACTGTAAAGGCTTCACTTTTACGATTATTTCCTACAGGATAGGAAATAATCCGTAGATTATAATTGGACTGGAATTCCTGAGTGGATAGGGATAAAAATATGAGAATATATAGGTAGAAAAATAAGTTTAGCATATTCAAACTTTCAATGTCCTGACACATATTTACATTTGCTTTTTTCCATTGAGTTACACATACAGTTTTATTTAGTAAGCCTCGACATGGTGGAAAAAGTAAAGGATTGGTTGGAGAAAAAGGGAACATTTTTTTAAATTCCTCTTAAAATATCCTTGTGTAAGAAGTAAGACACAACATTTAAATATTGTAATAACAGAAACGTAATTAACGTCCTTGTTATTTACGACAAAGTACATACATTTATGTACTCAATGTTGTGTAACCATGTACAAGTATTGTCATAAACAAAACCGTCGGTCGATGCAACGCATTACGCGACAATTAGCCGATTGCTCACGGAAACGCCCGAAGTCTCATTTACATGACTTTATGTATGCTTATGTGGATAAATTAAGAATAAAACAAATTTATCGAGTAATTTACAATACGAGTTTAACAGGAAATTAGTGAGTGTTTGGAAGAAATAGTTAATTTATGTTTGTTTTTATAATTTTGTGTTTGTTTTATTTAGTATTTTTAACGAAAAATGCAAGGTATTTGTAAAAAAGCAGGAAATTAGTGAGTGTTTGGAAGAAATAGTTAATTTATGTTTGTTTTTATAATTTTGTGTTTGTTTTATTTAGTATTTTTAACGAAAAATGCAAGGTATTTGTAAAAAAGCAGTGGCGTTAATTACACTTATGTTTAGGTATGTAATATTTGATTTGGATTTGTCAATAATTAATTGACACGACAAGTAAAGTCACCTGCTCAAGAGACACGGCTTCAAACCCAGAGAATATCAGGCAGTCAAATAACTATATTACTGGAAAAATTATCCTGTAAAAAGTAAGTTTAATAAAGATGTAAAGCCACATGATGATTGGTTTTACTGAAGCCAAACAAATGTAGATCGAAATAAAAACTCTTCGCTAACTCGATCAAAGTCTTTGGGAGACGCCATTTTTATAAAAACAAAGTTCAAGATCGAGTGATAAGAAAACTTCGGGACACTCCTTGTCGCAATGGGGAAGCTTCACGAGGTGCGTTCTTTAAGAATTTATTCAGGCTTCTAGCTTCCACTACTAAGTTATACAACGGTTTGAAAATGTCCTGAACCGCTTCGAAAAAAGGATGGTTGGAATGTGTGTGTGTTTGTTCTTGTTTTCCGGCCCAGGAACACATGGTAGTGGTCTTAGTCCGTAAGAGTCCGCAGTTACCTATTCATTTATATATGAGGATTCTTCCATACTTAACATTAAAAAAAAATCTACCAACTTCTAAAAAAAAACACAAAAGGTATAATTTCGGAAGTCGGTTTTTGGTTGTTTATTCGTTTTTTGAACAGCTTGTTAGCTAGCTAGTTTGACTTCCGAAATTAAAGTACCATTACAGTGTACGTGCTATAAACCGGTGTAAACAATAAACATACACGCGATTTCAGTCATCCCGGAAGATTTTCTATCATTTATTGAAGGGTTCCGTTTCCTATCTCTGTTCTTCATCAGATCTTCATCAAACTAGAAAGGGACCACCTCGAAATACTACGTTGCTCTTTCCAACGATCGTATACAGTTTTTTTTTTTCATTTTACATCGACAATGATAGAATGAGAACATCATTAACGTAGTCGAAGCCACACATTATTAAGGATAACTCAAATAGTAGTCGTCAGATCTCGCAAGTTTAAATGGGACCACACGACAACCACTAGCTTTCGAATCTAAAAATAATCATCAAAATCGGGGCACCCAGTAAAAAGTTACGAGGTAACATACAAAAAAAAACTCTTCTTTTTTCGGAAGTCGGTTTAGTTAATATCTTAGCGCTAACCAAGTTGCCACAAATAATAGAATAATGAGTAAGAAGATATTGTTTCTTTTGTACGTTTGTAAAGGATAATCTCTTGAATTGCGGAACCAATTCGAAAACATCTTTCACTGATGATACATATCATAACGAGGCTCTTCTTTTAGAAAGCAAGGTAACAATTTTTTTTATAGAAGGGTAATCAACAAATGACTTGAGTCTCGAGTGATAGACTCTCACTGACCAAACCCACCCGTGTTCCTTCAAATGCCATTTTCAATCCAGGAGCGCGGTTACTCTTGCGAATGTTTGAATTTCGCAACCATGCATTGTTAGTTAATTTAGTATTTGAGTTTCTAAAGGTTTTCAAGTGTAATCTATACTATAATTAATAATCACTACATAGTATAAAACAAAGTCGCTTCCTGCTGTCTGTCCCTATGTATGCTTAGATCTTTAAAACTACGCAACGGATTTTGATGCGGTTTTTTTTTAATACATAGAGTGATGCAAGAGGAAGGTTTATATGTATACTACATGCATAATATAGCAGAGATTTAATAAATCAATATTGCACCCGTGCGAAGCCGGGGCGGGTTGCTAGTAATATTATAAAGAGGAAAGATTTGTATTTTTATATTTTTGTATGTAACGAATAAACTCAAAATTACTGGACCGATTTCAAAAATTCTTTCATCATTAGAAAGCTACATTCACCCTGAGTAACACAGGCTATATTTTATTACATATTTTCAAGGGAACGGGAACTACGCGGGAAAAACCGCGGGGCGCTGCCAGTTCATTATAAAGATTATCATAGATACGTTACGATTGTACGTGCGTTTGTTTAACAGATTATCCAGGTCAGTATTGGCCTTTATTTGGCAGCAAATATTTGCAGCCACATTTATTTAGATGGACATATGTATAATAGTAGGAGCTCGTGGCTAAATTATAACAGCCGCACGGGTCGATCTTCGTGGTTAAGCAACGCTTGCCGAGGTTGGTCTGTGGATGTGTGACCATCTTAACATAACGAGACTTCTCCGTGCCTCGGAAAGCACGTTAAGCCGTTGGTCCCGGCTGTCATTTGGAGATCTTTGGCAGTCGTTATGGATTGTCAGAAGCCAGAAAATCTGACACTAGTCTTGCCAAGAAGTAGCGTGTTCCCCAGTTAATGGGTTGTGGAGGTCTGGTAGGGAGCCGCTCTACATAAAATACTGGTATTCAGCTGAATCCGGCTTGTCTGGGAGCCGACCCCAATATAGTTGGGAAAAGGCTAGGCAGATGATGATGATGATATACCTATACTGAACGTCTAGATAATTCAAATGCTTTTCACGAACAAAGCATAATAATATATTTCAAAAGGTTAACTTATAATAATGTATTATGTACATACGTACACACAAAAGGGTTTCAAAAGGGGAAGGAAAATAATTTATTGGTCATCAATAAATTCAATTCTGTTAATGAGAAACGTGCTCAGATTCAAGAGTGTTTATTAATATGCATTGGTTTCAAAAAGTATTTATTACTAGCAGCGCCTCACATTTTCACCCGCGTAGTTCCCGTTCCCGTGGGAATACGGGAATAAAATATAGCCTATTTTACGCGTGGATAATGTAGCTTTCGAATGGTGAAAGAATTTTTAAAATAAGTCCAGTAGTTTTTGAGCCTATTCATTACAACCAAAAAAACAAACAAACAAAGTTTTCCTCTTTATAATATTAGCGTAGACTAGCAGCGCCTCGTGATTTCATCCGTGTAGTTCCCGTTCCCGTGGGAATATGGGAATAAAATATAGCCTATGTTACGCGTGGATAATGTAGCTTTCGAATGGTGAAAGAATTTTTAAAATCGGTCCAGTAGTTTTTGAGTTTATTCGTTACATACAAAAATACAAATCTTTCCTCTTTATAATACTAGTATAGTTATAGATAATGCACATGCGTTTGGTGTAGTTCATTTCTCCCGCTTTTTTTAAGGATGGGAAATCATCAAATGACTTCTTCCGCTCTGGGCGGAGCGGAAGGCAGCGTGCGACTTTTACTGACCCATCAGTGTTCCTCCAAATACCCTTTGCGTTCCATCTTTCGAACAAATTCCGCAACACTTGCATTGCAACAGACCTGTTATTCACATTCTTTGATTTTCCAGAGTCTGGTAAATTTTCACAATTTTCATGAAAGTTCGGAACTGCGTCTTCCCAGTTCGTTAACCTGCTGTGTAAGTTCATTTTTTCCAATTTTACTTTTTGAGTCTGCCAAAAAGTTCTGACGATAATCTAGTGTGGTGTAGTATGTAAGTACTTATTATTTCTATGTGCGTAACCAATATATAACCTGTGTACTATCATAATAAAGGGCAGTCTTGTACCATGTCTTTTGATGTTTCATTCAACCTGACACCTGACCTTACACTAGCTTTTTTCTGGATGGTACATCATCAAATGACTTCCCCCGCTCTGGGCGGAGCGGAAACGAGTGTCAGACTCTTACTGACTAAAACCCATCCGTGTTCGTACTACTACCCTTTGCGTTCCAGGGCTGTGGTGACTCTTTCAAACAAATTCCGCAACCCTAGTACAACTATCCCAATATAAAAACGTTACAAATGCCATGCTCGAAAACCTGCTTCTTGAGCAATAGAAATTTTCACATAGAAATACTGCTAAATCCTATAGGAACCAGCGGGATTTATGATTGCTCAAATAAAGTGTTATAATTCCTACCCAAATCTGTGCGGTACATTCCTCAAAAAACTACTTCAGACATCAACCTACTTACATGGTTCTCACATGATTTGACCAGTACAATAAAATTGTATGGACTTCAAATGAGACTTTGACCTCTGAGTTTGTTTCGGTGTTTCTTCTCAGGGTAGTCAGCTAGGAAACACCGGCCTCATCTAGTTTTTATAACGGCCAAAAAGATTGACGTGTAAAAGTGTTATTCACAACCTACTTACAAAATAAATAACATTTATCTTTTATCCGATATTTCTTACTCTTGTAAATTATGCAGAGATGGACTTAGCTGGTTAGCGACTTACGACGACGACTGGTATTTAGTAAAAGGCGAAAGATTTATGCGTTTTGAAGGGAAACCAGAGTTAGACTGGTATTTGAAACGATTTGTTTGGCAAGTGGCGACCTAGTACGTAATAGTTTAGATATCTACAACTTATGGTCGCATGTTGTAAAGCTTGTTTTCTAAAAGGTGACACAAGAGTCACTCATATTACCTTTAAGCAAGTTTTTTAAAACGTAATCAAACCTTAGAGATTTAATTGGTTTTTTTTTTTCAAACTAGTTATTTTGAGTTCGCTTGAAAGTTTTAATGTTATGGTGACCTTGCCAATTTAGAATTGAGGATAACTTTATTAATAAAATCGACTCGACGTTTAAGGCTTTGAAACTTTTTGTGTTTTGTGGAATTATATTAGTTTACGTTATTATTTGCATTTAAACTTAATTTGAAAATTAAACAGTTAATTTCATGGCTGTTTTTCATTTATTTGCAATTAAAGTATTTTTTATTTATTATGTATTTTGTAAACTGCGTGTTTCACTGACTGAAAACCTGACTACAGTCTTGCCAAAAAGTTCCGTGTTACCCAGTTAATGGGTTAGGCAGCCGCTCTACGTAAAATACTGGTATTCAGCTGAATCCGGTTCGATTGGGAGCCGACTCAGATGTTTCACAGACTGTTTCAAAATATTTTGCTATGCTTTGGAGCAATTTAAACTATTTGTTTTTTTTTTTACTTTTTTTATTTGTGTGTATATGCTTTTCTTGCGTTTCCTTATTCAGTACCTAAACAATGAAAATGTACTTAGTTAAAGCGATAGCATACCAAAATTGAGAGACTTTATAGACTTAGAAGTTTTGAACTCGGTTTTAACCGAAATTGGAACAAACGCCATTATTCGTCGTTTTTTTTTTTGTAAGAGTTTTCCTTAGATGGTTTAATTTAATTATTTTTGTGCTCATATAATAATAAATATGTATGTATGTTAATGCTGTAACCCGTGGTGCCATTGCGTAAAAAGAAACGATTTCGATAAACGTGTATTGTTTTCTGTTAAGACCCGTTAAGATTGTTTCAGTATGTATTGATAACGCTGTGCACTTTCTTCAATGTGTAATTTTACTGATTAGTTTATATTTCATTGTTATAATTTCAGATGACATAGGACCACAACTGGACTTGGTCTCTGTCACCTGTGACCTAGACTAGAGTAAAGAGTAAACTCAACTCACAATAAAAAAATAAAAAAAATTGTCTTAAAAAGTTTTTTTTTTAATATTAATTGGACTTACCTTTCGATAAGCCCAGCATCTTTAGAAACCTCAGTGTTCACGATAACACCATTCATTTTGCACTCATCACTTTTAAAACTATCACTATAAAGGCACTTCTTCACTATAATTTCAAATTGTAAAAAAATATTTGTTTGTTGTAAAAAAAATGTTTGTTAGTAAAGTTTGTAAAGTTCGCGGGCGTGTCAAGCGGGAGACTAACACGTCTGTGCTGGCGTGATGTTTGGTGCCAACTGCCTCCGACTGTGGGTTACGCGTGGCGTAAAGACCATAGAGTTTGGTATACAGAGCAGATGGGACACCTTTTTTCTAGTTACAATAAGGTGTTTTCATCTGTGGAATAAGGAGGGAACTAAAAATAAAAACTTTGGAAATTAGTTCTCATGTAGCATGCAGCTAAAAAATACCCTCAAAATACACATATTTTTTATTTTTTATTCTGTATTTGGTATTACTTACAAAATGAACGGCAACAAAAAAAATCATTGAGTTAGCGTATTATAATAAATGATCTAGCAAAATAAGGAAAAAGTGTTCACAAACAATAATAAATACAGTGTGTAAATAGAATTAATCTTATAAGGTAAAACAAAACAATATCTTCTTGACCTACATAATTATGCAATTTATGATGACTCAATCAGCTGATACTTTCATTGCATTTTTTTTCCTATTCAAAAAGATTTATTTATTTATGATAATTAGTTTAACTGAGGGAATTAAATACTAAAATAACTTAAATAGAGGAAATATAACAACAAAAAGAAAAAATAAATGTAGGTGTAGAAGAGTCTAAATAACTAACACACCTTTTTATTTCCTGCTTAATGGCCTTTTTCTGTACGTTCTCCCTGTACAGTTTTCTGCCTACATTCCTCTCTACCTATCAACAAGTTGCTCTATGCAGAAACCAGTTGCTAGTGAGCGGGTTGCGCGCGCACTCTCCGCGCGTTGCCACGATACGGCCATTCATGGAAATGTTGAGGAGCTTACACACAATCCATACAAACCAATCAGGTGCCTATATGGTCGTTGGGTGCCACGTTCTGGTAGCCCTAACTGAGGGCCTTAAATTCCTTTGAGGCCACCACAGAATTGTCCGGTTAAGCAGTAACCAGCCTTAGTGTGTTGAACTGCGAGTGGTCACAAAAAAAAACCACGTTCTGGTTTAAAAAGGACTTTTGAAGGGGTTCAAGCTTACATAGATTTTTGCGAGTTTAACTTTCTTCAGGGCTCCATCTATCTCTGATTGAAAATTCATCATAATTGCTTCTGCAATTTAGGCATAAAAGCGTAACAAACAACCAAATGCACTCACTTCCGCGTTATAATATTAGTAACTATAATGTGGTGTAAACCAATATATACATACTTAGTTACTAATATTATAACGCGGAAGTGAATCAAATTAATAGGGATTGATCTAGAGTTTAAGAGGGAGATTTTCTAGGTTAAGCACCACTTGCTGAGGTCAGTTTGTAGATGGGTGACCATCCCAACATATCGAGATTCCTCCGTGATTTGGAAAGCACGCTAATTTTTTGGTCCCAGAAGTCGAATGCATATATCCTTGGCAGTCGTTACGGATTTCCAAAAGTCAGAAAATCTGAAACCAGTCTTACCAAGAAGTACTGTGTTACCCAGTTAATGGGTAGTGGAGATCTGGTAGGCAGCCGCTCCACGTAAGGATCTGATATTCAGCTGAATTAGGTTTGACTGGAAGCCGACCCCAAAATAGTTGGGAAAAGACTAAGCAGATGACGAATCTAGAGTTTATGAAGCTATAAGATTTTACTCAAATTTCAAATAATATCATCATCATCAACAGCCTGTTGCAGTCCACTCAAATAATATACTTACTTATTAATTTATTCTTCAATATTTTATCTGATCTTATACATAAAGCAGTCTAGATGACAAGATATTACAAAAACAAAAGAGTAATTATTTTATAGAAATCTTGATTTTTTTTAACATTTCATCTAATCTGCTACAACAGATAATAATTTTCAAGCAAAACGTTTCATTATATAAATACTAAGTAGTGTTTACGATAAAACAGTGAGTATAAAATGCATAATTTTATGATTAAATAGGACAGAAATGAAATCTATACAGTGTTGTCTATACTAATATTATAAAGAGGAAAGATTTGATTTTTTGTTTGAATAGGCTCCGAACTACTGAACCGATTTGAAAACTTCTTTCACTGTTGGGAAGCTACACTATCCCCGGGTGACATAGGTTATATTTTATCCCCATATTCCCACCGGAACGGGAACTTTGCGGGTGAAACCGCGGGGTGTAAGTTATAATCTTACACCTGTGTTAGTAAGCAC
Source organism: Hecatera dysodea (assembly GCA_905332915.2). Taxonomy (NCBI): domain Eukaryota; kingdom Metazoa; phylum Arthropoda; class Insecta; order Lepidoptera; family Noctuidae; genus Hecatera; species Hecatera dysodea. The sequence goes on along the minus strand of HG995308.1, from coordinate 17,746,350 downwards.
TTATAGACTACTTAGTAGAAAATCATTTATCTGGGCAGATCCTGACCAACTATAGAGTTACTGGTAACTCTGGTAATATAACTCCATAAATAAATGTCTGAACATATTTTATCTATGGATTTTTCTGGACAAAAGAAGCGGTGCAACAGACTCGCGAGCCTGTCAACAAGATTCTATATTTTACAGGCCGGAGTTATTATAATGCACTATGCTGCCGTCTTAAGAAACAAGGACGTATCTACACAAAAAAGATGTAACCGATTTCCAACAATAAGAAAATATTATTAAATCGAAAATTGATTACTTCGTTTTCTGTAGAAACGACCTTCTTTCTACGTACATTGACCTAAAACCATAGTGCCTTTTGCGTTCTAGGGCTGTGGTGACTTTTTCGAACAAATCCCAGGAATATATGTATGTACCATAGATATTTCTATGGTACTTTACTATGGTACGGTATTTCTATGGTATGATTTATTGACATATGGAAATGATTTATAAACCTGTTAGCAATATCAAACATGAACATTAAAAAAACCAGTTGTCTGTCGGTATAATGAGCAATCGTCGCTAGTTGCTAATACATTATTAAACTCATTTCCGGTAAGCAAGTGCCAATTATAATTTAACGTAATAGTTTTGTGGAATATTTCAGTTTGGTTGTTTGTGGTTTTTAACCGACTTCTAAAAAAGGAGGAAGTTCTCTATTCGGATGTTTGTATGTTTTTTTTTTAATGTTTGTTCGCGCATAACTCCGTCGCTTGTGAACCGATTTGAAAAATTCTTTTATTGTTGGAAAGGGTATACTTCCCAAATGGTCTCATGAAAATTTTATCGAAATCAACCTAGCGGTTTTCGAAAAATAACAAAAAAATATCTACATTGTCTACATTGACGACCTCTTAGTTTACTCTGCAAAGGAGCAGTACTTTTTTACATCGATGTGATTGGTTCGTTTAGGTGGGGGAGGGGAGGGGGTGTAGGTACCACTAAAAAGTGAAAAATAAAAAACTTTTTAACAACAAAATACAACCGACTTTTACAAAAAAAAATCAACCAACCACAAACACCGAGTTCCGAAATTAACGTTATTTTGCACTTTTTTATATTTTTTTTTGTAAAAGTCGGTTGTATTTTTTTGTTAAAAAGTTTTTTTTATAAGAAACCTTTACCACCCTTTCCTTTTCTTCTTCTCAGTGATTTTGGGTCAATCACATTCTTTGATTTTCCGGAGTCTGGTAAATTTTCACAGTTTTCATGCAATTTCGAACTGCGTCTTCGTAATTCGTTAACCTGCTAGGTCCGTTTTTGAAAAATTTTACTTTTTAAGTCTGCCAAAAAGTTCTGACGATTACCTACCTTTTTTTCTGGTCTGAACGGAGCGGAAGCGATTGTTAGACTCTTACTGACTAAAACCCATCCGTGTTCCTCCTAATGCCCTTTGCGTTCCAGGGCCGCGGTGACTGTTTCGGACACGGTTGGCGCAGTGGTTGAGCGTTCAGCTGCTGCGCTACGTGTCGCGTGTTCGATCCCCGCACGGAACAAATGTTTGTATGGCCTACAGATAGTTGTTCCGGATCTGGGTGGCTTGTGTATGTGAGTTTACATGTTTGTGAACGCACCCACGATACAGGAGTAAATCCTAGTGTGGGGCAACGTTTTAAAAAAAAATGCCGTATCTCTGGCAGAATACTAGTTAGCCTCCAGTATTCGATATTCTTTAGTCGTGGTCTGTTACCCTTTAAAAATCTTTTTGTCTGAGGCACAACAGACAGTCCTCTCCGCGGAGGCTGCTTGATTGCTAGGCCGTGGCTCTACAACGTGCACAAATCCGCAGAAGCAGTGAAACTTCTGTGCTTCTGGGCGGAACGTTTCCACGCACAACGGACAAAGTGTAGATATCGGAGTACTATCTACAGCGTGTTCCAGAAATGCGTGGTCATACTTATGGTTGATTTTTAAGTATCGATTTTTCAAGTTGTTTGTTAAAGTGCATTTTCTTCTGTTCAATAGCAGATTTGATGATATCAACTGCATCAAAAAGCTTCAAAAGTGATTTATTTGGAATTTTTTAGCCGGCATTTGCGACGGATTTAAGAAAAAAAAAATTTAAACGACCTTAATAAATTCTTTTTAACAGACTTCAAAAAGGAGGGGGATGGGGAGGGGGATTTATCAATTCAACCGTGTACCTATATAAATATATTTTTTTATCTTTATTCGCGGATAACTTCGTCGTTTATGAACCGATTTTAATGATTCCTTGTTTTTGGTGGTAAAGGAGATATCCCAAAGGTGGTACCATGATAAGGAAATGAGGATAAGATGATGGCATCCCAAAGAAGTCGATGGGAGCTTTCGAATTTCGTAGTGGCGAGTAGTGCGTTTATTATTTTTTAAATTAATTATCTTGAAGCACTACTATTTAACGAAGGCCTGAAGTTGCTCTGATGATGAAGCCGAAAGAAAATCGAGGGAACTCCTCAACGACTTACAGCAATTGACTTTATGTTTCAACTTAATTCATTTCTATTGATGAGAACTTTGCGCCCATATGGGTTATAAGTGTCATTACAGGTCTGATGATGGAGACCATAGATAATTGAGGGAATTCCTCAACTATTTACAGCAGTTCCCTATTGTTGGGCTTATTTTTGTTTACACCAATTTATACTGTGTACGCTGTGATGGGTACGCTTAGGTGAAGGGGGGGGGGGGTGTATCACAAAAAGTAAAAAATAAAAAACTTTTTACAAAAAATATAAATTATATATATAATTTTCAAGTCCCACCCAATATCAACCTTAAATAAGACCACGCTCTTCTGAAACACGCTGTATACATTAACACCATAGCATACCGTACATATTTTCTAAATAAAAAAAGCCATGTACCCCACACAGGTACAATTAACACAACAATAAAATACACCTCGTAAACTAAATTAATATTTATCACAGATTAGCGTTTACTTTTCTAAAATAGAACAGGTTAACTTAATCCTAGTCCACCCACCGACACCCACGAACCGTGGTTAACGGTAACTAACGGTTAAACGTTTGACCTTATGTTTTGGCTTACTGTACATTAGTCAGCGGGATTTAACTAGAGGTATCTATAAATAGAAGATGAAACAGAAATATAAACGAATGTATTAATAACACTAGTTCACAGAGTTTTTGGAATGGGAAGTGTTTGTTATAAACGAATGAGCTTCGTGTTGATAATTTTCATCGGTAAGCATAAGCCTAACATTGGTCAACAAAAAAACAAGAAAACTTTTTACAAATTATGTTTAGAACATGTTTCAGTATCATAGAACTGAAATTAGAATGATTGAGATACGCACTGTTTTCCTGTAATATGATTATGAATTGCAGCTTTGAGGCTAAAACAGAAGTTTTCAAGTGCTTCCAGTACGGGTTAATTGTCTATTTATAGGGTTGATTATGTAACAAATGGCACGGCAGGATACTCAACTATCTTTTTCTATTAAGAAATATTAAAAAAGCTCACTTTTTTTTTTAAACTGATGATGCAGAATTTGTTTTTTTTTTTTTTGGTACTTTGGAAATATATTCACCATAAATGTAGTTAGTTATGTTAAAATCATTTGAATAGTTTTTTTTTTCACATTATACAGCTCTAGTATATAAATAGTAGTCTATGTTATACAGTATGTTTACTAACAGAGGGCGTTCCTGTTAACCCGCAATAGTATAGCATCCTTAAATGATAAAAAAATATTACCATTCGAAAACAAAATGTTTTTTTTTTTAATACTAAAATTTTCACTAAACATGTTAAATTGATACGTTAAAGACACACTCTGTACACGCGTACTTGCCGGTTTGGGCATTGCAACTACGAGTACTATTCTGCGCTACTATTTTGATTTTAAAGAGGATGTTTCGAATTTATTGTCAATTAATATTTTTTTTTAATTCGGATCATCTTATGTTTACTTTTCTATGCTGATATTTTTATTTTAACCTATTAATGATATAGATTAACGAGTTTAAAAGAACGCCCTCTGTTATTTAACATACTGTATAATAAGAAAAAAACTTAGTGAACTGAAAAAATAGCTAGTTTATTGATAAATAAAAAAAGTCTGAAATAACAAGGTAAAGGGAAAATGATGTTCCTGGTAGTAGATAATCAGTCTTTTAACGTTCCCACTGCTGGGACACAGGCCTCCCCTCTAGGAGAGGGAATGGGCCGTAATCCACCACGCGGGCCAGTGCGGGTTGGTGAATGTCACATGTCTTCGAATGTTTGGTTCTAGAACATGCCGGTTTCCTCACGATGTTTTCCTTCACCATTTTGAGAGCAGCGGTGATGAAATTCTTTTGACGACTTTGACCTTGAGATTAATAGTAATTATACATAATTAAGTAGTAGTAATTTGATGATTTCCCATCCAGAAAAAGTTATAGTTAAGTTTTTCAATCAGACGTAGAATGCCCTAAACAGATTGTATGAGTCATAGGTAATGTTGTCACCTCTTCTTCTATTAAACTTAGCACAGATTATTAATCAAACAAACCTTAGCAAACCAGTATATTATAAATCACAAACAACTTGAAAACAATTTATAATTCACATAAACATTCTACTTTCTCATAATAATCTTGTGATAAGTAATATTGTGTATGTACCTATCTGTCATTTGGCGGATAACCTTAACTGATAGAGAGGTGACACGCAAAATGACGCGGCTCGAATATGATACGCGGCCCACTCGAGCGAAGATTTATGCGGTTACGAATTGAGAAGCACTAATTTATACCCGCGGGGGTTGTAGTGATCCCTCTGGTTGCTTTTATATAGGTATTTTAGATAGGGGCTTCAAAATTTATTTAACTCTCGATTTGGGACACGTTAATATTAGTGTTAGTTTTTATTATCACAGTTTTGTTCCTCCCCGACTTTTGCCTAACGAGCCAGCCCGCGCTGCTGAGCCATTAGCGTTAAATCCCCTAAATAATACTGACCCAGCCTGTCCCTTGCTGCCCCCCCTCAATGACCCCGCTAAGCCGAGGCCCGTGTCCCACAGGGGATGCCCTTAGCGAGCGGTCATTTAGTTTTTAAGTATTTTTAAGCCCTGGCTGGGGGCCTTAGAATTTTAAGGCCACCACAGGATTGCCCGGTTAAGCAGTAACCAGCCTTAGTGTGCTGAACTGCGAGTGGTATGTCAAAAAAAAAAATCACACAGTTTTGAATGTTCCAGGGCCAATAGGCGCCATCGCCTTCTGAGAAGCAGTAATGCTTCGCTAAGAAGGAGGTTGACCGCGCGTGGGTGTGGGGAACTTCTCGCCCCAGACTACAGAAGAAGACGCGTCGGGAGTTGCGCGGCGATTCCCGGCCACCGAAGGCGCGGGCCTGCAGATGGCGAGCTATGAGTGGTTTGCCGTCTGATAACAACAAGGCCCGGGTTGACGGCGCGTCGTGTTCCACGCGCGCCTCATAGAGATGTCAGCAAAGAAGACGTGGCTGGCTCCATAGGGTCAGTGCCTGCTAGGGTTGCGGAATTTGTTCGAAAGAGTCACCGTGGCCCGGAGGAACACGGGTGAGTTTTAGTCAGTAAGGGTCTGTCCCTTCCGCTCCGCCCAGAGTGGACGTAGCGTCTTGATGATTTCTCATCTAAAACAAAAAGTGGCACTTAGCCTAGCTCTGTTTTGCCCTCTGCTTGATAACGATAGAAGTAGAAACCTACATTTATCTTACTCCTGCGCTGGTCTCTTCAGATTATTTTGGTTGTGGGATCTAAGATAGTGGAATGGATTTTGATTTGTTGATTGATTTTGAATTTTAAATGTGCGAGGCCAAAAAAAAAATCCCTTTTTAGCATATCCCAGCATATGTTCCGATAAGGCGCTTAAAAGTTAAAAGCCATATAAAATATTTGATACAAATAGAAATAGAACCCACTGACCGCATAATAAAAGCCATTAAGCCAATCACTTAGCCACTGTGCCAAACGGGTCATTCACGATTCATTAGCCCAGCGACTTTTATGAGATCAGCATATATTAGCCTTAATAAAATATCTTCTGTGGGAAAATCCAATTTTTTATTTCAGACACAAATCTGACGATGATGTGGGAATTTCAATAACTAATGCAATAAAAATGTAAACGTATAAATTACTCTTGGGTACAGTCACGTACCGCGGGGGAGATTGAGTAATCAGAATGAACAAAACATTGTTTGTTGTGTGTTGCTAGGGCTGTCAACCATACTGAAATTGTACTCTATATTTAACCAACTATGTTGTCATGCCATCCCTAATGATGTGTGGCTTCGACTACGTTGATGATGTTCTTATTCTGTCATAGTCGATGTAAATTGAAAAAAGAACTGTATACGATGGTTTGGAAGAGCATCGTAGTATTTCGAGGTGGTCCTTTTCTAGTTTGGTGAAGATCTGATGAAGAACTTCGTAGATAGGAAACGGAAATCTTCAATAAATGATAGCAAATCTTCCGGGACTGCTGAAATTACATGTGTGTTTGTTGTTTACACTAGTTTATAACACGTAAGCTGTGCTATAAAATTAAAAAAATAACTTTAATTTCGGAAGTCGGTGTTCAAAAAGCGAAGAAACGACCAAAAACATCGAAAAGCAAAGAAATTCCGTAATTAAAATTATTTTATACTTTTAGTGTTGTTTTTTCTGTTTATAAGTATTTTTTGCGTAAAAAAAAAAGAATTTAAATGCGGTTAATTTTAGAAAGGAAATAATAATACAGCTTTTTTATACGGGGCCACTCGCAGTTTAACAATATAAGGTTAGTTACTGCTTATCCGGACTGAATAAGACAGCACTTGATCCATATATTTATTATTTATATTTACAGTAGTGGTGGGTTCCGTAGCCAAATGCAAAAAAACGGAACCCTTAGGTATGGATTTATTAATTCCAAGAGATTTCTATAAAAGTTATTTTATTTAAGGCAATAGTTTTTGCGACATGTGATTCCAAATTCGTAAAAAATGTAAACACGCTCAAACTGGTTTGAACAAAACAATTTGATGCAACAGTAACTTAAATATTAATAATACTAAATGCAAACTACTCTAAGGCAGGTCATAAACATATAAATATTTAAACAGTTAACATATCAACTAAAAATGTTATAATTTTAACAGTGAACTACGGAACCCTTCACAATTATTTATTTATTTCGAGCAACAAGACTCATAGGTGTTAGGAACAACGTACTTAAAAACTTTTTACAAAAAAATACAACCGACTTTTACACAAAAAATCAAAAAAGTGCAAAATAACTTTAATTTCGGAACTCGGTGTTTGTGGTTGCTTTTTCGTTTTTTGAACACTTTTTTGATTTTTTGTGTAAAAGTCGGTTGTATTTTTTTGTAAAGTTTTTTATTTTTCACTTTTTAGTGGTACCTACATCCCCTCCCCTCCCCCCACCAAAACGAACCAATCACATTGGTGTAAAAAAAAAACGTAATGCTCCTTTGCAGAGTAAACTAAGAGGTCGTCAATGTAGATAATGTAGATATTATTTTTAGATTTTTCGAAAACCGCTTAGTCGATTTCGATAAAATTTTCATGGGACCATTTGGGAAGTATACCCTTTCCAAAAAAAAAACAAGAATTTTTCACATCGGTTGACAAGCGACGGAGTTATGCGCGAACAAACATAAAAAAAAAATACTAACATCCGAATTGAGAACCTCGGAAAGTCGGTTAAAAACCATATTATTAAAACACAAGGACATAAATAAAAAGACAGAATCAGATCGTGACGTCACTGCTGCCAGGTGACAGGCCCAGCCGAAACCCTGCAGCAGTGGTTCACAAACTCACAGTCAAGTCTGCTGCGTAGTCTAACACGCACTTGGCCGGTTTCCTTACAGTCGTACCCTAAAACCCTTCACCAGATTACCTCTCACGTTTTCTTACATTAATAAGTTTCTAGTATCTAGCACATCGTTGAACGGCACCTTTGCTGTCCCCAAAAGGATCGCCTCAGTATTAATATAGATGGCCGTAGTTATCGTGTCCAACCGACATGGAATAGCAACTAAACATAAAAACTAATTACCTTCATTAAGATTTTTTAGTACCTTTTCTGGACAACATAAATGGTGCTTTAGTGATTATTTATCAATAGTGAACATGTATAATTTATCTATGCCTTGTGCGGATATTTTTAAAGTAATTTAACGTCAAAACCATTCAGTTTTAATGAAGTTGTGACATATATTATAAGAAACAATGTCAATGAATGGTTATAGTGATTAGTTTTTCAAAATCTATTGAAGGAATAATAGGATACCTAATGGAGTATACAGTATGTTCTAGAAGTGCCAAATTAAGGGGTGCTTGATAAGTGATTATTTCTTAACTCTTGGGTTTTTTGAAAGAAGTCAATTTTGTTTTTCCTGTATGTTTAGCAAATACGGAACGCCATCTTTAATATAACCGCTCACTTCTTGAACACCCTGTATAGACTTGCACCTCCTCTCAGCTCAAACTCGATACACTTGGCCAGGGCCTCAAGAGTGCTATTACAATAGTGTAATTTCTTTCGATGGAGTGTCAGAATGGTCTATCATTGATTTCATAATGATTGATTTTGACAAGTTTGGTAATCTACTAATATATAATCATCATTATGACTTTCCAATGGTCAACCACTGACACTCCATCGAAAGAAATGGCATAGGATGGTAAATCTCGTAAATCAAAAATAACAATCGAATAACAGACGTATGCGGTAATCTGCTAAAATTTTGACAGTTCCTTTGACCAGTGACCTACCTTTAGAACGTCGTTGTGCAGTCATTTCTTTTAATAGCTCGGTTATCAAAAAGTATTACGAGACCATTGACCGACCAATGATCGACCATTACGAATTTAGCAGATTACGAACTTTTAGCAAAATGACAATGGGATCGTGTTGGAATGACAAATTTATAAAAATAGCAGACTTGGGGGCCAGAGGCTAAGCATTGTCATTCAACGTGGCAATGCCGCCAGTCTCTTGGGCACATTACATAGCTGACAGTGTTGAGGACAGAATTTGTTTATAGTATATTTTAGTATGATGTCAGTTTAGTTTATATAAAACTAAAACTAACGCTCCAAGTTATATTCAAGGTCTTTTCTTACTATTACACTAAACAACCCATTAACAACAGCAGGAACAAACTCAAGCGGCCTATTTTTAGTCACAAATAAACACAAATGGCCTAGTTTTAGCAACAATGTCCTAGTTTCCTACAAAACTTAACTGAAGTAAATATGATAATGTTTGCGTGGGCACAAATAAATTGTCGCTGTTTTACGCAATGATGTGCCGTTTCGACGTAATATGGGGCTTTGGGGTCCATTCGTGATCCTTATAAAGTCGATTGTCCACTGTAGGATATGCCTCGAGAGGTTTCCATCATCTGGTGCGCGGTTCATTTGATTGCTGGTACGTTTCCGTGCGTAGTGTGTACAGAGCTTTGTCGAACTTACTACTGAACAATATGATCGACGACGCGACCACGCTGGCCCGCTGTTCACTGTTCACTTCGGACCGACAGCGGGTGTCGCGCGCCGGTGCCTCGTGGTGTTTGCTGCTCCACCGTCACGTACCCTCACGGCTCGGTATGCCCCAACAGCGCAAGCGCAGTTTACTGCAACGCCCTGATCGCTCAGGAACCGGATGTCGATGTATTTACGTGCACTCAAAGATCGATGATGAAAAATTGTGTAAACTTTAAAAGTTCTTAAGAATAATATAATGTTGTTGGCTTGCTATACGCTTTGGTGCAAACTTTTAGTATAGTAAGCAATTGATAAAAATAAATAATAACACTTCCCCTAAGTTTACACGCTGAGATGTATACAGCAGTGCGATTCTGTAAACATCTCACCGTCAAGTGAATAAGAAGTGAGCAGTCAATCCATACAAACAGCAGTGGTGGCCGAGTGGTAACGGCCCCGACTTACGAATTGTAGGTCGCGGGTTTAAACCCAGCCAGGTGCATTACTTTTTGTAATTAATTTCATCACCACTGCTCTCTAAACGGCGAAGTAAAACATCGTGAGGAAACCGGCATGTCCTGGAACCAAAAATTCGAAGACATGTGACATTCACCAACCCGCACTGGGCCCGCGTGGTGGATTACGGCCCATTCCCTCTCCTAGAGAGGAGGCCTGAGTCCCAGCAGTGGGAACATTAATAAGGCTGATTATGCTTATGCTAATTCATACAAACAAGACGGAATTCCAGACCACTTCATGTTCACTCCGCGTTTTTCTTCTGGATTGGAAATCATCAAATGACTCCTCCCGCTCTGGGCGGAGCGGAAGGGAGTGTCAGACTCTTACTGACTAAAACCCACCACCTACCCATAAGTAGATACTTTCAGTCCGAGTGTATTTGTATGTTTCCTTGGGCTAATTTTCAACATTCATGCGGGTGGACCTGGTAGCAAAAGCTAGTTCCGATACCAAAAGTATTTTTTCATTGAGTGGTGGTTACTTGTCGCTGTGAATCCCTAAGGTCTTGTGGAGTAATTGGCGATTGGGGTAATATCAGTAAACGCCGGTAAAAATTCTCCCGAGACTACCTACTACTCGTATAACAATGTACATATTACATTATTTCAATATATTAGGTACGCACTTAATACATTGAAATATTGTTTCTTGAAAAAAAAAAAATACAGCCGATGTCTTCCTCGAAGTTCTTAATCAGGTCTTCAACAAACTAGATAACATAATATATGTATCTGTCCACCGGTATGAGGAATTAGGATTATTTTCACTGGACATGTGGCTAAGCGGTGTGAACTTATCTTGTACCATTGAGCCAAAAATTAATGAAATAACCGGAGCTAAAAAATCATACCATATTACTCAACCTCGAACTATCTGTCGTAAGGAGTTTACCAGGAGCTATTCTGGTTATTACAGGATTTATACGGATGGAGCCAAAGTCAAAGCTAATGTTGGACCCGCGTTCCCTGTAATGTAATGTTGGACCCTCAAAGTAATACTGCCTGTAAGTTCAAATTAAATTAAAAAAATTCTGTCATGTATTCCGAGTTAACCGCTGTCTTTGAAGCTATTTCTTACCTAGAATCGGTGAATTTTCAAGATTCTGTAATATATTCTGACTGTAAAAGCGCCCTCCAACATTTGGTGAAGTGTATAAGAAATGGTAGTAGCTATCCGGTAGCATAACATATTAATAGACTAAGAGATAAACATAAAAATGTTGTTTTACAATATATCCATATCGGCATTGAAGAAAACGAAAAAGTAGATAGTTTAGCCAAAGAAGCGTGCTTAGAACGGGTGCCGGTTGCGTATAAACCTTACTCGACTGAGATTTTAAGTAAATATTACGATATTTGGAAAGAATATTTTGATGAGAGATCATTGACCACAGGTATTTGGTATCGCACGATGCAACCGACTATACGTAACTATGCTTGGTTTGACAATGCCGATATGAGTAGGCAAGAAATAGTGACAGGTTTGAGACTTCGCTCCGGACACATCCCATTGAAAGTTTTGCTGTACTGATGGGCAAAGTTACGTCTCCAAACTGCACGGAATGCGATAAGGTCGAAGATGTTTATCATATAATTATGGAGTGTGTCCGTAAAGAGGCTGAAAGAAATTTGATGGAAGTACAATCTACATCTATACTAATATTATAAAGAGGAAACATTTGTATTTTTGTATGTAACGAATAAACTCAAAAACTACTCGACTGATTTCAAAAATTATTTCACCATTAGAAAGCTACATTCACCCTGAGTAACATTGGTTATATTTTATCCCCATATTCCCACGGGAACGGGAACTACGTGGGTAAAATCATGGGGCGCTGCTAGTATGATATAAATATTCGTGAATTAGGAGCGTTCAATATTATTCTAGCCTTTCCAGCTTCTAAAAATGCAAAAATTGTATACACCCCTAGTTTTTAATTAGTACAAAAAATAACAGGGCTCTGTCCGTACCCGTTACTGATCATATTTGTGTAGTCAAAAGTAAAAAAATAAAAACCTAAAATTGTCCACGGATTTTTTTAATAATTGGTAAATTCATAATAGAATCAACATTCATAACTATTGCTACTAGAAAATACTACGCATAGTGTTTTTCCATTTTAATCGTCATTTATTCATTCATAAATCAATAGCCTGTACAATATTTTTATAAGTTGAGTTGCATTTTAGGATATAAAAAACGCTAATAACTTTGCTGTTTATGAAGATAATTTGAGACTTTTCTTAAATAATAACAAGACCTTTTCTAATAACCCTTAAAGTATTTGTACTAATTAAAAACTAGGGGTGTATAAACTAGTTAGTTTAGGGATCAAACGTAGAATTTAAGTTTTCATGTAAAGTGTTCCTATGAGGGTGACATGTTCGCTATGTGAACAAACCCTCCCTAAACAATAAAAAAAAAGAAAAAAGTACAATTTATTCTGTTACACGATGTATAGACTTTTATTTATTTTTTTAATTCCGGAAAAATGCAGAGTTTCCAGGGGAAGCCACGAGAAAAATCGAATAATTTATGGATATAAAATACCTACCTAAATATGTATTCCACATACCTAACTATAATGAACAGTATAAACATGTTAATGAATGTGCCATAAATCACACAGTAAATAAACGTTCATTACTCAATCTGCGTCTCGGAACTGTAACTATTTATCAACGAAAATCTTTAGTGATGGGAAAGCTTGCAAACAGACGTATGCTAATAAAACATAAATGCGAAAACATAAAAAAGTGTTTTTTTTTTTTTACAAAAAATACAACCAATTTCTGAAATTAAAGTTGTTTAGCTTTGTAATGGCAATGATCCTATGTCGTTGTAACAGCAGAAGCAGTGATATAAAATAGGGGTAGGCCTAGACTTATTCAAAAAAAAGTTTTAACTAACAAGTATGCAAGGAAATCGTCTTATAATAGGGTATTTTACTGTAAAAATCTAATTAGTCCGTCTGATAGATTTACAAAAAATATTGGACACGTATTTTTTCTTGTGACGTGACGTCACTACGTTGCTACAATTTTTACCAGCGACGTGACGTCACGTGAGTTTTCAACGCACTGTATCGTCTTCATTTTTTGTTTACGTGAAAAAAGAAAAAAATACGTGTCCAATATTTTTTGTAAATCTATCAGACGGACTAATTAGATTTTTACAGTAAAATACCCTATTAAATTGGTTAAAATAACTTTTACTCGCTACCTTACTTTGTGCAATTAAACTATAAATACGAGGCTGATGTCTAGCTGAGTATCCTGAGAAGATACACTGCATCGTCTGCCCCGCCTTTTCTCAACTATATTGGGTCAGCTCCCAGTCAAACCGGATTCAGCTGAATACCAGTATTTTACGTGAAGCGGCTACCTACCAGGCCTCCACAACGCATTAACTGGGTAACACTGTACTTCTTGGCAAGACTGGAGTCAGATTTACCTACTGGCTTTTGACAATCCGAACAACTGCCAAAGATCTACAAATGACAGCCGGGACCAACGGCTTAGCTTGCTTTCCGAGGCACGCACGGAGGAAACTCGGTATGTTAAGATGTTCACGCATCCACAGACCAACCTTGGCAAGCGTTGCTTAACCTTGAAGATCGACCGTGCGGGTGTTAGTTTTTAGCCACGAACTCTTCTTTTAAGGCACAATATTTGTAATGTTGATATCATATGAGAACCATAATATAGAAAATTTGAAAATGAAAATAATATTTCTAGTTTTGATTTCCGCGAATATTAGTGGGTTGCAGGTATGCACCTCACCCTCACCCACTAATATTCGCGGAAATTAAAACTAGATATATTATTTTCATTTTCAAATTTAAAATGGATTTCCGCAAAGTAACGCCTGACTCAATCGATTTCATAATATAGGTTTTTGAAGAAAGCACCAGATGGATACAAAAAGAAAAACATAGAAAATATAACAACCAAAGTAACAGAAGAGCTCTGTTAACAAATACACTATTGGCCTCATAAAATTAAAGTGTTAAACAATTCAACAGTCAACTAAAACATTACAGCACTTACTGTATCGTGTGATAATTTAACAATAATTAAATAACGATTCATCTTGTCTGAGCTGCGGGACCACACTAACGAGAAATAATTAATGCGTTCAAATAGTGTTGGGATGTACAAGTTGTGTGGGTATAAAGATATAGTGTTACTTTCGTTTTTTCCTGAAAACGCTAAAATTTTCAAAGAAACTTCACCCGTAATTTCGGAAGTTGCTTTTTTTTGGATGGTAAATCATCAAATGACTTCTCCCGCTCTCGGCGGAGCGGAAGGGAGTGTCAGACACTTACTGACTCAGGATCAGGCAGGTCAGGCTATTTACACACCGTCGATCCGGGCCTGGTTGCTATTGGACGACAAGCCACCCATAGCTCGCTATCCGTAGGCCCGCGCCTACTGTAGCCGGGAATCGACCTGCGTTTCCCGACGTCCGGGGCGTCTTCTTCTGTTGCGGCGGCCGGGGCGCGAAGTTTCCCTCTCCCGCACGCGTTCTGCCTCCTCCTTCGCTCGTATTACTGCTTTGCAGAAGGAGGTGACCGCTTCCCATGCCTCCTTGCTCCGGACCATGGATTGAACCAGGGCCGGATGCGAGAGGTCGCCGCCGCCGATCACCTCGACGAGACATTACATACTCCTTAAACATTAGCATAAGCATAAAGCATAATCAGCCTTTTAATGTTCCCACTGCTGGGACACAGGCCTCCTCTCTAGAAGAGGGAATGGGCCGTAATCCACCACGCGGGCCCAGTGCGGGTTGGTGAATGTCACATGTCTTCGAATTTTTGGTTCTAGGACATGCCGGTTTCCTCACGATGTTTTCCTTCACCGTTTTGAGAGCAGTGGTGATGAAATAAATTTTATTACGCTAAGTAATGCACCTGGCTGGGTTTGAACCCGCGACCTACAATTCGTAAGTCGGGGCCGTTACCACTCGGCCACCGCTGCTCTCACTCGTAAATCTCCTGAAACATTAAATGTACATAATTAAATAAATTACAGCAAATAAAGAGACCCATTCATTAATTCTTTCTTCTTAGCGTCATTGCTTAAAATTAATCTCTTCTACGTTTCATCGTTGATTGGTATAGATTTTTAATTTATAGGTATTCAGTATTTAAAAGAATGCAGGCACAATCACAAAGCGAACCCACAAACTTAAAGTTATAATTAGAAAATAACTCGAACTCCTACAAAGTAAAACGAACATACCGTCTCGGAAGTTGGAATCTCGTAGTTTGCAAGCTTTGAATAACTAGAGAATTCTGCGTCTCCATACACAAAGATTTTACCTAGTGAAGGATTCCTAGCTATTGTGAAACTTTACACAAAACTCCTCCCTGGTTCCCGAAGGTTGGGACGCTCGCCTTACAATGAGTCCCGGCTTTCACACACGATTCTGCGAAAATACTCCGATATTCAATCATTTCGTGACACCTGAGAACTTCAAGTATTCTAGACAGACGCCCTCAACCTTTTTAGGTCGTGCGTTTATTTTGAAAAATATATAAATGTTTATGAATATTGGTAATGAGTGTAACTTCTTTTTATATGGGTTATATACTTTCATTTAACACATAACAGGACAGGGCATGTCCTTATAGAACCAAAAATTCAAAGACATGTGACATTCACCAACCCGCACTGGGCCCGCGTGGTGGATTACGGCGCATTCCCTCTCCTAGAGGAGGCCTGTGTCCCAGCAGTGGGAACATTAAGCTTATGCTTATGCTAACACATAACAGTAACTTCGTTTATGCATAGCAACAGCGGTTATTGCTCTATACCTGATTTGTGTGCCATCGTCGATCACAACAAAGCTCTCCATTAGTGAGATTGTAGTCAAACGCTAGCTAATCAATTATACTAACAATAAAAAATAGTTTTTCGTTTTCGATATCACTACATATAGTATAAAACAAAGTCGCTTCCCGATGTCTGTCTCTATGTATGTTTAGATCTTAGATACTTAAAACTGCACAATGGATTTTGATGCGGTTTTTTGAGAATAGATAGAATAGTGATTCAAGAGTAAGGTTTATATGTATAACTAGCTGACCTGATAAACGTCGTTTTGCCACACAAAATAAAATAAAAAATTTAGACCACCTTTAACATTTAGGGGTATGAAAAATAGATGTTGGCCGATTCTCAGACCTACTGAATATGCATATAAAATTTTATAAAAATCGGTCAAGCCGTTTTGGAGGAGTATAGTAACTAACATTGTGACACGAGATTTTTTTTTAAGGTAAGATAATCGAAGCGAAGCCGGGGCAGGTCGCTAGTATATAATAAATGTCCACGACAAGACGATACTGGACTTTATTACACGACTGCCCAAAAATTGTTATTCCGGGTAACATAGCCTAGAAAAAAAAGTGGGAGCCATGGTTCACAAATAAAAATAACACAATATTTTGTTTTTCCTTTAAACAATTATTTGCTTTAAAGTAATTAGGACCGTTGATAAACCATGCCACCTACATTATGTATAGTTGAATTTCTAACCTTTACTGAAGGGCAAAAAGTGCGATTTATTTTTTCTGTCATCGTTACACTCATCACTCATAAAACTTACGGCCTGCACAAAATTCCGTACAGATTGAGCACCACTGGCATACTTAACGAACGTGTAAACTTGGCATACTAACCCTTTGAGCTAAAACTGACTGAAAGTAGCTCTTTTTGGCTGAAGTTGATATTAAAGTTCCTCTAGTAGGCTGTAATTTAAATCGTGTTTATAAAGGTTCTCCTTCTTTTAATTTAATATGAACTAGCGACCCGCCCCGGCTTCACACGGGTGCAATGTAGATACTAATGTTTCCTCTACTATAATATGCATGTATTATACATATAAACCTTCCTCTTCAATCACTCTATCTATTTTAAAAAAAACCGCATCAAAATCCGTTGCGTAGTTTTGAAGATTTAAGCATACTTAGGGATATAGGGACGGAGAAAGCGACTTTGTTTTATACTATGTAGTGATAGTGATGTATTAGATAGACAGCGGGAAGTGACTTTGTTTTATACTATACTAGCTGCTGCCCGCAGATTCGCCCGCGTGAATGTCGGAAATTATCCCAAGGGATCATAATCCCGGGATAAAAAGTATCCTATGTTACTTCTAGTACCTCCCAGAATATGTGTACAAAGTTTCATGATGATTCGTCAAGTACAAAACAGTTTAAATAAATAAATAAATAAATTAAACCCTGTTTAAAATCCCTGTTTGAATAGAATTAACATAAGTCGTAACTGCATTAATCTACTGATCCAAAGAGAATTAAACACAGTGGCGTAACTATAGGGTGGCAGGGCTTGCAAAATGCCACGGGCCCCCGACCCGAGAGGGTCCCGGCCGAAAATGAGCTCACCAAGATCCGGCGGAATTTCTTAAAATGACTTCGAGAGATTATAGACTATCAAATTTTAATGTGTAAAAAAGTGTTCCAAATGTTCAGCTGACAAATTATCGAGAATTTTAATCTTACCGAGGTTGTCATTTTCGGGTGATATGTACCTACCTATAAACATATGCTCTTTAAAATAAAACTGGGAAGTCCCCATCAAAAGAATTTGGCACGGGCACGGGAATTTTCACCTTGAGTGACATAGGCTATATTTTATCCCTATATTCCCACGGGAGCGGGAACTACGTGGGTAAAACCGCAGCGCGCTGCTAGTGTCAAATAAAAACAAAAGAAAGTCCTTGCCCAATGTGTGTCCCATCCCTAGAGATTGTTTACAGCAGTGATCTCAGCGTGCAGTAAATACTAATAATATTAACTACGCCGTGACAGACGGATCCTGCTTCATTTGCCGCACATTCTAATTAATATTGATATGAGATGAGACGCAAATTGTGTGTGTATATTTATGTATTGTTTCCTAGAAATACACAGACACACAATACATTCATCAACATACATATAGACCTTTTTATGGATGGGAAATCATCTTATGACTTCTTTCGCTCTGGACGGAGCGGAAGGGAGTTTTAGGGAAGGTTCATATCTGACGGAACATGCGTCGCGTAATATCGGTCGCGTAACGCCAGAACAGACAAATGTATAGAAAAACACTTGACCGTTCACACCCAACCGATGATACGTTAGTGCGTCGAATGTCTATCGGACGGGTCTATGAAAACCCATTTCACCAGGATGTGTTTGCAGCGGCCTACCTGGTTGCGCTACCTATTCAGTGTCTTCAGATCACGTCCAGGTGGAAGATGTTTCTGGGGTTGCAAGTAGTTGGGTGGTGGTGGATGGTGTTCTTCTCACAGCTTGGTTCTCGCATTAGGTGGACGGTCTTGGATGGCCTCCGTGCGACGAAGAAAACTCTAGTTATGACGAAACGGTTGGCGCAGTGGTTGAGCGATTGGCTGCTACACTGCATGTCGTGGGTTCGATTCCCGACAGTACAAATATTTGTATGGCCCACAAATACTTGTTCCGTGTCTGGCTGTTTGTGTATATGAGTTTATATGTTTGTAAACGCACCCACGATACAAGTGAAATTCCTAGTGTCCTTTTTTTTTGTATTTGTAAAAATACAAGAGTCAAAACTGAGAGACTGTCGCAATTTCTAGTCCGTCTTCATTAATATGTGTTAATGAATTCCGGATAAACAAACAAATAAGCAGATGTAATAGTAATTAATCTTAGTTAAGGTAATCTGTTGAATAATAAAATTGTGTTAGATTAATGTCAGGCGTGAGTCGAATGCTTACTTTTCCTTGATTATTTAATTAATAACAGGTTTCTGAGTTCAACAATTTAGTTGGCTGTATTGCGAGGGAATCGTACCTCGGTCTAACGTTTTACAAATAAATGGAACATATGGAAATCCACACACATACAATACTTACACTGTTCAACTGAAAATACGACACTTCCAGTTGGGATACTTTAGTGGCCCACATTTTAATGCAAAAGCTAGACGCAGACATTACGCCAGTCCTTCAAAGAATCTATAGAAAATCCAAGGGAAAGGGAAATGCCACCATAAAACGAGTTTCTGAAATTCATCGAAACCAAGTTCATGTCAATGGAATCGGGTACAAACCCAAATCGCCTGCGTAACTTTAAGAGTCAGCCGAAAACAGTCCATAATGCAACATAGGTACATTGCACAACAACGGTGACCATTTATTGAATCTGATACAGGTCAGGGGAACATGTAGCCCCCTGACCACAGGGCATAAAATATACTCTTGGGGTCCTCTCAGAAAGCCGAGGAGTTCGCGGCTAAATAATAACAGTCGCTCGGATCGATCTTTAAGGCAATACCCCGACCAATTTGCGATGGTGCGTTTTTCTTCGCTATTCAGAGTCTATAAACTCATTAGTTATAAGAAATAATCTACATGTAAAAGCACATTATTAATGTTCGATGTCTTATCATCATATTCCACGTTCTAGTTTGTTTTTATGTGTTATAAATAAATTTAAAATCTACTTTTAAAAAATGGCTAAAATTGTTGATATTGTGCATCTGTTGCTAAATGCAACGCTCTAATCATTTGAGGGTTACACTAATGGATAGATAATTTAGAAATATATGTTATACACGTTTTATTTCATTTGAAAAGATCGGTTATCTTTAATTAAAATAATTCCAAACATTTTGTGAATTATATCATAAAAGGGCGTGCGCAGAGTGCGGGCGGCAAAGAGGGAACGAATGCTCAAGATTATTTGGTCAGGGAAACGCCTTAAAGTCAAACAATGCTTATCGAGATTGGTCTGTGGATGGGCGACAGTCTCAACATACCGAGATTTCTCCGTGGCTGACTGACTGCGCGAGAGAAATATTGACACCAGTCTTGCCAACCTACCCAGTTACTGGGTTGTGGTGGTCAGATTGGCAATCTGCTCCATGTATCTAAAATACTGGTATATTCAGCAGATTCCGGTTTGACTGGAAGTCAACCCAGATATCAATGGAAAACGCTGGGCAGATGATGATTGTCTTTTCAGCAAGTAGCATCTGCTGTATGTAGTTGCTCCAAAACCGTAGCAGCTCTCCTCAGTACAATTTAATAGGTCACAAAAACAGATGTTTTGTAATAGGTAATAGACTATTTGTAATTAAATTGACTCGACGTATTTTTTTTATAATTAGATTGAGTATTTTTTTTTATTTTTTTTTTACTTTTTAAAGGGAACGTAGGTTTTTGTGTCAGGGGTTTTTTTTATTAGAACCATTTTAATTTCTTTCCTATATAAAACGTTAAATGCTTATTTAAACAAAGTAACTTATGATTCAGATAAATACTATACAACTAACAGAGCGATAGATATCATTATGTCTACTTAGAAAGAGTTAGTTAAGTGATTGATCACGAGAGGGCGTTGTTCGGCAATCAGTAATGTTTTAAATATATAGACATTTTACTTATATGTTCATTGTTTATCAAAACAGTTAGCATAGTAATGTAGATTTGAATTCGATTAATAATATGTGCACGTCTCTTTTTAACCGAGTTCCAAAAAGGAAGAGGTACTCAAGTCGGTATTTTTTTTGTGTGTGTTACCTCATATCTTTGTACTGGGTGTTCCGATTTTGATGATTCTTTTTATATTCGAATGCTAGTACTTGTCATTTGGTCCCATTTAAAAATTGAAATCTGACGACTAGTATTTAAGTTATCGCTAATAATGCGTGGCTTCGACTACATTGATGATGTTCTCATTCACTCTTGCCGATGTAAAATAAAAATATAAAACTATATACGATGTTTCGGAAGACCATCTTAGTATTTCATGGTCCTTTTTAGTTTGGTGAAGATCTAATGAAGAATAGAGATAGGAAACGGAACTCTTTAGTAATGATAGCAAATCTTTCGGTATTGCTGAAATCGCTTGTTTGTTTATTGTTTACACCAATTTATATCGTATACGCTGTGACGGGTACGGTAAAGTTGGGGGGGATGTACCACTTAAAAGTGAAAATAAAAAACTTTTTACAAAAAATAAACAACCGATTTCTAAACAAAAACACACAAAAAGTTTAAATAACTTTAATTTCGGAAGTAGGTGTTCAAAAAACGAAGAAACAACCAAAAACACCCGAGTTTCTTGCACGTTCTTCTCTATAGAGATCTAAACTTTGAAACGTGCAAATAGCTTCATCTCATTTTACCCACCGACCTCGAGAATTCAAAAGTCCTTGTAAGTGGTTAAATTGAAATAAATGCTTTGAGTTTGGGGGCAGCCATAGATTACGTCACACGTTAAGGGGGAGGGAGGGGTTCGACGAAGTGTGACATTATGTGACAAGTGGGAGGGGTGCTAAATTTCGTGACGTCACACTGTCTTTTGAAAATCTATTTTTACCCACGACGGAACGGAGACGGTATATTATATGCGTTTGGGGTGAGAGGACGTTTGTTTGTTTGTTTGTGCAAACCAATGTTCCCATTTATCTCCAGAACTACTAGTCCGATTTTCATGCGGTTTTCAGTGATGGGTTAAGGTTTGATTGGTGCATGTTCTTAGATAGGTGTTACGGTGACAACTCACCAGGGGGCGCTGCAGGTTCATAATAAAGTTGTCTCTAAAAAGTTTGAAATAAAAGGCAAAATTAAAACTTTTGAAAAAACGCACGCCTGTAAAAATAAATTGATAAAGAATTAAATAATATATAAAAACCCCCGACTTACAAGACGAGGACGGGGGGGGGGGGGTTCAAAATCATGAAATTCGAGTGACGTAATTTATGTATGGCCTCTTTGAAGAGCATGTTTTTAAGTTGCAGATGTATGAATGAATATCCAATGGGCATGGCAAATCTTTCAGTCATTGATCAATAGGGTAGTTGATTAAAAATTCTAATTAGTTCGTCAGATCGATTTCCAAAAAACATTTAATACGTATTTTTTCTTTTTTCACGTAAACAAAATACGAAGACAGTTGTAACCCGTGTGACGTCACTACGTGTTACAATTTTACCTCGACATGACGACACAAGCCTCACTCTTGATCTTTGATACTTTTTATGTTCGTCAATTTCTATTGATTTGATAAAGGAAAACGTACGTGTCTAATGTTTTTCGATAATCTAACTGACGTGTTACAGGAAACATCTCTATTCACGTATAATTTCACGCTCGCATCGCTGGTCCGTGGTTGACATGTACATAACTAGTAGCGGGTACTTTATAGTACTCAGTCGGTGATAATAAATTTTCTATCAGTGAAAAAATTTAATGATCTGTCCTCAAAGTATACATATGAACCTATTTCGAGATATTACCCCCTATAAAGTAACAAACAAACAATTATTTAACTTCTTTCAGTTTAAAATATATAAGTGTCTCTCGCTTAAATTAAGTCAACATATTCATCTAAGAATCACTACTATATATACATTTAAATAGAAAAAAAAAAAACTCAACTAACTAAAACTGAAAATAGTCAAAAGATGGCGTCGAAAAATTCCTCCGCATCGCTGACCACTGGCGATGTACCCAAAAGGCTGGCAGCGTTACCACGCTGTATAGAAATGCTTATCCTTTGTCCAAGGTAAAAGCCAGCCCTTCAATTTGAATTAGAACTATGAATGATAGTTTAACCCGAGACGTTGTCAACCTTTTTTTTTTCTGGATCCGAAATCATGAATTGACTTCTCCCGCTGGCGGAGCGGAAGGGAGTGTCAGACTCTTACTGAATAAAACCCATCCTTCTAGTGGCCTTGTGTTCCAGAGCCGCGGTGACTCTTTCAAACAAATTCCACAACAGACGTTTTAAACCTTAGAATCACGGTTAAAACTAATGCTTCCCCGTAATACTACCAACACCATATCACGTCAATATTCCAAAGTGACAGAAATAGGTAAAATAGCAAAGTCGACGTGAAGCAAGTTCTACACAAACACGTATGCTCGACAAACAGAACCGCAAACAAAATAAACGAAGTTGTTTGAACATGCAATAGACTTTAGCACCTTCCAATGACATACAAGTCGCAAGTTTTTAATTTAAAGTCTACGAATACGCTACGCACAGAGCAGTGGTGGCCGAGTGGTAACGGCCCCGATTTACGAATTGTAGTTCACGGGTTCAAACCTTGCCAGGCGCATTACTTTGTGTAATTATTATCGTCACCACTGCTCTCAAGACGTTGAAGGAAAACATCGTGAGGAAACCGACATGTCCTAGAACCAAAAATTCGAAGACATGTGACATTCACCAACCCGAACTGCGTGTGGTGGATTACGGTCCAGATCCCAGCAGTGAGAACATTAAAATGCTGATTATGCTTGTACTACGAATACGAAGGTATCTTAAACTATTTATAATTATGTTTTTTCTACATTATATATTTTTTAAATGTAGTAGGTAGATACACCTAACAATTACGTTATGAATCTAAATCAAACTGTACTGACTGGTAGATATCTGTCATACGATTATGAAAAATTTCGCTGTGGCCGACAGGGTCCATAAATTCTTTATTTTTTCCACCAGTGCACATTATCTATACTTCTATACTAATATTATAAAGAGGAAAGATTTGTGTTTTTGTATGTAACGAATAAACTCAAAAACTACTGGACCGATTTAAAAAATTATTTCACTATTAGAAAGCTACATTCACCCTGAACATAGGCTATATTTTATTCCCGTATTCCCACGGGAACTAGGCGGGTGAAACCGTGGGGCGCTGCTAGTGGATTACAGATCATAAAAAAGATTTGAGATTACAAAATAAAAGGTTCTCCTAAACCAGTGGTCGACTTACTTTTCTAATCAAGGGCTACCTAGCCAATCCACGAATTCATTGCCTTACGGCAATGAATTCGTGGATTGGCTAGGTAACAAATCTCCAAATTGAACTAAAATAATTGTTTCATTCTAACTTCAACAAGAGTTTTTCGTTACGTTTGCGTTTTTCTATAAACCTGACTTTTATAGAAAAAAAATCATTTTTTAAATTTATTAACTGTTTGCTGTAGATACAGAACACCACATTAAAATATGACCAAGCACTTCTGGAACACCCTGTGTACATAGATTATTATAACTATGTCTATGACACAGTAATCTATACTAATATTATAAAGCTGAAGAGTTTGTTTGTTTGTTTGAACGCGCTAATCTCAGGAACTACTGGTTCGAATTGAAAAATTCTTTTTGGGTTGAATAGACCATTTATCGAGGAAGGCTTTAGGCTACATATCATCACGCTTAAGCCAATAGGAACGGAGCAGCGATAAAGAATGTTTTAAAATCGGGGAATCCACGGGGACGAAGTCGCGGGCAGCAGCTAGTTATGGTTATTATTTCACCCCATTCCAACATTGCTATCGACCAAAGTTCCCATCTCATCATTCCTTTTCAATGGTAATAGTGAAAACTTACCGACTATAAATTAGTCTAATGTGCAAAATTCGTCCCTGAACTGAAAGCTTCAGGGAGTTTCATGAATTTGATTTGGATAAGGGTTTCATTGGGTACTCGTGCGTAGAAGATTTTGACCCTGAAAGTCCTGTCATTTGTAGATGTTGGAAATACTGTAATTATAATGGTTTTTGTAGTTTTAATTACAGACTGTCCTATAGTTTGCTCAGCTCGTAGCTTAATTATAACAGCCGCACGAATCGATCTTCAAGGTTAAGCAACGCTTGCTGAGGTTGGTCCGTGGATGAGCAGCCATCTTAATATAATAAGTCTGTTCTGTACCTCGGAAAGCACGTTAAACCATTGACCCCGGCTATCATTTGTAGATCTTTAGCAGTCGTTACGAATTGTCAGACGCCAGAAAATCTGACTCCAGTCTTACCAAGAAGTACCGTGTTACCCAGTTATTGGGTTGAGGAGGTCTGGTAGCCAGCCGTTCCACGTAAAGTATTGGTATTTAGCTGAATCCGGTTTGACAATTATATTTGATAGTTGGGAAAAGCCTAGGCAGATAATATTTGCCAAACCTAATTCCAACTTTGTCGCGGTCGCCTTAAAGTCGAACCGGAATAACTGGTTGCAGTTGCATACAACTATTTTACAAGAAGAGGCTGCCTATCAGTTTTCATAAAACCATAA
Source organism: Hecatera dysodea (assembly GCA_905332915.2). NCBI lineage: Eukaryota > Metazoa > Arthropoda > Insecta > Lepidoptera > Noctuidae > Hecatera > Hecatera dysodea. Next base: position 17,721,232 of record HG995308.1, on the reverse strand, counting down.
CTAGGTACCGTGATACTATAGAAAGAGCGTCCATCGAGTTTCTTGCATGTTCTTCTCCGTAGTGATCTACGCTTTCGAACGTGCAAATAGCTTCGCGTTTTAAACATACACATCTATACTAATATTATAAAGAGGAAAGGTTTGTATTTTTAAATTTTTGTATGTAACGAATAAACTCAAAAACTACGGAACCGATTTCAAAAATTCTTTCACCATTAGAAAGCTACATTTACCCTGAGTAACATAGGCTATATTTTATCCCCATATTCTCACGGAAACGGGAACTACGCGGGGGAAACCGCGGGGTGCTGCTAGTTTTAGATAAATGCTTTGAATCTGGAATCTTAAAATAAGTTTGCCTAAAACGCAGGACAAATAAAGAAAACGATTGAAACAACAAGCACAAATAATAATCACCAACAGACTGACACCATAAACATACACATGTGACGTAAAAGCGACTGAAATAGACAAACATTGTAGCACTTGTTAGTTCAGTGGTTTGAAAAGCGCCGAATATAACCCACATTTGGCGCTTTTCAAACCACCGAGGCATTTCCGCGCATTGAAAATACAGCGCTTTTGCTGGCTATCGTTCAATGAAGAACATGGCTTTAAATCTTCTTCATTGGTATATTTGACACTTTCGGTACTGGTGACACTTATATAATATATATAATCAGCCTTTTTAAAGTTCCCACAGCTGGGACACAGGCCTCCTCTCTAGGAGAGGGACTGGGCCGTAATCCACCACGCGGGCCCAGTGCGGGTTGGTGAATGTCACATGTCTTCGAACTTTTGGGTTTCGGACATGCCGGTTTCCTCACGATGTTTTCCTTCACCGTTTTGAGAGCAGTGGTGATGAAGTTAATAATTACACAAAGTAATGCGCCTGTCTGGGTTTGAACCCGTGACCTACAATCCGTAAGTCAGGGCCGTTACCACTCGGCCACCACTGCTCACAAGTGATGTTTTAAATTTCTTTCTTGAGTACTAAAGACACATCATTTGGTGTTTTTCGTAATTTGTATTCTTTATGAATGAAGATGAGAAAGATGCGGAGCTCGTGGCTAAATTATAACAGCCGCAGGGGTCGATCTTCAAGGTTAAGCAACGCTTGCCGAGGTTGGTCTGTGGATGGGTGACCATCTTAACATAACGAGACTCCTCCGTGCCTCGGAAAGCACCTTAAGCCGTTGGTCCCGGCTGTCATTTGTAGATCTTTGGCAGTTGTTACGGATTGTCAGAAGCCAGAAAACCTGATACCAGTCTTGCCATGAAGTACCGTGTTCCCCAAAGAGGTGTTCCCCAGTTAATGGGTTGTGGAGGTCTGGTAGAACATGAGGTCTTTCCTTGTCTCAATGACCACCAATGTTTATGGTCATAGATGAGATTGTGTTAATGGTATTCAATAACCATTGTTGTTGACCGATTGTCTTATGTTTTAATTACCATTCTTTGAAAAAAAAAAAACAAAAACAATTACGATACGTTTATTCATATTATGCATATGCATTCCACATTAGGTGATAAACATATGGCATAACGTTTCCGACCTAAATGTTTTTTATATTATTATATTTATAGTTAAAGAAAGAAAGAAAAATGTTTATTTGGGACTCGCACAAGACTAACAAAATACTAAACAATAAAATAAAACTGCTAGTGAAATAAATTAACAAAAACTAACGGTATCGGTTTAAATGTACGAGGACAAAAAGGTTCTATACTACACTATTACTTATTACGGTCCTACTACTACTATTATACTCTACTCACTACTCTCTACTTACTTCTTTTAAACTTTATCTATAATCTATATCTATACTAATATTATAAAGCTGGAGAGTTTGTTTGTTTGTTTGTTTGAACGCGCTAATCTCAGAAACTACTGGTCCGATTTGAAAAAGTCTTTCAGTGTTAGATAGCCCATTTATCGAGGAAGGCTATAGGCTATATTTTATCCCCATATTCCCACGGGAACGGAAACTACGCGGGTAAAACCGCGGCGCGCTACTAGTATATATAAAACAAAGTCAGATTTGTTACAATACTTATGACTCGAGAACTGCTGGAATGATTTCCGACCGACTTCAAAAAGGAGGAGGTTCTCAATTCGGCAGGTTTTTTTTTATGTATGTACGATTTGTTGTTGCGATTACGCCGAGATTTCTGATCCGATTTATGTGGTTGTTTTTTTATTCGATGAAGAATAGTTGCCATTTGTTCCCATGAAAATTTAGTTCAGTTTCGTCGAGTAGTTTTTATTTTATGAGCATTTTTGTTAATTTCAATAAATGATAGCAAATCTGTCGGGATAGCTGAAATCACATGTTTGTTTATTGTTTACACCAATTTATACCACGTACGCTGTGATGGGTATGTTTAGCTGAGAAGAACCACTAAAAAGTGAAAATTTAAATAAAAACTTTTTACAATAAAAAAAAAAACAAAAAGTAAAAATAACTTTCATTTCGAATGTCGGTGTGTTCAAAAAACAAAAAAGCAACCAAAAATACCGAGTTCCGAAATGAACGTTATTTTGTACCTACTTTTTGTTTATTTTTTTTTTTGTTTAGAAGTCGGTTGTATTTTTTTTTTGTAAAAAGTTTTGTTTTTCAATTAGTCTGTTTTGTTTATCCATCTTAAACACATGCCTTTTTTTACTACAATTTAATATTTGATTTTTGGAGGCCTCGTACATCACCATAACGTAAATACATAAGACTGTATACTATGAGTATATAATGAGAAAAGCTGCTTCCGACAGACCTCTTATCTCATCTTGAGTTCCGTCAGTTTTACGTGTATCTGACAGCTTTTATGTAGAAACTAATTACCTATGTCATGTGGGCTTGTCAACTTTTTACTGTAAGTTTATTTATAAAGGCTAGAATATCACAGCTGTGCAGTTGATTTTCAAGGTTAAGCAATCCTTGGCAATTTTTTTTTTTAATTCACATAGCAACACTGCTCCGTGGTTCGAAACTTCCGTTGATAAATTGATTCTGCGTATTTCAAATGCGTTTTATTTCTACGACAAATGGACTGCGGAGGCTTAAATATAGGGTTTCGTTGGTTTTCCCTCGGGAACCCAAGAACAGGTTTTTATGGAACCATCGAAATTACATAATTAAAGTAGGGGAAGTCCGGGAGACTGGCTCAGGTGGGAGAGTTGAACCACCTTTTAAAACCTAATTTCAATTTTGCACTAATGAAACGCCAATAGGCTCACTGATAGAGCGCGGGTGGCCAATAACCAGCATGCCACCATTTTTTACAATTGCTGATTTGTTTGGCTCTCAGGTTCGGAAAGGTGTTTTTGTTACGACTTAGTAAATTTTATTAATTTATGTAGTATTGAGATTGCAGCAGTGTTTATAGAGGTACGCATTGTGTGTAATTACTATTGTACTGCCTGATTATTGTAGTTTGATGTGTGTTAAGTGTTTTTTCGCTAAGATTGATTGTTTTTTCTGTGAATAAACTTTAATGTCAAAGTATATGCGGGAGACTTGCGCCGTGGCGGGTGCGGGAGACATGCTCAGTGGTTAATGTCACCCTCTATAGTATTTGTGTGTGGATATTTGGAGTTTTATAGATGTAGAAATTTAACTCTTTCCGACTAAATTAAAAAAAAAAATCAGAACCCTTAATACACGAGTCCTGTTTGTATATTGTTTCTTTTTTTAATGTTTAGTCTTATTTTCTCTCATACGTTTATTGCATGAAAAATGCCTTGTCGATACAACATGCAAAGGAAAAACACTTACCATCACACACTTAATTAGGAAACGCTATGCGTGAGGTAACAGAGGGTGCATCTTTAAGAAATACATCTATTAAGTTTAAAATTGATAGAAATACACTAAGATGCTGTAAGTTGAACGAATAAAAATTACAAAATAATTAAGAAAAAGACAGTCAGTAGGTATAAAGAGTCACACATATTTAATGTTTCTGAAGAAAAACTCCTAGTTGAATTTTTACTATCATGCAGCAAAATGCACTACGGTATGACTAGAAAGCAAGCATTGCAATTGGCTTTTCAATTCGCGGAGATGAATTCAATAAAGTATCCTGGTGCTGGGCAGCAAAAAATGGAACAGAAATCCAGAAGTGAGTTTAAGAACAGCTTAAGCCACTAGCTTGTCTCGCGGTACTTGTTTTAATAAAAAAAAGTATTGAAGACTTCTTAACTAATTTAAACACGGTTCGTGAATGTTAAAGAAAATGTTGAAGTTTCTCTTCATAAGAAGAGCAATAACTGTGTTTATTTATAATATAATTTCATTTTACAATGTTATGTTTAATATATTTGTGATTTAAGCTGCAAAATGTTTTTATTTTGCCCTTTAAAAAGCAATGTTCAACTCTCCCCAGACCCCGGCTCAAGTGTCCCTAAGGGTGGGGAGACTTGACTCATATCCCATTTTTCATTAAAATGTATATAACATTTCAGTACTATAATATCGAAAAAGTAATTATGCATAAGTACACCTAAATAAATAAGCTACTGTTTATTATAATAATTGAATCACTAAGCCTCATTAATAAGAAAATACGATACTTTAAACAGAAAGCGGTTCAACTCTCCCGGACTTCCCCTACCTATAACCATTTCTAATATTTTTTCTTCAACTAGGAACACCTGGGTACATGAAACTTGTTCTCGTAAAAGCAACACTTATTCCTCTCTTATTTATTCCAAGTTAACTAAGTAAGTTTCGGTGGGTAACAAGTTCCAACTTTTTATATTATTTTCGGCCTACTTCTGAAGAAAGACTAGGTATTCGTTTAACGAACAAATGGGCACATAATAGTACCTATATGAATATCATCATCATCTGCCTAGCCTTTTCCCAGCTATATTGGGGTCGGCTCCCAGATGAGCCGGATTCAGCTGAATACCAGTATTTTATATGAAGCGGCTGCCTACCAGACCTCCACAACCCTTTAACTGGGGAACACGGTACTTCTTGGCAAGACTGGTGTCAGATTTTCTGGCTTCTAACAATCCGTAACGACTGCCAAAGATCTCCAAATGACAGCCGGGACCAAAGGCTTAACGTGCTTTCCGAGGTACGGAAAAGTCTCGTAATGTTAAGATGGTCACCCATCTACAGACCAACTTCGGCAAGCGTTGCTTAAACTCGAAGATCAACCCGTGCTGTTGTTATTATTTAGCCACGAGCTCCACATGTGAATATAGTATACATAATTATTTTCACTCAAACAATGTTCGCAGATACATTGGAGAGGCGAAATTTGTTCGAAAGAGTCACCGCTATGGAACGCAAAGTGCAGTAGGAGGAACACCGATAAGTCCCTTTCCTCTCCACCTAGAACGAAAGTCATTAATCATTATTTCAGATGAGATCATTAATTCAGATGTGGTACGCTTTAATGCAAAAAACAGAGAACCTAGTATTAATTAATTTTTGTAAAATTTTACAAACTGTGCAACTTAAGCCATGTTTGCAAGTAAAGCATCGCATAATGAAAAGAACCATACCTATTTATTACCTTTGTATTTAATTAAGAAAAAAAATCTGTTGGTTTATTTATTTATTTATTTAACAATTTATGTACACACATTTAATAAAAAATATAAGAAGAAGGAAACTTGGCAAGAATTTCCTTATTAACTCATTAACCCTCAAGATTCAATCGCTAATTATTAAGTAGCAACACAATCTTGTTTCGTCACTTTCCTTCGTACCGGAAGCTTACAGGCAGCCATTTTCATTTTATATAAGTACCTTCAGTATTTACCTTACTTAACTTTTGTATTTTCTTAAGACTGTTTTGCATATTATGGCTTGAAGCTTTTATGGCTTATGCAATTTAGGGAAAGAAAATTGTGTTTATTGGCATGATTTAAACGGAAACACCTTGAATTAAACAAAATATGTAAATAATTAAGTAAACAAGTTTTATTGGACAGTTCGATGCTCCGCTGGGGTTGAGTTGAGTTGGGAGTATACGTATTGGAATATGGGCCCTTTTTTTCTGGATGGAAAATCATCAAGTGTATTTTCCCGCTCTGGGCGGTGCGGAAGAGAGTGTCAGACTCTTACTGACTAAAACCCACCCGTGTTCCTCCTAGTGTCCTTTGCGTTCCAGGGCCGCGGTTACTGTTTCGAACAAATTCCGCAACCCTAGCTGGATACCAAAAGGACCTCAGCTCAGCATAATGCCAGATACAAGGTATACCACCTAGGCACGCCATTGCGTTAAAGTCCCCTGTTTGAGGAGTGGTGAACCTCCACCTGACGCGGCGCCATGCCTACGGTGGCCAGAAATCGCCCTGCGATTCCCGACGCTCGGGGCGTCTTCTTTTGTTGCGGCGGCTGGGGCGTGAGTTTTCTCTCTTCCTCACGCGGTCTACCTCCTCTTTTGCTAGCATTACTGCTTCGCAAAAGGAGGTGACCGCTTCCCATTCCTCCGCGCTCCGGACCATGGATAGTACCAGGGCCGGATGAGAGGTCGCCGCCGCCAATCGCCTCGACGAAAACACGGCGTTGCTCCATCCAAGCAGAGCAGACATCCACCGTGTTCTCCGGGCGATCGACATAGTGTTGACACCCGGACGTGTCCTCCCGCTGGATCCGAAACAGGTACCTCCCGAAACTGCAAAGAAATCTTCAAAGAGGGTACTTATCGCTGCTATAATGGCGTGCCCAACTCATGGAACCTACATGCCAAATTTTGGCTTTCTACGATCAGTAATTACAGAGTATTATAAATATTGATATGAGAATAACAGCATAACACAAACACAACAAACAATGCATACGATAATAATTTTATTGCTCAATATTTATCTGTCTGTTGAACCTAATTTGATAGTTGTTTCGAAAAATAATAAAGATTCCGTGCAAAACAAAAATCCCACACAAGGACTTTGTCGCGGGAAACAGCTAGTTTGTAATTAAAAAGCCATAAGCATAATTATAAAAGATTGACTTGAAAGCTAATGAGTTCGCTTGTCAATTATATACAGTTACTTTAATTATACATTATAACAGCTTAGAAATTATTAATCAAAATAAAACTATATAACTACCTAATGGTTATCACAAGTATTTTCAGGATTATTCATCAAAAAATCTAACTATTTGTTTATTTTTAAATACTGATTACTGGATTGTCCGTGCAATATATTCAGAATCTACGATTGTTGGTATTTTAAACTAAAGCATATGGTTTAGATTTTTCTATAAATAGGCCGGTTTATGTATGGCCGCTTTTATTGAAATATAACAGAAAAAACATGTTTCTTACTGGCTAAAATAGGCACATCTTTCATGGGGTATTTTATAAAATCTTACAATAAAATTCCTCCCCGTATTACAGAACTGAATGAAACGAAATTTAAATCTTGTATTAAACGCGCATTATGCAGGCAAGCATATTATAAGTTGGGGAATTACATTGAAGATAATAATGCTTGGCTAAAGCTGGTCCTGCTCCACAGACATTAGGGTGCACAAACTAAACTATTCCTCTAACATTTGAAAACATTGTTAGACGCTGTAGATTGTTAGAATATAAGTTTTTATCGTATAAACTCAAACTTTTTAACATTGCATAACTTCATGCATTAACGGCACATGTGTGAGTACCTACTATGTACCTTAAACTATATTTTTTGTGTATAAGCATAAACATAATCAGCATTTTAATGTTCCCACTGCTGGGACACAGGCCTCCCCTCTAGAAGAGGGACTGGGCCGTAATCCAGCACGCGGGCCCAGTGCGGGTTGGTGAATGTCACATGTCTTCGAATTTTTGGTTTTAGGACATGCCGGTTTCCTCACGATGTTTTCCTTCACCGTTTTGAGAGTAGTGGTGATGAAATTAATTACACAAAATAATGCGCCTGGCTGGGTCTGAACCCGCGACCTACAATCCGTATGTCGGGGCCGTTACCACTCCGCCACCACTGCCTTTTTTATGTATGTCTGACTGGGACGTGCCCTGGTGATTGGGAGTGTCATGCTCACTCAAAAGTCTCTCTGATGAGGCGTATGTGTTCATTCATCATTTGGCTCCGTCAGCTGGGACGGGTCATCTCTCAGCTGCCACGGTTTATTTTAGTTACTTTGAATTATTACTTCTACTCCGGATGCCTGTATCATACACGTATTTCTACATCGTTCTCACATCTTACTAATATTCTAAACGCGAAAGTTTGTAAGTATGGATGGATGTTTGTTACTCTTCCAACCAAAAACTACTGAATGGATCTTGATGAAATTTGGCAAAGATATAGATCATAGTCTAGAAGAACACATAGAATTCTTTTAACCCCGGGATTATGTTCCCTTGGGATAATTTCCGACATTCACGCGGGCGAAGCCGCGGGCAGCAGCTAGTATAGGAATAATTTCAAGATGAACAATGTATCCACAACTTTGTAACAATTTATTGATTTAAAGGTGTCCGTGGAGTTTCTTGCACGTTCTTCTCCATAGACATCTACGCTTTGGAACGCGCAGATAGCTGCACCTCTTTCGGCTAACCGACCTTGACAAATTCAAACGTGCCTGTAAAGGGTTTAATTGAAATAAATGCTTCGAGTTTGAGCTTGATGTCACGTGTTTTTCCCCTTAAAATTCATAAAAAATATTTCCTCACCCTAAAATAATATTTCTTTTGCACACAAAGAAACTCTCAGAGAATCCAATGAAATGTCGCGAACTTGCAAGAAACTAAATGTTTAATTTTTTTTATTTTATTCACAAACTCTCCCCTAAGCTTACGTCAGCTCTCGAATGTAAGGAAAAGGGTAGGAATGATGCCCACCAAGTGAACTCGGGGGGAAAACTTCTTCATTCCGATTGTTAATTAAAAAGAATTTTGTATCCTGATGTTTTCTAGTAGTAGTAAATTAGGCGCTAGAGAGGAACATACAAACACACGTAGGTACATACATAGACAGCCAAAATCATTACCCTTCCTTTTGGCTTTGCCGTAGTCGGGTAAAAATAAGTTTGCGTAATGTTTGTTTAGATGTCGTAAATGTGACTTAAGGGGCTAAACTTTCACACCTACCCTTGCTAAGGTTGTGGATTTTTTTTGAAAGAGTCACCGCGGCCCTGGAACGCAAAAGGCATTAGGAGGAACACGGGTGGGTTTTAGTCAGTAAGAGTCTGACACTCCCTACCGCTCCGCCCAGAGCGGGAGAAGTCATTTGATGATTTCCCATCCAGAAAAAAGGGTTTCATACCTATAGCAATGAATAAAGGCATAACGGCACTGGCGGGTAATACGAAGCAATAATTAATATTTTAATTAGAATTATAATTTTAAACTATGTACCAATTAAAATTTGATGTTTCGACGATGAATAATTAATTATTGGTTAGATTAATTTGTGAAAGTTATAAAAATTAGATCCGTTTTGGCTTCAGTTGTGGCCCATTTTACTTTCACATGACGGAAAAAGTCATCCAATATTTTTTCTTTTCTTCTCTTTTTAAAAATAAAATAAAAACGTTGCCTCACACTAGGATGTACTCCTGTATCGTGGGTGCATTCACAAACATGAATACTCGAATATACAAGACACCCAGACCCGGAACCATTATCTGTAGGCAATATGTTATCATTACTGTGATTTGATAAAAGTCTGATTATTAGATATTGTGATGATGGTCGCCTTCTTAACTGTAGGTCACTGGCAGACAATTTTGTCGATAGAACTTTTGAAGTGTCTGACAAAAGAATAAAGAGTATTTTGAATTTGGAATACGGAAAATATGCTTTTGTTTTATATGAGAGTCATGTAGTGGCGCTCTTTTAAGGCAGATTCCGTAAATAAGTACGAAGTTAAATCCCAATCCGTGTTTGATTAATTAGAATAGTAAATAATACTAGGGACGAGGTTTCCTGGGGTTAAAAATGGTAAAATCTTACTACATTTTTTTTTAAGTTTCATAAATAAAGTTGACTTTAAGCAACGCTTGCCAAGGTTAGTCTGTGGATGGGTGACTATCATAACATATCGAGTTTCCTACGTGCCTCGGAAAGCACGTTAAGCCGTTGGTCCCGGTCATTATACACACACATATGTCATTTGTAGATCTTTGGCAGTCGTTACGGATTGTCAGAAGCCAGAAAATCTGACACCAGTCTTGCCAAGAAGTACCGTGTTCCCCAGTTAATGGGTTGTGGAGGTCTGGTAGGCAGCCGCTCCACGTTAAAATACGTTGTATAATATGTGTGTCGTATGAAAATGTTGCTATCTACACAAAAGCTCTCAAAGAGCCCAATGAAACACAAAACTCGGAAAATGAGAATTTACTTGTAAATGTACTTCGTCAGCTAACATTAGAAGTTTTGCATTTACATAAGTAAAAGTATAAAGGAGCACCCGAGTTCTACTTCGTGAGTGGAATCATTTTTAGTTTCGTTTCCTTCACTTTCCTTTGATGGGGAAATCTCTTTGAAATGTTCACGGCAATTAGGTTTAAAATGTAAAACGTATTTGCGGTTAAACAGAGTTTACATTTTGCTAGGCAATGAAGTGAGGATGAAGCGGAAAAATGTGGATTCAGAAATTTTTGATGGATATCCAGCAATAAGTGTTATTGGGTTTTTTCATAAGGGATTCATCAGTAGCAGCTCGGAGTAACAATTTTTTGGTGTGAGATTCTCGTGCCTATCTATACTAATAATATTATAAAGAGGTAACGTTTGTGAGTTTGTGACGTTGTAAGGGGTAATCTCTGGAACTACTGAACGGATTTTTGAAGTTATTACACCAACAGAAAGCTAAGTTATTATGGAGTGTCATAGGCATATATTTTATCCTCGTATTGCCACGGGAACGGGAACAACGCGGGTGAAATCGCGGGGCGCTGCTAGTGAAAGTATATGTAGGTATTTAAATCCGTTGGTTTAGCGCCTGATCTGTAGTGTCGTAGTGCCACCCTATTGAGGAGCAGTGGTGGCCGAATAGTAACAGCCCCGTCTTACGAATTGTAAGTCGCGGGTTCAAACCCAGCCAGGCGCATTACTTTGTGTAATTAATTTCATCACCACTGCTCCCAATACGGTGAAGGAAAACATCGTGAGGAAACCAGCATGTCCTAAGACGTGTGACATTCATCAACCCGCACTGGGCCCGCGTGGTGGATTACGGCCAAGCCCTCTCCTAGAGAAGAGGCCTGTGTCCCAGCAGTGGGAACGTTAAAAGGCTGATTATGAGCTCCAATATTGTCTATTTGCAAATAGAACAAAAATACACATTTTCGTATACGTTTTACACTTTTGGGACCTCTAGCAATTTTCTTTGTTCCTATATGAAGAAAGCATTTCGCTATTACCATGAAAGAGTGTTCAATATCTAAGTTTGATCTAGAAACTTGGTTTCCATGAGACCCTGGTTTGAAGTTAGATAGTTTGTCGATGATACTACGTGTCTTGTTTGCTGGAAAGCATTATTTTTCTACCTCATTGTATACTAGTTTATACTTAAGGTTTCTGCCGTATGCAAAACCAAAATTAAAAAGCACGCCTGCCATGCCAAAAATTTAACAAAAAAGTTAAAAACAAGATAGATAATAACCTTTTCATTGAGTCGGGGGACGGTTCCTTTGATTAGTCCTTTACAGGTCCCCGACTGCGATGAAATATTAACTACTTATCTTGTTTTTAACTTATAAGTTCATTTTTTGATTTTTTAATTATTCGCTTTTATTTCATACTTTTTTGAAAGCTTTAGACGGTATATATGTAGTATATACCTAGTGTAATTTTTACGAAAACAAAATATTTTGATTTTTTTTTATTTTTGTGAACGGATGGGTCCCCCCCCACCTATTTATTTATTTTTTAATTTTCTATCTAAATTACAACAATGTAGTCGAAGTCACGCATTATTAGGAATAATTCAAATACTAGTCGTCAGATCTCACTCAAATTTTACTCAAATTAAATGGAATCACACGACATGCGCCAGCCATCGAATATAAAAAGAATCATCAAAATACAGTCGACTTGAGAACCTATTCCTTCCTTGGAAGTCAGTTAAAAAAATAAAAAAGAAGCCGGTATCATAAGTAAGTGCCCTATATGTTTAAGTTAATCAACGGGAAACACCAGGAAGCCCATTTCAGGAGTTTTTTCCACTCACTTGGTAACAATTTAATGTCGTTAGTGTGATTATATAATCGATAATGTAATTTCGAACCCCAGGAGACAGGAGAGTAATATATTACGGTGAAGGTCGCAGTCCCCATCAATTTTCGACAGGAAGTCACAAAACGTTCGGTGGTGTTTCTGGAACTGGTTTTATCTACGAATACTTCTGGGTAAGCTCATTCCATCGTCGACTTTGTCTCTGTCACCTGTGACCTAGACTAGAGTCAAGAGCAAATCCATTTCAGAATTTTAAAAAATGAAAAAATATTGGTATATGTATATTGTTTTCATTCACAGGAACGATGGGAATATATCCTTTTTTTTAATTAGCCAGACCTGATGCTCAATTCTACTAATTCTTAAGCAACAGTTACATTCTCATCTCAGTCGAAATAAGTCAAAAACACGTAAATATTCCGACATTTTTTACCGATTAAGAGCGAGAAGCGAACGAAAAAGAAGTGGCAACACTGCCCGAGTGACATGTAAAATTTCTGTTCCGTATTTTAAAATTAGATTTAATTAGTATTTAAGTGAAATTATGGTGTAATTGTTTGTGTAAACGTATTATAACTGCGTAAATACACAGGATAATTGTTTTCCTGTAAATATATCAAGAAAAACACAGTTTTCGGTACTAACTGTCACCGGTAACCTAAAACGGTCAGCTGACGTTCGAATTACGGATATAAACGGGGAAGTATTGTTTACTTTTATTTTTAATCATCAGCATTAATAGCACACATTCGTGACCATATCTCAGTAACACGTCTTTGCAAAGTTTTAATAAGTTTTTCGCAGATTTACGACTCTGCGTTGAGACTATATCGCTTTGTTTACATTGTTTATGTTCAAGATTTCTTATTTCTGTGTTGTCCAATCCAATTATTAGTATTTTTTTTTTTTTCAATAATATACAACATCAATAACGCTTATAATCGTTATTTTTGCATTGTGATCTATTAAATATTAAGTATGTTTTAATTTAGGCATCCTACCCACATGAAAAAAATAATAATTTAAAGGCAATCAAAAGCGAGAAAATAATATAAACAATAGCTTTTAAAGCCAATTTAGTAGCCTACCTTAGTTCTTTACTTAACTGCACTAATTTTTTCCAAATTCTTAATATTACTGTCATTTCCCAAATTTCTTTGTTTTGTCATTCCTTTACATTCTCTTAGTTTCTTTCCTTCTAATTTCAGTACCTTAACTTCAAACCATGCCTGTGATGACCCGTAAGGCTACTGCTCAGGAAATGGAACTTAAACTGAGAACGGCTCTCCAGGAACTAAAAGCCTCGAACCTCCAATGTCAACAATTGTTACAAGAGAGAGAGGAAAGTGAGGTGGAAGTAAGGAAAGTAGTTCAGAAAAACACAAGCCTTAAACGTGAGCTAGTAGACCTCAGTCAACAATACCAAGATATTGTTGAGGAACGCGACCAACTGCGAGTGATCACTGAGGGCTTCAATAACTGTAGCAACTTGTATGAGGAGGCTTTATGTAAAATTAGGGACCTAGAGGATGAATTAATTCATGCAAAAAGTTGTATTATCAAATTACAAAATGAAAAACATAGTACTCAGGTTAAGGAAACCAACCACTTATTTAATGAATTACTAAGTTATAATAATTGTAACCCTCATTCTATGGTTACAATTGACCTAACTGAAGATTCTATATTGAAACAGAACAATAGCTATAAAGTTAGTCATAACAAGTTAAAAAAGTATGCAAAATTAAATAGAATAATCAAAAAATGCTATCAGTACAAAAAGCAACAAAAACTCTTTTCTAAAAATATTCCACTCAGGAAAGAACGTGTTGATCTCATTAGTAAATTAAATAATTATCAAATTAAACTAGAAGACAGCAAAAAAATATATGAGATTGACACACAGCACTTACAGTCTGAAATAAAGGTACTTGAAGCTCGTCTGAGCTCACTATCTAATAAATATGTACAATCTCAGAATCAAATAAAAGAACACATTCTTGCTGCAAATGAGTTAATTATGTGTCAGTGTACTTGCCAGTCAGTATCAAACATTGATGCTGTCCAGCCTGAGGCAACGGAGGTACCGTCCCAGGCAGAGAATTTGTCTCAAGACTGCTTCACTGAACAAGATAATATTAATTTTGTACAAGATTTATCTCAAGTTGAACATCCTGATATTGGTAGCTTTTCAGCTGTGAATAGTGGTTATCATTCAGTTATGTTCTCAGACAGTATAGGAAGAGGTTTAGGTAAACTGGTTGGTAACAACTGTAATTCTACACAAAATTATTGTATGCCAGGTTTAACTTATAAGCGTATTATGGCATTATTAAAAAACAAAAATTATACTTCTAATACCACTATTACTGTGTTTATAGGTAATAGTTTACAAGTAAAAAAAGCAGATATCACAGACAATGTAACTGAGATGTTAAATTTAAATTGTAATAAAATAATATTGTGTGCTTTTCCATATTTTGATCAATTGTCAATTAGACAAAATGACTACATTCATAGGCTAAATAAACACATGCACTTCTTGGCTACTCACTATAGTGACAAGTTTATGTTTTTTGACACCAACATTTTTGTTGAAAATTTAAAATCTACTAGGGATACTGTGTATCTGCCAATTTATTTTAGACACACAATAGCAAAGCTATTAGCTAATTATATTAACTCAGACATAAGTAGTATGTCGAAGTCTTCTGTAATTAAATCCACAATGTTTAGTAATGATACTAAGAATCAGGTGGTGAACCAAAATCATAGCACTATTGCTATAAATCTTTACACAAATTGTACGAAGGAGGTTCCATATATCACTAGGGAAAATTCATTGGTTAACATAGAGAACTCATTGCAAAGTGATGATATAGGGCAAACTCTGGATAAAAATTTAAACTAGTATATAAGACAACAGAGGATACTAATAACCAATTAGTTTTACCTACCAACATTAAAGTGTCCTCTTGCTCTCAATTTAATAAATGTCAAAAAGGGGGTCAGCAGCATACCTTGAAATTATTTCATCAAAATATTCAGGGTGTCTCTTCCAAATTATTAGAAATTGAAATGTTTTTAGAAAGAACAATGTTTGATATTGTATGTTTTAGTGAACATTGGCTGAAGGATGACCAGATGCTAATTAATTACGAAAATTATAATGTGGGCAGTTGTTTTAATCGTACATCAATGTTACGCGGTGGTTCACTCGTCTTAGTAAAAAACTGCTTAAAATTTAAGCAACGTAATGACATTGTTAGCTTGTCAGTGGAACACTGCATCGAACTGTCCTGTGTTGAGCTAGATAAGCATGTTATAGTGTGTGTGTACAGACCTCCAAACCCTCAAAACTTTAATTTATTTGAATCAACAATGGAAGACATCCTTGCGAAACTTGCAGCTGGTAACAAATCTGCGATTATTTGTGGAGATTTTAATGTTAATATTTTAGAAAATAATTCAATAAGCAGTAGATTTTTAAACCTTTTTAAATCATTCAATTTATCTAATGTTTTTACAGAACCAACTAGGATAACACCAACTTCTTCAACTTGCATCGATAATGTGTTCTGCGATTGTGATTATATAGATAAAGCCATAGTAAATTATCTACCGTCTGACCATAGTGGACAATTGGTAACGTTTAAGTTTAAAGCTGTCTTACAACAAATTCAAATACAATATAGGCCAATTACAACTGGCAAATTAGCGAAATTCAATTGTATTTTACAAAATAAGTTAGATGATCTAGCCCATGACATTCAAGATGCAAATAAATTTTACGATAATTTCTTTTCAGTGGTATTAAAAGAATTCAATACAACATTTGAAAAGAAGTCAAAAGACACTTTCCCTAAGTTTAAATTCAGTGACTGGGCGACTAAAGGTATTAGGATAAGCAGGGAAAGACTATATGAACTGTATGGCCTTAAGCCTTTCATTAACACGGAATCATTTAATAAGTATGTAAACAAATATTCAAAAGTTTTTAGAAACACTTGCAAGGTAGCTAAGGCCCTATACATTAGCAACAAGATCAAATGGGCTGATAATAAAATAAAGACAGTTTGGAAAGTTATCAATAACGAAACTAATAGAAATAAAGTACGCAACACTGATTTTTTATTGGAGACTTCACATGGGACCATAAGCTCAAATTTTGAAGTAGCTCAAGAATTTGTGAATTTTTTTACCAACATACCAATTAAAACTACAGAAGCTCTAAACTCGTCACCCGAGGTCTCAATTGCTTTATTAAGAGCCAATGTTCCAGACTGCCCGGTTGAATTCCAATTCAAACATATCAACCCTATGACAGTCATAAAAGCTTTCCGGCAAATTAAAATCAAATTGACCGAAGACCTATGGGGTATGTCCGTCAAAGTGTGCACATCCATAATTGAGACAACAGCACCATACTTGGCTTTAATATTTAATTTATGTGTGGACCAAGGTGTCTTTCCGGATATAATGAAATACAGTAAGGTTATACCACTTTTTAAGTCCGGCGATAGTAAAGACACCAATAACTATAGACCTGTATCCGTGTTGCCGGTTTTCAGCAAGGTCTTCGAAAAGGTGATGCTCAATCAGATGCTCAATCATTTCAACACCAACAAAATCTTACACGATCAACAGTATGGTTTCACCAGAGGACGTTGCACGACTGACGCTGGTGTCACCTTACTAAAACATATATTTGCAGCGTGGGAAGAGGCCCAAGATGCCATAGGAATATTTTGTGACCTCTCCAAGGCGTTTGATTGTGTTCATCACGAAACCTTGCTTTTAAAACTAGAACATTACGGACTTAGTAAACTTGCACTTAGTTTAGTACAGTCTTATTTAAATGACAGACAGCAGCAAGTTCAAATAAACGGTGTAAATTCATGTGGTTTAGGAGTCAAAATGGGGGTACCACAAGGCTCAATACTGGGTCCTTTCCTCTTTTTAGTGTACATAAATGATCTACCCTATCTTTTGAAAAAACAATCACAAATGGTGTTATTTGCTGACGATACGTCCTTAATTTTTAAGATAAATAGACGTTCTGCAAATCTTGACGAAGTAAATGACTCCCTACAGCAGGTCCAAAATTGGTTTACTGCTAATAATTTAGTATTAAATGAGAAAAAAACAAAATGTATTAGATTTGTTTTACCGAATGTTAAAAGTAGTATTGAGGAAATAGTATTGAATAAAGAGAAACTAGAATTCGTCGAAAGCACAGTTTTCCTGGGGATAACGCTCGACTCAAGGCTACAATGGGGACCTCATTTAGCATCACTTGCAGGACGGCTAAGTTCAGCAGCATATGCTGTCAGAAAAATCCGTCAACTTACTAATGTAGATACCGCGAGACTGGTCTATTTTAGTTACTTTCATAGTGTCATGTCTTACGGTATTTTGCTATGGGGACGGGCTGCAGACATAGAGTCTATTTTTATTCTGCAGAAAAGAGCAGTTAGAGCCATTTACAATCTCCGCCGGCGCGATTCTTTAAGGGAACTGTTTAAGAAAATTAACATCATGACGGTACCTTGTCAATACATATATGAAAACATTATGTATGTTCGGAAAAATCTGCATATTTTTAATAAGATCAGCGACAGGCATAATTTTAATACTAGAAATAGAAACAAATTAGATCAACCTAGGTTTAGATTGGCTAAAGTACACACTTCTTTTATGGGGTATTGCGTAAAATTTTATAACAAAATACCAGTCGATATCCTTCAATTAAATGAGAGAAAATTTAAAACATGCATAAAACGCACACTATGTAGGCAAGCATATTATAAACTGGAAGATTATATCCTTGATAAAAATGCTTGGCTAAATGCCGGTCCTGCTCCACAGACTCAACCACTTGGGTAAACAAGTTAGGATTTTTTATTTGGAAGAGATGCTCGCCCTTTTTTTGTCTCATTTATTTATTCTTTTTTTTTATAATTTTATATAAATAATTAATTTCTAATAATGGGAATAAATAATTTCTCTTTTTTACTTGTATTTGCTTGGTCATTGTGAACCATAGTTTTGTATAATGTAGAAGCAGTTTATTTTCAAATATTGTAAATGTGAGTACCATGGAGCCATTTACAGGTTATAGTTTACTTTGTGACTTGAACTAAAATGGCAGTTGAGAGTATGTCATGCTCGCTCAAATGTCTCGCTGATGGTGGCGCGTGTGTCGGATCATTCGGTTCCCTTCAAAATGGTTGAGCTAAATGGTGCCGATACACGCGTCATGTTCGTGAACGGGCGCCGTCGGTTGAGACTGGTCACCTCTTAACTGCCACTGACTTGTTTTAATCTTTAATACTTTGAATTGTTTTATAGTTTCCTTTTTTTTTTTCTTTGCATTGTCCTCACACATAGAAGCACCAAGGATGTAACCAACGTTATGTAATACAGAACATGATTTAAAAGAGTGTCCGTGGAGTTTCTTGCACGTTCTTCTCCATAGAGATCTACGCTTTGGAACGTGCAGATAGCTTCACCTCTTTCGACTTGACAATTCAAAAGTGCCTGTAAAGGGTTTATTTGAAATAAATGCTTTGAATCTTGAATCTTGAATCTTGAATGAATAAAAAATATTATTATTAAAAAAAATTCGAAATGTCTTACTTAAAAAAAAGAAATTTATTTTTGTATGGAAAATTTAATATGGGTCTAATTTATCCGTAACACTTTTTATCGAAAATGTTTTCAACTAACTTTTTAGACCTATGTCACAGTATTACAATATTACAGTAGGGAAACGCCTTTGATGTCGCGCGATGCCGCCGCCAGTGTAGGTACTTACGCTGCCACATGCAAGTATGGAAGGGTTGTCACCAAATGAGAAATAAAACAATTGTGATTATTACTATTATGATGTAATCATTTTTTCATATTTACATTCAAAATAATTGTGATTATTAAATCTAATATAAATCTAATATAATCTATATAATTATTTATTAAAAGTGTAAACCACATACGTACCTACATGTTATATAGGTAATAAGGATGTTTCCTGAGTAAAAAATATCTGATTATGTTTAGTCCGTCAGTAAGATTATAGAAAAATATTGTTCACGTATTTTTTCCTTTATTAAATCTATAAAAACTGACGAAGATAAAAAGCATCAAAGATCAGGAGTGGGGGCTTGTTACGTCACGGCTAGGTAAAAATTGTAGCGAGTAGTGACGTCACACGAGTTTTCAACGCACTGTATAGTCTTCGTTTTTTTCTTATTATATGAAAAAAGAAAAAAATACGTGTCCAATATTTTATGGAAATCTATCCGACGGAGTTATCAGATTTTTTTAGTCAACTTCCTTATTGTACAACTGTTTTACTTTTCAATTACCGTCTTTGACAAGCTTCTATCCGCCTGGAAAGTAAGTAGGTACCTATAAATTCAATAAACAAACACATACCTTTACAATTCTAATTATCAGACATAAAATTATAAGGAAAAGTGGCTAAAATTGTGTGCACAAGTCAGTTTTGTCTTAGCGGCGGCGGCGGACCGTCTGTAATATTCCATAAGTCTATGGTACACAAATGAAAAAACCTAACAGAACAGTTTGTACATATGTATAATAAAATTATTACACAAAAAACACGCCCGCGTCTGCCCTTCGCGCTCGGTACCGCAAACTAAGCGTGTTTGCGGTACGCGGCCCGCGCCGCCCGACACCCCGCGAGTTCCCCTCCGTTGCTCTGCGCAAGTACATTCGTCGCCGTACTGTAGGAAATATTGTAATACTGTGCCTATGTATCCTGCTTATGTGTGTAAATTTTCATTAAAATCATTTTAGTCATTTCGGAAAATAGTGACTTGAAAATTTGTATGAAATGCCGTACGGCGTATACGCTCTTAATCTTTTAAGTGACATTTTAACACTTTTTAAGAATCTTCATGTTGGTTGTAGTACCTGGGTATGTCCGCGAGGCGGGGAGGGCGCGCGCGTCGCACTGCCGGCAGGACGCCCACCTGCGGATAAACAGACCGATTTTGAAACTGTATGTAAACAATGTATACCAATACTTTATAAGTAACAAACAAAGAAATCAGCCGTTCAGTATATTTTGTTGAGCTTTACGCACAGAAGTGTATGTGGCATTCGATTGTTTTTGCGATTTCAGTGTTGGTCCCGCAGTAAAAGTTGTTCTTAATGATGATTACTACAATGGTGGCCGAGCAGTGGTGGCCGAGTGGTAACGGCCGCGACTTACGAATTGTAGGTCGCGGGTTCAAACCCAGCCAGGCGCATTACTTTGTGTAATTAATCTCATCACCACTGCTCTCAAAACGGTGAAGGAAAACATCGTGAGGAAACCGGCATGTCCTAGAACCAAAAATTCGAAGACATGTATTGTGACATTCACCAACCCGCACTGGGCCCGCGTGGTTGATTATGGCCCATTCCCTCTCCTAGAGAGGAGGCCTGTGTCCCAGCAGTGGGAACATTAAAAGGCTGATTACACTACAATGGTACATTTTCAGGTGTTGCTTTTGTTCTTTTACACGACGTATTTTGTCCGTTTTAATTAAAATTTTTTTGAACTTTCGTTATCCTTTTCCTTTTTTTATACATCTCTTGATCCAGCTACCTAAACCCCCTAAGGTATCGGTCGAAGTTCACGGCTGTTAAGCCATTGGCTGACACGAGTATCGGTACAATGACTGCTGAATACACATAGGTACATTCTTGTTCTTCCTTACCATTTACAAACCCGAAAAACAATAAACACGCAACCATTTTTGTACAATTCATTTATTATCGTTTCACCAACAGTACTGAAATAAGTTTATTACAGAACAACATAGCTCAGTTTACGCGAAAACGTTTGCTTAGCGTGATAAAAGGAATAAAGATTTCGCTTTGGGCGCTAGCTCTTTGTCTACATGTGTTGTGCATGAGTGTAATGGAACGTTCCCATTCCCACGCTTCACGAATGCATGACAGTGAATGTGTTGTTTGATTCTTTTTGGGGTTACGAGTTTAAAATCGAACTGGGATCGATTGATCTGTTTTATTTGTTCATTGTTTCTGCCCGCGACTTCGACGCGTCGAATAGTTACTAACGTCCCGATTTTGAATCATTCTTCGTTGGTGCTCCGCTTCTATTGGTTTTAGCATGATCATATATGTATGTATAGGCTATATCCTTCCTCGATAAATGAGCTATGTAAGAATTAAATATTTTTTTCAAATCGAATCAGGAGTTCCTAAGATTACCGCGTTCAAGCAAACAAACAAACTCATCAGCTTTTTATATCTATACTTAATATTACAAAGAGTTAACGTTTGTGAGTTTGTGACGTTGTAAGGGGTAATCTCTGGATCTACTGAACCGATTTTAAAAATTATTTCACCAATAGAAAGCTACGTTATTGTGGAGTGTAATAGGCAATATTTTATCCCCGTATTGGTACGGGAACGGGATCAACGCGGGTGAAACCGCGGGGCGTTGCTCCTATTAGTATATAGATTTTCAATCCCCAATATAAGAGAGGAAAACTGAATCATTTATTGCTTACAACCAGAAAGCCTCAGTTAGGTCCTTAAAAACCTGGTCAAGTGCGTGTCGGGACAGTGTTTGGTTCCGTAGTTGCACCTCACAGTTGCCGATTTAGAATAGTGCTTTTTTAATTGATTTTAGTAACTAACACAGAATGATTACATACTATGTTAGTGTGTCAATGGATTTTGTACGGAATTTACCTTCTCGAAGTACATTTCCTAAGTTAGCCGACTAGTACTCGTTAGATTGTAAAACCTGCTGAGCTGTGATTACAGAACTTTTCCTTTTAAATTCGTTATTATATGCTTTTACCATGATGTTTTTTCACGTCTCCAAGAACAACCGTTTAGCTGGCAGAGTGGGGATGTGGGCACTAAAAAAATAGCACTTTAAAGCATACGCTATGCGGTATTTCGCAAACGGATCCATGGATGGAAAAATTATTAATATTTATATATTTTTTTTCAAGATTTTGTTCCAACTCTTTGTCGAAAGATTATACACATACCAAATTCCAACTTTCTCGTGCTAAGCGTCTCTGACTAAATTGCGGATAGACAGACGAAACAGATGGACATGGCGAAACTATAAGAGTTTTTTTTTTACTACGGAACCCTGAAAAACGTTCAAATTCAATTCGCAATATAGTATTGGATACAATGAATGTCAAAGCATGACAAAATGAATTACGGTGTTTTTCACACAACTTTTAAAATCTGGGAATTTTTCCTTAGCATGATAATCTCAGAATAAACTTGTTTGTACACCTACATATATGTTTTAAAAAGATGGTAAGTAATTAACGGAAGTAGGTTACTGTCGTTGTCGTTAGTAAAGTAACACAGTAGTCACTATTTATCGAAAATGTTTTTAGCAAACTTTTTAGGCCTATGTATCCTGCTTATATGTGTGAGGTTTCATTAAAATCGGTTTACTCATTTCGCGAAATAGTGACTTGAAAATTTGTATGAAATGCCATACGGCGTACACGCTCTTAAAGTAGTAGTATCTCATTTCTAAATCATCTTCGACCACATCATCGCTTACCATCGGGCGAGGTAGTGGTCAAACACATGCCTATCAATAACACAAATAAATATATGGCAACAATTTTTTTCACAATGTCACACAAACTGATAAGGAAGAAATGTCAATACCTAAACTAATTCCAGCTTTTATCTACGTCCAGAAGAAAAAATAATAACTGTCAGATTAGTCCATCCTCTTAAATAAAACCCCCTTAAATCTTAAGTTCCAAAATGTAAGGGAAGTAAAAAGGCAGGAGTACTCAACGTTTTCATCCTAAAACATTTTGCCGATAAACTCGGCCTTGCTGCTTTGACTAAAAGGTTTACTCCATTACGAATAAGGTTTGAAATGTATTGGAGAAATGCTCGGATTAGCGAAAAATCCGAGGATTTATTTTGATAAAATATTGAATTCCATGTTTTAAGGGTAGATGGGCCTTAAATGTAATTTGTAAACTTGTCTTTACTGAATTCAGCTTGTTAGGCGATGCACTTTTTAGGGTTATATACCCAAAGACTAATAGGACCCTATTACTAAGCCTCCGCTGTCCGTCTGTCTATCTGTCAGAGGGCTGTATCTCATGAACCGTAATAGATAGAGAGTTGAGATTTTTACGGAGTGTATTTCTGTTACCGCTTTAACCAATAATAAAAAGTATTCAAAACGTACATACTATAATTTCTTGTACGAGGGTACGAAACCCTAAATGCGCGGTCCGGGTCGCACTTGACTGGTGTTCGTTTGTGTTTTTTTTGTATGCCTAATTTGAATTTCATCTTAGGAAGTCTTTTTAGCAATGAACAAGCATAGTACATAACATCATGCCCATAGTTCCCTGAGGGTAAGGCAGATGTGTAAGTCGTTAATTAGAACTAAAAACAAATGCATGCGTAATTATCATCATCTTCATTCGATTTTGCATCTGTCATAATTATTATCTCTTCACCAGCCTTGGCTGACTGGTAGACTATGCCTCCGTCAGGATTGCAGAATTTGTTCGAAAGAGTCACCGCGGCCCTGGAACGCAAAGGGCACTAGAAGGATCACGGGTGGATTTTAGTCAGTAAGAGTCTGACACTCCCTTCCGCTCCGCCCAGAGCGGGAGAACTCATTTGATGATTACCCACACAGAAAAAAAACCCTCCTAAAAACACTCCTACAACAAAAACAAACCCTTATATTTTCTTTTATTCGTACCTCCGTTACCTCATTTTATCAACATGTCCCGCATACCGAACATGTTCGCTATCTTTATTACAGCATGTCGCTAAGGACGTGTCCACACAAGGTAAGTGAATAATGTTGGTAAGACAAGGTAAGCAGTATGGCAAGTGAAGGAAATACTTTTGTTTTAGTTTCAGTACCGGCACCTACTCGCCAGGCTATCTTCTATACTTATAATAAATCTGTAGAGAGGTCAATTCTGTACAAGGAATATATTTTCAAAATAACTATCAGGGGGTGATTAGTGATCGATACTGGTGCCAAAAATGCAATCAGTAAAATTTTTGTCTGTCTGTCTGTCTTTCTGTCTGTCTGTTTGTCTGTCTGTCTGTCTGTCTGTCTGTATGTTCTTTATAGAAACAAAAACTACTCGACCGATTTTAACGAAACTTGGTGCAGTTATTCTTCATACTCCTGGGCAGGTTATAGTATACTTTTCATCACGCTACAATCAATAGGAGCAGAGCAGTGAAGGAAAATGTTGGGAAAACGGAAGAAGTTACTCCATTTTTTAAGCTTCCGTCGCGTGTGTAGCCTTAATGGTTAAAGTTACATAGAAATCATGTATTACGGAAATGTTCTACATAAAATTATCTAAAAAATATCCCGAAACAGCATGTCTATCTTTTGTCAATTTTAAACCGATCGGGCTGAGAGTTTCAAAATCGGGGGTAAAGTAACTATTCCACGCGGACGAAGTCGCTGGCAGAAGCTAGTCTATACTAATATTATAAAGAGGGATTTGATTGTTTGTTTATATTGAACTAGCTGCTGTCCGCGACTTCGTCCCCGTGGAATCCCCGATTTTAAAACATTATTTATCGCTGCTTCGCTCCTATTGGCTTAAGCGTGATGATATATAGCCTAAAGCCTTCCTCGATAAATGGTCTATTCAACCCAAAAAGAATTTTTCAATTCGAACCAGTAGTTCCTGAGATTAGCGCGTTCAAACAAACAAACAAACAAACTCTTCAGCTTTATAAAATTAGTATAGATAGGCTCCGAAACCTCTGAACCGCTTTGAATAATTCTTTCACTGTTACAAAGCTAGACTTTCCCCGAGTGACATAGGACATATTTTATCTTCATATTCCCACGGAAACGGGAGCTATACGGGTTTAACCGCGGGGCGCTGCTAGTTTGTTATAAGTATCAATGTATGTAGTATAAAGATTAGCTTAGATTACATCATTCTCGTATATTATTAACAAATAAAACCCCAGTAAGATTCTGAAACTTCCTTCCACTCCACCCAGAGCAGGAGAAGTCATTTGATGATTTCCCATGGGAAAAAAAAGAAAGCTTAATAACACTTTTTTTCTATATGGATTGACCGAATTTTTACAAGACAAAATTAGTGCTCAATTTACGAGATATTATTACCATTTGTTATTGGTTATTACTAAGCACTAATTCTGAACTTAGAAAACAATATAATTATTGTTATTGTAAGAGAGTGTTTATGTATGTGTTTTGGCTAATTATTAAACTGTTGTATACTAATATTATAAATGTGAAAGCGTGGATGTTTGTTACGCTTTCACGCAAAAACTACTTCACGAATCATTATGAAACTTTGTACACATGTTCTTGGAGGTATTAGAAGTAACCTAGGATACTTTTTATCCCGGGATTATGTTCCCTTGGGATAATTTCCGACATTCACGCGGGCGAAGCTGCGGCTGCGGGCAGCAGCTAGTCTTATATAAATCTTCATTTCTAACTTGCCTTCGAAGCTCACAAAGTAACTTTATCAAATTCCATTTACACAAACCAATTCCAAGCAAACAAAATCATTCCAACCTCATCTGATCACACTACTTTATTGTAACACAACTCACAACAAACACAATCTAAGTAATAAACTCCCACTATCCCCGTTTGAACGAGACCTTATGCTGCCAGCAGAATTATTAGGCACATAACAAATTGAACATTATAGCAGAGAAAGGGCTTCACTGATATAACATCTTACTTGCCTCGTCTGAAATAGCGTTTATTGGTTTTGAAGAAAATTGTAACAGAAAGTTATTGATATTGTTCGGTGTTCATGCATGATCAATATATGTGGGAAGGAAATTGGTTTATTTAATGTACCTAGGCTGTCTGAAAATTGGTTGCTTGGCGTGGAGAGATGGAGAGGTTATGAGTAGACTAACGTAGGTTGTGCTTTGGAACGTGCAGATAGCTTCACCTCTTTCGACTTGACAATTCAAAAGTGCCTGTAAAGGGTTTAATTGAAATAAATGCTTTGAATCTTGAATCTTGTAAAGAATTTGGTAGAAACGTACCAATAGAACACACATCTATACTAATATTATAAAGCTGAAGAGTTTGTTTGTTTGTTTGAACGCGCTAATCTCAGGAACTACTGGTTCGAATTGAAAAATTATTTTTGGGTTTATTCAACCCAAAAATAATTTTCCATTGACCATTTATCGATGAAGGCTTTAGGCTATATATCATCACGCTTAAGCCAATAGGAGCGGAGCAGCGATAAAGAATGTTTTAAAATCGGGGATTCCACGGGGACGAAGTCGCGGGCAGCAGCTAGTATTTTATAATAATGACTAGCTTCTGCCCACGACTTCGTCCGCGTGGAATAGTTACTTTACCCCCGATTTTGAAACTCTCAGCCCGATTGGTTTAAAATTGACAAAGTTTCATACAAACTTTCATCCCCTATTTTATCCCCTTTGGAGTAGAATTAATCAAAATCCTTTCTTAGCGGATGCCTACGTCATAACATCTACCTGCATGCCAAATTTCAACCCGATCCGTTTAGTGGTTTGGGCTGTGCGTTGATTAAGATTTAAGATTAAGATAATGTTTTTGTAGATTAGGCTAAAGAAACAGTAAAGTCAATCTAAGCTAGATAACGTAGCCGGGTATCAGCTGATCGAATATAAGCTTATACCGCTGGCTTTGCCCGCGTGAATGGCGAAAATTATTCCAAGGGAACTGACTTTCAAGATAAAAAGTATCTTAAGTTCATATTTTAGGTCGTGGTCTATCCGATTCAATCAAATCCATATAAGCGTTAATATGTTAAGAAGTATCAAATAGACAGACAGAATAGAATAGAATACTCTTTATTATGTACACCATATTAGTTATAGAAAATATAGATGAAGAAAATATTACATAAGGCAACTGTTACAGGTAATTTACACGCAAATTGTCAAACCGTTGTTATACTACTTACTTCTTGTCAATATCAGACTGACAAGAAATAGAAACAGAAAAACAGGTACCTAAGTTGATTTTGAATATGTTTCTTTTTTAATTATTAAGTACTAGAAAACTTACTATATTTGTTTGTATTTATTCATAACAGTACGATGTCATCAGTGGCGCAACTATACCATTGGAGGCCCGTGGCAAATTCTTTTGATGGGGATTTTCCAGTTTTATTTTCAAGAGCATAGGTTTATACATGTCACCGGAAAATGGTAAGATTAGAAAAGAAGAAGACCGTTACATTATAAAATATCTTAAGAGATTGTAGACTCTCGATAAATTGTCAACTGAACATTTGGAACACTTTTTTACGTATCAAATTTTGATAGTCCATAATCTCTCGAAGTCATTCCAAGAAATTAATTCTTGGAGACGCTCATTTCCGGCCGGGGCCCTCTCGGGTCGGGGGCCCGTGGCATTGTGCCAGCCCTGCCGCCCTATAGTTACGCCACTGGGTGTCATTATTGGACATAAAAAAAATGTACAAGTAAAAATCCACAGAAACAAAAGCGATATTCAAATAAATGCTTTTCTATACAGAAACAGATTGAGTCATGGAGACGTTTGGAGGTCACGAAGGGGCTGCAACCCTTTTCTTAAATATGTACCAGATCGGTAATTTGATCGTGAACGGTTTCACAAAGGGGAGAGCTATTATTTTCTGAGTGGATTTCGAGTTCAGATATTTTGTATTATCTTTAAGTGAGGGATGAAATAACTTAGGTATCAAGGTTATGAAAATATGCTCTGCACACAGTGACTTAGCTGTTTCATATTCTTTAAAGGGGTGAAAATACTCATGAATATTTTAAGTCTATAGGAGCACTCTTGAAATTACGATAATAAACGGCTGTTTCCTACGTTTTGTTGAGTTTGTGAAAATATATTTAACTAGCAGCGTCCCGCGGTTTCACCCGCGTAGTTCCCGTTCCCGTGGGAATACTGGGATAACATATAGCCTATGTTACTCGCTGATAATGTAGCTTTTCATTGCTGATAAAATTAAATAAGGGGGGGAGACGGTAATGTTTAATCTAATGCTTGCAAAACTTAAAACCAGTGACCCCAGTCACTTTTAGCGTCTAATTAGAAGACTTGAAAAAAATATTTTCCAACTGTACTAGTTGGAAAATATTTTTTTCAAGTCTTCTAATTAGACGCTAAAAGTGACTGGGGTCACTATTAGCGTCTTTTCTGAATTATTATTTAGTTTTCCTACACGTCCGTGTAAAACAGAAGATTTTATGTGTGGAAAATCGGTACAGTAGGATCTGGAGAAATTCGCCTGTGGCAGACAGATAGACAACTGAGTGATCCTATAATGGGGTATTTTTGCCAAATAAAGGTTTAATTTTGTAAGTGGGTGTTTCTGCTGTTTTTTTTTTATTTATTGATTTGTATGCTGTACTTAGTATTAGTTTTAAGTCGGTATAATTTGTTTAAAAGTCGTTTTTTTTTTTGTAAAAAGTTTTTATTTTTCCCTTTTTAACGGTGATACCCCACAACTAAATTGTGTCTATTCCCATAATCAGACGTTGCGCTATTATAGTTGTTTTTTTTTGTAAAGATAAGTTTTTTGTGCTTGGGTACATATTACTTTTCTTTTTTTATTTTCGTCCTCGAGTTCTTTTTTTACTTTTTAGTGCCCCAAAAATTCCAACCAGTCCATTTCAATCCGATTAAGTAATTATTTCCGAACTTCTTCATCAGACCTTTACGACATTTTAATGGGGACTGTAGCATATAGACAGCGGGTCTGTCGTCTCGAGTAACGTACGCGCGGTGACACGGGGTCGGGTGGGGGCATAGCCTACCACAGACTAGACAGTTGTCAACCGACCGCCGGAGAGAGAAGACGTGCACGCTTACTACGAGCCGATATCAGTGTAATTTAGTGTTACTCTTTCCTAATTTCAACCTCTGGATCCTAGTGTACATTACATGTGGCGACGAGGTAAACTGTGAGTACTTAACATTTGCACATTTAATAACAAAGAAAAGAGAGGAAATGCACGTAGACAAAATATTTATACTATCCGACCACAATCATTAAATAAATAAAACTTACGGACCATGAGACACTGGCTGTAAATTCATGCATGACAAACCACCAAGCTTTAATCAAAGAAAGAAAGATGTTTGTTTGGGACTCGCAAAAAAAAAAAAATACTTATTAATTTTGGGCTGTGCGAGGCCGAAGGGGTCCCTATCTCGGATAAGCTCCGATATTTAAGAAAAAATAAATAAATACCACAGCGTGTCAGCACAAAGTGATATTATGTGGGTGTTTTTAATAGGTAAAATGAATCACGGATCCTCTCGGGTTTCGTTAATCAATTCAGGTACGTACCATACGTAATAACAACTAAGTATTCTAAAGGTAATGAATTGGTCCACGGTATTAATTAGTTCCAAACCTATAAATAATGTACGTACCTATTTACTGCTACTATCATTGTTACTAAGTAATGTGGACTGTATATAACTGGAAAAAATTGAAGGAAAGTAAAGTAACTAATTACCCACTTGGCCATGAGTTTCGTAGGTAATCTTTGTTTACATTTAAATATCTAGATTTCTATGGGGGTACATCAGGAGAGTAACACACCTACGTCAGGCGGAACACGGACGTCAGCGTCACGTAGCTAAAGGAGAAATATTTTAATATCAAAAGCGACCTAATGCGTAAGTTAACTGCGCGACTAATTAGAAAAATACGTTCCCGTTTATTTTAGACTATAACTCATTTGTGCAATTAGTAAGATAAAACCCATTCTGAGAGCTTACCGCATACGTAAATCCAAGTGTCCCAGTGCAATAATTTCTAACAAAACGTACGGCGGGCTCTGCCGGAATGTTTTACATTATAAAACCCAAACTAAAACGAATAGTTTAACTTTCATTTCCAGAAATAATGTGGTCGCGTTAAAACTGCTTTGGAATAGATTCATAATGAAATAAATTATGGTGGAATTGTATGTAATTTAGAATTAAAGCATATAAAGCTCTTTCAAAGACGTAATTAAGTTTTATTATGTATGTGTCGCAACTGTAATTATGTGTAATGATTGTTTTATTTCATTTTTCGACTGTTTAGAACACTAACTATCCAAGGTTTTCTAGTGTGATTGCACCTAAGTACCTAGGTCCGTAGGGTAATAAAGTTTGAAAAGTTGATTGGCGCGCTCGCTGTTGACGTTGCCTAGCAACCTCATGAACTGACATCTCAACATGGCGGCGCAAACCATCGACTCGACGCTCCGCTAGACGGACAGGCATCAAACCTAGTTTCGACGTATCGCCAACAATGGCGCTAGTAATGCGCCGTCATATATACATATTTTAATCACATCTACCTACTTATTAAACGTTCTTCGAGAATAACCGTAAGTATCGTGTGGAGAGCAGTTTCAGCTATGGGCATTAAATTGCGATTGTGTGAAACCTCGATAAAGCATTAAATTGCGGAGATTTGCCGATAAAGCATTAAATTGCGGAGATTTACCGGAACAGCATTAAATTGCGGAGATTTAACGGCATAGTATTTAATTGCGAAGATTTAACGGTATAGCATTAAATTGCGGAGGTATACTGGTATTGCATTAAATTGCGAATATACCTACCTACATGGAATTAAATTTTGCTCCTAAAAACAGGAACAGGATGAATAATTTGAAATATTTCTTAACTGACTCCGACCTTGGCTCAAGGATGGTTCGATTTCAGGGAATCATTCGGCATTACAATGCTGCATTGTCCCTGGGTAAATTACCCATTTTATTATGTGTTTAACTTTGGTGTACAATAGTGGACAATACGTGGGCGGGCTTGCTGCGGCAGGGCGTTCTTCATCGGTCAGCCTGTGGGTATAAAGACAACACTGTAGTAATGTAGACTAAATTAGGACACATTTATGTCCATCCGTGTGGAGCCGAGACGGGCCGCTAGCAACTTATAATCTTATCATAAATAAATAATATTACTCACAAAATTGACATCGTAAATAAGGAAAGGAAACCATAACGTATTTTCCACTTACCGCAGAGTGTGAAAAGTATTTTGGGAAGCGAATCAAAATATTACTTTGACTGCGTAAGAGCGTTTACTCTTGAAAATGAGTGAGCTGGGTTAGTGAAACTTTCAGTAAAATCAGTTCATCATCATCAGCCTTGCCTTTTCCCGGCTATGTTGGGGTCGTCTACTAGACCGACGATCAGTATTTTTGCGGGGAGTGGCTGCCTGCCTGACTTCCGCGGGGCCGGTGGCTGGTTGATGGTTGATGGGACTGGTGTCGGATTTTCTGGCTTCTGGCGGTCCGTGGTTGTTGCGGAGATTTGCAAAATGACGGTCGGCATAACGGACCCTTACAAAAGTTTAAAAAAAAAAAAAAAAGAAAGACACAGTGTAATCATATAGGTAAGCTAAGCACGAGCCCAATGACTTCGGAACTTCGTCTGTACAAACCCTAAAGAAATTACAAACTAAAAGCGAAAACTAAATTTAAAGAACGCTTATTGCATTATGCAACTTTGATGGTTAATTCAAATTCACTTGCAAAAAACATTCTACTAGCAAGTAAATGAGTTTACTTAAAAGAGTAATGCTAGGTCAGCAAAATTTCTGAATACCATCCATATATATAAATAGGTAATACAGAAGAGGTGGCGGGGGGCGTGACGGTGCCCGCGCGACATGGTCGATTTCGCGAACTGGTGCGCTTTCAGCCGTGAGCGTGATAAGATATTATAAGAATTGTTGTTTAGTAGTTTCTTGTAAAATCGAAGCTTAAACCAAGCTTTGTTAGTTATGGAACCACTTACCATATCAAAGTGGTATTTTACTATATTTGTCTTTGAAATCATAATTAAACAATAAGTCGTAAAATATTTGTTGCTTCTACTACTCTACTACGTTGCTTTGTTTTCGAATGTGCCAACGACAATAACAATTTTGCAATGGATACATTGCTCCTTAACCGCTTCCTAAGTTTATCGCTAATTGACTGGATGAGCAATGAAAAAAAAAAAACACAAAACGATACTGTATAGGTATATCGCGTGTACGGCCGCTGCTTCTCGCGACGGGTGAGTGATGTACTTGTGCAGATAAACTTACTTGTAAAACTGCAAGAATCGATTTAGTCAATCACCAGCGTCCTATATGTAATATAAATTGCTTTTGCATAGCACAGCGATACCGACCGTTGTTGTTGGGTGAGTGAGTTTTACGGGGTACAGTAAATTCACACTGTGCTGGGTGGGATGAGTTTATAATTGATTGTGCGGCGCGGTTCAATTTGGGAAATTACGGATGTGTGCGCGAATGCGTGTCTGTTACTTCTACTGCAGTGCATATGTAGTAAGGAAAAACAGGGGAAACAGGTTTCCGATAAATTTTCGGCAGCGGGGCATGTCTCCTAGGTTGTTATATCTACATATAATTTCATCACAGATAAGAACTTCTCACGTTAGCGACTATTTTCTATTATTATTGTGTTAGTAAAGAATGGGCTCTAGAAATAAATTCTTTGTCTAATAAAAAATCACTGAATATTTAAGCTATATTTTAGTTTCAGAAAGCGAATGAAGTCGCGCGCGATGTGCTAGTAAACCATAGTTACAAAAAATCACTGCGCAAGTAGGTACCTACTTTTTCGGTAGGTACACATACAAGTAGGTATTGTTACATTTCGAGTACCACGAGTCCATGCCAACGGTAGGCAATGACCGCAGTAAGAATGTCAAATATGGATACTCGATAGACGATGTCAATTTATGTTCAGCTAGTAATAATTGAACATAAATTAATTTTTAATTTAATTTTTAATTATAATTTAAAAAGCTCATTTTGTCGATCTTTGTGAGGTACTTTGACATGTGATAGCCTCGTGCAAACTAATATGAAGATGTAATACCTACCGCGTTTTTTGGAATATAAGTTACAGTGTCACTTATTGAAATCCAATGCAAAGAAAAAAAAACGTATTTAAAATCGATAAAGTTATTTTAAAGTCAAACCAAGTATTCTGTTTTAATGCTATAGGTACTGATTCATTTATTTAGGTAATTTAACATCAGAACAATATCAACCTACTACCCTTTTGTTAATTCAAATGTTTGTGAACTTTTACGGGCACCAAGATAAGCTGTAATTATACCTAGCTCTGAGACTCTTATTAAATACAACTTTCGTCTAATCCTACTCCTACTCACACATATCATAAATGTAGAAGTCACTATATTTTTACAACGTCGGAACATTAGAGCTGTTTGGACGATGATTTTCAATTCATAAGAGGCCGAAACCGCGGAAAATGTAATCTTATAAATAGCATGATTCACGGAATGTTGAGTCATAATAGGTATTTATCATAAGAGAAGGCACTTACGTAAAACAATTCTAACTTGTAAAAATATTTGTGACAGACTGTAGGGGAGAGGTGTGTCAATAGTAACAAAAAAAATCAATCCTTCATAATATTTTAATTAAAAGTCACAGCACAATCAGTTTTGGTCACAACATAGTTTAGTTATCTAATTATAAAATCCAATACAGAAAATAACAAAAAAAACAACAACATTCTAGTAAATGGCACTTAATGAGATCAATTCATAGTGTTACAATTGCTGCACCAAGAGAGTCAATTGTAACAGCAATGAGAGTCAATTGTAACATACAGAAATTGTTAACAATAAAACAATAAATCTGACAAAGTCTTGTTAGCAGTTCACGCTTAACACTTTAAAAATATTTAAAATATATAAAAAACAATAATAGTCATTACGACAAACAGTTTAAACTCTCTCGCAGACTCGCAGTCTTGCAATATTGTGATAATTCTAGTCCTGTTCTGTAGAAAATACTTTATTATGTGGGGCATATCCAGTTTTAACGGTATAATCCTGCTTTTATTTAAGGACATACCTGGATAAAGTCACATGACACATGCCAAAGCTGGTAGCTACACTTCTGACGCTCTTCCCTTGCTTAATTACAATTTCACAAGCTTCAGTATATTTTTCTAGAGGTACAATGCCACGCAATGTCTTCCGAGGTCGTTTATAAACCATTTTGTAAGAATTCTGAAAATAAAATGGTACTATTAAATAATTATTAAGTAATGTGAAAAAGCAGAGTGTCAAATGTAACACATGTTACAATTGCCTTTCCTTGTTGTGTTACTTTTGCACCACTCCCGCCATTTTGCAATGAAGACTTATTTAACAAAAATATATGGTAAATTTAAACAACTCACTTACCTTTACGTATAGACTGGATGATAGCTTATCCGAAAACCACCGTTGAACTATTGTAAAACTGTTTTATTTAATTAAAATAACAAAAACTGTGCTGAAAAAAAATTTTACTCAACTTGCTGTATCTCAAACTTTCATCTACTGAGAGCATACGCGCGAACTGTTTTACTTGCAAGTTCGGTCGGTGTTACAACACCAAATAAAGCTTCGAATACCGCCAAGAGCTACCGCTACTCATCAATAGAGGTCGTGAAACATCATATGTTACAATTGCCTCCCTGTTACTATTGACACACCTCTCCCCTACCAGTACGAATAGAAGGCTGCTTACGCTGGAAGTCAACCAATGGATCGAAGAAGATAGGTTTTTCGCAAGTTAATACCAATGATAACTTCATTGTTTCGTGTAGGTACTAGGTTATCTACTTGAAGCCGACATAAAACCTGTAAAGATCGAATGATACCTATCTACGTCAACGGATACCACTAATTTATGGTTGACGTTGACCTTCACGGAGGTTCTAGTCCAATTATTTTCGACGAAGTTCACAAAGAAAGGCTCTTTAAAATTCCCCCTGACAATGATATAGATGCAAAATCTAGAATTCTGGCAAAGTCTTTAGGGGTGCTTTAAAATATTTTATTATTGACAGACTCATTATATTATACACTTAAGCGAATTGGTATTCTCACATTTGATAATAAGTAAGTACATGATTTCAATGGGGCTTTGAATAATTAAATCGGGTAGGTACATACCGTTTTTCAGCGTTTTTCCCAGTAAATGATGCAATGCTTATGTTGGATTTCATCATTTCTAGCATCTAGATAAAAGAGATACTACTATAAGTTTAAAAAAAAAAAATGAGAATATGGTGTATCTATTTGATAAAGAGTGTTCTATTATATTCTTGACTGGCTGCTGCCCGCGACTTCGTCCCCGTGGAGTTCCCGATTATGAAACATTCTTTATGTAGCCTAGGGCCTTCCTCGATAAATGGTCTATTCAACCCAAAGGGATTTTTTCGGTTCGGACCGGTGGTTCCTGGGGTTGGCGTGTTCAAGCAGACGAGCGGACGGACTCTTCAGCTTTGTAGTATTGGTGTAGATATATAAAACAAATAAAACAATAACAAGGGAGGGATGTAGCATATAGACAGCGGGTCTGTCGTCTCGAGTAACGTACGCGCGGTGACACGGGGTCGGGTGGGGGCATAGCCTACCACAGACTAGACAGTTGTCAACCGACCGCCGGAGAGAGAAGACGTGCACGCTTACTACGAGCCGATATTAGTGTAATTTAGTGTTACTCTTTCCTAATTTCAACCTCTGGATCCTAGTGTACATTACAGGGACCATTTCGGAATAAGCCACTCTCGAATAAAAAAAAATATTTTGCTAATCAGTACCTATATATTTGACGCAGTTATGCTCGAACATACATACCTACATAAAAAAATTACACAACCAAATTGATAACCTCCTTATCTTTTGAAGTAGGTTAAAAAATAAAATAAAACGTCTTCTACCTTTTATAGCAACTTAAAAAGTAATAAGAAAGTTGAATTACGTTTAATTTCATCCCATTCATTTCTTTGACACAACCATTTCAATTCCTCCATTCCATTATTCTGTTTCACATCTCATTGTTAAGTGAAGAGATTGATAATGATAACTCACAGAAATCATACCTAATATTCCGTACACTTCGCTACCGAAGATAAATCACTCAATCATTGCCATAATCTAAGGGACAAATTCGAGATTCAGATTCAAAGCATTTATTTTAAATGCACCATTTACAGGCACTTTTGAATTAAGTCAGTCAGTTGAAAACATGAAGCTATTTGCACGTTCAAAAGCGTAGAAGAACGTGCAAGAAACTCCACAGGCGAGGAGCGTCCGTGGAGTTTCATCTCTAATGAAAGAAAGTCATAATTTTATTATCTCTGAACTAGCACTTTGCAATGATAAAATTTCCAAAAATCTCTGTTTCGTGCTCACCTATGTACTACGACATAAGCAGAAGATTTGTGTTAAAATTTGTAAATAAAAGTTTTCCATTCCATAAGAAAAAAAATCAGCTGTGCCCTACATTTTGATCAGTTATACGAACATAATTAATGTAAGGAACAGCTGTTTTTTTTTCGCGATTTCTGGTCTGGTCCCATAGTTAAAGTTGTTCATAATGATGAGTAAAATTACCTCTTAAGAAGTTGTTAGTGTTTTACAAATAATCCTGTATAATGTATTCCATGTTCTTAGCCCTAGTACTTTCAGCTGTGCGTCGAATTTCATTCAGTCAAGTTCTTTTATACATACATATATATACATATCGATAAGCCATTCGTAGCCTAGATTCATTATAAAATGGAGTACCTAGATTCCTCGCTTATTCGCATTCAATCGAATGGTTACCGGAAAACTTTCGTAGGAAATTGAATTATATTCCGAGTTCCAATCAAGCTTTTATAGATGCGAGTTGGAAATGGTAGATTTGGACCGGGGACTTAGCAATCAGAACAGAATTGAAGTGGTGAATCGTTCATTTTGAAAGAGAATGAAACAAAGGCAGCACCAATTTTCACACCAAACAAAACGTAGTTAGATCTAAATTGCTTCAAAGCCAGCGTTTAGCTTTGATATTTTTCTGCGAAGCGGATAGCACAGTTAGAACTGCAGGAGTTTACTTTTTGGCAAACTGAACGCAATAATAGGTCATACATGGGCCTGCGGACGGCGAGTTAACCAGGCCCAGGTCGACGGCGCGTCGGGTTCCACGCACGCCTCAAAGAGCTTTCTTTTTATAGGGTCAGTGCCTGCTAGGGTTGCGGAATTTATTCGAAAGAGTCACCGCGGCCCTGAAACGCAAAGGGCACTAGAAGGATCACTGGTGGGTTTTAGTCAGTAAGAGTCTGATACTCACTTCCGCTCCGCCCAGAGCGGGAGAAGTTATTTGTTGATATCCCATCTAGAAAAAAAGATCATACAGTGTTCAGGTTACATCTGGAATTATTTACTACACGGTCCATGTAGAAAGTAAAACTTTCCGTGCGTTTAAAAGATTCTAAATAATATAATTTAATTGATATTTAAATTAGCAGATCAGGAATTACATTTTTTCGAGTTGTGCAAATATAAATGTATAAGGAACTTATGTAATTTTTTTTCCGCGATTTCAAGATTGGTCCTA
Organism: Hecatera dysodea; assembly: GCA_905332915.2. Taxonomy (NCBI): domain Eukaryota; kingdom Metazoa; phylum Arthropoda; class Insecta; order Lepidoptera; family Noctuidae; genus Hecatera; species Hecatera dysodea. Next base: position 17,683,608 of record HG995308.1, on the reverse strand, counting down.
TAGCAAAATCTGTTCATAACATTAAGTAGAGTGACCCCTTTTCCGCATAAGCATAATCAGCCTTTTAACGTTCCCACTGCTGGGACACAGGCCTCCTCTCTAGTAGAAGGAATGGGCCCTAATCCACCACGCGGGCCCAGTGCGGGTTGGTGAATGTCACATGTCTTCGAATTTTTGGTTCTAGGACATGTCGGTTTCCTCACGATGTTTTCCTTCACCGTTTTGATAGCAGTGCCAAAGAGACTTTTCAGATTTCGCGTTATTTCTGTTATTTACATCTTCTTTAAGTAACGAAAACATGGAAAACAAATTGTTTTTCCAGGACATCCGCCAATACCTTCCCTTTCCGACCCAGCCCTTGTGTAACGTATTTATGTATTTCTGTTTTTCAACCCACTTTCGCGTAGTTACACATATTGGGGTTGAACGTTTCTCCCTGAATAAGGGAACTTATTGCCAAGTCATAATGTTATGCTGCTTGGAGGTCGTTCAACTTTGTGTTTTGTTTGTATGGCTAGAAAGGAGGTTATTGAGATGTCGACAAGTAGATATTTGTCGAGCAGTGGTGGCCGAGTGGTGACGCCCCCGACTTACGAATTAGTTCGCAGGTTCAAACCCAGCCAGGCGCATTACTTTGTGTTATTAATTTCATCACCGCTGCTCTCAAAATAGTGAAGGAAACCATCGTGAGGAAACCGGCATGTCCTAGAACCAAAAATTTGAAGACATGTGACATTCACCAACCCGCACTGGGCCCGCGTGGTGGATTACGGCTCATTCCCTCTCCTAGAGAGGAGACCTGTGTCCCAGCAGTGGGAATGTTAAAAGGCTGATTATGCTTTTGCCTATTTTAGATATTATTCATTCATTCACCCTACACTCACCACATTAACATCAAAATACATCCCAAACCAAACGTCCCGTACTGTTTACTTTTATTTTGTCTTTTTTTCTATTTTTGTTGTTAATATCAATGTACTAAATCTAAATTAATTACCTATTAAGCACTTTTTGTGTGGAACATCATTCCATACTGTATCTGGAGAAGGGCGTTGTTAGCTGCGCTACAGATTATACTTTTGCAGCTATTCATAGTTTTACTTTTGTACTCAGACTTGTGTTATTGTTCCGAAATAAATTATTACTTACTAGCAGCGCCTCGCGGTTTCACCGGCGTAGTTCCCGTTCCCGTGGGAATATGGAGATAAAATATAGCCTATAGCCTTCCTCGGTAAATGTGCTATCTAACATTGAAAGATTTTTTCAAATCGGACCAGTAGTTCCTGAGATTAGCGCGTTCAAACAAAAACTATTCAGCTTTATAATATTAGTATAGATATATTATTATATTTAGAAGAAACAGGCCAAGTGTGAGCCGTGCTCGCACGCAAAACACGAAACATATTTTTGAACATGATATTTTAATACCACAGGTGTTCCGTAGGTAAGTAAGGGGTCGTTCAAGTATTACGTAAGCAGATTTTTTGACATTTTTGGCCTCCCCCTCCTCCACGTCTGCAAAAGTTAGCAAGACCCTTACCCCCCCTCCCCATGCTTACGTAAACATATTTATATGTATTATTGAATCTGTTCCGGTTTTCATTGGTTCATGAAGCAGCAGTTAATATATCTAGAAATAAGGAACCGAAAGAGGAGAGAAGAGGAGTCTGAAATTCATATCTTTGTGTATAAACAACTGAATAGGTCGAGTACTTTTGAAGCAACGAAGGGACAGACAGACACAAGAGTAATCCTATAAGGATTCCGTTTTTTCATTCGGTCGTACGGAACCCTAAAATAAATGAATTGGGAAAAGGAGCATAATGATGATGGAATAGCTAAACAACACAATTTCAAACTATTACTTTTTGATACCTGCCCGTAGTTTCTCAATCAGCCTTTGTTTCTCATATCAAGCAGAATAAAACACGCTTATTACGAACTGCCAGTTTCAGTTTTTGAAAGCGTTTCTTTTGAGTTTTGCCGGAAGTTCTCGGCAACAGACCGAAATCTGTGTTTCTGTACTTTTGACGGCAATAGAAAAACCCTCTTTTATAGGATTTTAACTGCCTTTAGTGAAATAAGGCGTATTTTAGAATGTAATAGCTGTCTCAACTATGCTATGCTGTAGCATATATTTGTAGTTTTTTTTATGGATGGAAAATCATCAAATGTCTTCATTCGTTCTGGCCAGAGAGAGTGTCAGACTTACTGACTAAAACCCATCTGTGTTCCTCCTAATGCCTTTTGCGTTTCAGGGCCGCGGTGACTCTTTCGAACAAATTCCGCAACCTATTTTGATATGTATGTATACCGTCTGTAAACTTATCTTGCGAACTTGGGTACAATATAAGCCCCGAGGGAATACAAGACTTAGCAATTAGTATGTAGAACTGAAGATACTATACAGATATTTGTATGGATTCAAGATTCAAAGCATTTATTTCAATTATATCCTTTACAGGCACTTTTGAATTGTCAAGTCGAAAGAGGTGAAGCTATCTGCACGTTCCAAAGCGTAGATTTTGGAATTAAACTTCTTTGGTATGAATGGTTTTCAACAGACAAATTCGTCGCAAAAGTGAATTTGTAGCACATGGAGTACAGGATGTGCAAGCCATGTTCTGCACTTCTCTATAAATGAAAAGATCTTGAGAAAACCAGAATTGTTTGGAACCGAAAAATACGGTATTGGCTCCGAGTGGATTGGTGGTCCATCAGTGGGCTGATTTAGCTTATGTTGTTTCCTGATCAAAAGGCTTACCAATCTGCCAAGCCTTTTTCCAACTATGTCGGGATCAGATTCAGTCAAAACGGATGCTGATGTTTACATACTAGTATTTTACATGGAGCGCTGCTCTCTTCAACCCAGTAACTGGGTAAGACGGTACCTACCTCCTGGCGAAATTGAACCAGAGTTTCTTGTTTCTGATCATCCGTAACGACTGTCAAATATAGAAAAATGACAGCCGGGACCGACTTTCAAGTCCTAGGTCAAGAGGTCTGTAAAACAAACAAATTAGGTGTTTAACCTAATTTGTTTGTTTTTCGTGAAACAAAGACAATTTGACAACTTGGCCAAGTTTTATTGTACACTAAAGTAGAGAAATTAAGGTTTCCAGACATAATTACAGTGTTATTGTCATCTGTATGCTGTCCTTGTGATATACAAAATATAACTATTTTGTAACGTCTGCAGAAATAATATATTTAAGTATCTACTTTTTGTTAATGTCGTGTAGTTATCAAATTATGAAAAGATTCAAGATGATATAATTTCTTTTTCTTGTTGTCATTTTTTATTAAGTATATTTTGTTTTAATTATTGAAATATATGGAAATAAAAATAGTCCTCTATTATTATTTTTGACTTTACTCGTAAGTCCATAATATTGTTGCATAAAACTCACCCTTAGCAGTGATGTCAAAATGAAGTAAGTGAAGTGTCTGTTTCTTTTTAACCGACTTCTAAAAAAGGAGGAGGTTCTCAATTCGGATGTTAGTAAGTTTTTTTTATTTTTTTTTATTGTTTGTTCGCGCATAACTCCGTCGCTTGCCAACCGATTTGAAAAATTCTTATTTTGTTGGAAAGGGTATACTAAAATTGATTGAGTCAGGCGTTACTTTGCGGAAATCCATTTTAAAACAAAACAAAAAAAAACTAAAAATTAAAACTAGATATATTGTTTTCATTTTCAAATTTAAGGGTATACTTTCCAAATGGTCCCATGAAAATTTTATCGAAATCGAACAAGCGGTTTTTGAAAAATCAACAAAAATCTAAAAAAATATCTACATTGTCTATATTGACGACCTTTTAGTTTACTCTGCATTGGAGCAGTGCGTTTTTTTACATTAATGTAATTGGTTCGTTTAGGTGGGGGGAGGGGAGGGGGTTTAGGTACCACTAAAAAGTGAAAAATAAAAAACTTTTTACAAAAAAATACAACCGACTTTTCCACAAAAAATCAAAAATGTACAAAATAACTTTAATTTCGGAAGTCGGTGTTCAAAAAATGAAAAGGAACCACAAACACCGAGTTCCGAAATTAAAGTTATTTTGTACTTTTTTGATTTTTTGTGGAAAAGTCGGTTGTATTTTTTTGTAAAAAGTTTTTTTAAATTTACTTTACAAGACGACACTTGTACTACTAGTAGTAGTTTTTGAAACCTTATAGGGAACGTGCACGAAGCAGACTGTGCCCTCTAGCGTTACAAATTTGAAACTTATAAGTAAAATATACTTGACATTGACGCATCTGTGCTGCCACCTATAGTTTCTGCACGTTCCCTATAAACTACAAACTTGCACACAGGAGTATAAAGATGTAAAAAGGCTATTCATCCTGAATGCAAACTCAAAGAGAGTTACAATCCGAACCCAACCTTCTATAAATGTGTACACAGCTTAACCAACAAAAATAAAGCATCACAGAACGAACAGCGAACGAACAACGAATGAACTGAATGAATGTATGTTGTTAATTAGTCTCCTGTATCACACGCCGACCATTCGTCGGGTGCGAATGAATTAGAAAAAAATAAAAAGAGATGTGAATGGGACGTGGAAGCAATTTCTTTTTTTTCTTTTAATAAAACGTTGCCCCACACTAGGAGTCTCTTCTGTGTCTTGGGAGCGTTTACAAACATACATAAACGGTCAGACCCGGAACAGCTATCTGTAGGTAATACAAATATTTGTCCCGCGCGGCAATCGAACCCACGACACGTAGCGCAGCAGTAAATCGCTCAACCACTGCGCCAATCGTTTCGTAAAAATCTATATTAATATTATAATATTAGTATTTAGTATAGATTTATAAAGCTGAAGAGTTTGTTTGTTTGTTTGAACGCGCTAATCTCAGGAACTACTGGTCCGAATTGAAAAATTCTTTAGGCTACATATCATCACGCTTAAGCCAATAGGAGCGGAGCAGCGATAAATAATGTTTTAAAATCGGGGATTCCACGGGGACGAAGTCGCGGGCAGCAGCTAGTTAATCAATAAAACGACGGTATTCTCCAACGAGTAGAGAACTTACATTAGAGTATTCTCATTACATAAGTTGCGTTTCAGTTCCATATAGGAAGGTAACAATCATGTTTTCAATAAACTGTCTGATAAACGCGGTTTGGTAGAATGTGGCATTCGACGGATAATTGAATCATGAGCGGATCGTGAATTTTGTGATCAATAAAGCAGAATTGTCTATCTTGATAAATTGCTACTTAGCAAGGTATATAATACCTAATTAATTATCTGTAGCTCGTGTTTTTCAGTCTCAAAAATTAATTTTGACATTTGTCGCGTTTTCAGGAGCTCGTGGCTAAAGAATAACAGCCGCACAGGTCGATCTTCAAGGTTAAGCAACGCTTGCCGAGGTTGGTCTGTGGATGGGTGACCATCTTAACATAACGAGTTTCCTCCGTGCCTCCGAAAGCACGTTAAGCCGTTGGTCCCGGCTGCTATTTGTGGATCTTTGGCAGTCGTTACGGATTGTCAGAAGCCAGGAAATCTGACACCAGTCTTGCCAAGAAGTACCGTGTTCCCCAGTTATTGGGTTGTGGAGGTCTGGTAGGCAGCCGCTCCACGTTAAATACTTTTATTCAGCTAAATCCGGTATGACTGGAAGCCGACCCCAATATAGTTGGGAAAAGGCTAAGCAGATCATGATAATTTGTCGTATTTTCAGATTTTCTAAACAGGGCCTGATTACAGTTTCAGGTCTCCTGAAGGTTCCAAGGATCCATGTAAAATAATAATAAATTGTACTCAACACTATCCGGTTACACTAGATGTCGACCCTAGCATAGGGACGTGCAAGGCGTAGACTATGCCATCTAGTGTTGCAAATCTGAAACTTTTACGTTGTAAATATTTGACCTGTGCTGCCACCTATACTTCCTGCACCCTCCGTTTAGGGAAACGTAAGCGAAGTAGACTGTGCCATCTAGCGTTACAAATTTGAAACTTATAAGTAAAATATACTTGACAATGACGCGCCTGTGCTGTCACCTATAGTTTCTGCACGTTTCCTATAGTTGCAGGCAGATGTATTAATGTCAATCTAATACATAATGATTTTTTTATACAAGCCTTGTCGCTGATAGTGGCACTTATTCTTTCTTCTTCTTTCTTTTTTAAAAACGTTGTCCCACTCTAGGATGTACTCCTATATCGTGGGTGCGTTCACAAACATTAATACTCACATACACAAGACACCCAGACCCGGAACAATTATCTGTAGGCCATACAAACATTTGTTCCGAGCGGGGATCGAAACCGCGACACGTAGCGCAGCAGCCGAACGCTCAACCTCTAAAAAAATTCTATTCAAAAAGTTCTTTACTTTTAGTTAAACTTATAACCACGTATGTATATCCCGTTTGTTTCGTTCCCGTAATAATTTTGGGACTCTCCTACAGTCCTCAAGAATCCTATATGCCAAATTCCAGGTTCTATGACCAGGAGTTTGAAAGGAAGTAGTTGCAAAATAATAAAACCAAAGACAGCTTAAGAAATAAATAATGTACAGTCGGTGATAGCAATTAGCTGACCCCCCTAAAAATTACTCGATTTTACACCTTATGCTCATAACATTAAAAGTTATTCAATATGTTTGAGTTTATCAGACTAACACTACTCGTTGAACAGAAACAATAAATATTTTTGATACGCAAACTTGAGCTTTAAGAGGTTGGTATTAGGTCATTTATTTATAACTGTTCACCTATTTTAATAAGTGGGTAGTTAGACGTCAATATGCGTATTCAACCAAAACTGCTATAGATATGACATTAGGAATATGGGGTAGAAGAATAAATTGAACAAGATATTCTATGCACAAATAGCTGTGAATACGTGCGAACATTTTTACATTGCCTTACTATATTGTAAAAATCCACGCTTTTTTCCTTTTTATTAATTGTTATCAGTTTTGATAGTTTAATCGTCATGTCCAAGTTGAGTTGAGTGATTATTTAAAATACAAAATAATCTATTTGCATGAGGAGAATGTTGGTATTAAAGCGATTGCTACGAAACTTAATATAGCGGTAAGTGTATTCTTTTTTATGCTTCATTTATAATTATAGTTATTCCTTAATTCGTTAGTTGGCTTAAAAGCCGGTGAATGTAGAATAATAGACAATTAACTATGTTTCATTATGAGTCTAATTTGAGATCATTTATAGGTCTAATTTGATTTATAGTATCTAAATTGATAAACGTAATTTGCAAACTTAATCGATAAATAAAATTATGTTTACCTATTCGTTACTAAAATTATGCTTATTGTGTTGTTTCAGAGAAATACAGTCAGATTATGGCTAAAACGTTTGACGTGTGGTTTTAATATTCAAAAAGATCGTCTTGGACCAAAACCATTCATGAGAGGAAGTGATTGTTGTTGAATATGGTGCGCGGTATGCGGGACCGCTTGCAACAAGTAATAGAAAAAAATGGTGCTCCACTTCGCTATTAAAAGCATAATTATAAATGACTTGAGTAACCAGTGTTGGTCACAAACAATACTAACGTATGTCAGTGTGTGTGTTAAATTAACTATTGTTATAATTTCTAACGAAGTTACATTTCGAATACCTAGTTTTTTGTCAAAACCTTATAACTAAAATAACTACTCACAAAACAAATTGATATATTATAGTAGGTAGAACTTCAACATATAATGCCGTTTTATTTAGTTAAATGATATTTAAATGTGGTGATGTTATTGTTATGAAATAGAAATACATACCTATATTTCTAAATATTATAACATGCTGATTCACTACATTAAATTCAGTGCAGTTAACAACGTTATTAGTAAGTAGGTAAATATTATCTTCGTGTCGTCATCAATATCATTTATGTTATTCTTATAATATTTTTTTTATAAAATATAAACGTTTTTGAAAATGAAAACAATATATCTAGTTTTAATTTCCGCGAATATTAGTGGGTTGCAGGTATGCACCTCCCTCCCGCCCGCTATATTATGCACATGCAAGATTACTGGGCAAATGCAAGGATTTTAAGCACATGCAGGAAGGCAATGCAAAACCCAACACCATTACCGACACAATGGTGTTGGGTTACTCGTGACCGTTGAGTTGCAGTCGCAACTCAACGGTCAGCGAGTCAACGCGTCCCCTGAGGATGCCTCGTGGAGAGGCGAAACACGTGTCGGTAATGGTGTTGGGTTTTGCATTGCCTTCCTGCATGTGCTTAAAATCCTTGCATTTGCCCAGTAATCTTGCATGTGCATAATATAGCGGGCGGGAGGGAGGTGCATACCTGCAACCCACTAATATTCGCGGAAATTAAAACTAGATATATTGTTTTCATTTTCAAATTTAAAATGGATTTCCGCAAAGTAACGCCTGACTCAATCAATTTTATAAACGTTTTTACCATCATTTTGGTTTTTTATTTCTGTTCGTATTTTTTTTTTGTTGCTAAAGTTATAATTTATTATTTATAACTTAAAATAAATTTACAAAACAGAAACAATCGCATCAATCACGCTGGTTACGAACTCACAGCTTCGATTTGTCAGCTCACTACAGTCACCACTAGACCACTCGAAACTTGTTTAACGTGATCGAAATTACGTATTATATTACAAGTTAAAATAATATTCAAGATCATACCTACCTTAACACTGCGTATTAAAGATCAAATTCGAATAACTATTTTATTGATCGTAGACGTTGAACCTTCTTACTGCTAACGAGCAAAAGGTTCAAATTCGTTTAATTTTTAGGGGGTCAGTTAATTGCTATCACCGACTGTTCTTAAGTGACTTACATAAGTGCATTGTTCCAACTTATTTTCAACAACGGAGGTACAAAAAGAAAATGTACAATAGGTACTCCTTTATACTGAGTAAGAGTTAGTAACAATTCTCATTAGGGATTTATTGTTACTTGCCGTTCTATGTATAAGTAGGTAGTCGTACAGTCAGTAACTAAGATCGATTTATTGATTTTCTAAATCTGTGTATTTTTAACCGACTTCTAAAAAAGGAGGAGGTTCTCAATTCGGATGTTTGTATGTTTTTTATTTTTTTATTGTTTGTTCGCGCATAACTCCGTCGCTTGCCAACCGATTTGAAAAATTCTTTTTTTTTTTGGAAAGGGTTTACTTCCCAAATGGTCCCATGAAAATTTTATCGAAATCGAACAAGCGGTTTTTGAAAAATCATCAAAAATCTAAAAAAATATCTACATTGTCTACATTGACGACCTTTTAGTTTACTCTGTATTGGAGCAGTGCGTTTTTTTACACTAATGTAATTGGTTCGTTTAGGTGGGGGGAGGGGAGGGGGTTTAAGTACCACTAAAAAGTTTAAAAATTTCGGAAGTCGGTGTTCAAAAAATGAAAAAGGAACCACAAACACCGAGTTCCGAAATTAAAGTTATTTTGCACATTTTTGATTTTTTTTGCAAAAGTCGGTTGTATTTTTTTGTAAAAAGTTTTTTTTTTTATTTAAAAAGGAACAACAAACAGCTACAATATAAAACACTAGCAGCGGCCTGCGGTTTCACCCGCATAGTTCCCATTCCCGTAGGAATATGGGGATAAAATATAGCCTTTGTCACCCGGGGATAGTGTAGCTTCCAAACAGTGAAAGAATTTTTCAAATCGATTCAGTAGTTTCGGAGCCTATTCAATACAAACAAACAAATCTTTCCTCATAGACAGAATACAAAGACAATACAGAAAACATATCACAATATTGTAGCCCACAACACTGTCCACAGATAGGCGGTAGGATACATAAGTATCCTACCGCCTATCTGTGGGGTGGTATATAGAAAAAACATCACTAGGGTGACAGATACGTGATACTTTATTAAGTATCACGTATCTGTCACCCTAGTGCTTAACAATCATACATACTTAACAATCGTGTATAAGTGTTAATTACAATATAAAACAAATAATAAATCAAAGTGTAATAAATAAAGGGAAAGAAAACGAAAAATTCATGAAAGATCGTGTACCTATGCATCTCATCATTATACTCTTGGTTGAAAGACTTGGCCGAGCCGCCCCTAACTAGCGGGATCTGGCGAAGGGCCAAGAAATCAAAGAGATTTATATCTTGTAGTTTATAGGCCTACATGTTTAAACCAGGAAGTATTAGTCTAATTTATACACACTGAAAATACAACTAATTTTCTTGTACTTTACTAGATACGAAGCTTTTCTCGTGACTTGGATTGCAATTAACAAAGTAACTATATTTTTACAGTTACAATCATCCTTAGTACTCCCTCGATTAAATTACGATCGGTTTTCAGTGTAGATGGATCTAACTGAATACTGGCTTTGTAACGAGTACCTAACTACCCTCCAACATCTTATAAAAGTGTTCTGTATCTGTTTCTAAATTTTATTCAAAAATAACAAACTTTTTCAAATAACCTGTCTGCAAAAATGACTGAAATGTCAAGATTTTAGTCGTTTTTTGCGGATACTTTTAGTCACATGTTGGATGCAACCAATTGAATCGGACCGCTCGAAAAATGTTTTTTTTTTACTTATCATACCTACTTTTCAGTTTTACCAAGCGGACGGGATCATTAAAAAAAAAAATGGTTTAAGTTGGTTTGCGGACGTAATTTTTACGTGATAATGTCATAAGAAAACATTAATGAAAAACTGCATTATATGTACGTCACAAGCCGAACGCTTAGGCCGATCTATCGCTAGTTCCGCGCTCTCGCTGGCACGCTCGACTCAGGTGGAACGTGACACTTTTTCGTGTGCACTTCTGTAACACCCTGTATATTTAAGACTAGCTACGGCTTAAAATACACCCCTAGTTTTTAATTAGTACAAAAAATAACAGGGCTCTGTCCGTACCCGTTACTGATCATATTTGTATAGTCAAAAGTAAAAAAATAAAAACCTAAAATTGTCCACGGATTTTTTTAATAATTCCGAGTTTCCTCCGTGCCGCGAAAAGCACGTTAAGCTGTTGGTCTCGGCTGTCATTTGTAGATCTTTGGCAGACGTTATGGATTGTCAGAAGCCAGAAAATCTGACACCAGTCTTGCCAAGAAGTACCGTGTTCCCCAGTTGTGGAGGTCTGGTAGGCAGCCGCTCCACGTTAAATACTGGTATTCAGCTAAATCCGGTATGACTGGAAGCCGACCCCAATATATGTAGTTCAAAAGGCTAGGCAGATGACGGTTCGGCAAAATAGGTAGGTAAACGTTACAAGCAAACGCACTTTGGCATATAACATGTTATTCGGCATGCAACACAGTTGTGACATAAATCCTGCTTACATTTCCGAAACTGTTGACAATAATTAAATTACAAACTGACGTATGAAATGTGTAATTATCAATTTTTACATACATATTTAATTGCTGTTTAGCAGTATAATAGCACCTGAACAACTAATAAATCACATAATAACCCGCAACATGCAATTAAACACATGCAATCCGTTATACTGCAACAGTTTAAATTACGAGCTAGCTATACATCGCTGGTTTAAAACGTAGCAGTAATAGTTCGACTGGTACTTAGCTGTAAATAAGCTAGAAACGTCGATTTATGGGGGTAAATCACGCTATCTCGAACACGCGATTCGATTGGAACATCTGTGTTGGGAGAATATGCTGTGCATAAAAAGGTAACGTCTTTATTTTTATTTGTCTATGATTTCTATGTTTTGCACGGTATTGGCCGTCCAGGGTCATGGAATTCGTAAATAGGTTTACCGCAGTCCTGGAACGCAAAGGGCATTTGAAGAAACATGGGTCCGCTTTTAGTCAGTAAGGGAAGGTTCATATCTGACGGAACATGCGTCGCGTATTATCGGTCGCGTAACGCCAGAACAGACAAATGTGTAGAAAAACACTTGACCGTTCACACTCGACGCAGTAACGTATCATCGGTTGAGTGTGAACGCTCGAGTGTTTTTCTATACATTTGTCTGTTCTGGCGTTACGCGACCGATAATACGCGACGCATGTTCCGTCAGATATGAACCTTCCCTAAGAGTCTGGTCTGATACTCACTTCCGTTCCGCTCAGAGCGTTAGAAGTCATTTGATGATTTCCCATCCAGAAAAAACAGGCTCTCTTTGGTTCCATCGGTCAAGGCCTCAAGATTACGAGTTACTTCCGGGGAGGCACGAGCACTTCACAGCATCTGAGGGTTTATCTGTTTCAGGTTGTATTATAGTCAGGGGATAAAAAACATTCAATGTAGGTGTTACTGAGATAAAATTTGGATTAGATTTTGTATATTGTTATTAAGTACTAGTAGTGTCCCGCGGTTCCACCCGCATAGTTCCCGTTCCCGTGAGAGTATGGAGATAAAATATAGCCTATGTTGTTGCTAATCACATAGCTTTCCATTGGTGAATTGAGTGAATGAGTTTCTTTGTCTCTTGTATGGTTTTCATTATTGTTTTTTTATTTTATTTTTATTAATTTTCTGGTTGGTTCGCCATTGATCAGTAAATAGTAGACACAGAAGCATTTGTGTTCGACATGAAAACTTAAAAAAGAAATATTTGGAGAATACTTCGGTACTTACCATACATTCGGTGCTTTGATGTTTTATAGAAATGAAAAGATAATTTTACAAATAATACAATAATTTCGTCTACACGGTTGCCGCAGTGGTTGAGCGATTCACTGCCGCGTTGCGTGTGGTCGTATTTCTGTGTGATATCATAGAAAAAAAAAACATACCTGCCGAATTGAGAACCTCGTCCTTTTTGAAGTCGGTTAAAAAGAAAGAAACAGATAATTTTACAAGAAGAAAAAACCACAAGGGGCCAGTCCCATAACTAAAAGTTTAGACATAATTGTTAACATTATTATACAAGTTACTTTTACTTTTCAATTCTCCTAAATTTTTAAAATTAGATTCTACATATTATACCTCTTCAAGTTCGTCCTTTGGTTAGTACCTAAGGAACAAAGTTCTTATCGAACATCTAACTCGTTTCAAAGTTCATGTTCTGTGGGCTTTAAGCTGTACAGGGCGGGCGGCGAGGAAGGGCGGGCGGCGACGTAGGGCGGACATTATATTACCGCGCACCGGAAGTGAGCGCGCAAGGTCAGGGCACTACCCTACTTCTTGGGCTGACAAGTTTGGTTCAAGTTAGAGGCGGAAGGGGATTTGTTTATGATTTCTTAATCTGTGTAAGTAATGCTACGTGTAAAGATCCTAATTAATTAAAAAAAGGAGGAGGTATCAATTTGGATTTTTATCTTATATATAAAATTTTCGTGTCACGGTGTTTTTGGTTAAACTCCTCCGAAACCGCTCGACCGATTTTCGTGAATATTAGCGTGCATATCGGCTAGGGTGGCGAATCGGACAACACCTATTTTTCATACTCCTAAATGTTAAGGGTAGTCACCCCCTATTTTTTTTTTAATTTTATGTGTCAAAACGACGATTGCCGGGTCAGCTAGTATAATGTATATATATATTTTTTATGTGTGGTCGGGCATAACTCTGTCATATATAGACGATTGGGAAAATTCTCTTTTTATTTTTTCAACAGAGGTTTTTTTTCCAAAATAGTTCCATTTTATTTATTTATTTATTTATTTATTTGGATCACCAACAGAGGCTACACATTACATGCACGTTAACATATACAGAGACGGTACAAATGTGCACTTCCAATTATAGGCGACCACATCATTCACTTAATAACTAGGCTGGTACAAAAAGTTTGATAAGCATAAACAAGATAAAGAAATTAAGTACAAATTAAATTAAAACAATAATCAAGTAATAATCAACAATAATAATCAATAAAAATCAAAACTCAAAATCAAACATAAAAATCAAAAATAAAGTAAAAATCAAATAATCAAATAGAAATTAAATATCAAATAAAAATCAAATAATAATCAAAGCATATAAAATAAGTAAGTAAAAGAAAGAGAAAAAAAATACAACATATTATGACTTGGATATAAAAACTTTTAGATCTTTTTTAAACTTTCCCAATTTGCATGATATATCCAAGTCATTTTTCTTCGAAAGATCGTTGAACTGCCTACAGAGCCTTGGCAAAACGGCAAAGTGTCCGAGGTTGGTTTTGGATCCCGGCACATAGAAGAGGTTATAGGTACCTTTCCGCGGCAAGCGAGATGGTGCGCTTATCTGCAGCTTTCCAAGAAGCTCGCTACAGTCAACCGCCCCATTGAACAGTTTGTGAAGAAATGTGAGATCTAGGAATTTTCTTCTATCTACCAACGAAGTTACTTTATAATGTTGTAGTCTCAGTTCGTAGCTCCTAATTTTTTTTGCCAAGTGGTCTTTGTAGCAAAGATGGTATAGGAATCGTCTTTTTACACTTTCCAAGCGTTTAATGTAGATATCATAGTGCGGATTCCATATGATGCTGTTATATTCAAGAAGTGGGCGAACCAATGTGTTATATAATTTAATTCTAGTTGAGGTTTGCGAAAACTCTTTGCTATTGCGCAAGACAAATCCGAGGACCTTGAACCCTTTAGAGGTTATATTTAATATATGTTTGTCAAATTTGAGTTTTTTGTCAAACACAATTCCCAGGTCACGAACTTCCTTTACTTCCTGCAGTGTTTGCTGGTGCAATGTGTATTTGTTGGGTTGCACTGTTTTATTACGAGTGAATTGCATACAGTGACATTTAGATACATTGAGCGACATTTTGTTTACTCTACACCAATCCGCCATCCTATCAAGGTCAGCCTGTAAAAGTGCGCAATCGGAGTTAGTCAATATTGGTTTCATGATTTTAACGTCATCTGCGAACATGTAGAAACTTGAGTGCTTAAAACATGACGCAATGTCGTTAATGAAAATATTGAAGAGGATAGGTCCTAAGTGCGATCCTTGCGGGACTCCCGATGTAGCTGGAAAGGTGTCAGACTGGTGACCATTAATTACAACTTTTGAGTACCTTATTTTAATTTCGTAAAGATTGATGAAGAATTTCGGAGATAAAGTCAAATAATTGGACTGTTTGGGGGTACCAATAATAATAAGTGAAAAATAAGAACTTTTCAAAAAGGTTTCGAGTTGTGAAGGAATCAAAAGTAGCTCGGAATGGTTCGTGTAATATTACACACGGCTGCTCCAGTTCCTTTTTTTTAACTTGGCTGGACAAGCTACCGCGTGTTTATATCTTAACGCTTGTGAAGCCGCGCAAGACTAGTGTTTTCATTAAAAAATCTAGTTTGGGCAGCATCATTAATTGTGGCCACTGCCACTTTAAATTGCGTTCCTAAATAGTTCCTATTAGTACTTAGTAACCCCAGAGATTACACACAAAATAATTATAATGTTTCCGAAAATTAATTAATAATTATTGAAAACTATTACAAAACAGATTTTAATTAGAGAGTGCACTCGGTAAATTGAAAACTTTCACCATTAAACAAATACGTGGTGTATAAATATTTGGCTGCTACATGCGCTGTATTTACAAGGTTTGATTGGTATTTAGATGGGTTACCTTGGCTTGTGTTGAAAGATAGAAGTAAATTGTACGTGCAGAACAATATGTATTAGTTTATGTGGTGTGGTGTTCCTGAATTAAGACAAAGTACACGTTGGACTCGAAATTATGAAAAACTTGTATTAATATTGGTTAAATATGATTTATAGGCTTGTTATAATTTATGACTACTAGGTTATTCAAGCTTATTAGATAATCGATATAACGGCTGTAAGTAATTGGCATATTTTCCCCGTTAGACTGATAGCGGGAATACGGAAATACCCTTGCTTAAAAAATATCTATTGTTTTTCTTTATCCCTATTTTATCCCATTTTAATAGATTCCACACTAATGGCTGTTGTTATGCTAAATAAAACCCCATGAATCAAGCGCTAAACATTGTCATCACTAAAATAGCAAATAATAAACCAAATGTTTTTTTTTATGAGAAGCAAGTTTCCTGAAGGAAATAGATTGTAAACTACATCAAACAAATATAAACATGTTTGGGAAAGTAGAGTCTAGCGGGAACTAAATCAAAGCATGCTTTAGATTGAAATAAAGATAGTTTAAGTATTTTTATAAGAAAATACGTAGACCAAGCAATAAAACTAAAAATTATTTATTCAAAATTTTACACGTACCTAATAATTTAAAAAAAAATATTTTTTTGAAAGTGAAATACACAGTGAATTTTGAACACAAAATGTTATCATTTGAAATTAACTTTTCTTATATTCATAGCTATCTACATTGCATATATCTACATCTCTCCTAAATAAAAAAAATCTTTCCTTTCAAAACTCGAAACATAAAAGTCTATTATAAAATCGCTTCCGCCCTTACCTTGTGCCATCCTTTATCAACAAGGGTTTATGTGTCAGATTAGACAAGCGTGACCATATACTCGGCAGGTCCGGCTCTTCAACGATACGGTAACCAGTAGATAACCACATTAACGGCTAGCTCCATGTTACCAGGGCTTTGTAAGATAAGGATGGAAGATATGGGCACTAGATGTTGGGCCTGACTTTGTTCGCGTATATTACTAGCGACCCGCCCTTCTTCGCACGGGTGAACTATTCCACACGGACGAAGTCGGGCATAAGCTAGTCTACACTAATATTATGAGTATAAAGAGGAAAGATTTGATTGTTTTTTTATTTGTTTTCATTGCATAGGCTCCGGAACTACTTGACAGATTTGAAAAATTCTTTCACTGTTGGGAAGTTACACTATCTCCGATGAACATAGGCTATATGTATTCTCATATTCCCACGGGAACGGGAACTACACGGGTGAAACCGCGGGGCGATGCTAGTCTGAAATATTTAACGCTAAGACCAATAGGAGCGGAGCACTAATTAATGTTGCAAAAACGGGATATATTTTCTCTCTCTCTTAGGAAGACCTCTCAGGCGAAGTTGCGCGGTGGTCAGCTAGTAAGTAATAATAGGGTAGTTGACTAAAAAAATCTAATTAGTCCGTCAGATAGATTTCCAAAAAATATTGGACACGTATTTTTTCTTTTTTCACGTAAACAAAAAATGAAGACGATACAGTGCGTTGAAAACTCGTGTGACGTCACTACTCGCTACAATTTTTACCGAGCCGTAACGTCACAAGCCCCCACTCCTGATCTTTGATGCTTTGTATCTTCGTCAGTTTTTATAGATTTGATAAAGGAAAAAATACGTGTCCAATATTTTTCTATAATCTAACTGACGGACTAAACATAATCATATATTTTTTACTCAGGAAACATCCCTATTGGCGGGATGAATTGTGAAAATGAAACAAAATGGCGGTCGCCGTTAAGTAAGCTAAATCGCGTTTTTTCGGGTGAAATAGTCATGTGGGGTCCCAAAATAAGACTCGAGGAGACGATTCCGAAATTTCAACTTGTAGGGAATTAAACTAAAATAGGGGTAAAGGTTTAGTATCGTTTGTCAGGATTTGTGGGACGAGAGGGGGAGGTGAGGGGGGGAGGGGATGATCCTTCCCCCATGGCACCACTCCCGTAAAAAGGCAACGCATCGACTTTTAGTAACCTAAACTCAAAACAATCATAAGTGGCTTAACAAGCATGTCGGAGCCCCGCGATTTTATTCAATTTGAGTTTAGAAAATTATTTTGTTAATTTCTCGATAAATATGCGTTGCCTTTTAATAAGAGTGGTCAAGTGGTGGACTCAAGCTCTTCCAGATTCAATCGATTTTACAGCCCAACTCCTGCCAAACGATACTAGACCTCTTCTTACATTAAAAAAACCCGACCGTATAAAAAAAAAACATTTATTTTTGTTCAATCACAGATCTAATGCCACCAATAGTGAGTATTAGGTACTGCGTGCAGCACTAGCGCAATTACTAAACAGTTTTTTGAAAATTCGTTCAATGCTGGACTGAAATTGCAAAAATATAGGTAATAAAAACTAATTACCTAGGTACCTATTTGAGTATTAATTTGAGGAAAGTAGGGATAAAAATCACTTTTATAGTACTTTTTAGTAGTTTTTTGCTGTATTACGCATTGAGGCTGAAGAACCCTTGGCTCGGCAATCGGATGAGCGACTTTTAGCGCCTTTCAAAACACTGCCATAAGTACATTATCCGGTAGAGCAGTAACCAGCCTTAGTGTGCTGAACTGCGAGTGGACCATACAAAAAAAAACTGCCATAAGTACCATTCAACTCGTCGAGGCTATTTTAATGCACCTTAAAACAAAGTGGCACTAAACACACGTACGTACCTAGACTAGACTGTTCCGAGCTTAGCCTGTGTGAACTATTTAGTGCCAGTCGGCTGGACAGAGCCTACAGTCTGCTGTAAACATGCTATAAATGAATCCAAATTAAAGGTTAGAGTTATTTTAGAGTAATGCCTCGTTGATATTGTAATTGTAGTATTATTTTTTATCAACATTATCATTTTAAGATAGATTTAAATGAAACTTTTATATAGCGCAAGAACAGATAATGCAAAACACAACGCACAAAAGCACAATGGCATAAATCATAAAACTTTTAAAAAAACGCATTAAAAAAAAAAACAGAATTTCTGGAAATATATTGAAGTGTCAAACTACCTACCGATATAAAAAAATGACATCAGTACTAGATCCAAGCGATTTAAAGAACATCCAGGTCTATTCATAAAAAAAAATACTTAGTTAAAATACTGTTTAAGAGATTCTATATTTAAATTCTCCGTAGAAAATTTTGAATAAAGAATCTGTTTACCCATGGTTTAATTTATTTTTTATGAATTTTATGGCTGTTAGAATGACAAATAGTAACAGTTACCATACTAAAAAATAAACCTGATTTTGCTTCTCACGTCATTTGATACGACATAAACCGTATTGAAAAATAAACATCGATTAACTATCTATTTCCGTTTAAATATTATAAAAGAGATCCATAAATTGTATAGGTACTGATAAAGCTGTCACTTTCAACGGCCCACGAACTCTGCCTACCCTATTAACCCTTCAAACGAACTAATTACATGTCTAATATTAAAACCATAAATTAAAAAACCTATTTCTGGCCTCTCGGCCTAACTTCGGCCTCAACTTTACGTGCTAGCCAAAGTTCGGCGTTCACGAGGAAATGGCGTCCTAAATTTATGATTTATTTTATCATAATTAGTTTTACAACGATACTGTGGATTAAGAGGGTTATAACTTGATTGATTGCGAGAAGTTTATCTGTTTGAGGTTATTTTGGTTTGTACTCATAATTTGGTAGATAATTGGGTATTCCCGGGCACCGTAAGCGCGGGCTAGGGTCGACGGCGCGTCTCGTTCAACGCGCGCTTCAAGGAGCTGTCAGCAATGAAGACCCATTCGGTCAATGCCTGCTAGGGTTGCGGAATTTGTTCAAATGATTCACCGCGGCCCTGGCACGTAAAGGGCACTAGGAAGAACACGGGTGGGTTTTAGTCAGTAAGAGTCTGACACTCCCTTCCGCTCCACCCAGAGCGGGAGAAGTCATTTGATGATTTCCCATCCAGAAAAAAAACGGAATGTGCTTATTCATTTTCAATTACCTACTGACCCTTATTGCAAAATTAAAATACAAAAAGAAATTCTGCATATTTTTTATATAAAAGCATACTTGAATATGCTACCGTGCCATCTGCTACACAACATCCTTTAAAATGATAATGAGCTTAACTGGAAACACCCGAAAACTTCAGTTTTCGCCTCAAAGCACACAAAACCATATTACAGGAAAACAGTGCGTGTCTAAATCTTTCTAATTTCAGTTCTGTGATAGGTACTGAAACATTGATGTTAACATACTGGAAATTTATTAAAAGTTTTTTGGTGACTAAAGACTACTACAGCATAGGGAACGCGCACAGCGTGGATTATGCCATCTAGTGTTGCAAATCTGAAACTTTTACGTTGTAAATATTTGACCTGTGCTGCCACCTATACTTCCTGCACCCTCCGTTTAGTCAAAGTTAAAGTCAAAACGTTTATTTCAATTAGGCCAGTAAACGGCACTTTTGAACGTCATCATTAAAAGTTATCATAATTAAGTGACTCAAGCGTAAAGTACAAGACACAAAAAAATGTGTTTGTTTACAAAGAGTGCTATTAATAAAAGTTTTAAACTTTCTTTCACTTAATTCTAATATGTTAAAAGGTAATTTGTTGTAACATTTAACACAGTAACAGTACCCCATGAAAGATGGATGTACTTTAGCTAATCTATAAAATGATTGGTCGAATTTTATTTGTCTTTGGCCATACAAAACTAATTGCTCGTTTAAATAAAAAAATATAACTTTTTCAATATTAATCGGATAATTATAAACACCTGATTATGTAATAATTTATGTATTCTATTATTTATTTGAAGATTATGAAATTATATATTTTTTTCTTGATTAATTTTGTTTCTCTTAACGTTTTGATAGATGGCGCTGCTTTAAACAAAAAAAAAAAGAATTTTAGTTTAAGTGACAACAGATAGCAATGAAAACACAATTAAAAAAAAATCCTTAATTTTAGCAGAACAAAAAAGTAAATGAGGTAGCAGAACATTCAGGCCAGTAAACGCAAAAACTTGACCCGTATTTAAAGAGCCAAACTAATTGGGAATGGCCTCAGATACCGTGTCGACAAGAAAATAAGATGTCTTTGGAAGAAGACATCAATAAGGCGGACGTTTAATAAAGGTTTCTGTGTTCAAACCTGTTTTGAATACTAATATTAGCAGTTTTTTCTAGTACATAATTACTTTTAAAAACTAACGGCCGCACGGTTCAATCTTCAAGGTTAAGCAACGCTTGCCAAGGTTAGTCTGTGGATGGGTGACCATCTTAACATACCGAGTTTCCTCCGTGCCTCGGAAAGCACGTTAAGCCGGTGGTCCCGGCCGTCATTGTAGATCTTTGGCAGTCGTTACGGATTGTCAAAAGCAAGAAAATCTGACACCAGTCTTGCCAAGTCTGGTAAGCAGCCGCTTCACGTAAAATACTGGTATTCAGCTGAATCCGGTATGACTGGGAGCCAACCCCAATATAGTTGGGAAAAGACTAGGCAGATGATGATGAATTACTTTTAATATTGGTTTGAACATTACTTTGATGCCTAAAATCGAATTTCAAACAAGAAAAAGGTCATGCATGAAAATCGCTTTTTCAGGTATGATGAATTGAGATACGAGGTCGATCACGAGCTATCTGTTGTACTTCCTGCATAGGGAGTTGTTATTTTTTAGTATCTTCAGAGGCAACTATTCTCTTATTTTCAAAGTGTTCGCGAACTGACAAAAACATTTAATTTACTTAAATTTTGCCATCAATGGTCGCCGAGATCATATTGCAACTTGAAATATAACGATTTAAAGTACGAGAATTGTCCTTTCTTTTTCTGGATGTGAAATCCCGCTCTGGGCGGAGCGCAAGGGAGTATTAGACTCTTACTGACTAAAACCTACCCGTGATCATTCTAGTGCCCTACGCGTTTCAGGGTCCCGGTAACTCTTTCGAATAAATTCCGCAAATCTAGCAAGCACCGACTCTGTGGGGGCCCGACTTCTTTGCTGACGGCTCTTTGAGGCGCGCGTGGAACACGACGCGCCGTCGACCCGGGCCTGGTTGCTATCGGACGACGAGCCACCCATAGTGAGCCATCCGCAGGCCCGAGAATTAGCCTTTAGGACAATATCAGGGACCTGTTTTCTAAAACCGCGAGATGACAGCTGATCTGATCCGGCATGAACATATATTTAAAGTTTCTTTCATAAGGTGCTGGTCTAAAAAGTGTCGTTTTTTTAATAATGTAACGTTGCCAGTTTTATTTTTAGGGCTCTAGAAACATTCTTATTATCTGGAGGAACTTCTGTGTGTTGATATTATTTTAAGATATTATGTAGCTAAACATAGTCTAAATAGGTATATGACCTCCGCACCGCTGCATGTACAATACAATGTTTTTTGTGCTTTAGATTACAAGTTACTATAATTAATGATTTCAACCAAAAATATTAACTTAAATTATTGTTTACTAGGTTTGTGTAGATTAATTTGCTTAACAGAATGCGTAAATCACTCGGTATGGACTGGTTGTTTCACCACAAGCGTATATTTTAAAGAACATTACAAAGATTGTTTATTTGTTTAAACTTTATGTACAATAGTGGTCCATGGGCGGACTTAACGCAACAAGGCATTCTCTACCAGTCAACCTTTCGGTTAAAAAGACAACACTGGTAGGTGTACAACAAATAAATAAAATACAAAATATATTTTTTGGGCAAGAAATTACGAATAATTGATGTAATAGGTACTAATAAAATACATATGATAGAATAAAACTAATAAATATGATGTTTTATAATAATTTTTATGTATAAGATAACTTATAATAATTATGACGAAGACCAAACTAAGAATGACAGGCTTTTAAGTAGTGTTTACGGATTTTACGCTTAAAGGAAAATTTTGACTCTGCCTTCTTGATGTCAATCGTTGGTTTTAAGTGACCGCTAACTTGAAGTAGTCTTTAAATAATCTAAAATAGAGTGACTGTTTGCTTGTGTCCATTTCACCGCTTACTCCTTTGTAAACTCTCAAAGGATAAATATCTCTTTTACTAAAAGAAAGTAGGTACTTTAAACAAGGAAGGTTGTACAATTTGCACCCGTAAAAAGCGAGGGTGGGGGTGACTAGTGAGTCACCGACAGTACCTATTTTAATTAATTATTTTCTTCACCACAATATTCACCGCGTTTCTCGATAAAATTAATTGAGCAAGACGTTCCGCCCCGCTAAGCTCAACATGCAGCAGCTGCACCGCTGCGCAGCATTTATAGGATTAATCTATCAAGCGCTGCAGCGGCTGACGGATTAGGTCTTTGTTCTAATTGCTATGAACGGTATACTGGAGCTTTTGTTGTGGAGATGGGGTTGTGATCTGGATGAGGATTTTTTATAGGGTTCCTTAATTGGTCTAGGGTCACAGGGTATGTCCTTTAGAGAAATAAATTGTTAGTATAAAGTCAGTTTAGAAACAGATTATCTTACCATGAAAGGTGTCGTCTTATGGGTCTCAAATGTATACATTTTTTTTTATTCATAATTTGTTTGTGTTTATTCATTTGTGAAGTTATTACAGATAATAATATTTATGAAAATTGACCATTCCTTTTTTCGAGTAAAAAATAAATATAATGGTTGTACGATGCAATACACCTATAAGAAGCATATTTATATAATGCAAAGCCATTATGTTAAAACTAGCTGTCCGCACAATTTCGTTTGTGTCACATTTTTCATGACTGTTCCGCTCCTATTGGTCTTAGCGTGATGATATATAGCCTATAGCCTTCCTCGACAAGTGGGCTATCTAACACTGAAAGATTTTTTCAAATCGGACCAGTAGTTCCTGAGATTAGCGCGTTCAAACAAACAAACAAACTCTTCAGCTTTATAATATTAGTATAGATAAAAATGATTAGCATTTGTGGTTTTTTTTCTGTACACATAGTAAAAGACAATATCAAGAGACAATTCCGAATTCTCAACTTAGTAATCTGCTTTACATTACAGATTGAAATTAGTCCATGAAATAGCTCGAGTAACTTAGCTTGTTCTTCGAACTACGACACCGGAGTTATATTGCTTGGCCTGAGTTAGCATAGCTCGAGCAAACTTTGAACTATGAGTAGTAATGCGCAATCTTAAGGCGTTTCCCTGACCAAATAACCTTGAGCATTCGTTCCCACTTTGCCGCCCGCACCCTGTGCACGCCCCTTTATCATAGAATTCACACAATTTTTGGAATTATTAAGCGATCTTTTAGAATGAAATAAAACGTGTACCTATAATATTTATATTTTTAAATTATCTATCCATTAGTGTAATCCTCAAATGATTAGAGCGTTGCATTTAGCAACAGATGAATAAAATCAACAATTTTAGTCATTTTTAAAAAGTAGATTTTAAATTTATTTATAACGCTTATAAACAAATTAACGTGGAATATGATGATAAGACATCGAACATTAATAATGTGCTTTTACATGTAGATTATTTCTCATAACTAACGAGTTAATATACTCTGAATAGCGAAGAAAAACGCACTATCGCAAGGTTTTGGTCGGGGTATCGCCTTAAGCCTGAGTTCAGTTGAGTTTACATATTGTAATACGTTGCTTAGATAGGAGTGTATAGCAGTGGCGTAGTTAGCATGGGTGATACCCAGTACGGATTATTGAGTTTCTTGTTCGTTCTTCTCCATAAGAGAAGTCATGGGAAAGAGAGAGAGATATAAGTGCGAGGGAGTATGGTAATCTTAAGATTGCGTTCCAGATCTCACAGCATCAATGGTCGCCGTGATTATATTACAACTTGAAATGTAACGCTTTTAAAGTACGAGAATTGGCCTTTCTTTTTCTGGATGGGAAATTCCGCTCTGGGCGGAGAAGGGAGTATTGGACTCTTACTGACTAAAACCTACCCGTGATCGTTCTAGTGCCCTTTGCGGTTCAGGGCCGCGGTGACTCTTTCCAACTGTTGCTGTTGAGTTGGTAGCGCCACTTCTTCTTCCCAGCTAAAACACTAGGAAGTGGTGACGGGTGGGCGTTTTGGGGGACTGTCTTTATGTAAAATTTGACGTTCAAAAAGTGCTGTCTCTCAGCCTAGTTTGATTAAATGACTTTTGATTTTGATTTTGAATGGACACAGTCACTAGAGTTAATTACTTTATTATTTTAACGTAAATGATGTCGTTCAAAAGTGCCGTTTAATGTAATAAACGTTTTGTTTTTGATTTTGGATAATGAATGTGGTGTTGGTAATTTTCACACACCAACTCGGAAAGGTTTTATTTTCCTTTGATCAGTGATACTTCAATAGAATTCATTGTGTTAATTCATACAAAAAGGTTCAAGAACTAAGAGAATGCAAGGGCGAGTCATGGACCTGTGGCCGTACTACAAAGTGCGAATGCTATCATGATTCAGTGTGAGGGAAAGGGATAGTGCTATACGTCTTGTGTAACTCCGTCTCTCTCTGACACAGGAATCATGATGGATTCAAGACGTCATGGTAGGGCTGCTGAACGAGCGAAGAGTGCTCAAAAATTGTGGTTTCATTGCATCAACCGTGGGGTGTCTTCCGATCGTGACAAAAAACAGTCAACGATGAGTCTGGTGTCACCCCTAAACGGGTGTCACACGGGGCGGGCCGCACCCCCCGTCCCCTTCCAGCTACGTCACTGGTGTGGTGTAATTTTGGGTCTTGAAAGCTTCTTAGGATAATGGAAGTTTGTGTGATATCAGAATTATTCAGCGATTATATGTATTGCCAATGTTGATAATGGGTTTAATTATAGTTGGTGTTTATGAAAATGGGACGAATTGAAGATTTCCGGAGACAGGTACCTACAATATGACAATACGACACCGATGCGGCGACCTTTTTTCACAGAAAGGTATTTTTTCAACAGTCTGAAACTTTATTCGCAATTATTGGCGATACTGTGAAGTTATATCCAACATACTCTGGATTGTTCTGGACAGTCAAGTCCGCTCAGCCAGTCAGCAATAACAACGGCATGAGCTATTTTCATTTTGTTCATGTCAAAATGGCAGAAGAATAATAACGCCACCAGTTTTTGAAGACAATGTCGTGTTAAGCAGTAACCGCGCCTGCTCTTGTCTGAATTTTTACGACACTTCTGCAAAGTAGAATATGCAAAAAAACAACGGAATTATTGATACTTCCGCACTGCAGAATATGCAAAAAGCAAAAATATAAATGGTTTTTCACAACATGTTATTCATGGGCGTACCCAGTTTTTGGTCTAGGGGAGGCAAGTCAGACTTTTTATGTTAGATCTTCCGCGACTGTTTCGTCCACAGTACACAAATACACTTACATGAAACATTAGTTATTTATATTTTAGGTGTAGTACAAACAGCCACAAATTAATGATCCTGCTTTATTAGGTAGGTAAATACATAAAAGTAAATTTGAATATGCATTTTTATTTTATTTAAATGATTAAATTCGTTTTTTTAATGACAATTGCACCATGCATTTTGCCAATGCTTACTGCGCGGTTTATTCAAAAGTTAGAACATAATAAGGCCCCATTTACACTTCGATTAGTGATTACGCGAGTTCGTACATTTTCTGCAAGATTTCCAATGGGGACAGCTGACCTCCCCTGCCCCATGGGTACGCCCATGATGTTATTCTTTTTTAAGGTAGTTTTTGTTTCAATGTTTTGGAACTTTTAAATTATGACCAACGGTAATCTACAGAGAAAATGATAATGAAGCTGACAATAAACCTAGATTTTGATACTCAAGCGTCCTTTGGTAGTAAAATTCTACATCAGCACATAGCACTTAGTATTCCGACGTCGCGGCATTCAACAAAATTAGTTGGAATTCGTTTAAGAAGCCCCCTCTGAGTCGTGAGCTTAACTGGGAAAGTTCTCCCGGATCTCTCCGGATCTGACCGGATCTGACTGGAGCAAGCCGGGACGTTAGACGTGAAAATGAAGGCGGCTGGAAGGAAGCTGAATGATTGAGTTTCTAGTATTTAAACGTAACGGAATTTTGATGACGCTTTTTCTGGAAAACCAGCAAAGTGACTCCCTTCACAAGCTCCACCCAGAGAGGAAGAAGTAATTTGATGATTTCCCATCCATAAAAAAGGGTAACGGAATCTCAAAAAATAACTATTTTTGTATGGGTAATTAAAAAACTTGAAAAAGTGGTTGATATTATCAGATGGTAAATTGGCGAACAGTGTATTGTGGAAAGTGACTATATCTTTGGGTGTCTATGTGCGCATTTCCGCCGATCAAAAGTAAGTGTCATAAGTACCTATACCAGAAAGCTCAGCTCGCGTGAGTTAGGAAGTGGCAGAGCTGTGTTCAAGCAGGACTATCTTCTAATATAACGAATATTATTTTAAGTAAACAGTTTTTTGTTTTCCTTCACCGTTTTGAGAGCAGTGGTGATAAAGTTAATGGTTTTAATAGGTTTACACAGGCACTTATTATACCCTACTCTCAAATACAAATTCAACAATGCTGCCTGGTTATAAAATAGTTTTAGGGATCATTACTACCGCGGATGAATCCAATAAGTCAAATGAAGTTCTTAGATTCAGCTCATCCTTCTCACAATACCTTATTGACAGCCAGTGTTTCTAAATAGCCACAACCTCCCCTAGTTTGTGGCTATTTGAAAATGAAGAGTCAAGTCGAGCTTTAATTCAAGATTTAATAGGTTACTTCTAAGCTATCTTGCTCTGTCATCAACCACATCGTCGCTTATCACCAGATCAGATTTTTGACATACGCGAACCTATCAGGTTATACGAGTTCATATAATATTGTATTCTATTTATCTGATGACTATGTAGGTCAATTCGTTTTTACTTTATTGACTTAATCTACTCTTTACAATGATTTATGATTTCCATGTTGGATATTTTTTTCCCTCTGTGTGACTTTGCATACTATTTTGTATAAATTCAAGTTCTTAAAACACAACAGACAGATGTGTTGCTGAGGAGTTTGTTGCGCCACTTCTTCCCAGCAACACACTAGGAAGTGGTGACGGGTGGGCGTTATGGGGGAAAAATTTTATGTTCAAAAAATGCTGGCTCTCAGCCTACTTAGTTTAGATAAATGAATTTTGATTTTATCAATAAAAATAAAAAAAGAACTTTTCAAAATCTTTCCATACGTATAGTAGCTTATTGGTACTTATATTTGCTTCGTGTTGTGCTCGAAATTACGTTCCATTTCACGTGAGCTGCGTATTCCGGATGTGTAGCGAATAATAACGGATATTACATACATTTCATGTTTCAGCATTATTATACATTCTGTACAAATATACAGAATGTATAATAATGCCAAATTGTTTTGTATCTAATGAACTGCCGAGCAAATACTTTGAGTTGTTGACACTGTTTATTACTTTCTGATCGAAGTTATGAGACAGTAACATCATTATGAGCAGTGGTGGCCGAGTGGTAACGGCCCTGACTTACGAAATGTAGGTCGCGAGTTCAAACCCAGCCAGGCGCATTACTTTGTGTAATTAATTTCATCACCACTGCTCTCAAAACGGTGAAGGAAAACATCGTGAGGAAACCAAAATTTCACATTCACCAACCCGCACTGGGCCCGCGTGGTGGCTTACGGCCCATTTCCTCCCCTAGAGAGGAGGCCTGTGTCCCAGTAGTGGGAACATTCAAAGGCTGATTATGATTATGATGAGACAGCAACATGGTAAAATATATTTAGATTTTTATTTTGTTAAAAGACAAAGCAGCATTCGTGTTTTGCAACATTGCATGTTACGTCACAAAACTTAAAAGTTCTTTACTTAATTTGCATAATTTTTGGATTTCAACATAGTATTTAATAAATGATAGACTGAACTGATATTGCCGACTCTTTCTGGTCTCATCAGAAGGCTTAAAGTCACCCAAAAGGAGGGAAGGAGAGAGTGGGAGTTTCCATGCGTGATCGGATTAGGCATGTCGATATCCGCAAGAGAGCCAAGATTTCCAAGATAGCCCGAAGGTTCGCCAAACTGAAGTGGTAGTGGGCAGGACACAATGCTCACGGAACAAATGATTGATGGGGCCAAAATGTTCTGGAGTGGTGACCGCGTACCGGAAGACGCAGCGTTGGAAGACCTCCCAAAAGGTGGACCTGCTGAGGGTCGCGGGTAGCTGATGGATACGAGACGCACAGGACTAGTTGTTGTGGTGATACTTGGGGGAGGCCTATGTCCAGCAGTGGACGTCTTTCGGCAGATATGATGATGATGAGACTAAACTGGTTGCATGTTTATTGAAACATGCAACCAGTTTAGTAAAAACTAAACGTTTAGTAAACTGGAAATTTTTTCCCTTACATTGGTAAGGGAAAAATATTCCAGTTTTCGCTTAGGCATATTTTTGATAGCTGTCATAACCTGACTTGCCGTCGATGATGGTGCACGCTACCCTTTGCGTTCCAGGACCGCTGTGACTCTTTCGAACGAATTCCGCAACCTTAGCAGACACTGACCTCATGGGGCCCCGTCTTCTTTGCTGACAGCTCTTTGAGGCGCGCGTGGAACACGACGCGCCGTTGACCCGGGCCTGGTTGCTATCGGACGGCGAGCCACCCATAGCTCGCCATCCGCAGGCCCGCGCCTACGGTGGTCGGATATCGCCCTGCGTTTCTCGACGCCCGGGCCGTCTTTTTCTGTTGCGGCGGCTGGAGTGTGTGGTGCCTTCGCTAACATTACCGCTTCGCAGAAGGAAGTGGCTTCCCATGCCTCTTTGTTCCGGAGCGTGAATTGAACCAGGACCGGACGCAAGAGGTCTCCGCCCCCGATCGGTGCACGCTACCCTAGGGGCAATCTATTTATTCTTGACATGAAGATTACCTGGTTACAGGTCTAATAAGCTCGAAAGATTACGTAACTAAGCCAAGCCGGTAGCTACAAGAGGCCAAAGTACTGTAATAACTTATCAGCGATGTTGAACTGTGAAAAAACTAGATCTAGATCCGTGGTGCTCAAACTTTTTTTATGACAGCTTGTTCCCCGTAAGTAGAAACTGAATGCTGAAATAGAAGCTGTTGAGTAACTTGATTTGGTTAAATCCCCGTTACTGCTTCCTCTGAGTTTTTAGCACTCTAAAAATGACTTGATATTTTTAAAGACGATGATCCAATTGGACTTATTGTATAAAATATGTCTAGGTTTTCGGAATTTATAAGAAAGAGTTACAGCGGTCCTGGAACGCAAAGGGCGTTTGGAGGAATATGAATGGGTTTTAGTCAGTAAGTCTGACACTCCCTTCCGCTCCGTCCAGAGCGGAAGAAGTTATTTGATGATTTCCTACCCATCAAAAAGGATTACTCTTTGGTTATATTTTAATGTTGATAATTAACAACCTGAAAAAATAGTTAATATTATCAGGCGGTAAATTAGCGACCAAAAATAAAATAAAATAGGTACTCGTACCACCATAAAAGATTTCCCAAAAATTAAAATGGGCACACATAAAGTTTATTTATTCGAAGTATTTAACTTTTAGTCTAATTATATAATACACTTAAAAAATGCTCCTAACTACAAAATGGCATAAAAAATCTCTCTCGTCCGCATCGCTATCGACTGGGAGTGAACCCAATAGACTGGCGGCATTGCCACGTTGTATGGCCATACTTATCCTCTGTCCGAAGTAAAAGCCAGCCCTTAAATTACACATAAAATAATTTATTTATCTCATCACGTATATTTCAGGCCGAGGCTGATATACTTATATAATTGTAGATTCAGCAAACCGATACGTTTACACAAATTGTGCGAATAAATACCGAATCTCAAGTGTTTATTGTGAAAATTGATGTCTGCTGTAGGAGACTGAATCCACAACACCTAAACAAATTGAACAGTTTTGGGGAATAGTTTTGATTTTTATGTGAAATGTGTTGGAAAGTCTGCGTGACATACACATCATTCTAGCACCGCTCAAAGTCGACAGTTAGATATAAAAAATCCGTCAAGTATGAGTCGATCTCGCGCGCAAATTGTTCCGAATGAATCTCATTTTTGTAGCATGTAACTTTAACACCACAGATTGTATTCGGGTTCCCGTAATCTATAAGTGAAGCATTCCTTCAAAAAGGCTTAACGTGCTTTCCGAGGCGCGGTGGAGTTTCAGTATCTTAAGCTGGTGTTCCTCCAAAAGCTTACATTCTATTAAGACCTATAACAAATAATGCATTTCTTGTGAAATAACCCAGACTACAACAAAGTCCGTTTTATTAGCAATCAGGTTTAGCGCGCGAGGAGCACGCGTTAGCGGCACCTCCCTTAAGAGCGTACTGCATTTCAAACAAAATTTCAAGTCCGGATTTTCCGAGATGACTAAACCGATTTTAGTGAAACCTAACACACATCAGCAGGATACATAGGTCTAAAAATTTAGTTGAAAACATTTTCGATAAATAGTGTTACAGTTAAATTAGATAAGGTACCTGAGGTAAATAAGGGCCAGGGGGTAATAAGGCCCACATTCCAAATTTCGCGGAAAAACATTTCTATGACACTTCACTGTTTCCGCACACGTGCACAATGTCGGTTTGAATGTTTCCGTATGGGTCCGGAGTCGCTAGCGCCGCCATCGTGCTAGTGACGTGCGATGCGTTGATGAAGTGACTGGCTACTGTGCAATTTTATAATCTTACATACCAAAAAACTGTAAGTATTTTCATTTAACTCAATAATTGACTAATAACGCTGCATTTAGTATCGTAAGTATGTCTTGTACAAAACAATGGATATAGTTTTTCCCAGCCAGAGAAAGAGTTTTTAGGTTTATTAGGTTATTTTGTAAAAACGTGGCATAAGGTTAATAAGGCCCATTATAACGGTACTTGGGCCTTATTGGCCTCTTAATATTTGAGTATCAGATTGGATTTTTTTGCGTTCTAGGTCAATGTACTATGTGAATTTTACAGACAATATATGTGTAACATTGTAACATATTTTGATTAAAATGCCTCCAAAGAGAGCTCAGTGGACAGAAGACAATTTACGGGCCGCTTTGGCAGCAATATAACGAGGGCAGCTGACGCAACGAGCTGTAGCTGAACGTTACAACATTCCAAGACGCACTCTCCGAAATCACATAAATTCCAAAAGTACTATTACGCGCTTATGTCGTAGATCCATATTGACAATCGATCGATCTTGTACAACGCATTATACGATTTGCTAACATCAGTGTATCTGTTACTCCAAAAGTCATACGGAGACAAGCATTTTTATTTTGCGAGAAAAATGATATTAAGCACAATTTCAATAAAGACTCTGGCATTGCGGTCAACGACTGGCTTAAAATGTTTTTGAAAAGGAACCCAGAAATTTCCAAAAGTCAAGCCCAGTTTATGAATCCAGGCAGAGCACAGAAATTAAACCGTCCTATTGTTGCTCAGCATTTTCAAGAAGTAAAAGACCTATATGAAGAACTAGCTTCTGCCAGCGACTTCGTCCGCGTGGAATAGTTACTTTACCCCCGATTTTGAAACTCTCAGCCCGATCGGTTTAAAATTGACAAAGTTTCATACAAACGTTCATCCCCTATTTTATCCCCTTGGGGGTAGAATTAATCAAAATCCTTTCTTAGCGGATGCCTACGTCATAACATCTACCTGCATGCCAAATTTCAGCCCGATCCGTTCAGTGGTTTGGGCTGTGCATTGATATATCACTATGTGTGTGTGAAATATGTACAACTTACAACAAAAAAAGAAATGAAAGTAAAGCTGAAATGCCTGTGTTAAATTATATTATAATAACCTATACCTACTTCACTTAAAAATAAATACCTATAACTACGTATAACTAATTAATAAAATAACGACTAATTAATAAAAGTATCTACGCTTTTACCTACTTAATACTAAAAAAAACAGAATATAAATTAGCCAAAACTAACCTATGGGTATCTAAAAATCTATGCTCCTACTTCTACTACTACTTCACCTAAAAAGAAATAAAATTGAAACTATTAATAATTTGTAATTTGAGCGAATATTTAAACATTACCAAAATAACTAATAAGTACCTATTTTATAAAATAGCAACAAAAGTTACACAAAAATAATCACAATAACATCTTACAGCATGATTCAGTATTAAGGCGCGACGGCGCGATGGCTCATTATTGTATTCATGTATAAGTTTGGTGGTTTTATACCGATTTCTATGATTCTTTTTTTATTGAATAGGTAATAATGTTAACTTTTTTTAATTAGGGATGAATGAGAGTATTATAAACGTAAGAGTAAACAAATATAATCAGAAAGCTCCGAACTGCTAAGCTATCGGGAGTTACACGTGTTATTGTGAGTCAACCATAAAAGATAGACATATGCTGTTGTGGGATATTTTTTGGATAATTTTATGTAAAACATTTCCGTAATACATGATTTCTATGTAACTTTAACCATTAAGGCTACACACGCGACGGAAGCATAAAAAATGGAGTAACTTCTCCCGTTTTCCCAACATTTTCCTTCACTGCTCTGCTCCTATTGATTGTAGCGTGATGAAAAGTATACTATAACCTGCCCAGGAGTATGAAGAATAATTGCACCAAGTTTCGTTAAAATCGGTCGAGTAGTTTTTGTTTCTATAAAGAACATACAGACAGACAGACAGACAGACAGACAGACAGACAGACAGACAGGCAGACAGACAGACAGACAGACAAAAATTTTACTGATTGCATTTTTGGCACCAGTATCGATCACTAATCACCCCCTGATAGTTATTTTGAAAATATATTCCTTGTACAGAATTGACCTCTCTACAGATCTATATATATAAAAATCAATGCCACTTTTCGTTGTAATTCCATAACTCAAGAACGGGCTCACCTATCCAAACCAAATGCTTAGGATTTGGTCGGCATATTTAGTAGATGGTTTATGTGAAGTTTGCACAAAATCGGTCGAGCGGTTCCTCATTTGTCACATTTTTTGTAATAAATGAATTCAATAGAAACTTTTTTCACAGAAACTTTTTTGAAGTTTTGTTGACAGGACAAGCACGTTGTTATGTCATTCATGCCGTCAATTCATTTTGGACGTGGTTTGATTAAATCATATTATCAGCGATAAATTTCTACTATATAAAAATAAGTCGGGTTTTCCTTCCTGACGCTATAACTCCAGAACGCACGAACCGATTTCCACGGTTTTGCATTCGTTGGAAAGGTCTCGGGCTCCGTGAGGTTTATAACAAAGAAAATTCAGGAAAAATTTCAACAGAAAAGCGGGAAAATATTTTTTCATTTTTTTATATAAGTATGGCAAAACAACGTTTGCTGGGTCAGCTAGTTTATTATAAGTATAGATAGATTAGACATTCTACAGAACCCGCAACGACTCTTACAACTTATTTCTAGGTAAATTTAGGACGATTTACTGTAAAAATTTAAATTTTACTGCAAATTTTTATATGGGCTTTAATGTACTACCGTAGTATAATAAGGCCCCTTTTTTTTTTTTTTTTTTTTTTCTGGATGGGAAATCATCAAATGACCCCTCCCGCCCTGGGTGGAGCGGTAGGGAGTGTCAGACTTTTACTGACTAAAACCCACCCGTGATCCTTCTTGTGCCCTATGCGTTCCAGGGCCGCGGCAACTCTTTCGAACAAATTCCGCAACCCTAGCAGGCACCGACCCTATGGGGTCCCGTCCTTGGTGCTGACGGCTCCTTCGGCGCGCGTGGAACACAACGCGTCGTCGACTCAACCTGGTATCGGACGGCGAGCCACCCACGCTCACCGTCCCCAGGCATCAGCCACTGCGCAGCAGCACAGCGGCCGACTTGTCTCTGGAGGAGGCCGAAATGGGACCATTACTGGCACTCCATCTCAGCACCCTCCCGAGCGTTGGGAGTCGCAGCACCCGCAGCAGAAGCGGCAGAAGCGGCGACGGAAGCCGCGGCGGCGGCAGAGGCGGCGGCGGCAGCGGACCTCTTGCCCTTGGTCGGGGCGGATGGCGCGCAGGCCCTTCCCCCAGCCCAGTGCTCGGCCGGCTTGCCAGCAGCCGCACATGCACTGCAGTGCGGCGTGGCCTCACACGAGCCGGCCCGATGACCGGGCTGACCACAGCGGAAACAAAGACCGCTGCGGTCCACCTCCGAGGGGCACATAGCTCCCGTGTGGTTGCCCACATGGCAGCGGTAGCACCTCAGAGGCCTGGGTTCCAGCAGTTTTACCCGCGCAGACCACCCAGAGCCTTCGGCCCTCCGACACAGTTCTGGCCGCCGTCACGGGGCAGCTCACCACAAGGGTTTGCATGCCCGTGCTGTCAGGCCGGAGGGTGCCCGCCTTGACGAGCTCGGCAGAGCACCCCCCAGTCCTGGCGACGGCGGCCACAACCTCCTCCTCCGTCACGGAGTCATCCAGGCCCACTATGCGCATGTCGATGCGCTTAGTCGGCCTGGACACCCGGACCTCGTCCGCGGGTAAGACCGCCCTCAGCCTTTCGGCCAGGGCGTCCGCGAACGGGCCACTCTCCGCTCCGGCGAGCTCGAGCTTCCGGGCACCGGTCAAGGTCCTCCTGACCCCGATGCCCCCGCTGATGCCCAGCTCTTGGAGGCTCACCGCCTCCTTCGCCCGCTTCAATACGGCGAGGTAAGTCACGCCCCTCTGTTCCGCTTCCGGCTGCAGTGTTAATACTACAGCCGCGGACTTCGGGGCGCGAAGCCTCGCCGCAATGGCATTGGCCTTCCGCCGCTGCTTCCTCGCTTTCTTCTTGGCCGCCTCTTTGGCCTTTCTCTTCTGGCCAGCAACCTGCCACTCGGCCTCGGCCGCAGGAGGGTCCGAGGGTGGGGGTGGGGGCGGCTGCGGCACCACTGGCGCTGCAGCCTTAGCCGCTCCTCCTCCAGCCTTCCTCCTACCCCTCTTTGCCGGGGCCGACTTGGTCGTCGCCGGCGTCGCAGCCGCCGGCGTCACAGGCGCCGGCGCGGCTGCCCCCTTGGCCTTTGCCTTCGCCTGGCCGGACGTTCCCGGGCTGGCAGCCACGGCGGCCGCGTACGAAGCCGCCTTCTGCTGCTGGCCTGGGGCCTTCTGAGTTGCCACTGTTGGGGGACGCCGGACCATGTCCTCCAGCACGGAGAACTGCCTCCGGAAGGGAGCCAGCTCCTGCCGCACCAGGTCACGCACCTGGCTCAGCACTTGGCCCCCCTCCGGCGCTGCCGGACTCAGTCCCCCTCGCGGCTCCACAGAGGCCGCTCTGGCCATCCCCGCAAGGTCCCTCCGGAGCGACTCATTCTCCCGAACGAGTCGCTCCGTAAGAACCGCGAGGCGGGCGACCTCCGCCCGCAACTCCGACGCCTCCTTTGAGGCAGGCCCGCCAACGTTGGCCGCCGCTGCCGCCAGGATGGAGGCTTTGGCCGCGCCGATGGCCTCCCTCTTCGAGGACTGCTCTGCGACCTCTTGAAGGCCACGGCGCGGATCGCAGCCTCCACCACCTCCTCAAAGTTCGCCCTCTGCTCCTCGGCAGCGGGTGGTACCTCTCCCGCGGGCTCTGAGTCGTCAGAGTCGAGAGGAGGCGGAAGAGTAGAGGGAGCCCCACGACCGCTCCCCCCAGGGCGACGCCCCTCCTCCACCACCCCCCCGGCCCGACGCTCCACCTCCCGGGTAGAGGGAGCCAGCCCCCTCCCTGCCTCACAGCCCCTGCCCCGCCTAGCGGTGGGGATTTTGCGGGCGGAGGCAAATTCGCCCTCGGAGGACGACCCCCCGGTATCCTCCCGTCTGGGCCGCTTGCGGAAGAACTTGACGTTCTCCGCAGCAGCCCCCTCTCTTCCGTTTCCAGAGCCCGCCGAGCTGACCGTTACTAGGTCTGGCGCGGAGCCGGAATCCGACTCCGCACCACCCCGGCGCTCAGGCGAACCCTCCTCTACAAACTCGTGCGCCATCAGCTCCTTAAAGGAGTCAGATCCGGATGACGACGATGACTCGGAGCCTCCTCGGCTCTTGTTGCCACTGGCAAGCGGAAGGTCTTTGTTGCCCACCCCATAGTACGAAGGGCAGCCCGCCGAAGCGGGGCGGGATTCCCCGACCGCTGAGCAGTCGGGACCCGCCTGGGGACTTATTTTACATCGGCCTTTTTCCATATTGTTCCTTTTAGAGGGTATGGTCCCTTGCTCCTCCGCCCTTTCTCCCTCACAGGGCCTCTCCTCCCACCCGCTCACTGCCTTCCCAGCCACGTCTGATGAGCAGACGCGTACCAGAAGGCAGCGAGCGGGTGTGTCTCTCTTGGTCTGGTCCCTCACTTGCGACCTTCCGGCATGAGTGGCTCTACCGGGAAAGCTCGCAAGATCATTGGGACGCTCAAGCCCCACCACGACGACAACGTGGAGACACATTCGGTGGGGATAATAAGGCCCCTGAGAAGGGTTTTTAAAAAGTGTATTTTCTTATTAAAAAATTTGCTTTTCTTTATTGTTTTACACCATTTATTACAGCAACATGTACAAGCTATGTAAACAATATGTTTTTGACATCCTATACGCATTATACTCAGATTTAAAGCAATATTTTCTTAGGTGGGCCTTAATTGCCACCGGTACCTTACATTTAAAATTTTCCATACAAACCAGTTATATTTTTTTAAAAGTCATTTCGAAAACGTTTTAACTAACTTTTTAGACCTATATATACCGCTTATATATGTGAAGTTTCATTAATATCGGTTCATTCATTTCGCAAAATAGTGACATGAAAATTTGTATGAAATGCCATACGGCGTACACTCTCTCTTAAAAGGCTCTTAAAAGGTTGGCCCGACTGCGCGGCTTCACCAGCATTTATTGCCCTCTCTGTTCTTTAACGATGTACTTGAATGTTTTTCCCCAAATACAGTTTCGAACCTACTAACCCAGAGCCCATCTCTCTCGTGTAAACAGCAGTGGCTCTAATTTGCTACATAATTGCGACTGATCAATCAAATTGGGTCGCCGCCGGCCGCCCGACGGATTGATTGCACCGATTTCTATTTTATTATAGCTATGGCAAAACTTTCAACTCGTCTTCTACGAATAAAAAGAAACATAATTTGTGCTTTTATAAACGTCAAGGAAATAAGTTACAAGAAAATTCGGTTTTAGTGTCGTCGTTTCGGTATTATAAATACCGAAACGCCGGCACTAAAATCGAATTTAGAGGTAGCGTTAAGAGGTTTAGAGGTTCACAAATAAAAACGAAAATATTTTGTTTTCATGATAATTCGACTACATACACTGTCATCGTCTGAAGCTTGCTTAGTACATAGCAAAAAAGGTATGAAATAAAAAAAACAAATAATTAAAAAAACACGCCTCCCATGTTTGTTGTTTTTTATTTAATACTTTTATTGCAAGCTTTAGACGATGACAGTACCTATATGTAGTTTTAATTTTCATGAAAACAAAATATATTTTTTTTAGGGTGACCCATGACTCCCCCTCTTTATTTCTAAAAATGTTTCTTTAGCCTATGTTACCCTGGATAACTCAACGCTTTTAACGACACCACATACATACATTGATATCAATTTAGCTGTTTAGAAGTTATGATAGAATAAAGAAACTCACATACCTACATACATACAAACATGAACCCTTAAAACATAACACTCCCTTTTTTTGGGCAGGCGTGTAAAAAGTTGTTTATTCTTCCCAAACAGATACACATGACATACAGTGTGCAATCTTAATGGTTGTTTTCCCGCGGCAGGACGATTACCCATCAGTAGTACTATCGAAACACAAAGTTAAACTAAAAAAAAAAAAATTGAAATTGAAAACAATATAATTATCTAGTTTTAATTTCCGCGAATATTAGTGGGTTGCAGGTATGCACCTCCCTCCCGCCCGCTATATTATGCACATGCAAGATTACAAGGCAAATGCAAGGATTTTATGCACATGCAGGAAGGCAAAGCAAAGTTATTGTTATTAATATGTTTCAAAATCTCTAATTGTTCCAAAACACACAGCCGGATTTGTCCGGGACAAATCGAATTTCGCGAAACATCTGATTGACACTGGCCATTCTTTGCGCGACAACAATAGTTTTGATATACTACATGTTTGTGATAAGGGTTTCCGGCTGTGTGTTTTGGAACAATTAGAGATTTTGAAACATATTAATAACAATAACTTTGCACTGTTGAATGACCAGACGAATTTAGTTTCTTCCCCTTTACTGCAAATGTTTGTGGGTAGTTGTACACAAACAACCAACGGTGGCAGTGTATAAAAGGGGGGGTGCCTTGTACTAATTTCTCAGTCGCTACTCAACGGTTAGCGAGTCAACGCGTCCCCTGAGGATGCCTCGCGGAGAGGCGAAACACGTGTCGGTAATGGTGTTGGGTATTGCTTTGCCTTCCTGCATGTGCATAAAATCCTTGCATTTGCCTTGTAATCTTGCATGTGCATAATATAGCGGGCGGGAGGGAGGTGCATACCTGCAACCCACTAATATTCGCGGAAATTAAAACTAGATATATTGTTTTCAATTTCAAATTAAAATGGATTTCCGCAAAGTAACGCCTGACTCAATCAATTTTATTAAAATAAAAAAAAAATTTTTTTTTCAAATCTTTAAAAAAGTGTTCATAAACTCGAAAGAGCGAGAATCAATAGTAGTGCACTAGACCTAACGTAGGTAGATACCTACATAGCTGCCGCGCGCTTTCGGCAAAATACAAAGAAACAGTGAATAATAACTGTTCAGAGCAAAATAAGCTCTCGTGGATGGTGATACGGCATTAACTAGCCTGCGCGCACGCGGCAAGTTGAGCCGCCAAAGACATGCCGCGGATGCCGCCAAAGAGATGCCGCGGGTGCCGCCAAAATATTGCTCTGCGCTTAGTCCTTCCGCGAACGTCATAAGTGTAATACGTTATCGATATCTTTTCAAAAATGAATCGTCATTACATTTTTTTAAAGTTCGGTGTGAGGAACACCAAACAAGCGACGCGTTGATAAGTGCGATAGTGGACGCTTTCAATATCGTGAGACGTAACAGAGACACTAATCAAACTGAAAGACAATCAGTTAAAACGTGCTCGTTTGTGCATTCAACGTAGTGGTTTGCATTTCGAACAATTACTCCGCCACCGAGAAATGTAAGTACTTACTCGTACCTTGTAAATAAACATTTAAAAGTAGGTTAGGTAATCAAAATCGTTGTAAATAGGTTGATTCCATCTTTTATCTTAATCAGCCTTTTAACGTTCCCACTGCTGGGACACAGGCCTCCTCTCCCGGAGAGGGAATGGGCCGTAATCCATCACGCTGGCCCAGTGCGGGTTGGTGAATGTCACATGTCTTCGAATTTTTGGTTCTAGGACATGCCGGTTTCCTCACGATGTTTTCCTTCACCGTTTTGAGAGCAGTGGTGATGAAATTATTTACACAAAGTAATGCGCCTGGCAAAGTAATGGGACTGGGTTTGAACCCGCGACCTACAATTCTTAAGTCGGAGCCGTTACCACTTGGCCACCACTGCTCGCCCTTCTTGCTTCTGCTCTTCCATCTTTTAAGTACGCTTTAAATACCCAAATATCTAAATCAGACTTTTTTTAAAGATAACTGTCTTGATTTTTATTAGTCTCTCAGTGATTTGTATGTTGTAGGCAAAAAAGTATTTATGACGGTCCTAAGCCCGTAAAAGTATGAATGGAAAATTGGAATAACTTATTGGGTTCTGTGTTTTATTAAGTCAGAAGTAGTGATCAGCTGATTAATACGTAAAGTGCAACGACCTCGTGGCTGTAGGTACGGGCCAACCGCGCGCCTACTCCCGCGTTCCGCGTAGGTACCTATATATCATCGCGCGATGCACTAGGTACTGTTGGTTCAAGTCGCTTTCGAGTTTTGTTTATCACAATTGTTAATCTGCCATTTATGGAGTCTAATATTTTTTGTATATATAAATCGAATGTATTACCGATACAAACTCATTTCACTTCGGGAAAACAACCATTAAAATTTCACACTGTATAAAATATGTACGTATAACTCGACCGTACCTAAGAAAGTACCGTAGTTGACAAACAAGAGTACCGTCCCTCTCAGTAACACAATTGTATTGCTGATGAAGTTAATATGCCAGCGGACGTCGCAACACTGACAGATTTATCGCGGCCGGTGCTTTAAACAACGCCCTTTGTCAATTTATTTTGAATTTTGGAATACTCGGCCCTCGGGTTTCAGCAATTGACTTTCGGCTTTCGGCCTTCGGCTTTCAGCGTTCGGCTTTCGGCTTTAGGCTTGTTTTAAGATACCAATCACATTTTTATTTAACGTGTATAATATCTTTATTTTGCTGATGTATTTGATAGGACGCCGCTGGTATAATTTACTATTATGACGGGATTCGTAAAATTCAGGAGAAATGCAAGCCCTCAGACTGAATACTTTTGAACATATGTAGGCTTTACATGCCTATAATAAAATCGTAGACTAGTCGTGTCTGTACATTGAATATTTTTATATAAAAATGACTGAGAAACGTTTGAAACAAGACAGAACACAAAAATGCAATATTTGGATTTTTGTCCGTTTATCTGTTTGTTTATCTAAGATTTTATTACATGTATAGATAAATATCATCAATTAAAATCAAAGTACCCGAAAAAAAAAAACAATGAATAAATATATATGTAAGAGAATATTAGGTTTTCATAAAATACCAAGTTTCAGCATCAAAGAGAACCTCCCAGTTTCCTTTTATTTTCACTTATGCCACATTTCAGTTTTAAATTTAAATACCACAATAATATAATGAAAACATTCCACCGTAGATAATTGATTAATTTTCAAAGATAACTCAATTAAAAGTATTATCGAAACGTAACATCGTTTGAAACTTTTCTCATTTCAACCTTCATGATGTATCGACTGTATTCCAATTAATAAAAACGAAACTGTAATATTTACCAAGTTTTATTAGTAATGGTAAAGATGTCTATAAAATAATACGACACACACACACAACATTTATTCGACACAGACACAACACAACAGCAAAAAAATACAATACTAATAAATAAAACATAACAATGATTAGCATTAAAATCGTGCTGAACCTGGCCCATAACGAAAGGGTAACCATCTCAGCTAGGGAAATCAATACCGGGATACCATGATCCCGAAATACCAGGATCCCGCGCTATTTTGCGGGACCAGTCCCGCACATACATCGAGTGGGATCCCGCGGGACTGTGTTGTTTGTTTGGCACGCGGAAGCGCGCGAACTGATTCACTCTACATTCGACTGATCTCATCAGATGCTTGTACAACGTCTTCTATCTCCACTCAAGTTCATGATGATTTACCTCTTGCTACAGTAGCCGCAATAATGCAAGCTGAAACTACGGAGCCTGAACTGATGTCTCTTCGAAATGAACTCGAACAAACTCTATTGAGTTTTAAAACTGCTTGTCGCACTCATTCTGGAGTTCATTCTCACGAAGTTTTGATTCGGAAAGAAATGAATTTGTTTCGAGTCTGGTGGATTAAAAGGCGAATATCTTCAATTCGCTTACAACGGTTTATTAACAGTTATCTGTATATCTGCTGCTGGCTATCTGGCATGTAAAGTTAGGAGTTGTTTGGCAGACAAGACTATTAGCATGCTATGTTTTATGAGCAGTTACTTTTAAAATAATGCCTAAACTACCTATTGTCTCTATGTAATATTTTTTATTGTTTTATTATATCTTTTTATTAATCTCTCAACACATAATTCTGAATAATATTTTTTTGTTTCATTTTTAGTTCTAGATGCATTTATGATAATGGATTTCCTTCTCTTCTCAATGACTTTCAGAAACATGCGGGATTCCGCAAATACCAGGATCCCGCGGGACTTAGACCTCTCAGTCCCGCAAATACCGGGATTAAAATTTTGTTGCGGCATTGCATTCCCTAATCTCAGCATTTGCTAGGCGTCAGACACCCAGCACTGGTTTTCAGTTCACGGACGTGGTTACAATAAAATATACTTGCTACAATTTCTTTACTCAAACAAAATGAAATACTATCATCATAAAAAATAATATTACTTAACAAATAAAATAATCTTACAACTAACTACAATTTAGCATAAAAAATCCACCGCAACGCTCCAGCGCGCGAAAAACAGTTTCATCAAAATCCATTCAGTAGTTTTTGCATGAAAGAGTAGCAAACTCGGTTCATTGCGGAATTTTGGCGATGGGTCTACGAGGCGGAAAACACAAGGAGTTTAAAAAAAAAGTGTATATATAAATCACGAAACGGATACTGTTGGCAATGTTATTTGTGTTACATACATTGTTGCCATCTCAAACTATGACGTTGTCACATCTCGAGGGACATGACGTTCTGCTCTATACCCATTGGTACCAACACAGTTGTCAGTTGTACGTGACAACATTTACTAGTGATGTCCTTCCTCCGATATTTCAACTTCTCAAGTTCTCCAGGACTTAGCATAGCATAATCAGCCTTTTAACGTTTCCACTGCTGGGACACAGGCCTCCTCTCTAGGAGAGGGAGTGGGCCGTAATCCACCACGCGGGCAGGAAACCGATTAAGATCTTTACCTAGTGGTATATTATTGACAGATACTATGAAGGATGTGGTGATTTAAAAAAATCTCTTGATTAGGATGAACTCTTTATAATCCTGCTTAAAATTGACCTGGTGCGGAATGATTTCCATTAATAAAAAATAGAAAAGATTATAATATAAAAGGTTATGTTTATGCCATCGTAATGGAGATAGCTAAGTACGCAGGAGATATTTTGCACAAGTGCGTGCGCAAACACAGGATCAAAGGTTGTACGTGTTTTTTAATGCACGGGGGTATGAACCAGCTATTTCCAGTCCAGACTGCAACTTAGATATTTCTAATAAAAAAAAAAAAACTCAAAAACACCTTTGGATCCTGAACCCAGGACCGTGTGCTAAGCATTCGTGCGACCACGATACCAATGGGGTTGTCAATTAGTTTATCCTCATGTCATCGTAAAAATCCTCACCCTTTATTTTATAGTCAGCCTGCATTACCTTTGAAATTGCCGTAAAAGTAAAAATTTGGTTTCTTTCACGAAAAAACAAGGAAAAATTAACAGAAGGAATCACTTGGAAAGAAACAGAATTCTTTCGAATGTTTTCGTTCATATTTTGAAAAGTTGAAAAAAAATTAAATGGAATTA
This sequence comes from Hecatera dysodea, assembly GCA_905332915.2. Lineage (NCBI taxonomy): Eukaryota > Metazoa > Arthropoda > Insecta > Lepidoptera > Noctuidae > Hecatera > Hecatera dysodea. Next base: position 17,639,861 of record HG995308.1, on the reverse strand, counting down.
CATTTTAATATAAAATAGTGAAATACAAAACGTATAAAAAATAATGTAACAAAATAAAAAAAACAAGAACCGTTTCCCGTTTCGTACTATAATATTCATATTTTTCGGATTTTTTCCCGGTTATATTGTAACACACTTGAAATATATATGTATTGGCAAATTTTCTTGAAGCTTTCGAATCGTGAATTTTTCGGATTTTTTCAACGCTAGCCTACATTATCACGGTTCCAATAACACACACGCACACACACAAACACAACACCAAGCACTACACTTAGGTAATCTAAGTTTATTCCCAAGAGAGACCTACTCATTAACTCTCAAAAACATATTCATCAACCGGGAATTGAATTCCGGTACCCACAACTTGAATAACGTGTTATGAACTCTGAATCTATTAATATAAAGTTGAACTTAGTTCTAAGCTAAGAATAAGCTAGACTAAGTTAGGTTCCAATTCCGTTCAACAAACAATAAAGTAAGACATTACGAGTAGTAGTTACTTGACTGTCAAAAATTTATATGTTTTGAGAGGAATCTGGTTATGATAATTTTCTTTGTTTTCCTAGAGAAGCTCGAGGCGGTTCATTCTTCAAGATTAAGTAGCGCTTGCCAAGAACGGTTCTTGGATGGGTGGTCATCCATCACATATCGAGGCCCGTCTCCGCGTCCTTGAAAGCACGTTAAGCTGTTCGTCTTGGCTGTCATTGGTAGATCTTTGACAGTCGGCAATCACCGGGAGAGTTCGTGTGCGCGGGTCTTTAAAAATGCCATCTTTCTTGTGTGGTGAACGCGTCTATGCAAACGTTTGGATAGCCCTACATATGTTTATAATTTTAATATAAGGATTAAAGAACAATTTTCGTCCTAATTCTCTACAATTTTAGACCTATCCCCGCTAATAAAATATCGATGCGTTAGCATACATTAAAATGTCACACGACACCATGAAACCAATCTTAATACACTATATAAGGCCCGGTTCACACGATCTAATTGGCAGTCAGCGCCGCGAGCGCCGCCTGGCGCAGAGATGTGGCAACTTGCCTCAAACCTCGCCGCCATTGTTCCGCGAATACTAAAAACTTGCAAAGTTCCGCAACATCACGTACGTTATGACGAGGGTTGGCAGGAAATAGAAAAAGGAAAAAGGCCGCGGGCCGGAGTGATTCGAATGGAAATGTGTAAATGTAATGTGTGTGGAAGATTGAAAAATGTTTGCTAATGAGGACGTCTGGGGTTTTTGAGCGTATTTAGTGTACTGTTTATGCAACGACTTTTGCGTCAATGAATACTTATTGAATGTTTTTTTATTGTGTTTTAATTGTAATTCTTCGTTTGTTACTTTTTGCATATAACTAGTTAATTTATGCCTCTATGATTTGACATTAAAACCGGGATCATGTCGTACCCAATTCAGCAACTAACGGAGTCCCAAGCCCTCGTTGTTTGTTCGTTTGTATGATAACGGGCTGTATCTCATGAACCATTATAGGTACACAGTTTTCACATACGGTGTATTTCTATTTCGTTTGAAACATGTTTCTTGTGTAAAATACAAGAAACGTGTTTCTTTTTTTTTTGGTTTATGATACGAAAACCTAAACCACATATAACCATTCATTCACAAAAAAAAAGATAAAACTCAAAATATTTAACACCAATATCAACTTGACAGCCCTAATTAGTAGAACCTGCTCGTGAAACGTGGACGAGGGTAGCGTGACGAGCTCAGATAACATTGTGTGAGTACGCCTTTATAAGGGCGTGCTTGCATTGGATAGTTTTAAGCACCCGGTTCACATGAGTCATTGTCATGTCCCTTTGAAATTTTGTGAAAGGTAGGTAGGTATACCTAATTTCAAAGCAGGAGAAGGAAACCTCACGCCCCAGCCACCGCAACAGAAGAAGACGTCTCGGGCGATTTGTTCGAAACAGTCACTACGGTTCTGGAACGCAAAGGGCATTACGAGGAATACGGATGGGTTTTAGTCACCGGTCTTGACAATGGGTATCGTGTTATTCAGTTGCTGGGTTATGAATTAAGATTACGAGATACAAAAATTGATTGAGTCAGGCGTTACTTTGCGGAAATCCATTTTTTAATTTGAAATTGAAAACAATATATCTAGTTTTAATTAGGGGACGTGTTGACCCGCTGACCGTTGAGTTGCGACTCAACGGTCAGCGGGTCAACACGTCCCCTGAGGATGCCTCGTGGAGAGGCGAAACACGTGTCGGTAATGGTGTTGTGTTTTGCTTTGCAGGAAGGCATGCATGTGCATAAAATCCTTGCATTTGCCTTGTAATCTTGCATGTGCATAATATAGCGGGCGGGAGGGAGGTGCATACCTGCAACCCACTAATATTCGCGGAAATTAAAACTAGATATATTGTTTTCAATTTCAAATTATTACGAGATACGTTTTAAAACGAGCCAAGTGTGAGTAGGACCCACGTGCAAAGGGTTCCGAACGAATTTATTTTTGGTTATATGTGATTTTTAAGACTTCTTATAAGTTTTGCTGTAATCTCAAGGTGCATTATTTTTTAATTTAAGCTCAATGATTTCAGATATGAGGTTTGTAATGTTTTGTCTAATAATTTGAATAACTTCAAACTATTTAAAATTATGAAAAAAATAAATTTTAAACTCTCACAATAATCCCTTTCATTTGATATTACAAATGACATGGTACAGTATAAAAAACTATTTTGTTTTTGTAGATTTCTAATTTGTACCCAAAAAGTGACACCCCGCACTCAAAATATGTACGCAACGCGTCCGTCTGAAGTTCATATGTGTACAAAACCGCAACAGAATCGGTCCAGTAGATTCGGAGAATAGATACTGGCTGTGACAGAAAAACAGACAGACCGATTGATCTTTAAGGTTTCAGATTCTTAAGAATTATATTCTAATTATACTTAAAAATATAGTTTTTGATTGTTATTATGAATTTATCGTATTTTTTTTATTCTTATTTCGATTTAAATTGTAATAGAACGTTACCATTTCTTTCTGACATTTATGTATGTTACTGTAAATGACACACAGAAGAGCGGAAGTACCTAACATAAGCAAAAATTTTGCTTAAAACTTTTTACACAAAAGTAGATCAAATAAAAGTCTTCTTTTTTCTTACGGATTTCCGGAACTCTAAAAATCTATTAATATTGATAAGAAAACTTCCTATCTACGTATTTCCCCGAAGCACACGAGTACTGACCCAATGTGCCCGAGTTTGACCTCCTTTCACGATGCTGTGTAATATTATCAGCACGAGATATTGTGCTCTCTAATTAAAAACAATCTCGGTGGTTTTAATTTTAATATGCCCGGGGAGGGATAGCGGCCTCTTATCAACGAGGATGGCGGCTATTCTTATAGTATTATGTTTGTACTTTGATTTTTCATTCATGATGAAACCTTTGTTTAGCCAACCGACTTTAAGTAAATAATTTATATTTTAAATATTATTTTATTAGCTGCAGTAGGTGTACTGACTGGTGGTTGCGGAATTGGTTCGAAAGAGTCACTGCAGCCCTGGAACGCAAAGGGCACTAGAAGGATCACGGGTGGGTTTTAGTTAGTAAAAGTCTGACACTCCCTTCCGCTCCGCCCAGAGCGGGAGAAGTCATTTGATGATTTCCCATCCAGAAAAAAAAAATAGGTTCACTGACTGGTAGAGAATGTATTGTTGAATAATACCCGCTTATGCACCATTACCACACCACTATTCTTGAGCATAGAGGAGTAAAAACGATATAAGAGATTAACGACTAGCAAAGTATGTAATACATACAAATTTGCAAGTCTTTTGTCTTGTAAATGACTGTACCGATTTTAATATAACTTCATAAAGATCTTAAAAGTAGGTTAATAGCCATTTCCGAAAACAAGAGAGACAAAGAGAGAATGAGTTTGCAATTACTATAGAAGACTTAAAACGACTATCCCTTAAAACTCATAATAACAATCTACAACTTGTAAATTCGATTAGTATATACTTTAACAAACTGAAACTCACGATCCCACCTACACACATACATTTGAACAAAGGGGTTCGAACTTTTTTCTATGGAAGCTGACATATCAAACTCAAACTCAAACTCAAAACGTTTATTTCAATTAGGCCATTAACGGCACTTTTGAACGTCATCAATAAAAAAAAAAATATCATAAATTAAGTGACTCTAGCGTCCATTCGCAAAGGTAGATTCTTATGGAGAAGAACGGACAAGAAACTCCATAGTTACTCTTTTGAAATCAATGTTTTACAATATTTGGTAATACAATAAATACTTCATATATGTGAGGACGATGCACCAAGTATACTAGTTATAGAACAAAGTATTACCAGCAGAGGTAAACTTCTAAATATCTCATGCCCATGGTACTCTACACTATCGACCCGCGCGCCGCCATTTTGATTTTTTTTCGAAATCGCGGCGCACATTGGAAGTAGTTTATACGGGTAGAGGACACACAGACAAACAAAAAATGTTCTGTAACATGGTACCACAAAGTGTCACGTTACTGAGATATTTGAAGGTAAAGATCAACATATGAGTAGGTACAATGACAATCATTAAAATTGGACTTATTACGTGTCTATACTCTATAGGCGTCAGATTGTATCCTAATAATCATTCCCAGGTTGATTATTTTTATTACTGTTTATTGAAAGAGACTACTCTCTTTTAATAAACAGTAATAATTATTTATGTAACTTACCTACGTAAGTTACATAAATAAAAATGGCGGCTGGTCGATAGAGGCGTTCGGGTCTATGCCCTTTCATCACTCAGTTAAAAGATATCAATATTCACTTACTTATCAAAAGGACGCGGAAACTTCCAAACGCACAATATCTCAAGTACTTCAATAAAAAGGTGAATGGTCCCTCGATCCTCCGAGGCAAGCCTACCAATCCATCGGCCCTCAATCGCCATATCTCCCTCTAATTTCTAACATAAAGAGGGCTTTTAGGCCCAATTCACTGTGAAACGTCAATTCTCAATTCTTTTTGCGTGCCATAAGTTACAATAGTGAGTAGGGAAGTAAATAGTAGCCACAGTTGTGGACCCTGTCGGGCAGAGCAAAGATTAAGTAAGTAGGAGAGAGGATGAAGACCAGTGTCTTCATCCTCTCTCCTACTTAATCTTTTTACTTATTACTTAGTCAATAGCGGTATCGTATTAGTACCTACTTTTTGGTAAAAATAGGTTAGTCATTTATACATGTAATCGGAGAATTTTAAACGCTCTCAGACTATATCGAGTGAAATTGTTAACAATTCTTAGGGTTCCTTACAAAAAGGGTAAAACGGGACCCTATTAAATTTACTAAGACTGTTGTCCGTTCGTCTGTCCGTCCGTCTGTTACCAGGCTGTATCTCATAAACCGTGATGGTTAGACAGTTGAAATTTTCACAGATGATGTATTTCTGTTGCCGCTATAACAACAAATACTTAAAAAACACAATAAAATTAATATTTAAGGGGGTTCCCATACAACAGACATTATTTTTTGCCGTTTTTAAAAATAAATCGCGGTTTCACCCGCCTAGTTCCCGTGCCCGTGGGAATACGTATAAAATATAGCCTATGTCACCCGGGGATAGTGTAGCTTCCCAACAGTGAAATAATTTTTCAAATCGGTTCAGTAGTTTCGGAACCTATTCAATCCAAACAAATGACACTAGTTGTGTGGTCTATAGTTCCTAAATAAATATATAAGTATATATGTATAACTAGCAGCGGCCTGCGGTTTCACCCGCGTAGTTCCCGTTTCCGTAGGAATTTGGGGATAAAATATAGCCTATGTTACTCATAGTGAATGTAGCTTTCTAATAGTGAAAGAATTTTTGAAATCGGTCCAGAAGTTTTCACAAAAATGTTCAAAAAAAAAAATACAAATCTTTCCTCTTTATAATATTAATATGGATAAGGAGGAAAAACAACACACAATTCAAATTTAAAACCTAAACAGAAAAAGTTGAAAAGCGAATATTTTAAATGTTCGTTGGATAACATTACTGCCCTTGAGTCGAGGTCACGCGCAGGGCGAGATGACCTTGACCCAATTAGTGACCTTCGATCTGAGGGCCGCTTTCAAATGCGATGGTGTTGATTAGGCACGAAAGGTGGGGTCGTATAATAGGTAAGTAGGCTTGCTTGAGTTTTGCTTGGGTCTCTGGGGTAACATGTTTGATCTGTGTGTCATACTCAGTTTTGTATTTTGGAAGGGGGAGGGAATATTTTTTGAGCAACGATCATTACTAATCTACCTACTAACTTCCTACGACCATGGCTGTCCTCTGAACATCTCTATAATAATATTTTGTTGGTTTAGGTATACCTTTTGGAGCGTGTTTTAGTTTTTGAACATATTTTTTAAAACTCTTTACTATATCAATATGGCTTGCCTATAAAACGTAAGCATAAGTAATTTAGTAAAACCGCAAAATGCCCAAAAGGTCTCACAAAACATTCTGGGAATAGTTTCATAGTGCCTTCTGATAAGGAGAGGAATTCTTTGCCGGAGTCTGTGTTCCCTGGTATCTACAAACTGAGGGTCTTTAAATCAAAATTGAATAGGTTAATTTAAGGCAGGCGTGCTGCATCACCAATCACAATACCACTTACCATCCCTTGAGACAGCATTCAAAGGCAAACAATTTTTAAAAAAAGAATCCCCATATTTAAACAGCCAAGAAAATATCACGGTCACACTTCACTTATTCGTAATTCCCGCACATTTACATACTTTATCACGACCATCAACATGTTCACATGCTTACATTAGGCATGCCACCATGTCTGGGACATCCATAACATGCAACAGTCGTGTAAACAAGCGTTTACTTGCAATAAACGGCGGGTAGTCACGCATACGATACGTTTGCGAGTAACGTGGGGTAAAACGACTCAATCAGCGGGAAATTTGAAGGTCAAGGGCGGCGTAAGATGGGATCGTAAACCACTGTTTATTGTGGTTTTTGAAAGGGTTGGGTTGTATTTGGTTGCTGTTTGAGTCAAATGATTGGATTGTTTAAACACATAGGCACAGTGAGCATGTTGACATTTTATCTTTGAACCTGGGCCGTAATTCACCACTTAATGATGGTTGGTATGTCACGTATACGGTAGGTATTATAGCACGTCTCTAGTATAGTGAGTGGACTACTGACTGTCAAATATAGGTCCTTACCTATAATTTGACAGTCATGGCTGTTATCACTTGGCATTCGTCGCTCTGTAAGGAAACACACTAAAATAAAGGATGCAATCTGCTTGTCAATATTAGCCCTAGCAGTCTTTGTTAGGAACCTGTGGAAATATGCTATGTTTGTTTGTTTGTTGTTTATTTTTTTATTGTAGCTATGTTTTTGTAGTATCATAAAAACAAACAAAGCTTCAAAAGGAGCTTGGAGAAGACAGATTCGGAAATAAATTTAAATATACTTAAATTATAAACTTATATGATGCTTCGCACTCCTCCAAGAGACAGCGACACCTGTGCGTTACCCCAGGTACAATCAGAGCCCAACATACCTGCAGTCCTTGCAGGTTCCCCGAGCGCAATAAACATCAGCGTGAGATCCAAACGGCAGCGCACTGACTTCTCGCCAGAAGTTGATTCCTACCCCGAATTTGATCGGCACTCAAAGTTTGAGCTGTTAGATACAATTCGCCAGGAAATACGTTCAGTTCTATCTTCTGAGATTTCTACGAACATAAAAACCTGCATAACTGGTGAATTAAGTGGCATCAAAGATATGTTGCAAGGCTTGGAGAACTCTGTCAATTTCATGAGCTCTGAATTTGATCGCATGAGGACGGAACTGGATGCATGCAAAAGCGAAAACAAAAGTCTGCAAAAGGAGAATAAAGAACTGAAGACCTCGGTTTCTGATTTGGTTGTTCGAGTAAATCTCATCGAACAAAATTCGCGCCAGCAAAATCTGGAGATCAATGGCATACCAGAAAATAAAGCCGAAAACTTGGTTAAAACAGTGGTTCAGCTAGGCAGCGCTGTGTCGACTACGATCAAGGAGGACGATATTCTATCCGTTGTGCGAGTGAGAAAATTAGACCCTGAAAGTAAAACCCCAAGAGCAGTCGTTGTCAAATTGCGAAGCACATTAGTAAGAGATACAGTTCTGGCATCTGTTTTACAATTCAACAGGACCCATCCTAAGGAAAAACTCAATACCCAAAACTTGGGCTATGGCGGGGCTATTAAGCCTATATTCGTATCGGAACACCTGTCACCGTTGAATAAGAGAATACACGCGGAAACCAGAAAAGCCGCACGCGAAAAGGGATATCTGTACGTTTGGGTACGCGACGGCAAAGTCCTCGTCAGAAAAGCGGACGGTCACCAAGCAAAGCACATTAAAAGTTTGGAAGCCATCGCACTGTTATAATTTTAAGCAGGTTTTTATGCAGTAATACCATGCAATAACATAAGCCTTCACCATCTATTATCAGAACTTCAGAGGAATAAAAACTAAACTTAAAACTATTATGTTGGCGGCACAATCGGGCGTCTACGATATTATCATAGGAACCGAAACATGGCTGGACGATGGTATAAAAGATGGTGAAATTTTCGATTCTAGTTATCGTGTCTACCGCAGAGATAGATCCTCAACTGCTCTAGGTATCAAAAAGGGCGGAGGAGTTTTAATCGCAGTATCTAAGCTCATTGATTCCGTACGCATGCCAAAATGGGAATCAGATATCGAAGATCTATGGCTGAGGCTTAGAATTACTAAAGGGAATAGGCATCGCACCCTTAATATCTGCTCTGTATACCTACCCCCACCAGTCCAACAAGAAACACTTGACGCATTCCTGGAAAATGTATCGACAGTTATAGATTCTACAAATGAAGACACAATTATTGCCGGAGACTTCAACCTTAGTTTCATAAGTTGGAACATAGACAATACACTTAGCCATCCATGTACAATTCCCACCAACTATAACAATAAGTTAGGCTATTCTCTCATTGACTTCATGTCCGAAAATAATATGCTGCAAGCGAATATTGTGAAAAATTGTAACAATAAAACCTTGGATCTGATTCTATCCAATTTAACTGTAAGCGTTAGCGAATGCAATAACCCGATGTCAAAAGTTGATGTGCATCATCCTCCCCTAGAAATTATTATCACCCACAGTTCACTAGCGCCGTTACAAACCAAAGTAACTTCGAAACATAATTTCAAACGCGCTGACTATGTGTCAATCAACGCGAAACTTAGAGTCATAGATTGGACAAAAATATTCTCGGAATTAACGGATGTAGATGAAATGGTTAATGTTTTGTATGAACAACTATATAATTTAATTAAAGAAAATGTGCCTCTTTCTAAACTACCAAATAACAAATTTCCAAGATGGTTTTCTAGGTCATTAATTAAACTATTGAACGAAAAGGAAAAAATAAGAGTTCGCTATAAAAAATATAAGAATCCTAGAGACAATTACGAATATATATTACTAGACGAGCGCGCAAGACGAATGATAAAAGATTGTTACAAAACTTATTTGAACAATGCTGAAAAAAACATAGCGGAAAACCCAAAACTCTTCTGGTCATTTGTTAAAGCTAAAAGGTCTCAGTCAAGTGACATTCCCACTACTATGAATTTGGGCAACAATACTGCTTGCACGGGTGAGGAAATAAGCAACCAATTTGCCTCACATTTTTCATCCACATTCATACCATCACATAATTGGACTGCTCCTGATACGTGCTCGCATAACTACTTTCAATTTGCTCTAAGCAAAATTGCGTTTACAGAAGCAGAAGTTTTGAAAGAATTAAAAAAGCTCGACGCGTCCAAAGGTCCAGGACCTGATGGCCTACCTCCGCTTTTTGTCCAAAAATGTGCATTAAATCTATGTCTTCCCCTCAAACTTATTTTCAATCGCTCTATTGAAACATCAAAATTCCCCACAGAGTGGAAAACTGCTAACGTGGTACCTATTTTTAAGAAGGGAGACCCCAGCGAGACTTCTAATTATCGCCCTATATCTCTTCTCTCTATCCTTGCTAAGCTTTTTGAAGCATTAGTTTGTCCTGTCCTGTCTTCACACACCAATGTGCAGTTAGCCTCTGAACAGCACGGCTTTCGAACTCGCAAATCCACTTCCACTAATTTGGTTAGCTACGTCAATGACATTGCTAAATCTCTGGACTCCCGTGTACAGGTTGATTCCATCTACACAGATTTCAGCAGTGCTTTTGATAAGGTTAATCATAATATACTTTTAATGAAGCTGAAACATTTTGGCATAACCGGTCAACTGCACAGATGGTTCGCTTCTTACTTGACGGGGCGGAAGCAGAGAGTGGTAGTTAGAGGATACGAATCAGTGCTCTACTCTTCCACTTCTGGAGTACCACAAGGATCGCATCTGGGGCCGATCTTGTTTCTTATATTTGTTAATGACATTGTATGCACAATACAACATAGCAAATGTCTCATGTTTGCAGATGATCTGAAACTATACAGAGAAATAAGAACGGACTTGGATGTGTCACTCCTCCAAAAAGATCTGGATTCGATACATGAATGGTGTCGGTTAAACATGATGGCTCTTAACGTAGGTAAGTGCTATCATGTAACTTTTACGCGTAACAAAAAGAGAATACCTTCTTCCTATAAATTAAATGGAATTACACTAGAAAAGGTTGACACCATCCGTGACTTAGGAATCCAGCTTGACAGTAAACTTTCTTTTATTCCTCACATTGACCTAATTGTTTCTAAAGCGACAAAAATGGCAGGTTTTGTTAAAAGAACTTGTTCGGAGTTTCGGTCCATATCGACCCTAAAATTACTGTTCAACACGCTTGTTAGAAGTATACTGGATTACGCATCCCCGGCATGGAATCCTACGTATCGCGTCCACGCTGATAGAATAGAGCGTATACAAAAAGCCTTCACAAGGTATCTGCGCTTCAGAAGTTCTAATTGCGATCAGGACAGCAGTTATTCTGATAGACTCAATCATTTCAATATGATATCTCTGGAGCAACGTAGAAGTCACTCCGATCAGATATTTCTTTATAAAATTATTCACAATCGATCCGAAGTTCCAGAGCTATTATCTGAAATTAATATCTCTGTACCTAGGCGAACTATTAATAGACCTGTACGCAATACAGATATACTGGCTACGTCCCTATCAAAAACAAACCTTGGTCGCAGTGCCCCAATGAACCGACTTATGGCTAATTATAATAAAATAAACAAAAACAGCAACATTGACATCTTTGCCGACACATTTTATCAATTTCGCAAAAAACTTATGCTTCCTACCCACTCATAATACTTTGATAACGTTTATTGCAGTCGTTTTCCCAAAAATATTTTTAAAAATATTTTTTTTTTTTATTGTATTCTAACTATCCATTGTTTATTGGTAGAGTAATCGTAAATTGTTCCTAATTTTTTTTTATCATTTCCTACTATAAAATTGTAAAGTGGTTCATATTCGTATTTATCTTTTTAATTTTTAGTTGAAACAGAGCTCATAGTTATGTATGTATATTTTATTAGTTAATGTTTAAGCTGTGTACTTCTATAAGTGACAAATTCACCATGATACTAGATGTACAAGTTCTTAATGTATATGTTATAGTGAATAAGTCGTTGGAGTACCTTTACAATAAAATAAAATAAAATAAAATAAAAAGCTAACAAGAAATATCCGAATAATAAAACTTGGCACTGCAGATGCAGACGAAAAACTTTTCTCTCCCGGGGCAAAACGAAAAACTTTTATCACAAAATCTTAAATGTACTTTCGGGTGGGGTAAACACATGGTCCCGGATCGTAAATTACCCTCTAAGAGTAATAAGTGTCTCGGGACCAAACGGGAAAAAAAGAATGGACGAAATGGAACGAAAACCAAAAATTACTGCACCTGTTGCTATTTCGCTGTATCGGAGGCAAATAATGAATGTAGAATAATGGAACAATTTCCGTTTGACATTGTATGCAGTTAACTGAAAGTATTTATTTTAGTGAGTTAGATGTGTAACTGAGATTGCGAGTTTACGCGTAGTTTATTTTAGTATGTCTGATAACCATTTATGTAAATTGCAATTCCATAATAAGTTGTTAAGATCTTCTTACTGTTCACTTAGTCTACAATAATTTTGAATTTTAAATGCCAAGCACATATTTTGCGCCAATGTTTCGATTTGCGACCGGTTAATGGCAATTGGACCAGTTCATATGGAATGGGAATGATAAAAGAACTAGGGATATAAGGGCGAGAATCAATGTTTTTCTAGAAATCTCTACACATAGAACAATTTCTAGAAAAGCATTAACTGCTCTACAGAAAATTTATTTAGGTACGATTTGTATGTAAACGTGTTTCACATTGTCAAGTCGCACTTGTCCGTGGAAGCACAAAGCTCCGGGCCATGCCCGGGATGAACGGTGTGAACATGTTCATATAAAATGTAGGCACCTTTATTATTTTGAGCTCCTGACGGATGCTCCTCGTCCCAGGGCAGTACGCCCGTACTTTTTAAAATTACTCCAGAAGAAGGTAAAAGCTAATCTACCAATATTAGCTTTTACCTTCTTCTGGAGTAATTTTAAAAAGTTGGTTAATGAACTAACTATATTTATGTTTCGATAAAAACTTTTGAACGACAATGCGGGTCCTTTTTTAGTTTTTGATGGAATGTGAAAAATCACTCTCTATCTCTAAATTTTTTATCGAAACAACAGTTTTTAAACCAAGGCCTTAGGTTTGCATAATAAGTTTCATTATACTTGTTTCATTCATTTTTCAAGAAAAAGGAGTTAAGACCAAAGAAATAAACTAAGGAGTAAATGCTCTAAAGTTCATTTTATTTTTTTTTACACAAAATCGGGGAACATAGAGCGGTTGTTATGATTTGTAAATATTATATTTTAATGTAAGGATCCATCCGTCAACAATTTGATCAAAGTACCTAAAAACTTGTAAAACACAAAACGAATAAATACTAATTTTGTATCACCGTAACAGCAAGCAATAATCCTTAACATTAAAACTTAGCAATAAAACTGGATTACAAGTTTAACAGTAAAAATAAGCGTAACTTTTAGTCGCTCAAGTCGTCTAGGGGTAACTTGACCCAGATGAGGGGGTAATTAGTGCCATAATTTTGGGTAATTACTGCCGATGTTAAACGATGGGGGTAAATTTAGCCCCTATTTCATTTTACAGGATTACAGAGATAAACCCAACTTCTTGATTAATTATGTTTATTAATTGATTTAGTTATTCTTTGGGAACAAGGACTGTAAATCGGTATTTTAATTAAATGGTAATTTTATCAAATAGCGTTTTTTACCAAAATCTTTCGTTCCGCGAAAACCAGTTCTATGCAATGACTCGACTTTTCGGTGTTTTGTAAGCGAAGATATAGTTAACTCAGGATTGTCGATTATCTATACATTTTCTTGAAAAGGCTCTTTCCTGATAATCAGTAAAGAATTACTTAGCATAAGCATAATCAGCCTTTTAATGTTCCCACTGCTGGGTCACAGGCATCCTCTCTAGGAGAGGGAATGGGCCGTAATCCACCACGCGGGCCCAGTGCGGATTGGTGAATGTCACATGTTTTCGAATGTTTGGTTCTAGGACATGCCCGTTTCCTCACGATGTTTTCCGTTACCGTTTGAAGAGCAGTGGTGAAGAAATACACAAAGTATTGCGCCTAGCTGGGTTTGAACCCGTGACCTAAAATTCGTAAGTCGGGGCCGTTACCACCCGGCCACCACTGCTCTCACGAATTACTTGCCACGACGCTATGAAGACAGGTTGAATAGTGCAGTGGCCAAGTGACGTCCGAAGACTGGAAGAAAGAATGCTGGGCGTCCGGCTACGAGATGGGTAGATGGTATTGCTGCCATCGCGGGTAGAACCTGGGTGAAACTGGCACAGGTACATGGGCATTAGCGCAAGGAACAAGGGGCCTGTAGGTACTCAACAGTGGGCAAAAATGTGTCAGCTAATCCACTTCGTAATCTTCGAAAAGTCTTTAATTAAAGGGAAAAGGAATAGACGGCATAATTAACAAACATCAGAAGGTCTTCTCATAAACACAATGAACATTCGTGAGGATACATTGATAATGACGTAATCCCCTTTACATTGTCGTGTATCCGGGAGATTGGTCGTCCATCGTATTAACACAATCCCTTGTAGACCTTCTAAGACACCCTTTGAAAACTGGGTGGTAATTAATTAATTGCACATGACGATGTTTTCTTTTATTATTTGAGATGGGTTTGCTCTTGACTCTAGTCTAGGTCAGAGTTGACAAAGACAAAGTCGACGATGGAATGAGCTTACCCAGTTTACTCAAACTTTGAAGAGATCAGGGTTGAATGCGTTCGGAAACACAGATGCAGGCAGAGAGTTCCACTCCCCTGCTGTGCTCATTATGAAAGATGATTAGAAACGTATTGTAACGGCCATAATTATCACATCATGTGCCTACCAGTATGTTAAGTGGACCGACGGTCTACCTGACCTCCACAATCCAGTCACCAATCATCAACAGCCTGTTGCAGTCCACTGCTGGACATAGGCCTCTCCAATTGCACGCCACTTAGATCTATTTTCGGCTTCTCGCATCCAGTTTCTGCCAGCCATCCTGCGCAAATCGTCACTCCACCGTGCCAGAGGACGTCCTACACTACGTTTGCCGAGACGCGGTCTCCACTCTAGAACTCGTTTACCCCAACGGTTGTCGGTTCTACGACTAATATGGACAGCCCACTGCCACTTCAGCTTACTAATCCGGTGGGCTATATCAATTACCACAATCCAGTACGTACACGGTAACCTTGGCAAGACTGATGTCAGATTTTCGGGCGTCTGACAATCCTTAACAACTGCATAAGCATAAGCATAATAAACCTTTAAATTTTCCCACTGCTGGGACACAGACCTCCTCTCTAGGTGAGGGAATGGCCCGTAATACACCACGCGGGCCCAGTGCGGGTTGGTGAATGTCACATGTCTTCGAATTTTTGGTTCTACGACATGGCGGTTTCCTCACGATGTTTCTTCACCGTTTTGTGAGCAGTGGTGATAAAGTTAATTACACAAAGTAATGCGCCTGGCTGGGTTTAAACCAGCGACTTACAATTCGTAAGTTGGAGCGTTACCACTCGGCCACCACTGCTGCCGTAACAAGTGCTTATGATCTAATAATGAAAGTTGGGACTTTCCGACACACGAAGTAGTCTCGGTATGTTTAGATGGTCATCCATCCACAGACCGACTTCAGCAAGCCTTGAAGCACGAGCCAGGTCAAAGTTTCCACGTTTCACGAACAGTCCTACGCAATAAAGGGTGAGCTTAATTTGGGGCCAACCCAGACCCAGCTGTTTCCAAGAAGTCTTTGGGAAAACCCAATACGCGCTTATCTTTGACTCTGAAAAGAAGTTTTTTATGATTGTGAGCTAGCAACTGTCGGAATGGACAGCTCATAATGCGAGGTTTCATGGTGAGGGCTTTCTCACAGTGGAAATTTAAATAAAGTGAGTGAGTGAGTGTCTTTCGATCTTGTTTGACTTCAAGTTCACTTTATCTAAGTTTATTGACGTTTGACGTTTATGTTTATTGACGTGACGATTGGCTGATGTATGAACGTAATTAAAACAAGAAGAGTTTGTAAGGAGGTCTTGTATTTATGTACATAATTATGTAAATAGTAAGAAAAAAAACAAACGAAAGAAAAATTTCAAAAATATTTGAAATAAATGACATTCTAAATTGTAATCGAATCCGCTAGGACTGGGTTGACAACAAATGCGAGTCGGAAGCCGTACCACAGAGCAATGACACACTTCAGCGGCCACCGCATTGTTGACAATAATTTTATTATTTAAACTTTATGTACATACATTAGTGGGGGTTCCCTACTTGTTTTTAAAAGTTGGTACATGAAAGGATTTATTGTAACAAGATATTCTCTACCAGTCAACTTTTGGGTTACTCAATATTTTTACATAAACCATGCATGTGTCAGTAAGTGTCACCGATGCTTCGTATAATAATTGTTCCTAAGGCTGTAATGTCAGAGAATTGCGCTGAACGTAATTGCTCAGCAATTAATATTATTAACTAGCAGCGCCTCGCGGTTTCACCCGCGTAGTTCCCGTTTCCGTGGGAATATGGGGATAAAACATAGCCTATGTCACCCGGGGATAGTATGCTTCCCAACAGTGAAAGAATTTTTCGAATCGGTTCAGGAGTTTCGGAGCCTATTCAATGCAAACAAACAAACAAAAGAACAATGAAATCTTTCCTCTTTCTATTATATTAGTGTAGATCATTTCGTATTTTTCTCTCTCTTTTCTTCTTCTTCTCACTCGGTGTTTTGGTTGCTTTTTGTTTTTGAACACACCGACTTCCGAAATTAAAGTTATTGTGTACTTTTTGGTTTTTTTGTTTAGAAGTCGGTTGTATTTTTTGTAAAAAGTATTTTTTATTTTTCACTTTTTAGTGGTTCACTTCCAGCTAAACAGCTCAACGTACCCATCACAGCGTACACGGTATAAATTGGTGTAAACAATAAACAAACATGCGATTTCAGATATCCCGACAGATTTGCTATCATTTATTGAAATTAACAAAAAACCGCTTGTTCGATTTCGATAAAATTTTCATGGGACCATTTGGGAAGTATACCCTTTCCAACAAAAAAGATTTTTTTAAATCGCCCCACCAACTCCATCGAGCGCCACTAGATGGCGCTGACGCTCAGCGCAGTGGTGTCGTTCCGTAGTCTGTGGCCGGACAAAGGTCGTCCCTTTCCCGGACGGCGTACATACTTTCACATCCAGTTGACCGTCACTCACTCTACTACTCAGTATTATTTGTTTTTCTCGGGTAGATTGACTTTCTAACGTCGGACAAATTTGAGAAAATAACTGAGGATTCTTTTGTTCAAAACATTCTTCTGCTACACTTTTGCAATTTATTTTTAAACTATACAATTGGTTTTATCTTTATCAATTCAGGAGACTTTATTCTCGGAATAGAATAAATTAGATTTGGACTGGATTATACATTTTGATGGTTCGGGCGTAGTCACGGCCGGTGTGCCGCCCTTTATGTACATAGTTTAGCGAAAATGACCGACACACTAAAGGCAAAGTCAAAGCGTTTATTTCAGTTATGCCATTAAATAGCACGTTTGAACGTAACCATTTACAGTTAACATAATAGTGACTCTAGCGTCCATTCGCAAAGGTAGATTCTTATGGAGAAGAACGGACAAGAAACTCCATAGTTACTCTTTTCAAAAAAATGTTTTGCAATAATTGGTATACAAAAATAACCACATATATGTGAGGACGATGCACCAAGTATACTAGTTATATAACCCAAAATTACCAGCCGACGTAAACTTATAAATTTTCAAAATAAGCATATGGTACTCACTGTGTGTTTAGATTTGATAGAAAAATTAGTGAACATATGAAGCTGAAGGTACAGTTTGATATCTAAACTTTTACGCTACTATTAGGTACGCTGTTAGAATATATTCATATGTTACTACGCCAATAAAATATTCATTCCAAAAAAAAAAAATACATCGGAGACCTACAAAACCGCTATCGAAACTTTTCTGAATAAATTCCAATAAAAAAAGTTATGCTTCCATAAAATGAGAAGTATAACAAAGCTAAGGGTATGTTTATGACCTTGAGCTTTGAGTAAAGGTCACAATCTGACCTTCGAGATATCTGATAGCCATGGGCTCTCACGGTCAGTCGAGGGTTGAGCGCGGAGGGTTGAAATTTAAACGAATTAAACTTTAGTAGTATTTTGTTCGCGTGTCGGATAAGCCGATTAGTTAATGTTGTTCAGTGTAATTAACTGTGGGTACTTTACTTTAGGAAGAACTTTAAAGACACGCCAACTTGTAATAAACGCATAGGTAGGTAGGTACACTACCGCCCAAAAGTATTTGCCCACTATTTAAAGCCAAAGGTTAGTGATGCCGTTAAAAACAAAGGTGGGCACAAAGATGAGTCTCAACTTATAAACAGTAATGTTATGTTTAAAGAATTAGGCATTACTGATTAATAGTTAAAATTACTGTGTAATAATTACATTTTTCACACTAAATAATTATTTTCTCTTGGTGGCCAAATACTTTTGGCCGGTAGTGAACTTTAGAAAGCATTATACAGAGTGTTCTTTTCAAGTGGGCGTAGCCAAAGCCAAAACTATGAGGATTAGTGAAAAACACTGAAAGGAGTCTCGAGCCCAATATTGCTGAAAACCAAAATTGGATCGATGGATGTTTGAAAAATGGGTATTTTTTAGCCAAAAAACTGTTTGGTTGATTTAAAAAAAAAAACACCATAATATAATACTCCATCCGAATGAGTCGCTAATAAGAATTCAAATTCTTGAAAATAATAATACATGGCAAACCAAAGGATAAAGATATAGGAGCGCTCATTAAAAAATATATTTTTAAATTTCAACCTCTACTCACATTTTTTCAAACATAGAGGTATAAAATATAACAGGTAGAGGTATAATATATCTATATTATACCTCTACCTGTTATATTTTATACCTCTATGTCATTACATATTGTCAGAAGCCAGAAAATCTGACATCAGTCTTGCCAAGAACCCGGTTGATGGATAATGGAGTCGCATCACGTAAAATACTGTTATTTAGCTGAATCTGGATTGATTGGGAGCCCACCCCAATATAGTCAGGAAACGGCTAGGCAGATAATGATAATCAGATAGTGGTATATTCTCGGGTCCAATGTTGATGAAAACTGAAACTCTATCATGATGAGTTTCTTGTCCGTTCTTTTTGATAAGAATCCTCCCTTTCATCCTTTCCTTTCCTTTCCTTTCCATTTGGTTTCTTCCCCTTTACTGCGAATGTTTGTGGGTAGTTGTACACAAATAACCAACGGTGGCAGTGTATAAAAGGGGGGTGCCTTGTACTAAATTCTCATTGTCCGGTTAAGCAGTAACCAGCCTTAGTGTGCTGAACTGCGAGTGGTCCATTCCAAAAAAAAAACTAAATTCTCAGTTGCAACTCAACGGTCAGCGAGTCAACACGTCCCCTGCCTGTGCCTCGTGAAGAGGCGAAACACGTGTCGGTAATGGTGTTGGGTTTTGCTTTGCCTTCCTGCATGTGCTTAAAATCCTTGCATTTGCCTTGTAATCTTGCATGTGCATAATAAAGCGGGCGGGAGGGAGGTGCATACCTGCAACCCACTAATATTCGCGGAAATTAAAACTAGATATATATTATTTTCATTTTCAAATTTAAAATGGATTTCCGCAAAGTAACGCCTGACTCAATCAATTTTATTATTTTAATTTAAATGATGACGTTCAAAAGACCCGTTTAACGGGATTGAAATTAACTTTTTGACTTTGATTAGTTTTTTAAGAAATGTATCAGTTAAACTTTAATAGGTAGGTAATATAACATTTTAAAAGTTTCTAATTTGCTCTCGTGGACTGTTCCAAATATTTTTCTGTAGAATCTTGTTCTGTAGAAAATGTTCATTTATTACACGCACAGAGATTACGTATAAGCCAGTTTTACTTTACTTAATTGGGTATTTCACTCCATCCGTTGGATTTAAAAAAATATTGAACACACAAATATTTTGTCATTTCAAATCGTAAAAATTAAGTAAAAAGATTATGCGTATCAAAGTTACGACGATAGTAAAAATTGTAGCACGTAGTGGCGTCACGCGAGTTTTCAACGCACTATATCGTCATCAATTTTTATCTAGTGAAAAAAGACTTGATCAATATTTTCAACTGGAAACTGGACTGGAATATTTTCTTGTTTTTCTATGTGGTGTGCAATTGGAGAGGCCTTTGTCCAGCAGTGGACTGCCACAGGCTGTTTATGATGGTGATGAATATTTTTTGGAAATCTATCTGACGGAGTAATTAGATTTTTTCTTTAAATACCCTATAATAAATTATTTAAACCTTATGTACAGTCGTGGTAAATAGTTAGACTTAATACTGCAAGGGAATCTTTACCAGACAAGTTTTGGGTTGAAAAGAGTACACTTGACAACAGAAATACTATACAACAGTTAAAACAAAGGAACATTTAAGTTCAAGTTCTCTAGTCACCATTGAGGTACACTTTATCTAGTCAAATAATAGTTTTAAGCTACAACAGAATGCTTGAAAATATAAAAAGAGATCTGTGACGATAAAAAATAAAATGAACGTACTTACAACGTGCATAAAATAACACTTAAGATCTTTGAAAGAGTTACGCAAAGAGCTGTATCGCTACTTTAACATATTACAAGGGGCTTGAATGGGTTTAAAAAGATCTTAAAAATGTCTGTGTTTATTATGATAAAGACTCACTATTTAAACATAACAAATAACTTTTCTTTGAATTTATAAAGTAGTGTGGCTTACATTTTTATTACGGTGTAATTTTATCAAAAATCATCAATCTAAAAATATATAACTCAAAAGTGACTGACTGACTGACATAGCGATCTATCAACGCACAGTCCAAACTACTGAACGGATCGGGCTGAAATTTGGCATGCAGGTAGATGTTATGACATAGGTATCCGCTAAGAAAGAATTTTGATTAATTCTACCCCCAAGGGGATAAAATAGGGGATAAAAGTTTGTATGAAACTTTGTCAATTTTAAACCGATCGGGCTAAGAGTTTCAAAATCGGGGGTAAAGTAATTATTCCACGCGGACGAAGACGCGGGCAGAAGCTAGTCAATCTATATAAATATATAAAGCTGAAGAGTTTGTTTGAACACGCTAAACTCAGGAACTACTGGCCCGATTTGAAAAAGTCTTTCGGCATCAGATAGCCCGTTTATTGAGGAAGGCTATATGTCTTGTATCATCACGCTAAGACCAATAGGAGTGGAGTACCGATGAAGAATGTTTAATAATTATTCCACGCGGACGAAATCGCGCAGAAGCTAGTCTATACTAATAAACACATCAAAAGTATCTAGGGATCAACATATATTTTTGCAATAACTTTCCTCCTGATTGATATTAATTAAAATTTTCTTTAAGGATTCATCAAATAAAGTGTTTTCGTTTGTCACAGTAACGATAAACCAAGTCACCTTTGCATTAATAAAGAAATTTGCCATTTTCCTAATAAAGGGATTTTTGACATTTGAACCACTAACATTAAAGTTCGAAAAAAAGACTGAAATAACAGTTTTCTTTAAAATTTTATTGGGTAACTTAAACAATTAATAATCCGTGTTTCTACCGCGAACACTAACAACACAAGAACATCGGTTTGGCATACTCAAAATGAGTTCATCCAAATCACGCTGTGGAATGGCCGCCCATGTTCGTTGCAACAACAAAAAAAGGTCTTCTTGCGACTGGATACCCTCCATATTCGGCAGAGCTCTTCGCTTACCTTGGCTGAGCGCCATGGAGGACGGTATCGCTGCACCACACGGAGACAAGACCGATACATTCAAATCTTAACTCGAAGAGCTCCAACAATAACCGCCATGATGTTAGCCGTGAGGCTTCATCACTCTTCAGGGAACTTAATTAGCGACCAAACAGTCAGAAACCGCTTGCATGAAGTGAACCTTCATTCCCGAAGACCGCTACGGGTACCACCTATAGCAATGCACAATCGTAGGATTCGATATCAATGGGCTCTTGAACACAGAAATTGGGCAGAAGAACAATGGCGTTTCGTGTGCTTTTCTGATGAGTCTCGTTTTGGTATGAGACCGGATACAAGACGTATACGACACTGGAGAACCCCTGGACGCCAACAGCGATTAAAATCCTGCCAGGAAGTCCATCCTTATAGTGGTGGAACCATCATAGTATGGGCGGGTATTTGGATCGGCGGAAGAACTGAGTTGATTTGGATCAGAGGCAACCTCAACGCTCAAATTTATGCTGAGACGATTGTATCAGACGTCATCGTTCCTCTACAAGTGCAAATCGGTCCCTTATTTCAGTTAATGCATGATAATGCACGACCGCACACCGCAAGAGTTGTAAGACAGACTCTCGCCGCAGCTAACATCAATGTCCTGCCCTGGCCTGCTCAGTCGCCAGACTTGAACCCGATTGAGCATGCATGGGATATGCTACAGAGAAGAGCTCTGCCGAATATGGAGGGTATCCAGTCGCAAGAAGACCTTTTTTTGTTGTTGCAACGAACATGGGCGGCCATTCCACAGCGTGATTTGGATGAACTCATTTTGAGTATGCCAAACCGATGTTCTTGTGTTGTTAGTGTTCGCGGTAGAAACACGGATTATTAATTGTTTAAGTTACCCAATAAAATTTTAAAGAAAACTGTTATTTCAGTCTTTTTTTCGAACTTTAATGTTAGTGGTTCAAATGTCAAAAATCCCTTTATTAGGAAAATGGCAAATTTCTTTATTAATGCAAAGGTGACTTGGTTTATCGTTACTGTGACAAACGAAAACACTTTATTTGATGAATCCTTAAAGAAAATTTTAATTAATATCAATCAGGAGAAAAGTTATTGCAAAAATATATGTTGATCCCTAGATACTTTTGATGTGTTTAGTTATAAAGACGTAAAGTTTAACGTGAGGTTGTGAATTTGTGACGTTGTAAGGGGTAATCTCTGGATATACTCAACCGATTTTCAAAATTATTTCACCAATAGAAAGCTACATTATTGTGGAGTGTCATGTACTATATTTGATCCCCTTATTGCCACGGGAACGGGAACAACGCGGGTGAAACCGTGGGGCCCTGCTAGTATCATATAAAACTCCTCCGTCTGACGGGGCCTGACTGGAGGCTTTAATGTTTATATTAAGGGCGCTACAGGCAGGTTTGGTAAAGCAGTCGGCAAGCTTCTAGATTGAACTACGAGAGATCACTCATAAAATAAAAGACTGGCTTACCGGCCGGAGAAAACAAAGCACAACCGAAAATACTGATCTAGAATAGTAAGCTGATATTTGTAGATTCCTTGAGGGGAGAAATAAATTGAATAAATAAATAAATGAAGACGCAGACATAGTCACTTATAACTTTGATTGCAAACAAAGGAATGACAATTTCGTGTTAAAACCATAAGCAATAATCATTACGCTTGACCAGGGCGACGTGTTATAATGCAATCTTGATTGCAAAGCGAGAAAGAGATGGTACTATACATCGACCGATAGATCGACTATCCCATTTATGCGACGGGATCACGATGGCATTAGTACCTCATTATAAGGGCCCTGACATACCGAGATTCCTCCGTCCTGCGGAAAGCACGTTAAGCCGTTGGTCCCCGTCATCATTTATAGATCTTTGACTGTTAGTGAAAGATTTCTTGGCTTCTGTCTAAGCCAAGGGGTCTCGTGTTGCTCAGCTACTAGGTTGTGGCAATTGCGGATTTTTTTTAAACAGTAAAGTTAAGCCGTTGGTCCCGGCTGTCATTTATAGATCTTTGGCAGTCGTTACGGATTGTCAGAAGCCAGTAAATCTGACACCAGTCTTGCCAAGAAGTACCGTGTTCCCCAGTTATTGGGTTGTGGAGGCCCGGTAAGCAGCCGCTCTACGTTAAATACTGGTATTCAGCTGAATCTGGTATGACTGGAAGCCGACCCTAATATAGTTAGGAATAGGCTAGGCTGATTATGAATCACCGCGGTCCTGGAAAGAAAGGGCATTAGGAGGAACGTGGTTGGGTTTAGTCAGTAAGAATCTGGTAGTCCGTTCCGCTTCGCCCAGAGTGGGAGAAGTCATTTGATGATATCCCGTTGTGGATCAGACGCTCAACGTAAAACACTGGTACGTTCAGTTGGGGATAGCGGCTAGGAATTTCTCCTGTGACGTGGTTGCGTTTACAAACATACAAACTTACATACACAAACCGCCAAACCCGCAAAAACTATCTGTAGACCCTACAAATATTTGTTCCGTGCGGGAACCGAACCTACAACACATAGTGCAGCAGCCAGTCGCTCAACTACTGCGCCAACCGTGTCGTCAAAGAATGGAAGCTAATCTTATTAACTGATGGCCCCTGGTTTGCGAACAATCTAACTTGACGTTTCTTTACAATGTAAATCCGTCAGTCAGCAAAGAAATAATGGCAAAGGACGCACACAAAAAAGAAGCAGTTTTATTTTCTCCAACCATTTTTAATTTTCTCCCGTTAATCAGCTTGAAACAAAGGAAAGATAAAACAGAAGAATTCCTCAACAAATGAAATCTACATTGTTGGTATCTTTCTACTCGCTTTTTACAGTTGCTGTTACAAAATTCACTTATCTTTTAATTCCAAGTGAACTGCATTAATTATATTGGCACGGTTCCAACGGGCCCCAAGAAAAGAAAGAATAGCGTTCCAGGAATACTGTTCCTTGGAGGATCTGAGATAATTTTCATTACCCCTTAGATGCGTTTAAAATGTCAGAAAAACTGGGCATGTTAGTAGTTTGTTGTTGGAAGATACTCTTAGTTATTCTACTTTTTTTTGTTTTTATTGTGAAATAAATTTGCTCTTGACTCTAGTCTAGGTCACAGGTGACAGAGACAAAGTCTACGATGGAATGAGCTTACCCAGAAGAAGCCTGTTCACTCTAACTTTGAAGAGATTAGGGTTGAATGCGTTCGGAGACAGACTTTTGCTCTAAGCTCTCGTACATGTGAATGGGAAATCATCAAGTGACTTCTCCCGCTCTGGGCGGAGCAGAAGGGAGTGTCAGACTGTTTCTCACTAAAACCCATGTTCCTCCTAGTGCCTTTTGCGTCCCAGGGCAAGCTCGCGTACCTAATTATGATAATTAAGTTTTTAACTCATTTCTCGTGTGTAGATTTTAAGTGTGACTTGTTCTTTGTCTGCTATTGTTGAAGTAGAGTTAAGAGAAAAGTAACAATTAGAAGTTTTAAAGTACTTAGGTATTAAGCTACTTGATAATTTTAAACTGTTATAATTTTGTTGAAAAAACTAGAAAGATGTGCATGAAACTGCTGTAAGAAACTTTTGCAACTACGATTCCATTTCGACTTCTTGAAACTACAAAATTAATTTCCTTTGTTTGCTTGTAACAATGCTGTCATATGGGCTCCGCATGAGACTAAAATATAGTCTCATGCTGGAGCGAATACAAAACAAATTCACCAGATTTTTGTATATGAAACTGTACGGTGTTTAACCCTTCTATCCGTTGATGTACCCGATTTTATTCGTTATCGGTATGGTCGGGCACAACAAACTCGAGACGAGGAGGGACCAAGCGATAACCACATATCTATTTAAATTATTACGTGGTAAGACGTACAATTCCGGTGTTTTGAAGGAGATACATCTAAATGTGCCTAACAATTTTGTATTGCGGCGCCGGAAGCCACGGTTACTAGCGGTGCCTCACGCACGAACCAACTTGCTCAGCAAAGCGCCACTGACGCGCGCCTTGCACGCACTGAATGACACTGCTGAAAGGATCGATATATTTACCTGCTCTCTGAATGAATTCAAAAAAACTATATTTTATGTGTTATGTTATTTAAAATAGTTATAAATATGATAGTATAAATTAAGGACCACGCTAACGCATTAGGAATTTTTTCCCTGTAATGTTAGTTAGAGTTTGTGATAAATAAATAAAAACAAATGTATGTTACGTCTTAACGGATTTGGATAAAACTTGGTTCACGGGTACATCATGTCCTGGATTTTTATCCCGGAAGTAGGTATGTTTAATTTAACCTTTGGGTTAATGTATAACTTTCACTCGGACAAAACTACCGGGAAAATAATGTATAATTGCAGACTCCGTAAGATGGGTAATAAAGGTAATAAATATTTATTAGATTATAATTTCTTGATATTTTATGAAAAAAAAAAAAAACTTTGTACAATAAACCCAATTCAAATTCAGTAGTTTCCGTCAAGCGATATTTTAGAATCTTACAGCGTTTGCAGATTTCCAGTGCCATACACAAATAAAATTGTCGCAAAGTAGCCAATCAGCTTCCCTCCCAGCCTAGTTAAAGCTTACCTCCTTTATCTCACACACGCCCTACAACAGACATCTTATCCCCCACCCCCCAACAAATTAAACGCTTGTCCCACACATGCATCTGCGACCACATTTCCTCGATAAAGGCTTCAATGGATAACGGAGTAATTGAAATTCCTATTGCCTCATAAATGATAACTTGGTAATGTAGATAGAATTGAATATTCTCTATATATTCCTGACTGATGGATCAGCGCAACCTAAACCGATAGTCTTGGGGACTTGAAATTTGGAGGACGTATTCCTTATATGGTGCAAGCATCCGCAATTGCTATTTAGTTTTTTGATAGGACCACTCGCAGTTCAGCACATTAAGGCTGGTTACTGCTTAACCGGGCACTCCTGTGGTGGCCTTAGATTCTAAGACCCCCAGCCAGGGCTTAAAACTACTTAAAAACTAAATGACCGCTCGCTAAGGGCATCCCCTGTGGGACACGGGCCTCGGCTTAGCAGGGTCATTGAGGGGGGCAGCAAGGGACAGGCTGGGTCAGATTGATATTATTTTGGGGATTTAACGCTAATGGCTCAGCAGCGCGGGCTGGCTCGTTAGGCAAAAGTCGGGGAGGGTTTTGACGGGGGCGTCGCGATGGACCTCGTCGGCGAGGTCAGTATACGGAACGCGGTTTGTGTTTGTTTTTCCTAAGAGTGCTGGTTTCCCTACTACTCTCTTGGGTCAGGGTGATGGGTGAACTAGGGGATGAAAGTTTGAATGGGAGGTTCGCATTGTTTCAATTAAAAAACTTTGAACATGATTGCTCCTAAATTATCTTAGTCTGATAAAATTTAGTTTTAACAAAATAGTAGACCTAGAGAGCTTCATATTTTGTGTACAAGATGTACGAAAGAATATTTCGTAATTCAACTTCTAAGCGGTAAAAGCCCCATTTTTCACTTTTTTTCTGAAATGTTACTCTTTAAAACGTGAAAAGGGTTGGCAAAATATATTGCTCATGGGGTCCGTAACCCCGCGGTCCCTAATGAAAGGGTCATTTCCTCAATGAAGGAGTACCTATACATAACGCATTAAGTAGGTAAGGTAAATTTAACTTTATTATGTTTTTAAAAGTGCCATAATTTAATTCACTATAATAATTTATTTTCTGCATTTTATGAATAAATTAGCATGTATGAAGTAGCTGTAGAAGTGAAGCAGTATGAAGACAAAATTGGAATCACTCTTCAAATAACTTCAGATCATGGCCTAAACTTAAAAAAAAGTGTTATTTGAACCGGATAAAACCAGTGATCAGGGCCCCAAGTCTGCTATTACAATAGTGTCAAAATGGTCTATCATTGATTTCATGATGGTCGATTTTGACAAGTTTCGTAATCTACTAATATAAAAGCGTCATTATGACTTTCCAATGGTCAACCACTGACACTCCATTGAAAGAATGGTAATCTCGTACATAAAGACAAATTAATGACAGACGTATGCGGTAATCTGCTAAAATTTTGAGAGTTCCTTTGATCAGTGACCTACCTCTAGAACGTCGTTTTGCAGTCATTTCTTTTAATAGCTCGGTTATCAAAAAGTATTACGAGACCATTGACCGACCAATGATCGACCATTATGAATTTAGCAGATTACGAACTTTTAACAAAATGACAATGGGATCGTGTTGGAATGACAAATTTATAAAAATAGCAGACTTGGGGCCCAGCTACCCTACCATGACGTCTTAAATCCATCATGATTCCTGTGTCAGAGAGAGACGGAGTTACACAAGACGAATAGCACTATCCCTTTCCCTCACACACATCATGATGGATTTAAGACGTCATGGTAGGGCTGCAGTTACAACCCACGTAAATATCTGACAGGTAGTTTAGTGCATTTTGCTTCGCCACGCGACAGCGCGAGGCGAGTAACCATAAGATCAGTTTCATAGTAATGATAAATGATATTTTGTAAGTAGATTAAACATAACACTTTTACACGTCCAAAATTTCTTGTCATTTTAAGCTAGATGAAGCCGTAAGTAACTACTAATCTTTCGTAAACGATAACTTAATTTTTTGAACTAAGACATGTCAAAATGAAATTTAGAATAAAAAAGAATCCTTTACAACAAAGAACTATTTTTGAATAGCCAGTATTACGATTATTTGATTCTAAACTTTAACATCCTCCCCTTAAAATTTGAAAATGAAAATAATATATCTAGTTTTAATTTCCGCGAATATTTGTGGGTTGCAGGTATGCACCTCCCTCCCGCCCGCTATATTATGCACATGCAAGATTACAAGGCAAATGCAAGGATTTTATGCACATGCAGGAACAACACTACAACAACAGTTGACTCGCTGACCGTTGAGTCGCCGACTCAACGGTCAGCGAGTCAACACGTCCCCTGAGGATGCCTCGTGGAGAGGCGAAACACGTGTCGGTATTGGTGTTGGGTTTTGCTTTGCCTTCCTGCATGTGCATAAAATCCTTGCATTTGCCTTGTAATCTTGCATGTGCATAATATAGCGGGCGGGAGGGAGGTGCATACCTGCAACCCACAAATATTCGCGGAAATTAAAACTAGATATATTATTTTCATTTTCAAATTTTAAATGGATTTCCGCAAAGTAACGCCTGACGCAATCAATTTTATCCTCCCCTTAATCGGAAATGGCTACATAAGGTTACACGACTGTAAATATATATTTCACCCTGATTGTATAAGTTAATATACTCGTAAAGATCCGAGTTGAAAAGAGGTGCTTAACAGAATTTATGGTGTTCCTGATTGCTGTTTATCTAACTTTTTATATTTTATTTAATGTTAGAGTACTTGATTTATGGACACATCGCTAAAGTGCAATATGTGAAGCGGGCGTGTTATTTATTTTAATATAGCCTATGTTACTCAGGGATAATGTAGCAAACGAATGCCGTAAGAGTTTTTAAATTTATTCGTTACAAACATACAAATCTTTCCTATTTATAATAATCTATTATAATAAATCATATGATAAAAGCGAAAGTTTGTAAGTATGGAGGGATAGATGATATATGTTTGTTAGTCTTTCACGCAAAAACTACTGAACGGATCTTGATGAAATTTGACACAGATATAGATCATAGTCTGAAATAACACATAAGATACTTTTTATCTCGAGAGTATGTTTCCTTGGGATAATTTCCGACATTCACGCGGGTGGGCGACAGCTAGTTTATATTATTAGTCTTGCATATGATATCCGTAGAATGTATACAGACTTAATAAACACTTCCCGATTTGTATCAGCTGTATAACCCCAACGCAGCGTGCCAGTCAAGTTCAGACCACTTGAGGATCAGTTGATGGCGTCAATATTGAAGAGCTTGGAAGGTAGCCAACCCGCAATATGGATTACTAAAGCCTACAAGTGCTCTACTTCTCGTTCTTAAAACGCAATAGACAGATGTGTTGCTGGGGAGTTTGTTGCGCCACTTCTTCTTCCCAGCTAAAACACTAGGAAGTGGTGACGGGTGGGCGTTTTGGGGGACTGTCTTTATGTAAAATTTGACGTTCAAAAAGTGCTGTCTATCAGCCTAGTTTGAATAAATGACTTTTTTGAATTTTGAAAACTTCTGATGCATCAGAAGTGAAAGAAAAGCATTTGCCTTAGAGCTATACTTAACCTTAACGAGAATTTCGTTGGTCTATTTCCGTCTCGAGAAAAACGAAAATAGAATGGGTACGAGTGGAGTTTTTGTCAAAGCTCTCGTCTGGAAAAGTACTTAAGTGAATGATATTTTTGCCTCTATGAAGTGGTTTTTAACCACTCTGCTCGACAAGATTTTGACATTTGACACACTAGCTGAGTCGACGGGGTGTTGCATGTTACGTCATGAATTTCAGAAATTATCTCAACTTTCAGCATCTTAATTAACTATGATAAATTTGTTTCTGCAGCAATTTCATACGATAAGTTATTGAGAAATATCTTAAATTACAACTTAAGATCATTCAAATCACGTCAGTCAACTTAAAAATGCGTCTAAAATACGCATTACTACACCCTTCCAAAAGATAGTCGTTTTAGATTTGCTAAAATTATATATGTAAACAACCTTCTCGCTTGCTAAAAAGACGCAAAACCGCAAAATCAAGACATATTCATTATTATTTGCGATCTTTCTTTGTCATTTTCTATACACAAGTTAATTTAAAATACGGATCAATTACGACAAAAAAATATTACTTTTCAACTTTGATGGCAGTGGTGTTCGCGGCTAAAAAACATGAAAATTATGAATTCCAGAAACCCAAACTCCACTTGAGGAGTAGTGGTTTGATTATTTGACGAATTCATCCATATTTCTAAGGAAATATGTAGCGGTAATGAAGTTTTTTGGTATCCAAAGTCAAAATTTCGCGCCAACTGTGTTTGTTTACGTTTTTATTTCACACAAAAATCACACACTCACATGTAAATACTATTACAAATACACATATTATGATTCTAAATGTCGTGAAGAACAAGAAAAAGCCCAGATCTAAATGCAATAAACGAACACAGATCCAATAACACGTAATATTCATTGCCGCTAATTTATTTTTGTTTAAAATCGTCAGCCATTTTGATTTTTTTAATGCTAGGGTGTAGGAAAACGATTACTATAATCGATGGTTTTTTTATTTCGTTCGACTCGATAAATATAAATGAGCAATTGTCATAAATCGATTATTAAAAATTATCGCAAAATATTTTATTTATCATAAAATCCAAAGAGCATTTATGAAAACCATATTTGCGCTTTGTTAAGTAATTTAAATAGTTCTTTTTTTGGAAATCAACGAATAAAATCAACTGAACAAATTAATCGGACCCGTGCGGATTTCGCGCCAAAATGTCTATTTTATTCAAAATTTAAATGCAGAACCAGAATGCGCTCGTGACGTGATTCAGAAATATTTATTATTTTCACATATTTTTTTATCTCTATTTTGACTATGGTATGGTTAGGTAGTGGATTGGTTTGAACTTTGATATAATGTTATTTGAATTCGATAATATGCTATATAATGTGATAAGTTTTTTTTTTTATAAATTATTCTATATATAGAATTTATGTTGAAAGTATGTACCTATGTATGTAAGTAGGTACATATGTATGTATATAATGTATTTTTGTAGTTACGTCTATTTCTTTGGAACGTCCGGTAGCCTAAAAACAAAACCTATGCTGCTGCCGAGCATAGGTTTTTCAAATCAGGTATCATTCGATTAGTCATAAATGCCGAACTGTCATAGGCTATTCGAATTTTGAAAAAAAAAAAGTTTTCTTTTTCGAGGCGCACTCACGTCATTCTGCCTAGCCTTTTCTTTTTCTAAATTGGGTTCGGCATCTAGCCTAATCGGATGTAGATGAATACCATTTTTTTACATAGAGCTATTGCTTAAGACCTCCACAATCTAGTAACTGAGTAGAACATACCTCTTGGCAATGTTGGGGTTACAGTTTGTGGCCTATCGACTGTCTAAGATGTTCGAATGACAGCCGGCACCAACGACATGCTTTCCAAGCCATGGTGGAAACTCAATTTGTATTAAATGGTCACCCATCCACTAGCCGATCTTGGCAAGCGTAGCTTAACTTCGAAGTTCGATTTGTGCGGACATTATTATTTATTAATTAAATATGTGCAATAAAAAAGCTCTATAAAGCAAAGGACCACTCATGTCACGCATACTCACGCATTTGAAACGATTCAGATGAAATTCGGTGGGTAATAATTATGAATTCCCGCAATCCGAACAAGATTCCGGCTCGCACTTTACCCGATTTTTTTTTTTCATGGGATTTGATCGCAGATTCATGATTAGGAACCCTATAAACCATGAAAATAACACCCATAACAAAAAACTAGAAAAATCTAGTCGGTGCCAATTTCACTTAAAATACTTATCCAAATTTATTGAGATAGGTTATTTACCAAGTAGAATTTGGCCTTAATAAACTTTTTTAGAAGATAGTTTTAGAACCTTAATTTGAAAATATATTTTGTAGGTAAGTATGTGTAATTGTAATAAAATGCATTTTTCTGTGCCCTGCATGTACATGTTAGATATTGGGTTTCAGGAGCAGGATGACAAAATCGAAAAGTATTTTGAAAAGCAATATTCAATTTTCATAACATTATAAAAAATCTGATACCATTACTCACTTTAGATAAAAAATATTTTTTTAATACCAGTGTAAATTTGTCTAGACCTACTTAGCATACAATACATAAACTATAAGCTTGGATTTCGTACGCAACCAGCTGAAAGTATCTAAAATACTCTCAGTAATTTAAAAGGAATAAAATATTTTTCATTCTTATTTTGAATAACATAGACAATTCTGCGAAAATTAACCTTGGGTCCGATAATCTGTTGAGTAGATTTCTTTCTTTTTGTAGAGAATCCTATTTGAATTACATAAGAAAGCATAAATAATAATTATGATTAATGCTTATTGTATTTTATGTCTTAAACGTATTTTTCCTAATATTTTAGTAACGAATTTGAATTAATCGATTAGCTTGAAGTAAAAAATTAATCGATTCGCATAATCGTTTTGGTACACACTAACAATTAAAAAAAACAATAAGAATGATGGTTGATGGCGATTTTCACATTTATGCACTTCGATTTTATTTATGAAAATTAGTAAACTTGTGGGTGAAATATTAAAGAATTAATGGCGCTAAGATATGAGCATTTTATCTAATTGTTTTAATTAACGCCCATACATAAGATTTTTTAAGTGGCTTTATCAAAAATGCAATTATAAATTAGGATGTCGTATGACGTAACTCTGAGGTCCAATTGGTACTACAACCGAGCCGGCGGAGGTTTGCATGTCTAGTACCAATTGGTACTACTACCGAACTATACGGTTAAATAAGGTTGGGAACAGTGGTTTTTCAGTGCATTGTGATAAGAAAACGTGGTAATTGTAGATGTTGAATTGAAAAAAGGAAATCGGTGTTCTAAAAACGAGAAAGCAACCAAAAACGCCGAGTTCCGAAATTAAAGTTATTTTGTACTTTTGGTTTTTTCTTGTATAGAAGTATTTTTTTGTAAAATGTTTTTTTTTTTTATAAATTATGTGTTTCATTATTGTGCGAGTACCGAAATAAATATTTTGCTTTCTTTCTTACTTTTTGACCGAAGCGTAGTAAACCAGTGAATTAGAGAAATGTAAACACTGCATAAACAGTAATTTACTATTCATGGACGCGTCAATAATCACCCAATAAACTCAGACTAGACCGCTGGCGCAATCAATTCAATTCCCAGAATCCCTGAAACCTCAAGGCACTAATTCTATAACAATGCAACACCCACTGAGTAGAATCAATTATTCTATATCGGACGGAAGCTTGCCAGTAATACGGTGTGAAGCTGGACTGATGTTAATTCAATTAGAATTTAATTTATTAATGCATTGTTCTGCAACTGACGGCCAGAGATGCTACAGAGGTGCGGGAAGGAACGGTGCAAAAGAGTTATAGCAGTCCTGCCCCCCTAGCTAAGTTGATAATCTGCAATCGCTAACGCTAGTCGAAAACGAAAACCCCACAATAACGTAGCTTTCTAATCTATACTAATATTATAAAGCTGAAGAGTTTGTTTGTTTGTTTGAACGCGCTAATCTCAGGAACTACTGGTTCGAATTGAAAAATTCTTTTTGAGTTGAATAGACCATTTATTGAGGAAGGCTTTAGGCTATATAACATCACGCTGCGAGTACTAGGAGCAAAGAAAAAATGGAAAATGTGGAAAAAATGGGGAAAATTATTCATCTTTGAGGGCTTCTGTTGCGCGCGCTGCGAAAACGGTTCAAAATGCCAAAAAAATATGTAGGAAAGAATTATTCCTCTTAAAATGATCTAAAAAATATCTTTTAAGATTAACTCACTAGAACCGTTTTTATGGTAATCAAATTTGGTCGAAATGGATGAAAGTTTGTATTAAACTTTGTCAATTTTAAACCGATCGGGCTGAGAGTTTCAAAATCGCGGTTAAAGTAACTATTGCACGCGGACGAAGTCGCGGACAGAAGCTAGTGGTGAAATAATTTTGAAAATCGGTTCCGTAGATCCAGAGCTTACCCCTTACAACGTCACAAACTCACAACCTCACAAACGTTACCTCTTTATGATCTTCTATCTAAATATATATAACTCAAAGGTGACTGACTGACTGACTGACATAGTGATCTATCAACGCACAGCCCAAACCACTGAACGGATCGGGCTGAAATTTGGCATGCAGGTAGATGTTATGACGTAGGCATCCGCTAAGAAAGGATTTTGATTAATTCTACCCCCAAAGGGGTAAAATAGGGAATGAAAGTTTGTATGAAACTTTGTCAATTTTAAACCGATCGGGCTGAGAGTTTCAAAATCGGGGGTAAAGTAACTACGAGTATTCCACGCGGACAAAGTCGCGGGCAGAAGCTAGTATTAGTATAGACTAGTAGCACCCTGCGGTTTCACCCGCATAGTTCCCGTTTCCTTGGGAACACGGGGATAAAATATAGCCTATATCATCCGGGGATAGTGTAGCTTCCCAACAGTTAAAGAATTTTTCAAATCGGTTCAGTAGTTTCGGAACCTATTCAACTCAAACAAACAATCAAATCTTTCCTGTTTATAATATTAGTATAGATGAATTAATTCCATATCCTCCGCCGATTAGAAAAGTCAGAACCGAAGTCAGAATCGGCAATGTAATATCAATCGGAAGTTCCGAGTCCTTAGTATCTCTAATTAATCCCTTTATCAGACTGTGTCTAAGATTCGTACAAATAAATTGGGGGCGGGGATGTATTGCATCGATGAAAGGAATGGGTTCCCTTGTCATGTTATATTGGTGGGAAATCACTCATGGAGTATCTATGGGATATCTCAACGATACAGTTGGCGCAGTGGTTGAGCAATTGATTGCTGCGTGTCACAGGTTCGAACCCGTTCGGAATAAATATTTGTATGGTCTACAGGTCTGACTGTTTGTGTATGTGAGTTTGTATTATGTTTGTTAACAGTCCCACATAAAGGAGAAATTCCTAGAGTGGGAAGCAACGTTTTATAAAAGAAAATTACTTTGTAACGTCCCGGAACATAGATTTGTCTTTGGTTGGTGGAAATAATATAGCATCGTTCATAAAAAGCAAAATATGATATTATCTACTAGAGTTAGTAACACCGCTGCTGAACCCTTTTTGGGGAATTCAAGCGCGATATTATGTCTGGAAAATAAGACATGTTTTACTTTACGTACATAGATACTTCAAACCACTATTAAACTCAAAACAGCTACATTTTAAAACGGCAAAGCAAACATTAAACCGTTCAGTCCAATTAGTCATTAATTCAACATGAAAATAAAACTCAGCACCAAAGAGTATCAAATAAAAACTATTTAAGTAGACAGTCGACTAAAAACGACTTCATTCCGCCAGCATGCAGTCGCCATCTTTTATTTTCACTCTCAAACGTTTTGCGGAGAAGTCCTCTTAATATAAGATTCCTACTTTCACTCTGAACTTATTACAATTTAAATCTAGTTAGTTTTAATGTTCTAGGTTTTTATGCGATGTTGATTTTGTTGAAAGGATCTTTCGTTATTTATTTGACAATGGACCTTTAGGAAAAGAGAATATCGTCAGTCTAGATGTGAGTACTCGTAACTAAACGAATTTTCGTAAAAATTGATTAACTATTTAGAAAGTTTTAAACAAAAAACTTCGCTCTTGGATAGGATAATGTCTGTAACTGTCATCGTTCAACTAACGCGTGCGCGTAACACCTTTGTTCATTTGATCCGTCTTAAAAATTGTTTATTTTTGCAAAAAGTGATTGCAGTGACAGTATTTCGATATGAACCGAAATTGTTACGGTTAATTATAAGTGAGTTACATTAAATTGTGTGTTTGGTACTTTAAACAACAACAAAGTGGCTAAAAACTATTGGCAGATAATCTTAGAATACCGACATAAGTGTTTGCAACCAGCTGATTGAGTGATACGCGTAAGTGACGCCGATACCACGGCGCTTGCGACGTTCTTCTCGCGGACTCACGCACGTCGACTCGTTGAGGGCCTTTATTAGTGTGCGATTGATTAACGTGCACAATTTATTATTAAAGCCCACAATTCCAAAAAAAAAAAAAAAGTTTTGAAACCCATTCAACAACATGAATTGTGACTGTTGTTCCGCAATTATAACTGAAGGAAGTTCTGTTGTTAGATGCTCTTCGTGTCAAAAACCATACCATTCTTCATGCCTAGCAAACTTGCTGGGTTCCGACTTAAAATTGTGTGAACAGATTAACTGGCTATGTCCGACCTGTAAGCCAAAGATACGAAACGCAGATAACACCCCAGTTCGCAATAGCCAAGGTGATTTGAACATAACGGTAAGGAAAAAAGGAGTATCGGTTAATACATCGAGCGATATAACTTTCTCGGAAGCACCTGTTACTTCAACCGAAGTTAGTCGTATTATGAAGAAGCAGATTGAAGATCTTATGCGGCACCTCAACGAAACATTAGCCAACTATGTTAACAAAGAATTGAAGGCAATAACGGATAAATTGGAAGGACTTAAAGCGTCGATGGGTTTCATGAACGAAAAATATGAGGAAATGAAGTCGGAGTTTTCACTCAACACTAAAGTTGTGTTAGACATCAAGAAAGAAAATGAGCAGCTCAAATGCACCGTCAAAGACTTGAGCGTGAGACTGAACCAGATGGAGCAACAAGCCCGTTCATCAAACTTGGAAATTCAATGCCTGCCTGAGCACAACAACGAAAATCTAGTATCTACTGTTCTGAATATTAATAGAGTTATATCAGGTGACCTAACAGAGAACAACATACATCACGTTACTAGAACAGCAAAACAAAACCCTTCTAGTAAACGCCCAAAATCTATTGTTGTGCAATTTAGCTGTCCGAGAGTTAGAGACAGTTTCCTAGCTGCTTCTATTAAGTTCAACAAGAATAAAACTCGAGAGGAGAAGCTCAACACTGCTCTGCTTGGAATTGGTGGTAAAAAAGAAAATGTTTACATTGTGGAACATTTGTCTGCTGCAAACAAAGCTCTACATGCCGCAACTAGAGTTAAAGCCAAGAGTTTGGGTTATCAGTATGTATGGGTTCGTGGCGGAAGGATATTTGTGAGAAAAATGGATGGCGCAGACTACAAATATATAAAGGACACCGAAACGTTGGACAAATTACAATAGTCCAAATTGTTGTTTTTATAAGGTATTGGCTTAATTATAAATTTCGATCAATTAAAAATTTATTACCAGAATGTCAGAGGCATCAGATCAAAACTAAATGATATTTACCAAGGAGTCGCCTGCTGTTCATATGATATTATTATTTTTACTGAAACGTGGCTACGGGGTGGTATCTTTGACTCAGAGATCATGGATGAGCGATATAACATTTATAGGCGAGACCGGACCATACATATTTTTAATAACAAATCCGACGGTGGTGGAGTCCTTATAGCTGTCTCTAATAAATTTAAATCACATAGATTGGACAGTTTTGAAAGTTCATGCGAAGATCTCTGGGTCAGGCTAGCCCTTGTAGTGGGTGGAAAACCAAAGGACATTTATCTTTGTGCCGTATATCTTCCCTCACCAATACATCCTAGATTGTTGGAGCACTTTGTTGATAATGCAAATAATGTATTGGAGCATGTAGAGGACTGTATCATATTTGGGGACTTTAATATGAAATCTATTAACTGGCTCGGAACCGATGGCAAAGTAATACGGGCACCTCAGAAGACTTGTACCAGTTTGGAACAAACTCTTTGGGATTTAATCTTGCATAACAATTTATTTCAGTATAATTATTTGTGCAATCATAATAATAGAATTCTTGATTTGTTGTTAACAAACTTAGAAAATGTAACTGTTAGTTCGCCTATTGATGTCCTCGCTAAAGTTGATGCGCACCATCCGCCTGTACTATGTGAGCTGTTGTTTACTTGTATTACAAAAATGCAGAAATGTGTTTCTAGAACAAAATTAAATTATTTTAAGGCCGATTATGTAGCAATTGATGCATCATTAAGGTAAGTTGATTGGGCGGGGGAATTAGAGTCCTGTCAGACTATCAACCAGATGTTAGAGAAGTTCTACAACATATTGTATGATTTAATACAGAAATACGTACCACAAGTTGCAATTAGAAAAAGCAAGTATCCGTACTGGTTTTCTAAAGAGCTCATAAAAAGATTAAATGAAAAGAACCGCTTACGACTTAGAGTAAAAAAGTACAAAAATCCATTAGACATTATTGCTTTGGAGATTCTTAAAAAACGATGCAACCGTATGACTACTTCTTGCTATAATTCATACATTGCTAACATAGAGGCTAAAATTACATCGAATCCAAAGTATTTTTGGAGTTATTTAAAAATAAAAAGAGGTGGGGCTAGTAACTACCCTAATGTTATGACAGATGGTGTAAGCATTTCTGAGAATATCAATGAAATTTGTAATTATTTTGCAACTCACTTTTCCAAAGTGTATAGTACTGATCAAAGCGACGTGCATGTACATTCGAATGGTTGTTTGAGTAATAATACTCTGAGCCAGTTAACAATATCTCAAGATCAGGTCCTCAGACAATTAAAAAAAATAGACGTTAATAAGGGCGCTGGCCCTGATAATATTCCTTCTTTGCTTTTACATAAGTTATCAGAAAGTTTGTCGTTGCCGTTAACTATAATATTCAATAGTTCTTTGCATCAGGGATTTTTTCCAAGTATATGGAAGGAAACTAGAATTGTGCCCATTTTTAAAAGCGGTGAACAATCTGATGTGACCAACTATAGGCCCGTAGCTATTCTCTCGGTACTGGCCAAAGTTTTTGAAGCACTTATATGTCCTATATTGTGTAGACATATCTCGCAGTTGATAATAGATAACCAATATGGTTTTATAAAGGGTAAATCAACGGCTACAAATTTGGTGACTTATGCTGATAGTATTATTGATGCAGTTGATGCGCGTATTCAGGTCGATGCAGTCTACACTGACTTCAGCAAGGCATTCGACACAGTCGATCATGGTTTACTTGTCGAAAAGTTAAAGTTATACGGTGTTTCGGATCCCTTGCTGAGTTGGTTTAGGTCATATCTGGCAGAACGGACGCTTAGAGTTGTGGTGAATGGCTGCAATTCCGATTCATACACAGCCACCTCAGGAATTCCCCAGGGATCTCATTTAGGACCACCCTTATTCATTCTATTCATCAATGATATACATAAGTGCTTTCTGAATTCTAAAATATATCTATTCGCTGACGATCTTAAAGCCATAAAAGAGATAAGATCTACTGCTGATTCGGTTAAGTTTCAGTGCGATTTAGATAGGCTGAGTAAATGGTGTGAGCATAATAGAATGGCTTTAAATATAGGGAAATGTAAGCACATCAAATTTACTAAAAAAATAAATATAATACCGTCAACATATATGATAAATGATCAACAGCTAGAAGAAGTGGAATCTATTCGAGACCTGGGCGTTCAATTTGATAAAACGCTGAAATTTGTTGAGCATATTGATAAAATCACACTAAAAGCATCAAAAATACTTGGTTTCGTTATGAGAGAGTGCAAAAATTTTAAAAATATTAAAACAAAGAAAATTATGTACAACTCGCTAGTCAGGAGTCACCTGGAGTATTGTAGTGTTGTCTGGTCCCCTAAATATAACGTGCATATCAAGCGTATCGAGCGATTGCAAAAAAGGTTCCTATGGCATCTCACTTATCACTGTAATATGGGCAAAAGGCTCAAATCGTACCAGGACAGGTTGAACTATTTTGGGATTGTCTCGTTAGAGAAACGTAGAGATATGTTTGATTTAATCTTTCTTAAAAAATTAGTAACAGGCTCTTTGAACTGTCCTGAGTTGCTGAGTAAAGTATCCTTCCATGTTCCACGAAATTTGCCAAGAAGTCATAATAGGAGACTGTTTAGCATGCCAAAAAGCAATACCAATTTAAGACAGCATTGCTCACTTTCCAGAATGTATGCTGTCTATAAAAAACACGATGAAGACATTGATTTATTTCTTACATCTGTACCTACTATAAAAAGAATCTTAAATAGTGTTTCACAAAATGATTGTTGTTAACTGTTACTGTATACTCTCCTTATTTCTAGTTTTTTAAATTGTTCACTGTAATTTTTCATTATTGTTTTTTCATCATTACAATAGCGTTGTATGCGTAAAGTTAGTGCATGTAGTGCTCTTCTTTAAGTGATGAGGCACTTAAACTTAAGTCTGGAATGCTTTCTTGTATTGTAATAGTGTACTCATTGTTGAAGTGCCAAATAAAATAAATAAAAATAAATAAATAAATAAAAATAAGGTACTTATTCTCTGGACACAAAAAGAAAATGAATTTCAATGACCTCTCGTAAAAACCTTAATTTGTTGTAACCTCGTAAAATATATTAGTCTAGTTAGATACGAGGTTACACCAGATGAAATTAATAAAAGACTAGCAGCGCCCCGCGGTTTCACCTGAGTAGTTACCATTTCCGTGTGAATACGGGGATAAAATATAGCCTATGTTACTTGCTGAGTACAAACAAACAAAAATATATTTCCTCTCTATAATATTGATATAGATTAGTATTAGTATACATGTGTATTATATCTACTTTCTCACGTGAAAAGTTCATCAGTTTGCTAATACATACGAGGTGTCACATCTTGACGGAAGATATGTAAGATGACGAAGTAGTTTAAAATTCGCTTGGGTCGGGTAAAAAGTCTTATCGGATTTTTCTGTTAGAAAATTATCAGCTGGTTCGGAAGTTGGTGAAGTGACTCCCTCGTGGCTCGGATTTCATGTTGAGACGCCTGTCCTGCGCCTGAACATTTGGCAGGATACGCCAGTCCAGCACTGGCCTTTTTTTTTAAATAATTTAATGGAAGCACAGGCAATGCTCTGCTTAGTGGATCTATTAGTCGGAACTATTATCATTTATCCACAGTTTACTAATCTTCAAAAGTCGAATAGAGCCCCAATTGGTTCGCGTTGGACGACATTAGGCTCAATTACAATGGACATTGGACATATTACACTTTAGAGCAGACATCGATCCTGGCCCGCCAGTGGACGGCGTCCAGCGATATTGACGATAACTTTGTAAAGTTGTCGGCTTCCAGCAATATTGACGATAACTTTGTAAAGTTGTCGGCACCCAGCGATGTTGACGATAACTTTGTAAAGTTGTCGGCACCCAGCGATGTTGACTGACGACTGACATGTTCGAGATTTATGATGACGATGCTCGATTGATTTACGAGGTTCGCTGTAGGTCATGGTGGATTTTTCGTTTGTGGGCTTTTAGCATGAATATTGCGATGCATGAAATCGAAATTCAGTAAGGAATCTATCAAGTAGTATTGGAACTGATGATGTATATTCTTTATGATTAATGCTGTTTCATCATTATTATCATCCGCAGCCCGACTTTTCCCACTGTTGAACATACGCTTCTCTTTTCTTGTGCGAATCCCAACGTTATATTCTCTATATCACAATATCCAAGCGGCTCGAGTTCTCGGACAATTGTTTTTTACATTCACTGTATTGAAGGTTATAGATTGTATATTTGTTGTGAATCTTATTATAAAGATAAGCAGAATATAAGAGTATGTGCGCTACCTTTTTGGGTTTAAATGTTACTTACAGGTATTTGGCCGTTAGTAGATACACACGCAGGCCCTTCCCTCATTCCAAACTTTTCAGTGGTAAAAAAGACTTTTAGGATGTTTTTAATTTGTCGAGATTTTTTGTTTTCTAAGTTTTTGTAGTAACATTCAGTCGGAGCATGTAGATTCATTA
Organism: Hecatera dysodea; assembly: GCA_905332915.2. Classification (NCBI taxonomy): domain Eukaryota; kingdom Metazoa; phylum Arthropoda; class Insecta; order Lepidoptera; family Noctuidae; genus Hecatera; species Hecatera dysodea. The sequence continues at coordinate 17,597,892 of HG995308.1, read as the reverse complement.
ATGTGTAAATTGTGGTTAGGTACCTCTAACTGAGTGTGAATCACAAAAAAAAATGTTTCTGTGCAAACATCAGATAATTTCTCCCGCTCTGGGCGGAGCGGGAGGGTGTCAGACTCTTACTGACTAAAACCCACCCGTGATCATTCTTGTGCCCTTTGCGTTCCAGGGCCGCGGTGACTCTTTCGAACAAATTCCGCAACCCTAACAGGCACTGACCCTATGGGGCCCCGTCTGCGTTGCTGACGGCTCTTTGAGGCGCGCGTGGAACACGACGCGCCGTCGACTCGGGCCTGGTTGCTATCGGACGGCGAGCGACCCATAGCTCGCCGTCCGCAGGCCCGCGCCTACGGCAGCCGGGAATCTCTCTGCGTTTCCCGCCGCCCGGGGCGTCTTCTTCTGTTGCGTCATCCAGGCTACCTATTATGCCTACAATTTCGTCTACCCATCTCGCTACTGCTGTAAACATAATGAGAACTCTGTAACTGTAATACCAAACGCAGTATAGTAAAACTTGTATTTAAAAGAACGATCTAAAATTAATAGACCTGGCCATAATAGAAAATAACCCAACTGTTGTGTAACCAGTAAACGAAGCGCAAACAAGGAACCAAGAAAGGAGGAGATGATTTATTTTCTCCCTCACCGCTGTTCAAGCCAAGCTGTTCGAGCAAGTTTACAGTAAATATTCATTAAAAACCCGCAGTATCCGCTTAATAGGCGATCGGAACATTTTCTTCTTCATTTCTCGTGAAAAAACATTCTACAAGCTTTTCTTTGAAATTGTTGTCAATAGTGAAATTTAAATTAGTAAGTAACTTTTGACAGCGACTGCGGAACGTTTGCGAGAAAATTTGTAACTTATTACCTATCCCAAAAGGGAATGTTGTCTCGGGATAGGAATTATATGTCATCCTAATCTAAGACATGATCTTCACGCCTGCCAAATTCCATCCAAATTCGTTCAGCCTTTGAAGCGACATCGATTATCCTGGAAACGTCAACTTTTTTAATCAACTTAAAAAAAGGAGGAGGTTCTCAAGTCGACTGTATTTTTTGTGTGTTTTACCTCATAACTTTTTTTACTGTACCGATTTTGATAATTCTTTTTATATTCGAAAATTGGTTATATGTTATTGAGTGAGATCTGCCGATTCGTATTTGAGTTATACCTAATAATGCGTGGCTTAGTTTACATTGACGACGTTCTCATTCCCCGGAATCACCAAAATCGGAACACCCAGTACCAAGCTATGAGGTAACAAACATACAAAAATACATTTGAAAATGAAAACAATATATCTAGTTTTAATTTCCGCGAATATTAGTGGGTTGCAGGTATGCACGAAACACGTGTCGGTAATGGTGTTGGGTTTTGCATTGCCTTCCTGCATGTGCTTAAAATCCTTGCATTTGCCCAGTAATCTCGCATGTGCATAATATAGCGGGCGGGAGGGAGGTGCATACCTGCAACCCACTAATATTCGCGGAAATTAAAACTAGATATATTGTTTTCATTTTCAAATTTAAAATGGATTTCCGCAAAGTAACGCCTGACTCAATCAATTTTACAAAAATACAGTCGAATTGAGAACCTCCTCCTTTTTTGGAATTCGGTTGAAAATTAAAACTGTATACGATGGTTTGGTTAATTTTTCGACGGGGTCCGGGTCTAATTTGAAGCACTGATGAAGAACTTCGGAGATAGGAAACGAAAGTCTTCAATAAATGGTAGCAAATCTTCCGGGATAGTTGAAATCGCATGTCTATTTACCAACAGTTTCTAAAACGATGTGTGATGGTGTACGTTTGGCTGTGGGATATCACCATATAAAATAACATTAATTTCAGAAGTCGACGTTTTTGGTTGTTTATAAAAAAACTTTATTACAAAAAAAAATACAACCGACTTGTACACAAAAAAAAAACAAAAAGTACAAAATAACTTTCATTTCGGAACTCGGTGTTTTTGGTTGCTTTTCCGTTTTTTTTAACAACGACTTATGACTTATTTTTCACTTTTTTACCATTATAACCCGGGGGGGGGGGGGTTACTACTAAAAAGTGAAAAATAAGCCCCCCCCCCCAAACGTACCAATCATATTGGTGTAAACAATAAACAAACATGCGATTTCAGCAATCCTGAAAGATTTGCTATCATTTATTGAAGAGTTCCGTTGTCTGTCTCCGAAACCCATCATCACATCTATTTGAAATTTAAATAGGACCATTTCGGAATAAATCCCTTTCGAATAAAAAAATAATTTCGCATAACCGTCTATATTTGACGAAGTTATGCCCGGAAATACATGAAAAAATACAAACATCCGAATTGAGAACCTCCTCCTTTTTGGCAGTCGGTTAAAAAGTCGGCTGTATTAAAAAGGAAAACTTTTGTTTTACTGAATAAATAGTAGTCGTATGGAATTTAGTAGTAGTGCAACTTATATCAGTCACAGAATTTGCGTAACCGGCTCAGTAGTAAAGATTTCCTGCTACAAACACACAGACAAAAGATTTTTACCTTCATAATATTAGTCTAGATGAAAGACGACGCGGTCTCATTTCGCTTTCCAGTGCACATTATGTTCTGTTATTGAAACGTCAGTCAAGTGTGTAAGCGGCAATGGTGTGGGCAGATACCGATACCGTTGAACAGAGGCGTGGGACAATGGTAAGGGGCGGTATAGTCTTCATGAAATGATATGGTATAGTATTATATTTAGTTCCACGTCTTGTTGAAAGATTTATGGTTTTCTTTTAATCAAGTTTTGGTACTGTGTGTTATATTTGCTTTCTTAAACTTAATGAAGTTATTGTAGTACTCTAGAGTTTATTTTGTGTCTTAGAAGAGTATACAGTTAGGTATATATAGGTATGTATAGGTTATACGGTAGGCACTCGAAAAATCGTTTTGTAAAAATGAAATTGTATCTATTTATTAAAAAAATTATGTACACACATTTAATAAAAAGATAGGAAGAAGGAAACAGAAAAATAGGTACAAAGGTGATGCTTATTTCTATAGAAATCTCTTCCAGCATACCTGCGATAGGAGAGTCAAGTAAAAAGAGATGTAGACATTGTGTGTAAAAGTATTGAGTAGGAAAAATTAAAACAATACAGCATATAATATACAATCCATAATTATCATATTAATACATACTACATAATATTAAAAGATAAATAATAATACATACTTATACGCAACTAAGATGGAAAGGAAAGATAGTGTTCTTTCACTCTTCTTTTAAAAACTGCAAGGGTTTGGCAGTCCCTAATGTCAGGCGGTAGCGAATTCCACAACCGAACCGCATGCACAAACATAAACACACATATACATGATTACGAATTACTATACGACATTTTGAAGACATAAAGTTTATATGGATAGGGCGGACACAGTTTTCTGACGCCATAAATTGGCCGGTCTAGACCAAAGATAACTCTCCACATGGTCGGTCATGTTCGGGAGCGGGCGTGTGCGCGAGCCATTAAAAATGCAGTGTTACTTGTATGGTGACCGCGAATAAACAAACGTTGAAACGACCTATTACTCTCCAAAGTAATAAAAGTTTTCATAAAAATCTATACTAATATTATAAAGCTGAAGAGTTTGTTTGTTTGTTTGAACGCGCTAATCTCAGGAACTACTGGTTCGAATTGAAAAATTATTTTTGGGTTGAATAGACCATTTATCGAGGAAGGCTTTAGGCTATATATCATCACGCTTAATAGGAGCGGAGCAGCGATAAGGAATGTTTTAAAATCGGGGATTCCACGGGGATGAAGTCGCGGGCAGCAGCTAGTCTAAAAATAAATAAAAGATTAAATAACTTAAAATCTACTTTCCTACAGTCACACTTACCACCCAAAATAATTAAACACCACAGTTTAAATACTTACAAAATGAAAAAAAAAAAACGTAAAAAGAGACGTTTACAAAATTAAACCGTTTGACATAAATACCGAGGGTTTTCTTCAAAATAACAAACCCATTGTGTAGGGAAAGATTACGAAATCTTTTTAAATATCTTGCGACTTCCCCCGGCTTCTGTGATACTTCATATTTCAAGTGTTATATTTTCGACCGAGTGTTGAAAGACTGTGAAATTGATTGGGGTGTAAATTCTGCTTATTTTTTATGTCTGATGTTAGTTCAAGGAAACTGTTGTTAGCTTTTAGTTGCTTATAGAGTTTTTGAGTTTTGGAGGAGCCCATGGCTAAATTATAACAGCCGCACGGGACGATCATCAAGATTTAGCAACGCTTGCCGAGGTTGGTCTGTGGATGGGTGACCATTTTAACATAACGAGACTTCTCCGTGCCTCGGAAAGCATGGTAAGCCGTTGGTCCCGACAGTGATTTGGAGTCGTTACGATGTCAGAAGCCACAAAATCTGACACTGAAAATTCTTGTACATAATATTTAATATTTATTTTTGTATTTGGCGGGGGATGCATTTTATATTATTTTAATAGAATACAACAAAACCTATAAAAGGTCTGTTGTAACAAAACAACAAAGGCGTCGCATCAAGACAACTGCGTGGGCCGAACAAACATCTGCGACCCCGGCACACTGAACGCGCCGACGAGACCGCGATTATAAAAACCCGAGGCCCGAGCCATCAGAACCATTTTAAGCATCCTGGCTGGGGGCCTTAAATTCATTTGAGGTCACCATAGGATTGTCCAGTTAAGCAGTAAGTAACTAGCCTTGTATGCTAAAATGCGACTGGTCCACGTCAAAAAAAAAAAGAAACATTTTAAGGCGTTTCCCTGTCCAAATAACCTTCAGCATTCGTTCCCTCTTTCGCCACCCGCATCCTGCGCATGTAAAATTTACACAATTTTTTGAATAATTTTGATTAAAAAAGCGATCTTTTGAAATGAAATAAAACGTGTATAATATAGATTTTTAAATTATCTATCCATTAGTGTAATCCTCAAATAATAGAGCGTTTCATTTAGCAACAGATGCATAAAATCAACAGTTTTAGTAAAAGTAGATTTTTAATTTATTTGTAACACATAAAAACAAATTAGAACGTGGAATATGATGATAAGACATCGAACATTAATAATGTGCTTTTACATGTAGATTATTTCTCATAACTAATGAGTTAATAGTCTCTGAATAGCGAAGAAAAACGCACTATCGCAAGGTTTTGGTCGGGGTATCGCCTTAAGCAGTCTCCGTTCGATACGATTCGGGTGCACTGCTCCGCATCAACTTAGGTCGGTCACTTCCTGCTCCCGCACTTTATCGAATACGGGCTAAGCAACGTGTATTGTTTGCTCAATGTGTTGACTTTGTTAGCGAAACTGCACGATCGGCTTATGAAAAACGACGCTGTTAGGACTTTCGCTTAGGCTTTTTATTGTAGTTTAAAATCTGCAGTTATCTTGTTATAAAAATCCTTGTTACTTTTGTTGCGCATTTAGCTTATCTCTTCACACATCCCCCTTTTTCTTTTTTTCCCGGATGGGAAATCATCTGATGACTTCTCCCGCTCTGAGAGCCGCGTGAGCTTTCCCTCTCTCGCACGCGGTTCGCCTCCTCCTTCGCTAACATTACTGTTTCGCAGAAGGAGGTGACCGCTTCCCATGCCTCCTAAACCAGGGCCGGACGCCAGAGGTCGCCGCCGCCGAACGCCTCGACGAGGACACGGCGGTGCTCCGCCCAAGCAGGGCAGATCTCCACCGTATGCTCCACCATGTCCTCCGGGCGATCCACACAGTGATGACACCCGGACGTGTCCTCCCGCTGGATCCGACACAGGTACCTCCCGAAACAGCCGTGTCCGGATAGCACCTGCATCAGGTGGAAGGTGAAGACGCCGTAACGACTCTCCAACCATTCCTCAAAGAGAGGACTTATCACCGAAATGGTGGCGTATCTTCACACATCACCCTTACACTGTGATTTTAAACACAGTAATTATATATTATATAATTATAGCTAGCCTGAAATGTCCCACTGCTGGGCAGAGGCGTCCCTCCAATCCTTCCACTTTTCCCGATCCTGTGCCACATCCTGCCAATTCCCAAGGAAGACATCCAAGTCGTCCCGCCATCTCCTTCGTGGTCTGCCGCGGCCCCGTCTCGCGATGTCAGGGCACCAATTTTGAGTTTTATAGGCCCACCGCTCGATGGGCATACGACAGACATGTAATAAAAAAATAATATTCGCACTTAGGGTTTTTATTCCAAGCAAGTGACAAATCAAATCAAAAGTCATTTATTCAAACTAGGCTGAGAGACAGCACTTTTTGAACATTAAATTTTACATAAAGACGGTCCCCAAAACGCCCACCCGTCACCACTTCCTAGTATTTTAAACAGATGATGAATTATCTTAGTCATTTGATCAAACGATCCAAAAATACCTTAAATGGCATCATTATACTAAGGATCTGAGCCGCGATAATCTATTTGAAGCCACACAAGTGTAGGGTATAATTTCGGGATGCCTTTGTTATTTAAATTGTACGAGTTAGGAATGGAGGGATTAAATTAATTGTTTCCGAGACCGTGACAATGGTGTTGATTAATCAGATATTACCCATTTCCTTTTCTATTGGTTTCTCTTGTTCGTTTATTGAATTGTTTTGTATTGTATTCGCGTGTGTTGTGAAGTTAATATTATTTACTGACACGCACTTTTCAATGGCGACTACTCGATTTATTTGCAGTAGTAATAGAACTATTTTTTAAAATATTGTGAAAGATATTATTAGGCTCATTACGTAATCTGCAGACGGCGAATCAAAAAATAAAACCAAAGTGATTTTAAAACTTATTTAATTAAAAGAAATTACTACAGTTAATTTTGTGAAACCTTTTCGATGTTAGACTATGAAACGACAGAAACATAAGTAAAATTAACTAATTGCTGCTGTTGAATTTTGCTGCGTCGGCGACTTGTGGATTTCTGTGCGGTTGACGTAAACACGTAAGAATGTGCGATATTGGCGATATCCATTAAAGGCTGCTCTTTGTTGTTTTAATGTTGTTCGATATCAACATCTGTCTAGCCTTTTCCCAACTATATTAGAGTTGGCTCCCAGTCAAGCCGGATTCAACTGACTATCAATATTTTACGTGGAGCGGCTGCCTACCAAATCTCCCCATCCATTAACTGGGGAACAAGGTTCTTCTTGGCAAGACTGGTGTCAGATTATCTGGCTTCTGACAATCCCCAAAGATCTCCAAATGACAGCCGGGACCAACGGCTTAAAGTGCTTTCCGAGGCACGGAGAAGTCTTGTTATGTTATGATGGACACCCATCCACAGACCAACCTCGGCAAGCGTTGTTTACCCTTGAAGATCGACCCGTGCGGCTGTCATAATTTAGCCACGAGCTCTTCCTAATGTGGTTCGATATCTAGGTATTAATTACGCTACGCTGCCGTGGAAGATCTAGGTGAACGAACAAGCTGCTTCATGAGGCATGAGGTCATCAGCAGCATAATGCTGTAAGATATGGAAAGAGTTCTTTGAGTCATTGGCCCAACTGTAGATATGTACAGGTATAGTTTAAATATGTCTAGAATTTATACATTATTTTAATGTTGTTTTACATAGCACGGTGTTAGGTTAATTAAAAAATATAATATAAAAAACATAACATGTATTAGATGGAGTCCAAATATACATATGTATGTAGTATAAGAGTTGATTACATATTTTTTCTACTAACAGCGCCCCGCGTTTTCGTCCGCGTAGTTACAGTTCCCGTGGGAATACGAGGGTAAAATATAGCCTATGTTACTCGTTGATAATGTAGCTTATGTAGCTTTCCATTTGTGAAAAAGATATTAAAATCGGTCCAGAAGTTTCAGAGCTTATTCTGTACAAACAAACAAACTGTAAAATTCTGTGAAAAAAATATATTTTTCATTTTTTAACTTTGCCCCACACTAGGAATTTCTCCTGTGTCGTGGGTGCTTTAACAAACATACAAACAATTGATAAAAATAAATTTTAGTGTGGAAATTAAAGTCCACGTCAAATTTTAACTATTAACATTATCAAATGAGATAATCAATGAAAATAGTTAATTTCAGAATAAACTATTTACATCGTCAAAAATATTTTCGTACTTAAAGGATCTGTCCTTTGACAAATGTAGCAACCAACGTCAGCTCAACAATCAAAAAAATAAAAAAAGAAAACCAACTGACCCCTTCTAACGTAAACCATAAAGTTATAGTTCACGTTACTTTAACACCGTAATATATTTACAAGATAGTACCCGGTAGCAAAGAGAAGTAAAATGCGGAGATATAAAAACGTCCAAGTAAGGTGGGCTCATATCTTACTCAGGTGGAGTGCCTGAAAGTAGGTTGGCCAGTATTTATGAGCCGCGCCGTGAAGGGTGAGCAGTAGGTTAAGTTGTGTCTCAAATAAGATCTCTATCTTTTTATTAGAATATTGTTTGAAGAATATTTTCTGAAAAGCAAAAGGCATGGTACCTACATTGGTTTAAAGTCGCAAAGTTTCATATAAAAAATTTAGAACTTATGGAACATGATTTATCGCTTTGATTTTAATTAAGCGTTTGATTGTGTCTCGCAAATAATATTATGACAAATAATAAGTACTCTTTGTGAATTATCTAAAGAGATAAAGTGAAATAAAATACCAATGAAAAAACTATCAATTCAATTTCTATCACGCCGAAAAAAGACTTTAACTACTTTGGTTTTTGAAGGATTTTGTTTTCAATATTGGAGTTCTCCAAGGGTCTATTTTGGGTCTATATCTAAGGTGCACGAGAATTATGACTTATTTATTTTATTTATTTATTTTTATTTACTTAACTAGTTTGGAACTAAAAACATAAAAAACTAATATCACTTTTAAACCGGCTTCATCTAGCTTAACATGACCAGAAATATTTGACGTGTAAAAGTGTTATGTTTAACCTACTTACAAAATAAATATCATTTATCATTTATCAATTCCTTCTTTACAAGAATTAAGTAACACTATAATTTATCTATTAAAGTTTTGATATATTTTCCTCAGTGTATTTTTAAAAATCGATTTCGCGGCACTCAACCTAGATAATCTTGGCTAACTATTAAAATCTCCAGCGCTTTGAAACATAAAAATCTTCTATAATATTTCAAACACTTATCTTGTATCGTTATTTTGAGTGCTTTTTCATCTTAACTTTTTCGATTTTGGGATTAAGTAAGTACCACAGGTTTACAGCCTGTTCTGGAAAGCTTTTTAATGTATTTTTTTTATTTTTTAAATTTTGCTAGCGTCTCCATTCTCTATATTGAATTCAATGATAGAATAACTACTATGAAGGTTTTGTAGCTACAATAGAATTACAACTAAACTAATCCTTATAACTATTGCTTTTAGCTGATAATGAATCTAGGAAATTTGAAAGCTTCTGGAATTTGTGAATGAAACAGCAACAAGACAGCAAAAAAGGAACGCTTCTGTAAAATATATCGTGGAGCGCTAGTTAAATAAATATGAAAACGAGCTCAACTTAAAAATCAGGTCTATTGATTCGTTAAAAGTTTTGAGCCTCTTACAAACTTACTTCATTTTGGTTATAAATAGATATTTTTAATATAGCGATAGGTGTTTACTGAACATAGAATACTGCTGAGTTCAAATTAAAATGTGGATCTAATCGTTAGAATTTTAAGACAAACAAGCTCACAAAAGGCCTCTCACATTTAACACAAACAAGCTAACACAAATATAACCTAAAAACTAGGATAGAAATAAAAACGGAATATAAAAAAAAATGCTTTTGAACCTTTGGAAGTAATCCCGGTTCCTAAAAACACAATTATTTCACAGACGTGCAAAGCCGGATCGAATAAACAAAACCAATCCGCAACTAATTATTTTTAATCCGAAGTGACGCAGCCCGAAAAATACAGATCGAAATAACTGAATATATCGATTTTGTTTGTATGAAGCTGGAGTAAGGCTTTGCGTAAAATGAGTTAAAACTGTTGAAAAGCTATCTAATCATTTCATGAAAGCTGATAGCATAGCGGATCCACTCTAAGGTCACTCGTTTTCTTCATTGGAAGGTACGATATCATTTCATCCCTTATATTTCTCCACGCAATGAACTCTGGTAAAACGGTTTTATTTTTAGTCTGGCCACCGTCTAAAGTGTGACAGTTGGCCCAATTCTTGTCGATAACCAGCTGAATTATTTAGTTGTCCATGATTGGAGCAATACTTTCCTTTGTGTCATTGATTGTTCAATAATTTGGATATTTTTACATGGACTAGGTTAACGGATTTCTGAGGAGCAGTGGTGGCCGAGTGGAGCAGTGGTGGCCGCGTGGTAACGGACTTACGAATGTAGGTCGCGGGTTCAAACCCAGTCAGGCGCATTACTTTGTGTAATTAAATTCATCACCACTGCTCTCAAAACAGTGAAGGAAAACATCGTGGGGAAACTGGCATGTCCCAGAACCAAAAATTCACCAACCCGCACTGGGCTCGCATGGTGGATTATGGCCCATTCCCTCTCCTAGAGAGGAGACCTGTGTCCCAGCTGTGGGAACGTTAAAAGGCTGATGATGCTACTGTGAGTTTACTACAATTAAAAAGAATTCGTGATGTAGCAGCAATGAAAAGAAAAAAATGTTTACGTCAAAAGTGAACTACCAAATATTTAAAAACTTAATTAACGATGGTAAAGATTGCAGTTGTAATATTTTAATAATAATTAAAGAAAATATGCAGAAAGGATACATATGTACGTACGAAAATGTATCCTTATTCTTTAAATAAACGTTGATTATCGTTCATAAGTTCGATTTATATCTGTTGTTTTAAATAAAGACCTGATAATAATATACACAAAAATCGCTTTTCTTCACATATTCAATTATCCGGAATTTCGATTATCCGAATGCCTGACGACAACAATTAGGCCGGTTAATCAAGTCTCTACTGTAATACTATTTCGAATTAAATAGGATCCGAAATAGGATGCGTACGAAGACTCATAACCACCGATACCCCAAAATTTCTAACTGCATGACCCAACAATGTGAAATGATTGGTTGCTCTCCCCAAACTGCTAGTTCGGCGTACATTCACAAACTCCTTAGCATCAGCTGTTTAATGAGCACCATTGGGGCAGGCTGGATCGCTGCCTAGCTCCTAAGCGATATACCCACCCACAACCAACTCCTAAACAATGTATCCACCCCCAACCAGCGCCTCTAAACGATGTGTTTACCCCCATTTACCCCCAACTTGTGTTCTAGAAATAAATTACGGCAGTTTTATGTTTGCTACCTTTGTTTGAAACTAGTGTTTGGAAATCGAGAGGGTAAAAGTATAGTTAGTAGCTTTTTGCTGTGTTTAAATTTCTGTGTTAGATAGTAAATAGTCTTTTTTTACTTCTTAAGTATCAGGCAAGACTGAGGTTGATACAAAAACTTCCGCCTGTGTTTCTACTGTAGGATAAACGTCTTTACTAATCTATATCTATACTAATATTATAAAGAGGAAAGATTTGTATTTTTGTATGTAACAAATAAACTCAAACTACTTGACCGATTTCAAAAATTCTTTCACTTTCACCCTGATTAACATAGGATATATTTTATCCCCGTATTCCCACAGGAACGGGAATCACGGGGGTAAAACCGCGGGGCGCTGCTAGTAGACAATAAACAACTAAGCTCAATACATACTGTTCTAGCAACGCTTTATTTTCGAACTAGCTTCTGCCAGCGACTTCGTCCGCGTGGAATAATTACTTTACCCCCGATTTTGAAACTCTCAGCCCGATCGGTTTAAAATTGACAAAAGATAGACATGCTGTTTCGGGATATTTTTTAGATAATTTTATGTAGAACATTTCCGTAATACATGATTTTTATGTAACTTTAACCATTAAGGCTACACACGCGACGGAAGCTTAAAAAATGGAGTAACTTCTTCCGTTTTCCCAACATTTTCCTTCACTGCTCTGCTCCTATTGATTGTAGCGTGATGAAAAGTATACTATAACCTGCCCAGGAGTATGAAGAATAATTGCACCAAGTTTCGTTAAAATCGGTCGAGTAGTTTTTGTTTCTATAAAGAACATACAGACAGACAGACAGACAGAAAGACAGACAGACAGACAAAAATTTTACTGATTGCATTTTTGGCACCAGTATCGATCACTAATCACCCCCTGATAGTTATCTATACTTATAATAAATCTGTAGAGAGGTCAATTCTGTACAAGGAATATATTTTCAAAATAACTATCAGGGGGTGATTAGTGATCGATACTGGTGCCAAAAATGCAATCAGTAAAATTTTTGTCTGTCTGTCTTTCTGTCTGTCTGTCTGTCTGTCTGTATGTTCTTTATAGAAACAAAAACTACTCGACTGATTTTAACGAAACTTGGTGCAATTATTCTTCATACTCCTGAGCAGGTTATAGTATACTTTTCATCACGCTACAATCAATAGGAGCAGAGCAGTGAAGGAAAATGTTGGGAAAACGGAAGAAGTTACTCCATTTTTTAAGCTTCCTTCGCGTGTGTAGCCTTAATGGTTAGTTACATAGAAATCATGTATTACGGAAATGTTCTACATAAAATTATCTAAAAATATCCCGAAACAGCATGTCTATCTTTTGTCAATTTTAAACCGATCGGGCTGAGAGTTTCAAAATCGGGGGTAAAGTAACTATTCCACGCGGACGAAGTCGCTGGCAGAAGCTAGTTTTGAAAATATATTCCTTGTACAGAATTGACCTCTCTACAGATTTATTATAAGTATAGATATAGATGAGGTCATCGCTAATAAATAACATGGCCATCGTTATGTCAACTACAGGTAAAAACGTGAGGTGCGGAATTTGTTCGAAAAAGTCTAGATATGACTATTTAGATGATAAGAATAGTTGGTCGCTGTGTTGAAGGCAAGACAATGTTTTATTTATCATGTTCTTTCTCTTTAAGTTAGCTTATGACAGGTTATATAAGTTCATAATATAATATAATATTGTTTTTTTTTTTTTTATATATTTGATGACTATGTAGGTCAATCCGTTTTTACTTTATTGACTCAATCAACTCTTTACAATGTTTTATAGTGAATTGATTTATGACATGATGTTGCATAATTATTATTATTTGACTTTGCATACTACTGCATAAATTCAAGTTCTTAAAACGCAATAGACAGATGTGTTGCTGGGGAGTTTGTTGCGCCGCTTCTTCCCAGCTAAAACACTAGGAAGTGGTGACGGGTGGTCTTTATGTAAAATTTGAAGTTCAAAAAGTGCTGACTCTCAGCCTAGAATTGAATAAATGACTTTTGATCCCCAGTCACCGCGGCCTTGGAACGCAAAGGGCACTAGGAGGATCTCGGGTGGGTTTTAGTCAGTAAGAGTCTGACACTCCCTTCCGCTCCGCCCAGAGCGGGAGAAGTCATTTGATGATTTCCCATCCATAAATAAAAAAAGTAACAACGTGACGGTTTCGCTATTGAAAGTATCATCGCTTATTTGACTGCGAAATTCAAATTAAATTGGTATTTTATCAGCAGTTCAGAGGTTTGAGTTTATGTCTGGTTAGTGACAATATGCAGGGGTCTGGATTTTTGGTAATAAGAACGCTGAATTTTATATTTTACTTTGATTTGATTGGACAAATTTAGAGGGAACCTCCAGCTTACTGCATTATACGGCTTACTTACAGGGTTATTTATTTTACTGGTGATGGCTTACGAGAGGTCCTCATGAATAGGTATGTACCTAAATATGAAACTTGTACTATGAAAACAGCCCTGAAATTGGAAACGATAGACCGTTTTGTTTAATAGTGTCGAGTAATACGTACCTACGTCCCATCAAAATCATTTTCATGTAAAAATGTTGCCAAGACGAATCTACGTAGCTTACCCTGTGAAAAAGTTACCAGATTACGGAATCTGGTAACTTTTAGACTTTAACTTAGCTTGTAGGTTTAGTCAAAACTTGTGGCTTGGCCGTTTTATTTCACATCCAATGGACGAATGCCTATAACATCTTCGTGATGTTAGCAAAACGGCCAAGCCAAGCGTTAGTTTACCCTAACAATTTTTATGATAAGTAAGTAAGTGATTTTTATAGTAAGTGAGTCAGTGAGTAAGTGACTCAGTGGCGAAATCGAGGGTTTTGAGACATTAATAAAATCTAAAGTGTAATAGCTACGACATTCAAACTTTGTATGTTTAAAGATTGTACTGATGGCATCATCTTGAAAAATTTTAACTATTTAGAATCATCCAAAGCAAAATTATGAGAATTCAAAAAACGACGAAGCGTTTTTAGATAAGGTAGGAAGTGCCCTTGCGCGTCGCTTGGCTCGTCTTGGCGGGGGCACTACCGTTCCCCCAGATAAATTAACTGAACAGCAAACTAATCCTCTTCTGTCCGCCCCTCCGTCCGTCTGCCCTCAAGTTTATCAGCAAGCTGTAGATCATGAACAGTAACATGTAGAAGTTGAAATTTTCAGTGTATTTATTTTATGGTATACTAGCTGTCCGCACCTTCGTTTGTGTCACATTTTTCATGACTGCTCCGCTCCTCTTGGTCTTAGCGTGATGATATATAGCCTATAGCCTTCCTCGATAAATGGGCTATCTAACACTGAAAGATTTTTTCAAATCGGACCAGTAGTTCCTGAGATTAGCGCGTTCAAACAAACAAACTCTTCAGCTTTATAATATTAAGTATAGATATAACAACAAATAATTTAAAAAAAACCCGGTCAAGTGCGAATCAAACTCTCTCACCAAGGGTTCCGTATACCTCGACATTCGCAAAACACATACCTAATCGTTTTGCGTTGATCGACTTGCGGTTGACCCAGAAACCTGAAATTCAGCATATTTTTTTTAAACAAGCTTGGATGTTCATTACGCCCTGAAAGATTGCCGTAGGAATGAGGAATTTATAGACAGGCCCGCCGTAAGCGGGTGTGCAAGGCGTGCACTGCACACGGGCGGCACGTCCAAGGGGGCGGCAAATCTAGCGACTCATTACGTAATATTCAAAGTCATAGTCATACTATAATAGCCACCCCACCTACAGCATAAGAAATATCATCGCATTGTAAAAAAAAACCGAAGGCGCTATCTTATCCGTCAGCAGGTACCGCAGGAACCGCCCGCCACCGTTTGGACTCAAATTCAATACAAGTATCCATAGTCGTGTTCTATGAAAACTCTGAGCTTATTTCTCAGTTGGTAGGTTAGGTAGGTACTTGTTGAGCATGCACCATTGTGGCGATAAGTCCCCTCTTTGAGGAGTAGTTGGAGAGGAGCCACGGCGTTCCTATAGCACCGGTACTCACCGGACACGGGTGTTTCGGGAGGTATCTGTTTTGGAATCCACGGGAGGACACGTCCGGGTGTCAACACTACAGTGTTGACACCCGGACTTGGCCGCGTTATCGAGATCGTCGTGAGGACATGAGGAAACATACGGTGGAGGTCTGCCCTGCTTGGACGGATCAACGCTGTGTCCTCGTCAAGGCGATCGGCGACCTCTCGCCTCCGGCTCAGTTCACCTCGTTCTGCGAAGCAGTAATGCTTGCGAAGAAGGAGGCGGACCGCGTGAGGGAGAGGGAAACCTTACGCCGCAACAGAAGAAGACGCCTCAAGCGTCGGGAGTCGCAGAGCGATTCCTGGCCACCGTAGGCGTAGGGCACCTGTGGATGATGGGTCGCCTTCCGATAACAACCAGGCTTATATATACTGAACAAAGTCAGAGAATCAAAATATTTTTCCAATATATTGGATTGCACACCAGATGTAAGTCACACGAAACAAATTACAGTTGTAATCAAGCATGTCCTTTTCACAATCCTTATTACAGTATAAATATTTTTACCAATGACTTAACACAGCGATAGCTCTAAGAATATTTTCCTGCCGGTTTCAGTTGCATCAGGCGAAAGTTTCTTTTCAAAATAAAAAAATATCAAAAACTTATCAACAATGCTTCAGCAGTTTTAAACTTTAGTAAACCAAAATAACTAAGTTACCTAATCAAACTAAATGTTTTTTTTTTGCGTTAAGGTTTCCACCATAATGCAAAAATCATGAAATAGCCTTTTTTTAGCAAAACTCAGCATATGTAGTTGTAGGGTGGTTCCTTCTGCGAAGCAGTAATGCTAGCGAAGGAGGAAACGTAACGTGTGCGAGAAAGGCAAACCTCACTCCCCAGCCGCCGCAACAGAGGAAGACGCCCCGGGTGTCGGGAAACGCAGGGCGATTCCCGGCCACCGTAGGCGCGGGCCTGCGGATGGCGAGATATGGGTGGCTCGCCGTCCGGTAGTAACCAGGCCCGAGTCGACGGCGCGTCGTGTTCCACGCGCACCTCAAAGAGCAGTCAGCAACGCATAGGGTCAGTGCCTGCTAGAGTTGCGGAATTTGTTCGAAAGAGTCACCGCGGCCCTGGAACGCAAAGGGCACAAGAAGGATCACGGGTGGGTTTTAGTCAGTAAGAGTCTGACACTCCCTTCCACTCATGACTTCCCAACCAAAAAAAAAAAAAAAAAGGCGGTATAATCGGTATTGCACGCGGGCGATCAAACAGCTAGCAGCGGCCCTGTTTATAGACATCCTATTTACCCCTGCCTACCATCACCAGTATGATTACTTATGTTATTGAATAACCTAACTTCAACCAACCACAAACCAACCGACCTACAAGTAAGTACCAAGAGTGAGAACTCTGCACGGCAGGAAAACAATACAGTATGAAGGGGTTCGGCTTTACAATAAACTAGCTGTCCGCACAAATTCGTTTGTGTCACATTTTTCATGACTGCTCCGCTCCTATTGGTCTTAGCGTAATGATATATAGCCTATAGCCTTCCTCGATAAATGGGCTATCTAACACTGAAAGATTTTTTCAAATCGGACCAGTAGTTCCTGAGATTAGCGCGTTCAAACAAACTCTTCAGCTTTATAATATTAGTATAGATTACCTAAAAAATTCAGAGAGTGTACAAACATACCAACATTTAAAAAAGGGCTAAAGAATTATATATTAGATACATAAGTTTAGCTTGTTTATATTAGACACATAACTTTAGCTTGAACCGTTTTGTATTTTAGACATACTTGCTATATTTTATGAATGAAACTTCAACTTCGTTCAGTTTCTCGGATGGTTTGAACGTCGTAATGTAAACTATAACTTATTGTTTATTTAGTTAAGTTTCTCTTTAAGTGAACTGGAATTTGTTCTTTGAGAAATAAATGTCTTTAAACCGAACTTCCTACAAAAAACTCTGCTGTACCTACATAGTTGAATATGAAATACATACTTTGCAACAAGTTGAAACTAGGTCGGGCCGGAAAAATTAATGCTCGTACCAGCATCTGTGAATTTTTATTAAAAAAATAAACTTTCTTGATTATAATCGGGAAACAATTTCGTTAAAAATTCTTTCGGAGGCGGCCATGACATCGTTTTGTGAATATTATGAGTATTTTGATTAAACTTTGACATCATTTTGAAATCTTGAAATGTGGTTTGAATGTGGAATAATTTATGTATGTATAATTTATATAGCCAAGCATATGCTACAAAACTTAGTATGTAGGTAGGCACTAATAGTACTATACTATATTATATAGTTATATAGTTTTTAGTGACATATAAATATTTATTAGAATTGAATTTATTTTTGAATTATATTCAGTTAGATTATTATAATTTAATATTAAGACTAATAAAGACACAAATGTATTTTGTTGAAGAATGAATAAATAAATACCTATATACATACATAGTTTATATCATCATCATCTTAGTTGAGAAAAGACTGGGTGTCTTTTCTCAACTAAATTGGAATCTTTAACTGGACCTAATATCTAGAACGCTACGCCCTATCGCCCTTTGGAAAATCTGGAGTTTTGGCTTTTCAGGAGTCTGAAAAGCCAAAACTCCAGATTTTCCAAAGCCCCAAACTTGGCCCCTGACTGAGTGGTCAGGGGCCAAGTTTGCACACCTTTTTTTTTTTTTTTTTTTTTTTTTTTTTTTTTTTTTTTTTTTTTTTTTTTTCTGGATGGGAAATCATCAAATGACCCCTCCCGCCCTGGGTGGAGCGGTAGGGAGTGTCAGACTTTTACTGACTAAAACCCACCCGTGATCCTTCTTGTGCCCTATGCGTTCCAGGGCCGCGGTAACTCTTTCGAACAAATCCCGCAACCCTAGCAGGCACCGACCCTATGGGGTCCCGTCGTTGGTGCTGACGGCTCCTTCGGCGCGCGTGGAACACAACGCGTCGTCGACTCAACCTGGTATCGGACGGCGAGCCACCCACGCTCACCGTCCCCAGGCATCAGCCACTGCGCAATAGCACAGCGGCCGACTTGTCTCTGGAGGGGGCCGAAATGGGGCCATTACTGGCACTCCATCTCAGCACCCTCCCGAGTGTTGGGAGTCGCAGCACCCGCAGCAGAAGCAGCAGTGGCGGCGACAGAAGCCGCGGCGGCGGCAGAGGCGGCGGCGGCGGCGGACCTCTTGCCCTTGGTCGGGGCGGATGGCGCGCAGGCCCTTCCCCCAGCCCAGTGCTCGGCCGGCTTGCCAGCAGCCGCACATGCACTGCAGTGCGGCGTGGCCTCACACGAGCCGGCCCGATGACCGGGCTGACCACAGCGGAAACAAAGTCCGCTGCGGTCCACCTCCGAGGGGCACATAGCTCCCGTGTGGTTGCCCACATGGCAGCGGTAGCACCTCAGAGGCCTGGGTTCCAGCAGTTTTACCCGCGCAGACACCCATCCCACCAAGAGCCTTCGGCCCTCCGACACAGTTCTGGCCGCCGTCACGGGGCAGCTCACCACAAGGGTTTGCATGCCCGTGTTGTCAGGCCGGAGGGCGCCCGCCTTGACGAGCTCGGCAGAGCACCCCCCAGTCCTGGCGACGGCGGCCACAACTTCCTCCTCCGTCACGGAGTCATCCAGGCCCACTATGCGCATGTCAATGCGCTTAGTCGGCCTGGACACCCGGACCTCGTCCGCGGGTAAGACCGCCCTCAGCCTTTCGGCCAGGGCGTCCGCGAACGGGCCACTCTCCGCTCCGGCGAGCTCGAGCTTCCGGGCACCGGTCAAGGTCCTCCTGACCCCGATGCCCCCGCTGATGCCCAGCTCCTGGAGGCTCACCGCCTCCTTCGCCCGCTTCAATACGGCGAGATAAGTCACGCCCCTCAGTTCCGCTTCCGGCTGCAGTGTTAAAATTACAGCCGCGGATTTCGGGGCGCGAAGCCTCGCCGCAATGGCGTTGGCCTTCCGCCGCTGCCTCCTCGCCTTCTTCCTGGCCGCCTCTTTGGCCCTCCGCTTCTGGCCAGCAACCTGGCACTCGGCCCCGGCCGCAGGAGGGTCCGAGGGTGGGGGTGGGGTTGGGGGCGGCTGCGGCACCACTGGCGCCGCAGCCTTAGCCGCTCCTCCCCGAGCCTTCCTCCCACCCCTCTTCGCCGGGGCCGACTTGGTCGTCGCCGGCGTCGGCGTCGCGGCCGCCGGCGCCACAGGCGCTGGCGCTGCTCCGCCCTTGGCCTTTGCCTTCGTCTTGCCGGACGTTCCCGGGCTGGCAGCCGCGGCGGCCGCGTACGAAGCCGCCTTCTGCTGCTGGCCCGGGGCCCTCTGAGTCGCCGCCGTTGGGGGCCGCCGGACCATGTCCTCCAGGGTGGAGAACTGCTGCCGGAAGGGAGCCAGCTCCTGCCGCACCAGGTTCCGCACCTGGCTCAGCACTAGGCTCCCCTCCAGCGCCGCCGGACTCAGCACCCCCTGCGGCTCCTCGGAGGCCGCTCTGGCCATCCCCGCCAGGTCCTTCCGGAGCGACTCATTCTCCCGAACGAGTCGCTCCGTAACGGCCGCGAGGCGGGCGACCTCCGCCCGAAGCTCTGTCGTCTCCCTTGAGGGAGACGCGCCAACGTTGGCCGCCGCTGCCGCCAGGATGGAGGCTTTGGCCGCGCCGATGGCCTCCCGCTTCGACGACTGTTTCCTTTTAAAGGCCACAGCGCGGATCGCGGCCTCCACGACCTCCGAGAACTGGGCCCTCTGCTCCTCGACCGTGGGACGCACCTCTCCCGGAGGCTCCGAGTCGTCGGAGTCGAGAGTAGGCGGAAGAGTAGAGGGAGCCCTACGACCGCTCCCTCCAGGGCGACGCCCCTCCTCCACCAACCTCCCGGCACGACTCTCCACCTCCCGGGTAGAGGGAGCCAGCCCCCTCCCCGCCTCACAGCCCCTGCCCCGCCTAGCGGTGGGGATCTTGCGGGCGGAGGCAAACTCGCCCTCGGAGGTCGACTCCCCGTCTTCCTCCCGTCGCGGCCGCTTGCGGAAGAACTTGACGTTCTCCGCAGCAGCCCCCCCTCTTCCGTCTCTAGAGCCCGCCGAGCTGACCGTTACTAGGTCTGGCGCGGAGCCGGAATCCGACTCCGCACCACCCCGGCGCTCAGGCGAACCCTCCACTACGGAATCGTACGCCATCAGCTCCTTAAAAGAAGCGGATCCGGATGACGACGATTCGGAGCCTCCTCGGCTCTTGTTGCCACTGGCAAGCGGAAGGTCTTTGTTGCCCACCCCATAGTACGAAGGGCAGCCCGCCGAAGCGGGGCGGGATTCCCCGACCGCTGAGCAGTCGGGACCCGCCTGGGGACTTATTTTACTCAGGCCTTTTTCCATATTGTTCCTTTTAGAGGGTATGGTCCCTTGCTCCTCCGCCCTTTCTCCCTCACAGGGCCTCACCTCCTACCCGCTCACTGCCTTCTCAGCCACGTCTGATGAGCAGACGCGTACCAGAAGGCAGCGAGCGGGTGTGTCTCTCTTGGTCTGGTCCCTCACTTGCGACCTTCCGGCATGAGTGGCTCTACCGGGAAAGCTCGCAAGATCATTGGGACGCTCAAGCCCCACCACGACGACAACGTGGAGACACATTCGGTGGGGGCCAAGTTTGCACACCTTAGATACAAATAGAAATAGTATTTATTTGCATAAAACATGATTGTACAAAGTTGTTAAAAAAAACATCACAGAGCATACATGTTTTGCTTATATCATAGCATGCAAATATGATTAAAAATGTTTCCCGTCAATAAATTCTTTTATACTATAAAAATTGTTCTAAACCATTCATGCAACTTTTAAAGTCACTTGGAATTTTATTATATATTTTAACACAGATGACTAAACAGCTTTTATTAGATTTAGCTAGTTGTAATTCATCTATACTAATATTATAACGAGGACAGATTTGATTGTTTGTTTGTTTTGAATAGGCCTCCAAATTACTGAACGGATTTGAAAATTTCTTTCACTGTTGGGAAGCTACACTATTCCCTGGTGACAGACTATTTTCCTGGTGACATAGGCTCATATTCCCACGGAATCGGGAACTATGCGGGTGAAACCGCGGGGCGCTGCTAGTTTAATATAAGATAGGTTAGGATGGGCAGACTTATAATGCCAATGAATATACGCTGCTGGGATAAAGGTAGATCATCTTCATCAGCGACTTCATGGACTAGTACCTCTGTCGGGCATTCTCGACACGTCGTTCGATTTCTTTGTCTTGCCTGTTATCGAAGCATATACGCATCGACATAGTAGACATTTCTTGCCCATTAACCTCATCCTACTTTTTGTGCTATTGGCCATAACTTCAGTGTTTACGCGATTCATCATCAGTTCAAACTCATCATCAGTTCCTGTGCTCAGCTCTTGGAGTATATTTTGCTACTCGGCAGCAATCGGTGCGAACAGGGGCCGTACCACGAAGTGTCAATCATGATTCAGTGTGAAAAAGGGATAGTGCTATTCGTCTTATATAACTCCGTCTCTCTCTGACACAGGAAACGTGATGGATTTAAGACGTCATGGTAGGGCTACAGGACGATATCATCTGCGAAACGGAGGTTGTTGAGTTTTTTTATAACCGGCTGTTCTTAAATACCTTTTCGAGAGTGCTAGTGAAAACTTTGGAGGAGAAAATTATGCTTAATATTGGCTGTGCTATTATTATATTTTTTTTTGAGAATGTGGTGTAAGTTTGTTCGAAATGCTCATTTTGTAGTGAAGAAAATATAGTCTAGTCTTCCTCAAACACTCAGCCATATTTTTTTCAAATTCCATGTCTGTGTTCCATGATTTGTATTAAAGCTTGGACATGATCCTAAGTTAGTAAACTAGCCAGGTTTGCTGAATTCGTTGCTAGGGTTGCGGAATTTGTTCGAAAGAGTCACCGCGGCCCTGGAATGCAAAGGGTATTAGGAGGAACACCGATGGGTAGCAGTCAGTAAGAGTCTGACACTCCCTTCCGCTTCACCTTGAGTGAAAGAAGTCATTTTGATGATTTCCCATCGAAAATCGAACTTGAACCGGTCTCAGCAGTAAGACTGAATATTTTCTTCAATGCCTGACCGCATTCCACAAACACGATAGAACGTGATCGCAGGCTGACCTCGCGTCCCGGGATCTTAAAAGCTTTTCAATTCTCTCCGTTGTCAAATCTATTTCAGTTTCCACGATTATTTGTTCAATTGGTTAATCCCAAAAACAGCAGTGCCTAACAATTCGAGTTTATAAAGATTATTTCAATAGGGTAGTAAACTAAAAAAATCTGATTAGTCCGTCAGATAGATTTCCAAAAAATATTGGACACGTATTTTTTCTTTTTTCACATAAACAAAAAATGAAGACGATACAGTGCGATGAAAACTCGTGTGACGTCACTACTCGCTACAATTTTTACCGGCCCGTGACGTCACCCGCTCCCACTCCTGATCTTTTGATGCTTTTTATCTTCGTCAGTTTTTATAGATTTGATTTTTATAGACAATATTTTTCTATAATCTAACTGACTGACTAAACATCTATACAGTGTGCAATCTTAATGGTTGTTTTCCCGCGGCAGGACGATTACCCATCAGTAGTACTATCGAAACACAAAGTTAAACTAAAAAAAAAAAAGTTTTTTTTTTCAAATCATTAAGAAAGTGTTCATAAACTCGAAAGAGCGAGAATCAATAGTAGTGCACTAGACCTAACGTAGGTAGATACCTACATAGCCGCCGCGCGCTTTCGGCAAAATACAAAGAAACAGTGAATAATAACTGTTCAGAGCAAAATAAGCTCTCGTGGATGGTGATACGGCATTAACTAGCCTGCGCGCACGCGGCAAGTTGAGCCGCCAAAGACATGCCGCGGATGCCGCCAAAGAGATGCCGCGGGTGCCGCCAAAATATTGCTCTGCGCTTAGTCCTTCCGCGAACGTCATAAGTGTAATACGTTATCGATATCTTTTCAAAAATGAATCGTCATTACATTTTTTTAAAGTTCGGTGTGAGGAACACCAAACAAGCGACGCGTTGATAAGTGCGATAGTGGACGCTTTCAATATCGTGAGACGTAACAGAGACACTAATCAAACTGAAAGACAATCAGTTAAAACGTGCTCGTTTGTGCATTCAACGTAGTGGTTTGCATTTCGAACAATTACTCCGCCACCGAGAAATGTAAGTACTTACTCGTACCTTGTAAATAAACATTTAAAAGTAGGTTAGGTAATCAAAATCATTGTAAATAGGTTGATTCCATCTTTTAAGTACGCTTTAAATACTCAAATATCTAAATCAGACTTTTTTTAAAGATAACTGTCTTGATTTTTATTAGTTTCTCAGTGATTTGTATGTTGTAACAAGTTGAAACTAGGTCGGGCCGGAAAAAATAATGCTCGTACCAGCATCTGTGAATTTTTATTAAAAAAATAAACTTTCTTGATTATAATCGGGAAACCATTTTCTTTAAAAATTCTTTCACAGGCGGCCATGACATCGTTTTGTGAATATTAAGAGTATTTTGATTAAACTTGGACATAATTTTGAAATCTTGAACTGTGGTTTGAATGTGGAATAATTTATGTATGTATAATTTATATAGCCAAGCATATGCTACAAAACTTAGTATGTAGGTAGGCACTAATAGTACTATACTATATTATATAGTTATATAGTATATAGTTTTTAGTGACATATAAATATTTATTAGAATTGAATTTATTTTTGAATTATATTCAGTTAGATTATTATAATTTAATATTAAGACTAATAAAGACACAAATGTATTTTGTTGAAGAATGAATAAATAAATACCTATATACATACATAGTTTATATCATCATCATCTTAGTTGAGAAAAGACTGGGTGTCTTTTCTCAACTAAATTGGAATCTTTAACTGGACCTAATATCTAGAACGCTACGCCCTATCGCCCTTTGGAAAATCTGGAGTTTTGGCTTTTCAGGAGTCTGAAAAGCCAAAACTCCAGATTTTCCAAAGCCCCAAACTTGGCCCCTGACTGAGTAGTCAGGGGCCAAGTTTGCACACCTTAGATACAAATAGAAATAGTATTTATTTGCATAAAACATGATTGTACAAAGTTGTTAAAAAAACATCACAGAGCATAAATGTTTTGCTTATATCATAGCATGCAAATATGATTAAAAATGTTTCCCGTCAATAAATTCTTTTATACTATAAAAATTGTTCCAAACCATTCATGCAACTTTTTTTTAAACAATCTAAAGTCTAAAGTTTGAAAGTCACTTGGAATTTTATTATATTTTTTAACACACATGACTAAATAGCTTTTATTAGATTTAGCTAGTTGTAATTCATCTATACTAATATTATAACGAGGACAGATTTGATTGTTTGTTTGTATTGAATAGGCCTCCAAATTACTGAACGGATTTGAAAAATTCTTTCACTGTTGGGAAGCTACACTATTCCCTGGTGACATAGGCTATTTTTTATCCTCATATTCCCACGGAATCGGGAACTATGCGGGTGAAACCGCGGGGCGTTGCTAGTTTAATATAAGATAGGTTAGGATGGGCACACTATTATCATGTCGATGAATGTACGCTGCTGGGATAAAGGTCACCCTTCATCAGCGACTTCATGGATTAGTACCTCTGTCGGGCATTCTCGACACGTCGGTCAATTTCTTTGTCTTGCCTGTTTTCGAAGCATATACGCATCGACATAGTAGATTTCTTGCCCATCAACCTCACCCTACTTTTTGTGCTATTGGCCATAACTTCAGTGTTTACGCGATTCATCATCAGTTCAAACTCATCATCAGTTCCTGTGCTCAGCTCTTGGAGTATATTTTGCTACTCGGCAGCAGTCGGTGCGAACAGGGGCCGTACCACGAAGTGTCAATCATGATTCAGTGTGAAAAAGGGATAGTGCTATTCGTTTTGTATAACTCCGTTTCTCTCTGACACAGGAAACATGATGGATTTAAGACGTCGTGGTAGGGCTACAGGACGATATCATCTGCGAAATGGAGGTTTTTGAGTTTTTTGCAACCGGCTGTTCTTGAATACCTTTTCGAGAGTGCTAGTGAAAACTTTGGAGGAGAAAATTATGCTTAATATTGGCTGTGCTTTTACTATAAATTATTTTGATAATGTGGTGTAAGTTTGTTCGAAATGTTCATTTTGTAGTGAAGAAAATATGGCAGATTCTTCCTCAAACACTCAGCCACATTTTTTTTCAAATTCCATGTCTGTGTACCATGATTTGTATTAAAGCTTGGACATGATCCTAAGTTAGTAAACTAGCCAGGTTTGCTGAATTCGTTGCTAGGGTCGCTGAATTTGTTTGAAAGAGTCACCGCGGCCCTGGAACGCAAAGGGTATTAGGAGGAACACCGATGGGTAACAGTCAGTAAGTCATTTTGATGATTTCCCACCGAAAATCGAACTTGAACCGGTCTCAGCAGTAAGACTGAATATTTTCTTCAGTGCCTGACCGCATTCCACAAACACGATAGAACGTGATCGCTAGCCGGCCTCGCGCCCCGGGATCTTAAAACCTTTTCAATTCTCTCCGTTGTCAAATCTATTTCAGTTTGCACGATTATTTTTTCAATTGGTTAATCCCAAAAATAACAGTGCCTAACAATTCGAGTTTATAAAGATTAATTCATTAGGGTAGTTAACTAAAAAAATCTGATTATTCCGTCAGATAAGTAGATTTCCAAAAAATATTGGAGACGTATTTTTTCTTTTTTGACGTAAACAAAAAATGAAGACGATCAAGACAACGCACAACAGTGCGTTGAAAACTCGTGTGACGTCACTACTCGCTACAATTTTTACCGAGCCGTGACATCACAAGCCCCCACTCCTGATCTTTGATGCTTTGTATCTTCGTCAGTTTTTATAGATAAATACGTGTCCAATATTTTTCTATAATCTAACTGACGGACTAAACATAATCATATATTTTTTACTCAGGCAACATCCCTATTGCTTTTAGACAGCGGGATTTGGTCAAGCTAAGTAATTATTGTGCAATGCAATTCACTGTTTCTGAGTAGCAGAGATCTTCCATTTTATTTTCAATTAAATGATACTTATGTAGCGGCATCGCCGCCACACAACGAAGCGATTTTTGTTTTTATTTACATAGTTAATATAGAAAATATACAATGTTAATTAGCAAGGAATGTTAGTACAATTTGTATACATGCTTTTTAGTTCTAGGACAAAACATATTTGTTATAACTACCCTCTTTTTGTAAATTTGGAAATCATCACAAGACTTCTTCTCCTACTCTGGAAGGAGCATAGGAGGAGGAGGTATATCAAAATCTTACACTCAAGACTCAAGCCCAGCCGTCTTCTTCCAAATTCGTTTGCGTTCCAGGGCCACGGTAACTATTGAACAACAACGCAACCTAGCTTCTTATTGCCCTCACTGTAAGGTTCAGAATCCTTATTTGCATTAGTTTCTACCACTGCTTTTATGTTTCCAATTCCTATAGGTATAACGCTCACGTCTGATAATGTATGTAGCAGCTTTTT
This sequence comes from Hecatera dysodea, assembly GCA_905332915.2. Classification (NCBI taxonomy): domain Eukaryota; kingdom Metazoa; phylum Arthropoda; class Insecta; order Lepidoptera; family Noctuidae; genus Hecatera; species Hecatera dysodea. The sequence goes on along the minus strand of HG995308.1, from coordinate 17,571,014 downwards.
TTAAACCCTAGTTATGATGTGCAGCCCATTTAATTCAACTTCTTCAATTCAACATTTTAAGGCCTCACCTTAAAATGTTGTGAATATTTTAAAATTTATATAAACTGTAAATAGAGGTCGGTCGCTAGTTCGATCTTACTAAAATTATAAACGCGAAAGTTTGCAAGTGTGGATGTATGTTTGTTACTCTTTCACGCAAAAACTACTGAATGGATCTTGATGAAATTTGGCACATATATAGATTACAGTCTGGAATAACACACAAGACACTTTTCATCCCGAGATTATGTTCCCTTGGGATAATTTTCGACATTCACGCGTGCGAAGCCGCGGGCAGCAGCTAGTTAGATTATATAACAAATTTAAATACACTTTTTGGAATATTCATGTTAGATTATATAACAAATATAATTACACTTTTTGGAAAATTAATTTTATTTTCTCTAACACGGTATACTATCCATTTTTTTTATCCTCAATTTATGGTTTAAATTTCGAATTTTCCATTACAACTCCCCTGGAACAGTACATCTACACAAGTTGCTCTCCAATATTTAGTACTAGGATAACAGGTACTTACAGGAGCTTCAAAAGCAAATACAAGCGTGTTTTTAAATTCATCGAACATCGCGTGGTACGCCCTGAATTTGAATAAAAAATGGCGGCCGTCAAATATTTGCCGTTGGCAGCATAGGGTGCGGTGTGCCCAGCCAATATAGCATAAGCATAATCAGCCTTTTAACGTTCCCAATGCTGGGACAGAGGCCTCCTCTCTAGGAGAGGGAATGGGCCGTATCAAACACGCGGGCCCAGTGCGGGTTGGTGAATGTCACATGTCTTCGAGTTTTTTGTTCTAAGACATGCCGGTTTCCTGACGATGTTTTCCTTCACCGTTTTGAGAGCAGTGGTGATGAAATTAATTACACAAAGTAATGCGCTTGGATGAGTTTGAACCCGCGACCACCACTGCTCTGCCCAGCCAAAGGAACTTGTTTTATATTATATATTAGTTTGAGTTTTGAGCCTCAATACTCAAAGCATTTATTTGAATTAAACCCTTTACAGGCACTTTTAAATTGTCAAGTCGAAAGAGGTGAAGCCATCTGCACGTTCCAAAGCGTAGATCTCTTTGGAGAAGAACGTGGAAGAAACTCTACGGACACTCTTTTTAACACAGCAACATATTATGTACATATGTACGTATCAGCATTTCCATTCAAAGCGGCAATGCTGCCCTGGGCACTTTTACCATTGTCAGCGACGTGGATTAGTCTATTTGTTGGTAAATATTTAGTAGTTACTGTAAGTTACAGTATATTGTAAAAAAATAAATAAATATACACCATCCACGTATCGTTTTATTCAGATTATTTCTGAACTAGCAGCGCCCCGCGGTTTTACCCACGTAGTTCCCGTTCCCGTGAGAATAGGGGGATAAAATATAGCCTATGTTACTCAGGGTGAATGTAGCTTTCTAATGGTGAAAGAATTTTTGAAATCGGTCCAGTAGTTTTTGAGTTTATTCGTTACATACAAAATACAAATCTTTCATCTTTATAATATTAGTTTAGTAAAACGATACGTAGATTATTTATTTATTTTTTATCTAACCTAACCTAACCGCCATAAGAGAAAATAATGAAAAGTGAATTTTCATCGTAATTAAAAATATCTTGATAAAATCAGTCTAATAAGTGCTGAAAGAAATATCTCAATTAACCACTGACGGTTGGTTGTTGGTGGTTGTTATACTCGTAAAGCACAAAGTAGAAAAACAACTTATATCTTTGATATAGGTACTGAGAATCAATAATAAAAATGTATCTACGTGAAAGTTGGTATTTTAATTACAAAGAAAGAATACAATTGACTTCAACATAAAAAAGGAAAAAGCAACCAAAAGCCTCGAGTTCCGAAATTAAAGTTATTTTGTACTTTTTGTTTTTTATTGTGTAGAAGTCGGTTGTATTCCTTTATAAAAAAAAAATACTTTTTTATTTTTCTCTTTTTAGTGGTACCACCCCCACTTAAACGTACCAGGTCAATCACATTGGTGTAAACAATAAGCAAACATGCGATTTCAGCAATCCCGAACGATGTGCTATCATTTATTGAAGAGTTCCGTTTCCTATCATCTCTATTCGTCATCAGATCTTCACCAAACTAGAAAGGGACTAAATTGAAATACTAAGATGCTCTTCCGAACTATCGTACACAATTTTATTTTTTCATTTTACATCCATAAGAGGGAATGAGAACGTCATCAATGTAAACTAAGCCACGCATTATTAGCGATAACTCAATTACTAGTCGTCAGATTTCAATCAAATTTAAATGGAACCACACGACAAGCATCAGCTTTCGAATATAAAAACAACCACGTAAATCGGATCAAAAATCTCGGTGTAATCGCTGTACATACATAGAAAAAAAAACATACCTGCCGAATTGACAACATCCTCCTTTTTTAGTCGGTTAAGAATGGCCTTAGCGAACCTTCAGAAGCAGCCTAAGACTGGATTGTTGCTCGTTAGTTGGCGATAGGTTAAACACCTCGACAGATCCTTCGCCCAAAACATTTGGGATATTGTATCCAAATTGAACACAAGAACATAAAAGTTGTTGCAAAAAAGACAGTTGATTTTCTGAGAAAATTCATGCATGTAAAAACAAAACAATATCATCGCAAAAACCCGATTTTCTTGTTACACTCGGACTGAAGAAAGGATAATATTTTCCAAACAATAGTGATGTCTTCTTGTATGTAAATTTCACCCGTGGGAAATTTCAAATACAGTGTATTTTCATTCGTCGAGACCACATTCTCGTCTCGCTGTAAATGTGGAGAAACAGTGCTTTGGATTCAACGGGCGAAAGCGACGCCGGGTGAATCTGAATTTTAAATGTCATTTCTAGGTCCACATTTGCTGTGGTTTCAGCTTGCGTTTTTTTTGTTTTGGCTTGAAATTTGCATCTGCACTGTTAGTTTATTATATCACTTGCAGCGCCCCGCCGTTTCACCTGCATGGTTCCCGTTCCCGTGGGAATGTGAGGATAAAATATAGCCTATGTCACTCGGGAATAGTGAAGCTTCCCTACAGTGAAAGAATTTTTCAAATCGGTTCAGTGGTTTCGGAGTCTATTCAATACAAACAAAAACAATCAAATCTTTCCTCTTTATAATATTATAGTAGGTATAGATTTATATTTAAGGCTTTTGTTATTTTTGAGTGAAAGTCGTGATTATTAAATAAACCGGCATATTTCCATGGAAGATGGGTAGGCCTTTAGTGTGGGACGCTACTTTTGTCGATACTCTTGCGCCATCCCATCTTCCTAACTCGTCGTGTTGTGCTGGTGCTACTGCTGCGGCTGCTGAGAACCTCAAACGGCGGAAATATAATAACCTAGTTGGCAATTATATGTTTGAGCCGTGTGGGGTTGAAACTCTCGGACCGTGGGGTCCGAGTGCTCATGCGTTATTTAAAGAACTTGCTAAACGTTTGGTTGACACTTCGCGTGACCCAAGGGCTGGATTTTACTTCGGTCAGAGGATAAGCATTGCCATACAACGTGGCAATGCCGCCAGTCTATTGGGTTCACTCCCAGTCGATAGCGATGCGGACGAGTTTTTTGATGCCATTTTGTAATTAGGAGAATTTTAGTTTATTTTTAGGTGTATACATAGTTAGATTTAAAGTGAAAAAAACGTGTCCGATATTTTTTGAAAATTTATCATATGGACTAATCAGATTTTTTTAGTCCACCCTATTATTACAGCTTCTATGAAAACCGGCAGTCATTATTATAAGACTTTATATTATCAATAAAAAATAAGAAACAAATAATGAATTTTAACTTAAAACTGCGTTACAATTAAAAATGAATTTGAAATATTATTTTTTCGTGTTACGAGTAATTTCTAGTGTATAACAATATTGCATATTTTTGTCTTCCTGTCATGTCTCATTTTTTATTCTTGTGAATGTAACAAATAATTATGTACCTAATGCTAAAAAATCAAATTGTTACAAAAGTTAAAAGCAATGACTGCGCAACGGTAGGTCTAATAAGTATTCTATTGCTAGGTAACTGATCAAAAGAAATTGTCAAAATTTTGGCAGATTACTGCATACGTCTGTCATTCATTTGTCATTAAGTACGAGATTACCATTCTATGCCATTTCTTTAAATGGAGTGTCAGTGGTTGGCCATTAGAAAGTCATAGTGACGCGTTTATGTTAGTAGATTACCAATCAACCATAAAGATGTCAATGATAGACCATTCTGACACTATTGTAATAGCAGACTTGGGGCCCTGTGAGCAGATGTGTTGTTCGCCGTTCTTGCATTCGAATCAATAAAACGTAGAAAAATATATGTCCACCAGCAACCACTTAACTAAATGTATTGTGACCGAATCCATAAAAATCGAGGCATCATGGATATTTCCGTATCCGCTGGATAGTGACGAGAAATCGATAGCTCGCACATTTGTCTTGCAACTGGCGGCCAACGAACGAGTTGCTTTGAAAGATCTGGAGCTCGATGGATTGGTAAGCATAATACAGAGTTATTTGAAAAACACCAACCACCTCTTAAGGCTTAGGTCATTGTAAAAAAACAATCTGCTGTTCCCTATATTTATTTATGTTCGAATAACTCATCAAAATGTAGGGAGCAGCTGACTTTTTCAGGTTTGGTCCCATAGTAAGTCGTTCATAATGATAATTACAATGACCTCTTGAGATGTTGTGAGTGTTTTTCAAATAACCCTGTATAAAAGTTTTTTGTTTTCCTAGCGTTTCCATCCGTTTATTTTATCCTGTTGTGGTAAGATCCCAGCTAAACGTACCCATCACAGCGTACGTGTTATAAACAATAAACAGACATGCGATTTCAGCAATTATGAAAGATTTGCTATCATATTGAAGAGTTCCGTCACCAGAGCTCCCTCCGGAAACCTGTATCCTTATTAGACTGGATACCGATTTCAACACAGTTACCATAAGGCAGACTCATTGATTTGTATCTTATATCGATCAAATTTTCATCAAATGTGTTGAGTGCCAAGCTCCATTAATGTAACTGGTGGTGTTGACTGGTGAATAAAACTTCTTGATTCTCGGTAATATCGTTAATACACTTGGCAATATTACTTATAATCCCGATATTTTAGACAGTTCACGCTTATATTAAATAAAAGGACGGTACTCAATAAAGTCCTGTTTATTAAAAACTTTAAATAATATATTTTTTACTTAGATGTTAAATAAAGCTTGAGTAAAGAAACAACATAATATCAATAATCAAAATGTGCTGTAACCAATAATGTATTATATTTATACCTGTAAACACGACTTTCTTTTTCCCATTAATACAATTCAAACGCAATTATCTCAAAACGAGGTAACAAGGACATTTATCGTTATTGCAGTGGACCCTTCATATGTTTTCAAGTCCTTCAGTATTATGAAAACCTCACAGAAGTTTTCTCTCCCTGAAACTGTCTCAAAGCCACAAATCACCATCAAAGACTGTAACATCGTACCAACCCAGTATCGTACAAAACCTGTGACGTCGCAAAACACTAGTGACGTCACAACCCTCAGAAAACAGATACCTGCGCCCCTCGAGCACAAAACGATAAATCAAACAAATTGATTGCCGCCCAATGTCGGCGCGAGAATGAAAGTATCGATGACCTGTTCGTTTATTAATTTAACAATGGTTTGCCTGTTTAGATGTCGATGCGGGCTATGGGCTATTGTTATGTAAGTGCTGAGAAACGAAGGAAGATTACACATAATTATAAAGATTTTTTTCCAGACGGATAATTAGCTTTCATGAAAACATATGGCATCCTGAATCTGAAAATTAAAATCGTTTTCATCTATCAGCTTTATATTTTGAGATACGGCGTATGTGTATTTTTGTAGAAAATTACTAAAAATGAATACTTCACAAAATATTATTTTTTTTTAAATTGTCTTTTTAATGATTTTCTTGCACGAAATGGTTGTGGTAGGTCTCGTTTCAAACTCCAGCAATAATCTGCCATTATATGCACATGCCATCGACCATTATATAGTTCCTCCATGGTGCAAATGTCTTGATGGAAAATTGTTCATCACAAAAGTGGCCAAGATTTTCAGGAAAGTGGAAAATAATGAAGTTTTACGCTCACATGTTACTAGTTTACTACCAAGATCTTTCAGGCATAAAATATGTTGGGACAAGTTTTGGTAGTTTGGTGTTTCTCTATTACCAAACAAGTTTTTCATTACTGACACAAAGGATGATTTCCCTGCTTTTGACTATTTTTTTTTTTCATTAATTTTTTTAACAAAATTGTCAAAATTACTAGCAGATCTCTTATTAGGTCTTTGAACTCGTTCTAGTTAAAAAGTTCTTCGGGACATTGGGGATAAAATCAGGATCATTTGATTATGTTATCATCGTTATATCATCTGTCGTCTGTTTCAATTCAAAGTTAAAACTGGTGGTAAGTATAGTATCTTGAGCTAGAATAGGTAGCAAAGTTGATCGTTTAGCAGATGGTAAATCAAGATAAATTCATTTACTGCGGTTTTAGATTTAATCCCGTTTACATTAAATGACGCAAAAATAACAATCATCATGGTGGTTTTTCAGTTCTCAGGAGACCATGGGGGTTTTGAACTTCAGGGAACTTCTTTTTCCACTTGACCACTGTTGCAAACTAACAACACAATTTTGGCAAACAGTTTTAGGCACCCACGGCTTGTCCAAATTACACACTTGTACTTTAAAATAGTCAGTATAAGCAATTTTTTAGGAAATTTGTCCGATTATCTATAATTTTTAGAAACATATTCACCACAAATAAAGCAAATCGTTTAAACAACGTCTCCTTGTTGCAGGAATTGCTATAATTTTATTTTAACTGATACGAACACTGTGTTAAATCGTTAATGTGCGCCTACCCTCACATAAAATACCAAATAGCTGTGTACCGAAAATAAAAGCTGATAGATATAAACGGCTAGTTGATTTAAACTTACTGTATTAAAAGATAAAGGAAAATAGAAAAAACTTCCGGAAAATTCAAAAAAGTAAAATTTTGTAACTATGTGTTATAGTTAGTAAATAGATGAGTGGCCAGCTATACAGGAATAAATTTTATTCAGTGCACAAAGTTTAACAAATTATGGAGGAGCTCGTAGCTAAATTATAACAACCGCACGGGTCGAGAAAGGTTAAGAAACGCTTGCCGAGGTTGGTCTGTGGATTGGTGACCATCTTAACATAACGAGACTCCTCCGTGCCTCGGAAAGCACGTTAAGTGGTTTGTCCCGGCTGCCATTTTTGTAGATCTTTGTCAGTTGTTACGGATTGTCAGAAGCCAGAAAATCTGACACCAGTCTTGCCAAGAAGTACCGTATTCCCCAGTTAATGGGTTGTGGAAGTCTGGTAAGCAGCCGTTTCACGTAATATACATGTACCTCTCAGTTGAATCCGGTTTGATTGGGAGTCGACCCCAATATAGTTGGGAAATGGCTAGGCAGATGATGAAACTTTGTCAAATTTTACTTAAATTAGTTTTATTAAACATGATTTTGATGTGACTTAGTGCAAAAAACATAAAATTATAATCTTTAGTTACCTTAGACCTAGTGTTTTTTAGCTCTACACATTAATTTTATGAACAGCATATCGTTATTTCCATGGAAGATGCGCAGGCCATTAGTGTGGGACGCTACTTGTGCGCCATCCCATCTTCCTAGCTCATCGTGCTGTGCTGGCGCTGCCACTGCGGCTGCAGAGAACCTCAAGCGGTGGAAATATTATAACCTTGTTGGTAGGTTATATTTTCGAGCTGTTTGGGGTTGAAACTCTCCGAGTCGTGGGGTCCGAGTGCTCATAGCTTATTTAAAGATTTGTCAAGACGTTTAGTTGACACTTCGCGTGACCCAAGGGCTGGCTTTTACCTTGGACACGGGATAAGCATTGCCATACGGCGTGGCAATGGCAGCCTTTTGGGTACATTACCAGTGGCCAGCGATGCGGAGGAATTTTTCGAAGACATCTTTTGAATATTTTTATTTACAGTTAGTTAAGGGTTTTTTATTTAAGTTTATAGGATTTAGGTGTATAGGTATATATTAATAGTTATATTAAAAATAAAAACTTGCAAAATAAACAATAAAAAAAATTATTATGTCATAAAATTGAATTCTTAAAACGGTATTTTTTAGTGATCACCAGCCTTAGTAACAGCGGCATTTGCTATATGAGTTCTTTAAAGAATAAAATGTATATTACTCCACCTAATTAGTCAGTAAAAGTAGATTAAAAGATCGTGCGTTTATTTTTAATATTGGTAAATTTTCCTGGAAACGAAAAACTATCCAAAACAACATTGCGGCTTTCTAACTAAAATTTGGCGATAAATTGTATAGGGGCAAAACAAAGAAATGATAGCCGTTCGCATTGTCTAAAGTTCATCGTATCATTTGATTTATTTGAATAAACGATGTTAATACCATAAAACATACTTCACCAATTTTCTGTGCGTGTTGATGTCAGTACAAAAGTTTTTCCAAGATATGCAATTATGAAACAGTGTACCTTTATAATGTAGCAGAAAATATCCTCGAACATGACAAATTATTGAAATTGTAAATGCCGCGACGCGAAGCTTCTGGTAGAAAGCTATGCTATAACTTTTAAAAGCTAGGTTGGTTTCCGTGCACATTTTCTTATTCTTGAAAAACGAATTTTCAAAAATTTCTTTTAGTAGAAACTACGTGTTACCTCAATTTTAATTTTCAATCTATTTTATTTGCTGTCTAAAGATTGCTCTGGAGCGGAAAGAAGAGGAGCGGAGCGGAGCTGTGCCAATATTGACCAACTAGCTTCAGCCCGCGACTTCGTCCGCGTGGAATAGTGACTAACCCTCCGATTTTGATACATTCTTCAAAGGTGCTCCGATTCTATTGGTTTTGGCCTGATGTTACATAATAAAAATTATTATATTTTTTTATAAATGATGAGTTTAGTAATAGTTTTTTTTAAATACTGGTATTTAGCTTAATCCGGTTTGACGGGCAGCAGACCCTTTTTGGGAAAGCTTGCCTTTTCCCAAAAGCAACATAGTAACCAATGTTATGTAATACAGAACATGTTTTAAAAGTGTCCGTGGAGTTTCTTGCACGTTCTGCTCTATAGTGATCTACGCTTTTGAACGTGCAAATAGCTTCATGTTTTGACAAAAGTGCCTGTAAATGGTTTATTTGAAATAAATGCTTTAAATCATGAACCTTGAATCTTGATAGATGAAGAAAACATAACATAGGGTGATATAATGAGCGGCCTTATCGCTAAAAGGGATCTGTTCAAGATAATGCTTGCACTGTCAGGACAGGTCCACTCAAATGTGGGTGGCACTATCCTCAAAAAGCCTAGGATATGTATGATTTGACTTGAAAAGCCTTTGGCTTCTGAGTTTGTTTCGGTATTTTTTCACAGGGTAGACAGCTAGGAAACACCAGCCTCAAGCCTCTAGCTTAAAATGACCTAAAAGATTGGACCTGTAAGTGTTATGTTTGACCTACTTACAAAAGAAATGTAATTTATCATGTATGTAGTTATTTAAGATAAGCGGGGTTCGTAGTACTGAACAGAATACTGTCCCCTTTGCGTTCCAGGGCCGCGGTAATTCTTTGAAATTATTCCAAAATCCTGGCTGGCACAGGCCACAGCGGGCCCCGTCAATTATGCTGACATCTCTATCCCTAGTTTATTTATTAAACTTTATGTAGAATAGTGGTACCTGGCCAGAATTAATGCAACAAGGCATTATCTACCAGTCAACCTTTGGGTTAAAAATACAACACTGTAGTAGGTGTACAATGTACCTACAGCAAATAAATACAGACATGGATACAGTTTTTCTTTCTTTCTTTCTTTTTCTAAATACAATTTAAAATACAATTTTTTGGGAAGGAATTACAAATAATATAATAATACAATATTAATAAATATGATGTTTTATAATAATCTTCATGTATAAGTATATGAGTGTTATTATGACGAAGACGAAACTAAAAGTGGCAGGCTTTTAAGTACTGTTTTTGGATTTTACGCTAAAAGGAAAATTTAGACTCTGCCTTCTTGATGTCAAGGGGTAACATATTCCAGAGTTTAATGGTAGAAATAGCGTAGGAATTAGATATAAACCCGGTGCGGTGAGGAGAAATATCAAGAAGTATGTTTTTGGAGGCTCGAAGGTTAAGACTGTGAGAACTGCCCGACACTTTGAAAAGGTAGGTTATATTTATAAGCTGACCCTGCAAACGTCGTTTTGCCATAAGTATAAAATAAAAACAATATTTAAGGGTATGAATGATGTTCTATATATATATAAAAGAAAGTCGCAGGTGAAATTTAGCTTTCTATTGGTGAAATAATTTTTAAAATAGAACACTTAAAGCTAAAATACTTCTTAGCTGTATCCCGCGGTTTCACCTGCCTGCGCCATTTATTATTTCTGGCTCAGTGTTCTTTCTTTCGTCTCCTAAGGATCATAGCTTGATGTTAAATAATTATGGTTCTGGTATCCTGGTACTTTGTAAGTCTTCACTCACAATTCCAGCCCCAGAAATGCTTCGACATGTTTATGGTCTGCTGGTACACGTAAATCCTTACTTACAAATGTTTGACAGGTACGAAACAAAGGAACATTTAGGGAAAATGTTTCATCTTTCATAATTATTTATTCGTCGAATTTTCATTGTTTTAAGATGTATTCTGCTATTCGGGGCCTCTGCCGCGAATAGCAGAATCTTGGTTTTTGTTTTGTTGGATTTGTCTCTACAAATCCAACGAAACAAAAACCAAGAAAATTGGTCCAGCAGATCTCGAGTTATAAGTGTTGTAACAAAACCCGACTTTGTTTTATTTATATTTATATGAGTGACTGCGTTCAAATTTGAACTAAACAAATTTGTTTACGGTTCTATTTTTTTTGCTAAAAAGTTTTGGATTAAGGTAAAAATAAATACAAAATGATTCAAAGCATTTATTTCAAATAAACCCTTTACAGGCACTTTTGAATTGTCAAGTCGAAAGAGGTGAAGCTATCTGCACGTTCCAAAGCGTAGATCTCTATGGAGAAGAACGTGCAAGAAACTCCACGGACACTCTTATAAATCATGTTCTGTATTACATAACTTTGGTTACATCCTTGGTGCTTCTATGTGTGAGGACAATGCAAAGAAAAAAAAAGGAAACTATAAAACAATTCAAAGTATTAAAGATTAAAACAAGTCAGTGGCAGTTAAGAGGTGACCAGTCTCAACCGACGGCGCCCGTTCACGAACATGACGCGTGTATCGGCACCATTTAGCTCAACCATTTTGAAGGGAACCGAATGATCCGACACACGCGCCACCATCAGCGAGACATTTGAGCGAGCATGACATACTCTCAACTGCCATTTTAGTTCAAGTCACAAAGTAAACTATAACCTGTAAATGGCTCCATGGTACTCACATTTACAATATTTGAAAATAAACTGCTTCTACATTATACAAAACTATGGTTCACAATGACCAAGCAAATACAAGTAAAAAAGAGAAATTATTTATTCCCATTATTAGAAATTAATTATTTATATAAAATTATAAAAAAAAGAATAAATAAATGAGACAAAAAAAGGGCGAGCATCTCTTCCAAATAAAAAATCCTAACTTGTTTACCCAAGTGGTTGAGTCTGTGGAGCAGGACCAGCATTTAGCCAAGCATTTTTATCAAAGATATAATCTTCCAGTTTATAATATGCTTGCCTACATAGTGTGCGTTTTATGCATGTTTTAAATTTTCTCTCATTTAATTGAAGGATATCGACTGGTATTTTGTTATAAAATTTTACGCAATACCCCATAAAAGAAGTGTGTACTTTAGCCAATCTAAACCTAGGTTGATCTAATTTGTTTCTATTTCTAGTATTAAAATTATGCCTGTCGCTGATCTTATTAAAAATATGCAGATTTTTCCGAACATACATAATGTTTTCATATATGTATTGACAAGGTACCGTCATGATGTTAATTTTCTTAAACAGTTCCCTTAAAGAATCGCGCCGGCGGAGATTGTAAATGGCTCTAACTGCTCTTTTCTGCAGAATAAAAATAGACTCTATGTCTGCAGCCCGTCCCCATAGCAAAATACCGTAAGACATGACACTATGAAAGTAACTAAAATAGACCAGTCTCGCGGTATCTACATTAGTAAGTTGACGGATTTTTCTGACAGCATATGCTGCTGAACTTAGCCGTCCTGCAAGTGATGCTAAATGAGGTCCCCATTGTAGCCTTGAGTCGAGCGTTATCCCCAGGAAAACTGTGCTTTCGACGAATTCTAGTTTCTCTTTATTCAATACTATTTCCTCAATACTACTTTTAACATTCGGTAAAACAAATCTAATACATTTTGTTTTTTTCTCATTTAATACTAAATTATTAGCAGTAAACCAATTTTGGACCTGCTGTAGGGAGTCATTTACTTCGTCAAGATTTGCAGAACGTCTATTTATCTTAAAAATTAAGGACGTATCGTCAGCAAATAACACCATTTGTGATTGTTTTTTCAAAAGATAGGGTAGATCATTTATGTACACTAAAAAGAGGAAAGGACCCAGTATTGAGCCTTGTGGTACCCCCATTTTGACTCCTAAACCACATGAATTTACACCGTTTATTTGAACTTGCTGCTGTCTGTCATTTAAATAAGACTGTACTAAACTAAGTGCAAGTTTACTAAGTCCGTAATGTTCTAGTTTTAAAAGCAAGGTTTCGTGATGAACACAATCAAACGCCTTGGAGAGGTCACAAAATATTCCTATGGCATCTTGGGCCTCTTCCCACGCTGCAAATATATGTTTTAGTAAGGTGACACCAGCGTCAGTCGTGCAACGTCCTCTGGTGAAACCATACTGTTGATCGTGTAAGATTTTGTTGGTGTTGAAATGATTGAGCATCTGATTGAGCATCACCTTTTCGAAGACCTTGCTGAAAACCGGCAACACGGATACAGGTCTATAGTTATTGGTGTCTTTACTATCGCCGGACTTAAAAAGTGGTATAACCTTACTGTATTTCATTATATCCGGAAAGACACCTTGGTCCACACATAAATTAAATATTAAAGCCAAGTATGGTGCTGTTGTCTCAATTATGGATGTGCACACTTTGACGGACATACCCCATAGGTCTTCAGTCAATTTGATTTTAATTTGCCGGAAAGCTTTTATGACTGTCATAGGGTTGATATGTTTGAATTGGAATTCAACCGGGCAGTCTGGAACATTGGCTCTTAATAAAGCAATTGAGACCTCGGGTGACGAGTTTAGAGCTTCTGTAGTTTTAATTGGTATGTTGGTAAAGAAATTCACAAATTCTTGAGCTACTTCAAAATTTGAGCTTATGGTCCCATGTGAAGTCTCCAATAAAAAATCAGTGTTGCGTACTTTATTTCTATTAGTTTCGTTATTGATAACTTTCCAAACTGTCTTTATTTTATTATCAGCCCATTTGATCTTGTTGCTAATGTATAGGGCTTTAGCTACCTTGCAAGTGTTTCTAAAAACTTTTGAATATTTGTTTACATACTTATTAAATGATTCCGTGTTAATGAAAGGCTTAAGGCCATACAGTTCATATAGTCTTTCCCTGCTTATCCTAATACCTTTAGTCGCCCAGTCACTGAATTTAAACTTAGGGAAAGTGTCTTTTGACTTCTTTTCAAATGTTGTATTGAATTCTTTTAATACCACTGAAAAGAAATTATCGTAAAATTTATTTGCATCTTGAATGTCATGGGCTAGATCATTTAACTTATTTTGTAAAATACAATTGAATTTCGCTAATTTGCCAGTTGTAATTGGCCTATATTGTATTTGAATTTGTTGTAAGACAGCTTTAAACTTAAACGTTACCAATTGTCCACTATGGTCAGACGGTAGATAATTTACTATGGCTTTATCTATATAATCACAATCGCAGAACACATTATCGATGCAAGTTGAAGAAGTTGGTGTTATCCTAGTTGGTTCTGTAAAAACATTAGATAAATTGAATGATTTAAAAAGGTTTAAAAATCTACTGCTTATTGAATTATTTTCTAAAATATTAACATTAAAATCTCCACAAATAATCGCAGATTTGTTACCAGCTGCAAGTTTCGCAAGGATGTCTTCCATTGTTGATTCAAATAAATTAAAGTTTTGAGGGTTTGGAGGTCTGTACACACACACTATAACATGCTTATCTAGCTCAACACAGGACAGTTCGATGCAGTGTTCCACTGACAAGCTAACAATGTCATTACGTTGCTTAAATTTTAAGCAGTTTTTTACTAAGACGAGTGAACCACCGCGTAACATTGATGTACGATTAAAACAACTGCCCACATTATAATTTTCGTAATTAATTAGCATCTGGGCATCCTTCAGCCAATGTTCACTAAGACATACAATATCAAACATTGTTCTTTCTAAAAACATTTCAATTTCTAATAATTTGGAAGAGACACCCTGAATATTTTGATGAAATAATTTCAAGGTATGCTGCTGACCCCCTTTTTGACATTTATTAAATTGAGAGCAAGAGGACACTTTAATGTTGGTAGGTAAAACTAATTGGTTATTAGTATCCTCTGTTGTCTTATATACTAGTTTAAATTTTTATCCAGAGTTTGCCCTATATCATCACTTTGCAATGAGTTCTCTATGTTAACCAATGAATTTTCCCTAGTGATATATGGAACCTCCTTCGTACAATTTGTGTAAAGACTTATAGCAATAGTGCTATGATTTTGGTTCACCACCTGATTCTTAGTATCATTACTAAACATTGTGGATTTAATTACAGAAGACTTCGACATACTACTTATGTCTGAGTTAATATAATTAGCTAATAGCTTTGCTATTGTGTGTCTAAAATAAATTGGCAGATACACAGTATCCCTAGTAGATTTTAAATTTTCAACAAAAATGTTGGTGTCAAAAAACATAAACTTGTCACTATAGTGAGTAGCCAAGAAGTGCATGTGTTTATTTAGCCTATGAATGTAGTCATTTTGTCTAATTGACAATTGATCAAAATATGGAAAAGCACACAAAATTATTTTATTACAATTTAAATTTAACATCTCAGTTACATTGTCTGTGATATCTGCTTTTTTTACTTGTAAACTATTACCTATAAACACAGTAATAGTGGTATTAGAAGTATAATTTTTGTTTTTTAATAATGCCATAATACGCTTGTAAGTTAAACCTGGCATACAATAATTTTGTGTAGAATTACTTAGGTTGTTACCAACCAGTTTACCTAAACCTCTTCCTATACTGTCTGAGAACATAACTGAATGATAACCACTATTCACAGCTGAAAAGCTACCAATATCAGGAAAAATGAAACAAACTATTCGTAACGCCCACATAAAATGTTACCACATGAGTTATTTCAATGGTTAATGGAACAAAACCGACTTCCCGACATTTACTCATGAATATTTAACTGCCACCGTCAATCTGACATCGTGAACTTAATCCAGTGTTAAAGGTTAAGTGTGAGTTGCCAAGACCTGGAAATAGATTGGTGACACATCTGTGTTTGAACCCTTAATTAAATAAGTTGAATACCAGCCTCAAGTCTGCTATTACAATAGTGTCAGAATGGTCTATCATTGATTTCATAATGGTTGATTTTTACAAGTTTGGTAATCTACTAATACAAAAGCGTCACTATGACTTTCCAATGGTCAACCACTGATACTCTATTGAAAGAAATGGAATAGAATGGTAATCTCGTACATAATGACAAATTAATGACAGACGTATGCGGTAGTCTGCCAAAAATTTTAACAGTTCCTTTGATTTTTATATCTATCTTATATTTCTTTTAATAGCTCAGTTATCAAAAAGTATTACGAGACCATTGACCGACCAATGATCGATCATTATGAATTTAGCAGATTACGAACTTTTAGCAAAATGACAATGGGATCGTGTTGGAATGACACATTTATAAAAACATCAGACTTGGCGCCCAGGTCGTTGATACGTGCATTCTCGCGCCGAGATATTGGACGGTGTATGTAATATTTGGTCATCCATCCACATATCGACCTTGGCAAGCATTGCTTTACCTCGATGATCGAACCGTGCGGCTATGATTATGTAACCACGAGCACTTTTGTAAGTTGGGTGAAATATTATGAATACTGAAATAGAAAGTAACAATTTACGTAGTTCGTGCGCTATCGCCCCGCTAAGTGTTTCAATAATTCATGAATGACATTCTATTTTTGTAGTTGCTAGTCATTGTTTAATTTACGAACCACGAGAAAATAGTTACATAGATACTGGGAGCCCTAAAAATCTTTACCAATGAATTACGCTGAGGACCACAAACTCAAAATCAAAACATATATTTCAATTAAACTAAACACATCAAAAGTATCTAGGGATCAACATATATTTTTGCAATAACTTTTCTCCTGATTGATATTAATTAAAATTTTCTTTAAGGATTCATCAAATAAAGTGTTTTCGTTTGTCACAGTAACGATAAACCAAGTCACCTTTGCATTAATAAAGAAATTTGCCATTTTCCTAATAAAGGGATTTTTGACATTTGAACCACTAACATTAAAGTTCGAAAAAAAGACTGAAATAACAGTTTTCTTTAAAATTTTATTGGGTAACTTAAACAATTAATAATCCGTGTTTCTACCGCGAACACTAACAACACAAGAACATCGGTTTGGCATACTCAAAATGAGTTCATCCAAATCACGCTGTGGAATGGCCGCCCATGTTCGTTGCAACAACAAAAAAAGGTCTTCTTGCGACTGGATACCCTCCATATTCGGCAGAGCTCTTCGCTTACCTTGGCTGAGCGCCATGGAGGACGGTATCGCTGCACCACACGGAGACAAGACCGATACATTCAAATCTTAACTCGAAGAGCTCCAACAATAACCGCCATGATGTTAGCCGTGAGGCTTCATCACTCTTCAGGGAACTTAATTAGCGACCAAACAGTCAGAAACCGCTTGCATGAAGTGAACCTTCATTCCCGAAGACCGCTACGGGTACCACCTATAGCAATGCACAATCGTAGGATTCGATATCAATGGGCTCTTGAACACAGAAATTGGGCAGAAGAACAATGGCGTTTCGTGTGCTTTTCTGATGAGTCTCGTTTTGGTATGAGACCGGATACAAGACGTATACGACACTGGAGAACCCCTGGACGCCAACAGCGATTAAAATCCTGCCAGGAAGTCCATCCTTATAGTGGTGGAACCATCATAGTATGGGCGGGTATTTGGATCGGCGGAAGAACTGAGTTGATTTGGATCAGAGGCAACCTCAACGCTCAAATTTATGCTGAGATGATTGTATCAGACGTCATCGTTCCTCTACAAGTGCAAATCGGTCCCTTATTTCAGTTAATGCATGATAATGCACGACCGCACACCGCAAGAGTTGTAAGACAGACTCTCGCCGCAGCTAACATCAATGTCCTGCCCTGGCCTGCTCAGTCGCCAGACTTGAACCCGATTGAGCATGCATGGGATATGCTACAGAGAAGAGCTCTGCCGAATATGGAGGGTATCCAGTCGCAAGAAGACCTTTTTTTGTTGTTGCAACGAACATGGGCGGCCATTCCACAGCGTGATTTGGATGAACTCATTTTGAGTATGCCAAACCGATGTTCTTGTGTTGTTAGTGTTCGCGGTAGAAACACGGATTATTAATTGTTTAAGTTACCCAATAAAATTTTAAAGAAAACTGTTATTTCAGTCTTTTTTTCGAACTTTAATGTTAGTGGTTCAAATGTCAAAAATCCCTTTATTAGGAAAATGGCAAATTTCTTTATTAATGCAAAGGTGACTTGGTTTATCGTTACTGTGACAAACGAAAACACTTTATTTGATGAATCCTTAAAGAAAATTTTAATTAATATCAATCAGGAGAAAAGTTATTGCAAAAATATATGTTGATCCCTAGATACTTTTGATGTGTTTATTTACAGGTGCTTTTGAAATTTCAAGCACATTATATTTTGGTTATAAACCATCTGTGTGCCAAATTTCATCCAAATCCGTTCAATAGTTTTTGCCTGAAAGATTAACAAACATCCATCCATCCATCCATGCTTACAAACTTTTGCGCTTACAATAACAACAGTGAGAATCTCACGTACGACCTACTAAGACAGTCGTATACACGGAAAATTTTGCTTCATCGAACGAAAAATGACAATTTTTAATTCCAGCAACGCTAACGAGCAAGCAAAATCTAGTCGCTTATTTGTTTCCCTTTTCATTTAAATCATATTTTGTGCTCCGGGTATCCTCATATCAACTAAAAACTACTCCGACGTATAATCTCTTTGTTACTTCATCATCATCATCATCAACAGCCTGTTGCAGTCCACTGCTGGACATAGGCCTCTCCAATTGCACTCCACTTAGATCTATTTTCGGCTTCTCGCATCCAGATTCTGCCAGTTTCCTGCGCAAATCGTCACTCCGTCACTCTCCTTTGTTACTTCAATCATCATCATTCTGACTAACCTTTTCCCAGCTATATTTGGACCGGCTTCTAGTCAAACCGCATTCTAAATTAATATTAAGTAATAATTTATTCAAACTACGTCGGGAGCTATTTTTGAACCTCAAATTTTACATAAAGACAGTCCCCCAAAAACCCCACCCGTCACCACTTCCTAGTATTTTAGCTGGGAAGAGGAAGTAGCGCAACAAACTCCCCAGCAACAGATATTTTGTATGTTAAGTTTTAAGAACTTGAATTTATTCGATTGTATGCAAAGTAATGATTCATCCATGACACACGGAGAAAAAATGTGTCGAACATGGAAATCATAAACCAATTCACTATAAAACATTATAAAGAGTGGATTAAGTCAATAAAATAAAAACAGATAGATCTGCTTATCCGTAACTAGCAGCGCCCCGCAGTTTTATCCGTTCCCGTGGCAATACGGGGATAAAATATAGCCTATGACACTCGACAATAACGTAGCTTTCTATTGGTAAAATAATTTTGAAAATTGGTTCACTAGATCCAGAGATTACCCCTTAAAACGTCACAAACTCCCCACTGCTGGGACATAGGCTGCCTCTTTAGGAGAGGGAATGAGCCGTAATCCACCACGCGGACTCAGTGCTGGTTGGGAAATGTCATATGTCTTCAAATTTTTGGATTTAGAACATGCCGGTTTCCTCACAATGTTTTCCTTCACCGTTTTCAGAGAGTGGTGATGAAATTAATTACACAAAGTAATGCGCCTAGCGGGGTTGGAACCCGCGACTTACAATTCGTGTGTCGGGGCCGATACCACTCGGCCACCACTACTTGTCATGGTGGATATGAAATATGGTCTCGCATCCACACACCAACTGTGTGACTGTTATTATTTAACCGACAAGCCTCTCAAGTACCGAAACTCAAAACACACGTCACCTTTATAATACTATCAAAAGATCCAACAAAAGTCATTTCAAACATTCTTCGTAATTTCCTGCTTACCCTCTAGACACAAACCACTAGCGCTAAGCAAACGCTCACGTAATTGGAGCCACTAAACCATGCTGTCACCAGCACATTCGTTGGCAACGGGAACGAATGCCGCCAATTCAACATTATTAATGGTTTGCCCCATTACCGCACGAGGTTTGAAAGTGGAAAGGTACGGGGTGTAGTATATTAATGTTTCCGAACGAAACCACAGGATAGAAGGAAGAACAGAACGGGACACGTGGCAAGAAAAAAGATGGTGACTTATTGTTTAAATCCTCGTTTAAATGTAATAGTCTTTTTCTTATTAGTCCTGAAAGGCCTAGGACACAACATTAAATTTGGCGACGAAGTGAAAAGGATTCACGCAGTAAAATGGCAAGTCTTTTACCTTTTAAACCATTTCAAGAAGATGACGATATTTCTTGTTACTTGGAAAGGCTTGAGCAATATTTCACAGCAAACGAAGTCAAAGCGGAGAGACAAGTTTCTATTTTGTTAATATCACTACATGAAAATGTTTACAAAACGTTAAAAAATATTATACATCCAACTTTACCGAAAGACCAAACTTATGCGCAATTGACTGCAGCTTTAATTTTACGATTTAAACCAAGAGTAGCACATTTCCGCACTAGAATTATATTCGATAAACTTCAACAAGCAGAAAATGAGACTATATCAAAGTGGTATGCTCGAGTGAGAGAAAAGGCGGCAGAATGTCAGTTCGACACACAAATTATAAATGAACGAGTAAGAGATAAATTTGTAACGGGTATGCGAGCAGGACCGATTCAAGATAGATTGTGCGAGGAAGCATTAGATAAAACAGCTGTTCAATTATTGGATATCGCCTTGAACAAGGAATGTGCACTGCAGGAGCGTCCTATTGCTGTTGACAAGGTGTCAAGTTTCAGGAACACAAAGGGACAGAGGAAGACGGATAGTAAGAAGTCTACCCCTATAACTAACAAGACTGGAGAGCAATCCCAGGTTTTAAAGTGTGTTCATTGCGGCAAACCAAACCATTCATTTTCTAAGTGTAAATACAAGGTGTATAAATGTAAAATTTGTAAGAAAGTTGGACATTTAGCTTCTGTTTGTAAAAGCAATACAGATAATAATTTTTTGAATGTTTCGAATGAGAGCGAAAAGGGTAAGGATAATGTTGAAATATTTTCTACCTATGCGGATAATTCTAATGATGTTAATTATGTTTCACCATTTTTAATTGAATGTCATATTAATTCAATACCAATTTCCATGGAATTGGACACAGGTGCAGCAGTTTCATGCATTCCAGAGACAATTTTCAAGTCTCAATTTTCCAATGTTCCATTACTAGATACAGATTTGCAATTGAAAACTTATAATGGTCAAATTATTAAACCGTTAGGGAAGATAGTGGTTTCTATATCTCATCAGGACAGACAGGTTCAGGGTGAACTTATTATTGTCAAACAAGGATCTAAAAGTTTATTAGGTAGGGATCTCATTCAAAAGTTTAATATTCAAATTAACAAATTCATTTCTGTTAATTCAATAGAAAATTCAGATTTGCAAAAACTGTTAAATGACTATTCAGAAACTTTCAAAAATGAGTTGGGAGTTATTAAAAATGAAGAGGTTAAATTAGAGCTAGTAGAAAATGTGAAGCCAATTTTTTATAAACCTATTCCCATTCCTCATGCTTACAAAGAAAAAGTGAATGATGAATTAACACGTTTAGAAAAAGAAAATGTTATTACAAAAGTTGAGAATTCTAAGTGGGGCACACCGTTAGTTCCTGTAATGAAAGAAAATGGTAATTTAAGGTTATGTGCAAATTACAAAATTACCATCAATAAATATTTAAAAGATTTTAATTACCCATTGCCCAAAATTGAAGATATTTTCAGTGCTTTACAAGGTGGTAAAAAATTCACAAAACTAGATTTGCGCAATGCATTTAACCAATTATTACTAGATTCTGAAACAGGTGAACTTTTAGCATGGTCTACACCTAAAGGTATTTTTAAATTAAATAGATTACCATATGGCACAAAGCCAGCGAGTCAAATATTTCAGGCAAAACTTGAAAAAATCTTATTAGGAGCTAAGGGAACTGTGAATTTTATTGACGATGTTTTGGTAACAGGGTCCAATGATGCTGAACACTTGCAAAATCTTAGGGAAGTTTTAAAAAGATTTAATGAAGCGGGTATAAGATTAAATAAAAGTAAATGCAAGTTTTTTCAAAGTGAAATCAAGTATTTGGGGCATTTAATTTCTAAAGAGGGGTTGAAAAAGGACAACTCTAAATTAGAGGCCATTACAAATGCACCTGCTCCTACTACTGTAACTGAAGTGAAATCATGGATTGGTATGGTTAATTACTATGCTAAGTTCATTCCACATTTATCAGCAAAATTAAAACCGATGTATGATCTTTTACAAAAAAACAAAAAATTTTATTGGTCAAAGGAATGTCAATGTAGTTTTGACAATGTAAAGAAGGAATTAATTTCAGACAAGGTTCTGGTACATTTTGATAGAAAATGGCCATTGAGATTAGCTTGTGATGCATCTCAAAATGGTATTGGTGGAGTTCTAAGTCATGTTATGCCAGATGGCACTGAGAAGCCAATAACTTTTATTTCTAGAGTTTACTTAAAATCTGAAAAAAATTATTCTATGATTCACAAAGAGGCGTTGGCTATATACTGGTCAGTAAAGAAATTATATCAATATTTAGTAGGGTCAAAATTCGAATTACAGTCTGACCACAAACCGTTGCAAGCTCTATTTGGGGAGAACAAAAGCCTTCCTCAGATGGCGGCTGGTAGACTACAAAGATGGTCTTTGTTTTTGTCAGAATTTGATTACACTTTTAAGTATATAAAAGGTTCAGAAAATCTAAAAGCAGACTGTATGTCCAGATTACCTTTAAAACAAGTTAGCAAGGATGATTTTGATTGTGAAAACAGTATTGACTACATAAATTTTATTGAAGACCAAAATGTAATTGATTTAAATTTAATTAGGTCTGAGACTAGAAAAGATCCAGTTTTGAGTACAATTTTTAATATGATTAGGTATGGTTTTCCTGAAAATTTTCAAGATGTGAATATAAATGAGTCTCTAAAACCATTTTATAACAGAAAGAGTGAGCTTTATATTGACAAAGGGGTAATCATGTGGGGTTACAGAGTTGTAATTCCAACCAAATTAAAAAACACTTTATTACTTGAATTACATTCAACTCATCAAGGAATAATTAAAATGAAAAGTAATGCTAGATCTTATTTTTGGTGGCCTAATCTTGATAAAAATATTGAGGAATTTGTAAAAAATTGTAACATTTGTATGTCAAGTCGTGCAGAGCCAAAAAAGGCAAAGATCATTTCATGGCCAACATCAGGTTTTCCATATGAGAGAGTGCATGCTGATTTTTTAGGTCCTATAAATGGCAAAATAATTTTATTAATTGTCGATTCATATTCTAAATGGCCAGAAGCTTTTATAATGAAAGGATTTGATTCTAAGGGCACTATAGAAAAATTTAGAGAATGTTTTAGTAGATTTGGATTGCCAAAAATTGTAGTTACTGATAATGCCAAAACATTTGTTTGTCAAGAATTTTCCTATTTTTTATCTAAGAATGGTA
Organism: Hecatera dysodea; assembly: GCA_905332915.2. Taxonomy (NCBI): domain Eukaryota; kingdom Metazoa; phylum Arthropoda; class Insecta; order Lepidoptera; family Noctuidae; genus Hecatera; species Hecatera dysodea. The sequence goes on along the minus strand of HG995308.1, from coordinate 17,547,771 downwards.
TTAAACATATGACATCACCTCCATTTCATCCTGCATCCAATGGATTTGCAGAAAATGCTGTAAAAAGTTTTAAATCTGGATTATCCAAAGCTTTAAAGGATAGAGCAAATGATTGTGTCTCTTTTGAAACATTAATGAACAGATATTTATTTTCCTACAGAAATTCTGTACATGGTATAACTGGTGTTTCGCCTTCTGAATTAATGTTCCAAAGGAAGCTGAGAACTAGATTAGATTTGTTAAATTCCAAAAATGTAAATAATAAAGAAATTGAAAGAAACATAAAAGGAAAAAGAGAAGACATATTTAAGGAAGGAGATATTGTTTATTGTAGAGATTATAGGAATCCAAATAAAAAGCAATTTGTAAAATGTATAATTGACGAAGTATTAGGTCAAAGATTGTATTTATGTAAAGTTTTTGATGAGAATTTGATTTGGAAAAGACACCTGGATCAAATAATTAATGCATCTTATTCAAAGGCTATCAGTGAAGAATCTAACCGAGATGCTATTTTAAGTAGAGTAACACAGCCTGTTGCAACAACAGAACATCAAAAGCCTTATGTTATTGAACCAAGAGTTGAGTTACCGCAGGCACAGGAGGTTCCTATAGTGAATGAGAATTTAAATAATGAGAATATTCCTGTGGCTGAGGAAACAGCTCCATTATCTGTAAGACGCTCTGAGAGGACTGTAAAACCCCCACAACGTCTAAATTTATAGGGAGGGTATATGTAGTATATTAATGTTTCCGAACGAAACCACAGGATAGAAGGAAGAACAGAACGGGACACGTGGCAAGAAAAAAGATGGTGACTTATTGTTTAAATCCTCGTTTAAATGTAATAGTCTTTTTCTTATTAGTCCTGGAAGGCCTAGGACACAACACGGGGAAATGCTTCAGGAAAGCGAGCTATGTCTTATTTTATACCTTAAGTAGATTAGCATATTCTTTAGATTAAAAATGTTACGTAAATAAGTGTTCCAAGTTCTCTTTTATTATTATAGAGAACGTGCACGGCGTAAACTATGCCATCTAGTGTTGCAAATCTGAAACTTTTACGTTGTAAATATTTGACCTGTGCTGCCACCTATTGTTTCTGAACCCTCCGTTTAGGGAACGAACACGAAGTAGACTATGCCATCTAGCGTTGCAAATTTGAAACTTGTAAGTAAAATATACTTGACATTGACGCGTCAGTGTTGCCGCCTATAGTTTCTGCACGTTCCCTATACTTACTTGAAGAAGGGTAACGCGTGAGGTAGTTTTGCATATAATTTCTAAGCAAAGTCATTTCTTTATCTGACTCCTTAGATTGACTCATCATCTGGAATCGAGCCGACACGACCGATGCGAGTCGACTGGATCCGAGTCGACCACGGCTCAAATCAACATGACTGAAATCGAAGCAACGACGGCTCAAATCGAGAGGTCGACGACTCGAACCGAGCTTAGAAAACTCTTAAAAGCTCAGAAAAAAAGAAATAAAAACTATAAAATAACTTTAATGTCGGAAGTAGGTGTTTAAAAAATGAAGAAACAACCAAAAACACTGACTTCCGAAATTAAAGTTATTTTATAGTTTTTGTTTTTTAGTTTTTAAAAGTTGTTTTTGTGCTTAGATGTCGGCTGATTTTTTTTTTGTAAAAAGTATTTTTTAACCGACTTCTAAAAAAGGAGGAGGTTCTCAATTCGGATTTTTTTTTTTTTTTTTCATGTTTGTTCGCGCATAACTCCGTCGCTTGCCAACCGATTTGAATTTTTTTTTTTTTGTAGGAAAGGGTTACTTCCCAAATGGTCCCATGAAAATTTTATCGAAATCGAACAAGCGGTTTTTTGTTAATTTCAGTAAATGATAGCAAATCTGTCGGGATAGCTGAAATCGCATGTTTGTTTATTGTTTACACCAATTTATACCACGTACGCTGTGATGGGTATGTTTAGCTGGGAGTGAACCACTAAAAAGGGAAAAATAAAAAAAAAAATTCGGAAGTCGGTGTGTTCAAAAATATGAAGCAACCAAAAACACCGAGTTCCGGAATTAAAGTTATTTTGTACTTTTTGGTTTTTTTTGTTTAGAAGTCGGTTTTATTTTTTGTAAAAAGTTTTTTTTTTATTTTTCACTTTTTATTGGTGACACCCCACAGCAACAGCTAAACGTACCCATGACAGCGTACGTGTTATAAACTGGTGTAAACAATAAAAACACATGCGTTTTCAGCAATCCCGGAAGATTTGCTGTCATTTATTAAAGAGTTCCGTTTCCTATCTCCGTCCTTCATCAGATCCTCAGCAAACTAGAAAGGCCCCTTTCTAGTTTGCTGAGGATATACCTCGAAATACTAAATGCTCCTCCTATTTGGAAATCGGTTATTTTGTACTTTTTGTGTAGAAGTCGGCAGTATTTTATTTAAAACATCCTTTTTTGCCAAAGTTTTCAAGTCATTCACATAATTTCTTCAATATCGTTCTATAAGGCGTAGAGATAGGCGCAGAACTTCCATTTTCTTTATCTTCACCGGCAATATATCCAGTTTATTATCCTTGGAATGGGGCATTCTTTCTGGAGCGAATGTACGCTGCTACAATGTTATAGGTTGCAATTACTTAGGGTACACTACAGAGTATTGTGTCGTTTGGAGCGTGGGTGGGCAGTAGTCTTGGTATCGCATAGAGGTAGGTGTATCTAAGAGCAGTGGTGGCCGAGTGGTAACGGCCCCGACTTACGAAATGTAGGTCCCGGTTTCAAACGAGCCAGGCGCATTAGTTTGTGTAATTAATTTCATCACCACTGCTCTCAAAACAGTGAAAGAAAACATCGAGTGGAAACCGGCATGTCCTAGAACCAAAAATTCGGAGACATGTGACATTCACCAACCCGCACTGGGATTACGGCCCATTCCCTTTCCTAGAGAGGATGCCTGTGTCCCAGCAGTGGGAATGTTAAATGGTGTACCTGAGATCAAAGATGGAGAATTAACCTTTGCGCTGATCAAAAGATAGATTTGCCTTGGATTAAGGATAATGGATTTAGTTTGCCGGTGTTCGATGGTTAAAGCCTAGGCCCCGGTTTCTCCCGGAGGATACGGTGGACGTCTCCTTTGTTTATATATGTCCACACTACAACTTACTCGTTTATTATACGGTATTGGTTGTTTGTTACCCTTTCACGCAGAGACTACTGAATGGATCTTGATGAAATTTGGTGCAGAGGTAAATTATAGTCTACAAAAACACATAGGATACTTTTCGTCCCGGAAATATGTTCCCTTGGGATTTTTTTCTCGACTTTCACGCGGGGGGCGGCAGCTAGTAATATCATACAAGTGTAGATACAAAATATGACCACGCCCTTCTGAAAAACCCTGTACTTATAACCATAGGTCTCTGGGTGGTATCTATGTATGAACATGATTTAAAAGAGTGTCCGTGGAGTTTCTTGCACGTACTTCTCCATAGTGATGTGCTTTCGAACGTGCAAATAGCTTCATATTTTTGACTGACCGACCTTAACAATTCAGAAGTGACTGTAAATGTATTATTTGAAATAAATGCTTTGAATCTTGAATGAACTCTGAATATATCTTAAGATAGTATTAACAAAGACCTAAGATTGGATAATGTATTTCTCCCGTATTCAGCCTTTACGACGATGTGTGATAAAATTTAGTACCTACTTATATGAGAATGGGTTTATTGACGTAATAAACCAAACTTTATTATGGCTTAAGGTTAATATTAGTACTTTATCTTCTTAATAGGCTTTTAGAGTTTCTAGATACTTTTAAAGGACTGGGTCAAAAGATCAAAACGTAACTTCGATGTCATTTTCAGCCACAATAACACGCATGTCGCGCCAGTTTTTTATTTTTTAACTGGCTTCAAAAAAATGAGGAGGTTTAAAAGAGTAGGAATGTTTCCTGAGTAAATTAAATATGATTCTATTTAGTGCGTCAGTTAGATTATCGAAAAATATTGGACACGTATTTTTTGCTTTATCAAATCAATGAATATTGACGAAGAAAAAAAGCATTAAATATCAGGAGTGGGGGGCTTGTGACGTCAAGTCGTGGTAAAAATTGTAGCCTCTAGTAATGTCACATGAGTTTTCAATGCATTGTATCGTCTACGTTTTTTGCTTACGTGAAAAAAGAAGTCCACTTTTTTTTAAATCTATTTTTTTTTTTTTTGGATGGGAAATCATCAAATGACCCCTCCCGCCCTGGGTGGAGCGGTAGGGAGTGTCAGACTTTTACTGACTAAAACCCACCCGTGCTCCTCCATGTGCCCTTTGCGTTCCAGGGCCGCGGTAACTCTTTCGAACAAATTCCGCAACCCTAGCAGGCACCGACCCTATGGGGCCCCGTCTCTGGTGCTGACGGCTCCTTGAGGCGCGCGTGAAGCACAACGCGTCGTCGACTCAGCCTGGTATCGGACGGCGAGCCACCCACGCTCACCGTCCACAGGCATCAGCCACTTTTAAAATCTATCTGACGGAATAATCAGATTTTATTAGTCAACTACCCATTATACGCTATGTTTTTTAGTTTGTGTTACCTCATTGCTTTTTACGGGGTGTACAGATTTTAATAATTCGTTTTACATGCGAAAGCAGATGCTCGGCATGTAGTGTAATGATGAAGAAATTCAGAGATAGGCAACGGATGTCTTCAAAAAAGTATGGTACCTAAATCTTACGGGATTGCTGAAATCGTCAACCGAGTTTTCTGTTCATTGTTTATACTAGTTACTAACGTGACATCACGCCGGTACGCAGATGTGTATAACACAACCATGTCTTTGGGCGTAACTTATTTTTTATGAACCGGTCGTGATGATTCTTTTTATTTTGAGTTTAGTTTGATAAATTGAGTTTGCATTGTACGTTGAACTGTCTCCTCCATTAAAAGTGATAAATAAAAAACCAAACCACTTTTAAAATATTTTGAGTAAGGTGTAATGTAGGTTTAGAGCGTGCGGTCTTTAGAGCTTGGCTTTATACGAGATCTGATAACTTTTTCACAGGGTAAGCTACGTAGACTCGTCTTGGCAACATTTTATATGAAAATGGTTTTGGTGGGATCGTCGTTTTGTATTTTTAACCGACTTCTAAAAAAGGAGGAGCTTCTCAATTCGGATGTTTGTATGTGTTTTTTTTTGTTCGCGCATAACTCCGTTGCTTGCCAACCGATTTGAAAAATTCTTTTTTCGTTGGAAAGGGTATACTTCCCAAATGGTCCCATGAAAATTTTATCGAAATCGAACAAGCGGTTTTTGAAAAATCAACAAAAATTAAAAAAAAATATCTACATTGTCTACATTGACGTCCTTTTAGTTTACTCTGCATTGGAGCAGTGCGTTTTTTTACACCAATGTAATTGGTTCGTTTAGGTGGGGGGAGGGGAGGGGGTGTAGGTACCACTAAAAAGCGAAAAATAAAAAAAAAAACTTTTTACAAAAAAATACAACCGACTTCTCCACAAAAAATCAAAAAAGGACAAAATAACTTTAATCTCGGAAGTCGGTGTTCAAAAAACGAAAAAGGAACCACAAACACCGAGTTCCGAAATTAAAGTTATTTTGTCCTTTTTTGATTTTTTGTGGAGAAGTCGGTTGTATTTTTTTGTAAAAAGTTTTTTTTTAGTTACCTACGACCACATTCAGTTTTAATCTGGATCAGAACGACCGATTCCCAAAACTCCAGAAGTTTACAATTTGCAAATAAACACGGATATTTTTAGGAAACAGCCGATCATTGATCCCGAATATTTAAGAAACCGATAACCGATCACATCACCATCAGGGATCCTAGAGTAGATGCTCTAAGTATACAATCAATTCCATAGGTAGTTAACTAGTTAATTATATCAACCCCAAAAATTATGATTTTTGACAGCCCAAACCACTGAACGGATCGGGCTGAAATTTGGCATGCAGGTAGATGTTATGACGTAGGTATCCGCTAAGGATTTTGATTAATTCTACCCCCAAGGGGATAAAATAGGGGATGAAAGTTTGTATGAAACTTCATCAATTATAAACCGATCGGGCGAGTTTCAAAATCGGGGGTAAAGTAACTATTCCACGCGGACGAAGTCGCGGGCAGAAGCTAGTATATTATATAATCCACCGCTGTCAATGGTCGTACATCGCTGAAACTTCTAGATTGCGTAACACTGTATCCCCGTGTATGCTAACTATTAGAGTAATGTGTAAACAAACAGACCGGCGACCTCCCGATGGAGCGTGGTCACCACCACATGTGGACACACCTCAGGGAATTGTGTAACACGAAGGGGATTTGTCGATCTGTTAGTTAGAGATAACTTTGTACAGTTCCTTGTTTTTGAAGATTGACAATATTTAAGTCATTGTTAAGCATAGATTTTATTTTTATTCCAAGTCATGGACTAGGCTCCACCTTTCCTTTTTCTGAATGGGAAATCATCAAATGACTTCTCCCGCTCTGGGTGGAGTGGAAGGGTGTCAGACTCTTACTGATTAAACCCCACCCGTGTTCCTCCTAAAGCCCTTTGCATTCCAGGGCCACGGTGACTCATTTGAACAAATTCTGCAACCCTAGCAAGCACTAACCCTATGCGGCCCGTCTTCTTTGCTGACAGCTCTTTGAGGCACGCGTGGAATACGACGCGCTATCGACCCGGGCCTAGTTGCTGTCGGAAAGCGAGCCACCCATAGCTCCTACGGTAGCCGGGAATCGCCCTGCGTTTCCCGACGCCGGGGTGTCTTCTTCTGTTGCGGCGGCTGGAGCGTGAGATTACCCTCTCCCGCACGCGGTCCACCCCTGCCTTCACACACGGCGGTGCTCCGCCCAAGCAGGGCAGACCTCCACCGTATGCTCCACCGTGTCCTCCGGGCGATCCACATAGTGATGATTCACCGCGGCCCTGGAACGCAAAGGGCACTAGAAGGATTACGGGTAGGTTTAGTCAGTAAGAGTCTGACACTCTCTTCCGCTCCGCTCAGAGCGGGAGAAATCATTTGATGATTGCAAAACCAGAAAAACAAAATGTGGAGAGGTTCATGGCTGGCGCTCCAAAAATGGCCGACTTTAGATTTCCGTATTTAACCTCTTTGACGGGAAGGATGTTTCTTTAGTCAAGCTGCAAGATAGCACTTAAAGAGGCCTAAAAGATATAGAAAACTGAGACGATAATCAAACTTAAATCATTTAAGTATGATTATCGTCTCAGTTTTCTATTATCTTTTAGGCCTCTTTAAGAGAAATTTAAGTTAAATTTCTCTAGAATATTATGTAACAACCAAAAATGGAATAGCCCGCAGAATACTCAACCGGACCCACTCACATATACATACTACTACATAGATACATACATACATACATACTAGGTACACAAACGTTGCGTCTCCCGGTAATCTCAAAATAAACAGTTTACACAGCAGATCCGTGTATTTACTCCAAACTGTATATTGTATAAACAATTTGCTAAATTCTTCAGCATGTTGTGCAAGCTAATCCTGGAAGCCGCACGAGATGAGTAATTGTAAAAATAATTAACCGTTTTTGGGTTCTGTACGTTGATATTAAAAAAATGGTGGTCACTTGTGTGTTTATGATGATGTGCGTCGCCGCGATTCTCTTAAGAGAAGTTATTAAAAAGATTAATATTATGACAGTCCCTCACCAATTCATCTATGAAAATTTTATATACATATTGCATATGTAAGGAAAACTCGACATCTCTTCAGTAAAATCAATTTTAATACTAGAAACAAAGATAAATTAGATCAACCATTTTATAGATTAGCATTTTACCCCCGTATTTCCCACGGGAACGGGAACTACTCGGGTGAAACCGTTGGGCACTACTAGTTCCTAATAACAAGAGATTAGAGAGAGAGAGATTAGTGTTTCAGTAAAAGCAGGGCTTTTTGTGTAATGGTGCTTGGTTCGTGGGAGTGAAATCAAAAACCAATTTAGGTAAAACTAACGCTTCACCCGCGACTGAGTGTGGGTGTATATCAGGTGTCGTTGTGAAAACTTTCAACACAACATTTTCGCCTTCAAAGATAGTTTTTTTATGTGCTCGTGACCTGCCCTAAAATGGAACTTACTCCATCATAGTGTCATAGTCATAGTCATATATTAAAAACATCGTCGACCACATGTCCGCTTTTCCTTTTTCCGCAGGCGAGGAAATTTGACCCTATCAATCTATACAGGGTTATTTTTAAAACACCAACAACCTCTTAACGGGTCATTGTACTCATCATTGTGAACAACTTTTACTATGGGACCAAACTTGAAACCGCGAAAAAAAACAGCTGTTCCCAACATTTCTAATTTTTTTTACCTTTAGTTACCCTGTATACCTAACCTAAAAACTGAATTGCAGCTGGCAGTAATATATTTATCTGAAATCCTCACACCGAAATCTTTCATTCGATATGCCACAAGGTATAGTTGAGTGCCCCCTTATTCAAAATGTTTATTCATTAACGTTATGCGCACGTATTTGAGTCACTGAAGTTGACATGTGCACCAAACAAATGTGTTAGTCGGACAGACAGACAAAGTCAAAGTCAAAAACGTTTATTTCAAAGTCATTAAATCATCATCATCATCAACAGCCTGTTGCAGTCCACTGCTGGACATAGGCCTCTCCAATTGCACGCCACTTAGATCTATTTTCGGCTTCTCGCATCCAGTTTCTGCCAGCCGTCCTGCGCAAATCGTCACTCCACCGTGCCTGAGGACGTCCTACACTACGTTTGCCGAGACGCGGTCTCCACTCTAGAACTCGTTTACCCCAACGGTTGTCGGTTCTACGACTAATATGGCCAGCCCACTGCCACTTCAGCTTACTAATCCGGTGGGCTAAGTCATTAAATCGCACGTTTAAATGTCATTTTTCACGTGAATATAATAAAGTGACTCTAGTGTGAAATTAATTACACAAAGCGACTTACAATTCGTAAGTCGGGGCCTTTACCACTCGGCCACCACTGCTCTTCATTGAGATTCATTGCCTCGGTGCTTTACAGCAGTGCTATTCTGTAAGAACTCACGTGCGAATACGATTCATATCTCATGTACAATTACACTTCGTAACTCACCTGAAGTGAAAAATATTTGGTATTCTGACTGTCAAGTTAAATAACTTTTCACTTAAAAGTAGTTCGCTTCACCTATGTTCTCACTTAGTGGCGCTAGCGTAGTTTTCATCAAGTTACAGAATAGCAAATACAGTTTTTACCGCAGAATCAGAAGTGAGCACTGGAGTGAGTTCTTACAGAATAGCATTGCTGGTCGCCATTTTTGTTTAGGTCTTCCAGCAGTGTTTGGGAGCAGTAAGTAGTATCACGGAAACCTTTTTTCTATAATCAAGCCTTATTATTTCCCCGCATTGTTATCACAATACAGTTATCATTGTCAAAGCTCATGATATCGTTATCAGTTCACGTATTGCGACTATCGAGTGCTGATAAGCTTTTGCTTCTTATTAAATGTATAGTTAACTCAAGTGGTGGCTGCTTATTGAGTTATTGGCATGTTGGTTGTTCTTCCTCGATTTGTGGAATCGGGAGCCAAATCCATCACTATACGGGATAGGATTTACATGATTAAAAAAAAATCCTACTAAAAAAATAAAACAATAGTCATTTCTTCGAATCAGTTTTTGATAAATTAGGTACTGTTTTATCTTTACAAATGAATATGAAATGTCTATTTGTGACACCATAATAATAGCGTCCGTAGTCCACATAAAACTGATCTTTTCCTGAAGTTTGCCCGTCACTCTAGTATCTAGTGTTGTAGCTGGTTTCCTAATGTTTTACAAAAAGTATTGGTCCAGTAGTAGCAAGCGCTATTACTGAGCATGAGGTCTTGGGCTCGACTTCCAAAATTTTTGCAAAACCGCAATCCATGCCCTTTTTGACAAGAGTTTTTTTAGTATGTCAACAAGAATAGTAAACTACCTATAAAATTTTTGAAGACAGTAGATTTACAAGATTTTAAGAAAAAATTGCAAGTATTTTTACTAGATAAGGCTTATTATACAATGACAGAATATTTAAACGATAATATTAGATAATTTAGTTGATAAAGTAGGATAGAGTTAAGTAATTATAATTTAAGATGACTGTTTTTATGTAGAGGTTAAACGTACGTATGTCCTGCTAGTAAAGCGTACAAATATTAGATTTGTACGCTTTACTAGCAGGACATAGTGATACATTTGTTATTAAGCACCATCTTTGTTAACCTATGACCACAAATAAAAGACTCTGACTTTCCAAAACGTGAAGATCTATGGAGAAGAACGTGCAAGAAACTCCACGGACACTCTTTTAAAAATAACAAATAGATACTAAGTTGTGTGTACATCATTCATGTTGAAATTATAGAAATATGTGAGAACGATGTAAAAAGACGGTCATTATAAAAGCGTCTGGAGTAAAAAAAAAACAAATCAAAGAAGATTTGAGTTTCTTATGCTCATTCTTCCTTCATAAAATGTGTTCGTTGCAATAAAAGCTACCATAAGCTTTGTGTTAACATCTCGCAAGCAGACAATCAGGATTTAGAGCCTCCGGTTATCTGGGTATGCCCTCAATGTCTGAGTAAACAGCCAAAGAGCGATAACTCTAATACACCAGTGCGTCCATCTACGCCTACGTCTATGGCAGAAGCTACCTTCAACGTCACCCGTCGTAAGATAACTCAAAACAGACCAGAGGCCTTGCAAACGTGTACTCAATCTTCGGAATCCCTGCGCTCAGAGATAAGAGATATCATACGTGAAGAAATGCGTAATGCGTTGCAAGATACCATAGGCGATTTTAGAATATCAATCTCAGCTAACCTAAAGGAAATCAACGACCAAGTAGCAGCTTTTAAGGATTCTATGAATTTTCTAAGTGATGAATTTGATCAATTGAAACGTGATAACGTCACATATAAAACTGAAATTAGCCAATTGAGGAAGGATAACGAGTTATTGCACTTTGAATTATCTGAGATTAAGGGAAAATTCATTCAAATTGATCAACTGTCACGGGCCTCTAACATCGAAATACAATGTGTCCCAGAACATAAATCTGAAAATGTTGTAAATATCGTTAAGCAAATCGGCCGAACGGTGAGCGTGGCCATTAATGACAATGATATACATTACTGTGCAAGAATTGCGAAATTGAATCCAGACAGTACCCGTCCACGGTCCATTCTAACTAAGTTTAACTCGCCTCGCACCCGTGATTCATTTTTATCCGCTGTCCTAACATATAATAAAAAGAATGTTCAAGACAAGTTAAACACCCACGATTTGGGATATGGTACGAGTCAAAAATGTCCTGTATTTGTCGTTGAGAATCTATCACCGGAAAATAAAAACTTGCATGCTGCCTCTCGTAAACGTGCAAAGGAGTTAAAATACAAATATGTGTGGGTGCGTGGAGGACGCATCTTTGTGAGAAAGTCTGAAACTACTGATACAATATTCATCCGTAATCTTGATATGTTAAATAAACTCACCTAATGCCTCAATAATCTACAGTACTTTGTTTTAACGTGTTTTCATTGATATTATAACGTAACATTTATGTGTTATTATAACTTATTTGATAAGAAAATTTCAATGTGTCAATTTTGGTCAGTAGTAGACTCATATTTAGTTGCTGTTCACATAAATATTAGTTTCTCGAAGTTGAATTTAATTATAAACACTAATTTTATCCGTTTTTATTTATTTTATCTTTACTCTAGATATACGTTTTACATACTTACACTAATGAGTTACGGTACAATGATCGTAAGTTTATGCTTAACATTGGACATAGTTTTCACCACCTACCCACTATGCGTGGGCAGTCGGCGATATCGTTATCTTTTGAGCAGACCTGAACTGATTGTTTACTATCGCTCAGATGTCGTTCAGATACATGGTTTTGTCATAGTGACTATTGATATTTATTCCTCTCGCGCTTTGTTCACACTCCATTTAGGCTCAAACCGATACCTTCCTTGCCGTCAAGCTACCCACTTGTGTCTTTCTAAGTGTTATTTTTTATTGTTTATTTATGGCTAATAGACAGTTAAGTTTTTATTACCAAAATGCTCGAGGGATGAGGACTAAGGTATTAGAATTGTATAACAGTATTTTGCGCTCTAGTTATGACATTTTAATCTTTACGGAAACATGGTTGCAGGATGACATTTTTGACAGTGAGTTATGTGATGACAGATATCAAATATTCCGGCAAGACCGTGATCTTAATTTAACTGGTAAAAAGACTGGTGGTGGTGTTATGATGTGCGTTAATCGTAGGTTTGATACTAGACGACGTCAAGACTTACAATGTGCAGGTTCAGAGATATTGCATATTACACTCTCATCTCAAAGCATTGGTACTAAGAACGACTTGCATATTGTTCTTGTGTATATGCCCCCTGATGTATCTAGTATCCCACTGTTTCTGAACAATATTGGACAAGCTATAACGGAAATAATGACTGTTAATGGTAACGATAGCTTTGTTCTTATTGGTGATTTCAATCTACCCTGTTTGGCATGGAATGATGAAGGTTATTCTATTTTGAATAACAGTTCGCTGCAAACAAGAACTGCTGCTGCTTCCTTTGCAGATGAATTGAGCGTTCTCGGTTTGTCTCAATACAACCTTATCACAAATAGTAATAACAGGGTTTTAGATTTATGCTTTTCAACTATACCCCTCCTTGTTAGTAGAAGCGACGATCCCTTACTCCAAGAAGACTCTCATCATCCTGCTCTTGTCATAACGGCTACTGAACTATTTTTAATACCTCTAGAGGAAGTGTACATACCACGTCGTAATTATTTCAAGGGAGACTATGAGGAACTGAATAAATACTTTAACGGGATAAATTGGGATGTCAAACTGTCTCTTGAATCGGTTGACGTTGCAGTTGAGTCGTTTTACTCGGAAGTTAAACTTGGCGTGGAGCGTTTCATTCCCTTAGTTAATAAACCTAAAAAACATAAATACCCATTTTGGTACAGTCGTGCACTTATTAAAATAATTCGTGAGAAAACTAAAGTGCATAAACGATGGAAAAAATATGGTAACCCCAGGGACTACTATGAATTTGCTTTGCTACGTTCTAGACAGCAAAATGTTGAGGAATCATCGTTTCAAAGCTATATAACTCGAACAGAAAATGCGATTAGTCACTCTCCGAAGGCTTTTTGGACCTACGTAAAAAATAAAAGAGGCGGTAGTCAATACCCAAAAACAATGATTTTAAATGACGAGAAATTTGATTCTGGTAACGATATTTGCACAGCATTTAATAAATACTTTCACAGTGTTTTCACTAGCCCATGTACGCCCTCTTCTGCAGCTATGAGTACTCATAATGAAGAGACCTCAGTGAATGTATTATCTAACGTCATTGTCACCAAAGACACCGTTCTTAAAACCTTACGCGCGTTAGACACAACTAAGGGCCCTGGTAATGATGGATTACCTCCTATTTTCTTACACAATTGCGCTGAAAGTTTAGCACATCCTATAGCTTTATTATTTCAGAGGTCTTTAGCCGAGTGTGTGTATCCCTCTCTATGGAAAGCAGCTCATATAGTTCCAGTACATAAGAAGGGGCCCAAGATAGATATAAAAAACTATCGTCCTATATCTATTCTTAACACAATTAGTAAAGTTTTTGAGAAAATTATCTACAATAGTATATACCCAGTCATCTCAAACGGTATAGGCCAGAACCAACACGGATTCGTTAGAAGACGATCAACAGCATCTAACTTGGCCACGTTTTGTGATTACGTATTGCATAATATGGAAGCCGGTGGCCAGGTGGACGTGATCTACACGGATTTCGAAAAGGCATTCGATCGCGTGGATCACGTGATCTTACTGGCAAAGCTACAAAGGCTTGGGATCCATGGAGATTTACTGAGATGGATTAAGTCATACCTATCGTATCGATCGCAAGCTGTTGTTATAGGAGGTTTCAAATCAGACTTCGTAAACATCCCCTCCGGAGTACCCCAGGGATCTTTACTGGGTCCTCATTTTTACTGTGCTTACCTATACGACATTCAGGCGTGTTTCAAATACGCGGAACATCTCATGTACGCCGATGACATGAAAATATACATGTGTGTAAAATCCAGACTTGATTGTGAACTGATACAGCGTGATCTTGATGCTTTATTCGGGTATTATCAGCAAAACAATATCACTGTTAATGTCTCAAAATGTCAATGCATTAGCTTCAGCCGTTCCAAATACCCGACTACGTATCCGTATAGTTTCAGTCATAATGAGATCGAAAGGGTCGATTTAGTCAGAGATCTTGGAATGTTGTTAGATTCAAAATTGCTTTTCGACCAGCATATTGACAACATCACCAATAGAGCCTCCCGTAACCTTGGGTTCGTAATACGTATTAGTAAGCCATTTAGTAATTGCCATACTCTAAAGATTATATACTTTGCTTACGTGCGAAGTATTTTGGAGTACTGTAGCCCAATATGGTCACCCCAATACGAGGTTTATACTAATAGAATAGAAAATCTACAGAAAAAGTTTCTTAAGTTCCTAAATTTCAAATCCCGTAGACGCCATGATTCCTATGCTCTAGACTGCAAGCACTATGATATACTTCCCCTTGTGGATAGGCGTAAAATGTTAGACATGCTTTTTCTATTTGATATCCTGCGAGGTCATCTGGACAGCAGTAAACTGCTATCATGTATACATTTCTGTACTCCTAAAACACGTACCAGACATACAAAATTACTCAGTATCCCTGGCTGCCGCACAAAATATGGGAGAAACGCTGTTATGACCAGACTGCCTCGCATATACTCCGAGTATTTTGAAAATGTCGATATATTTCATTTATCCAAACTATCATATCGGAAACAACTTAAGCAGATATTATTTAATAGACAAATTGTACCGTAACTCATTTCATTTTATTTTCATTTCTTTTCTTTTATTTTTTTCTTAAGAATTTAATCAGTAAATAGGTATTTCAACAATTGGGCGCAAACTCTAGTTATTGAGTGGAAATTGAATCTCAATGTTTAGATTTTACGATTAAATTATTTTGTTCATCCCCAGGTTGAACTGTAATACTTTTTACCCTTTCAATCTTTTTTTTTTTGTATTATTCTTTCCTTACGCCACTTTCTAGCTAACCTAGTATTATAAATGCCGTGAAACTCTGTAATTGGTTTAAGTGATTATTGTAATCATTTCACTATCACTGTACAGCGTGTGTAGACCTCACTTTTAAATGCTTGATATTTTCACGCAACTGCATTGGCTGTTCATTGATAGTGGGATGGGCCTTCTTAACTCATGTACCATTATAAATAAACTGTTGAGTTTCCTTAAATAAATAAATAAATAAATAAATAAATAAATAAAGGAAACTAGAGATGTTGAAAATTTAATAAACGAACCTAAATTACCTTTTCTTTGTTATTAAATAACTGTCACCAGTGGCTTCGCTTGGAATTAGTTGTTCACCTATAAGTGATAGCCTATATGTCATTCTGATGTATGAGCTATATAATTATGAAAGTTTCATCATATCCATTCAAATTTCGTTTTCGTTTCGTTTCGTTTTTTCGTTTTAAAAAAAACGTTGCCCCACACTAGGATTTACTCCTGTATCGTGGGTGCGTTCACAAACATGAAAACTCTCATACACAAGACAACCAAACCCGGAACAATTATCTGTAGGCCATACAAACATTTGTTCCGTGCGGGGGTCGAACCCGCGACACGCAGCGCGGCAGCCGAATGCTCAACCACTGCGCCAACCGTGTCGTCAAAAAATAACAACAACATAATATCTAACTATTTACAGTCTTATTATTATTAGCCCTGGCTGGAGGCTTTAATATTTAGATATATTAAGGCCTCTACAGACAAATCAGGTCAATCAGTCGACAACCTCCTAGATTGAATTGAGAGTAAAAAAAAAAACAATCTTTATTCTTCTTTCAGTCTTCAAATGATGACCAGGCGCGTCGTGTTCCACGCGCGCCTCAAAGAGCTGTAAGCAAAGAAGACGGGGCCCCATAGGGTGCTAGGGTTGCGAAATTTGTTAAAGAGTCACCGCAGCCCTAGTGGGTTTTAGTAAGAGTCTGACACTCCCTTCCGCTCCGCCCAGAGCGGGAGAAGTTCATGATTTCCCATCCAGAAAAAAAAAGAAAGGAATTATGATTATACAATATAATAAAGAATACGCTTAGTTTACTATTTGCCATGGGCCTACCGTCTAGTCTAGAATTTTTTAAATGTAAAATTGGTCTAGACAGTCCACTTTGGATGACCTCTTTTTGGCTTGAAGCCAATGAAGAATTCATGCCAAATGAATTAATTTTATAGTACCCGCCTGAAGTTGTCCCAGTACAGGGCAATGACCCCTTTTCAAGCTTTAAAGGGACGAACATCGATCACTGTACTGACTTTTCTGTTTTTAAATTAAACACACAAACAATAAAATAAATACCAAATACTTCGACCAAAAAAAAAGTCATCATCGTTTGTCAGCTGAAATTCGGAATTTAATTTTTATTATCTGTTGTTACAAGAAATAAAACTGGCAAAGTGCGAGTCGGTCTCATATACCAAGGGGTCATTTATAACATATCTTTTTCTTATGTGTTCCTGTAAACAATAAACATTATGCATCTATATTTTTTGTTTTCAGAATTTTGACCTCAGTGTTAAGCAAATTAGATAAGGGGCCAATCAGTATATCAATATCAGTAGTAAATTAATTTTCCACACGATTATAAGTCACTGCAAAATAATACATCTTCCTTTCCTGACATTGTCTGGAGTATTATTTTATTTCGTCTCCCAAATTTTACGAAGTACGCCTAAGTAAATTCAGAAAATTAGCAACGTAGTAGGTAATAATGTTAACTAACCTAGAAGTGTCGGATCTGTTAACAATTACAACGGCTCTCTCAAAGGCTATTTCAAACTACCTACATAAATACAAAATGTCAGCTCCTATTTTTTCTAATTTCCAGGATTCTTGAGGGCCCTAATTAGATAGTACCCAAGCCAGAATATAATATGAGCAGGTAATTATGTCTGTTGGACTTAGGAGGCACTCAGTACTCTATAAATAATTAAGTAAGATAAATTATTAAACTTAATCTTTAGGGCAGTGTCTATACAAATTTTATATAAAACATTACATACAAAGAAATAGTTGACTCTTTCCGAGCCCCAAGTCTGCTAATTTTATAAGTTTGTCATTCCAACACGATCCCATTGTCATTTTGCTAAAAGTGTATAATCTGCTAAATTCATAATGGTCGATCATTGGTCGGTCAATGGTCTCGTAATACCTCTTGATAACCAAGATATTAAAAGAAATGACTGCACAATTCACATTCTAATGATAGGCCACTGTTCAAAGGAATTGTCAAAATTTTTGCAGATTACCGAATACGTCTGTCATTCATTATGTGCGAGATTACCATTCTATGCCATTTCTTTCAATGGAGTGTCAGAGTTTGACCATTGGAAAGTCATAATGACGAAGTCAAATATAAAAATATTAATAGATTGCCAAAACTGTAAAAATCAACCATTATGAAATCAATGATAGACCATTCTGACACTTTTAATAGTAGACTTGAGACGCTGAGGCTAAGAATTGCTGTTCAACGTGGCAATGCCACCAGTTTCTTGGGCACAGCGTTGAGGACGAATTTTTTGATGCTATATTTTAGTTTGTTGTAAGTTTAGTTTATAATATAGTCTTCATTACTTGACAAAAAATGGTGTTTTGGAGTGATTTGGGCCGATCTTTCGGCATAAGCTTGTTTAAAACCATACAAAACACTTAGTAGTGTTGAAAATTTAACCTTTACAACAAGTAAAACTTTAAAGGATGCCCATGGGCACCAGACTTTCGTGATACAGCCCTCCAGATGGCAATGGCACAAGTTCAAGGATACGTTCCACTTCTATACCATTCTGGGTCTGATACCCGTTGGTGCTATCATCTTCTACAGCAACTCGTTCATCAGACCGGCCCAACCCTATTGGGCTATGAACGAGTGGCAACATCCCTATGTTGCCTGAGTAAAAAATATATGATTATGTTTAATCCGTCAGTTAGATTATAGAAAAATATTGGACACGTATTTTTTCCTTTATCAAATCTATAAAAACTGACGAAGATAAAAAGCATCAAAGATCAGGAGTGGGAGCGTGTGACGTCACTGCCCGGTAAAAATTGTAGCGAGTAGTGACGTCACACGAGTTTTCAACGCACTGTATCGTCTTCATTTTTTGTTTATGTGAAAATAGAAAAAATACGTCTCCAGTATTTTTTGGAAATCTATCTGACGGACTAATCAGATTTTTTTAGTTAACTTTACGAACCAAAACATTGGGAGTATTATTGCCACCCAATAGGGATGTTTCCTGAGTAAAAAATATATGATTATGTTTAGTCCGTCAGTTAGATTATAGAAAAATATTGGACACGTATTTTTTCCTTTATCAAATCTATAAAAACTGACGAAGATAAAAAGCATCAAAGATCAGGAGTGGGAAAATTGTAGCGAGTAGTGACGTCACACGAGTTTTCAACGCACTGTATCGTCTTCATTTTTTGTTTATGTGAAAATAGAAAAAATACGTCTCCAATATTTTTTGGAAATCTATCTGACGGACTAATCAGATTTTTTTAGTACACTACCCTATTGTGTCCAATTCCTGATGGTTATGAACCAAAACATTGGGAGTATCATCGCCACCCAATTACGAGGTTTATCGCTTGGTACATTCATCAGAGTCCACAACAGGACTATGAGACGTTCATGCACTTCTTCGATGAGGAAAAACAGAAGCAGAAGCTGCTTCAGTTGGAAAAGCAGACCATCAAGAAGATGGGTGAGCGTCAAGATTATTAAGCTTCTTAATAGAAATCTATTTGTGTTAATATTAATTGTTTATTCTCTACGGTAAAATAACTAACAATTAACATACGTTAGCGCACTGTACACCGCTTTAGCGTTAAAAGGCCCCTGAAGGAAATTAAGGTATCCGGTTTTAGAAGGAATCAAAGCGTTCACTAAAGTTTAGACCATTATTGGGTGCCATTACTCTTTTTGGATCGTGTAGATAACGTTTTGTTGTTATTTAGAGGGTTTTTTGTTCAGGAATATCTGCAGAAACGGCGTTGAAAGCTTATAAGATAATTCCAACCTTTTTATTTAACGTCAAATTTAGTTGACTGAAAAAAAAAGACGTTTTTCTATTCTTGAAATTCCGTGTAGTAAAGCATCCACTAAGTTGCGCGTAGCAGTACGATAACGATAATTCAGATAAGAAAAGCTTTTCAGAACTAGGTATAAACAAAAACAAAGGGCTTTGTTTACATTCTGAATAATTTATCTCCGGTGCCGCAAAACTGGCAAAAACTGCAGCATTAGAGTTCATTCCTCTGCCTAAAAAGATAGAGGAAAAGCCTGTAGCTTATACGTGAAATAAAAAAAAAAAAAACTTTGCACTAACTCACCGTGCCTCCCCCGCAGTTAACGTCCTCGGCCATAACCAATCACCTGTCACTACCATAACACTACACACACACACAAATTCAAATGAAGAACGCAAAACCAACCGTCATAATTCAAAAAACATTAAAAAACACTGGCAGGCTGGAACGGATTTTCTGAAACGCTATTCGAAAAAGGAATGTTTATATTCGAAAATGGGAGCGACGCGTCCAGTCGGCGACGGGGCGTCGAGGGGACTGGGTGCGCGCGCTGCTACCGTTGCCATAGAAACGCAGGTTTGCTTTCGGTACCTATGTCGAGAAGATAATAAGTGAGTCTGGTCTGATGGAAAACTTTGAGGCGAAAGAAGGATGTTTATTATGTATGCTAAGTTCGGCGGAATGCATAAACTGATTTCTGGGGCCGAAGTGAGGTTTCCGAACGGATTTTCATTCTATTTCAGCAGCGGATAAGGCGTTTTATGATGCATATTATGCCATTTGAAGTGAAAAACTAATGCTCAAGCACTTATAAAATATCTTGAGAGTTTGTAAACTCAATTGTCAATCGAAAATTTGGAGTACAACAATAAGCCGTTTTTCGTAATGATAAGTAATTTTTTTTTCTTTTCGTACAACGTGTATACATATGTCGCCGGATAATTGTAAAATGCGTAAGTTTGTAAACTCTCAATAAATAAATTATCAATTGAACATTTGGAATAGTTTTTTACGCATCAAAATTGTTTCATAGAATAAACACTAAGGGGTACTAGTTGTACTAAACCGGTATTAGTCCTCGTCTAACGGAGCCCTAGATTTGTTCAGTACGAGCATCTTATATGAAGCGACGAACTATCTGATCTCCTGAACCCACTAAAAGGACGATAGTTACCCCCACAGAAATCTTAGTTTTCTGTGGGGGTAACGTATCGTCCTTCCCCCCCCCCACCCCCGTAGCAAGGACTGCTGTCAAATCTTCTGACATCAATCGGTTTCAATCTAAAAAACGAGCACTAACAAATCTAGTTCCTGTCATTACACGGAGCATTAGTGAATTCTAACAAACAAATCAAATTCTCTAATAAAGAAAAATACCGAAAGAATATCTTACAAAATTGAAATAGAGGCAACATTAATTCCGATTTATGTATGAAAAGAAAATAGACCTATAAAAACTATCAGGTCGGCAAAAAAAATAAAGGGGTCGTGTTTGTGCTTGTTCTGCTGATTGTACTACAAGGGAGGGATGGAGGGTGAATCGTGATGGCTCCAAGTTTCCGGAATTTGTGAGGGCGCGTTTTGTGTAATTGTGCTTGGAAATTATTGTTGCTACCAATTATTTTTTGTGAGGGTTTGTGTAAGTGATTTTTGTAGGTTAGGAAAAAAATTATTCTATTTAGTCAGATTATCGAACACACACGTATTTGTTGCTTTATCAATCAAAATTTCTCTCAAATCAAAAGATCTACAATCATTTATTGCATGATATTAAATAAATCACTACCATTTTCATTTACAGAGACTTACAAACGAAAATTAAATACATGTAGCTATATTGTACGAGTATATTTTAATTCATTCACAAATACCGATGAAAGGATCATTCTGATGTAGTTAATTTCCACAGACAAAAAGCGTAGGTTTCGTGCTACGTGGGCAGTATATAGCGTACTGCGTACATAGATTTTATGTATGTATAAGTATTTTCTAATTTGTACTCATCCTTTATTTTAGGACAAGTAGTAAGAAAATCTTCAAGGTTAAGTAACGCTTGCCGAAGTTGGTCTGTGGATGGGTGACCATCTTAACGAGACTCCTCCGTGCCTCTTAAAGCACGTTAAGCCGTTGGTCCCGGCTGTCATTTGGAGATCTTTGGCAGTCGTTACGGATTGTCAGAAGCCAGAAAATCTGACACCAGTCTTGCCAAGAAGTACCGTGTTCCCCAGTTCATGGGTTGTGGAGGTCTGGTAGGCAGCCGCGTTACGTAAAATACTGGTATTCAGCTGAATCCGGCTTGACTGGGAGCCGACCCCAATATAGTTGGGAAAAATGCTAGGCAGATGATGAAGTAGTAAGAAATACGAGTGCTAGTCCCGAGTTTCGCTCCGGGTTTACCGGAAAGTACCAGCCCGGGGTCCCCCGCGCGTTTACTCACACCGACACGATATTTCATACAAACTCATAAGTCCGCTGTCTGCTCTGGATAGAGCGGAAGGGAGCGCCAGGCTCTTACTGACTAAAACCCACCCGAGTTTCTCCTACCGCCGTTTGTATTTCAGGGAAGCGGTAACTCTTTCGAAGAATTTCTGCAACCCTGGCAGGCACTGGCCCATCGGACTTTAACTACTATACTGATATCTTTTTGAGGCGCACCATAGACTTGGGCCTGGTTTAGTTACGTCCGCAGGCTTCGCTTACGTTACGCCTCAAAGAGCCGTCAGCAAAGAAGACGGGGCCCCATAGGATCAGTGTCTGCTAGGGTTGCGGACTTTGTTCGAAAGAGTCACCGCAGCCCTGGAACGCAAAGGGCACAAGAAGGATCACGGGTGGGTTTTAGTCAGTAAAAGTCTGACACTCCCTTCCGCTCCGCCCAGAGCGGGAGAAGTCATTTGATGATTTCCCATCCAGAAAAAAAAAATAGTCTTCGCTTACGTTGGCCGGGAATCGTCCTGCGACACATTTTTGAAATAGAGAGAAAGAGAAATGGATTTTTCACTTTCTGTAAAAATGTTAAAGGAATAAATTATGACGATGCGTTGAAAATTCACTCACATTGCAGTACACTTTTTACCACTCCTGATATTTGATGATTTTTATTTTCGTATTTTTTTATAAATTTGCTAAAGCAAAAAATACGTGTCCAATATTTTTCTATAATCTAACTGACGGACTAATTAGAATCATATTTTTTTTAACTCAGGAAACATCCCTACTACTGTCCAAAAATAACTTCAAAATTAACCTTACCCCTAAACCTACAATCAAATATGAAACTACCCCAAATAAATAATACCATAAACCAACTGAAATTGACGATAATAACGTAAAACTTCGAGGTCAGCAATAATTGCGCGACGGTCGCGTGTCGACCACTGTTGTACGTCTTATGGGGATGATAACTTTTTTTTCTTTTCTGGACGGGAAATCATCAAATGACTTCTCCCGCTCTAGGTGGAGCGGAAGGGAGTGTCAGACTCTTACTGACTAAAACCCACCCGTGATCCTCTTAGTGCCTTTGTATTTCAGGGTCACGGTGACTGTTTGTTTAACAAATTTCAGAATCAGGGGGTTTTAGTCAGTAAGAGTCTATAACTCCCTTCCGCTCGGAGCGAGAGAAGTTACTTGATGATTTCCCATCTTTTTTCATTGGTCAAATTATTTTAGAAGGGAGAGTAAATTTATTTAAATGTTTTCTGCAAATTTTCGGTTTGATTTTCGAATTGATGTTTATGGAAGTTTATTGACTGGAATTTTTATGATAAAATAAAATGAATAAAAAGTGTTTTATTATGATTTGCTCCTTTTGTAAATAAGAATTCATTTGAAGAATTATTGTCAGGGATGGTTGCAGGCCTTGATTTACTAGGGAAGACAGTTAAGTGCATTTCAGCAGAGGGCAACCTGCGTGAAACCACGTATAAAATGAAATACTTTTCGAATTTAAGACTCCCGCAGACAGGTGGAAGTGGTGCAAAGCGCCAACGATACAGCGATAATTTTTAACCGACTTCCAAAAAAGGAGGAAGTTCTCACGTCGACTGTATTTTTTTTTTGTGTGTGTTTCCTCATATTTTTTTACTGGGTGTACCGATTTTGATGATTGATTCTTTTTACATTCGAAAGCTGGTGCTTGTTGTGTGGTCCCATTTGATTGAGATCTGACGGCTAGTATTTGGGTTATCCCTAATAATTCGCGGCTTCGACTACATTGATGATGTTCTCAGTCACTTGTCGATGTAAAATGAAGAAATAAAATTGTATACGATGGTTTGGAAGAGCATCTTAGTATTTCAAGGTTCTTTCTAGTTTGATGAAGATCTGATAAAGAACAGATATAGGAAATGAAACTCTTCAAAAAATTATAGCAAATATTTCGGGATTGCTAAAATAGCATACTTGTTTGTTGTTTACACCAATTTATACCACGTACAGTGTGAGTTTATGTTTTTAAAAGTATGAAATAAATTTGATTTCGGAAGTCGGTGTTCAAAAAACGAAGACATTACTTTTGAATACTCTATCCCCAGACTAAATGTTGTATAAAAGTTTGTAAAAGTACAAATTCTCAGTCAACATACAGCAAAAAATAAGGCCAAGTGCAACTAGGACTGGTAGTTGGAGAGTTCCGTACCACTGTAATTTAATTTATTTATTTTTTTGGACAAAAAGATAAGTAGGATTGAAGTACAAACTTAATTTTGTATATAAAAAACTCTTCTCCCATTTATAGATATACGCCACGGTTAATATCAAATTTAAGTTTGTAATTGCAATGTTATAAAACTATAATCAAACGATTTTCGTTTTTCTTTACTTGGTCAGTGAGAACTTTATGTATTTACGCGTTCGTGAGAAAAAGGTTTATGATGGACAGTTTTCGTTACCTTTATTCAAAATCAAAGAACATTATTTAGAAAATGAGGTAGATTACTTAGAAAATTAAATTTTATTGAAGTATGTACATATCTCTGTTCGCGACGATGCGTCTCAACTACATAGTATAGGTTGTTAAAGGTAAATTTGAAAATGAAAACAATATATCTAGTTTTAATTTCCGCGAATATTAGTGGGTTGCAGGTATGCACCTCCCTCCCGCCCGCTATATTATGCACATGCAAGATTACTGGGCAAATGCAAGGATTTTAAGCATAGCATAGTAATAATAATAATTTTGCACTGTTGAATGACCAGACGAATTTGGTTTCTTCCCCTTTACTGCGAATGTTTGTGGGTAGTTGTACACAAATAACCAACGGTGGCAGTGTATAAAAGGGGGGTGCCTTGTACTAAATGCTCAGTCGCAACTCAACGGTCAGCGAGTCAACACGTCCCCTGAGGATGCCTCGTGGAGAGGCGAAACACGTGTCGGTAATGGTGTTGGGTTTTGCATTGCCTTCCTGCATGTGCTTAAAATCCTTGCATTTGCCCAGTAATCTTGCATGTGCATAATATAGCGGGCGGGAGGGAGGTGCATACCTGCAACCCACTAATATTCGCGGAAATTAAAACTAGATATATTGTTTTCATTTTCAAATTTAAAATGGATTTCCGCAAAGTAACGCCTGACTCAATCAATTTTGTTAAAGGTAGTTATAGTTAGTACATAGAATGCTACAACAAATAAAAGCACAACCACATAGTATAGGTAGTTATAGGTAGCTATAGTTGATATATAGTTTATTGTATTGAAATAAAACACATTCGTTACAGTCGTTTGCTCTCAAGAGGCAATATATAAGCCCTTGGAGCCTTTATTTCTCCCAAGTAAATAGAATATAGTTAGGTAGGGTGTCCAATCCCTTACACATAGACTGTAAACACATGGTAACCCTGGTGATCGAAGGTATATAAAGGTAATCAAGGTATATAAAGGTATATAAAGGTATACAAAGGTATATAAAGGTGATCGATGGTATATAAGGTAATCAAGGTATATACACACATAGACAGACATACACAGGTAATAGAAAGGGCTTGGTAATTTGAGACCTAAAATATTTAGGTCAAAGGTAGTCGCATAGCTAAAGCGACACTGACCAATCACAGAGCAGGAGGGTGCTGGTACGTGATTGGTCAATGGTTTTTGATAAATAGCCCTGGTGAAGGTATGCACAAAAATAAAACACTTTACAATTACCCTCTTCCCTTCCCGAAAATACAAGTCTAGATTCTAGACTTCTAAATATCTGAAATAGAACCGCCTTGAAAAATCCTTTCAGGGGATATATAGATACCTATAGTATGTGAAGGCATACAGCCGTAATTAAGGTTTTAATAAAACTGTTTATTTTTATCCCCCTGAAATATATACGCTTATAGAGTTGCAACCCCTTGAGTGACAGGGTTGAAACATATGTAGTTTTGTAGAGGGTTGTCGTATCTATAGAGATACATATAGCTGTATAGCCCTCCTAGCATAGTTTTACGGTAAATTCACCCCAAATAGGTAATAGCTTCGTGCCTATGATAGTTTTATATAGTTTTCGGCATCCCACCCCTACATGGAGAGGGATGAAGGGGTGAATTCGTCTCCGCTGTATGGAGCATACCGAGGGCTATCCATAAAGGTACGACAACCCCTACTCACATAGACCTAAGCCTAGATATAGCCTAAATTCTAGGATTAACATAGTGAAAATTAGTGTTAATAAACTTCATCACACACGGTGATTTTTTGGGAGTCGGTACGGTATAGTTACGCCGTACAATAGTAACTTAGAAAATTAACACAATTTGTAGTCATTGTCAAGATAATTTGAATTTATACCTAAATGTAGAATCATATAATCGCGAATTTCACCCTTCAAATCGCTAAGTGAATAGTGAACAAGTTAAATAGTGTTTTATTGTGACTTTATTGGTAAGCCCTCAATACCTACCCCTATATATTGTGTTGATAACAGCAAGTATAGCAAGTATTCAGCTAAGGGTTGCATCCTCATGGCCCGTAGCTCATAGACGGAGCGTCAGCGCATCTGGATCATTTATACCTAGGTGGGTTGTCACCATACAGTCCACTTTTGAAGAATAGGATAACCTACCCTGGCCACCCTACAGTCCAGTCGATCACGCCCGCCCCGTACAATCTCAATAAAATTTTCACATATATTTATACAATTGAAAGCTAAAATATTGAGTCAATTAATTAAAACGATAAGAAATATATACAAATAAATAAATTTCACAAATAATGTCAAGATAATGTGAGAATAAGCCAAAGGCACTACAAAGTTTCCAAGTTAAAAATCAATGAAATTATAAGCTTGGTCAATGTTATTAATAAATTACATTATCTATACTAATATTATAAAGAGGTAACATTTGTGAGTTTGTGACGTTGTAAGGGGTAATCTCTGGATAAATAGAACCGATTTTGAAATTATTTCCCTAATAGAAAGCTACGTTATTGTGGAGTGTCATAGGCTATATTTTATCCCCGTATTGCCATGGGAACTGCGACAACGCGGGTGAAACCGCGGGACGCTGCTAGTACTTATATAATTTGATATAAAATCTGATACTGATCATAAACATTTATCCAATAAGGTTTTTTTTAAAGGAGTGAGCAATGCTTTGCTATATTAAAATTTGGTGCTATCTAGTGATTACAATCCTCTTCCTTCTTGAACTTTCTCCTATCTTACGTTCCTCGAGTGATTTTTATTTATTTATTTAAACTTTATGTACAATAGTGGTACGTGGGCGGACTTAATGCAACAAGGCATTCTCTACCAGTCAACCTTTGGGTTAAAAAGACAACACTGTGGTAGGTAAGTCATTCCTGCTGATAACTTAGCAAAAACTCTAGATACTTAGCAAAGTTATTTTTTATTTAATACAACGAAGCGATTCAATGAGGTTTCCGTTTGTTCCTTTGAAGTACGGAACCCTAAAAAATAAAAGTAAGACGCTCGTTCCTCCGTCGCAGACTCGTGGCATCCGTGAGGCAAAGCTTTGGCAAGACGAAGTGGAATTAAGTTAGCAGGTGCGAGTTAGCAAAGTGTAGAATGAAGTTTGTGTTAACATGGTTACTGTGCCAGTGACACGTGAGGTTGTGTGGTCGAAGAGGTTAGTTCAGTGATGTAGGTTCGATTTCTTGGGAATATATACTGGTCAATATAAGAACTAAAAGCAGTAAAACATTTTTTTTGTTTATGGATATTATCGAACGAGTTCTACCGCTCTGGGCGGCGGCGCGAAAGGGATTATAAATAATAGGTAAGCATAATTACCCTTTTTTAAGTTCCCACTGCTGGGACTCAAGCCTCCTCTCTAGGAGAGGGAATGGGCCGTAATCCACCACGCGGGTCAAGTGCGGGTTGGTGAATGTTACATGTCTTCGAATTTTTGGTTCCAGTATATGCCGGTTTTCTCACGATGTTTTCTTTCCCCGTTTTGAGAGCAGTGGTAATGTAATTAATTACACTAAGTAATGCGCCCGTAGCTGGGTTTGAACCCGCGAGCTATAATTCGTAAGTCGGGGCCGTTACCACTTGGCCACCACTTTTTATAGTAAGGTTTCCTATTGAGTAGTGGGAACATTAAAAAATTTGTAGGTAACGTCTGGATACTTTTAAAGACAATAATACAAAAAGGACATTATTCTTGTTCCTGATTGCTCTTGCTATAAGCTATTGCATTTCTATGAACTATATTAAGAGTCATTTCTTTTGCAGAAAGACTCGGCTCCCAGCAACGGACCGTTTAAAAAAAAAGAACAAAAAATCCAGCTATTTAGTGCAAGCGCCTGGCACAAAAATGATAGCAAAGTCGGAGTTATGAGTTTCAGTATATTACTTATTAAAGTTTACGTTCTTTTGTTGTTCTCTGAGAAAATACCTTGCTCGGGTTGTTTGTTTTGATATTTAATTTAAGGCTCTTTTTCATTATTAAAATGGAAGCAGATTATGAATTCTCATTACGTTTTAATTCCCAGATTCTTATTGTGTCCGGTTTTCGAAGTTTCTAATTTGTTTGGTACCTATTTATCTACTAAGTCCTACTTACTCGAAGATTTTGTCGTTGGAAAAACAATCATTTTTTTGATCAGAAAACGTACCATTAAGTTTTATATCAACCTACTTTTTTACATGTTTAGGTATATCTAAGAGAAAAGAAAATAAAAGTCTGAATTTTAAGGTACTTATGAATCTACATTAATCCAAAAAAACAACAAGTCATAACCCCCTACTTACCTCATTTCAGAAGTGGTATCTTGAGTCCTATGTTTCCCCTTCATTGGGTCAAAACGACCCTCTATCGCATATCTTAGAAAAACATCTAAAAATTTTATCTTTACCTATTCCAAATAGAGGTGACCTAGACAGTTCTCATTGGTCACGTCCGGATTTTCAGACAATTTTAACATTAGGTACTCGGAACGGCTCTGTTTACTGGCTTTTCTTTCTGAAGTCTGACTTTATCAAATAATAATCAATTACTTTGGAGTGCTATTAAGGAGTGTTGATTCTTGAAGTAAATGAGGTAATAAAAGTATGTACGTTTGAGTTTTTTGTTATTTATGGAAGTTGTGGTGGCCGAGTGGTAACAGCCTCGACTTACGAATTATAGGTCGCGGGTTCAAACCCAGCCAGGCGCATTACTTTGTGTAGTTAAATTCATCACCATTGCTCTCAAAACGGTGAAAGAAAAGATCGTGAGGAAACCGGCATGTCCTAGAACCAAAATTTTGAAGACATGTGACATTCACCAACCCGCACTAGGCCCGCGTGATGGATTACGTCCCATCCCCTCTCCTAGAGAGGAGGCCTGTGTCCCAGCAGTGGGAACATTGAAAGGCTGATTATGGGTATTATGGGCAATACCTACGACGCAGCTCTATGTGTCTCGATTACATCACACCACGAAGGTTGAGGAAATCGTGGAGTATGTTCGAGCGAAGACCAGCTAGACCGTAGAGAAGTTGGAGCCGCGCCATAACACGAATTTCAAGTCGTTCGTGGTGCGAGTTCCGACTCATCATATTGAGACCTTCCTCAAGGAGGAGTTTTGGCCGAAGGGTGTCGTGTATCGGCGATTCCGCGGCAGACTACGCGACACCACGCAGCGTAACACGACGCCGAAATGGAAATAAAATAGTGTATTCTTTTTGTTTTTATATAAATATGTATGACTAGCTTCTGCTCGCGACTTCATCCGCGTGGAATAGTTACTTTACCCCCGATTTTGAAACTCTCAGCCCGATCGGTTTAAAATTGACAAAGTTTCATCCCCTATTTTATTCCCTTGGGGGTAGAATTAATCAAAATCTTTTCTTAGCGGATGCCTACATCATAACATCTACCTGCATGCCAAATTTCAGCCCGATCCGTTCAGTGGTTTGGGCTGTACGTTGATAGATCACTATGTCAGTCAGTCAGTCCCTTTTGAGTTATATATATTTAGATAGTCTGTAAGGTATATATGTTATGGGTCTTTGTTACCCGAAAAAAAAGTTATATTATTATTATTACTTATTCCTCGCGAATTTGTAGTTTCTTTTAAAACGTAGAATTTCCCCCTACACATCATAGTCTGAGCGGTCAAAGACTTTTCTATACTAATATTATAAAGAGAAAAGATTTGTATAAATTGTATGTAACGAATAAACTCAAAAACTACTAGACCGATTTCAAAAATTCTTTCACCTTTAGAAAGCTACATTCACCCTGAGTAACATAGGCTATATTTTATCCCCATATTCCCACGGGAACGGGTACTACGCGGGTAACACCGCGGGGCGCTGGTTGTCTGTTATAAATTCAATTACTATAGAAATGACGCTATCAACAAACATAATTACGCAAAGAAACGAATGATTCATCATTCAAAGCTTTGTCTTCGAAAGTGATACCTAGCACAAAAGGTAACGGATCTGTACCCGGTATGTTGTATTGTCACGATTCACGTTTATTCCAACTATGTTTGGTATTTTGTTAGTATTGTGGTTATGTGTCACTAACTCAGTAATACCTACCTGTTTTGAAGTATATAGGGCGTTATACAATATGTTAACTAACAGAGGGTGTTCCCGTTAACCTGAAATAGTATAGCATCCATATATGATAAAAAGAATATTACCATTCGAAAACAAAATGTTTTTTTTTTTTAATATTAAAATATTCACTAAAAATGTTAAATTGATACGTTAAAGAAACTCTCTGTACACGCGTACTTGCCGGTTTGGGCATTGCTACTACGAGTACTATGCCGCGCTACTATTTTGATTTTAAACAGAATGTTTCGAATTTATTGTCAATTATTTATTTTTTTAATTCGGATTATTTTATGCTTATTTTTCTATGCTGATATTTTTATTTTAATCTATTAATGATAAAGATTAACGAGTTTAAGGGAACGCCCTCTGTTATTTAACATACTGTATAACTGTTCGTATCCAAGTACTAACAAAACTAAACTGTGCAGTGTTTTAAGGACTAGCTGATCAGCGCAACTTTGTTTTTGTCACATTTTTGATGACTGCTCCGCTCCTGTTGGTATTAGCATGATGATACATAGCTTATAACCTTTCTCGATAAATGAGCTATCTAACACTGAAAGAATTTTTCAAATCGGACCCGCAGTTCCTGAGATTAGCGCGTTCAAGCAACACAACTCAAACTCTTCAACTTTATACATAAATAGATGATGATCGCCATTTAATGATAAATTATATTTATTTTGTAAGTAGGTTAAACATAACACTTTTACACGTCAAATATTTTTGGTCATTTTAAGCTAGATGAAGCCGGTGTTTCCTAGCCGACTACCCTGAGAAGAAACACCGAAACAAACTCAGAGGTCAGAGTCTCTTTTTAAGTCCATACAATCCGTACTGGTCAAGTCATATGAGAACTACGTAGGTTAATATAATAAATAATATAATAAAAATAATAATGTCTGAGGTAGCCAGTGCATTATACCATTAGACTAAAAATAATACACTTACAATGCTTTACTTAAAAGCAGGATATAAATTGGACAACATGCTGCCAATGACCTTAACTTTTTGCTTCATTTTGCGCAAATATTCAGCAGACGGAAACATTCAGAACATCGATCACGGCATCAAGGCATTTTTGAACGACAAAATTAAGCAGTTCATTGCAGTTGTCGATTTGCAAAGGTAAGTTCTTATGAAATAATAATATAAAAGGGCAGAAGATGTATATCCTCGAATCCGCGAGATTCTCACAGGCTTATATTAAATGAATGATCAAGACTAGCTAAATATAATAAAAGCTGTTTAGCCACTACATAGTATAAAACAAAGTCGCATTCTCTGTCCCTATATCCCTATGTATGCTTAAATCTTTAAAACTATGCAACGGATTTTGATGCGGTTTTAATAGATAGAATGATTCAAGAGGAAGGTTTATATGTATAATACATGCATAATATAGTAGAGGAAACATTAGTATTTACATTGCACCTGTGCGAAGCCAGGGCGGGTCGCTTGTATATAATAAATTCCAAGAATGAAGACTTAAAAACTTTAGACATTAGATGTTTCCAAAAAAAAAAAACTGCATGAATGGTTAAATACCAACAATTTTTAAAACTATATAATAATATATTGGCGGGAAACAGTTTTAAGTAACCAAATTGTTCACGCGTGTGAACCCCGCGCGCTAGCGCTATCTCGCGGGACGACGAGGAAGGCGGACCGTCGTGAACATCGCGCGGTGTCGACTCGCGCGCCTGCGAGTGGACCAAACCAGACCAAACTTCAGAGCTGCCATAGCCACGGGACCGTGCGCACGTCACGTTAAGAAGCCTTGATGCGCGCGGCTAATCCACCATATTGGTTTTATAATAAACTTAAGGTACCGAAAGATGTGGTTTATTATTATTGGTGGCTCTCACCCCAACATTTGGCGACCGTGAAAAAATCCGAACCAGCCGGGAGCGTATGGAGTTGGACGACGAGCCCCAACATGCATCGTGGTGTCTACACGTGGTTGGAGGAACGAACCCGGAAGGAGGGCGTCTAGTCAGGAGGTTTGTCCGAGGGAAGTGCTCGTTCCAATTACCTATTGTCTCCGTTTAGCATATTACCCACCCACCTACTTGCATAATTACTATTTTTGGTGGCTCTCACCCCAACACAAATCATATTTGGTGGCTCTCACCCCAACACAAATCATATTTACATGCTATGATATAAGCAAAAAGTTTATCTACATGTAACACTAATATTATAAAGAGGAATGATTTGATTGTTTTTTTTTTTGTTTGTTTGTTTGCATTGAACAGGCTCCGAAACTATTTGACCGATTTGAAAAATTCTTTCACTGTTGGGAAGCTACACTATATCCGGTGAACATAGGCTATATTTTATCCCCATGTTCCCACGGGAATGAGAACTACGCGGGTAAAACCGCGGGGCGCTGCTAGTGCTCTATGATTTTTGTTTAACAGCTTTGTACACCATATTTTATGCAAATAAATACTATTTCTATGGAGAAATAGGGATAGGAAATTCCATCGATCTGAAACCGAAGATCAGCATTCGATTCGAAGAGGGCAGCAAGGGACAGGCTGGGTCAGGTTGATATTATTTTGGGGATTTAGCGCTCATGGCTCAGCGGCGCGGGCTGGCTCGTTAGGCAAAAGTCGGGGAGGGGAGTTTTTCCGCGTATAATCAGCCTTTTAACGTTCCCACTGCTGGGACACAGGCCTCCTCTCTAGGAGAGGGAATGGGCCGTAATCCACCACGCGGGCCCAGTGCGGGTTGGTGAATGTCATATGTCTTCGAATTTTTGGTTCTAGGACATGCCGGTTTCCTCACGATGTTTTCCTTCACCGTTTTGAGAGCAGTGGTGATGAAATTAATTACACAAAGTAATTGCTCCTGGCTGGGTTTGAACCCGCGACCTACAATTCGTAAGTCGGGGCCGTTACCACGCGGCCACCACTGCTCCTCCCGTATTATCTAGGTACATAATTATTTTATAGCTCTCGGAGTAGTTCAGCCCGGTTGGCCTCAAGGAAGAACGGTTAAGGAAAGCTGACGAACATCGACATTCATTTATTTTTACGATTCAAACTTTACATATACAGTGACCTTGTTGGAGAAACATGTCAACTTAAGGAAGCTCAAGTTAATTTAAGACGTTTAAAACAATTTTCTTTCCTTTCATTAAGTTACCTTAAGCTTCGGATTACTTATTGTATGTATGTCTACCTATCTATAACTAATTGTTCCACTATCATGAAAAAATATAAACGAGTGTAATAACTACTAAAAAAATAAATTTAAAAAAAAAAACGCAGCTTTTGGTGCTTGACCCAATTCATGTCAAGAACATCGCAAGTGGTTAGAACCATGTCATTCCTGGGAAAGTCCAGAGAATTCTTTGCACGCCAGAGAAGAGTGGTGTATTTGAGGCTAACTCTTATCATATAATAAATATGAGCAATGGTAGCCAAGTGGTAACGGCCCCGACTTACCTATTGTAGGTCACGAGTTCATACCCAGCCAGGCGCATTACTTTGTGTAATTTATTTCATCACCACTGCTCTCAAAACGGTGAAGGAAAACATCGTGAGGAAACCGGCATGTCCTAGAACCAAAAATTCGAAGACATGTGACATTCACCAACCCGCACTGGGCCCGCGTGGTGGATTACGGCCCATTCCCTCTCCTAGAGAGGAGGCCTGTGTCCCAGCAGTGGGAATGTTGAAAGGCTGATTATTCTTATGCTTACATAAATACCAATTATTAAGCTGTATCTCTCTGGATAATTGGATGCCATTCCCAATTTGGTATAATTGGTTAAGCAGATGATGTGGATAAGTTAATTGGACCCCAGACCTTCCTTATTTTCTTGAAGGGACCAGAAAATGATGAGGTCATTCATACAGAAACACAACAATGGAATAAAATAAAATAATACAAACTAAAGGATTTCCCGGTTACACTCCCACGCCATGAGTGATGCATTTTTTGTAGTAAAACTTAAGGTGTGGTCTGAATGTACGCGATATACCTACTCCTTTATGTGGTAGCATTCTGTATCTTGGTTTCCGTCAAGATCCCTGAAAGGATTACAGAAATCGCGTATTTACAATGAAAATCTTATCTTTTAAAAGAAAGCTTTCAATTTTTTTCAATGCCGCCAGTCTATTGGGTTCACTCCCAGTCTATAGCGATGCGGACAGTTTTCTGATGTCATTTTGTAGTTAGGAGGACTTTAGTTTATTTTTAAGTTAAGTGTATTTATAGTTATATTTAAAGTAAAATAACTTTTGCATTTCAAAGTGAATAAAGAAAATTCTATAAAAGATCTAAATAAGTCTAAATAAGAATCTAATGAGTCTAAATAAGATGATGCTATCTCATCTGGTTTAGAAGTTATATCCACTTTCCAAGTCCTTCATCAAACGAGCTACAAAATACCTAGATATTTTGCTCATCGATAATTTTTAAAAGCGAAAGATCATTCTTTCATTCATTCACTCACTGATCAAACACGAAATTTCTTTCGAAAACTACTTGATTTAGGAAAATGAAATTTAGCACTGAGGTGGATGATGAGTAGGAGACATTAGTATAGAACGTATTTTAGGGAATTCCCCCCGAAAAGGGGTGAAATAGGGGGTAGAAGTTTGTATGAAAAATCTCTGGGACAATATACATACTAAAAACTTGGTACAATTACTGACCTTAGTAAATTATAAAGGTCGTCATTATTAGTTTTTCAGAACTACCCGCAATAAAAGATTTAGGGGGTATTAAATTTTGTATGGAAGAATCTTATTACGCTGATCTAAATTTGAAACTTGGCACGAGTACTGAGCTAACTAATGTCTTTATTAGTTTTTCAAATAATCTCCTGTTGGGACTTTGGGAGTGAAAGGTTAAAGATAAAAATGTTTATGTAAATAAAAACTTAAATTGGGGGTTTTCTAAAATTAACCCCTGAAGAGGTGTAAAGGTGTGATGAAGTTTTTAGGGGTGGATATTATTACTGCTTGATAAATTTGTAATAATTGAAGCAGACGTAACAATTTTTTCAAATGTAATTCAATTCGAAAAATGTGTGTAATACATTTTCCGAAATTACTGTTTTAAGTGGAGTGTAACATCCGCGCGAACGAAGTCGCGGGCAAGGCACTGGTAGTAACATGCCATGTTTAAGCTTAAACGGATATCAGAAAGTGCTTGAAAAATGGATGACTAAAATTTGAGAGCATACACGAAAGCAAGTTATTAATATAAAGTTTTTAATCATAAAACAGTGGAAGCATCTACTATATATTTGATTTCTACTGCAGTACAAATATAAGGACAAACAAACCTGATCATTACAAAAATTAACAAAACAGTTTTTATCCAAACAAAAAACTCAATGTAAGTAATTAAAAAACTGTTTCTTTTTATATCCGATCCACTGAATCGATCAGCTAAACTTTTTTAATGACTTTTTCTATACGTTTCGTGATTGATCGTGACTCCTTCTAATCTGACATTATCAATACTGTCCTTATTTCATTCGAACGTACTCAAAAGTAAATAATAACTTCTAACTATTCATAGCTCATTGAATTATTAAAATTCTATCTTTACCATCAGTCATCATTCTGTCTCAAATCACAACTCAGTGAGATAAATTCTTATACAATACCTGCCAGCCGGCCCAGAGGAACTTGCGATTTTTTTGTCGTGTGTGACGGAACGTTACCTTAAATACTTGCAAGCTATTTGAGTCATGCCTGTCTCATGTCACCACTTATAAAAACTAAGAGCGACCTCAGTAGTCAGTCCCTAGCTAAAGTGAAAAGTGAATTTGTGTTAATACAGAGATAAGGCCCGCATTTTTTTGTCGAAATTCATTTTATAGTGAACGTATATATTTTAGTTTGTATCAGTATAATTCGGTTTATCGGTCTTGTTTCTTGTCTGTTCTATTTTTAGTATCTGGAAAATGTTTGTGCGAATATTTGTTTGTTTGGTAAGTTTATTTTGAATTATTATCGGTTGTTTATTTCGTCAAAGTAAACAGTTACAGGTAAACGTATTTAGTTATAGATATAGTCTTAGAAAAAGGTAACTCATCTTATCTAACGTCGTCTATTTTGAAAGATGTCTAGTTAAATAATATCACTGGCCTTCTTTTGTAAGCGCATATCCCGTTTCGTTCCCGTTCCCGCAGGAATTTCAGAAAATCCTCTCTTAATAGTGTTCCTCTACACTTCCCAAGGAACCTTCATGCCTCAGCTTTCTACGACCGGATAGTTTTGGCTGTGCGTTTTCTGTCAGTTTCTAAGTCACTCAGTAACTTAAGAGTTTTATTTAAAGGTATTATAATTATTTTATCAGTCGAGCAATAGAAAAGTAGAATAAAACACATCTGTGGTACAAATATTACCAACAAGCTTCTGCCAGCGACTTCGTCCGCGTGGAATAGTTACTTTACCCCCGATTTTGAAACTCTGAGCCCGATCGGTTTAAAATTGACAAAAGATAGACATATGCTGTTTCGGGATATTTTTTAGATAATTTTATGTAGAACATTTCCGTAATACATGATTTCTATGTAACTTTAACCATTAAGGCTACACACGCGACGGAAGCTTAAAAAATGGAGTAACTTCTCCCGTTTTCCCAACATTTTCCTTCACTGCTCTGCTCCTATTGATTGTAGCGTGATGAAAAGTATACTATAACCTGCCCAGAAGTATGAAAAATAATTGCATCAAGTTTCGTTAAAATCGGTCGAGTAGTTTTTGTTTCTATAAAGAACATACAGACAGACAGACAGACAGACAGACAAAAAATTTACTGATTGCATTTTTGGCACCAGTATCGATCACTAATCACCCCCTGATAGTTATTTTGAAAATATATTCCTTGTACAGAATTGACTTCTCTACAGATTTATTATAAGTATAGATAAATGGTGATGAGATTTTAGATCATGATTTGAGGCACTTCCCGATCGCAAAAATAACAAATTGAGACGTGTGTATTTATAGGACTGCCTTCAAGCACACTTCAAAAGTTATTGTACCACTTGAACGATCTCTAAATGTTATTCACCTCAGAAATCAAAGAATATTTAATCAAACGTTGAGACCACTTATTGGTACCAGTAAAACTTTGATATGTATTTCTTTAGATATTTTTATAACGTTTTATGACGGTGATCTATGTAAATATATATAACTCAAAAGTGACGGACTGACATAGTGATCTATCAACGTACAGCCCAAACTACTGAACGGATCGGGCTGAAATTTGGTATGCAGGTAGATGTTATGGCCCCACCGAATGTGTCTCCACGTTGCCGTCGCAGTGGGGCTTGCGCGTCCCAATGATCTTGCGAGCTTTCCCGGTAGAGCCACTCATGCCGGAAGGTCGCAAGTGAGGGATCAGACAAAGAGAGACACACGAGGGGCACACCGTTCGGAGACCTGAGCAGTGTTTGGGTCTGCGGACGGTGTGCGATTCAAGCTTGCTCGCTGCTCTCTGGTACGCGTCTGATCATCAGACGTGACTGTGGGAGCAGCGAGCGAGCAGTGAGGTGAGGGGAGGAGAGGGGGCCCTGAGATGGGGCGGAGAGAATAGGGACCGCACCCTTTAAAAGGAAATCATGGAATTAGGCCTTTGCGAAATAAGTCCCCAGGTGGGTCCCGACTGCTCAGCAGTCGGGGAATCCCACCCCGCTTCGGCGGGCTGCCCTCCGTATTCTGGGGTGGGCAACAAACGCCTTCCATCTGTCCCTTTGGACAAACACGACGACCAAATGCATGAATACCGGACAACGATTGAAGCACAAAATGATGACCACGGACCCTCCGGCTCCAAGCCCATGGAGGAGATGCCCTCCAAACTTTGGAGGAAGCCGTCGCTTGAGCGCGGGAAGGGTGCGGAGTCGGATTCTGACTCCGCATCTGCCGCGATGAGCGAGGAGAATACTGGTGGGGAGGTTGCGGGGGCTGCGGAGAACAATAAGTTCTTCCGTAAGCGTCGCGAGACCGGAGGATGACCAGGGGTCGTCCTCCGAGGGAGAGATGGCCTCGGCTCGCAAGGTCCCCACCAGTAAGCGAGGCAAAGGTCGGGGAGGCAAGGGGAGACGGCTCGCCGCCCGGGAGGCCCAGCGAATGGCGAAGCTCGCCGTGGAGGGGCGGCACCCTGAACTGAGCAATCCCAGACCTCTCTCGGGGTCTTCGGGTGGCGAGTCGGAAGCCGCTGGTGCCCCCGACCGAAAGGCCGGGTTCGCGGAGGCCGTAGAGGCCGTGGTCCGCGCTGTGACCCTGAAGAGGACGATAGCGTCCAAAAACAGGGCCATAAGCGAGGTGGCGGCCTCTATCCTGGAGGCAGCGGAGGCCACCTTCCGCAGGCCTGCGACGGACGAAACGTCCAAACTGCGGAAGGAAGTCGCCCGCTTGGCGGCCACCACGGAGCTTCTCCATAAGGAGAATGAGAAGCTCCGAGCGGACCTGGCCAGTCTCCGAGGAGCCAGTTCACGGGGGCCGCTACAGCTTCCAGGGGGGCAAAAGCAGGGGCAAAGCCGGCCCTTGCCTGCGCCGGGTCCGGCGCCTGAGAACCAGGTGCTGGACCTGGTGCGGCAGGAGTTGGCCGCCTTCCGGGAACGATTTTCCGTCCTGGAGGGCATCGTTCTGCGCCCCCCGCTAGCGGCGGACCAAAAGGGCAAGAAGGCGGCGTCGTACGCGGCCGCCGTGGCTGCCAAGCCGGGTACGTCCGGCCAGGCCAACGCAGGGGCCGGGCCGACGAAGTCGGCACTTGCAAAGCCGGCATCGGGTAAACCGGGGCCGGCCAAGCAGAAGAAGGGCGGAGCGGCTGCACAGGCGGCGCAGGCTCCAGCGCCGGCAGTGCAGCCCTCACCTTCCGACCCGCCTTCCAACTCCTCTGCCGAAGCCGGTTGGCAAGTGGTCGGGGAGAAGAAGAAGGCGGGCAAGGCAGCCAGGGCGGCCAAGAAACGGGCGCGAAAACGGCGGCAAAAGGAGCGACGCGTCGCCGCGATGCTCCGCGCCCCAAAGACCGCAGCTGTAGTGCTGACGCTACAGCCAGACGCGGTCAAAAGGGGCGTGTCGTACGGCGACTTGCTTACCAAGGCAAAGGAGACGGTAGACCTCCGGGAGCTCGGCATCGTCGGGGGCCTCCGGCTGCGGGTAACCATGACTGGTGCCCGTATGCTGGAGATCCCCGGGGAAGCCAGCGGCCCAACCGCAGACGCTCTGGCCGAGAGGCTCAGGGCGTCCTTGAACGCGGAAGATGCCCG
This sequence comes from Hecatera dysodea, assembly GCA_905332915.2. NCBI lineage: Eukaryota > Metazoa > Arthropoda > Insecta > Lepidoptera > Noctuidae > Hecatera > Hecatera dysodea. The sequence continues at coordinate 17,508,264 of HG995308.1, read as the reverse complement.
AGTGTCCAGGCCCACCAAATGCGCTGATATGCGCATCTTGGGCCTGGACGACTCCGTCACGGAGGAGGAGGTCGTGGCCGCCGTGGTCAGGACGGGAGGGTGCTCTGCCGAGCAAGTCAAGGCAGGCACCATACGTCCTGACTACACGGGCATGCGCACCGTCGTGGTGAGCTGCCCCGTGACGGCGGCCAAGAAGATTACAGAGGGTCGAAGACTTCTGGTGGGCTGGGTGTCGGCGCAGGTAAAGCTGCTGGAGCCCAGGCCTCTGAAGTGCTTCCGCTGCCAAGTGGGGAACCACACGGGGGCGTGTTGCACCGCAGCGAGCTTTGCTTCCGCTGCGGTCAGCCCGGTCACAAAGCTGGCTCCTGCAACGCCGCGCCGCACTGCACTGCATGTGCGGCAGCTGGCAAGCCAGCCGAGCACTGGGCTGGGGGCAAAGCCTGCCCTCCACCCACGAAAGCCGGGGGTAAGAAGTCCTCTTCTGCCGTCTCCGTGCCAGCCGCCGCATCCGTCGCCGCCGCTGCCACCGCCGCTGATGTAGCCGCCGCAACAGCGGCGGCTGCTACACCGGAGCCCAGTAAGGGTTCCCGGGAGGAGGCCGAAATGGAATGCCAATAACGGCTCCATTACGCCTCCTCCAGGCGAACATCAACCACTGCGCCGCCGCTCAGGACCTGTTGCTCCAGAGCATTGCGCAGTGGTTGATTAATGTCGCCGTGGTCGCTGAGCCGTACTACGTCCCGCCCAGGGATGACTGGGTGAAGGACCTGGATGGCTCAGTGGCTCTTATTTCGTCGGCCGCCGCCGGTACCCCGTCCCTCGAGTGCGTTAGGAGAGGACAGGGGTGCGTAGCAGCACGGTTCGGGGAGATTGTAGTAGTGGGAGTCTACTTCTCCCCGAGCCGAACTCTCGCCGAGCTCCACAACTCCCTTAGGGAGCTGCGTATCCTCGTCGTCGGGTATCGTCCCCTTCCCGTGATTGTTCTCGGGGACTTCAATGCCAAGAACTTGGCTTGGGGTTCCCGTTACACCAACGTGCGGGGTAGGATGGTGGAGGACTGGGCTCTGGAGACAGGCCTGGTCGTCCTAAATCGGGGTTCTGTCCCCACGTGTGTGCGGATGCGGGGTGACTCCGTGGTGGACATTTCTTTCGCCAGCCCCGCTCTGTCGCCGCGTGTCGTCGACTGGCGCGTTGTGGAGGAGGTGGAGACCTATTCCGATCACCGGTATATCCGGCTCGACGTCTCCGCCCAGACCTCAAGCGCGCCGGTCCGACAGACCCCGAGTGGTCCGCGGTGGGCGCTGAAGCAGCTGGACCGGGAGCTTCTCCTGGAAGCCTCGATCGTGCAGGCCTGGGTGTCAACACCGGACAGGCCTGCTGACATAAACGACGAGGCGGAGCGGTTCCGGGAGACCATGTCGGAAATATGCGACGTGGCAATGCCCCGGGTCCAGCCAAGACGCGCCCGCCGTCAGGTGTACTGGTGGTCGCGCGAGCTGACGTCGCTTCGAGAAGCGTGCGTTGCTGCGCGTCACCCGTACACCAGGCATCGCCGGCTCCGCATCCGCCCTCCGGATGCGCAGGCCAGGGAGGCGGAGCTGTACGAGGAGTACAGAGCGGCGAAGACCACCCTCCAAGCGGGGATCTTGCGGGCCAGGGATCTGGCTCGCAGAGAGCTGCTGGAGTCTCTGGACGGGGACCCGTGGGGAAGACCCTACAAAATGGTGCGGAACAAACTCCGCACCTGGGCCCCCCCGTTGACGCAGAGTCTCCGGCCCCAGCTGGTGGAGGACGTGGTGAGCGCTCTGTTCCCTACGCGAGGGGACCATGCTCCCCCGCCTATGGCTCCGCTACCCGTGGTGCCCGATGCGGACCACACCGACGACGGCAACGACGACGACGATACTCCGGAGGTGACCGAGGTAGACCTGAGAGCGGCGGTTAACAGGCTGAAGGCCAAAAATACCGCCCCAGGACCCGATGGCTTACCTGGGAAAGCCTGGGTCCTGGCCTCGGAGGCTCTCGGGCCTCGACTACGTGGGCTCCTAAGCGCATGCTTGGAGAGGGGCCAGTTCCCACGTCGCTGGAAGACGGGGAAACTGGTCCTCATTGCGAAGCCAGGGTGCCCTGCGGACTCTCCGTCCGCATACCGGCCCATCGTGCTGCTCGACGAAGTGGGCAAGCTCTTTGAAAGAGTCATTGCAAACCGCCTCGTCAAGCACTTGGTGAGAGTTGGGCCGGATCTGGCGGAGAACCAGTTTGGTTTCCGCGCGGGGCGCTCGACGGTGGACGCCATCATGCGCGTGAGAGCCCTCACGACGGGGGAGGCGATTTCCCGGGGCGGGGTGGTGGTGGCGGTGTCTCTTGACATCAACAACGCATTCAACACCCTGCCTTGGAGTTGCATCGGGGAGGCACTCCGGTATCACCGAGTGCCAACCTACCTCTGTCGCGTGGTCGAGGACTACCTGACGGATAGAGCCGTCATCTACCCCGGTCACCGGGGAGAGTGGAATCGGCGAGAGATGTCGTGCGGTGTTCCACAGGGTTCGGTTCTGGGGCCGCTCCTGTGGGACATCGGTTACGACTGGGTGCTGCGCGGCGACCTCCCTTGCGGCGTCAGTGTTGTTTGCTACGCTGACGACACGCTGGTTCTGGCGCAGGGGGGGTCGCACCAGGCGGCGGTCGACCTGATGACACGCGGGGTCGCAGCAGTCGTAGGGAGGATCCGGCAACTGGGTCTCGAGGTGGCCCTACACAAGTCCGAGGCCATGTGTTTTCATGGCCCTCGGAACCGGCCACCATCGGGATCCCAGATAACGGTGGGAGGGGTTTGCATCGGCGTCGGGTCGACGATGAGCTACTTGGGTCTCGTCCTCGACAGCCGGTGGAACTTCGCGGAGCACTTCCGCCGTTTGGCTCCCAAACTGGGGCGGGCCGGGGCTGCCCTCAAGCGGCTCTTGCCCAACCTAGGGGGACCAAACGCCTCCTGCCGGAGGCTGTACGCGGGGATCGTGCGGTCCATGGCCCTTTACGGGGCCCCGGTGTGGGCGCTGTCGCTGAGGCGACTGCCAGCGCGCCACCTGGTCTCGGCCCAGAGGGTCATGGCCATCCGGCTGATCCGGGGATACCGCACGGTCTCCGGCGAGGCGGCGAACCTCCTTGCCGGATTGCTGCCGTGGGATCTAGAGGCGAGAGCCCTCGCGCACGTCTACGCGTTGCGCGTGGAGGCGCTAAGCCGGGGTGAAACTCTGCTGCCGCGGCAAATTGCTGCGCAGCGGACGGAGCTCCGGCGGGATCTCACGGAGGTGTGGAGACAGCGACTGTTGCAACCCAGCGCTGGGCACGCCGCCATTGCGGCGGTAAGTCTCCTCTTTGAGGAGTGGCTGGAGAGACGCCACGGCGTCCTCACCTTCCGCCTGACGCAGGTGCTCACCGGACACGGCTGTTTCGGGAGGTACCTGTGTCGGATCCAGCGGGAGGACACGTCCGGGTGTCATCACTGTGTGGATCGCCCGGAGGACACGGTGGAGCATACGGTGGAGGTCTGCCCTGCTTGGGCGGAGCAACGCCGTGTCCTCGTGGAGGCGATCGGCGGCGGCGACCTCTCGCGGCCGGCCCTGGTTCAAGCCATGGTCCGGAGCGAGGAGGCATGGGAAGCGATCGCCTCCTTCTGCGAAGCAGTAATGCTAGCGAAGGAGGAGGCGGAGCGCGTGCGAGAGAGGGAAGCCCCTCGCTCCAGCCGCCGCAACAGGAGAAGACGCCCCGGGCATCGGGAAACGCAGGGCGATTCCCGGCCACCGTAGGCGCGGGCCTGCGGGTGGCGAGCTATGGGTGGCTCGCCGTCCGATAGCAACCAGGCCCGAGTCGACGGCGCGTCGTGTTCCACGCGCGCCTCAAAGAGCCGTCAGCAAAGAAGACGGGGCCCCATAGGGTCAGTGCCTGCTAGGGTTGCGGAATTTGTTCGAAAGAGTCACCGCGGCCCTGGAACGCAAAGGGCACAAGCAGGAACACGGGTGGGTTTTAGTCAGTAAGAGTCTGACACTCCCTTCCGCTCCGCCCAGAGCGGGAGAAGTCATTTGATGATTTCCCATCCAAAAAAAAAAAAAGGTAGATGTTATGACGTAGGCATCCGCTAAGAAAGGATTTTGACTAATTCTACCCCCAAGGGGATAAAATAGGGGATAAAAGTTTGTATGAAACTTTGTCAATTTTAAACCGATCGGGCTGAGAGTTTCAAAATCGGGGGTAAAGTAACTATTCCACGCGGACGAAGTCGCGGGCAGAAGCTAGTTCTCAATAAATATCCTCTTTAATACGTAAGCAAAACAAAATACTCATTGAAATATTTTAATTCACAGGTTTTCATAACGAAAATCGTAGCAAGCGACCACCGGGCTAACTCACATGATCGTGCTATACCAAAATATATAATTTATAATCAAAGGAATACAAGAAAACTCGTGACAGAGAATTTAAATGATTATCCAGGAGGCGAGGCACAAGGTAAAAATAATACAGAACATAAAACAAATGCCATAGGAAATAGCGTCACTGCAGTACCACTAATAAGTGGACAAGATAAAAATGGAACCACAATTATAAAACCGAACGCAAATATAGAAGGAATGGAAGTACAAAGTTCTCAAACTGTCAACTCATACCCGCCATACATATCTTATGAAGTAACTGAAAACGTGGTCGATGTACCTGATGACAGAACTCCAGCAGGACCTATAGTTACAAACTACACTCATAGACCACCTATTCTAAATCTAGCAAGACCTACTAACAAAACAGAAACGGATAAAACAACAGAAACTGCTAACATAAAAACAAAAAAGAATCGTCTAAGCATACTGCATATTAATGCTGAATTTGATGATAAAGTACATGACAACAAAGTTGTTGGATTTTTCAAAGGGATTAAGAATTATATACATAGTTTCCAAAGATGTGTCGTTAATGGTTTTCACAGTCTTTTTCATAAACATCAAGATGTCCATAATCATGAAGACAGATTTGAAAGGGCTGTAGATGGCCATGATAAAAGTAATGGTGTTCAGAAATATAATATTGAGCATAATGTATATGGACGATATGTTAGTATGTAATGATTGTTTGGTTATTAAATTGTTGTTGAAAGTTTGGTTTTGTTTCAATGAATGCCTTTAAAAATGTACTTGTAACAAATATTTATTTATTTATTTAAACTTTATGTACAATAGTGGTATTTTGGCAGACTTAATGCAACAAGGCATTCTCTACCAGTCAAACTTTGGGCTAAAAAGACAACACTGTGGTAGGTGTACAACAAATAAATAAAATGTAAAGTAAGTTTTAGGGAAGAAATTACAAATAACTTACATATTACTAATAAAACATGATGTTTTATTATAATCTTTATGTATAAGAGAACTTATAATAATTATGACGAAGACAAAACTATGAGTGACAGGCTTTTAAGTAGTGTTTTCGGATTTTACGTTTAACAGAAAATGTAGACTATGTCTTTTTGATGTCAAGGGGTAGCATATTCCAGAATTTAATGGTTGAAATAGTGTAGGCATTAGACATAAACCCGGTGCGGTGAGAAGGAATATGAAAAAGTACGTTTTTGGATGCCCAAAACTTTGAAATATTGTTTTAAATATTGTACCTAATGTAGAAAGATCTGTACAAAAATCATGCATAGCATAATAGCATAATCATCCTTTTAAGGCGGTACCCTGACCAAATAACCTTGAGCATTCGTTCCCTCTTCGCCGCACCCGCAAGATTCGTAGCGATTACGCTCAGATTTTATAGTAAAATCTATATAAAATCAGATTTTCAAGTTAAATAAAAAGAAAACTAGCAAAATGTTTATTATTAAATTACCTATCCATTACTATAAGTAGCAAACCATAATAATGGTTACTTTACGAGGAGATGCAAGTTAAAAATAACTATTTCTCATTTCTGTCGTTTCGTTGCGACTCTATAATTAAACATTGCGACTTAAAAAAAAAGAAAAAAAAAACCACCATTTTGGAGTCAAGATTATGTAGAAATTAAATGTATTTTTTATTTGTTGATATTTCTAATGGATAATGAGAAGATGGCTCCTAAAAACTACACAAAAAACGGCTACCGCTGCGTTTTGCTCGGGGACGCGCCTTAATGTTTCCACTGCTGGGACATAGGCCTCCTCTCTAGGAGAAGGAATGGGCCGTAATCCACCACGCGGGCCCAGTGCGGGTTGGTGAATGTCACATGTCTTCGAATGTTTCATTCTAGGACATGCCGGTTTCCTCACGATGTTTTCCTTCACCGTTTTGAGAGCAGCTGTGATAAAATGAATTACACAATGTAATGGGCCTGGCTGGGTTTGAACCCGCGACCTGCAATTCGTAAGTCGGGGCCGTTACCACTCGGCCACCACTGCTCTTCCACTCGGGCACCACTGCTCGTTACAAAAAACATTTAGTACTATTTAAATGTAAAATATTTTAAATCAAAATGGGGTGGAATAATAGGTAGTTTTATCGCTGAAAGTGGTATATAAGCGACTCAAAGAGTAATTTTATCAAGCAAGATATGTTGATATTTTCCACTTGTTCTGAAAGTTATTTAAATTATCTAAGTAACAGAGCAAAATAATTTAATTTCAGAAGCTTATGAAGAAGTTTTCAAAGCAGTATAGGTCATTTTAAAAATTAATTCCGTGAACTAGTTCTTGGAGACCGGAACAAATATTTATATTTAATTGTTCGCTGTATTTTATGGAAGCATCGCCATTTTCCGAGGAACGATCATTATCAGACTGCTATTATTGAAAATGTTAGTTATAAGGGGAATATAATGAAGAAGGAATAAAACCAGATGAAAACTAGACTGGTATTTTAAAAGGTTTTGTTTAGCTTGATTAAATGTAACAGCAATATTCTTGAAATTATTGTCGCTTTTCAGAGGTGAAAGTAGTATTCCTAAATTTAACTTTTAGTATGGGGCCTGCTCTGAATAGCGTAATGCTAGCGAAGGAGGAGGCGGAACGCGTGCGAGAGAGGGAAACCTCACACTCCAGCCGCCGCAACAGAAGAAGACGCCCCGGGCGTCGGGAAACGCAGGGCGATTCCCGGCCACCGTAGGCGCGGACTTGCGGATGGAGAGCTATGTGTGGCTCGCCGTCCGATAGCAACCAGGCTCGAGTCGACGGTGCGTCGTGTTCCACGCGTGGCTTAAAGAGCCGTCAGCAAAGAAGTCGGGGCCCCATAGGGTCAGTGCCTGCTAGGGTTGCGGAATTAGTTCGAAAGAGTCACCACGGCCCTGGAACGCAAAGGGCACAAGAAGGATCACGGGTGGGTTTTAGTCAGTAAGAGTCTGACACTCCCTTCCGCTCCACCCAAAGTGGGAGAAGTCATTTGATGATATCCCATCCAAAAAAAAAAAAACAAAAAAAGGGTAGCTATTATTTTAATGACTTCGAGTTATTGTAATTAAATTCTACAATGTTCATTTCTAAGTAACTTTATCGACTGACGCTAAAGCTGTCTCGGAAACGTTCAGGCATTTTCTTTAAAGCAATTTATTTATTCTGTCCTAGAAATGAAGTTAAACGCTCGGTTATCGATCTGCGCAACAACTGTGCTATCGACTAGACAGGTAAATTTCATTATAGAAATTACTCGACTCCGTGAGGAAGTTTTAGTTGCCTATTTTTCGTGTTTCCAAATACTGACTTCTACAATCTGTCTTATTTTTAGGGTTCCGTACCAAAAGGGTAAAATGGAACCCTATTACTAATATACACTGCTGTCAGTCCGTCTGTCTGTTTGTGTGTACGTCTGTCACTAGGATGTATCTCATGAACTATGATAGTTACGACAGTTGACATTTTCACAGATGAGAGACGATGATTTCAGAGATGTAACAACAAATACTTAGCTTGTCGATTTAATAACGGCAACAGGTAGACGCTTAAAATATTCACTAACCCGCACTGGGCCCGCGTGGTGGATTACGGCCCATTCCCTCTCCTAGAGAGGAGACCTGTGTCCCAACAGTGGGAACGTTCAGTCGGGGCCGTTACCACTCGGCCACCACTGCTCATGATTGATGACATGCATTGAGATTGCCCATCCTAAAATGAGGTTATCAGAATATAAATATTAAGACCACTGCTTAATTATTTACGTAATTACATAATGGGGTAGTTGACTAAAAAAATCTAATTAGTCCGTCAGATAGATTTCCAAAAACTATTGGACACGTATTTTTTCTTTTTTCACGTAAACAAAAAATGAAGACGATACAGTGCGTTGAAAACTCGTGTGACGTCACTACTCGCTACGATTTTTAACGAGCCGTGACGTCACAAGCCCCCACTCCTGATCTTTGATGCTTTGTATCTTCGTCAGTTTTTATAGATTTGATAAAGCAAAAAATACGTGTCCAATATTTTTCTATAATCTAACTGACGGACTAACCATAATCATATATTTTTTACTCAGGAAACATCCCTATTCGGTGCCTATTTTGGTATACTCATCTATACACCCGTATACTCCATATTACGTGATGTACGAGTAATTACAAACTTTCTACTTACATAGTATTTGTCAAGTTCATTATGCGGGCTCACTTCTGAGGCAATGATCTTGAACTAGAAAGTTTGAGTTGATTGTTGAGGAGAAAATCTAATTTTGCAGAAACATTGAGTCTGGGGACTAGAAAGTTTCTGTTAATCTCTGTCAGCCATGGCTCGAGTCAAAACCACCGCGGACAGGTGGGACAGCCCCATACTGGGACATTGGGTACACCTACACGCCACTGTGGCGTAGGTATTTTTCATTCATTCTCCAATAGTTATAAGTACTAACATAGTTTTTTAAGGTTTTTGTATAACTAACCAACAAATGGACTCAGTCTGAAATATAAGTTTTTTTTTATTTTTTTATTTAAACATATGTGATTGACCATGTCGACGGGTCCTACGTATACTGGTGTAACCCGCAAATCAACAAAAACCGTTTTTTTGCACCAAAAGCCTTAAAATTACGTTTATTATGTATCCTGAAAAAATTATATTTAATTATCAAATAATTTCAAAGATACGAACTTGTAAACTGGTGTAAGTGACATCATTTTAAGCCTCGCGACTATCTACCATGGTGTAAGTCACTTGCACTAGTGTAGGTAGTCGCGTAAGCCGCGGCGCGTGGGCGCAAGTGAACTTTATTCCAGTATGCGCGCGACGACGTTGTACAGAGCACGTCAAACACTGGTATAACTGCGATAATTGCTTAGTTGATGTATTTAATGTTAAAAAATATTCGGATTTTGTTAGCCTTTAGTAACAGTTGTAAGAAGTAACAATAATAAAGAATTCATAAGGTCAATTAGTGATAGATTAATTACAAAATAAGTTCAAGAAAATAAAAACTCCATAAAATTACGAAGGTAAGTATCAATTTAACATTTTTAATACTATGATGATAAACATTGTTTCCTCTGGTCCAATGTAACTGTTTAAAAAAATAATAATTACGTCGTTTATTTATATTATCATTTGCACCACTGTACAGGGTTCATATTGTTCACTCGCGTACTTGATATAGTGGTTTAAGTAAATTTTGACGCTTATTTGTAAATATTATTTGAAAGATGAATTTAAAAAGTATTTTTTATTTATTTTAGGTCCACCTATAGTACCATCATTCGAGATATGCGAAGAATTGGACCTAAATTTGAAAATATGCAACGGAACCACGGAACCGACCGCTTTATATGAAAAAAAAACATTAAAAATGAAATATAATAAAAAGCCCAGTTAAAGAGACAATACTAAATAAATGAAATGTGATTCTACTATTTATGAATTATTTTGAATAAATTTTGCACTTGCATTAGTATACAAGGTCTCACGATTGATGATTTTTTTAGGTTGTATTGTAAACTGATATAAGTTACATTATTTCAACCCTTATATTTACATATATAGTAATACAATCATCAAAAAATAATTATTTAGTAATATATTAAATTTCGCAGCCATTAACTACATCATTGTTATATTATATCGATACAGCTGAAGAGATATCGTTCATTAATAAGATTCTTGGCTTAAGCGATCCAAAAGACATGTTCGAGGAAACCACTACAGTTGAAAATGTATACCAAAACTTGTCAAACGTTTCGTCAGATTCTGATAACTGTTCTGACAACTATACTGTCCAGGAGGCGAGTGTGATTGTGCACAACTATAAAGAAAATTAACGGCAAATGTTACATACACGTCAAATCCTATTACTGAAACAAAAGTGTTAAAGCAGAATAACCTTCCAATTGATGAAATTGATATCTTAACACCAATATCTTAGCCACTACTTTCTTTTTCACCAATTTACGAACGTACTAATGATGAGTTTGACGATTTAGCACAATTAAATTCAGACTGCACTGGCACACCTTTAAGAAGTCCCGCAAGTGTGCAAAGGGAAAGCCAAAAGAAGAAAGATAAGGGAAAATTGCGAGAGAGGTACCAAAATATGTGGTTAATGAAAAACGCAAGTTCAGTTTAAACAGAGGTTTAGAATACAGAAATCGAATGGGTAAAGGTACATCAAAAGAAAGAAATAGGGCCGCTTGTAAATGTCCCAAAAATTGTTTTGTCAAAGTAAAGAAACTACTAGATGCATACACAATATTTAGAAACTTCTGGGAAATAGGGAATCACACTCGGCAATAGGACTTTGTTAAGTTTGTTTCAAAATTGGACAAGAAACAAGTTGTTACTGACAAAATTGCACTCTGTGTTATTGATTACCGGTAACAGGAGATAGTAGTAGTATTGAAAAGGCTTATGTTTTTAAGAACATGTTCCTAAACACCCTATAAGTTATAATTTCGTAAACGGATTGTAGAGGGAATCATTCAAATCATCCAGTATAGATACCAAAATGGCGACAGCTAATGCAAAATTATATATGTATTATTAAAGAGGTAACTCAATCTTTTGTATTCGATTTTAAGTCTTGTCTTGCTTATTTTGATAACTGGAAGAAGAATTCCACTGGAGAACTTGTTATGTAGAAGAAGGTTTGCGAATAATTTGCGAATGAATGTTACTAAAAAGTTGATATAGCAAATCCAATGTGATTCCTGAGACTTACCACATGTTTTACAATATTTTGAAGATACGTCCATATCTTCAAAATATTTGATAAAATTGAAGATGTCTCTAACTAGGTTATATTTTAAAAAGCATAGTTTTTAATTTCTAAGATATTTCTCTTTTTATTATGTATTTTTTACAATTACCTGCTGTAATTTTTGTTACGAAAGATAATGTAAAAAAAGACTTGATGCAAAATTAAAGCCTGATTTAGAATATAAATAGTTAGTAGAATGAAATTATAAAAAAATAATTATTAGAATTAACGACAGTTCCTACTTATATCAAGAAGACTTTTTTTTGCTTTTATTAGTTTAAAATGGTAAGATCATAGATATAATTCTTCTTTGTGTGCTATAATAGTAAATTAACATAGCACCAAAGAAAAAGCAAACTTTAGGTTACTATTAGAAATAAACATTTATTTTGTTTTTTTTTTTCATAGTTTTTATATCATTTCAGGCTATAACTATTCCAATATTCTATATTCATAACAAAAGAAAAGTGTTATAAGTAGTTTTCTAGTACTAAGTAAACTGTTACAAGTCTTAAAAGTTAATAAATGAATATGTTTTTTGTTAATATTACATGTTTAACTTCACTTAATAGATATATTAATGCGTGATAAATAGGTAATATATTTATATTTTCCTTAATTATTATACAAATAAGTACACTATATACTGGTATAAGTGGTCACTTGTATCAGTTTACTGGTTCAATCACAGTAAAGAATACAAGCTACATCAATGCAAGTGATGCTATTTTCTAAAGTATAAAAAAAATTGAATAACAAATAATGCAGTCTTTTTCATTAGATATTCAAATACAATATTACAAAAATTCAAATATTTCTATACATTTGTGTCAAAATTACAAGCTATAGAACCTTTAAACTGTTCTCCTGTACACTTGTGTTTTTGCACTTATACTAGTATACGTAGGACCCGTCGATGTGACATTTTGGTAGCGCATATTAATCATGCACATATTGATAAAGTTTAATTTAAGTTATTTATTTTGCAAATATGGGTACAAAACAGGGTGACATAAATTATAAATAGCAACAGCCATATTTTACCAGAGGGCATAATACAAAAATACACCAAAAATCGTAGTAGGTACATCATACATCATCAAAATCGGTAAACACAGTAAAAAGTTATGAGGTAACACACACACACACACACTAAAAAAACATACAGTCGAATTGAGACCCTCCTCCTTTTTTGAAGTAGGGTAAAAAAATAAGAATATCTTCAAAGCCCTAAACTTAGGTTCAAGCAAAAATATAAGCTTATGATAGAACGGGTTCAACGCAAATTTGCTCGGTACTTATATAAAAAGTTATATGGGTACTATCCCTATTTGTATCCGTCTCTGTTTGTCGCGGGAATGGTGGGCATCAATACGCTAGAACTGCGACGTAAATATGCGCTGTTGATGCACTACTACTTGCTACTGAACAATAGGATCGACGACGCGGCCACGCTGGCCCGCTGTTCACTGTTCAGTCCGGACCGACAGACAGCGGGTGTCGCGCGCCGGTGCCTCGCGGTGCCTGTTTGCTGCTCCGCCGTCACGTACCCTCACGGCTCGCTATGCCCCAACGGCGCAAGCGATCAGTTTACTGAACGCCCTGATTGCTCAGGAACCGGATGTCGATGTATTTACGTGTACTCAAAGATCGATGATCAAAAATTGTGTAAACTTTTTTAGTTCTTAAGTATAATATAATGTTGTTGGCTTGCTATACGCTTTGGTGCAAACTGTTAGTATAGTAAGCAATTGATAAAAATAAATAAATAAATAAATAAATAGTGGTTGCGGAATTTGTTAGAAAGAGTTCCGCGCCCCTGGAACGCAAAGGGCACAAGAAGGATCACGGGTGGGTTTTAGTCAGTAAGAGTCTGACACTACCTTCCGCTCCGCCCAGAGCGGGAGAAGTCATTTGATGATTTCCCATCCAAAAAAATAATTAAGTAATAGTCACTAAATAATATGATTAAATATAGATTTAAAGTGTGCCACGATTAAACTTTTGTCCTACACCTTGAGCTATTAAGGTTAATGGCATATTAAACGATTCTCAGTTTTGATAAAGTTTCTAGGTTATTTTAATATTGGGGAATTACTGAGTCGAAGAAAATTGTAGAAGGTTGGACAAGAACAAATCAATATTTACAAAATCAGCCTTTATTAAGACCAATGGCTGTCTATGTTGCCGAAAAATGGCAAACTTCCTAAGATTATAAAATATCTCGAGCGATTGTCAACTTAAGATAAATTCTCAACTGAACATTTGTAACACTATTTTCGCGCATCAAAATTTGATAGTCGAAGTACCTAAATTCGAAAAATTGTAGAATAGCAATTGACAAAACGTTAAGTATTACAATTAAAACGGATTAAAAAAATGATTTTTCACCTATCCGTGTCGGGAAGCCCTTCTCCTTATGTTCCGCTACTTGGCTAGGCCAGAAAATCTGATAAATTGTAGAACCGTACACTGATTGTTCGCCGACATTTTGTCAGTATAAGTTGGCTCACAATTTATCGGCATGAGTTCGAGATATTATCTGACTATCAAGTTCTGATGCATAAAAAATTAAAAAAGTATTCTAAATGTTCAGTTGACAATGTATCGTTAATGATTACAGTTACTGATATTTTATACAATTTAATTTAACTCACCCAATACCCACTCAATACCAACTAAACTACTATACTCAACTCACTCAATTATTTATAATACAATGGTTGCAAAATTTGTAAATATGTGAGTACTATGTCCCTTACTAGCAATGTAAGAGTCTGACACTCCCTTCCGCTCCGCCCAGAGCGGAAGAAGTCATTTGATGATTCCACATCCAGAAAAAAAGACTCAGTGGGACTGGTTCCAGCAATGGTCGGGCCGGACATTGGCGGGAAAACCGCGACGGGCCTCGATGCCGAGGGCGGAAGGACGGCGGTCCTGGCTTGCGCGGAGTGCTGGTTTCTCTGAGTCCAGCTCATCATGTATCAGTCAAATATACCTGATGATATTCTTCTGGATCCCTGCGTTGGTCATACGGATGTCGAGCTGAATATTTGAAAGAAGAGTTATGTCTGTGAATAGGAGGAGCTGGCTAAATTATAACAGCCGCACGGGTCGATCGTCTAGGTTAAGCAACGCTTGCCGAGGTTGGTCTGTGGATGGGTGACCATCTTAACATAACGAAACTTCTCCATGCCTCGGAAATCACGTTAAGCCGTTGGTCCCGGCTGTCATTTGGAGATCTTTGGCAGTCGTTACAGATTGTCAGAAGCCTGAAAATCTGACGCCAGTCTTGCCAAGAAGTACCGTGTTCCCCAGTTAATGGGTTGTGGAGGTCTGGTAGGCAGCCGCTTCACGTAAAATACTGGTATTCAGCTGAATCCGACATGACTGGGAGCCGACCGCAATATAGTTGGGAAAAGGCTAGGCAGATGATGAGTTATGTCTGTGTATAATGAGCGTTAGTTTTACGTGAGGATTGAGGAGAGAACACTGTAATTATACCTGCAATTAATTACATATAAATAATTAATTCTGTACTTAAGTAGTGAATTTAGTGACGACATTTTCCCAAAAAAAAAAGGTGCTCGCCTGACTGCCCTTGTAAATAATTCCCTTAAATGTGTCGGGTTTTAAACCCGAAATAACTAATAAACCCAACAAAAGAAAATCCAGTCTTAAGATATTTCTCGCTAATCTAAAGTGTTTGCCTCTAAAGTGTAAGACGACTAAATTTTACCTGTATGCTAATACTTGGTCGATGAACTGACCAACTGTTTGTACTTCATTGGTTATAGAGCTGTTAATACCACTTTAATTAAAATCAGAGAGCAAGATTAAAAAGTTTCTTAAAAATAAGATTTGCATAGTATTTTTTTCTAATAGGTACGGTATTATTTTTTGTGCCCGACGGTCCATAGTGATGTTTTACTTTGTTATAAAATCTATGTAATACATATGTAATGCATATAATTGAGTATTGAGTTTTGATTTGCTACTTTGGTAATAATTTGTTGAACTTTTTTGTTTGCTTTCGTAACACTATGGTATATGTATTGTATACATACATATATTCGTACGAGACATGAATTTTGAGAAACAACTAAACACTACAGTCAAGAATAAAATAAATGTTTGTGTCATTTTTTAATCATCTGCCCCACATAGACTCTTGTATGTTCTTCTTTGTCGCAGTCAAAACGAAACAAAGTACTTACTCACAAATGATAAAGCACCAACACTAATCAAAGCACAATAAAAAACTTTGTAAATTCTCAAACAGGTTGCGAATTGATCGGTATCATCAGCTCTCTATACATACTGTGCTTGAGGCGGGGTCAGTAGCCCGGGATGCTGCGCAGTGCGAAGCTGCGCCGGCGCAAGACGCACGCGCGCGAACCTTCCATATTCGAAAATTTTGTGTGAATTTATTTTTTGTGCAAAAAGGTTTGTAATCTTTTTTATTTTTATTTCATTGAGCATTTTTTTTGTCTGTGGTTGAATTAATCATTTTAATGTTAAATTGATTCTTTGACTCAATATTGTTTTTGATTTATGATTATTATGGTAATGCTTATAAATATTTCTAATAGAATTATGAATCGATAGTTTTGTCATGATTCATCACGTTTTTGTTTACGTTTCCATTTATGTATGTTAAGAGTCTTAATAATATCTAACGGTTTTACAATGGCTGACAAAGATCGTGTTTTAATTTTATTTGCGTATATTTGGGGTGACCGTGCGGTGTTTGAACTTTTTTTATTATTATTAAAAGGCTCGCGTTTGGCCACTTTCTGACCTGATGGAAAACAATGATGTGGTCAACGATGGACCACGTTTGCCTAGTACTAATCTGGTCACTCTTGACTTAAAGACTGGATGTAGCTATCAGGAAACACAAAATTCGGCTGGATATATCTCCTCAGCCAGACCCACAATGAAAGTTTTCCCAAAAAGTTTCGTCAATGTTTGGTTGGATTTTATTTAAATTATATTTTTTTATTATTAATTATTTATTGACTGTTATATTGGACATAATTACTGTTTGTATTGGACATTATAAACTTTGACATTACTTACTTATGAATAGTACAATTCTTTGACATTGACATTGTATAACTTAATCATTTTATTATTGTCAATATATAGGATATTTATTGATAATGTGTTTTTTATGACATTTATGGAGTGATTTTTGGAACTTATGACATTTTAGAAGGTAAGGAGATGAGTATAATCACATTTATATTTTGCATGCCTGAACTGGCGCAACACAGTAGACTGCGCATTTACTTGATATCTGGAAAGCTATAATTATATACTGTGTTGAGCAATAGAAATTTGAATTTGAATTTTGGGTAATTTGGGAAAGGTGGAGGTATGTACCATTGAACCTACGGTGGCGGACTCTCGCGTCCGGCCCTGGTTCAATCCATGATTCGGAACGACGGGGCATGGGAAGCGGTCACCTCCTCCTACGAAGCAGTAATGCTAGCGAAGGAGGAGGCGGACCATGTGCGGGAGAGGGAAACCTCACGCGCCAGCCGCCGTAGCAGAAGAAGACGCCCCGGGCGTCGGGAGTCGCAGAGCGGTTCTCGGCCACCGTAGGCGCGGGCTTGTGGATGGCGAGTGTTGGGTTGCTCGCTGTCCAATAACAACCAGGCCCGGGTCAGGGAAACAGATGTCAGCATCACCAAGAGTCTGACACTCTTTTCCGCTCTGGACGGAGCGGAAGAGAGTCGAAAAGTCGTTTGATGTTTTCCCATCTTTATGTACAACCTGCAGCGCCCCGCGGTTTCACCCGCGTAATTCCCGTTCCCATGGGAATATGGGGATAAAATATAGCCTATGTTACTCAGGGTGAATGTAGCTTTCTAGTGATGAAAGAATTTTTGAAATCAGTCCAGTAGCTTTTGAGTTTATTCGTTACATACAAAAATACAAATCGTTCCTCTTTATAATATTAGTATAGATTAATACATAATAAAATTAATACTTACATGTATTATCCAAAATTGTCACAAAAGTCTAACTAAGACCCTTAACCCCTAAGTTGCCTACATCTGCTGATATCATTCCGGAAAGAAAGCGAGGAATGTATGCAAATAAGTATTGTTCAACTAAACGTAATATTTGCAAAGAAGTAAAACTCTATTCTTTGCGCATTCTTTTAAAATGCTGTACGAATTTTAATGAGACTTTCGCTTGCTTGAGTCGGGATTTGTGTTATGAGTATGTTGGTATGTAGTGCTTATCCATGTATGTACAGTGCGGTTAAATACTTGAAAAAACGGTCAAGTGCAAATCGGAAAAGGGCACAAAGGGTTCTGTACAATCTATGAAAATGGCAAAAAAAAACATGACTGCTGTATGGGACCCGCTTTAAAACTTTATTTTTATTTAACTATTGATTTTTATAGTAAATAGCGTCTACCTGTTGCTGTAATCAATATCGAGCAAAAAAAAACATTTTTGTTGTGTGTATATAAATAATAATTTTAAAAAAATACACAGTGAATAATTCTGGGAAGTTGTATTTCTGAGTAAAAGTTCTAACTTAATTATTCAAGCACTATTCATAAGCACGTTTTAGCACTAACCACTCTGTAAGCGCATACTAATTAAGATTTCTTACTAAAAGTCGTTATTTTATGGCAGACTTGACTTGCTTTTCCCGCGGTTTTAGCATTAAGGAAGGAACCAATTTTGATGAATTTTTGGTATAGAGATAGATGGTATTTTTTTTTTCTGAATGGGAAATCGTCGAATGACTTCTCCCGCTCTGGGCGGAGCGGAAGGGAGTGTCAGACTCTTACTGACTGCGACCCACTCCTGTTCCTCCTAATGCCCTTCGCGGGTGGGTTGGAAGGAACGCAGGCACTGACCTTATGGTGCCCCGTCTTCTTTGCTGACATCTCTTTGAGGCGCGCGTGGAATACGATGCGCTGTCGACTCGGGCCTGGTTGTTATCGTAGTGGCCAAGAATCACCTGCGACTCCCGACGCCCGGGGCATCTTCTTCTTTTGCGGCGGCTGGGGCGTGAGGTTTCGATCTCACTCAGGTAGTGTGCCTCCTCCTTCGCTAGCATTACTACTTCGCAGAAAGATGGTTTTTATTTAGCTGGATAGCCCATTTATCGACAAAGACTATTGGCTATATTACATCATACAAGGACAAATAAGAGCAGAGCGTCAATGAAAAATGTCGTAAATACGGTTTTTTTTGTCTCTCTCTTATGTGACGCAGAGGAAATTACGAAGGTCAGCTAGTATTTATTGTTTCAGGACCTATGTATGTGTGATTTCCTTTGTCTTCTTAAGGGTCTGTAGGATTCCCTTCCTTAAGAGACTAATTAAAATCCTAAAACGCAAACATGATTTCAACCAGAAACTCATACCAACATTTTCGGGTAAGCAACGCATCTAATATTGAATCAACATGCTGTAAAATTAAAACAATTTACGCGTTACAAACCCTGAAAAGGTTCATTAAAAGCTAAATTAAATGAATTTCGTACCGCCAGTATTTCGCGAACCGAAATTATCAGTCGTGGCATAAAATTAATAAATAATAATCAGCTGATTGCCAACGAAATGAAAATAAATACTGTAATTATTCGTCATTTTATTTCGGGACATGGAAAAGGTATTCTCAAATATGGCCGTTTTATAATTAAAGTTTCTTGTAAATTGGGCTGCATTTCATTTTGAGGCTATAAGGCTGTCAACGACCCAGCAATTAGTTTTGGTAATCTTTGGAGTTATTAAGAAGTATATGGTATTCTTCACTTTTTAAATGATTGGGCCAAAGGACGAAGGTTTTATAGCTTGAGTATTAAAACTGACCAGGGGCCGTATTATGACCTCTTAAAACCATCATGTTTTCGGTGTGAAAAAGAGACGTAGCTATACAGGGCCCCAAGTCTGCTATTACAATAGTGTCAAAATGGTCTATCATTGATCTCATAATGGTCGATTTTGACAAGTTTGGTAATTTACTAACATAAAAGCGTCATTATGACTTTCCAATGGTCAACCACTGACACTCCATTGAAAGAAATGGCATAGAATGGTAATCTCGTACATAATGACAAATGAATGATAAACGTATGCGGTAGTCTGCTAAAATTTTGACAGTTCCTTTGATCAGTGACCTATCATTAGAACGTCATTATGCAGTCATTTCTTTTAATAGCTCGGTTATCAAAAATTATTATGGGACCATTGACCGACCAATGATCGACCATTATGAATTTAGCAGATTACGAACTTTTAGCAAAATGACAATGGGATCGTGTTGGAATGACAAATTTATAAAAATAGCAGACTTGGGGCCCAGGACGAATAGCACTATCCTTTTCACACACAGAAAACATGATGGTTTTAAGAGGTCATAATACGGCCCCAGCGCGGATTGATGGATCAGTCAGTTGTGGTTTGTCTTGAATGCTTGGTACTTTCATTTTGTATGTTTTTAGGAATATATCATTACATACATTGGTCCACGTTTTTTCAAAAACAGTGGCCGTACTACGAAGTGCCGATGCCATCATCATTCAGTGTGAGAAAAAGGGATAGTGCTATTCGTCTTGTGTAACTCCGTCTCTTTCTGACACTGGAATCATGATGCAGTATACGAAAATATTCTAGATTATACATAGATAAGAACAGCAGCCCTACCAAGACGTAAGACGTCATGGTAATTTTAACTGACTTCTAAAATAGGAGGAGGTTCTCAATTCGTATGTTTGTATTTTTTTTATGTTTCTTCGCGCATCAGTCCGTCGCTTGCCAACCGATTTGAAAAATTATTTTTTTATAATTGATTGAGTCAGGCGTTACTTTGCGGAAATCCATTTTAAATTTGAAAATGATTCCAAATTTATCGAAAGCCGACGCACACTGACACAACAATACCAGCCTCTTCTTGTCACCCTCTTCAACATAAATTAGCCGCCTTCCGCAGCTATATTCATAGATTATTTGCCCTCCCCCTTTCAGCAGATAATTATGTAAAAGAACTTAATATTATTTACCAAATCGCTATTTCTAACGGTTACTCAAAGTCAATGGTAGACAGTTTAATTAGTAAAAAGCAGAAAGAAAGGGTTCGTTCACTATTATATGCATGTCCGCGTACTAATATTAATAGATATGTGGCCAGTCTGACCTATATGGGCCCCATTTCAGATAGAATTAGTAATTTACTTAGAAAAAACAACGTTTATGTAGCGTTCAGAACGGACCAGAATATACGCCGTGTTTGTAACGGGAAAGATATTTTAGAAAATAGTAAAAAGTCTGGGGTGTATAGGCTGGTCTGTGATGAATGCAACGGGGTATATGTGGGTCAGACGGGCCGTAACTTTGACATAAGGTATGGGGAACATGTTGCCGCGTATAGAAATGGCCATTCGGACAAATCGAATTTCGCGAAACATTTAATTGATACCGGCCATTCATTGCGCGACAACAATAGTTTTAATATACTACATGTTTGTGATAAGGGTTTCCGGCTGTGTGTTTTGGAACAATTAGAGATTTTGAAACATAGTAATAATAATAATTTTGCACTGTTGAATGACCAGACGAATTTGGTTTCTTCCCCTTTACTGCGTATGTTTGTGGGTAGTTGTACACAAATAACCAACGGTGGCAGTGTATAAAAGGGGGGTGCCTTGTACTAATTTCTCAGCCCCGGCTGGGGGCCTTAGAGCCCCGGCTGGGGGCCTTAGAATCTAAGGCAACCACGGGATTGCCCGGTTGAGCAGTAACCAGCCTCAATGTGCTGAACTGCGAGTAGTCCATTCAAAAAAAAAAAAAAAAAACTAATTTCTCAGTCGCAACTCAACGGTCAGCGAGTCAACACGTCCCCTGAGGATGCCTCGTGGAGAGGCGAAACACGTGTCGGTAATGGTGTTGGGTTTTGAATTGCCTTCCTGCATGTGCTTAAAATCCTAGCATTTGCCCAGTAATCTTGCATGTGCATAATATAGCGGGCGGGAGGGAGGTGCATACCTGCAACCCACTAATATTCGCGGAAATTAAAACTAGATATATTGTTTTCATTTTCAAATTATTTTTTTGTTGGAAAGGCTTCCTAATTATTAATTAATTAAAAAACACCGAGTTCCGAAATTGAATTTATTTTATACTTTTTGTTTTTTTTTTGTTTAGAAGTCGGTTTTATATTTTGTAAAAAGTTTTTTTTTTTGTATAAATTACACCGTTCTTGTACTTGCAAGCTTATGTCAAGGTTCAGTTTTCTGCCTACTCTCTCTGTAGCTTTAGGCGATATTAGGTATCAGCTCTCCTCGAAATTCCTCGCCAGACGTGTCTGTGTTGGGTCGAAGAGACATCCTAATTTTCTGTCTTCAGGTCTTTGTTTACAACGAATATTCATATTAAAAACGGGTCTTCTAAGCTATTTCGGATAGTGGACGATGCTTCGAACTTGTCTGGTCATGTCTTCAGTTGACTTCAACTAAGTAGTACTTTTTTATGGATGGCAAATCATCATTTATGTCGTCTTCCACACTGGGCGGAGTGGAATGGAGACTCTTACTGACTAAAACCCAGTGGCGTGCAGTGGTTCGAGTTAGGGTAGGCCAGAGAAAATGTCCAAAAAAAAACGCACCACCATTATTCAGGGTTGAAACGTGGTGTTATTTTTTTGTTTTTTTTTTTAATAGGCTATTTAAAAAAGCAAAAAAAAACTCATTTCATTAAAAATCAACCCTGAATAATGTGGTTATTTTTTAAAATTTATTTGGACATTTTCTCTAGTTTACCCTAACTCGAACCACTGCACGCCACTGCTAAAACCTATACATGTTATTCCTTGCCCTTTGCGTTCCTGGACTGCAATGACTCTTTCGAACACATTCCGTAACATCCTACTAATAATTGTAAATAATATTTATATATTGTATTTTATTTATTTGTTGTACACCTACCACAGTGTTGTCTTTTTAACCCAAAGGTTGACTGGTAGAGAATGCCTTGTTGCATTAAGTCCGCCCATGTACCACTATTGTACATAAAGTTTAAATAAATAAATATTTAGTTTGTTTCAATGAATCAATGTTGTTTGCTTATAATAACTATTCAGACCAATTTTGTAACTGTCATCACTGTAAAAAAGTAAGAACTAGTTAAATTAATTTGTTTTTATAATGTTCTCAAATCGAATAGTTAAGTACAGATTAAATATTCACTTATTATGTGTTGTGTTGTATTGTGACCATGTTGTTATTTTAAACTATGCAACGGATAATGAAAATAATATAAAATATTATTTTCATTATACTAACGTATGTTGTTAAAATTAAACTCACATTTTCATAGTAAACAAACATTTTTGTTTTACCATTTTTTTTATTATTCGACGATATGTAACTGTAACAAAATACAGATTCATAATAAAAGCAAAGAATTCCAATCTTTAGCTTTTTGCACAATTCAAGTATCCTCAATAAAATTTTAGTGACGAGAAAACTACGCAAAGCAGCGGTTGGATCATAGTAACTAAAAAGTTTGTATTTTATTCAGTTCTATGCCAGAACAATAAATCAGAAGTCTATAGTTCACCTATCAAATACACAACGAACACTTAAACCGAACTACATTTAATACACCCCATAAATAAAGATTAATCTCTAAGAAAATCCGCATGAACACTATCGGAAACAAGTTACATTGTAAAATAATGGACAAGGACTGGCCCACTTCACGAGAACCGGATCTAGCTAACGGTTGGCACAGGAATCGCTAGATACAGCCTTGTTTGTATACGAACTTGTTTTAGAATGACCCAGAATGGCAGTACTTTGTGCAGAATTGCTCTCCGGCCGCTGATTTGAAATTGATAAGATTCTTGCGATAATTTATTGTTGTTTTGCTGGATAATTTATTTCCTCAAATAGTACAATGACTGTTTTATCAGACTAATCCTAACTTTATTGTTATAAATGGGAATGGTTGTTTGTTTCTTACACTCAAAACCAATTTTGAAAAATATTTGACTAAAGGGCCCACGGAAATAGGAACCACGCGGATGAAACTGTCCCCACAGTTTCATCCGCGTGGTTCCTGATTATCTATAATATCTATATCTATACTAATATTATAAAGAGGAAAGATTTGTATTTTTGTATGTCATGTAACGAATAAACTCTAAAACTGCAGGGCCGATTTGAAAAATTCTTTCACCATTAGAAAGCTACTTTCACCCTGAGTAACAGAGGCTATATTTTATCCCCATATTCCCACAGGAACGGGAACTACGTGAGTAAAACCGCGGAGTGTTGTTAGTAATATTATAAAAACAAAGTGCGTTTGTTTGTTACAATGTCGCGCCCTAATCGCTGAATTGAATTTGATCTATTTTGCTACCGAGATAAGTGGGACTCTGGAGACGGATATAGTGTAGTAGTGTGAGCAGTGGTGGCCGAGTGGTAACGGCTCCGACTTACAAATTGTAGGTCGCGGGTTCAAACCCAGCCAGGCGCATTACTTTGTGTAATTAATTTCTTCACCACTGCTCTCAAAACGGTGAAGGAAAACATCGTGAGGAAACCGGCATGTCCTAGAACCAAAAATTCGAAGACATGTGACATTCACCAACCCGCACTGGGCCCGCGTGGTGGATTACGGCCCATTCCCTCTCCTGGAGAGGAGGCCTGTGTCCCAGCAGTGGGAACGTTAAAAGGCTGATTATGTTATGTTTATGTAAGAAAACTTTTTACAAATTATGTTTAGAACATGTCTAATAGCAGACTTGGGCCCCTGTTCGACGACGGTAAAAACAAAAAGAACTAAATAATTATTTAATTCTTTTACAATTATGTTTTTACTGTCGTGGGTTTTTTCAAAATTTTTAATTTTGCCTTTTTTTAATGGCTACCCTCTCTGGGCGGATGGATTTCAGTCTGTAAGAGTCTGACACTCTCGTCAGATGCTTACTGACTAAAATCTACCCTTGTTCCCGTACCCGTGTTCCTTCAAACACAAGACCTAGATATTCTCCAAGTTAAAAGGCATTAACTCCGTAACAATACAAACATGAAAGCGAGTTAACTGCCTACAAATAAAGGGCCACATTAAATGTGTTCTGTTTTATCATGTTAGGGTTGTACGAAGTTCGTCTGACAGACGGCCGTGGAGACTCAGACGTGCCGGAGAAATATCGAAATACCTTTTCTTTACTCGTTTGTTTTTCTTCTGCGATCTAGCCTTGGAGAAGAATTATTTTTGGTATAGTAGTGCAGTCTTTTGACCACTGCTAGGACACCCTGTATTTTAGTGGTAAGCCATATATTTTAGCCTTAAGTATGACTATACTCTTATCATCGCTTTCCGCCAGACAAAATTCTTATCAAGCTCGCGCTTATCATTTATAATAAAAATAATACATTTTTTTCTGGATAGGGAATCATCGAATGACTTCTCCTGCTTTGAGCAGAGCGGAAGGGAGTGTCAGACTCTTACTGACTAATACCCACCCGTGATCCTTCTGTTCAAGGGCCCTTTGCGTTCAAGGGCCGCGGTGACTCTTTCAGACAATTTCTGCAACCCTAGCAGGCACTGACCTTATGGGGTCCCGTCTTCTTTGCTGGCAGTTCTTTGAGACGCGCGTGGAACACGACGCGTCGGCGTCGACACGGGCCTGGTTACAATCGGATGGCGAGCCACCCATAGCTCGCAGGCCCGCGCCTACGGTGGTCGGGAATCGCCCTGCGTTTCCCGACGCCCGAGGCGTCTTATTCTGTTGCGGTGGCTGTAGCGTGAGGTTTCCCTCTCCCGCATGCGGTCCGGCTCCTCCTTCACTAATAATATACCTTAAAATTAAAACAGCAAATGTGAGTCTTCCCAGCTCACTTAGAAATTGTCTGATTTTTACGTCTTTCTTACGGGTTGTTAAGTTTACGGCGATTTTACGAGCTCTTGTGCGAGTTGTTACAATGTCGGACAAGTTTACCCCGCTGGGTGGAGATTAAGGTCCATATTCCAGAACGTGCACTGCAACTCAACTCTTCGGAGCATCAAACTGTCAAAAAATCTTGTTATAATTTATATCCTTATAAATTGACGTTATTATGCGACTTTAAAAAAGGAGGAGGTTTCTCAATTCGATCTTATATTTTTTTGTGTGTTCGCGGATAACTTCGTCGTTTATGAACCGATTTTGATGATTCTTCCATGATAAGGAAACCAGGATCTGATGATGAAATCGCAGAGAAGTCGATGGTACCCTTCGAAAATCGTGGTGGCGACTAGTGGGTTTACTATTTTTTTCATTAACTATCTTAAACTACTACCATTTAATGAAGGTCTGAAGTTGCTCTGATGATGAAGCCGAAAGACAGTCGAGGGAACTCCTCAACGACTTACAGCAATTACCCGGTTTTTGGACTTAATTAATTTCTATTGAACTTTGCACCCATATGGGTTATCAGTTCCATTACAGGTCTGATGATGGAGACCATAGACAGTTGAGGGAATTGCTCATCGATTTGGAGGACAACGGGGGGGAGGACGTTGTACCACTAAAATGTGAAAAACTACTACCGACTTCTAAACAAACAAAACACAAAATAGTATAATATAAGTTTATACTTTTTCTTTAGAAAACAAGACAAGCTTTCATTGAAGTTTTATGCTCATGTTGTAATTGGAGTTCGAGTTGAGTTGTAAGTACTATTCTGGAATATGGGCCTAGGGGTCCGATTTGGAGCAAAGGAGTTTGTATGTAGGTTAAATTTGTGGTTTGTGCGTACTTATGAGCGTGCGTAAGTGTGGCAGGTAGTTAGTAGGAGAAATATATGGATGGGTCTGCAACGTACACGACAGCCGTAATACAAATTTGGTTTTCACTAACAATAAACGCGATAACCGTAGAATGAAAAAAACCTTTGACAGGTCGTAATTTGGGAGAATATTTATTTTCCCTCAAAACGTATTTATAGTAAAACTAGCTGATACGGCAAACATCGTTTTGCCACAAAAAATAAAATAAAATTAGGGGTGGACCACCCTTAACATTTGGGGAGATGAAAAATAGATGTTGTCTAGTCCGATTCGCCACCCTAGCTGATATGCACGCTAAGATTCACGAAAATCCGTCCAGCCGTTTCGGGGGAGTTCAACCACAAACACCGTGACACGAGAATTTAATATATATAAGATTAAGGTTATTGATTCGATTGTTTTGTTTCAGACATCAAAATGATTCGGCACGCGGTTCTCGTGGTACTTTCTTTATTATCGCTGAGTCAGGTAAGTGCAAATTCTTCGTTCATTGAACGAAATGGCATACATAGAATGGTAATCTCGTACATAATGACAAATGAATGACAGACGTATGCGGTAATCTGCTAAAATTTTGACAGTTCCTTTGATCAGTGACCTACCATTAGAACGTTGTTGTGCAATAATTTCTTTCAATAAGTCGGTTATCATAATGTACTACGAGACCATTGATCGACCCAATGATCGACCATTATGAATTTAGCAGATTACGAACTTTTAACAAAATGACAGTGGGATCGTGTTGGAATGACAAATTTGTAAAAATAGCAGACCCTGGGGCCTTGGATTCGAACACTTTATACCCGGCTATGACAAAACAAAAAGAAAGCAGTTATTGGTTGTATTTTAGCTGCGTGTGTATGTTTTGCAGTTATTTCTTTAAGTACGAGAATTGACCTTCTGATGGTTAATCTTTCTCCGTCTTTTAATTACAACAATAGGTATAGTGATTTCCAATTATTTTTAAACCGTAATTTAAAAACTGATTTACAAAAAAACAATATTTCTAGCTTCTGTATTAAAAACTAGTAGCGTTCTTCAGTTTCACTCGTGTACATATCTCCCGTTCTCGTGAGAATACGGGAATGATAAACAAATAATTCAAAAACTTAAAAAACATGCCTCATCACGCCATCATACCAGGAGTCCAGGACGGTTCCTTGGATAGGTCTTTACAGGCAATAAGCGGCCAAGCCACATGTTTACCTACCTTCACAAATTCTACATTTTAGTCAAAACTTGTGGCTTGGCCGCTTATTTTACATCCAATGAGCGAATGCCTATGAAATCTTCATGACGGTAGCAAAACGGCCAAGCCACACGTTTTGACTAAAATGTAGAATTTGTGAAGGTAGGCCTGGTAAAGTTAGGGTGCATAGATTAAAAATCTTGGCTCTACATGAGATTTGACCACTTTTTCATATATTTTGAATAAGGTGTAGTGTAGAGCGTGTAGATTTAGAGCGTGCAGTCTTTAGAGCTTGGTTTTATATGAGATCTGTGGGCGTACCATGACGTTTTTAAACGTGAGTCTTCCGAGCGAGAAAAAGGGATGGAGGAGAGATGGAGAGAGGAAAGGATAGGGTGTATAACTCTATCCCTCTTTCTCGCTCGGAAGACTCACGTTTTAACACCTCATGGTATGCCCGCTGATAGCTTTTTCACAGGGTAAGCTACGTAGTTCTTGGTAACATTTTTACATGAAAATGATTTTGGTGGGATACATATACATGAATCCCGAAAACATAACACTTCTTTCTTAGGCAGTCATGTAATAAAAATATAGCCTGTATTACTCGCTGATAATGTAGCTTACCATTGGTGAAAATATGGTGTAAATTGGTCCAGTAGTTTCGGAGCTTATTTGGTACAAAAAACAAAAATACTTTCCTCTTTTTGTACTAGTATAGATTTGAAGCTAGTCTCAGAAAGTATATCTAATAAGTGTTGCGGGTGTTGAATAATTCACCGAATGTCTTTTTCATTCATGTTGTATTGTCATTGCTTTGTACACCATAATGATTTCACTTTTACTTTTGACACACTTATTTTTATGCGTCAGTTTGCATGTATATTTAATTAGTAGTCCAAGCCAAATTACGCAAACTTTGCAATCATTCTTGACTATGCCTTTAACGTGGAGGACTCAGACAGGGAAGTACACAATAATATGTAGGTATCTTCATTAATATTATAAAGAGGAAAATTTGATTGTATTTTTTTTGTTTTTTTTTTTTGCATTGAATAGGCTCCGAAACTACTGACATTAATATCGGTTAAGCCGTTAAGAAGTTATGGTGGAATAAAAAAACTCACAAACATATATACATGATACCTGGGCAGTCGTGTAAAAAGTAACTGATTGCAAAAAATACTGACGTTATTCAACAGATTGAACGTTACACAACTATTTCTCAATACAGGTAGATGCAGCAAAACAACAAGTCCAACTGTCAGACTCCTACCTCCCAGTGGCGATGCAGATCATAGCCCATCTCACCGACCAAATGGCGTTCGAAGCCAGCAATGACGTCACGCCTAGGCCGACCACAAAGCCGACCACTCGGCCGACCACACGGCCGACGACTAGGCCGACGACACGGCCGACGACCCGGCCGACGACCCGGCCGACAACCAAGCCCACTTCCGGGCCCTCATCTTGGTTCACAACGTCGAAGCCGTATGTGACCTTCAAGCCAACTAATAGCTGGTGGATTGGGTTAACGACTAAGAGGTTACTGCTTTGTATAAACGCTTTCTTTTTATTTGACTTTGAAATGGGACTTAGAATTTGTTCGAAAGAGTCACCGCGGCCCTGGAACGCAAAGGGCACAAGAAGGATCACGGGTGGGTTTTAGTTAGTAAAAGTCTGACACTCCCTACCGCTCCACCCAGGGCGGGAGGGGTCATTTGATGATTTCCCATCCAAAAAAAAAAAGCCCATATTCCAAAACACAAAATCCAACTCAACTTGTATTCCAACTCCATTAGAGCATCAAACTGTCAATAAAGCTTGTCATAAATTGAAGTCAGCACGCTCGAGAAATGAGCAAGCAAATGCGTAAAAACTCAGCTATAATTCATCTCAAGAGCACGAAAACTTCAATTTATGACGTCAATTAGGCAAGGTCTCATTGACTTTTTTGTGCTCGAGTGTTCAGTTGGAGAACTAGCTGTGTTCGAGTGTACATTTTGGGATATGGGCCTAAGGACACCGTATACGTTAATAGGTGGCTTGGGTTACTGTACTGTGACTTTATTGCAATTTGTTCTGCCTATCTGTTACCTAAAGAGGCCCATAAAAGCCCATCGATGGCTGTCATTGAAGGCAATCCATTCTGAGTTAATGGACGAAAGTTTCCCATGCTGTCCCATTTCAAAGTCAGTTTTGTACATATAAACTATAAGACAGTATTTTTAAATTTGAGGAGTGGGTGTGATTATATTTAACACTTTATTGTAGACCACCAGCGCCCTGCGGTTTTACCCGCGTAGTTCCTATTCCCGTAGGAATATGGGGATAAAATATAGCTTATGATACTCAGGGTGAATATAGCTTTCTAATGGTGAATTTTTTTTGAAATCGGTCCAGTTGTTTTTGAAGTTAATCGTTACATACAAAAATACAAATCTTTCCTCTGTATAATATTAGTATGGATTAGTATAGAAGTATAGATGAGATAGCGATTTATTTATGACTAGCTGCTGCCCGCAGCTTCGCCCACGTGAATGTCGGAAATTATCCCAAGGGAACATAATCCCGGGATAAAAAGTATCCTATGTTACTTCTAGTACCTCCCAGAATATGTGTACAAAGTTTTATGATGATTCGTCAAGCAGTTTTTGCGTGAAAGCGGAACAAACATCCACGCTTTCACATTTTAGTAAGGATTAACATTAGGTTCTACTTGCAAAGCTAATGAGGGAGGGATTTCAAGTAAAATCAGATATAATCTCGAATTTAGGTGAAACTGACTACTGCATTTCAAAAAATATATATTAATATTTTCAATTTACCGAAACATAACCAAAACAAAAGTAGATACTTACTAGGGAAATGATAATACCGATACAATATTCATCTTTCGAAAAGTTGTTCTCTTTTGTAATAATTGAAATATAACACTTATTTCAATTTGGTTTCGCATAAATTGGTTATTGGACTAAATTTTATTTTTTGAATAATGTGAAAGAAATAATTTCCGAATTCATTAACTGGGGTATTTACGTTTTCTTATCTTTTCAACGGCGATCAAGTAATATAGGTTTGTAAATATGTTTTACAAATGCGTTTAAAAAATCATGAAATTCGTGAGACGTCATTTATGAATGGTCCCGAATAGATCTAAGTGGCGTGCAATAGGGTAGTTGACTAAAAAAATCTAATTAGTCCGTTAGATAGATTTCCAAAAAATATTGGACACGTATTTTTTCTTTTTTCACGTAGACAAAAAATGAAGACGATACAGAGCGTTGAAAACTCGTGTGACGTCACTACTCGCTACAATTTTTACCGAGCCGTAACGTCACAAGCCCCCACTCCTGATCTTTGATGCTTTGTATCTTCGTCAGTTTTTATAGATTTGATAAAGGAAAAAATACGTGTCCAATATTTTTCTATAATCTAACTGACGGACTAAACATAATCATATATTTTTTACTCAGGAAACATCCCTATTGGAGAGGCCTATGTCCAGCAGTGGACTGCAACAGGCTGTTGATGATGATGATGATGATGTATAGTCATGAGGCTTTAGTAAATGAAACAGCAGCGCCATTGCACTGGCAGAGCAGTGGTGGCCGAGTGGTAACGTCCCCGACTTACGAATTGTTGGTCGCGGGTTCAAACCTAGCCAGGCGCATTACTTTGCGTAATTAATTTCTTCACCACAGCTCTCAAAACGGTGAAGGAAAACATCGTGAAGAAACCGGCATGTCCTAGAACCAACAATTCGAAGACATGTGACATTCACCAACCCGCACTGGGCCCGCGTGGTGGATTACGGCCCATTCCCTCTCCTATAGAGGAGGCCTGTGTCCCAGCAGTGAGAACGTTAAAAGGCTGATTATGATTGTACACATTGTTCTACACGTAAACACTGTCTGATACAACGGTTAGTTTTACTTTTTAAATTCGCGTCACGTATTGGCAAAGATAACGGTGGCAGAGAACAGGTACTATCTAAGTAGATCATGACGTCACTTTTGTCATCAAATTACTGTTTTACTAATGAAACTGGTTTACTGTAGGATGTCATAGACTAATGGACAATGTAGGTGTGTTTATGGATCATTTATTTTTGCGTAGAACTGTAGATTAATGTATATGTCACCGGATAATTGTAAAATGCGTAAGATTATAAATTGCCTAGAGAGGTTGTAAACTCTCGATAAATTGTCGGGTGAACATTTAGTACACAATTTTTTACGTACCTATCAGAATTTATCAAATTCTCCTGTCATTAGTCAATTCAAGAAAATTGTAAACCGATATTAACTGACGACCTATCAGTGTACCTGTACGGTTCTACAATTTATCGGATTTTCTGGCCTAGCCAAGTAGGTAGTATCGAGAGTTTATAATATCTCAAGATAGTTTAAAAACTTATGGAGTTTGCCATTTTCCGGTATACATAATATGTATGTACATATATTTTGGGGGTAGATATAGTATACATGAGTTATTTGTAAATATTTATATCTAAGTTAAAATAACGGGTTGGATTTTTCTCTTACTAAAATAAGTTTTTTTTTTTAAATAATCAGTGGTTTTAAAGCGAGTTTTATACCTATTTTTGGTGTTAACGTAAATTTCAATTTGAATAGAATCTAATAACCGCCATCTTGAGCAAGAAATTACTTCACAGTTCAAACATAAAAAAATATTTTTTCGAACGTTATGAAACAATTATAAAATCATCAAAATATTCTCACAAAAATATGGTAACCAACTAACTTTTACCAAATTCGAATTCCAGGACAGAAATGACAACCCCCCACCACAAGCCGGGTCTCTACGCCCCATACTCCCCCCCGAAGCCCATTAGCAGGTTGACCTGGCACCCACAGGAACACCGCTTCGTGCTGCTCCCAGTAGAGAACCACGCGCAGTACACCATCCTGCAACCACAGCAGACAAGAACAGAAGAACCTCTCCTCTCCGTCCAGCACGAGCAGATCAGACCTCTGGTAGAACCAAGTCCAGAGTCAGCTCCATATTTACCCCCACACTACGACGTCAAAGTTAGTAGCAGATCTGATGGCTACGTCCTCGATGAAATCAGTGAAGAGAATCTCCAGTATCTGTCAGATGATGTAAGGGAGATGATCAAGATGGCGAAGGATCCTCATGATGATAAACTGGTGGACGTGTGGGAGGGGGTCAGACATGGAAGTCAGCCGGTGACAACGAAGGCTAAGCTGTCGGCGGCCAATTTGAGGCTGTTGCTGTTGTATGATCTGCTGAGCAGGGACGCTAAGAGGCAGAGGCTGTCAGATTATAGTGTGAGTACCTTGTATATACCTACTTAAGCTTCTGTTTCTAATGGATGCATGCTTCGTCTATGGTCAAACATCTTGTCAAAATCTGAAATGTCCGAATGATCAAAATGATCATGCATTACAGTATATTACCAGGGGTTCAATTCTAAATATTTAATTCCGCATGAAAATATTAATTTTCATGCGGCTCTGTAGACCGTTTTTTAGAGTTCTGTACCCAAAAGGTAAAACGGGACCCTATTACTAGACTACGTTGTCCGAATCGATATTGATAAAGGCAACAGGTACGCGTTTGAATATTCAAGAAACAATTAAATACCAAATATTTAAGGGTACACGTACATCATACAATACACAATATTTTTTGCCGTTTTTATAGATAAGTGATACGGAACGCTTCGTATGCGAGTACGATGCGCACTTGTTTCAAATATATTTATGCCCTATGGAGCAAGACCAGCATGTTTCCAAGCATTTTTATCCTGAATGTTTATCTTCAATTTGTAATAATTATGCTTGTTTATAAAGGGTGCCGTAGATATGAACATGAAAAAACAAACATAGTTCATTTATTACAAAAATGGCATGGAAAAAAACTTAATGAGTATCTCACGGCTGAACTAAAAAGTTATAGATATACCCTTCTCTCATCTGGTTACAAAATTGTCGGAAACATTACGATGGCCCACAATCACGAGGAGCATTGCAATTGACACGGACGTCTCAAGCAGTCGATGCGATGTCTAAGACAGGTGTGACGCTACTCCAACGGACGATTATATAATTGAGGAAACTCACGGTCGTGTCAAGCAATCCCGTTATCCATAGGAATCCACCAGGCTCTAGAATATTCTTTTTACAAAAAAAAAACCTACCTCTAAACAAAAAAAGTACAAAAGGGTGAATTGCGCAAGCAAAAAAAATACACGGCAAACCTGAGAACGGTAGTGCAATGTGCTGGTTTTTTATTTTATATATTTTTTCTCAACAACGTAAGTACTTCTCTACCTTGGCAAAAAAAATCATTGATTTCTACCCTCTAATATACCAAAAAAAAAAATTACAAAGTGTTATTTTATCATCACGGTGGCCTGTCCTGAACCCAACTCCGCTCATAAAATACCTTCCCCTGCCAATAGATTCATAATATGGATTTAAATCAATTCTCTTATCATTAAATTATAATATATTCGATCAAATAAAACTATTTTTGTTTGTTTATCTTCTTTCTCATGGATTTGACAGGCAGTCAACTTTTGTCTGGAAAAAAGTTATCATTTCAGAGGACAGTAAGTTTTAGTAGATTATCCATGTCAACATTGCGTTGTTACGCCCCTCTTACCTTTCCTCACTTCGGATCAGTCCGGCTCAAGCTCTCGGCGCGAACGCAGCGGTCCCAAAGCTTGCGGTTTTTCCGCCAAAAAAGTAAGTTTATCATTTCAGTAACATGGGGACAAAAATAGTTTCATTTCGGTGTCACAGTCCACCGGAATTAAATGTATCTCCGAAATATAAAACCATAAAGTTTTAGAGATCCTTTATCAAATATAAAGTCATAGTTTTGTAATGTAAGTAAGTGTAGATTAGATTATTCGGGTGTATTTGTTGTGTAATATTTGTGTTTAAGATTAAAGATATATAATATACACATATTTCTATGTAGCTAGTACCTACATGTATATATTGGGTTGGTAGGAAAGTAATGAGCGTTGCAAATAAACAAAACAATTTTAAATTATATTTTTAATTTACAATTACTTGTCTTTATAGTAGGCACCGTTGTTATCTACAACCCATTTCCAGCGATTAGGTAAAGCATGGATACCCTCAGCGTAAAAACTTGGGAGCCGTGAGGCAAAAAAGCTTTCGAGGAAATCTGTTAACTGTGCTCTATCATCAAATTTTTTGTCCTGTATATGATTACTGAGAGAGCGTAACAAATGAAAATCCGTTGGCGCTAGATCGGGAGAGTAAGGTGGATGTGGCAGTAGCTCCCATTCAAAATCCAATAGCTCTGACGAACGACTTTGGCTATGTGCGGTCGAGCGTTGTCGTGAAGGAAGTATATCTTTATTTGTTCACGGCGCTTTTTGTTGATTTCTGTACGGAGTCGGTCAAGCTGATGACAGTATATTGTCGAGTCCACGGTGATATTATCGGGTAGTAGCTCCCAGTATAAAATATAAGAGTTGATTTAATTTTAGAAGTTTTACTTATATACCTGTAGAAACACTATTCTCGTTTCGTTACCAATTTAACTAAATTATACCTAGCATTTTTCTCTTAGTGCAACGGGTACACATTATGTATTACTATTAATGGCATAACTTACAAATGCAGCCATCATATTAATCAGAAACTTTAAGCTTTCTTATCGCGCTTCGTTCACTCTTTTGAAAATATATCAAGTAAATTAGTATTAGTTCATAAACAAACAAAAATATTTATTTATGGTTACCAGCATTTACGATAAAGTTTTCCAACATTTTCACACAACAACAACCAGAAAAATTACCAAAGGTTATTTAAGTGAAGAAACAATTCATTCATATCATAATAAATATTACAATAATATCATTCTTTGAGGTTATTGTAACCTCAAAGAATGATATATGTAATAGTAATTGTAATATCTATATATTAATGATGATATTAAAATAACTGTCTACTGTCCTGTCTCAGTGTTTATCTAAAATTTGTGGAAATCAAACCTAACAAAGTACGGAACCCTGGCTGCCCGGCACGGTTGTTCTTAGCTGTATCATATCGGTGGATTTATTTCATTCCGGTGCACAGTTTATCATTTCGGTGGTCATTTTTATCATTTCGGTAGACACTTTTCATTTCAGTGGACTCTTAAAAATTCATCCTTAAATATTTATGTAAGTTTTGATGAAATTTGATGTCCACTCACGCACAATGTTATAAAATAGGCTAAAGTTTTATTTGTCACTAAAAATATGTAGATAGCATTGAAATTAAAAAATCCCACCGAAATGACATATAAAAATCACTTGTTGAAATTCACCCAAAATAACTTTAATTTCGGTGTTAAACTGTGGTGGGGTATTCTTACTGTGGTATCTGGGGGTCTTCTTGGCAAGCGTACTACGTTGTCGACCACAACATCCGTTTGCGTTGGGTGAGATTTTACACAGATATTCTTGTAAGCGATAATATTCATTCGAAACAGCCAATGAGACGCGAAAATCAAAAATATAAATGAAATGGATACAACATTTAAGTAACGGATACTAAAAAAGGTTCATTCCAACAGTTATGAAATAACTTAGTCTATTTCCTACTCATTTAAACTTTACTAACTTTTGTAGCTGGTTCATCAGTTGATCGATCACTTTTGCCCTCTGTCCCAAATTACTTCAACAAAAAATTTTTGGCTATCATAACTTAAAAGTTGGGTAATTTGTCGTGTTGCGCAATTTGTTGGAAAGAGTCACCGCGGTCCTGGAACGCGGCGGGCACTAGGAGGAACACGGGTGGGTTTGAGTCAGTAAGAGTCTGACACTCCCTTCCGCTCCGCCCAGAGCGGGAGAAGTTATTTGATGATTTCCCATCCAAAAAACAAAAAATTAATGTGTCGTGAAAGCTATATATAGTTAAATGGAGCAGTATTATATATAACTGCCTACCCAACTAATCGAAGCCTTCGAAATGTGGCTTTGGCGAAGACTTCTTCTTATACCATGGACTGCCATAATGAGAACGAATGAGTCCATACTGGTAGAACTCTAATGTCACCAAACGGCTTTCTGCAATATGCCAGGAACGTGCCCTCAGCCTTTTTGGGCATATTATGCGTTCATCCAAGCATAATCTGGAAAGGCTCATGATATAGGGCCGGGTGGAAGGAAAGCGCGCTCAGGGTAGAACACCGGCAAGATGGTCCGATGCCATAAAGAGGGCAGTTGGTGGCAGCATGTACAGAGCGGTCCACGCTTCAGAGGACCGCATGGCTTGGAAACGCGTCATATGTGGTCGCAATCCTCAGCAGTGAGGGAACGACGAAGAAGACCACAGTAATTTAAAATAGCACACGAATTAGTAAACAAAACACGGCCATCGCTCGGTTTCGTTTTT
This sequence comes from Hecatera dysodea, assembly GCA_905332915.2. Lineage (NCBI taxonomy): Eukaryota > Metazoa > Arthropoda > Insecta > Lepidoptera > Noctuidae > Hecatera > Hecatera dysodea. The sequence goes on along the minus strand of HG995308.1, from coordinate 17,471,663 downwards.
ATTCTCGTAATTTATTAGTCCAATCGCCGTTTTATTTAAAAATATGCAAATTGCACGACGACCCAGCTCAAATTGAATGTGTCGATATACAATTATGTCATACTAGCGAATGCCTGCGGCTTTGCTTGTGTAAATAGTCCCTGTTTTCGTAATTTCAAATAACATATTTTTTTGTAATGAAAAGTGAGATAGATATGTATAGGTCGTGGCTAAAGAATAACAGCCGCACGGGTCGATTTTCAAGGTTCAGCAACGCTTGCCGAGGTTGGTCTGTGGATGGGTGACCATCTAAACATGCTATATAAACACACCAAGTTTCCTCCGTGCCTCGGAAAGCGCGTTAAGCCGTTGGTCCAGCTGTAATTTTGTAGACTTTTGGCCTTCGTTACGGATTGTCAGAACCCAGTAAATCTGAATCCAGTCTTACAAAGAATTACCGTGTTACCCAGTTAGTGGGTTATGGAGGTCTGATAAGCAACCACTTCACATAAAATACCTACTGGTATTCAACTGACATTTTGTATAGGATTTATATAGTAAGGCAATTAGTTTGTCACTAGCTAAAGCCGGCTAACTTTGAATACCCGTTACTCAAAATATTTTTGGTAAAATCGATCAATCGTCCGTTTTGGAGTTCTCTAAAACCGACGATTGATCGATTTTCTGTGGGGCCTTAATTTCCCTAAGCGTCTCTCAGTACGATACATTTGTGATCGATTGTATGTTTAATATATTAGTGTGTCATAAAGGGCAATGCACATAAATGTCTGATTTTGAATTTTGATACCTGCAAGATAATAAACAAGCCTGATTTTCGATGATATGATGAATTTCTATAGACCCGTACGAGTACATTCTCTATTATCTAACTGCTTAAAGGAAAATAAATTAAATCTATAGCAAAAAAGAGAAGTAGGTAATACGTAAGAAATTGTGTTTCTATTTTTGTCACGATAAACATCGTTTGTACTGGATGTAGCGCATTTTACTGTGGCAAGACTTGTGAGTGACGTCATACGTAATTAGTTCCGTTAGCAAAGATATTAATGCTACTTTTGTTTTAATAAACTTGATCTGTTCCGCTCTTGGGCAAAGACCTTCCCATTCCTCCCGCATTTTTTGTTATTAAGCAATGTGATTTTTAAGAAAATGCAGACAAATATACCATTTTCAAGAATGTTTTCCTAAATACCTTATCATTTTTACGCAATCATTGTGCAAAATTTCAAAATGTAGAGCCAATGATTTAGGCTGTGTGTTTTACATTAATAAATATTATGTATTTAAGAATCTTATCATTTACATTTAATTTTATGAAAAGACTAGCTGCCACGCGCTGCTCCGCCCGCGTGAATGGCGGAAACCATCCTAAGATAAAAAGTACTCTATGTATTATTTCAGACTATAATCTACCTCTGTGCCTAATTTCATCCAGATCCCTTCAGCTGTTCTGACGTGAAAGAGAAACAAACATCCACAGATCCAATCAGATCAGAATAATACAAACTATCGTGTTCAAAATATTAAGTAAGGACAAATATTGCAACATTAAATATTGATTCCAATTTGTATCCAAACAGATAAATCGTTATAAATGTGAACATTCAAATATCATTTGTTCTGATGATGTTATTGACATCAAATAAAATCTATGTTAATGACATACAACATTTAAATAACAATATTCACACTAAGAATCGAGTCGAAATGACATACCTACCTAAGAAACCACAAAATACGAGCGAATTAAAAAAAAACCCGCCAAGTGCGAGTTGATCTCGCACACGAAGGGTTCCGTAACATTATCTATGAAAACGGCAAAAAAAACATGTCAGCTGTAATACGAGTAGTTCCCCCTTTTTTTTGGATGGGAAATCATCAAATGTCTCCTCCTGCTCTGGGCGGAGCGGAAAGGAGTATCGGACTCTTAATGACTAAAACCCAACTGTGTTCCTCCTAGTGCCCTTTGCGTTCCAGGGCCGCGGTGACTCTTTCGAACAAATTCCGCAGTTCTAGCAGGCACACACCCTATCGGGCTCCATCTTCTTTGCTGACAACTCTGTGAGGTGCTTGTGGAACACGACGCGCCATCGACCCAGGCCTGGTTGTTCAAGGACGGCGAGCCACCCAAAGCTCGTCGTCATCGCAGGCCCGCGCCTACAGTGGCCGGGAATCGCCTTCTTCTATTGCGGTGGCTGGGGCTTAAGGTTTCGATCTCCCTTACGCGGTCTGTCTCCTCCTTCGCTAGCATTACTACTTCGCAGAAGGAGGTGACTGCCATCTCTATTTACCGTCATGTTAGGTACCTCATTCCTAGCCAAATCATCTTTCACAGAATCGTATGAATTCTGTTCCCCAAACTGCGCATTGTACGCAGAAAAAATACAGCAAAAAATCAGCTAACCGACTTAACTTAAAAGCTCTGATTGAATCATAACAACTAAGGCTTCGTTAGCTCCCCCACCGAATGTGTCTCCACGTTGTCGTCGTGGTGGGGCTTGAGCGTCCCAATGATCTTGCGAGCTTTCCCGGTAGAGCCACTCATGCCGGAAGATCGCAAGTGAGGGATCAGACCAAGAGAGACACATGCTTGCTCGCTGCTCTCTGGTACGCGTCTGATCATCAGACGTGACTGAGAGAGCAGCGAGCAGGTGGAGAGGTGAGGTTGGGAGAGTGGGGCCCTGAGAAGGGGCGGAGCGAAAAGGGACCACACCCTTAAAAGGAACAAAAATGAAAAAAGACGCTTGCAAAATGAGTCCCCAGGTGGGTCCCGACTGCTCAGCGGTCGGGGAATCCCACCCCGCTTCGGCGGGCTGCCCTCCGTACTCTGGGGTGGGCACCAAACGCCTTCCGCTTGCCAGTGGCAACAAGAGCCAGGGAGGCTCCAATTCGTCGTCGTCATCCGGATCCGCCTCCTTTAAGGAGCTGATGGCGCACGAATTCGCAGAGGAGGGTTCGCCCGAGCGCCGGGGTGGCGTGGAGTTGGATTCCGGCTCCGCGCTAGACCTAGTAACGGTCAGCTCGGCGGGCTCGGGAGATGAAAGAGGGGGGGCTGCTGCGGAGAACGTAAAGTTCTTCCGCTAGCGGCCCAGACGGGAGGATGACAGCGGGTCGTCCTCCGAGGGCGAATTTACCTCCGCCCGCAAAATCCCCACCGCTAGGCGGGGCAGGGGTTGTGAGGCGGGGAGGGGGCTGGCTGCCTCTACCCGGGAGGTGGAGCGTCGGGCCGAGAGGTTGGCGGGGGAGGGGCATCGCCCTGGGGGGAGCGGTCGCAGGGCTCCCTCTACTCGTCCGCCTCCTCTCGACTCCGATGACTCGGTGTCCCCGGGAGAGGTACCTCCCACTGCCGAGGAGAAGAGGGCCAAGCTGGAGGAGGTCGTGGAGGCTGCGATCCGCGCTGTGGCCTTCAAGAGGAAGCAGTCCTCTAAGCGGGAGGCCATTAGCGCGGCCAAGGCCTCCATTATGGCGGCGGCGGCGGCCAACGTCGGCGGGTCCGGAGAGGCGACAGAGTTGCGGGCGGAAGTCGCCCGCCTCGCGGCCGTAACGGAGCGACTTATTGCGGAGAATGAGTCGCTCCGGAGGGACCTGGCTGGCATGGCCAGAGCGGCCTCGGAGGAGCCGCAGGGGGGGCCGAGTCCGGCGACGCTGGAGGGGAGCCTAGTACTGAGCCAGGTACGGAGCCTGGTGCGGCAGGAGCTGGCTCCCTACCAGAAGCAGTTCTCCGTTTTGGAGGACATGATTCGGCGTCCCCCACTAGCGGCGACACAGAGGCCCCAGGGCCAGCAGAAGGCGGCTTCGTACGCGGCCGCCGTGGCTGCCGGCCCGGGAACGTCTGGCCAGGCGAAGGCGAAGGCCAAGGGCGGAGCCGCGCCGGCGCCAGCGCCAGCGCCTGTGACGCCGGCGACTGCGACGCCGGCGACGACCAAGGCGGCCCCGGCGAAGAGGGGTAGGAGGAAGGCTGGAGGAGCGGCTAAGGCTGAGGCGCCAGTGGTGCCGCAGCCGCCCCCACCCCCACCCTCGGACCCTCCTGCGGCCGAGGCCGAGTGGCAGGTTGCTGGCCAGAAACGGCGGGCCGCGAAAGCGGCCAAAAACAAGGCGAGGAGGCAGCGGCGGAAGGCCAACGCCATTGCGGCGAGGCTTCGCGCCCCGAAATCCGCGGCTGTAGTGCTCACACTGCAGCCGGAAGCGGAACAGAGGGGCGTGACGTATCTCGCCGTACTGAAGCGGGCGAAGGCGGCGGTGAGCCTCCAAGAGCTGGGCATCAGCGGGGGCATCGGGGTCAGGAGGACCTTAACCGGTGCCCGCAAGCTCGAGCTCGCCGGAGCGGAGAGTGGCCCGTTCGCGGACGCCCTGGCCGAAAGGCTGAGGGCGGTCTTACCCGCGGACGAGGTCCGGGTGTCCAGGCCGACTAAGCGCATCGACATGCGCATAGTGGGCCTGGATGACTCCGTGACGGAGGAGGAAGTTGTGGCCGCCGTCGCCAGGACTGGGGGGTGCTCTGCCGAGCTCGTCAAGGCGGGCACCCTCCGGCCTGACAACACGGGCATGCAAACCCTTGTGGTGAGCTGCCCCGTGACGGCGGCCAGAACTGTGTCGGAGGGCCGAAGGCTCTTGGTGGGATGGGTGTCTGCGCGGGTAAAACTGCTGGAACCCAGACCTCTGAGGTGCTACCGCTGCCATGTGGGCAACCACACGGGAGCTATGTGCCCCTCGGAGGTGGACCGCAGCGGACTTTGTTTCCGCTGTGGTCAGCCCGGTCATCGGGCCGGCTCGTGTGAGGCCACGCCGCACTGCAGTGCATGTGCGGCTGCTGGCAAGCCGGCCGAGCACTGGGCTGGGGGAAGGGCCTGCGCGCCATCCGCCCCGACCAGGAGCAAGAGGTCCGCCGCCACCGCCGCCTCTGCCGCCGCCGCGGCATCTGTCGCCGCCACTGCCGCTTCTGCTGCGGGTGCTGCGGCTCCCAACACTCGGGAGGGTGCTGAGATGGAGTGCCAGTAATGGTCCCATTTCGGCCCCCTCCAGAGACAAGTCGGCCGCTGTGCTATCGCGCAGTGGCTGATGCCTGGGGACGGTGAGCGTGGGTGGCTCGCCGTCCGATACCAGGTTGAGTCGACGACGCGTTGTGTTCCACGCGCGCCTCAAGGAGCCGTCAGCACCGAGGACGGGGCCCCATAGGGTCGGTGCCTGCTAGGGTTGCGGAATTTGTTCGAAAGAGTTACCGCGGCCCTGGAACGCATAGGGCACAAGAAGGATCACGGGTGGGTTTTAGTCAGTAAAAGTCTGACACTCCCTACCGCTCCGCCCAGGGCGGGAGGGGTCATTTGATGATTTCCCATCCAGAAAAAAAAAAAAAAAAAAGGCTTCGTTAGCTCCAATACAAAGTTATGGAAGACTGTAATAAGTTTTTAATCATCCGCCGGTCAATGGACACAAGCCTTTTGCGCCGCGATAAACTTTATACAATAATATCGTAAAATAATTTTATCTTTATTGGGCGCTTGTTCAAGTTAGTATTCTTCTTATGAGCGTGTACGCCGTATGGCATTTCATACAAATTTTAAAGTCGCTATTTTGCGGAATGGCTGAACCGATTTTAATGAAACTTCACACGCATAAGCAGGATACATAGCTCTGAAAATTTAGTTAAAAGCATTTTCCAAATGTCTTATATAAAAAAAAGATAACTGGAAATTTGTTTGTATGGAAAATCCAAAATGGGTCGAAAATGTTTTCAATTAACTTTTTAGACCTATGTATCCTGCTTCTGTGTGTAAAGTTTCTCGGTTTAAAGGCATTTCAGAAAATAAGTACTTAAAAATTAGTAGGTACGAAATTCCGCACGGCGTATACGCTCTTAAGGTTTTCTGAAGCCAGAGGTTTCTAAGCTGATTATGTTTATAAATCCGTCAGTTTTGTTGGTTCATTTCAGAAGCCCATCTAACTATCCTTTTTGGGCTAGACTATTGAACCAAGCTGAGTTGTTTACCGACTCATCCTTCTAGATATTTCTAAGAATAACCGCTAATCGAACGTTATGAAATACATACTTTAAGTTTTTTTTTTTTTGCATAAATAATTATATTATTTAATTATATTTTATTCACCAACCCGCACTAGGCCCGCGTGGTGGATTACAGCCCATTCCCTCTTCTAGAGAGGAGGCCTGTGTCCCAGCAGTGGGAACATTAACAGGCTGATTATGCTACGCTTATTTTTTTTAACTGGAGCCGGTTCTAATTCTGTAAAAAAAATGTTTATTTGGGACTCGCAAATACAAAAAACTAAAACTAAAAGTAAAAATAAATTAACAAAAGCTAACAGTATCAGTTTTAAAAGTGCGAGGTCAAGAAAGTCCCTAACTCAGCATAATTATGCTGCAATTTAAAAAGAAAAATACATATCACAGCGCTGGTATTCTGATAGCTCATGGTGAGGTATAAATACCTCACCCTGACTCAACTTAGGCAGAGTAAGCTTGTAAACAACTCATGCCATTCCACTTTTATTGGATCGAGCTGACTTTCTGTTTACTTACTTGGCCTAATTCTTCACCGTGACATAAATGAACAGAATCGCGCTAATGGTGTCTCACCAGATTCACCAGTTTTTCATAATCATCATCAACAGCCTATTGCAGTCCACTTCTGGACATAGGCCTCTCCAATTGCACGCCACTTAGATCTATTTTCGGCTTCTCGCATCCAGTTTCTGCCAGCCGTCCTGCGCAAATCGTCACTCCACCGTGCCTGGGGACGTCCTACACTACGTTTGCCGAGACGCGGTCTCCACTCTAGAACTCGTTTACCCCAGTTTTTCACCTGTCAGTTTTTTGACATTATCTGAATTGAACACCGAAACCCGCAGCCAGTTCATCTCCAAAAGGAATAAAGCCTAGCCTTATTGTTTTAAAAACAAAATAATAAAATCATTGATGCCCTGAATCCCAAGCAAAAACAAGTCCATCTTTTACTTAGGCGTAGTTTGGCCAATTTTATGCCCTTACGAGGTCCCAAATTGTGCTCCCATACATTGACCTCATGGATATCTTTATAACACTATAAATAACATCCTTTTGATGAGATCTGAGGAGCTCTGGAGGGTAAATAAGAAGGTTCAGTGCGTCCTGACGTATGCAGATAAGTACTCCTACTTTTACCAGTGTTCTGCTTCTCTGCTTGCCTTTAGATAGACCCTTTCGTCGCCTTTATGATACACCTACAACACCCACTTTATGGAGCTTAAAATATTTACTCTAACCGATCAGTTATTCAAAAGGAGATATTTTGTCTAAAAATAAGATACGAGAAGGTAACTGTTAACTTTTATTTTATGTGGCAAAACGACGTTTGCCGGGTCAGCTAGTATATTATATAATTATGATAATATTATATTAAATGAAGCTATCACAGAGATCTATATACTCTGTGAACTCTTGCCACAGTCCTTCACTTCTATTAATTATTCTTCGTGAATACGTTGACATTGGTGTGGGTTACATGTTAGTGATTTTAATTTTAAATATTTATTGTTTTCTTTTAAACATTTAACTGTTTTTTGTCCCCAATAAGCATAATTAGCCTTTTTATTGTTCCCACTGCTGGGACACAGGCCTCTTCTCCAGGAGAGGGAATGGGCCGTAATCCACCACGCGGGCCCAGTGCGGGTTAGTGAATGTCACATGTCCTCAAATTTTTGGTTCTAGGACATGCCGGTTTCCTCACGACGTTTTTCTTCACCGTTTTGAGAGCAGTGGTGATGAAATTAATTACACAAAGTAATGCGCCCGGCTGGGTTTGAACCCGCGACCTACAATTCGTAAGTCGAGGCCGTTACCACTTGGCCACCACTGCTGCTCAGGTCTCATCATGATAAAAATGAGTCCTCAAACATATTTACGAACAATTTTACCTGGTTATGGCGCCAATAAAGTTGTTTAGGTTAAAAGATCTCGTTCTGAAATATGGTCGTTTTTATGGCAAATTTTATAACGTTATCTTCGCCTGTTCCAGTGGTATTTTAGGGACTTATTTTATTTCGGCAAACAAAGTTATAAACTTTGATTTGACTCATTATAATTCGTTTTCTTTCATTGGTTGACTCATGGGATCTGGATCTTGAGAAACTTAGTCATTTTTGTAACCTTTGTGTGCTCTCACTCCATTTCTGTATAGTCCTATAAGTTTATTATTTACTTGGTACTATATTCACTGCTGTATTTTTTTGTTAATGATGGAAGTTCATCAAATTACTTCTTTCGCTCTGGACTGAGCGGAACAACAGAACTCTTATTGACTGAAACCCACCCGTGTTCCTCCTTTGCGTTCCAGGGCCGCGGTTACTCTTTCAAACAATTTCCGCAACATGTTCACTTGTGGACACTGTCCTCTTATTAAGGCGGTACCCTGACCAAATAACCTTGAGCATTCGTTCCCTCTTCGCCGCACCTGCAAGATTCGTAGCGATTACGATTTTATAGTAAAATCTATATAAAATCAAATTTTCGAGGTAAATAAAAAACAAAACTAGCAAAATGTTTATTATTAAATTACCTATCCATTACTTTAAGTAGCAAACCAAAATAATGGTTACTTTACGAGGAGATGCAAGTTAAAAATAATTATTTCTCATTTCTGTCGTTTCGTTGCGACTCTATAATTAAACATTGCGGCTTAAAAATAAAAATAAAAAACTACCATTTTGGAGTCAAGATTATGTAGAAATTTAATGTATTTTTTATTTGTTGATATTTCTAATGGATAATGAGAAGATGGCTCCTAAAAACTACACAAAAAACGGCTACCGCTGCGTTTTGCTCGGGGACGCGCCTTAATATTGCAATCAACAGAAATATAATTCAAAAGATACGATCAATTCGAACTCGACTCTAACTTTTGATTTTTATAAAGCCATATTATTTTTATTTGAAAATTTTATGTGTTATTTACTTTGACACTTGTATGCTAAAAATACTGGGCACTTTTTTTTTTACATAGGTAACAAAACTAAATTTTTGAAACGACAGTTATCGAGGACAGTTAAATGAAACAAGTACACGAAACAACAGACAATTGTTTATTTTAACATTGTTTCATTCTAGTAACCAAGATAAAGGCAATATCTGTAAACAGCCAATTTCTGCACTGACATCAAAACAAGGCGACTGTACCTAATTAGAGAGAATTGTAAACAAGATAGGGAGGATCTAATTCAATCAAGCAGATAGGAATCCTAAAGATATGGTGTCGTAGAGCAAACGCAAACATTGTTGAGAACTTGTTTTTCTTATGTTTGTCTTTGACCTCTGCTACCGAATAATTTACTTTATAAACACCTTGTTTGCAACTCGTTTATGTAAGGGTGTTTTTGAATATGACAATCGTACGTTTGTTTTGTTTTGCAATATCCACAAAGTTACTCGCACATGACGACTTGGTGACTGGCTTTTTGGTATGGCTTCTTTGGCGTTAAGTAGCCTATTACTCGTTCCATCTAATCATCAAAACACTGGTGCTAGCGGTACAAACAAACTTACCTTCGCATTTTTTTTTTTGAAAATGGAATCCCACCCGTCTTGTTCTAAATGGCCTTTTGCGTTCCAGGGCCGCATTTAAAATCAGAGGGTTCAAATAGAGTAGGTGACTTGATCCAGAGCGGAAATCCTTCTTTATCTTTTTTAACCGACTTCCAAAAAAGGAGAAGGTTCTCAATTCGAATGTTTTTTTTTCTGTTCAAAACAAAAAATGAATGAATCATCAAATCTTTTTTTATGAAAGCAAAGCGAAAGCTGGAAATGCATGGCTTAGACTTTTCGTTTTTTTTTATTTATTGCATTTGAGTCTTAACCAAAAATCTCAGACTGGTTAAGATTCATCAATCATTATAAATGACAAATGAATATTTGTCATTAATATTATAAATTCATTTAATAAACTTTGTACTATACATTTTATAACTTTATATACTATACAATTTCCCGCTGTATTGTATCACTAATATTTCCACCCCACAATTTCCAGGGCTTCTCCCCCGACGTGATGAAAGCTTTAGTCGAGTCATCCAACGGCGGTGCGCGTGCGCAGCTCAAGATGGCGCTGTCCAAGATGGTGGAGCGACACGACTGCGGCCATGAGTACGCTAACAACCGCGCCAAAGAGATGGTCGTTGAACTGGCCAAGGACGAGTCAGGCTTGTCTGCTGAGCTGAGATACCTTCAGCCGCTGGTGTACGGCTTTTAAATGGTGATGAAGGGAATCTGTCTTTGTTACATGGATTTGTAGCAAGATCATCAGTGCGAACTGACCGTTCTGTAATCATCTGACTGTGTAAACTCGGGTGAAGTGAGAATGACAATTCAATTCAAGCAGGAATGACAGTTCACTTCAAACTTAAACTGTATGAGCCTCTAAATAAGGTTACTTTCTATAAGTGATAAAGATTCCCGGAAATTTCAGAATAGTTTCGCATTTATTTAATCATTTAATTCGAGCAACAAGACTTCTTATCCTACCCTACCGAAATTTCATGTGATTTTAAAATCCAGATGAAGTTTCCGTAGCGCAATAATGATCTATTGGCGATAGAATGTCCCTTTGTCTGAAGGTGGGTTTGAGTGATGCTATATTTTTGTTGGATACTTTCAAGTAATAAATTACATAGGTGCATTCATATAAAAATAGCAAACTTACACCCCGGTATATTCTGAATACGTCACAACGTGAAAACTTACATGGATTGAGCTTGAAGTAAACTGTCAACCACACCTCGTTTGACAGTTGGCTTCATGTTCACTTTTTAACAGAATAGCACTCTAAAGTACATTCTTTTAATACCTGAGATTTGATCTGAGATAGGAAAGTTTAATCGAGTTAAGATTTTCAATGAATAAATTTTAATTGTTAAGGGCAAGTTAAAGTTGAAATTAAATTAAAATAAAAGGCTTTTCAAATTTATAATCAATCTATTAATTAAGTTTCCATCTCTTACAAACATTACTCATAGAAACTTTATGCAAGAATTGAAACTAATTGTAATAGACACATCAATTTAACAAAGACAGGAACAAGAATGTATCCCATAAAATCAGAATACACCATGTTAAAACAACAAACTCTTAATTAATGAATAAGCTAAGCGGAGCGAGGGTCGAGCTGAAACAGGTATAAAGGTGCATTTATATTTAAACGAAATAAAGTATTTATCATAGATGTAATTATTGTATACTTTATTTTTGTACGTGATAAAATTATTTAAGTGAATACGATTTTATACATAGTGAATACTTATGTAAGTTAGTATTTAGCATTAAAGTGTGATGAACTAAATGTAGTATATTTATTTCACCGTGTTAAGTGTATTCATTTTAGGAATTTCATTCCAATCAATTACTGAAACAATAGCACTTGGGTACCTACTTAATAAATCGGAGAAGATAACTTACTATCGTTTGGAGAAGTTTATGATCCATCAACTTTGGAATATTTCAATCGTCATCCAATGTAAAATTCTGTGGAAAAATGAATGCGGAAGAATCAGCATTTGGTATATCTTCTATTGCCGAGTGCCGAGGGCGAGTGGTAACGGCCCCGACTTACGATTTGTAGGTCGCGGGTTCTAACCCAGCTAGGTGCATCTTTGTGTAATTCACTTCATCACCGCTGCTCTCAAAACGGTGAAAGAAAACATCGTGAGGAAACCGGCATGTCCTAGAACCAAAAATTCGAAGACATGTGACATTCACCAACCCGCACTGGGCCCGCGTGGTGGATCACGGCCCATTCCCTCTCCTAGAGGGGAGGCCTGTTTCCCAGCTGTGAAAACGTTAAAAGGCTGATTATGCTAGACCGCATTAACAATAAGAGAGATAGCTAAGACTATAGGCACCTCATATGAACGAACATGAAACATTACAGTCAACGAATTAGGTTTCCAGTGTGTCGGGATGGTGGGTCCTGCGGCGGCTTTCAATGGAGCAAAAATGAACGCGATTATTTCGCGCGGCTGTTTGGAATTGTTTGACGCCGATACAAATGATTTATAGCGATGGATGAAAGAAGAGATAGTCAACAAAAAAAAAAACAATGGAAAAGGCCCAGTTCACTGCCCCCTAAAAAAGACTAAGTCGATTTTGTCAGCAAATAAACTTCAGTTTTTTAAGACTCAAAAAGTGTGATCATGGTAGAATAGGTATATTGAAAAAGGCTGTAATAAAAAGTCTACTTTTTATTGTACCTTACTGTGTCTCATTGTAACATCATGACAACTTGTCTTTTACTTGAGGAAATTTAATAAAAAACTACTTGGTAAGCTTAGAAGAAAAAAAATATTTCACCAAGTCATGACCATGGCTTTATTTTATACACTGTGGCTTTGAACTGTTGCCGCATCAGCCTTAGGCCTTAGTCACCTAATTTGGCAGGTTATCCATCGACCATCGATAGACTTTGACCTGTTTTCAAATTTGAAAAAAAATCTTGAGTGGCCAGGTATTTTCCACAAACGTCGAGGTCAAAGCAGCGGTACACACCTATTTTGACTCTATGGAATAACCATTTTTTTCAACGGTATAAAGCGTTGCAGGGGAGATGGCAAAAGTGCGATGTGCCATCATTCAATGGTGATTATATAGAAAAATAAAAATGTAATTAATTACCAAATGAGTATAATAATTTTCTTGGTTAGGCCGAGTAGTTCTCACACCATCCTTGTATTAAGATGCTGTTTGGATAAACATTACTTATTGAATACACTTCTTTTAACCGCGCTTTAGTATTCCTATTCCAAATTAAGAAAAAGTAATTAAAAGCAAAATATTTAAAAATCATATCAAGTACCTACTTAGCAAAAGTTTGTACTACCAAACTTTTATTGGACTAAGTCTATTTAACATATTCATCGAAAATTTAACTTTAATTGTGTTCAACGTAATAAAGTTATTAAAGCAAAAGTTTTTTTCTTCTTAATTTGCTATATAGGGTGTTTGGAAGTTGAGAAACTACAAAAAAAAATTGGTCCACATGTTATTAAGGTCAAAATCGTTGCCAAATTGAGCTAGAACATCTAATTTGAAGGAACAAACTCAACTCAACAATCACTCAGTATATTTTCTTTAATCTCAGTATTTAAATATCAGTTAATGTTAATTTAATATATTTAATTAACAACATATATAATTAAAGTAGTATTACGCAGATTAAAAACATACTCAAATTCTGGGTTCTTAATTAATGGATTATTTCAGTTACTAAATTATAATGTAATACATTGCAAATTACACTATGAATAAGACATACAAGTAACAATTAAATAAGTAAAATAATTCTCGTCTTAATTTAATTACTAGCAGCGCCCCGTGGTTTTACCCGCGTAGTTCTCGTTCCCGTGGGAATATGGGGTAATATATATGCCTATGTTACTCAGGGTGAACGCAGCTTTCTAATGGTGAAAGAGTTTTTGAAATCGGTCCAGTAGTTCTTGAGTGTATTCGTTACATACAAACATACAAATCTTTCCTCTTTATAATATTAGTATAGATACGTCAGCTAAATTTAAAATACATGCAGGTACTTTGCAGATAAACGCACTGCAGCTGATATCCTAAGAAAATTAGCTTTTAACGGGCATTCAACTGTAAGTGAGAAAGAAAAGTATGCATCCAGAAACAGGCGCAACACTTATTTTTTTGGGCAAAAATAGGGCCAGCCTTTTTTGGTCACGCAAAGTGTCGATCAGTCGGCGAGAAACATCCTTCGGTAAATATGCTTGGATCAGCACTTCACGACCCAAGCTTTTCGGCAATCAACCTAAACGTCTCAAAACAGTAATTACCTCATTTACCTACAAAAAGGTTTACAGGTTAAAGTATTTACAAACCTTGTCTTATTCTATAACAATCTTTTTTTTAAAACGATTCCATCACAAAAATCAATCAAAAATGTAAGCCATCAATACAAATTCGATTAGAAAAAAGGAATGAGTAAAACTAAACCAGTTTTCCATCAATTCCCCCCCCCCGTCCCGTAGGCCTTGATTCCTGAATCCAATTATTGGCAGCCAGTCAATCGAAAGCGGTTATACGATTAAATAAATAGATTTCTTCTGTAACCGACTCATTCCAGAATAGGGAATTGGGATTTTAGATTTATGATGGTTTTTAACAGAGAATTGGTAGAATTTCGATTCGTTTCTTCATTGTTTAATCATTTCAGATTTAGATGTATTCCTTGGAAGTATTGATTCGATTCTGAACGATCACCAATAGCAAGCTACACTATAATCATAACGTGTAATTTTCACCAAACGGCATCGCATCGGATCGTAATGGATTTTACAATCTTTAAACTATAATAAGTAAATCGTGTAAGTAGGAGTAACGTGAGTAGGTTTAACGTGCTTTCCGAGGCACGGAGAAGGCTCGTTATGTTAAGATGGTCATCCATCCACAGACCAACCTCGGCAAGCGTTGCTTAACCTCGAAGATCCACTCGTGCGGCTGTTATAATTTAGCCACGAGCTCCTGTCCAAAAAAATGACATTAAATACGCACATACATACTCTACTAGTAAAACAGGACCCTCCTTTTGGACCAATTGAATAAAAATATCTATCTCTCAAATAAATATCGGTGTCACCTCCATAACCTCAGCTCCCTGAGGGCACGAATAAATCAGTCAAGCCATATTTAAATATAATTGAAAAGATCTTATTACTTGTCAAACAATAAGATGTAGTCGATCGCCTACTATCTGATGATGCAGCACTTAATTAGAAAATTTAATCTTCTTTAGAAGCAACTCTTTAATAGGATCAAGAACTTATACATAAGTTTAAATATACTAAAGACCGCTGTCTTTATTGCAGTCGTTTAGATGGAAAAAACCGGCCAAGTGCGTGTCGGACCACGCATATTGAAGTGTTCCGTAGTTCACTGTTATAATCTCATATCTCTAAAAGCATACCTATAAGTTGTAATGTTCAAACTAATTTCGTTGGTAGTGTCTATGAAGTTCTATTTGCTCAATTTTACTTAGAATTTTCAGATTCATAGTTTAAAAGTTAGAGAGGGACACAAACATTTTTTACGATCTCGGAAGCACATTTCTCAAAAACTATTGCATTAAATAAAAGATTAAAAACCTGTATTTCATTTTGAAAGCTATCCAATGATACCCCACACGATTATGTTTGTTGGAATTTATTTTTTCATTCCTCAGTTACAAATATGGAGTGCACCCCTAAAATTATTTTTTTTTCCATAATATTATAGCATTATTGAACAGCGGTTAACATGTTGCACCTACCTACCAATTTTCGTGTATGTAGCTTTAAGAGTTTCCGAGTAAAATGGCTGTGACATGCGGACGGACAGACAGACAGACAGACATGACGAATCCATAAGGGTTCCGTTGTTTGCCATTTGGCTACGGAACCCTAAAACCGGCGCGCGGCATTTGGAGGAACACGGATGGGCTTAAGTCAGTAAGAGTCTGACACTCCCTTCTGCTCCGTCCAGAGCGGGAGAAGTCATGAATGATTCCCCATCCTTATAAAAGGGATTTCAGACTCATATACCCTTTAACCGGTAAGTATGCAATTCCACGACACGAGTCTTGTCGTTAAATTGAAAAGCTAAATAAAACTGTCTGACCTAGACGTCTGGGTTCTGTCTGTACCTACCTATTTGCGAGTCGTGTATTTTATCTGCTTTGTCGCTACATTTAATTTTATGTTAATTCTTATTATGGTCTTGTTTTGATCGTTTGAGATGAAAATATATAACCTTTTGTGATGTCCTGAAGGATATTGCAACAAAGATCAAGTATTTTTTTCTTATTTTGCCAAGTTATTTAACAGAACATGAACTCCACGACCTCATCCCACCGGCCCCCTTCTACCATAGGACATCTAGACGCACTGTAGGTTACCATCCCTACCTTGTAGCTATTTCACCAATTCGCACCAAGCGTTTTCAATCGTCTTTTATAATGCGCACAGCAAAGGAGTGGAACTCTCTGCCTGCGTCTGTGTTTCCGAACGCATTCAACCCTGATCTCTTCAAAGTTAGAGTGAACCGGCTTCTTCTGGGTAAGCTCATTCATAGACTTTGTCTCTGTCATCTGTGACCTAGACTAGAGTCGAGAGAGTCGAGTCCTAGAGTAGAGATATTTCACAATAAAAAAATAAATAAAAAACATACATACAATGAATACATATTGTGGAGAAACCTTCGTCCGATAACGATATGCTATTTTAAGGACCCAAAAAAAAGTATCTTAACCACTTAACAACGCTTGTAAATAGTTCTACATTACCTTTTACAGCTAAAAAACTCTGAAGTACACCGAGCAAGTATGGGCTACATTTAAATACAACTTGGTATTCATCATGATCTGCCTAGCCTTTTCCCAACTACATTGGGGTCGGCTCCCAGTCAAGCCGGATTCAGCTGAATACCAGTATTTTATGTGAGGCGGCTGCCTACTAGACCTCCACAACCCATTAACTGAGGAACACGGTACTTCTTGGCAAGACTAGTGTCAGATTTTCTGGCTTCTGACAATCCGTAACGACTGCCAAAGATCCCCAAATGACAGCCGGGACCAACGGATTAACGTGCTTTCCGAGGCACGGAAAAGTCTCGTTAAGATGGTCACCAACCTCGGCAAGCGTTGCTTAACCTAGAAGATCGACCCGTGCGGCTGTTATAATTTAGCCACGAGCTCCTAAATACAACTTGGTATTGTGCCCTTGAATAAAACCATTGCAACCACACACGGGTCGTTGTTTTAACAGTTAAGGGTCGGTCACACTGTAGCGCCTGTGGACATCACGATAGCAATGCACAACTTGTGGTCTTTAGGCCATGGACACACATGACAACATTGTCTGTACACAGTACTACATGCCAGTACTCATGAATATTGATGAGTTCAGTGTGTTCCTGGCGTGATTCTGACATGTGTAGTGGCTGGCGGTGGACTGATAACATCACCTAGATGATATTAGATAAGCGTTGATACCTAACAATATCTGTAACATCACACCTGTACTTGTAAAAGGGATAGATAGAAGTGTAGTGAACTAACACAACATATGTAGACTGCTATCTAGAAACGAAGATTTTAAAGTTAACATTGACAAATATGTGCTGCCATCTAGAGGTACATAGAATATAGTTCATTCAAGCTCCCTTTTTTCTAGATGGGACATCATCAAATGACTTCTTTCGCTCTGGGCGGAGCAAAAGGGAGTGTCAGACTCTTACTGACTAAAACCCATCCGTGTTCGTCATAATGCCGTTTGCGTTCCAGGGCCGCGGTGACTCTTTCGAACAAATTCCGCTAAAGAACCCACGCATTTCGGCAGTTTGTTTAACTTCCCCTATATGACTAGATACCAATATGCTTTTTTCTAAAACTTACTGAAAATAGCACTTTTTAAAGTCATGTTACAGTGTGGAGACTATTTGGGCAACAGTTTTAGTCCAATACAATAAAGAAGACATTGTGTCGGAATATAATTCAGTTATGTCCTTTCAATAAAAGACTTACATAGGTGCAGGTACAGCCAAACCGCCAATTAGTGCTTAAATTCGTAACAGTAAGGGTGAAATTCGATGAGCAAGTATTACCATCAATTTCTGGTGGACGGGGAAGAACAAAAAAAGTATTTTGTAAAATAACATTTTTATTTTTACAATGACACATAATTGTAATACAAATAAATAATTGCATTAAAAATCATATTTCCAATATTGCAATCGATAATAATAAATATCTGTTTGACTATTTCCCACTTCATGGCACTTTTATTTTACACTAGCTGCTGCCCGCGACTTCGTCCCCGTGGAATCCCCGATTTTAAAACATTCTTTATCGCTGCTCCGCTCCTATTGGCTTAAGCGTGATGATATATAGCCTAAAGCCTTCCTCGATAAATGGTCTATTCTTTTTCAATTCGAACCAGTAGTTCCTGAGATTAGCGCATTCAAACAAACAAACAAACAAACTCTTCAGCTTTATAATATTAGTATAGATTTTCGTACAATATTAGGATTTTGAAAAAGCTTAAAATTATTTAAACATTACTGCAGCTTTATATTTATAAAAAATATAACTAACTAAAAAGGAAACCCACGATATCAATGTTACAAAAATATTTTTAAATTCTGATGAAAAATTATTTATTAACGCCGATTCAATTTTCGACTATGTAACGTACTTGAAAATTGGATCAGTATTTCAAGGTCACAGTGCAGCGTATTTTCACAAACGGTGTTTTTTTTTATTCGCCCTTGTGCGGAGTAGTGCGTAGTTGTAATTTCTCACAATTATTTGTTACTCAATATAAATTAATTAGATCTATGGTTTCTTATAGTTTTATTTCTTCGTGAGTTTGAAAAATGACGTTTAATACAAGTGGCCATTCATCATTTCACTCTCGGTCCTCTGGTTCCTCGCCTTCAGTTCAGTTATCTATCCTGTCTCGGATGCAACGTCGAATTTTGTCTACTTTTATCAAAATTAACGTTATCACTTGCATACCATTTGTAAAAAAAGAAAGAAAATAAAATTGCTTTCTTAACAACAAAAATACAACAAATAAATATAAAACGTTATACAAACTTAACTTTAATTGATTTTGATGTTAACATTTTAAATACAAGATTAAACTCTTCCTTATATGATATTAGACTCACAAAAGAAACAAAATCCTACCTACAAAACACAATTCTAGATCATCAATAACTTGATGATCTAGAATTTACAATACAATAGGGGATAACATGCATGAACATAATATTTACTTTCTAAATAGTTCATCTAAGACATGAACTGAATCAAAATTTATTGAAAAACTTACGAACAATTTCAAACGAGAATAATGTACTAAAAGGCCGTTTTGTTTGGAAATTGTATGGGTGCCATGCTTTTGAACGTCAGAGCCCACGTCAGAATTTTCCTTTTAATTACTAACTAAAGCTCTATTTTTAACCTTTTTCTTCCGTTACTTTAATGTGACGACATTAAAGTATTGATGAAGGTATTTTAGAAAATCTTTCATACTTGTTAACTAGACCTTATAAACATTTATATTTCCTAGTGATCAACTACTTTTAGACATTTACAACAATTTCGCACTTTCGGAGGCAGTACAATGGAGTGTTTTAATATATTATTAAACACTGTATTTTGCTTTACCGAGGATACAATGAAAATCTTTAACAGCTGTGTTATATTTTTTTCAGACAGAAGTAATTACAATTCATTTCTATTTTGTAGTTATAAATAAATTGTTATTGATTTCTGTCAGACAAAAACAACTGCAAGGCTGTCGGAGATTATAATTATGTTATTTACAAACATTTCATTTACTATACACTCAACAGCGGAATCCGCCAAAGCAAAATACGAGTTACAGTTAATTGTTATAAAGTGTTTAAACTGTACAATTTCGCTTTGATCCACTAATTTATATGATCTACTATAATATAAATCACAATAACCCATTTGAGTCATAAGTATCAAGTATGTGAAAAACCTTCTACGTAAAATCACGGCCAAAAGAACTTTCGTCTATTTCAAAAAAATATTAAACTACTTTAACTGCTACCTTTATTAGGTCTAAACAAAGCCATTATACCACCCCATACTAACTGAACGATACTTCCCAAGATTTCCAGTATATAGATAATAGGTCCTTCTTTAGGCTTGGCAGTAGCATCCTCGTCATCCCATTTAAAAGGATCATCAAGCTCATTCCACGTATCATTGGCTTCAACCTGGCGACTAGAAGCTTCAACTTGGCGACTAGAAGCTTCCTCAGCGTATGCTGGTAAGTAACTTGAATACAATGTCAATTTCTCCGGTTTCTTTTCAGATTTTTTGCTTAGACCTTCCACTGACAGTTCTTCTACATCTCTGGTTTTCGATATGTCGTTGTCAACTGGTTTCATGTCGTGTTTCTTCGTTAAATCCTGGTCGTCTTGTAGCTCGATCTTTTCAACTGGTTTTGCTGTTGTACTGTTTATGCCGAGGAATCTGGAATTGTTGGAATTTTATGTGAGTTTGAGCTTAATTTTAAGTTAAGATAGACCAAATATGTATGTATTATTGAAAAAGTGCGGAGTTGTATATCAAACCCTGTAATTTCCAGTTAAGCTAGACCAAATATGTATGCATTTATTGAAAATTTAGTAAATTTTAGCCATGAATTTCTACATACACTAAATCATATAATTCTGCTAACTAAAGATCCTGTAATGTGCTTAGTAAGTCTAGTCACAGTTTTTATCACTTCACCGCAAAAAGGGGATGGTATACCCATAAAGCAAGCTATCAGAACATTGTACAAATCTATTGATAAGTGAGTCGATAAAACTCGCAATCCTAAAAAGGGTCCGTCCAGACCTAATCAGTCATGTATGTATACTGATATTATAAAGAGGATTTTTTTTTGTTTGTACCGACTAAGCTCCGAAACAACTCGACCGATTTTAACATTTTTTTCACCAATGAAAAGTTACTTTATCAGCCAGTAACATAGGCTAGATTTTATCCCCGTATTTCCACGGGAACGGGAACTACGTGAGTGAAACCGTAGGGCGCTACTACTCACTTTTATTGTAAGTGAATGAAGAAAGGTACCAGCTGGTAATGTCATAATCATAATAAATATAGAAAAGCTTTTGGATCTACAGAGTTTAAGCATTTTTTTCTAGGCAGGCCACGTCTGCAACCTAGACAAACTGTGTGCCAAAGTAGCAAAGGCTACCTCAGAAATTAACTTACATGGTTCTCATATGATTTGACCAGTGCGGATTGTATGGACTTTAAAAGAGACTTTGACCTCTGAGTTTATTTCGGTGTTTCTTCTGAGGGTAGTCGGCTAGGAAACACCGGCTTCATCTAGCTTAAAATGACAAGAAATATTGGACGGGTAAAAGTGTTAATGTTTAATAACAAAATAAACGTCATTTATCATTTAGCAACGAGCTGGTATTCTAAGAAGTACGAAGTCTCGGCAAACTACGAAGGAGATGGTAGTACAAATTAAACGGATTACGCTAGAACTATAAGAAGGAAGCACAGGCTCAGAAAAGATGGAGCAGTAGAGGGAAGGCTTTGTCCAGGAGTGGAAACGGATAGGCTAGCAAAAAACTTATTTACTTGTAAATCGGTGAAGCGATTCTCTCAGCAATGTTATTGGCGATCTGGTGGTAGACATCGATGGGGGGATTGGTCCCCATGGTGGTGGGGTGCGTGGTGTACACCGACACCACCGTCTCCTCCTCCAGTGGCAGGCTGGTGCATTGTTGACACAACTGGAACAGGGGGAAGAGAAGAGGTAATATATTAGGAACTTGCAGATAATATAGATCAGGTAGGGCCATAGTTAGGGCTGAAATTATCGAAATTGCCGTCGCCAGACATTATCTTAAAAACCCCGGACATTTGGATGAAATTGTTTTTTTTTCCGGACTGAACCAAAAAGGGCCTTTTAAATAAAATAAAAAGTTTACAGTTTATTAGTTCGCTGATGCTCACACTGACGACTATTTTGCAATAATGCGTAAAGTGGCGTCAATGACACGCAGAGCGGGAGGAAGCACCAACAGTATCTTGAGGGTGTTTGCTGAAAGGCTGGATGGGCCTACCATGGTTAGATTTATCAAGCTTCATGTATTACATGGAGCTTGATGAAACTATCAGTGGTCTTTATATGTTAATTTTTGTTTCATAATTATCTACTAACATAGTTTATAAGATATTTTTTAGACACTAACACAATTTGGGCCTATGTAGTCTGTAGGTAAATAATAGATTTTTATTTTTTTAAATAATAAACTATTACAGCTTTTTTACAATATCGGCTATTTTGCAGCGCCGGATCTTCGAGTAGATTGTATACAATCGAAGTTTTGTTCAAATATTCAATTAATGCCACAAAAAATGCAAAAGATGTCCGGGTTTTACCAGGACACCTTTGTAAAACCCGCCCGGATGCTCCTCGGACGCCCTCCAAACTAGGACAAATCCGTAAAAATCCGGACGGATGGATAGTTATAATACCCACAACAAGCGTCAATGTCACGTGTTTATAAGGTAAAAGTTACGAATTTGCAACACTAGATGGCTCTGTCCAAACCTTGCAAGTTTCCTTAGTCGCAGCATGAATTAACTATAAAAGAGTGCACAGAAAAGTCAATGTCAAGAAATTTTATGATACAGGTATCGAGTATGTAACACTAGATATCACAGTCTATGCCGTGCATGTTCTATAAAGTACAAAACGTTTTGGAAATACTTCCATTGTACGTACAGTAGAGTGGAATTCCCTGCCCGAGTCTGTGGTTTATGGGTTTTTAAGTCCAAAGTAAGGTTAATACTTCTAGGCACACATCCTCCAGCATGTTATTGAAAATTATATTCAATTCTATTCTTATCAATTCCCTGTCGTCCTTTGTTTTATGTAAATATACTATTCGTACACGATCGTGTGTGACCGCGAATCGTGTCTGTTTTGGACGTCACCGTGTGACAGCGTCAGGTCATTGCATCAGCGTCCTTATACTGATATCCCTGAGGAGATAATTCACGCACGTCACGTATGGATGGTTGTGTCCCGGCTGCCATTTGTAGATCTTTGGCAATCGTTACGGATTGTCAGAAGACAGAAAATCTGACACCAGTCTTGCCAAGAAGTACAGTTATTGGGTTATGGAGGTCTGGTAGGCAGCCGCTCCACGTTAAATACTGGTATTCAGCGAATCCGGTAGGACTAGAAGCCGACCCCAATAGTTGGGAAAAGGCTAGGCAGATGATGACGTATGGATGGTTCTGTCAATTTATTGTGATTAATTAATAAAATTGTTTATATCGTCGCTGCGCTTTCGTATCGCTATGTGTTTTAGTAAACTTATATTTTAGCAATGGGAATTATAACACTTAGCATGTTTATATGGATCTTTGGATGTATGAACGTCACAAAGCTACATTCATAACTCTTTGAATATTGCATTTATCATATATGTACCTGTTTATACAGTACTTGTGCGTATCAAAATAGCGATTAAAACTACATAAAACACCGAAAATAACTAAATAATACATAGCGACTTCTGCATGCGCAACGATAATAATATACAGTTTTTAATATAGGACATTTTTATTTATTGTTAATTTGAATTATTTTTTATTTTATTGTTTATATTTAGTTTATTTTATTATATTGTATTAGTGTCAAATTGTATTCTAATTCGTATCTTTTGTTTGAATTTAAATTGTATTTTTTATTACCTACTGAATTTTACCACTGAGCCTAAAGAATTGACAATGCTATGTACGCCTTTGTTGTCATGTTCATCAGACCACATATGAAATGTGTATTTTTTTCATGTTGTTTTTATGTGATGTGGCAGTTCTAAATAAATAAATTCACGTCGTTTGTGCGGCCATAGCTTGAAAAAATAATTTAAAAATGTTTATAGCACAATTACCTAACCGTGTTGGTGCAGATAATGTATGCGTTTTTGTGAGTGTGTGTGTATTCTAAATTTGTATTTCCTGTTTAAAATCTTTAAAGAAATAATTTTCAAAATGTATTTTTATTTTAATGAGTAAAGTGACGACTGAGTCTCACTTTCTTTGGTACAAGAAACTCTCGTGCTTATGCTACGCGTTTTTAATGTCTAAAACACATTTTAAACACATAGATAATTACCATTTCCTTATTATCTAGAATTTAATTCCTTTTTTTTTGACGTGACCACTCGCAGTTCAGCACACTAAGGCTGGTTACTGCTTAACCGAACAATCCTGTGGTGGCCTCAAATGAATTTAAGGCCCCCAGCCAGGGCTAAAAATGACCGCTTCACTAAGGGCATCCCCTGTGGGATACGAGCCTCGGCTTAACGGGGTCATTGAGAGGGGCAGCAAGGGACAGGCTGGGTCTAGTTATTATTATTTAGGGGATTTAACGCTAATGGCTCAGCGGCGCGGGCTGGCTCGTTAGGCAAAAGTCGGGGAGGGATGTTACGGGGGCGTCGAGATGGGCGTCGTCGGCGGGGCCGGAATACGGAACGCGGTCTGTTTTTGTATTTTCTAATCGTACTGGTTTCCCTATTACTTTCCTGTAGTAAGGTGATGGGGTCGTCGGGTTTGACCAGGGAGTGCCGTGGACGGCGAATCCTACTAATCTTGGAGGGAGCGTATCGGGCAGCCGATACGATAAGGGG
Organism: Hecatera dysodea; assembly: GCA_905332915.2. Classification (NCBI taxonomy): domain Eukaryota; kingdom Metazoa; phylum Arthropoda; class Insecta; order Lepidoptera; family Noctuidae; genus Hecatera; species Hecatera dysodea. The sequence continues at coordinate 17,447,431 of HG995308.1, read as the reverse complement.
ATTCTGGTGCGAATCGGCGGACTCTATGAAACGCTTAATAAGGCGCTTCATGAATTGTTTAGAATTTAATTCTTTTTATTTATTTATTATAATACTTTATTGTACACCAAAAGTAACACAAAACTAGACTTAAAACTAAAACACATACAATGGGCGGTCTTATCGCATTCCGCGATCTCTTCCAGACAACCTGGAAGCCCTGAATTATGTTATTTATTAGGTACCACGGAGACAAAAAGATGCTGTCGACTAAACGTTACCTATCCCAGGAAAACATCATATTCCTTGTTTGAAAAGGCTGCTTCAGTCAAGGGACACACCTCACTTGGAACTCTACTCACCCCAAAACGTGGAACACGGCCGAAGAGCTTTTAACCCTAAAATGTTTACGTACATAATGTACTCTTGTACTCGTGGGCGTTAAAACATCACTATTCAAAAAAGGTAAAACGGATCAAAAGATATATATTTAGAACTACACAAAGTAGTTAGAGTAAAGACAGAAGGTCCATTTTTTTATATAAGCATAATATACCTTTTACTAATTGACTGTTATGGCGTTTATCAAAATTAACCGTTAATATATTTACTAAGCATATACACAAAAATGCCATTAGATTTACTCAATATATTTATTTGCATTACACAATGTGAATTTAAGTGGTAAGTACATGTTGCGGAATTTGTACGAAAGAGTCACCGCGGCCCTGGAACGCAAAGGGCACAGGAAGGATCACGGATGGGGTTTATTCAGTAAGAGTCTGACACTCCTTTCTGCTCCGCCCAGAGCGGGAGAAAGTCATTTGGGTTTAAAGATATCTTTATTTATTCTAGAAGAACATACATTGTTCACTTAGCGAATAAATACATACTTAAGGTAAGTGTAGTACAGTAGAAATCAGTTTTATTTTCTTAATGTAGGTAGGTACGATGTTGACATCTTATCATATTGCAATTAGCTTATTTCGTTATCTTATTACTTTTGTGTAATTAGTGACGTACTGCTTTAGTTTAGCTTTAAATATGTTGATGATTTCTCATCCAAAAATAAGTGTTAGGTGCATACAAAATATACATAATTTTAGATAATTGTGGACCCTGTCGGGCACAGCAAGATAGGATAGAGGAAGATAGGTAATTTTTTTTTTAAATGTATTTTTTTTTACTACTCAATTTGATTTTTTTTTATCCGTGGCATCACAGGCCCTATCGGAACACCAGCGCTGTGGTAAATATTTGAAATATCGGAGCATGCTGAGATAGGGACCTTTTTGGCTTCACATAGTTTAAAATTAATAATAAGCTTTTATTTTTATTTATTTTTTGTGTTGTTTTGTGCGAGTCCTAAATAAACATTTTTTTCTTCTTTTTTTCTATTTTGATTTTATTTATTATTTTTGATATTCATTTATATTTATTAATTTAATTTATCATTAAATATTAATCTATCTATAGATCTTGTTACAAGCACGATCCGCTTATTAACTTTGTATTTTAAAAGGTAAAGAATATACCAAATGTTTTGGAAATATTTTCATTGTGCGTACAGTATCTAAGGTCAGATCAGCAGATTTGTTTCTGACAGTAACGGCTGCTTTAAAAAACTAAGGAGTGTATTTGCTTGCCAGAGTCTCCTGATAGCCCAAACCGGGGTTTTTTTAAAGTCAAAAACAAATAGGTCTTTTCTAGGCGAGTGTGCTCCGCTGTCGAGCACATCGTGGCTTTCTGTCAAATCAAATCAAATCAATACTCTATGTTTATTTGTGTAGACAGGTAATGAATGGGTGGACTAAATACAGGGTATCTGTGTCCTTCAGAACAAATATTTATTTAAATATTTATTTTTGAGAACAAATATTTTTTTAAATTACATAAGTAATATAACAAATTTAGTTCAGTATCCATTGTTGAAACGAAAACTATAATCAATATATAGAATTAATCGTGCACGATTAATTCTTATTTATGTAGGTATAAATGAGATTGTGTGAAAAAAATATGTAAAAACTAGCATCGCCCCGCGGTTTCAGCCGCGTGGTTCCAGTTCCTGTGGGAATATGAGGATATAATGGGGCTTATGTTCACCGGAGATAGTGTAGCTTTCCAACAGTGAAAGAATTTTTCAAATCGGTCAAGTAGTTTCGGAGCCTATTCGATGCAAACAAACAAACAAAAAAAAAAACAATCAAATCTTTACTCTATGTAATATTAGTGTAGATGAAACGATGTACGAACGTAAATAAATGAAATGTATTATTATGCTATTATTATTTATTGAATTAAAATTGTTATCATGAAGTTTGAGGTAATTATGTAATATGATTGCATGCAGTATCTAAAATATTTCTCTATTGTAATTTTTAAGCAAGGAATTAAAGGCCATGTTTATGTGAGATTTTGGCCAGACACAAGACTTTCAAAAATAATTTAAAAAAAAAGACAAGATGGTACTTCTGAACTACACTTTATAACTTATTCAATACTCACGTACAGACAATAAAACAACAGAATAGTTGGCACTAAAGGTGAATATTGAGGACCTGATAGTTTTTAAGTTTCCTTTTGAATTCGTATTTTGGTTCCGATCCTTGAATACGGTATGTGGGTTCCAGTTCCCGAGTTCTCGTTCGCAAAGTTATAAATTCAATTTGGACTTTTGCGTAGGTGTTCTACGGCAAAGTTTTTCGTTTGAAATTGTGCTTAGAATTTTGTTAGAGATAATGTCTTCTGAAAACATAAGCCACAGTGACCTTTTGTATTTCATTCGATTTATTTTAGCGGCAAGAACATATAAACAAAACAACAACAAATAAATTCGCGGGTTTAGTATCCTGTCCTAATCTAGGAGATGGTGTAGCTGAATGTCAGTTTTCATCCAAATCTGTTCAGCCGATGTGATGTCACTTTCGAATTTATGATGTGTACTAGCTTCTGCCCGCGACTTCGTCCGCGTGGAATAGTTACTTTACCCCCGATTTTGAAACTCTCAGCTCGATCGGTTTAAAATTGACAGTTTCATACAAACTTACATCCCCTATTTTATCCCCTTGGGGGTAGAATTAATCAAAATCCTTTCTTAGCGGATGCCTATGTACGTCATAATTTCAGCCCGATTTGTTCAGTGGTTTGGGCTCTGCGTTGATAGATCACTATGTCAGTCAGTCAGTCACTTTTGAGTTAAGTATATATTTAGATAGATAGAAGATAACTAGAAGCGCCCCGCGGTTTCTAACATTACATTTATTGCGCTTTTGAACATATATGCGCTTTTTAACATTACATTTATTGAGCCCTTACCGCCTGTGATACAGGAACCTCCTATTAATCATGTAGGTAGGCATCTAACATTGTTAACATTATTATTTAAGATTTATTATTCTGTTATACCAATATGAATCTATACTTATCTATACTAATATTATAAAGCTGAAGAGTTTGTTTGTTTGTTTGTTTGAACGCGCTAATCTCAGGAACTACTGGTTCGAATTGAAAAATTATTTTTGGGTTGAATAGACCATTTATCGAGGAAGGCTTTAGGCTATATATCATCACGCTTAAGCCAATAGGAGCGGAGCAGCGATAAAGAATGTTTTAAAATCGGGGATTCCACGGGGACGAAGTCGCGGGCAGCAGCTACTTTAGAATAAAGATGTATTACTATTTTGATTAAATAATATATCGTTTTATGGTTTCCAAGGGCAGTTTTACACATTTCTATCTCAAAACGGAAACACAGACTCCCCGCGGCGACCACTCTTGACCCCTCCCATCAGCTTTCCGGGCGCGTCATATTGCTTAACGCGATCTAATCGATGCATCCTTGTCGCCAATGTCGAGACATCGCATGCGCCTCACGTTCAGACAATGGCACATTTTGTATTGGGATTAACCGGTCCCTTTTGTACTGAATTTGGTCCTTTGGGAAGCCATGTTGGTATGGCTAACATTTGTACTGTGTTTCCTAGTTGTTTAAAGTTGGGATCATGACACCTTGCCCACAAATCCTGGTTTATATTTTTGTATTAGAGGGACGATTAGCTGAATACCGTCGCACAAGTAAATCTTTGGTTGCAAAATTGTTCGAAAGAGTCACCGCGGCCCTGGAACGAAAAGGGCACTAGGAGGAACACGGGTGGGTTTTAGTCAGTAAGAGTCTTCTTTTAAGTACCTTGCCCCAATCTAGATTTTACTCCTGTATCATGGGTGCGTTCACAAACATGTAAACTCACATACACAAGACACCCAGACCCGGAATAACTATCTATAGGCCATACAAACATTTGTACCGAGCGGGAATCGAAGCCGCGGCACATAGCGCAACAGCCGAACGTTCAACCACAGCGCCAACCGTGTCGTCACTCCCGAGTCTGACACTCCCTTCCGCTCCACTCAGAGCAGAAGGGCAGATATGTTGTATCACGATTAGAAAACTATGGCTGTGTATAAAACATTTTCAGTATCTACATCAGCGGTGACCATTTCTCCACCATGAGTACACTTCCATGCCTATTTTGGACGGCTCACACCTTTTTTTTTTCTAGATGGGAAATCATCAAATGACTTCTCCCGATCTGGGCGGAGTGGAGTGTCAGACTCTTACTGACTAAAACCCACCCGTGATCCTTCTAGTGCCCTTTGCGTTCCAGGACCGCGGTGACTCTCGAACAAATTCCGCAATCCTAGCAGGCACTGACCCTATGGGGCCCCATCTTCTTTGCTGACAGCTCTTTGTGGCGCGCGTAGAATACGACAAGCCCTTGACCCGGGCCTGGTTGCTATTGGACGGCGAGCCAGGACAGCTCACACCTCGGATCTTACTAAAACTCTACTTAAATATTTTTGGGGAGTCCCTAGAGCGGAGTCTTTTTTTTTTTGTTCGATACCATACAAAAAAAAAGAAACGAAGAAACCGAAATTGGTGCATGGATACCTAGATTCCTCCGTGTCTTCGGCAAAACGTTTCTCAGTCACAGAAGACTATTAAGCATTCAAACCCATAAAGGCTCACTCAGTCATCAGTAACGATCCGTCACAGGTCAACGCTCATTGTTTTATTCATAAATAAGTACTCAATAAAATTAAACGAATAAGTAATAACTAATTTGTCTGACGCATGACGTTTCATTCCTCACAGTGTAATGACGTACATACTTTCATACATTTAAGGTCTGCAGGATTGTTAGAATTGGTGTAAGTGTCACCTCTTGTCTTATCGGCTCGTGATCCTTGGATTACACTTGCGAGCAATAAACTGGAATCTCTTCATCGAGCGTTGCTCAAAATAATTTTTTTGTAAAGAACTATGGATTGTGGTATATCATTTGAAAGCTAATTTAGTTAGCTTTCGAATGGTAACAAAAATAAAATAAAATTAGTATTAGTAAAAGTTGAAATTGCAGACGTCTAAATGAATTGAAAGTAATATGAAAAGATAATTCTTAGCAACACTGGTGTCAGGTTCTCCGGCTGCTAACTACCAGTAATTATTGTTTTGGTAGTACCACTGCAAAAAAAGTGTTTTTTTCTTAAATGTGTATGTAACATTGTACCATAAGTGACTTAAATATCAACTAACTTATACCAATCTTAATTACATGCAATATAGATATTTACCTGTTGCCTTTTCCCGCTCTGGGCGGAGCGGAAAGGAGTGTCAGAGTTTAAAGCCCATAAATTTGTGTTCCCCTAACGGCTTTTGCGTTCCAGGGTAGCACCACAGGCACTACCCAATTAATATGCTGACATCTCTGCGAGACGCGTGTGGAACACTTGGAACACGTGGACGGTGGCCGGGTATCGATTCCTGGCCATTGCCTTGGGCGTCTACTTCTGTTGATACAGTTACCTCATCATCTGCCTAGTCTTTTCCCAACTACATTGGGGTCGGCTCCCAGTCAAGCTGGATTTTGCTGAATACGTGAAGCGGCTGCCTACCAGACCTCCACAACTCATTAACTGGGGAACACGATACTTCTTGGCAAGACTGGTGTCAGATTTTCTGGCTTCTGACAATCCGTAACGACTGCTTAAGATCTCCAAATGACAGCCGGGACCAACGGCTTAACGTGCTTTCCGAGGCACGGAGAAGTCTCGTTATGTTAAGATGGTCACCCATCCACAGACCAACCTCGGCAAGCTTTGCTTAACCTAGAAGATCGACCCGTGCGGCTGTTATAATTTAGCCACGAGCTCCTGTTGATACAGTTACCTATACAAATAAAAACAAAATACCCTATATGTCGAATTCCTACATCGCTGTCATCCATCACTGTAAGCGTTCCCAGAAGACCAGTAGCGTTAATATTATTTTATATCAATTTGAAAAGGTACTAACTGAATGACCTCAAAATTTTTAAATTAATGAAGTTTTGTGTCCCAAATAAAATGGAAAAAGTACCGTTCGGCGAACGAGTTTGACACATAACTGGCAGTTCAGTTTGTGGTCTTTGGAACAAAATCGTGTTTTAAAATTTTAATAAACTTAAGCACTGTCACTACTCTCAGCCGCTTGCATATTTTATATATGTCCCACCTTCGAGTGGGTGGACATTTATTTTATTATATAGACTCAATCTATAGCATTGTATAATTTCATGCATTAACGGCACATGTGTGAGTAGGTACTATGTACCATAAACTATACTTTTTGTGTATGCCTGACTGGAACGTGCCCTGGCGTTTGGGAGTGTCATGCTCACTCAAAAGTCTTTCTGATGATGGCGTATGTGTTTCATTCATCATTTGGCTTCGTCAGCCGGGACGGGTCATCTCTCAGCTGCCACAGTTTATTTTAATTCTTTGTACTTTGAATTGTTCTCACATATGGGAATAATTTCAAGAACAATGTATCCACAACTTTGTAACAATAAGAGTTTCCGTGGAGTTTCTTGCACGTTCTTCTCCATAGATATCTACGCTTTGGAACGTGCAGATAGCTTCACCTCTTTCGACTGACCGACTTTGACAATTCAAAAGTTTAATTGAAGGGTTTAGTTGAAATAAATGCTTTGAGTTTGCGTTTGAATTAATGTTACTTTAAGCTAATGTAGCATTTTTATGGTGGAATCATTTTTGAAATTGGTCCAGTAATTTTTGAGTGTATTTGTTACTAATATACAAAAATACAAATCTATCCTCGTAGTAATATTAGTGTAAATGTAGATAGGTTCGCGTTTGACCACTACTTTACCTGATGGAAAGCGAAGATGTGTGTGTGACTTAAAGATGGGAAACACAGACTCCAGCAGGGAAGACCCACAAGACTTAAACCTCAGTGCAAAAGAAACGAAAGTTATTATAAAACGTAATACTTTACCAAATAAATTATAAGTGTAAAGGTATTAATTTGTATTTTTTTTATTTGTCTTTTTATTTTTTGTATTTTAATTTTTTTGGTATTTCTGTTTTAGTATTAGTTATGTCAGACTATTTTCAATATGACAATTAGATACGACTTTTAACATAAGGTATCTTCTCTACCATATGAAAACAAATAGTCTATACAAAGTGTGAGTGTTTTTGTTTGTTTTTGTTTGTCTATACTAATATTATAAAGAGGAAAGATTGTATGCTTGTTTGTACCGTATACAATCCGAAACTTAACAATTTTTTACCAATGGAAAGCTACATTATCAGCGAGTAACATAGGCTATATTTTAACCCCGTATTCCCACGGGAACGGGAAATACGCAGGTGAAACCGCGGGGTGCTGCTGGTGCCTAATACAGATGTAGAATCGATTTTTTCGTCAAGATTACCTGTACTAACAAAATACTATGACTTATCTATACTAAATAATAAAGCTGACGAGTTTGTTTGTTTGTTTGAACGCGCTAATCTCAGGAACTACTGGTCCGATTTGAAAAATCTTTCAGTGTTAGAAAGCCCATTTACCGAGGAAGGCTATAGGCTATATATCATCACGCTAAGACCAATAGGAGCGGAGCAGTCATGAAAAATGTGACACAAACGAAGTTGTGCGGACAGCTAGTAAGAAATATGGCTTTTATAGTATTGATAGTAATGTTATTAATCTTTCTTGTTACATTACACTCCACAAAAATATGTACCTACCTATTCATTTTGTCTCTTTACACTGGCGTTCAATAAAAAGTACCCCCATACGTTTTTCCTCATGCTTGGATAACGAATTTGAGGAATCAATACAACTGAGTAACATTTGTAATTCCAGTACATCGTGAGGAAAAGTGTGTGTTTTTATTACATCACAATGTGTCCTCACATATCAGGCCTTGTAATGATAAAATAGCTGGCGTCTTTTCCTTAAAAGACTTGCAAAGGAAAATGTTTGTTTTGGCGATAGGAGGTCTCAGTATTTATTGTTTCTTCGTTAACGATACAGGGTGTTCCAGAAGTGTTTGGTCATTTGTAAGGGTGTTGTTGGGTAGCTGATATACATTAAAGAAAACCGGTCAAGTGCGAGTTGGACTCGTGCACGAAAGGTTCCATACCATTGACTAGGTAACATAAAAATAGGCAAGATATTGGCGTTTTTTGTATGGGAGCTCCCATTATGTATATTTTATTTTATTTTTTTATTAAAGTAAAAATACAACAGTATTCTGTGAATATTTCAAGTGCCTACCTGTTGCCGTTATTGATATCGAGCAAAAAAATCGCGTTTATTGTATGGGAGTTGTATGGGTTGTTTTTAGTATTTGTTATTATAGCGGCAACAGAAATACAGCATTTGTGAAAATTTCAACTGTCTAACTATCGCGGTTCTAGAGATACAGCCTAGTATAGTAACCGGCATGAGTCGTGAGCACAAACTGACACCTGCGCAGTAGTTAATTTTTCGGTCTCTTTGGCGGAATGAAGAAGGCAGGGGGCGCCGAGGCTGCACGCGATTGGTTCTACTATTCTATTGGTACTAAATAAATTTGGCCGAAAGTGTACATGCGCGAGCTTGCCCCCGCTACTGCCCCTCTGTGCTCGTGAGCACAGAGGGGCAGTAGTGGGAGCAGTACTCGTGCCGGTCATTATACCTCTATTGTATATATTTATTTATTAAACTTTATGTAAAGTTTAATAAATAAATATTTGCTTAGATATTAGGAACATTTCTTCGTAATAACTGCCGACAACGAATTTAACTTCTTCTATCATTTTCCATAGTAGACAAAAATCCCACCCAAACCACCACCCAAACCCAAAGGTTGACTGGTAGAGAATGCCTTGTTGCATTAAGTCCGCCCGTGTACCACTATAAATTGTACATAAAGGTTAAATAAATTAATAAATAAGAAATTTATAGTTTTAATAATATTTCGGAAACTTACTAAAATTAACTAACATTCGGCCTTAACCCTCATTGATCTTTAAATTTTATGTATTTTCTGCGCTCTTGCCCGTTATGGAAGCAATCACATCTCGTGAAAAAAAATTAACCAAATTATTCGATGCCCGCTAACATCAGTCTTAAATGTGGACTTGGATGACCGAGCGTGGCTGCAAGCCATTCTACCCATTCGTTTCGGTGGGCTCGGCATCCGCAAAATTTCCAGTGTGAATTTAACGACCCAACATTGTCTTCAGTCTGCAGCACTGAAGAGTTAACCACAATAATTTTAGCTCCATCACTGGTAGACTTTGAATTGCCATTTTAGACCGAAGAAGTGAACGCTTGGAAGACGGCTTGCCCAAATACGACGTTGTCCGAGAACCCATCTTCCCAGAGACAATGAAATGAGCAGGTGCATCGTCCTCACATATATGAAGTATTTTTGTATTACCAAATATTGTAAAACATTTATTTGAAAAGAGTAACTATGGAGTTTCTTGTCCGTTCTTCTCCATAAGAATCTACCTTTGCGAATGGACGCAAGAGTCTTAATTATGATACATTTTATTGATGACGTTCAAAAGTGCCGTTAATGGCCTAATTGAAATAAACGTTTTGACTTTGACTTTGCAGCTTTGCGTGTTGGTACGGAATAACCTCTTAAATTATGTCAAACAACACTGCTGAGCATGCCCGCCTGCTAGCTGTGGGCGAATGGGAGTCGGGTCTTTAGCTAAAGGCACCCAACATAGCTACTTTGCTGAATACCACCACTTTCCGGATCGCTACATGTCTGGGTGGCTAAACGTGGCAACTTCGCCAGTATTCTGGGCACTTTTCCCGTTGACAGCGATGTGGACGAATTTTTCCCCCTTCCCTCCTCCGTACAGTAACATGATCAGATTAAAAAACAATATAATATGCGATTTATCAGTGGAACAGCAAATTAAATGCTAAACAATATTGTCAGTTTTAATACTGTTAACCAGATTCTCATTCTATGAAGGTAAAGATTACTAATCGTTCTCAAAACAATCTAATCACGTTGTTAACTAGTTTAATTAATTACTTGTTCTTTTAATTAGTTTCTATACTTAAGATAAATCTTCAGTGGGTCAACGCACTACATATGAAACAAGTTTCGGTAATCAGTGACAAACTTGTACGATTCTGAGGATGGCAACTGCTTTCTCGAAGAAATCAACATCTGCTGTTGTTCGACAAAGTTTCTGGGCATCTCTCCGTGCAAGCTTAGTAATAAAAGCTTCTAATTAGAGAAGAAATATCAGTTAGAAATTTAAGTAAAGAGGCACAATATCAAGAAATACTGAATTGCAAACAAAGCCTGATATAGTGGTGATAGGCTGATTAGCGCGCCGCACAATGATAATCGATGTTACCATTCCACATGACGAGAACCTCGTGAAAGCTGAGAAAGAGAAACAAATCAAGTATCTCGACTTAGCACACGAGGTTGTCGATATGTGGAATGTGGACTCGGCTGTCATTGTGCCGATTGTCGTTACGGCCGATGGCCTAATGGCCAAAAGCTTCGACGACCATCTGTCGAAGCTGGCGTTACACGGTTGGTTAAAGGGCCTGATACAGAAGGCTGTACTCCTCGATACGGCTCGTATTGTGAGGAGGTTCCTTTCTCTGGAGCCCTAACCACCGGTAGCTTGGACCTTGGCTCTCGAACACAGGCACGTCGCGACAATGCGATATTTTTATGGTTCCGTGCCTCCTTACCTATTATAGGATACCTATATTGTCTGTATTTTGCTATTTGGGGATCCCGGCCAGACTCTGTATTTCCTGATAGCTGCAACTTGGGGGTACCTATTTAAGTCAAGAGCAAAAATGCTACATCTAGGCACGTGTGCTCGCGGGCCTGGGGACGGCGAGCTATGGGATGGCTCGCCGTCCAATAGCAACCAGGCCCGCGTCGACGGCGCGTCGTGTACCACGCGCGCCTCAAAGAGATGTCAGCAACGAAGACGGGGCCCCATAGGGTCCGTGCCTGCTAGGGTTGCGGAAAAATAAAAAACTTTTTACAAAACAAATACAACCGACTTTAACACAAAAAATCAAAAAAGTGCAAAATAACTTTTTTCGGAAGTCGGTGTTCAAAAAACGAAAAAGTAACCACACACGAAATTAAAGTTATTTTGCACTTTTTTGATTTTTTGTGTAAAAGTCGGTTGTATTTTTTTGTAAAAAGTTTTTTTGTGTTAAGAAGTCTGTTGTTTTTTTTGTAACTTTTTTATTTTCGTTTTCAGTTGCAATGTTCATTCAGGTGCAAGTCCTAGATGGGACGCTAAAAGGGAAGCAATGTTCGACATTCTACGGGAAAAAGTATTACAGTTTTGAAGGCATACCGTACGCCAAGCCTCCTGTTGGCAGGTTAAGATTTAGCGTAAGTACGATTACTTATTTTGGTTCTAATTTAGATCTTAGGGGTAAAAGGCCTGGGCCTGCGGATGGCGAGCTATCAGTGGCAACCAGGCCCGAGTCGACAGCGCGTCGTGTTCCACGCGCGTCTCAAAGAGCCGTCAGCAACGTCACAGTAAAAATATGGAACAGTATGGAAACTAAGCCCATTTGTTGAAATAATTACCTACGCTCCAGTAGAGAGTTAGGGTTGTCACTTTTAATGTTTGTAATAAGTAAGTGTTTAATTGGAACGAAGTTCTTTAACACGGCTTGCGGTATGAGTTGACTGGGAGAAATAGTCACGCGAAAATGCGTTAGTGCATGTTATTCCATGCGACTTTCTTCTTTGGTCAAAATGTAAATAATGCCATTGTAAAAAAAGTACAAACTGAATATTGTTTATCATTTCTATGCCATTTTATTCCATTTCAATTATACCTAATATCTGCCCTAAAATTTTGATGAAGGATTTCTGTATGTTGAAAAATTATTGTTACCTATTTTGTGAAGTAAGTACGTTCCTATGCATGTTTCGAAGGGTAAATTTCCTTTGACTAGACTAGAATATAATGTTGTCGTAAAATTATGGTCATTTATTTTTTCATACTCATAAGGATTCATTTAACCCATATGTTATATAAATTATAATACAATATAAATTACAATCAGTCTTCGGTATAAGGATTCAATACTAGTATGAAAAATCTGTGCTTGGGTACACAGTTTTTGCAAAACGAAAACCTGAGTGGCCCGTCTATAGCCATATTATAATAGCGTAGATATTATCTATGAACACGGCACCCGCTACTGAGAGCACCGCGAAGGTCCCTTAGGGGCCTCGTAGATGTGCGTGTCTGTGTGAGTGTGCCGTTTCGACCGTTTGTTCGTAGTTTCTGTACTGTTTCATATTTCTACTGTGGCAACGTAGACGGGGCCCCATAGGGTCAGTGCACAGAACACAATTTCCTAGCGGGGTCAGTGCCTGCTAGGGTCGCCGAATTTGTTCGAAAGAGTCACCGCGGCCCTGGAACGCAGAAGGATCACGGGTGGGTTTTAGTCAGTAAGAGTCTGACACTCCCTTCCGCTCCACTCAGAGCGGGAGGAGTCATTTGATGATTTCCCATCCAGAAAAAAAAATCTTGTGTGCTCGATCATCGACCACATTATCACTTATTTAATTGGGAACTTATTTTATATTATAAATAACTAGCGACCCGCCCCGGCTTCGCGCGGGTGCAATGCTGGTACTAAATATACTACAGAATGTCTTTATACGCAACGTTCACAGCTTTTTATGAAAAAAAAAACTATGTGTTTATTTACGATATCACATTAGAAACCTCAAAATTTATTATTGTTTCTCTGCTATATTATACAAATAAACAAACCTCTTGAATCACTCAATCTATTAAAAAAAACGCATCAAAATCCGTTGCGTAGTTTTAAAGATCTAAGCATAAATACGGAGACGGAGTGGGAAGCGACTTTGTTTTATACTATGTAGTGATAGTGAAGACGAATACCACAATGGAGGCAGAAAAAATATCCATAACCTATCATATTGACAACAAATAGGCGAGATTTAGACCGTAGTAAGTTCACATCCCAGTACAACCTGTTGAATTGTTGGCGTAAGCCCAGAACCAGCTTACTTGTACCATTTAACAGACCTCTCAGACCTCAGACATTAACCTACATCGTTCTCATATGATTTGACCAGTACAATTGTATGGACTTTAAAAGAGACTTTGACCTCTGAATTTGGTTCGGTGTTTCTTCTCAGGGTAGTCGGCTAGGAAACACCGGCCTCATCTAGTTTGTCACGGCCAAAAAGGATTGACGTGTAAAAGTGTTTTTTACTACCTACTTACAAAATAAATATAATTTATCAGGACTACTAGAAGCTGACAACATTCCTAGCAAACGTTAAAAAAGTAGAAAAGGTACAGATGACCGATGATGACCTCTCGCGCTTGACCGCCTTTTGTCCTTGATGAAAAACAGGGTCAGAGCCCATTCGTCCCCTAAAATTCGTCCCCCAGCATAAAAGTTGTAGATTCGGCCCCTATATAGGTGCCCATTGGTCTCCTGGTAGGGGACCAATTAATATTTTAATAAAAAATATTATTTTTAAGGTACCCATTCGTCCCCTCTAATATATATACAATATAAGTTAAAGATTCGGCACCTATTCAGGTGCCTATTGGTCCCCTGAGATAAAATTAGCTATATTTTACATAAGAAACGGTTAACATAGTACACTTGTGAACAGTTTATTAACGGAATTAATTTAATAAATCATAACAGATCATTGAAAAAAGAGCTATGATGAATGATAATCCGTCATGATAATAATATAACCTGTCGATAGGCTTACGATGTAAAATTGTCTCACTACGAATGCCTTGTTAAAAAAACGGGTAACAAATAATAGATAAGGTGTTTAAAATTGGTAAGAACTCTCCAGATGTGCGCGGGGTGTGGAATGCCGAAGCGGGAGGGGTAATTATTATGATTTTGTATGTATGTAGTTGGCAAATATACAAAAAAATAAGAAGTGATTATTTACTGTTGATATGTGTTCTATTTTTTTTGCATATTTTATATTTAATGTTGATTTATATGATGGTCAATCAAGGCAGATTTTTGTAAAAAAGTTGTATTTTGTTAGTTTCTAGGACATTGTGATTTTGTATGTGTTAATCTTATTTGAAATAAACATGATATCTACCGAATTACTATATTTTTTATTTTAGCCTTTTCTGCGCGACTGTACCAGGACTACCAAGCTGCAGTATACACATATACATGTACTTATATTAGAAGAATGAATAAAAATAAATATTCTTCAGGGGACGAATGGGCCCCTCAAAAGTTCCAGGGGACGAGTGGGCACAGGGTGCGAATCTTAGGGGACGAATGGGCTCTGACCCGAAAAACACCTGATAGTAGAATGTTTAGCTCCGGATGGCTGTATTTTATATTGACGTTAAATTTAAAACCACTTGAGAATTAAAAAGAACATTTCGCATATATTCCCCAAAGGGGATTATTATATTCCCCAAAATTACAACAACACAACATACACTTCAGATGTAGACATATTCTCTCTGTCTGCTAGTAAATTTCGAAATATTCTGAACAACAAAATTAAAGACTTGTATAATTAGTTATTAAGAAACTGAAATTGTGTCTCACTTGAGACGTTCCCTAAATTGTATGACATACATTTACATAAACACACTTATTATATGTAAATGTCTACCCTACTGTTATGTTTATTTCTAGTGTGTAATTGTTTGTTTTCCCAATTGATTAAATAAATAAATAAATAAAGACTTATACAGTATGTTAAGTAACAGAGGGCGTTCCCGTTAACCGGCAATAGAATAGCATCCATATATGATATAAAAATACCATTCAAAAACAAAATGTTTGTTTTTTTTTATATCAAAATTTTTACTAAAAATGTTAAATTGATACGTTAAAGAAACACTCTGTACTCGCGTACTTGCCGGTTTGGGCATTGCTACTACGAGTAGGTACTATTCCGCGCTACTATTTTGATTTTAAACAGGATGTTTCGAATTCATTGTCTTTTTGCTTATTTTTCTATTCTGATATTTTTATTTTAATCTATTAATGATATAGATTAACGAATTTAAGGGAACGCCCTCTGTTATTTAACATACTGTATTACCAATCAACACATGACATACATTTTTAAGTTTGTTATGTCTGATGCAAAACTGAGCCAGCTTATTACCGATAACCGGGGACTGTTACTGAGAAATTCTAGACGGATTAACCCAATAACAATTTACTGAAACCAAGAATAGAATAGAATAGAATACTTTTTATTACGTCCATCATATAAGTTACAGAAAAAATTGATGAAGAAAACACTACATAGGATGACACAATGGGCGGCCTTATCTATAAAAGCAATCTTTTCAAGTCAATTTTTCATTGGATTTTATAGAGAAAATGCAAGACTGAGAAGAAAGAGTAGAACGAAGAAGAAGGAGTAGTACTATAGGAAGTATTCGGTGTTTCAAGAATCGTTCACCATTATCAGCAGGAACATTTTCGACCATAAACTAATATAAATTCAGCATACAGGTGGGTAAAATGTGTAAAATAGTTCTTAATATTAAAGAACAATGGCGAAATTTTAGCTGACATGAATTTAAGCGTCTAAAAGTGACTTTTAAACGACGGAAGTTCCATTATTTTTCTATATTTTTTCAATGTATCACATTTACTAGATCAGGCCGGAGAAAAAAGATATTTTAAATGAAAAGTTATTTGACTTTTTGATTACCGTGTAGTGTTGCCATTTTATATTTATCCTGCCAAGTGACAGTAAGTACAGCATTATTGAATTGTAATCAGTTTTATTTTTTTTATTAAAGACTAAGTGAATAATTAAACGGAGTAACAATATAGTTTATTTTTAAGTGTAAGTGTTCCTTGCAGGGAGGTCAAAACACTGTGATGTAAAAATAAATAAATTGCTTTTAATGACTGGCAAAAAGACTAGTATCCCGAATCTAAAAAAAAAATAGTTTGATTACTGACGATTGTTGTTGGTTGAGTTGATACCTACCATATTCAATCAGTGCTCTCTATTGTTTTTTCCCGTATTTTTTTAATTTTCATTTGTACGTACCTACTGCATATTATGGACTGTGATATGCCCCTGTGTGATCCTGTGCGTGTTTAAGGACTCGCGAGACTTTCCCTGTGACATTGAGCTTTTTCTATACTGGACGCCGATCTTGCCTTATTGTTTTGGATTAGTTATCAATGAACTAGTTGTTTGCTAGATACAGCCAGATGGAAGGTCGTAGAGCAAACCGACACGAATCCTGTGTATCATGTTACGCTCATGTAATGATGCTAGTCTGGTATTTAGGATGGGCCTGACATCGGCAAAATATTACCACACCCACAGAATTTCTGGATGAAATAATTGTAAGAGGATGAAGAAGAATAAATATACTTAGATTTAAAAATTAATCTTGTTTTATTGGTTCTTATCAACTCGATATTTCTACACACATTCTAGGATTTTATAAATACTTGCTAAGCGTGCGAAAACTTAGCAAGTAATGATTAAATCCCAGAATGTTAGATAAACCTTATTGCTTCAATACCTAAAACAATGCTCTCGGCGACTGGCTGCCTCAAACCAGTTTTACTATATATTCTTTTTAGATACCTATTTAATATAACGTGAAACGACGACTTGTCAAGTGTATGTGATCGTCTCGGGGGCCCTTTACCTAACAAGTTACCATAGACATAACCTACAAAAGTTCATGACTGAATATCTATTTTTCTCGGCCTTCTTGAACCAAAATTCTTGCACATACTAGTTCAAAAGGTGAAGCTGAGTTAAGCAAGATATTTTTCATTTAAAGACGTAAGAATTTCACCTCAGCTAAAACAATGTATGGGCGGCTGCCATTGTCCTTTCAATTAATGATCCAAAATGATTGACACGATATCCTTAAGAGTCTCAAGAAATAAATACGTTCAAAAGTACATCGAAAAACTTCTAAAGAAAAGCATTGTCCTGAAGTAACAAGGACCTAAGCGCCATACTCCGTGTTGAGAAGATTCAGCTTCCTTGTTTTTAAATGAAGGTTGTTCGGCAACCATGCTTTGATAACTTATGGCAATCAGGCAAATATTATGGACAGAGAGGCAAGTTGTTTGCTAATGAGTTGAGAATCTGTTTCTTTGAACAAAGGCGACCTAGACTCTAGGGAATTAGTAACCAGATAGGGCTGGTAATTGAGCACATATGTTATTTGCTGTCCTGCATATGTTTAATGTAACTAAAAGGGTTATGAATATGAATGTGGATGGATGGAAGGGAGAGGTAGGCCAAAGAAACGATGGATGGATTGTGTGAGGAGTGATATGAAAGAAAAGGGAGTTAGTGATAGCGTGACGGCTGACAGGACAGAATGGAAGAAAAAAACATGTTGCGCCGACCCCAAGTAACATGGGATAAGGGCAGGGAGATGATGATGTTATTTGCTGTCCAAGATGTCAATATTAATTTTAATGGAAAGATTAACGGTGTACCGAAAACATCGCCGCATAAGTTTATCTACACTAATATTATAAAGAGGAAAGATTTGATTACTTTTTGTTTGTTTGTTTGTTTGCATTGAATAAGCTCCGAAACTACTTGACCGATTTAAAAATTCTTTCACTGTTGGGAAGCTAGTTATCTCCGGTGAGCATAGGATATATTATATCCCCATATTCTCACGGGAACGGGAACTACGCGGGTGAAATCGCGGGGAGATGCTAGGTTTTTGTAATTTTTTATCGATAAAAAATCATCAATCAATATTTCGAGTCTTTTTCCAACTTATTTGGTCGGTTCAACTCCCCGTTTTAGTAGAGTAGTACATATTTAACAAGGAGCAGCTGAGGTTAAGCAACGCTTAATGAGGTCAACCAATAGATGGGTGACCACCTTATCATACCGAGGCTCCTCCGTGCCTTGGGAAGCTGTAGGTACCGGCTGTCAATGATACAACTTTGACAGTCGCTACGGAAAATCAAACGTCAGAGAATAACTCAAATACTTGTCGTTAGATTTAACTCAGTTTGAAATAAGACTACATGAACAGCACGAGCTTTCGAATATGAAAAGAATCATCAAAATCGGTACACCCACTAAAAAGTTAAGACATAACACACAAAATAAAACAGTCGACTTGAGAACCTCCTCCTTCTTTGGTAGTCGGTTAAAAACATTCCAATAAAGTATCTTGGCATTACCTATCTACTATTTATTTACTTATTTATAGCGTTAACAATGTTTTTTTTTTCTTTTTTTCGATCACGTTCACCGATT
The DNA here is from genome assembly GCA_905332915.2 of Hecatera dysodea. Classification (NCBI taxonomy): domain Eukaryota; kingdom Metazoa; phylum Arthropoda; class Insecta; order Lepidoptera; family Noctuidae; genus Hecatera; species Hecatera dysodea. Next base: position 17,428,811 of record HG995308.1, on the reverse strand, counting down.
TAGTCGGTCAATGGCGAGTGGGCAGTCAATCTTCGCAGAGTATTGAACTATGAATTAATTTATTGTTATGTAAGTGTAAGATAACTCGTGGCTAAAGAATAACAGCCGCGCAGATCGATCTTCAAGGTTAAGCAACGCTTGCCAAGGTTAGTCTGTGGATGGGTAACCATCTTAACATACCAAGTTTCCTCTGTGCCTTAGAAAGCATGTTAAGCCGTTGGTCCCGGCTGTCATTTGTAGATCTTTGGCAGTCGTTACGGATTGTCAGAAGCCAGAAAATCTGACACCAGGCTTGCCAAGTAGTACCGTGTTCCCCAGTTATTGGGTTGTGGAGGTCTGGTAGGCAGCCGCGCAACGTTAAATACTGGTATTCAGCTGAATCTGGTATGACTGGAAGCTGACTCCAATATACATAGTTGGGAAAAGGCTAGGCAGATGATGAAGTGAACTGAGAAAACACTTGATCTAAATTAAGTGTTTTCTCAGTTATCCTAATCTACCGACCGCTGTCGGTTTCGCTTATAATTGTCCTAGGGGACACTCCCGGGATACAAAATATCCAAGATGTGCCAATTTTCAACCAAATCAGTTCAGCAGTTTAGGCGTGAGGTATGTAGTGGAATGAGACCAACGGCTTAATATGATATCCAAGGAACGGAAGAGTATTATGGATGGAGTATCCTCGAACCGACCTCGGCAAGAATCACTTAACCAAGAAGGTGCACTCGTAGAGTACAACTGGGATAGATGCCACACTTTTTGAAATAATTTCATATCTCCCAGTACAAAATAAAAATATTTTAATTGTATACTGGTAAGTACATTGGTTTTTATCTACAAATTTATAAAACGTAAATAATATTCTCTTTGATAATTATTTCCAGAGTATTAGCTATTTTCGCGGAGCTCTACGTTTTGGGTTATCTGTCCCATACATGGGATATTTGCCTAGTCCATATAAATTACGTTTAGGACAGACGACCCACTATCTATCTATCTATCCCGAAAAAACTATGATCGCACTTTGCCTTCCCATGCAACCGCACAGAGCCATGAGACACAGTCCTCTAACGGCCGAACCCAATAACCGATCTATCACATACTGGAGATAGAAAACAAATGAAACAACAGAAAAATTATATAGGTTTTCTGTTGTTTCATTTGTTTTTCTATCTCCAGTATGTGATAGATCGGTTATTGGGTTCGGCCGTTAGCGGTAGTTGAAAAGTCTCCCAATACATAAATAAAATAGCATGCGATTAATCCACGAACCTAGAGTAATTAAAATCGGGGCACCTCGTTATAATTTAGCCACGAGCTCCCCCAAAAATAAAAGTAATTATAAGTTGCTACGTTACGATAAATCTTACTCCATCTTAATTTTTCTGATTAGTGTTCAAAATCAACGGGAAAATCGTAAGAATTGTTTTTCCTCAAATGAAATGGAAACAATCTGCATCAAACTGACCACGTGATACTTATCACAATTAGTCCGGGTTGTAATTAATGTAAGAATATCCACTATTGTGCAAATTCAAGTTCTAAGTTCATCTAAATTAACAGTTAGCCAGTTCTTTTTCCCAGCTAATGTTCTAGGAAATGGTGATTTTTGGGGGACTGTCGTATTTTTATTTTGTCCTACAAAAAGTTTATTTTTAAGCTTTATAGCAATTTTTTGGCTAGTTATCGTAATAAGAGCGATTTCCGACCGTGTGCGTTAGATTAATTTGGAAGGAAACGTGTGCTTTTCCTCAGCAGCATCCGAGAGTTTTGATTTTTAAGGAGCTCGTATGTATATGGGGTATGGTTTTATCTGGTAAGATATGTAAGCCATCTATTCAGGTAATAAGCTGCATTCTGGTAAGACTGGAGGCCAAACCAAATAATAATATAACTGAGAAAAGGATATGTTTAAAATTCATCATCTGCCTATCCTTTTCCCAACTATATTGGTGTCGGCTCCCAGTTACGCCAGATTAAGCTGAATACCAGTATTTTACATGGAGCGGTTGCTTACCAGACCTCCACAACTCATCAACTCATCAACCGGGTAACACGGTACTTCTTGGCAAGACTATACTCAGATTTTATGGCTACTGACAATGCGTAACGACTGCCAATTATATCTGCAAATGACAACCGCGAGCAACGGCTTAGCGTGCTTTCCGAAGCACGGTGGAATCTCGATATGAATCGAGAAAACTAGATTTAAATAAAAATAAAAAGGATAAAACGTACTACAGTGTAACTGAGTTTCTGACAGAGTAGAAATACATTTTGTTGACTGATTTTATTTCTATATTTTTAATGTTAATAAAAAATATTTAAGATTTGGATTTCACTATAAATGATAATTTACTGATTTGATATATTTTTTTTATTTTTTATAATTAATAATAAATACATATGTGAATAATAATAATTGTAATGTTTGCATGCCGAATCTATACTAATATAATATAATATAATATTATAAAGCTGAAGAGTTTGTTTGTTTGTTTGTTTGAACGCGCTAATCTCAGGAACTACTGGTCCGATTTGAAAAAATCTTTCAGTGTTAGATAGCCCATTTATCGAGGAAGGCTATAGGCTATATTTTATCTCCATATTCCCACGGGAACGGGAACCACGCGGGTGAAACCGCGAGGCGCTGCTAGTGGTAAAATATGGCTGAACTTTGATTTATGTAAGAACTGTTGTGTACCCATATTTGCAAATAAAATTCTATTCTATTCTATTAAAATAACCATCGTATAGGTCTCATAAATGGGCAAAATACAACAGATAAACAGATAATTTTCAATTCTTTTGTAAATATAATTCCTCTACCTACTCATCTGGACAGATCGGTCTACTACGTAGCAATATTTTCGTGAAAAAGTACTTTGTAACATTCATACAATAATATCTACGTTACCTTAGGAACAAATATGTTTATGATAGGTAACTTTAAAATACTGACATTGACTTTCAGGCAATGTAGCTTGATCAATGTTATCGTTATCAAACTGTTTTGCTTGAAAAACAGTGCGCTATGTGACTATAGAAACAATTAGGCTCAAATTTCAAAACGTAATCCAACCCAAACTTAATTCGAACTGCAACTCCATTGGAGCATCAAACTGTCAATAAAGATTTTCATAAATTTAAGTCTTAGCGCTTGAGAGATGAGCAAGCAGATGCGTAAACGTGCTTGCTCGGATAAACTTGAGCGCGAAAGCTTCAATTTGTAACGTCAATTAGACAAGCTGACGTTTTCATGCTCAATTTGAAGTTTTGGAATATGGGCCTTAACAGTGTGCCGCCATGCCGTAATTTAGTACTTCCCTTTTTAAAAAGGTCGTGTTGTTTTGATTTATGAGCTATATAATTGTAAAGTGTTATTAAATTATTAAGATTATAATTATATTGTGATACAATACAATTGCAAATACTAGGTAGACTTATGCATAAGGATGACCAAATAAGTAATGGGAGTCAAAAACGAAAAATTACAATAATCACAACTGATGTCAAATCATAAATAAATGTGATTAATTTCTAGTTGCAACTTAACTATGAAGAAATAATGATTATTGATGATTTCTTATTAAGAAGAAGTCGTTCAAAATACGACTGCATTATTAAAATAAATACTATACGTCCCGACAAATTCGTATTACTTAGAATCAATTTGATTCTTCCTCTTTTTTTTAACCAACCCAGAATTATAACGAAATTAAATTGGTCGAACTATTTTCGAGTTTTTGCGGGGCTCACGGTAACTGATTTTTAAATACAAAGGATAATAAGATTATCATACAAAGATTATCCATGCTGGAAAATATAATTTTCACTGAACGTAGAACCGACCCCCAGATAATACCTAAGAGCTTTTCCCAGCCACCTTTAATAAATAACATAATTATCTTTATATAAAAAATAAAATATATCTCACCAAAACCACAGCAAAAACTTCAAGAAAACTCTTCATGATTTCGTGAACCGGAAGACTTTTCTAAAAAACGTCCACTTCTTACTGCGTTTAAACCGAAACAGCCGATAGAGGCGGGTGGCGCTCGCGCACATTGAACTACGAATGCTTGGATGCGCTTGCGCCGCTCAACATGTGGCCCAGTAGGAGGGCCATACTGCACGGGGCGATTTGGGACTTTAATGGAACGTGCTATAGGTCATTTGTGTAACAGGATAAATAGGTACCTATGTAAGGTTTTTTTTCGGTAATGGTGTTTTTATTTACGTGTGATGAGTTAATTTTATTGTCGTTTTAGGCACATTACGTGACTGTGACATAAGAAGGCGTTATTTTGATTCAGTTTTAGTAGATGTAAGTAGGCCATTAAACGTGATCGTTAAATAAAATTGGCCAAGTGCAAGTAAACTCACGCATGAAGGGTTCCGTACAAGATTTAATACTGTTATTTTTATTAATTGTTGTTATTGCGGAATAAGCACGTTAAGCCGTTAGCCCCGGCTGTCATTTGTAGATATTTAGCAGTCGTTACATTATAGATAGATAGATAGAACACCAAGCAATGAACGATTAAGTATCCCTCCTACTTAATCGATAATTGCTTGGTGTTTTTTGGAAATTGTATCAATAATATTATTTTAAGCGTAATCTATACTAACATTATAAAGCTGAAGAGTTTGTTTGTTTGTTTGTTTGAACACGCTAATCTCAGGAACTACTGGTTCGAATTGAAAAATTCTTTTTGGGTTGAATAGACCATTTATCGAGAAAGGCTTTAGGCTATATGTCATCACGCTTAAGCCAATAGGAGCGGAGCAGCGATAAAGAATGTTTTAAAATCGGGGATTCCACGGGGACGAAGTCGCGGGCAGCAGCGCCAGCAGCTAGTAAGTACTATTTCTAGTTTCTACGTTCTTTAGCATCACACCAATTCTTTTTTTCTGTACCACCTTCCTCTTTTATACATGTTAATGACACGATTTTCTTTCACCTAGCGACAATTTTATGACGTTATATTCGCAGTGCTCACAAGACGTGTCCCGCACTACGTCAACCCATGGCCACAGCACTAGGCCGCGACCCTGTGGCGCGGGCTGAGCGGCGTGCGCGGCCAACCAATTAGATTCATTGTTCATTGACAATCATTATCGAATTGATATCATAGCATCACGCCTGTGTTACTTCAAAGATTAGACAGAGGTGTACCTAACCTAAAGCATTTACAAGTTAGTTTAATTCCCATGTAATTTATCCAAGACTATTCCCATTGATAGGGCACAAATTCAGACTCCAGATTGCTACTGAGTAATTTCAAATGGGAAAACCCAATGACATTTTTCCCGACTCGGGAATCAAACCGAGGACCTTTTTTTGGATCAAAATACTGATGGAGCGGAAGAATATGTCAGACTCTTACAGACTTAAACCACCCTTGGCTCTGGAACGCAAAGCATGTTTGATCCTTCAAACATGCTTTGCGTTTCAGAGCCACGGTAACTCTATCAAAGAAATTCTGCAACGAACCTACTATCTAATGCTCATCATTTTAGCATATAAGTAAGCAGCATTTGTGTTAGACTATTTTTGAACTTATAATTTTTTCATAAGTCATCTAAAATAGGGTGGAAACCAAAAAATTCGATAAAAGACAATTCAATGGATACAACTATATGACAATCTTTATATCGATAGCGTAGGAGAGAGACGTGACATCGACTTCCGAATTTAAAGTTATTTTATACTTTTTGTGTTTTTCTTTTTTTTAGAAGTCGTTTGCATTTTTTTTTAAGTTTTTGGGAGATCATTTCCAGAAAGTTTTTATTTAAAAAAAAATATATTTTTCACATTTTAGTGGTGATATCCCACAGCTGAACGTACCCCAATCATAGCGTACCGGCCTGATATAAACTGGTGTAAACAATAAACAAACATGCGATTTCAGCAATTCCGAAATCTATGCTATCATTTATTGAAGAGTTCCGTTTCCTATCTCCGAAGTTCTTCATCACAACTTCAGTAGAAAGGGACCACCTCTAAATACTAAGATGCTGTTCCAAACCATCGTACACAAATTTTTATTTTTCATATTACATCGACAAGAGAGAATGAGAACATCATCAATGTAATCGAAGCCAAGCGTTATTAATAATAACTCAAATACTAGTCGTTAGATTTAAATGCTACCACATGACAAGCACCAGCTTTCGAATAAAAAAATAATAAAAAAATCTCCAAATAAAACCAAATAAAAGAAATTAGATAATAAATCCGGGTGCCATGGAGATTGCTCACTAGCTTCTGTCCGCGACTTCGTCCCCGTGGAATCCCCGATTTTAAAACATTCTTTATCTCTGCTCCGCTCCTATTGGCTTAAGCGTGATGATATATAGCCTAAAGCCTTCCTCGATAAATGGTCTATTCAACCCAAAAAGAATTTTTCAATTCGAACCAGTAGTTCCTGAGATTAGCGCGTTCAAACAAACAAACAAACAAACAAACTCTTCAGCTTTATAATATTAGTATAGATTGCCGGAAAGAATTTATCGGAAGAGTCAGACTTTTAATGTTCCGGTGGGAGGCTAAGTAAAGAAATGAAACAATCGAAATCGTTAATTATCCCAAGGGAATATATTCTTAACTTTGACTCAAAACCGTTCAGGATATTTTGCGTGAAATAGTAACAAACATCCATGCATTGATCCATGCTAAAAAACATTCACATTTATAATATTAGTAGGATCGGAAAGGATGAGTAGAAAATTGGATCTCAGAATATTTGGGAAGTTGTGGAATTTGTTCGAAAGATTCACGGCGGCCCTGGAACGCAAACGACACTAGAAGAAACAAGGGTGGGTTTTAGTCAGTAAGAGTCTGACACTCCCTTCCGCCCCGCCCAGAGCGGGAGAAAGGATATTTTGGAAGTTGCGGAATTTTTTCGAAAGAGTCACCGCGGCCCTGGAACGCAAACGTCACTAGAAGAAACACGGGTGGGTTTTAGTCAGTAAGAGTCTGACACTCCGTTCCGCTCCGCCCACAGCGGGAGAAGCCATTTGATGATGTTCCGTCCAGAAAAACAAAAAAAGGATTTATGCGGGAGATATTTGGGAACCAACCAAAATTAAATTTGCTGGTACGCTTGTAATGAAACTCTATAAAGAGAAACACATAATAATGAAAATAAACACATAGAACGAAGGAAAATATTTCCAAGTTTGTTTCAACAAACACCACGCAATTCTTACACCCAATACTTTTGCTCCATTGTCCCCGACCAATGTTATGGTTTGTTATAATTATTAGTATCATAACTAAAGTGTTGATTATCAATCGAAAATACTTTCCCACATATGTGTCATATTGTTACGGAAAGGATTAAATAAACTTAAGCATAGAATAATCAGCCTTTTAATGTTCCCACTGCTGGGACACAGGCCTCCTCTTTTGGAGAGGGAATGGGCCGTAATGCACCAAGCGGGCCCAGTGCGATTTGGTGAATGTCACATATCTTCGAGTTTTTGGTTCTAGGACATGCCGGTTTTCTCACGATGTTTTCCTTCACCGTTTTGTGAGCAGTGGTGATGAAATAAATTATGTACACAATGTAATGCGCCTGGCTGGGTTTGAACCCGCGACTTACAATTCGTAAGTCGGGGCCGTTACCACTCGGCCACCACTGTTTTAAACTTGAAACTTCTAAATCTTAAAACATCTGAATCTTAATACTTCATCTTACTTAGGTACTCCACAAAGGCACAAACTCAAATCCCCGAATCCCTATTCATTTGTTCAAACCCAGCAACAACAACAACAACAACGTTTTATCTAGCCATATCATTTTTAGAGTTCCGTACCCAAAAGGTAAAACGGGACCGTGTCTATTACTAAGACTACTGTTCATCCGTCCGTTTGTCACCAGATGTCCACCTCATGAACCGTAATAGTTACAGAGTTGAAATTTTCACAGATGATGTATTTCTGTTGTAAAAAATAGAATAAAATAAGTATTTAACGGGGGCACCCACACAACAAACATGATTATTTGCTCGTTTTTACTCGATATTGATAACGGCAACAGATAAACCCTTGAAATATGCACAGAATATTCAGTTCATATATTGACTTTAAAAATAAATAATTAAATTACAATAAACAAATATTAAAGGCTCCCAAAAAACCTGATTTCGTTGCTCGTTTTTGTAGACTATGGTACGGAACCCACACTTGGCTGATTTTTTACACTCCATCATTTCTGCTGGGCTGTGCTTTGGCCATACTTTGTTCGAATGGTTAAATGTTGCTTTGTTAAATGGTTCGATGGAAAAATATTTGTTTTGCCTACAGTAATTGTTCTGGTCTGACTGTTTGTGTATGTGAACTTAATGTATGTTCCTTGTGTTGGGCAACGTTTTTAAAGAAATACTTTTACGGTATAATTATGTAGATACTTTTCATAGTAACACCGTAAGTTCGCCATTAAGAGATGATTTCTATCATGTAACGAAATTGAAAATATATATATGTGCCTTGTATCTAACCTGTGGGGGGGAGGAACTCGTGGCTAACTTATAACAGCCGCACGGGTCGATCTTCAAGGTTAAGCACCGCTTGCCGAGGCTGGTCTGTGGATGGGTGACCGTCTTTACCTACCGAGACTTCTCCGTGCCTCGGCGCACGTTAAGCCATTCTTCCCGGCTATCATTTGGAGATCTTTGAGGCATGGTTACGTACCTATTATGATTTACTTTTCCATCATAATTTTCCTGCCTTGCCTAATGCCTTCATGTTAATCGTAAAATAATTACTTCGCCTAATGAGATATTTTTCGCAATGTACAGATACAGCTTGGGAACTATAGAATTAAATCAGTTTCCTAACTTTAGTTTTGCAACTACAGATACAATCAGTTTGCTTTGTACACCTCCATACGTGCACTCTTCTTTAATATGTTTTGCATGTTTGCTCCAGTACATATATGTACATAAAAATAGATAAAATAATGTGGGATGTGGACTCAACAATCCTCTCCCCATCTTTTGTTAAACCCCCTAAATAATATCTGACCCAGCCTGTCCCTTGCTGCCCCCCCTCAATGACCCCGCTAAGCCGAGGCCCGTGTTCCACAGAGGATGCCCTTAGCAAGCGGTCATTTAGTTTGTAAAGTAGTTTTTAGCCCTGTATGGGGGTTTTAAATTCATTTGAGGCCACCACAGGATTGTACAGTTGAGCAGTAAGGAAACTCAACAGTTTATTTATAAAGGTACGTGAGTTAAGAAGGCCCACCCCACTATCAATGAACAGCCAATGCAGTTGCGTGAAAATATCAAGCATATAAAAGTGAGGTCTACACACGCTGGACGCTGCTCCGTGATAGCGAAATGATGACAATGATAATCACTTAAAACCAATGATAGAGTTTCACGGAATTTATAAAATTAGGTTACCTAGAAAGCGGCGTAAAGAAAGAATAATAAAAAAGGATTGAAAGGGTAAAAATACACTATTCAGGAATACTATTACAATTCAACCTGGGGAAAATCGTGAAATCTGAACAGTAAGATTCAATTTCCATTCAACAATTAAAATTAGAGCTTGCGCCCAACTGTTGAAATACCTATATATGTACTGATTAATTATGAAAAAAAAAAATATTATGGAAAAAAGATAAAAAACGAAATCTCTCTGATAGTAGTGAGGTCTACTTACCCTCTAATATTTTCTGAGAGAAGTGAGGATGAGAGCCTGGTAAGGGCCTTGGGATTCAACTGAATACGAGCACAGAACCGGTTGATATGACAACGCCTGGGAGAAGCAGAGAACATCTTAAGACTGTAAATAGTGGCAAATAGCAAAGTAAAAGTATATGTAGTACCTACTCTGATCCACCAACCACCAAATAATATAACTCCACACAAAACACAATCCAGCCAGAAAATAATCCTAGACATTACGAGGATCCGAAACTAAAACACGAGAGATAACTTTACCCATTACCAAATCAGGCCAAACTTACATACATACTCGTATAAACTTTGGGCGATAATAATAGTATTACCACAGATTACAACCTTAAGATCATAATAATATTGTTGCAAAGATTGAGGCAGCAGTGGTGGCCGAGTGGTAACTGCCCCGACTTACGAATCGTAGGTCGCGGGTTCAAGCCCAGCCAGGCGCATTACTTTGTGTAATTTATTTCATCACCACTGCTCAACACGGTGAAGGAAAACATCATGAGGAAACCGGCATGTCCTAGAACCAAAAATTCGAAGACTGTGACATTCACCAACCCGCACTGGGCCCGCGTGGGGGATTACGGCCCATTCCCTCTCCTAGAGAGGAGGCCTGTGTCCCAGCAGTGGAAACATTAAAAGGCTGATTATGCTTATTATGCTAAAGACTGAGATTCCCATACTGTATGATAAAGGTCACCGAAGTAAGTTCTACTCTAAAACTTGTACGAAGTTTGGGAAGAAAATACCATTGAACTGTATTGGGGTATCCATGAATTAGGAGCGGATTATTGCAGGAATTATATTTAGGTAGCACCAAAATTTGATTGGTACTGATATTCTCCATGTTTTTGTACTGGCAATGATATTCTCAATGTTATTGTACGGAGCAGAAACGCGGTTAATCAAAACAATATTAGAATGTTATAAGAGTCTTTACAAACATGTAACAATTTATTTATTTAAACTTTATGTACAATAGTGGTTCAAAAGCGGACTTAATGCAACAAGGCATTCTCTACCAGTCAACCTTTGGGTTTTAAGACTACACTGTGGTAATTTTTTTGGGAAATAAATTACAAAAAAAAAGATATAATACTAATAAACTAATACATACATATATGCTAAAATAATAAACAAATAGATATGATTTTTATGGTTATATTTATGTAAGAGAACTTATAATAATTATGACGAAGACCAAACTAAGAATGACAGGCTTTTAAGTAGTGTTTTTGTTAGACTCTGCCTTCTTGATGTCAAGGGGTAGCATATTCCAGAGTTTAGTGGCAGAAATAGCGTAGGAATTAGACATAAACCCGGTGCGGAGAGAAAGAATATGAAGAAGTAAGTTTTTGGATGCTCTCAGAATGTGAGAACTGTCCAACACTTTGAAATATTGTTTTAAATAATCAGGAGCACACGCAATCGTTCACTATAGTGAGCATACAGAGGGATCTGAGGGATCTCCTTTGACGGATAGGCAACCATTTAAGCTGAAAACGGAAGGAAGAAATGTGATCATATTTATGAAAGCCAAAACTGAAGCGAATACAGTTGTTAAAAAGTCGATCCCAGTTTGTTAAGAAGTATCAGAGTAGCAAACATACATCAGCATAATCAATAATAGGGAGCACAAGTGATTAGACCAAAGTGGTTTTAGTGCTTAAACGAAGAAAATGCTGGAATCTATAGAGAGATCACAGTGTGAAAACTCTTTGGCTAACTTGGTCAATCTGCTTATTCCAACGTAACTTGTCATCAATGTTTAGGCATAAACAATGATTTATATGTACATATATCATCATCATCTTCCTGCCCTTATCCCATGTTACTTGGGGTCGGCGCAACACGTTTTTTTCTTCCATTCTGTCCTGTCAGCCGTCACGCTATCACTAACTCCCTTTTCTTTCATATCACTCCTCACACAATCCATCCATCGTTTCTTTGGCCTACCTCTCCCTTTCCATCCATCCACATTTATATTCATAACCCTTTTAGACATATATACATATATTTATATAACAATTGATAGTCACGCGTTTGCCACAATCTCACTTGACGGAAAGCTACATGATAATAATCTTAGTCACCGTGTTTAACCTTTTGGCAAGTAAATATACAAACAAAAAATAAATAAAAATACTGTTTATCAACATAATTATTATCCTGTCTTTAGTTCCTTTCCATTTCTGCATTGTTCACAAGTTAGCTGGACATACTGTCATCTAGATACTATCAGCACCACGCAAAAGCGGAGAAGGCACGGATTTGTTCCTACCTGAACTTTCAACGGTTATTCAATCAAAATATGAACATAAAGTAAACATATGCTATTAATTTTGCCGGAATTAAACTTCAGACATTCTAAAATTAAAATACAAAAACCAACTTAATCTACAGTCGCGAGCAATAAACTGGAATCACTTCATTGCGCGTTGCTCAAAACATTTTTTTTTACAATGTCTATGCAATGAACTATAGATTGTGGTAAATTGTGGCACTTATGTCATTTAAAAGGCAAATTGTTCCATTTCGTTGTTGTGATTCCAGTTTATTGTTTACGAGTGTATTTCTGAGGCGAATAGTAACGTTCAAACTTCCGTATTTTATATCAAAACTAAAAGGGCCTGATACCTTCAAGGTCAATTTTTATTTATCTCGATAGTTTTGCGAGATTCATAGTAACCCTACAAAATAAACGATGCCATCCAAGAAATAACACTGAGTAGTTCAGAAAACAGACATTTGTAAGTTCTCTCAAACACTCAAAGTTTCATTAATTCAGCTACACAGCTCATAAGTTTGCACAGTTTCCACTTTTTACTGATTGAGGAAAGTTCTTCCATTTGGACAACATGTTTCATGAATCAAGAGAATCATACAAAAAATGTAAGCAATTGACCTTGGAGTTTTCCTTAGTGATCTACACTTTTGAACGTGCAAATAGGATTGCCAGGTCTTAAAACCGAAAAGCCGAACAAACCAGCCAGTTTGGCCGGACATTTGGGCAAAAAGGCCGGACACTTAATTTTATAGTCTTAGTATAACCCAACAAAAGCATAGCATAAGCATAGCATAATCAGCCTTTTAACGTTCCCACTGCTGGGACACAGGCCTCCTCTCTGCTCACGCGGGCCCGGTGCGGGTTGGTGAATATCACATGTCTTCGAACTTTTGGTTCTAAGACATGCCGGTTTCCTCACGATGTTTTCCTTCACCGTTTTGAGAAAAGTGGTGATGAAATTAATTACACAAAGTAATGCGCCTGGCTGGGTTTGAACCCGCGATCTACAATTCGTAGGTAAGTAGGGGCCTATACACCTCGGCCACCACTGCTCAAAAACTGCAACAAAGGCATTTTTTATCATTTACCATAAAATCTTCTTAAATTCTAATGAAACAACAATCAAATTGGTTGAGCCAGTCTTCATTATTATTAATCATTCAATATTCATTTCAATAATTGCAATAGTACTAGTACGCACTACGTAGGAAGCGATACAAGGTGAGCGAAAACATGCCTAAATTTAAAAAGCTTATCAAAAATATACGAACAGGCCGGATGCCATCTAATTTGGCCGGACAGAAGACCAAAAGGCCTGACTGTGTCCGGCTTTATCCGAACGCCTGGTAACAATTTGTGCAAATAGCTTCAAGTTCTTCACTCACCGATTAGGGTAGTTGCCTAAAAAAATCTAATTAGTCCGTAAGATATACTACCCAAAAATATTGGACACGTATTTATTATTTTTTCATTTAAACAAAAAACGAAGACGATATAGTGCGTTGAAAACTCGTGTGACGTCACTCCGTGCGACGATTTTTCGCCCTGACGTGACACGTGCGCCCTGCCTACCAGCTTTTTATCTTCGTCAGTTTTTAGAGATTTCATAAAGCAAAAAATACGGGTCCAATATTTTTCTATAATCTAACTGACGGACTAATTAGAATAGTATTTTTTTAAATCTGGAAACATCCCTATTCAAAAGCGTCTGCAAATGGCTTATTTGAAATACATAGAATAGAAAAACTTTTATTCAGGGCAGACACAGCACAACGGTTACAAACACAATTTAAAAGGAGAAGAAAACTACAGCATGCTCCGAGCGTGCCCGAACCGAAAGGGTTACCAGTAGGTACCACCTCAGCATGTGCTGAGCGTCAGACACCCAGCATTGGTTCCATAGCTTAAAGTGGCAACACAGAATTGAAGTTAAATTACTTAGGTAGGTAGGTACCTACTTCAATATTATAACGTGTATTTTCGTATTATCCAAGTCCGACTCGTACGTACTTGGCCGGTATTTCAATTATATTGCCATGCAGTGTAGAATTAGATAAAGTTGGTAGAGGAGTGTTCAGCAAACCACACATAAGAAAAGAGAGGCTTAGCAGTGGGGAAGGTCGGACAGGTTCTATATTCAATTAGAACTTACTAGATTTTTAAAATGACACATTCACCTGATTTTACCCGATTTCTTTGCGTTTAGTAGGTACAGCATGTCTTGTTTTTCATTCATCATCATTCTACAACATTGAGTAAACTATATATAAAAAAAATATAAACCATTGCTAGATATAGGTACATACATAAATAGAATGCTTCGGTACTATTTCTTGTATGTTCAACTTCTATTTAGAGCTTGAGAGTTCACGAGATAGATGGCGCTGTGTTAAGTTCTCGTCACAGCGCCATCTTAACAACAACTTGGGAAAACGTTACCAGCACGTAGTTCCGCTACTCACCGCTAGATGGAAGTAGTGGGCAACATAGTTATAATATTCCTTGTGCTATTGTGACACTGTATTATTTTAACGGCAGTAACATAATTAAAGTTTAATTAAAAAAGCCAACTGGTTTTGACTCGAATACTTTAAAAAAGAAGTTAACAGAAACACTGTGGAAACTGTTGTCAAAATTGTAACTATGGTAACGCCATGTTTACAATAATTCGGTGATTCATTGTCCACGGTCAATTTAAAGTATGGGTGTATTTTCATAGAAATGTCCAATAAAATAACAAGTTTTGCTACTCCTAAAAGTTCAATTCATAACCGCGCAAAGACTAATAATGGAATTTCGCATACAAATGTAAAATACCATTCCAATGCGCCTAAAAAAATACTTGTATCTAAGAAACCTTCCGTACCATCAACTTGCGCTGGTAGCAAAAGTTTCTCAACCGGTGTAAGCGTGCAAAAGTGCCCTGCGAAGCCAAAAAAAACAACCAAATCAGATTCAACAGTCACTAAAAAGTGCCAAAACAATGTTGTGGACTACTGCAGAAAGTGTGGCGATTCGAACGGCAACGAAAAACCTCAGGACAAGAACATCAACTCTCTTCTCAATGCTGTCAATGTCAGGTGCGTTAAAAACGACAACAACGTGAAGAAAGTTACCAAAAAGATATCGAAACCTGTTCATCAATACTATAAGAATGAAAACTTTTCCAAATATGAGGAATCTCTGCACGAAACGAACAATGGCAATGTCACCAAGAAAGTTTCCTTAGATACTATCACAGAGGTACCCGAAATGCGAACAATATCTGAAGATTCAATTTTAAAAATATATTCTGACTCCGAAGATGAGTCTGAAAGTTATCTAAACCCAAACAGCGACATAAACATACAGAAGCTTAAAGAGTTCCGTCAACAAAACTACTTCGAATGTCATTCAGCGAAATCCAGAATCAAAACTAGAGTCAGCGCTACCAGCTTGCAAGACCACAAATGCGTTTACAGGTTCTATCTAAACGAACGCTTATTCCCCGTTCCATTGAACACTGATTACAATAACAAAGTACGGTGCGTTGAATGCCAGCTGCCAATGGATATCAAACAGGAAAAGCCAGGAGATAAAATCAATGGTACAATACAAGCGAAAGTAAAAATCAGTTCGGAAGACTCACAAGACATGATTCTTCTTCTTCCAGTAAAAGAATCTCTTATAATAGAAGAGAGAAGGAAAGAGAATAGACAGAAAGATGAATATGTTTACTTTGGAGTAGTGAAATTAGCTGCAGATGGTAATTCAATGTTTAATAGAAATTTGCCGGAGAATTCCTTGGCTTTGAAGTATCAGAAAGGTTATCAGGAATATCAGGATGATGGTAGATACGACTACAAACAGATACAAGATGACGACGTTATTATAATTTAAATTTAGGACGTCAACGGAAATTTATGGTCCATGATTTCAACGTGCAGTTCGCCGTTTAAAATTGCTGCGATTTCAACAAATACGTTGTTTGCGAATGATTTCAAGGATGTTTTAAGGTATATTATTATAATGGTACTATACTTCAGTTAATTAAATGTAAATGAGTGATTTCAATTGTAATAAACTTTATGTTCTTTCAACTGCATTGTTTGCACGAGAATTTTACTATTGGCCCTCACGATATTTAAAACCGACGCGATGTAGGGTAGTTTCAGTTCCTATACAGAGTTCTTACTAACATAGCTTTCTGTAATATTGTTTGTTGAAAACCATGCAATTTATTTTATGTACCTATCTGTCTACTAACATGGAATTCGAGCAAAAGTCTGAAAGCAAAAGAAAATGTTCATACATCTTGTAGCCTGCTTTGCCTCGCAATGTTTCTCCTGGTATTTTTGACCTGGACTGTAATTTATTAGGTATGTACTTACTTGTGTACAGAACTTACGCAAATCCTAATCCTAACTAATATTATTAATGCGTAAATGAGTCTGTTTGTTTGTTTGTAACCACTAAACCGATTTTAAAAATTCTTTTACAAATGGAAAGCTAAATTATCAGCGACTAACCGCGTAGGTAATATATTATTATCCCCGTATTCCCCCCGGGAACGGGAACTATGCATGCGGGTGAAACCGCGGGGTGCTGCTAGTATATAAAAAAAACTAGCCTCTGACAGCGGCTTCGTAGTGAATGTCGGAAATTATCCCAAGGTGTTCCCTTGCTCCAGTGATAAAAAGTATCCTATGTTATACCAGACTATAATCTACCTCTATGCCAAATATCATAAAGATCTATTCAGTAGTTTATGCGTGACAAAGTAACGTACATCAATGCATACCTAATAACTTTCGCGTTTGTAATATAAGTTAGCATAAAGCTTATATTTCTCAGAGATAATGTAAATGCTACATTATCTCAATGACGAAAGAATGATTAAAATCCAGCCGGTAGTTTTTGAATTTACTCGTAACAAACATACAAAATCACAAATCTATTATCTTTATATTATTAGTGTAGGTTATTCAGTCTTTCATAGTGCAATATTCAATGTGGTTGACCTTTAAAAAATAGCCAACTGGTTAGTTAGTTAACCAGTGGTTATGAAAAACTACAAACATTTCGTACATTTATTACAGCCTTCGTTACCTCTATATCCAAACAATAAATGAAAACACAAAAGAATGCACTCCAAAATATGTGCTTTACTAGTAGAAACAAAACATTGGCAATAATTCCTCAAACCTTCTCACATTTTTTTAATCATTCTTCTGTATTTATCGTTAGTTATTTGTAGTCAAAGCAGCATATCGTTTTTCGATACTTGTCTTTTTTATGTCATTTTAAAAGTCTCCTCCTTAATAGCTATATCACCTTACATACACAATCCATATATCTTTGTTTCATAATCATCATCATCCTGTCCTAATTCTTATTGATTTCAAGTTACAGGTAAAGAAGGAAAGAAAGAAAGAATAATGTTCATTTAAGCTCGCACAAGACAGTAAAAAAAAATCAGTTAATTACAATGGTCAACAAAAAAACGTTTTGTGTATCACGAGAAAACTTTTTAACTTCTTTCTTTTTAAATTAGAACGATTAAGACACGCACCGTTTTTCTGTAATATGATTTTAAAATGGAGCTTTGAGGCGAAAGTTGAAGTTTTTAGGGGGTTCCAATATCTACAGGCTTAATCATTTTAAAGGATTGATTGTGTAGCAGATAGCACAGCAGGATCTCACTAACGTTTTTTATTAAAACATGCCAAAAAAAGCTCACATTTAATTTAAAACAGGTGATGCATAATTTTCTTCTTTTTTTTTGGTTACCTACAAAATGTTTAGAAGGGATTACCTTTATCATACAGTAAATTGTTAGCGAGCATCAAAATCAATCTAGAATATAATCATGACAAGAAAAAAGCATAATGGCAAAGCTTAAAATATTTTTTTAAATATTGCAACATTGTAAAGACCGGTTGATATTGTTCCAGTAATTGCTAGGATGCTAAAGATCCAAACGAATGGTTGTTATTTAGTTTAAAAATTAGGTTACTGTGAAATAATCCAACAGATAAACTAGTATTAAATTGGAAAATCCTTTTTTGTATTTAATTCATGCCTATCATGGAAAATTACAACAAATATGAGAAGCAATCATATTTCGCAATGATTCCCGCCATCGCAAATAAATATGGCGGGTGTTTCGCGCGCGCCTCAGTCGGCACAGCGCATGCGCGAGAACTGTCACTTTCGTTCGAAAACCGCAAATGTGTTACAGAAAGTGAAAAATAAAAAATAAACAAAAATGTTCGATTCATTATTACTTGTGGTTTTTTTGACGAGTTTCGTGAACGCTGAGAACAGTTTACGTAAGTTATTTTAATGATATTTTTTGAGTTACTATTCGGTAATATTATAGTTCGGCTGATACGGAATATGCACAATATGTTAAATTTAAAAAAACAATACAACTAAAAGTTACTTACCTATATTTTTAATTTGTAAAAAAGATTTAGGTAGGTACTTACTTTTATGAAAAGGCTTATAATTGTTTAACTTTAATTACTTTAAGATATTGATTGAACGAAAACTTTAAAATTATTACTGTCACTTTCTTTTTTATTCGTTATAAAACAGAAGTACAATCACTTTCTTGGTTTACCCAGAGTTTCATGATGAGTTAAAAAACCGTGATATAATCTTTAATTAGTTCCGGTGAGTAGATAGGTATAAACTAGGTGCTTATCTAATTTGGATTGTTAGTGATAAATGATACTAGTTACCGATACCGAAATATTTGAAATTATCTAATTCGGATAAAGGGTCTGTTCCACGATTTACGAATAGCCACTACATTTTTTTTTCTGGATGGGTAGTCATCAAATGACTTCTCCCGCTCTGGGCGGAGCAGAAGGGAGTGTCAGACTCTTACTGACTAAAACCCACCCGTGATCCTCCTAGTGCCCACCGCGTTCCAGGGCTGCGGTGACTCTTTCGAACAAATTCTTAAAAACCTCATGTTAGCAATATTATCGTGTTCTGGAAACCAGTAAGATTTTAGATTTTAAAATCTTTGTTTATACATTTTTTACTCTTCTTGCCTAAATAAATGTGCAAATCAAAATAATTCAAAAATCATAATTATAGTCAAAATAGGCTAAGAATTTGTGATCGTTTAAATACCAAAAGACGAACCACAAATTGTATAATAATCTTTGTCACTTTCCATTGGAAGTGGTTTATCTGTACAGTATCTACATATACTAATATTATAAATAGGAAAGATTTGATTGTTTGTTTGTTTGCATTGAATAGACTCCGAAACTACTGAACCAATTTGAAAAATCCTTTCACTGTTGGGAAGCTACACTATCCCCGGGTGACATATGTAGGCTATATTTTATCCCCATAGTACTATGGGAACTGGAACTACGGGGGTGAAACCGCGGGGCGCTGCTAGTTAGTGCTACTATGCAAAGTTTTGTATACCAAAGCTACCTAACTATAGTGCCTATTTATATATCACCTATTTATTTGACATGTTTTGTCCATCTAATAATTATTTTTAATGAGTTGTTCAATATTTAATTTTAATTAAGCACATATTTTTTCGGTTTTTTATCTACTTAGAATTTTAAATAGTTAACACTATGTGGACTATATTTAAAATAAATGAATATAAATTATATAATTATTTTATCAACAGAATATTAGGCTTGCATTCTTATCAAAACGTGATATGGCATTACTACCAAAACACCCCGTTACTAGAGCGTACAGATCAGTCAGGCATGCCTGCTAGGGTTGCAGAATTTGTTCGAAAGAGTCACCGTGGCTCTGGAACGCAAAGGGCACAAGAAGGATCACGGGTGGGTTTTAGTCAGTAAGAGTCTGACACTCCCTTCCGCTCCGCCCAGAGCGAGAGAAGTCGTCTGCGTAAAGTCAAGATATTGGAAAAAACTACAAAAAAAAAAAATGGTAAAAGGCAGAAAATGTGGTTATTATATAAAACTAGTACCTATCATACAAAAATATTGCTTCAACTTAATGCATTCTGTGAGAATTGAATTCACGACCCCTGGTTGACGAGACTAGTGCTCTATCACTGAGCTAAGGAGGCTATATTTACATATGTGTAATTGGTTGCACAACCCTTCGAGATTATTCCAATCATTAATAGGCTCGTGGCTACAAAATAACAGCCGCACGGGTCGATTATCAAAGTTAAGCAACGCTTGCCAAGGTTAGTCTGTGGATGGGTGACCATCTTAACACACCTAGTTTCCTCCGTGCCTCGGAAAGCAAGCTAAGCCGTTGGTCTCGGCTGTCATTTGTAGATCTTGGGCAGACGTTACGGATTGTCAGAAGCAAATCTGACACTAGTCTTGCCAAGAAGTACCGTATCCCCAGTTAATGGCTTGTGGAGGTCTGGTAGGCAGCCCCTCCACGTAAAATACTGGTATTCAGATGAATCCGGTTTGACTGGGAGCCGACCTCAATATAGTTGGGAAACTGCTATATAGTCCCATATATTTTTTACCAAAAATCTTTGTCCAAATTTAGGCATGAAATCGTAAGAAACAAACTTAATTGCACTTGTATGTATAAGATAGTATCTTACGTATTCTCGTCAATTCGCTCGCGGTTTCACCCGCAAAAGTTTCGATTCCGTGGGAATATCGGGGTAAAAAATCCTAACTAAAAAATCCTACTTATATACCATCTGTGTGCCAAATTTCATCCAAAACCATTCAGTAGTTTTTGCGTGAAAGAGTAACAAACATCCATCCATTCATCCTTACAAACTTTCGCTTTAATAATATTAGTAGGATAGCTGCAGTAGTTCCTGAGTTTAGTGCGTTCAAGCTAACAAACTCTTCAGCTATATATTAACTCGGAACTCGGTCTTGATTTTAAACGCACTCGATAATCATTTCAAGATCGTTCAATTTTGTATGTCATTGAACGACCCTTGGCATTGACAAATTCATTTTAATATTGACATTTCTTATGACTTTGACCAATTATGACATTTCCGCGATAAATTGAATTTTGAGGAAAAGTTGAAGGTTATAATGTCAAAGGCATATAGACATTACCTACCACAAGTAATATAAACAGCGAGTTCCAAAAGTGCGTGGTCATATTTAAAGGTTTTAAAAAACCACAAAACCTAGCTGTCTTAAAAGTTTAGAACTAATGACTTCGAAGGAGTTTAATGTAGTTAGTGTTATCAAATCTGTGATTGAAAAAATGTTTTAGTGTAATTAATATTAAAGTACTTGCTTTTGCCCATTGCTACGCTCGCGATCAAATAAATATTCACAAAAATAAACCATCTGCAGCCAAGGACTTATCTATATTTGTAACTAGCTGCTGCCCGCGACTTCGTCCCCGTGGAATCCCCGATTCTTTATCGCTGCTCCGCTCCTATTGGCTTAAGCGTGATGTTATATAGCCTAAAGCCTTCCTCAATAAATGGTCTATTCAATCCAAAAAGAATTTTTCAATTCGAACCAGTAGTTCCTGAGATTAGCGCGTTCAAACAAACAAACAAACAAACAAACTCTTCAGCTTTATAATATTAGTATAGATAAACTTCATCAAAATAGGTTTAGCGATTTAGACGTGACAGCTTAACAAACAAACAAACTATTATAACTATTGGCATAAATAGTATTAAGTTAAGATTAGTACGAAGAAAAACATAACGTTACCCGCAAAATAAAGGCGTCACAAAACAACTTATTTTACTTGACATTATTGAAAAGATAAGATTAGTCTCTTGAAAACGATAAAATGATGTAATTAATAATTTGTAATCGCTATTGACATTATATTTATACTTTTGACATTTGTAATGGTGGAATCTGGATTTATATTGTTTTGATAAGACTTAATATGATTAGGTAAGTACAGACACCATATAAAAGGGAGACTGTAAAATATTATTTAAAAGCACTTTGTTTATATTTTTTGCAGATTGTGGTATGTGCATAATTTCTGTAGATTATTATTTGAATAACGTATGTTCTCAAATTTCTATTCTGTAATATTCATTATAATTATCCTTGTTTTTGCTTTGTAGAAAGTATTAGATGTCATATATTAATCATAGATATTAGATTCACATGTTATTATCATAAAATTTCGATACCATGTAAAAATTGATCTTGAAAAAATAAATCAATAACACAAACTACATAAAAACCGAAATTAATACGAATGCCTCCTGTGAGGATTGAACTCACGACCCCTGGTTTACGAGACCAGTGCTCTACCACTGAGCTAAAGAGGCGATGGAAACGTCCGTCTAGATTCTCACCCCTATTTAAAAGTCACATTGCTAGGTAGATGTTATAAATGTTTATTTTATGCGACTGAACGGCAACACGGTTTAAGAAATAAATACCCTCATCCTTTATTTGACGATAGCAAAGATTATACGTTGAATTATATGTAGATTCATTGCTTAGAGGTTGCATAGATAAATTCATGTCTAAAAGTATTTGTTTATGTCGCACAGTCTTAGATAATAAAGGCATATTTAACAATCCTTAACTACGCGAGTACCTACTTACTAAAACAAGAGAAGATAGTCCAATACAGTTTCATGTTAAACTTTATCCATAAATTTAATCTTTACTTAACTTTACATCGTTATTGTATACTTACATTATAAAAGCAAAACTCATTAATCGTCGTACGCTAAGAACGGATTTTACGTTTAAATTGTTTGTACTAAATCTGCGTAGATGATATCGCGGGCAATGTGCTGGTATATACTTATATGTGTATAAAAGCGAAATAGGGATGTTTCCTGAGTAATATATATATGATTATGTTTAGTCCGTCAGTTAGATTATAGAAAAATATTGGACACGTATTTTTTGCTTTATCAAATCTATAAAAACTGACGAAGATATAAAGCATCAAAGATCAGGAGTGGGGGCTTGTGACGTCACGGCTCGTTAAAAATTGTAGCGAGTAGTGACGTCACACGAGTTTTCAACGCACTGTATCGTCTTCATTTTTTGTTTACGTGAAAAAAGAAAAAATACGTGTCCAATAGTTTTTGGAAATCTATCCGACGGATTAATTAGATTTTTTTAGTCAACTACCCCACTATCACTCACTGATTACCCACGACATCTCAGAAACTATAACACCTACAAACTTATAATTTGGCAGGTGCCTAGGTTCCTTATAGGGGGTAGACACCCGCTAAGTAATGTATGAGGAGGTAAAACGGGGGTGGAAATTGTTTCTAAATCTACGCAGACGAAGTCGGGGGCGAAATGCTAGTGTTACTATAAGAAAGTTCAACAACCCAGTTGGAGTGAGCTAGAGTATTTCTACCTAAAGAAAGAAAGAAATATGTAAAAGAAACTGACAGCTCAATGTTTACGTCACCTCCGTTTTCACGATGAGAGTTTTACTGAATAAAATTACAGACCAAGAATCGTTACACCAAGAACTAATCATTCTTAAGAGTTCTTCTCGCCCCTCCATTCGAACTTAACCACAACAAATGCACCTTAATGAAATAATCCGCACACATAACTACATTATCCAAAATGTGTCTACTTACGTAGTCGGTCATGTAACCGCGATCGTGTTTCCGCGTGCGGCGCCTGCGCAGGCGGTGCGCGACGTTCGGTAAACATCGGGATATGCTTTCACTAAATAAATAGAAGCCCTCGGTTAACTGTATAATAAGGTATTACGTTAGAAGTTCTTTTCTACTTCCTCCAAATACAGTAGTGAACACTGTTGGCTAGAATAAAGGGGTTTTCACTGAACAAATTTGACTAGTTATTTGAGAAGTGCATAGTGGTGATTTTGCTTTTATTTCTGTATTGCATACTAGCAGTGCCCCGCGGTTTCAACCGCATTGTTCCCGTTCCCGTGGGAATACGGGGATAAAATATAGAATATGCTACTCAAGGTGAATGTAGCTTTCTAATGGTGAAAGAATTTTTGAAATCGGCACATTCGTTTTTGAGTTTATTCCATTATTCATTACAAACATACACACCAAATCTTTCCACTTTATAATATTAGTGTAGATATCAGATGTAGAACATTACCCTTAAAAATGAACATGCACTTTTGAAATATCCTGTAGGATATTTAGAAATCGCTGGTAGGAAAGAATAGCAGAGAACTAAGTCAACTCAGCCTGACAACGGCTGGCCATAAGCCTTTTTTATTAACGGTATAGAAGTCCTCAAAAAACTCGAAAGCATTTATTTCAATTAAACCCTTTACAGGCACTTTTAAATTGTCAAGGTCGAAAGAAGTGAAGCTATCTGCACGTTCCAAAGCGTAGATCTCTATGGAGAAGAACGTGCAAGTAACTCCACGGACACTATTTTTAATCAATGAATTCTTACAAAGTTGTGGATATATTGTTCATCCTCATGGATGTTCTCCGTCCTGGGGCAGACTGAGGGGCCTGTCAGACTCCTGTAGACTTAAACCCCCTTGTCCGCTCGTTCACTTGAAGCGGAGGCTACGGGATCACTTATATACAGAATGAGCAATCTTCAACGCAGCCCCCACTGGATCTGGACCGCCTCTGCAAATACCGACTGGTTAAGCTGAAGTAGTGACTCCCCCTGCTATGTCTAAGAGGGCTACGCGTGGAACAATACGAGCCACCACCTCAGGTTCTATAGGGAGCTGGACACAGTTCTCTCCCAACATATTTACACACATTACCTGTTCATCCAACCTCTACGTCCAGTCTATCCTAGCAACTTTTTTTTTATTACCTGGATAGGAAATCATCAAATGACTTCTCTCGCTCTGGGCGGAGCGGAAGGGAGTGTCAGACTCTTACTGACTAAAACCCACCCGTGATCCTTCTTGTGCCCTTTGCGTTCCAGGACCGCGGTGACTCTTTCGAACAAATTTCGCAACGTTGTTAAATCTCTTGAGATTTATATTTTGCCCCTTAGGTAACATTAGTTGTTGGAAAACATGGATCCGATTATCCTGTAATGTTTCATTATTGCGGAGAAAAGAAAAATCGCGTGTTCAAGATCATGTTCGCTCAGCAGAAAATGTGTGCGTTTTATTTGTTATCATAATTACATTGTCGCCGTGTCCGTTTTTTGAGTCCGGAATCAACTATTTTTCTTTCTTCTTTCTTTTAAGCATAGTGTCCTTGACAACTTCCCAAGTCCATACCAACCCATAAATATTCACTGCTGAATGTGCCTACCAATGACCGCTTCGACAAACAATAAAAGGTGGCATGACCATTCACGGACAACGCTTGATAATCTTCTGTTGTGTTGATCGCGGTTTGTGACCACGAAAAGGACGACGCAATTATAATAGGGATGTTTCCTGAGTAAAAAATATATGATTATGTTTAGTCCGTCAGTTAGATTATAGAAAAATATTGGACACGTATTTTTTCCTTTATCAAATCTATAAAAATTGACGAAGATACAAAGCATCAAAGATCAGGAGTGGGAGCGTGTGACGTCACGGCTCGCTAAAAATTGTAGCGAGTAGTGACGTCACACGAGTTTTCAACGCACTGTATTGTCTTCATTTTTTGTTTACGTGAGAAAAGAAAAAATACGTGTCCAATATTTTTGGGAAATCTATCTGACGGTCTAATTAATTTTTTTTAGGAAACTAGCCTATTCCATCTGTTGATACATATATCAAGAATTATTGCAGTCTTGTATCTTAGATACTTTATTTTATTCCATAGTAATAATATGTACCTATATCTGTATATCTACATAGGAATCTGAAAACGAAAACACAGACAATGGACGAACTTATCGCATTTCGCAATCTCTTCAAGGTAGGTAGGAGGCAAGAATGAAATCATGGACCCAAGGATCACGGGATCATGGGAGGCTAGTATGCTTTGAAAAAGGGGAAAAACAATGGTGTTTTTCCCTTTTTCAAAGCATACCGGCCACAGCCTTGCCTCAAAAGCTTCCAAGGATCCCGTTATTTTTTCCTTTCTTCAACACAACTCCACCAACACCTTTGATATCCGACTTCCTCAATTAAGCCCACGGGTGTGGTCCTCACTTCCACAGTCACATAGAACCAATAACCGCGGGGTCAAACTGCCGAGCGCCCAAGGTCGCGGCGATGCGCCCGCGCATACCAATGAGATCGGATCGCTAAAATGCAACTATTTACATGCAGTGGTGACCGCAGTGCATGCCTTGACCTGTACTGATGTGTGGAAGGATTTTTGGGTGTAGAATTGTAGATTTTGGTTTAATTGAGAGATTTATGGAAATCTTAACAAATGAAGAACGGGCCAAGTGCGAGTCGCGAGACTCGTTCACGGAGGGTCCGTACTATGGGAGCCCCACTTAAAAATTAATAATAATAATAATAATAATAATAATAATGTTTTTATTGACATAAAGAAGTTGATACATATTCCATTGAAGCCCTGACTCCTGAGCTAGGTGGTAGTACCTGTGTTACAGGAGTCAGTGTCTTCACTCGTTTGTGAAACATTAACAATTATGTATGCAACAAAATTAAAATTAAAATGTATAGAATTAGTGCAAACTTGCTCTTGTGTGATAAGTGTTGTTTATATGTGTGTGTGGTGGTGTGACGGTGTAATGGTGTGTGTGGTGGTGTGATGGTGATGGTGTGAAGGTGTGTGTTTGATGTTGTATTCCTCAGTGTGCTTATGCATTGTATTTTGAATCGTATCAGATATTATGTATGTTGATCTTTTATTATGTTTTCCGTCTGTAAGTAATCCAGAGTTTTGAGCCAAGTGTTTATTTTCATCTTAGCTTTCTTTTTAGTTAGTGGGTTGATGTTGAGAATTTTTTTTTTTTTTTTGAACTATTTATTTTTAAACTAAATATTCTGTAAATATTTCAAGCTTTTATTTACCTGTTGTCGTTATCAATACCAAGCAAGAACGTAAAAAATATTTATTATATTCTATTTTTTAGTATGTGTCGTTACAGATGCAACAGAAATACATCATCAAAAATGTCAACTGTCAACTATCACGGTTCATGAGATATTGCCAGGTGACAGATGGACAGACAGACAGACGGACGGGCATCAGAGTATTAGTAATAGGGTCCCGTTTGGCTCTTTGGGTATGGTACTCCAAAAATAGACTTAACTAGAGTCTTGCATGACCATTGATTTGCAGCAAAATTGGTACTCATGATTTTCTTGCGACTAATAGTGAGTATGTATGTCTGTATGTGTCAAGGATGCGGCTGTCATGATGTCAAGTCATTATCTCAAGCATCTGTCGTCAGTCCTGCTTGACGAGTCAGGCTTACATCCTAGCCTCGACCGAAATATTTAAACGTTTTGTCGTTTACAAAAATGTATGTCTCCATTTTGTTAAACTACTATCTTTGTAAGCTGATGGTAGAGGGTATTACATTGATATGTGGGTAATAGAGGGAGGTCTTTGCCTAAGTAGGATATATAAAACAGGGTAGATAAATACACTAACCTGCTACCCGATCGCTCCCTCCAAAATCATCAAGATTCGCCGTCCACGGCACTCTCTAGTCGAGCTCGACGACCCTAATTCAGGAAAGCAGTAGGAAGACCAGCTGCCCTACTATGACGTCTTAAATCCATCATGATTCCTGTATTAGAGAGAGACGGAGTTACACAAGATGAATAGCACTATCCCTTTCCCTCACACTGAATCATGATAGCATTGGCACTTCTATACGATTAAAAAGAAAACAGACCGCGTTCCGTATTCCACCGACGAGGCCCATCGCGACGCCCCCTTAACATCCCTCGCCGACTTTTGCCTAACAAGCCAGCCCGCGCCGCTGAGCCATTAGCGTTAAATCCCCTAAATAATAATAACTAGACCCAGCCTGTCCCTTGCTGCCCCTCTCAATGACCCCGTTAAGCCGAGGTCCGTATCCCACAGGGGATGCCCTTAGCGAAGCGGTCATTTAGCTTTTAGTAGTTTTTAGCCCTGGCTAGGGGGGGCTTTAAATTCATTTAAGCCGGCCCATTACAAAAAAAAATATACACTAACCTACTTATAATATTGATTGAAAACCAGGCAAAGAGTCATGAGAGACCAATTTTGAGGTATGTCTGGTTCGTCGTGACATTTCATTTATTTCCAAAATTCTTAGGTCTATTCTAACAATGGTTTTTGCTAGACAACGAAAACCTCTCAGGATTTATCTGTGTGCTGGCGAGCCGTTTTCCAGATACAATCGAACTTACATGATAATAAAATTATACATTAACGTTATGACGTCATAATATATTTTGACTATAGGTACTTGTAACTTTTCGAACTCATAAAAGATCTCGTGGATCTAATTAAACCCAACGATTTTGCCTGATTAATATCGCCATGAAACTAAGTATACTATTGTAGTCTTTGAACTAAAATTACAACAATCGGATTAGTGGTTCTACCATCTTTAGTTGGTAGTACCTACTTACCGAATCAAATTCATAGGAAGAAACAACCTGTTTACATGCCATCAGTAATTAATGAATTATAGGGAATCGGATCGTGACAGTAGGAGGATATTCCATAGGACTATTTATACAAACGAAGTATAAATGATTCGAAAAAAAAAACTAACAATTCAATTGCCTTAAACATGCTCACGATAAAAAAAAAATGCGATATCTAACATCACGAACGCAAGCAGTTGCAATCACCTTTAATGAAAGCTCTTTCGCCGGCAAACACCTCCGACCAAAACCAAAAACCAGTACAAAAGCAACATGCAATAATATCTATATTTGTCTGTTTGTCAACCGTTGCTCAAAGCTCATGAGTGTCTCTGAAGGTCGCCCGGCGCCTCTTTCTCAACCACCTGCTTTTACCAATAACACTGCGAAATCACGCGCAATGGCCAACGATGTGGTCTCGTTTCATGATGGGTTTCTAAACTGATGTAGAAGCAATTTGGTAATGCTTATGAGCATCTTGCGTTGGTAACATTAATAATAATGATTGCAGTATTGCACTCTCCGGACTGACTCAAATATGTGTGGTGCTTGCCTCAAAAGACCTTTTTTCTTTTTCTTTTTCTTTTTTTTCTGGATGGGAAATCATCAAATGACTTCTCCCGCTCTGGGCGAAGCGGAAGGAAGCATCAGACTCTTATTAAAACCCACCCGTGATCCTCCTAGTGCCCTTTACGTTTCAGGGCCGCGGTGACTCTTTCGAATAAATTCCGCAACCCTAGCAGGCACTGACCCTTATGGGGCCCCGTGTTCGTTGCTGACAGCTCTTTGAGGCGCGCGTGGAACATGACGCGCCGTCGACCAGGGCCTGGTGGAAAGAAAGACCACCTCAGAGATTAACCTTTTATGGTCTCCTACGATGTAATGTGCCCGGTTCGGTTAGATACATTTTTAAAAGATACATTGTGATACGTGATTGTTTCGGTATCTCTTCTTAGTGTAGTCTAGTTAAAACTGACATTCTTTGACTTGACAGATCTTTTTTTAATAAGATAGCTTTTATCATCAAGCTCGCTGCCTCTGATGACAGTATTTGATATGGGTTTAAAGGATTTATCGCACTTGTCAAAGGCGATTGTATTCTTCACGATAGTTTTCTCATATATAGAAAGATTGTTTTGTAATAGATACTGTTAACTGTAATGATTTGTCAGTATATAGAAGTTATTATTTCTAATCTGATTCTGGACATGGATCTGAGTGAGGTTTGGAATGTCTGGTTCAATTTTTGTCCCTAATGGTTATATCAGGTTATAGGTACACCTGATTGCGTCCCTAAAGATCTACATAGATAATATTGGAGAGCGGTAGTTAGACATCTGATGACTACTAATTTTAGCAACGCAGACTGACAATATTAATATCGTCAGCGTACATAATTGGCACATAAAATTGAAGATAATCCTTGTATAATACAAAAAATAAGGCTAGGAAAACATAATACGGATACCGACTAGACAAAATAAATAATAAATTGAAGATCACCAACCGACAATTCAAAATGTCAATCGACTTTATTAGCGTTTATTTTTAAGAAACTTTAATTAATCCGTCATACTAAATATACCAGAAATTAGGCTAAAAAACATGATATGAGTACCGTCTAGACAAAATAAATAACAAAAGTGAAGGACATCAATGAAAAATTCAAATGTAAATCGATTTATTTTAGAATGTCACTAAAGCCGTTTTGAATGCCTAAAGTCAAACCAGGAAAAAAAATGCCGTACATAAAAACTGGCTATAAATATTATAATAACAATCAAACTTTGATATAACAATCTATTGGTATTCATGGCGACACATCTATTATAGCGATATCTAAATGATAAATTCTATAAACAAATAAGGACCTAGAATATAACACTGAAATACACCTTGTTTGTTCCATAATAGGGATGTGTCCTGAGTAAAAAATATATGATTATGTTTAGTCCGTCAGTAAGATTATAGAAAAATATTGGACACGTATTTTTTCCTTTATCAAATCTATAAAAACTGACGAAGATACAAAGCATCAAAGATCAGGAGTGGGGGCTTGTGACGTCACGGCTCGGTAAAAATTGTAGCGAGTAGTGACGTCACACGAGTTTTTAACGCACTGTATTGTCTTCATTTTTTGTTTACGTGAAAAAAGGAAAAATACGTGTCCAATATTTTTTGGAAATCTATCTGACGGACTAATTAGATTTTTTTAGTCAACTACCCTATTCTACGAGTAAAACACTACTTCTTACCGTAGATTTACTCATATGATCCATCCCACAGTTTGCTGCATTTCCCCCGATAAAAAATAGCCTATGAATCTCGTCAGTAGTAGATTCCTATCATTAAAAGAATACTTTCGCAAACTTACAAAACAAGCAATTCTGCCTCTTTTATTAGCTAACACAAATCTCTTCTACAATAAAGATTACCATCACATCTATCAAAACCATAAATTATGGACCTCACTAGAACCGGTCCGTCAGTTTCGGAGATAGCTATATGCAAGTCTTTCTACACACCGAGTAATGTAACCTTGGCCTTTCATTCAACTCGCCGATGTTTCCACAACGTTACCGAGAGTTCTTTAACAAGCAGTTACGATATTGTTACGATACGGTTAACGTTTTTATTAACTGTTACGAGGGTTTAGTAACTGTTATTTGCTTCACTTGTTTCTTTAAATTAATCAGTTGTTTTTAGAACGAATGTTTGGAAGTTTTTTATTGCGGCTTAGCTCTTGTTCTAAGCCATCCGAACTGTGTTTTTTCGGGGATTGAAAGTAGGACATTTTGTGTGGTTGATGATTGCAGGTTTGCTTCTCCAGTTATTAACATACATTGTTGGTATCAATTAATGATAAATTAGTAAAAAAAAATCTATGAGAATATGTAGCAATGCTCAATTACACGGACACAGAAAAACTTCTAGAAATGTTGGCATATTTGATAAGTGTTACCTTTGGATAATAATTCCATTAAGCTTTATCTCGCAGTTATTTATTGTTAAACTTTAAATTTTAGTGACCCTAAGTAATTATTTTGTAAAGTGATGGCCTGAAACACAGGTTTAAATTAACCTAGATCGGGCGGGTCGCTACCTAACATTGCAATTCCGGACCACAATTAGGTACTTGCATCTTTATTAATAGTATGTTAGTTTTAACTTAATTTTAGGCACTATAATTGTATGGGAAATGTTTTATTACTTTTGACTAAATGATGTTCACGTTTTTGTAAACGTTTTTATAAAAAAAAAAAAAATATCCTAGCCCGATCTTCTTTTCTGCTTGATAAGAATCGAAGTGGGATTTAAGTTCTTCTTAACTATCGCGCTGATCTACTCTATTAATTTTTTAACGGATTCCATGGCAGTTTAATAGTTCGTTTTTTTCTTTTGCTAAATCAGCCTCTTAACGTTCCCACTGCTGGGACACAGGTCTCCTCTCTAGGAGAGGGAATGGGCCGTAATCCACCACGCGGGCCCAGTGCGGGTTGGTGAATGTCACATGTCTTCGAATTTTTGGTTCTAGGACATGCTGGTTTCCTCACGATGTTTTCCTTCACCGTTTTGAGAGCAGTGGTGATGAAATTAATTACACAAAGAAATGCGCCTGGCTGGGTTACCCGCGACCTGCAATTCGTAAGTCAGGGCCGTTACCACTCGGCAACCACTGCTCCACTGCTCCACTCGGCCACCACCTGTCTTGGGCTTCATTGACCTGAATTCTTTCTGGTGGTCGACACTGTTGATTCTGGCCGTCAGGAGTTGCAGCGGTTAGGAATAGTGTGTCTCTTTATAATATTAGTAGACTCAAAATATGACTAATTTTATTTGATGTTACGAGAAAAGAAATGAATCGTTTTAAAAACCAGCGTCAGGCAGCTCCTAGTTGTCTGGCATTTTGCTGAACTGGACCTATTTGGCGCAGCCGCGTGTCACACAATGTAACTGTCCTAAAATTAAGTGTGTATGTGCTTTGGCACTTCAATTTATTTTCTTTCTTTCTTTTTTTCTTCTTATAAGTTGTTTTTATTATCTATACTAATTACTAGTAATCTATTATAATATTATAAAGAGGAATTTGTATCGGAATCTACTGGGCCGACTTTAACCATTTTTTCACCAATAGAAAGCTATATTATCAGCGAGTAACATAGGCACACATATATTTCATCCCCGTATTCCCTCGGGAACTACATGGGTAAAACCGCGAGGCGCTGCCAGTTTAGAATTTAAATTATTAGCACCGGAGCTAAATGAATTATGTACCTTTTCCTTTCATTAGGTACTAATTTTATGACATGTTATAGAAAAAGTGTTATTGGACAAAAATTATTACAGTATTAAAGAATATTTAGAGGATAAGTCACTAGTAGCATAATACATAAAAAACTTTTTAACAAAAAAATACAACCGACTTTTGCACAAAAAATCAAAAAAGTGCAAAATAACTTTAATTTCGGAACTCGGTGTTTGCGGTTGCTTTTTCGTTTTTTGAACACCGACTTCCGAAATTAAAGTTATTTTGCACTTTTTTGATTTTTTGTGCAAAAGTCGGTTGTATTTTTTTGTTAAAAAGTTTTTTATTTTTCACTTTTTAGTGGTACCTACAATGACATATTTATTCAATAATAATGACATGACTTTTATTAATTCAATACAATTTTAATCTTTATTACAAAAAAAATTGATTGAGTCAGGCGTTACTTTGCGGAAATCCATTTTAAATTTGAAAATGAAAATAATATATCTAGTTTTAATTTACCATACCTGCAACCCACTAATATTCGCGGAAATTAAAACTAGATATATTATTTTCATTTTCAAATCTTTATTACAATAATATTTATATTGCATTAATTGATTGATATTAATTAATTAATAGGCTAATAAATGAGCCTTCATTCTTATAGAAATATTTATACGCCATAGTATGGCAGGATATGCTGGAACCAAAAATGTAATATCTATTGTACCTAACATATTCTGACAAACATTTTTGATTTTGATTTAACATATGCAAACAGCAAATTAATATTGAATGAAGGAAATAAAAGTTAGGATGAATCCTACGTAACGTCAGATCGATTACATAAACTAACAATCTAACTAAAGTTGCCAGCCCTTGTTTAGATAACAGTGAAGGTAAAGTTACCAGAAGTATTAAAATTCCAAACACGGTGCGGTGAGGAAAAGCCAGATGACTTCGACTGGTAAAGTAACTAGAAATACAACACCTTGTAACTGAATAAGATAGGTATTATGCAATTTATATTACACTAGCATCCCCCCGCGGTTTCACCTGCGTAGTTCCCGTTCCCATGAGAATACGGGGATAAAATATAGCTTATGTTACTCGGTGAAAATGTTGCTGTCCATTGGAAAAAAATAATATTGGTCCAGTCGTTTTGGAGCTTATTTAGTACAAACAAACAGACAAATATTTCCTTTTAATAATATAATTAGTATATAGACTATGTTTACGCCAGCGGCTTCACCCGTGCGAATTTTCAAAATTATTCATCTAGAAACATACTCCCGAGATACGAAGTATTATAAATCCTATTGCAAGACATGGCGATCTACACCTACCTACCTTAAGAAAGAAAGAAAATAAATAAATTTATTGAGAATCCCCTGGATACGAGACGCCCAGGACCAGTCCGTGACCACATCACTTGGGGGAGGCCTATGTCCGATAATGGCTGTCCTTCCACTGAATCTTGATGCTGATAATAAATATACAAATCCTACGTTCCTAAGTTCTTAGGCAGCGGGAATACAAATATTTAATAACTTAAACTGTATTTTAACACGCCCCGTCCACAAATACTAGTCATAATCCATATAATTGGCAGAAATTATTACGCGAGCAGTTGTAGTTGCACGTTGCTAGCAGTTGCAGTTGCTACGAAGGTTGCGCAACTAACCAGCGGAGGCTGCATTTCGTATGCCCGAAGACATGATTTGCTTACACAATGTAGGAGTGTTGCAGAAGTTCAAGTTGCTAGAAATAGTTCTGAGTCCTACTAATATTTAAGAGAGCAATTAGCTTAAGACATACCATAGAAATACACGAGCTATTCTCAATGACACTAAACCTTTAAATTGCGTAACACACTCGGAATGGCACAAAACGTAACGTTTTTTTTCTAACAAGCCTTATTTGTGCCCCGCTGGTCACGTTGCGGGTCACACTTGGCCTTTGATAACAAAGGCCAAGTGTGACCCGCAAACGTGACCAGATCATCAGACCACCTTCGCCATAGTCTATCCGACGACTTCCGTTGCGTTTGAAAAACTTTTCAGCCTGTCGAAATGAAAAAGAGAATGTTTAAAGCAAAAATTGTGTACATTAATACACGGAGACTAGGCTAGGGCGATCGACGGTGGAGGTCTGCCCTGCTTGGGCGGAGCACCGCCGTGTCCTCGTCGAGGCGATCGGCGGCGGCGACCTCTCGCGTCCGGCCCTGGTTCAAGCCATAGTCCGGAGCGAGGAGGCATGGGAAGCGGTCGCCTCCTTCTGCGAAGCAGTAATGCTAGCGAAGGAGAAGGCGGAACGCGTGCGTGAAAGGGAAACCTCACGCCCCAGCCGCCGCAACAGAAGAAGACGCCCCGGGCGTCGGGAAACGCAGGGCGATTCCCGGCCACCGTAGACGCGGGCCTGCGGATGGCGAGCTATGGGTGGCTTGCCGTCCGATAGCAACCAGGCCCGAGTCGACGGCGCGTCGTGTTCCACGCGCGCCTCAAAGAGCCGTCAGCAAAGAAGACGGGGCCCCATAGGGTCAGTGCCTGCTAGGGTTGCGGAATTTGTTCGAAAGAGTCACCGCGGCCCTGGAACGCAAAGGGAATCACAAAAGAAAAGAAGGATCACGGGTGGGTTTTAGTCAGTAAGAGTCTGACACTCCCTTCCGCTCCGCCCAGAGCGGGAGAAGTCATTTGATGATTGCCCATCCAGAAAAAAAAGGTTAGGGCGATCGAGGGACACACGGTGACTTCCTGGTGGGGAGGAGACACTGGAGAGCCAGCTTGTGATATCTGATGGACTACTCGGTTACTAAAAGAAAACCCAGGTGGCTAACGTACATTTTACTTACAAAATGTTCTTTAAAACCATCTCGCCATAATTCAGTGAGACAATACCTACCAAGCTAATACAATTATTTGTCAGTTTCTGGAACAATTCTGTGTCTCAAAATAGAACAGCAGTATTCAATGATTATAGGCTACCTTAAAAAGGTAACTAGTGTGATGGAAATGGAACACAATGCTCCCTTTGCATATCCGCTAAGGTACAATATAAATGAACAAAGCATTATGAATACGCTGGAATGTACGTAATTCCAAAGGCCTGATCGATGGTTATCAAGATGTCTTTGAACTACAGTGGCATTGAATGTCCGCGGTCTTAATTATTATCAATGTGTCATGTTGATCAATTAACAAATATCTTGTAAGATGTTAAATAAACCACAAATTAGAACTAAGATGGTGCCTCTTTTGTGGTAGATTGTTTTATTGTAGACTATCAGTACCCCGCGGTTTTACCCGCGTAGTTCCCGTTCCCGTGGGAATATGGGGATAAAATATTTTACTCAGGGTGAATGTATCTTTCTAATGGTGAAAGAATTTTTGAAATCGGTTCAGTAGTTTTTGAGTTTATTCGTTACATACAAAAATACAAATCTTTCCTCTTTATAATATTAGTATAGACTAGCTTCTGCCAGCGACTTCGTCCGCGTGGAATAGTTACTTTACCCCCGATTTTGAAACTCTCAGCCCGATCGGTTTAAAATTGACAAAAGATAGACATGCTGTTTCGGGATATTTTTTAGACAATTTTATGTAGAACATTTCCGTAATACATGATTTCTATGTAACTTTAACCATTAAGGCTACACACGCGACGGAAGCTTAAAAAATGGAGTTACTTCTTCCGTTTTCCCAACATTTTCCTTCACTGCTCTGCTCCTATTGATTGTAGCGTGATGAAAAGTATACTATAACCTGCCCAGGAGTATGAAGAATAATTGCACCAAGTTTCGTTAAAATCGGTCGAGTAGTTTTTGTTTCTATAAAGAACATACAGACAGACAGACAGACAGACAGACAGACAGAAAGACAGACAGACAGACAAAAATTTTACTGATTGCATTTTTGGCACCAGTATCGATCACTAATCACCCCCTGATAGTTATTTTGAAAATATATTCCTTGTACAGAATTGACCTCTCTACAGATTTATTATAAGTAAGATAAGATAAGATAAGATAAGAAGAAGATATAAGCTTGATCTTATATTGTTGTTGCAATAGATTGGCATAGGTCAGGGGACAATCGCCCCGTTAAAGTTTCCGAAATTATGACCAATATTACATCTACCTTGACCGACAACTCAACGCAGTACTCACAAGTCTTCAAAATCTGACCAAACTGGTATTTCTGCACATTGCCGGTATATTGTCACATCTGCACGCCATCTATTTGTTACAAGGTCGGCACAGGCGTCGGCAACGTTGCCAAACAATATGTAGCCGGCAGAATTATTCCATAATCGTTGAGTAACGGTTATAAATATAAATATTTCCATACTATAAATGGATGGAGGAAATTATGAGTTACTGTCAAGGACAGTGATGAAAGTTTTTTGGAGCGAGTGAAATAATGTTTACGATTCAACATGACAAACAATCTAA
The DNA here is from genome assembly GCA_905332915.2 of Hecatera dysodea. NCBI lineage: Eukaryota > Metazoa > Arthropoda > Insecta > Lepidoptera > Noctuidae > Hecatera > Hecatera dysodea. Next base: position 17,391,701 of record HG995308.1, on the reverse strand, counting down.
ACTAATATTATGAAGAGGAAATTTTGTTTATCTATACTTAATACTAATATTATAAAGCTGAAGAGTTTGTTTGTTTCTTTGTTTGTTTGTTTGTTTAAACGCGCTAATCTCAGGAACTACTGGTTCGGGTACGGTTACGGAATTGAAAAATTCTTTTTGGGTTGAATAGACCATTTATCGAGGAAGGCTTTAGGCTATATATCATCACGCTTAAGCCAATAGGAGCGGAGCAGCAATAAAGAATGTTTTAAAATTGGGGATTCCACGGGGACGAAGTCGCGGGCAGCAGCTAGTAACGAACAAGCTCCGAAACCACTGGACAGATTTTAACCATTTTTTCACCAATGGAAAAGCTTCATTATCAGCGAGTAACATAAGTTATAATTTATCCCTATATTCCCACGGGAATAGGAACTACACGAGTGAAACCGCAGGGCACTGCTTATCTATACTAATATTATAAAGCTGAAGAGTTTGTTTGTTTGTTTGTTTGTTTGAACGCGCTAATCTCAGGAACTACTGGTTCGAATTGAAAAAATCTTTTTGGGTTGAATAGACCATTTATCGAGGAAGGCTTTAGGCTATATATCATCACGCTTAAGCCAATAGGAGCGGAGCAGCGATAAAGAATGTTTTAAAATCGGGGATTCCACGGGGACGAAGTCGCGGGCAGCAGCTAGTCTATACTTCTATACTAATATTATAAAGCTGAAGAGTTTGTTTGTTTGTTTGAACGCGCTAATCTCAGGAACTACTGGTCCGATTTGAAAATATCTTTCAGTGTTAAATAGCCCATTTATCGAGGAAGGCTATAGACTATATATCATCACGCTAAGACCAATAGGAGCGGAACAGTCATGAAAAATGTGACACAAACGAAGTTGTGCGGACAGCTAGTATTAGATATTTTGTAAACAATGGGTGGTGAAAACATTTGGTCGACCTTATTTTGATGATTGATTCATTGATCATTCTGTTTAAAGTTGACATTAAATTATTCGCTTTTTAACGTCCATTACCAATCATAATAGATAAAAATCTCAAGCGTAGGTAGGTAGTTATCAAATTAGTCAAATAATCAGATTCGTTACGTACCCACTTCTTTATTATTTTACTAGCGACCCGCCCCGGCTTCTCACGGGTGCAATGCTGGTACATACTAAATCTCTACTATATTATGCATGTAGTATATATATAAACCATCCTTTAAAAAAAAACCGCATCTAAACCGTTCCGTAGTTTTAAAGATCTAAGCATACATAGGGACAGACAGAGGGAAGCGACTTAGTTTTATACTATGTAGTGATGCTCTGTCACTAATTCGCCTTTTAAACTATAATTAATTTCGTATAAACATAATATGATATAAACTAATAAAAGTTCTGTGCTTCACACTTACTATTCACGGTTAAATATCGATCTACGCAAAGTAGAATTAGTTTGATTCGTAATTTTGCTACCAACTAGAACGCGCCAGCTCAATGTTGCTTGCATCCGTTAAGATATCGATCAACAGTTCAATATGACCACAAAACTGAACTGGATACCGGTGGAAGAAGAATATAAAAGTCTTCCAACCATGATGACCAGTGTGGTGGGTGGTCTAACTTTTTTTTATCAGTTTAGTTGTAGTAAATATTCTCTGGGAGCAGTGGTGGCCGAGTGGTAATGACCCCGACTTACGAATTGTAAGTCGCGGGTTGAAACCCAGCCAGGCGCATTACTTTGTGTAATTAATTTCATCACCACTGCTCTCAAAACGGTGAAGGAAAACATCGTGAGGAAACCGGCATGTCCTAGAACCAAAAATTCGAAGACATGTGACATTCGCCAACCCGCACTGGTCCCGCTTGGTTGATTACGGCTCATTCCCTCTCCTAGAGAGGAGGCCTGTATCCCAACAGTGGGAACATTTAAAAAAAGGCTGATTATGCTGTGCTATGCTAGATATTCTCTGATCCCTGGTTTACTGTATTTACCTACGTCCATGTGCCATTGCAGGCTGCCAACTAAAACCAGCGCTGGGTGTTTGATGACCAGCAAATGCTGATATCAGGCATGCTCAGCGTAATTCTGTTCTTTTTTTTTCTGTATGGGAAATCGTTGAATGACTTCTCCCGCTCTAGGCGGAGTGGAAAGGAGTGTCAGACTCTTACTGACTACGACCCACCCGTGTTTCTCCTAATACCCTTTGCGCTCCAAGGCCGCGGTGACTCTTTCGAAAGCAACGTACCTACTATTATTTCTGTTACTTTGTTTGTTTGTGTCTGTGCTGAGTTAATGTTGTCTATTCTATTGTAAGCCTTGTATAAAAGTTCCTCTAGATATTAAAAATAACCATAGCCAATATTTTACCTACTAAGTAACAAGGTTTGAGTTTTCAGTGTGGGTGAAATTACAGTCGTTTATAAAAGGATTTCCTGCACATATGCAATGTAACGGATTTCTGTAATATTACTTACCTTCATTTCTATATAGATACTTCATAAAATCACTTACTGTTTGGGTGGAGACACTGATTCCTATAAAACAGGTGTTTCTACTCAGCACTGTCAAGTCAGTGTCACTGACTCACTTTGTCTATGTTATACTAGCGGCTCGCCCCGGCTTCGCACGATGGACATTTATTTATTTTAATATAGCCTAAGTTACTCAGGGATAATGTAGCATTCTAATGGTAAAATATTTTTTGGAATTGGTCCAGTAGTTTTTGAGTTAATTCGTTACAAACATACAAATCATTTCGTAGCTTCCCAACAGTGAAAGAATTTTTCGAATCGCTTCAGTAGTTTCGGAGCCTATTCAATACAAACAAACAATCAAATCTTTCCTCTTTATAATATTAGTAAAGATTACTGTAGATTATTCTGAACGGAGATTCACATTAGCTTTTATATAATGTGAGTCTCAGTGAGAGGCTGAAATTTTTCTTAGCCTTTGCTAGGTTTTTTTTTTTACTTGAAGTATAACCAATATTTCTATCTTTGATTACAGCTGAAGATTTCACAAGATGCAGACAAAAGGACGCGAAACTAAACGAATGTCTCAAAATGGCCGTCCCGGACGCACTCAGAAGGATGAAGAAGGGTAAGATAATATATTTTATAGATACACAATAATAGGTCAGCACAATGGCGTTTTTTTAAGGAGGGGAAATCGCCAAATGACTTCTTCCGCTCTGGGCAGAGCGGATGGGAGTGTCAGAATCTTACTGACTAAAACCCAACTGTGTTAACGTAATCGTCAACTTGTATGGACACTGACAAAGACTATATAGACAATATTAAGATTAGATTGATTGCAGACTTCGTAATATTGATATTTTTTTTTTATTACATTATTTTCGATAAATTGTTTTCTACTTAAAAAATACAATTTCATGGGAAATTGTGCAATACTACGGCGTTTGCAATTTTTCGTTGTTTCATTATAAAAAAATAAAATAAGTGAACGTTAACGTTAACGTAAACGCAATCGAGTACGCTTAAAACTCGCACTAAGGCTTGTGAGCATCAACTGATGACTCGATAAACTAAGCGAAGGAATCCAACGCCACGTTCTTCTGGAACAGCTACACAGTGCCTAGCAATGTTGACTTTTGTGCAAGCTTGCAGTACTGGGTAAACAAGGTGGATAAAGATGCATAAATAAAGATGATAAAGGTGTATAAAAACGAAACTTCGATTGTAATTTTCACATCATTTAAATAGATATAGTTTGCAGCAACAAAGAACTCCAATATTGTAATCTATTTATTTGAATGAATTTCGGAAATTATCCCAAGGGAACATAATCCCGGGATAAAAAGTATCCTATGTTAGGTACTTCTAGTACTTCCCAGAATATGTTGTGTACAAAGTTTCATGATGATTCGTCAAGTAGTTTTTGCGTGAAAGCGTAACAAACATCCACGCTTTCACATTTATAATATCTATTAGTAAGGATGTAGTATAGATTATGGTGAATTTGTCACTTGAGAAGTACACAGCTTAAACATAAATAAAAAATATACCCATATTATGAGATACAAACAGAAGATTTAAAATAAACTAAACTTTTTTTTATAAGTAGAGATATTAATATGGTATTTAAGATCCTCATAAAAGTTTCGATTTTGTTCACCGCCTAAATTTGTATCGACGTTGTTCTACGGAATTTGATAATTTTGTTGCACAAAACAATCGACGAGCACGCTGTTACGTGTTTTGATGATTTAACAGTAAAACAAGTGACTTGTAAACACTGCACGTGCTTTTGTTCATTCTTATAAATTGCCTTCCGCATTTCTTGATTTTGAGGACACATAATGTTCATTAGGCACGAGACCGATTGATTTCCAATATTTTAGAGGGCAGTTAAGAGCGTTCATCCGTAAAAACTACGCTGGAGTCAAAATTGATGATTTCCGACGGACAATAAAACGATAATCTATTTAATTCGTAGATAAGATATTGACGTCAAATTATTGAGGATTTCATAATCTAGGGCTTGGCTGAAAAATATTTTCAAATTATCGTAAAGTTTTCTCATTAGAACAGTTTTTACTCAATGCCTTTTTAAAACTAGCGGTCGATGGTCTACGCAAATGCTAGATAATAGTAAAACCATAAACGACAAACTTATAGAAATATTACTATTAAAAAAACAATAACATTTACTAGTGCTTGGCTGAAAAAAAAACGTAATTATTGTAAGTTTTTATACAAGAAAAGTATACTCAAAAGTGTCATTTTTAGCCACTTTTCGAGTTTTTAAACGTGTTATTTTAGGATGAAATCAAAGGTATTTTTGTTGTTTTTTAGACCTAGTAAATTAAGACATTTACGTTCTAAAACATGGTACATTTTTTTTTTAAATAACTTCTATATTAATTTTACTATAAATTATTTAGTACTACTATATAATCGACGCGGAATCGCACCAGCGCTCAGTGCCGGCCGAGGCCTTTCAGAGGTTGGACGTGTGTCGCTCCCGTTGCCGCGTGCTGCGTAAAATTGTATTATAGTTTGTCGAGTTTTTAGAGCGACTAGGACGAATTGATACTTTTTGTTTATTTTTTTTTTAACGAAACAAAACTTTGATGATTACGTATTTTAAAGTAATGGAGTTCAAATCATGAAAGAAGATAACTCTTTTTATGTATGATTTCATTTTTTTCCAATAATTATGGGTAGCAATAGGCGCTATACGGGGCAAAAAGGAAAAGTTACGGAAATTTGGCCAAGGCTAATGAAGCTAAAAGTACGTTACCGAGGAACCACTTTTAATGTCGTAGCTGGTTATAGCCAATTCGCATTTTTCTTACACGGGGATTTTAATAACCGATAGAAAATAGAAGGTCACATTCTTCAATATTAGGACATTAATAAAAAATGATGATTTTCGCTACGGTACTGGCAAACACAAACTTTAACCGATTCAGAAAAGAATATAAAAATACTGAGGGATATTCTGAACAGCGCCAAACAAATCTTTGAAGATCAGAGTGAATGTGACTTGTGCTACTGCACCAAAGAGAGAAAAAAGAAACAAACCAAACTCTCGAAGCCAAAACATTGATGTTAAAACTGCAACGCAATATCTGGCAGCTGGCTTATCTTTCTCGAAGTCTGCCCCACGATTTTACCAAAAACCGTGCAGAGCAGTTCAACACCATAGTAGCAAAGACTGTAGGTGGGAAACGCATAATTCCCTAAAAGATTCATGTTCCGTCCGTTGTCATGCCGCTTGGTTAGTTTAAACATAGATAAACCTCAAACTACCCTTTATAAATGTGCCTACCAGAAAAGTCCAGGTCAATCCCTGAAACATTTAGAGCAAAACTTACAAAAAATAGAGTTTTTCTATAAAACAAAATCTGAAATGCAAAATACCTCGCCGAAAAATAAACTTTAGCACAGGGCTCGTGAACAAAGTCAATTACGCAAATGCATGTCAAACGCATGTCATGAACCCAGACAATTTCAAGCAGGCACATGTAGTTTTCCTTGAAAATTTAAAAACACTGACCTTAAAACGGCATTTCATTGAAAGGGATACAGTTCTTCAGGCTGTGAGTGCCTTGTGACTCGAGCTGAGAAGAAGTATTTTAACTGCTTCCAATTTTGCTAAAATTTGTAAACAACGCCCAAATTTGAATTCAGCACTACTCGTTAAATCTATTTTATATGGATATTATTTTTATTTCATGGCGATAACGTAATTTTCAATGTTAAACATGACTGGTATTACCAAGTTCAGGGCCAATTAAATATTTCAAACAAAAATGTGTGTCTTTTTGCGGTGTACACTAGTCCTGAATTTCCAATAAAAGTTGTAAAAATTTACAAAGTGTTGTAAAGAATTTCAATTTTGTAAAGAAAAAATGATTCCTCGTTTAACAAAATTTTATTATGTATGCGTTCTTCCCGAAATAATTGATCCCAGAAATAGCCGATCAATGCAATTGAGGGAAACTATTTTATGATTTATACAGCTTTTTTATCATAAATGATTTAGGTACTAAATATAACATGATAAATCTTTATTTAATTACCCACCTACTCATCCTAACCATAAAATGAAAAAAGCTATCAACAATCCACTAGAACTAATTACCAACACTTAAGTAGGTACAATTATTAATATTATTTTTCTCCAAAATAACTAGATTTCGTCTGTAGAGGATTTCAGATATGAAAAGGTATAAAGGCAAAATAATATTTCAAATATAATTATTTATCTATACTTATAATAAATCTGTAGAGAGGTCAATTCTGTACAAGGAATATATTTTCAAAATAACTATCAGGGGTGATTAGTGATCGATACTGGTGCCAAAAATGCAATCAGTAAAATTTTTGTCTGTCTGTCTGTATGTTCTTTATAGAAACAAAAACTACTCGACCGATTTTAACGAAACTTGGTGTAATTATTCTTCATACTCCTAGGCAGGTTATAGTATACTTTTCATCACGCTACAATCAATAGGAGCAGAGCAGTGAAGGAAAATGTTGGGAAAACGGGAGAAGTTACTCCATTTTTTAAACTTCCGTCGCGTGTGTAGCCTTAATGGTTAAAGTTACATAGAAATCATGTATTACGGAAATGTTTTACATAAAATTATCTAAAAAATATCCCACAACAGCATATGTCTATCTTTTATGGTTGACTCACAATAACACGTGTAACTCCCGATAGCTTAGCAGTTCGGAGCTTTCTGATTATATTTGTTTACTCTTACGTTTACAATACTCTCACTCATCCCTAATTAAAAAAGTTAACATTATTACCTATTCAATAAAAAAAATCATAGAAATCGGTATAGAAACACCAAACTTATACATGAATACAATAATAAGAAAGGTATAGGTTATTATAATATAATTTTGCACAGGCATTTCAGCCATTCGGGCATTTTTTACTTTCATTTCTTTTTTTGTTGTAAGTTGTACATATTTCACACACACATAGTGATCTATCAATGCTCAGCCCAAATCACTGAACGGATCGGGCTGAAATTTGGCATGCAGGTAGATGTTATGACGTAGGCATCCGCTAGGAAAGGATTTTGATTAATTCTACCCCCAAGGGATAAAATATAAACTTTGTCAATTTTAAACCGATCGGCCTGAGAGTTTCAAAATCGGGGGTAAAGTAACTATTCCACGCGGACGAAGTCGCTGGCAGAAGCTAGTTAATCATAAATCTACAAATCATAAGAATAACAATAATTTGTATTTAATTTCCAGTTTAATTTTTCTATAACAATACATTATTATTGCTCTAAAGCTAACGGATCAAAGTTGGTTAGTCGAAGTATAAAGAGAGCGCACGCGGCTAGTCTACGCACACAGTTACCCACGCTTCTGTGTGAGTGAAATTTGCGAACTATTTACCTAAACCTGACGTTCCGCGTTAGGCATGAACGCTCTTAAGTTTGTTTAACTGTTCAGTCTTTATGCCATTCAGTTACTTAGTAAAAGCCCAAAGCGAGGAAGGTCCATACCTTAGAACGCCGATATTCTGCAATTACAGCCCTATTTAAAATAATTTTTTAACCATAATTATGGTCAATTTCAATCGTGCTTGGCAAATTCACATGTTTTATGGGAAAAGTATTGATCAGTAGAAAAGAACCAATACTTAGACTTTTTTTTAAAATAAAGCTGTTATTGCTTAAAATGTAATGTACAAGATATCAGTGAGACTCTTTTTTACTTCATAGCTTTATTAAAAAGGAGCTGAAACTCCAAAGCAAAAACTGTTCATCTGTTATTATAAATGATAATATTTATTTTGTAAATAGGTTGTAAATAACACTTACACGTCTCTCAAATATTTTTGGTCGTTATAAACTAGATGAGGCCGGTGTTTCTTAGCCGACTACCCTGAGAAGAAACACCGAAACAAACTCAGAGGTCAAGGTCTCTTTTGTACTGGTCAAATCATATGAGAACCATGTAGGTTGGTGTCTGAAGTCATTTCTTGATTTCGAAGTAACTTAAAAATTTGCAGTCGAGTATGTTCTGTCATCGATTACCTTATTTTTTTCTGGATAGGAAATCGTCAAAAGACTTCTCCCACTCTGGGCGGAGCGGAAGGGATTGTCAAACCCTTACTGACTAAATAAAACCCACCCGTGATCCTGTTAGTTCCGAAGAAATTCCGCTACTCTAGATTACCTATACGTGTATATCTTGGCAAACTGATGTACCAGTGGATCTTTAAAGGAAAGGTCCACTGGTACCTACATCATAGTTTCATTGAATTTTAGTCTTAAAGTAGTTGACATATTTTTAACTTTAACTCCAGCAAAATCCTACTGTTTCCTTCATCTAACTTTGTACCCTATTTTTCCAGGTATCCCCTCGTTATCAGTCCCCGAGATGGAGCCCCTCCACGTGAACAGCATCAACGTAGACTCTGGCTCCGGCCCAGTCGTCATCACGCAGATGTACAAGAACATCAAGCTGCATGGACTCACTGACTCTGTACTTACGATTTACAAGTAAGTTGTACTCTTTATCAGCATCAAGGGCCATTGCCGCGGTGGTTAAGCGTAGCGCCATCTAGTAGTGAGTCGCGAAACAAATCAATAAGCCAGTGAAGACTAGACTAGTTTTAAGTGCTCACGCAACTTAAAAGTTGCTCTTCATTTATTTATTTATTATTTAATAATACTTTATACTTGGGCATAAAGTGAGGCTGTCATTGCCTATTAATTGGTGGTAACCGCGATGCAAACAACTCGCCCTGTTTAATTGTAATTATAATGATGAGTACAATGGCCCCTTAAGAGATTGTTGGTGTTTTACAAATAACCCTGTATAATAAAATACACTGCTGAAAGCACCGAGCCACCGTGCAAGATAAATAATGATATACAGGGACTTACACATTTTTTCTCCAGTATTTTAGTATGGGTTGAATTACACATTGTGGGATAGACAATAATAATATATTGACAGGGCGGACTGTGACGATGAACAATGCTAAAAATTTTCAATATCCAACCAAAAACTCGATAAATATGTATACATACATAATAAATGTATGTACATACTTATAACTATCTTTTTTATATTTTCAGAGCTGATCTCAAAAACTACAGACTGAGGACGGATTCAATAACGCCTAAGATGGAGTTCATAGCTGACTACATCATGAGGGGCAGGATCCTGCTGCTGCCGATACAAGGAAAAGGCATCGCCAACATAACGATGGGTTAGTATAGCGCCATCTCGTGAGGAGTGGCGGAACGAAAAAATTAACGCCATCTAGTCAGGAATAGTAGAACTAATTATCACCATTTAGCAACAGTGGAACCAAACAGTAATGAGACTTATGATTGTATAATTAATAAAAGCCAATAAATATTTTAGGGTTATTATAGACGCTAGTTGACTGCGTTGTCAGCCTAGTGGTTGAAAGTATAACTCGCATGACTGCTGAACATATTGGATTCGATTGCTAGCCAAGTGCTAGAAGGTAAAGTTATGGAGTGCTTAAAAAAACTATAATCTATAGAAGTTAGTTATTGCCGCACGGGTCGATCATCCAGGTTAAGCAACGCTTGACCATCTTAACATAACTGGACTTCTCCGTGCCTCGGAAAGCACGTTAAGCCGTTGATCCCGGCTGTCATTTGGAGATCTTTGGCAGTCGTTACGGATGGATGGAAGCCAGACAATCTGACAATAGTTCTTGCCAAAAAGTACCATATTCTCCAGTTAATGGGTTGTGGAGGTCTGGTAGGCAGCCGCTTCACGTAAAATACTTGTATTCAACTGAATTCGTCTTAACTTGGAGCCGACCCCAATATAGTTGAGAAAAAGGCTAGGCTGTTAAAAAAAAATGTTTTAGAACATACAATTTTTCCACCTTTATAGTTTGCAAACTATTGTGCAGCGCATTGTTTTCATTCTATGCCTAAAAGATAATTTTATTAAGTATAACAAACGCAGTTGCGTCTTTTTTGTTTACGTAATTTCACTCCTTTGTGGCCGCTAATAATCGCTTCTCGATTATTTAATCTCGTTGATCGTCGCATCGGCTGATGTGCACGCTAACATTGCAAGTATTGTGGGTATTATGGAATTTGTAGTTTTTAACGAATATGGCAACTTTTTCGTTACGTTTTATCTATACTCTATACTACTATTATAAAGAAGAAAGATTTGTTTGTTTGTTTGTTTGTATTGAATAGGCTCCGAAACGACTGACCGATTTGAAAAATTCTTTCACTTTTTGGAAGCTACACTATCCCCGGGTGACATAGGCTATATTTATTTTATCCCCATATTCCCACGGGAACGAGAACTATGCGGGTGAAACCGCGGGCCGCTGCTAGTGGTATATATTTATAAATGTGTTTCATTGACGTATTTTAATAAAATTCAGTACCTACCTACATAAACATCAATATTTAGTTCAAGTGTATATTTTATTTACCTTCGTCCGTGCGTCACTGCGGGGTGCCAACTGAAAACCAGCGCTGGGTGTCTGACGCCCAGCAAATGCTGAGGTGGTAACCCTTTCGGTTCGGACACGCTCGGCGCATTCTGTACTTTTCTTCTCCTTTATTTAATGTGTGTTTGTAACCGTTGTGCTGTGTCTGTCCTGAATAAAAGTGTTTCTAAGTATTCTATTCTAATTTAATGAGAACTACCTAATTCAGTACTACCTAGTTTTAAAGCTGAGGTTAAAAATATCATTCTGAAAGAGGAATAGCTAGCTGCACAAACTACGACTACGCTCTGTTCATCATCATCTTTAAGAATTCAATATGATGAATTGTTAATTACAGATTTTTGTATGTAATTAGCAGATTTTGATATGTCTTTAAAATTACTAACCACATATTGTCTGAAGTCCGTTCGCATAGTTTATACACTTAAGTTTTAAACAGGGAAACCTATTATTAGCCATACAAAATTGATTTATATTTTCTGTAATCTATACTAATATTATAAAGCTGAAGAGTTTGTTTGTTTGTTTGAACGCGCTAATATCAGGAACTACTGGTTCGAATTGAAAAATTCTTTATGGGTTGAATAGACCATTTATCGAGGAAGGCTATAGGCTATATATCATCACGCTTAAGCCAATAGGAGCAGAGCAGCGATAAAGAATGTTTTAAAATCGGGGATTCCACGGGGACGAAGTCGCGGACAGAAGCTAGTATTTTATAAGTATCGCTGTTGGTTTTCTGAATAAAGTAAAATAAAAATAATAACTTCAACCTTTCCTTTCCAGTGAACCTCGTAGTGAAACACGACCTGATCGGCGAGCCGGTGGTGAGGGACGGACAGACGTACATGCACATGAAGGACTATCGAGTGAAGTTCATTCCGCAGAAGGTCCTCCTGCACTTTACCAACCTCTTCAATGGAGACAAGGTGCTCGGGGACAATATGAATGAGTAAGTAATCATTACTATCCACAAACTAGAACCCAACAAACTAAGCAACGCCTACCGCGGTTGGTCTGTGGGTGGGTGACCATCTTAACGTAACGAGACTTCTCCGTGCCTTGGAGACCACTTTAAGCCGTTGTTCCCGGCTGTCATCTTTGGCAGTCGTTACGAATTGTCAGAAGCCAGAAAATCTGACATCAGTTTTTGACAAAAAGTACCTACTGTGTTACCCAGTTAATGGGCAGCGGCTTCACGTAAAATTCAGCTGAATCCGGTATGACTGCTAGCCGACCCTAATATAGTTGGGAAAAGGCTAGGCAGAAGATGATTTTTTATATATTTGCTGAAGCAAAAAAATACGTGTCCAATATTTTTCGAAAATCCAACTGACGGACTGATTAGAATAATATATATTTTTTTTTTACTAAAAAAACTTCCCTGTATCCCACACTTGTGTGCCAACCTCATTCTGCCTGCGATAGCAACCACATCTGCCCGTCTCGCTCCCAGCCGAAGAGCATTTCTTCTCCAAGACCTTGGACATCGCTCAGTCCTTGCCGTACTTTACCTATCATTATCATCAGATGTTCATTCATCAAATCGTTGAGCTCCTTGAAGTACTAAGTTTGAGCTACACGGTATCTGACAAATGCTTGCACTGTCTGGACAGGTCCACTCAAATCTGTGTGGCACTTTCCTCCAAAGGCTACCTCAGACATTAACCTACATGGTTCTCATATGACTTGACCAGTACGGATTGTATGGACTTTAAAAAAGACTTTGACCTCTGAGTTTGTTTCGGTTTTTCTTCTCAGGGTAGTCGACTAGGAAACACCGGCTTCATCTAGCTTAAAATGACCAGAAATATTTGACGTGTAAAAGTGTTATGTTTAACCTACTTACAAAATAAATATCATTTATCATTGACTGGATTGATTTGGATTACTGAATCTAAAGCCAATTTTATTTGTTACAGATTCCTAAACTCAAATTCAGACCTCGTCTTCAATGAACTGAAAGAATCCTACGAGAAAGCCCTGAGTTCAGTGTTCCAGAATGTCACCAATGAAATATTTGACAGAGTACCAATGAACAAAATATTCCTTGAAGATTAGACAATCTTCAAAAAGCTATTTAAGAATAGCAAGACCTATTTGCTAGTTGCAATACTTAAAATTAAAACAATCCTTTTGGGTAAGCGAAGGAAAGAAATACACCTTCCAGAATGTGGTATTTATTGAAGCTGCTTTAATTAGACTTCGTTATATGTTACAATAATTTTAATTATAATTTAGTTAGTAGTAAGTAAATAATTTTATGAAAATTTATGTCGTTTTATTCCTTTTCGAATTTTTAATGTTTTACTGTTAAAATTTTGTGAGAGGCGATTGGGTGCGCACCATCGTGACCTCGAGGATCGGAGAGACTTGCGAGCAGGAACAACTAGAACATTGAGAAAAGCGCCATCTCTTATTCGTTTCTAGTAACCTACTCGATAAGTTGGCTGGTGTAGAATGGGTTCCCTGTCCTTCTTGGAAGGTCTCCTCTCATTCAGCTCCACGTCGAGTGCCTCGCGGCTCAGCTGAGCCTGCTGCGCGTTCCTCAAGCAGACAGATTTGCAGAATGCCTCGTTTATTATGACTACTGAAATTGCAATGAGTTGTTTGTTAGGAATGTTAGCACTTTGACGGTAAGGTAACCTATTATAAGTTGACTGCCGCAAATAGATACCTATCACCGGTCATACTTCTTCGTGACGCTGTCATGATAGTAGGTATCTCAGATAAGAGCTGTCCAAAATATTGTCAATTTATGGCATTGGTGGCAGTGCATTGATCAATTTAGCTGCATGATTTAAGGCATGGACCATAGTTTCTTTATACTTTTTAGAATAAAACGTTGCCGCACACAAAAAATTTCTCCTGTATCATGGGTGCGTTTACAAACATACATACATCTCATATACACACACAGCCAGACCCGGAACAACTGCCTGTACGCAATACAAATGTTTGTTCCGTGCGGGAATCGAAATCGCTACACACAGCCCAGCAGCCAATCGCTAAACCCTTGCGCCAACCGTGTCATCAAAAACTTTGTCCCCTGCTGCTAATTTGTCAATGTAGCCCCACTATGCGGCTGGCGTTACACCTTCCCACTTCACCGGTAAAAATCAGTTTACCTATTTTAGGAATCTGCAATTTTTGCTGCAAAATTGGTAATTCAAATGATACTTACATATTCCTATCAGTAGCAAGTATATAATGAGCCCCAATATTAAAGCGTCGTACTCCATTTTCGATAATATCTGGAAAGTAAAATATTAAGTTACTTTTCATGAGAATCAATGCGCCACGTAACGGTGTTACTCGGTGGAAATCCCACCCACACGCACAAAACGTTTTGGGAACACATTCATTGTGCGTACAGCTAAGGAGTGGAATTCCCTGCCAGGGTCTGTGTTTCCTGATAACTACAACCTGGGAGTCTTTAAGTCAAGAGTGAATAAGTTACTCCTAGGCAAGCGTGCTTCATCTTCGACCACATCATCGCTTACCATCAGGTGAGATAGTCCTATCAATAGTAAATAAAAAAATCTCTCTTTAAAGTTTCAATGATGGATATAATTCCGTAGGCGTTCTCTACCAGTCAACCCAACCTTTTTTTTCTGGATGGGAATTCATCAAATGACTTCACCCGGTCTGGTTGGAGCGCAAGGGAGTCTCAGCCTCTTACTGACTAAAACCCACCCGTGTTCCTCGTTCTGCGTACCAGGGCTGCGGTGACTCTTTCGAACATACTCCGCAACCATAGCGGATCCAGTACCTTATTAGGTAAGAATCGTGTCAGAGTTTCTGGGTTCTGATAATCCGTTACGACTGAAGTTGTTCAAATGACAGCCAAGACCAATGGCTTGAAGGTCTTTCCGAGTCATGGAGGAAACTAACCCGGAAAATCGACTTCTGCAACTGGTATTACTTAACCACGAGCTTATCCTGGGGCATCTCACTTTACAGGCCGAGAATGTACTTACAAATTAATAAAGCAGCAGAAAACGGCGCTTACCAGCAAGCTCTCCGCGGCCTGGTGGCCCTGACTAGTTCCCTGATGGAGGCGAAGCAAGCAAACACGATAACTAGAAATATAGCTATCTGCCAGAAGTTCGCCACAAGAGATTGACTCATAGTCTCCTCCATCTGTAAGGATTGATCTGAGTTTTATTTAACACTAGCAGCGCCTCGCGGTTTTACCCGCTTAGTTTCCGTTCCCGTGGGAATAAGGAGATAAAATATAGCTTATGTCACCCGGGGTTAGTGTAGCTTCCAAACAGTGAAAGAATTTTTCAAATCGGTTCAGTAGTTTCAGAGCCTTCAATACGAACAAACAAACCAACGAATAAATCTTTCCTCTTTATAATAGTAGTATAGATAAATATTTCCTTGTTCCTTACAAATTACAGAGATATTATTTTATAGAAAACATCTGTAACATCACTCTATGGAAACTTAAACAAAAGAAGTCGTTCAAAAAAAACGGGGATCGAATTTATTAAATGTGTTTTGTTCCAGCTCTAAATACAAAACAATAATTTAAAAAAAAACAACATCTCTTACAGAGAGTCAGAAGATCATTTTGTCTCTAAATAAAACAAGCTGTGTCGTTTAATTAATTTTGTAAGAATTAGTTGTTAATATATTATTTTTCATGTATAAGCACTTTCAAGCCTGAGTTGAGGCAAAAAGCAAATGTGAATATTTTTTTTTAAATAAACTACCCAAGGCTTTATCCACGTGAATATAAGAAATTGTACCAAGGATACATACCTACTCCTAGGATAAAAAGCCTAATGTTATAACCTATCTCTGTGCCAAATTTCATCCAGATTAGTTCAACCTTTTTAGCGCATTTTTGTCGCCAGAAGGTCAATGATGGAAGTCTGCAACGTTTGTTACCAATCACCCTCACCATATTAGTATAGGAGCAACTTGAAGAGTTAAAAAAAGAAAAAAAGAAGCCTTTTATTTCTTGTAAATTACAGTTTAAAAAAGGTGTGTTTGTGTTAGTAAATGTTTGACTTATTTTATGTTAGTTTTGATTTTTTATTTCTATTCGTTATTTATACCTACATACTATTTAGTCTAATCTACAAGAACCCCAGATTGGGTGCAGGCCTCCTCCAAAGATATCCATTTGTCTCTGTCCTGTGCTATTTTTCTCCAGTCTGGACCAGCTGTTAGTCTGATTTCGTCTTCCCATCGTGTTATGGGTCTTGAAGAGTTACTTATACAATAAAACATCGGCTAAGTAAAATTAACAAATAAAGATTGATTGATTGATTGATAAGTGCGAGGTGGACTCGCGCACGATGAGTTCCGTACCATTATCAATAAAAACGTCAAAAAATCACTTTTGGTGTATACATACAACAACCGTGGTTTTTTGCGGTTTTTTTTATATTTATTTTATTCTGTTTTTTAGTATTTGTTGTTACAGCGGTAACAGAAATAAATCATCTGTGAAAATTTCAACTGTCTAACTATCACGTTTCATGAGATATAGTCTCGTGACAAATGGACAGATAGACAGACGGACAGCGTTTTACCCTTTGAATATGAAATCCTAAAAAATAACGTATCAAAATTGGTTCGTAACTACTTTATGAAATAATGGTTATTCATATATAAAAAACTAGCTGACCCGGCAAACGTCGTTTTGCCACATAAAATTAAAAAAAAAAATTAGGGGTGGACCACCCTTAACATTTAGGGGGATGAAAAATAGATGTTTTCCGATTCGCCACCCTAGTCGATATGCACACTAAGATTCACGAAAATCGGTCGAGTCGTTTCGGAGGAGTTCAACACAACAAACACCGTGGCACGAGAATTTTATTATAAGATAGTACAGACTAAATAGAAACTTTTTTTGAAATCCGTTAACACTCCATTACACGCGCATGTATGTATGTAAATGCTACATATTTAAACGCATGGGGCGCTTGTGTGCCCCAAAATTTACAAAAATAGTTATGTTTTTAACCGATTTCTAAAAAAGGAGGAGGTTCTTTAAATGTCCTATATTGAGCCACTTAACAAACCAAAAAAAAAACGATGATTTCTGCGAGAACTAATAATATTTACAAGACTCTTTTCAAGACCTTACAAAAGTTTGAAAATTCAACACAGCATCATAAAAAATTGCAACATTTTTGGCAAAATGTTGTGATATTTCGAAAGAATTTAAACTTTGGTTATAACATAGAATCCATATGTTATACTTATCATCGTTTAACATAACGTCAAACGTTAGAAAGTTTGATAAAGCTTTAACATTTCTTACTTGCAGTTGTGGTCGATTGTTTATGGCAAACTATCCCTCAACTCCTAAAATCACAGCTTCGTTAATTATGTTGTTTTCCTAAGTCCTTATCACCATTATCACCTATTAAACGTGCTACATCACCCTCTTCTACCTGTAGAAGAAGTAATATGCAATAATTAATCAGAGACTGGGACACGCCTGTACCCCACGCGTGGAATGGAGCGTTTGAGACGCGCGCTCGGCCAAATGCGAGCATCTGCATAAAATGTGCTTCTGCCTTTTTTTGCCACTAGGCACAGTGGGGGGTGGGGGCGGGGAGTTATACTCTTATTGACTAAAACCTACCCGTGTTCCTTTTAATGCTTTTTCCGTTGCAGCCGGTTGCCTTTCGAATAATAGAGAACATGCAGAAACTATAGGTGGCAGCACAGACGCGTCAATGTCATGTATATTTTACTTGTAAGTTGCAAATTTGCAACGCTAGATGGCACAGTCTACTTCGTGCACGTTCCCCTAAATGGAGGGTGCAGGAAGTATAGGTGGCAGCACAGGTCAAATATTTACAACGTAAAAGTTTCAGATTTGCAACACTAGATTGCATAGTCTACGCCGTGCACGTTCCCTATACCGCAATATACCCTTAGCCCCCTACAGGCACTATATTATCACACAATATAAAATACTTAGTCCCCTTCTTTTTTATTATTACTTGCCCTGTCTCAATACTGAACTTTTGTTAAGTAGTGAGACAAGGCAAGTAAAATAGTCTCCCTCCCTTCCCCCAACGTTCAAGATTTTTCGCCTCTCCCTTCAAATTTCTTAAGAAGCCGTCCCACCATCTCCTTCGCAGTCTGTAACGGCCCGTGATGCTGTTTCAGAACCAAAATCCTGACACATTCTAAAAGATAATTTCCTGAAGTCGCCGTTATCAGAATCGACGTGTAGTTATACTAAAGCAACAGTCCAAAAACTAGAAATAAAAACAACTCACCAATTACCAGACACACGACCACAGGTTTCCTTGCGCATGCCTGGTCAGTCTGAAGAGTTCTCTAATCGAGAGGAATGCAGCGAAGACTATAACGAGAAAGAAAGTGGTATTGAAAGCTTGTGCGAGTAGCAGCACCACGCTCATCGTCAGGATGAGCCTAGGGTGTCTTCAGGGTACCATTACGGTAGATTTCGGCAGACTGGATCTGACGTGGATCTGACAGTCTGTTCTTTGATGACAGAACTGAGAACTTGGCAGACTGTTTTTTTTTTTCCTTTTAAAACTGAAGTGCAGTAAAAAGGTTTGGTTACATTTCGATTCAATTTATTTTCTATTCTTAAAGTTTTTATTAAATATTTCAATGCTTTGACAGAAAGTAAATACTAAGAACAAGCACAATTTGGTCGTTCTTTAGCCCAGGTTCAAGAAAATAGGTGGTTCGTTTCGATGCCAATGTACATACGTTTTTATAATAAAATTCCTAGCCTGATAGAATAAAATCAGGCCAGTGCATGTACACCCGTTTTGTTTTTTTCATTTTCTGAATGGGAAATCATCAAGTGATGATCCCTCTGCTCTGGACGCAGCGGAAGGGAGTGTCAGACTTTTACTGATTAAAACTCACCCGTGTTCTTCCTAGTGCCCTTTGCGTTCCAGGGCCGCGGTGACTATTTCGAACAAATTCCACAACCCTAACAGGCACTGTGTATATACACTCCTTAGGGTGATTTTCCTATAAAACACCAAAATTTCTCGAGTAAGATCCATGTGACAGGAGGCGAATCTGGTCTGTTCTGGGCACAAAGCTAGACAGAGGCTGAAGAGTTATAGATAGAAAAACCCTATGGCAGTTTGATGGGCTTGGGTATCGAGCCCAAGACGTCTAGACCAAAAACAAAGTTTAATCGTGGTCGTAAATAATGGCTAATCTTTGGTTCATAGAGTTTAAGTAATAGTTTATATTTGTAAAGCACCCTGTTTAACCCTCTCGTTCTCAGCCACGGCTACTTTAACCGCTTCATGAAGCCTTAATTGCTGCAGACAATGCAGTTGGTCTATTTCGTACACTAGGTCATCAATCTCTAGATGCTCTTTTGAGGTAATAAGGTCCATTGGAACATTTATTGTTTTTATAGTTTCCTTTTTTTTTCTTTGCTTTGTCCTCACTTAAAGAAGCGACCAAGGATGTAACCAAAGTTATGTAATACAGAACATGATTTAAAAGAGTGTCCGTGAGTTTCTTGCACGTTCTTCTCCATAGAGATCTATGCTTTGGAACGTGCAGATAGCTTCACCTCTTTCGACTTGACAATTTAAAAGTGCCTGTAAAGGGTTGAATTGAATTGAATATTTCTTCGCTAAATTTACCATAGCATAAGTAAACTGTTGTGCCTGTTAGTAGTATAGTACTGAGTTTTATTTGGGTGTATCGTCCTCACATATAATCAACTGGTTAATGTATATAAAATATTGTAAAACTTATATTTGAAAAGAGTAACTATGGAGTTTCTTGTCCGTTCTTCTCCATACGAATCTACTTTTTGCGAATGGACAACTAGAGTCAACATAATATTTTTATTTTCAAACTTTTTTGACATTCAAAAGTGCCTTTTAATGGTCTAGTTGAAATAAATGAATTAACTTTGACTTTGAAACTTAACCAGCGTTAAGCAGTGCCGTTGCTGCGACTGAACACAAACTCCGTAAGAGGCGGTGGATGTTGCAAATCTAAAAAAAAAACTTTTCCAGGACATGGCGGTTTCCTCACGATATTTTTCTCCTACTAATTCGTTCGAACGCACGATCTACAACTCACAGGTCTTAGAGAGCTTACATTATGCCCACTTGTATAAGAAATATGAATGGCTGCCTGTCTGTGTGTGTATGGTTAAATAGTGTTAAAATAAAATTCAAAGGTATAAGATAAACTTATCGTTTATTCCGTGAATAATAACAGATATCTATGGCATAGTCACTGGTAACATTACGTCGAAGAGAAATAATGTAAATGAACAAAATTCTTAGCCTCTAAACTTTGCCATTGTCGAACTTTCATAAAAAAAAAACAAAATCCTTTTTCACTGTCGGGTAAAACCGTAACGACAAATTTAAAATTTCGTAAGTAACAGAAAATATACTGTTGGATTTTCAACTGTCGGTACTGAACGGAGCGCTGAGAATCCAAAAGTGAACTGTCTGTCTTATGACATTTCAAATTTCAACTGTTGGTAATATTTCGAGGAGCCTTCCACTTATTCATACTTTTTGTTAATTTTTTTGTGATAGTTTAGCAATGTCTATACATATTTATGTCACTTGATTGTGATGAACATCCTCACTTGATATAAGATAATTATTATATTATTATCTTTCATACTAGAGACTGTTCATTTTGAGTCATCTGTTTACCGAATCATTTATTATTTATATTTCTCTTTCGTTTTTTTTTTTTTTTTGTATTTTTCGTATATTTTCTATGAAAAATAAAACCCAAAATAATTATTATAATTTATTTTTATTATTTTAAGTAAACAGATGACATATTTTTGAAGGCTTGAGCGTTATAAACATGTTGTAGGTTTCGACAAATATAAAAAGAAAAAAAGATAAACCCGTCATGGGATTAACTTTACAATAAAATCAACACAGTATAATGTAAAAAAAAAAAACATTGCAGATCGTATGATATGGGACAAATCTCGTCCGTTGCGTATGAGGGCCATAATTTTCAACTTAAGCATAGCATTACAACATAGAAGTAACATTATGTGACATCTTAATAAAGGTCTGCTGAGACCGAAAGATTAAAAATCGTAATGATATTTTACTTACAGATAATTACTTCAATCATTAATTTAATTAATATTAAATTATCTATTACAATGATAGAAGTAATATTTTGCAGAATGTTATTCTGGTATCAATTTTTTTTTAATTAAAAGCTATTAAAAGATTCAGTAGTAATGTCTAGCAGACTTTCAGAAACAATTTTTTTTTTAACAAAAAATTATATAAAATGACACCTAAATAATATTTTGCCGATGTCTATCTACAATCTATGTAGTACTATGTCTTCACTACACTTTGAAACGGACGGCTGTATGGCAACTAGTGACATCTAGTGTTCTCATTAAGATTGTGCAAAAATATCTCTTTTTTTTAAAATATACTACAATGAGGTATGAAAATGGATGCTCATGTTTTTTTTTTTAATTGTAATGCCATATTACCATTTCTTTTTGTTTTTTTTTTTTTACAAAAATTCTACGTGATTATCTATTTCTTTTTTTATAAAAAAAACACTACAGATTTTATAAGCTCCAACCTTTCACAACCTATACAAAATGAGATTACTTTTAAACAAAAATTGCTGTATATCCCGGCTACTCCAAAACTTGGAATGATATTTTCGTTAAATGCATAATTTCAAATGTCAAATAATTAAGTAATTTACTTTTAATTAATTAGTATAAATTTACCGGGAAATTATAAAAAGAAGTAATTCTAGAACTTAAAAGTATAAACTTAACTAAAACTTGTCATCTTGTAAAATGAACGTACTTACTTGAGTACTTATTCTTAAATTATTGCTATAAGTAATATTTTATTATATATATTACTAATAGTAATATTTCAGATGGGGTTGTTGAAAGACTGTACCAAAGTTTAACCTTTGACAAAAATTACACAATTTTATCCTCTTTGTTGTATTATCTACAAAATAATGTCATTCTAATTTCCAATTTTCAGATAAACTTTGGTCCATTTTTGTGAACTAAAAACCAAAATAAATGTGGGGCCAAGTTTCACAATAACTTATCTAACTTAATGTTATTAATTGTAAACAGCTTGTGATCGCATTTATTCAAAATAATTAAATTAACAATAACTAAACAACAAAAGCTAACTTTTTTATTGCTTAGCACCATGTTTAACCGATTTTTAATAAAGAAAGAGTGTTGATTTAAGTGATTCAGATGCAATATAGGCTTTGAAGCTTTTCTCAGGAAATAAACTTATAATTTTGGGCCATATTTTGTTTTCCTAAAATAAACTCCCGAATATATCGACGGGTCCTACGTATACTGGTGTAACCCGCAAATCAACAAAAACCGTTTTTTTGCACCAAAAGCCTTAAAATTACGTTTATTATGTATCCTGAAAAAATTATATTTAATTATCAAATAATTTCAAAGATACGAACTTGTAAACTGGTGTAAGTGACATCATTTTAAGCCTCGCGACTATCTACCATGGTGTAAGTCACTTGCACTAGTGTAGGTAGTCGCGTAAGCCGCGGTGCGTGGGCGCAAGTGAACTTTATTCCAGTATGCGCGCGACGACGTTGTACAGAGCACGTCAAACACTGGTATAACTGCGATAATTGCTTAGTTGATGTATTTAATGTTAAAAAATATTCGGATTTTGTTAGCCTTTAGTAACAGTTGTAAGAAGTAACAATAATAAAGAATTCATAAGGTCAATTAATGATAGATTAATTACAAAATCAGTTCAAGAAAATAAAAACTCCATAAAATTACGAAGGTAAGTATCAATTTAACATTTTTAATACTATGATGATAAACATTGTTTTCTCTGGTCCAATGTAACCATTTAAAAAAATAATAATTACGTCGTTTATTTATATTATCACTTGCACCACTGTACAGGGTTCATATTGTTCACTCGCGTACTTGATATAGTGGTTTAAGTAAATTTTGACGCTTATTTGTAAATATATTTAAAAGATGAATTTAAAAAGTATTTTTTTATTTATTTTAGATCCACCTATAGTACCATCATTCGAGATATGCGAAGAATTGGACCTAAATTTAAAAATATGCAACGGAACCACGGAACCGACCGCTTTATATGAAAAAAAAAAACATTACAAATGAAATATAATAAAAATCCCAATTAAAGAGACAATACTAAATGAATGAAATGTGATTCTACTATTTATGAATTATTTTGAATAAATTTTGCACTTGCATTAGTATACAAGGTCTCACGATTGATGATTTTTTTTAGGTTGTATTGTAAACTGATATAAGTTACATTATTTCAACCCTTATATTTACATATATAGTAATACAATCATCAAAAAACAATTATTTAGTAATATATTAAATTTCGCAGCCATTAACTACATCATTGTTATATTATATCGATACAGCTGAAGAGATATCGTTCATTAATAAGATTCTTGGCTTAAGCGATCCAAAAGCATAGAGAATGTAACATGTATGAAAATGTAAGTGGTTATATTGTCTTTGTCCAAAAGACATGTTCGAGGAAACCACTACAGTTGAAAATGTATACCAAAACTTGTCAAACGTTTCGTCAGATTCTGATAACTCTTCTGACAACTATACTGTCCAGGAGGCGAGTGTGATTGTGCACAACTATAAAGAAAATTAACGGCAAATGTTACATACACCTCAAATTCTATTACTGAAACAAACCTTCCAATTGATGAAATTGATATCTTAACACCAATACCTTAGCCACTACTTTCTTTTTCACCAATTTACGAACGTACTAATGATGAGTTTGACACAATTAAATTCAGACTACACTGGCACACCTTTAAGAAGTCCCGCAAGTGTGCAAAGGAAAAGCCAAAAGAAGAAAGATAAGGGAAAATTGCGAGAGAGGTACCAAAATATGTGATTAATGAAAAACGCAAATTCAGTTTAAACAGAGGTTTAGAATACAGGAGTCGAATGGGTAAAGGTACATCAAAAGAAAGAAATAGGGCCGCTTGTAAATGTCCCAAAAATTGTTTTGTCAAAGTAAAGAAACTACTAGATGCATACACAATATTTAGAAACTTCTGGGAAATAGGGAATCACACTCGGCAATAGGACTTTGTTAAGTTTGTTTCAAAATTGGACAAGAAACAAGTTGTTACTGACAAAATTGCACTCTGCGATATTGATTACCGGTAACAGGAGATAGTAGTAGTATTGAAAAGGCTTATGTTTTAAGAACATGTTCCTAAACACCCTATAAGTTATAATTTCGTAAATGGATTGTAGAGGGAATCATTCAAATCATCCAGTATAGATACCAAAATGGCGACAGCTAATGCAAAATCATATATGTATTGTTAAAGAGGTAACTCAATCTTTTGTATTCGATTTTAAGTCTTGCCTTGCCTATTTTGATAACTGGAAGAAGAATTCCACTGGGGAACTTGTTATGTAGAATAAGCTTTGCGAATAATTTGCGAATGAATGTTACTAAAAAGTTGATATAGCAAATCCAATGTGATTCCTGAGACTTACCACATGTTTTACAATATTTTGAAGGTACGTCCATATCTTCAAAATATTTGATAAAATTGAAGATGTCTCTAACTAGGTTATATTTTAAAAAGCCTAGTTTTTAATTTCTAAGATATTTCTCTTTTTATTATGTATTTTTTACCATTACCTGCTGTAATTTTTGTTACGAAAGATAATGTAAAAAAAGACTTGATGCAAAATTAAAGCCTGATTTAGAATATAAATAGTTAGTAGAATGAAATTATAAAAAAAAAAATATTAGAATTAACGACAGTTCCTACTTAAATCAAGAAGACTTTTTTTTGCTTTTATTAGTTTAAGATGGTAAGATCATAGATATAATTCTTCTTTGTGTGCTATAATAGTAAATTAACATAGCACCAAAGAAAAAGCAAACTTTAGGTTACTATTAGAAATAAACATTTAATTTGTTTTTTTTTCATAGTTTTTATATCATTTCAGGCTATAACTATTCCAATATTCGATATTCATAACAAAAGAAAAGTGTTATAAGTAGTTTTCTAGTACTAAGTAAACTGTTACAAGTCTTAAAAGTTAATAAATGAAGATGTTTTTTGTTAATATTACATGTTTAACTTCACTTAATAGATATATTAATGCATGATAAATAGGTAATATATTTCTATTTTCCTTAATTATTATACAAATAAGTACACTATATACTGGTATAAGTGGTCACTTGTATCAGTTTACTGGTTCAATCACAGTAAAGAATACAAGCTACATCAATGCAAGTGATGCTATTTTCTAAAGTATAAAAAAATTTGAAAAACAAATAATGCAGTCTTTTTCATAAGATATTCAAATACAATATTACAAAAAATCAAATATTTCTATACATTTGTGTCAAAATTACAAGCTATAGAACCTTTAAACTGTTCTCCTGTACACTTGTGTTTTTGCACTTATACTAGTATACGTAGGACCCGTCGATATTATTAGTTGTCGCTAATCATTGAATATACTACAAATAAATTATTTTTCGTAATACACTCTCCATTACATAAAAATCGGTTGTTATAAGCAAATAGATGGAAATATCTCATAAATTCAAAATGGTTGTTACCATTGTGTTGTTAAAATTGTTAGTACAAATTTCCTAATCGATAATTAGTACTAAACTATGGTTAAAATTCTAAATCGTCATAAATCTTGGGCGGGTTACACCATTCTGACGAACGATCTAACTAACGTTTGATGTAAATCGCGTTTTGGACACATTGACTGCTTCAGTCATAGTTTAAGTCGAAGCCGAGTTTAAGCCGGTCTCATGAGCAAAGTACCCATAGCACAAATACCACAATTCTGAAGTATATAACCAGATTCAACCGGTTGGTTGAAACAATAGATTTTTTTGGAATTCACTATCAAGCAAAATACCAGGGCAAATCGCTTGAGACCAGTCCTTGTCTAATCCGTTTATAATCCTAACCCTTATCTCTACATATACAAAGATATGCGATATTAAAGTCCATACATTCCCCGTCATATAAATATCACACTCAACGCCGATTGGCTGCAATCCATCACTATCACCGATTTAATTTGACCTGTCTTCACAAAAAACACTAACATGAATAGTTCAATTATCACTGGTTAGCGTGTCCACGCTGTCTCCAGACTCCTGTCATTGGAACTGAGACGTAGATGTAGACCGCCTGCAGCCAATGGAAACCGGGGCTGGTATCCTGGAGGAGCCATTCCTTTGGTCTTTCCTAGGTGCGGCCAACTGCCTTGTGCTTGTAGATCGTTCTAATTTTCCATCAGACATGACCCAGGCTGAAGTGAAGTCAGCGTAATCCGAGTCTTTAGAGCTAGTCCTGGAAAGAGAATCATCTCCTTTTGAATATGTCCTAATGATCTCCTTCATTTTCTCTAGCACTGACGCGTCATCCTTGGCTGTCTCTGTTGACCTCAAGATCTGCTCTAACAAAGGACTCAAAGGCTTCTGACTCGGTGGGGACCTAAGAGTAGCGCTGCTGGCCCTCAGAGGAGAATTCCTCTTGAAGGCATCAGTCTGTGGGGTCCTAGCCCTCATTTTGGGAGATTTATTCGGGTTCTCAAAGGTGTCTGCTCCCAAAGTGGGCCTGGATTTAACTTTAGCCTGAGTGGGGGCTGTTCGTCCACTCCATGTGTTCCTGGCAGTTGGCGGCAGTTTTGGCGTTAGTTTCGGCGATGTCTGAACGGGATTCGCGTTGTGTTTTGGGCTTGGTGTGTTCCCTCGGCTAGGTGTTCGGTTTCTGACGGGTGAATGTGGGATGCGAGAGGCCTGTCGGCTCCTTATCGTCTTTGTAGGAGACTGGGAGGCTTCCCGAGTAGCCCGGAGGCTCTTGCTTGGAGAATCATTGCTCTCAGTGACGATGACCACGCGGTCTGGGCTCCCTCTGTTGGACTTCTCGTCGATAGAGCTGGGCTTGCGGCCTCCGTAGAAGGTGTCAGAGAAGTCGGTCTTCCTCAGACCGGTGTTGAGGCTGACGTGTGTGTCAACTCGTTCGTTCTTGTCCATGTGACAGCCGTCGTCTTGGTCGAGACGCTCTGGAAGCAGAGAGAAGGAAATTGAACATTTGAAACACTACAATTTATTCTTGAGTTTGAAAGGAATTCGTGTGACTTAAGTATACAAACAATCGTTTAAAATAATTGCATGATGCAGGTAAACCTTTAAGGTTCAAATTAATATAACACTCTAAAGAAAACGTATGAAATTCAGATAATGTTAAAACTAGAGCCAGTTATGATCACTTAGTCAATAATTCCTGCATATCATGCAAAAATTAAACCGTAATTGTCAACAGCCATTTACAAGTTAAAAACCAGATACAGCCTGTCAGACCTTTTAGAAAAATATTATAACACCTCTACATTATGCAGTACTATAATTAATATCAACAAGGTAGTTAGCGACATTCTCATTCATAGACCTTTAGCTAACCCTTGAATCGTAAAAAAAGCAGTTTCTAATTTACAATGCCCATGTTTGGATGATAATAATAGTTAGATTAAATTAATAATTCTGACCATATCTAGTGTGTCCGTGACCATTTATAGACAGACAGCGGTCGCAGTAAATACTTCCCTTTTCCGCAAAACTTTGCTCAGTTAAGTTAAATGTTTATCGAAGAAATATTTTATGGGGTTGTGAGGTTTCTTCTGGAATATTATTCTTTAGCCACGAGCTCCACAATTTGGGAGGAGCTCGTGGCTAAAGAATGACAGCCGCACAGATCGATCTTCAAGGTTTAGCAACGCTTGCCGAGGTTGGTCTGAGGATGGGTCTTAACATAACGAGACTCTTCCGTGCCTCGGAAAGCACGCTAAGCCGTTGGTCCCGGCTGTCATTTGTAGATCTTTGGCAGTGGTTACGGGTTATCAGAATCCAGTCAATCTGACTCCATTCACGCCAAGAAGTACGGTGTTACCCAGTTAATGAGTTGTGTAGGTCTGGTAAGCAGCCGCTCCACGTTAAATACTGGTATTCAGCTGAATCTGGTATGACTGGAAGCCGACTCCAATATAGTTGGGAAAAGACTAGGTAGGTGATGTGAGATTTCTTCTGGCTAGTGTGGTTTTGTGGTCGCCACCGACTACGACTACAACGACCAACCCGCACTGGGCCCGCGTGGTGGATTACGGCCCATTCCCTCTCCTAGAGAGGAGGCCTGTGTCCCAGCAGTGGGGACGTTTAAAGGCTGATTATGTGGTTTTGTGGAACGAGGTGGCAGGACAGCTTGGACACGTTACACAGGACTGATGGTGAAGGCTGATGATGACATGGGCATGATGGTGACATGGGAAAAGAATTCCTAAAAGGACTATAGATATCTTTTCCCAGCAGTGGGACCGTGTGGGCTGACAAAAAAACACGTATGTACGGAAAGGAAGCCGTTGCCGTTGGTTTGTCTATGAGAAGATGTTGCAGACAAAAGATTAGTTTTCGCTCTTTGAATCGTGATTCAAAATACTTCTTAAAAAAAAACGTTGCTCCACCCACAATAGGAATTTCCCCAGTGCGTTTACAAACATAAACTTACATACACAAACAGCCAGACTCGGAACAACTATCTGTATATCATACTCGTACTAATACTAATACAGGCAGCGCAGAAGCATATTCTAAATCCTGAACCTATAACAATTAATTTCTATGCCATAACATCATTGCTTTGATAATTACCAGGTATTTAATAAACAGAACTTTCATTAAAATTAAAATCCCAGTTTGTGACATAAGATACAAGTAAATACTAACCAGAGAATGGCCGAGATTGCTTAAGTCGCAATAAAAATAAATAGCATACAAAAGAATACTCTAGCGATCGATATCCTTGATTTGAAAACTTCAATAACCTTTATCTTTTCGCTTATTTTCACGTCGCCACGTGCAACTCACATGTTTGATATAAAATATCGCAGCTGTTAAAGAACGTGACAATCTACGGAAGAATGTAATGAGCCTATCTTTTGCTGTAAGAATTGTTTAGTAAACTTGACATTGAAATGACCTAGCTTAGTAAAGAATTTGAAGTACTGAGGCCAGCTTATTCTGGTTCAGTTACCAATGACACCCGGCCATCCGGCCTTATGGAACCACTCTAAAAATATTGTCACGATTTTAATTTTTGTCTGCATTGCTGTGAGTTTTGGCTAAAACTGGACCTTTAGGTAAGACTTTTCTGGGACGAAAATGATTGCAAAATTTATT
Source organism: Hecatera dysodea (assembly GCA_905332915.2). Lineage (NCBI taxonomy): Eukaryota > Metazoa > Arthropoda > Insecta > Lepidoptera > Noctuidae > Hecatera > Hecatera dysodea. Next base: position 17,362,479 of record HG995308.1, on the reverse strand, counting down.
GTCAAACATGAATTAGGAGCTATGATAGGTAACTGAAGTTTCAAAATCATTTAAACACGTAATTAATTTGAGGAATGAATTTTTATCGCGCACTTGACTTGTGTTTTACTAGTGGCGCATCGATAATTTATTTACAGAAACCGGACATTACAGAAAGCAAATGTTTAAAGCATCAAAATCCTTTCAATATCTCGTAAATAGTGGCCTAAGTTTCTTATAAATACAACGTATTAGTTGGTCCTTAAGTCCACACCCACACTCAAGAACATTTAGTTTTAACAATGTTGTCGAGACCATGTTGGGTGGAATGTCGCTCACTGCCATGCGGGGTAAGCAGGGCTCCAGGTGACTAATGTGTGGGCTTGTTAATATTGTTATGTGACATTTGTGTTTTGACCTTACATGGAAGAAAATGTATTGTAATTAAGAGGAATGTGCTAGGTTTATTTATGTCTATCTATCTTATTATGTCCCTACTATCTTTTATCAAACAACATCGCTTAATAAAAAATGCGGTTCTTTTAATGCCAGTGCATAGAAATCTTTATCAAGAGTCGAACCACCTCAGTATTAGTAGGTACTTAAGTTCATCTTTCCATCTTGTTTCATACATATATTGTAGTAGAAATAACGATCACTCAACAGAGTGAAAATGACTTAATTTTGATAATACCTAAGCCCCGAAATGATCTCGGAAGATCTTTACAATTTAATTAAAAAACACACATACAAACATAAAATACAAAAGATAAACCTCACAGAAATATTACACAAATGTACTTTTAATGCAACCAAATAAAATTCTCAGTAAAACCTCAATTCTATATACTTAACTCCAAGATCTCGATCGCGTATATTTATCGATATATCTATTCGTGTTATTTATTAGAAGCGATAGTATCGCTTGTACATAATTAGTGGCACTTGTGATAATTATAACTATTTGATAAAGTTAATTGCGAATGCTTGTACGATGAGATAAACTCTGGTATACTCACTTAGCTGAAGTTTGCTATGTAATCACTAATGAGGTAGAAATTCGATGTTCTTTTATTTGAAAGGCAGATGTGGAAACTAAAATTATCAATGCTTTATTGGTGACATTTCTCATGTCGCTTAGATGTATTTCTAATGAGATACAAGGTAGTAAGAATAATCTGATACAGATAAGATGCAAAGCTATCTAAATATATATATGTAACTCAAAAGTGATTGACTGACTGACATAGATCTATCAACGCACAGCCCAAACTACTGAACGGATCGGGCTGAAATTTGGCATGCAGGTAGATGTTATGACGTAGGCATCCGCTAAGAAAGGATATTGATTAATTCTACCCCCTAGGGGATAAAATAGGGGATGAAATTTTGTATGAAACTTAGTCAATTATAAACCGTCCGGCTGAGAGTTTCGGGGGTAAAGTAACTATTCCACGCGGACGAAGTCGCGAGCAGAAGCTAGTGGGCCCATATATTGCAGATAGGAGCCATGCCACAGCTAAACGACGTCTTTGTTACATTGAATTGGCGTGAAGAATCACAACACAGAGAGTTTGAGGAATAAAGGGCTTTGTATTAAGAGTGGGACAGTTCAGGCTAATTCAAAGGAAATAATAATAAAGAAAGAATTCTGATAACCAGAAAACTAATCAGTCCAAGATATAGTCACGGTTATTTGTATGTTTTGCTTATTTGGCTAGCTAACAAAGGCTGTGTTATAGGAAGTGATTGCTATTCCCAAATCCAACGCTGTAAAAATTTGGATGGTACTTTCTAAATTCAAATACAACGTTTGAGAATATATCAGAATCCAGAATGTCAACTGTTAGCACACCATTCAAACTAGAACTGGGCTTTAGACAATGTTGCAATATTAGGAATTGTTCTTGTAGTATAGCATAAGAATATCAAGACAATTCTATTTATTTATTAAAGGCAAACCAACAGCTTATACAGCATTATATACTCACTGTATACAGCATTACATAAGAATAATAGTAACAAAAGCATCAGACTTATACAGTCACCAATAATAGGTCGACCAACATTCTAAGTGAATAAAATAATACTTAATTATTATTCGCTATTAAAATCTTGACAAAGGAATTACGACATAAAATTACAGATAGTCAAATTAAAATTCTAGAAGCAAAAAGGCTAGCACTAATATGAACAAACTTAGAATCACTATACAAGGAAGTGCCAATAAATAAGTTGATATGACGAACGAAATAATTATGATTAATTCAATTGACAACCTAATCAAATCAATTGACGCAATGTTCATGATGATTATTAAATAATCTTGAATGGGCAAACAGATGTGGTTGTTTGCCATTCATAACAGTGTAGGACACCCAATTTGGTTGCTCAAGGATCACCATTGTTTAACATGAGCGAAAATTCGACGCAAACGGTTGATGTTGTTGACCGCTTCGGAATTAACATAACATGGAAATGTACCTTGGACATTCACTAAACGTTTCATTCATAGAGGAACAACTACCAACGAGTCAATTTTGATTTTGGTAACTTAAGAGAGAACAGCCATGAAGGTAATGAAGTTATTATCTTAAAAGAGGAGATGTTAAAAGTATTTTTTTTTTTATAATTATGATGAAATCGAAAAGGTAGTGAAAGATTGGTTTGTTGTAGTAAAGAACAATACAAAGCTTATTATAAGGAATAATGCGATGATCACATATTATTTGCCTAAAGAAAAAAAACGTCCGTAAAATATAGGGACTAATTTACAAATTCATAGAAAAAGAGTTGACAAATCCAATTGCAAACAATACAGTTTCAGAGATATAGAACTTACTTGCCAATCTAGTTGTAGATCCCAAGCTTCTAAATAGAAATCAATACGTATTACTTTAGTCTATCCTAAGGGGCCGTTCAAGTATTACTTAAGCAGTATTTTTGACATTTTTGACCTCCCCTCCCCCTCAGCTGTCAAAAGTAAGCAAAGGCCTTACCCTTACGAAAATATATTTATAAGTATTATTGAATCTGTTCTGGTTTTCTTGTTGGTTCATGAAGCAGCAGTTAATAAGTCTAGAAATAAGGAATATATAGTCTGAAATTCAGTTCGCTATTAGGGCTTTGATAGCCCAGTGGGTAAGACCTCGCCGGATTGGAAAACCTGAAAAATTGAATAAATCAATATTGCTGACGTATTCACATCCCGGATCCCCCCATCCCCCATGTCATTAAAAATAAACAAATTATGAATCTCTACCCCCCTTTAGTGCTTACATAAACCTTGAATGGCCATTCAAGGTTTATGTAAGCACTAAAGCCCTAAGAAATTCCTCTACCTCAACAAGATACCTTCAATATTATTGCGACAAACTCCTATCGGAATGTAACTCCGACAAAGAGTATTATCGAGCTAGATATGTGAATGTCAGTAAGTTTTGCAATACTACGAACACTAGATACATGTCCACGCATGCCTTATATGACAGATGACTGTGGACTGAGGAATGTCTAAACATAGGCCACATCTGTTCGCTCGTGGCTAAGATTGTTCTACCTGTATTTATAAACGGCCGTCTTATCGAACGATGTTTTCGTTTGATAGTGATGTCATTTGTACAATTGGCGAATGGATTGTTTATCAGTGTTCGAGTACAGTGCGTACTTCATGTTTGTGTTAAATACATTTTATTCGTTTTCCTTTCATAACATTCTTTAGTTCAAAGATTACACTTCTGTTCGCACTTGTAGAATTTGGAAGTGAGATTCAATATTTAGTTGAAGAATAGATCCGGCACATCAATACACTATCTTAAATACACTCTTCTCTCGCATTTATATAAAAAGTACTTTTAGAGGAAGCCAATTTTCCACTATAGACTGGTTGAGAGTTGCCAAGAACGATTGGTCACCATGAAATTGGTTCGATGGGTTGCCAAAAATGCGCTCTTGCCTCTAGTCTAGGTCACAGGTGACAGAGACAAAGTCGACGATGGAATGAGCTTACCCAGAAGAAGCCTGTTCACTCTAACTTTGAAAAGATTAGGGCTGAATGCGTTCGGAAACACAGACGCAGGCAGAGAGTTCCACTCCTTTTATGTGAGCATTATAAAAAATGATTGAAAACGTTTGGTGCGAATTGGTGAATTAGTGTGACAATAAAGGTCCATGACCAGCTTTAAGTAGTATTAGTAGTATTTAGGATAGTGTACTGACATTTTAGTTACTCTATACACAATGAAACATCAGCCGACTACCCATTAGCGTGGACAGTGCAATTTAACGGTACGCTGCGACTAGTTGCGAAAATAATTACAGGATGAATGGTGTAAATTATAAAAAGTAGCGATCGCTACAAAACTAAGGAATGAGAGGTAGCAACCGCGGGCAGCTGCCCTACCATGACGTCTTAAATCCACCTTGATTTCTGTGTCAGAGAGAGACAGAGTTACACAAGACGAATAGCACTATCCCTTTCCCTCACACACATCATGATGGATTTAAGACGTCACGTTACTACGTCCAACAGTCGTGCAATAAATTACCAAGATTAGACTATGGTCTAAGAAGAACTGTAACTGTAAGTTATGTGATGAATGCCTAGTTTCGTATAGCAGTATTGGCTGTTGTAATTAGCAATTTGCAGTTGTTATTTTTAGCAAAATATTATGCTAGTTTTTTAAGGCAGACTTCGTGAGAATTTTAGCACAAAGATATGATAAATAATGTAAACATAAACTCTGGAGAAGAAAGGAAAAAATGTAGAGAGCAGTTTTTAATAAGAATAGCTATCTCTCATAACTTGTACCACAACAGTGTATGCACAAAATATTCGTTCAGGTTACACTTGTGTTTGTTGCAACGTTTCAATGACACGACTAATGACTCTCTCTGAAATTTACACAATACTACACAAATACGACAGTTTATTGTAAATACACGTTGCACATACACACGTGTATGTTGTACAGTTGACAGGGGTATTGCATATGCATAAAACATAAGCATGATCAGCCTTTTAACGTTCCCACTGCTGAGACACAGGCCTCCTCACTAGGAGAGGGAATGGGCCGTAATCCACCACGCGGGCCCAGTGCGGGTTGGTGAATGTCACATGTCTTTGATTTTTTGGTTCTAGGACATCCGGTTTTCTCACGATGTTTTCTTTCACCGTTTTGAGAGCAGTGGTGATGAAATTAATTACACAAAGTAATGCACCTGGCTGGTGTCTATTGGAATACAAAAGGAATACAAATATATAATACAGTTTTATTTAATTCTCTTTTACAATTGTACAAGATACACATTTGCAACCGACATCCTATTTGCCGTTCATCTGCAGTAAGTATTTACTTTAGCGACAGTCAAGTGTGTGTGTGTCTGTATGTACATATGTGTGTACATTTGTATGTTTACACAAATGTCGAAACATCGCGGTGAGCGGAAATTATTTGTGCAATATTCATATAGAGTAAACACTTGGGCTGTTCAAATATAATTACTGTGTTTTGTGCATTCGTAACTTTTCGTCACCATGTTTTTAAATACCATGCTAAAATAAAGTAGCAGTATTTCTAAGGCGAAGACGGGGACCCATAGGGGGTCAGTGCCTGCTAGGGTTGCGGAATTTGTTCGAAAGAGTCACCGCAGTCCTGGAACGCAAAGGGCACAAGAAGGATCACGGGTGGGTTTTAGTCAGTAAGAGTCTGACACTCCCTCCCGCTCCAGAGCGGGAGAAGTCATTTGATGATTTCCCATCCAAAAAAAAGTATTTCTAGGGCCAAAATTATATCTATATCTTGTTTTTTTAAGCAACACAGTCGGTCGCTGGACTGAGATTCCTCAGTGCTTCGGACAGCATATCATTTGTATATCTTTGACAGTCATTACTGGTAGCCAGAAGCAGAAGACTTCTAGCAGTAGTCTTTCAATGATCATCTTTTTATCCAATTACTGGGTTGTTTAGGCGATTTTGTATCTAACTTCCACAACCAAATAACTGAGTAACAATAATACTGCTCGACAACCAATAACGACTGTACCCAGTAACCTACGTTTATACAAATTCCTTTCAATCATAGAAATTCCTGTCAACAAGCGTACAAAGACCATAAATATTGATAACAAAGCCATTGGACCACTTGGTCATTAGTTACGATTGACTAGATAGAATTAGTGCGTGTGCTAAATTCTAGACTAAATTGTAACGCTTCCATTTAAATTAAGTCTGCAAATTGATAGGAAAGACCAAGGCATCTAAATTGGCTGGATACTGAAATGATATTGGTAATACGAGATTCATTGATACTTTGCCTCATGGCACCATTTTGATGACGAGCCTAATCATTCTCGAGCTCGTTATTCCAATATAATTTGTGTGTTTGCTTGATATTTTTTACACCATCCAAGGATTGGTAAAATGACGCTGTTTTGTAGATTGTATCAAGTTCTGCGAATAAAATCTATTAAACAGCCTTTTCTTAGGGACTGATTTTGGCATAAATTATGTCTCTCATTTATAACTAATGCCTGGAAGGAATTTATAATGCTTATAAACATCTCCACAAGAGGAGCTCGTGGCAAAAATAACAGCCGCACAGGTCGATTTCAAGGTTAAGCAACGCTTGCCAAGGTTGGTCTGTGGATGGGTGATCATCTTAACGTACCGATTTTCCTCCGTACCTTGGAAAGCACGTTAAGCCATTGGTACCGGCTGTCATTTGTAGATCTTTGGCCGTCGTTACGGATTGTCACTAGCCAGAAAATCTGACACCAGTCTTGCCAAAAAGTACCGTGTTCCCCAGTTAATGGGTTGTGGAGGTCTGGTAGGCAGCCGCTCCACGTTAAATACTGTTATTCAGCTGAATCCGGTATGACTGGAAGCCGACCCCAATATAGTTGGGAAAAGGTTAGGCGGAGATGATAAGCATCTCCACATGAACATCAAACATATCTTCATCACACTCAAAGTACCATCTGAATTTCATACATTTTACTACGACCAATCAATAAATTCTTGCAGTAAATTGAAAAACAAAAGCTTACCATTGAATTCTGCGTCTTCAATCGAGTTCTGGCTGTGCAACGAGTATCTATTCGTAGTTTTCGTAGAAGGAGACCCCTGTGTTGACCCTGCCACCACGCCGAGACTCCTGTATCCCTCATCAGAAACCTCGGATCCATTATCAGACGCGCTCTCCACTGCCGGAGCTGGAGACACTGGTCTAGGACTCTTATTCCTGATCCCATGTGGGGTTGGGACCAAGTGGTTGGAAGTCACAATCTTCGTCCTGCGATCCGGAGATGAGGATTTTCGCGAAGGACTGACTGATTTAGGAGCTAAGTGCCTCCTGCTTGGTGACGCAGCTCTGTCCAAGTCCCCTAAGTAAGGCAGACTGGTTGGAGCATCACTGAGCCTGTGATTGGACTGATAGTGTCCAGACTTCGGTTCTTCGTTGTAGAGTTTGGAGTTGTATTGAAGAGACATGGGCTCATAGGTCTTTGGCTCGGTTTTGGTGTATGGCAGGGATGTTGGGCCAGCATCTGGTCGTTCGTAGGTGACGGTGGCTCCGGCCAGGTCGTGCTTGGGGCGGGCGAGGCGGGCGGAGAGGGAGGTGCGGTGGGAGGCGCGGCATCTGCAGGGATCGTGCTTGTCGAGGTAATGGGCCAGCGTGTCCCAGCCGCCACCGACGCGGACCATCACGTGGGAGCGGAGGATCTGCAGAAAGAGAGCAAATATGTTATTGTAGAAGACACCTTAGATATGAGGATACTCCCAGTTCCATAGCAACACGTTCTCAATATCCTATCATGTACTAGCCAATGGTCAAGTTACACTATAGATCGATAAATAACCCACAAGCCATGGTAGCTCTTATTTTAGAGAGTGCATTCAATTTGGAACCCGATCTCGTAGTTCAACTTAAAGAGCATAAGACCGTTGTAGACCAGGTTATAAAGGATCACGTATTCCATTTAAAAGGACCAGTGTAGCGTGAACCCCCAAGTACTCGTTTATTAGAAATTCCAAATAAAGATTCGCTGATACCGTGGGAATGCTGCCTTGATAGTCCCAATCAATACAAGTCTGGTGACCTCGATCCGCCTTCGTTTAGTTCTTAGCCTTGCATCCCTTAATATGGATCTATAGTTAACATCCAACATACACTGACCTCTCCCTTCTAAACACTTGTTCCTAATTCGAGGTCTTCCTAAATTTGGAATTACGAAAAGGACCAATATAAATTGACCTGCCTCCTAATATAAATCATTTGAAACAAGAGGTCAGTTTCTAATGGCACCTTTAAGGTCGAAAGTCGTTTTCTACAATGAGGCGTCTATTCGATTTGACCAAACAAGGAATCGAATAGAATGAATCATAGATCCGTCGTCGAGGGAATTGGAACACTATTTGTATGACCTTAAAAGTGAAGCTTGTTTGGCAATAATGGCTGTGCAAATAGTTTTTTTTTTTTTTTTCAATTAATGGCGCTTAAAGATCTATTTTTAGTGCTAATGAATATAGCGATCGTTGTTTTGAACTAAACTAGGTGCAATGTTTTGATACGAAATCAAAACGTCTTTGTATTTGGAATTGAGAATATTTTGATTGTTGGTTTTAAATAGAATAATATAATTATGTGAAATATGACTCTATATATTTAAAAAAGTCAATTTGGCGCTTAACTATTTTCCTGATTTTACAATACTTTTATATCAGTGGCGTGCAGTGGTTCGAGTTAGGGTAGGGCAGAGAAAATGTCCAAAAAAAAACACACCACATTATTCAGGGTTGAATTGTGGTGTTATTTTTTTTTAAACTCATTTCATTAAAAATCAACCCTGAATAATGTGGTTATTTTTTAAAATTTATTTGGACATTTTCTCTGGCCTACACTAACTCGAACCACTGCACGCCACTGTTTTATATCTGTTAGAAATTAAAGATTATTTTCTTTTTGCATATTTGCAATGCCTTATTATGTCTTCAATTACATAAAAAGGAACATCCATGTATGTATTTTTGAATTATGTATTTTTTTCTTCACCTTGTTTGGCTGACTAGTAGAGAATGCCAAAGACATTAAATCCACCTTTGTACATATCATGTGCATGAAGGTTTAATGAAGACTCCTCGGGAAAAAATAATAATTGTCAAAAATACATAAATTAGAGCAAACCTGTTTTTATTTCATTTTAAGGAAATTTTTAAGGACAACGCAGACATCAATGAACAGATACAAATCTAACTTTTACGTTAGATTACGACTGTTTTACCCAATTCTGATAGATTAATAGAAAAACAAAACAACTGAAAGTCAACGTGTGGCTTAAGGGCTCTTAAAGGAGCTTAGCTTAAGGGCTCTGTTTTTTTTTGTGTGTCGTTTTTTTGTATTGATTGTTAGTTAGTTAGTTTATTTGTTGTGTGCTTCTTGTGTTGTTTTGTATTGTTTTATTGAATGTGAATATGGATCTTGTATGGTCTGATTCATGACAGTTTCATAATAAAAAAAAACATTCACTGTTTTTTCCTATGAAGTCTTCAAATGAAATACTTCTGCATCATTCACATCAAAAGCTGTTTATTATACTCCCAGTTTCCTCATAGCTCCACATTTCAGGTTACCCAAACGGCTATATGTTGTAAGTTTGTAGGTAACATGTTGCGACAGACCAACGCGGGCGCAAGTCCTCTGTCCACTGAGTTACCTGCATTGTCTTTAGAATTATATTTTGCGACCATTTTAACTAGTAGACAGAATCCTTAGTAAGTTGAGTGCAAATTTAGTTAATATTTGGACTTTGTATTAAGAAGTTTCGGTCCTATGAGAATTTTTAATTTTAGGCTGTTTTGTCATAAGCTCTCTATTTTTGACTATTTGAGACTGCTTTTCTTAGTCGAAAAACACAAATCCTAGCTAATATCTGTTATAAATGCGAACTTGTTTATTTATTACGGTTTCACGTGCAAATCAACGACGCCATTTTGAACAATTTTGGTACGAAGATAAATCTGACTGAAACTGAAAACGGACTAATAAACAACAATTAGCAGCAATCCTATAGTTTTTAGTATTGAACCAAGAAGATTTATTTCTCATCTATATCTATAGTTCTTTATTTTTGTATTTTTGTATGTAAGGAATAAACTCAAAAACTACTGGACCGATTTCAAAAATTCTTTCACCATTAGAAAGCTACATTCACCCTGAGTAATATAGGATATGTTATCCCCATATTCCCACGGGAACGGGAACTATGCTGGTAAAACCGCGGGGCGCTGCTAATCCGATATAAAATAACACTCCTTATGAATCACATAATAATAAAACAGAAGTATCGCAGTACGAAAGCACTAACAGAACAAAACGCAGTAAGCATCGAACAATTCCCGGTGTTATGTGCTTTAATGGAGTTACGTCTAGACAGGAAATCTCATTTAGTCCTACAACGAGAACTGCTTCATTGATTCTCCCCCTTTCAAACACTGTTCGAGCGCTTTTTATTTCTTTCTTTTTCAATTTGTTAAGGTTATTATCAATCTTTTCGAATGGGATTTTATCCTCTTGTAACTTGAGTGTTGTTTTCTAACGGTCAACATTACAAGGTTTTCAGCTTGTTGTGCCCTTAAGTGTTTTAGGTCTACGTAAGTTATTGTCTTATGTATTTGTCATTATTTTTATTTTATTATTTTTTAAGCAGCGTTCGCAGTCACAAATTGTCACAATCATCTCTGATTTCTCTACATTATGACAAGTTCTAACATTGATCGTCGCCGAGATGATATTGCTGCGTGACTTGAACGCTTTTTGAGAACGAGAATTGGTATTAAGGTATTTTAATAATCCATCAATTGCATTAAGTTTCACATTTTCAAAATTCAACTCACCCTGACAAAGATCAGCATCCTAGTATCACCAATCCTGTATTTTCCCTCCGAAACCCTCACCATGGGGAACTGAGTAGGACAGGAGCACCTCTCCACGAGGTCCCTGACTCTCTCATCCAAACTCCTCAAGTCATTTGTGACCAGTTGAGGCTGAGGAGCCGATGGAACTAAACCAAGCGCCGAATCATCAGGCCTCAGTTCTTCTCCTGCCAACTCTCTTTCAATCTGCTTTTCCATTTGAACCAGCAAAGGCGCTGGCATGCCAAGAACTGCTCCTTTTCTTGCTACTTCTAGAAGACATAGCACGACATGTTTCTCGTTCTTTCTCAGGCATAGATCGTCAGTTTCGAAGAGGAGACACTCTAGGATGCCAAGTGCTTTGCGGCACCAGTCGATGAAATTGGAAAGGTTGTCTCTTGCGAAGAAGGTGCCAGCCTTGGCAGCGGGGAGCATGTTTACAGGAGGTCGAGTGCGTAGGGCTCTGGCTAGAGAGAGAGCATCGTCGGATTCTGGTTGGGGAGACTCGAGGATGAGGCGGGCTGAGTCGCGGACTGCATTCGCGTGCTGTAACAAGAGGAAACAAGCAATTAGGAGACTGTTTAACATATTGTAGTGGCTGGACAGAAGGACGAACAAGTTTGTATTTTAAAGTTCTGGTTTCCGGATATCATAATGCTCTAATATATGTTCTAACTTCTACCAGATTTATTGTCTGCGGATATGTACTATCACGATCAGACGTCCTTCCTATCTAGGTCAAGGTGTAGACCATGACCTGGATAGGACCATGTGTTTCCTGCAAAACCGTTCATTCATTGATCATCATCTGCCTAGCCTTTTCCCAACTATATTGGGGTCGGCTTCCAGTCAAACCGGATTCAGCTAAATGCAACCAGTATTTAACGTGGAGCACCTGCCTACCAGACCTTCACAACCCATTAACTGGGTAACACAATACTTCTTGGCAAGACTGGAGTCAGATTTACTGGCTTCTGACAATCTTTAACGACTGTCAAAGATCTACAAATGACAGCCAGAACCAATGGCCTAACGTGCTTTCCGAGGCACGGAGAAAACTCGGTATGTTAAGATGGTCACCCATCCACAGACCAACCAAAGTTGCTTAACCTTGAAGATCGTCTCCGTGTGACTGTTATTCTTTAGCCACGAGCTGCTCATTCATTTATAGGTGTGTTTTATTAAACAAATCCAGACATTCAGACTTTGTTATTTAAAATATTAGTACAAAACATATAGGCAAGTTAATTGTGTAATGCATTCAAAAGTTTAACATATTATTACGAGTATATTGCGAAGATAAAAAGTCCTTGGTATGAAAAGACCAACTTTATTGAATCAAGTGAAACAAGAAGTATCGACAGTTTACGATGACTATGTAAATATTAGTCAAATAATCAGTCAATACGAAGGAGACCTATTGGTCTTTACTTGTCTGTGTTTTTGTTCAGTTTTCAAGGCCGTGTTTAAACTAGAGCGGCCATGTTGACTGTCGAATGTCAGATAGTAGATACAAGTGTATATCTCCCCTTCTTCCGGCAGGATACCAATAGACATGTCTCATTTACAAATCAAATTGACATCCTTTTACGGTTTACACAACTAAAATTGATTTTTCCTGAAGTCGTTTTTATAGTTTTTTCTAACGGAAGGATGAAGGTTTTGCTTGATGCTGCATCTCTATTTTACTACATATAAATACCAAACTAACACTGCAAATTGCCTACAATAGAAACTAAAGCCTTCAACTTCATCAAGAGCAACAAAACGTCACTAAAAGTTTGTCTAATTGACTTTACAAATTGAAGTTACCGTGCTCGAGAGATGAGTTTTAGCTGAGCAAGCTCGTTTAAGCATTTGTTTGCTCATCTTTCGAGCACGACAAGTTCTTTTTGTGACAAGCTTTTTTGACAATTTGATGCTCCGATAGGGTTGGAGTTCGATTTGTGTCGTAATTTACGTTTTTGAATGGGCTTAAGTTTTACCATCAATTAATAATAATTTTTCTGAATAAGGACTGATTTATCACTAGTCACATAACATTTTTTTTTGATAGATGAGAATGGTTGGTTAGGTTAAAGGTAATAAGAAATTGTACAGAATGTCATGTCAAACCTGTTTTTTACTTTTCATATAAGAATCTGATTATTGAAGATCACCCCTAAATGAACTTTAAAAAAAGAAATAAAAAGTATATATTATCCCAGAGCTGATGTGCATACAAATTATACAATTATTTTAGATGATCCCCTTTTAATTGCAAGAAAAAATAGTTATTTTTCCAAAATGAGAAATCATCAAATGACTTTTTCCGATCTGGGCGCAGCGGAAGGGAGTGTCAGACTATTACTGACTAAAACCTACCCGTGTTCACCCCAATGTCCATTGCGTTCCAGGGCCGCGGTGACTCTTTCGAAAAAAATCCGCAACCCTAGCAGGCACTGACCCTATGGGGCCAGTACACTCACTTTGTATGTTGACCAAAGCAACAAAGTATTCTCGCTCGGCGACATTTGCTGCGTACGTTAGCGCAATGCTAACAAACCCTAGCATAATGCTGTCGCCACTTGTATACTGTTATTAGTTCACATTTACTAATACCTAATTCGCAACAAGTTAGGCTGTGGTTATGTGGGAATACAGGTCTTTTTTTAATAAACAAGCAAACTTTCAATAAAGCTTGTAATAAATTGAAGCTTGCTCAACTAAACCTCATGTCTCGAGCACGAAAACTTCAATTTAAAACGTTAATTAGATAAACTTTAATTGACATTTTCGTGCTCATGTTGGGATAGAAGTTCAAGTTGAGTTGGAGTTGACCTTTTGGATATTATATATTTTCATTGGTTTCAATATGGGATCAAAACTCAGTGTGTTATAAGAATTGGTTAGAAATAGGCACTCATTTTTTTTTAAACGTATTATCTGTGGTAATGGAATAAACGGAAATCTTATACACTTAAGTACATTTGGTCTAGATATGAGGCAGTCGACGTTGTTGTGCGATTTCCGTGTTTGTAAAATATTTTCAGAACGATGAGTACAATAACCCCTTTGAGATATTTCGTTTAAGTTTAATAGGAGCTTTTAGCTCGGTTTAAGGAAAAAATTGAGCTTCAGGCAGAGTTAAAAAGGTGTGTAAGAGCTTTTACGAGCTTCGCAATTTGTTCGAAAGAGTCACTCACTGCGGCGCTGGAACGCAAAGAGCATTAGGAGAAACACGGATGGGTTTTAATCAGTAAGAGTCTGACACTCCCTTCCGCTCCGCCCAGCTCACGAACCCACGAGCTCTTTCCAGAGCGGAAGAAGTCATTTGATGATTTCACATCCATAAAAAAGGAGCTTTTACGAAGCAAAGCCCGTATAGACACACCTTTACCTCATTCAGAACGCAGTAAGCACGCTGCGTCCGCTCTTTGCATAATATTTATATACAATGGTTCGCTAACCGAATGTCGCCACAGTGCAATATGTTCCAACTGTGCATTTGTCACCACTAACTGAGAACTCAATAGTTATTTAAATTGTTTATTTATGTTCATATGGTAATGCGGGTTTGTTGGAAAATGTTGAATAGTTGGAATTTAGATTGTTGACCTAGGGCTTAAGTGTTATGATACTAGATGAACTATGAATATTAGAAGTATTATGAATTTAATTAAATATATACACATAGTTATTTGTTGGATAGGGAGCAGTGGTGGCCGAGTGGTAAGTCGCGAGTTCAAACCCAGCCAGGCGCATTACAATGTGTAATTAATTTCATCACCACTGCTCTCAAAACGGCGAAGGAAAATATCGTGAGGAAACCGGCATGTCCTAGAACCAAAGATTCGAAGACATGTGACATTCACATGGTGGTGGATTACGGCCCATTCCCTCTCCTAGGGAGGAGGCCTGTGTCCCAGCAGTGGTAACATTAAAAGGAGGATTGATTATCTCAGTATGATTTAGTTTGAATAAAATATCTCTCTCATATTTACACTTACTAAATATTTTCTCAAAGCATTCAACTGGAACCACATGAAATAAAACATGCAACTCGACAAAAAAAAATCGAGCGAAATCGCGCGTGTTACTAGTCAATATAATCAGTGCACACATCAACAAACAAATAAATCATGCTACGCCTGTCAAACAGTTTTTATGCAAAACGACCGATGCCATAGTAAATGTAAATTATCAGATAATTACACGTTTAAACTGTAGTTAGCCGTTTATCACATTGTAACTGGGCATTACGAGTAATTGCCGTTTGGAGGCTAACTATAAATTTTTGATTACAATGATTGGTGCAATCGATCTGAATCTAGTTTTTTTGCGTAACGTCTAGTCATAAACAAGGAGAATGAACGGAGCTTTACATATTCAGTTGGGAAGTGAGTACGGACAGAAAGTGTGAGACTGATAAAGCGATTGAAACGATCGTGCGGCTGGTAGTTTAATTATCTTTCGGTTTTATTTCGGCGAGTGTACGTTTTAATTTCCTACAATACCGTTCCATCATCGGACTAACCGATACGCGTTGGACATCCCACACATATGCACATAACCTTTTGGCTATTCTTTATAATAAAATATAATAATAATAATAATAATTTATTTTCAAAAGGTTGTACAATAACACTCATTAAGACACTATGCATTACAAACAACAATCTAGGGTGTTTTCGTTGAACTCCGGTACCCAGTATAAGATTTAACTTGTGTTTAGGGCACCGGGCGTTCTCAAAGTAGGTTGAACACATAACAAAAGTTGTAGGACGAGCACAGGGTGTTAATAACAAAGATCGCTTAAAGTTAGGTACTAATTATCTATGATGTAGCCTCATGCGTGATAGTGTAGTAAATGTGTGTATTTGTGAGAGTGTGTGTTTGAGAGTGAGTTACTGTGTAGTGGTGTGTGTGTGGGAATGGTGTGTGTGTGTGTGTTTTATGTAAGAATATTAGTACATTCAGCCGTATTCAAAAAGGGGAGCAGTTTCTTGACCTTAACGGTTTGATATACTTATCAGTTCTTCAGTTTTATTATAATCAAGTGTTAAAAGCCAGTCAGCGACAGTCGCCCTACATCTATTTCGACACAAGGAAACAATGTCGCAAAGTTTATTCACTCTATTGTACAGGTGATTTGACAGAACATTATAGTGGCGCTGAGCAAGTTTTGTTCTACATCCTTGGGTAGGACATACAATGTAGTATCTGCGTTTTTTGGTAGCATTCGGATTATATACCACTGAAGAATGTTTGCGTAGAATAGCACAGAAGACAAAGAGCTGTCTCACCGTGAGGACCTTACATTCGGTGTAAAGAGCCGTCGTCGGATACCTAAAAGGCTTAGCAGTCATAACTTTAAGGACAGCTCTTTGTGCTCTCTCCAGGGGCAGAAGCGATGTTTTGGGTGCCCCACCCCACACTGTGATGCAATAGTTTATTATGGATTGGCACAAAGCATAATAAACAGTTTTAATAGTCTTGTAATCTGCAGAGTGCCTGAGTTTTTTAAAGATAAATATACACTTGCGAACTCGTGATACAAGATGTGCAAGATGAGGCTTCCAACTCAAAGAACCATCGACATAGACTCCGAGATATTTGACAGACGCAGACCTTGCAATTTGTGGACAGTCACATTGTGAAGAGGATAGACCAAGACTACAAGTGTGAGCTCTGAGCACCATTGCATCTGGTGGAGGGAGGTTATTTTGTTTTAAAGAGAAGGGTAAGTACACCGTTTTATTAAGATTTAATGTTAAAATATTCTTTGACAGCCACTCCATCACAGAGGCAAGAGCGTGCTCAGCGTGTTTTAATGTTTCAGACCAGTCACTCCCATGAAGAAGTAAGGCCGTGTCATCTGCGTAAGTAAACGTGGAGCAGTTTGTTAGAGACATATTGCATAGATTATTAATATAAATTAAGAATAAAGTTGGGCCCAAAATTGAACCCTGAGGAACGCCAAAAGTCAATGATTCCGTGTCACTAATTACATCATGAATTTTTACACACTGGGTTCGATCACACAGGTAGTCCTGGAATATTTTAAGAGCCTGTCCCCGAATGCCCACAGCTTCCAATTTGGATAAGAGATGAGGAACAGACACAGTGTCAAATGCCTTGGAAAGATCCAAGAAGATGGCCAGGCATTTCATGTTATTGTCTAACTTTGCCACTACATGATCTATCAAGGCAGCAACCGCATCTTCAGTTGACCTGCCACCTCTAAACCCATACTGGTTGTTGCTTAAGATTTTGAACGACTCAAGGAAGTTTACCAATCGTTTATTAAGAATCTTTTCCAGTACCTTCGAGATAGCAGGCAGGACTGAGATGGGTCTATAATTATTTACACTATGTCTGTCCCCATTCTTGTAAATTGGATGGACAACAGCCTTTTTAAAAACCTTAGGGAAGCAGCCCATGGATATGGAGCGATTACAGATATGAGTAATGGCTGGCAATAGAGCAGGCAGACAGGATTTTAACAGTCTTGCTGATATCCCGTCCCAGCCAACGGCAGCATCTGTTCGTAATCCGATAATCAAATTTGAGACCTCAACCTCATCAGTGGGTAAAAGGACCAGCGAGTTATAAGGTACCGGATCGAGAGAACATTCGGAGGAACTAGGAGGGGGGAGCTTTTCAGCCAATTTCTTGCCAACATTGGCAAAGAAATTGTTCACTATATTGACTGATGACTTTTCGCTTCCTATGGCTGGAGTTCTCTGCCAAAGTCTGAGTTTCCTAACGATGAGAATTTGGGGCTGAAGAGTGAATAAGTTGTTTTTTAGTTTTTAGACAAGTGTGCTCCATCGACCACATCATCACTTACCATCAGTTTAGATTGTGGCAAAACGCAGACGAATAAAAATGTCAGAGATTTTTTGTGTTGCCTACAAAAAAAAGACAAGTATAAGCCACAGAGTCGCTTTGTCTCTTTCTGCATAGTGGTGAGGTTTTTGAAAGCTATGCTCACTGCTCAGTCCATTCTCTTTAGATCATAAAATATATAATTATGGTGTTCAGAACGATGGCTACCTGTCTACACGGACGAGTTTGATAACTTATTTCTTAATTTTATAGCTCTGCTTGACCACCATAGGAGCATAAACTACATTTAATGTAAAATTAATTACTGTTGCAAAAAAAGTTTAAGGTTGGTTAAATTCCTTTCATCGTCAAAAATATTTCCCAAAATATAAATGGCATTTTCTCATTACATATAAACATTTAGCTCAAATTCCAACATTCACTGCCATTTCGCAAAACAACCAGTCATTTCATGAAATTACTTTTCATATAAGGCGATTTCACGAAATTGACTTTTGTTTAACAAAAGTTAATAACATGAAGTAACATGTCATTTAGTAGCTGACTTTGTGTAACATGTTATTATTTTATTGTTTATTCCAATGTTTATTGTTTTAAATGAACGCCTGTGGATTTTTATAGGTTTTATTGAGCGAGTTCGTAATTTAATTTTTGGTTTGTTTCACTTGGGTCTGTGATTTTTAATCAATAGGGTATTTGACTAAAAATCGAATTAGTCCGTCAGTTACATTTATTTTGTTAACGTAGTAGTAAAGTATTTTTTCTTTTTTCACGTAAAAAAAACCGAAGACGATACATTTCGTTGAATACTCGTGTGACGTCACTACTCACAAGCAAATCTATAAAAATTACCGAAGACAAAAAATATCAAAAAAATATGATAAAGCAAAACTACGTGTCCAAATTTTTTTTTTAAATCTATCTGACGAAATAATTCGATTTTTTTTTTAAAGATTTTCATAAAATAAAATATGACAAACTAGAATATAACAATTTAACAAAAAAACTTTCCTGACGTAACGCTTCTGTCAGTTTTATGACGCGAGGGAAAGGAAAAAAAGTTTTGCTTATATAATACTTGAACGACCAAGTTACCATAAGTTATAATTTGTAAAACCAAAACAAATTAATCATGAAACTAAAAGCTTTCCTTGTAAGATAAATAAATTTTCTATTGCCATCTAGAAATAAACAATTTCATTTCAATTAATTCATATGAATGAAAAAAATAATAATTTGAATCTAAAAATACATTTTAGTATCCATTTGAGAATGGGTACTAAAACCTTTTTTTAACAAGACATTTTGATTTCCAATTACGCTTTTTGTACATTTGTAACGAACAAAACTCAAAAACTACAAGATCGATTTCCAAAATTCTTTCTGCGTTGGAATTGTCCATTATCCCTGAGTAACATAGGCTATATTAAAACAAATAAATATCCATCCCATGCGAAGCCGATACTGGCAGCTAGTTATATTTTAAACTAGAAGCACCCCGCGGTTTCACCCGCATAAGTTTCGATCCCGTGGGAATATGGGGGTAAAAAATATCCTATATGTTAATCCTGGTTATATATCCATCTGTGTGCCAAATTCCATCCAAATCCGTTCAGTAGTGTTTGCGTGAAAGAGCAACACACATCCATCCATACTTACAAACTTTCGCGTTTATAATATTAGTAGGATTTTGAAGACATCCCGAATTCTTTGGTCCTAAGAAGCGCAAACCTTTCCGTCACGTAATGAAGCAGTTAATACCAAGGCCTGCCTACCCACTGTCCACTTATTAACTTCGATAGTACTTATTCTTAACGGCCATATTACTTTTCATTCCATGTAGGCGTAATGACAACTTGCGATATTTTTTTATCAATATTTTTGTTCGTAATTATTGATTTGGTTGAGGAAACATTTTAAATTATTGAAGTATTTACTACTGTGTACCTTGGGCGTCAATTATTCTGATTATTGTTTTAATACATAAAAATAGCATAGGCTACATGTCTTGTATCATAGCAGATAGATTTTTGTAGTTTCTGCCTACATGCAGATCTGTATGTAAAACCTTTAGATTATTTTATTGACTCACAGCGGCATCTGAGATCACTCTCATAAATCATTAGACAAAACACCATCATAGTGAGGTCATCAAGCACTACAAATTATATTTACAATCAATACACACAAACCTTCCTCGTTTTCGCTTTATTATTTCTATTACTGAAAACCATATCATCAAAAAATATAATAAATATAATTCATCATAAAAATTCGTTGCGAAGTTTAGAACAAATAAACAAGAATCAGCGCCCGCGACTTCGTAGGCGCTTGTCATCATCATCTGCCTAGCCTTTTCCCAACTACATTGGGGTCGGCTCCCAGTCAAGTCGGATTCAGCTGAATACCAGTATTTTACGTGAAGCGGCTGCCTACCAGACCTCCACAACCCATTAACTGGGGAACACGGTACTTCTTGGCAAGACTGGTGTCAGATTTCCTGGCTTCTGACAATCGGTAACGACTGCCAAAGATCTCCAAATGACAGCCGGGACCAACGTCTTAACGTGCTTTCCGAGGCACGGAGAAGTCTCGTTATGTTAAGATGGTCACCCATCGACAGACCAACCTCGGCAAGCGTTGCTTAACCTAGAAGATTGACCCGTGCGGCTGTTATAATTTAGCCACGAGCTCTTCCGTACTTGGTACGCGCTTATCCCGTTTCCAATTCCGACTCATAGTTCCAGAGATTAGCGCATTCAAACAGACTTTTCAGCTTTATTATTACAGTATTGGTATGTAATATCTCCTTTAGTATAGCTTGACAAATTAACACAGCAGACCATGACCAAAAAGTAAAGCATATAATCAGCCTTTTAATGTTCCCACTTCTGGGACACAGGCCTCCTCTCTAGGAGATGAAATGGGCAATAATCCACCACGCGGGTCCGTTGCGGATTGGTGCATGTCACATGTCTTCGAATTTTCGGTTCTAGGACATGCCGGTTTCCTCACGATGTTTTCCTTCGCCGTTTTGAGAGCAGTGATGAAGAAATTAATTACACAAAGTATTGTGCCTGGCTGGGTATGAACCCGCGACCTACAATTCGTAAGTCGGGGCCGTTACCACTCGGCCATCACTGCTGAAAAAAGTAACCCAAATCCATGACCTAATAAAATCAACTGACTCTCGCAGACTACGGAAATAAACACATACAGATAGTGATTGTAAAACAAAAAAAAAAAAACAATTTATCAAATTAGCAGTACTTGGATATAATTGGCCTGTTGATCAGCTGACGCCGCGTTGAATGGCAGATGGAAGATTAATAACTTAAAAGGGTAATATTATTGATGCCACCTTGAAACGAGAAGTCGAGGAGATTCTTTTTGACGATTTCCACGTCATGTTTGCGATGAGCTCATCATTGTGTCATTTATAAATCACAACTACTTACAATAAGTTTAGTGATATGATTTAATGTATAATATATACATACATACATATAAGCGACATACCACTCACTGATTAATCACGAAATCTCAGAAACTATAACACCTACAAACTTAAAATTTGGCAGTTAGATTCCTTATGGGGTACCAATATTCAAGTACTCTAATAAAAATATATACAAATGTCCGTGGTTTCCGAATCTTACATTACATTGCCCAAATCCGCCAACCAATACCAATAGAATATTAAATCTCTGCTAGATGATAAACTGGTAAACAAAAAACGAGATAAATAGGACGAACAGGAATATGAAAATGGTAGTGTCTATTGTATGCATCTCTTTGATAAGCCACAAAACAACTAGACGCGTCATACAGCAAGCGTGGTGTCCTATTTTCCAAAACAAGCCCTGTTCAAAAAGCAGTGCAAAGCTTTTGTGCTCAATGTAGCTTTACTGTTACTCTCTAGTGCATAGTCATATGATAATGCTAGACGTATCCAGTTTGAGTATATCTATGTGTGCTAATGCTACCCACATAGTCTACAAGCATATGACGCGGAATTATGATGACTCATTAATATGCGATAAACATTTTATATCAAAAC
Source organism: Hecatera dysodea (assembly GCA_905332915.2). Taxonomy (NCBI): domain Eukaryota; kingdom Metazoa; phylum Arthropoda; class Insecta; order Lepidoptera; family Noctuidae; genus Hecatera; species Hecatera dysodea. Next base: position 17,340,700 of record HG995308.1, on the reverse strand, counting down.
AAGTCGTCTTGTTTATTACAACAGAAATATAGCTAGAGAAATATATGCTAGATTTTGTTGACAAGAAGTACATGTTTTCTCTGCAAGATGCCTTACTCATGCGAAAAGCTAGATTTTCTAACATAGATTTTAACATGACCGAGTCAACGGAACATAAAAAGTCATTTTCTAGCAAAAGATTTTTTTAAGGCGATGTCATTTACGAAACCAGTACAAGATTTGTAATCAGTGTTAGAAATAAACCTAAAATGAACCTCGATGGCAACCTTGTAGATACAATGAATGAGAAGAGAGAAAATGAGACTAGGAAGAGTTCCAAATTAGAACCCAATTGATAAGATTAGATTAAAGAACACTAATGATAGAATTACTGAAAACGAATCTCTAAAAACAGAAACAATAGCCCAAGACAATAAGTGGAAAACACCAGACCAAACGAACAAAACAACGAACTAACCACAACCAATAGTAAAGACAGTCAATAATGTTTAGTAACAGTTGCGTCAGGCGCCCATTTATCGGCACAAGACGATACTGATCAGCCATTGTCAGTCGAGCTCTATCAATTAGTTCAAGGTTCCACACCCACGACAGGAGGAAAACAAAACATGTCTTCCGAATGAAACAGCTGATGATTAGCAGGCGTAGTGTAAATATTTGGAGAAAGCTAATAAGAACAATTCTTAACTAAAGTGATGCCAGAAAAGCATATATCTTAGTATGGTCAATATATTTTTTTTGGATGGGAAATCATCAAATAACTTCTCCTGCTCTGGGCGGAGCGGAAGGGAGTGTCAGACTCTTACTGACTAAAACCCACCCGTGATCTTGTGCCCTTTGCGTTCCAGGGCCGCGGTGACTCTTTCGAATAAATTCCGCAACCCTAGCAGGCACTGAACCTATGGGGCCCCGTCTTCAATGGTCAATATGAAGACGAGGATTGAAAAGCAAGTTACTGAAAGAGTTATGAATGTAAATGTGGATTTCATTGATGATATCAATCGGTTGTCGCTGAAAAGAAGCGTTGTGGCTCTCGACAGGTGTTCCAGCACTATGCTGAACGATGGCCGTTCTGCGCGAATGTGATGCATATCTTCACAACTCGCATAAACTTTTGTCGCATAAAAACTCTTTCTTTGGGTGGATGATGAGGGACAGGTAAACCAAAGTATAGTAGCAACAAGTTAAGAATCATGGAAGAAGACAGGAAGACGACGACAAACTTTTAAAATGTTAATGATTTAACAGTTATAGCTGATTTCTTATACGTCTTAATCACGGTCAGTTTTAATACTATAATGAAAAATAAAAATCCGAACCGTATTAACAGACAACAGCAGTTTGCAAATGATGTAATTAAACAAGTTATTGTTTTATAATAGCAGACTACTATTACTTATATTGACCTAACGTAACCAACCAAATATATACCAATTAAATATATATCAGTTAGCTTCCGCGAAATTAGATATGAACACTGCCATATCCTCTTTGATGTTAAAATATTCGTTATTATTCTATTCTGCACGCTTACTCTGTAATTGTTGCTTTTCTGTCGAATAAAAGTTTTCTATTATATGTATTTTAAATTACCCCAAGGGTTGCGGAATCTATTCGGAAGAGTCACAGCAGCCCTGGAATGCAAAGGACATTAGAAGGATCACGGGTGGGTTTTAGTCAGTAAGAGTCTGACACTTCCTTCCGCTCCACCCAGAGCGGGAGAAGTCATTTGATACCCATCCACGAAAAGGGGAACATACTCCCATACATACTTCCCAATCCAGGACATGATCTCTAAGTACCCTTGTGCCAAATATCAAGCAAATCCCGTTTGCTGTGAAGTGATAACAAAAAGACAGACTGGGTTAATTTCGCATGTAGGACATTAATACGAATAATATAGTAGATGGTCATCATCTGCCTAGCCTTTTCCCAAGTATATTGGGGTCGGCTCCCAGACAAGCCGGATTGAACACCCGTATTTTACGTAAAGCGGCTGCCTACCAGACCTCCACAACCCATTAACTGGGGAACACGGTACTTCTTGGCAAGACTGGTGTCAGATTTTCTGGCTTCTGACAATCCGTAACGACTGTCCAAATGACAGCAGACCAACGGCTAGTATAGTAGATGGTATGAATGAAAAAATAAACCGACTGCTATTCAAAGATGTGAATAAAACATAACTTTGCAATATAATTTCACTGACAAGCAAACATAATATTGAATCAAAGCCTCTTGAATATTTATAATTAACCAGCCTCGCTCAGTTCCAAGACATCGTAAACTTACTTGCCATCCTGACAAAGTTTATCGCGACACATAAATTGTCACATTAAGCGCATCGGGTGCGTGTCCATTGAGACATACACTTGACTCAATTAGGGTTCGATACACCGCACCGCTGCGCCGGCCGCCAAACCGGAAAGATCGGAGGTTCAAGGTTGGCGGTGCATTTCAGTTTCACTCTCGTTTGTGAGAAATTCTGTAAGACTTTTACTTTTATTCACTGATTTGTTTCGAGGGAGACATCTATAGTGTTAGATTTTGAGTAAACTAATCTTTTCTCGTATAAATAATATCTCCTTTTAAAGGGAAACTCTGCTTTTACTTGTTTTTTAATTGTTTACGGAAAGACATTGAAGGCTGTTATTTTGAAAGTAATTCTCTGTTTCCTGAATGTACTAGTTTTTTGCCTAGTTGTTTTAATATTAAACATTTTATTTATTAAACGGAAATGTGGGAGGAAACGTGTGATTTTGAGAACTTTCGCGTTGACTTTGAAAGAGCAACGGACTCTAGATATGTCCAAATATTGTCACGGAACAGACATTGTTTTTCAAACCATTTCTCGACTTCCATAACCTGGGGCACTTCAAATTGTCAATAAAGACTTCCTATAGATAAGAAATGTCAAGAAGGCCACGTCTAAGACTCTCCATCATTCACCATTGACAGGTTCTTGGTCAAAGCATCAAAGCATGCGCGAGCTACTCGGCCAACAATAGTAAATGATGCATTGAATTAAAACAACAATATATCATTATAAAGATTATTGATAAACTTGTCTATGTTTTGAATTCTATTGTTTTGTTTCTTGATTCAGATATTTGCGTCGCAAATTATAGCTCAGTTGTTCGTGGCTTTGATATTTTTAATAAAGTATTTTATAAAAATGATTCTAACTCTAATGCTCAAGATGACAGTACAAATTCTCATACAGGAAAGAATATAATAGAAACTACAGACTCAAGTATAGATGTCTACATTTATGATTTAGATGACCTCAAAATAAAATAAATAAAACTAAAACTGTACCAACAAATTCAGACTTCATTACATTGTTACGAAATGATAATAAGTAATAACATCCAAGACAAATGAGTTTCCTCAGTAGTAAAAAGTTTCTGTAATCACCATGTTTCAAGTTTAATTAAAACAGTTTCCTCCAAAGAAGCTCTTTACACGAACATCGGAAGATCATAATTAATGTGTCAAATTTTAATAACTTCCTTGAGGGAAGTCCTTTGTAGAACATCGATGTGATGTGAATAAGAATTCTTGAGTGACTCATGGTTTTTAAGAGAAATGTACTGGTAGCAGTGCTTTTGAGAAAAAGAGTTGTTATTGGTACGTGTTAATGTATTTTTGGAACGTAATTATTCTTCTTGAGGTTGATCTGCTGGGTAGCCAAGCTGTTTACGATACTTTTAACATATACATAGATTGTATTTCTATATAAGTATGAGCTCCAGAAGAAGCTAATGAAAACCAATAATTTGCTAATTCACCACCAAAGCACACAATCAATGTCAAAGATGACCCAACAGACACCAAAGATGAGACATCTAATAAAAATATCCCGCTTAGGTAACTCCGTAACTTATTATCAATTCTAACAATCAACCAATTAAGAAAACTATAAACTAAACTAACGATATAATAAAGCTCACAATAATATAAAATTATAGACCACAAAGCGCACTGATGAATCACCGAATACGGAACGTTATGTTCAACTAATCATTATCTTGGTCCAAGGCGAGGTCTTGATCCGCATCCGCGGGAGTCGATCATATATGGTGATAACTGCTACCTGGCTCATGGTAAGGCTTAGATGCTAGATATATGGCAATGTCAGGGTCGACAAAGTCATTTTTATTATTTGCTAGGTACTGTACGTGATTGCAGTAAGGTCTAGGTCAGAATTTGTCTAAGCTTGGTCACAGATGATTACTTGTTCGTTCTTGTTTTTTGAATCACTTGTGAGGTAATGAGCTGAATTTTTAGATTAATCAGTTGCATTAGAGTAGGAAACGTCTGCAGGATTTAAATTAGCATTGCTTGGATCCTTTTAAGTTGAAGATTAATTGAATCGACAGATAAATTAAGTTAGCTACTTTACTGTTTATGCAGACCATTTTAAATTGTGCATGATTATTCTGAGCATACAACACATTTTTAAAGAAATTATTTCGTGACTGTTTTAACAAATAAACAAGCTTAGTGCAGCGCAACCATAAAAAAACATTGCCAGGGTTGCTGGATTTGTTCGAAAGAGTTACCGCGGTCCTAGCATGCAAAGGGCATTAGGAGGAACACGAATGGGTTTTAATCAGTAAAAGTCTGAAACTCCCTTCTGCTCCTCCCAGAGCAGAAGAAATCATTCGATGATTTCCCATTCATAAAAATAAAGCTCAAACAAACATATGTACTTAGCGTGAGATTAAACGGAAATCTTCACTCGGCAAAGAAGACTCATTTGATAGCAACGAAAACACTTCTTTTCCTTCTGAATTCTTTAAAACAAAAGTATCGATCGAAGTGTTAACAGAAAGATTGATAGCAGTCAAAGACCGGACGCAAGGGTACGACAGCTAAAAATAAAAACAATTTAATTTACGATTATTTCATTCTTTCCATCCATCAACATAATAATGATCCTCATCGCGTCATATTAAAACATTTTTTCTTCCGTATTTACGCCTTTTAGGGTAATCAAAGTCGTAAATCTCGCTTGATAGTGTGAATTTTTATATGAGTCAGTCACCCCTGCCGGCAGACGCGACCTTGCGCGTCGGCTGCCCGGCCTCGAGTGGCGGCTGGCGGCGCGGGCGCAGGGCGGCGCGCTACAGCCCTTATATGGTACATCTCGCGCCTGCGCAGTCGCAACATGGCGCTTCCAGGTCACGTGGTACTCCGCATCTAAATTTTCGCATTTATCGCTGAGTAGGAATTGTTTACATGCTTTACGTTCCCTTGAATTTCGAGTAAATTCTTTACTTACTACGAGCATATCATATATATTTTCCAAATTAGGACTGCTATAAAACCTGATGGTTTCCTGCAATCGCCACGCGATTTACTTTATCTAAAGGCCCTTTCATTTATATACCAGTGATATGTTGATAATTGATAAGGAACATGCAATAAAATGTCAAATTGTGGCCATGTGTGCCTGAAATAGTCAATTTCTCTTATTTTAAGTCGTTGAACTTGATCAGGGCTACTCTGTTTTGTTTACCAGCAACGATCTGTTTTGAATCGTATTTCAAGAGGTACAGATGATGAAGGAAACAGGACGTCTAGGACAGTATATTTCCTCGTCAAGGAAATCGGTGGCGGCAACTGCTCGCTACCGGCCCTGGTTCAATCCATGGTCCGGAGCGAGGGAGCATGGGAGACAGTCACCTCCTTCTACGAAGCAATAGATAGTGCTAGCGGAGGAGAAAGCGACCATGGAAGGGAGAGGCAAACCTCACGCCTCAGCCGCCGCAACAGAAGAAGACGCCGCGGGCGACGGGAGTCGCAGGTCGATTCCCGGCCACCGAAGGCGCGGGCCTGCAGATGGCGAGCCACCCAACGCTCGCCGTCCGATAACAATCAAGCCCAGGTTTATGGCGCGGTCGTAGTAGGTACCCAGTCATGATACAATTCCCCTACTAGGCTTCGATCCTTATTAACGACTTGAAGAATATTATAGGAATAATTTTAAAAGAAACCCATAGAAAAGATAAATGCTCCGGTACTTGAGAGCAACCGTCTTGTCGATAGAACTATCGACAAGACGGTTGCTCTCAAGTACCCAGCTCTGGATCTAGACTATGAAAGAATATTTCAGCGTTACTAATGAAAAAACTGGACCTAAAGTATGTGCCTACCATTGGCGGATAGTGGCGGATAAGGTGTCCCCCCTCAAATTCCTCTAGAAGACCGAGATATCGAGTCTAAATCCTTACGTTAAGGATTTTACGAAAAGTTATCCAAGGAGGCTTGTTATATAAGCTAATTTTAGTGTTGCTACTTTACTAAACCCTACCCTCAACGGGGTCAAGCCCCCCCAAACGACAATCCTTGATCCGCCCCTGGTTACACAGCGGTTCCAACATCTGGAGCACCCAAAAGTGTACAAAAAAGGCATTAGTCAGTAATTTGTGTGTACCTAATTGTGATATTGTGTGGTGTATAATTACGCTATTGTTCGCGGGATAAGCAGGGTGATGACCTCGTGTGCCTCGGTTTTGAAACCGTTTGCTTTAAGATTTTTAAAGTGTAGTAATTATCTGAAAAATGTAGGGCATTTTGATGTCAGGCTATGTCTGTCCCTCACAGGGCTTGGTTGTATTAGATTTTTTTAAATTTCGTATTTAATTAACATTGAATGTTAAGTGCAGCTGAGTTACTGATTTTGTGCGACTTTTCTGGCGAAATAAACAGTATTTCTTTGTTAATAACAAATTGTTTGTTTTTAATGACTACGGTTTGTTAATTTTGTCAAAATTAACAATTCATTTTATTAATGCAATCAAAATCAAAAAATCATTTATTCAAACTAGCCTGAGCCAGCACTTTTTGAACGTCAAATTTTACATAAAGACAGTCCCCCAAAACGCCCACCCGTCACCACTTCCTAGTGTTTCAGCTGGGAAGAAGAAGTGGCGCAACAAACTCCCCAGCTACACATCTATTCTGTGTGAGCATATAAAAATGACTTATTAAACCTAAATAAAGGCTTGTTAGTTTTCCGGGGAGTTTGTTGCGCCACTTCTTCTTCCCAGCTAAAACACTAGGAAGTGGTGACGGGTGGGCGTTTTGGGGGACTGTCTTTATGTAAAATTTGACGTTTAAAAAGTGCTGGCTCTCAGCCTAGTTTGAATAAATGACTTTTGATTTTGAATTTGTTACTCAGCAAAATAATATTTATGGATACAGACAGAGCGTGGATATAACCTCTGTACGATATGAAGTTTATTATGTACTTATTAAGACCAATTATATCCTGTTCAGTTCTAGTATACATTTTACATAGTGCTAATAAATGCCTGATTACTAAACAAGTAGTAAGATAAATTCGCACGAGTATATAGTTAACATATTTTATACTGTTATTTTATAATTCTTGCATAATTCCAACTCATTTATATTCATTAGTCAATTTATTCAGATTTGATCTTTAGCAAAGCAATCGTGTGCCTGAGTGATGTTGTAAGCATGTAATAAACTAAGTAATATGTGCGGAAAATAAATTTACATTTAGTTAATATTACAGAAACCGATAGAGAAATATCATAAAATGACTGAAAAGAATATTTAATAAAAAGAAAAAAGTCAAAAAGTTTCTGCGATGGCCGGGAATCGAACCCGGATCAACTGCTTGGAAGGCAACTATGCTGACCATTACACCACCATCGCAGCTGAGCTACTCATTGAAATAACTGTTTTGTGTCGGCGTCACGTTTTATCACTGACGATATATTTCTGATAATCTAAAATTCCGTTATAGCATAAAATTCGCATGTAATGATTATAATGCTGATTTTATCAGGTTTTTATCGAAATTTTATGACATGAATAATTTATTAATGAAGTAGGTAGGTACCTATCATTCACATTCTTTATATTTAGCTGTTTCACTGTTATCGAGGTAAATAATCAAAGAAGTTTAACTTTCTAATCACACCACTAGGTGGCGCCAATAGTAGCACAGTGAATGTAAAACTATTAAAAACCACAACCTGTTATGAAATGAGCGAATGTAAGGCGGGATCAGCTAAACTATTTTAACCATAGATGTGTAAAGGTCGAAAAAACCCCCTACATTTATTTATGTTCGAATAACTCATCAAAATGTAGGGAACAGCTGACATTTTTTTCGCGATTTCAGGTTTGGTCCCATAGTAAAAGTTGTTCATAATTATGAGTACAAATAACCCTGTATTTCAATGGCCTACGGATAGTTGTACCGAGTCTGTTTGTAAACGAAATTCCTAATGTAGGGCGGAGACCCTTTCGAACAAATTCCGCATCGTAAAGCATTTCTATTTTGGGTGGTATTTAAGTTAGACATTAGTATACTACGTCCTTCTTTCTATTCTAATTTCCTAGGAGCCGACACACAAATTATTGCCTAAAACTAGACAGAATGACTTCTCCAATTTAAATTGTCAATCTTTTTATAAAAATCCATACAGAATTAACTTAGCCATCGCAGTCCATAGCTAGCCATAGACTGTTTAGGGTTCCGTTGCCAAATGCCAAAAAACGGAACCCTCATGGATTAACTATTAGGTTAGGTAATTATTATATTAGGTGCAACCTGTTAACTCTTTCGAACAAATTCCGCAACCCTAGCTGGCACTGATGCCAGCGGCCCTGGAACGCAAAGGGCACTAAAAGGGTCACGGGTGGGTTTTAGTCAGTAAGAGTCTGACACTCCCTTCCGCTCCGCCCAGAGCGGGAGAAGCATTTGGTGATTGTTTACTTGCTAATTCGAAGTCAGCATGTATGAATTGATTGTTTAACTCGTATTATACTAAATCTGAGTTATAGAAATGTCTCTGGTTTGTCGAGCAGGCCTTAAAGCCACTGAACCAAAACTACAATCCCTTCAGATTAGTACCAGAGCATGTTAATACAAGTACATAAACATGAGATGCGCATGCGCGGCTCCATTGTCGCACAATCACTTTGTAGATATCGCCGCCGGCCGGGTCGTGATCTCTGTGATTTGTACGGACACCATGAGATAGGGATCTATGGGATATACCTCAAATTTTTGGGATATTTTGGCACATGACCGGCCGAGAGGAGACCCCCAGGGTCGGGAGAGGCCTACCTATCACCTGCAATGAACGACTATTGGCTGAAATCTGGGGGCACGGTAGTGCCTCCGCCAAGACGAGCCAAGCGAAGCGCAAGGGCACTAACTACCTTTTCTCGAAACGCTTCGTCGTTTTTTTGAAATCTCATAACTTTGCTTTAGATGATGCTAAATAGTTAAAATTTTCAGGATAGAATGACGAAGATTTCAAAGGCGTTCGTTCATTGGGTGTGTATTAAAACGGCCAAGCCACAAGTTTTGACTAAACTTAGCTTGTAGGTTTAGAGCGTGCAGTCTTTAAAGCTTGGCTTTATACGAGATCTGATAAAATTTTCACAGGGTAAGCTGCGTAGATTCGTCTTGGCAACATTTTACATGAAAATGTTTTTGGGTGGGATCATAGTGTCGATAAAGTTAATTTTAGCAATCCTATGAAATGTAAAAGGTTTTAGGATAACTTCTAGAAACTTCCAACATCTTCGGTTTCATTTTTACGTGAAGAAAATTAAGCACGGAAATTGTCCAAACTTAGACAAACAGTTTGTAGCAGCGAGTTCATTTAGTTTTATCATGACCTGGTTATTGACAAAGTCTGACCTTTTTTTGTGATTGAGAGATCAGCAAATTTTTTCTCTCGCTCTGGGTGCAGCGGGAGGGAGTGTCAGACTCTTACTGACCAAAACTCACCTGTGTTCCTTCACATGCCTTGTGCGTGTCAGTGGCACGATAATTCTTTTGAACAAGTCTAACCAAAACTGATCCTGACAAATATCCCAGACATTTTACCTCGATGGTCACTTGACTGAGTCGCGCGGCACCGTTTGTCGCGATAAACTCGCGACCCGCGGTAATTGCAGAGTCGCGGGCGCGGCACGACACAGCATGTTCCCACAACATTATCGTAGATGCCCGCAATATGTCATATTTGATTAGGACACCAGAAATAAGCACCACTTCTTCGCAGCTAAGAAGTGGTGTCAGACGGGTGTCTTGGGGGACTTTCTTTGTACCTCAAAATGACGTACATTTTGAAATAATTACTGAAGTGAAATAATATAAATAGTTCAGCATTTTTAACTAATTTTAAATTCTCTTTTTCTTTGTTGCATACAGAAGACGAGGGGTGCCACATTTTGAAAACCGGCCAAGTGCGTGTCGGACCACGCATAGGGAAGGGTTCCGTATTTCACTGTTAAAATCTCATATCATCTATCTAGCTGTAATGTTCAAACCAATTTTCGTTCGTAGTGTCTGTAAAGTTCTATTTGCGCATTTTTTTTATCGAATTTTCAACTTCATAGTTTAAATATTAGAGGGGGGGACAGATTTTTACGAATTCGTTAGCACATATCTCAAAAACTTCTGCCTTCAATAAAAAACTCTCTTAGATACAGGTTGTATTCATTTTGAAAGAGTGATCCAATGATACCCCTCACGATGATGTTTGTTCGAATTAATTTTTTCATCCCTCAGTTAGGTACATGTATGGAGTGCCACCCCTAAAATTATTTTTTCCATAATATTACAGCTTTATTGAATAACGGTTAACAGGTTGCATCTACTTACCAATTTTCATTTATGTAGCTTTAACAGTCTCCGATTAAAACGGCTGTGACATACGGACGGGCAGACAGACATGACAAATCCATAAGGGTTCCGTTTTTTACCATTTGGCGGCAACGGAACCCTAAACAGTCTATGGCTAGCTATGGACTGCGATGGCTGAGTTAATTTTGTATGGGTTTTTATAAAAAGATTGACAATTTAAATTGGAGAAGTCATCATTAGGGACTCGCATCAGCATTCTGTCTAGTTTTGGGCAATAATTTGTGTGTCGGCTCCTAAGAAATTCAAGAAGGGCTTAATATACCTACTAATGTCTAACTTAAATACTATACAAAATAGAAATGCTTGACAAAAAGAATGCAATGAATTCAAGTTATATAGTTCAGAATCTAAAGCTCAAGCCATAATCCAGCGTTCAAATATCTTCCAACGACCATTCAATGTGAAACCTGCCCTTCTCCCAGTAATTCAATCTATTAGACTGGATGTGGGCGCCCAGAGGTCTAGCAACCTTTCGGTAACTCAATCTATCTCGAACTAACTCCATAAACCTTCCACAGAGAATTAAGCAACTATCACCGGCCAAGACAAATATATCACGAGTCGTTCTTAAAATGCCTCAACCGGGCACCGAATGCCAACCCACGCGTTGCTTAGTAAACAATTTTGCGTAATTTTCGCCTGTTCTAGCCTGGATTCTAGATTGTAGGCTAGATTAGGGGTGGCGTAAGCTAAGTATAAAAACATTCTTTAAAAGTATGCCCTGCGTGAATGGTTACTGAAAACATCGTAATCTTATCTATTTCTGTGCCAAATTTCATCAAGATCCATACAGCCGTTCTAAGGTAATTGAGGTAAAATCATCCATCCATTTCCACATTTATAATAGACAGCTACTTTGTAAAGAAAAGATGGTCGAAGGTCACCCAGCAATGTTATTAAAAAAAAAAAACAGGTTTTTTTATTTATCAATAATGAGTCTCCAGCTACATACAAAACTAAAACAACGAGTTTAATCTATACGAATACTTATCTATGCCAATATTATAAAGAGGTAACGTTTGTGAGTTTGTGACGTTGTAAGGGGTAATCTCTGGATCTACTGAACCGAATTTCAAAATTATCACAAATAGAAAGCTACATTATTGTGAAGTGCATAGGCTATAATTTTATCCCCGTATTGCCACGGGAACGGGTACAACGCGGGTGAAACCGCGGGGCGCTGCTTGTATAATTATAAAGCTGAAGAGTTTGTTTGTTTGCTTGAACGCGCTAATCTCATGGTCCGACATGAAAAAATCTTTCAGTGCTACATAGTTCATGTGTCGAGGAAGGCTATAGGCTATATATAACATCACGCTAACGCCAATAGAAGCGGAGTACCAATGAATTTTTTTTTAACTATTACACGCGGACGAAGTCGCGGGCAGAAGCTAATGACATATATTTTGCTGGATTACCTAGAAAAAGATGCTGACCAGCATAATGTACTCTGGACAATTGACTCCTGATACCAAATCTGCTGACTTGCTTTTATTTTCACAACAACATGATTTTTTCTAAAGTTCTGGTTTGACAGCCCTAAAAGCTCCAGTATAATATTTCCTATCCAGATCATTTGTTAAAGTGAAAAACTTATGGTCAAACATTTCATTGGATATTTAGTAATTTTGTATTATTAGCGGAGCGAATTTCAATTGAAATGAGTTAAGAATAAGATGGGGTGCCAGTACAAGCGGAAGACTATGTAGCAATTTGAATTATATGGGTGCGTTTGAAGAAAATGGCGTCGTCCTATAAATTATTGGGTGAATAACATTAACAAAATAATAGGTATAGAGGTAATATACGTCAGTAGTTTATACTGAGAGGATATACGGCGCCGCTGAAGCCGACCTAGAAAAACGAGACCTTGTCTACTGCAAGGGCTCGGGAAAAGAATCTTTCATCTTTTATCATTTGTGTATGTTTGGCTACTGTATATCGCTAGCCTATCATATATTACCATCAATCGGATTCAATCGAATGTCTGAGCAACATCTATGAATCTTATAATAAAAAAATCTCAATAAATATTCCTAACTCAGATTTTAAACCTCAAAATCGAACGCCATTTTTATTCAAATTATGCCAAAAACAGCACTTATAAGTGTCATTTTAATAATAGAAAACAGTCCCCAAAAACGCCACTTTCCCCTAGTTAGGTTATTGAATTCAGAACCACAGGAATTAATTAACTGAATGTACCTCAGTGCTTTTGTAAGGCAGACTCAGTAAAGGTTTAAGCAATTTCCTACAGTTCCTCGCTGTTAAAAGAACCTGATCACCCACATTCCTTGACCGGCGACCCACTTGCATGACAAAAGGAGGAAGCGCTGGTTGTCGTCAATCGTCAACCAATGGCGGATGGGTGTCGAAACCGTGGCCTGAAGTGTAATGACACGGTCGGTGGGTACGAAGAAGGTTGAGTAAATGGTGTAATTATGCTTGTTGACTTGTTTGTTTAGTGGTAAATATGGGACTTGTAACATAAATGATCTGAAAGAAGAAAGGTGGGCAAAGTGGGTTCTGGAGTAATAGGCAGCTCAAAACCAGCCCATGAAATCGACTAGTCACCAAGTTTGGTAGACAAGATATCATAATATCTAATGTATATTATATTAAGATTATTATCTACTTACAATTATTTTATAAAGAGGAAAGCCTATATTATAACCCCATATTCCTACGGGAACAGGAACTACGCGGGTGAAACCGCGGGGCGATGCTAGTTCACCATATGACTAAGAAGAAAATCTACGGAGTTAAATCGACCAGAACCGGTGTTTAGATAGAACTACATTATAATCATATATTCTACACTCTATAATCTTACTTTAACTGAATACAGTAAGAATTAAAGCCTCAAATGAACTTTCCTAAACTGGCATACAAATCCAATCACCTTTTGTCCAAATTCAAATATCTATTGAAATCTAGTACACATACCAAACTCGTCACTAACAAGCCCATATCTTCCACACATAGCTGCATAAAGCCGTTCTATCATCCTACAACACAGTCGAGAACAACACATAACGGCACGTATCGCCTACTCGTACTGCCGCTTGCCCTAGCGCCCTACTAGAGTGTGTTGTTGAGTCTATGTCATCGGGTGGATGACAACAAGGTTTGGATATATTATGGGTGCTGAATTAAGTGACTGAAAAATTCAGAGGCTTATAAGCTGTGTTCAAGAATAGAATTTTGACGTATATTAAATACTTTTGGGTGGTAAATGTAAATTGGTAAAAAACCTGTTACTTATATTCACAGATGTATGTGATCAAATAAAGTCAGACAGATGTAATAATTTTAAGCGACCATTACCTGTCGAGGTCAGTAAAAAACCTATATGGAGCCTTCAATTTTCAGTACACATGTCAAGAGGCACGTGCCGAAAACGTACCAGCTCTTACAGGTAGAAGGTCAAATTGGAACAATTTCAAGAATAAGTTTTGTCAATTTACTTTGACGCAACATCCAAAACTTATAGAAGGAAAGAAGAAAACTAATCTACTATATAAAAATAAGTTTGGTTTTCCTTCCTGACGCTATAACTCCAGAACGCACGAACCGATTTCCACGGTTTTGCATTCGTTGGAAAGGTCTCGGGCTCTGTGAGGTTTATAGCAAAGAAAATTCAGGAAAAATTTCAACAGAACAGCGGGAAAATCTTTTTTCATTTTTTTATATATGGCAAAACAACGTTTGCTGGGTCAGCTAGTTTAGAATAAATACACTATAATACAATAGAGTATTTGACTAAAAAAAATAATTAGTCCATCACATAAATTTAAAAAAAAATTTGGACACGTATTTTTCCTTTATTCACATAAATGAAAAACAAAGACGATACAATCAATACTCGCTATTTTTACCATCATATGACGCCACAAGCTGGGATCCCCTGATCTTTGATGCTTTTTATATTCTTCATTTTTACAGATATGATAAAGCAAAAACTTCGTACCCAATATTTTTTGGGAATCTATCTGACGGAGTAATTAGATTTTTTTAGATATATACCCTATTTGAAACTCTGGTCCTTTTTGAAAGACATATAATCAATTCTATCTAATAAATCTAAAGGAGAACTTTTTAGTCTTAAGAAACGAGCGTTACTAGTGACAATATCTGAAAGTATTTAAACCGTTTGCTAAACATTAATTTGTACTTCTGCAAATATCTTGTATTTTGGCAACATATGCCAAGTAAAATTACCACTAGTCATGAGATCATACAATTGACGAGAGCACTTTTAGTTATAAAATATAAAACATTATATACATCATGTACTCAATTTCTTATTTATCGTCTCAATGGTGACGTCACGGACCTTGAGTGTGCTACTGATGATCGACACTTCGTAATTTTAGATAAGACGAAGTTGTATATTGTTTAATATATGTTATTAAATTATTAAAATAATGACAGTTACATTATTATGTTCTTAATTTATCCAAAGTTTGTCTTTAAAGAACATAAGGCCACCAATTTTGCCACCGTATGTAACGTTTTCTTCATCCATATTTTCTGTAACGTATACAAAGTTGATACGACGGAGAGGCTTTCCTTTAAACTGCATATACTAGGTACCATTTAAAAGCTCTGTACCAAAAATCAATTAAATACGAGCAATAGTTTAGTCACAAATGATTTTTTAAGTTTTTGCCCCGTTTGAACACGATGTATATTCCTAACAGCTGATTATGTCTATACGCATAATTTTATGCCCCTTAACACGATATCTGAGTAAAACCTACAATACGTTGTTGCTTGTTGCCGTTCTGACGCAAGTCACAAGTACAACCAAACGACGGGTCCGCTTTGTCACCTAGGTACATATCTAAAGTCAGTTAAATTTATTTACACAGGGTGGTTGCGAACATACCTTGTATTTTTTTCTTACTCATTTTCAAAGTTACTACAATACTCTCAAAGAGTTGAGCTTACCTGTAACAATAGAAAAACAAATAATTAGAATAAGCGATTTACAGAAAAATCGAATGTACAGGACGACCTGTGATATACACAATTAATCCAACAATGGATCCGTTTTTCCTTCGGGCGTATGTAACCCTAATAACTGGAATCAGGGAGTAATTTGAATATAATAAGACAGGTTATATGACTTCATATATATAATATTGTTTTTTATTATCTGATGACTATGTAGGTCAATCCGTTTTTACTTGATTGAATCAATCTACTCTTTACAATGTTTTATAGTGAATTGATTTATGATTCCCATGTTGGATTTCTTTCTCTCCCTCTGTGTCATGTATATAATGACTGCATACATTGTATAAATTCATGTTCTTAAAACGCAATAGAAAGATGTGTTGCTGGGGAGTTTGTTGCGCCACTTCTTCTTCCCAGCTAAACACAAGGAAGTGGTGACGGGTGGGCGTTTTAAGCACATCGGCAAGAGTAAAAGAGAATATCATTAATGTAACCAAAGCCACGCATTATTAGCGATAACCTAAATACATACTATTCGTCAAATTTCAATCAAATTTTAAATGGGAACCACACGAAAAGCACCAGCTTTCGAATATAAAAAGAATCATCAAAATCGGGACACTCAGTACAAAGTTATGAGGTAAAACACATCAGAAAAAAAATACAGTCGACTTAAGAACCTCCTCCTTTTTAGGAAGTCGGTTATAAACCCCAAAAAAACACAAACCTTGTAATTCATATTAATTGTCTCCTAAAACTAACCTAATCGATGTAAACAGAGATCGATATCTCACTTATTGTCTGAATCGATCCTTAATCGATAGTGGAGGCCGAGTTAGTCACTGTTGAGTAAACAAAGTCTGTATGCGTGTTTATTTGTATGTATGTTTGTCCTTTATAAGTACAGCTGTTGTTCCGAGTTAGAAGTTGTAGTATGAGGTAAATAAATGTGTTTGTAGGTATTGTTTTAATATAATGTGTGATATTATGTGTTGTTTTGTTGTGTGGCAATGGGATTCCATTGTGTGGTATTTTATTTAAGTGTAAATAATTTCTTTCCGTTGGAACTTGAAGGAAAAATTGAAAATCAAAATGAGCATTTTGAAACTTGTTACTTTTGCCATTAATATCTGAACTAACGATGAATGGTAAAGCTTAGCCTCTAGCCAAAGTAAAAGCCAGCCCATCGGTCTCACTTTTGTGATTAAAGATAACAACAACACAGCATTGCACAATACCGGTTGGTATTGTATACTTAAAAGAAGAAAAATAAAAAGTGATAGTATTAAGTGGAATAAGTTGTAAAAGTCAGCGAGGCGAGTAGGTGAGCACTTGACGCCAGTGGGGTGTGGGCGGGGCAAGTCGTTAACAGGTAACACTTGAACGATGTCATAATGTGCACTCTGCACGCTATGCGCGAATTACCATCGATGCAACGCGATGAGTTCGGGGAAAATATTGCTTTTGAAAATTAAAAAAAAAAATGAGAGCAGTGGTGGCCGAGTGGTAACGGCCTCGACATACGAATTGGAGGTCGTGGGTTCAAACCCAGCCAGACGCATTACTTTGTGTAATTAACTTCATCACCACTGCTCTCAAAACGGTGAAGGAAAACATTGTGAGGAAACCGGCATGTCCTAGAACCAAAAATTCGAAGACATGTGACATTCACCAACACGCACTGGGCCCGTGTGGTGGATTACGGCCCATTCCCTCTCCTAGAGAGGAGGCCTGTGTCCCAGCAGTGGGAACGTTAAAAGGCTGATTATGTATGTTTTATTGCTTTTGAAGGGGAACTGGGTGACTAATAATGTCAGACCACTTAATTGAACCAAAAGAAATGAAAATATTGGTATTGCTGGGTTAAAACGTAATAGAAAGATTTGTGTTGCTCACACATCTTTCCAACACTTAATAGGGAAGATGCAATTACAGAATCTATGAACATGTTGTTATTGAAATGATAAAATAGTATAAAAGAAGGGCCACTACAATGTTTTTATTGTAGTTAATATTGATTTTTAACAACTATTACGAATGAATATAACACGAAACGGGACGTAAACAATCAGCGTCTCGTGACGTCACTGGTGATATGACAACGAAATGACGAACTTAAATTTTAACACATTACAGTTCATGATCTCTGGCAGACAAGAGTGACTTCATCATCCGTTTTCGCGAGAAAAGAAAAACAGTCAGTTGATAATCGCAATTTTGGCAATACATTAAAGCGTGTTATTTTTTTAATTTTGTATGTTCTATTTTACACGGAATTCTTTTAAATAAAAGCATGATGAAAAAATTGCATGCTCCCTATTGTGTTGTCCTAAACAACACATCCAAGTCATCATGCCATCATCTTGTTGGATTGAACCACGGCATCAAGGCACCAATTTTGGTTTTACTGGATATCCGCCCAATTTTCAAACTCTCTAAAACTACCTACTAATTGGCCAATAAGAACCTGACAACCAAATTACTGAGCTTGCTGACTAAATGTAAAAAACGTAGTAAATATGAGCGGGCATCGAAGGCTGTGCGCGGGCGGCGGTGTGGGCGGGACTTGATACAGTTTTACTCGATAGTAGGGACACTATGTGGTCTGGTTATATTAGGACAAATCCGAAGAGAAGAACCAATGTCACCTGAACAAACCTCTACACAGCGGAGGGACTCTTACAACCAGAGAGGAGACCTGAAGTTTCCAACATAAGCATTGTAGCAATTTGTTATAAAACTGGAGAGAAGGTAGAAACTTTGGTGAAGAAAGAGACTAAGGAATTTAGCACTGGGTATCCAAAATGGTTGCGGAATTCGTTCGAAAGAATCACCGCGGCCCTGGAACGCAAAGGGCACTAGAAGGATCACGGGTGGGTTTTAGTCAGTAAGAGTCTGATACTCCCTTCTGCTCCAGACAGAGCGGGAGAAGTCATTTGATGATTTCCCATTAAGTCCAAAATGGCCGACTGCCTGAAGATATAAAGTATCTGTAACATTCGTTTATAAACATTATTTTATTTGTATTTATATAATTTTAGTGAGTATATTCTACGAGTGTATCCGTGGCATCACAGGCCCAGCGCTGTGGTGTTTATTTTTTTATATATCGCAGCATATGCTGAGATAGAGACTTTTTTTAGCCTCGCACAGTTTAAAATTGAAAATCAGCTTTTAATGTTTTGTTTGTCTTGTGCGAATCTTATATAAACATTTTTCTTTCTTTCTCTTTTGAAAACAATAGAGAAAAAGATATTAACATTCAAATCTTTAACTCTTGTTAAAGATTTGACGAGCTGTTTTGAAATCTGAAACTCATCTTATTTAGTCTAATTATGTTTTTTTAGGCCAGTTCCCAAATTCATAATACTCATTAAAGGCATTCGTAGTTTTTTTTTTTTTTTTGCATGGACCACTTGCAGTTCAGCACACTAAGGCTGGTTACTGCTCAACCGGACAATACATTCGTAGTGACATCGACGCCATCTTTATACCGACCTACAGTACTTAACACCGGGGATTAATCCAGCCTTGTCCCAACTATATCTTATTCCAAACGCCGACGATCTTTGATGAAATTTAAGATTTCTTATTTATCTTTCACAACACTTACCTTCTGGTAAGAAATGGGCCCTGTACAAGGTACATAACATTGAAATTATCATGCTACTCTTACTAAAACAGTCATATTGACTAACTACACGAATTTACTCGTAAAGAGAAAAAGATATTAACATTCAAATCTTTAACTCTTGTTAAAGATTTGAATGTTAATATCTTTTTCTCTTTCAAAAAAAATCTTTTAAAAAATCTAAAATTGGTTATAGCCTTTTTTTGTTAAAAAAAATAATTTTGTTAAAGATTCTAAGAAGAATCTTAACAAAATTAAAATTTTTAACAAGAAAAGGCTATAACCAGTTTTAGATTTTTTAAAAGAATTTATTAAAATATTCTTTTTTGTTATTTGAAAAACAAAAGCTTCTGTTTTGAAGAAAAATACCAAAATAGACATAATCTGTGTTAGTATTATTTACCATTTTACGTATTAACAAAACATTTGCAGTATCAACAACCTACGAATGATTATTCCAAGTCTAGTACTAAAACAATGGTCACCGCACAGTCACTGCGCGGCGCCAATGCCGTAAAGGCGGCATATTATCACATATAAATTGAAATTTAATAACTGACCGAGTAACTAAGAGATTACGCCGCCCGTCAGCATGGTCGTACCGGCTGACTGCTGATTTAAATACTGTTGTTTAGGACAAAACAGCTGCTAAGAGACAGTTTACAGGTTATTAAATGGCGAGCGTGGCTCGCCGTCCGATAGCAACCAGGCCCGAGTTGACGGCGCGTCGTGTTCCACGCGCGCCTCATAGAGCCGTCAGCAAGACGGGGCCCCATAGGGTCAGTGCCTGCTAGGGTTGCGGAATTTGTTCGAAAGAGTCACCGCGGTCCTGGAACGCAAAGGGCACAAGAAGGATCATGGGTGGGGTTTAGTCAGTAAGAGTCTGACACTCCCTTCCGCTCCGCCCAGAGCGGGAGAAGTCATTTGATGATTTCTGATCCAAAAAAATAAAGGTCTACTAAAAAAGTCGGTGCTTATTAGCTGGATTTACGAGTAAATTCGTGTAGTTAGTCAATATGACTGTTTTAGTAAGAGTAGCATGATAATTTCAATGTTATGTACCTTGTACAGGGCCCATTTCTTACCAGAAGGTAAGTGTTGTGAAAGATAAATAAGAAATCTTAAATTTCATCAAAGATCGTCGGCGTTTGGAATAAGATATAGTTGGGACAAGGCTGGATTAATCCCCGGTGTTAGGTACTGTAGGTCGGTATAAAGATGGCGTCGATGTCACTACAAATGCCTTTAATGAGTATTATGAATGTGGGAACTGGCCTAAAAAAACATAATTAGACTAAATAAGATGAGTTTCAGATTTCAAAACAGCTCGTGACTGCCGCAATAAAATTATAAATAAAAATTGTGTGTTAAAAGTTAATTACCGACAAAGTTTCAAGACTTTTGATTTAGAAATAATATAATTATTATTAAGAATTAGAACATCACCGAACTAATTGCCTTTTCCTATTTTTATAGCTTTAAATTTTATAAGTATAAGGTGAAGATTTGTTTTACTGTTTATATGTTTTTAAAAGGTTATATTATCTGGAAATTAATAATGATATAATTCTATTACGAAAATTATTTCACTGATGGAATTCTACACTCCCGTCGTCGAGTGTCGGCTTATTTTTATCCAGTAACTAGCAGCGTCTCACGGTTCCACCCACGTAGTTCCTGTTCCCGTGGGAATATGGGGATAAAATATAGCCTATGTCACCCGGGGAGAGTATAACTTCCCAACAGTGAAAGAATTTTTCAAATCGGTCCAGTAGTTTCGGAGCCTATTCAATGCAAACAAACAAAAAAAACAATCAAATCTTTCCTCTTTATAATATTAGTGTAGATAATGCCACGAGATCTAAGCCACTTATCAAAGGTAGTCTAAAATACTATATTAAAAAAATAGTTTATTTTTTAAATTGTATTGAACTTAAAACTACTCAGTAAACAGAACTTTCTCATCATCCGCCTAGCCTTTTCCTTATTGCATTGGAATTAGCTTCCAGACAAAACTGATTCATCTGAATACCAGTATTTTACGTGGAGCTGCTGCCTACCAGACCTCCACAAGTCACTACCTCGGTAACACGGTACTTCTTAAATTGCATTCGCGCTCTCTAACGTATTAATAAGCTACTAAATAGCAGTCAATCAACTTAATAATTAACTAGCATTTTTATAATGTCCGTTAATTGCTAAAATAATCTCTTTTAGTCATAAAATCGAAAGTAAAAAATAAAATCCGAGTAGTACATGTATGTACAAAACTGTTAAACTTTCTATCTGTGAGAACTCGTGTCGCGTGTGTACTGTGAACAGTCACGAACAGAAGTGGTTACGAGTAATCGTAAATAAATATAACTCGTGATTATTTTAATTACTCGAGTTCGCATTAATCGAATCGTAATCGATTTCATATTGTTTATAATCAATGTGGCGCCAAGGAGTGTTTCTCGTGTGGTTTTATAGGCATTTTCTTGAGGCAATCTGTTAAGAAATTCTGGTTAAAAATTATGTCTGATATCTGACGTTATATTTATTATTTGTTAATAAAATTTAATTGCAAATTGTTATGTAGTTCTGATTTACGTAAAGACCACAAAAACCAAACTTATAATATGTAACTAAATTCGATGCTTAAATCAACTACATCTGACTCTTGCTTAGTTTGATAGCATTTTGCTAATTCTTGCACCGCTACCTACCTCACACGAAGCAACAGCGCGATATAAACAACGTATCACTTTCCCACTGCAATTAAACTTAACAAGAAAACATAACATGTAAAAAGGTTCACAATTACAAAAAGCGAAAGTGTCGATGAAATTATCCAATTGCATTGAATCGATTCTAACATCGATTCGACTCGGCTCGTTACAATCGATAATCGCTAATCGAGATTTTTGTCCGTTGGCCATGAAAGTAGCTTCAGGCGTTCTGTTCGATGTTTAATCGTTTCATATTTTCCCGTGGTATCTTATGTAAGATGTTTAATTAAATAAAACTCGTGTGAATTCTGTGCGTGAGCATAGTCATGTTATAATAGTGCATGTAGTGTTGTATAAACAATAAGTTTTACTTTCTTTTAGCGATCAGTTTTTCTTCTTACGAGAGCAATTTCCTAAGTAAAGGGCTTTTTATTGGTCTATCTAACTGATTTTGATATTCGTAACCCAGGCATACTTATAAATGTGTAAGCTAGAGCAAACTTCAAAAACTATGTCGGATTCGGCATATAAAATCATGATGGGTTTCCTTGTGTAGTTTTTAAATTAAATTAATTATCAGACAAAAAATACCTATAAATAAAACACCATTCATAAACTGAAATAAGTAACAACACTAAGTTTCGCCGAAACTGCTTGACCGATTTCGATGGAAGTGAACAGGAAAGTATAGCATATATTGCAACATATTTTTAGTATGGGATTCTTAGAATACTAAGTATTTTAATTTTAAGAGTAGCAAGGCAATATTACGTAGAGCTGTTCACAGAACCGATATAATAATGTTATGCGTTCATTTCAGTCCGTCATACTAATGAATCGGTCGATTTTCGGGGTTAAGCAACACTTGTCTCGGTTGGTCCAGGCTAAATACCGAGATTCCTCTAGAAAGCATGTTTCAAATATCTTTCACAGTCCATAGTCAGAAGCCAGTCAATCGGATTTTTTTTTTCTGGATTCGGAAACATCAAATGACTTCTCCCGCTCTGGGCGGAGCAGAAGGGAGTGTCAGTCTCCTACTGACTAAAACCAACACGTGTTCCTCCTAGTGCTGTTTGCGTTCCAGGGCCGCGGTGACTGATGATTTGATGGCGATCTGAACATAGTTGAAGTTAAGACATTGAATACTACGTGTAAAACATATATACGCGAACATACGAGTAAATCAGTTATCCTGGGCAGGCACAATCAACTTCAAACTTGACAAAAAGAGCTAAAAGTATTCTCATTATCCTATGGTTTTACTTCAAATATCGCCGTTAAAATCTTATTTCAAACGAAGAAAACTAAATCACGCCCAATCAAGAATAAAAATACACTTCACTTCTTTTATTTTCTGAGATTTTCTTCCCAAAATATACCTACCAAAAATTTATCATAATTTCCACCTGCCTAAAGCCCGGTTAAAAGCGAAGTCTTTCGTTAAAATAAATATAAACATCAATGTATCATTTACCCCTCGCCGCCCGGGGCCATTTGTACCGAACAGCAGCAAGAAACAGGCGTCAAGGATTTAAAATTATACACTGCAGTAAATGTTGAGAATGAACTTTTATTATCTGTGGATTTTATTGATGTAGTTGTCTGCGTGTAATTTATTGTATTAGTGTAGCAATTCTCGTTTGATTTTTTTTTTCTTTTCACACTAAGAAATTCTCCAGTGTCGTGGGTGCGTTTACAAACATACAGTCTTACATACACAAACAGTCAGACCCGGAACAACTATATCTTTAGGCCATATAAATATTTGTTCCGTGCAGGAATCGAACCCGCAACACGTAGCGTAGCAGCCAATCGCTCAACCACTGCGCCATCCGTGTTGTCGAAATTGAAAAAAGAGAAAAAAGTCATATTGAGCTAAATAATGAAATTGGACACTTTGTTACCAATCGTAGCAGGTTTTGGAAGAACTTATTGGGCATCAAAGTGTCAAAATCGCTGTCAATGACAAGAGTGTCCAGAATACTGGCAACATTGGCAAATTGAATGGCGTAAGTAGCTGATTTCATGACCGAGAAAAATATCATCCGTCTGGTCTCGTGAAGAGCCGACCGCCTTTTAATATTTCAACCCCAAACGACTCATCTATACTAATATTATAAAGCTGAAGAGTTTGTTTGTTTGTTTGTTTGAACGCGCTAATCTCAGGAACTACTGGTTCGAATTGAAAAATTATTTTTGGGTTGAATAGACCATTTATCGAGGAAGGCTTTAGGCTATATATCATCACGCTTAAGCCAATAGGAGCGGAGCAGCGATAAAGAATGTTTTAAAATCGGGGATTCTACGGGGACGAAGTCGCGGGCAGCAGCTAGTCATGTATATAGGTAGCTCTCAATAAGGTTATTATATTTGCTGCAACTGCTGAAGCCACCCCAGCACAGCTTAGAAGATGGTTTAATTGTGTGCAGAGGGCACACACTTAATTAAACCATCTTCTGCCAAGTGGTCTTATGTACATAGGTATATACATACGTATGTCCATCCTTGCACCACCAAAACATTATCTGTTGTTTTGTTATTGAAGAAAACTCAGCCTTATTTTAACTAAATATTTGACTATCCACCGCACCTTGAGCTGTAACCGTCTAACATTTATTGCGTGCAGACTTTACGCTTAATACATTAATTGCTGAGACAATGCTAAGCCGAGTCGATTGCTTGGACACAGAACGAAGCACGGTCAAGGACGGTCGCGGTATAAGCTAGTGTTTTCTTGTTATTTATTCGAATGTATTGATTTATATTGTAACTAGCAGCGCCCGCGGTTTCACCCACCTAGTTCCCGTTGCCATGGGAATACGGGGATAAAATATAGCCTATGTTACTCAGGGTGATTGTAGCTTTCTAATGGTGAAATATTTTTTTAAATCGGTCAATTAATTTTGGAGTCTGTTCAATGCAAACAAACAAAAAAACAATCAATATTTCCTCTTTAAAATATTCGTGTAGATGATAATAAAGTAAGTATACATTAATTGTAACTCGTGAGTAATATTATGTAGAAGTTCTTGTTCTTTTAATTTAAGAGTGAGTTGGTTACTTCTAAATCGCTTTCTATGACTTGATATTTTAGCCAAACGTGTCTGTAGGAAAAGGATTTTAAAGTTGCTAAGAAAAACATGGATTTAAATAAGGTTTTTTGCCAAAACACTGTGGCACGCGTAAGCACACACAAGTAAAATTTAAGGCTAAAAAAAATTGTTCAGATGATAAACAGCTGTGTAAAGTGACCGGCCAGGATATGCCACAAATTTTTCAGTGTAGTCAAGATTATGTTTTTAAATCCTTAAAAAAAGATCTTTTGACAAAATGTTGAAAAAATAAACAACAAAAAAATGTGTACAAAAACCATGTAATAATGTAGATTAGACTGTCTTTGTTCCATCTTTGAAATTGAACACATCCGTAAGGTGACAACAACAGTAACCGTCCATTACATAAAAATATTTTTTGCAGCATTAATTACAAAAAGAACGGATGCATATTTCCATTGTGAGGTTATGCCGTTTTTGGTAATATTTCTTAATAGTCTACCTTCCTGCGACCTCGTATCAAATATTTGTCATTTCATACAAAATCTTAATAACGGTGGATTGGCCACGGTGGGTCGGGGTCGTTTGGGAAACCGCGAACGTTGTTAATGAGCTTAAATTAGGTTGAAACGCAAAAAAAAAACGAGTTAAAAATTGCTGGAAAATTAAATTCATATTTCAAAATATTATATCTCGTTTTTAAAAGAGTTCAGTTGTGGTTTTACGCTCTAGTGTCGAATTAGATCGTTTTGAAGACAACTTACCCGTCCTCTTCGTTTTACATTTAAAAAATGGAATGCAGAATTCGACTTACCTGTAACAAAAAAATATAAAATAAGGGAAACGGGGAATGTCCTTATTATACGATGGCCACCTTGAAAGGTAAGCAGTGATCAAAGAATGCGGCAGTTCGGAGTTAATTACCGCATAAATCCATAATCTTAGCCATGTCTAACTATTCCGATAGAATAGTCAAAGGAACTCCTCCTTTGTGAACGCACGGGTGTTTTATTCATCATTTCCTTCCATCAAAGCGCATTCAATGGTGCGGAAAAAATTTACTAGCAAGATTTTATTACCACAATTCATATTGTACTAGGTTTTTCTGTGGGACTGCTTTCGATGTCTATTTCATGAGAAGCGTGTTTCTTTTCGGTGTAAAAAGTTGCTTCCTGAAAGTCTATCAGTTTATGGTTGTCAGTCAGATCAGTGATTCCAGAATATTACCATATAAAAAGCCCGCGGCTTCGCTCGCGTTCATGTAGATTTTCGCATAACAAGTCTCCAGTGTCCCGTCTATCTCTGTACCACAATTTATCAAA
Source organism: Hecatera dysodea (assembly GCA_905332915.2). Taxonomy (NCBI): domain Eukaryota; kingdom Metazoa; phylum Arthropoda; class Insecta; order Lepidoptera; family Noctuidae; genus Hecatera; species Hecatera dysodea. The sequence continues at coordinate 17,314,313 of HG995308.1, read as the reverse complement.
ATTGATTCAGCAATTTAGACGTAAACAAACTAACTTTAGCATTAATAATACTACTTAAGATAAGTTTAGAGTTCTAAATTCCACATCAATAGAAATCTTGGAAACAGGAAGGTGAAAACACTCATTACCGTCCTACAAAACCGAAATTCAAATATAGAACGAAGGAAGCATTCGTAATTCCGATCACACGCGTTCGGATGTTTCCGCCGAGGATTCGCGCGCGCTCGGTCGGTGAAATGGCATGTTCGGCGCTCGGGGAATGCGTCGCGTGTCGCATGCGCAAGTCGACGACATTTTGATGTCACTCTGTTGTGATTTAATCGATCGGTTATCATGTTGCTGGCTGATGATTGACATTTGATTTAATATTTACTTGAAAAGAATTTATAAATGTTGTTTTTGTTGATTTATTCGTAGTGTAGTTATTTTAACACGTTCGTTTTCAGGAAAAATAAATTTTCTTCTTTTTATTTGACAAAATTAAAACAATATATGTACCTATGTATATTTTTAAAGACGTCTGAGCTTTATACATAGGTACTCATTAAATGGACCCAAAATCCTATATTAACGTATTTCCTGCAGATCTAAGAAAAGATCTAGATCTAATAAAAAGTTCCCAAAGTCCTCGTATGTAAGTTTTATTCCAGAATTATAACGTCACTTGAGGCCTGTATTTACGTGACCAACTCTTCAAACTAAATAATAAAATCATTAACAAATGGCGTCCGGCATATTCGTCGTCTTTACAATCTGCCAAACAATTCACATAATCTCAAAAGCAGGTAAGGTCGCCCAATGTCATAAATTTGTTATTCACTCATCATTATATCTGACCACCTTATATGAAACAATCTAATCTGAAGTCATAATATAATAAATTATTAATTCGCCAACTCTATAATACCAATAAAAAATATATTATTGGAGCATCGTACTCTTTGGTCGTAGGTGGAAGTATAATAGTCTATCATCCACTGCCATAACAGATGTAATACTTCGTCATTTAGTATATGTTAATTAACGAACAAAAAATCATGAGTCAGTCGAATATAATGAATTGTAAAAGTCTGGTGTGGGATAAACGTTCAAATTGAACTCGTAGATGATGGGTTGGTAACCGCTCACTGTTATGGAATCGGATCTTTGAACTCGGTTTTATTGTTAATCGATGTATCTTTAAAACATGTAGCTTTAAACAATGCAGAAACGTGTTATGAGAACGTTTGTCTTAGATTAGAAGAAAGAGAAAAGATTATGGGTCTAGATGACTACGCTAATAATAATTTTCACATAAAATAAATCATTAAAGTATCAGAAGGAAGGTTTAAACCTGAAACTACACAGTCATAACAGATACAAAGAACAAACGTTGCATATTTGCCAAATTTACTTAACTTCTCTTCTGCATGTTGTACTTATAAATTCAATATATTTTCATGCTTCAATTTTAATATTCTATAATTTGATTATCAGTGTAGTAGTTTATAATTTAATTCTAATTTTAACTATATTTGCTAAGTGGGACTCAATTTCAATTTCTATGTTACATTATAACTCATTGTGTTTGAACAAAATAATTGTTATTGTCTTTAATGAGTACGACCAAACTTCATACTCAATACGTAATGTTATATACAGACTTATTGTAAAAAGCTCGAGTAATGGATAGTAGTCAAAACATATCTGTTTACTACCAAAACTGCCGAGGTATAAGAACAAAATTACAATCCCTATCTGTCAGTATCTTATCTTCCACTTACGATGTAATAGTCTTGACTGAGACTTGGCTTGTATCCGATATTGCTTGTGCTGAGTTTATAGATCCTCGGTATGATGTTTATCGTTGTGACCGTGATCGCGGTGCTACAGGAAGGCGTGATGGTGGTGGGGTACTAATTGCTGTATTGCGGGAACTAAGGTCTTATCTATTTGATAATCATCGTCGCAATAACCTCGCCTGTATTGAGCATCTTATGGTCGGGTTACCGAGTAAATATGATTCCTCGAAAATACACGTTGTTAGTGCAGCATATATCCCACCATGGGCTGCGGCTGATATCTATAGCTCATATTTTGAGATACTCCAGGACTCCCTGATTGAGCCTAATATCTCATCTATTATTATAGTTGGAGACTTCAATCTTCCGAATATTTCGTGGAAGGGGGCCCAAGTTGGAGGCACGCTAAAGAGTGCTGGTATGACTTGCATTGGATCGTCCCCAATATGCTCGCAGCTGCAACACCTTATGTCGGCAATAGATGCCTACCAATACAATAGCATACCGAATAATGCGGGAAAAATCTTGGATTTGTTCATATCTAATAACTTCAGCTCTGTGACTTCCCCGTCTGACCCTCTACTACCCATAGATCCTTATCATCCTCCATTTGTTGCAATATCCCCTATCAGTGTAAATACGCAAACCTTAAAAAAGAAACCCATGAGGAAGTTTGACTTCCGTAAGGCTAAGTATGACGTTATTAATAAACGTATTGATGAAGTCGAATGGTCAACTCTGCTGGGCCATCTCCCATCTGAGGAAGCTGTAGGGACTTTTTATGGGATATTGCAAGATATAATTGAAACGAATATCCCCAAGGTCAAGTCTCGGACACTTAACTTTCCTGTTTGGTTTTCCTCCAATCTTATTAAGACCTACAAAAAGAAGCAACGCCTGTGGATAAAGTGGAAGAAATTTGGGAACATAAAAGATTATAATTCGTATTCAGAGTTGCGAACTTTGTTTAAGGAGACGTGTAAGAGCTGTTACTCTACTTACATCAAATCTGTTGAGGACAACATTACGACTAATGTAAAGTATTTTTGGACATATATCGCTAACCGTAAAAACAAATCAGGCGTGCCTTCCACGATGCAATACCAAAGCCTTAAGTCAGGTGCACCTGACGAGATTTGCAATATGTTCTCAGATTTCTTCATGTCAGTTTTTGAACCTGCATCTTCCTCACTGTCGACATGGACTCCGCCAGCACACTGTGACAGTAAAGCCAGTATAGTTGATGGCCTACATATAGAGGATTCTAAAATAATCTCAGAGTTGAAGCAACTTGATCCCTCCAAAGGAGCTGGCCCCGATGGGTTACCAGCTGTGTTCTTTAAAGCCACTGCTGCCAGTATCTATAAACCACTATCTCTAATTTATAATAAATGTTTAAGTGAGGGTGTGTTTCCTGAAGTATGGAAAAAGGCTAACATCACACCCGTTCATAAAGGTGGCTCAAAACATAACATTGAACATTATCGCCCCATCTCAATTCTGTCGACCTTGTCAAAGCTTTTTGAAAGACTGGTACATAATGAGATCTACCCAATTCTACATAATCTTTTCATCCCTGAACAACATGGTTTCGTCAAACACCGGTCTACTCTATCCAATTTAATGATTTTTAGTAACTTCCTTTTTGAAAATATTGATTCACGTTTGCAAATTGATGCGGTTTACACAGATTTCAAGAAGGCCTTTGACAAGGTCGATCACGAGATCTTACTTAATAAAATCGCATTTAACGGCATTCGAGGAAATTTACTCCGCTGGTTCTCTTCTTATGTTAAAAATAGGACTCAGAGGGTGGTCGTGAATGGATATCAGAGTGACTCTGTGCCGATCACATCTGGAGTTCCACAAGGCTCAATCTTGGGTCCACTCCTGTTCATTATTTATATAAATGACATTGGGAAATGCTTTAAAAGTACAAAGTTTCTTATGTATGCTGACGATCTAAAAGCTTTCAGAATTATTAACAGCAAGGAGGATTGTCTGATGTTTCAGGAAGACCTCAATAGACTCACTAGATACTGTCGTGACAACAAATTACATCTTAGCATTTCCAAGTGTCATTGTATGAATTTTACAAAGAACAAATCTATCGTTGGTTTTGAGTATAAGTTATGTGAAACTGTGTTAAGTAATATATCCATTGCTAAGGATCTTGGTGTGCTATTCGATAATAAAGTCTCCCTAAATCAACACGTTGAAAAAATAGTCAATAAATCTTATAAGATGTATGGTTTTGTTATGAGAGCATCCGCCGAGTTCAAACGTCCCTCCACCTATCTTTATTTATATAAAACTTTAATACGCTCTCAACTTGAATATGCGGTCCCTATATGGAATCCCTTCTATCAGAAATACGTGGATGAGATTGAGAAGGTCCAGCGTAAATTTCTTCGTGCCATGTACTATAGATGCCATAAAACATGTCTATCATACCAGGAATTGCTGATGAAATATAACCTGTTATCTTTGGAATCTAGACGAAAACTACTTGAAGCTAATACATTGTATAATATTGTCCATAATAACTTTGACTCCATTGAGCTTACAAGTAAAATATGTTATGCGGTGCCCCGTACAGTTAACATACGCAGTGTTCGAGTCGGAACACTGTTTGCTACGAACAGTTGTCGCACTAACTCGGGATTGCGGTGTCCTACTCGTCGGATGGTTAGCACCTACAATAACAATTTTATGGATATCGATATTTTTGTATGCTCGAAATCTAAATTTAAAGGAGATGTCCTCAAAATTTTATCTGCGCAGTCGCTGCCGTCATGATCCTAACAATTGTGATTATGATGGCAGTGGGTATCTTGTTTTGTGATTTTGTTCTAACTTTAGCAAATTGGAGTGAAGTTGTACAGTGAGGCACTTTCATTATCAAGAGTTACCTAACAATTAATTAATAGATAGTATAGTTGAAGAGTCCCAATACTATAATTTATTTAATTTTTTTTTTTTTTAATGTATTATTCTATTCAATTTAATTTAATTTTATGTTTAATTTGATGCACTTTTCGCTGTTTTGATATTGTTATTTATGCTATTTATGTTCTTTTTATTTATTTTTTAACAAATGTAAAAAAATGTTACATGTATTTGTTCATCCAGCGGCATTAATTGCCGATATTCTTTTAGTAAATATGTGGATAATGTAGTGGGCTGCAATACTGTAAACGATTGTTTGAATTGTCACTTTTTTTTTTTTGTTAATATGTGTATTGTAGCTGTTTATTGTCCCAAACAATAAAAATAAAATAAATGCAACTGACGCAACTCTTGACAAATCCGAATAATAGAACCGCAACATAAATTCACATACTTCTAAGACATTGCTTACATTTAAAACAAAAGACTCCCAATTAAACCATAAAATCCACAGTTATTTCAACGCTGTAATTACTCAAAATTGCCAAAAAGTTTGTAGAAAATAACATTCTTATGTCACTAGATGATGGACAAGTGGATAACATCGACTCATGTAACAGTTACAATGTGGAATCAAATGAAAGAGACCATTTCAAACAATTAATCTCGTAATTAATGTGTGAAGTTTAGAACAATGGCGGAATTCGCCGAGTCAGTTAATAATTGGAAGCTACTGTAAGAAATAGCAGGTGGAGTTACGAATTTTACACAAGATTACATTTGACCAAATCATGAATACTGACTTATTTTAATAGTGATCGATGACATTTTTAACACTATGATTTTATTTAAAATGGGCATAAGATATTTGAATGAAAATCTCAGGTTAAAAACAAAAACATTCTTATTTATTAACTTCTAAGACCCGTTAATAAGATTCTTCATTCGAATTCTCAATGAAGAATTCTGTAATCAGTTGTTCAACTGGTGTTCAACAGTTCAGATTTTATAGACTGTTACTAATCTCTCGTTACATAACTTCACATAAGTCTATATACTAACTTCTTTCATTTAGACCCTTATTCACAAAGAAAATCCTCTTTTACTTGCCCCGTGGCTGACTCCCTTGATAACCTTTACCCAACCTAGATTCCCGCTCTAAAAACATTATCAGCGTCCTCTAAATTAAGCCAAGAGTTACTTCATAAAATGTCAAGTGCAGTACTTATATGAAGTAGCACTGGGCGCTCGGCACTCGATGTAACCTCATTGTTTGCGGCTAACATGACTTCATGACGTCAATCATTGATAGGTGCTGATATATTATAGGTACTGATTTTAGTTCGTTAGATGTAATTATTGGTTCAAGTTTTAATCTAGGGATTTTCCTTTGTTGAAGCATTTTGTTGTCAGGTTAATGGGTTTTTCATGTTACACCAAAGTTTATTCGGTTAATAGCTCTAATTTATTTAGATTTCGCAAAAAAGAAATCCTATTATTGTCATCAGGGTCTTATCGTTTCTGTACCGAAATTCATTACATGTTGCGCCTAAATCACTGAACGGACGTTCAGCGATTTAGGCGCAACAAATGAACAAACACAAAAACTCACTTTAGCATTTATAACACTTCAGAATTTATTAAGCAACTAGCAGATTATGTGTGTTTCAGTTACAAAGTCCTATCTAATTTCTAAAACCAAAAAATGAAAAATCTACGATAAGTCTAAGACAACAATTGGCGCATCCACCCAAACCGCATGATTCGAAGTTCATTCAAATCTCTGTGAAAATCCGCGTCACAGACGAAGTGTAATAAAGTAAATCTTTCAAATAACTGTTACAATCTCGTCTAATGGATTCAGAGTCATTTTGTTCGTCTAATTGATATTTCAATTATGCAATATGGTAATTTTTGGGAGAAATATGATGTCGCAATTATTGTCTTTTACGTAACCGTCACGCTTTGAAGGGTTTTGCTGATCGTGTATTGTTTTATTTCCGAAGATTATGACTTTACTGGCAGTGCTACGCGGTTTCACAGACGTAGTTTCCATTCCCGTGGGAATATTGAGATAAAATGTAGCTTATGTTTCTCACTGATATTGTAGCTTTGATTAGTATAATAATTTTAGTGGTTTAGAAGTAAAAGCGAAACAAAAAAACTAATTTGAATTTATAATATTAAGTTAAGGATAACTAGTCTTATCGGATTTGCGGTTCATTGCAAACGGAAGGTTAGAACCATGACCTTTGAAGTAAGGCTTTCCTTTACCTAAGATTTCAATCTATACTAATATTATAAAGCTGAAGAGTTTGTTTGTTTGTTTGTTAGTTTGTTTGTTTGTTTGTTTGAACGCGCTAATCTCAGGAACTACTGGTTCGAATTGAAAAATTCTTTTTGGGTTTAATAGACCATTTATCGAGGAAGGCTTTAGGCTATATATCATCACGCTTAAGCAATAGGAGCGGAGCAGCGATAAAGAATGTTTCAAAATCGGGGATTCCACGGGGACGAAGTCGCGGGCAGCAGCTAGTATCAAATAAATCTTTAACAAAAACTATAATAAGGAACCTGAACACCATTTTAGTAGGTAAAACCGTTTGTTGCGCACTGTTACTGCTCAATACTAAAACGGTAATAAAACCAAGTAATGATAGATTTGACATCATCGGACTCTTCAATCACGCTTGCTATAATACATCACTGACATGTCTGCCACTACAGGACAAAAAAAAATCATAACCTGACATCAAATATTGACGTATTAACAATAGATGACGACATTGACGGTACCATACGTGACAGTTGACCACACATTACTACGAACAATATTTTGAATGATGATAAATAATGTATTTATTTCCGTACACCTGGGATGGACGCTTAACGTCATGAAATGAAACATGACGAGGCAAACAGTGGACGAAGTAGGAAAATTACTGAACGGGAACAAAATCATGAGCTAACGTCAAAGTTGGTTGCTGGAATAAGCTGTAAGCTGAAGATACCTGACTTACCGCCAGCGGTTTTGCCAGCGTTTAACTTGGAAATCATCCCTAGGAAACACACTAATGGAATAAAAATGTATCCTAGTCTACCGATGAGATAATTTTCGACTAAATCCGGTCAGCCATGAAAGCGTGAAGAGATACCAACCAAGCAATCTCACTTTTGGGTTCAAATTTGAGAATATTAGAGATGATGGAATTACACATTAATACTCAAGAGAAAATTATCCAAAAATGAATGAAGGAAGAAAAAAACTACGTAGGCAATCAAATTAAGAGCAAACGTTTTATATTGGAATGCAGTGAGTTGAAGGTGTACTCATGGATATTTTTAGGGATGTAGGACTAAGTATTATATATAATGTAAATTCGAGAGGTAACATTACAGTAGCATTCATTATGTAAACAGCCAGACATTATGAAATATGTCTCCAAATTGAAACAACACTAGACAAAGGAAGTCGGTGCACAACAGCGGACGCTCAACGACAATTGCATAATTTTCGAAATAAGAAACATGTATTCGTTATATTGTGTTATTTTAAAAACTACGGATATAGAAACAGTTGACAAGCTACCTAATTACCCAATCGCCGAACGCTAATTACAGTTATACGTATGTATATAGAAATGTTTGGTATTCCGTTTTTAGTTTCTAGTATGTGTGTATGTGTCTTTACGTTTATATTTGAAGTCATTTGTATACTGTTTGTTTCCTTTTATTTGTGCCTATATACATTATGTGTATCTACATACATATGTGTGCCAAATAAGTTCTTTTCTTTCTCTTTTTTTTCTTTTCTTTTCTTTTTTGCGTTAGCTTATCAACTCTAACGCGAAAGTTGGTTATTTTTTACGACTTTATTGCTGAAGCATTTTGGTTATGTCGTGATGGAACTTGATACAGAGATAGATGACATCTTGGAGACCGGTTATACAACTATTATTTTTTTTAAATATATCTATAATAGCGAACGAAGCCGTGGTAAAGCTTTTATTTATAGATGGAAAATCATCCAATGACTTCTACCGCTCTGGGCGGAGCGGAAGGGAGTGAATCTTACTGACTAAAACCCATCTGCGTGCCAGGGCCGCGGTGATACTTTCGAATAAAATCCGTAACAGAAAATTCTAATAAAAAGCTACTCCTAATATATTTTAGTTCCTTGCTTATAAACCCATGTTACTTCTTCACCAACCTTGGTCGACTGGTAGACAACACCTCAGACATAAATCTACCAATATATCTTTGTGCTTTTTCGTGCATAAATAAACAAATTAGGAGCGGATATACCAAATCAGGTGAAACTTTCAAAACAGAAGAAAGTGCTCCTAACTTCGCCTAAGGCGCTAAGCATTTAAGAGCGCCATCTTGAGATTACGGCGTATTGTTTGTGCTAACAATGACTTAGCAAGACGTTTATTGCGACACTTACTTTCTTATTACATTACCTTCGAACGTGTAAGGAATAAATAAATCTTTGTTTTGCCGTAGAGGGATAGCGATGTGCATAATGCGTATGCATTATTATTGCAGTTCTAAATAACTTGACAAAGCCTGCTGGGGTCAGTTCCTGTCAGGGTTGTGGAATTGCTTGAAAGAGTTAGCGCTGCTCTGGAACGCAAAAGGCATTTGAATGTACATGGATGAGTGGCTGCGGAATTTGTTCGAAAGAGTCACCGCGGCCCTGGAAAGCAAAGGGCACTAGGAGGAACACGGGTGGGTTTGAGTCAGAATCTGACACTCCCTTAGTAAAGTATAGATGGTTTGTAGGTCGGTAATCAGAATAATTTTTATCACTCGAGTTACGACGAAATGTGTTACCCATGTTACTGGGACGTGGAGATCAAACGTGCAGTGACTCGACGTAAAATACTAGTATCCAATATTTTTAGGAAAAGGCTAGGCAGATGACGAAGTTACTTCGCGTGACGTGGCTAAGAACACTCGGTAGACAGAAACTAACTTCTCAAAATCATTAAGTCACTTTTGATAACGACAAAATCATGATTATCAGATTAAAGATCCGAGATTAAATTCAAATTACTTCCTTAATGACTTTTACTTTTTTAGTGTTTTGCCCACTAATTGGCTTAAAATCGCACGTAAACATTCGTTTACTGTCAATTATATATCAATACAGTATTAAATTGCTTGGACAATCATCTCTCTTTTATGGTTATAGTAGTAATGAGGTAGCTTGTACAAGTGTCGAGTATCTGTCACCAGCGCTTCCTGATACGATGGACGACACTTGGCGTTCTTACCCTAATATTATTTTTTAATATTTAGTTCAGTGATTGATGACAAACAAGTTAGTGGTGTTTTCTTTTTTTTGAGATTTATGATGTTTTTGAGTATGTTTTATTTTCTAGAAGTTCCAGTTATCGGGAGAATTTAACTCGAAAAAATTCAAAGAAAATGAATTTACTGCGTTCACTGCAAATAATTTTAATATAAACTAGCAGCGCCCCGCGGTTTCACCTGAGTTTTTAGTATATTCGTTATGTAACAAAAATACAAACCTATCCTCTTTATAATATTAGTGTAGAGATGGATAAAGACCGCAAAGTCACAAAAAAACAAACTGTAATCACCGATCACTAATGAAAGTTGAATATTTTAATTCCCTCCTTTGACCATTAATTTCACTGAAAAGTGATTTTTTTCCTTCTGAACCAGTAAAACCTAGTAAGCATTACCTTTTCCTTCCTTTCCCACCGTCCTGTACCTAGATCTATCAGAGTATTCATAGTGACAGTCAAACATAGCGGTTACCACTTAACAATTCTATTTATGGTAATACCTATAATGAGGTGTGTGTAACTGTCAACTGCACGTATGTCACTTCCTGATCGCTCGACGCGAGGTGACGGCCGACAATTGGCGTTTTTACCTTCCCTATTTTTATGGTAGTTGCGTTATGAAATATAGCGAAGTACTGTCAACAAGAAAAGTAAATTATTACGTCGGATTTATTAAGTCAATAAGTTGAGGACTTTTCAATTATATTATTGGATGATTGAATAAATAAACACAAATCAAAACTTGACACATATTATTATAAAGGTGTTGCCACACAAGTCGATCGCTTTACGAAATTGTACGATTGGTATGTTTGTTATTTTATTACTTGTTTGCTCGCGTTAAGGCGATACCCCGACCAAAACCTTGCGATAGTGCGTTTTTCTTCGCTATTCAGAGACTATTAACTCATTAGTTATGAGAAATAATCTACATGTGAAAGCACATTATTAATGTTCGATGACTTATCACCATATTAATTTAAAATCTACTTTAAAAAATGACGAAAATTGTTGATTTTATGCATCTGTTGCTAAATGCAACGCTCTAATCATTTCAGAATTACACTAATGGATAGATAATTTAAAAATCTATATTATAGGTACACGTTTTATGTCATTTAAAAAGATCGACATAAAACGTGTACCTATAATATATATTTCTGTGAGGGAAAAACGTTACAGAAATATATATTATAGGTCCGAAGGCGAGGCTTATCTTTTTTAATCAAAATAATTCCAAAAATTGTGTGAATTCTATGATAAAAGGGCGTGCGTAGGGTGCGGGTGGCAAAGAGGGAAGGAATGCTCAAGGTTATTTGGTCAGGGAAACGCCTAAAAGTAGGTACCTAGTCTATAATCATCTCTGGGATCCTATTAACTCTTCGGCCGCCCGCAGTACTCCTGTTGGTCCCTATTGAGTTCCAAGTTGCATTTTACGTAAACGGAGCTAGGCGCCCGACGGGTTAAGTAATAAGCATAATAGCATAATCAGCCTCTTAACGTTCCCACTCCTGGGACACAGGCCTCCTCTCTAGGAGAGGGAATGGGCCGTAATCCACCACGCGGGCCCAGTGCGGGTTGCTGAATGTCACATGTCTTCGAATTTTTGGTTCTAGGATATACCGGTTTCCTCACGATGTTTTCCTTCACCGTCATACTTTGTATACTAAAGTATAAATTAACCTGACGTTATTTATGCAGGTACCTACAGCACCTAAGTAAGTACTTCCTGACTAAAACAAACAACGTTGTCTAACGATTGTCACGCGGTTCGATTCCCGTGTGAAAACATTTGCGTTTCCGAGACATGACGAACTTATGTCATTACTTAAGTGTCACTTGTAAAAGATAAGTTGCGTAATGGGAAATTGTTATTTACTATGAAAACCATTTGAAGGGTCCACTGCAGTAATGATGACAGTCCATTTTCGTAAAAAATCTAAGTAAGCACGTAATTCAGCCACTGGATATCTGTAGTTGGTATTCTCGTTAACAAACTTAGCAATATTACTTAAAATCCCAATATTTTAGACAGTGCACACTTATATTAGATAAAAACTTTTTACAAAAAATAAAACCGACTTCTAAACAAAAAAACCAAAAAGTATAAAATAACTTTAATTTCGGAACTCGGTGTTTTTGGTTGCTTTTTTGTTGTTGAACACACCGACTTCCGAAATTAAAGTTATTTTATACTTTTTGGTTTTTTTGTTTAGAAGTCGGTTTTATTTTTTGTAAAAAGTTTTTTTTATTTTTCACTTTTTAGTGGTACCTACACCCCCTCCCCTCCCCCACCTAAACGAACCAATCAGATTGGTGTAAAAAAAAACGTACTGCTCCTTTGCAGAGTAAACTAAGAGGTCGTCAATGTAGGCAATGTAGATATTTTTTTTAGATTTTTGTTGATTTTTCGAAAACCGCTTGGTTGATTTCGATAAATTTTCATGGGACCATTTGGAAAGTATACCCTTTCCAACAAAAAAAGAATTTTTCAAATCGGTTGACAAGCGACGGAGTTATGCGCGAATAAACAATAAAAAAATAAAAAAAACATACAAACATCCGAATTGAGAACCTCCTCCTTTTTTAGAAGTCGGTTAAAAAGGACAGTACTCAATAAAGTCCAGTTTAAAAAAAAATAACTTTAAATAATATATTTTACTAAGTTCTTAAATTAAGTTTCAGTAAACGGGTCGGGTCTAGTATCGTTTGGCAGGAGTTGGGGTGTAAAATCGATTGAATCATAAAGTCATTCTTCAGACGTCATAAGCAGACTTATAAAGCAGATACCAAACATGACGCGAACAAAACGACAGACATAATTATTGTTCTACATATATGTAAGTGTGTGTTCGTTATGTCATTGTGAATTACGTCACAGGTCATAGACCATGTCAGTGTAGATAATATTGAACTTAGGACTTTTTATATAATCTATGTCTCTAGACTACTTTGTGGTAAAGTTCGTCTTTGAGGAAATCAATGTCATCGGAAAATTGTAAACGCCGTGAGATTGTAAATATCGCAGGATAGTTTTAAACTATTTTTTCTTTATAAAACATGGAAATATTGGAAATTCGTTAAACAATTAAGATGGGATTTATTATTATCTTATGGATTCTTTCATTTTCCAGGGGAAAAAATACATTATATTTATGTTTATACATTCATGAATATGATGATTTGTCACATCGTAGAATTTCCTCTTTTAACTGCTAATAAGTCTTTTTAAAACTACAGTGTAGGAACGACACGTGGAACAAAAAGGTGTAGCAAAAGGTTTTATTACTCAACTGTAACTGTCTTTTGTACCATAATTTCATAAATAAATGTGATTTCTAAAGTTCTAAAGCCCAGTTTCTGGAACGAATGTTAATGCAAAATAAATGTAAAAACTTGCTAAACGCGCGTTAGCCAATCGCTTGAATTGCGTTTAATTTGTGACGCATCGCTAATTTAATTCCAGAAACCTATGGCCACATGGAGAAAAAAAAACCGTATTGCAACAGTTTTCATTGATGCTCCGCTCCTATTTATCGTAGCGTGATTTTGTATAGTTTATACCTAAGCGTTCCTCGATAAATGGGTTATCCAACACTTTTTTTTTTTTCAAATCGAACCAGTAGTTCCTAAGATTAGCGCGTTCAACCAGACAAACTCTCAAGCTTTAAACTTAGTACTAGCTGCTGCCCGTGACTTCGTCCCCGTGGAATCCCCGATTTTAAAACATTCTTTATCGCTGCTCTGCTCCTATTGGCTTAAACGTGATGATATATAGCCTAAAGCCTTCCTCGATAAATGGTCTATTCAACCCAAAAAGAATTTTTCAATTCGAACCAGTAGTTCCTGAGATTAGCGCGTTCAAACAAACAAACAAACAAAAACACTCTTCAGCTTTATAATATTAGTATAGATTAATATTTTAGGTGACTGGTTTTCGCTAGCAACAGGTACTACACACAGCAAACAAATGAATCATAGACAATAACGGACCAGTCACCTCTATTTATATACCGTCTAATCCTTTTTAATAATCTGTGACCCTAAACATTCATAACGTGTCTTTGTACATCCTGACTCGACTAACTAGCCAGCTTTACTTGGCCTCTTTATCCCAAACTAATGATAGAAAACCTTTCACAGGATATAGACCATAATACACTGGACAGTAGTAAGGAAGGAGTAGCCATATTTGGCCAAAAATAAAAATCCTTTTATTGAATTTTGAACTTTGCACACCTGAATTAAAGTTTGTTTTTAAGTGCGGAGAATTAATAAGGATTGAATACTATAATAGGATCTTATTTTGGTGTGTCGCATAATAATTTAGGCGACATTTTAGGTTTAGATCTAAGATACTGGCAGGTTTTGTTGTCCATTGTATGCAAAGCGATTTAAAAGGCAGATTTTGGCTAACGCCATTTATTCTGATTAAAAACAGTTCAGGAATAAAAGGAACGCTACGGCTAAAAAAAAACCAAGACATTGTCTATGGCAAAGGTTATTTTGAAATGGCAACTTGAACTCCAACCAAAGACTAAATGGTTTGATAGTAACTTTAAAGATGGGATGACCTACAGAAAATATGACCTTGTAAATTGCATACTGCATAGGTATACAAAATAAGAATTACCCATATATCACTGACTTATACTAGTTATAATATATTATTTTTTATTCATAGTCACACAAGTTAGTTCCTGCCGCACTATGAATAATAACAAACCAGTTAATCTAGTTTCTTGAGACAATAAGTAACCTGTCTTTGTTTGTGCACTTAAACACCTTATCTACTTAAATAACTTAATACAACACTAGCATTAATCTACTTGCTTTGGCTCATTTTAAACTCCGGACATTAATATGTCAGATATTTGCAGACTTTGTACGATTTTAATAAATCATTATTAGATTTATGATTTATCGATATATTATTAAAACATCGTTTTGTATTCATAATAGTTTTCAATATTTTAGTCTTATTAAGAAAAAACGGTTTAAAATTTCACGCGATATTTTACATGTTTCGGTGACAATTATAATGAACTAGCTGCTGCCCGCGACTTCGTCCCCGTGGAATCCCCGATTTTAAAACATTCTTTATCGCTGCTCCGCTCCTATTGGCTTAAGCGTGATGTTATATAGCCTAAAGCCTTCCTCGATAAATGGTCTATTCAACCCAAAAAGAATTTTTCAATTCGAACCAGTAGTTCCTGAGATTAGCGCGTTCAAACAAACAAACAAACAAACAAACTCTTCAGCTTTATAATATTAGTATAGATTAAAAAAAAGGGTCATTACCTAAACAAACAATAACGGCGAAAACATATGGCCACTAAGATTAAAAACACCGTTTCTTTAATTTCAAGTCTGTGTTTTCTGGTAGCTTCAACCATTTCGGAAAAAATCTCTTTCGAACAAAAAATAATCTTGCATAATAATTATTTGTATATAAAAAAATATGTTCGGTCATATTTCCGTCATAAATATCGATTTACGACATAAATGTGACCGAAAATAAATTTAAAAAATAACATTCGAAATGATACTTTTTGAAGTCAGTTAAAATTACTACGGACCCAGCAATAAGAACAGTAAACATCGAAACCTATTTCCCAAACATATCATGCCCATACACGTCAACAAAAACCCCTTACAATTGAGCATCATTCATCACTTGGCAGACCTTCAAACCACGTAATTACAATTATGACCCCTAATGACTGCAGTATAAGGCATTAATTACGCTGTTAAAAACATTTTATTGTACCTCTAATTGTCGATGGCACTCCAATATGGCGATCTGTCACATCTCTCAAGTAACAGTGTTGCCAGCCGTGATATTTTAATTCTGTCCAAGAATTCGTTAATTGAGTGGAGAAACATAAATAGTCACGCTTAATTTGTGGTCAGCGAAAGTTGAGATGTGTCAATATAAAATACGTCGGGTTGAATCAAAGATAATATTATTATAGCAATGAATATTTTAGACCATAACTTTCGATTCATCTTTTGTGACGACTCGACAAGATTTTGATTAATATGAAAAAGAAAACCGAACCACAATAATGAGTTTTTTGGCATGTGTGGGTTATGTCATATAATAGAAAACGCACAGTAACCTCATCTTTGTTTAATAATCTAAACTTTTCGACTGATATAGGTTTTTTTTTGTCTTCACACTGTGCATTTATACCGTGTTCCCCAGTTAATGGGTTGTGGAGGTCTGGTAGGCAGCCGCTCCACGTAAAATATTGGTATTCAGCTGAATCCGGCTTGTCTGGGAGCCGACCCCAATATAGTTGGGAAAAGGCTAGGCAGATGATGATGACTGTTTGTGCATTTATCCAATACCACGTTTGGGGTACTTAATTTAATTATAATGGAAGGCATCAACATTTTAAGCCATAGCCAAAATGAATATTTTAAAAACCTTTTTTTTTTTTCAATTTTTACTGTTATTGCAACCATACAGTTCTTAATTGCAATAAAATTATTTTTAATTTCATTCGTAATTGGCAGTGCAAAAAATTGTTGTTAAGGAGTGAATTTCATATCATTATACATATTCGTCATATTTGTCAAGGTTGCAAACTTTAAAATTGACGATTAACTTCAAAAATGGTGGTCGTTCAGAAATATTATCTTTGCAGTCCTTATCATACTGAATGTAAGAAAATAATTAAGGTGACACAAGTACTAAAAAAAATATGATTTTTTCAGAATAAAAATCTGGAACTCTTAACCAACTAAAAATTAAAATAATCAGAAGATGGCGTCGAAAAATTCCTTCGCGTCGCTGGCCACTGGTAATGTACCCAAAAGGCTGGCAGCATTACCACGCTGTATGTTACGAGTTGCTTAAGCATAATCAGCCTTTTAAATATTCCCACTGCTGGGACATAAGCCTCCTCTCTATAAGAGGGAATGGGCTGTAATCATAGAGAATGTAACCACTAGAGAGCGTATAGGCTGATTTCTTCTAAGCACACGACTCACTACTGCGGGCCGGGGAACGAGGAAGAATGCGCGGCTGCAATTGGTCAGTTCAAGGTCAAGTTGCGTAGGTATGCCTATCGTTAGGGTTGCACTACTTCATTAGGGGAAAATAATCGATATCGATAAAATGGATTTTAACATTATGAAAAATACTCAATTAAAATCATAGAAACAATATTTAATCAAAATCAATCAATTACAAAAATAAACAGACGTATCCTGTTATTATTGATTTTTAAAATGAATTATTTTGGTATATGTTTTTTGAATCAAAGTTTTAGGGTCCTTGTTCTTTGTAAAAAAGATAAACGAGCGTCTACATATCTCTGAATTATGCATCTTGCTTATTATACATTATATAATAATTATATTATTAAATTATATCCAATCAGAGATTTTAAAACCGATCTAAAAAAAATAAAATAAAATAACCGATTGGGGTCGGGGATAGAGAGACACAAATAAATCGAAAAACAAAGAAACTTGCATAAAAAATACTGACGAACTGAAACTCCTCCTTTTTTGAAATCGGTTAAAAGTAGGCAGGTATTTTATCACAGTATGTGAATAAAATAAAAACAAATAGTTTTTTCGATATCGACTTTCAGCTAGCTATTATTGACACCACTATTTTCCTCGATAAAAATACAAAGAGAAAAAAAGGGATAGAAGCATTAGAATTGTCTAATGAAAGAACGAGACGTTTCCAAAAGACATCAACGCGGAACTCAACAGTGTACTCGTTTACCCCAAACACCATTTTAAATAGACCCCTGCGGTGTCTCATAGTCTGATTAAATCAAACATAATTTTCGTTCGCTTTACTTATCGATGAAAAGTTATGCCATCCTTTTTGTATCTAGATGTCTTGGAATGCTTCCCGTACCATTTCACCGCGCATGAAGGCATTTGGATAGGATAAAATTGCATAAAAAGCTATCAAAATTTGTATTAATCTAGCGTGCACACAGGTCTTACACTTGGTCACAACTAAAATGGTTACTCTTACCGTAGCCTATTTATAGGCGACAAAATACTAATCATTTTCGAGCGTCGGGGCACTGTATGCGCAGTCAAGTGGTTATATTGTCTTTGGCTGTAATCCACCACGCAGGCCCAGTGCGGGTTGGTGAATGTCACATGTCTTCGAATTTTTGGTTCTAGGACGTGCCGGTTTCCTCACGATGTTTTCCTTCACCATTATTACAAGTTGATCTAAAAGTTATTTTGGCGACAATACTAGAATTATTTTAGTGCAGATACATTTTCAATTGTAACCGTAACTTAACGAATCTATACTAATATTATAAAGCTGAAGAGTTTGTTTGTTTGTTTGTTTGTTTGTTTGAACGCGCTAATCTCAGGAACTACTGGTGCGATTTGAAAAAATCTTTCATTGTTAGATAGCCCATTTATCGAGGAAAGCTATAGGCTATATTTTATCCCCATATTCCCACGGGAACGGGAACTACGCGGGTGAAACCGCGAGGCGCTGCTAGTATAAAATAAAATTAGATAGTTATCTCTCCGATCTTAAATCAACTGTAGTCGTTAACCAGATGCTGACAAGTTAAGGTCAAATCTGAACCTTATTCAAAACAGTTGCGTCCAATTACAATTGCTTTACAAAAAAGTAAAGTTCAAAGACGGTTGACACTCCTTACAGTTAAATGTCAATCTATCTATATTAATGTACAGTTAAGGCCGATTTACATTGTGCAGATGTAATTGTGGCATGGGAACTTGGGAAAATGTATTTTTGGATGCAAATCTACTTTATTTAAGTACAATAAGTTACCTAAAGTAAAAACAATTTGAAAAAATTAACGAATTTGTTATTCGTTAATTTATTAGTAGTATAAAACAAAAGAAATCATTAGGCCTCAAAAAAATCATCCAAATCTCTGTCAGCTGGAAACGTTCCCAGAAAGCTGGTAGCATTGCCGCGTTGAATGGGAATGCTTAAATATAGCAAATCTATGATATGCTTATTTGAAAATTCTTTGTGCTTATTTCTGGAATGTTTTAAGACATATATTAAAACCGCTAAAAACCCATTACAATTTTACGAGTCACGTAAATTTACATAAATAACACGCCAAAATATTTCACCTATTAAACGATAAACTATTTTAGTATTAAAACAACAGTCACGCATAGATTTCCCTCTATTTCCGAACAATGCAGTAAAAATACCGTATATATTTATAATTTTCTTCCGTTTCTCGATAATTACTTCGATAGAACATTTTATACATACAATCACGAACACGTCATATTTTCAGCATAACAAGTGCTCTTATCGAACGGAAAAGTAAATGAAGAATGTATATTATTTAACCTGGAAATATAACTGAGTAATCTATACTAATATTATAAAGCTGAAGAGTTTGTTTGTTTGTTTGTTTGTTTGTTTGTTTGTTTGAACGCGCTAATCTCAGGAAGTACTGGTTCGAATTGAAAAATTATTTTTGGGTTGAATAGACCATTTATCGAGGAAGGCTTTAGGCTATATATCATTACGCTTAAGCCAATAGGAGCGGAGCAGTGATGAAGAATGTTTTAAAATCGGGGATTCCACGGGGACGAAGTCGCGGGCAGCAGCTAGTAAAGGATATGGCGTCCGCGTAAACGGAGGTTTTTTTGTTCTCCTACTGCTGGGCAGTGGCCTCCTGTCCTTCCAAATCTGTCTTTCTAAAAAGAGGTTATTTGTAGAAATAAATCGGTTTACGAGATAACGTCATAAGAAAACATTGATGAAAAATTGCTTACGTCACAAGCCGAACGCTTAGGCCGATCGTGCCTCTCTATTGCTTGTTCCACGCTCTCGCTTGCACGCTCGACTCAGGCGGAACGTGACACTTTTGAGCGTGCAGCCGGCATTCATCGATTTATAAGACGTTATCACGCCAAAAACTTACATTGGTTTAATAATTCCCGGTTATATTCGGTATTCGATTATTATAATCGGTATGAATACTTTAATTTTATTTTTCGATTTGTGAAAAAAAAAGCAAGTAAACATATTTTTTTATAATCACAACCAAATACTTCTTATATAAAATATTAAAGCTAAGTAAACTAATAGCTACATCGATTAAGAGTAGGAAGCGATCGCACAACTTTTACTTTCCATAACTGTTTAACACTTGCGATTCGATAACGTGTAGATAGCCCTTAACGACAAATAAATCACCAATTTACGTACAAAGTGGGGAAGTGAGCAACTTATGGGCTTTTTACATGTTTTTGCATGAAAATGTCAATTGTATTCTGTCGTTCCATAATTATATCGATCGAAATCTCAGATAAATGGATTGATTAATTAATTACTTATACTTGCAATTAGCCAGTTCGTGTTTTTTTAAGGTTGAAAAGCCTTTTTGTTGAAAAATTGCAGCAATTATTGATAGCATAAATTAAAGAATGATGTTTACATCTGTGAGATGGAAGAGCAAGGATTTTTCTTTTTTTAATTGGTAAATCAGACATTTAAGAAATAAAGGTAATTTCTTTTTCAAAATCTTAGAAAAATATGCAACCAGAAAATCCGCGTACGTGAAGCGAAGCAAAGCAAAAAACAAGAAGCCTGAAACAATAATCAAAACAAAAAATGTTGATATCCGGTCTTTGAAAATTCTAATTCCAACCGTCATACTTAAAGAACTTCCTAATTCCAAATCGTAATATCATTTCACCGACTGTCAATGTCAAAATATCATAAAAATTTAGAGAAATTACAGTTTTTGACAGTTGACGTTGACGTTTCATAAATATACGGGCATTGGGTATTGGGTCATCTCTCAGCTGCCACGGTTTATTTTAATTTTTTGTACTTTAAATTGTTCCTTTCACTCTGGATACCTGTATCATACACGTCTTTTTACATCGTTCTCACATAATAGGAATAGCATCAAGAAGAACAATGTATCCCCAACTTTGTAACAATTTATTGATTTTAGTGTCCGTGGAGTTTCTTGCACGTTCTTCTCCTTAGAGATCTACGCTTTGGAACGTGCAGCTTCACTTTGACAATTCAAAAGTGCCTGTAAAGGGTTTAATTGAAATAAATGTTTTGAGTTTTTTGAGAATTAACCCTTTGCGGGAGAAGTCATTCGATGATTTCCCATGAAGGAAACTGCATTGGAAATCATCAAATTACTTCTCCCGCTCTACGCGGAGCGAAGGGAGTGCCAGACTCTTACTGACTAAAACCCACCCGTGATCCTCGTAGTGCCCTTTGTGTTCCAGGGCCGCGGTGACTCGAACAAATTCCGCAACATAATTTCTTGTTACCACAATACAATACAGGACGACTAAGCTCGGCATTTGACCTAAAGCCATAAAGCCGCTCCCAGCAACTATGTAAGTGTACAGTATTTGATCGTAAACGCTATCGCTAGGTCCACCTGAGCGACCTATTTGATACATGCCTTTATGACTTGTGTGGGTCGATAACTCGTCACAGTCAATTAATTTAAACACCTATTTGTAACGATGTGTGAAATTGTAAAACAATATTGAATGTGGTAAAGTTTGAATTTAATCCTAGGTTTTTAAGGCTCCCATAGACAGCTGTGATGGTACAATAAGACAACGTCGCGACGACGTTTTTTCAACGAAATAATTCTTTTTTTTTTATGGTTTTGCTCTTGACTCAAGTCTAGGTAAAAGGTGACAGAGACAAAGTCTACTATGGAATGAGCTTACCCAGAAGAAGCCTGTTCACTCTAACTTTGAAGAGATTAGGGTTGAATGCGTTCGGAAACACAGACGCAGGAAGAGAGTTTCACTCCTTTGCTGTGCGCATTATAAAAGATGATTGAAAACGCTTGGTGCGAATTGATGGAATAGCTACAAGGTAGGGATGGTAACCTACAGTGCGTCTAGATGTCCTATGGTAGAAGGGGGCCGGTGGGATGAGGACGTGGAGTTCATGGGCACACTCACCGAGCTACCATTCATAGAACAATAATTTCGAATGATTTGAGTGGAAATTGTTTGTTGCGTCGCATTATTTATTTTTCGCGAATTAGGTATACATAAATTGTTTAAGATTAAAATAAATTTTCCTCAAGTCCTTAAATATTGGTACATAATTTAATTATACACATAGTTATTTGTTTGTTTGTTTAAAGATATTCACGACACACTTGTTTGAATGGAGCTTTTATCACTGCCGGTTCATTAGGTAAACTGGATCAAAATGTTGCACAGCAACAGTGAACAGCAACAGTGGTATTTTTAGCTCAGTTAAATACTGATTACTTCCATCACAATAAAAAGGTCAGAGCCCAAAACTACTAAAATACATAAAATAGTAAAAACTACCATTACAAAAAATGTTCCCAAATGAATCCGTTCCATCCACTCAAGATTTAGCTCACCTCCAAAAACAATTTCACGACGAGTTTCACACGATATTATACCATTCACTCATTCATTCCACGTTCATTCGTTCGCTGCGAGAGACTCGCTGAATTTGAACCGATACATCGAATATTGTGATCGGCACGTGAATGGAATCTTAATTATGTTAAATATTTAACAGATTCCTGGGGCATGTCTGAGTGTCCATTGTTTTGTGATTGTGTTTCAAATATTTTTTCGCAATGTACGGACATGGTATGTTTAAGGTATTTTTTGGTTTTGTAATTTATTTATCGCATTTTTATTTGGTAACTTATATTTTCGAGTTGAATGTTCTCGAGGAATTCCAAAAATTTTACTCAAAAATAATTTTTATCCGTCCTGGAACAAGGCTACATGATAAATTCCAGACAAAATACTACCAAAGACTTACAATCGAAGATAACAAAATCCGAATGAATGATAACATTATTTTCCTTTACAAATCAAGACATAAACTAAACGAACAATTCCAAACGCAATCAAACAATAAAGCTGGTATGTAAATAACTTAATAGCTATGCCACCCTATAGGTAAACGACAGAAATCTATAAACCTATCAGAGGCAGTGATAGTATTTTGGTTCTAGTAAAAGACCCGACACAAAGTAATTTGTTTCGACGAAAATAATGTGAAACCTTTCAGTAATTTCATTGTTAATTTAGTAAATTAGTGAACTTTTCATTTAACTATCACGTCGAAATGCTTCTTTTAAATTAGCTCTACAATTACCTCATTCGTTCATTTATCTTTTATCAACACTGTTTTTTTTTTGTATTACTAACATTTTTGCTTCGTCCTCCTACAATCATTCCATTTTATTTCTGGACGTTTCTTTTTATAAGACACTAGCAGCGGCTCGCGGTTTCACCCGCATAGTTCCCGTTCCTGTAGGAATATGGGGATAAAATATAGCCTATGTCACCCGGGGATAAGCTTTCAAACAGTGAAAGAATTTTTCAAATCGGTTCAGTAGTTTCGGGGCCTATTCAATACAAACAAACAATCAAATCTTTCCTCTTTATAATATTAGTACAGCCTAGCCTTTTCCCAACTTTATTAGGGTCTGCTCCCAGACAAGCCGGATTCAGCTGAATAACAGTATTTACAGAATAGTTACAGATAATATATAGATTATGCCTCTCCAGATTCCAGAATATTTAAAAAATAACAACGGAAGGCCTTCTGAAATATTCAGATCAGAACGTACACTTTATATAAGCATAACAGCATAATCAGCCTTTTAACGTTCCCACTGCTGGGACACAGGCCTTCTCTCTAGGAGAGGGAATGGGCCGTAATCCAGCACGCGGGCCCAGTGCGGGTTGGTGAATGACACATGTCTACGAACTTTTGGTTCTAGGACGTGCCGGTTTCCTCACGATGTTTTCCTTCACCGTTTTGAGAGCAGTGGTAGTGAACTTAATTACACAAAGTAATTCGCCTGACTGTGTTTGAACCCGGGACCTACTATACGTAAGTCGGGGCCATTATCACTCGGCCACCACTGCTCCCTCCTTGATTTGCGTACCTACCCCTTCCCAGCGTACCGGCGACGTATTATGTTATAGTCGTAAGGTTATTAATTAGGTAACAATGAACAAATCGACTTTATTCTTTATTCTTATTAACACCTTCTAGCCACATCATTTTTCACCAGCTTCCTGGAATTACTGCACCCATTTTATTTGAGCTTGATCTTTCACACATGCCAAGCATCGTTTAGCTAAAATGATCAAACTTGCAATTCCAAAAGCCACCCCGAGTTAACCTTCTAAGAATTGCCTGTTCTAGAGCATAAGCGTTGAGCCACCTGCGCCGGCGCCTCCGCCCGCGATCACTGTAATTACCTGCGATGCCTATCGACAAGGACGATGTACCGATAGTTCATTTAGCAGCCGATAGTAATGTCTGTCGATATGTTGATATTGATGTTTCGTTTTGGGAGTGTCAGTTATCTGTTAGATGGTGAAATTTTGTGCTTGGATGACTGTTTTTGGTGTTAGATAGGTATTGGTTTGAGTAGTTCATTGTCTTGGATTGGTTTGGTGCCAAAATAAGAGTGTGTTGTGTGTTCATTTTAGTGCATTCAACGACATTATCAGTATCAGCTTTCATTAATGCCACCGAACTTTAAAAACTGACAAAGATAAAAAGCGTTAAAGATCAGGAGTGGGGGCTTGTGACATCACGTCGTGGTAAAAAATGTATCACGTATTGACGTCTCACGCGTTTTTCCACGCACTGTCTTTTTTTCTGTCAGCTGTCAGAAAATCTGACAACAGTCTTGCCAAGAAGTACCGTGTTAGCCAGTTAATGGTTTGTGGAGATCTGGTAGGCAAACGCTCGATGTAAAATAATCTGAAACTGGTTTGACGGGAAGCTGACCCCAATATAGTTGTGATAAGGCTATGCAGATGATGAATCATGTCTCATAAGTAAAACTAAGTCTTCACTTTGATCATCAACATCATTACGATTTCATTTCATTTCAATCCCTTGAAAGCAGAACCTCAATTACTTACATATTTTCCCCACTTTCCCAAGTGCTCTATTTTATCAACTCCATCAGACACTCCTAGATCAAAATATTCCACGTTTTGAAACTAAAGTTACAAAACCATTTAAAATTCCTTGTACATGTAAGTACTCGTATATGTATGAATCACAATGTACGAGGTAAATGTTATATAGTAACTGACATTTACAATCGATGCTGACTGATAAATATCAGTATTTACGTGAAGTACATATTTCAATTTTGTTAGCATAGAATAAGTTATTTGTAGTCTAGCTCCAGACAGACATTTTTAGTTCATTTTTAACATTGTCACTAATCTTATAAATACGAGCATGTGTTGCATGCCTAAATTTGATAGATAGATAGATATGACCCTTTTCTTTTTTTTTTGGATGAGATATTATCAAATGACTTCTCCCGCTCTGGGCGGAGCGGACGGGAGTGTCAGAGTCTTACGGACTAAAATCCACCCGTGATCCTTCTAATGCCCTTTAAGTTCTAGGGCCAAATTTAAATGGGACCACATGACAAGCACCAGCTTTCGAATGTAAAAAGAATAATCAACATCGGTAAACCCCGGAAAAAGTTATGAGGTAACACACACACAAAAAATAGTCGACTTGAGAACCTCCTGTTTTTTTTAAGATGGCTAAAAATGATGATGAGCATTGCCAAAATAGGACCTAATTCTTGTCTTCTAACTTCTTTAAAACATTAAATGCTTCTTTCAAATCCCTGCTAGCTCCTTTCACTTCACAAAACCTCGTTTCAACAAACAGTTATCCCTTGATTTGGCTATCAGCTTGGATCAGATCCTAAGATAAACATTTTATGTATTTCTATTGTGGCATAATGATTAGGTTTTTATTACTTGACCTCAATTGTAATGTCAATGGATTGTATTGATGTTATTAGCATTAGTACCTGCTTAATATATCTGTCCATGTGTGATGCAAGTCGTTTATTTATTGTTGTCTTTCTAACGTTTATCATGATTTCTAGGATCGTGGTATATCTTATTTGCGTTTGATTACGAATTATATTTCAATTAAGTTATTGTTTCTCCAGTAAAATACTTATTCCTTTTGAACTGAGGGGTTCAAGTATTACGTAAGCAGAAATTTTGTCAATTTTTACCTCCCCCTCCCCCTCGTCAGCAAAAGTAAGCAAGGCCCTTACCCCCCTAATCCAGGGTTGTGGATTTTGAAAGAGTCACCGCGGCCCTGGTACGTAAAGGGCACTAGAAGGAACACGGGTGGGTTTTAGTCAGTAAGAGTCTGACACTCCCTTACGCTCATTGTTGTATGTGTTGTGTAGATATGTGTATATACATAGTGTATGAATTTTAGTAGTTCAGGACATGACTTTTTTAATGAATGAGTAGAGGCATGGGTATTATTGATGTTGCGGAATTGTTCGAAAGAGTCACCGCGGCCTTGGAACGCAAAGGGCATTAGGGAGGAACACGGGTGGGTTTTAGACAGTAAGAGTCTGACTCTCCCTTCCGCTCCGCCCAGAGCGGGAGAAGCCATTTGATGATTTCCCATTAAAAAAAGGACATGAATTTATCATCGATTGTTAATTTAGCGTAACCCTAGCTCCTAAGCTGTCTCGTCTTTCTCCATCAATGGTCCTTAAAAATTACTGGCAATTCCAACACACTACACTTCACATGTTCAATAAGCATGGATCCCATTCGGTAATAAATATGCTAATACATGTATCCCTTTTACTACACCGATCCACCTGTATCCTGCAACTGCCTTGCAAGTTTTCAATTAAAGCTTACTTAAGAATACATTAAAAGGAAATTATTACCTTTAACAAATTACACAGTTTGACTAAAGACCGTAAAAATTGGCCTAAAGCGGGTCTAAAATATGGCGTCGTTATCGAAAATATTGCGATATTCTAAGAAGAAGTCATTAATTTTGCATTAAAGGTTGCAGGCATGGGTATTTCTTGACAGCAGACTTGTTGGATAAGTTTAGGGTTTGTAAAGCCAAAGGCAAGGTGACCTGAAGTGTCGTAGAAGCGACTAATGGATGATATCCAATGAAACAGCTCTAAAAACTAACAAACTTGTAGAATTATCTTATGCGCTATTAAAATGAGACTATAAATTAAATAGCAAGATCAATCCCCGCACGGAACAAATGTTTGTATGACCTACAGATAATTGTTCCGGGTCTGGGTGTCTTGTGTATGTGAGTTTTCATGTTTGTGAACGCATCCACGATACAGGAGTAAATCCTAGTGTGGGGCAACGTTTATAAAAATAAAAAAAAAAACTATCAGCATAATAGCTATAACAAAAGGCAAACAATTTGAAAATTTTAAACTCGGAGCTGCAGGATTTATGGTCACAAGAAAGTAACATGAAAATAGAGAAGCAAATATATTCTGGGTCTTCAGATATCAACTTACGCTCGAAGACATTCTGAATCAGTCTTATCCACATTGAATTAAAATAATGCCAACGATTCATTCAAGTATAAAAACAATATTATAAAACACATGTTCTTATAATTGTTTGGCCGGAAGTTTTTGAATGACTGTTATGTGACTAACAGCTCAGTCTGAAACTCAGGCAAAGCAAGTGAATCATGGCGCTGAAATAAATGGGTTTGTGTAACGTTTCATTCATAATTCTCTTTGAGATGGTGTGTATAATGCCGGATTGAATCTCTTTAGAACATTGTGTTTCGTTCAGCAGTTTTTTGAGCGAAAACAGGAAAACTGAACCGTTTTGTCATCTTCGTGAATTTGATTTTTTATATCTGGCCCTCTGGTCTCTTTGATCCCTTGAAGTTTTGTGAGTAAAATTGTCTTCAGAATTTCAAAGAACCAGTTTTATGTTTTTTAAAGTTAAGGTATTGGTAATTTAAATTTGAACAAAAAATTACGGACCTCACAAAAAATCTTCGTCTTACATTGAATCTCTGTCCGTCAACAGAATAATGATCCTTTCACCAAATTAGCGCTAACGCAGAAATAATGGCAATTTCTATACATTTTTGCGAAATTCCTCCGTGCATAGAGGTGTGCCGCGAAGGTTACTTGCGACAAACAAGCCAGATGGTAATACTTGCTAATGAGATGTCACAACACTAGTCTTGACCACTCAAGGTCGAGAAGTATGGAAGCGTTTCAAACTATTTACTACTGCATGAGATAATTTGTATAAGTTATAAAGTTGATCTGCAGGATTCTTCTTAGAATCTTTTCCATCCACTTAGCCATTACAGTGCAATATTTGGTAAAGTTTAGTATCAAGTAATCCTAGTGGTCGATTATTTCATTGACAGTTTATACTGGATATAAAAAATAGTGCTATGTTCTATATATTTAATTATGGCGAATGAAACTTATAAAATTAATTTATTTCATCCATTTTTTTTGACAACTATATATTACTAGCTGCTGCCCGCGACTTCGTCCCCGTGGAATCCCCGATTATAAAACATTCTTTATCGCTGCTCCGCTCCTATTGGCTTAAGCGTGATGATATAGCCTAAAGCCTTCCTCGATAAATGGTCTATTCAACCCAAAAAGAATTTTTCAATTCGAACCAGTAGTTCCTGAGATTAGCGCGTTCAAACAAACAAACAAACAAACAAACTCTTCAGCTTTATAATATAAGTATAGATAGTATAGATTAACTAACACACTGAGGAATAAAAATATGATTTCAGTTAGATTATTGAAAAATGTTGGACGCGTATATTTTGCTTTATCAAATCTATAAAAATTGACGAAGATAAAAAGCTTCAAAGATCATGAGTGGGGGCTTGTGACGTCACGGCGTGGTAAAAATCGTAGCACGAAGTGACGTCACACGAGTTTTCGACGCACTGTATCGTCTTCGTTTTTTGTTTACGTGAACAAAGAAAAAATACGTGTCCAATATTTTTTTGGAAATCTATCTCACGGACTAATAAATTTTTTTGGTCAACTACCCTATTTCAATGATTCTTCCGTTCCACAACGCTGATATCGCAACCAATGTTATTAAATGGTCAAAATGAAAGACGGAGATTCCCAAACATTGTTTATTTATTTTCTTTCCTTAAACTTCTGTTTTACGAGCTGCCAGTTTGAGGATTTTTGTGGACAGGACAGATGTTACCGATTGCCTAAATATTAAAAATTCTAATGTTCGATGAAGTTTGATTCAATTTCAGCTTAGTGGAAAATACTTTAAAGGTATTGAGAATTTTACAATAAAACGAAATGAGTAACATTTGAATAAACAGGATAATAAATAACTTTAACGTTTAGTCATTTCATGACTGTCGTTTCATAGTATTTTATCATTTGTTATTCATTCAATAAATATGTGTATTTTCAGCTAAAGTCTGTAAAGTTATTAATGTAGTTAATAACTTAGCCAGAGATCGTTCAAGACAGAGAAATATAGGCTGTCAAAATAATGACAGTTAAGTTACCATCTTCACACACACACGGACAACCACACACACACAGACACACAAAGATAAACGGTCAAAATTAGAATTCCTAATTCAAAATTGCATTGGTGATCAGTATTTTGTTACCATTATTATTATTTATGGAGCCATTTTAATTTTCATAACATGTTTTTATAGCTACTAACTTAATAAAGTTTATGTATTATTATGAATCTTTACTGATAATTTATTTTTAAATGCTCCGTGCGTGATTTCTATTTTTAGAACGTATTATTATTGTAGTATGTAATGGTTTATCGAAACGATAACCTATCTGAAGCAAATTGGTCAACAGGACGATTTTTTTTCACTTTTGTTAACTTTTTCCTTTTCAGATAACCTGAACTGGGTATTTTACTACACATCAAAATCATAATTCTTTTCAGTCCTTCCGTTGGATTTCCAAAAAATATTGGACACGTATTTTTTGTCGACAAAAAAACGCGTATTTTCAACGCACTGTATCCTCTTCATTTTTTGTTTACGTGAAAAGAAATGTGTCAAACTTTTTTTTTAATTTATCAGACGGACTTATTAGATTTTTTCAGTAAAATACCTACCCTATACATATTTACTAGATTTTTCCCTCGGTTTCGTTCCAATGGCATACCACACAGATACCATATTTTCTTCTGGAATAAAAGGAAAACAGAAAAAATACCGTCAATTTTGTTGACCTGTCGAAATGTCGACATTTAAATAGAGTGTGTGTTGTGCGCACTTAAAATACTATGCAGACCTTCATTAAATTATCTACTAATACTAATAATTATAAAGTATTTTACACCTTTAAGCTAGATTTTTGTGGAACTAATTAAAAAATAGACAAATAGTCTATTTTTACATAAATTACATTATTAGTCTATTTTTTGGTTGTCCGAACCAAATAAATATAATTATGCATAAAAATAAACTGAAGTCTAGTTTCCATAAAGTAAAAGTAAGAGGAAAATAACAAAATAACATTTTTTATACAGTTTAACATAATTTTATACTGTATATATAATTTAAATATTAATTAATAATTAAAATGCCTCAAATAGGGTTTATCTCAATTCGTGACTAAGTTGTTATTTAATTTTGTAACCTAACCTTGAATTTGAAAATAACTGTAGGTTGTTATTAATTAGTTATTCCTTACAGCTAATTGTTTCGTTTCTATTGTTGCAATGCAGATAAAATCGGTTAATTAATTTATTAAAACAGTATTGTGTCAGTTGGTATTATTTATTTACTAGCATCGCTCCGCAGTTTCACCCGCGTAGTTCCCGTTCCTGTGGGAATATGGGAATATAATATAGCCTATGTTCACCGGAGATAATGTATGTAGCTTCCCATCAGTGAAAGTTCAAATCGGTCAAGTAGTTTCGGAGCCTATTCAATGCAAATAAACAAACAAAAAAAACAAACAAATCTTTCCTTTTTATAATATTAGTGTAGATTGATGAAATCACGATTTCTATTAGCCAAAGAGCCTCGACCAACAGCAGGTGGTTCTCGTTAGGCAGCTGGATCAAGGGCTTGGTTCAGAACGCACTATATCTGGTCACGGCCCGTAGTGTTTGGAAGTTCCTCTCTCTGGAACCTTCATTACTGGTAACTTGAACACTGTTCCTGATACCAGCGGAATAAATCAATCTATCTTCATCTTCGACTGGTTTGTTAATATCACTATTTCACATGGAGCGGCTACCTACTTGACCTCCAGATCCCAGTAACTGGGTAACACGATAACCCTTGACAAGACTGGTTCTTATGGCTCACACTTAATTTAATACTGGTTTAAGTAAGTATCTAATTAATACTTAAACGTTGTTTCACAATAAGTCTAATGAAATAAACGAATTCTCTAATCATTAACGTTTTGGACGTTAATCCCACATACAGCTTATTGACGATTATGAAATATTACTAATCTTAATTGACGGTTTATTACAGCAATATGATACGAAAGAATTATTTATTATTTTGTTCTATGTGTGAATTTTTTAGTTTTTATTTGTTTCATATACTATACATATATATATTTTTAATGACTTTACGAAAATCGTAGTTTGACGACTACAATAGACATTTATAAATCAATTGGTTTAAATGTCAACAACTTGAATGCAATTAGATTTGTTGATTAGTATTTTAAAAGTATAATTACAAAGATAGTTTACGACTTACTTTTTATGTATATTTTAATATAAACTACTATTTAGTACCTTTACATTTTAGAAAAAAATATTATTATAGGTTCCATGTCGTAAAAACGATCCTTAATATAAATGAGAATGTGTATTATGCACATTCTTTTCTTTCTTTCTTTTCTTTTTTTTTTTAAACGTGGCCCAACACTAGGAATTTCTCCAGTGTCGTGGGTGCGTTTACAAACATATAATCTCACATACACAAACAGCCTCAGGAACTACTGGTTCGGATTGAAAACATCACGCTATGAGCAATAGGAGCGGCCATGAAAAATGTTGTGAACACGGGTTTTTTTAACATGACGCAGACGAAGTTGCGCGGGTTAAATCTATAGTAATATTTTAAAGAGGAAAGATTTGTATTTTTGTATGTAACGAATAAAATCAAAAACTATTGGACCGATTTCAAAAATTCTTTCACCATTAGAAAGCTACATTCACCCTGAGTAATATAGGCTATATTTTATCCCCATATTCCCAAGGGAACGGGAACTACGCGGGTAAAACCGTGGGGCGCTGCTAGTAGTTATAAATATCAGAGATGTTTCAAAACTCAAACCTAAGTATGATCTGATTATGCTATTGAATGACACAAAAAAAGTTTTTTTTTTATGATTCACTTTTACGTGGTTCACTCCCAGCTAAACAGCTAAACATACCCATCACAGCGTACGTGGTATAAATTGTTGTAAACAATAAACAAACATGCGATTTCAGCTATCCCGACAGATTTGCTATCATTTATTGAATTTAACAAAAAACCGCTTGTTCTATTTCGATAAAATTGTCATGGGACCATTTGGGAAGTATACCCTTTCCAACAAAAAAAAACATTTTTCAAATCGGTTGGCAAGCGACGGAGTTATGCGCGAACAAACAAAAAAAAAAACAAACATCCAAATTGAGAACCTCCTCCTTTTTTAGAAGTCGGTTAAAAACAATCACGCGTCCACCACTTCAGTTCAGTCAGTCGGTCAGTCTGTGCCTAGCTTATCTTATCAATGAAGCGTTGATAACTGAGAGATTATGTTTACCTTGCGATAATGATTTGTAACCGACGCTGTTGGGCTAAACATAATTTGTTTAATTAATCGAGCTCATGGCTAAATTATAACAGCCGCATGGGTTGATCTTCGAGGTTAAGCAACGCTTGCCGAGGTTGGTCTGTGGATGGGTGACCATCTTAACTTTGCGAGACTTTTCCGTGCCTCGGAAAGCACGTTAAGTCCCGGACGAAGTGTCACACTTCGTCCATCCCTTGTAGCACCCCTTGTTACATTGTGTGACAAGGGGGTGGGAGGGGTCCTAAATTTTGTGACGTTTTCAAATTCTATTTTAATCCAAGTGTTAAGTAAAACACTTGCAAATACACGAATTAAATTGTAAAATATGTGACGTCACACTTTTATGTTTCACAGTTTTATGATTTTTGTAAAATGTTTCTGGACAGTCAGTCGCTACATCTAAACTACAGTGCTTTGAAGCCGGTCCCAAATAGTTAGGAAAAGGCTAGGCAGATTGTTTAGATAAAATAAAATAAAAAAAAAACAAAATAAAGAAAATCCCAAGCTGTTTTGCTAACGACATTTTGCATAGGTATCCTTATCGCTATAAACAATTTGTCCCTTTCTTATCAAAACCACATTAATCTGGCGACCCTGAGAGCCGAACCCAAAACTGCGGAAAATGTACAAAAATGTAAATAAAAGCAAAAAAAGCCGCGAAACAATCCGTCAGACTAGTTTGTGAGGTGATAAGTTGCTATCCTTACTGAATGCTATCGTACGGTCGTTGAACCCGACAGTCGAAACTTGGGTGTTGAAAAACGAACGATTACATTCATTGGGTTTCGATTTTGAAGAATGTTCTAGGGATTTCATAACAACTTTAATATATGAACGAACGAATACGAAAATGTCTAAAAATATACGTGTTTTAATTCATATTTTAAATGAATTTAATTATTTCACGCATCAGGCACCCACGTAATGTAATTTTTCCATCAGACGACAGCGACACAATAAATACCTATATGAATCTCCATTCTGATTAAAGTAGATTTACGACTGTAGACTTTTAATGTGTTTCCCGAAAGGTACCCTAACTTTTCAGCAATCTTTTTTTTAATATTCCCAAGAATTCCTAAAAATATTTCTGATAGACTTTACTTGCTTTAAAATAACATAATAGGGTATTTTATGATAAAATTATGTATTCAGTCCTATATCTTCAAAATTGTTAGTTCACACGGCTAATCTGAAATATTCATCGTTGATAATAAATTATTGGCCTCTTTGCTGCGATAATGTTTCAGGAAGTTTTATTTACCTATGTTGTTGACGCGAAAATTATATGATTTTGTGGAGTCAAGTTATGATTCACATTCAAGTGTCATGTATGCTTATTAAAGGTTAGTTGTACAAAAAGGTTCTGCCAAGAGTGCCGAATTTGTTCGAAAGAAAAAAGCCACCACGGCCGTGGAACGCAAAGGGCATTTGGAGGAACATGGATGGGTTTTAGTTAGTAAGCATCTGACACTCCCTTCCATTCGGCCGGAGGAGAAGTCATTTCATGATATTCCATATTTAAAAAGAAAAACGCTAAAAGTTTGCTCGTTCAGAACATTTTTAACATCTATAGATACTAAAATTATTATTAAGAGGAATGATTGATTGAATGATTTTTGTATGTAACGAATAAAATCAAAAACTACTGGACCGATTTCAAAAAATATTTCACCAATAGAAAGCTACGTTCACCTCGAGTAACATAGGCTATATTTTATCCCCGTATTCCCATGGGAACGGGAACTACGCGGGTAAACCGCGGGGCGCTGCTATAAAATATATAGTGCTGAACCGTTTTCAGAGTAAAATACTGACTGACGCTAAATCGTTTTGGAATTAGGTAAGTTAAATGCAAAAGGCGTAAGAAAAAGATCTTGAATGATGTAAAGGCATAACCTGATCATCAATGTATTAAAGAATTTTTCGAAGCGCTTAAAACTAGAACTAAATATCCTTCGCCTGACAAATGTTCTAAATACAATCATCTTAAGTCAGTGCAGGCCCAGCACACAGCAAACTCAATCCTACCAACAGTCGGGTGAATATTCAAAGTATAGCACATTCACATGTTCTTGTGCGTAAAAAAAATAAACTTAGGGTTAAACTCTATTTAATATATCTATGTCATGTAAACCTAAGATTTTTAATAAGTGCTGCATTTATTTTTTTAGTTTCTATGTGAATCATGCATAAATTTTAATATAAATAACACAAAAACTCATTACAGGGACCTGTTCCATTACTAGATTTAATATATTTATTAGTATTATTAGGAAATCTAGCGCTAAGAACGTTAATTTGGCCAATGTGTCGAATAACTTAATCTTTATTTGGTACATAATAATAAAATAACCCGTAGGTTTATAAATAAATTAAGGACAATTGTCTTTTTTAAGTTTTGTAACGGCGCAAAACTCATTACCAGAATCATGACGGTAATTCGAATTTACGCGACAAAAACCTTTGATCATACCGCCTTAACGTGAGCTGCCGCCCCCCCGCTCTTCAGTCGACCGGCAAACGTAACAGAGGAAGGACGCACGCAAGATTTCGCGCCATAAATTACGGACGATGTGAGTATTGACAGTGTTTTGTCCATTTTTCGTTTCATTACAAGTCCGCTTATATCTTGATACGTAAACAAACATAGTATCTTGTTGTTATATCAATTTATTAGGTCCTGTTTCATTTTCATTTTTGAATGTGTAGATGGCATGTACTGTTTATAGAAAAATTTAAAATAACCTAAAAGTGCATAATTTTCATAACCGTGTCCTTCATTACCGTCGTTTACCGTAACCTTTTTGAGGTCACGGTAATGAATGAAATAATACGGTAATGACTAAACTTCTATTTAATACTTTTTAAAATAAATTTGTTTCAATGCGGTCAGGAAATTTCTATTAATATGGTTGCTAAATAAATATGTTTCATATTTCAGTTAAAAATGGCACGCCCTAAGAAGACAAAAGAGGAAATTTTAGCTAGAAGAAGAATAGCTAAGCGTAAACGCTACGCTGCTTTAAAAGAAAACGAGGAATTGTATAAAATTGAAAAAGAAAAGGAAAAAGCAAGATATTTGAAGAGAAAATCTGAAAACAAAATTGTTAGTATTAAAGATTTAACACCACGTGCTCAAAGAGATAGACGTAGAAGGTGGAGAGCTAATAGCAAGAAATATATACATAAGAAGAAACTAGAAAAAGAAATTGAAAATGTTGTTTTGGACATTGAAAAATCACAGGACGAGCTTCAAAAAAATGGTAGTAATGATCCCCTTGACTCTGTTCTATCAAATTCTATAACCGAAACTGGGACCATTAATAACGAAACGGAAACGGATCAAATTTTTAAATTAAGATCAAAAATAAGACATGAACGTTATCAAAGATATAGGGACTTGAAAAAAATGAAAGATGAGCTTTGTAATGTAATAAAAGAAAACAAGAAATTGAAGAGACTTTTAAGCATATATAAAAAAAAGATAGTAGATACTAAAATGAATACAGGGAATGATGAAAAACTACCGACACGAAGAATAGGCAAAAAAAAGGTCCAAAAAGATTTTAACACAAAAAAAGAAAAGGAAGCCGTAAAAAAAATTCAGTGCTTTTTTAATGAAGACGAGAATACGAGAGTGGTACCAGGCATAAAAGAATATATTACTAGAAAGAAGAACAGAAAACAAAAAAGGTACTTAAATGATACTCTTAAAAATTTGTATAAAAAGTTCTGCATTGAAAACCAAAACATTTCTGTGTCTTACAGTTTTTTCTGTAAATTAAGGCCATTTTGGGTGTTATTTCCCAAGGCAAATAGAAACACGTGTGAATGTATTTATCACTGTAATTCAGAGCTACTAATAAAGGCTCTAAATAAGGCAGAAATCACAAATATTAAAACGAATCATGAACTTTTAAACACCCTTTGTTGTGATAGATATAATGAGGCTTGCTTGGATCGTAAATGTTCGATATGTGAGCGTAAAGTTATTGAATATTTAGCATTTAGCAATGATACACAAATCAAATATTTTGAATGGCGTAAGACTCCTAACACCTATGAGCAGGATGGCAAAGTAAGACATAACATTCTTTGGGCTAAAACTGAAAATTATGCACCACCTTTAGACGTTATTCGTAAGTTAGAAAAGGTTATCACACATTTTTTGCCTCATTGCGCTACCGTTGTTGTACAAAATAAAACTCTTAAAGAACTAAAACATAATATTCAGATAAACGAAGCTGTGGTACATTTAGATTTTAGTGAAAACTACGCCCTTAAACATCATACGGAGATTCAATCTTTTCATTTTGGCGGTAGCAGAAAAGAAGTTTCTATTCACACTGTAGTGATATATATCAGAGACTTTGAAACATCTGAGTTAAAAACCTATTCAGTTTGCACCGTATCCGATAATTTGAAACACACAGCTGCTGCAATTTGGGCACACTTGGGCCCGATTTTGAGTCAAATTTCTGAAATATCACCTTTTATTGATACTCTGCACTTTTATAGCGATAGCCCCAGCAGCCAATACAGGAACCGAAACATGTTTTATGCCCTGACTCAATTAGAAAAACAATTTTTAGCACTACGTAGGTTAACCTGGAATTATATGGAAGTAGGACATGGAAAAGGTGCTCCAGATGGCTTAGGAGCGGTAGTCAAAAGGACCGCCGACAGAATTGTTAACACAGGAACAGACGTCGGGACATTTTCCAAATTTGTTGAAATAACAAGAGCAAACCTGCCAAATATTAAAATTGTGGAGATCCCAAATTCAGAAATAGACGAAAAGCAAGGAATTATGCCAAATAATGTTCCATCTTTCAAAGGAACTATGGCCGTCCACCAAGTCATTTGGAGGTGTGGCTCTGAAAGAGATCGGTTAGAGATGCGCAGCCGAAGCTGTTTTAGGTGTCAAGAGGAAGTTACATGTCAACATTATCATCTTGGTATTCACAGCTTCGAAAAAGTAGTAACTACCCAAGTTTACAAAGAACCAATAATTGATGACAATACGCTTGTTCCTGCATATAATCCCAATCCTAAAATCTATGAGACACCACAACAATCAGGCGTAGGTAAACGGCGTAAGAAGTTGCATTCAAACAATCTAATAAAACAGGAAGGTCTAGCTAGAGATATAATCATATTTCCTGCTATGCCTCAAAAAGCTTCCACATCAACAGAGAAGGTGCACACCTTATCTGCAATTAGAAAATTTGGGGATTGGCAGAACTTAACTTTTGTTGGTTCTGAAAGCAGGTCATACTGTGATAGTTTTGAGAAATTTATATCTGATTTAGATAAATGTCAAAACGATCCAGACGCTGATATAGAAAACAGAGAAAATATTAATGAAAATCAACATCGAGAGAAAGGTAAATATAAAGGAAAAGGAATAGGAAAAAAGTCTTGCAAAGATAATGCAGCAGGAATCAATTGAAATTGTATTTTTTAACAGCTTAAATACATATCTATAAAAAAAAAAACATAAAACAAAAACTGTTTGGAATAAAAAAATACTTCATCATGATTAGACGCGAAAGTTTAAAATAATTTCATCTTGTTGATTTTTGGTACATTTTATTTGTGTTGTTGTACTCTTATGGACTAATTACACTTATTCTTCTTGCGTCCATGGAAAATACCAGTTTTGTATGGAGATGAGGTACGCACCCGTTCAGTGCGTACGCATCTCCATGCAAAACTGCTGTCTCGTATTGAGTTGAATAAGTAATTAGTCCCTTATTATCAGAGTCTGACTAATATCCTTTTAAAGAAGGCTGATCACCAAAACTATTAATTAATGGAAGACTTTTACTGTTTTTTGTTATTTAGTCATAGATTTTAGAAAGCAGGCATTTGTGTGGTTGCACTCCGAATAACAAAATCGGATCTACTTCTCTGTACCGATCGCATCACAGGACTTGCCTATTAATTTCTAGGTTATCAACCCATCTGCTGACAAAACAATCAAGTTCCTATCATTGTAATATTTGCATGTTGGCACCCTGGATGTTTGTGAACGTGACTTGTGAACTTAAACAGATTAATAGTCCATAACGGTGCAGGATATCCTGAGGGTTACGAGTGCGGAAAGTGTTTTATTCTATCTTCCTGCATAGGGAGTAGAATCTATAACATATAACTGTTAAAATAATTATTTGCGTCAATAAAAAATATTTTTTAAATAAAAAATTGCAATATCCAATGCGAACTTGGGCTTTTCAAACGTAATCGAATTACGTCTAAAAATATTATATTATATCGTCTAAAATAAGACAGTATTTTTCGAATCAAAATCATAATTTCCGAAACAGAATAATTATTTCCGAAACATAATTATAATTTCCGAAACGTAATTATTATTTCCGAAACAGAATTATTATTTCCGAAACAGAATTGTCATTTACAAAACAGAATAATTATTTCCGAAATAAAAATATAATTGCCAAAATAAAATCACAATTTAAAGAAAATTCTGCAACTCACCTCTTACATAAACTAAAATTATGATCGATACTCAAAACAAAATCATTTATGGAACAGTTTGATGATCTCAACATTGTTCAAAGTCAGAATGATGGATTCATGACCTAAAGGAACTGTTGAACTTTAATACTACAAATAAACAATACTTCAGAAACATTATTGAAACTGACAAACAGGTAAAATCTTAATTTATTCACATAAAGTTGTAAAACCAAAAATCATCACATTCTATGTACCGCAAATCTAACAAACACAGTTGATATCTAATTTTTACTAATAAGCCTTTCGATTAGCTTGTAACGATTTGTCGTTTCTCTATTGTTTTGTGATAATGGCCTTTTAATTCACTTTTTTTTTCGCGTCTGTTTTATCATACTTAATCTTTGATGCTAAGAAGACATATTGCTTTCTGTGAACTTAAGTTCATGATATCTGGCGCCAAATATAATTTTAAATAGGTACGCTAATGCCTACAAAATATGGCTCAGTTTTGAGTATTAAGAAAATAACGAAAACATATTTAGACCTGTTAATCATCCTGAAATAATCATCAAATGAATGCTCAGAGCTATGACTGTTAGTAACGTAAGTCATACAATACAACTGGTTGCGGAAATTGCTCAAAAGAGTCACCGCGGCCCTGGAACGCTAATGACACAAGAAGGATCACGGGTGGGTTTTAGTCAGTAAGAATCTGACACTCCCTCCCGCTCCGCCCAGAGCGGGAAAGTATAAAAAAAAAAACAAAAGTCATACACCTGACTATAAGAACCCTAAGAGCCACCAATTTTGCCTACACTTGCCTATAAGTGGTCTCTAGAAGTTTCAGGTTAAAACCATAAGATTAGACCTTAGACCATAGGAGACCATATATTACGGCCGAACCCAATAACCGAACTATCACATACTGGAGATAGAAAAACAAATGAAACAACAGAAAAATTATATAGGTTTTCTGTTGTTTCATTTGTTTTTCTATCTCCAGTATGTGATAGATAGGTAGACCATGGAGGGACGACAAAGAGTTCTACTGCTAAGCTATAGGCACAGATTGAGGAACTGTTCGAAAGAGTTACCGCAGCCCTGGAACCTGGAAGTTTTAGTCTACAAAGAGTCTGCAGTCCCCTCCACTCCACCCATAGCGCGAGCGGGAGCAGTCATATGATGATTTATCAACCAGAAAAATATTAAACGCACAAAATAAAATAGGATCATAAAAACTCACCCGGCACAAAGCGACGCCAGTATCCAGCCTGTCCAAGAAGTTATCAGCAGTGATCCGGAGCTCGGGGTAGAGGACTGTCAGCCACTCCGCCAGGTCCTCCTTCATCGCGTACAGGTACTCCTCTGAGGACTTGAAGGGCCTGAACGGCCGCGCCTCCAGGAGAACTGCGCCTGCGCTCGCCATTGTGGGAGGATTCAGGGCTAATAGGACATTACTGGTCTGTAACAAGAGAGAGGTGAGTGTTAGTTTAATGTGCTTAAATGAGGCACGTAAAGGTAGGTACGCCTAGTGGGTACATCTACATTTTTTCAGATATAGTGATTTTGTAAAATCATTTAACAACTTCGCATCGATTAAAGTTTGATTTATTAATCACTAGTTGCCGCCCGCGGCTCCGCCCAAAAATATCCCAAGGGAACGTATTCCCGGGAGAAAAGGTATCCTATGTGTTATTTTTCAGACCATAATCTACCTCTGTGTGAAATTTCATCAAGATCCATTCAGTACATTTTGCGTGAAAGAGGTTATTAGGAATACTTACATCGCGTTTATAATATTAGTAAGATGAATGAATGTACTTTTCTCACATTTATCACTACGGCTAAGAATATCCACACTTAGCATAATCAATAAAATTGATATCAGTGAGAAGCCTAACGATATGAAAGATGAAGGTATATTCAACTGTCATATTTATTAATTTTGTTTAGAAGAACTAACAGTCTGGTTCAATGTCGTTACTGTCAATTTCAACTAAAACCGTGCTCAAGTCAATAAAATTTTCTGATTTTATCTAAAACGGCTCCGTTAATCGAAAGAGCCCATAAAAATATAACCTATTAACCTCAGACATTAAACAAACATCCATTTTTTTATCCCAATAACAGATTTCGTAACTACCACATAACTATGATAAATGCTCTAAATGTCAACTCATTCATACGCCATGATGGCCAGTTTGACTTGATCTGTCAAAGTGGCGCCACTGGCGTACAACAAACGTCAAAGTAACGTCAAAGTCAGTACGTTTTGAGTTAGTTCCGTATTCTGCCGCTGTCGCTGATGATATATTAGTGTTTAAATACTACATCCTTGGCTGTCGACGAGTGATTTGACAGACAACAGGCAATTGATCGCAATTAGCCTGGCGAATCAATTTGATCCTGTCAGGAATCTGACTTGTCTAGACGAATGTTTTAAAGAGCAAAAAGAGTGATTATAATTTTTGTAAGCGTTGTCGAGTTAATTGAAATGGTTTGTGATTTTTTTGTCATTGACCTTTTTGTGATGTATTTTAGAGAGGTCAATTGTGTACGCGCAGCGTGAATCGAACTTTGCTTTAGGTAAATGAAAATAAATTATGTGCCAATCTATATTGAAAAAGATAATACTAAACTAAGATGGTTAAATTCACTTTGTCACCAGCCAAATTATAAAAAATGTTGATTGAATAGAATTACTAAGGCTCCGTTACTAATTGAATGAACTTGAGCAAATGTATAAGGATGCGATTCACTGTTTTTAATAAATATAAATAGCCTTCTTATTATTTTTAATAAATAATTAATTAATTGAAATATTAATCCTGGTACTAAAAACTAAGCTGCTTAGTATTAATTAATAAGTTTTTTAATGACAAAAACCAGCA
The DNA here is from genome assembly GCA_905332915.2 of Hecatera dysodea. Lineage (NCBI taxonomy): Eukaryota > Metazoa > Arthropoda > Insecta > Lepidoptera > Noctuidae > Hecatera > Hecatera dysodea. Next base: position 17,272,290 of record HG995308.1, on the reverse strand, counting down.
TCCGGCGCTATTGATCTAGTGGTCTTGAGCAAGTTATTAGTTTGAGACCTTTTTTAACTAAATTATTTTCTCAAAATAAGTAATAACCATCGTATCATCGTACTTATATTAAAGAGTTTATCTTCTACAACGTTATCAGAATAAACACCTGAAAAGGATTCATTGTACTCATCATTATGAACAACTTTTACTATGGGACCAACACTGGAAACGTGCCCATTTTGAAGCATTGCATTTATTCTGTTCCACGTTGTATAAAATCGTCTTCCAGAACAACCAATTCTCTCTTACTTAAAACAAGGTTCTAATTCCAGTCGCAATTCCGTCTCAGGGACCAAGTCCACAAAACTTAAAAAATTGCAAAAAACCGACATCACGGCCGGAGGGTTCCGTGTTTTATTTTTGATTTTATTTTATTTTTATTTTATTTATTTTTTCTATTTCTTTATCTTATCTATAAAAACGGCAAAAAATCACGTTTTCCCTTAAATATTTATTTTACTCTCGTTTTTTTTTTTGTTATAGCGACAACAGAAATACATCATCCGTGAAAATTCATCATCAACTGCCAAACTATAGATATACCTAGACAGACGGACGGACAGCAAAGTCTTAATAATAGGGTCCCATTTTACCGTTTGAGTACGGAACTCTAAAAATAAGAATAAAAACGTACACACATAAAAAAAAAATAATGGGAATTGTCCTCCATTAAGAAAAAAAAAAACCATAAACCAATCAACAATTCATCGCCAACATGCCTCATAACTATCACACTCCATTCAACGAATCCAACAACAAAGGTTTTATACCATCATCCATTCTGAATGGCCAGTACCACCACAGCAACTACTGGTGACTAGAGGTGATTGATGCCCATCAGTCATGTCCATCGTGGTGTGGTGACACAGTTCATTTACCCCCACGCTCGGTCGCACTCTGCGGCTCAGTGCCTGCTTTCGCGAGTTCCAGTCCGGAGCCGTGTAAATACTAGACTGTGTCTGTTATTTAGTCTATGGTTAGTGTTAGTGGCTATGTGGGAGAAATTCTAAGTGATTGTAAGTTGAATTTGATGATAGTATCGTGGTTTCTTTTGAACTAGTTCCTCCAGGCCACAATCATGGGTGAAGTTCATTAGGATTGCCAAGGAGTATGAATTGGTGTTATCTGAAGAGTATGGTATTTACTTCTTTAAATAGTACCTAATACTTTTAGTGATTTCAAGGAAATATCATAGCATTGCAGTAACAGTGGTGGCCAAGTGGTAACGGCCCCGACTTACGAATTGTAGGTCACGGGTTCAAACTCTGCCAGGCGCATTACTTTGTATTATTAATTTCATCACCACTGCTCTCAAAACGGTGAAGGAAAACATCGTGAGGAAACCGGCATGTCTTAGAACTACGCGCCTACGGTGGCCGGGAATCACCCTGCGTTTCCCGACGCCCGGGGCGTCTTCTTCTGTTGCGGCGGCTGGAGCGTGAGGTTTCCCTCTCCAGCACGCGGTCCGCCTCCTCCTTTGCCAGCATTATTGCTTCGCGACTGCGTCCCATGCCTCTTCGCTCCGGAACATGGATTGAAACAGGGCCGGACGCGAGAGGTCGCCGCCGCTAGGGTAACACCCTTTGTCTATACATCAGTATAGGCGCGAACATGTCTACTCATATCGCATGTAACTAACTCTTACTACTCACCAGCTCATCATCATACATAATCGTTACAGACGCAATGCACATATCTCACGGCTCATTAGTCAGCAAAGAACACGATAGTTCTGTGAAAACTGTAATTATCAGACCGTTGATGTGCTGTATTGATAATACCGATTATGCTGAATCTTGATTAGACTTGGTGCATTATATTAAGAGAGCTTCTATGAGAATCTATCCTGACTAATATAATGCGAGAGTAAGTTTGTTTGTTACGCCACACTTCTAAATTGCTGAACTGATTTTGATGAAATTTTGTAAAGAGATAGATGGGATCTTGGTTTTCGATTTAGTAGCGGAAATCTATATTAACGAAAACAAAAGCACCCGGAACAAATAGTTGTAAATAAGTTCGACGCGCTATGAGCAGTAATTTGCAAAATTCGCTTGCTAACTGGTTGACCTATTTGAAATAATTGGAGAAGGAGCATTTGTCAAATTGTCAATAGAAATTCTGAAAAGCATGGTTTAATCCCGAAAATCTGAAATCAAATTGAAGACGAGTCTATTCTGTCAAAAGAAAATTGCAAAGGCCGTAAGATTGTATAACATCGCGTGAAATTGTAAACTAATTTTTCTTTATAAGATACGGATATATTGGAACCTATTATTTATTAATCGTTGACTTCGTTGAGCTCCTTACAGTTCTAAGTTTGAGCTACACGTTAACTGACAACTGCTTGCACTGTCTGGACAGGTCCACTCAAATCTGTGTGGCACTTTCCTCAAAAGGTCACCTCAGACATTAAACTACATGGTTCTTATATGATTTGACTAGTACGGATGTATGGACTTTAAAAGAGACTTTGACCTCTTAGTTTGTTTCAGTGTTTCTTCTCAGGGTAGTCGGCTAGGAAACACCGGCTTCATCAAGCTTAAGATTACTAGAAATATTGGACGTGTAAAAGTGTTATTTTTAACCTACTTAGAAAATAAATATCATTTATCTCACAATAATTTTTCGATTAGTTTACGGAACTGAGCATTACAATACAAACTTACTGACCTCCGTCTGAAATAACATAAGAAAGAGTATATGACAAATTATCAAAGACAAGCCAGGACATCGTCATTTTATCTCGACCTAAAAATCAAACGTAAGACAGTTTAAGTCCATCTAATCTGGCCTATCTTAGAACGAACCCATCAAATGCCATCCATGAGGAATGCGAACAATTGAGGTGTCAGTAATCCTATATGCATAACCTAGATGCTTACGACGTGACCTAGGCACTGGGTACTGATACTGCAAGGAATTTGTTCACGTCATTCATGGTGGAGGTATTTCTTATAGTAACATTATACTGGATGGCAAAAACGTATCTATGTACCTTACAGTGTCTCTTTTTCTAGAAGGGAAATCATCAAAATGACTTCTCCCGCTCAGGGCGAAGCGGAAGGGATTGTTAGACTCGTACTGACTAAAATCCACCCGTGCTCCTCCTAGTGCCCTTTGCGTTTCAGGGCCGCGGTGACTCTTTCGAACAAATTTCGTAACCCTAGCAGGCACTGACCCTATGGGGCCCCGTTTTCCTTGCTGACATCTCTTTGAGGTGCACGTAGAACTCGACGTGCCGTCGACCCGGGCCTGATTTTTATCGGACGGCGAGCCACCCATCGCTCGCCATCCGCAGGCCCACTGTAAGGTACATAAGGCCCACTATCATAAACCAGAGTTATTTTAACTCTGAGTTAGATGTTCTTGCCAAGGTTGCTGAATTTGTTCGAAAGCGTTCTGATACACATAGGACATTAGGAGGAACACGGGGGAGTTTTAGTCAGTAAGAGTCTGACACTCCCTTCCGCTCTGCCCAGAGCGGGAGAAGTCATAAAAAGAGATGGTAAAACGAGGTTTAAATAATAATAATATTTCCTACTTAATGGCTCCGGGTAAGCAACTAACTCGGAAATTAATGTTAACATTGATTTGTGCAAGTGGGCCTCACACTTCTTTTATAACTTGAGTTATGAGAGTGACTGACAATTTTTTTATATTGTTTAGTGTGGCTAGATCAGCTAAATTTTATTATTCAACACGAAAACTTACTCATGTTATTTTGTTCATTTTAATCGGCAGTCAGATTGATGAAAGCAAAAAACTGGCAAACACATACTACCTACATAAATATCAAAACTCCCATTATGAGGTAAGATAAATAAATGTTGCATAAACATACATAAATATTATTACTTCCCTATTTACATACACAAAATGCATGACAGCTGATGTTCTCATAAGTATTTTTTCTCATCTAAGACGCCCATCAATTCTGAAAGGAGGCCAAAAAACAATTGTGCTTAAATCAAAACAATGCCTGATGAATGCACGTGTGTACAAACATCGCGGTAGGGTCAGCAGCGACAAGACAATGGCAGATCCGCCGCGGTTGCGCAAGCGCACGCTCTGTTGACTTCCGTTGTCGCCGACTGTACCGATAGCAATACAGGGAAGATGTTTTATTTTTTTAGTTTAATATTTAAAAATTGTGTAGTTGTAATCTTATTTTTTAAATACTGTCGAAGATTCATGGAATTAAATACATATATTACAATAGAATTTTGAAAAAGTGAGGATGTAATAGATTAGCAAAACAACGATAAATGCTTGATAATTATTAAATAATGATCTGCCATTCGATATTATTATTGCGCGTAATATAGTGATACATATATTATTTTAATCAGTCAACAGTAATTCCTTTACGACATCAATTTAGAATCTATAAACATGATTAGAGACACGTTCAGTAAAACATTGGTTGTCTGTAAATACTTTACGGCCGATAATTTTATTTGATAACGTCATAAGAAAACATTGCATACGTCACAAGCCGAACGCTTAGGCCGATCGTGCCTCTCTATCGCTTGTTCCACGTTCTCGCTTGCACGCTCGGCTCAGTTGGAACGTGACACCCTTTCGAGCGTGTAAAAAGAAACAATATAAAATGTGGTAGTGATTTGCAAAAAATAATTATGACAAAAAAAACGTAAAAACTTCTTTGCCCGTATGGGATACAACGGTATCTAAATGGTTAATTTATTTCCGACTCTAAAAGACAAAGGTGTTATTTTTCATAAAACAGTATTACTGTTTACCAAAAAATACTACTTATCATTTGGCAACTATACATCATAATATTCGTAAACACATGACCACAGCACGGATTGTTTTGCTGTCCCTACAGTTAGTAGGCTAATCTGTTTACAGCGCATCACACGCGTCGCCGGAGCATTTATTTCGAGTTTGCCACTCAACGCACCTCGTATTTGACTTGACTCATATTTTTAAAAGTTTGAAATTCAAACAGTTTTACAGAAGAGAATTTTGTCTGGAAAATAATAACTGGGGTGATTATTTCAATGAAATTAGTGAACAATATTTCACATTGCTTAAAGATCTGTAAGAACGAAGACGAACTGTAATATTTAAGACGTTGAATCATTCCGCCAATTTCGACTATTTAAATTAATTCCAGCGAACAAATCTGACACATTCTATGCCACGTAAATACTCGTATGACTACGAAATCGACAAAGTCATAGGCTTCAAGTAACACGATGAGCCAATACAGTTTCCACTCCTATGATACATGCCCACTCCAAGAAGAAGTGGACCATAATCCATGTTGTCTCTGCACTACCCTAAGGTCGACTGGTAGAAAATGCCTATGGCATTAAGTCCGCCTTTGTACAGTTTTTTTCTACTAGTGCATAAAGTTTTAATAAATAATCCACCATGTGGGTCCTGTATGCGTTGGTGGATATTGGCAGTTGCTCCAAAACAAGGCTTCAAGCGAACCCAATAACACTTAAAACCGTTCTCAATATTATATGAGAATAGGTTGACAAGGAGTACAAAACTACAGCTGAATTACAGCTGAACATTAACGCTTCCTTGTTTACTGTTAGTGTTAAACGCTAGGGCAATGTGACGCGGCCTCACACTGCGGAAGTGTCACGGCCTCGGACAGAATTGATAAATTGATAGCAACGATTATCGGAATGTAATTGGTGATATATAGTTCGTTCGACAATTTCATAGTGAGAGATAAAAATAAAAAGCAGAATAATGAGACTGAGAGTAGAAGACACGGTTTTTTAGAGTGCAAAATGTAGTAGAAATTATGAAAATGAAAGTAGAGAATTCAGTTTTGTTCATGACGTCAGTAGGAAACAAATGTGATGGTGGTAATGGTATGGCTGCTGATTATGACAACAATATCATGACAATTGTTGAGATACCGAACAAGTAGTTTAAAAAAAAAACGATTAAATAAACCTCAGAAATAATAAAAGACAAAGTTGAAAAAAAAATGAGCAAAACGCAACGCTAGACATCTTGGAAGACGAAACTCATAATAACACCCAAACAGACGTTAGAATTAACTAAGTTTTAGGAGATGAAGAAATGATCAACTTTCTGGGTGTTCCCGCTTCGATATTTACACGACTGAACGACAAATTTACAACCCAATGCATCTACCAAACGACTATATTAATTAACTCACAAGGAACTTTCGGTAATTATAAATGATTCACTGTTTCTCCGTAAATTATAGTGATTTATTGTTTATTTGATTATCTACAGTGTTATTCCGGAGTTTTTGGAATGAATTAGTCAACCACAAGAAATGGGTTGGGCTCGTGTTACACAGATACCGTTGTCTTTCTTTTTATCTGTTTTATCTTTCGTGTCGGATAGTGCTTAGTCTTGGTTGTTGATATTCAAATCATCTGTTGCAGCAATCAGTTAACGGTTTTTGTGTCTAATAATTTGTTTTGTATGCCATATTTCCTAATATAAGTATTTATATATTAAAATATATCATCTCTCATATGTTAATTAATAGAATATTAAGATTTAAGGACATCTGCCACCTGGACGTGGTCTAAAGTGGAAGGCACTGAATCGGTTGCGCAACCAGGTAGGCCGCTGCAAACGCAACCTGGCGAAATGGGGTTTCATAAACCCGTCGGATACTCAATGTGAGTGCGGCGCTCCTGTTCAGAACATGAGCCACACATTGGAGTACCCCAAATGCCCAAGCACCTGTACTTTGAGGGTTTTCATTAATGCCACGGACGCTGCAATTAACGTAGCCAACTATTGGGCTGAAGAAATCTAAGAAGTTAACCATTAACTCGAAAAGAAGAAGAAAATTTAAAGAAATAGAAGACCATAGATTTGTTTGCCGTATATCTCGGCATTTCTTCATCATATCATCACAAAATTTAAACGACTACTTTGAGGAAATACTCTTCGAAACAAAACAAATTGTGGAGATCATGAAGTAATGCAGTAGGGGTTTGTTTATAATGTAGATTTAGACCATAACAATGAGAAACTCAATTCTGCAACAGCGAAGAAAATGATCATAAAAATCCAAGACTTCATATCGATAATGCTGGAGCATGAAGTGAAAATAATACGATAGTAATGTACAAATAACAATAGCATTCTACCGTGGCCAGAGATAAGAGCTATCGACTCGATAGCGAGTTTTATATCGATAAGAAGGAAAACTCATAAAAACCTTTCACAGTATTTTTCAATTTGTGACAGAACATAACAACATCACACCCGTATTCTTCCAAAGGTAAGGCAGAGACATACTCAAGTTCTTCCAACTAGAGATAGATGTGTTGCTGGGGAGTTTGTTGCGCCACGTGTTCTTTCCAGCTAAAACATTACGAAGTAGTGCCGGGCTTCTTAAGGGATTGTCTTTATATTGTAATGTAATGTTTTCTTCATCTATATTTACTGTAACTTATATGGTGTATATAATAAAGAGTATTCTATTCTATTCTATATTAAACTGACTTTCATGACCTGTTTGCTCTTAACCTCATTGAAAAGTTGTACGGTCTATAGTACAAGTTATATGTAATCAGTTGTTTCAGTCCCATATTATATACAACTGGGTACAAATGCAGACTCCAAGCTTTTTTTAATGGTAGTCTTGCGTCTCAGTCTCACCGCAGCGTTGATGTGGTGGACGATCGGGCACTCTTACCTTTTTTTGATGGGTTAGGAAATCATCCAATGATATCTTCTCTTCGCTCTGGGTGGAGCAGAAGCGAGTATCAGACTATTACTAACTAAACCCTATCTGAGTTCCTCCTAATGTCCTTTGCGTTTAAGGGTCGCAGTGACTCTTTCGAACAAATTCCGCAATCCTAGCAGGCACTGCCCCTATTATGGGGCCCCTTCGTCTTTGCTGACAGCTCTCTGAGGCGCGTGTGGAACACGATGCGCCGTCGGTCCGGGCCTGGTTATTATTGGACGGCGAGCCACCCATAGCTCGCCATCCGCAGGTCCACTGTAAGGTACATAAGGTCCACTTTCGTTAACCTGAGTTCTTTTAACTCAGAGTTAGATGGTCTTGCCACCTAGGCTCGCTTACCTAGAAGTAACCCACTCACTCTTGACTTAAAGACTTTCTGGTCATCTGCTATTGAGACAGAAGAATGCATGTTAGAACAAGTGGTCAATGAAAATTGCCCTTTAAATGGTCATTCATGAGTGTTCCAATTCATTACTTTGTAACAATGGTAAATACGTTACGTTATTGAAATTGATTGTATTGGACAGATCGTTTAAACTTTACATTTGTTTATTTATCTATACTTCTATACTAATATTATAAAGGGGAAAGATTTGTATTTTTATATTTTTGTATGTAACGAATAAACTCAAAAACTACTAGACTGTTTTCATAAATTCTTTCACCAATAGAAAACTACATTCACCCTTAGTAACATAGGCTATATTTTATCCCCATATTCCCACACGTATAACTACGCGGGTAAACCCGCGGCGTGCTGCTAGTATGATTATAAAAGGTTTAAATTTGCTGGTAATGCTGCTCCGATTTTTTTTAATTTTTTCACTTTCTTTTAGCATGTCTTTATCATAGAAAAAAATAGGATGAAAAAGCGGTCATCATCTGCCTAGCCTTTTCCCAACTATATTGGGGTCGGCACCCAGTCATACTGGATTCAACTGAATACCATTATTTAACGTGGAGAGTTGCCTACCAGACCTCCACAACTCAATAACTGGGGAACACGGTACTTCTTGGCAAGACTGGTGTCAGATTTTCAGGCTTGTGACAATCCGTAACGAGAAAATGCGGTAAAGTCAGCAAAAAAACCGTATTTTTTTTTAAAATAAAATTCGTGTGATCACTTTTGTACGGAATCTCGGACAACACAACATATGCCAGAACGCAAATTTTATAACGGTCCATCAATTTCTGCGAATTAAAATTATTCATTTTGCCTAAAACCGGAAAGCGTACATTTTTTGGTTCAGTAATTCCTATGATTGCTTAGCTTTATAGCATAAGTTACGTGCAGGTGAAGGTTTTTGTTTGTAATGTACTAAAATTGTAGATTTTTATTAGTAATTCCTAGATTTTAGATAATAACAGCTATGATTTAATGGTCAGTATTACCAAAAATGTTTTAAATTACTTAAACCTTGTACCAATCAGGGTATTGGGGGCTTATGGCACAAGTACCTAACTGTTGATTGGAAAAAAATATCGGTAGTAAAATATTTGACCTCGAAATACACAGATTTTGCTAATAGTTCACACTCTTAAAGCATAATGCTCCACAAATTCATTAAAAACTAGCCGAGGCCTACGATTTCACCCGCGTTGTTCACGTTGCTGTGGCAATACGGGGATAAAAGATAAAAGAAAACACTCACAAATAATGTGGCTTTCTATTGGTAGAAGAATATTCAAAATCGGTTCAGTAAATCTACAGATTATCCTCTCACAAACTTAACCTTTTTATAATATCAGTAAAGATTAGTCAAATTTCCATGAATGATCTAGGTTCGACAGTTATCCATCTTTAAAGTATGCAGCTTTTAAAGAAATCTCTGTTCAGACATCTGAAAGTAATAATAGCCCTTAAAGCACTAGACAAAGAAGTTCTCATATAAATAAAGTAAACAAAATGGCAAACGCAAGCGTAACATGTGTAGTGCGTAGTCCCTTCCATCTTTTAAAATGTAGAACAAATTATCATCTCAATCCATTAGAGCTGAAATCCCACGCGTAGTACTATAAATAGGTATATCTTAGTCTTAACTAAGGACCAACTTGTTACTAAATACAAAGTCATTTTGATTCAAGTAATAATTGCTGGCTTTTACTTTGGCCAGAGGATAAGCATTGCCATTCATCGTGGCAATGCCGCCAGTCTTTTGGGCACATTACCAGCTGATACCGTAGAGGTAGGATTTTTTGGTGATATATTTTAGTTTGTTAATATAAATTGTTTATTCTTCAGTAAGAGACTCAGACAGAGCATATCTTTCCTGATAACTAAAACCTGCAAGTTTTTATGTTAAGGCGATACCCCGGCCAAAACCATGCGATAGTGCGTTTTTCTTCGCTATTCAGAAATTATTAACTCATTATTTATGAGAAATAATCTACATGTAAAGCATATTATTAATGTTCAATGTCTTATCATCATATCCCACGTCGTTCTAATTTGTTTTTATGAGTTATAAATAAATTTAAAATCTACTTTTAAAAAATGACTAAAATTGTTGATTTTATGCATCTGTTGCTAAATGCAATGCTCTTGCATTTGAGGATTACATTAATGGATAGATAATTTAAAAATCTATATTATACACGTTTTATTTCATTTCAAAAGATCGCTTATCTTTTTTAATCAAAATAATTCCAATAATGGTGTGAATTCTATGATAAAAGGGCGTGCGCAGGGTGCGGGCGGCAAAGAGGGAACGAGAGCTCAAGGTTATTTGGTCAGGGAAACGCCTAAGAGTGAATAGGTTACTTCTAGGCAAGCGTGCTTCATCTTCGTATGAACTGTGTCCCTTCCACGGACTACCCTTTTCCATCGTTGCTTAACCTTGAAAACAGACCCGTTTGGCTATTTATATTAAGTCACAATTCCTTCAAATCAGTCCAATCCGAAACATAATGCGAAAACGACTTAAAACAATTTTGATTGCACTACTGGCAGCTAAGAACTTGAAAATTCAAAATTAGAATCTAAAACCTAAGACATGTCAACGACTTTCGGTGAAACGTTACATTCTGAACACGTAGACGGTTATACACTCTTTAAATAACACACGAGAGTCTTAATGTTCGCCTTTGAATACCAAGGGAAGCGACATTCGAGATATTTCAGTGCGCATACTTGTACTTGTGCTTTTTATTTATTTTTTTAATTATTTAACATCTGCCGGTTTTATCAGCAGTCCGGCCAGACTTAAGTATTTGTAAAGGCACTGCTTCATTAAAGATTGTTGAAATAGTTATTTCAACTTGTTTTCAACTTGCTTCTGGGAAGTGGTTAGAATTTTGTTCTTTGATAAATTCACTCTTTAAGTAGGAGTTTTTTTGACTTGTCAGTTTAGAAAATTTGAGTTATGGGTGATATCTTGTTATGTATAGATTCATATTTATATAACTTTTTGGAGTCTTTTCGGAGGCAAGACTTAAAGTTGCGTTTTGTTATTATTTTTTTCAGATCGGGTCGCTATAATTTATTCATTCATCTGATCCATTCCAATGGAATAATTTACATATAAATATGGTAAAAGGCTCTAAATGGATTAAAAAACCAGTTTTCAAATGCATATCAAGAGAGTTATATGGACTTATAAATAGATTTTATTCATTCGTTTTCCTTAATAAATAATAACAACATACAGGTTGCTTTAAATTAATTGAGACAATTTTATAATGAAACAGTAGGTATGCAATGGTTTGAAAAATATTATTGAATTCTTTTCTTCTGACCGTACTATAATCCTAAAAATCTATTTTGATTTATTATGCGTCAAACACTTGTATTGTCATTTGACATTTATCAAATTTATTCTGAATTTGAATTTGCATTTTATGAGTGCGTTTTTTTTATTTTACGTTGGTTGTCTATATAATGAAAGTATATACATATGTATGTTTGTAATGTTATAAAATAAACATACAGTTCGTCACTTTGAAGATATCATAATAATTAAGACGACTCAAATTTTAGGTTCATATTTTTTCTTAATGTCTGACTATAGTTAGGTATTGTTTTGTTTTTAACATTTTGCTCAGAAGTCTGTAATGAATGAAGAAAGTAGACTGGGCTTGGACATTTTACCAATGCCACCTGCTACTATGCTATTACAAATGAGTCTTCAAGTGTTTGTGAAATCTAAATATATATAACTCAAAAGTGACTGACTGATTCAATAGTGATCTATCATCGCACAGCCCAAACCACTGAACGGATCGGGTTGAAATTTGGCATGCAGGTAGATGTTATGACGTAGGCATCCGCTAAGAAAGGATTTTGATTAATTCTACCCCCAAGGGGATAAAATAGGGGATGAAAGTCTGGATGAAACTTCGTCAATTTTAAACCGATCGGGCTGAAAGTTTCAAAATCGGGGGTAAAGTAACTATTCCACACGGACGAAGTCGCGGGCAGAAGCTAGTTATTACATAAATCCCTAGTTTCATTACGACAGTCCCTAGGGACGTCGACGTTCACTATCCATATATCGACACCCGATGATAATGACGCAGCACGTCACTACGCGCGAATACTATCGATAAGGCCCTATCGATAAATAAATATGTAGTATAAAACTGTCCAATTGTGGTTAAGTAGATTATCGGTTTTTTATGATAACGATAGGTAATTGTTAAAGACGTCAATGTTTTTGATAAAAATTTGATACATAATTATGTGAAAGGCATTGCAGTTGCATTAAACTGGATATTACACATTTTATTGTTTTAATCCTACTTTTATGCCACTTGCAAAGTGTTTCATCTTATGGGCTTCGCTCGTTATCGATAAAATAGCCGCGCATAAATATTTGCAACGCATTAACGTGAAAATTATAATGAGTGAATTAACCTTTTTAAAGATGTATATATTTCAATATTCAATTTAAGTTTCTTAACTGTGTTTTTAATAAGTCATAAAAAATCCATTAAAATTTACAAATCAATTAAAACTGAACATAAATATTCAATCAAATTAATTAAAAGTCAGTATGTATCCTTTTTTGCAGACGACACTAATAAAATAAAAAGGTCCTATTCATAAAACGAATAAAATAATTGAATAACCATAGACCACAATAAAAAACCGTTACCGACCAAAAAAAAAAGAACAAACCTTAACAGAGAAAAAAACCTCGCCTCGTCCAAGTCGTCACACCACTATTTTATAACAAAATCCTTTTTCCGCCAAAAAAAAAATAACACAACAACACTGGTTTTTTATCGAATTGATCGCGGGCTGCGCTGTGCTATCGATGCGTCGATAGGCGCGAGCGAGCGCGTCTGTCTTCCACAGGGGTGGCGGATCGACTGACGCCCGACGCATCGCCGCGCGCGCTCTTCGTTGCGCGGGCGCACCGTACCGTCAGCAACGCAACCTTGAATGCAATTTCGAGATTTATCTTAATTTGTTCCTTTTTCCAATTATGACAATTATTTCGTCTGAGTATTTAGATGGCCGTTGGTTAAGTTGGTTCTTCTGAGTTCTGAAATGTGAAATGAATGTTGTTTTTAGCTAAATTTATCTTGAATAAATCAAACAAAAATGTACCTTATGATACAATAACATGTCCTTTCTTAGTAAATGAGAGAAATATATTTGAATTCATAAGAAGACATTCTGTTTATTTATACATTTCAGAACTGCTTACTTGAGATTTTCAGGATAATTGATTTGGTTTTCGTCTTATTCAAAAGTCAGACCATTTTCACCATTGTTTATTGGTCTTTAGTCTTATTCTATTTAAAGATTTGTTATAAGAAAGGGCACCGGCACTTCGCGTGACCTAAGGGCTGGTTTTGACCTAGGCCAGAGGATACAATGTGATAATGCCAGCAGTATTTTGGGCATATAACCCATTTAGTCCCGGGAATGCGGAATCATTTTTCGATCCATATTTATATAAATTTTTAAGGTTTACCAACTAGTTAGAACATATAGTTTTTTTATATTATTGACTAGCAGCGTCCCGCGGTTTCACCCGCGTAGTTCCCGTTCCCGTGGGAATAGGGAGATAAAATATAGCCTATGTTACTCATGGTGAATGTAGCTTTCTAATAGTGAAAGAATTTTTGAAATCGGTCCAGTAGTTTTTGAGTGTATTCGTTACATACAAAAATACAAATCTTTCCTCTTTATAATATTAGTATAGATAGATAGGATACATCACTTGAAAGAATGCGATAATGAGGTCGGATGAAGCACGCTTGTCTAGAAGTAACCTATTCACTCTTGACTTAAAGATTCCCAGGTTGTAGCTGTCACGCACAATGAAAGTATTCCTAAAACATTTTGTGCGTGTGAGTGAGTATTTTTATCTTCGGTGTTTACTCATGCACCATAGATAGAACACGACGGAACAACATGCCCCCTTGGCCTAATGCAGGCAGATAAGAGGTTGATAAACTTTGTGATATCATATACACAGGAACATAAATGTAACACAACACAAAGATAATGAGCCGTGAGTTTTGTTGTTATGATGAGTTTTGTCGTTTAATTTGGAAGGCCTAGGAAGAATCCATCGCTGTGCTCAACTGTGTGTTTCCTTGTCTCTCTATATTTTCTTCTTATTTAAGACTTTATTAAGGAGTATGAATATACTCCTTGCTTCAATTGGGTATAATCAGCCTTTTTAATGTTCCCACTGCTGGGACACAGGCCTCCTCTCTAGGAGAGTGAATGGGCCGTAATCCACCACGCGGGCCAGTGCGGGTTGGTGAATGTCCCATGTCTTTGAATTGTTGGTTCTAGGACATGCCGGTTTCCTCACGATGTTTTCCTACACCGTTTTGAGAGCAGTGGTGATGAAATTAATTACACAAAGTAATGCGCCTGGCTGGGTTTGAACGCGGGTTCAATTCCTAAATCGGGGCCGTTACCACTCGGCCACCACTGCCTCCCAATAGGGTATTTTACTGAAAAAATCTAATTAGTCCCGTCTGATAGATCACCAAAAATTAATGGACACGTATTTTTTCTTTTTTCACATAAACAAAAACTGAAGACGATACAGTGCGTTGAAAACTCGCGTGACGTCACTACGTGCTACAATTTTTACCAGCGTCGTGACGTCACCAGCCCCGTCTCTTGAACTTTGATGCACTTTATCTATATGATTTTTAACAATTTAACATGATTACAAAAAATACGTGTCCAATATTTTTTGAAAATCCAACGGAAGGCCTAAGTAGAATTATGATTTTCTATGAATAGTGAAATACCTAATTATCTCAAGTAAATTGATTGACTTAAAACATTTTAATAAACTAAATTAATAACAATCTAAAATATAGCATAAAAAAATTCGTCCTCAACGCTGTCAGCTGGTAATGTGCCCAAGAGACTGGCGGCATTGCCACGTTGAATGGCAATGCTTAGCCTCTGGCCAAAGTCAAAGCCAGCTCTTGGGTCACGGGAAGCGTCAAACAAATTGATTTAAACAATCTAAAAATTGAAATTATGAAAATGTATTAAACTAAAAATTGTCTGAATGAGTAAGACAAATCTTATTCCTCTCATTCAGAAACTTGAAGCGTATTATCATCTCCTTGCATTAGCAAAATTGAAATTTCATTTTTACATTTAATTGTTTAACAATTAAGCAGGTGACCCCATTGATTGTATGTGATCGACCAATGGCCTCCTACACTATTCTAACTAATATTATAAATGCGAATGTGATTTCATGAACCAATTTTAAAAAATCTTTCACCAATGGGAAGCCACTCTTTTTTATTTCTTTTCCTTTAAAATGAAACGTTGCCCCACACTAGGAATTTCTGTCGTGGGTGCGTTAACAAACATACAATCTCACATACACAAACAGCCAGACCCGGAACAACTATCTGTAGGCCATATAAATATTTGTTCCGTGCGGGAATCGAACCCACGACACGCAGCGCACAGCCAACCGCTCAACCACTGCGCCTTCCATGTCGTAATAAAGAGGAGAGATTTGTATGTTTGTAACGAATAAACTCTTTAACTCCTAGAACGATTTCAAACATTATTTCACTATTAGAATGCTACATTATTCTTGAGTGACATAGGTTTATATTATACATATAAATGTGCATCCATGCGAAACTGGGAAGGGGCGTCTTAAGGGCGCATATTCCGAACGGCATTTCATACAAATTTTCAAGTCGTTATTTTCCGAAATGACTAAACCGATTTTAATGAAACTTTATACACGTAAGCAGAATACATAGGGCTAAAAAGTTAATTGAAAACATTTTCGATAAATAGTGTTACAGTTAAATTAGACCCATTTTAAATGTTCCATACAAACATAAATTTCCAGTTATCTTTTTTAAAATAAGACATTTCGAAAATGTGTTTAATTAACTTTTTAGACCTATGTAACCTGCTTATATGTCTGAAGTTTCACTGAAATCGGTTCAGTCATTTCGGAAAACAACGACTTGAAAATTTGTATGAAATGCCGTTCGGAATATGCGCCCTTAAATACCAATATTTATCTCATTAGTAATGCCCCGCAGTTTCATTCTCGTTGTGCCGGTTCCTGTGGGAATACGTTGATAAAATATAGCCTATAACACTCATAAATAATGTGGCATTCTATTGGCAAAAAATATAAATCGTTTTAGTAGATCCATAGATTACCTCCTACAACCTTTACCTAATACTGATATATAAAGCTGAAGAGTTTGTTTGTTTGCTTGAACGCACTAATCTCAGGAACTACGGGTCCGATTTGAAAAATTCTTTCAATGTTAGATAGTCCATTTATTGAGGAAGGCTCAATGAAGAATGTTGCAAAAACGGGGTTATTTTTTCTCTCTCTCTTAATATTATTAATATTTGTATAGGTGTCTCAATACATGAACTTCACCATGATGTTGGGTTCGAGAATGATCCAAGTCAGTTAAATCGTTTCTCCGTGGTCGCAACTGTTGATTGTGAAAATGAGTTACTATAGTTGGGAATAATATTGCCAGCTTGTCCCATAGGAATAAGTGCCAACATGTATACAGTTTGTAAGGTTGTTGAGGATGGTACATCCCTAAACCATCTCATTCAAATAAAGCTGCTAATACTACGATTTTAGGGTCTATTTTCACTAAGCAACACATAAATGATAAATGATATTTATTAACCGACTTCTAAAAAAGGAGGAGGTTCTCAATTCGGATGTTTGTATGTTTTTTTTTTTTTTTTTTTTTTTTTATTGTTTGTTCGCGCATAACTCCGTCGCTTGTCAACCGATTTGAAAAATTCTTTTTTTGTTGGAAAGGGTATACTTCCCAAATGGTCCCATGAAAATTTTATCGAAATCAACCAAGCGGTTTTCGAAAAATCTAAAAAAAATATCTACATTGCCTACATTGACGACCTCTTAGTTTACTCCGCAAAGGAGCAGTACGTTTTTTTTACACCAATGTGATTGGTTCGTTTAGGTGGGGGGAGGGGAGGGGGTGTAGGTACCACTAAAAAGTGAAAAATAAAAAAACTTTTTACAAAAAATAAAACCGACTTCTAAACAAAAAACCAAAAAGTATAAAATAACTTTAATTTCGGAAGTCGGTGTGTTCAACAACAAAAAAGCAATCAAAAACACCGAGTTCCGAAATTAAAGTTATTTTATACTTTTTGGTTTTTTGTTTAGAAGTCGGTTTTATTTTTTGTAAAAAGTTTTTTTATTTTGTAAGTAGGTTCAACATAACACTTTTACACGTCCAATATTTCTTGTCATTTTAAGCTAGATGAAGCCACAGCTAGGAATGATGCATTCGCTTAGGCGCCATCTAGCATTACAGTCGACTTTTACGTTGCCCCTATGTGGGTGGTCCAGATTATGCCAAGAATACTCGCAAGCTAAAACGGTAAGCATTTTCTAGAAATTTCTAAGGTTCTGCTAAATCATATAACCGTATGATTTCCTTTTCCCAGCGAGTGATTTTCCCCGGTGACGCGACAGTTTTCAAAACAATAACACGCCGTGACTTTCCCGAATGTGAGGCCGGGGTCCGACTGATAGCGGTGGAAATTATTTAATCTGTACAAATATTATAGAGGGAAAAGATTTTTGGTCTGTTTGTTTGAAGCGAATAATCCGAAACTTCTGGACTGTTTTTTTTTTTCGCTAGTAGAAAGCTACAGTATCAGCAAGTAAAATAAGATATATTTTGTCCCCGTACTCCCACGGGAACAGGAACTACGTGGGTGAAACCACGAGGCGCTGCTAGTATTATAAATGTGATACATTCCAGTCAATACTGATTCAGCTGAATACCACTATTTTACGTGTATCGCCTTGTTATATCGCCTGTTTTTTTTTTTGGACGGGAAATCATCAATTGACTTCTCCCGCTCTGGCTGGCCCTATGGGACCCGTCTTCTTTGCTGACATTTCTCACGCGCGCTTGAACCTGGTCTGGTTGTTAACAGGCGGCGAGCCATCCATCGCGAGCCACCCGCGGGCCCATCAGCACGTCCAGAGGCGGCCTAAGGCTTGGGTAGTGTGGGCCACCACCCACGGCCTCGCAGTGCAAAGGGCCTCGTAACTCACAGCCGAACATTAATTTGAAAAAAGTACGGAAAATCCAAAATTACACGAGTTCAGTAAAACCGAATATAGAAAATTTCTGTTTCTTTGATTTTTAAGAGCTTTTTTTTTAATAAATTTTCCAAAGAAGTATAAGTAAAAATTTAGGTTTGTTTCTTAATGAAAAAAAAAGTTTAATTTTAAGTTATTTTTTTTTATTTTAAATTCCCTTCTTACACCATCAGAGGTCCTCGCAAATGTAATGTGTGTATATGTGTGTTGCCCACATGAAGTTTAGGTCTTGCGCCGCCACTGAGTACCTACGTCCTAGGAGTAAACTATGTGAATACCACGAGGAAACATGACATAATATAATACTCAGCATTGCGTCTTCCATATTACATAGAATTATAGAAACGGCACTATGATCTGCTACTTAGTATGGAAACCATCGACCGGTAGGAACATCAATAAATTAAAGTAACAAGACAGCAATAACAATGCAAATAATTATAACTAACTAGCTGCTGTCCGCGACTTCGTCCCCGTGGAATCCCCGATTTTAAAACATTCTTTATCGCTGCTCCGCTCCTATTGGCTTAAGCGTGATGATATATAGCCTAAAGCCTTCCTCGATAAATGGTCTATTCAACCCAAAAAGAATTTTTCAATTCGAACCAGTAGTTCCTGAGATTAGCGCGTTCAAACAAACAAACAAACAAACTCTCCAGCTTTATAATATTAGTATAGATTAACATCTAATTGCACCTTGATACTCAGATCATGAGTGCCTCGTATGTGGTAGGTAGATGTACCAGAGGTACAATTGGTGGCAATTTCATAGAATTAATACTGAAATACTGACAAGAGGGCAGTGGTGGCCGAGTGGTAACGGTTCCGATTTACGAATTGTAGGTCGCGGGTTCATACCCAGCCAGGTGCATTACTTTGTGTAATTAATTTCATCACCATTGCTCTCAAAACGGTGTAGGAAAACATCGTGAGGAAATGAAAAAAGGAGAAATGTCCCTAAATTCGAAGACATGTGACATTCACCAACCCGCACTGGGCCCGCGTGGTGGATTACGGCCATCTATGATTACGGCCCATTCCCTCTCCTAGAGAGGAGGCCTGTGTCCCAGCAGTGGGAACATTAAAAAAGCTGATAATTAAGGTAAAAGCTCCTAATACGGCGGTAGTCAAAATCGCTTCCTATTACGGTGGTATTTCTATTTTCGAGTTTTATTCCTGTTTTATTTAGTTTAAGTACACCAAAACGTAAACTATTTATTCCAAATTTATTACTTTTTTGACTTAACTGACGTTTGCAAGTATAGCACATAGACAACACAACAAAATCAATCAGTAAGTGTAACGGCATCGAAGTGAGAGGCGTTTCCATACAAACGCGGAAAAACAAAAGTAAGGATACTAATATTTATAAACTAAGTTTTTCGTATTAATAAGCCGTTCAATTTTGTTTATGTATTATTTGTAGCATTTTCCTACTATTAAACCTACTATTTAAATAGCTTGTTTCATATTTGTAACTCATTTTTTACCCAAAAAATAAGAAATAAAATACCGCCGTAATACGATACGAATTTTATAGATTAATCCTAATACGGTGGTATAACTCCGAAATAGGAAAAATACTGGGCATGTTTAATTGTTTATAACTTTCAATTTATTAACTTATTGAATTAGTTCCAAGTTTAGTTAAAATAATTATTAATGTCATAAATTAGAAACCATATTCTGCGGTATGTGTTCTTAATTAGAAATCTTGTTAAATATGAAAACTGTTGAGTACAAAATGTTGGTTTCTTAGAAGGGGTAAAAATAGAAAGGTGTATTTTAATTTATCACAAATCATTTATTTTGTATAACTGTTGACTTGAGTTTTACACATCTGAGCCAAAAAACTGTTATCGTTTGATTAAGCATTTACACTCTTTGTTTATCGAAATTTTGATAGGTCAGAATAAGGATTATTAAAAACACGAGTAGTTTTCCTATTACGGTGATAGTAATTTCCAGGTAACTCTGTATTAGGTTATATGATCTCCTATTACGGCCCTATTCATAGAACATAACATCAACATTAACATCGTATTTTAATATGAGAGAATCCTAGCGGATTCTCATGTTAAAATACAATAGTAAAAAAAAAATGAGCGCAGCGAAGTCTATCTGTATAGAAAGATCTTTCTATACAGACCGATTTCGCTTCGCTCATTTTTTTCATTTTACTGAACATTAAAAAAAAATCAACCTTATTTTAATAACCCAAAACTCTTTTCAAAACGTGTGTGTGAATGCACGGTTATGCTATATTTGTAATTTCATTAAAAATGAATCAATGTAATCAAATCAATGGTCAATGAATGAAAAACTTACAATTTACTAACATATTTATATTATTTAACTAGCTGCTGTCCGCGAATACGTCCCCGTGGAATCCCCGATTTTAAAACATTCTTTATAGCTGCTCCGCTCCTATTGGCTTAAGCGTGATGATATATAGCCTAAAGCCTTCCTCGATAAATGGTCTATTCAACCCAAAAAGAATTTTTCAATTAGAACCAGTAGTTCCAGAGATTAGCGCGTTCAAACAAACAAACAAACAAACAAACTCTTCAGCTTTATAATATTAGTATAGATAAATATTATTTGTACGAAACTTCAATGAATATAATTTCAGAACCTCCGTATTAGGAGTCGTCTACCGCAGTATAAGGCTCTGACCAAAATCATACCTCCGTATTAGGGAAAATCGACCCGACTATTTGAATATTTTTTTTAAATAAGAAATATCATAAAAAGAAACATAGACTCAACAGTAATACAAAATGTAAGTTCCACTTTTGACGATAAAGTTGTTTGGCACCTTTAAAAATACTTACAAATTCTTATTTTTGTTTCTTACTTTCAAGTGTTGCGAAATACCTCCGTAATAGGTGCTTTTACCTTATATAATGACAATGAATTGACAAGATTAACACAGGTGTGCGTTACAAATCGATGAAGTTGCAGTATGCAATGAGAGGATAACAGTTAGTGTTTAGCTTCCAAGCAACTGATCCTTGTTCATAAACTGACTATGTAAAAGTTAATAGGATTTTATCTCAATCTAGCATTAACCCAACAGCATCCTGAAATCAAAATCAGCCAGTCAATCTATCAGTTAATTATGTCACTGTTTTTAATAGTCATCTAAAATAAAAGCATCGAAAACAAAAGATGGACAGCCTCTTCGGTTTGCTGAATGACAGGTGGAAGGTAGTTGTTCTACGTAAATAAAAACAGTCAGTAAAGTTATAGATACTTATACAAAAATTATAAATGAAACCTAGGACATTTTCCACAACATATCAAAAGTTATATTTAACAATGCGCTATTGTTACCCTATTCAAACAGAATAGTAATTATTAGTGAACTTAAACATAGTCAGGCATGCAAACAAAAGAGAAAAAGACAGAGAGGGAAAGAAAATAAGTAAAGGGTAAAAAACAAACTATAATAATCTTAAATTTTCTTTTTGGCAAGATTTTTACATTTTTGAGCAGAGACAGAAAAGAAGTCGATAGCTTCAAAGATCTTGTTGTATTGATTGGTAATGCGTTTCTTCATATATTAAGATAGAACTGAGAGATTCACTCATAATTTATTTTTTTTACTAAAGTGACACACTCACCGCTCTCACTATAGCTTCTCTCAACGGATCAGCACATAACCAGTAATTATATGTTCTTGGCAACAAGCTTTTACCATTGTCATCGATTAGAAAACATACCTAATGTGGGAAATTCATTAACATCGACACATGTTCGGGTTTTTATCACAAAGCATGTGAAACTAACTTATGTATTGGAGCTGTTATATATTATGAGTAACTACATAATAATAAATAATGGTTCTTTATGTAAGTTTTCCGGAAAAGTGCTATCACTGCGCTTGCGTTAGCCATAAATAGGGACCTGCAAGGCGAAGATTGCGCCACCTAGTGTATTCAATTCTAAACTTTTACCTTGAAAATTTGACATTTCTATGCTATCGGCTATAAATTATATTTATTTTGTAAGTAGTAAGTCGGTTAAACAAAACACTTTTACAAGTCTAATATTTTTGTCATTTTAAGCAAGATAGAACCGGTGTTTCCTAACTGACTACCCTGAGAAGAAACACCGAAACAAACTCAGAGGTCAGTCTTTTTTTGGTCTATATAATTGAAATGGAATAAAATGGCATAGAAATGGTACCTAAACAATATTCATTTTGTATTTTTTTTTTTTACAATTGCATTATTTACATTTTGCCCAAAGAAGAAAGTCGCATGGAATAACATGCACTAACGCATTTTCGCGTGACTATTTCTCCCAGTCAACTCATACCGCAAGCCGTGTTAAAGAACTTCGTTCCAATAAAACACTTATTACAAACATTAAAAGTGACAACCCTAACTCTCTACTGGAGCGTAGGTAATTATTTCAACAAATGGGCTTAGTTTCCATACTGTTACATATTTTTACTGTGGTACTGGTCAATCATATGAGAACCAGGTAAGTTAATGTCTGAGGTGGCCTTTTAAGGGAAGTGCCACACAGATTTGAATATATCTGTCCAGACAGTGCAAGCATTTGTCAGTTACCGTGTAGCTCAAATTAAGAACTTTAAGGAGCTCAACAATTTGACGAACAATACCAAAGGAAGGACATTTGGGTAAGCCTCATAAATAACTCAAACTGCCAGACTAACTAAAATAAGACCCTAATATGTTGTTATTGTTAGCAATTGCTGTAACTTGACCAAGTTTCAAAACACATCCTTCGAAACGTCTCGAAATCATTGTAGCACACAAGAATTCCAGTAATCCTTTGAATCATCACTCACCTTTTCATCCAAACAATCCGCTGTCTGTCTTCACAACCAAATATAGCAATAACATTGTACATATTGGAATGATAACCAAAATAACACATTACACATGTTTTCGGGTACTTGCAGAATTCCGTGAAAGCCTCAGATTGACTCACACGAGCACAGAACTGGGGACAACCTTCAGGAATCCCACGCTGCGTTATTCATAAATACTTGTAAATCGTAAATATTGTTTTCAAAGACAAGATCAAGTACAAGGTTTCTATAACTTTATGGTTTGTCCAAGGTAACTTCTGAGAATCTACGAATACAATTTGAAAAATAAACAAGGGTATTTGATTAAAAAAATCTAATTAGTCCGTCGGATAGATTTCCAAAAAATATTGGACACGTATTTATTCTTTTTTCACCTAAATAAAAAAAGAAGACGATACGTCGCGTTGAATACTCGTGTGACGTCACTACTCTCTACAAATTTTACCACAACCAGACGTCACAAAACCCCACTCCTGATCTTTGATGCTTATTATGTTCGTCATTTTTTATTTTTAACCGACTTCTAAAAAAGGAGGAGGTTCTCAATTCGGATGTTTGTACTTATGTTTTTTTTTTTTTTTTTTTTTTATTGTTTGTTCGCGCATAACTCCGTCGCTTGCCAACCGATTTGAAAAATTCTTTTTTTGTTGGAAAGGGTATACTTCCCAAATGGTCCCATGAAAATTTAATCGAAATCGAACAAGCGGTTTTTGAAAAATCGACAAAAATCTAAAAAAAAATCTACATTGTCTACGTTGACGACCTTTTAGTTTACTCTGCATTGGAGCAGTGCGTTTTTTTTACACTCATGTAATTGGTTCGTTTAGGTGGGGGGAGGGGAGGGGGTTTAGGTACCACTAAAAAGTGAAAAATAAAAAACTTTTTACAAAAAATAAAACCGACTTCTAAACAAAAAAAGTATAAAATAACTTTAATTTCGGAAGTCGGTGTGTTCAACAACAAAAAAGCAACCAAAACACCGAGTTCCGAAATTAAAGTTATTTTATACTTTTTTTGTTTAGAAGTCGGTTTTATTTTTTGTAAAAAGTTTTTTATAGATTTGATTAAGCAAAACATACGTGATCAATTTTTTTTAGAAATCTATATGACGGACTACTTAATTTTTTTAAGTCAAATGTCCTGTTATGTTCGTCATAGTTATTCCTTATTTTGCAGGATAATTTGCAACTTATGTTTCAATATGGATTTTATAAATTGCTGCTTTGTCAAATAAGGAAAATATTCGTAAATAGAAATATATGTTAAGGTGAAAATTAAATAAAATGAAACAATAAAACTAACTTTTTACCTAAGTAAAATGTGTTCAAATCACGGTTGGCACACTGGTTGAGCGGTTAACTGCTGCACGGTGTGCCACGGGTTCGATTCCCGCACAGAAAAAATATTTGTAGTGATAACTGTTCCGGGTCTGGCTGTTAGTGTATATGATATTACATGTCTGTACGCACCCACGATACAGGAGAAATTCCTAGTGTGGGACAACGTTTTTTTGTTTAAATAAAATTAGATAATCGAATGCTTTTCACAAGTTTCCACTGACAAATAAAAAGAAGATTAAGTAGAAACAGTACCAAAAAGTTAGTTGAAAACATTTTCGATAAATACTGTTACAGTTAAATTAGACCCATTTTAAATTTTCCATACAAACACAAATTTCCAGTTATCTTTTTTTTTTAAATAAAACATTTCGAAAATGTTTTTAACTAACTTTTTAGACCTATGTATCCTGCTTATATGTGTGAAGTTTCATTAAAATCGGTTCAGTAATTTCGCAAAATAGTGACTTGAAAAATTGTATGAAATGCCATTCGGCGTACACGCTCTTAATATAAGGAGCAATTATATAGTATTACATTAGGAAAACCAATAGATACAGTCAAAGTTATCCTTAAAATACATGGACAGAACCCGTGAGACACCTCACACAGCACACTTACTAGCTCGCCATTTATTATGCAAGAACTATCATGACTAAAACAAAGGGGAATAAGCAGAAGAGATAACGGCAGGGCGTGTTACCGCGGTACACAAAGTAGGTACATTGATAACAAAACGGAACCAGATAGTGTTGACAAGTTTACACAAACATTGTTTACAGTTTGGGTGATCATATATGTACCTATGAAGCCTTTAAGTATGTTTTATATTATTTATGTTTTAATCACTGCAGCCCTACCATGACGTCTTAAATCCATCATGATTCCTGTGTCAGAGAGAGATGGAGTTACACAAGACGAATAGCACTATCCCTTTCCCTCACACTGAATCATGATAGCATTGGCACTTCGTAGTACGGCCACTGGTCTTTCTTTTGGCTTGTTTTACAATTTTTACTACTGGCTTACTTAGGAGCTCTTGGCTAAATACTAACAGCCACATGGGCTTCAAGGTTAAGCAACGCTTGCCGAGGTCAGTCTGTGGATGGGTGACCATCTTAACACACCGAGAATCGTGTCCCGGATTTCATTTGTAGATCTTTGGCAATCGG
This sequence comes from Hecatera dysodea, assembly GCA_905332915.2. Taxonomy (NCBI): domain Eukaryota; kingdom Metazoa; phylum Arthropoda; class Insecta; order Lepidoptera; family Noctuidae; genus Hecatera; species Hecatera dysodea. Next base: position 17,246,578 of record HG995308.1, on the reverse strand, counting down.
TACGGATTGTAGAAGTGTGAAGCCATAAAATCTGACTCCAGTCTTGCCAAGAAGTACCATGTTGCTCAGTAAAGGGGCTGTGGATATCTGGTAGGCAGATGACCACAACCCATTAACTGGGGAGCACGGTACTTCTTGGCAAGACTGCTGTCAGATTTCCTGGTTTCTGACAATCCGTAACGACTGCCAAAGATCTCCAAATGACAGCCGGGACCAACGGCTTAACGTGCTTTCCGAGGCACGGATAAGTCTCGTTATGTTAAGATGGTCACCCATCCACAGACCAACCTCGGCAAACATAGCTTAACCTCGAAGATCGACCCGTGCGGCTATTATAATTTAGCCATGATCTCCGAGCTATTCTAAACATTTATTTATTCACTCTCTAAACATACAAATACCCTTACAGGCTAGACCCAATGCGATATTGTAGCATACTTATAATTTAAAAAGTTCCACAATTTCTACCGTAGCCAATTCTATAATTAGATGTTCTAGTGAATTCACCCAAAGTGCAACAGAATATGTCCAAATCCTCAGCAATGAGGTTGAGAGTGCGGAGCGCGATCCTGAGCGGCGCCTCGCGCAGCAAGTTAGAAAACAAAACAAGAAAACAAATTTTGTCAAAAACTATCCAAATGAACAAGCAGGGTTTCGAATCAAACCGTTCCACAAGCGACTATACCACACAGTAGATTTACTGTTTACAATATTAAGTTTACTTTGACATAGTACAAGTTTATTTTGACATTGTACAAGTTTACTTTGACATTGTACAAGTTTACCTTGACATTGTACAAGTTTACTTTGACATTGTACAAGTTTACTTTGACATTGTACAAGTTTACTTTGACATTGTACAAGTTTACTTTGACATTGTACAAGTTTACTTTGACATCGTTCAAGTTTACTTTGACATTGTACAAGTTTATTTTGACATTGTACAAGTTTACTTTGACATTGTTCAAGTTTACTTCGACATTGTTCAAGTTTACTTTGACATTGTACAAGTTTATTTTGACATTGTACAAGTTTACTTTGACATTGTACAAGTTTACTTTGACATTGTACAAGTCAAGGACACAGTTCCTTTGTCCAACAACTGGAACAAGGGCACTACTCAACTAGAAGGACGAGTACAAAACAACCGATTCACAGTATTACACAATCGTATGATGACTACTAGGAAAACGAAAGTATAAAACATTTATGGTATGTTTCTTGGTAATAAGTAGGGCGGGCGGATGGTGAGTAATACACAGAACTGGGCGGGCGGGCGTAGCGACGTCGTGACGCCGATTGTATTACAAAGTTTCAGTGTCGGAATGTAAGTTGGTTTGAGGAAACCTTGTTTTGTAGTAAGTTTTTGTGCTGTTATGTAATTTGTGTCATGAATATAGAATTGCTTTGTCTACAGTATTTTATTTTGTGAAGGCTTCATTATTATTTCCTATTTCCACTCAAACACCGCGTGCCTTCCCATTTCAGATGCAATGTCTCAAAAATGTAGGACAATTGAGGTATTAAATATATACACACATATCTTAAATATATATAACTCAAAAGTGACTGACTGACTGACATAGTGATCTATCAACGCACAGCCCAAACCACTGAACGGATCGGGCTGAAATTTGGCATGCAGGTAGATGTTATCACGTAGGCATCCGCTAAGAAAGTATTTTGATTAATTCTACCCCCAAGGGGATAAAATAGGGGATGAAAGTTTGTATGAAACTTTGTCAATTTTAAACCGATCGGGCTGAGAGTTTCAAAATCGGGGGTAATAAGGTCTATTCGGCAAATTTTATTTGATGAGAAAAATGTAAGCAGCTCTCATCCACAGACTGCCAGCCTGACAAACAAGTAATAATGCAAGTACAAAACTAAAAGCCATGCTTCGTTGACGCAAAATCTAATTACGTCAAGATAAGCCAATATTACGCGTTGAAAATGATTGGTTGATTGTTCTTACATACATCGGAATTTAAATAACCACCTTTATGCAATACTGCAACTTCTTTTCCATCACATAAGAGATAGAAAAAAATAACTCCGTATAGCAACATTTTTCATTGATGCTCCGCTCCGATTGGCCGTAGCGTGATGTTATACAGCCTATACTCTGCCCCGATAAATGGGCTATATGACACTAAAATAATTTTTCAATTCAAATCAGTAGTTCCTGAGATAAGCGCGTTCAACCAAACAAACAAACTCTTCAGCTTTATAATGTTAGTAAGTATAGATTACGCCACAAGTGCCATAGGTAGGGGAAATCGCACGCTATGCAGTAAAACTCATACTCGTAACTCGCGTTACACTGAGCATTTCCGTGAAAATTCACACACACACACGCACGCCCACAAGAATGAGTCACTTCCTATGGATTTCCCCATACTATGAGATTCTCTTATCTATGAGATTATTAATAATGTTTTTACTAATAGTTTCTTGTTAAGTTTGAGTGGTTCACGGAATATTGTTTATCTGCATTATAGCCATGTTTAGCATTGCCTTTTTCAGTTGCTAGAAAACATTTCTTGTTGAAACACACTTAATAAAATTACACTTAAGAGCGTAGATGCCGTACGGCATTTCATACAAATTTTCAAATCCTTACTTTCCGAAATTACTAAACTGATTTTAATGAAACTTAACACACATAAGCAGGATACATACATAGGTCTAAAAAGTTAGTTGAAAACATTTTCGATAAAAAATCTCGGCCTCGTTTTATTTTGAATAATAGACCATTCTGACACTATTGTAATAGCAGACTTCAGGCCCAGGTGAATTGCATCACAGTCGGTCAGTGACCCAACGTTGGCGCATAATATGCATGCCTGGCACCTCGTTACCACCTGGCGTTCTGCCAACCCTGCTGTAAACACTGCCGTTAAGACTGGTAATGATCTGTTTTTCTGACGAAGAGATGACTATGTAATGATACTAACGAATAGATTGTGATGAGTTAGTTGGAAAATGTTGTTTGCGGTTTAAAATACGAGAAGGATTTGGAAAAAACAAAATAAAGTCGACCTTCCACCACCACGTAGGATATGCTCGGAGAGGTGTGCCACGATAGCTGCACGGATCATTTGTTTTCAGCCACGTATCCTTAAGTAGCGTGGACGTGGCGAGCCGTGACTGATCCTCCCTAAATTTTCATACAGCGAGAAATCAACGCGATGCTAAGCTTTGCGTTACTGCGAAGCGTCGTCTGTTAAGACATTATCTTAAGGACTAGAAAAAAAACAGTGTTCTTATTGCCAGTCCTTCTACTCAAGCGGCCTGTGGGTGAGATATACGCAGCGAGTTTACAGAGCCCAGAGTACAATAATGCGTTCAGGATGTTTTTGGGTCACCAGGCCCGAGTCGACGGCGCGTCGTATTTCACGCGCGCCTCAAAGAGCCGTCAGCAAAGAAGACGTGGCCCCATAGGGTCAGTGCCTGCTAGGGTTGCGGGATTTGTTCGAAAGAGTCACCGCGGCCCTGGAACGCAAAGGGCACAAGAAGGATCACGGGTGGGTTTTAGTCAGTACCTTGACACTCCCTTCCGCTCCGCCCAGATCTAGAGAAGTCATTTGATGATTTCCCATCTGAACTGAATCAATACACAGGTCCATTATTGTGGTTGCGGAATTTGTTCGAAAGAGTCGCCGCGGCCCTGGAACGCAAAGGGAAGAAGGATCACGGGTGGGTTTTAGTCAGTAAGAGTCTGACACTCCCTTCCGCTTCACCTAGAGCGGGAGAAGTCATTTGATGATCTCCCATACAAAAAAATAGGTCCATTATTTTAATATATTCTCGAAATAATGCAACACTGTTTTTATCTGTATTTAAGTATAGCTCTTTTAGTTCACGGTGGGAATTTCTCACCAGCAGACGCTCCGTTGACCGCTTAGTATTTATTGTATGCGCGTGCGCATAGCGCTCTTGTTTAGCGCCTGAGACCTGGCTCTCTGCCAGACCGCGAATTACCTGTCCTGACTTGTTCATGATGCCATCTGATAGAACACTAATGAGTTTTCTAGACATTGATTAATATGGCTGAGTTTTTCAAGGTCCTGGTAGCTAAATCTGTCGGTCGCTTTACGAAATTATCCGTAATTAGCAGCGCCCGCAGTTTCATCTGCATAGTTCCTGTTCCCGTGGGAAAACGGAAATAAAATGCTAACACATACTAACTTATTAATATAGTAATCAGTAGTTTGATTCTGTTTGGCATGATGGCCTACTACACAAATTAATTCAATTAGAAGTTCCACTCTGTGTTGTAAAACTCATCCAGAACTACTTGCAAGATCGATCGTTCTCCGTTTATATTGATAATTACCATTCTGTACCTAAGACCATCCCAGCCGGCGTGCCTCAGGGCTCGTTAGTAGGTCCATACGTCTTCATACTTTACCTGAATGATATACATACCTAAACAGGCTCACACACAACTTGCCATCTACGCTGACGATACAGCAACATTCGCGACACATAAAGACGTTGATGTAGTAACTGGACGGCTACAATATTCACTGGAACTACTCATTACTATTTTAGAACCTGGAAACTTAACGTAAACTCAACGAAAACTGAAGGTATTCTGTTTACCAGGAAACGTGCACTTCCCACCAGGCCTGTAAAAATTGATGACTTTCAGATTACATGGCGTGCTTCGGTCAAATATTTGGGTGTTATATTAGATAAGACACTCAAGTGGAATAAAAACACCGAACAAATTGTAAGCAAAGGTACAAAAGCCCTAAATTCATTAAAACCAATTTTGAATCGCAAATCAGTTCTTAGTTCCTCAACCAAATTGCTTATTTATTCAACACTTGTTAGACCTTGCTTAACTTACGCAGCACCTGTTTGGTTTAGTCTTGTTTGTATCTGGCCTAATTTTACTTACATCATGCGAGAAAACTAGTCACAGATTTCGTCATACTTCCCAAAAACTCACTGACCTGTCTCAACTCCTAGGCTAAGAGTCATCGACCACTTAATGTACTAGCATACTCGACATAGCGCCGCTGGCCTGGCTCTCTGCCAGCCCCATTAATACCTGTCGTAATGCGGCACGAAATCATTGATGTGGTGAGCACTACTAGTGTTACTACGGCTGAAATGCTGTGAGGTTAAGCGGAGCTTGGCCCGGTTGGTTTTTGGATGGGTGACGATTTTTCGTCACGCTGTCACAGTTTTCTCTTGACCGCCGATATTAAGATACTCCTGCCCCCCTAGCCAAGTTGATAATCTGCAATCGTTAACGCTAGTCGAATAGGAATGAAATCATCTCAACGTTAAGCCACGTGGTTAGAACAAACGAATAGAAATTCGTAGCCAAGTTCACATCGTTTAAAATGCTAGAATAAATTGTTATTATTTTTCAAGTTAATATAATCAGTTAAGAGAGTATTAGATAAGTTAACTGTCTTTAGAAAATGACTGTGCCAAAAGCCATCTTAAGGTCGCCACACTGGTGTAGAACAAGTCGACATTAAGGCCCCTAGGAAGCCTATTGCAACTAAGAGCACTTCTTATTGAAAAAACATTCTGCCTATAATTTGTCATTTGGCAAAGGTACGTCAAAATGTTAAATTACATTATCATTTCTTTTTAACGTTACTCCACACTAGCAATTTCTCCTGTGTTGTAGTTGCATTTACAAACATTAAAATTCACATACACAAACAGCCAGACCCGGAACAACTATCTTTACGCCAAACAAATATTTGTTCCGTGCGGGAATCAAACCCGCGACACGCAGCACAGCAGAAAATCGCTCAACCACTGCGCCAATCTTGTTTATGTAACACTAGCTTCTGCCCGCGACTTCGTCCGCGTGGAATAGTAACTTTACCCCCGATTTTGAAACTCTCAGCCCGATCGGTTTAAAATTTACAAAGTTTCATACAAACTTTCATCCCCTATTTTATCCCCTTGGGGGTAGAATTAATCAAAATCCTCTCTTAGCGGATACCTACGTCATAACATCTATCTGCATGCCCATTTGGGCTGTGCGTTGATAGATCACTATATCAGTCAGTCAGTCACTTTAGTCAGTCACTTTAGTCAGTCACTTTAGTCAGTCACTTTAGTCAGTCAGTCAGTTATATATATTTAGAAGTACTTCCGCACATAGCGCCATCGTCACTCGCCAGCCTGGCTCTCTGCCAAGCCCCATTAATACCTGTCGTGCGGTACATCAATGTGACTTCCTTGCAGTGCACAAGCGCACAGTTCAGCCAGTGGCCGTATTACGAAGTGCCAATCCCATCATGATTCGTGTGAGGGAAAGAGATAGTGCTATTCGTCTTGCGTAACTCCGTCTCTCTCTGACACAGAAATCATGGTGGATTTAAGACGTCATAATAGGTCGCCTGGAATTTATGGTAAGCCATGATATTTTTGACATAATCATTATCAAGCTTCCAGAAACGAATGCACTGTGTAGGACTTAGTTATTTTGTAAACAGTGGCCGTACTACGAAGTGCCAATGCTATCATGGTTCAGTGTGAGGGAAAGGGATAGTGCTATTCGTCTTGCGTAACTACGTCTCTCTCTGACACAGAAATCATGATGGATTTAAGACGTCATAATAGGTCGCCTGGACTGCAATAAGGCATGTCAAAACCGATGCTATTCATGTTTCTGTGGGGTTTATGAAAATAACTTCATGTATGTGCATCCGCTGGAGCTTAGACAGTAACTCTTTAGCGGATTGGCAATGACAAATTGTTTATGACATACGACAGGCGAAGAAAAGCATTAAAATACAAGGCTGAAATGGTTCAGGCCTGAGACATTACTCGGTATCCTTCATTTCAATATTAAATTACCTTCGCCAGAGTATAGTGATGTTAGGTTCCCTAAGAATAAAGAGCCACAACAACTTTTTACTTCGGGACTAATAAAATAAATCTACTGTCAAAGGTCTTCTTGGAATTCGCGTAAACCTACCTTCGGACGTATTAAAAACTATGAGCGCCCCGCGGTTTTACCCGCGTAGTTCCCGTTCCCGTGGGAATATGGGGATAAAATATAGCCTATGTTACGCAGGATAAATATAGCTTTCTAATGGTGAAAATTTATTTTTAAATCGGTCCAGTAGTTTTTGAGTTTATTCGTTACATACAAAAATATAAATCTTTCCTCTATATAATATTAGTATAGAAAGAAACAAAGAAAAACCTGTAGGGACACATGTAAGCGTGCACGTCAGAATGCAAGGTAAGCAAAATGTGTCCCTACAGGTTTTTCTTTAAAAAATAGGGATTGCCTAAGTCCTACGGTGTCGAATCAATCCCTAAAAACCTTTTAAAAAAAGATTTTATTTAAATGTTCTAAAAAGGAGAAAATAAAATTTTCTATTTCTAACTATCAACGTATAGCCTCATGATACACAGTTTATATGATGATAAAAGCTTGTCAGCACAATCGGTTGAAGATATCTGCTTTAAAATTGAGTTGGAAGATTCCACACGAAAAACATACATACATTGCAAGTTAAATAAAAACTAATAAAAAGAAGGAAAAATTATTTAGGACTCGTACAAGACGAACAAAAAATTTATTAAAACCGAATTATTAATTTTATACTGTGTGAGGCCGAAAAACATCCCTAGTCAGCATAATGCGGCACTATTTAAAAAAATACCACAGCGCTAATTCACTCATGGTATTTGACTGCAAAGCCCAGAAAATACCGTAACATCTTCAAGGTCAAGAAAACAGTGTCAAGACGACAATTTTTCTGCATTACAAAACTTTTACCTTTCACCTACACAGTGAACCCACTGCACTAAACGCAAAATTCAACGCTAGATTAAATAATAAATATCTTAATACTCTAATGCAATAAACCACAGTGAAATCTATACTTATATATAAAGTTTGTTTTGTTTGTATGTTTGCTTGAACGCGCTAATCTCAGGAACTACTAGTCCGATTTGAAAAATGATTTCAGTGTTAGATAGCCCATTTATCAAGGAAGGCATAACATCATCATAGGCTATATAACATCATGCTAAGACTAATAGAAGCGCAGCACCACTTAAGAGTGTATCAAAATCGGGGGGTTAGTAAGTATTCCACGCGGACGATGTCGGGGACAGAAGCTAGTATTGAAATATTTCGATAAACTTGTGTGATCAATCAAGCAGTCATTCCGCATAATGGGCGCCCGGAGCGATTCTGCGCAAGAGTACTTTTACTCGGCTATTATTAATAGGACTTTTGTCAAAACATCATTAATAAGTTTGCATATTTTCGCGTAGTAATATAGCCTGGGGATTTAGAAAGAATTGAGACGTAAAAACGTTCAATATTATTTTTCGTGACATTTTGGTTTTCTTACGTAAGTGCTGAATCTTTCTCCATAATCATGTCTAAAGATTGTTTTTGTGATGTTTAAGAAAAAAAAAAAAAATTCATCTTAAGATCCGGTTCTTTGGCATCGGGACATTCTAAATTCCAGAATTTACTATTCCAGTATAGAGGAAATTTTCTGGGGATAGGCAAGCTGACGCTCCATATAAAATACTGGAATTCAGCTGGATTTGGCTGGACTATAAAACTAAATTTTACACAATTTGGAAAAGGCCTATGGGGCGTTGTTTGCACAAGGAAAGCGGTACCCTTTTTTTAAGTTCCAATCATCAAATTTCTTTCTGGACAGAGCGGAAGGGAATGTCAGACTCTTACTGACTACAACCCATCCGTGTTCCTCTTAATGCCCTTTGCGTTCCAGGGCCGCGGTGACCCTTTCCAACAAATTCCGCAACGTCCCGAGAGTATATGCGTCAGGCGGAAGGTGAGGACGCCATGGCGCTTCTCTAGACACACCTCAAAAAGGGACTTATCACCACCCTAGTGTCGTGCCCAAAAATGTGATACCCTAGGCTTAGTATACCTAATGTAAAGGTTTATTGCCTGAAGTAACCTTCTCACCCAGATAGACACTCTCTACTTCCTAAGTACAATCTTTGCACAAGCCTGATTAAGCACTCCTTAATCAGGCTTGTTAAATCACACGCCTATCACAAAATCACTAAACAGAATCAGTCGTCATCACCATGTAAAAACGGTCACTAGAAATGTCAAGATATTCCAGTCAGCACCCGAGCCCCACCTTTGAGATACAAGTAATAAGCCTAAGAATACTAGTGTATGACTGAACTTTCGGTTTTGGTTTCGGTTTCGGCCTAGTTTCTGTAAAAAAATGGGTTTCGGCTTGGTTTCTTGTTTCAGTGTTTATATTATGATTTGTTTTGTACTTGTTATTTAATGTCTGAATAGCTGACCCGGGCAACCTCCTTTGCACATAAAAGAGAAGAAAGAAACCGTTTTTGCTATGCTATGCTCCGCTCCTTTTGGTCGTAGGGTAATGTTAAATAACAGAAGAAGACGCCCGGGCGTCGGGAAACGCAGGGCGATTCCCGACCACCTACTGCGCGGGCCTGCGGATGGCAAGCTATGGGTGGCTCGCCGTCCGATAGCAACCAGGCCCGAGTCGACGGCGCGTAGTGTTCCACGCGCGCCTCAAAGAGCCGTCAGCAACGAAGACGGGGCCCCATAGGGTCAGTGCCTGCTAGGGTTGCGGAATTCGTTTGAAAGAGTCACCTCGGCCCTGGAACGCAAAGGGCACAAGAAGGATCACTGTGGGTTTTAGTCAGTAAGAGTCTGACACTCCCTTCCGCTCCGCCCAGAGTGGGAGAAGTCATTTGATGATTTCCCATCCAAAAAAAAGGGTGATGTTAAATAGCCTATAACCTGGCTCAATAAGTGGGCTATCCAAAACTAAAAAGTTTATAATTAGTATAGATTAAATTAAAAATATGAAATTTTAGGTTTCGGCCGAAACTGAGACCGAGGTCGAAATTCGGTTTCGGCAAAAACTTGCTTCGGTCGGGCACTAAAGAATACATAGAACGTTAATACTTTAGCCAATCGGCACGACAATGAACTGGACGAAATAATTGCAACCATTCCCACGGGTCAAGTCGCAGTGGTTCTTTGGACAAAAGTTTAGAGAATTTATTTAGATTTTGACCTACCTATAGATACCACTGTCAATGTGTAGGCTAAAATCGAAATAAATTCTCGCTGTGGTTTTTATTACGTGTTGATTTTGAAAGGGATGGCGAGTGAATTTAATTGCTTTGCACATTTTTAAGTTTCGATAAATCAATACTAAGCAATTACTATAATGTCTGGGACGTAACTATGTATCGAGAAAACAGACGACCCAGTACGAACGCGGCAAGCGTTTCGTACTAATTATATTTAGTAGTGTGTTATTTTGTAAAAATCAATTTTCTTAAGGGAATAATTTTTCATCTATTTTCTTAAATAAATTTAAACTTCAATTAATTTTCAGACTGAAAATAAAAATTGTTGAATGAATTCAAATACCAATGTGGATCTTATTTCTGCCCAGCTCTCTAGCAACCAAAAAAACTTTTGAAAACTCGCCGAGAAACAGACTCAATCTTAATCAAAATAAAGGAATCATATGAATCACATTCCGTGATTCACAATCGTTTGTACTGTCATAATAAACATAACTCATACAATAGCGTGCTTCCAAAATATTTGTTTTGCAGAATGCAGGCGATATTATGTACAGTCAACAACCACACATCACTGCGAAAACCAACCTTGCTGCTACGAAATAAAGGAAAAAAAAATACTACTGTTATACATGCAAAAGTTCTGATGGATGGACGAATGGAATTACATATATGTATGTTTATTTATTACAGCTGAACAGATCTGGATGAAATTTGACACAGAGAAAGTTCTGCTTACAGGATTTTTAAATCGTTCAGTAAAAATAGAAGAATCACCTTAAAACTATTCTTAACAACAAAGGAATTGTGCCCAAATTGCTTTGCAGAAAGCTGGGAATATGTTTAAGCTTCTTTTTAAAAAGTGACTGCTGGATAGCGGGTTCCAATTTCTAATTCTTTATAGGGCATTTGGGTACTAAATGCTGTTGATTAATATGTAAGCTGAACGTGGTTGCTGGCTTTCATCAATGGGTCTGGTTATCTCCTCCCTATACACTAATCTGTATTCTTTTCTTAATAATCCTTCTTCTCCTTTTTCCACCAACTCAATTTCTTTGCGCTGTTCCTAGTAAAAATCTTCGCTCTACCAATAATCGTCTTTTACGATGTCCCTCACACAGTTCAGGGTTTATTCACTCCTCTTTCTTTGTCCAGGCGATCTTCCTTTGGAATGCGCTCCCTCTGAACATCAGGACGGCAACCAGTCGGTGGTCCTTTAAGGTGAAGGCACGTGAGCACATTCGCAAGAAGTTGGTAAAATCATCACAGCGTTAATTCGTAGGATTCGGTTTTCTCAATGCCGTTATTAATTTTATTTGTATGTATGTATCGATGTATTTATGATTGTATTTTTCCCTCTCTGTTTGTCTTTATTTTAAGTTGCACCTGCCATGTTGTCTCTGCACTACCCTAAGGTCGAGGTAAAATCCTCCTAACTAGAATATGGTATCAAAAACTTCGTCCACATCACTATCGACTGACAAGACTGGCGGCATTGCCACGTTGTATGGCAATGCTTATCCTCTGTTTCAAATAAAAGCCAGCCCTTGGGTCACGCGAAGTGTCAACTATACTTTTTATTATGCACACCTTATCAGTTATAAAAAAAAAACCAAAAGAAGCAAATATTACAAAGGGTCACATAATTATTGCGTGGCCTTTTCGCTAAAAGCGATAGATTACCTATAGTTTTTTTCCCGAGACTATGTTACCATGGGATAATTTTCGACATTCACGCAAGCGAAGCCGTTTACAGAAGCTAGTGTCAAATGTTTTCTTGGTGGTTGCGTTGACTGTACGCCAGCTGAATGCAGCTGCAATTTAATTTGAATATTTCTGTTAATTACTTATACTTGTAGCAATTAAATCAATCGTAATCGTAAATTATCTATAGGTACTAATATATAACGCTGAAGAGTTCGTTTGCTTGCTTGTACGCGCTACGCTCTGGAAATACCAGTCCGATTTGAACAATTCTTTCAGTATTAGATAGCCCATTTATCGAGGAAGGAGATAGACTTATATATCATCACGCTAAAACCAATAAGAGTGGAGCACCAATGATGAATGTTTCAAAATCGGAGGGTTAGTAACTATTCGACCCGGACAAAGTCGCGGACAGAAGCTAGTGATAACATAAAGTAGCTCGGCTTAGCGTAAGGCGTGCTTAAAGACAAGATGCTAGAAATTGATTTTCTGAATTCCAGGAATTTATTTTGCAATCTAAATACTTAACTATGATAAGGAGGTAAAAATATATGTATTTTTCTTTTTATAACTTAGGTATTTGGATTCGGTTTTCCTGGAAGCCAACGTGAATATAGATGTAAAATGGCTAGGTGGATAATGATTTTAGCCGGTAAGAGTCCGGCACACCCCCCCGTCTTCCCCAGACGGGGGATAGTCCATGAGGATTTCCCCACGATAAAAAAGGTGGATAAATGATTAGGAAATAGGATACTTTTTAGATGATCAGCTGAGCTTTGTCCCAACTATGTTTCGGTCAGCTTCCAACCCTTCCGGATGCTGCTGAATACCAGTATTTTACATGGAGTGACGGCCTATCTGACCTCCAGAACCCAGTGATTGGGTTACACCATCATTCATATCTATCGCTCTTGAATTTTTAGACTTATGGGACAGACTACCGGTAACGACTGTTTTTTTATTGATAGGAAATCATCAAATGACTTCTCCCGCTCTAGGCGGAGCGGAAGGGAATGTCAGACTCTTACTGAATAAAACCCACCCGTGCTCCTCCTAGTGCACTTTGAGTTCCAGGGCCGCGGTGACTCTTTCGAACAAATTCCGCAACATCAATACTCATGCCTCTTCTCATTCATCAACAACTCACAAATGTAAGGTTATTTAAGCCAGCATCCTCAAATTATTTCTATTACTAGTAGCGATAACAACTATCACATTTAATAAGACAAGTACGGGTATTGATATGTATCTTATTGGATGAATGCAAAGTCACTCATCCTCAACGCACAAATGTAAGCCAATTTAAGCCAGCTTCCTCAAATTATTAGAGATTAGTAGAGCAGTGGTGGCCGAGTGGTAACGGCCCCGGCTTACGGATTGTAGGTCGCGGGTTCAAACCCAGCCAAGCGCATTACTTTGTTGTAATTAATTTCATCACCACTGCTCTCAAAACGGTGAATGAAAACATCGTGAGGAAACCGGCATGTCCTAGAACCAAAAATTCGAAGACATGTGACATTCACCAACCCGCACTGGGCCCGCGTGGTGGATTCCAGGCCATTCCCTCTCCTAGAGAGGAGGTCTGTGTCCAAGCAGTGGGAACATTATTAGGCTGATTATGCTTATGTTTTTGCACAAATGTAAGGCTATTAAAGCCAGCGTCCTCAAATTCTTTCTATTACCAATAGCGATAACAACTGTCATATTTAATAAGACACGTACGGGTATTGATATGTATCTTATTGGATGAATGCAAAGTCACTCATCCTCAACGCACAAAAATGTAAGGCAAATTAAGCCAGCTTCCTCAAATTGTTTTCATTACCAATAGCGATAGCAACTGTCACTGTCCCACACGTAATACCGCCACATAAATCAATACCCATACCTCTTCTCATCCATCATTGGTGCACACAGCATCTCAAATGGAAAGCGAGCCATTGCCGTCGCAACTGATCTGTAACATAACTCTTGACCTATGACATATCTTGAGATAGTAATGAGCCGGTTGCCAATCGTATCTGATAGATATGCTAATGTATGGAGGTATGCGTTGTTAAAGGTTGACTTTGATTTGTGTATGTGTAACTGAAATTCTGTGGTATTTATTTCAAGTGATTGGTCTATTATAAAAAAAAAAAAAAAAAAATTACTGTAATAGGACTTTACTGTTTTTTCTGTCACTTATGCATGTTACTGTAAATCAGAAGAGCGGAAGTACCTAACACAAGCAAAAATTTTGCTTAAAAGGTACTTCCTATATAATAATGAATGTTACACATAAGTGGATGAAATAAAAGTCTTTTTTTTTATTATTATATCCCCCCGTAAAGAACTGTAAATTACTTTCGAAAATAATGGTATCCATCTTTAAAGGAAGGTAGAAGTTAGTTTTTTACCTTAGGTATCATCAATATCCGTCAGCAAAGAAGACGGGGCCCATAGGGTCAGTGCCTGCTAGGGTTGCAGAATTTGTTCGAAAGAGTCACCGCGGCCCAGGAACGCAAATGGCACAAGAAGGATCCACGGGTGGGATTTAGTCAGTAAGAGTGTGACACTCCCTTCCGCTCCGCCCACAGCGGGAGAAGTTTTTATGGCCACCTTAAGGCTGCAGACCAGCTTCCTAGTATTGAATGGTCTCAAAATTTTTATAAGTACTCACACCAAGTTTATTTAGACTCAATCGCTTGTTAAGAATTAGTGGAAAATTGGATTCATAGAGCTTGTAATAATCATAATTGTTTTACAATAGCAAAAGTTTTATTATTATTTGTTACAGTACACAATCCTACTCCTACTTATATTATAAACGCGAAAGTTTGTAAGAATGGATGGATGTTTGTTACTCTTTCACTCAAAAACTACTGAACGGATTTGGATGAAATTTGGCACAAAGATGGTTTATCAATTTTACCTCGATATTCCCACAGGATCGAAACTTATGCGGGTGAAACCGCGGGGCGCTGCTAGTTAATTATAAAATAGGCGACATGGTTGGCGCAGTGGTTGAGCGATTGGCTGCTGCACTACGTGTCGTGGGTTCGATTCTCGCACGGAACAAATAATTGTATGGCCTACAAATAGTAGTTCGGGGTCTGGCTGTTTGTGTGTGTGAGTTTGTATGTTTGTAAACGCACCCACGACCCAGGAGAAATTCCTAGTGAGGGGAAAAGTTAAAACAAAATATCTGCACCATATATGTGGAGCATATGCGGAACCCTAGTGAAAAAATAACTTACTGTCGTATGACTCCTACTTTGTATCAAATCACCGCAACATTAATTGACCAATTTCTCAAAAAATTTCGCACAAACAGTAATAGTTCATACAAACATGTTAAAAGAGCTCAAAAAAACCGCTTTTTTAGACAAACGACATGCATTAGACAATGTGTGACGTGTTTGTGGGAAGTGCGAATTGAGTGGACATTAGCAAAACTAGTGGCACAACTGTACTTTGTTAGGGCGAGGTGCCACTGCAAGCGGTAGCGAATACAACTTTGTCAACGTCTCAAGCACCACTCTGTTATTTTGGGAAATCCTTGGATGTTGAGGACAGAGTGATGTCGTAAACATCACCATGATCATTACAACCGAAAGACGTCCACTGCTGGACATAGGCCACCTTAAAGCGTCGCCACATAGACCAGCCCTATTTTCCAGATAGACTCTCGATTTTTAGTGCAGCCATGAACAGACACTAGTATTTGGCATTTGTTTTTTATTGCTTATTTTTTAGTTCTAGTGCGTGTTTAAAACATGACGTGCTAAATACATTTTATTCTATCTTTTTATAATCATTATCATTTTCTTGGAACGATTTGTACAGTAAGTAACAAAGATTTTACATGGCGAGTGGTTAGTTTTTCTAAGGCTTGTCTCTTAAATGGATTACTTTTCTATGTACTGATGGAGACCAACGTTACTGCGGGGTTATTTTTGTGATATAATCATCCCAACGCAATGTAATTGCTTGGGTCACGAAGGGGCTGAAAACAGATTGAGCTTTATCAATAAAATGAAATCGCTCCCGCTTATCGCGAACACTATGACCACACCCTCTCGGTCCTTGAACCGTTACCCACCGTGACTGACGGTAAGTCCTTTGGTTTGCAAACAAATAACTTTGAGGTTAAGTACACGTTAAATCTTTACTATTCTCGAATGTCCGACTTTTAAAGAATTTATCACACTTTTTAACGCAAAGAGGATTTAAATACATGACGTTTTTGTTAAAGAATTTGTGATTTGAATTTGACACTAAAAAAAGTAAGTTGGTGACTGCCTCTTGATTCTTTCTACTTTTTTGCAGAAAACAAAGGAACTTTATTCTTTCATTTTGGCACAGCAGAAAACTTATCTAAAGCATACAAACAAACAATAAAGGAAGAAGGATTTTTCATCATTGTTTGAAAACTAGGCTAGGACATAAAGACAGTCCCTCAAAACGCCCGCCCGTCACCACTTCCTAGTGTTTTAGCTGGGAGAAGAGGTGCGTAGATCGGTTGGTCTGTTTGTTGGTTCAGATGAACAGGGTATTAACTCAAAAATGTATTTTAAATCGTATTATAGTATTTCAATCTGTTGTAAATGTTTTTAAATCGGAAGATACCACTTACAAACATTATTTTCCAGATTGATTCATGATTTACGAGGTAGCACTGGTAGCCAAGTGGTAACGACTTACGAATTGTATTGTGTCTGAGAGGAGCTCGTGGCTAAATTATAACAGCCGCACGGATCGATCTTCTAGGTTAAGCAACGCTTGCCGAGGTTGGTCTGTGGATGGGTGACCATCTTAATATAACGAGACTTCTCTGTCCCTCGGAAAGCACGTTAAGCCGTTGGTCCCGGCTGTCATTTGGAGATCTTTGGCAGTCGTTACGGATTGTCAGAAAACAGAAAAATCTGACACCAGTCTTGCCAAGAAGTACCGTGTTTCCCAGTTAATGGGTTGTGGAGGTCTGGTAGGACGCCGCTTCACGTAAAATACTGGTATTCAGCTGAATCCGGCTTGACTGGGAGCCGACCGCAATGTAGTTGGGAAAAGGCTAGGCAGATGATGATCAAAGCCAGACACTGTCTACCAGGCACTTTAATCATCATCATTATTTGCTAAGATCTTCCATACTTACGTCTACCTTAAATTAATTCAAGTGTACACAGTCCACCATGGTTCACTCTAGGTCGATCTTTAAAGCTTTTATGTTACTAATATTAATTTATTATCTTGGTACGTAGAATGTTTTTGGTTGTGAAGGGAACAGTATGACTTTTTTAAAGCAACCCTCAGGTATCAACGGAAACTTATAAATGTATTTCATGGTTCTGGCATTGGTTTGATGACTATAATGCGTAAGAAACGGTGTAAGTTCATGAGTCAGAAAATAGATTTCCCGTAGACGAGGGTAAGTTGAATCGTAGGTACAAAAAACTGCTGAAAACTGAACGTAAAGGGCACAAGAAGGATCACGGCTGGGTTTTTAAGTAAGCAGTAAGAGTCTGACACTCCCTCCCGCTCAGCCCAGAGCGGGAGAAGTCATTTGATGATATCCCACCCAGAAAAAAAAGGGCTGTAGAATCTTCCTTTGAACGATCATTTTCCTTTCAACTTGTTTAAAGTCCTTAGAAAAAAGCTGTGTTCATATACGCAATTTACACTCTTTTACATATTTTACCACTTTACCAACCCATGTCAAACTTGTGGTACGCCAAATATTAAAAAAATAAGGTATTTATAGATGCCGATCTCCGAGATCTGCCGATGACCGAATCTGCTTCACTTAATATGTCAATAACTCAAAAACCACGCTACATAATTTCCTTGGCGTAATTAACCGACTTCTAAAAAAGGAGGAGGTTCTCAATTCGGATGTTTGTATTTTTTTTTTTTATGTTTGTTCGCGCATAACTCCGTCGCTTGTCAACCGATTTGAAAAATTCTTTTTTTGTTGGAAAGGGTATACTTCCCAAATGGTCCCATGAAAATTTTATCGAAATCAACCAAGCGGTTTTCGAAAAATCTAAAAAAAATATGTACTTTGTCTACTTTGACGACCTCTTAGTTTACTCTGCAAAGGAGCTGTACGTTTTTTTTACACCAATGTGATTGATTCGTTTAGGTGGGGGAGGGGAGGGGGTGTAGGTACCACTAAAAAGTGAAAAATAAAAAACTTTTTACAAAAAAATACAACCGACTTTTACACAAAAAATCAAAAAAGTGCAAAATAACTTTAATTTCCGAAGTCGGTGTTCAAAAAACGAAAAAGCAACCATAAACACCGAGTTCCGAAATTAAAGTTATTTTGCACTTTTTTTGATTTTTTGTGTAAAAGTCGGTTGTATTTTTTTGTATAAAGTTTTTTTTTTCAACAATACGTTGAATCGACTAAATCACAAATGCACTCAACGGCCCACTTCACGTATGTACAAGATGATCTACAGTACGAAAGGAATGGCAGCGGTTTGTGAACCCCTAATGTGACGACCACGTCCTCTCTGCCAAGGGAATGACGACGAGGAAGATTTTCCAGCAGCTGAGCGCTAGCAAAGAAGCTGGCTCGAAAAGAATCTAATAGCAAAAATATTAGTAAATATTCTATCACACACCCTCTCACGCACATATTCGCACACTCATCCCTTTCATATTACACACCAGAGGACTGTAACCCTACTTTATATACATACTAGCTGCTGCACGCAGCTTCGCCCGCGTGAATGTCGGAAATTATCCCAAGGGATAAAAAATATCCTATGTTACTTCTAATACCTCCAAGAATATGTGTACAAAGTTTCATGATGATCGGTTGAGTAGTTTTCGCGTGAAAGCGCAACAAACAAACTTACATTCACATTTATATATTAGTATAGTATAGATAGATAGATTATATGCATGTTTATTACCTTTTTAATTTAGTTGAGTTCGAATTTTAATTTTTACTTTTTTTCGTGAGCTCATACATACAAAATTAGTTTGAGGGCTTGAGGCGCTGCATAGGTACTGAAATACAGGCTATAAACCTTTGATTATATAATGTCTAGATAGAGCATCAATAGCGCAGAAACGTGTCAAAAAATATCAGCCAACTGTTGGCCTATAAGTACTTACCCGCCGATTAGTGCCGATCGAGCCGCTTTGGTGTCACTACGTATTACGCGCGCTGAGTAATAAACAAAAAACAGCGATAAAATGACGGTATGTGTTATTAAACTGCGACGGAATTATAAATTAAGGGTAAAAAGTACCAAATACATCACCTATCATCGCTAAGTAACTAGAAAACTACGTATTTATTTATTGTTTTAATGATTACCAAATTACGCCATTTTTTGTCAGTGTTGCCAGTTTCTTTTTTTATTCTCCCAACTTAACATATCTTTTTTGTGGGTATATTCGTTGGTTTATGGTAACGTTTATATAATTTAGTTTACGTAGTTTATTTATCGATTTATAAAAAGGTGGAGTTTTTTTAATCGTCTATACTTTTACTTTTTTATAATAATATAATTTTGGCGAATAACTTTTTTGTTTATGAGCCAATTTTAATGATTATTTTTGCATTGGGTTCAATAAACGATTTAAAAAATGCTAAGAGTAATTTTAATAAGATTAATTTATTAAGTCTTTCTTTATAATTATGCTTTTGAAGCCGATGCCAAGTAAAAATTGTTATTAGCTCGGTAAATAATTTACTTGGTACACTCCAATTCAATCTTTATGACGGCTCTGAAGTGCGCTGCTCCCTACGCAGTACCGCATCCCTCACCCCCGCTGACACTCGAATTTGTTACTGCACAGCGACTCGCCTCATGTTCCGAGCCGCCATAAAGTTTTAATGCTGTACCGTCTTTTTGTCCTCATTTTGGTAATGATTAATATCTGGTACTGATTAATAGTATTAAATCATAGATTCAATCTATATAAACTGCCTAAAAAGTTTATTATTCTAATTTGATTAACTTAGCTGATTTAATACAACATTCACACACACAACTCTAATTAAATTGTATATTTTATTTATTTAAAAAAGAGAAAAACAGACACTACTAAAACTGAATAATACTACATACATACAACTAAACTTATCTTATTTTTTTAAATATGTGATCTATGGGAGAATTCTAGTAGCTGGTATCATTATTCACGCACACAGAGACAAAGACGCATAGTGTAAAACACCGTCCGCACGCACACATGTTTGAAATTGTTGCCTCGTTTTCTTTGCTTTGACAGTAGGGCGACGCTCCATCTAGACATTATATAATCAAAGGCTATAAACCTAGTTCGGTAGCAGATGCTAAAAATAGACACAATTTATTTATTTATTTACGAACTATGGAAGACTTACAGCTAAACAAAGCAGAGTAAAAAAACAGTAAGTAAGTAAGACTGACAGCCAATTACAAGTCTAAGATTAATTATAAGTAGCTTGCTACAAATTGTGTGAACATAATTATGTATATTTTTCTGGTCTAATAAAGATTATTATTAAAGCGACGTCGGAAAACATTGATTTTTGTTTGTTTTTAAACATAATTTTCCTACATTCGTGACTCACACACATCCTGGTGAAAAAACAATGTCTATCAAACCCAAAATCATGTTAAATTAAATCAAGCACAACACAGCACGCGCAGTGGAGACGATGATGTGAGCAAATGATGACACTGCGCACAAAAACGAGCTTACTTCAAGAAGGTCATAAGGCCATTGTCAGTTCGGTTCTAAAATAAATAGGAAAGTTTTTGTGTTTGTCTGTTGTTTCTTCGTAAATTAATGGAGTAAGCATAAGCATAAGCATAATCAGCGTTTTAACGTTCCCACTGCTGGGACACAGGCCTCCTCTCTAGGAGAGGGAATAGGCTGAAATCCACCACGCGGGCCCAGTGCGGGTTGATGAATGACACATGCATGTCTTCGATTTTTTGGTTCTAGGACATGCCGGTTTCCTCACGTTTTCCTTCACCGTTTTGAGAGCAGTGGTGAGTAAATTAAATGTGTCTGGCCTGGTTTGAACCCGCGACCTTCAATTCGTAAGTCGGGGCCGTTACCACTCGGCCACCACTGTTCTCCATTGCGATTTAACCAGATTATAAGGGAATTCGATTGAATTTCACTTACGGGTAAGTTCGTTTGATCACTCATCACCTGATGCAGTGAAATAAAAGTAAAAAGTATTTCACCTTCACCAACCAGTTACTTCAAAGACGCTCAAAGTCACTCAGCGGGCTATGGAAAGGGCTATGCTCGGTGTGTCTCTGAGGGATCGTATCAAGATCGTAGAAGCAAGGTCATCGATATAGCCCACCGGATTAGTAAGCTGAAGTGGCAGTGGGCTGGCCATATTAATCGTAGCACCGACAACCATTGGGGAAAATGAGTTCTCGTCCTCAGGCACGGTGGAGTGACGATTTGCGCGGGACGGCTGGCAGAAACGAGAAGGACGAAATACATGCGAGAAGGCGAAAACAGATCTAAGTGGCGTGCAATTGGAGAGGCCTATGTCCAGCAGTGGACTGCAACAGGCTGTTGATGATGATGACCCAGTCACTGGCTAACAATACACCTTGATGAGACTTATTGTCAGGTTTTTAGGCTTCTAGCGACTGTAAAAGATCTACAAATGACAGCCGGAACCAACGGTAAAAATCTTGCTTTGCAAGTCACGGAGAGATCTCGACATGTATGTATGTATGTATAGATACAAACACCATCCACGGACAGGACTAACCAAAAATCCTCGTCTAAAATCATGTATTCTTGCAAGTCAAGCCGTAGGACTATCCTAGTGTAACGTTTGATAGACAGACGAAACTTCCCAGACACTAGGAAGGTTTATAATGACGTCATCCCCCGGTTATTGTACACATTGACTGCAAAAACTAAATTGATTATATTGAGTAATGTTCGACAAAAAATATCAACATTGTTATGTACATAAATGGTAATAATATTGTGGAGATTATTCATTTATTATGTACACTAATATTATAAAGAGGAAAGATTTGATTGCTCTTTTGTTTGTTTGCATTAATAATAATAATACTTTATTTCGGACATAGAAAAATCCATAATGTGTTAGTAACAGAAACACTTATACAACTATGTTAGTAACAAAATGAATAAAATAAATTAAACTAAATATATGATCCCCCTTCATTCATATATTTTCCCTCAGCACCAGGCCCGCAGGCATGCCTGCGAGACCAGTGCATCAGGAAAGGACAGTCAGGTTTCTCAGCAATTATCTTCAGGATGCTATTGGAGCCTCCACGTATCCTATGCATCAAGGATGCCGTTCTCTTGCGCATGATAGAATTGAGCACTGAATAGGCTCCGAAATTACTTGGCCGATTTGAAAAATACTTTCACTGTTGGGTAGCTTCACTATATATATCTGGTGAACATAGGCTATATTATATCCCCATATTCCCACGGGAACTGTAGTTCCCGTGACTAGCCTCCCCCGCGGTTTCTTCATTATCTAGCTAGATTGGTTTCAGATTCTGACGCCTGACTTTTTTTCTAGATGGGAAATCATCAAATGACTTCTCCCGCTTTGGGCGGAGCGGAAGGTATTGTCAACTTACTGACTAAAACCCACCCGTGGTCCACCTACTGACTTTTACGTTCCAGGGCCGCGGTGACTCTTTCGAACAAATTCTAGGGATGCGGAATGTGACCCTAGCGAGACCCAACTTCTTTGCTAACATTTCTTTGAGGCGTCGACCCGACGCGCGACGTCTGACTAACTCCGAGTATATCGACTGCCAAAGCTCTACAACTAACAGCCAGGACCAAAGACTTGGATACGTAACAGATGGTCAACACAATCCATCCACTGATAGACATCAATAAGCGTTGCTTCATCTTGATCATCGACTCTAAAGGCTCTTATTACCATGCTTACCAACAGTCCCTTCTAATTTCATCCAATTAGGTCAGAAATCAATGTCCTACGATCAATGGCCTGCCTTCATAGGTTAAGAACCTGACTAACCTACTTTTTTTGTAGAACACTGATAGCACAAGGGGATCAGTGTGTGTGTTAGTCACGTGGTACGCGTTCCGAGTGATAGAAAAGAGACACACGCAAAATATCTGGCTGTCAATCGCGCGTGATATAGACTAGCCCCCAAGCCAAGTTGTTAATCTGCAATCGTTAACGCTAGTCGAAAACGAATCAAATGTATGGGAATGAAATCATCGCAACGTTAAGTCACGTGGTTAGAACAAACGAATCGAAAATTCGTAGCCAAGTTCACATCGTTCAAAATGATAAAATTAATTGTTATCGTTTCTACAATGTTTAACCCTACATCCTTTGTTAAAATATTTAAACTTAATGGTTAAAGTTTCATACAGAGAAAATTAAATTATAACCTGTTTGACGTTTGTAGGAAAGTTCGCTATAGACTAAAGAATAGGTCGTTTTTTCTAAAGACAGTGTAGAACGAGCGGCCGACTCAGGCGCGTCAACAAGGCTACCAACTTATCGTTTTCTACAGTTGCTGACACCGAGGCTTTACCGATTGGAGAACAGAATTCGACATGAAACGTTTGTAACTTGGATAGGTATAGGAAGAGGGGATACTTCTTTTATTTTAGTCGGAAAAGCTGGCTGGGAGCTTCTGGCTAAGTACTAACAGCGTACTATTCGATTTTCGATGTTAAATGATTTTTATTTTGTAAGTAGTATGTAAAAAACACTTGTACACCTCAATCTCTTTTGGCCGTTTTAAACTAGATGAGGCCGGTATTTCCTGGCTGACTGTTAAAGGTTAAGCAGCGCTTTCCGAGGTAGGTTCACGGATGGATGACCACCGAGACTACACCCCGCTTGGAATAGCACACAGCCAAAGATCAACAAAATATGAAAGCCAGGCTTTGATTTCGGGTGTCTTTTGAAGATCTATAACAGGGTAGTCAAAGGGTAAGACCGACAGGCTAATTAGTTAAGCAGTCCCTCCAAATAAAACACTGGTATTCAGGCTACATCCAGTTAAAATGGAAATCGGCCTCAACATCACTCATTGGCCATAGGCTCAGTAAAATGTAACATAAAGCGGCCTAGCAGTAATTACCACAGTCAGGTATTTTACATAAGCATAAAGCATAAACAGTCTTTTAACGTTCCCACTGCTGGGACACAGGCTTCCTCTCTAGGAGAGGGAATAGGCCGTATTCCACCACGCGGGCCAAGTGCGGGTTGGTGAATGTCACATGTCTTCGAATTTTTGGTTCTAGGACATGCCGGTTTCCTCACGATGTTTTCCTTCACCGTTTTGAGAGCAGTGGTGATTAAATTAACTACACACACTAATGCGCCTGGGCTGGGTTTGAACCCGTGACCTACAATTCGTAAGTCGGGGCCGTTACCACTTGGCCACCACTGTCTCCGTCAAGTCAGGTATTTTGATGATGTCAAAAACCATAAACATTTTATCTTTCAAAGGCTTGCAAAAGTTTACCTGCATCTGGGGAGGAAGGCGAGTTATGTTAGACCTCTACCGACTAATATTCTACCACTACTATGAGTCAACAGACCCTGAATTCAAACTAGGTTTGCACATAATTTTTTCTGTTACCAGGGTTCTAACTTATATAATAAATTAAATCGGATTCTCTCAATATATTCATTACCAACAATTAAATGCAAATATTTGGTTGCGAATTGGTTGAAGGAGTTAGATTACAACCTTACAGAAAACCTACTTCACCAATAAGTATTGCCTATAGTATACCTCAAATATATATATGAACAAGAATACACAGGTAAGGAACACTCATACAAACATACATCTACACGCCCACCACTCATACAAACACGAAAACACCTGACACAACACACTTACATACATACACACTGAGGCGTTTGTTTTTGCTTTTATATTCAGTTAAAAGGCTAATAATTTAATTTAACTACTACCCCAGTTTCTCCTAATGTATAAATGCTCCTTATATCAAAAAGTGTCAAGATATCAGTACCACTCAAATACAACTGGTCTTGTTCTTTCCGTGGGTGGGGACCTGGTGATCTGTAATACAGGTATTTTCATGCCTACCTCAGACACCAGCTCCTCACATATTCTAGACTACGCACATACCTGTATTGAAATAGATATAAGTAACATTGTAATTATGTGAGGTCTGTTTTTGTGAGGAGAAATAAATAAATATATATATATAAAAATATATATATATATATATAATTCAAAAGAGATACTACATAAATTCGTCTGCATTCGGAACTGAAATCAGTCTACCTTACAAGGCCATTACTATAATAATCTTCTAGATATTTTCAAATAGTTTACAGCGCTTCAAAAATACAGGATTTCTTCTTAAAACAACTTTACTCTTGAATATTTCAGTACTGGCTAGTTATATTTAGTGTTCTACTCGCGGTTTTCCTACGTACAAGATTGACTCATAATTAGGTGTTTTTATAGTGTCTTTTACTCCTTGCGACAGATGCGGAAGTGTTTGAGTGGTCTATTTCTGGCCACCAACAGCGCCATACTGTATTAATACCAATAAATTATCATATTCATAGTACATTCATTTTATGATAACACTTTGTGTAACTTACTATTTATGGTCTAGAGAGATGTTCTATTTGTTGCGAATATATAGTTTGAGCAATGAGCAACTTGACGAAATATAAATCGAATTATCGAAAACTAGCAGCGCCCCGCGTTTTCACCCGCATAGTTCCCGTTCCCGTGGGAATACGGGGATAAAATATAGCCTATGTATTCATAGTGAATGTAGCTTTCTAGTGGTGAAAGAAATTTTTAAATCTGTCCAGTAGTTTTTGAGTTTATTCGTTACATACAAAAATATAAAAATACAAATCTTTCCTCTTTATAATATTAGTATAGATATAGATAAAAAGAATAACCAAAATCGGTGCACCCAGTAAAAAGCTATGAGATGAGTGTATAACATACACAAAAAAAAAAAATACAGTCGACTTGGGAACCTCCTCCTTTTTTGGAAGTAGCTTAACAAGGGAATCTTCCAACCAGACATACATACATATGTCATGTTTGGTGAGCTAAAGTATCTCTATGTTCAAATCACACAAGTGTTCCCACATTTCGACAGCACTACGAGTATATGAAAAGTCCCATCACTATCATTTCATAGTATAAAACAAAGTCGCTTCCGTGTATGTCTGTCCCTATGCAATTAGAGTTAGATCTTTAAAACTACGCAACGGATTGCTATGCAGTTTTTTTAATAGATACAGTGATTAAAGAGGAAGGTTTATATGTATACTACATGCATAATAAAGTAGAGATTTAGTATCAGCATTGCACCCGTGCGAAGCCGGGGCGGATCGCTAGTCTAATAATAAATTAGCGAACTCATCACCACAAACATCTTAGCCTTTTCCCAACTATATTGGGGTCGGCTTCCATTCAAACCGGATTCAATTGAATACCAGTATTTAACGTACAGTGGCTACCAGACCTCCACAACCCAATAATTGGGTAACACGGTCCTTCTTGGCAACACTGGAGTCAGGATTACTGACTTCTGACAATCCGTAGCGACTGCCGCAAACATCTTAATACTTCTCAAATATCAAAGTCGACATCTGCAGCGTTTATCTACGAACCAACAGATATGGGTCACAGCGCACATGCAGGCTTATCTAATCTGATGATTGAGTCAACGACCGGCCAAGTGGATGACAATGCCCCCCAATTGGCGGCAGTTCTGACCCGATTTATTACAAGGAGGGGAGTTCGATGGTCGTTGAGTGGTTGCTCCACATGTGGTGGGGGCTAGGTTTTGAATGTTGGAGCGGATTTCGAGTGATCGTTGTTTGTGTTTTTTGTTATAATGCTACTGCCAGCAGCTCCCGTAAAACTCGAAAATTATCTCAAGGGAGCATTTTCTAAGGACGGGGCCCCATAGGAAGGCGGTGCCCCATAGAG
Organism: Hecatera dysodea; assembly: GCA_905332915.2. Lineage (NCBI taxonomy): Eukaryota > Metazoa > Arthropoda > Insecta > Lepidoptera > Noctuidae > Hecatera > Hecatera dysodea. The sequence continues at coordinate 17,219,852 of HG995308.1, read as the reverse complement.
TCAGTGTCTGCTAAGGTTTCGGAATTTGTTCGAAAGAGTCACCGCGGCCCTGGAACGAAAAGGGCACTAGAAGGATCACGGATGGGTTTTAGTCAGTAAGAGTCTGGAACTCCCTTCCGCTCCGCCCAGAACGGGAGAAGCATTTGATGATTTTCCATCCAGAAAAAAACGGTACCATTTTCTAGGGATAAAAGGTCCCCTTTGTGTCCGAAACATGGTCTACCCATGTGCTTAGTTTCTTCTAAATCCAGCAAATAAATATTATGTGAAGAGGTAATAAACTGACCAACAGTGTTACTTTCTGCACTCATAATACTTTTTCTTAAGTGTTCTCCCTCACTAGAATTTTTTCCTGTATCGTGGGTGCATTTACAGACATACAAAGTCACATACGCAATCAGTCAGATCCTGATAAACTATGTAATTGTGTTCTGTACAAATATTAATTCCGACGCGGCGGGGATCGAACTCGCGATGCACAGTGCAGCAGCCAATGGCTTAACCACTGCGCCAATCGATACGTCAAAAAAAATATGGATGGTTCTGTACCTACAGCCTACAGTGGAAGCACAGTTCTCCATTTATCTAGCCTACTTATTAAATTTGGTCGACCAATTTTTAATTAAATTCTTCAGTAGGTATCTGTTATTTCACGATTGAAAAACCAGACCATATTAATTGTAATAGAACATTTCACTCAAAGGAAATAAAAACCATCTATAATTACCAGATAACTATTACTCAATAATAAAAAAAAAAACAATAAATCCAGCCTACTCTTGCTCAATGGTTATCGTACATGCGCTTGAGTCGCTCGCGTTTGTGCGGTTCGTACACTTAGTTGATAACAAATAAACACAATAACCCTTTCTTAACCTATTATGACACCCTTCTTTTGTCGCATGTGGGTAAAAACACAACATAACAAGGTATTCCAAACGTTTTGTTCATGAAAATAAGGTTGAAAATAAGTTGTGCAGTACTTCAAAGAACTAAACTGCTACCCAGTGAAGTCCGACTATTTAAGGAATTTTAAGTCTTGTTGTTGTTAAAATAAAGTTTAGAATTAGAATACAGCCACTAAAAAGTAATTGAACTAATATTTGTTATAAAAAGCATAAAAGACGAAAAAGCTATTACGCAGCTTTTATTTCATTAACAAATAATTTGCGACCCCATTTTCTCTGGTCTAGGGTTTAAAATTCATCAACATACAAATTTAACACAGAATTAAAGAAAATTATGCTCTACTGAGTAGAACTTTAGGTACATTTTCGAGTGGTACCGTTGAGATGCGTACACGCACATGTTCCCCTAATAAGAACACGTGTTTGTTTGTCACTAACTTTGTAACGATGCGGGCGATGCCCGACTGCGTCTGTATGATCGACTACACAAGTGTAATGTAATGGCTTTAACAAAAAGTAGAAAGTTCTCAGTAGACAATATTTTTATTCAATAGGCAAAGGAAATAGCTTATTTAAGAGTATACCCAGAGAGCAGAGTTCCACTGCACCAATTTTAATAGGTCATCAACTGCCTAGCCCTTTCTCAAGTATAGTGGAGTCAGCTTCCAGCCAAACCGGTTTCAGCCAGTTTTAATTTGCTTTTAAATCGGTCTGATTTCCGCAACTCCACGACCAAGCGCGTATTTTGCGTGTAGGTGGGGCAAATGTGTCATTCAATCCACCCCAGCTCCCCAAAGAAGGCGAGCAACTCCTTCGTGTTACTAACTATCTCACAGAGGGTACCTGGGTTTCCCAAGAACTTAGACATGTGTAAGCATAAGCATAATCAGCCTTTAAACGTTCCTCGTTCCTCTCTAGGAGAGGGAAAAATCAAATCAACTTTATTCGTAAATGTAGGTTTCAATACAATAGGATGTCATTTTGACCGAACCGAATGGACTGTAATCCACCACGCGAGCCCAGTGCGGTTTGGTGAATTGGGCGGGTAATTCATTCTAATATTAAGCTTTTAATTGTTTTTTTTTTAATCTGTTTTGTGCGAGTCCTAAATAAACATTTTTCTTTCTTTCTTTCTTTCTTTCTAAATTGTTGAAATTACAAATAATAAAACTTAACTGTCATTATATGTAAAAAAAAGAAACAAACTACATTAATATGTGTGGCATGTTAAATAGATTTAAACATGCTATAATTATATTTAAAAACTAATTAGCCATTATAAGAAACGGAGATTTGGTTGCGGTATCGGCTGAAAATTCTGTTTCGGTTCGAACTCTAGCCTATCTGCTCTAGCTTGTGTAGACGACGGCAAATTTACAGGTATCATCTCTTTTATTTAGGGTCATCAAACATCATTATCTGCATCTGCCAGTACCAAGAGACACTTGTTCAAATTACTCTTGCGACATAAAATTGCAATTCCAAACATTTATGCACTCTTTCAACTCCCGATGGCACCCGACTGTACCCGATCTATACGCCGAGGGTTCGGGTGGTCTCGGGGGCAACTAAGTTAATTCTGTACAAGCTTTTTATTGCGCAATAAAACTTTAACCCTCGTTGATGTATAAAACTTTAGGGTTAAGACGTATGAGGTATGGTGATGTTTATTAAGAATGGATTATATTTTTGGCTAGCCGTTCTTAAATCTTTAGGCGATCAAACCACTGCTTCTGACTCTGGTAATAACTTGAAAACGCTATAGGTAATGATAAATTTAAGCAAGCATACACGACTTTATCTCTGTCGCCTCTAACCTAGACTGAGTCAAGAGTAAACCCATCCATACTATAATATTATAAAGTGGAAAGATTTGTATTTTGTATGTAACGAATAAACTCAAAAACTACTGGACCGATTTCAAAAATTCTTTCACTATTAAAAAGCTACATTCACCTTGAGTAACATAGGCTATATTTTATCCCTATATTCCCACGGGAGCGGGAACTACGCGGGTAACACCGCAGGGCGCTGCTAGTTTAAAATAAAAAGACAGAGCTATGAGTTTACAATGGTGGCCCGTATAATTAACTCTGACTTTCACCTTTAAAGTTATTAGATTCGAACCTAGGCAGGCACTTTACTAAGTGTACCTGATTTATTTAATCTCCACTGCTCTCAGAAAGGTTAAGAAAAGAATCAAAACGGAAGCAGTATATCCTGGAACGAAAAATTCAACGACATGAGACATTTACTAACTCACACTGGGCCCGGATTAGTGAAAGCAGCCCACTCCCTCTGTCAGAGACTTCCAGCGTCCTAGGACTGGAAACACTGAAGACTGATACATATTATTAGTTTATTATTTAACAATATTGATTTTTAGTTAACTAGATTTCGCCTGCGACTTTTGTTTCCGTTCCCGAATAGTGACATGTGACACAAAAAAAACCAAATCCGATTGGTAGTTCCAGAGATTAGCGCGTCCAAACAACCAAACAAACTCTTCAGATATATAGTGTAGATTAAAACGGTAAAACTCCAATTAAAATGTGTGCAATACTATCGGAAACTCAACACGCTGACTGTTTTAAAGCGGTGTTTTCTGAATGGAATAACCCGCTGGAACAGCATCATCATCATCATCATCATCATTTCTGAACATCCAGCAACAACAACGTCCAGCAGAGTTCCGCATCCTTCACAAGGGCATGGGTCCACCTCGTAGGAGGCCTTTCAATGCTGCATCTTCCGGTGACCAGAACTTTTTGACCTCGTCGAATACCTGTTCTGCGAGTAATGTACCCTGCCGTCTTTTTTAATGGGTGGGATATCATCAAATTACTTCGTGCGCTCTGGGCGGAGCGGAGAGGTGCGTCAAACTCTTACTGACTAAAACGCATTCGTGTTCCACCTAACATTCCAGGGCCGCAGTGACTCTTTCGAACAAATTCCTGCCCTCTAGTACTTAACTCTGGCGATTCTCCGGGCTATGATTCAGTAGCATAAGCATAATCAGCCTTTTAACGTTCCCACTGCTGGGACACAGGCTTCCTCTCTAGGAGAGGGAATGGGCCGTAATTCACCACGCGGGCCCAGTGCGGGTTGGTGAATGTCACATGTCTTCGAATTTTTGATTCTAGAACACGATGTTTTCCTTCACCGTTTTGAGAGCAGTGGTGATGAAATTAATTACACAAAGTAATGCGCCTGGCTGGGTTTGAACCCGCGACTTACTATTCGTAAGTCAGAGCCGTTACCACTCGGCCGCCACTGCTCGAATTTGCTGATTCAGTGAATTTCTTAATTTCTGATTGGATCAGGTAAGACATCAACGCTTACTGATATCTGTGTCAGAAGGTACTGTTTTAAATGGCAGCAATTAAGTTGGACAGGTGGAGCAGTAATGCCAGTTGATCAGCACAGGTAGGCTAAATACCGAAATCATCAATTTGACATGGTTCCGAGATGCATGATCAAGGAAATAATTATTATTTAATTGTTGCACACAGAACTGCAAATATCACTGATTGAGATTGAGCAATCGGTTATTTGGATATGGTTGAATATTTTCAATAAATAGGATCTGATAAATCGACGGGTTGATGAAACCGGCATGTCCAAGAACTAAAATTTCGAAGACATGTGACATTCACCAACCCGCACTGGGCCCGCGTGGCGGATTACGGCCCATTCCCTCTCCTAGAGAGGAGGCCTGTGTCCCCAGCAGTGGGAACATTAAAAGGCAATTATGCTTATGCTTAATCGACGGGAACCTTATATTGTCGTCTATTACGGATATTGGCATTGTACTTGGAAATTCTGAATACAGAACCTATTTTCGTGCATGATCTGAACTTATTTGGACGACTTTTTTGTTTTAACTAGCTGACCCGCGCAACTTCGTTTGGGTCCCATTTTTAATGGCTGCTTCGCTCTTATTAGTCTTAGCGTGATGATATATAGCCTTCCTCGATAAATGGGTCTTGAGATTAGCGCGTTCAAGCAAACAAACTCTTCAGCTTTATGTATTAGTATAGATTACTGGTATTATTACTTCGCAATAGGTGGAACTAGGTTTTCAAGCCATCCAGATAAAACCGGACATAGTCAGGAATGCGTGTCCAGCCTGTATATGTCCGGCTTTTGTCAGGCTTTTAATATTTTACCAGATTTTCGCTGAAAAAAAAAATGACATTACTTACATAGATTGATTCATCCAAAATAAAACGGTTTTATTTTGACGAATCAAAAAGCCTAGATTTACTATCAATAAAGCTACTAAATATTATTTTAAAGACACCATCCAATCCATAATTAAATTTCACCATTAAAGTCTGGCTGGTTTTCTAGTTATTTGGAATAAAGGTGCATACGATGATAATGTTTAACTCTTAATTATCAGTAGTATCTTAGGTCAAAATAACCTATTCTATAACGACACAGCTTCGAATACAGACTTTCTTTTGACATCATCATCTGCCTAGCCTTTTCCTAACTAAATTGGGGTCGGCTTCCAGTCAAACCGGATTCGACTGAATACCAGTATTTTATGTGATGCGACTGCCTACCAGAGTTCCACAACGCATTAACTGGGGAACATGGTACTTGTTGTCAATACTGGAGTAAAATTTTCTGGCTTCTCTGACTGACTTTTTTTGTTTTTTTTTTTTATTATTATTTTTTTTTAATTTTAATTGACTGCCAAAGATGTAAAAATGAAATGAGGTACGGAGGAAACTCGGTATGTCATCTACACAAGAACCAATCTTGACAATCTAAATATATATAACTCAAAAGGGACTGACTGACTGACATAGTGATCTATCAACGCACAGCCCAAACCACTGAACGGATCGGGCTGAAATTTGGCATGCAGGTAGATATTATGACGTAGGCATACGCTAAGAAAGGATTTTTGAAAATTCGTCCCCAAAGGGTGTGAAAAAGGGGTTAACATTTTGTATGGAACTCCACGCGAACGAAGTCGCATAAGCTAGTCTTAAGATAAGCTGGCTAAACTTAAGATTGTTTTCGAGAACAGGCTAAGTTGAACATAATGTGCATTTTCGATCAATTATTATTTTATCATTAGCCAGCTAATCCACACAATAGCCTCAACGCAACGGCAAAAGCCATGCTTAGCGACTGGACCAACGATTCACATTCCAACACAAGCTGATCGAACTGATGACAACAAAGGAAATCGATCAGTTAATGAGCATGTAGGTGAGTCTTCGGTATGCGCTCAGTGCGCATAGCTGACCCGCTGACTGGCGCCGCGCCTGGTCATGAGGCAAGGAATCAGCAGAAGGTTAGTTGCGGCATGTGTTCATGAGGTTGTCGCATATCACACGTGTAAATAGTAGACAGAGGATGTCGGTTGAAGGATCAGTATTACGGGTAGATAACGATTTTTTACTAATCGATTTCAGTAGATACTATGAAAACCAAGATGCGCAGTCGGCTTTCTGTTATTGTATGAGATAGTAAGTAATAATGACGGGCGATAAAAAATGGGAACCTAACCAACCATTTTCAAAATTGAAAAAACAGTGCAGAAGAAAAGCATTCAGTTTGAAGTAAGTGATGAATTTAGTGGCATTAATGCATATGTCTGCTTACTCATCTATACTTATAATAAATCTGTAGAGAGGTCAATTCTGTACAAGGAATATATTTTCAAAATAACTATCAGGGGGTGATTAGTGATCGATACTGGTGCCAAAAATGCAATCAGTAAAATTTTTGTCTGTCTGTCTGTCTTTCTGTCTGTCTGTCTGTCTGTCTGTCTGTCTGTCTGTATGTTCTTTATAGAAACAAAAACTACTCGACCGATTTTAACGAAACTTGGTGCAATTATTCTCCATACTCCTGGGCAGGTTATAGTATACTTTTCATCACGCTACAATCAATAGGAGCAGAGCAGTGAGGGAAAATGTTGGGAAAACGGAAGAAGTTACTCCATTTTTTAAGCTTCCGTCGCGTGTGTAGCCTTAATGGTTAAAGTTACATAGAAATCATGTATTACGGAAATATTCTACATAAAATTATCTAAAAAATATCCCGAAACAGCATGTCTATCTTTTGTCAATTTTAAACCGATCGGGCTGAGAGTTTCAAAATCGGGGGTAAAGTAACTATTCCACGCGGACGAAGTCGCTGGCAGAAGCTAGTTATTAAATAAAGGTGTGATTTTCTCTTACATTAATATTTGAGCTATAAGCTTCAAACCTCAAGCCACGAGCTCCTTTAGAGCTCGTGGCTAAGACACAACAGCTACATGGGTCGATCTCTAAGAAGTACCGTGTTACCCAGTTATGCCCTGCCAGGGTTGTCTATTATGTTTGAAAGAATCACCACGGCCCTGGAACGTAAAGGGCATTTGGAGGACACGAATGGGTTTTAGTCAGTAAGAAGCTGACACTCCCATCTGCTCCGCATTCCTTCGCAGTTCGGCGGAAGCGGAAGAAGACGAAGAAGTTTACATCTGACAGGAGTGTCTTGGTCAGAGTGGAACTTCTGTACCTCCCCTGCACACTGACACCCACTGTGACCCACAAGTTGACACCACCATCCATATAAAGACTCTTTGCTGATTTATTTATATCTCTCCTTATCCAGCAGATAGCCGAGTGACTCGAGACAGGCTAAAATGGTTTGCTGATTACATTCCTGGATACAAGAATGTATTGATTAGTTTATCGACGGATGTAGACTGGAATATACATCAGATATCCAACATTATTTGTGCGAGATGTTATTTATATTGGATCTTGAGTACAAAAGATAATGATTAAGCTATTATACGAGTGGGTAAGCTATTGTTATCATATCAAATAAATGAGTGTGTATAATGTTCCTACTTGGCTAAATAAAAAAATAAAAATAGGTATAAAATAACTTTAATTCTGGAAATCAGTGAAAAATAAAACGAACGTATATCCAAAAATACCGACTTTCGCAATGAAAGTTACTTTTTATTTAAAGAAGTCCGTTGTAAAAAAAGGTTTTTTTCTGACTTTTATAAGGTTTTTTATTTTTCAGTTTTTGATGGTGATACCCCATAGCTAAACCTACATCTTCACGGCCTGTTATAAACAGGTGTACACTATAAAACAGACATACGATTTCAGCAATCGGAAGATTTGCTATCATTTATTGAACAGTTCCGTTTCATATCTCCGAAGTTCTAAAGAGTTCCACTCCTTTGCTGTGCGAATTACAAAAGAAGATTGGAAACGCTTGGTGTGACTTGATGGAATAGCAACAAGGATGGAAAAGGAACAAATTAAAATATATGAGGACCTCCTCCTTTCGTTGAAGTATTTTTTAAAAAACCTGTACATAAAGACTGCTATTAGAAACTGCAACAGGAAAGCTGCCAAAGAAAAACTGTCAAACGAACGACCTAGGCTTTCGAAGCTGCGTATCAAACGTAATTAATTACTAAGTCACTGATTGATCAGTGATACATTCTTAGTAAGCAAAATTTCATCAATGTAATCTTTCATCCGCTGATTTTTTATTTCAATTTCACATGAAGTCATCTCATACAGAAACTGAAAAAAAAAATACAAGTTTTAAAATAACTCCAGTACTCGGCATGGTCGTTAGATAGCGCGAGTGACACACGGAAGGTCAGCGCTGCACCTTGACCCAAGAGCGGCCGCGCGTCCATCCTACCCGCCCGTGAGTCAGCGCCAGCGCACGCGCTCGTACGAGGCGGATTAATGAACGCACTTGACACCTACAATGTCTTAAGGGTTCTTGAAAATAGAATATAACATAAAACGTTTTTTTATCACAACTTGTGAAGAAAAAAACTTTTTACAAAAAATAAAACCGACTTCTAAACAAAAAAAAAAAACAAAAAGTACAAAATAACTTTAATTTCGGAACTCGGTGTTTTTGGTTGCTTCATGTTTTTAAACACACCGACTTCCGAAATTAAAGTTATTTTGTACATTTTGGTTTTTTTTTGTTTAGAAGTCGGTTTTATTTTTTGTAAAAAGTTTTTTTTATTTTTCCCTTTTTAGTGGTTCACTCCCAGCTAAACATACCCATCACAGCGTACGTGGTATAAATTGGTGTAAACAATAAACAAACATGCGATTTCAGCTATCCCGACAGATTTGCTATCATTTATTGAAATTAACAAAAAACCGCTTGTTCGATTTTGATAAAATTTTCATGGGACCATTTGGGAAGTATACCCTTTCCAACAAAAAAAGTATTTTTCAAATCGGTTGGCAAGCGACGCAGTTATGCGCGAACAAACATTAAAAAAAAAAAGTTACAAACATCCGAATTAAGAACCTCCTCCTTTTTTAGAAGTCGGTTAAAAAACGCTTCACTGTGCATAAAGCTAAGGAGCCTGTGTTTCCTGATAATTACAACCTTAGAGTCTAGAGTGAATAGGTTCCAGAACCCCTCCCCCTCCCTCCCCTCACCCAAAAGAATCCAATTTCTGTGATTATCTACAACCTAACGAAGTCATTGAGGAACTTACTTAAAGTAGCCCAAGGAGACTGGTTATGCGTTAATCAAAATAAAATTGTAAGTGCTTTTTAGTGTTAACTTTGCTAAAACCCAGGGTCAACTCCACCCAACCACTACAATTCCGGATCCGCTCCTAAGTACTCGAATACTATAAAAACAACTAATCTAATAAATTCTCAAAATGTCGTTGGTACAATCGCATATAAAAACAAAAAGAAATCATTGAGCATGAAAAACTTCCACCTAAACTTAGAATGTGTGCTAATCTCCTTTAGATTCTAAAAACGGCTTCTGTTTTCAACCACATCACACAAACCCAAATCTACCATAATTAAATCACTACGAAAATTTCCTAGTACTACGTTTGAGTCCTCACCTCCCCCCAACCTTCCTTCCTTGTGACCTAGATAAGTCAATTGTTTACAGTAATCCGATTGATTAAGTCTAACTGTACTGAGTATACCTACAAAAGATAGCTATGCTAGCTGTGAGTCACGTGGCGAATGCTTTATGTAATTAGGGTGAACTGGGGCAAAAAGGACCAGTGTTCTGTGTCAAAGGAAAAAGGGAAATGTGATTTTGGATTATTATATTTTGTTTTTTTTTAAACAGCCGAAACATAAAACCTTTTGAATGTACAAAGTAACACAAAAACAACATCACGCATACGTACTTACAACGTATTAGTAAATGTACCTACTTCCGCGTAATATAGAGTTGTAATTATTTTATAGATCTGTGGTCTCTTATAGCGAACTAGCATCGCCCCGCGGTTTGACCCGCGTAGTTCCCGTTCCCGTGGAAAACGCTATAGGCTATATTATATGGGGATATAATTTAGCCTATGTTCACCGGAGATAGTGTAGCTTCCCAGTGAAAGAATTTTTCTAATCGGTCAAGTAGGTATTTTCGGAGCCTATTCAATGCTAATAAACAAAAAGCAACCAAATCTTTCCTGTTTATACTATTATAGTGCAGATATCGAAATAAGTTTTCTACAGACGGTCAGACATTCGACTTTTGATACCTTACATCCAAACCCAGAACTAAATTGACATCAAGAAGGCCGAATATAAATTTTTCTTTAAGCGTAAACCCAAGAACGCTACTTAAAAGCCCGTCGTGCTTAGTTTAGTCTTCGTCATAATCATTATAAGTTCTCTTATACAGAAAGGTTATTATAAAACATCATATTTATTAGTTTATCACTTTAGCATATTTTATACGTATTTTATTAGTATATTTTATTTCCGAACAAAATCTATTTTTATTTTTTGCTGTACAACCTACTACAGTGTAGTCCTTTTAACCCAAAGGTTGACTGGTAGCACAGATAATATAATACTACCTGGTAGAGAATTGCTGCATTAAGTCTACCCATGTACCACTACTGTAGGTACATAAAGTTTAAACAAATAAATTACATGATCTATTTTTATCAGCCTCTGTCATCCCGTGAAGGGCTAAAACACCGTGTCCTCTTTTCGAGGTATGATTAAATTATTGACAGTCCACTTTTGCCCTTATTTATTATGCCGTTGTGCCCAAATCCCTCTAGGTATTATTTTCTCTAGCCACTCGACTATCCCTTGCAGTAGACATCTAGATCATCTCGCCTAGGCTAGGCCTTAACTGTATTAAAATTATCTTCAGCCCTTAATCAGCATTCCTCGCCTCACAAGACTCAAATCGATATAATTATAATTTCATCTTAGACTGATATTTAATTACTAATTATATTATCTATTATTTACTATTACTATTATCTAATCTAAATTTAATGAGTAATTTAAGCAATGTAAACATTCTTATTTCCAAACCTTGTGTGTATATAAACAGTTAGTTAGGTTATTACTGCGCATAATGTAGTGCATGCTGTACTTTTCTGTAAGTGATGAGGCGCTTAGACGTAAGTTACTATTGTATGAATTATAATGTATTAGCGTACTTGTTGTTGAAAAGCCTAATAATAAATAATTGCCAAGAGCCTCGACCAACATCTCAAGAGGCTCTCGTTGGGCAGCTGGATCCAGAAAGCAGTACTCCTGGACACGGCGCGTATAGTGAGGAGTTTCCTCTCTCGGGAGCCCTAACCACCGGTAGCTTGGACCCTGTTCCCGATACCGGTGGGCTACTATTTTTTACTTATATTTTTCAATGTTTTTTTTTATTTTTTTTTTATAAAAATATTTAGATATGCAATTAATATGTAAATATACTGAATAAATGGAATAATAATAAATAAATAAGACGGCAAAGAAAACTTTTCATTGGGCCGCTCATCCACATGTCCAATTTCCCCAACTCTACTCAACACTATACGACTGCCACCAAACTTAGCAAGTCAGCTTGACGTGCGTAGGAGTAACAGATACGTCGCACTGATAACATACTTCACTGTACTTTCTTCATTTATTCCACCAATGTACAGTCAAACGCACTTCCAATTTGACAAATGACAGCGGCTTTATGACCTAGCAATAAGGTCGGTTTTCTAGTTCAACTTCAGCCACCGGCTGACTGTAGTTCATTTAGACTTATTGCGTGCCGCGAGTGAATTTGGAAACTTGATCCAATTTAGGGTGGCATTTTGCAAGGAAATGTAGGTCAACGGATTTGGTGTCGTAGTGTGAAAAGCAGCAATAGCAATCAATATACTTAATAAGACGTTTATTCTAAGTCGTTAAGACGAAAAACGTTTGTTTTTTAACCGAATTCCAAAAAAGGAGGAGGTTCTCAATTGGGCAGGTATATTTTTTTTCTATGTATGTATGTACAGCAATTACGCCGAGATTTCTGATCCAATCTACGTGGTTGTTTTTTTATTCGATGAAGAATAGTTGCCATTTGGTCCCATAAGAATTTAGTTCAGTTTCGTCGAGTAGTTTTTATTTTATGAGCATTTTTGTTAATTTCAGTAAATCATAGCAAATCTTTCGGGATTGCTGAAATCGCATGTTTGTTTATTGATTACAGCAATGTGATTGGTACGTTTAGGTGGGGGGCGAGGGGGGTGTACCGCTAAAAAGTGTACCACTAAAACCTCTTTATAATATTAGTATAGAGAGAAGACTATAAGCTATATAACATTATGCTCCGACCAATAAGAGCGGAGCATCAATATAAAATAATGCAAAAACGGATATTTTTTAACGAAATTGCGCAGGTCTAGTTAGGCGCCAATACGCCAATATATATCTATAATAATACGTCACCTACTTCTATTATTAGTAGTATTCTAAGTTTAAAAACTTCTGAATACCGAGATACCTACATATTTTCATTATTTCGGTCCAAAGCCGAATTCTGGACTCTTCAGTTAAGCGTCCAAGCTTACGGGGAGGTGATTGGCCGGTCAACGCTCGCTAGATTTGATAACGTTTGGCAGTTCCGCGAAACATCGGCTCGTATGTGACCGACCGGCACCCGCAGATATTGGGGTTCTTATTTACGTTAATAGTCCTTATTTTGAAAAGAGGATAAGGTTTAGCTGTTAACAGGATAGGCTACCTTTATTAACCGACTTCCAAAAAAGGAGGAGGTTCTCAGTTCGACTGTTTTTTTTGTGTGTTTCACCTCATTTGTTTATAATGGGTGTATTACTAAGTATATATATATAGATAACTCAAATACTAGACGTCAGATCTCAATCAAATTTAAATGGAACCAGACGACAAGCACCAGCTTTTGAATACAAAAATAATCATCAAAATCGGGACACCCAGTACAAAGTTATGAGGTAAAACACACAAAAAAAAAATTTATTTTTTGTTATAGCAACAACAGAATTACATCATCTGCGAAAATTTCAACAGTCTAACTATCAAGGTTCATGAGATACAGCCTGGTGACAGACGGACGGACAGCGGAGTCTTAGTAATAGCGGCCCGTTTTATCTTTTGGGTACGGAACCCTAAAGACTTGAAAATCGCGTGTTGATTTAATTTATCTTCAATAATCTATACTAATATATAAAGCTGAAGAGTTTGTTTGTTTACTTGAAAACGCTAACGCATTTATATACGCAAACTCAACTAAATATTTACCAGTATTTGAGATGGAGACACTGCCTACCTGAACCCAGTTACTGGGTAAAACTATTCTTCAACAGTTATGCAAACACAGCTGCATTTTTTTGTACTGCTGAATAATTTCGCAGCTTACCTACAAACATACTACAGCCAGCGGAGTCACTCGCCTGAATGTCAGTCAAATTATGGGCTCTGTGTTATTTCATATACAATCTACCTCTGTGCTAAATTTCATACAGATCCATTCATATTCAAGGATTATGATAATATGCAAGCTTTAAAATGCTTAAGTGTTATTATGTCAATATAAAGTATAATCCTTACTAACGCCATGTTGTCGGCGCGACTCTGTCAACGGCCATATGCGCACGCGCCGCTCGTAAACGAGTATTATTAGTTGTCACACTTGACGCGCACCTTTTGGCATCCGTTTATAACGAAGCTTTTATTTATACTTCATTTCAAAATATTGACAATGTTTGGTGCCCTTGTCATCTTATGTTTTCAAGCACAGAAGCTTAATTTCTTTTTTTATTATAATTATTAAACGGATATGCTCTTGATTCTATTCTAGGTCGCAGGTGACAGAGACAAATTCAACGATGGAATGAGCTTACCCAGAAGAAGCCTGTTCACTCTAAATTGATGGAATAGCAACAAGGTGGGGATGGTAACCTACAGTGCGTCTAGATGTCCTATGGTAGAAGGGGGTCGGTGGGATGAGGACGTGGAGTTCATGGGCACACTCACCGAAGTACAATCTGTAAAAGACTGACAAGCAGGTGATCTTGCGTCGATGACCCAGGCTGTGAAGTTTGGCATTCACCAGTTTTTCATCGCCAATGAGCCTCTTAGCTCTGCGTTCCACCGAAAAAAGTGCGGCAAGTTGGTATTTAGCTGAACCATCCCAAAGGTGGCTGCAATACTCCATGCAGGACCGGACCTGTGCTTTGTAAAGCGATAAAAGCTGTCCGGGCGTGATGTATCGCTTCACTCTATTTAGGATGCCCAGCTTTTTGGCCGCAATGAAAGGTGTATGTTACCTATATATATAGACCATTTTCTTTTCTTCTGGATAGGAAATCATCAAATGTCTTCTCCTGCTCTGGTCGGTCGGAAGGGAGTGTCAGACTCTTACTCACTAAAACCCATCCGTGTTCCTCCAAATGCCCTTTGCGTTCCAGGGCTGCGGTGACTCTTTATCCGCGGCCGAGATAAAAAGACCTTAGACTCCAGGTGAGTGAGTGAATGTACTGTCAGCGATGGCGTTGTGAAGGCGATTGACAAAATATTAAAAAAAATCTTTGATAATTAATTCAAAATCTATACTAATATTATAAAGCTGAAGAGTTTGTTTGTTTGTTTGAACGCGCTAACCTCAGGAACTACTGGTTCGAATTGAAAAAATATTTTTGGGTTGAATAGACCATTTATCGAGGAAGGCTTTAGGCTATATATCATCACGAATGTGATGATGAAATGTATCATCATAAAGAATGTTTTAAAATCGGGAATTTTAGGGGACGAAGTCGCGGGCAGCAGCTAGTATTTAATATCGTATTAGCAAACGCTGTCGAAATGTGACGTTCACTTGTATTTTGGCATTTCAAGAATCGCATTCGCTTATCGAATTGTTTTGTTTAGAAGCTCTTGTTGTTTTATAATGCGCACGCGCTTCTAATTGTATAATTAACCTTATTCACTACTAGCAGCGCCCCACGGTTTCATCCGCGCAGTTCCCGTTCCCGTGGGAATATGGGGACGAAATATAGCTTTTGTCACCCGGGGATAGTGTAGCTTCCCAACAGTGAAAGATTTTTTCAAATCAGTTCAGTAGTTTCGTAGCCTATTGCAAACAAACAACTTAATCTTTCCATTTTATAATATTAGTATAGACTAGCAGCACCCCGCGGTCTCACCCGCGTAGTTTCCGTTCCCATGGGAATACGGTGATAGTATATGCCTTTTTTACTCACTGATAATGTAACGTAGGCTGTAGCTTTCCATTGCTGAAAAAAAATTTAAAATCAGTCCAGTAGCTTTGGAGATTATTAGGTACAAACAAACAAAAAATTCAAAATCTTTCCTCTTTATAATATTTGTAAATATCAATAGATGGCTCTTATATGTACTATTTACAGTTTGTGGTCTTTTGAAGCTTTGTTTATGTAAATATTTCATATTTAAATGTTATGCATATCAATAATAAGAAATACAGATGTAGCAATTAAAAATATTTATAGATTTTTTTAAAATACTAAACGACAGGAGAGCGATGATATAGTGTTTTTTTTTTTTAAATTATTTGTCTATCTATAGCTTGATCTCTTCAGAAGACAAGACACGCCACTGTCAGCAGCAGGAAATCTTAAGCGAATCTTATTTAAATCAAGTAAGGACAGCAAAAAAAAAATAGGAAGGAAGAAACGCAACACCAAATCCTAGACGCAAAAAAGCAACCCAAATAAGGCTTCAATACGGATCAAATTGGAGCCTTCACATGAAGTTCAATGTCTACAATCAAAGGTACTGTCGGAATTGCACGGAAGTGGCCGATCTCTGCCGAGTGTTGCCGAGCGGTCACGGCCCTTGGTTAGCTGCCGCGGCTATGTTTGGGCATCAAGTGCTGTGTGAGTCAGTCGCAGTGGGCAATTATACTTGACGAGCAAGGAAAACTTTAGGGAAGGAGTTCTGGACATGTTTTGATTGCCTTTTGGGGGATAGGAAAAGTTTTTGAGGTACAATTATTTCTCACTAGCAGCGCCCCGCGGTTTCACCCGCGTTGTTCCCGTTCCCGTGGCAATACGGGGAAAAAATCTAGCCTATGACACTCCACAATAACGTAGCTTTCTATTGGTGAAATAATTTTGGAAATTGGTTCTGAAGATCCTGAGATTACCCCATACAACGTCACAAACTCACAACCTCACAAACGTTACCTCTTTATAATATTAGTATAGATTTAAAAGTTCTGATTATCAAAAAAAAAACATTTTCAACATTACAAAGAAGAAACATAAACCCACCTCCATTTCTCGAAGAGTTAGAGAGAGGGATACTCGTACATCCGGTCTATTTGCTTTTCTAACAAAAATTCACCTTAAAAAAAAAAATTGATTGAGTCAGGCGTTACTTTGCGGAAATCCATTTTAATTTGAAATTGAAAACAATATATCTAGTTTTAATTTCCGCGAATATTAGTGGGTTGCAGGTATGGACGTGTTGACTCGCTGACCGTTGACTCAACGGTCAGCGAGTCAACACGTCCCCTGAGGATGCCTCGTGGAGGCGAAACACGTGTCGGTAATGGTGTTGGGTATTGCTTTGCCTTCCTGCATGTGCATAAAATCCTTGCATTTGCCTTGTAATCTTGCATGTGCATAATATAGCGGGCGGGAGGGAGGTGCATACCTGCAACCCACTAATATTCGCGGAAATTAAAACTAGATATTTATTGTTTTCAATTTCAAATTAAAAATTCACCTTGTTAACTTACGCGGACTGAGTATGTTGCGGAATTTGTTCAAAAGAGTCACCGCGGCCCTGGAACACAAAGGGCACAAGAAGGATCACGGATGGGCTTTAGTCAGTAAGAGTCTGACACTCTCTTCCGCTCCGCCCAGAGCGAGAGAAGTTATTTCAAAAAGGTGGACTGAGTATAAAATGAACTGTCATTACAACTTCACGGTTCCCTGGCTGGGGGCCTTAAATTCATTTGAGGCCACCACAGGAAAGTCGGGTTAAGCAGTAAACCTAAACTGCGAGAGGTCCGTACAAAAAAAAAAAACTTCACGCTCACTGCACGTCGGAATTTGCAATCGTATTTTTTTAAATCATTTTAGTATTTTCATCACTGCACATTTAATTTCAATGAAACTAACTAGCCTATGAATAACAGAAGCCGAAAACTTCGGAAGAAGACACCATTTCCACAATAGGCAACACATTTTGGGATCACATTCAGTGTGCGTACAGCTAAGGAGAGGAATTCCCTGCCAGAGTCGGTTTTTCCTGATAACTACGACAGTCTTTAAGTATAAGCATAATCAGCCTTTTAATGATCCCACTGCTGGGACACAGGCTTCCTCTCTAGGAGAGGGAATAAGTCCAGAAGTAACCTATTCACTGTTGACCTTAAAGACTCCCGGAGCAGTGTTGGTCGAGTGGTAACGGCCCCGACTTACGAATTGTAGGTCGCGGGTTCAAACCCAGCTAGGCGCATTACTTTGTACAGTTAATTTCATCACCACTGCTCTCAAAACTGTGAAGGAAAACATCGTGAGTAAAACCGGCATGTCCTAGAACCAAAAATTCGAAGACATGTAACATCCACCAACCCGCACTGGGCCCGCGTGGTGGATTACGGCCTATTCCCTCTCCTGGAGAGGAGGCCTGTGTCCCAGCAGTGGGAACATTAAAAGGCTGATTATGATTATTAAGAAGAATATGATTTTGTCATAAATTATTATTTAACAACTTTAATAGTGGTTTACTACACATATAAATTATAAGATTTATAGATTTAATGCAGTATCGAAATTAAATAGAGATAGTGGCCAAAAGCGTGCCTATCAATAATAATGAAAAATAGTCCTCGAAACTCATTTATTTTCGTCTTACTTGGCTATATTTCCGCTGACAAGGCCACAAGGTGCTTACACTCAAAAGAATCTGACCTAGTACAAACCATTACTGGGTAATGAATAATACAGTTTATGAAGTGAATCACGCGCATTCTGCCGATGCCCTTATATGGGCATACCGTGAAGAACTAATAAACAGCTGTGCTTAAGGTCCTTCCGCAAATATTTGTGACTCTGGCCTTAATGAGGTGATCGTTTGTGATAACTTGTAACCTTCAATGGTATCTGTGTTTATGTAGGTACCTTGTGGTAATGGACTTGGCTCTGGCGCCGGGGAAGTGATAAACATAGACAGATGTTGCTCTCCGACTTTCCGTACGTCAAACTTTTGGGTGACGATTGAAAACCAGCGCCGTGCCGTGGTTCCAAGGTACATTATTACCATGTTGAGTGGTGAGAGAGTGAGTGGGAGCCTCGTTGCTACATTTAATAAGGCCCTCCAAAAACTAGTAAAAAAATTAATGGCTAAATATTAAGAGCCGCACGGGTCGATATTCAAGATTGAGCAACGCTTGCCGAGTCGATCTGTGGATGTGGTGTGATCTTAACATATCGAGATTCCTCCGTACCACGGAAAGCACGCTATCTACAAATAACAGCTGGGACCATAGGCTTTGGGCCTTTGGTCCCAGCTGTTATTTGTAGATCTTTGGCAGTCATTCACGGATTGTCAGAAGCCAGGTAATCTGATACCAGTTTTGAAAAGAAGTACCTACCGTGTTGAATAATTATTGTGTGTGGGTTGTGGAGGTCTGTTAGGTAGTCGATCCACATAGTTGGCCCCAATATAGTTGAGAAAAGACTAGGCAGATGATGAATAAATAGAAAAACAAAACTTTTTACAAAAAAACAACCGACCGCAAAAAACACAAAAAGTATAAAATAACTTTAATTTCGGAACTTGGTGTTTTTTGTTGTTTCTTCGTTTTTTGAACACCGACTTCCGAAATTAAAAAAATAAATTATTTCATACTTCTTTTTATTAGAAGTCGCTTGTTTTTGTTTTTTTGTTTTTGTAAAATGTTTTTTTATTATTCGTTTTTTAGTGGTGCTACTCAAAACCCATGATCCTATTCCTGTGTCACACGATTTCACAAACCGATAAACTTTTACAATAAGTAAAAAGCTGCAACTCTGCCTATCCTCGGAACCACACACGCCAGTCAAGGTACACATCTATGTTTGGTCATCAGTATGCGCATGATTCATCACGGCGACGTGTCGCTCTCGTTCAGTTTACAACGCTCAATGGGTCAAATTCCTCAGAACTTATGACTTGGTTAGTTTACTTCTTAAGGTAAGTCCAGAAACCTTGATTGACTGAATAGCCAGACTTCTTTGAATGTTACGTGCGTTGGTAAGTTTTTAGAATTAGAATTGGTTTAGAATTGCTGTACCACTGAAAAAACGACTTGGTTTCACCGAATTTTCATTCGACTAAGTGTTTAGTTGCTGTGGTAACTGCTTAACGTCCATACGTTAACGGTTACGTACAGTAACAAAATTAATTTAGTTACTTGATAAATGATAAATGATATTTATTTTGTAAGTAGGTTGTACATAACACTTTTACACGTCAATATTTTTGGTCGTTATAAACTAGATGAGGGCGGACTTAATTAAGGTCTCATTACAAAACTGTTTGGTAAGATATAACATAACAGTTTTGCTATCAATTTATTACTAAACGGAATAAGTGACGAGCTAATAGCTAAGCGGTTTAGTAAACAACAGCATTTTAGTATTTAGTTACCAAATGCCTTAGTTGTTTAGTTACAACTAAGTATTATATAGTAAATAGTCAAGAAGCTTAACTGTTCAGATAACCTATTTTTTTCAGTGTGACAACAAATTTTCTGTTATACAAAACAAAGTTCAAATTCTATTGCAACAGATACACGTAAATTGAATTTCAGTTGGTGATAATTAGCGTTTCAGAGCTAGAGGTTGAGGCTTATAAGTAACTAGCTTCTGCCCGCGACTTCGTCCGCGTGAAATAGTTACTAAGCCCCCGATTTTGAACTTTCATTGGTGCTCCGCTCCTATTGGTCTTAACGTGATTATATATATACTATAATATTATAAAGCTGAAGAGTTTGTTTGTTTGTTTGAACGCGCTAATCTCAGAAACTACTGGTTCGAATTGAAAAATTCTTTTTGGGTTGAATAGACCATTTATCGAGGAAGGCTTTAGGCTATACATCATCACGCTTAAGCCTATAAGAGCGGAGCAGCGATAAAGAATGAATTAAAATCGGGGATTCCACGGGGACGAAGTCGCGGGCAGCAGCTAGTTATATATAAAAGCGAAATACCACTCACTGATTAATCACGAAATCTTAAAAACTATAACACCTAGAGACATAAAATTTGGCAAGTCGGTTCCTTACAGTGTGTAGACATCCGCTAAGAACGGATTTTACGAAACTTCATCCCTAAAGGGGTAAAACGCCTCGTCGAGGCGATCGGTGGCGGCGACCTCTCGCGTCCGACCCTGGTTCAATCCATGGTCCGGAGCGAGGAGGCATGGGAAGCGGTCGCCTCCTTCTGCGAAGTAGTAATGCTAGCGAAGGAGGAGGCGGACCGAATGCAAGAAAGGGAAACCTCACACTCCAGCCGCCGTAGCAGAAG
Source organism: Hecatera dysodea (assembly GCA_905332915.2). Lineage (NCBI taxonomy): Eukaryota > Metazoa > Arthropoda > Insecta > Lepidoptera > Noctuidae > Hecatera > Hecatera dysodea. The sequence continues at coordinate 17,199,137 of HG995308.1, read as the reverse complement.
AAGACGACCCGGGCGTCGGGAAACGCAGGGTGATTCCCGGCCACCGTAGGCGCGGGCCTGCGGAAGGCGAGCTATAGGTGGCTTGTCGTCCGATAGCAACCAGGCCCGGGTCAACGGCGCGTCGTGTTCCACGCGCGCCTCAAAGAGCTGTCAGCAAGGAAGACGCGGCCCTATAGGGTCAGTGTTGCGTTGTTGCGGAATTTGTTCGAAAGAGTCACCACGGCCCTGGAACGCAAAGTCTGACTCTCCCTTCTGCTTCACCCAGAGTGGGAGAAGTCATTTGATTTGATGATTTCCCATCCCGAAAAAGAGTGGGTGGAAATTGTTTGTACTAAATCTGCTCAGAAAAAGTCGCGAGCGAAGTGCTAGTATTACAATACACCAAACCCCAAAATAATTCATTTTAAAACAGCCTCTGTCTTCGTCAAGAGGACAATATCCCACATACCTATTTGGTTCGTCCATCGTAATTATTATTTGCAACATTTGCGTACGTTTCTGCACAAATTGCGAGTATTACGATAGAACTACTGGAAATCGGAACGTTTTTGGAAACTATCAAAATGGTATGTTGTGCACACGACACACTGACAGTCCGGGGTGACCATGCAGCAGGAATTTTCTTGGATTTCTGTTATTACTTTTGGTTTTACCTAACTTATGTAAGACTACAGTGATCTAGTTGAATGTGCATATCTTTTGTATGTTTTAGTCTAAAATGTCCCACTGCTGGGCATTATTTACTACCTTTTTTATTATTGACTAGCAACGCCCCGCAGTTTCACCCGCAGAGTTCCCGTTCCCGTGAGAATATGGGGATAAAATATAGCCTATGTCACCCGGGGATAGTGAAGCTTCCCAACAGTAAAAGAATTTTTGAAATCGGTTCAGTGGTTTCGGAGCCTATTCAATACAAACAAACAATCAAATCTTGCCTCTTTATAATGTTAGTATAGATACATAGGCACGCGTTTGACCATTATCTCACCTGATGGTAATCGATGATGTGGTCGAAGATGAAGCACGCTTGTCTACAAGTAAGCTACTCACTCTTGACTTAAAGACTCCCAGGTTGTAGTTCTCAGGAAACACAGACTCTGGCAGGGAATTCCACTCCTTAGCTGTACGCACAATGAATGTGTTCCCAAAACGTTTTATGCGTGAGGATGGGATCTGGGATGTCCACATAATATCGAGGTATCGTTGGAACCGTCTTGATCTTCCGTTGACTATCCTCTAAACTAATCAATATTATCGTTTGTTCGTCATTTTGTATTTCAATACGTCGTTTAGATATTACATTTAATTAGTCATTAGTCAATCATTAGTAATTTATTCATGAACAAGTAATTTGTATCTAAATTTACACACAAAAATTACACACTAACAGTAAATACACTAAAATAAATTACATTTGAATTTAATAACTTATATCAACAATTTAAAAATAATAAAATCACATTGCTTCAATACAGTATTTCGATATGTGTGAGTATAACTTTTGACGTCTACGTTATAATTATTGTCCTGTGTTTACCCCTCAAGATTGCGTCCCTACAATAGCTCATCGTATCTCGGCGGTCGTCACGTGCGGACATGTAAACAGAGTATTATGGGTGCGCCGAGGATATTAGGGCGCCCACTGACTCCACTGATATGGTCAGACCGTACTGTCGGTGCCAGGTGAGGCACAGTAGGTGAAGTTCACAACAACATGGAAGTTTCGAAAGAAATACACATCAACTCATGGCTGAAACTGAATTGGACTGTATTGCGTTTAGTTAGGGTGTGGAATTACCTGCTAGAGCGGCTTCTATTTTTCCTGATAACTATACCGTGGGTCTTTAAGTCAAGAGTGAACAGTTACCTTATAAGCAAGTGTGGTCCATCGTCGACCACATCATTGCTTAGCATAAAGTGAGATTGTGTAAACACGAAAATATCAATAACTAGCAGCAACCGGCGGTTTCACTCGCGTAGTTCCCGTTCCCGTGGGAATACGGTGATAAAATGTAATCTATGTCACTTGGGGATAGTGTAGCTTCCCAACAGTGAAAGAATTTTTCAAATCGGTTCTATCGTTTCGGAGACTTCAACGCAAACAAACAAACAATTAAATCATTCCTCTTTTTAACATTAGGATGGGAAATCAGCAAATGACTTCTCCCGCTCTGGGCGGAGCGGAAAGGAGTGTCAGACTCTTACTGACTCAAACCCACCCGTGATCCTTCTAGTGCCCTTTACGTTCCAGGACCGTAGTAACTCTTTCCAACAAATTCCGCAACCCTAGCAGGCACTGACACTATGGGGCCTCGTCTTTTTTGCTGACATCTCTTTGAGGCACTTCACAACTCAGTTAATGAGAAACACGAGACCTCCATCTAAACTTCTGTGTTGTCTGCTCGATGGCAAATCCCCGTGGGTGTCTCGATGGCATTCTCGCGGTTTCGCAAGTGGTCCGGCCAACAGGCTGCTGATCTAGCCGATACTGCAGTGGAGGACATCTTCATAATCATAGGATTTGGTAATGCGCGTTTAAGATAGTCTGTTTGTTTGTGCAATCGTTGTTTTGCTATTGTTGAGAATCGTTGAGGATCTTGTGGCTGTTACTACTACCATTCCTGTTTGCCATGATTGTTTCTCAACTCATAAACTCGTTCCCGATTAATTTATATTTCTGTCCAAAGTCAATCGAAGACTTTCCACCCAAGATAAGAGACTGTACCTAAAAGTATTTCTCACTTCAAAAATCAAGTAAAAGATCATTATCTGTCTACTATAGTGTTATTCTGTGTATATTATTGGTAGGTATGTATTATTTTATTATGAGTCTCTATTTAGGTAAATTTATTTGTGTATATTTGTTTGTATGTTTACTTTAATTTGATTTTTATTTATAAATATATGATAATAATAATAATAAGTCTATTTTAAGTTCTTCTCTGTCTCTTTACACCCTGTGTCTCACTCTTCTGTCGCAGGTCTGCTGGAAGAAATGACTATTGAAATAAGCAGTACCTTTGTGCTCTTGGTTTCTGTACAAAATTTTTCTATTTTAAGTATATTGTGTGTACATAAATAAATAATAATAAATAAACATGATTTAAAAGAGTGTCCGTGGAGTTTCTTGCACGTTCTTTTCCATAGAGATCTACGCTTTGGAACGTGCAGATAGCTTCACCTCTTTCGACTTGACAATTCAAAAGTGCCTGCAAAGGATTTAATTGAAATAAATGCTTTGAGTTTGAGTTTGATCTATATATCATCACGATTAGTTCTAGTCACAAGTACTCAGTAAAATAAAATAGAAAATTCCAGGCCAGTCCAAAAAAGATTTCCTAAGCTAAAAAAAAAACATTTATTTTCATATACGTAACCTAGAACTAGAATGTCTACGCGCATTCATTAACCGAATCATAGCCGGAGTCCTATTAATTATATAATACCATAAACAATAAAAATAAAGTTCTGAACCAGCGCGTGCGCAGTAAAAACATCATTAATTAATTAGCGGAGCGTCGCATAAGGAAGCGTGTGTGTAGACGTTAAATCATTTAGATTCTGCATAATGCTATGGATGATGATGCAACCTAATTACTGGATTTTGGAAGGCAAAATTAAAAAACACGTGATACGCAATAAATGAACAAAAATAAATAAAAATAAGACAGATAATAATCTTTTCATCGAATTCGGGGGACCTGTAAAAAGTTATTAAAATTAACCGTCACCCGGCTGCAATGAAAATTAGTAAAGCCATTTAGAAGTTATTTAGAGAGGAGGCCTGTGTCCCAGCAGTGGGAAGATTAAAAAGCTGATTATACTCTTTATTATGCACATAAGTTAAAAAAAATATAGATGAAGAAAACATCACATAGGGTGACACAATGGGCGGCCTTATCGCTAAAAGTGATCCTACGGATTAATTAACAGAAACATAACTTAAGTCCTATTCATTATAATGCCATAAACATAATTAAACTAAAGCTCGAAGAAGCGCGTGCGCAGTTAATACATGATAAACAATTAGGCTAGTGTCGCATAAGGAAGTGTGTACACTAGACGTGGCGCGTGTAGTCTGTGGAGACGGTATTAATTATATTACCTATTAAGTGTTATGCAGAACAGAAGCATTCATTTATTACGAAAATAGATGTTTATTAATTTGTGAAGCTAAGACAACAGGTACAGACGGGTAGGTACGGATCAATCTTCAAAGTTAAAGGATGCTTGCCAAGGTCGATTTGCGGATGGGTGTCTTTTTTATATACCGGGACTCTGCCGTGTCTCGGAAAGCACGTAGGTAAGCCGTTGATCCCAGCTGACTTTGTAGATCTTTGGCACTCGTTACGGATTATCGGAAGTCGAAATCTGATAGCAATCTTGCCCAGAAGTAGGTACTTACCATAATATGTTATTCAGGAACTGGGTTGTGGAGGTCTGGTAGGCCACCGCTCCACGTAAAATACTGGTATTCAGCTGAATCCGGTTTGACTGGAAGCCGACCCCAATATAATTGGGAAAAGGCTAGGCAGATGATGGAACATAATGAAACTAAAGCTCTGAACCAGCGCGTGCGCAATACGACATTATAAACACAACATTATATTTACAACATTAGTGTAGCGTCACATAAGGAAGTTTGCACACTAGACGCGGCGCGTGCACCAGATGTGGGGCCGTATTAATTTATATAATGACCTTCTTTGTTCCTTCGACTTTTCTCGATCATCTGTGATTTTGTTTGAGACAAGCTCAGACTTGGTCAAATAACCAAATTTAAATACGTAAATGTGGACTGTATGAGATCTGTTGTAAAATATTTAAAGGTTAACTCTCAACAACTCTTCCGTCAAAGTTTTCATGAATACTTACTGCACGGTGCTAACTCGGAAAATTCAGCTTACCTGCAAAGAAAAGCACACATTAAAAAATATACAACGCAAGTAAGCCCGGGTTGATATAACTAGTATTACTTTACATGACAGTATCGTGTTGTGTTGTGGCGCTGAAAACATCCATCGATCCAACTTGTACGGAAAAGCCTCAAATGACTTCTCCCGCTCTGAGTGGAGCGGAAGGGAGTTTCAAACTCTCACTGACTAAAACCCACCCGTGATCCTTCTTGTGCCCTTTGCGTGCCAGGGCCGTGGTCACTCTTTCGAATAACTTCCGCAACATCTACATATTCAGGTCTACGTCATATCCCAACGAGATTTTTAGCCAATCAACTGCGTCAGACGTCACCACGACACGACACAACATAATAATGCAAACCTGGCTGTTAGGCTTTAGATTATAACGTCGTCGTCAAGTATCACATTATTATTGACTATCAGCGCCCCACGGTTTCACCCGCATTCTTCCCATTCCCGTGGCAATACGGGGATAAAATATAGCCTATGTTACTCAAGGTGAATGTAGCTTTCTAATGGTGAAAGAATTTTTGAAATCGGTCCAGTAGTTTTTGAGTTTATTCGTTACAAACATACACACACACAAAAATAAAAATCTTTCCTAAGAAAGAGAGAGTTCCAAAAGAAAGAGAGACTCTTTTTCTTCATTCTTAGTTTGATTTCTCTTTTATCTCTCTCTCCAAAAAATCATCCAGCATTTATATACTTCCTCCATATTACATAACATCATCCTTGTCCCGCAAAGGGATTGTCTCCCACACTTTAGTTTTTGCGCGTCGCCAACACCCACGTCATGTTTAACTTATAGTAACCATTCATTTATATATTAATGGACTTGTTCGCAATTACCTATGCCTGTTCGGTTCATCTTTGGTTCGACATGATTATTTTTTGTTGAACTTGTTTTTTGGTTGTTTTTTACGAAACTTGTGTTGTATTTATATCTAACTTTGTTTTTGTTCCACAGAAGGTAAAAACCGGCCAAGTGCGAATCGGACCACGCATAGCGAAGAGTTCCGTAGTTCACTGTTAAAATCTCATATCTCTAAAGTATATAAGCTGTGATGTTCAAACCAATTTTCGTTGGAACTGTCTGTGAAGTTCTATTTGCTCATTTTTTTTTTAGAATATTTGTTTGTTTTTTTTTAAAAACGTTGCCCCAAACTAGGATTTTTTCCTGTGTCGTGGGTGCATTTACAAACATACAACTCACATACACAAACAGCCAGACCCGGAACAACTATCTGTAGGCCATACAAATATTTGTTCCGTGCGGGAATCGAACCCACGACACGTAGCGCAGCAGCCAATCGCTCAACCACTGTGCCAACCGTGTCGTCAACTTCAACTTCATAGTTTAAAAGTTAGAGGGGGGGACACATTCTTTACGAATTCGGAAGCACATATCTTAAAAATCTTTTTTAGAAACCTGACAGACATATTATGACAATCTATAAGGGTTCTATTTTTTGACATTTGGCTACGGAACCATAAAAAGATAGATGTGCAAATAAGAGCTCGTGGTGGTAAGAACAGCTGCATGAGTCCGTCTTCCAGGTTAAGCAACTCTTGATTAAATCTGTCCGATGGATGGGTGACCATCTATTGACTACATTGGCAGATTGACTGACTGGCTTCTGATGAAGGAACATATTTTGGGGAAACCAATTGAGTTGTCTTCATAAAATATAAACAGGCCATAAATTAAGCGAAGGTGTCCGCATTGTTTCCAAAATGCACCTTGGTAATTCCTGATGACCTGTTCTGACTCATGAAGTAAGGAAATTTATGGAAATCCAGTATGATTTTACGATTCGATCATTAGAATTCAATCAATGAGGAGTTCTAATTTCGGCAGTGCACTTAAACGGGTCTGTTGATGACAATATTTAAAATTATACCAATACACTAAACAATATATATAGATATTAACATTTTCCTGCTGCAGGAAAATTCCCCAAAAACTACCGTACCAGTTTAAGTAATGAATGAGTAATGATGTCCGTGAACTCCAAGATGAATAGAGGCTAATCTTGCCAACTCTTTTCCCAACTATACTTTTTTATATAAAAATAACGTTACCCTTTTTTTTTCTGGATGGGAAATCATCAAATGACTTCTCCCGCTCTGGGCGGAGCGGAAGGGAGTGTCAGACTTTTACTGACTAAAACCCACCCGTGATCCTTCTTGTGCCCTTTGCGTTCCAGGGCTGCGGTGACTCTTTCGAACAAATTCCGCAACCCTAGCAGGCACTGACCCTATGTGGCCCCGTCTACGTTGCTGACGGCTCTTTGAGGCGCGCGTGGAACACGACGCGCCGTCGACTCGGGCCTGGTTGCTATCGGACGGCGAGCCACCCATAGCTCGCCATCCGCAGGCCCGAAATAATGTTACCCTACACTAGGAATTTCTCCTGTATCGTGGGTGCGTTTACAGACATATAACTCACACACATAAATCACATATACAGAGACAGCCAATCACTCAACCACTGAACGGAACAACTATCTGATGGTCATACAAATATTAGTTCTATGCGGGAATCGAACCCGTGTCAGACGCGCAGCAGTCAATCACTCAACCACTGCGCCAACTGACTACTGTGGTTGCCTTCCAATCTAGTCTAATAATAAGGCTGAATGCAGCATGAGCATTTCGCATAAAGTGTCTGCCTATCTGTCCCACACAACCCAGTAACTGGGCATCACAATACCTCTTGTCAAAACTGGAATTTTCTGGCTACTGATAAACGTTGTAGATCGAACCATGCTGTTTTCATTAATCATTACATAGCCACGAGCCCTTCAAGATGAATTTGATGCCACAACTTGGAATGATATAAAAAAAATTGTCATTTGAAATCGTAAAAAAATAGAAAGGTAAAACGCATCTAAGCTCTAGAGTATAGGCTAGTGACGTCTCGACGCTAGTAAAAATTGTAGCACGTAGTGACGTCACGCGAGTTTTCAAGGCACTGGATCGTCTTCATTTTTTGTTTACGTGAAAAAATACTTGTTCAACATTTTTTTGGAAATCTATCTGACGGTCTAATTAGATTTTTTTCAGTAAAATACGCTGTTACAATGTGAACCAAACAACACTCGATATTCCGTGGAAGAACTGATCCACATTGCACTAACCAAGCCATCAAAGGTATTTGCAATAATAAAATCAGCACGACTTATTAAACTAAGAACATTTTAATTGAAACAATACAAAACACATCAGAACGGTACAGGACCCATTCATTATACGATTTACGTCGCCGCCGCGGCGCCGGCGCACATACATTCTCATACAAACGCGATACATCCTCATACAAACTGCATACGAGTTAAGGCCGCTGTGTGTCGTCAATTGTTTTAGTAAAGTGTAATCTGAGCTGATGATGCTGTCAACAAAAAATATCATGAAGTATTGGAGACTATGACTTAAATAGCTTCTGCCCACGACTTCGTCCGCGTGGAATAGTTATTAAATATTCTTCATTGGTGCTCCGTTCCTATTGGTCTTAGCGTGATGATATCCTTTCTCGATAAATGGGCTATCTAACACTGAAAGAATTTTTCAAATTGGGCTAGTAGTTCCTGAGATTAGCGCGTTCAAGCAAACAAACAAACTCTTCAGCTTTATTAGTATAGATATAAGTTATTTTCTTGGATGTAGTTATGTTTCCTATCAATGAGTCGCAGTCCGTCTGTTTTTATTCGACTGTCCCGCCTGCTTATCTATCTTTTTGTTTATTGATGATTACCGATCGATAAAAAAAAACTGCGTTCGCCCTTCCGGATAAAGAATTCTAAAGACTAGACACAAATACCTAAATCTTCCGAATTTAAAAATGGGTGTACCATAGACACGGAAACTGTCAAAGTCAAAATTTTTCTTTCAATTCGGCCATTACGGCACTTTTGAATGTCATCATTTACGTTAATATAATATGTTTTCCATTCGCAAAGGTTCTTGGAGAAGAACGTACAAGAAACTCTATAGTTGTTGCTCTAATAAATGTTTTACAAGATTTGGTACCTACACAAAAATAAAATATAATGTGAGGAAGATGCACCTAGAGTAGGTGTACTAGCTACGGAACCAAGTATTAAGAGATTATATGATGTAAACTTATTAATTTTCTAAATAAGTACATGGACAGAATGTCAAAATCTATGTCCACGGTAAGCAAAGGCACCGTTCTATACCTACTCTGTGGCATTTATCAAGGCATTTGCATGAGAAACCGCCATCTTATACATCCTCGTTGCAACTGCATACAATTAAGGGTAATTGACATATCTGAGGCATGTTAAGTAAACAGATGAGATCACAGACGCATGGATGTACCTATGAGGTAGAGGAATGGACGGAGCACTACCGCAAACATACTGACTACTCTGATGAAAGAGACAAAGCGACTGTGCGTCCATCAATCATCACATCATGTATCTAGGGTTTACAAATATAATTTACTAGCTGCTCTCCGCGGTTTCGTCCGCATAAGTTTCGATCCCGTGGGAATATCGGAGTAAAAAATACGCTACATGTTAATCCTGGTTATAAACCATCTGTGTGCCAAATTTCATCCAAATCCGTCCAAGGAACAAGATATCTACAGCTGGACATACGATCGCGTTGTCTATATTATGCGACTGCCCTACGGCTTCACCCAAGTTGTTCCCGTTCCCGAAAAATATGGGGATAAAATCGAGTACGGCGCGCGGCGCTTAGCTTGGACGGGCGCAGGGGCTGCGTGCGAACATGAAATGCACGCTCGCAGTACGCAAGTAGCTCGCGAGCGGCGCATTCGCCGTGTCTGGATGTACTTTTTTTCTGGATGGGAAATCATCAATTGACTTCTCGCGCTCTGAGTGGAGCGGAAGGGAGTGCCAGATTCTTACTGACTAAAACCCACCCGTGATCCTTCTTGTGCTCTTTACGTTCCAGGGCCGCGGTGACTCTTTCGAAAAAATTCCGCAACCCTAGCTGGCACTGAGTCTGGATGCACGTGGGATGCACCTTTAGATTTAAAACGCTCAGTCCATTCTTCTAAATATATGACGGCTTCATGGCGCACTTTACAGATACGACTTATAATGAACTCTTGGCTTTGAACTTGAATGGTTTTTAATTGATTTAGAATAGAGCTGCTTTGTTTGTAGCAGAATGTTTATGATGCGTTTTATTGATGAATCAGAGATATTTGATAAGCTTTAATAGCTCATATGGGATGGGACGTCAGTTGATCATTTATTTTGACTGGAAAACAATAGATCGTGACTTCGAACCTCTCTTGTTTTACCTACTTAATTTCGTAAATTGGTTGAATTTCACCCGCGTTGTTCCCGTTCCCGTGATAATACGGGAATAAAATATAGCCTATATTACTCAGGGTGAATGTAGCTTTGTAATGGTGAAAGAATTTTTGAAATTGGCATAGCGGTTTTGAGTTACAGTAATATACACACACACAAAAATACAAATCTTTCCTCTTTATAATATTAGTGTAGAAGTGTAGATGTAGTACATACAAATACTTTTTCCAAAAAAAGGACCGACTTCTAACAAAAAAGTGTAAAATATATATTTTTTTAAATTTCTAAACAACTATTCAAAGGAACCGTCCCCGACTGCAATGAAAAGATTATTATCTATCTTGTTTTTTATTTTTTAGTTCATTTTTTGACACAGCAGCCGTGTTTTTGAATTTTTTTTAATTATTTGTTTCTTTTTCTGTTAGTAAAAATAAGTACCTACACTCCCTTTTTTGATGGGAAATCATCAAATGACTTCTCCCGTTCTGGGCGAAGCGGAAGGGAGTGTCAGACTCTAACTGACTAAAACCTACCCGTGATCCTTCTTGTGCCCTTTACGTTCCAGGGCCGCGGTGACTCTTTCGATCAAATTCCGCAACCCTAGCAGGCACTGACCCTATGAGACCCGTCTTCTTTACTGACAGCTCTTTGAAGCGCGCGTGTAACACGACGCGCCGTCGACTCGGGCCTGGTTGCTATCGGACGGCGAGCCACCCATAGCTCGCCATCCGCGGGCCCGCGCCTACACACCCTGGGCTGGAAATTCATCAACACGCATTGTTCGCTCGCAGTCTTTATTGCATGTTATTTCATTGTATGAGAAGAGCCCCATTCGCTGAAAATCATTATCCATCACATGAACTAAATATTTCTAAGATGACATATAGTATACATAGTCCTAAGTAGGTACTTCTATGAAACTTCCAGAAACATCCAATTATAAAGTTCATCTGCATCACAAACTGCAACCAATCGGAGTGCAATCATATAAATCTGTCCGTTAATTACTGCTGATTGGTTATTAACGTTCGTATGAGTTGCGCGTGCGCAGATGCACGTGATCTATCACTCAAGCGGTTAATTAGTTAATTAAAAGGTTTGCTCTAGAGCAGTCTTAATGTACGCTAATGAAAATGTGTTTAATCTTTTGTTGTGGGTACAATTAAATCTTTGCTGCGTAGTGTACTGCAAGATTTCCACTTGTAAGATTGATAGCAGATGCTGATGTCACTGGCTTGCACGTTTACGCTAAGTTAACTTGCAGGCTTTAAAGTAAGAATTCTGTTGCCTATCACTAAAGTTTTTCATCAGATCTTCACCAAATTTAAATGGCAAGCACCAGCTTACGCCGAGTAAAAAGTTATGAAGTAACACACACACACGCACAAAAAAAAACACTCAAATTGAGAACCTTCTCCTTTTTTGAAGTCGGTTAAAACTGATATGAAACACCAATCATATGAAGAAGATGAAAACCTTACGCTTCTAGTTCATTTTCCAAGCCAATAAGGAACATTTCGACATCCATTTTCTATCAAAACAGGAAGACATTTGCACACAGAGAAATCACTTAATTTTCGCACTATCTTCTAACGATTCACGAATCAAGTCTAGGTATGTACTTATTGATAACAAGTATGTACATAGCTATATTCAAGCGCTGCGCCCGCCACGAGCATGGAATGCCATTTCAGTTATATTTACATAAGTCACCGCGTTATCGGAGCCTGATGACTGAGGCAGGAATGTACTGGTGGAGGCAGAAATGATGTTGTGGAATTTTTTTTCTAAAGAGTGACTGCAAAGGGCATTAGGAGGAACGCGGGTGGGTTTTAGACAGTCAGCGTCTGACACTCCCTTCCACTCAGTCCAGAGCGGGAGAAGTCAATCGATGATTTCCCATATATAAAAAGGCAGAAATATTGGTAAGATAAACAATATTACCAAAAGATCTCATCATTAGATGGTTGGTATGGATCTCTGGTTAAACTGGATTTTCTCTTTCCACCAAAACCGTATAACAAAAATCTACAGCCAGTTTTTTAAAGATTCAATTTGCCTGCTTCTTCCTAACTATGTTGTTTATATGACTCCAAGTATTTAACAGGGAGTGACTGCCTAGCTGACCTTCAGTAACTGGGTAAACGATACCCCTTAGCAAGACTAGTGTTACAGTGTTACCCACCCCTCTGCCTACCCGTAATGGCTGCCAAAGATGTAGAAATGTCTAACAAACAGGACTAACGACTAAACGTGGTTTTCAAAGCACGGAGGATGAGATGTTAAGATGGTTGCCCATCCACCGACCTTCTCAACCGTAGGTTAACTTGAAGAAACATTGAATAAAAAAACTATTACACTCAGATGGCGAGCTTTTTAGAGTTCCATGGCCAAATGGCAAAAAACGGAACCCTTATGGATTCGTCATGTCTGTCTGTCTGTCCGTACGTATGTCGCAGCCGTTTTACTCCGAGACTATTAAAGCTACATAAATGGAAATTGGTAAGTAGGTGCAACCTGTTAACCGCTTTTAATAATGCTGTAATATTATGGAAAAAATAATTTTAGGTGGGCCATACCTATGTACATGTAACTGAGGGTTGAAAAAATAAATTCCAACAAACATAATCGTGTGGGACATCATTGAATAGCTCTTTCAAATGAAATAGAGGTTTCTGAACAAGTATTTTTAAGGCAATAATTTTTGAGATATGTGCTTCCGAATTCGTAAAAAAATGTGTCCCCCCTCTAACTTTTAAACTATGAAGTTGAAAATTCTAAAAAAAAATTGAGCAAATTGAATTTCACAGATACTTCCAACGAAAATTGGTTTGAACATTACAGCTTAAATACTTTTAGAGATATGAGATTTTAAAAGAGAGCTACGGAACCCTTTCCTATGCGTGGTCCAACACGAACTTGGCCAGTTTTTTTTTCGCTTTCTGAACATCGCATCGTAGGTAACACTTGTGTCTCCACCGGTACCGGCCTATGCATAAGTAATAAACACAAATACATACTAACTATCGCTGATAAGCTATCGATCCGTCAACTGGACACAATTGTACAAGTTTATACGACTTACTAACTCGAGCCCTGAACATTATGATGAATATTACCATCATAATGTTCAGGGCTCGAGTTACAAGGTGGGATAATTTTGACATTAAAATAAGTTATGAGAGTGCCTAAATTCTAGATTGGAGAATTATTCAGCAAGCAGCCGAATAAACTTCTGTACCTACTTACAGTGATATTCATAAAATAATACTAGAAGAACAAACACAATTTTGACATTCCTAAAATCAGGCTCATGATAAGTGGTGGTTTATTTAGATGCCGATGTACCTATAAGTTATATAACAAACTCCTTAGCTGTATTCAAGACCTTAGCATAAATACATTCAAGTAAGAAAGCTTTTTATTGAGTTACTTCAATGATGTTGGTGACTCAATGTTTATATGTATTTACGTTTAATCCATAATTTTAGGTTCCTACTTTTCTTTTTTGTATAAATTCACATTTTTATATTCTCCTGTTTGTATACATTTGACATGAATATTGTCTTGGTAAAGTATTCCTTTTTTATTATTTCGACATGAACATTTTAGTTTGTTGAGTTACTAATATATTTTTTTATTTTATTTTACGTTTAATCCATAATTTTAGGTTCCTACTTTTCTTTTTTGTATAAATTCACATTTTTATATTCTCCTGTTTGTATACATTTGACATGAATATTGTCTCGGTAAAGTATTCCTTTTTTATTATTTCGACATGAACATTTTAGTTTGTTGAGTTACTAATATATTTTTTTATTTTATTTTAAATAAAATATTTTTACAATACTTACTTAATTTTTTTGTAGTTCTATGCTCATAAGATCATTTCGGACATTGTCCTTCATAGTCCTTATATAACATTATTATTGTGAATGTGAGGGCCACATATATAGACTGCTACGATGAGAGTTCATTTCATGTTAGTCTGGCGGTTTGAGTTCTTTATGTGGCCTACTCAAATGTTCTTACTTTGGTACTATTCGTCAAATCGTTGAGCTCCTTACTATTTCTAAGTAAAGCTACTCGACTACTGAAAAAGGTTTGGACTGACTAGTCAGGTCCACTCAAATCTGAGTAAAACTTTATTCAACAGACCGCATCAGACCTACAGTGTTCTCATATGATTTGACAGGTACAATTGTCTGGATTTTAAAAGAGACTTTGACGTCTTAGTTTATTGCGGTGTTTCTTCTCAGAGTAGTCAGATGAGGTACAATGGCCTCATCTAAGTTAAAAATGACCAATAAAACTGACTTTTAAAATGGAAAAAATATCATTTATCATTTACGGATATCGCCAAATGCACAATTCAATTTGAAAGACACTTGTGAAATCACAGGCGTGCTACAAAGGAGACTGCACATTTTGGTTCCACCCTTTGGCAAAAGTAGTCCATAATTATTACTACGGTCATAGTTCTAATCATTATGGACTAATTTTATCTTTTCCTTCCCTACCTTTCTTCCTCAGGTTTGTGTTATTTCTGTTATACTTCGTTTATGTCACCGGAAAACTACAAACGCCGTGAGATTGTAAAATATCGCGTGGGATTGTAATTATTTTTTCTTATTGAAAAATTTGAATTTGCATGACACTAAGAAAATTTATTGATAAATTATAATCTAATAAGATTTATTAAAATCTTACGGATTTTGCAATTTTCCGGTGACATAATATATCTAATCTCATCTCTAAGATGAAATGATGCAATCCGGCCGTAGCCATAGTAAATAAGTATGTATGTAAAACCTCAATAAATCAGATACGTGCATTGTTTACAATTCGTTACAAATACCCATTTAAAGAATATCTACTGTAGTCAGTAGATGTTCTTTAAATTTTTCATACAAAATCACAACATCAAACTTTGTAATTTTTTCATGTCAAAAGAATTTCAGTTTTCTTTGTCTCGTAACAAATTTGCATACAGCTGTTTTTCCTTCCATTCCCAGAAGCCATTATTCCACAGTGATGACCTAGCCTAGTAGTAGTTTTCGTCAAACATGAATCATTGAACAATACCTAGCATTCCTTTAGAGGTTAGATATTATCTTGTGTTGCTGAGAACTGAGCAAACAAACCGACAAACAATGTTTATTTATTGTTACCTCGTAATTCACATACTTGGTGGACAACGCATAGTAATACAAAAGTTGATGCATCAGTTTCCAGAACTGAAGGAGCCGACTTGACTTAGAAAAGGCAGGTAAGCTTTTTTTCTGGTTGGGTAATCAGGAAATGAATTCTCCCGCTCTGGGCGGAGCGGAAGGGAGTGTCAGACTCTTACTAACTAAAACCCACCCGTGGTCCTCCTAGTGCCCTTTGCGTTCCAGGGTCGCAGTGACTCTTTCGAACAAATTCCACAACCCTAGAGGCAGGTCACCTGTGTTTCCTGATAGGTACAACCTGTAGGTCTTAAAATATAGAATGAATAGGTTAATTCCAAGCAGACATATCAACATATTATCAATACTAATATGTCTATAACGTGATTGATGAAATGTTGAATCTGCCCTGTCTTTGCCTAGAATGGGTCTCAATTTAACATTTACTATAGTCTGTATTATATATGCAGATACAGTTGTATGTTGGCTTATTGTCATTGATGGGTATTTATATTTATTTATTTAATCTAAAACATAGGAAGTATAAAATATAGACATATATATAGAGGTATATAGATACAGGTATAAAATATTAAACATAGGAGGAGCTCGTGGCTAAATTATAACAGCCGCACGGGTCGATCTTCTAGGTTAAGCACGCTTGCCGAGGTTGGTCTGTGGATGGGTGACCATCTTAACATAACGAGACTTCTCCGTGCCTCGGAAAGCACGTTAAGCCGTTGGTCCCGGCTGCCAATGGACAACTACGTACGACTCTGCTGGAGCTTTAACAGTCAACAAGATCATCAAGGAAAACAGCCACTCCTTGAGGAGTGGCTGTTTTCCTTGATGATCTTGTTCTTCGAAAACAAATTTTCCAAAAAGATCACAACACAATACGCCTCAGACCCAAAGCGAATACTAATAGAAATACAGGAAAACTCCTTTTTCATGGCACTCCATATCTGATGGAAAAACACAGCACCTCATTTGAAATGGTAATCAGTTGTGCAATGTGATCTTATGTTTTGCATGACAAGACAAACAACTGATGCAATAGCATAATCAGCCTTTTAACGTTCCCACTGCTGGGACACAGGCCTCCTCTCTAGGAGAGGGAATAGGCCGTAATCCACCACGCGGGCCCAGTGCGGGTTGGTGAATGTCACATGACTTCGAATTTTTGGTTCTAGGACATGCCGGTCTCCTCAAGATGTTTTCTTTCACCGTTTTGAGAGCAGTGGTGATGAAATTAATAATGCAAAGTAATGCGCCTGGCTGGGTTTGAACCCGCGACTTACAATTCGTAAGTCGCGGCCGTTACCACTCGGCCGCCACTGCTCTCATGAAATGCAATAGATTTTAAATGTATTCATGACATGTTCTTTAAAAAGCTTTGAGAGGCACAGCTTTTATATTTATAATGATTGACTCGCTTTTGGCCCCAAACAGAAAGCAATAATGAAGTTAATGACAGTTGACTTAAAGACTTTTTTTTTCTGGGTGGGAAAGCTTCAAATGACTTCTCCCGCTCTGGGCGGAGCGAAAGGGAGCGTCCAGTGAACACAAATAAAGGAGTGTCAGACTCTTACTGACTAAAACCCACCCGTGATCCTTCTAGAGCTCGTTACGTTCCAGGGCCGCGGTGATTCTTTCGAACAAATTCTGCAACCAACTTAAAGACCTTTAGGTTCTGCTGTTAGCATCATAAATTCAGCATGAGATCTATGCTGTTTTTCATCATCTAAACATATACGTAGATTTCCTCTTGTTTTTAATCCATAATTCATTTGAAACACTTTGGAATATAAACGTGTGTATTGAAGCAATTAGAAAAACAGATCACTAATGGTATCGATTCGTTATCTGCACGTCAGTCTGTCTGTCACACACAGCTTTATGCGAAACCTAATGCAGTAAATATTTCCGCACTTAGGTCGTGTTTTAAACGCAGTCCAGATTCCCAGACGCAATCAGGAATTCCCAGTGTCTGGATAAACAAAATTTCCGTCGCAAAACAAAATGTCAGACGTTATAAATATATTATTAGGATTTATTTCCCGAAGGATTAGACCTTCCGAAGGGGCAAAACCCAATACATACGAGTATGTGTGTATTTCCAAATGTTTTTTCCTCTATTTTACAATGAAATATGAATATTGGTCCCGTAATCAGAAACCAGATAATCTGTCACCAGTCTTGCCATGAAGTACCGTGTTACCCAGTTACTGGGTTATGAAAGTCGTGTTGGCAGTCGCTCCATTACAAATACTGGTACTAAGCTGCATCAGGGGGGAATTAAAGCAGACCCCAATATAGTTTGGAAAAGATTAGGCAAATAGAAACTTCTTTTCTTGTCGATGGTTAATTCTTTAGATTGTTCGGGTCGAGTAGGTGACTACGTTAAATGCAGTAGCGGTGACATTTATTAAATCCCCCAAAGGACAGGTATTTGGACACTTGGGACACTCTTTAGCATGAAGCTCATGTTATTAACACGGCCATCGCATGGTTAGTGTCAGTTGTGTTTGCACTGGCCTATCTGGGTGCGTAAACAATTCAGAGGTTTCCAAATAGGCCACTGCAATTCACGACGTGGTGGCAAATGCAGCAGATTTATTGATGTCATAAAAAAAAAAATATCGACGCGAAATAAAAGATATAATGTAGCTATTGTTGGTCTCACGAGAAACGATACAACCATAAGCATAATCAGCCTTTTAATGTTCCCACTGCTGGGACACAGGCCTCCTCTCTAGGAGAGGGAATGGGCCGTATTCCACCACGCGGGCCCAGTGCGGGTTGGTGAATGTCACATGTCTTCGAATTTTTGGTTGGAACCAAAAATGACATGCCGGTTTCCTCACGATGTTTTCCTTCACCGTTTTGAGAGCAGTGGTGATGAAATTAATTATACAAAGTAATGCGCCTGGCTGGGTTTGAACCCTCGACCTACAATTTGTAAGTCGGGGCCGTTACCACTCGGCCACCACTGCTCCCGATACAACCAAAAGGGTTCAAAAAAACATTGGAATCAGTGTCTACTGTGATTTTTTTTCAAAAGACCTTCAGCTTATTTTCCTGGTTTAAGGTGCATCAAAAAAACAGAACCATTCCTTTGATAATCCTAAACCAGGAAAACGATATCCTTTTAAAACCATAACCAAATAGTAGAACAACGCCTGCAGTGCATCAAACATGGGTTTAGAGCCCATGGCACCCCCCCTCCCTCTGGCATGGGGACGTGTGTCTAACGCAGACAGAAATAGTTCGCCATCTGCACGCCATAACACGTTGCGTAACATGACACTGCAGCAGGGCTGACTCTGCTGCCATATGGACATTGTAAATACAAGGGGAGATTATTGCGTTGAGTTTTGTATTTTGATTGAACAGATTTTGGGTGTTGTGTTCTGTTGCGACAGCTGAGAGTGCCATTCTGGGATTGATCCGCGTAGTTCCGATTCCCGTGGGAATATGAGGATATAATATAGCCTATGTTCACCGGAGATAGTGTAGCTTCCCAACAGTGAAAATATTTTTCAATGCGGTCATGTAGTTTCGGAGCCTATTCAATGCAAACAAACAAAAAAACAGTCAAATCTTTTCTCTTCTTTATACTATTAGTGTAGATAAGCCCGCAGCGGAAGGTCTGGGCTCAATATTATTATTTACTAGCTGCTGCCCGCGACTTCGTCCCCGTGGAATCCCCGATTTTAAAACATTCTTTATCGCTGCTCCGCTCCTATTGGCTTAAGCGTGATGATATATAGCCTAAAGCCTTCCTCGATAAATGGTCTATTCAACCCAAAAAGAATTTTTCAATTCGAACCAGTAGTTCCTGAGATTATCGCGTTCAAACAAACAAACAAACAAACAAACAAACAAACTCTTCAGCTTTATAATATTAGTATAGATTAATCTTCGCCCGCGACTTCGTCCGCGCGGATGGAGATTTTCCTAAAATCATTACTTAGCGAACGACTCATTTTTATATATGTACATATCTACGTGTTCGAGATTTCGTGAGTGAATGAATGTATGAATGACTTTTCGCATTTATACATATATATAAACTAGCTTTTGCCCGCGACTTAGTACGCGCGTATCCCCTTTTTTCCGTTTCCCCCACACTCCCCAAGGAACCTAAATTGCCTTTGCATATTTGTCGGATATCCTTGTGCTCTAGATAAATTGCCATTCTATCAGCAAATATGATCGTTGAAATACCAAAATATACAGCATTTATAACGTACACGTAACATTTCAACGGTGTTTGTCGTCAATCTTGAGGTTGAATATGTGTGGTTCGTTCCTCAAAAGACCATTTCAGACACTGATCTGCATGGTTCTCATATAACATATCGTGAATGTGAGGACTATTTAGATCGCCATATTAGGGTCTCATTTCAGTTAGTCTGGCAGTTTGAGTAAATGCCCTTACTTTGGTATTGTTCGGCAAACCGTTGAGCTCCTTAAAGTTCTAAGTTTAAGCTAACTATAAACTTAGATGGTACATAAAAATGAATATGTTGCATTTTCTTAAAAGCTCCAGGCTTATCCTTAAGACAGTGAAGGTAAGATGGACGTTGACGCCATGACAAAAAAAAGTGATAATAAACTTTTCATTGCAGTCGGGGGACGGTTCATTAGAAAAGTTATTTACAGGTCCCCCGACTGGATGAAAAGATTATATTATATCTATACTAATATTATAAAGCTGAAAAGTTTGTTTGTTTGTTTGTTTGTTTGTTTGTTTGAACGCGCTAATCTCAGGAACTACTGGTTCGAATTGAAAAATTCTTTTTGGGTTGAATAGACCATTTATCGAGGAAGGCTTTAGGCTATATATCATCACGCTTAAGCCAATAGGAGCTGAGCAGCGATAAAGAATGTTTTAAAATCGGGGATTCCACGGGGACGAAGTCGCGGGCAGCAGCTAGTAAGATATATAATTTTTTAGTTCACTCTTTGACATGGCAGGCGTGTTTTAATTTTTTTCACTATATTTTTTATTCAAATCATTAATAAAACAAATTATTTTACTTTCGTTTATTTGTGAACCATAACTCCCCCTTTTTATTTATTTTTTTATTTTCACTAGCCTATGTTACCCGGGATAACTCAACACTCCTAACTATACCACATACTTACTTGATATCGGTTAAGCCGTTAAGAAGTTATGGTGGAATAAAGAAGCTCACAAACATACCTACATAAATAAACCCAGAAAACATAACCCTCCTTTTTTGGGCAGTCGTATAACAAATCCTATTAAGAGCATTGTGAAAATTAATTCCTACCAATCTATTACTCGAATTATTATGAAAATATTCTCATAAACAGCACAGCCCTCAACGCTTCTAACGATACCACATGCATTGATATCGGTTAAGCCGTCAAGAAGTTATGGTGGAATAAAGAAACTCACAAACATACATACGTCGTGTAAAAAATCCTATTGAGAGGAGCATTGTGAAAATTAATTCCTACCAATCTATTGTTCGATTTATTAAGAAAATATTCTCATGAACAGCACAGCCCTACGCTCGACATCTGCCTTTTAAGGCGTTCCAAAACGAATGCACATCACATGAGGCGCGCGCGATTCTTTTACAACGTTTATGTGGTACTTTTTAGTGGCAGTGCATCCTGCCCGTTGCAACATGTACCAAAAGTACCGACCAACATAATATGTGTGTACATACCCATTAGGAAAGCTTCATCCAAATACTGTTAAAGTTTTTAAAGTTTGTCAAAATAGGTAGTAATAGTTGTATGTTAATAGTTTTTTATGAATAAATGACATTACTAAATGTAAAAAAGTGCCAACCTTGTCGCTAAATGCCATCTTTTAATGTCTAGTAGTTTTGCATTAATTCAACAGCATACAGAAGCTGAGTGTACTTAGTAAATTACTTGCTTGGCAAATCTTTCTTTCTAAGAAAATTGTTCTATTTTAAAGATAATTTAGAAGTTTGTAGATAAAATTATTTACGGCAAAATGTAATACAGCACTAATGAAAAAACATTATTTGGTATTGCACCCAAAATTTACGATAAAATACCCAATGCTATAATTCAGAACTACCTAAAAGAAAATGTTTTCATAAAAATTGAAAAATAGGTTACGTTATAGTTATTATAATAACATTTAAATGTGGAGGCTTGTTATTAGCAACTTTAAATATAATGTATTTTATTACTCAGTTATGTAATTAGTCTGTAAGCCTTCTGTAAAATTAATAAAAAAAAAATAATAAAAAAAAATATTAGTTGAGAAATGTTACTATCATATGCCCTAGGTGATTACTTCACTACATAGTAAAAAAACTAAATTGATTCCCGCTGTTTGTCTGTCCCTATGTATGCTTAGTCCTTCAAAACTACGCAACGGATTTTTTTTAATCGAGAGCAAGTTTTATGTATAGATTTAGTATCAGCATTGAACCAGTGCGAAGCCGGGGCGGGTCGCTAGTAAATGATAAAATTGTTAACTACTGTATATATTTAATCCAATGTATTTTCTATTGTTTGTTGGTTTTCTATATTGGATTCTGTTTTTATTCTGTTATAACATTCACTGTTATTTGTAGGACATCAATGACAAAACCCAGTCGAGATATAATATTATTACAAGATAATATTATTATAAACTAGCTGACCCAGCAAACGTTGTTTTGCCATATAAAATAAACACAATATTTAGGGGTATGAATGATGTTCTATATATATAAAAGAGATGTTTTATATATATAAAAGAAAGTCGCAGGTGAAATTTAGCTTTCTTTAAAATAGAAAACTTAAAGCTTAAATACTTCTTAGCTGTATCCCGCGTAGAAAACTTAAAGCTTAAATACTTCTTAGCTGTATCCCGCGTAGAAAACTTAAAGCTAAAATACTTCTTAGCTGTATCCCGCGGTTTCACCTGCCTGCGCCATTTATTCTTTCTGGCTCAGTGTTCTTTCTTTCGTCTCCTATGGATCATAGCTTGATGTTAATTATAATTATGGTTCTGGTATCCTGGTACTTTCTAAGTCTTCACTCACAATTCCAGCCCAGAAATGCTTCGACATGTTTATGGTCTGTTGGTACACGTGAATCCTTACTTCTCAAATTTTCAGCCCATGAAATACTTCGACATTCTTCATTCTGGTCAATCTTTAGCGCATGCAATTTTAGCCCCGGAATCTACCATTTTTAACAAATAAATGGCTAGACTGATCACGTCCCACGGAAACGGGATAAAATGTCCTATATAAATATATCCTATGCCTGCGCCATTTATTCTTTCTGGCTCAGTGTTCTTTCTTTCGTCTCCTAAGGATCATAGCTTGATGTTAAATAATTATGGTTCTTGGTATCCTGGTACTTTGTAAGTCTTCACTCACAATTCCAACCCCAGAAATGCTTCGATATGTTTATGGTCTGCTGGTACACGTAAATCCTTACTTACCAAATGTTTGACAGGTACGAAACAAAGGAACATTTAGGGAAAATGATTCATCTTTCATAATTATTTATTCGCCGAATTTTCATTTTTTTTAAGATGTATTCTGCTATTCGGGGCAGAGACAAATCCAACGAAACAAAAACCAAGAAAATTGGTCCAGCAGATCTCGAGTTATAAGTGTTGTAACAAACCCGACTTTGTTTTATATATATAGATTATTACAAGACCTTGTCCTTTGTTTTACAAATATACGATTCTGATTATTAAAATGCATTCAACTGGACATTTTTAAGCAATGATGCTTATCTACACAATTATTTTTTTAGCTCAACTGCTAATTTGTTTCTTTATTTTTTATATGGCATTCTTGGTAGCGTCCTGCCCACAGATAAATAAAAACAATTATTTATCCGTTGTAAGTAGTACCAATTTACTTCCTGAACAATTATACAGTATGTTAAATAACAGAAGACGTTCCCTTAAACCCGTTAATCTATATCACTAATAGATTAAAATAAAAATATCTGAATAGAAAAATAAGCATAAAATAATCCAAATTAAAAAAAAATTGACAATAAATTCGAAATATCCTGTTTAAAATCAAAATAGTAGCACGGAATGGTAAGTACTCGTAGTAGCAATGCTCAAACCGGCAAGTAAACGTTTACAGAGTGTTTCTTTAACATATCAATTTAACATTTTTCGTGAATATTTTAATATTTAAAAAAATAAAAACATTTTGTTTTCGAATGGTAATATTTTTTTAATCATATATGGATGCTATACTATTGCGGGTTAACGGGAACGCCCTCTGTTAGTTAACATACTGTATAATGATTGTACCCTATTAATATTGGAAAAGGTCATGATCAAGTAAAAATAAACATTAACACCTAATATAAACATTTAAACGAAAAAAGGCCGCTAAAAACAGCCAGGGGATATTTGTGAAGACAAACAGCCAATAAACAACACGGAACAAAACGACGTAAACGCCAACAAACACAAACAAGCCCGGAATGTGGCTTTGTTACAAAATCAAACAAATTTAATGTGCCTGAAAATAGAGACGAAACTACAATCTAAAATACACCTTTAAACCCCCTGAAAAACAGTAGAAATTACATTGTATCATGTCCTGAAAATTGCCGGTTCGTAGACACTCAAAATTACATCTTAAAGCTTTCAGATAAGCTTTAATTTCAAATGTAAGTGATATTTTTTGTAGTAAATAATGTTTAACGGCTTTCGCTGAAGGATGGAAGATATTGAATGGTCCCAATTTGGTGTGAATAGTATTTCTTCCTTACAGGATACACGGGGGTATAAATAACGATAAAGTAAGGGTGGTCTCGCTTATATTAGATTCTTGTGAGACAAATGCGTAAAATTGGAGATTATGGATGAAACAATGATTGATAACTTCGTCTCCTTGTTTTGTTTCTTCTGATTAAAGAGTGTTTGACAGAAAATTTTTCCACGGATGAAAAAGTCCCGCTTGGAAAAAAAAATGATGTTTTATAACCCAATCAGAAATCTAATTCCACAATGATCTTTCATGATTTCTACAAGAAAAACAAGTTTCAATTTTAATAGTCCCCAGTTACCAAGTTCTAATACAAACTTTAGTTGTAATAAAACCTCTATACATATAAACAAGTTATTTAAAGAAAATTATTCAGGAATTTTGCTTTTCAATTTAGTTTTATTTAGGTACAGACGACCGAAAAAAAAATTCAGAATTTTCGAAAAACCATAAACACTTGTAGATTTTTTACCTTGTAAGGGAAGGTTCATATCTGACGGAACATGCGTCGCGTATTATCGGTCGCGTAACGCCAGAACAGACAAATGTATAGAAAAACACGACTGTTCACACTCAACCGATGATACGTTAGTGCGTCGAGTGTGAACGGTCAAGTGTGAACGGTCAAGTGTGAACGGTCAAGTGTGAACGGTCAAGTGTTTTTCTATACATTTGTCTGTTCTGGCGTTTCGCGACCGATAATACGCGACGCATGTTCCGTCAGATATATATGAACCTTCCCTTAGTATTAAGACGATGACAGCATACTTTGTCTTGTTTATAAATAAAGGTTTATTGCAAACACTAGTACAACATTAATAGTAAATTTGACATAGGGACCGCCTTTAAAGTAAAAGATATATATACCTGTGAAAGACTCACTAGTAAAAAAAACTATTTTTTGTGTTCGTCAAGAAAATGTTTAACAAATTATGTTATGAACATGTTTAAGTGTCATAAAACTGAAATTAGAATTATTTAGAAACGCACAGTTTTCCTGTAATATGATTTTGAAGTGGAGCTTTGATGCGCAAACTGAAGTTTTCAGGTGGTTCTAGGCGTTATCAATTTTAAGGATTGGTTGTGTAGCAGACAGCACATCAGACTCAGATATTCTTTTATATTAAAACACTAGCAGCGCCCCGCGGTTTTAGCCGCGTAGTTCCCGTTCCCGTGGGAATATGGGGATAAAACATAGCCTATGTTACTCAGGGTGAATGTAACTTTCTAATGGTGAAAGGATTTTTTAAATCGGTCCCGTAGTTTTTTAGTTTATTTGTTACATACACAAATATAGTCTTTCCTCTTTATAATATTAGTATAGATGCCAAAATAAAACTCACTTTGTATTTTATAAACCTGTGTCCGGTGCATTGTGATTTTTAAATTAAATGTTTGCCACACCAGTTATTCTCAAAAATGTTTTAAATCTATAAAATATTGTGTACCTATAATATTTTAGGAATTTTTGCATACACACTTTCGGGGCCCCTGTAGCGTGGGGCCCCGTATGTGTCATTGATACGGCTGATGCGACGGTAGCGACGCCTTTATACATTACCAAACCACTCCAACTCAACATAAAACCATAACTAAATCTATTTACACTACGTCGACATTAAACAACTAAAACACAACTTCTATCTACCCTCTATTTGCGATGAAAGCTAATAAAGATTGGAGCACACGATGTGATTCATTGCGGTATGTGCTAGACGCGACGAGCGACGCCGGGGCGCATCCCCTGAGTAAACCGGAGTAGGGATGGGACAGCAGCTTCGGTATAAAAATATCGATAAAATTTGTACTTTTTTACCAGTAGGTATTTTACGTGGAGCGGTTGCCTACCAGCCGTACTATTCTGAAAAGTTCTGAAAAGTCACTTCTGAATCCGCAGTGAAATCATGTGAAACTAAAGAGTTTCTCATGATTTCACTGCGGATTCAGAAGTGATTTCGCAAATAAACTTTTCAGAATAGCACGACTGGTCATTCAACAGTGCAAAATTATTGTTATTACTATGTTAACAATAATTTTGCACTGTTGAATGACCAGACGAATTTGGTTTCTTCCCCTTTACTGCGAATGTTTGCGGGTACACAAATAACCAACGGTGGCAGTGTATAAAAGGGGGGTGCCTTGTACTAAATGCTCACATTCCGCTCCCGACGCCCGCCCGCGACGGACGTGCCGCTCCCCGCTGCTCTCCCGTTATCGTGCTCAGTGTCGTGTGTGTTCGTTTCGTCACGCTCCAGTCGTGACGTCACCTGTGGTCGCCGACTACAACTTTGATCCGAAGCCGCCTTTTTCAAGGCAGTGGACGACTTCTTGTTTCTGTTTTGGAGCGTCGTTAAACGTAGTGCCCCTTCAGGGAAAATCCACAGTTTCGTGGTCCTTGGTGGGATACCTCACGGTGCCAACGAAGCCAAGGGGTGTTGACCCGATACACCGGCCTAAGCCCCCTCAGGGCTAAGTCAAATCGGAAGGGCTTTGGTACGCGGCCTTGGGGGCTTCCCTAGTCGCTGCCATCTGTCTAACCCCGCTCCCTTCCAGCATTCACCCGGTGTGGTTGGGTGTCTCAACCCCTTCACACCGGACCGGTCTTCTGATGCAAGTTAGGAACTAGATCCCCCCCCCCCCCCCCCCCCCCACCATGTCGGACGCTGTTTATCTAGCGTTCTTCTGGGACATTGCGCAAAATGACCCCGACTTTGCTGCCAAATATGGCAGCAAGCTCGCTGCTTTGCAGCAACAGACTCCCACGGCCGTAGAGGCAATCGCTGACTTCAGTGATGCCCTCGAAAGCCCTTTGTCCCCGCCGCTTGTTGATAAGCAAGCCACTAAAAACTGGGTACCAAAGCAGGTACCCACGATCAAAACCCCGTCGGCCGCTATTGTCAATACAAAGACAATAGACGCCGCCACCGCCGCAAAACTGGCTTTTGTCTCTAAGACAAAAGACAGCAACGCCGCCACCAAAAGCGTTACCGGGAATTCGGTAACACCTGCCGCCCGAAAATCTATTGTCTCACAGACAATAGACACAACAAAGCCCCATGCCGCCAGTGACACCCCAGAGGACATGGACACTACAGTGCCATGCTCCGCCACCCCATCGGAGCCCTCTGACTCCTCCGCGGAGGCCTCCTCCTCCGAAGACGACTTTCAAGTCGTCACTGGAGGAAAGAGGAAGAAGAAGAGCTCACCCGCTGAGCAGGCCCCCAAAAAGGCCGCCCCCGCTCATCCCTCCCCCCCGTCTTCAGCCCCCCAATCCCGCCCCACTTCGCCAGCTGGTAGCTCCCAGCAGGCCAGCCGATCCGCCAGCCCGATGGTCGTCGTGGCTACTGCCCCCAAACCCCGCCCTCCGCCACCCGTGTTCATCCACGACAAGGCAAAATGGACGGAGGTGTCCTCTGCCTGCAAGGAGAGGCATATAAACTACACCAATGCCCGAGCTGTCCAGCTGGGCATTAAAGTCTCAGTCCCGACCGCAAAGGACTACAGGGAGTTGCACAAGCTCCTCTCAGGCCGGAACATCCCGTTCCATTCCTTCTCCCTTCCCGAGGCGCGTCAGACACGCGTGGTCGTGAAAAACGTCCCGCGGGAGATCCCCACAGAAGAGATACTGAGCGACCTTCAGTCGCAAGGTATCCCTGTAGCGGAGGTGCACCGCATGCACCGCCGAGGTGGGGAATCATACAATATGATTCTGGTCGTCTGTGATCCAACAGACGGGCACCATCCCATCTTCCAGGTCTCAAAGATCTGCGGCCTCTCCGGCCTAGCAATAGAGAAGCCCCGCAGGAGTGGCATCATTGGCCAATGCCACAATTGCCAACTCTATGGCCACTCACAACGGAACTGCTTCGGCAAACCCCGTTGTGTCAAGTGCCTGGGTGACCATGGCACCATTGACTGCCCCCGCCCCAAAGACCCGTCCCAATGCGCCGAGCCGCCCAGCTGCGTCCTATGCGGCAAGTCTGGCCACCCGGCTAACTACCGTGGCTGCTCGAAAGCGCCCAAGTCGACCGCCCCCAAGCTAGCCAAGCGCGCAAGCGATCGCCAGCAGAGGGAATGCCCCCAGTTGGTAGAAAAGTCTACCGTGGCCCTAAGCCCACAGCGTCCCAGCCCCTGGAACGCTCTCAATCACCAGGCCCACTTTCCGGCCTTGAGGCCCAGCGCTCATGCCCCCTCAACCACAGCGGCCCCCAAGGCCGCCCTTACCGCTCAGCCCACCAAGGCCATCCCGGCCCTTTTGGACGTAGCGCTCCCACGCTTCCCCTTGTCAGAGGCAACCCGGGCCTCCGCCCCTGCTCCTGCCCCAGTGCAAGCTCCCACACCCTCCCCTCTCCCTACTCCAGCTGGTGACGTGTCCCAGAACATTATTCTGGTCACGTACCAAGCCTTTTATTCTCCACGCGCCCTGGCTATGGCCGCGGCGCTTCAAAACTGCAGAGGCGACCACTCTGCAGTTTTCCGCGAGTACGGTGACGTAGTTCACCACGTCCAAACTTACACTAATCTCACCCATAATGGATAAGTCCAGGGTAACGTGTAGGTTCAAACCGAAAGCCCTCCGGATAGGGCTATTCAATGCCAACGGCCTTAGAAGCCAACGTGATGAGATCGCCTTATTCCTCCGCGACCATCACCTAGACATACTTCTGGTGCAAGAGACCTTCCTGAAGCCACAGCATCGGGACCCTAAAATTGCAAACTATCGTTTGGTTCGCAATGATAGGACCCGTTGCCACTTAGGGGGTACTCTTATCTACTATAAAGCGTCCCTATACTGCATCCCCATGGATCCTCCCTCCCTCGATAAGTTTGAGGTCTCAGTCTGTCGGCTAGGCATGACAGGCCATCAACCCATCACGATCATCTCAGCCTATGTCCCACCCAACGCCTCCGTGGACACTCCCGCTCTAAAAGATGATCTGACCAAACTTCTTGACTTGAGCGACTCCGTCATTCTGGCGGGGGACCTCAACGCCAAACATCCTTCCTGGAACAGTCACACGACCAACCCGAGAGGCAAGGTCGTGTACGAGCTGTGCAGCGTCCTGAACTTCGATGTCATCGCTCCGATGCATCCCACCCACTACCCGCACGCATCCTCCCACTCCCCCGATGTACTCGACATCGCCCTCCTCAAAAATGTCAACCTTCGGTTACATTCTGTGGAGACGCATGACGAGTTAAACTCGGACCATAGACCCGTGATCCTAGAGCTCGCTCCTAGATCAGGGTCGATGGACCCCACCCAATCCCCTCCCACCAGAATGACCACTGACTGGCGTCAAGTAAGCGAAAAGCTGAAAGTCACCACGTCGCCTCATCTAGACCAAATCCCCGACCTAATCGAGTCTGTCGCAGACACGACAGCCGCGATCAATTCACTCACGGATCACGTGCAATCCGTCCTGAACGAATGTTCTAAGGAGTCTCCGGTGGTGAGCGATCACCACTGGAAACTCCCGGACGAGGTGCGTGAGCTCGTGACTGAAAAGAACGCGGCAGTCCGTGCCTACAGCGCCTTTCCCTGCGAAGCCAACAAGGTTCACATGCGCTACTTACAGCGTAAAGTAAGTGTCTACGCAACGTCACTAGATCGGGCTGCCACTGTTGGACGACTCAGAGGGGGAGTGCGGGGTGTAGTACCAAAATCTCACGCGCGCGCCGCCACTGTGGCATTCTTTGTATCGGTCGATAAAAACTCACACGCATTATTGTAAAAACCAAAATTATTGATTATAGCACACCTAAAGCTATCGAAGAAGTATTTTTATTTATCACCCAAACATATTTGGACCTTCAACGCCGGATGCAGCAGAAGAAATCGTTGCGACCAGCATAAATCGGACGCGCGAGACCATCAGCGAAGCCATCCACGGCCAGCATAAAACGGTCAGGTCAATCATCACTCTTTATCCTATCCTTTTTCTGTATTCAGTGTTTTATTTGTGTTAATATTGTGTGAAATTCTAGTGTTTTATTCCCGTTAAATACTAAAATACGCAAACACCATTTTCGTTGCGTCGCTTACCCTCAACTTCGTTTTATCAAAAATTCTTTGCAAGTCTTTTAAAATAATTATTTTCCACTGTCTTCCACAAACTCCAAAATGACTAAAACTCCTACAAAGGAAAGTCGTAGCGGTGGTGAGGATTTAATTAGAGATTTAAATAAAAAAAGAGGTGTTGTTCGCGGTAAATTTAGATTATTTATGAAGTACGTAGATTCTGTAGAAAAAAACCCGATTACTGAAACCATTAAAACAGAACTACAAACTCGTTTACAAAAAGCAGATTTATTGTTAGAACAGTTTTCAGAAATTCAGGATGAGATAGACTTAAAAATCCCTGATGGTCAAGTAGAAAAGGAATTAAGTGAGAGAGAAACTTTTGAATCCCATTATTATGCTTATGTGACTAAAGCTAAGTGTATTATTAACGCAGATAATAATCAAAATTCGTCTAAACTTTGTAGCAAAATTAAATTACCTACAATTTCACTTCCTACCTTTGACGGTTCATATGACCATTGGTTGGAGTACCGCGACACTTACCTATCTCTCATCCATTATTCGAAAGAAATAGATAACGTGCAAAAATTTCATTATTTACGCTCATCGCTTACTGGCAGTGCATTATTAGTTATCAAATCATTAGAATTTTCCTCTGAGAATTATAATATAGCATGGGAGTTATTGGAAAACAGATTTAATAATAATCGCTTACTTGTGCAAAATCACGTAAAGGCTTTGTTTTCTATTACGTCACTTAATAAGGAGTCATCCAATCAAATTCGCAAACTTATAGATACCGTTCTTAAAAATATACGTTCCCTCAAGAACCTTGGGGAGCCGACGGAGTCATGGGATACATTGATTATCTATTTGATTACATCTAAACTCGATTCAGCCACCGAAAGAGAATGGGAGACTCATAAAAGTTTAATTATAAATAGTAAAAACCAGTCAAATTCAAATCTATCTCTTGATCTATTGATTACTTTTCTCAAAAATCGGGCTGACGTACTAGAAACTATTCATTTGGCACATAGTAAATCTTCATCCGACAATAACACTAAGAAACCACCACATTCACAAATACAAAACAAATCACACAGTCACACATCGACACAAAATAAACAACTTAATAATAAATTTTCAAAACGTTCTCGCAATTGCATTATGTGTCAAGCTAATCATCCGCTTTATGCTTGCGATACATTTTTAAAATTATCTGTTAACGATAAAGTTAAATTCATTGATGAAAAGAAGTTGTGTTCTAATTGTTTACGTGCCAGTCATTCAGTTGATGAGTGTTGGTTCGGTCCTTGTAAGTTATGCAATAGGAAACACAACAGTTTAATTCACGATAAATGTGACGGCAATGGGAATGCATCAACATCGTCAGCCGTTGCGCTTAATTCACAAGCATCGTCGCAGGATACAACTAGTGCTAACTCCACAAACACAACCACATTGCATTCTGCATCTCACACAACACATGAAAGTTCTGTTCATTCATTATTAGAACCGGTACTGCTGTCTACAGCTTTAGTTGAGGTTGCAGATAAAAGCAATAATTATCACACTACCCGCGCTTTATTAGATAATGGCAGTCAGCATTGCTTTATTGCGGAATCTTTATGTAAAAGACTAAATCTTAATTTAATACAGTCCACTGTTCAAGTCACCGGTGTAGGTAATTCGGTGACTAATTCCACACAATCATGTGAAATTAATTTAAGGTCTAAAACTTCACAATATAGTACGCGCTTTAAATGTTTAGTTTTAAATCAAATCACAGCTCAGTTGCCATCTTTAGGCACAAAATCACACATAAACATCCCTGACAATGTACAGTTAGCGGATCCTAAATTTTATTCGCCATCAGGAATTGAATTATTAATTGGGGCGGATAAATTCTGGGAACTATTGAATGATGGATTAATTCGCTTAAGTAGTGGTCCATATCTTCAGAATACTAAGTTGGGATGGGTAATATCTGGTTCATTGTTGAATTATAAAACTGTACGCAACAATCAAGTTCAATGCAACTATTCACAATCGTTAGACACTCAACTTAGAAAATTCTGGGAGCTCGAAGAAATAGTTTCGCAAAATAAATTAACTAAAGAGGAGTCTTTATGTGAAAACTTGTTTACGCAAACTACGTATCGCGATAACACGGGTCGGTTTTTTGTGCGCATTCCATTAGCGGAGTCCAGTGACACACTAGGAGATACGTATGCACTCGCGTTAAATCGCTTTCACGCACTTGAACGTAAATTAGATAAGTCTACACCTGAATATAAAAAATTATATTGCGATTTTATGAACGAATATTTAAATTTAGGGCACATGAGTCGAATCGATCAATATCCATCACCTAATTATTTTCTTCCACATCACGGTGTTTTAAGAATTCACAGCAGTACTACCAAACTTAGGGTGGTTTTCGATGGAAGTGCAAAGTCAACGTCGGGCAAATCGCTTAACGAAATTCAATATATTGGCCCTAGTTTACACAATGACGTTGTCTCAATTTTATTACGTTTTCGGCAATTTCAATTTGTTGCATGCGCTGATGTCGAAAAAATGTATCGACAAATTAATATTCAACCCGATCAAAGGAATCTTCAATTAATTCTTTGGCGTGAAAATAAATCAGACGAACTCGGTGTGTATCAGCTTAATACCGTGACATACGGAACCGCGTCCGCTCCTTATCTAAGTATTCGATGCATCAAACAGCTGGCATCGGAGTGTGAGGATGACGTCATAAAGCAAGTAATAGATGAAGATTTGTTTGTAGATGACCTAATAACTGGTCATGATAGTAAACAATGTTTACTAAACATTTGTACCAAGGTAACTGATGTTTTAAAATCTGGTTGCTTCCATTTACGTAAATGGTTGTTTAATTCGGAAACTTCTACAACAGATCAAACCAAGGAATTAGCCTTTGGAGAAAATAGTTTAAATAAAACTCTCGGTCTAGGTTGGTTGAATTCTTTAGACTTGTTATATTTTACTACAAAGATTGATCAAAACTTCACTTGTGTGACTAAACGCGTTATCTTATCTGTTATCTCACAGGTGTACGACCCATTAGGCCTATTAGCACCTTCAATTATAATTGCCAAAATAATTATACAAAAATTATGGCTTTGCAAGTTGGGTTGGGATGATCCAGTACCCAACAATATTTTGTCTTTGTGGGAAAACTTCATTGAAACACTTCAACATTTACAAAACATACAAATTCCTCGTCATGTCCGACAAATAAATACAAAATACACAGATTTACATATTTTCACGGATGCATCACAGGATGCATATGGTGCATGCGCATACATAAGTACATACAACGACAATTCACCGGTCACTGTTAGGTTGCTTTGTGCCAAGAGCAAAGTCTCACCAATCAAACCTGTCACAATACCGCGGCTTGAGCTGTGCGGGGCTTTAGTTGGTGCAAAGTTGTATCAAAAAATAATTCAATCATGGAGATTAAATTTTGATAACATATACTTTTGGTCTGACTCCACGATTGTCATAAACTGGATTAAAATTTCACCTAATTTATTAAAATCATTTGTACAGAACCGAGTAGTGCAAATTAACGAATTGACTGGTGAGTTACCATGGTTACATGTTGCAGGTAAAAACAACCCAGCTGATCTGTTATCTCGCGGGCTCACGCTTGATTCGCTTCAACATTCAGATATTTGGTGGCACGGGCCAACATTTCTAACCGAACGTAACACTAATTATAAACAAAATAATCACGATGAAATTACTATACACGATTTACCTGAAATTAAATCAAATGTTAATTCTTTATTCACACAATCAACTTATACTAGTATTTTTACCTTTGAACATTTTTCCAATTTTAATCGCATGAGACGTTCAGCCGCTTACTTATTAAGATTCATTAATAATGCACGACTTAAGGTCAAATCAAAACGTAGCAATGGCCCATTAACGTCTGATGAATTAAATAAATCTACTTTACTTTTAGCTCGCTTAGCGCAACAAACATCATTTCCTGAGATTTGTAATGCATTAGTGAAGAACTTACCTATTAAGTCGATTAGAAACGTATCTAGTCTTGACGTATTCATAGATTCTGATCGCATTATTAGAGTGGGAGGTAGATTAGTAAACTCAGATACCTTTCCATACAGTAAAAAACATCCTATATTGTTATGTTCCAAACACCCGTTTACGCGGCTTCTTTTCCAATTTGAACATAAACGCTTACTCCATGCTGGTCCGCAATTGCTCTTGGCCACTATCCGAGAAAATTGGTGGCCGCTCAAGGGTCGTGATTTAGCCAAGCAGACAGTACATAAGTGCATTACATGTACTCGCCAGAAAGGGAAGGCACTATCAGTAAAAATGGGCAACTTACCTCTTGAAAGACTGGAGCCGGGGTATCCTTTCTTGCGCTGCGGCGTAGATTATGCGGGACCTATGTTCATATTGAATCGCAAGGGAAGGGGTGCAAAACTTGAAAAATGTTATGTTTGTTTATTTATATGTTTCGCTACTCGTGCAATACACTTAGAATTAGTCACAAGTCTAACTTCTGAGGCTTACTTACTGGCTTTGAAAAGGTTCTTATCTCGTCGTGGGAAACCTGCACAAATATTTTCCGACAATGGAAAAACGTTTGTAGGCGCGCTAAAGGAATTTTCTCAATTTTTAAATTCTAGTGAAAATGATATCTTAAATTTTGCTGCAGGCGAAAATATCAAATTTAGTTTTATTCCTCCCTATTCACCACATTTTGGGGGTTTGTGGGAGGCAGGGGTTAAATCTTTTAAATTTCATCTCCGACGTGTAGGAAACGTAAATCTAACTTATGAGGAATTTTCCACACTATTGGCACAGATAGAAGCCATCCTCAACTCCAGACCCATGTATCCCATGTCTTCAGACCCAAACGACCTACTCCCTCTTACTCCAGCCCACTTCCTGATTGGCCGGACGCTCGTTGCTCCTGCCTACAAAGACCTCACAGCTGCAAACACGTCACGCTTGGTCCGCTACGAGCGCATCGAACAAACAAGACAGAACTTCTGGAAACGCTGGTCGCAGGAGTACGTTTCGGAGCTGCAGACAAGGAGCAAATGGCAGTCGAACTCCGGCACAATAGCACCCAATACCTTAGTGCTCATCAAAGAAGACAATTTGCCACCCTTGAAATGGCGTCTGGGGCGAGTGATAAGTACTTCACCTGGAAAGGATGGACTAGCACGTGTGGCTGACATAAAAACAGCTACCGGAATAATAAGAAGATCATACCCTAGATTGTGTCCGCTGCTGAAGGAGGAAGAACCCTAACATTTCTCAACACCTACACACATTCTTCTGCTTCTTCTTCGTTGGAGGCTGTTGCTCCAAGGCGGGGGGCATGTCTACGCAACGTCACTAGATCGGGCTGCCACTGTTGGACGACTCAGAGGGGGAGTGCGGGGTGTAGTACCAAAATCTCACGCGCGCGCCGCCACTGTGGCATTCTTTGTATCGGTCGATAAAAACTCACACGCATTATTGTAAAAACCAAAATTATTGATTATAGCACACCTAAAGCTATCGAAGAAGTATTTTTATTTATCACCCAAACAGTAAGTAACAGCATCGCTGAACTGCGTGAAAGTCGCTGGGATAAGATGTTGGGCGACCTCGAACCTACCCATCAGGCATTCTGGGAACTTCAGAGGAAACTACGCGCCTCTGAGGTTGCCTCGATGCCTCCGCTCACGCGTCCCGACAACACCGTCGCCTTCGACGACGAGGACAAAGCCGAATGCCTGGCCGACAGTCTAGAGTCCCAATGCTCTCCCAGCTCCCAACCAGTAGACAAGGCTCATCTCGATATGGTGAATGCCGAAGTCGAACGTAGAGCCTCCCTCCAACCAGTAGAGGACCCTGATGATCCCCTCCCCCCCGTCACTCCCGATGAGGTGAAGGAGATCATCGGGCGTCTCAAACTCAGGAAAGCCCCGGGCTCCGATGGTATCACCAATAAAGTGGTTCGTCTCTTCCCGGCTACTCTGATCATGTTGATGACCGCCATCTTCAATGGCGCTCTGTCCAACAACATGTTCCCACAGACGTGGAAAGAGGCTACCGTCATCGGTATCCCAAAACCTGGAAAACCCAAGTCCTCCCCGTCCAGCTATCGTCCCATCAGTCTGCTCAAAGTCCTAGGTAAGGTCTACGAGAGGCTTATTCATAAGCGTCTCAAGGACTTCGTCGAAGCTAAGAGCCTCCTCCCCAATGAGCAGTTTGGTTTTAGATCAAACCACTCTTGCGTACAACAGGTCTACCGTATCGTTGAACATATCAGCGCCAAATACCAGCGCGGTCTCGTTACGGGAGCCCTGTTCTTCGATATAGCGAAAGCTTTCGACAAGGTCTGGCACAACGGGCTGATATACAAGCTATACCAGCTCGGTGTGCCGGACCGACTCGTGCTCATCTTACGAGACTATTTGTCGAACCGTACCTTTCAGTACCGAATCGAAGGTGCACTTTCGTCCCCTCATCCCATTCGCGCCGGAGTACCCCAAGGCGGTGTCCTCTCCCCCCTAGTGTTCTCGCTATTTACTAGCGATATTCCCACTAGCACTAAGACACAGCTAGCTCTGTTCGCTGACGACACGGCGATATATTGCTCCGGCAATAGCGAGAAGGCAATAGCCGGCCACCTCCAGAGATCCGCAAACGCACTAGGCGCTTGGTTCCGGAAATGGAGAGTGGAAGTCAACCCAGAGAAGAGTCAGGCAATCTTGTTTTACAAGCCCCAAACCCGTCTCTTCCCCCCCCGTCCCAGTCCGATCACGTTATTTGGCAAGCCGATCCCCTGGGTAGAGCAAGCTAAATATCTAGGTGTGATCCTCGATCAAAAGCTTACTTTCAGAGAGCACATAAAGACGGTGCGCAATCGTGCCGCTTTCGCTCTCGGTAGGCTTCATTACATGCTGAACGCTCGCAGCAAGCTATCCCTGAAATGCAAACTACGCATTTTCACCACGTGCATACGCCCGATAATGACTTATGCGTGTGTAGCCTTCGCACACGCTAAGCCCCGCCAGATCCATAGGTTGCAGGTTATCCAAAACCGGTTTCTCCGAAAGGCTACGGGAGCCCCGTGGTACGTTAGAAATGAGCGTCTCCATGTCGACCTCCGTATCCCCACCATCAAACAGTTCATGAAGCGTTTTTCAAAGCGTTTCATAGAGTCCGCTGAAAAGCACCAGAACCCCCTTATCGTATCGGCCACCCGATACACGCCCTCCCAGATCAGCAAGATCCGCCGACCGCGGCATACCCTTGTTGAGCCCGATGACCCCATCACCCTGACCCAAGAGAGTAGTAGGGAAACCAGCACTCTTAAGAAAAACAAACACAGACCGCGTTCCGTATACCGACCTCGCCGACGAGGTCCATCGCGACGCCCCCGTCAAAACCCTCCCCGACTTTTGCCTAACGAGCCAGCCCGCGCTGCTGAGCCATTAGCGTTAAATCCCCTAAATAATATCAATCTGACCCAGCCTGTCCCTTGCTGCCCTCCCTCAATGACCCCGCTAAGCCGAGGCCCGTGTCCCACAGGGGATGCCCTTAGCGAGCGGTCATTTAGTTTGTAAGTAGTTTTAAGCCCTGGCTGGGGGCCTTAAATTCATTTGAGGCCACCACAGGATTGTCCGGTTGAGCAGTAACCAGCCTTAGTGTGCTGAACTGCGAGTGGTCCATTCAAAAAAAAAAAAAAAAAAAAACTAAATGCTCAGTCGCAACTCAACGGTCAGCGAGTCAACACGTCCCCTGAGGATGCCTCGTGGAGAGGCGAAACACGTGTCGGTAATGGTGTTGGGTTTTGCATTGCCTTCCTGCATGTGCTTAAAATCCTTGCATTTGCCTAGCAACCTTGCATGTGCATAATATAGCGGGCGGGAGGGAGGTGCATACCTGCAACCCACTAATATTCGCGGAAAATAAAACTAGATATTTTGTTTTCATTTTCAAAGTTAAAATGGATTTCCGCAAAGTAACGCCTGACTCAATCAATTTTATTAAGTCTCATTATGTTAAGATGGTCACCCATCCACAGACCAACCTCGGCAAGCGTTCCTTAACCTCGAAGATCGACCCGTGTGGCTGTTATAATTTAGCCACGAGCTCCTCCAAAAACAAATACATAGTTTCCACATATAACATACAAATCATGTGACACAGAAAATTGATAATAGCCATAGGTTATATAACATACTTAAAGCAAAACAAAAAAAAAACAATTTCGTTTGAAGAAGCTATTGGATAAAAATTCCTTCGATTTAGCAACACTAGTATTGAACTAATATGTCTTTATTTCTATAATAGATGATATTTTTAATTAATAAAATAATCAAATACGATAGTTGACTAAAAAATCGTCTAATGTCACTTCGTGCTACGATTTTTACCATGACGTGACGTCACGAGCCCCCACTCATGATCTTTGAAACTTTTTACCTTCGTAAATTTTTATAGAGTTGATAAAGCAAAAAATATGTGTCCAATATTTTTGGATAATCTAACTGACGGACTAAATAGAAACTCATGCAAACCTATGAACACATCCCACTTAACAAAACAAACATAAGCCCAGCTGTATCATTTGATAGTGAATACCTCGGAACAACACACAAACAACTTGACAGTAACACGCTTAAATATTCAATTACGATTGTATTTAATAATTAAAGTGTTTCAAACGGTTTGCTTAGTAACTGTTCTGCGGCCGGAGTTAGTCGGTGTCGGCGCGGCGCTACCCACGCGAGTAGGGTGTCCACGTCTTGCAAAACTGGGAGCCGAACAAACCAGCCAGGTTGAATCCCTTGAAAGTCGGGATCAAAAATATTTTTCAGTATATTTATTCGAAAACCCTTCCTACTGCTTTTAGGCATAAAACGAAGAGTAGGTATGTATATCGCACTAGTGCAGAAATTTCACTGGTCTGTCCCCCCCCCCCCCCCTCCTATTCAATTTATTGTATTCAGCATATTAGGTTTGTCATCGGGCAGCGCTGGACTAGTCGCCCGCAACCCCCAAGAAAATTGTCGTCGGCGCACGAAGAAATTCGCAAGCATTTTTCAAAATTAATTGTTACCAATTATTGTGTTTTTCTGAATTGTTATTTTATTTTTTCTAGTAGTTATGCTGAAAACGTCGTTTGATACACGTGGACATTTTTCATTGTAGTTTCTCAGCTCGATAACAGCCCTCGGTTCGGACCTCTATTCCGCCTCGGCTGCAAAATCAAACATACCTCCCCCCCTGAATTACTTTCCCACTTAAATCCAAATTTACTATATCCTATTCTAGGACAGCTACATGCCTACTTTAGCTGTCAAGGCGTCACACCAGACAAACAAATTCACTTTTGCATGAATATTATTAGTTAGGGTTCTCAGTGAAAAAGTCTAACTACCTAAATTCAAAAAGCCTAACAAAAGCGGAACAGTCTTATTTTGCCCGAGACTCATCCAAAAAGCCAAACTATTTCCAGCTTTCCAGGGTAACGGAATTTGTTTGAAAGAGTCTCCGCGGCCCTGGAACGGGAAGGGCATTAGGAGGAACACGGATAGGTTTTAGTCAGTAAGAGTCTGACACTCCCTTCCGCTCCGCGCAGAGCGGAAGGCGTCGTTTGATGATATCTATACTAATATTATAAAGAGGAAAGATTTGTATTTTTGTATGTAATGAATAAACTCAAAAACTGGACCGATTTCAAAAATTCTTTCACCATTAGAAAGCTTCATTCACCCTGAGTAACATTTTATCCCCGTATTCCCATGGGAACAGGAATTACGCGGGTGAAACCGCGGGGTGCTGCTATTATCATTATAAAAAATAAATACCTAATTGTCCGGCTCCACCCGGATGGCTGGCAACACTACACTCGAGGCATTTCATTGTCGCCTCATTAATGCTTCTAGAGCGGCCTACGATTGTGACAAGTCGACTGGTTAAGGTGGGTCTACATTGTACTTTGTTTTGTTGATCGATGCCGTCTAATACCGACTGTCAATTGTTTGAGAGATCTTGAGAAAAGCATTTGTTAGGGAAGGAAAGTAAACGAAACAGACGAACAAATCGTCTGTTGAAAGTTATCTAGAAGTTGAAAAATTGGCTCGAAATGAGAGTAGGTACGTAATTGATACTGAGGTTAAGTTGCTGTAAATATTTTCGAATAATGAGGAAAAATATGATATTTAAGAAAAGCCAATTACAATAATGAAGTAATTTTAAAAACCAGCAAGATATTACCAAAGTGGTTCAGCAAAGACAGACAAATCAAAATATGCTTTATTTTACATCAAAAATACGCAACACTTTTACACAAAGTTAATTCTATTGGTAAAGATATTAAATCGTTTTATCTGACA
Source organism: Hecatera dysodea (assembly GCA_905332915.2). Classification (NCBI taxonomy): domain Eukaryota; kingdom Metazoa; phylum Arthropoda; class Insecta; order Lepidoptera; family Noctuidae; genus Hecatera; species Hecatera dysodea. The sequence continues at coordinate 17,158,533 of HG995308.1, read as the reverse complement.
TTTTCACAATGTTCTAAACATTCGTGCAAATTTAAAAATAACACTTGATTATCAATATCGTAATACTTGCACGATTATAATTGTTTCATATATTAAATATTTTGATAGACTCATAAGATTAAGATAAACACATTCCTTACCCTGCTATCTAAAACTATAACAATAAAGAATTTCATAACACATAATGTATTCAGTCAGTAGCTTATAAACATGGCCGTTCGTTTCTCAATCAAAGCTTTTAGTATATTGATAGTATAATTGTATGAATGCTGTAAAAGGTATAAGTTATAATAAAAAAAAAACTGGTTCCCATTGACGTAACGTTGATAATAATAATGACTGCTAGATAGGCCCTATCGGGTTTTATAGTGGACAGTAGCTATCAGTGCGTAGTGTATTATTTTGACACATCCATTTGTCATTGATGCATTGTTGTTTTCTGACAGCTTTCCAATTGTATTGTTTTCTTACCTTCTGGAATTTTTGTCCTTGGAAATATTTCTGGAGATTTTTAGATATTAATTACAATGATTTGGAAAGAAGGGAAAACGGTGATGTCTGGTAAGCAACAGGATGGTGATGAGTGACTTTTATGTAGTTATCATGTCAATGTCTGACTCCTGACTCACCGGTTCACCTAGTTCTGAAGTCAGATAGCAGCTTCATAAACTGTTGTAACCATTATATGTAAAAAATAAATAAAAAAACTGTAGAATAGATTTTTTAATACTTTTTGCAAATATTGGAATTGTAAAAGACCTTTTCGTTTATTTTTAACCGACTTCAAAAAAGGAGGTTATCAATTCGACCCGTATATATGTAATATTTCCAGAACTGCCCAGTTTTCGTATATGTTAGTCTATATCGGCGTCTGAACAAATGTGCCAAATTTCAAATGTGTATGTATGTATGTTTTTATGTTTGTGTTCGCATATCTCCGGAACCACAAGTCCCATTTAAGTATTCTTTTTTATTGTACTAGATATTGTTCAACTTAGGGAATACTGCAAGTTTCATCAAAATCGGTTCAGTAGTTTTTGAGATAGGGATTTTTTTCTGTGTATGTACAGCGATTACGACGAGATTTCTATTCCCATTTACGTGGTTGTTTTTCTTTTCGATGAAAAATAGTTGTTAGGTCTAATTATAATTTAAAGATTTCATGAAAGTTATGTATAAAATTCATTGCATTAGTTGTTACAGTCAGTGTGTCACCCGCCGAATAGTATCACCTTGCAAGGTGACAGAAATGCAAATCATTTAACCAAAAGTTTAGCGATCGATTGTGAGTTTATTCAAGCGCAATAAATGCTTAATTTCGGATTGGTGTCTTGATATGTGATTTGTAGATTTTTTTGCCACAAATAAATTAACTTTTTACTGGCATGTTTTATAACTTTTTGTTACACTTAACAGTATAAAACGAAACATTTTGTGCCAATATAAATCTTTCTTCGGGTTTTTCCCACTTTTTACGTATTCTATCTCAAGTTATTCAACCCAAATCGACGTATGTTAATAGGTTCTAGATCTGTATTCTGAAATGCCAGATTTCATAACTAATCTCAACTCAAATCTTGTTTTAAAACAGGATTCCTGACTGGGCCAGACCAGCCTTAAGTCCTATCTCTTTAATTGTCAATATTCCAACCACAATACGATAAATATTTTAACGGAACCATTGCTTAATAACAAAACTTAACGCAACCTTCATTCCAGTGAGGACATACAACTACTTGACATTTCGTCACCTCGCAAATCAAGTGATATGTAAATCAATCATCAGCGGCTGTCAGCATTGATTCGATTTAGGGTTGCCATCATCGAAATTGCCGACGCACAGTGGTCCGGATTTTTAATATGGTGGACTTAGAACCCAAGGTCAATATTTCACGCTAAAAAAATTCATACGGATAGATAAGTGGACGCTTATCAACGTTTGTTCTACCGATTTTTATGAAATTGTATACTTTGGCGGAAAAAAAATATTGAAAAAAAAAATGTATGGAGCAAAACTGAAATATCTTTTGTTCTCGAAATGTTCAAAAGTGTTAGCAATGAAACCTTTTGTAAATTGTAGAATTAACTTTATTTGTTAATTTCACAAACAAATCTTTTGCATGCACTTGCAGCTTTGGCGTTTATTGCGCAGTTTAAGTTAAAATATTTAATATAAAAAAATACATTAAAACAATACTTTTTTGGTCTATTAAGTGGTTTGGGGAAAGTATAATACTAAGATAAAATTGTTTGAATCAACTCAGCCATCAAATTACAAAATAACATAATTAATGACAATTGCATTTTGTGTACGCTGGAAGGCATGTTGTACCAGGGATAGTGATGAACAAAAAGCTCAGCAGTCTCCTTGCAGTATGCGTGGAATCCATCAATATTGATAGCATGCCCAGAAGATAACACTTGCAATATGACTGCGAAGTGTTTTATCAAATCAGCATCAATCTCCGTTATTTGAGCTGCCTTTTCGTAGTCCCGAAAAAATCTTCTGGCCGTGTTCCCATCATTGGTAGTTCCAAAGCCCTGCTTCACAACATCAATCAAAAGTCCCATCTGTTGTTTGAACTCCGATTGCACTATGTCCTTCCGCAACTTCTTAAGGTTCTCGTTTTCACCTCGTGCACACCACATTTCGAAATCTAAATTATACGAAATGTGTAAAAGACACTCCATGCTTCGAATCCACATATGAAGTGTTGACAATCCATATTGATATACATCTTCCTGCACAGGTCTTGAAAACATTTGAGAAAGATTATTCATCTCGCTTGGTTTTGCAAGGCAAACATTGCAAGTAGCTGCAGATGGAGTATTTGTAATTATTGTAGTCACTTTCCCATCAATCATTGTCATGTGTAACTCATGAGTAACTTCCAAGTTTCCACATTTTGAAATAGTCAAATTTCGTATTTCTTCCTCCATTGCCGCTTGTTCTTGCTTAACAAACCCAGTCGTTTCCTTCGCAAACTGAAATTTAATAGGTCTGCAATAAAATGTTGAAGATGGCTTTGGATTATTCCAAATAACAACATTTCCGGCCTCTAGCTTCAGAGGAACGAGGCTCGTCATAAACACAGAGGAGTCGTCGAAATCTGCCATTTCACTTCTCTGCTTGTAGTTGCTCTGTGCTGATGAACCATCGAATCCCCATTTGCTGGTCAGCTTCAAGTTTCCACTGGAGATATTTAAATCATCACCAACGATTTGCAGAATCCTTCGAGTTGTGCTTGTAGTTTCACCTTCACTCCATCTTCTGATATTATAATATCTGTGGTATCTGGATAACACCTTTTCTTAGCTTCTAACAACTTGTGGTAAGACGGAAGCTTCAACTGTTGTGACAATGCAGACCTTAAAGTGAGATACTTCCACTTTGACAGATCCAATGAAGTACTAAGGGCTAAAACTTGATCTTCCTGCATAGTCTCCTTCTTTTCGTTCATAAACAAAAATGATTCGACATCTTCAACCTTTTCAGGTTTCTTAATAAGAAGGTCAATGATGCGAGCAAGAACTTCTTTCCCATTAGACTTGAGCTTTGTGACAAAAGCAAAAGTCAGTTCGTCTTCTGGATAGTCGAGTAATGTACCCGATCGCCTTTTCTTCTGCTTATTTCCCAAGTCTTCAAATGGCTTACAATTAGCGGGGGTCTTAACAAGAAAAAGAAGGATAAATAGAGAATGAAAGAGACAGCAATAGTAGAAAATCAAAGAGATAGCAAAATTAATGAATGGGAGGGGAAAATTTGCAGGCAATGCGTCATTTGGTCACTAGCTGTGCTTTGAGTAACCTGGCTAACCGCTAAGAAGTAAAATATGAAATTAAATTTTACCTAAATTTCAAAATCGTTCAAAGTCTAGAAATAATGAATTTTAATGTTTATGATATTGAAAATATTTTTTTATGTGACTATAAATGAGTAAAAACCTTTAACTGTCACAAATAGATGGAATAAAATCATTGAAAGTTCCGATGCTTATTTCGACCAAGGCTGCAAGTGTATGCGAAAAAGTTCTTAGGGGAATTATCCAATAAGTGTAATGCAATAATATTTAAAAGGTTTCATTGCTAACACTTTTGAACATTTCGAGAAAAAAAGATATTTCAGTTTTGCTCCATACATTTTTTTATTCAATATTTTTTTTCCGCCAAAGTAAACAATTTCATAAAAATCGGTAGAACAAACGTTGATAAGCGTCCACTTATCTATCCGTATGAATTTTTTTAGCGTGAAATATTGACCTTGGGTTCTAAGTCCACCATATTAAAAATCCGGACCACTGTGCGACGCCGCGCAGCTGAAACCCCGGACTTTTGGGTGAAATTGATTTTTTTCCACGGACAGACCCGAATAAAAAGCCTTTTAAATAGAAAAAAATGTTAACGGTTTAATTTTTTAATAATTGATTACAACTTGCTTGCAATAAAAACTATAGCGTGGGCTATTTTGAAGTGCCGGATTTACGGGTAGATTGTATCCCACTTATTATTACTGCAACTTGCATTGTTTGAAAACACTGGACACAAAAAATTACCGGGTTTTAACACGTTTGAAAACACCACCCGGACGCTCCCAGGACGCCCTACAAACTAGGACACCGAATTAGGGTTGCCATCCGTCCGGGTTTCCCCGGATGGATGGCAACCCTAATTCGATTGCACGATTCGATTGATTCGCAGATCACTGATAAAATCAATCAGTAATTTCAAAGTTTGGTAATAACTATTAGAGTAACGAGTGATTGCGATGTTTGGCCATATTTGTCTTGTTGACTAGCAGGTGTGGTGGAGTTTTAATGATGTGTAGGTATTTTTAATGGTGTTTCATTTGACCTTTGAGGTGATATTTGTTTTTATAGTGTTGATTGGTAAATAGACCTTTGTTACACGGGGTCCAAGTGTGTGTTATAGGGATAAAATTAAACACACTGCAAAGTAAGGGGCCATCCATAAATTATGTCACACGAATCCTCCCTAGTGTGACGTCACAAACTTTACAATTTTATTCGCGTTTTACTTAAAATAGATTTTGAGATGTGACGTCGCGAAATTTAGAACCCCTCCCATCCCCTTGTCACACAATGTCACACTTCGTCGACCCCCTCCCCCCCTTAATTTGAGACGTAATTTATGAATGGCCCCTAACGTCAATCTTTGAAGTGGAACAAGAAAATCGGAGCAGTATTAACGACAAATGTTTCACAAGAAGATCAGAATGAATATTAAAGTATAAATTTTGAGTTCTTTTCAAAAACATTGTTAAAAACGTAAAATATACCTATTTTATTTTGATATTATACTATTTCAAAATTACTGAATTTGATTTTCATTTTCATTAATATTTAGGTACATCTAATGTGGCTATCGTGTTTTTTGCCATTATTATGAGTCTTCCTTGCAATTAGGTAGTTCAATTTAATTTAAAACATTGTCTCATACCAGATATAGCGTTCAGAATTATAAGTTAATTACACACTCGGGTACAAAGCGCTAATCAAATAAAGTAACTAAGCTAAACTCAAAATAACCAACACCATTCCAAATAAATACTATCCAAATACCACAGCGCCAACTCTACTAACTTTCAAGAAAATTTCGCATTCGTGTCACTGTCAAAATATATAAAATTTCAAATATTTTCGACAGATTGATTGCTACTGACTGGTAATCCAAAAATTGCTTGAAAATTAGTAGAATTATTAGCCCTCTGTTCAACCGACAATTTCTACGTCATTATCTTGTCACTGAAGTCACTGAACTAAACACCTGCTAAGCCATTCAAATACGTATGTAAATCAGTTTAGAACTGTCACTTGACATACAAGCTCGCCCCTCCGCCTCCCCTGTCACTCAGAAGGTAATTATCTTTGATTAACATATTCAACTTGTCTTCCTGCCCGCCACCTTCCGCATCCGGTATTAATATAATATAATGATTATGATAAAGGACAAACTTTTCGTCACTAGGAAAGTTCATTGCTTTATATTTTATTTATGTGTGTATACGAAATGGGTGTTTTATTAACAAAAACACATATACGAGACCTAGGACAAATATTGTTGGTTGCGGAATTTGTTCGAAAGAGTCACCGCGGCCCTGGAACGCAAAGGGCACAAGAAGGATCACGGGTGGGCTTTAGTCAGTAAGAGTCTGACACTCCCTCCCGCTCCACCCAGAGCGGGAGAAGTCATTTGATGATTTCCCAACCAAAACAAAAGCGCTAATATTGTTGTTCAAAAGAGTCACCGCGGCCCTGGAACGCAAAGGGATTATAGACATTGAGTCTGACACTCAATCATTTGATGGGAATAAGGGCCGATATTTAGATAGCCATTTTTCTCTATTTATTTAGTTAGACAGCTTTTGTAAATAAAATAGGTATCTACCTATGTCTAATAGTAATTGAATGATACTTAATCAATTAATTAATAAGCGATTAGCGTACAAAGAAAAACTCAAAATGTCCTTCATTATTCTGATGTAAACACTGCAATATTTTAAGACACATGATTCACTATAATATCAATGATTAATTATGTTTAGTATCGTTATCAATATAACACACAAACGCACATGATCTGATACCTTTTTCAATTACGTAAAAAAAAATCTGAAACAACGCCACGCAATATTTAGTATAACTAATCTATCTATGTATTTGATTATTACGCATTTGTTATGATGTAAAATATATAGTATTTCTACAATCACAATAATAAAGAGTATTTATACTCTGTATAGATTACAGATTTTAGATTTGAGATTAAGATTTAATTTGAATAATATTATTATTATTTAATCTGGCTTGACTGGGAGCCAACCCCAATATAGTTGGGAAAAGGCTAGGCAGATGATGATTATTTTATTCCATTCTATCGATGCATTTCAAGCGGTGCGTCCCATCACTATTGCTAGTAAAACAGACGTTAATGAACTTGGTCTGTTTGAAAATAGACCGGCGCGGGCGCCGGTGCACGCATCATAATAGAAATTTACTGCATTACAGACAGCATGTATGGTACACACGCTTGCTTGAATGCAGTTTCAGGAAGCAGAAAACTTGTGTTTGTACGCAGTTGAAAAGGATTGAACTTTGGACTAAACACAGTCCAAGATTTCGCCTCGGCTTGTGTTCTCTTTATCATAGTAGAGTTTGAACTTTGGTAAGGGCCAAAGAGTTGGTGAAAGTGGTAAGAAAACGATGTTGACTTGGCGTGGCAAAATACCACGGGCCCCCGACGTCTCGAAATTTCTCGGAATTACCTACTTCGAGAGACTATCAAATTTTGATGATTAAAAAAGTGTTCCAAATGTTCAGCGGACAATTCATCGAATTCGAGAGTTTACAATTTCTTAAGATATTTTACAATCTTACCTAGTTTGCCATTTTCTGGTGACATTTAAGTATAAATAAACCTATGCACTTTAAAATAAAACTGGGAAGTCCCCATCAAAAACATTTTCCACGGGCCCCCGATGGTATATGTAGTTACGCCACTGCCTGCAAGATTTTAAAACTGTCAGTTTTGACTTTAGTGACTTTTTTAAGTATATTATAGATGCCAAAGAATGCAATGTTTTTGTTAAATAATAAGATAGAAGACCTGAAGAAAAGGCTTATGTTTTTACAGAGAAACGCAATTACGTCTTTATTTAATTACCTATTGAAGAACATAAATATCATTATAAATACATACATACCCATTGTTTTTTGGGAATGTCATGTTTTCCCAACAAAAGTATTCGTCATGTTGTATAACTTGTGTGTCGTATGTGCTCCTGAGCACGTAGACCCACAATTAGTGAGCAGATAATGACATTATCACCATTTATAATATACAATAAGTTGTATTTCGGCATCACTATCGAGAGATAGCGATACAATACGTAAAAATGTGCTGAATCATCTGTTTTTAGTGAAGACTGCGGTTATTCGGGGCTAAGTTCTAACTTATCAGACTTACAGAATGCACTTCTGCAGTTCATACTAGCTATAATTCTTATAAAAACTAGCAACCCGCCCCGTCTTCGCACGGGTGCAATGTAGATACGAATGTTTCTTCTACTATAATATGTATCATCATCATCTGCCTAGCCTTTTCCCAACTACATTGGGGTCGGCTCCCAGTCAAGCCAGATTCAGCTGAATACCAGTATTTTACGTGAAGCGGCTGCCTACCAGACCTCCACAACCCATTAACTGGGGAAGACGGTACTTCTTGGCAAGACTGGTGTCAGATTTTCTGGCCTCTGACAATCCGTAACGACTGCCAAAGATTTCCAAATGACAGCCGGGACCAACGGCTTAACGTGCTTTCCGAGGCACGGAGAATCTCGTTATGTTAAGCATGTATTATACATATAAACCTTACTCTTGAATCACTTTACCTATTAAAACCGCATCTAAATCCGTTGCGTAGTTTTAAAGATCTATGCATACATAGGGTTATAGGGACAGAGAAAGCGACTTTGTTTTATACTATGTAGTGATAGTTCCAAGACTTCCAGTAAAACGTTTTTGGATCAAAAACTTAGCTCGTTTCGATTTGAAACAGGAACTTTATGAAAGATTTTAGTTGCTGTGAAGGAAAAACGTGAGAAAATTAATATATACTTAAGTGTATGAAATTGCCAACGACCCGTTACTAAGTTTGATCAAAAACCGACCCTTCCTTTCACTGAAATAAGCGTTTACCATGCAGTAGGAAAATGAAGCAGCACAGGCCAGTATTATAAAAAAAAAAAACATAGCCAGCACAGTATGTAAAAAAGTTTTATATACAAACATTGAGCTAGGCGATTATTAACATTCAAGGTCAACGAATTTTTCGTTAGCAAGTGTTGTCAAATAGACTACTTGCCATAAAATCAAAAGTCATTTATTTAAACAAGCCTGAAAATTAGCACTTTTTGTACGTAAAAATCCTAACGGCCCTCCAGAACGACCATCCGTCACCATTTCCCAAAGCCTGCAAAAACTTTGTAACCGTTTGCTATATTTAAAAAATTATAAGATTTTTTTTTACAGGTCCTCTCGCAGTTCCGCACACTAAGGCTGGTTACTGCTCAACCGGACAATCCTGTGGTGGCCTCAAATGAATTTAAGCCCCCCAGCCAGGGCTAAAAACTACTTAAAAACTAAATGACCGCTCGCTAAGGGCATCGCCTGTGGGACACGGGCTTCGGCTTCGCGGGGTCATTGAGGGAGGGCAGCAAGGGACAGGCTGGGTCAGGTTGAAAATTAGAAGAACTACGTTAGATTTTTTATGACTAATCCTGCTAACTAGCTTCTGCCCGTGACTTCGTCCGCGTGGAATAGTTACTAACCCCTCGATTTTGAAACATTCTTCATAGGTATTCCGCTCCTATTGGTCTTAGGGTGATGATATATAACTTATAGCCTTTTTCGATAAATGGGCTATCTAACGCTGAAAGAATTTTTCAAATCGAACCAGTAGTTTCTGAAATTGGCGCGTTCAGGCAAGCAAACAAACCAATTAATTAGGATAGATTATTACGATTTTCTTAAATATTCTTACCTTTTAGTCTTTTTCCAAGTAGACGCTCAGTTTTATACCCCAGCTACACCTATCAGTTTGATAACGTAACAGTGATAAGGATACCTTATCTATACTTATCTATACTAATATTATAAAGCTGAAGAGTTTGTTTGTTTGTTTGTTTGTTTGAACGCGCTAATCTCAGGAACTACTGGTTCGAATTGAAAAATTCTTTTTGGGTTGAATAGACCATTTATCGAGGAAGGCTTTAGGCTATATATCATCACGCTTAAGCCAATAGGAGCGGAGCAGCGATAAAAAAATGTTTTAAAATCGGGGATTCCACGGGGACGAAGTCGCGGGCAGCAGCTAGTAATATTATAAAGCTGAAGAGTTTGTTTGTTTGTTTGTTCGTTTGTTTGAACGCGCTAATCTCAGGAACTACTGGTTCGAATTGAAAAATTCTTTTTGGGTTGAATAGACCATTTATCGAGGAAGGCTTTAGGCTATATATCATCACGCTTAAGCCAATAGGAGCGGAGCAGCGATAAAGAATGTTTTAAAATCGGGGATTCCACGGGGACGAAGTCGCGGGCAGCAGCTAGTCAAAGATAATAATGTACTCTCAAATCGGATTTATCGGACACTTGCAGTGCAAACGATTTATAACACAAATCCCTTTGTTAACTCCTCAGTATCTACTGTTCTAAAACAAAAGACGAATTTTATCGGTAATTTTATTGATAAACAAGTTTATTTGGTGATGTTCCGATGAGCGGTAGTTATTACGAAGTAACGAGGAGCTCTTAGAGGTTAAGCGACTCTTGCCGAGGTCGGTTTGTGGATGGATGGTCACGATGTTCACTCATTCACTGTCCGAGAATCCTCCGTGTTTCGGAAAGCACGATAAGCCGTTGGTCTCGGCTGTTTTCTTGTATAAATTTGACAGTCGCATGCACGGATAGTCAAAATCCAGAAAATCTGACACCAGGCTTACCAAAGTTTGCCGTGTTAACCCAGTTACTGTTATTGCTGGGTTGTGTAGGTCTCATAGTCAGTCGCTATGCCCCTACATTCTGTTTAACTGGAAACTGGTCCCAATATCGTAGAAGGAAGGCTAATCAGACTGTCGGTTATGGGAACAATAAAGCAATATTCATTTGTTCAGAAGAACTGCTACACTGTGACAAAACAGATTGACATGTAAAAGTCTTATTGTAAACTCATTTATGCCTAAATAATATTAAAACATAAAAAGTTCTGCTGTAAAGAGAAACCCAACATACAGAGCTATGTGTAATATTTTGACGTGACGAGTATGACATCAAATTTCTGTCCGAAACAAACTCTGTTATAAATTATTAATTCTGAAATCAAGAATACTTTGCGCTTGGCAACTGGGTCAAACTTTAATAACACTGCATATTACTCGAGGGTAAAATTCCCAACTAATTTATGCAATGTAAAATACTAGTTGCATTAAAGCATACATCGTATATTCCAGCAGTTTATAGCGAACTGCATACAAAGGAAAATGAAAATTTAAATACAGTTTTCCTACCTAGGGTTGTCAAAGCTAAAGTTGTAGTACTTACTACGTTCTGCCTACGGCTTCGCTCGCATGAACATGGAAAATTATACAAAAAAAAAACGGCTAAAAGGTATGCTATTTCCTAATCCTATTTATTAAAAAAAAAGTGAACTGTAATTTCGTTTATCTTTTTTATAATAAATTGATTTTCGTTTTTCCTTTCAAATGGTGAAAAAGACATTATTTTAAATTTAATGTAGATTTTTATCGTTTTATATTTGTAATTATATACATATGTATCTTTGACCTGTTTTCGATTATAATGTTTTAATGTTACCTACTGTTTTATATAACAAAATTTCTACAAAATGTACCTATATTGTTCCGAAATAAATGACTTATCACAAGATCTCCCTACGTGTACCAAGTTTCATCAAAATCCGTTGAGCCGCTAGAACGTGAAGAAGAAATAAAGAAACAAACAGACGTACAGACACACATACATAGTTACATTCGCATTTAGTATGGCGATGGGTTGTAGTAATCTATTTCGCAAAGGCGACTTCATAATCTACAAAAGTAATAAGAAAAGCAAGATAACAGCTACTTATGTAAGAGTATTTTCGGACGTAATTGCAACGAGATGATAAAAGAAAAGCAATGTAAATCTTACCCCATACATCTTGGAGACAGCTTCCATCCTGACACCCAGTCAGAATGGAAGCCGGTACCGGTTTTCCACATGCAGCAACAACCTGTCTGATCTCTAAAACCCAGTAACTGGGTAACACGGTAACCCTGTGCAAGACTGGTGTCATCACTTATGAGTACACAGCTTGTACCAACTATTAACAACTTTCCGAGGCACGAGGAATCATGGCATATTAAAATATGAAGTCACCCCTCCCCGGACCCACTTAGTTTGGCTGCTATTATTAAGCCATATTTTTTACCAATAGGAAATCAACACAATAATGTCTGAGTTATAATATAAACAACAAAAAATGAATCATCTGTGTTAAAAATCCTCTACCTCTCTCGACTGTCTGGATACTGTATTTCTTCTAAAAAAAAAATGTGTGCGTGTACTAGTGTACACACGAAAGAAGTGAAACTTCGAATTTTTCACAATTGTATCATCCAGGTCATGTACATGAGCTCTAAGACTTTGACAATTGAAAGAAAAAAGTGACAAACCTCTTCTGTTATTCATAAACTCAAAAAAGATGGCGCGTAACGGAAAAATGTGACGCGTAACCAAAAATGTGACGGTATTTTTTTTTCCAACGCCGATAAAGAAGTTTCACTTCAAAAGTTGACAACCCTATTTCTACCAAGTTATACCAGTCTGGTGCCAAGAAATACTGAACGCTGTGTTCCAAATGAAACTAGTATTTCAAGAGACAGCTACACTTTTTAATTTTGTATACAATTAATTTTCAGGTCGAAGAAAAATGGAATTATGGAAGAGAAAATATTGTTTTCTGCTCATGCATAAATGTAATGAAAACATAATTTCAGCAGGACCATTTATTTTTGAAAATGGAATTGATGTAAATGAAAATGGAAAATAACATAATAACGTAACTTTAAAAACTAATGCAGTAAATCAGTATGTTATCGTACCGTAAGCTTTAAAACCGTTAAAATTCTGCTTGAGAGGAATTGATTGTTCTGGTACTAGCAAACAATGGCAATCAATAAGTGTCACAGAGTAAATGAAATAAAAACAGATGGAGTGCTAATGCAAGGCTTGGCTCGCATTTATCTCAAAATCAGAATTTAATAACTTAAATTAAGCGTAATTGAACACCAGAATTTGAATGAATTTTTTTTCAATCATTACAAATAAAAAAACTTTTTACAAAAAAATACAACCGACTTCCACAAAAAATCAAAAAAGTACAAAATAACTTTAATTCGGAAGTCGGTGTTTGTGGTTCCTTTTTCGTTTTTTGAACACCGACTTCCGAATTAAAGTTATTTTGTACTTTTTTGATTTTTTGTGGAAGTCGGTTGTATTTTTTTGTAAAAAGTTTTTTTATTTTTCACTTTTTAGTGGTACCTACACCCCCTCCCCTCCCCCACCTAAACGAACCAATTACACTGGTGTAAAAAAATGCACTGCTCCAATGCAGAGTAAACTAAAAGGTCGTCAATGTAGACAATGTAGATATTTTTTTTAGATTTTTGTTGATTTTTCAAAAACCGCTTGTTCGATTTCGATAAAATTTTCATGGGACCATTTGGGAAGTATACCCTTTCCAACAAAAAAAGAATTTTTCAAATCGGTTGGCAAGCGACGGAGTTATGCGCGAACAAACATAAAAAAAAAAAAAATACAAACATCCGAATTGAGAACCTCCTCCTTTTTTAGAAGTCGGTTAAAAAAGGTTAAAATTATATTCGCCACTTGTTCACTTTGTGTTGTTGAATCACAAACCCGAAACGCAGAATAAAAAAATATTTTTGTGTTCCAAAATTTATCATAACGCAGGATGTGGACTGGGACTTATAATATGATTGATGCAAACAGTCAGTCGACTCTTCATATGATCAGAAGGCTGACCTTTTTCAGCCAGAATCATCATTACCATCCAACGTGGAAATGGCACATATCCCATTGGCAGCGATGTGGACGAATTTGTTGATTGAATGAGTTTTTTTTCTTAACCCTTTTTAACCCGCACCTACATTTTTTTTTGCTTATGTTTATAAATGTACTATGTAATTTAATAGAATATTTTATATTTATAACATTAAACAAGGTGAAGACTTGGCACTTCGTAAAGATTATCCAATAGCTTGGAGGAATGCAAAGCTTACTAGGGACGCCAGCTGGTACTCCATTTCCTTACTACTCTGCAGTCACTATTATGTACAGTATTTCAATTGATATAACAAGCTTAAGCGATCCATCGTGCAATCTGCGATAACCTTTCCCCAGTGAAACAATATTCTCGCCAAAATAAGTAAAACGGTGCAAAACAAAACATTATAGAAGCAAACCTTTCAATTCGGAATCCTTTGAAGGAGATAGTAATTCGCCCTGATTTAGACCAAATCATGTATACTTTACAGTAACCTTTCTGTAAAGTTCGATAAATTCTCAGCTTTCTCTTCCGTCATATATGTTGATAATGCCTACACATTCAACGAACGCATTCCACCTTAATCTCTTCAAAGTTGGAGTGGACAGGCTTCTTCTGGGTAAGCTCATTCCATCGTAGACTGTCTCTGTCACCTGTGACCTAGACTAGAGTCAAGAGCAAATCCATTTCACTAAAAAAACAAAAAAACTCTGATAATAGACTATACTAAAAGGAAATGGAATGGTGTAACCATAACTTTGTAACAGCTTGATGCCCTTGAGTCAGTTGAGAAACGAGCCAAGAGGATCATCGGCAGTGACAAGCTCGTCGAATCGGAGCTCCAAAGTCTTGCTTGAGCATCGACGCCATGTTGCTCGCCTGTCGGTTTTCTATCGGTTACATTTTGGGGAGTGTGCGACTGAATTGCATAGTTTAAGGCAATACCCTGACCAAAACCTTGCGATAGTGCATTTTTCTTCGCTATTCAGAGACTATTAACTCATTAGTTACGAGAAATAATCTACATGTAAAATCATATTCTTAATGTTCGATGTCTTATCATCAAATATATAGATATAAATTTAAAATCTACTTTAACAATGACTAAAACGGTTGATTTTATGCATCTGTTGCTAAATGCAAGGCTCTAACTAATCATTTGAGGATTACACTAATGAATAGATATTATAATTTAAAAATCTATATTATACACGTTTTATTTCATTTCAAAAGATCGCTTATCGTCTTTAATCATAATAATTCCAAAAATTGTGTGAAATCTATGATAAAAGGGCGTGCGCAAGGTGCGGGCGGCAAAGAGGGAACGAATGCTCAAGGTCCTCCATCCCTTACCATCAGGAGATATAGTTGTCAAATGCATGCCTATCAATATTATAACCCTCCCTTTTTTCTCCGCCGAAATTAAAATCAGTACCTACCACCAAAATATCCGAGATTCAATTAAATATCTTTCACTCTGTCTTCCCACAGAACATTCTCACAAAATCGTGTTCCATTCATCAGCAAAAAGTCCTATCCAGTTGGTCTCTACGATACAATCCAAAATATCTGTCTACAAACTTCTGCAGCGTAGTTAGCATCTTTTGAATCACTGTATACCAATGTACTCGTATGTTTCTTTGTGACGATAATCTATTCATTTATTATTATTATTACACAGTAAAAGTTTTTCTTTATTTCTTTGTTTTAACTGCAATTGCAGCTGCATACTTTACATCAATGGCCCCTCTATAAGCAACTTGAAAATTAAAAACAATTAAACATTAAATTACCCCAAAGTTCTCCCCTACTGGTACAGCTAACAAGCTTTATTTTTGAATAGCCCGCATCCCCCATGTCTGGTTACCAATAATAAAATTAATTCGGATGAATTAACTGTGACCAAATATAATACGACTAATCTGTAGCGTCGCGACAGTGGCACAATACTCTTCGCTGCAAGTACGCATTGAATACAATATCTTTAGAAAATTCAGAACTATAGGGATATTTTTTTTCACTTAACAATGAAATGTAAAAAACGTCTTCTACCAAAGAAAAGAACGAAAGAAAAGAATATTAATTTGTCACAGCTCGATTTCGCCTCAGGCAAATTCTCGTTTTACATTTTTCAATGGTCACAAGATTTAAGACCTGGTTGAGTAACTGGACAAAAGAACAGGGCAGAAATTGTTACACACCACCACTATGACAAAATAAATGCGCTTCACCAGAGCGACCCGCGACTTTAAGAACTTAGATAATGATAATGACATTTTATCCAATCTACCTATGATAACCTAGTATTATATAAAGTAAGCCCTCACGCAAGGAGAACCGATGATATTTCGCTGTATTTCGACGCCCAGCACACGCTGAGATGTTAAACCCTTCGCTATAGGTAAGATCAGCGCAATGTGGCTGTCGCTGATTTGTGTGTAAGATAAATGTTTTCTATTCACTACATACGCACAGGAATTGTGAACGTGGCTTGGAGTCCCATGTCTTGTAGAGGACGTCTTTCAATTGAAATGATAAAACTAGCTGTCCTTTTTAAGGGCGTAAATCATCAAATGACTTCTTCAACTTTGGGTGGAGCGGAAGGGAGTGTCAGAGTCTTACTGACTAAACCCATCCGTGTTCCTCCTAATGCCCTTTGCGTTCCAGGGCTGTGGTGACTCTTTCGAACAAATTTCGCAATTCTGGCAGAAATCCACCTTTCCACAGCTCTAGGTTCGCCTTTAACACAACAAAATATCGTTCTCATCCTGTCTGACGCCGTAACAACCCAAAATCAATCTTCTCTCACCCAACAACTCCCCTAAGACCCCTTATTTACTTAATAAATCCGACTCATACAATAAATACAAGTTAATAAGTAAATGGCCAGTATCCCTCATCGCACAGTCCACACAGTCCTGCACTGTGGCTGCACTTGAGCTCAGTTGACCCGGGCGCCCATTGAGATGAATTCAGTCCTTCTGATTGAGTTGGGACACTGGCGATGTTCTATTATCGATAAAATTGTAGAACTGCATTGATTCCAAAAGTGCAACGGCCATCTTGGATTGGATCCAAGACGCCAAGTTTAAGTTACGTATGATAACAGTACCAAATTATTTTTAATGAATTTTTCGTTTTTTACACTTTATAAATAAATAATTTACATTATTGACGAATTATCTGCAATTAGTTTATTGAATGAAAAAAAAAATTCTTAGAAAGCTGCAAAATCGTGGAGTATAATGTGTATGTGCGGATCAGGGAATTGAGAAAGTCGCAGAGAAAAGGCTTTTATTTAAGGATGGCAAATCATCAAGTGACTTCTTCCGCTCTGGGCGGAAGTGAAAAGGAGTGTAAGACTCTTAGTGACTAAAACATATCCGTGTTCCTCCTAATGCCCTTTGTGTTCTAGGGCTGCGGTGACACTTTCAAACAAATTCCGCAACCCAAGCAGAAACTATCGAGCCTAAGATAAGCTTTTTGCTCATAAACCTTATTTAAACCAAATTAAGCAATTTGGTATCAATTTTGCTAGATATTATACACACCTACGTTATAATCAGCACGCACATTAGGACAACGATATTATACAAAAGATACATAAAGGAACCAAAAAATAAATAAAAAACAGTAAAAAAAAGGAAAATATTCAAACTCAAAGCATTTATTTCAATTAAACCCTTTACAGGCACTTTTGATTTGTCAAGTCGAAAGAGTTGAAGCTATCGGCACGTTACAAAGAGTAGATCTCTATGGAGAAGAACGTGCAAGAAACTCCACGGACACTCTTTAATATCAATAAATTGTTACAAAGTTGTGGATACATTGTTCTTCTTGATCATATAGAAATACGTGTATAATACAGGCATTCATCAACATACTTAACACATTTCACTAACTTGGCTGTAAGTTCTCACTACCTAAAATCGACATCGATATAACTATCGTAACGCCAAAGCACAACACTACTCAATCAAGCGGGCTGGGCGCAGCGGAAATGCGCGTATGAATGCATTTACGCACTTAACTTGCGCTGTTGTACTGCAACTGTTGTACTTGTGTGTTGTTTGTACTTAGTAAGCGTAGTCGCCGGATGAACACTGTTTGTAGCATATTGGAACAGGATTTCAATGAGAAGGGCAGTATTCAACGGTTTTATTATAATTGGGATGTCCCTGAGTAAAAAATATATGATTGTGTTTAGTCCGTCAGTTAGATTATCGAAACATATTGGACATGTATCTTTTCCTTTATCAAATCTATAAAAACTGAGGAAGATACAAAGCATAAAATCAGGAGTGGGGGCTTGTGACGGCTTGGTAAAAATTGTAGCGAGTAGTGACGTCACACGAGTTTTCAACGCACTGTATCGTATTCATTTTTTGTTTACGTGAAAAAAGAAAAAATACGTGTCCAATATTTTTTGGAAATCTATCCGACGACGGACTAATTAGATTTTTTTAGTTAAGCACCCTATTTTTTTTGTCATAATCCGTGTTATAATTTTTTATGGTTGCGTATTCTATAGGTATTTGTGATAGTGATGCTGTCTAGCCGATTTAGCCTAAACGAGCCTAGATTTGCTGCTTTGTTATGTGCTCTCATGTGGCTTGCATATTCAACTTTGGCCAAAAAACACCGAGCACACAGTACAAATGTCAGAACATCATTCACGACATAATTAATGCTAGCCTAGCTTTCAGTTCGTCGCGTTTTTGGTCGGCGTATCCACTCGGGCTGATTCTCTGCTCCTCCAAAATCATGGGGTTCCTGTTTGAAGCGCAGAAACTGTCAATCAGCTTTCGTTTACCTTCCTGGAGTTCAGAATAGAAAATATGCTTCGCTAGTCTAATGAGTAATTTCGACCTATTTATTAACCCACTTCCAAAAAAGGAGGAGGTTCTCAATTCGGATGTTTGTATTATTTTTATGTATGTTCGCCCCATAGACATAATTTTATATTTCTATGGTTCGCCCGAACATCCATAACTCCGACAAATATAGACGGTTTTGCAAAATTATTTTTTTATTCGAAAGGGGTTTATTCTGAAATGGTCCCATTTAAATTTCATATAGACCCGATGATGGGTTTGGGAGACAGAAACGGAACACTTCAATAAATGATAGCAAATCTTTCGGGATTGCTGAAATAGCATGTTTGTTTGGGAGGGTGTACCATTAAAAAGTGAAAAATAAAAAAAACTTTAAACTAAACTTTAACCAACCAAAAACTCGGTGGTTTTGGTTGCTTTTTCGTTTTTTGAACACCGAATTCCGAAATAAAAGTTATTTTGTACTTTTTGGTGTTTTTGTGTAGAAGTCGGTTGTACTTTTTTAACTCATAATTGGCTCGTATTGCAATACACATACTTTTCGGAAAGATTTTCCGGCGCGGCCAGACGATATCAATTTTATATTCCACTAGCTGCTGCCCGCGACTTCGTCCCCGTGGAATCCCCGATTTTAAAACATTCTTTATCGCTGCTCCGCTCCTATTGGCTTAAGCGTGATGATATATAGCCTAAAGCCTTCCTCGATAAATGGTCTATTCAACCCAAAAAGAATTTTTCAATTCGAACCAGTCGTTCCTGAGATTAGCGCGTTCAAACAAACAAACAAACTCTTCAGCTTTATAATATTAAGTATAGATTTCCCACACATACGCCGCCAAACCTAGAGCTCAACTTTGAATCGTTCGTCATGAGATTCCAACGTCCTGGAACTTCACATTCGCGTGTAATATAGGGGAAACCTTGACAATCCTGAGTGAGAACTTGTGCAAGATTAAATCAGAAATTGAATTTCTAAACTTAGATGAACATTTGCACCACCGAACTCCATTTCAAATGGATTTTTTGATAGAATTGAATACTCTACATCTAAATCGACCTCATTTAAATATTTTGTCGATAGGAAAAGAGCCGAGGCAATGTTTCCGATAAAAGTATCAAGAAAGTAATAAAAATGAAGTTACAAAGTTCAAAATGATGAAACGTAAAAAATTCTCTTTGCTATTAATTAATGCAATGTCACTTTGATCTTTCGGAATCCGTGTTGGTTTTGTCGCAGTTGCGATTAGTACCTAAGTATTCATTGAATCTATAATCCCGCCGAAAAGGTTATTGAGGTGTTTGTAATATGTTTTCAGTAGCAATTAGCTGGGTCTGTGGGTTTGTTTGTGGTGGTGGCTCGTCCATGGAATCTTATATGGGACTAAATACTGGCGAAATGTTGTAGGCGTAATTAGATACTGTACTTAACTGCATACCTTTTCAAGAAAAACATGCGTGACGTTAAGTAATCCATACTTATAAAATCATAAATGCAAAATTTTGTATGTTTGTTAAACAATCACATCTGAATGGCTGAACAGATCTTGTAAAATTTGGCACAGAGGTAGATTATAGTCTGGAATCCCACATAGAATACTCCTATCCTGAGAGTACATATATACCCTTGGGATTATTTTCAACATTAGCGCGGGAGGAGCCGCGGGCGGCAACTTGTGTATCATAATGTGTGCTACATGACTCACGAATATCAAGTTTTTTTTTTTTTTTTTTTTTTTTTTTTTTAAGTTTCAAAGCATAACAGTACTTTTCCACCAAATTTGTGTCGCACCCATAGAATGAAAGGGACCTAACTCAAAAATTGCAATTTTTGGCAAATGAACAGGAATTAAAATCTTTAAAAAGGGTTGGGTAAAAAAACAAGTATCTTCCGAGACCTATGTATGTATAAGCTGTCCCATTTTCATCACTGGGTTTCAAAGTATGTTTTTTACATTCAGTTTATAGCAAAATTATAAGTAACAAGAATTTTGAGTTGGGCCACTTTCATTCTGAGAGTGCGGTGTGAGGTATTAAAGTGGTACGCAGGGAAAATATCCAGCAATGCGATCACTATATAAGATAAGCTTAGGTCTAGCAGGGCTAGGTATTTTACATACCAAAAAAAGAGAGAAAATCGTGCGAGAGATGTATGCACGTACAGTTAACACAATGTTTCACAGCTTCGTTGCTCTCCCGTTCTCCCCCGTACGGGCGGCCCGTCACACTTCATCACTAAGGTGGTTTAGCCAGCACAAACTCATCGCAAACACAGTGCTAATGTGAAGCCTTTTCACAGGATATACCCTACCTACTTTGCTGCCCTTTACTCCAGCCACCACCACCTCCCAGGACCTGCGGCCGTATTACGAAGTGCCAATGGTATCATGATTCGTGTGAGGGAAAGAGATAGTGCTATACGTCTTGTGTAACTCCGTCTCTCTCTGACACAGGAATCATGATGGATTTAAGACGTCATAATAGGTCGCCTGAACCTGGCTAATGACAGAGCGGGTCAAAGTAGCCACATACTCCCAAATAAAGAAGGAGTCAATCAACACGAAAAACTGAAAAAGAACAAATTTACTACGCAACCTCCTACCATTTACATCTTTAGTTCAAAAGCGCCCAAATTATTCCTACAAAATCTAATTTAAAAGCTTAAAAAAACAGTTACAGTTTCCAACTAACCCAAAGTACACTGTAACACGCAAATGGAATTAAAAACAGGCTAAGTGCGAATCGGACTTGCACACGAAGGGTTCCGTACCAAGAAGCAGTAGTGCTAGCGAAGGAGGAGCCGGAACGCGTGCGAGAGAGGGAAACCTCACGCTCCAGCCGCCGCAACAGAAGGAGACGCCCTGGGCGTCGGGAAACGCAGGGCGATTCCCGGCCAACGTAGGCGCGGGCCTGCGGACGGCGAGCTATGGGTGGCTCGCCGTCCGATAGTAACCAGGCCCGGGTCGACGGCGCGTCGTGTTCCACGCGCACCTCAAAGAGCTGTCAGCAAAGAAGACGGAGCCCCATACGGTCAGTGCCTGCTAGGGTTGCGAAATGTGTTCGAAAGAGTCACCGCGGCCCTGGAACGCAAAGGGCACAAGAAGGATCACGGGTGGGTTTTAGTCAGTAAGAGTCTGACACTCCCTTCCGGAGTAGTCAATGATGATTTCCCATCCAGAAAAAAAAATGGTTCCGTATCAATATCTATAAGAAACGGTAAAAAAATCGCGTCTGTTGTATGGTAGCCCCCTTTAAATATTTATTTTATTTTATTTTTAGTCTTGATCGTTATAGCGGCAACAAAATACATAATTTGTGAAAATTTCAACAGTCTAACTATCGAGGTTCTTGAGGTACAGCCTGGTGACTGACAGCCAGACGGACAGACAGCAAAGTCTTAGTAACAGGGTCCCGTTTTTACCCTTTGGGTACGGAACCTAAAAAGAACTAATTCATTTCGCAGAACGAATGCAAGCTACGGCGAACTGTCTGACGATTTCTTTTGTTCTAATTAAATGGGCACGAGTCTAAATGGATTTGAATTCGTTAGGATGTGTCAGGGATGCAAATGAATGTTCTCAGTTAGTTTGATTGGGGAAATCTCGTTTGTTAAGTCTATAAAGGTGTAGGCACGTACAGTTTCATAACAGAATGGTCCAGAGGCCGCGAGAGCTGAATGTTGTAAAAGGATATTATTTGTAAAGGATTGGTAGGATCTTATAAGCATAATCAGCCTTTTAACATTCCCAATGCTGGCTGTAAGGTGTCACCATTTAAAAGTGAAAAATAAAAAAGGTGTTCAAAAAACGAAGAAACAACCAAAAACACTGACTTCCGAAATTAAAGTTAATTTTCACATTTTTTGTTTAGAAGCGTGTTGGATTTTGAAACGAAGTTCCTTATTTTTGTAAAAAAAGGTTTGTTATATTTATTTAACGTCTTATCGGAGCATGAAGATAAAATTTACGCACGGGTAAACCTAAAATACAAGGTGTTAAAGCAACTGCATAGTAAGATGTTTATAAATAAAAAATGTTTATACATAACAATCCGCTTCAATATTTTTGTTTGCGCTGATTTCGACTACCATCACAATAATTCTATATTTCACCTTTTTTTTTTTCGTTGGCAATATTATATCGATAAATTGAATGATTTGCAACTTCCTATATCTCCATTCCCTTCCCGCACATTACTTTCGTCCGCGTGTGAGTGAGACGGCAACATCGGTTGGCGATCTACTCAAGTGTCTTCGTTTCGAAAAGAACAAGATGGCGTCCCGGGCAATTCGTGTCGTGTAGCGTGTGCCTCTCAGTGTGTTTTAACATCGGAAAAACCCTGAGGAACCTCTTCAAACCTACCTGTCGTCGCTCCAGGGATCGCCGGCTTCAAGAAAGGTATTGTGCAACCCTCCTATCGTACAAACCGCTTTCTTCTCGTCTTCTCCACGCGGTACGTACCTATTCCGTTCTCATAATTTGCAAATCAAATCGCGTAAACAATTTTCACTACGCAAAAATGTGACTATGTACTCCGCGAGCCACCTACGCAAGTCTGGGCGCGTTTTCAAATAGGTAAATATGTAAACAGTCCCGTAATAAGGTACACATACAAAATTTTATTAAATTATATTTAAATATGAAAATATAATATCGCTCAATATGTTTTTTAGTATATGGGATACGTTGTTTAGATGATACCGAGCATTTACATGAAATTCTTGAAGTTGTTTTTTTAACACCTTATATACCTTCATCATAAAATAGGATACATTATTTCATCCCGGGACAATTTTCTCTTTGAATAATATTCGACTTTAACGTGGGTGAAATCGCTGTCAAAAGCAAGTGTGCTATATGTTTGAAAAGGTTTTCATTCAATTTCATTTACGATATAACATGACTGCATTTAGAATATATTTTAGCTTCTGAAAATACGAGTATCTTCAAACGACCTGCATATTTAATCTGAAAGGCAAAGCTCTGAACGAACGGCCTGGACTCGTAAATATCAGAGTCTAATCAATATTGTATCGAGCACATTTGAAAAGCTAAAGAGGTCAGGAATATTCTAGTTCTAGACCAGAGCCTCACTTGATAAATATAATCAATTGATGTTTATTACGTAAATATTTTACCACTTGAATACTTCTCTAACTTTTATAATTATGTTCGTGTAGCATGAGCAGTGGTGGCCGAGTGGGCAGTGGTGGCCGAGTGTTAACGGCCCCGACTTACGAATTATAAGTTACGGGTTCAAACCCAGCCAGGCGCATTACTTTGTGAAATTAATTTCATCACCACTGCTCTCAAAACGGTGAAGAAAAACATCGTGAGGAAACCGGCATGTCCAAGAACCATTAATTCGAAGACATGTGACATTCACCAACCCGCACTGGACCCGCGTGGTGGATTACGGCCCATTCCGTCTCCTATAGAGGAGGCCTGTGTCCTAGCAGTGGGAACGTTAAAAGGCTGATTATGCTTATGCTCATGAATTTCAACTTTTTCTTCTATCACATGTTCAAAGATTCATTAAACAGTTACATTATTTCTAAGCAAGGCATATCTTGGAACCCAGAACTAACTAGAAATAATGTTCAATGCGGCTTTTTTTATTATGAGATGGATTGCTCTTGACTCTAGTCTGATCACAGGAGACAGAGACAAAGTCGACGAAGGAATGAGCTTACCCAGAAGAAGCCTGTTCACTCTAACTTTGAAGAGATCACGGTTGAATGTGTTCGGAAACAGACGCAGGCAGAGAGTTCCACTCCGTTGCTGTGCGCATTAAAAAGACGATTGGAAACGCTTGGTGCGAATTGTTGGGATAGCAACAAGGTAGGGGTGGTAACCTACAGTGCGTCTAGATGTCCTATGGTAGAAGGAGGCCGGTGGGATGAGGACGTGGAGTTCATGTGCCCACTCGCCCAAGTACAATCTGTAGAAGACTGACAAGCAGGCGAACTTGCGGCGATGACCCAGGCTGTGAAGCTTGGCATTCACCAGTTTTTCGTCGCCGATGAGGTCGACGAATCCACGAAAAAAGAGACCAAGACTCCCTAACTGCTAATTGAATGTAGCCTTATAACAGCTTAATTATTAAGCTTATAATTATATTACCTACGCTCAGCACGGCGACAACAGCCTTCGTTAATAATAATTTCATTTCACTGGAGAAATTACAAAGATGCTTTCACGCGACCATATTAAAATCAATTTAATTTTAGCCTAAGTGCTCTTCTTATTACATTAAAATCATGTCTTTACTTACTTAAAGCATTTTACGGCTCGACGAAATAAATCTTCACTCCGAAATATCTCGTAGACTATTGACGAAAATATATTCAAATGCGTATATACAATTTACTAAATTAATTCCTTATGTTTGCCAAACATCTCATTACGCCATTTTACGATATTTTCCTCAAGGGGAGTGATTATAAACAGTCATAATACTATCCCCTATGAAGTTGGGAAAACACTGTACCTACACTGTATTGAGAGAAAAAAAAAATAACCCCGTTTCTTCAAATTTTTTCGTTGATTGTCCGCTCCTGTTCATCGCGTAATGTTATATGTACCTGTATATTTTATTTTTCAATTTGAACCAGTAGTTCCTGAGATTAGCACTTAGATTTGTTTGGTTGTACAAACAAATACTCTTCAGCTTTATGAATGAAATGTGCGCGGACTGCCATCAAATAAATGTTTTTCCTTCTTCTTTCTTGAGAGACTAACAGCTAGATGTTTGGCCATTATCTCTACTGATAAACGATGATGGAGAATATAATAGAATACTTTTAGTACACCATAATTATAAGTTACAGAAAATATAGACGAAGAAAACATTACATAGGGTGACACAATGGGCGGCCGGCGGAGTTTCTTGTCCGTTCTTCTCCATAAGAATCTACTTTTTGCGAATGGACAACTAGAGTCACTATAATAATTTTATTTTCAAATGTTTTGACGTTCAAAAGTGCCGTTAATGGTCTAGTTGAAATAAACGAATTGACTTTGACTTTGACTTTGGCCTTATCGCCTTATGGAGCACTTTTATGTAAAAGTTACCTATATCATCATCTGGAAACACAGACTTCGGCTAAGAATTAAAATTAGAATCTATAGTTGTACGCAAAATAAAAGTATTTCCGTATATGTGCTTCTGGAAATGAAACATGCATGCCACGATAGCGTAATATCGTCTAGTTATTTGTACAAGCTACTAATCTAACACATGTTTTGTCAGCTCTAAGCCCTAGTCGTCAGTATATAACAATAGAAGTTGAAGTAATACTCAGACATTTCAGTGAGTCAGTGACGCAGACATTGCGTGTGTAATCCGCCCTAGGCGGTTAACTCATGGAAAAAACTGTAAACTTTTATGAACAACATCATATCTAAAATTTCTATAATAGCTTAATCCCTGTTTTTAGGCTGTATATGTTATCTATGTCCAGCAGTGGACTGAAACAGGCTGTTGATGATGATCTATGCACGAACTTAGTTGCTTGACTTTTTTTTTTGTAAATCCGAGACTACTGCGGAATTGAATGCTTGTTTTGGGACTACCTGAAATTCTACTTCTTAAATACCTATTAGGATAGTGTAATCAGTAGTTAAATTTACAGGGGAAGCAGGCACGATGCTACGTTAAAACTAAACGAAACATGACTTAACAGTGAAACCAATTTAAAAACCCAACAAAAGTAAAAGTCTGTTCGTTATAAAGAACAAACACAGACCGCTAAACCCGAGCGTTCGAGAACTCTTCACAGCCGTAGACAGACTAGCGCCAGACACAACGTGTGTGATAACAATTCAATAAATGTAATCTGCTTTATACAGAAGTAATCTATCACCGGAAAAAAGTAATTGAAGAAATCGTTATTTTTCAGTACACGTTTAGCTAAATCTGCTGGGGAAAACAGGCGTGATGTTGAGTTTCAGTTAGACTAAACTCACCATCAATGAAGCCAATTTAAAAGTCTACAAAATGAAAAGTAAAATACAAACACAGGACGTAAAGCCGCGGCGCCGCGGCGTGTTCGAGAGCTCTCCACATCGACAGACAGACGTACTAGCGCCAGACACAACGTGTGTGATATCGATTCAATAAATGTAATCTGCTTTATACAGCACCCTGTTTTTTTTTTGTCTTGGGGAAAAGAATGAGTTCTTTGCTTATGCCAAGCGATTTTTCACGGTAATGTATTTTTTTAACCGATTGTGTCAGAACGAGGAAAGTCAGCCGTCTAGTCAGTAGATTGGAGTAGTCTGAAATATAATTCCATTTCAGATTACTCCTGTCTACTTTCCATTTTTAGTATGGGTACCGACTGCTACAATTTTATCTTGTATTGAAATTATTGTTAAAAAAAAAACTTTTTGCAAAAAAATACAACCGACTTCCACAAAAAATCAAAAAAGTACAAAATAACTTTAATTCGGAACTCGGTGTTTGTGGTTCCTTTTTCGTTTTTTGAACACCGACTTCCGAATTAAAGTTATTTTGTACTTTTTTGATTTTTTGTGGAAGTCGGTTGTATTTTTTTGCAAAAAGTTTTTTTTATTTTTCACTTTTTAGTGGTACCTACACCCCCTCCCCTCCCCCACCTAAACGAACCAATTACATTGGTGTAAAAAAAATGCACTGCTCCAATGCAGAGTAAACTAAAAGGTCGTCAATGTAGACAATGTAGATATTTTTTTTAGATTTTTGTTGATTTTTCAAAAACCGCTTGTTCGATTTCGATAAAATCATCATGGGACCATTTGGGAAGTATACCCTTTCCAACAAAAAAAGAATTTTTCAAATCGGTTGGCAAGAGACGGAGTTATGCGCGAACAAACATAAAAAAAAATAAAAAAAATACAAACATCCGAATTGAGAACCTCCTCCTTTTTTAGAAGTCGGTTAAAAATACAATGAGCTTGTTTTAGGGTTTTTTCATTTCCAAATTACACAGAATCGCGGTCGGTTTTTGTAGTTAAAAAAACAACATTTTTTTAACTTATTGTCAGGTTCACGCTTGACCATAATCTGAACTGATAATGACAATTTAGTCGACGTTGGAGCAAACTTGGACGGAAGTAACCTTTTCACCGAAAAAAGAATTTCATTTCTTAAAAACCTATTAAGAGCACACATGTTACAGTTAAACTGAACTCAAATCAAATTTTATTGGGTTTTTAAAAAGTGAAACCAATTTAAAAACCCAATAAAAGTAAAGGTCTGTTCGTTATCTAGTCAGCAAAGTTTTGTTAAGAATTGACAGTCCAATCCAAATACACCAATTATTAGTTTCTAAAATACACGAATCAAAATCATAATTCATCAATATAAATCAAGCTGTAATCAACACTTTCTGAACTTGAAAAATAGCAAAAGATAATACCCCGGTACCAGTTCCTAGCTCACTAGCCAAGCTTAGCTGAGAAGAACAAACGACACACTAAACTTCACAGCAACACATCTATCTGTAAAGTTAAAAGACCTTAAGTCTAAACAAAAATGCAAAACATATGAAAACACCACTTTTTGACGAAACCACAATTAAACATAAATATATCTGACTAAACCACTCCCCTACGGAATAAGAGAAAGTATTGCACAAACACACGCAGCCCGACAAACACTTAGTTGAAGTGTTCTCTCAGCCGCAGACGGTCGCGTGTCTACCGCCCGCCCTGCATGACGTGCCGCCCGCCCTAGTCGCACCACAGATTACTAAATAGTTACTACGGTCGCACGCTGCATTACTATCGATGCACTAAATGGCATTTAGTGATATAAAAGCATTTTCGTAACCGTTCCTTGCGCATTGAATGAATTTTTCTATTTGTGTTTTCAATACTAATATTATAAAAAGGAATGATTTGTATTTTTGTATGTAACGAATAAACTCAAAAACCACCGAACCGATTTCAAAAATTCTTTCACCATTAGAAAGCTACAATCACCCTGAGTAACAAAGGTTATATTTTATCCTCATTTTCCTACGGGAACGAGAACTACGCGGGTGAAACCGTGGGACGCTGCTAGTTTTTTATAAAATCTTACTACTTACTTATTATAAACGCGAAGTATTGGATGTTCACATATTTGGATGTATGTTTAACAATCACACCACAATGGAGGAACGTATTCTTTCATTATAAGACATGGCAATTTTATTGATATATTTAACCAAGATAGCACCTACCTATTTTGGTTTAATGAAACTACCAGTCGTAGGAAGCTAAAATTTGGCATG
The DNA here is from genome assembly GCA_905332915.2 of Hecatera dysodea. Classification (NCBI taxonomy): domain Eukaryota; kingdom Metazoa; phylum Arthropoda; class Insecta; order Lepidoptera; family Noctuidae; genus Hecatera; species Hecatera dysodea. The sequence goes on along the minus strand of HG995308.1, from coordinate 17,129,802 downwards.
TAGGTTCCTTGAAAATTATAGGGGAGCGCTTAGAGAGGATTTCCTGAAATTCTTACGGGAACGAGGAAAAACGGAATATGCGCGTACGAAGTCGTGGGCAAAAGCTAGTTGACGTAATAAAATTACCAAAAATTCTTCGGGTCACTGAGGTTCATATGTGTATTGAACTGGTCCAGTAGATTCGAAGAAAATTGGCTATGACAGACGGACAGACACACGAGTGATCCTACAAGATTTCCAATTTTCAATCAACGTACGGAACCCTAAATATACTAGAGCTGTTAAGAGACACTCAGTTGGAGCGAAATACCCTTGTTTGTCTGGCTGAACTGTAACGTATCTAATATCTATCAAAAGTAACTGTCGAAGTCTATTTTTATGGATGGGAAATCATCAAATGACTTCTCTCGCTCTGGGCGGAGCGGAAGGGAGTGTCAGACTCTTACTGACTAAAACCTACCCGTATTCCTCTTAATGCCCTTTGCGTTCCAGGGCCGCGGTGACTCTTTCAAACAAATTCCGCAACCCTGTCGGGGTCTTACCACCGTTAATTTTATAAACTAGTATGAAAGTAAGAATTAATTGTTAATTTTACGTAGGCTTTGCCCTAGACAGACGGTTGCGTGTGCCGCCCGCCCTACAGTCCCGCCCGCCCGCCTTACAGCGATCGATGTCACACGCGTCGCGACGATATAATTACCTACCCTCATCATTTCAGACGACGGCTGTTTAATTACTATTACTTTGTTTAGTTTTTTTTTTTTACTTTTTGTTTTTTTTTGACAGCTCATGTAACACGCATTGGTTCGAAGTTTGTGGAATGTGTTATAAAAAACCGACTGAGTGCGAGTCAGACTGGTGTACGAAGCGTTCCGTACCATTATCTATAAAAATGAACAAAAAAATCATGTATGTTGTATGGGAGCCCATTCAAATAAATAATGAAATTAAAATATAGCAAATATTTAAAAAAAGGGTTTTTAAATATCTGTTTTATTTTAATTAAATTATTAATTTTTAAAGTGAATATACGTACAATTAAATGTTCTAGTAAATATTTCAAGCGTTTACTTTGCCGCGTCAATACCGAACAAAAAAATCACGTTTTTACGGGAGTCCCTTAAATATTTATTTTATTCATACTTTTTAATATTTGTTGTTATAACAGAAATACATCAAATGTGAAAATTTCAACTGTTAAACTATCCATAGTTCAAGATATATAGCCTGGTGACACACGGACAGACAGACGGACGGACAGCTGTCTTAGTGATAAGGTACCGTTTTACCCTTTGATACACACGTCAAAATTATATGACCCCTCATTTTGGTCGGGAGTTAAAAATAGCCTAAATATTTAAAACGAATAAGTTTATTTAAAGAAGTAGTACGATATAAATAACAATAAGTTTACTGCGCATGTTTATTAACCTTGGATTCTTAAAGCTTCCCGCGAGACAGGCCTAGCCAATGCAGGATGTCTTTGATTTTTTTTCAACAACATCAAACATTTTTCTACCTACAATATTCTCTGTTAACTTTAAAAAAACTTATTCTAATAAAGATCGCAGAATAGTGTATACATTCCATTACTAGTCTACTAAATGAGTGAATCATGATAATGAATTCTAATTTTATCTGTAGCACAGATAACCGGGTGACGTCATTCGTTAAACAAAAAACATCACAATGCGGTCTGGTTGTCTCAAGGACTAAATCGATAATTTCAAGCGTCTACACAACTGGCCCTGTGGCGCAACGGATAACGCGTCTGACTACGGATCAGAAGATTCCAGGTTCGAATCCTGGCAGGGTCGCGATAGAACTTTTTGTGATTTCTTTTTTTAACTTGAAAAATAATCTTCTGGGTAGGTAGAAACTAGAAAACACCACCTGCTGATAACTACAAATAGCTGACATTAAGTGTTAAGATTTTCATTTCAAATTGGTCGAATATTAGAGACACTGCCGCTAACCTGCTTCAATTTTTTAATTTAACTAGCAGCGCCCCGCGGTTTCACCCGCGTTGTTCCCGTTCCCGTGAAAATATGGGGTTAGCCTATGTTACTCAGGGTGAATGTAGCTTTCTAATGGTGAAAGATTTTTTGAAATCGGTCCAGTAGATAAAAATCTTTCCTCGTTGTAATAATAGAATTATAGATACCAATATTATTATTAATACCTAATATAATAACAATATAAAAACTATGGATAGCTGGCATTAAGTGTTAAGATTTTCATTTCAAATTGTTCTAATAAATTTAGCCTATTCGGCCATCTATCACCAAAAATAACGACGTATATTAGCAAGCTCGGCGACCTGACCTGAATCTACCCAATCGCCTTAATCTGACCTAGTATTTCAGCAATAAAATAACAAAAGGTCGCCTTCCACATAAATAGGCCCCATTATTATGAAAATCGATGGTCGCCCCAAAATATAGCGTTAGAATAATTTCTAGAGATGGAACGACTAGTCATGAAGCCGACTGTTTAGCTTTGGGCTCATTAACCGACTTCAAAAAAAGGAGGTTCTCAATTCCATTGGTTTTTATGTTATATATGTACTCCATAGAGTATATAACCACAGTGGTCATATAGTAGGTATTTGATGTATACTGTTTACTCTGAGGTTTCTGATCCGATTTCTGTGATTCTTTTTAAGATCGATGCGGTATACTTGCCATTTGGACCCGTAAAAATTTACCCATAAAAACAAGCACCAGCTTTCGAATATAAAAATAATCATCTAAATAGATACACCCAGTAAAAATTGAAGAAGTAATACACAAAAAAAAAAACACTCGACTTCAGAACCTCCCCCTTTTTGGAAGTCGGTTAAAAACAAATATTGTCTAATATCAGCGGCATTTCACTATGAAACCGCGCATCATACGATAAACAGCGCGAATGTGTAGATTCATTAATTAAGGGAATAATTTCAAACCTCGAGGTACCTACGTCACCACAGTAGTTGGTTGTAATATTTAGGGGTGTGCTTTTGTCATTATAAAAAATACAACCGAATTCCAAATTATAAACACTACAAGTTATTGTAGACTTATACTACTTTAATGCGAGCGGGGCCGCGAGCAATATGTATGTAAATTACTTGAACTTACTTTACGTTTCTATTTTTTTAAATTGGATCAGTGTCTAACTGAACTACAATTGTAAAACTTGATTAAAGTTGGCCCAACATAGTAGTCCAGAAAGCAGACTACCTAGCCACATGTATAGTCGGCGACTAGCTGGCGGACTAGTCGGCCATTCCTCCGCCAACTAGTCGGCTAATCGGCCCTTCTCTATTAATTTCCCCTTGAATGTCCATAAAGCTGAATTATAGCTTTTATGGGATTAAGATGGCTTAAACAATGAATTGTGATGGCAGAACTATAGCTAGGATTGTTTGTGGGGTATGTAGTTTATTAGGGTTATTGTAAACTCGCCATATTGAAAATTTGCCACAAGTAAAAATAGTCAAAAGATGGCGTCGATAAATACCTCCGTATCGCTGGCCACTAGTAATGTACCCAAAAGGCTGGCAGCATTACCACGCTGTATGCAAAATGCTGGTGTTACAACTTAAAATTTTAATTAGGTAAGTATTGCAATTGTTGAACAATTACAGGGTTAATTTCACGTGCTTCTTAAAGTTGCAATTATACAATTATTGCATGCTCAAACAGTTCGATGATTTAATTTTGATCTACAAGAAAAGAACAAATATAAGTACCTATAACCGATCTTAAAAATAGTTTTTTTACACAAAAAATAGTAACACAACTGTTTCAAACACAAAAAAAAAAATAATAACCGCGAAATATTATATTTATTTTGTATTTTTTTTAATATTATATTTCCGCGAATATATAATATTCGCGGAAATTGAAACTAGATATATTATTTTCATTTTCAAATTTGTTTCACACACAATTAATTCTTATCACAAATGGCGTTTTTATCACTACAGGTATTAAACCATTTGCAAAATAACCATCATAACAATCCAAATCTTTCACAAAATTCAAACTAAACCACAAATTTAAACCCAGAAATCACGACAACACATCAAAGACCAATTTAAAATCGATATTCTATCCACCATATTGAATTTTAACGACCATTTAATCAATTGTCATCCTAAAACCTTCCAAGAAGAGGTACGCCATGAATATGCCATGAATAGCTACCTACATGGTGTAGTATATGGTGTTATAATGGGCTCCATGCCGCCATGGCGTCGAACAATGACAGCAAAGGTTAAAGATGCAAGGGACTGAAACTACCTGCTTTAATGTCGGGAGAGATCAACGGTTCGGGTCAATGGTTCCGTTTAAAAAGTTCGTTTCGAAAATGTCGGGAGATTTCCAATAGAGTACATACTCGTACGTATATGTAGGTATGTGGACGTAGCTTTTTTACTATAATCTCATATTTATTATTATTACATATTATTTTATAAATTTTAGGAAAACTTACAGCTAATACACTACAATAGAAACTAACGATATGTAAAAAATGGCCATTTACAAGTTTTCACTTATATATAGAATTAATAATAAAATTACGCGCATACATTACATACGATCAATCACGCTCAAAAATATAACAATTTACCCAAAAAACAAAACGCCCAAGTACTGAAAGAAAGAAAGAAAGCAGCAGAGCAGCGCCCCGCGGTTTCACCCGCGTTGTTACCGTTCCCGTGGCAATACGGAGATAAAATATTCCTATGACACTCCACATCATGAGACTCTGGTGTTTTTGGTTGCTTTTTCGTTTTTTGAACACCTAGTTTAGTTTTTTTGTGTAGAAGTCTGTTGTATTATTTCGTAAAAAGTTTTTTTCATTTTACATCGACAAGATCCTGAGAACGTCATCAATGTAGACTAAACTACGCGTTATTAGGGATAACTCAAATACTAGTTGTCAGATCTCAATCAAATTTAAATGGGATCACATAACAACCACCAGCTTTCGAATGTAAAAAGAATCATGAAAATCGGTACACCCAGTACAAAGTTAAGACACATAAAAAAAAAATACAGTCGAATTGAGAACCTCCTCCTTTTTTGGAAGTCGGTTAAAAATACAGTTTTTTACTAAAAAATTACCGATGATGGTATAAATGTTCGAAGGCGAATGCTGAATGTTCTGCTATAAGTATAGGCTCAATTCTATCAGCACCTTTAAACGTGGGTCTTCCAAACGTGCGTGTTTCCACGGCAAAAAGTTATTGAAAGCATGTGATTTTGATGGGGTAGCGTGTAGAACTAAGTTCTATTACTTATTCACATGCTTTGTTCCACGAATCCAATCGATTGTTGTGGCCTTCTGTTGGTTTTGCTTTCAGGGTTATTGAAAAATTATGATACCTACACTGAGTTGCTGTTACTATTGTAAAATTTTGCTACGGATGGATTGTTTATTTAGGGACCATTCATTTATTATTATTACGTACGACGATTTAGGGTTGGAGGGGTGTCGACCATGTCTTATTTTTCCTTACAAGGGATATTGGTGGGACTCTCGATAGTTCTTACATAAGATCACAAAATTGCGCAAAGTTGAAGTTCTACTTTGAAATTATTTAAAAAAAAAGTTTTCACTTTTTAGTGTTCACCCCTCCCCCCACCTAAATGTAAACAATAAACAAATATGCGATTTCAGCAATTTCGGAAGTTGGTGTTCAAAAAACGAAAAAGCAACCAAAACACCGAGTTCCGAAATTAAAGTTATTTTGTACTTTTTGGTTTTTTGTGTAGAAGTCGGTTGTATTTTTTTTTTTTTGTAAAAAGTTTTTTTTCACGAAGATGTCAAACAACAATGACAAAATTGCTTGGTTCGGCAAAATGCTCGAAGAAAAGTAAGTGTCTTTCGCTAGAACGCTCGACATACGCTAAAACGCTCCTGTTTATTTTAAACTAAAGAACATTTACTAGAATGCTCATTGCAAGAGAATGCTCAAGTCTATCAGTGGTAAGCCTAGTTTCACTTACCGAGCACAAATCTATTAATTAAAAAAGCAATATTTCAGATAAAAAGACCCGATGAAACAACCCGGTCCGGAACCGGAACTTCAATAAATACGTACTAACATTGAAATTAGAAATTACCTATTAGCTATTTCTATCTCTAGTAAGACAAACCATTCCCTTTCAACTTTCGTAACGACCCATTTAAAAAAAATAACGACCAGGGAACCCCAAAACCACATCCCAGACAGGAACGTGCCATCTCGGACGCAGGTCGTCTTATAAGTTTAACAAAAAATGTAAATAATGGCCTCTGGCACCGAGCAGAGAATAAATCAACCACTTTTTTCTGTTTCTGTTTGGACCAACGACGGCTTTGTTTGATATTTGTGAGGAGAGGTGCGAAGTATTGCGAATTCTAACAATTTTGAGATATCGTCTAGTCGGCCTGTCTGTTTTGATGGATTCTTACGAAAACTAGGGTACCGTTAAGTAATTCTTAATATCCATTGACCCAAAAGATGTAAAAAATCTCTGCAGGAACTTAGCTAAATAATTTTGTAAAGATAAATATAGGTTTTTAACTTATGTTTTTCGGTATCCCAAATATGTACATGACTACCTACATAATGGCAAATTCCTATGTTCTTGTTGACATCTAGGTTAGTATCTATAGAATTCCTCGGCAGGGCATTGCAGGCATTCATGCGGTTTTCGGCAGACAATATGGAATGCAGTACATCATAGAGTATTTACGATATTACCAACAATATAATAACAACGTAATCAATCATTTCACCGCTAGGTACCTATAGTTGCTTCCTACTACTAACTTGAATCTGGATTTACAATAAAAAGAAAACACATCAACAAAACAAAATCTCTGCTCGAAAACGACAGTGTTTTGTTTTTAATTCATCGTGAACCCTCTCAAATTCAGGTTGACGACACAGGTCTCATACCATAGTAAAGCTGAAAATTAAAATAGGTACCAAAAACTCACCTTCAACGAGGGAAAACCTAAAATCACAGCACAAAACCTAGATTGTTTTTTGTCCAGCACTCCACTGAATCGAGACCACTGATTGGCAAAACTTTTAACAATTTGACACAACAAAACCGCGCTGTACCGCCAAAATTACGTCCACAGACAATAAATGTAGCATAAATTGAATCTATATTTGATTATAACCTCTTTTTCTGTTATAAATGTCGATTTATTTTGTGATAATGTCGCGTTTGGACCACCCCGGCGTTTGACAGCTGACTGGCGGATCGCGGAATCCGGGCGCAGCGTCGCGCATGCGTACGCCGACACAAGGGGACGTGAGGGGAATATTTCGCGGACATGCTATCAGCTGATAGTAAAACCTTCACGGTGTTGGGGTGAGCAGTAGTGTGGGATAAAGAGACTATCGTGCACCCATGATAATCCTACGGACCGAATTTCGATCACGATAGCCAATCTCAACAGAGATTAGCCAGGAACGCAGTGCACGATTCCATTTTTTTAATTATTATTGACGAAAGACCTCACGGAAAGCGATGATGTGGTCGACGATGAGGCATGCTTGCCTAGAAGTACCAAACATATTCAATGTTTAGGTACGTTCACAAATCCATTTTAATGGTCTGATTGATATTAATGAATATTAACTAAAAAAATCTAATTAGTCCGTCGGATAGATTTCCAAAAAATATTGGACACGTATTTTTTCACGTAAACAAAAAATGAAGACGATCCAGTGCGTTGAAAACTTGTGTGACGTCACTACTCGCTACAATTTTTACCGAGCCGTGACGTCACAAGCCCCACTCCTGATCTTTGATGCTTTTTTATAGATTTGGTAAAGAAAAAAATCGTGTCCAATTTTTTTCTATAATCTAACTGACGGACTAAACATTATCATATATTTTTTACTCAGGTAACATCCCTATTGACTTAAATTTTGACATCAACTACTTAAAGACCCCTAGGTCTTAGCTATCAAGAAACACAGGCTCGGGCACGGAATTAAATAATCTAGGTACTAAAGTTTCTAACAAGAAACCACCTACATAATCTCGTTAGGAACAGCTCTATCCTAAGCTGAAAGCCATCGAATGTAATTATCCCCCTTAGGACTCGACGTCCGACGCTGTTAGATTAATGTCTAATCTCTTCCGCGCCGCTGAGTGCGAAATTTGTGAATTATGGCTCAATCAGCCCTCGCACAACGTTTGGAGATTAAAACGGTGTGTAAAGATGGTGAAAGATAATGTTTTAAAGTGTTTATAAAGAGATAGAGACAAGATGTTAGGAACTTAAACAGCTAAGGAGTGGAACTGTCTGTGGGAGTCTGTTTCCTGGCAGTTTGTTTCTGGTCAGAGGCGACCCTATTAAACTCTTGTTAGCCATTATTTTTTGTATCGTCCGAGCTTATTCATCGATCAATCAGTCTAAGGTGAAATTCAAAAGTCATAAGGCTTTTTTTTCTTGATGGGAAATCATCAAATGTCTTCTCCCACTCTGGGCGGAGTGGAAGGGAGTATCAGACACTAACTGTCTAAAACCCACCCGTGATTCTTCTAGTGTCCTTTACGTTCCAGGGCCACGGTGACTCTTTCGAACAAATTCCGTAGGTAACCAAGTCATAAGGCCTTAGTCTTATCCACAAAGGCCTTATGACTTTGTATGTAATGTATGGGGTTCTAAACCACCATCCCGTCTGGCCATCTCCAGCCTTTTCGTGGTTTAGTTACCACCAAAGAGATATAATGGAATGGACTTATTGGCACCTAGGCAATGCCGGAACAAGAGCTCTAACGGAACACAGAACAGACCGAATAGAGCCCTTTGCCCAGCCGTTATACTGAAGCTATAGAGACATAATTTGGTTTATGTAAATACAACATTTTGGTAGGTAGGTACATAGTAAATGCTCTGACAAAAAATCGCCGACGTAAGTAATAAATCTACCGAATGCCATAAAAATACTATAACGAGGGCAGGGCACCGTAAATATCGTAATAATATATTGTTATGACAAGGATGCTTGACTTTCAATCGGGAATATACAGTGCTAACAGCGCAGAATAGGTAAAGCTAATACACTCTTTGTTTTTTTTTTTCAAACAATTATTTTTACGATTAAATAAAACCGACTTCTAAATAAAAATACAATTTTTGTATAAAATAACTTCTTACTTCTTCGTTTTCTTTTATCACTCACCTCCGAAATTAAAATTATTTTATACTAGTGTTTTGTATTTGTAAGTCGGTTGTATTTTTTTGTAAAAAATGTTTTGTTTTTCACTTTTTTGTGGTGCCCCATAACATACACATTTTTTTTTTTAATTTGTTTTTGCATTAGTCGTAGAAAGTGAGATGTCATTTCGTTGATCTTTTTTATAATAATTTTATTTTCGTTTTTCCTTCCAAAAGGTCAAAAATACATTATTTTAAATTGAATGTGTATTTTATTATCGTTTTAAATTATACTTGTGACTTAGAGCAAAATACGTAATTCTTCTTCTTCTATAATTCTTTTCTTTTTCTTGGATAACGTATCTTTTCAGCAACCGATTTTGATGAAATTTCTAGGGGCCGTTCAAGTATTAGTTACGTAGGTAGCAGAATTTTTGCCATTTTATACCGCCCCTTCCCCTCGTCAGCAAAAATAAGCAAAGATCTTAAATGCGTACGTAAACATTTATATAGTATTTTTGAATCTGTCTGTGTTTGGTTCTGGTCCAATCATAGAAATATAAAATAGGTCCAATTCACAAGTCTAGAAATAAGGAATTTATAATCTATAGAGAAACTAACTTATGGTTCGCTGTTAGGGCAATGAAAGCCCATTGGGCAAGACCGTGCCGGGTTGCTATGACCAAACTGATGTCAGATTCCCGAACTTCTGACTACCCTTAACGACTAACAAATATCTTCAATATGTTAGGATAATCACCCATCCACAAACCGACCTCAACAAGCGTTGCTTAACCTTGAAGATCGACCCGTGCGACTACTATTATTTATCTACCGGTTCTCATAAATTAACATAAGCAAAATCCTAATTAATTTGCTCCCATAAACAAAACAGCAAATTTTTATCTTGCCAGCATGAAAAATTAAAATGGCGGGAGAACGGTGAAAAAGTAATGAAGCTTGACGAATTACGCGCGACCTCCGGACTTGCTCGTTAACGAATGTTTGAGGGAAGCCAGTTACTGGCTTAATTAAGAGACTCTGTTGGCTTTTATTACTTACCGTGTAGCTGGTTGTTTTTAGGTGGAAAAAGCCAGTTTATTAACAAAAAAAAAACTTATAAGTAAGTAGTATTGCAGATAATTTACGAGACGTTCCCGTTCGGGTTATGGTCAGCCAGTTCATTCTGTACACACTATCCATCCAATCCAATGGAATAACAGCTCACTTCACGCTCCCTTTTTTTCTGGATGGGAAATCATCAAATGACTTCTCCCGCTCTGGGCGGAGCGGAAGAGAGTGTCAGACTCTTACTGACTAAAACCCACCCGTGATCCTTCTAGTGCATTTTGCGTTCCAGGGCCACGGTGACTCTTTCGAACAATTTCTGCAACCCTAGCAGGGACTGACCCTGTAGGGCCCCGTCTTCTTTGCTGACAGCTCTGTGAGGCGCGCGTAGAACATGACGCTCCGTCGACCCATGCCTGGTTGCTATCTTCCTCCAAGTTTTTGCAGTGAGTACAAAGTCGCACTGCTGCATGCTGCTCCAAAGCTCATCAAATAGGTCACGAGCCAAGACTTTGGCGCAGGTTTATCTACTTTCAGAGCATTCATCTTTTTTTTATTCTTTCTCTATCTTTATGATCACCATCCAAATTCGACATACCTACTGATATCTATTAGGGTTCCGTATCCAAAAAGTACCCGACGAAAACTTTTTACACTGAGCCAGTCAGCTTAAAACATTAGCGTGTATATTACACTAAACACGTTAACAACCAAACTAAGTAAAACTAACACAGAAATATTAACATTCAGAAGTGGTGGCTCATTAGCTCGTCACATGAAATAAGGTCACGATACAATTCTGCCTACCCCACTGATGCGTGACAGTGAACACACAATAACCACGATTTACCGACAAACGTAGGTAAGGACTAGGTGGTACTGCATGCGGTTATTGGTGATATTATTGACTGTACTAAGTAATTAGCCAGAATATCTGTCTCCGGTCTTGCCAAAGGATATCAGGTAATCGAGTTACTGGGTTGTGGAGGCCGCAGCTCCATGTAAAAAATAATTTAAAAAACTAATAAACACGCTTGCCATGACAAAAAAAACGAACTAAAACCAGCAGCGGCCCTTACCATTGCGATGCCCCAAGCTTGCAGCAGACCAGGGCCCCAAGTCTGCTATTACAATAGTGCCAGAATGGTCTATCATTGATTTCATAATGGTTGATTTTGACAAGTTTGGTAATCTACTAATATAAAAGCGTCACTATGACTTTCCAATGGTCAACCACTGACACTCCATTGAAAAAAATGGCATAGAATGGTAATCTCGTACATAATGACAAATGAATGACAGACGTATGCGGTAATCTGCTAAAATTTTGACGGTTCCTTTGATCAGTGATCTACCATTAGAACGTCATTTTGCGTTCATTGCTTTTAATAGCTCTGTGTAGCATGGTGTTACTAACTCCATACTCGAGCGTGCCTTATGCGCGGCGATGGCGAGAATATACTCCCGCCAGCGATACCCGCCAAAAAAACTTAAGTGGACAGAGGACCGCGAAAAGCGAACGACTTTTCGCGAGACGCTCCGTTAAATTTTTCCATTGTTTTACTGTTTGTGCCTTTTTACCGTTTTTACTTCTACATTATATTTTATTTATACCACCTGATAACGTGCCGAACTCATTCCATAGCCCATTAAGTCAAACCCTAAGAAAATACTTATACTACTTATACTGAACTTTTAGCAAAATGACAATGGGATCGTGTTGGAATGACAAATTTATAAAAATAGCAGACTTGGGGCCCTGTACGAAGCCATGGGAGGCAACCATTGCGGGACCCTTGTTGTTTTTGAAAATTTGAATCGATAGTAGGTTTTGAGAGTTAATGAGCTACGAACTTAATTGAAAAGATTGTAAAGCTGAAAATGGATCACGAGTCGGATTTTGATACGGTTTTGTCTAATTAATAGAAAGAGCGATAAACGAGGAAGGTTTGTAAATATAATTTGTGCGGCATTGTTTGGGACGCCTTCACGTCTAAATCGTCGCTTTGATTTTGATGAATTTTGGTACAGAGATAGATGAGTCCCTTTGGTTATAAGATAAAATTTAACGCGGGCGAAACTTCGGGCAAACGCCATTATAAAATAAGCTCCATCATCATCTTCCTGCCCTTATCCTATGTTACTTGTGGTCGGCGCAACACGTTTTTTTTCTTCCATTCTGTCCTGTCAGCCGTCACGCTATCACTAACTCCCTTTTCTTTCATATCACTCCTCACACAATCCATCCATCTATACTAATATTATAAAGAGGAAAGATTTGTATTTTTGTATGTAACGAATAAACTCAAAAACTACTGGACCAATTTCAAAAATTCTTTCACCATTAGAAAGCGACATTGACCCTGTGTAACATAGGCTATATTTTATCCCCATATTCCCACGGGAACGGGAACTACGCGGGTTAAACCGCGGGGCGCTGCTAGTCTTTTTAACCGACTTCTAAAAAAGGAGGAAGTTCTCAATTCGGGAGTTAGTATTTTTTTTTGTTTGTTCGCGCATAACTCCGTCGCGTCGCTTGCAAACCGATTTGATTTGCTTTTTTTGTTGGAAAGGGTATACTTCCCAAATGGTCCCATGAAAATTTTATCGAAATCGAACAAGCGGTTTTTTGTTAATTTCAATAAATGATAGTAAATCTGTCGGGATAGCTGAAATCGCATGTTTGTACATATTATATCGTTTACACCAATTTATACCACGTACGCCTGTGATGGGTATGTTTAGCTGGGAGTGAACCACTAAAAAGTGAAAAAGTAAAAAAACTTGTCACAAAAAATACAACCGACTTCTAAACAAAAAAAAAAAACAAAAAGTACAAAATAACTTTAATTTCGAAGTTGGTGTGTTCAAAAACAAGAAAGCAACCAAAAACACCGAGTTCCGAAATTAAAGTTATTTTGTACTTTTTGGTTTTTTTTTTTTTGAAAATAAAATATATCTAGTTTTAATTTCCGCGAATAATAGTGGGTTGCAGGTATGCACCTCCCTCCCGCCCGCTATATTATGCACATGCAAGATTACAAGGCAAATGCAAGGATTTTATGCACATGCAGGAAGGCAAAGCAAAACCCAACACCAATTCTATCTGAAATGGGGCCCATATAGGTCAGACTGGCCACATATCTATTAATATTAGTCTGACCTATATGGGCCCCATTTCAGATAGAATTAGTAATTTACTTAGAAAAAACAACGTTTAGGTATGTAGCTTTCAGAACGGACCAGAATATACGCCGTGTTTGTAACGGAAAAGATATTTTAGAAAATAGTAAAAAGTCTGGGGTGTATAGGCTGGTCTGTGATGAATGCAACGGGGTATTCGGACAAATCGAATTTCGCGAAACATCTAATTGATACCGGCCGTTCTTTGCGCGACAACAATAGTTTTAATATCTATACTTATAATAAATCAGAGGTCAATTCTGTACAAGGAATATATTTTCAAAATAACTATCAGGGGGTGATTAGTGATCGATACTGGTGCCAAAAATGCAATCAGTAAAATTTTTGTCTGTCTGTCTGTCTGTCTGTCTGTCTGTCTGTATGTTCTTTATAGAAACAAAAACTACTCGACCGATTTTAACAAAACTTGGTGCAATTATTCTTCATACTCCTGGGCAGGTTATAGTATACTTTTCATCACGCTACAATCAATAGGAGCAGAGCAGTGAAGGAAAATTTTGGGAAAACGGAAGAAGTCATCTACATAAAATTATCTAAAAAACATCCCGAAACAGCATGTCTATCTTTTGTCAATTTTAAACCGATCGGGCTGAGAGTTTCAAAATCGGGGGTAAAGTAACTATTCCACGCGGACGAAGTCGCTGGCAGAAGCTAGTACTACATATTTGTGATAAGGGTTTCCGGCTGTGTGTTTTGGAACAATTACAGATTTTGAAACATAGTAATAATAATAATTTTGCACTGTTGAATGACCAGACGAATTTAGTTTCTTCCCCTTTACTGCGAATGTTTGTGGGTAGTTGTACACAAATAACCAACGGTGGCAGTGTATTAAAGGGGGGGGTGCCTTGTACTGAATTCTCAAACATTTTTTGTTCGGTTAAGCAGTAACCAGCCTTACTGTGCTGAACTGCGAGTGGTCCATTCCAAAAAAAAAAATACTGAATTCTCAGTCGCAACTCAACGGTCAGCGAGTCAACACGTCCCCTGAGGATGTCTCGTGGAGAGGCGAAACACGTGTCGGTATTGGTGTTGGGTTTTGCTTTGCCTTCCTGCATGTGCATAAAATCCTTGCATTTGCCTTGTAATCTTGCATGTGCATAATATAGCGGGCGGGAGGGAGGTGCATACCTGCAACCCACTAATATTCGCAGAAATTAAAACTAGATATATTATTTTCATTTTCAAATTTAAAATGGATTTCCGCAAAGTAACGCCTGACTCAATCAATTTTATTAGGTTTTTTTTTGTTTAGAAGTCGGTTGTATTTTTTGTAAAAAGTTTTATAAAATAAGCTCCATATTCCTAATTCCTAAAATATCAGTACCGCTCACACTGCCACCTAGCGGCTCCTATAACCAGCTGTCGGTGGACCGGCGCCGTCCGGGACGTTTCCGGCACGCGTCCGCGTCACGACACGGCGACGATACGGACACGCGACAGGCCCGCTTTTGTTGTAGCGAACGTGTTTCAACTGAATCGTGTCGATTGATATTGTATGTGGACAATAGAATGGCTGGGTACTACATATCTAGGTACTGCTAGGTGATTTGATTGAGGCCTAGGTGTGCTTTGGGAACTATTTAGCACAGCCATGAGGCAGAAAATACTGTAATAATATAATATACTAGCAGTGCTCCGCGGTTTCACCCCCGTAGTTCCCGGTCCCGTGGGAATACGGGAATAAAATATAACCTATGTTACTCGTGGATAATGTAGCTTTCGAATGGTGAAAGAATTTTTAAAATCGATCCAGTAGTTTTTGAGCCTATTCATTACAAACAAACAAACATACAAACTAATTTTTCCTCTTTATAATTTTAGTGTAGATAAATAATATAATATTATACCCAACTAGCTTCTTGTTTTACCCATTCCCGTAGGAATTTCGGGAAATCCTTTAGTAGTGCTCCCCTAGACTACCCAATGAACCTACATGCCAAATTTCAGCTTTCTACGAGCAATAGTTTCGGCCACAGAACAGACAAATTTATCTGTTCTGTGATTTCGGCTGTGCGTTATCTGTCTCTCTATGGAGAGCAGTGGTGGCCGAGTGGTAACGGCCCCGACTTACGAATTGCAAGTCGCGGGTACAAACCCAGCCAGGCGCATTACTTTGTGTAATTAAATTCACACCACTGCTCTCAAAACGGTGAAGGAAAACATCGTGAGGAAACCGGCATGTCCTAGAACCAAAAATTCGACGACATGTGACATTCACCAACCCGCACTGGGCCCGCGTGGTGGATTACGGCCCATTCCCTCTTCTAGAGAGGAGGCCTGTGTCCCAGCAGTGGGAACGTTAAAAGGCTGATTATGTTATCTGTCAGTCACACAGTCACTCAAACACTCAGTAATGGAAGTTTTATATAAACCTACTGATAGATGATTTCTTACACTATTTCGTATGTTCCTCAATATTTTTGAGTGTTAAATACAGTGAGTCCTAAACAGGCTATATACTCTCACTCTCATTCCATTACCTTATTTAATCAAAATCTATCCCTAATCTATCTCTATCTCTCTGTATGTTGGCTTTTATTTTATTTTATTAGGATCTCCAAGAAAGAATAAACCTTACACGCTATATTATAAAGGACAAGGGCAAAAATCTACGTGCTCAGTTATACCACGTCATGCAAAAATAAAATTGTAAAATATTATTCAACTTTTAATTTTTGAATCTTTAAGCTTATTTTCACCACAGCGTTTTCTATGGTTTCACTTCACTAGCCTTTACAAGTTTACGGTGAAACCATACACTAATAATGTACTAATGCTTATTCGTGCATTTTTACCTCATTTCACTTATTCATATTAGTCGAGCATTCAGCACATAATTAGCCATAAACACTTACCACCACTAAACCTTACAATTAGATCGGAATAATAGATATATTTTGACTTTATAAACAGCAGTATCATACAGCCATCTTCCTAGCTCCTACAATAAGTTTTCGAGCAAAGGAGATAAAACAGTGCTAATAAATATGTAGAAGGCGCTAGAAGAGCTTGTTTTAAACGCTGCAACGGTGTTTGGGCTACTTGGATAAAAATAAAACAAAGATACATTTATGAATGATTGTTATTCAATTGCTTAACTACAATACACAATTAACTACTGGTATAACAATAAAGTTATGCGCGTTGGTAGGTAATCTTCGTTTTACCAGAGGCAAAGCTTCGGTTCTTTTGTTTTTTCCGAACTTTGTAGTATTTCTTATTGTTACATATGCGTTTGTATGAAGTTTTACCTGTCAGCTAAACTCGGGTTATGAGTTTTTTGGAATTACAATCCAAATTTTGTACCTACTCCTTTTTTTCTGGATGGAAAATCATCAAATCTCCTGTTCTGAGCGGAGTGGAAGGGAGTGTAGGTAGACTTACGGCCGAACCCAATAACCGATCTATCACATACTGGAGATAGAAAAACAAATGAAACAACAGAAAAAATATTTCTGTTATTTCATTTGTTTTTCTATCTCCAGTATGTGATAGATCGGTTATTGGGTTCGGCCGTCACTGACTAAAAACAATGTCGTTTACCACGAATATCCGAAGATAGACGATGATTTCCGAAGTGCATACTTTGCTTTTAATCTCTGTACATAATATAGTTTCACCTACGAACATTCCATTCGGAATTCAATCTTAGACTTGGACTTAACTTGGTAACGGGAATCCTCTCACTGAAAATAATACCTTTATAGTTAGTAAATAAAGATCTATATTGTTTTGCTAGTATTTAAAAGAGTGGCGTGAGCTTATCCTACCTTGGCCAAAGGAATTGGGCGAAGCCTTTTTTCTAATGGAAAGTCATCAGTCTTCTGCCGTTCTGGGCGGAGCGGCAGGGAATGTCAGACTCTTACTGACTAAAACCCATCCGTATTCCTCCTAATGCACTCCAAGGCCTCTTTCGACAAATTCCGCAACCCTCGATTGGGTTTATTATCCTAGTAAGTTCTTCGGAGGAGCTCGTGGCTAAATTATAACAGCCGCACGGGTCGATCTTCTAGGTTAAGCAACGCTTGCCGAGGTTGGTCTGTGGATAGGTGACCATCTTAACATAACGAGACGCGTGCCTCGGAAAGCACGTTAAGCCGTTGGTCCCGGCTGTCATTTGGAGATCTTTGGCAGTCGTTACGGATTGTCAGAAGCCAGAAAATCTGACACCAGTCTTGCCAATAAGTACCGTGTTTCCCAGTTAATGGGTTGTGGAGGTCTAGTAAGCAGCTGCTTCACGTAAAATACTGGTATTCAACTGAATCCGGCTTGACTGGGAGCCGACCCCAATGTAGTTGGGAAACGGCTAGGCAGATGATGATCCTAGTTCTTCTTAGGCTAATTCGGGCAGCACGGCGTCTTCGACCTCCGCTGCGTGGTACTGCCGCGGCCGACGCTCCACCTCAGCCATCCGCACCAGCGTCCTGTGGTATTGGATTGAATTAGAATGGAAGAGTTGGGAGTAGTGGTGGTTAATATAGCATATAGCATAATAAAGCACCATGATTATTATAAATAGCAAATAGCAGATACGATTATGGCTCTCACTTGTTGCTATTTGCTTAATACTTTAAATCGCACTCTCTGTCTCTGTCAGTCGCGCATCGCAAAATCGCAACTCTCGCTCTAAAAAAGCAAAAGCACATAATATAGCAATAGCAGCGCGATGGGGCGGAGCGGGCGGCCAGTCGTCGCATGCGAATGCTTTTACGCACCGCTTGCAAATTCGCGATCTCGGGCGGCTCACGTAATTGTATGATTAATGTCCTACGACTGGGAAGTATGAAGGAAAGTTCATTGTTTTTTTAATGTTCCTTTTTATCGTAATAAATTAATAACGCGATTATTCATGCTGTCAGATACTCGTAACAGTCAGTCACCGCGCATGCTTTATTCGTGCCCGCCCGTTTACGCAGTACGCTTATAAAAAAGCATGCTATAATAAAGCATATAAAATAGCATGCTTAAAATATAAAGCATATAGCATTAAGCAAGTGATTGCCATAAAGCAACTTTGAACACTACTAGTTGGGAGTCGAGGAAGGTGGACATCAGCGGGCGTACCATGACGTCTTAAAACGCGAGTCTTCCGAGCGAGAAAGAGGGATAGAGTTATATGCCCTATATAGCTCCATCCCTTTTTCTCGCTCGGAAGACTCACGTTTTAAGACGTCATGGTACGCCCGCAGGACATGAAAAGATATGTGGGTAGATAGCTGTTATGTGTAGTTTTGAAGTTAATCCACAAATCCGTGACGTGCCACGGACGTGGCAGGGCCAACGAGCGTCAGGAGCTCAAAACAATATCATTGCGCACAATATCAAAAACACACGGTCTTGTGTGTATTAAGCATTAAATGCCAATTTGAAATACACGCACAACTTCCGTGTTCGGGACGTGCTAACCCGGCTCGGATTAATCTAAATTTGCTTAAATAATAATGTTAACCACAAACGCTGTGAAGGAATTCATTCGCGAACCACAACAATTCAAAGTAGAACTTCTTTTTTTCCTTTTTTTTTGGACGTGACCACACGCTGTCCTGTGGTGGCCTCAAATGAATTTAAGACACCCAGCCAGGGCTAAAAGCTATCAAACTAGCCCGAAAATAAAACGGCAACTGTCTAGCTAAAGATCCTAAATTATAAAAAATCTAGTTGATTTTTTTATACTAGTCTTCTAGTTTTGTCTAAATGTACAACTATTTTTGATACAGCTCAACCGATTTTGACTAAATGTTTTGTTAATTTGTTTAGGAAGGTTTATATGTATGTGCATATAAATTATCAATGCACCGTTACCACCATGGGAAGTAGGGGCGGATCACAAGTTTTATAGAAGGTAATATGGCAGTAATATTTAAATGGAATAATAGTTGACTAAAAAATCACGTCAGATACATTTCCAAAAAACACACTTTTTTTTTCTTTTTTCACGTAAACAAAAAACGAAGACGACACAGTGCGTTGAAAACTCGTGTGACGTCACTACGTGCTACAATTTTTACCACGTCCTGACGTCATAAGCCCCCACTCCTGATCTTTTATGCTTTTTATCTTCGTCAATTTTTATGGATTAGATAAAGTAAAAGATACGTGTCCAATATTTTTCTATAATCTAACTGACGGACGGTATAATCATATTATTTTTGCTCAAGAAACATCCCTATTCCAATTCATTAATAAGAAAGTCATCATTATTTTTTTTATTTCTTACGTAAACGTTGCCCCGTAATAGGAATTTCTCCTGTATCGTGAGTGCGTTCACAGACATATAAACTCACATACACAAACAGCCAACAGTAATTGAAAGTGACCTCTTTCTGGTACAATAAAAAAAAACTTTTCTATATTCAAGAATACATTTATTAAAATATAAAACGTTGAAGCTTAGATACATAATTTACATAGTAATATGTACATACATACATACATAGTTTATAACTAATCTATGCGATAGGAAAACTAATTTACTTCAAAATAAAAACATATGAAGTCAATTAAATTGATAAATACAATTTGTTTTCTTTATCACAATCTTTTTTTTCCACTAATCATTAAAAAATCATGTTACGCAGAACTCGAAAAAAATTACTGAACTGTTTTTTTCGTCTGCTGTAGATAGTTATGCATCTTTGAAGGGATGCCCAAAAATTACCGCAAGATTTGCAGCAGCAGTGGTGGCCGAGTGGTAACGGCCCCGACATACGAATTGTTGATCGCGGGTTCAAACCCAGCCAGGCGCGTTTGTTTTGTGTAATTAATTTTATCAACTCTCAAAACGGCGAAGGAAAACATCGTAAGAAAACCGGCATTTTCTAGAACTAAAAATTCGAAGAGTGACATTTACACAATTATTTATTTCGAAGAATGACATTAGTGCGGGTTGCTGAATGTGACATTCAGCAACCCGCACTGGGCCCGCGTGGTGGATTACGGCCCATTCTCTCTCCTAGAGAGGAAGCCTGTGTCCCAGCAGTGGGAACGTTAAAAAGGCTGATTATGCTATAGCCTTTCTTATTTCTTATTAAAAGGACACTAGAAGGATCACGGGTGAATTTAGTCAGTAAGAGTCCGACATTCCCTTCCGCTCCGCCCAGAGCGGGAGAAGTCATTTGATGATTATCTGCTGTCAGATGCTTTGTATACATATTCACAATTTTATCTTAATAATTTTCCATTACCATTTTACATAAATATATGGCGGAATCGTAGAATCTCCTTCTTCAATGTACTGGCGATTGTGTGCTTGTTTGCCAAACCTTTGATTTCAAAGAACTCATCAAGAAATCCGGTGTTGTTTTAAATCACATGATTTTCTAAACTTTTACCACCATAACTAGCTTTTTAGTTTTTCTTTTTTAATATTGTTCAACAATACCGCTGCTCTCTCGTGTGACAATTCGTTTTTGCTAAATATACTGTCAGCTATCAAACTATTAATTCTTGGGGCTGCCAACACTACTGCACAAATGGCGGTAAATTCAAATCTTCCGTTAATTTTGGGGAACCGTGTATAAATACGGACAGTTTGGAAAAAGGTTGAATGGTGATAATAAGTCAGTATACAACTTGACGCCTTCTTTTTCAGTCAATCTATAACGGCCTTATTCATAAAACTTTTTAACCATTATTGCTTAGCAGATTCTAAATTCAACTTCTCTAATAAATACGAATCTGCTAAGTATTTAAACTAAGCATATGGATAGATTTTTTTTATGAATACTGTCATATCATTAAATAGGATATACATACATAATAGGATATACATGTATCAGGGGCGTGCAGTGCTTCTAGAGTAAGGGTAGGCCAGACATAATGTCCAAAAAAAAAGCTCACCACATTCTACTGGGTTGAAATCACGATACGGAACGATGAGAAACTTATAATTTTAAAAACTCACCAAATTCAAATCACGATATTCTGACGATACAAACTACTCTTTCTAGAAGTATTGAACAAAATGCACAGAAAACAAAATAATTTGTGTGTACACACATAGCCAGTTATATGTTTCATAACTCTGAGGATTGAAATGACGAGTACGAGATGAATTATTTTTGAGTTAATTCTCGTAACTCGGGTATACATCTACCTTAAGAAACAACTTGAATCTTATCATTATACGATAGCTGTGAAAACTTACTGTTTTTAATCTCTAACAAACACATTGTCAGCACAAACTTCACAATTTAGGACCATTTTTAAGTTTGTAAACAAATAACTAAACTTTAATATTTACACTACTTTATGACTCAAAACGAATTACTTATAAATCAATGCACTATGATTTATAACAATCAACAACAAAATATTCGAACGACTATTGCTTGTCACATGAAACAATATCAACAATATGGCTTCTCTTTTTCTTGCAAAAATGTCATTTAAAAAGACAATCAATATACTTCCAAAAAAAATTGCTACATGGTCCTATCGTAATCTTTAAGAATGACATGTAATGACATTTTGCCGGGTTATACATCATAACCCGCCAAAATTGACAATTCTATGTCAACAGAGTTGCCAATTTTATTTTTTTAATTCCCCTTAAACCAAATTCTCAAATTAAGTTTGGAAAATTTGAGGAGAAAAGTTAAATTCTTGCGGTTTTTAATTATATTTAGAGGGTTATTAATTACAATTTAACATTTATTTTGTACATTTTATACTTTTGATAATACTAACCAGTTTTTTTAAACTATATCTATAAGTTATTAAGGAAATTATTATTCTCAAATTGGCAACCCTGTAAAGCGATTTCCATTCATAAAATTTTACTACTTGTCCTTGAATTGTGTGGTGAACCAATCAGGACCCACGTAGTGGTCTCCAGCGAGCCTAAAAACGCCCATAATTTATACATGTGTGTGTAAATTATGGGCGTACATACACAAGAACATTTGCACACATGCATAAATTTATCAATTGAAATAAGGCGCTCCGTATTGTGGCCTATGTGAACCGTTTCGTAGGAACAGCGTAGTTTGAAATACGTCACACGCACGGGCGAGAAGTTGCTATAAGCATTATACTAGGCGTTATGAGTTATTAAATATTTTTGTTTTATTTTATTGCATAGTTACAATAAATACATTTGTTTTATTTATCCGTTGCTATGGTAGGGTAGGCTTAGCCTAATTGCCTATATGGAGCGCACGCCCCTGACATGTATATTTTTAAATTTCTTAATAAGCAATAAATATAGTACTAACACTGTAAGTTTCAACAAAACTACGTTGACGATTCTACAATAAAATCTACAATTTTGGCAACATATGTACCTTATACACTGGACTCTCAATATTAAACAGTAAATACATACTCTAAACAACAATAACTTACATACTTATGAAGATATGTACATATATAACGTGTAGCAGAATAAACGCAGTACATACTTTAAAATGGGTCATTGTATTTATCAATTATGAACTACTTTTATTATGGGACAAACAGCCATATTAGGGTATTATTTCAGTTAGTCTGGCAGTTTGAGTCATTTATGCGGCCTACCTAAATGTCCTTACTTTGGTACTGTTCGTCAAATCGTTAAGCTCCTTAAAGTTCTAAGTTTGAGCTACACGGTATCTGACAAATGCTTGCACTGTCTGGACAGGTCCACTCAAATCTGTGTGGCACTTTCTTCAAAAGGCTACCTCAGATATTAACCTACATGGTTCTCATATGACTTGACCAGTACGGATTGTATCGACTTTAAAAGAGACTTTGACCTCTGAGTTTGGTTCGGTATTTCTTCTCAGGGTAGTCGGCTAGGAAACACCGGCTTCATCAAGTTTAAAATGACCAGAAATATTTGACGTGTAAAAGTGTTATGTTTTAACCTACTTACAAAATAAATATCATTTATCATTAATTAACGAATTGCGAAAAAAGAATCACTGTTCAGTAGGTACATTTTGTCGAGTTGTTTTTTTTTTGCGATTTATGTGTTGGTCCCATAGTAAAAGTAATTCATAATGACGAGTACAATGACCCCTTCTTAAGTATTGCGATTATTTTGTTACACGTAATACATGTACTTAGACCGTCATGTAAAAGTATTTAAAAGTATCTCAAAATAATATTCTTACAGTAGATAACATTACCGATTTTACATAAGTTCTTCTAACTAGTAGTAGACTATTTATAATTAACATTCGTAGTTATCGACTACAGCTTTATAGAATTCTTGTCATAAGAATTATTAGCCTAATAAAATGGCAACATCGATTAATTTTGTTTGAGCCTTATCATTGAAATGACTTAATCATTTCTATTCCTAAAAATGTTGCTAAACTACATGTTTGTCTTACCATAAGCTATCAATATAATTCCCATAATAAACATTCATCACTATATTCCATCCTTTATCGTCTGAAATCACAGATTCCTGACCCACTTTTCCCGAAACCCCAGACTCCAACCCAACTGTTTCAGAAATCCCAGACTTCAACCCCACTACTTCAGAAACCTCAGACTTCAACCCCACTGTTTCAGAAACCCCAGACTCCAACCCAGCTGTTTCAGAAATCCCAGACTTCAACCCTACTCTTTCAGAAATCCCAGACTCCAACCCCACTGTTTCAGAAACCTTAGGCTCCAACCCCACTGTTTCAGAAACCTCAGACTTCAACCCCACTGTTTCAGAAACCCCAGACTCCAACCCAGCTGTTTCAGAAATCCCAGACTTCAACCCCACTCTTTCAGAAATCCCAGACTCCAACCCCACTGTTTCAGAAACCTTAGGCTCCAACCCCACTGTTTCAGAAACCTCAGACTTCAACCCCACTGTTTCAGAAACGTCAGACTCCAACCCCACTGTTTCGGAAACCTGAGATTCCAGCCCTACTTCAGATATTCCAGACGCCACTGCACCTAATCCCGGATGAAGTGGGTCTGGAATGTCCCGTCCCTAGCTGTCTATGAGCTCGCTCCTGGCGACCCACCGTTCGAAGAGGTGCAGCAGTTCGAAGCAGACCTCTGCCAAGATGAGCGCGATGACCATCCACTCCAGGCGGACGTGGTGCCTGTCTGCTGCCCAGGATGAGAGCAGTTCCAGGAGTTCCACGCAGTGTGCTAGACGTTCGTTAAGAACCTGGGGGAATGAGAGAATTTTAGAAAATCTTGTTGAATATTAAATGATGTATAACAAATACACTTCCGAGGCAAAGATTTTGAAGTCAAACCTCTGCTAGCGTCAGGCATTCATCATCTACCTAGTCTTACTAGATGGCAGAAAAAGTAAAATAAATTAATAATAATTAATTAAGACCCCTCTCTGGCCCTTTGATTTTGGTGATTTTTGATATTTTGTTCGACCGATCGATGTTTTTTTTTGTTTTTCGGTTGCGCAACTATTTAGTTGATAATATGCAGATCTCTATTGTTCTCCATAGACTTAAGACACATAACTAAATAATTGTTCGATCCAACATTGTATGAATGGCCTGGCCTTTAGCATAAGCGTCGCCTAACCCCGAAGATCGACCACGATCGTGCTGTCGCATTCTGAGGCTGTTTAAGTTCGTCGTTTTTAATTTTGATCTACGAATCTGTGAATATATTCCGTATCATTTGTAATTTTTAGAATACATTTTCTCGCACAGACGAGATGGAAGAGCGATCCCTTCATCTTGAAAATACGTCTTTGACGACTGTTAAAGACGTGTTCCGAGTGTGTCTGAGGGTGCGACTGTAACTGTACCCTCGAAAGTCTGACTGAGGAAGCCAGTCAGAGAGCAGTATGTAGAGTACTGATATTCAGCAATCCGGTGAGACTGGAAGCCCCCATCAGTCGGAAATAGACCAGGCCAATAGATGATGTTCAAAATGAAATAGATTGTCATTCCGATTTGTCTTGGTGAGTATTGATTTTTATAAATTATTTAAAAGCTCGCGCTTAAACACTCTCTCACCTGATGGTAAGCGACGATGTGGTTGATGAGGGAGCACGCTGCCTAGAAGTAACCTATTCACTCTTGACTTAAAGACGGCAACTTACCCTGGTCCGTCTGGAGATGGTAAAGTAGGCTACAGTGGAAGAGTAGAGGCGCTCGAGCTGCTCCTCCTCCCAGTAGAAGTCAGGAGTGTCCAGCAGGTCTGACTCCACGTTCAGCATGTGGCGAAGAGAGAACAGCTCGCCTAGTTTGCGGACTACCTGATAACGAGGATACCGAATGAAAGGCACTCTTCTGAACAAAAATTCAAAGAAATAATTTGCTACAAGTACATTTATTTATAGTGCATTTTTTGAGGAGCTCATGGCTAAAGATTAACAGGCGCACAGGTCGATCTTCAAGGTTAAGCAATGCTTGCCAAGGTTGGTCTGTGGATGGGTGACCATCTTAACATACCGAGTTTCCTCCGTGCCTCGGAAAGCACGTTAAGCCGTTGGTCGCGGCTGTCATTTGTAGATCTTTGGCAGTCGTTACGGATTGTCAGAAGCCAGAAAATCTGACACCAGTCTTGCCTAGATAGAAGTACCGTGTTCCCCAGTTAATGGGCTGTGAACTGGGCAAAGGCCTTTCCTAAGTCCTTCCGCTCTTTTCCAGCGACGACGTCTCGACCTAAACCGCTTTGGTAAATGATAATGATAAATGATATTTATTTTGTAAGTAGGTTAAACATAACACTTTTACACGTCCAATATTTCTTGTCATTTTAAGCTAGATGAAGCCGGTGTTTCCTAGCCGACTACCCTGAGAAGAAACACCGAAACAAACTCAGAGGTGAAAGTCTCTTTTAAATTCCATACAATCCATACTGGTCAAATCATATGAGAACCATGTATGTCTGAGGTAGCCTTTTGAGGAAAGTGCCACACAGATTTGAGTAGACCTGTCCAGACAGTGCAAGCATTTGTCAGATACCGTGTAACTCAAACTTAAAATTAAAAACTTGGTATGCATCCAAGGGTGACTGAAATATGCTATACATCCTTACCTCCTTCTTGTCGACGTGGGCTGCGCCGTCGTGCTGCATAGAAGACGTGTGTGAGCTGACAGACGCCGCCAGGGCCTCTAGCCTCGACTCCCAAGCGCCGAGACGCGCTGACTGCACCATGGCGTGACTGGAATACATGGTATGGTTGTATTGTAGACATTAGCGAAAGAATGGCGAAACGAAGATTCTCGATTTCGGAAATCGAATTGGGTTCCGTTTGACCACTCCGTCCATTTCAAATCGATAAAAATATATAAAAATAAAACGCATTTAAGTTCAAAAGTGGGAAGTGGCGATGTCACATTTAAGTAAAGTGTAATAAAATGTGACGTCACGAGACTTTTCAACACACTTACTCGTCTTTAGGTTTTGTTTACGTGAAAAAAGGATTAATACTGTACCAATTTTTTGTTTAAATCTAACTGACGGAATAATGACATTTTTTCAGGAAAGTATCCAATTACGAAACTCAAATGGAGCTGAACAGGATATGGCCGTAATGATAGATGGAGTAAGGCAGTAACTGAGTGACGTCGAAGGACTGGTACAAGGAATGATGTTTGTCCGACAGCGAGATGGGCAGATGACATGGTTGCTGTCGTGGGTAGAACCTGGGCTATGCCCAGCAGTGGGCTGTGCATGATGATGATGGGATGGTAAAATGTTCCCAATTAAAATTAAAAATGCTCTATGCGTAAATCATCTATACTAATTCAAAATTCAAAAGTCATTTTAATATTATTATTATTATTTATTAATATTATAAAATGGTAACGTTTTTGAGTTTGTGACGTTGTAAAGGGTAATCTCTGGATCTACTGAACCGATTTTCAAAATTATTTCACCAATAGAAAGCTACTTTATCTTTTATCCCCGTATTGCCACGGGACCGGTGGGCAAAAGAAAGAAAGGGAGACCTCACAACAGATGGGAGGATGAAATAAAGCGCACAGCGGGTTCGAACTGGATACAAACAGCGCAATCCAGAGAAAGCTGGCTTAGTTTGGAGGAGGCCTTTACCCGCAGAGTGGTTCTTACAGAATAAAATATATAAAAAAAAAAAATAGTTAGATATAGAGATAGATAGATTAATTACCCAATGTAACTACTATTTTGGAAACTCACAAAACAAATCAAATGTCTAAACTCTCTTTCTGGAAGAAATAAAAGGCTTTTTTATTTTATTTTATTATTGCCACGGGAACGGAAACAACACGGATTAAACCGCGGGGCGCTGCTAGTCTATGATAAAGTCAGTCAAAACGTTTCTATCAATTAAGCCATTAATTAAACAGCTCTTTTAAACGTCATCAGTGACTCTAGTGTCCATTCGCAAAGGCCGATTCTTATAGATAAGAACGCACAAACTGTAACTCCATAGTTACTCTTACCTTACTGTCACAGAATGTTATCGACTTATATATAGGGTATTGTTTGGCGAAGAAATACGAACAAACAGCACGCACTATGGATGTAAATCATTACAAAACCCATTTGGTACACATGGGCAAAATAAAAACATGGATATCTGCATAAACATAATCAGCCTTTTAATATTCCCACTGCTGGGACACAGGCCTCCTCTCCAGGAGAGGGAATGGGCCGTAATCCACCACGCGGGCCCACTGCAGGTTGGTGAATGTCACATGTCTTCGAATTTTTGGTTCTAGGACATGCCGGTTTCCTCACGATGTTTTCCTATCTATAGGATATCTGAGCTCCGTAGAAAGTTACTCACCTAAATGTATACCTCTCCAATGAGTTATCTCTCTTCGGAACCAGCACGAACGACGACTCTTGTAGATGGCACTTTTTTCTAAAAACGAAAATGTTAATAATTTAAATTAAAATATAATTTTAGCAATTTCTTATAACAACATATAATAATTATAAAAGTTTCATTAGTTAAAGTGCCGTGCACACTAAGTGGATGATCCGCAGTAAATATCGTCAGCGTCCAGCTGATTACGACTTCCCTACATGGTTCTCATATGATTTGACCAGTACAATTGTATGGACTTCAAAAGAGACCTTGACCTCTGAGTTTGTTTCGGTGTTTCTTCTCAGGTTAGTCAGCTAGGAAACACCGGCCTCATCTAGTTTTATAACGGCCAAAAAAAAAGATTGACGTGTAAAAGTGTTTTTTACAACCTACTTACAAAAATAAAATCATTTAACATTTATCCCGAAAGTGTTGAGCTTTTTGCAATAATCGTTACGTCATCGCAGTAATTTTACGTGTAACGAAACAAGTTTTAAGCCAGATGTTTAAAAGATTGTCAGCACAATGCAATGCCACGCTTCAAACTAATAGATATATTATTTTCAAATTAAATTTTTGGCTATTAAATGTTTTTAATGTGTGCTGGTGGACCGCCATCATTTGCCCAAGTGGCGCATCATCATCTGCCTAGCCTTTTCCCAACTATACTGGGGTCGGCTTGCAGTCAAACCGGATTCAGCTAAATACCAGTATTTAACGTGGAGCGGCTGCCTACCAGACCTCCACAACCCATTGACTGGGGAACACGGTATTTCTTGGCAAGACTGGTGTCAGATTTACTGGCTCCTGACAATCCGTAACGACTGCCAAAGATCTACAAATGACAGCCGGGACCAAAGGCTTAACGTGCTTTCCGAGGCACGGAGGAAACTTGGTATTGAGATCACCCATCCACAGACCAACCTTGGCAAGCGTTGCTTAACCTTGAAGATCGACCCGCGCGGCTGTAATTCTTTAGCCACGAGCTCCTCTTGCCCAAGTGGCCCATGGTCTCAATAAATCGGTTCATCCTTGCTCAAGATTCAAGATTCAAAGCATTTATTTCAATTAAACGCTTTACAGGCACTTTTGAATTGTCAAGTCGAAAGAGGTGAAGCTATCTGCACGTAAATCATGTTCTGTATTACATAACTTTGGTTACATCCTTGGTGCTTCTATGTGTGAGGGCAATGCAAAGAAAAAAAAGGAAACTATAAAACAATTCAAAGTATAAAGATTAAAACAAGTCAGTGGCGAGCTCAAACACAAGAATAAAAATAATTCATCCTCTGAATATGCATAGCACTGTTTAGTTAGGAAACACACCTGCGCCCTTTGGTAGAGATAGTGACAGCGCCGGTTTGAACTCCAGCTTTCTTCGACCGGCTTGCGTAACAAACAAATTTATATTCTCAGTTATATCCTATGAGTCAGTCCACTATAACGTTTAAAACGTGAATTCATTTTTAACAAGATTTTGAAGATTGGAAATTTTAAATCCAGTTTTTATTATTATGGATCTATATCAGTCACAGTGAGAGCAGCGGTGGCCCGCCGCAACAGGAGAAGACGCCCCGGGCGGGCGTCGGGAATCGCAGGGTGATTCCCGACCACCGTAGGCGCAGGCCTGCGGATGGCGAGCTATGGGTGTCTCGCCGTCCGATAGCAACCAGGCCCGAGTCGACGGCGCGTCGTGTTCCACGCGCGCCTCAAAGAGCCGTCAGCAAAGAAGACGGGGGCCCATAGGGTCAGCGCCTGCTAGGGTTGCGGAATTTGTTCGAAAGAGTCACCGCGGCCCTGGAACGCAAAGGGCACAAGAAGGAACACGGGTGGGTTTTAGTCAGTAAGAGTCTGACACTCCCTTCCGCTCCGCCCAGAGCGGGAGAAGTCTTTTGATGATTTCCCATCCAAAAAAAAAAAAAGGCAGAGGTGGCCGAGTGGTAACGGCCCCGACTCACGAATTATAGGTCACGGGTTCGAACCCAGCCAGGCGCATTACTTTGTGTAATGAATCATCATCACTGCTCACAAAACGGCGAAGGAAAACATCGTGAGCCGATTTCAAAAATTCTTTCACCATAGGAAGCTACATTCACTCTGAGTAACATATAGGCTATTTTATCACCGTATTGCCCCGGGAACGGGAAAAACGCGGATGAACCCGCGGGGCGCTGCTAGTATATTATAAATAAGTTCTTTGTGCTCATCAATTTGACTAACATTATTTATTTATACTTGCAACATTACATTCTCTACCAGTCAACATTATTATAATACTCTTTGCAGTCAACCTCTTGGGTTAAATAGTCATCATTGTATTGCGGTGTATAATAAATAAATAATATTTGAAATAGAAATTCGCTTCAGTATCTCTAAAAGTATTTTATAAGTTCCTCTATGAAGCTAATTTGTATGTAAAAATAAATAAATTTACAACATGATATAATTTGACATCCGTTTCAGCATTTTAGCAGTCCATATTTACATTAGTCGCGCCAGCCATCACCAAGTGACACTATTATAGTTACTTCAATACACACACAAACAATATTATGGCACCTTATCTATACTAATATTATAAAGATGAAAGATTTGTATTTTTGTATGAAATAAATAAACTCAAAAACTAATGGACCGATTTAAAAATTTTCACCATTACAAAGCTACATTCACCCTGAGTAACATAGGCTATATTTTATTCCCGTATTCCTACGAGAACGAGAACTATGCGGGTGAAACCGCGGGGCGCTGCTAGTCATCTATGAACATCTACTTACGCATTAGGATGGTACACATAAGTCATGACTTCTCTTTCCTTCTCCACCACTTCTTTGGGGTAGCTCTCAATTTCATATCTGAAATAAATAAGTACAATTATTTCTTTACATAGCCTCATTTGTACATACAGTTGGATCCGCTTATAATGACATCGAAGGGAAGTGAAAAATACGTCATACTAAGCGGACGTCATAAAAAGCGTAATCTTAGGAACTAAGCTAATTCCCATCTTTGTTAGGTATTTTTTGTAATAAGGATATAAACAAAAAATTGTATATTGATAGTCGTAGATGATAGTCGTAGTATCACGTCCCCAAGTATGCTTGGTTATAGTAATGACCAAAAATAATAAGCGATACGTCAATAAACGATGTCATTATATCCGCACTTTTTTAAAGAATTTTATATGAAAACCAAAATGAGCTCTGTTTTACTTCATATTTAAGCGGTTGGTCAATATAAGCGGCGTCATAATAAACGATTTTCACTGTACATTACTGATTTCTGCCAACATAGTGATGACACATTTAGAGCAATGGAGCTTTTGAATGTTAATTAAAGTTCTCAGAATTAAAATGCTCTTTATTAAGGAATGCAAATCTCGCGAGATTGGGGCTCAAGCGAGATCTCGCGAGTTTATGAATTACAATCTCGCGAGATCAATTACATAAGATTTAATCAGTCATTTTATGCCAATGTTATTTTTTTTATTGTGCCGTATCAATATACAGTAGTGTTAATTATATACAGTAGTTCTTAATTATTATTATTTTTGTAAGTATTTTAAAATTTAAAATAAGTTCAAATAAGATATGTTATGTTATGTTTCACAAAGCCGTTTTTTTTTTTTGTGCATGAGGTGTTAACCTTTCATTAATTGTTGCACTTGTAAATGTTACCCTAGTCTTTAAGTCAGAAATGTATATGTGTAAACAATTGTTGGTTAACCTAAATAAATAAATAAATAATAAATCTCACCAATTCTGAGATCTCATTGTGCGCCGCGATTTAAAAAAATCAAAATGGCGGCTGGTCGACATGCCAGTTCGGTTCTATGCCCTTTGTTCCTAAATACATTCCTTTGGCAAAAGCCTTTAAAAGAATACACGTTTATGTTACATACGGCCTCACAAACTCCAGTACATTGCTAGCTTCTAACTCAGTGCAGTTCCAGAAGACGATGCCGCCCTCCCGGAAGAAGATGATCTCCCTGGGTTCAGCACCCACGCTGTACACTGCATTAGCTACCACCACGTCTCCTATTTCATTTGCTTTTAACCTGAAATTTATTCAAGAGCAAAATATAGAGTTTTGACTACAAATATATATCTAAAAAAAAAAATAACAGTGATAATTATCTTGTCTGGGGTTTTAAAAGGCTACTGTTTATTCTAACTACTTCAAATATTGACAGAATTTTCAAAAGTCCACCGAACTGATCACCAATTCCCTTATTATTTAAATATTTTTTCTCGCACTGCATCCAATCTCGGATCCAAATTCATGCTATTCTTTATTCTAGGTCCATCTTTAGATATGTGCAATTTCAATCCGAGGTAGTGCAAAAGTGCCCATTTAAACACTACTATGGCTACTTCGGTCCATCAATATTTCTCAAATGGGACACTCACTGATGACAGACATAAATCAGATGATGGAAGTCAGATCTGGTGCGTAAACTGATATGCAAACAGTTTTATGACTACTTTGGAATGTATTTTGTTGATGGTTTATGGAGTACGAAACGTAGGGTCGTTATGTACTGCCACTATTTTCTAAATCTGGATCTGGTCATCTGCATATTAATATTTTCATAACTATGTTGATTTCAACAACAGTAACTGATCTAGTTTCTGTTTCTGAGTATTTTAACCTTTTCTACCTCAGATCATCAGTGTTTATCTTCTGACTTATCGAAAACCATTGCAGTTTCTTATCAAAAGTTACATCATTCAAACTTAAGAGAAAATTTGAGTAAAAACACTTACGTGCCAGGCTCATACAGCTTCTGTTGAACCAGGGCTTCTTTCAGACTCTTCAGGTCATAGGAATTCGCTGTAGCATAAGCCATAGTGAGGTAGTGTCCCTCTTTTTGCGTCAATTCTGCCGGGCTAGCCTTCTTGTGAACAGTCTTCTTTTTCAACGGTATTGTGCCATTTTCTATAGGTATAGTCGGCTGAATCGCATCATTGGCATATTTCCTTACAACAGATATTCCAGCGATACTAAATACATCGTTTTTCGGCAACAACAACCGAACTTTTGGTGCAACAAAACTGACCACAGTATTCGCGGAAAAACATCTAGGTGTCGCACACCGAATTGTGTTAAATGCAATTCTTGATAAATACACAGTCATATTTAAATAGTAACGTATATAAAGTTAGTAAAAACGTTTAACAATGCAGTTTTAAATGCGTTTCTATAAATTATTACATAAAGTTTGAGGTTATGCTTAGATACACTGTTTTGACATTTAATAGTTTTAATTTGAATTTTGTTGTACGTTTATTCAGTTTGGATACAAGGTTTTTCGCTTCCAATTTTGTAAAAGTCCCCAGCCCATTTTGTAACAAGAACTCATCTGTACATCATGAGATAGACTTGATTAGACTTCAAATGCACGGCTTCGTTTGTATTTTGATGGAATTATACGGAACGAACCTGGTCCGTGGTTTTCTATATTTCTCAATTCACTGTCTTACACCTTGTTAAATTCTTTGATTACTGCGTACAAGCTAATACAAATAAAAGCCATACTAAATTGAAAAGCATTTATTAATATATTGAGATCACTTTAGTCACCACCGCGTAACATAACGCTGCATCAAATCAAAGTTTCCCGCGAAGCAAGCATTATACTATGAGTTGGTTGCCATCGGTCGCCGTAAACAATAAGTGGAGCTTGCGCGCGAACTCCGGGCCCACTCGGCGCGCTAGCGAGCCCGGCGCACCCGCTCGACACACGCCGATATTTGCCAGCTCAGTGATACTGTCGGGTGATTGCAATGACTGCAACAAACAAAAAAAGAGGGTTTACTCCTTCTGGAATTTTATAAAAACTGACGTCCTTCTTCATTCTTGGAAATGAATGTATCATTTTACACACATGCCCAATGTTAGACTTGAAATCTGAGACCAATCTTGCCGAGGTGTACCGTATTACCCAGTCACTGGCTTGTGGAGGACAGAAAGGCAGTCGTTCCATGTGAAATACTGGTAGTCTCAGCTGACAGCTGGAGCCGACCTCAACATAGTTGGGGACAGGCAGATCAGAGATCAGCGGGCGTACCATGACGTCTTAAAACGTGAGTCTTCCGAGCGAGAAAAAGGGATGGAGCTATATAGGGTGTATAACTATCCCTCTTTCTCGCTCGGAAGACTCACCTTTTAACACCTCATGGTATAGTTACCGGCACGGATCTTGAGCGCTGACCTTGGCGTGCGCAGAAGTCAAATATTGGGTCTCTTTAGTGGAATGAAGAGAGGCGCGGAAGCAGCGAATGATTACGCCGTACGGTGATTGGCCCGTTGCGCGGCGCGTTATAGCTACGGCTCGGGATTCGTTGTCTGTTCATGTTGCATTAACGCACAACAACGAATACACTGCAGGACAATGAAACTGACAACAATTTTTAAACTGCAGCGGTTTTAGTTATACACTTTTTTATCAGCAAACATTATACTGTTATAATTATTATTTTTCACTCCTTGTTTTTGAATGTGAAACTTTATTTAAAACTAACAATAAAATTACTTCTTTGCAGATTTTACCAACAAATCCCCGCCTGTTTTACAACTTTCTAGTGGCCATATTGGCTTAGGCGAAATAAAATATTTTAATCGTGAATAAATAATAAAATATAAAACCTTATTTATTCTCTACTTCCCAAAATTAGAGAATATTAGGGATAAGACATAATGGTGTGTCGTTTTCTTTTGTCATATGTGTACCATGCGCAAAGCTATCCCCACCCTAACGCCGGGCGCTCAAGATCCGTGCCGGTACCTGTACGCCCGCTGATTTATTGATCGCTTGCATTTCTACTAGGGCAAGATTATATCCATTTGCAATGGTAGATAAATATAGATCGTGTAACAGAATAAACACAATATTAACACAAATCGCGATTTCAGGTTTTGTACCAAAAGCAAAAGTTGTTCATAATGATGAGTTCAATGAACCCTTAAGAAGTATTGCATTTATTCTGTTATACGTTGTATATTTACCATTGCGAATGGACATCAAGTGTCACTTAATATTTTTTAACTGTAAATGTTGACGTGCCTTTTAATAGACTAATTGAAAAAAAAAAAGTTTTGACATTACTTAGAATTTTTTTTTACCTGGAACAAGGCGAGCGGCGACTTGTGCTGCGCGCAAATTGCTCGCGAGGTTTCCAGACTAGACTGCGGCAGGACGGCCAGCATCTGCTGCCACAGCCGCGCCACGCCCACGCCTGCCGCACACACAGATATACCACTCATGTTCACGACCGAATAGCTTAACAATCCAGGCCCAAAGTCAGCAGTAGGCAGGTAGGGCCTGGCGGGCATCAGGAGGAACACGGATGGGTTTTTAGTCAAGTTTGACACTCCCTTCCGCTCAGCCCAGAGCGGAAGCAGACATTTGATGATTTCGCATACTTAGAAAAACAAAGCCCAATCTCAACGGGGCTTTGCCAAGTTCGAATAGATGCCTATGTCCAGCAGTGGACTGCAACAGGCTGTAAATATTATAGAACATTCCTATTTATGACTTTACCAGCAACCCGCCCCGGTTTCACAGTTGGGATGTGATTAAATACACTCGGTAGTTTTTTTATACATTATTTCTATCATTACACTCTGTAGTTTTTTAATCGTTTATCGCGTGTAGACAGACAGACGCGGCGAGTGGATGTTAGTTAAATAGTTCAATAACGACCTAAGTCCGCTTTTGTATTGGATGAAGTTTTAATACATAAATGTCGTTTAACTGACCATCTTTATCGACAGCAACACAATTCTTATTGTCCCCTCTCATATAGAACGCTGCTTGGTCGTCACAGGCACGTTTGGCTTTCCTGAAAAATATAACCAAAATTATAAGCTCATTATTCTTGTTGAGTAACTCGTAAAGTACACACGGTGAAATAAATAAGTATGCAGTCAACTAGCGACCTCTATCTGTGTATAATAGAATAACACTGGTAAAACTGCTTTTCAGTACATTTTGTCGAGTTATGTAGACTAACAGTGGCGGCCTTAGGGGGTGGCGAACAGGGCAACCGCCCAGGGCCTCGCTCTGTCAGGGGCCTCGCGCAACCTGAGTTCAAGTACCTTACATTTTATAACACGTTTTAGATGTATGTAATAAATGAAGTTATTCCATAGTAAATTAGATTTGAAGCGAGTAAGAAGAGGGAGAAGTGACACAAGATGGGCTTTGTAATTTTTTCATTTGAGATTTTCTGAGCTAAATTTGTTTATTTAAAATGTTTATATCAAGGGTATTCCCAAAAATTATAAAATACCTATTTATTCATATAAAAAAAGACAAGGGCCTCACAAAGATCTTTCGTCCGGGGCCTCGCAAATATCTACCGCCCGTGGCCTCGCGACGGTAAAGGCCGCAACTATAGACTAAGGCCGATATAACAAAACGTAAACTCCAACTCAACACGATTTTCAACTCCATCAGAGCATCACACTGTAAATAATGCGTCATAAATTCAAGTCTTCATTCTCGAGAGATGAGCAGGCGAATGCGTAAACGTGCTTGCTCAGCTAAAACTCATCTCGCGGGCACGAAAACTTCAAATTATAACGTCAGACAAGACAAGCTTTAATTGACGTTTTCGAGCTCATGTTGGAGTTGAGTTAGAGTTGCACTATGAGCCATACTGTCAAAAAAGTTGTTTTTTTTTTGTTATTTCGGTGTTGATACCCTTTCCAGGACTACCGTTTTTTTCTGTTATGTCAACTTGAAGCTATATTTTCAAACCAACTACATAAATGAAGGCCCAGTATGTATTTAAAAATAAAAGACATACATAAGTGTTTAGGAAATGAAATAAATAAAGTCATGGTCCATGTTTTTTTTTCATAATCCCACTTCGGCTTCGTGGGAATAAAAAATATTGATTATTTAACATGAAATATCAGGACTTTTATAGTAACTTTAAACTGTTGTGGATGATACAAAAAGTCAGTGATAGCATGAGGGATGAAAACAGCGGGGGATCCAGGATTGTCGTTTGGGGGGAGGGGGGTGTATTGACCCCTCTTTGGGTAGATGTTAGCAAAGTAACACTAAAAGCACAAAAAATTTTATTTTTCCTTTCCGTAAACTCCTCAATTCCTCGGCCCACTTAGCTGCCCCCCCCCCCCCTCCAACCCTCCTCTAGTGGGTGAAAGTACAGAATGGAGGAAGAACACGAGAGCGCCGACCCCAAGTACCATGGGATAAGGACAGGAGGACGACGACACTTACTTGGCTGGTGCCTCGGCGATGGCTTTAGTAAACTGTACGATGGTCAAAGCCAGTTCACTTGGCGTGTTGACAATCACTGTGTCGCAATCCGCAGCCACCAACAGATCTGAAAATTAAAATTGATTACGACAAACAAAGATTCATTTACACAAGAAAAGCCTGACCGCCAGTGGGCGTATCGGTGACTATTCGACCACACATTTACTGGGTCAAATAGGCAGCCGATCCATTAATCGCTGGTACTCGGCTACAACTGGTTTAGACTAGAGTGACTAGGGAAAAGCTAGGCCGATGCATAAGCATAATCAGCCTTTTAACGTTCCCACTGCTGGGACACAGGCCTCCTCTCTAGGAGAGGGAATGGGCCGCCAGCACGCGGGCCCAGTGCGGGTTGGTGAATGTCACATGTCTTCGAATTTTTGGTTCTAGGACATGCCGGTTTCCTCACGATGTTTTCCTTCACCGTTTTGAGAGCAGTGGTGATGAAAATAATTACACAAAGTAATGCGCCTGGCTGGGTTTGTACCCACAACCTACAATTTGTAAGTCAAGGCCGTTACCACTCAGCCACCACTGCTCCCGGTAGGCCGATGAAATTACATAAAATTATCTCCAAAAGGGTAGGCAGAAGTACGTTTCCCACATTATTTCCATTATTAGTTTCCCATATTAGAAAGTCGCTAATTATACATAATTGTAGGTTTAAAATAAATTTACCATAAGTCCTGAAATATTGATAATTTAGTTAAACACATAGTTATTTGTTGGATACTAACATAATTATTTTATTTAAGATTACATGTGGCTATTAATCTGTAATTATATTGTGTAAAAGATTTTTAATAAAGATTATTATTATTATTATTATATTATGCCAATTATTTTATGAAACAAAGACGTACCTGTTATGGCTAACTCAAAGTCTATTTCCGTCATGGGCGTGCGATTACTGTTGGATGTTCTGCGGCGCGAGGCTCTGTGAACAGAGGGTTGTTTGCGACCTTTCTTTCTACATCACATGGAACAAAATAATAATAAACTACATAAATAAAAAGTAAAAAAAAAACAACAAACAAAAGGTAACAAAACAAAAACATAAAGCAAAGTAAAAAAAAAAATAGAACAAAAAATCATTAGGTACCAATCCTGTATTATCTATACTAATATTATTAAAGGGTAAGGTTTGCGAGTTTGTGACGTTGTAAGTGTTAATCTCTGGATCTACTGAACCGATATTCAAAGTTATTTCCCCAGTAGAAAGCTACGTTATTGTGGAGTGTCATAGGCATATGTTATCCCCATATTGCCACGGGAACGGGAACAACGCGGGTGAAACCGCGGGGCACTGCTAGTATTTAAATAAGAGAATAAGCTTTTCGGACCCAAAACTAAACTCGCGAGCAATAAACTGGAATCATTTCATCGCGCGTTGCTCAAAACAAATTTTGTCTCAGGGTACTATCGCTCGACAGCTTCATCTGAGCCAGTCTTGTGTGTCAAAATGCACAAGAGGTTCGGGGGGAATGGAAAACTAGTTCGAAGACCAGGATCTGGCCGACAGATTTATTAGCACACACGGGTGGGTTTTAATCAGTAAGAGTCTGACACTCCCTTCCGCTACGCCCAGAGCGGAAGAAGACATTTGATGATTTACCTGACAGACTTGATTTATGGGGGTCCAAGTTTGGAAACAACAGTTATTCCCAAGAATACTGCTGGATACAGTTTCAAGCACCTGTTCTATGTAAAGCCAACTCTATAATTATCTACATGTACGTAACTACATACATACTCACTTGAAGTAGTCGTGCACTTGGAACACGAGCAGCGTGAGCCGGCAGTCGCACAGCTGGCGGATCTGCGACAGATGCAAGCTCAGCGTGTGCGCGCTCACCATCTCGGTCAGCTCCTCCGCGTCCGCAATGTACAGTGCGCGGTCGCATGGTAATCGTAGTGGACTTAGTTTTACCTGGAAAACAAAAAACTTGTAGGTACAATCGAATGTCAAAACTGCAGTATCAGTCGTCCGTTGCTTTGGGTTATACTTTAGACCCTTGACTCCAGTTTTTCATACAAATAAGATGGAATGATAGTTCATTCCGGTCTACACGATAAGCGCGGGATGACACAGCGTGGGCTTCTGTATGATGTACTAGCCATAATGTACTAGCGCGCCACACGCTGGGAGGACCCTTTACATTGCTGTACTACTAACCTGCCCACTCGTTATCCAGCGTCCTGGGTACAGTCCTGGTCCACACGCCTGCATGACGTGCAAGATATCATGTACCACGGGGGTGTCCGTCTACAGTCCAGGGCCCCAAGTCTGCTATTTTTATAAATTTGTCATTCCAACACGATCCCATTGTCATTTTGCTAAAATTCGTAATCTGCTAAATCCATAATGGTCAATCATTGGCCGGTCAATGGTCTCGTAATACTGTTTGATAACCGAGCTATTAAAAGAAATGACTGCACAACGACGTTCTAATGTTAGGTCAGTGATCAAGGGATCATTTAAAATTTTAGCAGATTACCGCATTGGTATGTAATTCATTTGTCATTATGTACGAGATTACCATTCTATGCCATTTCTTTCAATGGAGTGTCAGTGGTTGACCATTGGAAAGTCATAATGACGCTTTTGTATTAGTAGATTACCAAACTTGTCAAAATCAACCATTATGAAATCAATGATAGACTATTCTGACACTATTGTAATAGCAGACTTGGGGCCCTGTACTACTAACCTGCCGACTCTTTATGTCCAGCGTCCTAGGCACAGTCTTAGTCCACACGATGAGCACTGGGTTACACCGCGTGTGTGCGATTGTGCCAGCGCCCTCACAGATGGCCCTGTATTCTCCAGTACTACTAACCTGGCCACTCTCGTTGTCCAGCGTCCTGGGCACAGTCCTAGTCCACACGATAAGGTTAGGGTTACACAACGAGGGTGCCTGTATGACGTGCGAGCCGTGCTGGGCTACCTCGCGGGGCACGTCCGCCATGTACCAGCGTTCCCAAAGGCTTGGGTGTCCCTCAATGTTCATGTACTGCGAAAAAAAAACATGAAAATGGACCATAGTGTAGGTACTCCATTATATTGCTAATGTTTTTTTTTTCTCTAAAACGTCCTTTGCTACGTTTGACCACACGCACAATAACTCATATAATAGGGATGTTTCCTGAGTAAAAATTATACGATTATGTTTAGTCCGTCAGTTAGATTATAGAAAAATATTGGACAGGTATTTTTTCCTTTATCAAATCTATAAAAACTGACGAAGATAAAAAGCATCAAAGATCAGGAGTGGGAGCGTGTGACGTCACGGCTCGCTAAAAATTGTAGTGAGTAGTGACGTCACACGAGTTTTCAACGCACTGTATCGTCTTCATTTTTTGTTTATGTGAAAAAAGAAAAAATACGTTTCCAATATTTTTTAGAAATCTATCAGACGGACTAATTAGATTTTTTTAGTCAACTACCCTATTATATCTTCAAGTTACCGCTAACCGTGGTCGGTCGAAGAT
Organism: Hecatera dysodea; assembly: GCA_905332915.2. NCBI lineage: Eukaryota > Metazoa > Arthropoda > Insecta > Lepidoptera > Noctuidae > Hecatera > Hecatera dysodea. The sequence goes on along the minus strand of HG995308.1, from coordinate 17,088,871 downwards.
GAGTGAAGATCCTGCTCGGAAAGCAATCCTCAGATGCTTTTGCTGAATTGTCGGAGTCAATCAGATGACGTCACGGACGCCAAGTTGGTCGGTACTCATTGTTGTTGCGAATAGTTGTTTAAATAAAACAACTCGTTATATAAGAAAAAGTGTAATACAGAACGTTACATCGAACAATAATTCATCACATAAATCGTTATACAGTGCGAAAGTTCAGTGTACAATAAGTTATTACTGTGTAAACTTAAAACTAAAGACAAAGTGATAATAATCTACCCGAACATTAGAAAATAATAAATCATATAAGTAGAAATAAGTTTAAAGCTTCCCTGAGTGCCATCGGCGAGTGTTTGTTTATGGTCTGTTTACCCCAGTGAAGTTACATGGTGATAACTAGCCATAAACCCCATCAAACTACATATTGTAAACAGTGCCATCTATCCACATAACACGGAACGATCAACAGATCGATAACTACTATTACGCACGAAACATGCCTGCACCGAAGTGTGGTGGTTGCGCGAAATTTTTAGCAGCGATAGATGCCGCTAAATGCGGCCAGTGTAATGGCTTTTACCATCGCGCTTGCGTCTGTCTTCCAGGGACTGGTTTTATAAAATCAACTTGGCGCTGCCCTGACTGCGACAAGAATCGAGTCAGGGACAATAAGGCAGAGACGCCAGTCCGTTCTAGGGCTGCTCAAGTAGATGAGCATTCTGAGGAGCTCATGGATACTAGCAATTTGGACTGCACTGCACTGGACGCCAACATTAATTTGTCTCCTGATTTCGCGGACGAACTACGGTTGTTCAAAGAAGAGTTGCGCAAGGAGTTTCGCATGATGCACACAGAATTCCAGCAATTGCGGACGGAAATGGCTCAGCTGAGAGACTCCATGAAAGCTTCCAGCGAGCGAATGGACAATATGGAAGCGCGAGTCAGTGCCCTAGAAATTAAGCTGGAGCAAAAAATTCAGCCGGACAGGGATCCACTAGAGGCTACCATTGAAGAATTGAGATGCCAGTTGAACGAACGAGATCAGGACTTGCTGCTCAACGACATCGAAATAACCGGGATTCCTGAACGCAAGGATGAAAGTGCCGGACACATAGTTAAGGTACTTTCCGTTAAGCTTGGCGTCCCTATAGAAGAAAGGGATATTGTTCACGTTGAGCGCCTGGGATCTGTGCTCCGGAATCGTACCGAAGTGTCCGACAACACCATCTCTGCCAACCCCGCAGCGCAGCGGCCGCGCAGCATATCCGTGCGGTTTGCAAGGCGAGCTACGCGTGACTCACTACTGCGAGCGGCTCGAGTGCGACGCGGTCTAAGTTCAAGCGACCTTGACTTGACTGGGCCGGCGGCGGCGGCGGCGGCGCACCGTGTTTACATCAATGAGCGCTTAACGCGGACCAACCGCCAGTTATTTTATCACGCTCGTCAAGCAGGGAGTCAGCACAAATGGAAGTATGTATGGACACGGGATGGGAAAATCTTTGCCCGCAGGGACGATAACCAGAAAGCTATGCGTATCAGATGTGATAACGACATTAGTAGGATTTTTGGCTGATGGCTAGTTTGCATTGTTTCCGAGCACGTAATGTAAACATGATTTGTGTCCACGCTTTTCCTTTTCATAATCAAACTTTATACAATTATTTTCTACACATCTTTTTTTTGTTCCTTATGTTAAGCTTTCAAATTTTTATTGATATCTGCTTATTATTTTCCTTCTTATGTCATGGTGGAACCGTATATTATTTTGTTTTACACTTTTTATTTTTTTCCTCATTATTGTTACAAACTAAATCACTATTATTATCTCAAGACAGTGTGTTTCCAGTATTACCGGATGGGAGTAAACTCAGATTATTGTGTTCTTGGCAATTATTAACTAATTACCACATTTCTATAACGATAACAGATAATATTTACAAAAACATGGCTGGCAAACTTCAGGTATATACACGTATTTATTGTCTTTTTCCGACTATGCAATTATTTTATGCTAAAACTTATACACAATTCCTATTTACACATTATACATATAATTATACACAATTAATAATTACAATTTTATTTAGCAAGCCTTTATATACCTTAATTAATTTAAAATTATTAACAATCAAATTTTTTATTTTATTATTTACAATGTTTAAGTTATACAATAGTGTTATTTTAATTAATTATGTTGTCTTTTTATTATTTACAATGCTTATGTTTTACAGTAATGTTTTTTTAATTGACAATTTACGATATATAGCGATTACGATTGCTATTTCAACTAACAACTTATATCAGTTTGTCTTCTTTATACCCGTACATTTACCGATGCTCAAAATAAAACAAAATTTCATGCACTTGATAGTACTCTCGGTTTTTGTTTGTCAATTAAACAATTATGCTTGAAAAATGCCTCAAGGTTGGTTTTTTAAACGCGGGGTCCCTTGGAACGAATCACGATGATTTTATAGCAGCAGTGGTAATGAATGGTTTCGATGTGATGGCAGTCAACGAGACTTGGCTACGAACCGGCGAGGAGGGGCGCGCGCCATCTGTGCCTGGTTACCGCCTGCGTCACACACCGCGGCCGTTAACTGTACACGGGGGACGCGGGGGAGGCGTGGGGTTCTATCTTAAGCACGGCCTAACCGCTCGTACATGGCCCCCTCCAAATGACCCAAGGTACGGGACAATTGAACAAATGTGGATTACCATAACACTAAATGGTATTAAAATTGCTATTGGGACAGCGTATCGCCCTCCTCGCTCAGACTTGGACCTCTTTCTTGATGCCCTAACTGACTCCATTAGCTCCTTAGTAAAATGTGACCACTACTTACTGCTAGGTGACTTTAATGTCGACTTACTAAATACTAACGGCCAAACAAAGAAAGTATGGGAATTTCTAAATAGCCTAAGCTTAAAACAGCTAGTAAGCTCGCCTACCCATTTCACAGACCATAGCGAAACCTTGATCGACCTAGTGTGTACTAATCTCCATCATAAGACGGTGACCGTTGAGCCTTTTAGCTCATTGAATGGTCACTCGCTTATCGTCTGTGAATTCAATATTAAGCGTAGTAAATATAAACCCCATATGGTGACTTACAGACCCCTCAAACAAATAAACAAAGAAATATTTGATAGTGACCTAACGAGTACTAATTGGAACAACATTTGCCACCTGCCTAATGTAAATGACATGGTTGAAGTATTAAATAAAAACATTCTATCAATTTACGACGTTCACGCTCCGGTTAAGACATGCTTAATTAAGGAACCGTCATACCCTTGGATTACGGATACCATCAAACTTATGATGCAACTACGAAATGATGCTTTGGCCAGGTACCGTAAAACGAAGTCGGATTCCAAAAGGGCATATTACAAGCAACTGAAATCTCTGGTGTTAATTTCAACATTTAGAGAAAAAGTAGCATACTTTACTTTTAATATTAATAATAAAATAAAAGATCCTAAAAGGTTATGGAAGAATTTAAAAAATACTGTGCTTCCAAATCAAGAAATTGATGACCTTCCTACTCAGTTCAGGGACCCCGACCGAATAAATAATCACTTTTTGAGCGTTCCCGGCAATCCAGTTTGCAATGTTGAACAACGTTTATTTTTCGATTCGCATCGCTTTAGGGATGATAGCACTGCATTTGCATTGCAACCAGTAACCGAAATTCAAGTTCTGAAATACTTTCGCGAACTTAAATCGAATGCGGAAGGTTGTGATAAGGTGACCCTGAACATGCTTTTGTTAAGCCTCCCTCATACAATGAAAGCCATCACCGATATTGTGAACAGCTCTATTGACTCAGCAACATTCCCTGACATCTGGAAAATTGCAATCGTCAGACCGTTACCCAAAAAAGCGAATCCAACAGACCTAAAGGATCTCAGACCCATCAGTATTCTTCCGTGTCTATCCAAGATTGCCGAGAAGGCCGTCTGCCAACAGTTGACCCAATATCTGGAAAGTAATGAAATACTACCTGAGCTACAATCGGGCTTTCGGAAACAGCGTGGTACCGCCACAGCACTTTTGGATGTCACGGATAATATATTGGCAGCTCAGGATAAAGGCTTATGTACACTACTTGTTCTGCTTGATTTCTCGCGTGCTTTCGACTGTATCAATGTGGAGCTGTTCCTTTCAAAGCTGAGCTATTATGGTTTTGAACAAAACACAATAAACTGGTTTCGTAGTTACCTCTCTAATCGTCAGCAGCGCGTGGAGATCCGGCTGAGCAAGGGTTCAACCTTTACTTCGTCACTCACCCCTATTAGTAGGGGAGTTCCGCAAGGCTCTATACTGGGTCCCGTTATTTTCATTTTATATTGTGCAGACATTATCAAGTCTCTGAAGCATTGTAAATATCATATTTATGCTGACGATGTACAAGTTTACATTTCTTTTAAGCCGAGTGATTATGATAATGCGTTAAAGGATCTGAACGATGATCTCAATAGAATAACTTGTTGGGCTGAAAACAACGGTTTGGTTCTTAACCCTACCAAAACAAAATACATGCTTTTTGGAACCAAGAGCCAAATCAGTGCAGTGCCTGCGACACTTAATGTTAACCTGCTGGGTGAGTCGGTCAGTCGAGTTAGTGAAGCACGCAATCTGGGTCTGAACATGGACGCTGACTTAAGATACGAATCGCATGTGGCAGCGTCAGTGCGTACGTGTTTTTACCGGTTGAAGGTCCTTTATAAAATAAGGCCTTATCTATCAGAGGAGTTGCGTATCCAACTAGTTGAATCACTCGTGCTATCAAATTTAAATTATGCGGATTCAGTAATCGGCCCGCGACTGCTGGCAAAAACGGATCGACTGATTCAAAGAGTGCAGAATGCCTGCGCTCGATTCTGTTTTAAAATCCCACCAAGAACACATGTAACACCTTTTTTAAATAAACATTGCATTCTTAAAATGAAATCGCGCCGTAAATTGCACCTGGCTTGCCTACTATTTGGTGTTATAAAGTACAAGCAACCTAGCTATCTTCATGACAAACTGAACTGGATCGCTGGTAGAAGAGAATGCGCGAGCAGACAGTGTTCCCAACAACTTTGTTCTCAGCCACACAAGACAGCCGCCTTCAGAGGCAGTTTCAGATACGCCGCGTCCAAGTGTTAGAACAATATTCCCCCGCCAATAAGAAATAGTAAAACATTAAATACCTTCAGAAGTCGGCTTCGACAGTTCCTTATCAATTCGCAGAAAGAACGGGGCGTAGCGATTTCGAACACTTCGATAATTTGAGGTTAGCGGCTACCCGCTGCAGGACTAAAAAAAAAAAAAATGTATATTATTGTTGGTGGAGCCTATTTTTTTTTTTTTAATGTATTTTATTTTGTTTGAAGCCTTTTTTTTAATGTATTTTATTTATTTAAGTATCATTTTCAAACACATTTACACTATTACGATCATTTTGATCCCTGCCACACACCGCGAAGTATTTTAATTATTTTTCATATAGTTTAAACACAGTTATACCTACACACCACTAATATTAATTTTATTTCTATTCCCATTATGAATGCCAGTTATTACATACACATACTTACACGTAAACAAACAAAACACAATATTTAAAATCAATCTCAAATAATTACTTGTAACTCACCATGCCAAATCATTACTCAACAACACTGACACCTTCCTACTTTTAACTGTTCTGCACCTGCTCGGTGTCCGTAGGCGCCACAGGGATCCAGCAGAATATCAGCGTCAGGTAGACTGCCTGGCACATGCTGAGCTGGACTCCCATTCGGTACAATTTGAAGACACGAACCGCACAAGAATTTTGCCTTGTAACTTTTTTATTTTAAGGACGGAGGTAGTTTGTATTCTAAATAATTCCTTATTTAGCACAGTTTATTTAATAGTTTATTCTTAGTGTTCCTCGTTTTCTTTTTTTATGTACCTCTGCTCATTTTTAATGTTCTTATTTACTTGTTTCTTTTTTTTTCTGTTTTTATAATTTATGTTTTTGCTTTTGTGATGTGTCTTCTTGTATTGTACTGAATAAATGTTTTATCTATCTATCAATCTGTGTTTATTTTAACCAAGTTTGTCAAGAGGCAATGGTCGGTCAGGCAATGAGTCATTAGTTTTTTCCGTAGGATTGCGTTATCAATCAATTTGTTTGTCTTTTTTCAACTATGTTGTCGCCTTCCAGTCTCACTGAATGCAGCTAAGTAATATTTTATGTAGAGCGATTGCCTGTATGACCTCCAAAACCCAGTAACTGGTTTAACACGCCACCCCTTGTGAAGGCAGGCTTCAGATTCCTGGCTTCAGAGTCTTCAGACTAGCCGTAAAAACTGTCTAAGATCTACAAATTACAGCCGGGACCAACAGCTTAGCGTGCTTTCTGACGCACGTAGGAATCTGGGTATGGTAAGACGCTCACCCATCTACAGAACGACCTCGGTAAACGTTGCTTAACCTTGGAGATACTGCTATTATTTAGCCACAAGCTCCATTACCTTATGTCTTGTATTAAAAGGAACTTAGCAACAATAAGCTTATCAACATATTACCTTCATACACTCAGCTGGTTTGTATATCTTGTTTGTTTCAGCAGCTGCCTTCTTGGCCTGCTTCTCTTCTGCCAACTTCTGCTTCTTAGTCTGACTGTCTACTGCTGCATTTGATTTCTTCGTCCCTTTGCCCTTTTGACTGTCTACATTGAATTGATATATTATAACAACTTTATACATAACAACAAAACAATATTATTGATTGGTACTTGGATTTCACAAACCTATTAATCCTACTAATATTATAAACGCGAAAGTTTGTAAGTATGGATGGATGTTTGTTGCTCTTTGACGCAAAAACTACCGAACGGATTTGGATGAAATTTGGCACACAGGTGGTTTATAACCAGGATTAACATATAGTATATTTTTTACCCCGATATTCCCCCGCGATCGAAACTTATGCGGGTGAAACCGCGGGGCGCTGCTAGTCATAAATAAATAATTATGGTAGTTTCTAAAAAATAACTATGTGTATGACTAAATTATCAATATTTCAGGACTTATGGAAAATTTATTTTAAACCTATAGGGTAGTTGACTAAAAAAATCTAATTAATCCGTCGGATAGATTTCCAAAAAATATTGGACACGTATTTTTTCTTTTTTCACGCAAACAAAAAATGAAGACGATCCAGTGCGTTGAAAACTCGTGTGACGTCACTACTCGCTACAATTTTTACCGGGCCGTGACGACACAAGCCCCCACTCCTGATCTTTGATGCTTTGTATCTTTGTCAGTTTTTATAGATTTGATAAAGGAAAAAATACGTGTCCAATATTTTTCTATAATCTAACTGACGCATGACGGACTAAACATAACAACATATTTTTTACTCAGGAAACATCCCTATTATCATGTATAATTAGCGATTTTATACTATAATACACACACACATGGAATGCGAAAAAGGACTGAGTACAGATTTATTCAACAATGAGCTTCTACCAGCACCTTCCCTAGTGTTACAAGTGACCTTCTCCAGAGTCCCAACTATCTCTGAACCAAAATTCATCAAAATCAGTTTGGCGAATTATGCGTAAAAGCATAACAAACAAATAAACCAATTTTCGCATTCAAAACATTAGTTTATTACGATCCAACAAACCAATGACTTAACTAAGTTTAAATTCTTAAACTTTCATTGTCAAGATGAAACATGCAGTACTTTCAATTTACGAACTTTCCAAGTAGGTACTGTATTATAAAAAAAAACTTTTTACAAAAAAATACAACCGACTTTTCCACAAAAAATCAAAAAAAACTTTTTACAAAAAAATACAACCGACTTCCACAAAAAATAAAAAAAAGTACAAAATAACTTTAATTCGGAACTCGGTGTTTGTGGTTCCTTTTTCGTTTTTTGAACACCGACTTCCGAATTAAAGTTATTTTGTACTTTTTTTATTTTTTGTGGAAGTCGGTTGTATTTTTTTGTAAAAAGTTTTTTTATTTTTCACTTTTTAGTGGTACCTACACCCCCTCCCCTCCCCCACCTAAACGAACCAATTACATTGGTGTAAAAAAAATGCACTGCTCCAATGCAGAGTAAACTAAAACGTCGTCAATGTAGACAATGTAGATTTTTTTTTTTAGATTTTTGTTGGTTTTTCAAAAACCGCTTGTTCGATTTCGATAAAATTTTCATGGGACCATTTGGGAAGTATACCCTTTCCAACAAAAAAAGAATTTTTCAAATCGGTTGGCAAGCGACGGAGTTATGCGCGAACAAACATAAAAAAAAAAAAAAATACAAACATCCGAATTGAGAACCTCCTCCTTTTTTAGAAGTCGGTTAATGAGTAGCTTAGGCATGGGACATAAAGCACACAATACTCTCGAAAAAGAAATCCTTGATAAGCCAAGAGTAGATCATACAGCTTTCCTGCATAGGTACTAATTTTTTTTGCTGTTTGCACATTTAGTAAAAAAAAATTTTGGAATGCTTGAAGCAATAATTGTGTTTGATTCCAGGGTAAAGGCTTATGAAAATAAAAAAATAATTTTTATCAGCCTACAAGAATTGAGGACCACTCATTTACAAATTAATTAATAGCACTTAAGTAATGAAAATATATTTTAAGAGTATTGCGCTTGTATTAATGACTAGCAGCGTCCTGCAGTTTCACCCGCATTGTTCCCGTTCCCGTAGTAATACGGGGATAAAATAAAGCCTATGTTACTCAGGGTGAAAGAATTTTTTAAATCAGCACAGCAGTTTTTGAGTTTATTCATTACAAACATACACACATACAAAAATACAATACTTCCCTCTTTATAATATTAGTGTAGATAAACCAAACCAACCTGCACTTTTCCGTTTCACTCCACTGTCTGTTGCTTCCATGTCAAGATCTGGGCTGCTGTACTGGTCATCAGAGACATGTGCTTGGTCATCTAGAGTTATTAAAACATATAGTGTTATTAACTCTAAAAATTACTGAGTTGAGTATTTAGAGTACTTAAAGGAAAACCCAACTTGAATATCAAAGTTTGTCAGGTTTTCTTGCAGGTTTTAGTGCAGAAATCATGGGATTGTTTAATTTCATTGTTAATGAATATATGGAAAAACATTCTTCACTGTACACAATAAAAAATACAGTATTGAACTCTGAAGATGATTAAAATTAACTATACACCATTGTAGTTTATTTTATCACCACAGAATACTTGCCTACTTCTATGTCAAATCTATCCAAAGGTCTGTCAAAGATCCTCTTTAGCTGAGATCACCTTTAGTTACATTCTACTATTTCTTCAGCTCCTGATGTAATCTGTCTATATCAAACACTACTTTGCTAGCTTCTAAAAGATCACAAGTTCACAGCGGAATGAAATGTCAGACTCTTACTAACTAACGGCCCAAAAACTGATCTATCACATACTGGAGATAGATCGGTTATTGGGTTCAGCCGTTAAACCCATTTGTGATCCTCCTGCCCTTTGTGTTCCAAGCCCGCAGTGACTCTTTCGAACACATTCTGCAGTTCTACAATGAGCAGTACATTCCTCCCATCCTCAAATGTACAACCTGTAACTTTCATTACATAAATAATACTAGCTTGTCCCAGTGGCTTTCCTCAGGAAATTATAATAAAGGAAATACATAATAAAAACCTTATTTGCTATTCCAGACTATATTTTATCTCTGTGACAAATTTCATCAACCGCATGATTGAGTAACAAAGATTCACCCATGCAATCTTTGAAACTTATAATCTTAGAAAGCAGTAAGATGAAGTAATTACATGCATTATTGTGATTCAGCTGCACTGGTATAATGCTGAAATAAGGAGGATCATTTTCACTGTGCTTACTATTATAATCCATCTCAATATTGTTGTGATTATTTTGTTTTGTTGATGTCATAGTTAAAGTTTGACTGCAGATCCGCCGAAAATACAAAAGCAATCAAAACTTTAAGAGAGCTGTGATGATTATCTGCTATTGACCAGAATCAATTAAATGATTTAGTAAGCTAATCCCATCAAAACCTGAACCCATTCATACTATTTTCAGAACACGCTAGATCTTACTTTGTTTACAGTTTTACATCTGTCGGTCCCTCTGGCCTTCCCGTTCATCTATACATGATTAGAGTAACTATTATAAAATAGCTAAGTTAGAAACTTTTCGCGGTCTTTTACCTAGTGGGTCTTTGGAGAATATTTCACGGTCAGCCATCACTAATGAAAAACCGTTTGCCAGCCAGATTGCCTCTAATATCGGCTAGTGCGAATTCTCAACATACACACACGTCAATTTTAAACTGACTGAATTAATGAAGACCATTTATTATTTTACTCTGATGACCGCTGTCTGGTGACCATAGGGAAACCTTTTTTTCGTACTATTCACAGAACATAATATATATACCCTAACGTGAAGAACGAAGACTTCATACAAAAAATATGCCAACAGCTTGCGACACTAGCGCGCCAGTATTTGATCCGTGGAACTACTTTTCGCGCCAGATTTTAAAACGGATGATTTATTTTTTATTTTATTTTCTGGCGATGTATCATGAAAACAAAGCGAAAATCCGGTATTTAAATTGAAAATACCAGATTTTCGGTTTGTTTTCCTGATACATACATTTTTATGGAAAAATATTTGAAATAAAACGAAGTTGTAAGCGTTTTTCAAAATTTTTATTTTTCGATTCATGGCTTTTCTCGAAGCTTCGTCGATAAACAGTCTATTTTTTAAAATACAGTGTCGTTTTAGGCATATACATATGGTTGAAATTATTATATGCATTTTATTTTTATCATAATGATCATTACAACCAAGCAACCATTCGAAATTTAATTTTCTCTTTAAAATTTCTATAAGTTCACTTTTTATTTTCGTTTTACACCCATGCTCATCTAAAAATTTATTAACAATAGGGATGTTTCCTGAGTAAAAAATATATGATTATGTTTAGTCCGTCAGTTAGATTATGTTAAAATATTGGACACGTATTTTTTCCTTTATCAAATCTATAAAAACTGACGAAGATACAAAGCATCAAAGATCAGGAGTGGGGGCTTGTGACGTTACGGCTCGCTAAAAATTGTAGCGAGTAGTGACGTCACACGAGTTTTCAACGCTCTGTATCGGCTTCATTTTTTGTTTACGTGAAAAAAGAAAAAATACATGTCCAATATTTTTTGGAAATCTATCTGGCGGACTAATTAGATTTTTTTAGTCAACTACCCTATTGTTGCAGCTATCTCCACTGTCTCAGTAAAAAAAATATTAACCCTTTACCGCATTGTGGTTCATAAGTGAACCAAACCATATTATCCTAAATATTTTTAAGTTCCAAACTGATTTCCTTGTTTTATGCATACTGTGTCAAATTCGTCCCATACGAGCTTCATTTTATTTATAAAACCGCCATCTATGAGCAAGTTGTGTGAACTACTTTCTTCGTCAAAGTCAGCTAACAAGTACGAACCGGTCCGGAGCAAGTTGTTGATTTTCAAAATTGTGTAAAAAATACAAATCTCGGTGATAGTGCTTGAAAATAAATACTACAGGAAAGAAAATAATCTAAATATTGATAATTAGGTTAGTTTTTATTGTTTTATCAAATAATAATTAGTTTTAGGTGGTTCTAACTGAATGGAACAAATTTGGTACAACATGCAGAAATATTCTTTCTTCCTTTGTACCGTATTAGTGCCAACATGCACCAATGCTATGTAAAATTGCTTAGCTTGTTTTGTGATGTACCGTCTTATTTTGTTATTTACGTGGTTTTATGCTTATTTAATCGAACATTCATTTACCGCATATTCTTCCATATGATAGACATGACTGTAGTCAATGCATGGCTTTTATACAGGCGCAGATTTGAAAATGATGAGTCGTGGCTTCCTTTAGCCGATTTCAAGTGCGCGGTAGGTGAAGATTTGTGCTATGCCTATAAACCTGCAACGAGTAGTAAACGTGGTCGACCATCTTCCAGCGTCATGGAACAATCCATTCAACAAAAAAAAATGAGAGGGCCCATAGCAATAATGCCATCTCAGGACGTTCGTTTAGATAAGATGGATCATTTGCCTGTCTGGTCCACTAGACAGCGTTGTAAGGTCCCTGAATGCAATGGTAAATCTCACGTGGAGTGCCGAAAATGCAAAGACAACCTTTGCCTCAACGATAAAAGAAATTGTTTCGAAGTATTCCATACTACATAATTTTTACGATTATATTTTATAAGATTATTTTTATATTGATTTTTGCTCAATGTACCAAATGTGATCCAAAGTAAAAAGTGTTAAACTTAATTTTCTGCTCAATGTACCAAAAATGATCCAAAGTGGAAAAGTGATTTTTTTCTAAAACTATTCAATAAAAAGAAAAATCCTGAAACACGTGTCCATTTATTTAGTGTTTCCTACCATATATATTTTTTTCAAACTTAAAGAAAAAATCATGCAGTAAAGGGTTAACATAATGTAGACTGTTGCGCATAGAATTGTATTCTTTAAAACTTGTGAATAAATGACTTACCTCGGTGTTCTGGTCTGCAAGCAATGTGATTTTGCACTGATGGCAAATGGGTCCTAATTTTTTATCATAAAACCACATACATATGCACAAGCTTGCAGTTCACCAGAACACTGAGGTATTACAGTATTAGATAATTCTACACCTTCTGTTACATCAAATGTTTCAACAGCTACATTAGTTTCTTTGTTAGGGTTATCTTGAGTTAAAAAAGATTTTAAATCATCTAATGTGACATTATTATCTTCTTTGCAGTTCCTATTTTTACTACTATGCAATAAATTGTTTATGATGGAGGTTTTGAGAGCTGCAACAAATTGTAGGGTGTTTGGGTTTGGGTTGCATCCACAATTGCTGCGGATGCAACCAAAACAGTTTTCTAATGGGTCTTGGTTGAGTCTGCGCGAGTTGTTAAACTTTCTATGTTATAATGTTTTTTTAAATTTAGGAATAGACGCTCAACTGCATTTAAAGTTCTTACAAAACCTTCATGTGAAGGCGGCTTGCATTTGGCCCCAATAAATTCAAGTTTCTGGAACATGGTTCTCATTTCTTTAAAATAATTTATATATGTGGACTTCTTCGCGTAAAATTTGTCAGGAATATTTTTCCCCTTTTCCGATCAGGCGTATCGCCATTTAGGGCGTCGAACAGCTGGTCTATTTTTTCTATCAGCATGGCTGTCGTCGTTGCTTCTTGTGGAAGTTCATCTGAAAAGAAAACACTTATTTGTTATTTCGTTGTGAAAGGTGATGGAAAATTAAATGAAACTGAAGGCAAAGTAAGGCAATTTCAGTTAAAATTCATAATTTATCTCTATAAACTCTAATAAGTTGGGATGTTTTCTGTAATTATCAATCAACTAGATTATTATTTATTTTTTTGAGTATTCCAAGGTCGTAACTAATCATAAAAATTAAGCGCCACAAAACTGATGCAATCAACTAAATTGATAATTACAAAAAAAAAAGTTATTTTAATATTACATGTTTATCACAACTTACTGTTTGCAACCTTCGCAAGTATTCCTGCAGCGACTGAGTGGCTGAATACTTGGCAAGCTAAGCTGACCTTCATCTTCTGTTTGAAGTTAGGTTCAATATGCTGCTTGGTTAAACCAGGTGCAAAAACAAAATTTGGATTTTTATTGTCTATTTCGTAGAATTCTTTTATGTGGCTCCACTTGGCTATACCTGTAATAATAAACATGATAATATATAAATATAACCCATGCATTTCAGTATTAAAATACGAATTACTCCAAAGCTATTTCCTCACACAATCACACTCTCAACACAGAATTTTCTTCACTAGCCCAACTATCAGCTTAGGCTTAGGAAATATTTAAATTACCTGGCATAGACTTTCCATCATTTTGCAATACTTGAGGGCATTTGATGTTGTACTTCAGCAAATTATTTCTGAAGCATTTGATAAGGTGAGGTGGGTCCATAATTGTGACAATTTCATGGCCTTTAAAGTCAAAATACGGTTGAGCTACCGAGGAACCGAGAGAGTTTAATGCTTTGATGTTCACACCAAAGTTATCTGATACAGTAGCAGCAACATTCAACCCAGCTTGGAAGCTTGCATCAAGCACCTGTAAATACAAAAAATATATTTATATAACATAAATATTTTAAGTATACTTGTAATGGTTTAATTTTTTTCTTAAGTAATTATATTATATACTTACTTCTTTTATAAGAACAGATAATCTATCAGCTGTAACACAGTCACCAGAAAAGTAGAAAGCTAAAGGTTGCTTCCAATTCTTTCTGATTCCAATAGCCATAAAAAGCAATGCATGTGTGGCTGGCTCCATAGTTCTACCTTGATTCCCATGATCTTGATAGCCATCAATAATGTCTTGTTTACCATTATATTGTATTTTTTTTCGAATAGACATTTCGTCGAATGCCAAGATGCACAGATTTTCTTCTGGTTCCCGATTACCGGTAATTCCTTTAATTGTTTCGAAAATTTGCCTATTTATACCGCATTTCATCGGTATTTTGTTTAGTAAGGCTTTTAATGTACCTTCGCTTGGTCGCCTCAGCAGTCTATAGCAGCCAGTAGACCTTTTGTAGATGCTTAAAGCCATAACTTTGTCATCTATACTCCACCTCCGTCCAGTCAGTTTTCTGGGAGTATTTTGAAGTTGACTTTGCAACAATAATGCAAATGGCCCTGATATATTTTTATCTATGAGACTTTTCACATTTCTATCTGTAGTTAATTGTTTGAAGAGGGGATGTGGTTGTTTCTTAATTTTTTTTCTTAGTCTCATAATTTCACTCAAATTTCTCCTACATTTTTTGTAAAGTTTGAGTTTTTTAGGGGTCAACTCTACTGACTTGCTTAAATCCAGCTCCCTCAAAATCCCTTTGGTCTTTGGCATCTGGAAATATGAAATGTATCAATAAGTAAATCACAGGTTTTATTGTTCATTTATTGTTTAATGGGAGTGAAAATTGGTATACTACAAACCTTCTGGCTATCAGTAGTTGGTTTACTTAAAGTTGGCAGTTGAACAGGTGAAGATGTAGTAGGGTTGGCTATGGTTGGCACCTGAACAGGTGAAGATGTAGTTGGTTTGGCTGCGGTTGGCTCCTGAACAGGTAATGAACTTTCCATTGTTACTAGCACCTAAAAATTACAATAAGATTTTTGTGAGCCAAGGTGATGATCAGTTTTTACATTTAAATTATCAGGATGTTTCAAATGTCATATTCTTAAAGTTGCTTATGAAAACCATTTTATGAAATTCAGAGATGTGTTTAAATTTTGCTTTATAACATTACTAAGGTAGACAGAGAGTTAACTGCTTTTATTATTACTGGCACAAGTCCACTCTTGACCTTGATCATGCCTGATGGGAATTGATGAGGTCTATGATGAAATGGGCTTATAAATTCCAATCACATATTTTCAAGCTTTAAGATTGATGGATTGTAGAGTAATATAGTAATAAATGTTAAGTTACTTGAGGTTTATCAACCGAGATATTAGTATCTTGTTCACTTCCACTTGTGGTTGCACATTGTTCCTGGCGAAACTTAACCATTAAGTCCTGTGTTCCAATTGGGATGGCGTAATTGTTCAATCTTATTCTAGCACTGCTAGTAAATGAGGAGTCATCAAAGTGCTTACTGCATAACATCTTGTGTTGTGAGTGCAAGTCTCTTAGTGATTTCTCAGTTGACCACTCTCCAGTAGGGAAACAGTATTCAGCCCATACACGTGCGCTGAAATTATTGAAAAAAGATTTTTATCTAATACTACACTTTGATCATAGTTTAACTTTTAACTACTTCATCCATGCGTCACATCAGTCACAATTAGTTAAAATCTAGTTCAAAATGAACTAGATTTTAACTAATTGTGACTGCTTCAGTATTACAGTGATCACTTTTCAAATATTTGAAAAATGTAGAATGTTACATAAATTAATGTAATTGTCAACAAAACATTGATGGTCCGGGACTCTTAAGATAAAGTTGACATTTGTTTATTGTGTTTAGGTAAAGTACTAGGTAGGTAAGGTCAGGGAGAAAGTAATCAAAATTGAGAATAGTTTAATTACTTACTTTAGCATTGTATGTCTACCAGGTATAGGAAATCTGTGGAAACTCAAGTTTCTATCTTCTGTTGCAGTGATGTTACACTTAGCACATTTTCTTCTGAGTTCATAGCGTGTATGGCGTGACATTTTAACAATTAATGCACAGACGTTCACAAAATTAAGGAAATGAGTCTTTTTCTAGTACAATAATTGTCCAGGCAAGGCACAAAAAATAACAAACAATGAAAATGAGTCTATCTCGTAAGTGTCCAGCACGCACACAAAACAAAAACACAGAAGCACAAAATTCAAAACAAAAAAATGAGTCTCTATCTCGTAAGAATCCTCAGGCACATGTTATGATGTTAGAAAAACCATTAGAAAAACATTAAATACGACGTCTACCGCGTCCGATGAGCCACCATATTTGTTTTCATGTTTTGTTTTCAGGCGTTGTTGCCAGAGTAAAAGTATTAAATCCTTCTAAAAAACTATTTTTTTATAATAATAAAAAAGGAGTAACAGATGTGCTCAGCACATGAATTTTATACATATAATAAATAATGATTTTTTTTAGAAATGGAGTCATTAGTCACCATATTATAACAAAATAATTCTACTAATATGGTAGAAATGTTCTAATCTGGTCAAGCAAAGCACCAATAGCGATTTCTCTGTCTAGCGTATATCGTTGTCTCTGTTTCGTTTCTTTTGCCCGACGTTTGCATTTGCTTCTTAGAGAGTTGACCCCCCCTGGTACTATTTCACTTAAGGGTTGCGTTAACGATTTATTATGTTTCAATTCAAACGGTTCACCACACCAGCATTCTTGACAGCTAACCTGCTGGCTGTCAATGTCAATCTGTCTAATCAGTAATCTGTCATAATTATCAGTATTGCCAGTAGAAAGCAACAATCTTTCCTAAAATATATACATAACACTTCTGACAAGTTTCATTGCGTCAAGTCGTCAACCATAGGGGCAGCCGACCGTCACATAAAACAGTCAAAGTCGTCCAGTACAGTAACTGATCAAAGTGTTCTTTGCACGTCGACGAACTCTAAACGACCATAACAGCCCATTAATGCATTTTTATAATCTTATCTTATAGGCTATAAAAAATGAAAATCGCGGGAAACAATAGACAGAAAAAGGACCAGCTAAGTGCGAGACGGACTCGCATGCAAAGCGTTCCGAATGAATCTCATTTTTGTAAAATGTTTCTTTCTAACCACATACTTTTTATAGGGTTTTTTTTTTCAACACTTTCAACTCAGCAGTTTCGGAATTTCTTGAATAACTTCAAATTTATTTATTTTTAAATCTATACTTATATGTAACTAGCTATCCGCTCAGGCTTCGCACGGGAGCAATGCTACAAAAATTCAGGATAAATAATGGTTATTGTGGCCTATGCGTAAGAGATAGACATATTCCATCTCGGACTTTTTGTAGAGCTAGGTGTACAATACTGTAGTACCTACCTATATTATTTTGAATATTTTGACCTATCTCGAAGGGTTCAGCCCGCGTTTACAATGTAAGTGCAAAAATACGTATTTATTTACGATATCACATTAGAAACCTCTAAAATTATGAATATTTCTCTACTATATTATGCATGAATTATACATATAAACCTTCCTCTTGAATCACTCTATGTAGTGAAGCTGAAGAGTTTGTTTGTTTGCTTAAACGCGCTAAGCTAAGGAACTACTAGTCCATTTTGAAAAATTTTTTCATTGTTATATAGCCCATTTCTCGAGGAATATTTTAGATCGGCTATATATAGGTATAATCACGCTAAGACCAATAGCTAACCAATGAGAGTTTTTTAAAATGGGGGCGTTAGTAACTATTCCACGAAATCGGTGGCAGAAGCTAGTTTATAGATAGATGTTTCAAAACCCGCACAATACGCCCTTTCATTTGATACGTCACACGGTACTGTTGGAAATTTTCCTAGTTTTCCCCCCAAAAATGATTCCGTTTTCAATATTCGTTCATCTTCGTTTCCGGTCACAGAAGATTTTATGTGCACCAAAATCGGCTGTGACAAACAGACAGACGACCTAGTGATCTTATAAGGGTTTCATTTTTCCATAAAGAGGTTCGGAACCCTAAAAAATGGCCGATTTGACTGCTCGACAAAAGCCAGACAACCGCTTACGAGTACGCCTATTGATTTCCCATAAAACAGTCATAATAAATCATGTTTGAAATCTTTCAGCGCTGTTTTCGCTACAGGGCTATATTAAATATATCCCTATTAGGGGCAGATGATGGACTGAGGTAATGTTTGTATAATTTATCATGGGGTTAAATATAATGACCACCATAAAATGCTTTGATACCCTTACTTCTTTTACCAAAAATATATACTTGACACCAGAAAAATAAAGTCTAAAATTATAATAATACTAGCCTATTTTAGTCACGACTGCACTTCAAATTGTATTCGAATACCAAATGTAGTAAATGATCACCAAATCATAGCGAGTAAATTAATGCGCTATTGATTGCCATACAATGTAGGCTTGTTACCAATTTTTTTTTTCTTAATTTCAGTTGAATAAACGAAATGCTCAATTTTTTTGGTAGTGGTTAATCAATTTGGAGATAAAAGCTTATTTACTATGTTTGGTAAAATATTTTTTAGCCGACGTAACTTACTTTAATCGGATAACTAGATGGTATTTTTTTGTATGTCTATAAATTGAAATGTGGTTAATCATTTGGTGTTCATTAACTATTTTTGGGTTTACAATGATTTTTTTGAAATCAGTTTGCTTAAATGGGATAGCGAGATGTTAAAACTTTGGTTATAATGTTACATTAAAATGCGGGTTTAATTTTGGTGATCATTTACCATTTTTGTCTGTTATGTTACTTACTATATCTGGAGGTAAGTTAAACATAAACCATTTATCATCGCTGTGAATTGTATTGTAGGTATTGTTTCCTCTACATGGAGACTTTTCTTTCATATTTACGTTAACGTTATCATGTTTTCATTTTCCAGCATTTTTAGGTAGGTATTATTTGATATTCCGGTGCAGTGCGCTGCTGCGCGATAGTACCTATAACAAAACAAATTTCACATGCGTAGTGGCAAGTATCGTTTGTTGTTTATTTATCCCATCGCTCACCGTGTACAAGAAGAAGTAGGTACAATATGCTTGGAACGACATGTGCAGAAAGGCTGCGATGAAATTGTATCCGTTTCATATCTTGTTGGCTCTTTTTGTCACTGATATTAATTTTCTTCGTGTTGAAGAGAGTTGAATTATAATTATGGCATGATGAGAAACATCTGATGACGCTAATCATGAACGCTAATCGTGAATATTCCTGCTCATCTTATTGTTGTATTGTTTTAAACGTAAACTTCGTTGGAAAACAAAGAACGATAGGTACCTATTGTTATTCGTGAGGAAAAATGGAGGTTTACGATCGACGACGGTTCAATACTTAGGGTGATTACGCTGGTTCGCCGACCACCGCTGGCTCTCGACCACTTAGCGAAAATCACGTAAAAATAGTAAAACCGAAGAGCGGCAAATGTTCGAATTGTATGGAAACGCACGGTCATTCTGTCTTCTTCCCCCGCGCCAGATATATTATTTTCATTTTAATAAAACATGTTATTATTTAGTTTTGAACATATGTATTATGCTTTGTGTGTCAAAATATGTTTGTATTTACTTAAAAACTAATAATCTATTGGAAATTACGAGTGTTTTGTTAAAATAATGGGTGGTCGGTCAACTAACTCACTAAATTTACGTTTCCGCTAGCTTACGACCACCTGGTCGGGAACTAGCTGTATTAAACTAGTTATTTTTCAAAGATTGTTCACTTACTTCGTGATATGACGTAAAATACTTCAATTTTTACTATTCATTCCGGCATGGCAAATTTTCTCGTCAGATTGCGACCGGCTAATTGTATAAAATAATCGAAATTGTAAGCACTTAAAAATTATCAAATCATGGTGGTCGACAACTGATCTGTTGTCGACCATTGATTTTACTCTGAACAAAATCTATCCGTTTTCGGCGGTCGTAAAGTGGCTAGTTTACGATTATGCAGCGTTATTATCTTACTTCGGTGGTCGACAATTGCGTGTTTGTCGACCACAGGAAAATCTGCTGTATTTTTAAAACTAATGCTTCTATCTAATATATTTGGTGGCTTGGTGATACACAACGCAAGGTCAGAACTTCAAACTCTAGTAATCAAAAGTCAGTATCTGCCAAAGATTTTGATACAGCTTCAAACATTTTTTCATTAATTCAGGACGACATACGTAAGCACAACATTGACACCAAAGTAATTTTGGAGGAAATAGATAAAGCTAAGGCAAATTTCCTTGCAAATCGCCGTTCTAAATCCAAGACACCAAGAACTTCAGCAGCTTCCAACCAAAGCACTAGTATACTTGCTAAAGAAGTTCAAGTTGAAGCTAACTCTGCAATCACTCCGGACAATTTAAGTTTCAATGAGCCTGAATTCGCCATCCCACAAACCCCTGCATCTCTTAACCAGCAATTTAACATATTAACCGCTGAGGTAAGGACTGATGCAAATATGTATACCACTGAGAGCAATTTTGACAGTATAAGTTTTCCTGAAACTGGGTCGTATATTTCCCTAAACAATATATCCCTGATGCCATTCAATGAGATTGAAATATCTAAGGATCAAAATAGCCTACTAACCGATCACTCTGTGTCAGAAAACCAATGTTTTTCTATCACGGTATCAGCTGATATCCATAATGCTGAGAAAGAAAATATAGTGGACTTTTTACCAGGTGACGATATTCAGGCGTCAACTGTCAATGTATTAACAGGCAAAGATAAATCTCCAAATAGTTGCCTGTTTAAAGATAATAATATTGAGATGGATGAAACCATAGAATATGAAGATCTTGAGGCGTCTATCATTGATGTACCAACAGCATCACAACACAGACACATACATTCTTTGAAACAGATAGATCCTGAAAATAAAATAATACAACAGACAGGGCAGGCAACAGCTACCAATCTAACTTTGTCCTTTGATGACGCATTCGAAAAGCACCTAAAATTTCCTGAGCCACCAGCTCAAAAAGACAAAATAAGAATTGGTCCTAAATTGCCAAGTGCAATATCGACAAGTGTATGGAGAGAATTTTATAATAAAAAAGATGAAGATAAAGAAAATAAGTTGAAAGAAAAGAGACGAAAACAAGAATTAAGAGCAGAGATAAAAGAAAGAAAAACTAAAGAGCGAGATAACAAAATATCAAGAAAGAAGAAAACAGTACGGAAAATCACAAAGAAGTCGGTTTTAAAATGCAGCCAATGTTCCGATGATTTGATCAGCGATTTCGAAGATGACTCAGAAAAGAATATTGGTTGCGATGAATGTGTCCGATGGTTTCATCTAAGATGTACAATTTTTAAAAATATTCCCTATATCGAAGCAGCTCATCTGGATTATACCTGCCAGTTTTGTACGCTTTAATATGAAATAAACGTAATTATTCAAAACCTTTTTTATTTTATTTTATTTTCGACCTTAATCCGATATTTCTTGAGTTGTTTTTACAGTGGCTTTTTAACGGTCGAGAACTAACGAAAAAAGCGGACGTAAGCTGACTTTAGGTGTCCGAGAACTGATAAAATCACACTTTTCGATATATCTTTAAATTATAAAATGATACATTAATAAAATTACAAAAAATCTTATCAGATCATGTATTTTAAACATTTTTCTTTCACATGTAGGCTCAATATCTAAATATTAACACTTATTGTAATAACAATATGATTTTCAAGATTATAAGTCTACTAAGTGGTCGTGAACCGGCCTAATCACCCTACGTTTGCTTTTCTTTTTTACGTTATTTCTGAAATAAGTTCTAAAATATAAATTACAACAAATGTTGATGTGTCAATGACCGCTATTACCATACTTACCGCAACGGCTAGGTATCGTATATCGGGCAAATTCGATACGTTCAACATTTCTGTTACAAACTTCCACAAAGCTACAACGGCGGACTTAATGCCTTTGGCATAAAGGTTGTCAATTACTTATAACAACAAAATTACCTAGCAAGCAAATCGACACAGCGTCATGGCGTCACCGCTTTTGGTATTGTGTTCAGTCGTAAGAAAAACGACGATGAATACAATCCAGACAGACGAAACTTTGGACATAACAATCAGTGCTTCTCTCTCCTCTGTCTTATGGAAACAAAACACTTACAGATATTAGGATACGCTTTCTTTTATTATGTTTGTTGCTTGGGAAGTTGGGACTCCAATCCTATCAATTTGTATATGAAATGCCAAATTTTACTCCTCAATAAGTACCTACTTGTTTTTCATTAGAATATTTTTAAATTTTACTGGGTGTACCGATTTTGATGTTTCTTTTTATTTTATTCGAAAGTTGGTGCTTGTCATGTGGTTCCACTTGAGCGAAATCTGACGAGTTAGTTGATAACTCAAAAGTTATCCCTAATAATGCGTGATTCGACTACATTGCTGATGTTTTCATTCTTCCTCGTCGATGTAAAATGAGTGGTCCCTTTCGAGTTTGGTGAAGATCTGATGAAGAATGGAGATAGGAAACGGAACTCTTCAATAAAATGATAGTAAATCTTTCCGGATTGCTGAAATCGCATGTAAGTTTGTTTATTGTTACAAAAAAAATACATCCGACTTCTAAACAAAAAAGGAGAGGCTTGTCTTTATACTTATCATAGAGAGTGGTTATATTGACTTTGATACTTATACTCTACAAATACTAGAGTACCTGCCTAAGGCGGAATTCCGGACACATTTCGCGCACTCCTGCCACAAATTCCATATAGGTTTGAAAACGTTCGCTGTCAAGTGCCAACTAAATTATTCATGAACTCATTAAGTTAGTAGTGTCACGCACTAATCGAGCGTTAGCAATAGATATGATAAGCAACGAGCGATTGATGGTGATTTCGTGAGAGAATGTTATAAAAACGTTGGAATTCGTTGGATTCGTTTTTCTCCATGCCGTTATTTATGTATTTATGACTAGCTGCTGCCCGCGACTTCGTCCCCGTGGAATCCCCGATTTTAAAACATTCTTTATCGCTGCTCCGCTCCTATTGGCTTAAGCGTGATGATATATAGCCTAAAGCCTTCCTCGATAAATGGTCTATTCAACCCAAAAAGAATTTTTCAATTCGAACCAGTAGTTCCTGAGATTAGCGCGTTCAAACAAACAAACAAACTCTTCAGCTTTATAATATTAAGTATAGATTAGTGCATAAAGTTTTAAAAATAAAGAATATCACATCATGGTTACGTACATTTTACTACTTAGACATTGTCCCAATACTTTGTTTTGGCGCAAATAAACTATTTTTCTTTCATTTTTCATATTTTCATCTTTTATGCATTTCCCAACAGTTTCCTAAGCATGATTGCAAGTCGCCTGGACTGTGTTTATGTGGGTCGCTGTTGGTTATGCAATTACTTATGGGTTGTCGCAGCGGTGACCCACGGATATTTGTTTGTATTATTAATGCTTATTTTGTATAGTGACAGTGCTTACTTACTTACTAACATAGTCGTAAGTTTTACTCAAAGTTTTTGAGTTATTGATACCTACCTACTTGACTAAAGAGAAATTCTTTTCATTCTGTGCTGTAAGTACCTATATTCTTTTTTATTTGCCGCAACAAAGTATCCACCCTATTCTAGCATAATATAGTAAACATTTTCACTCGAAACTATGCCTGTGTTTTCAATCTCTATATGCCAAATTGCGTGGATTCATTCAGACTCGTCTGCCTAGCCTTCTCCCAACTGTATTGGGTCGGCTCCCAAACCGGTATCAACTGAATACCAGGTGGTATTTTACGTGGTTTAAATTGCGTGGACTGAGAAGAAACACTACATTTTTTTTAGTTCTAAAACTTCTTACAATCAGACAGCATTACATCATCAATGACATAATCAATCAGAATTCATTTGTGAGTTTTGTTGATATCTCACTAGAATGCAAAAAGAGTTGAAGTGTTTGATATATACTTACTACATTATTAAGTACTTGCGGCACCAAGACTGATCCGCAGACAGACCGTGCTACTTTATTTAGTGTAGTTTCTAATAACGTATAGCACATTCTGTCTGCGGATATATAGCTTTGATATATTATATATAATTTCAAATTTGCTACTTATGTCTACTGTTACAGACGTCGCGGATGTATGTATGTTTTAAGATTTTGATTGAGTCAGGCGTTAAGATTTTATTATTAGGTACGTTATTCAGTCAAAATGTTCGCTTCCTTCTTCTTGAAGTAGGTAGGTAAGTGAAAACAAGAACTACACGTGATAGTCTCCCTTGCATTCATATTTCATAGCAGCAATTTGAAAATTATTCAATGAAGGAACTCAATGGCCCATTTATTGCTGAGCAGGCACCACAACAACAATGCAGCAGAAGTCAGTGCTCGCTTAAGTTCCTACTACAGAGTGGTTAGAAACCGTGAAAAGAATAAAGAAAACATAAATGCAGACAGAGCGGTCGACTTATTAGAACTGCAAACAGAAAATAGATGTATCTCCAAGGATGCAAGAACCACATCAGAGTAAAAAATAGCCGTACAACTAAACGCCATTTTCGAAGCAAACAAATAAAGCGACAACGCTTAGGTATTTACGCTCAAACAAAACAAATATGAACGCAGCTTTTTTGATCTCTCCTGTCTGTTTGTTCTCAAATGTTTGCTCTGTGTCTGCACTGAGAGCTTCGCTACGCGTTCCCTCCACTCCAGTCTGGCTTTGTTTACGGGGGCGAGCGGCCGCTGCACCTCCCGCCAAGCAACCGCGCGTGCGTGTCTAATTTAAAAATAAAACTTATATTCGCTGCTGCACATCCTGTGTTCCATGACTAATATGTTAGGTTAAAACTTATCTCGAATAACTCATTTCTAACACAGTATTTAGTCAGAACTAAGTTTGCGGCCAAACAAAAAAAAGTTTTGATTCGCATTCCAGTCTTGGCGTGCAAACTTCTATATTGTTGCTAAATATTTAATTATTTTATTTGTGAAATGTATAGTGCCATGCAGCAAAATCTGCCCCACAGTGTTTCGTGAATATTTGAGAACGGAACATAGATAAATAAACAAACTTTTTTTAGTGCGCACGTGTACAAATTATCGATGTGTATCCGAAATTCTAAATTATAAAAAACCAAAAATGGATTGGCGCGAAAAACTGTTTGGGAAGGTGTTGGTCAAGTGTGAATCGGGGACTCAGAATGGGAAATTCGAGAATATATCAACGTTGGAGGCTTTGTCCGACTGTGTGGAAGAGGGTGAAGGGGCCGTGTGCGGAATATACTTTTCATTCGCGAATATAAGTGATACGAGTGACGATTTCGGTGTGCGTTTGGAGGAGGTCTACAAGCGGGTGCACCCTCGCCTGAGGGTCGTGCAGGTGGTGCTGTGGGCCCATGTTGGCACTCCTGAAGGGCTGGTAGAGCGGGAGGCAGGGTTCCGGAGAAGTTTGACGGGCAAGCCGTGGTTCGCGGTGCCCTTCCACGATGTTGATACCAAGGCAAGCATTTATGATAGAAAACAACTAAAAGTTAGTAAAAAATCAGCGTGTGCTTTTCAGCAATTCACCGGATGAACGCTTCTACAGTAAACTTGCTCGGCACTGTACAAACATTACTGTAAAAATGTTGGCTCCGAAATACCATTATTCTCGATAAGAGGCCTTTTGGCTCTTCATTCAGTTACACTCCAGCGAGTATAAAGACGTCATTCGTATAGAAATGGATACCCAAACGATGACCACGGGAATCAGGCACTTTCAAATTTTCTTTTTTTTTTTTCAATTTTCCACACATTGTCTTTCGGTAGATATGTATGTACCTACATTGCAATATGGGTACGAACATAGAGAGTCAAACTTGATTGTCGACAACAGACAGACCACAAAAGTAATTCCATTGTGGTCAGATTTTCATCTATATTGTTCATGCATGCGTGCAATGCATTCTAGGTAGGTACATTAATCTAAAAAGAAGGTACCTACCACCATTATTATATATACACTAGCTGACTCGGCAAACGTCGTTTTGTCACATAAAAAAAAAATAGTTAGGGGGATGAAAAATAGATGTTGTCCGATTCACCACCCTAGCCAATATGCACGTTAAGATTCACGAAAATCGGTCGAGCAGTTTCGGAGGAGGTCAACCACAAATACAGTGGCACGAGAATTTTATATAATTATAAGATAGTACAGACTAATATAGAAACTTTTTTTGAAGTCCGTTAACACTCCATTACACGCGCATCTATGTATGAAAATGTTACATGTCCGCGAAAATCGCGCAAAAAGCCACTGAACTGATTTTTATGAAACTACAGTAATGTGGCTTCTACGAGTACATGAATCATAATATCACTCACTGACTATAATTTATAAAGGTATGAAAATCCTACTAATTCCGCATAGATGGAGAAGCTAACAGCAGAAACCCACTCGAAATGGCAAAAAAACATGTACACTCATTCATTCATCTTTTCTAATTAACGTCTAAAAGCCTTCATGTTTACGAGACCACTGATAACCTCTTTTCATGTTCGACAGCTCAAAAAACAAACATCGGAAGCTTTCAAGCAAATTAAACAAATCATTATGAGAAAGCAAAATATGTATATACATAAACGTTAAACCGCTTATAACTTCAAACGCTGGAGTTAAAACTTCGCAAACATTTGAAGACTTGCCTTTAATTCGGTTTTAATTTATTTCATAAATGTTACCTTTGATACTTTGCGGGAGTTTGCTTGCGGATTTTACAGGGCATGTTTGTTTGGACTTTTTAGCTTCTGGCAATTTAAGGTCATTTGTTTAGATTTACATTCGTACCAGTCGGGTTCTGGGATACACAACGCAGATTCTACCTTTGACTATATTGCCGCAAAAATATAGAATCTAGAACAAAGGCTAGAATTTAGCTATACCCTATCTGTTTAGGTAGTTAACTAAAGGTAAACGATCTTGGTATGTCTTTTAACGAAAAATGTTTTTGAAAAATGTGAAATACGTTTTACAACATGAAATAGGTACTTTCAGATTTTCTAAAATTATAGATAATTGATTTGTATAAGTAGTAATATCCATATTTTAAAATATATTTTTACATAAAAAGACATACCAAGATTGTTTACCTTTAGTTAACTACCTAAACAGATAGGGTATAGGTACCCCGCCAACCTGTGTCCACTTGGAAGATACCTATAGAGCACAATAATTCGCCCACAGCTAGTACCAACAGCTAAGCATACACACGTTATCAACTTATCCTGAAATAATTACAAACTTACCTACTCACAAACCCATTTTGTTTTAATTCCCGGCCACCGTAGGCGTGGTCCTGCGAATGGTGAGCTATGGGTGGCTCGCCGTCCGATAGCAACCAGGCCTGGGTCGACGGCACGTTGTCTTCCACGCGCGCCTCAAAGAACTTTTAGCAAAGAAGACGGGGCCCCATAGGGTCAGTGCCTGCTAGGGTTGCGGAATTTGTTCGAAAGAGTCACCGCGGCTCCAGAACGCAAAGGGCACTAGAAGGATCACGGGTGGGTTATAGTCAGTAAGAGTCTGACACTCTCTTCCACTCCGCCCAGAGCGGGAGAAGTCATTTGATGATTTCCCATCCAGAAAAAAAAGGTGAAGTGCATTAAACCAAGCCGCGCTTTGTCGGCCAGCTTCATACACTCACAATTTGCTGCCACCAGCACGCGACATGCATCGCTATTACAGATTATTATGACATTTATAGACGCTGTTCCTGTCGATAACAAACACGGAATATATTCGTATAAAGTTTATTCCGCGAATATGTCGGCAGTAATAAAGAATGATACAATGTTGGCATACATTATTGTGTAACATTCGTCAGAACTGCGATAACGTTGTGAATTTTACGATGTGATACGTCAACGGCACCACCGTTGGTGCAAAGGTTTAAGCAATAAAAATTTGTTCGAAGTTCTTCATGATTGGTCGAAAGCTGAAAATATGGCAACAACGTTGATCACAGCCTGTAATACCCTTTTTGAATAATTCGTCTCGGATCGCTTCAACATTCGAAACAATAGCAAAACTAAAAGATATCGAATAATGTCGTCCCTAGAATGGATCTTTTGCTACCAGATGGTTGAAACCGTGATATATTTAGTTTTATCACTAGGGATATTATTATACCGGACCTAAAACTTGTACTAGACCATTAACAGATCGTGCTCGTATCATAGTTATATTCATAGTAAGAAAGTTATGATCCATTATCCAATAACTATGTTACGATATAAATATATCTATGTCCCTAGGGATATAATACAACCATCTTACAGCGACATATCCTTTCCGTACCATTCGTTGGTAGATTACTAAGATCAATATCAAACTATTCTAAGTAAAACCAAGTCATTAATCTCTGACCGCTTCCGCGTTCATTTGGAAGTGAGGAAAAAGGTCCATCAGTATTCAGCTGGTCAGTCCCACGCAAATCGACAGTCATCAGAGAGAAGCGATCGAGGCCGTCATTAATAGATTTAGGCTGTAATTTTGCTACCCTGATGTCTGAAAATCGAAAACTGATTGAACTGCGACATTTTATTGCGATTATTACGATGGACGAAGATTTCCGCTAAGACTTAACGAAGGGATACAACCAAATGTCTGTAAGTATTTTACTTGGATGATTTGGTGACATACCATAAGCCTGATCAGTTTACCATATACCACAATCTGTAATCCGGATTTTTAAATTATATTTAAGTATAACTAAGTCGCACGAATAATTTCGCAAACATACTACCTCGTTTAAAAAGTCAATACAAAATGTATCAAGAAAATGTACCCCACTCAGAGAACGCGAAATCCCCTCAATAACTACCAGGCGTCTACACAATCCAAGGAATGAATACCTCGGCAACATCTGCATAACTACTACTACCTTAGAAAGTTCCTAGCTTAGGTTCATTGAAACGGGGCCCTTAGTAATTACGGGTGAGAGCCGGGGGTTGCGTCAATGCCATGTATCACCCTAAATTACTCTCTCCACCCCACACTTTCGCTTAGAGGGGCTTTTTTACATGTACACAGGTGCGTTTTGATACATTAACGTCGTCTGTTTAGATTAAACTAGCCTCTACTTCCACAGAAATAGAGGCGTTTTTAAAACAATACCCTTCACCACCTTAACAAGATTATGTAGAAAAACTCGTAAAAGTTTTATGCAAACCTTCACTTGAATCTTATTTTGTTCCAAGAGCCATGACGAGCACATTCTTCGTAATTTCTTGGCTGCTTCCATTATGGAAATTAAAAGAGACCTTACTGAACAAGGAAATTCACTAATGCCAATAACTGTATTAACTTGGATCGGATTTGCCGGGCGGATAGCCAGAAAACATGAAGTTCTTTGCGCAAACAATGTTTTTTATTTACTACTGAATATTTTTCTTCTAATGTTTCAAGCAATTTCATTTCATGTAAATTTTTATTGAGGCGAATTTGGCAAACGGCGTCGTCTTCAGCTCGGCCTTTTCCCAACTATATTAGGATCCGCTCCCAGTCAACCCAGATTTAGCTAAATATCAATAATGTATGTGGAGCGGCTGCCTACCAGACCTCAATCCATAAACCTATCCATAAACACGGTACTTCTTGGCAAGACTAGTGTCAGATTTTCTGACTTCTGTCAATCCGTAACGACTGCCAAAGATCTACAAATGACAGCCGGGATCAACGGCTTAACGTGCTTTCCGAGGCACGGAAGAGTCTCGGTATGTATAAATTTAACAATTGAGTCTGTTGTCTCATCCAATTGTTCCCAGATCTTCAATTTGGGACGCTACATAATAAAAGCCCATGTATTTAGATCTAAAGATTTCGCTCGAGCATCCCACGGTCCCCATTTACCCGAAGCACCCATTAAGTAAGGAATTTCTCAGAATTCAGTCGTGAAAGAGGGTGCAAATGATACTGACCCAGCAGCGCAGCCTTTCATTGGACCGCGCAAATGATACGAGCATAAAAGATGGAATGAAAAATAAGAACTGCTGAAAGCTACGATAATTCTACGCTATTGTGGAACCTTTTGATGAAATGAGATATCGGACGTAGTCTTTTTGCCGCAGAAAAAGCAACGTAGCTGATTTAAAACGCGATAATTCCTAGAGGGAAGGAGATTTAGAAAAAAAATGCCGTCCGTATCTCTTTCGGAGCCATGATTGGTTAGGAAGAGAACCTCCTCCTGTCTACCAACATAAGCAAAAACAAATAAACGGAAAACCTATCTTCCCTAGCTTCATTTTCATCATTAACGGACGATTGCTTACCAAGTTACCATTTTATAATCGGATAACAGTTTCATCGCCCGCCACGACAGGGGGGCCCTGGGCGTCCTGGGACCGGTCAGACAAACCCACACATTCGCACGAACGATTAAATTCAAGTATAAAGGCATGGCGCACGTGTTCTTGATAGCAGTTTATATGTGCAGACTTTATTATATGGTTCAGTGAGCTTAAGTAATGTTTCTTTAGGGCTTGGAAGAAACGAGAGGGAATGAAGTGTTCTAGAATCATCAGTTTATGATGTCGTTTTGGCAAAACTTAACTAATATTATTAAGCAAAAGTGAGTTTGTTTACTTGTTTGTTTGTTATGAATTTATGTCAAAGTCAAAGGCAAAACGTTTATTACGAACTACTCGTAAGTGTACAATGTTGATTTTATGTTGTTGTTTGTTTGTTGTAGTTGTTCTTAATGGATTTGGTTGAAACTTGTAACAGGAACAGATTATGTCGAATTTCATAATGGATGACGCCGTTGGCAGAAATGAGTCTTTTATATTCTTTGATAAATGATATTATTTTGTAAGTAGGTTGTAAATAACACTTTAACACGTTAATTTTTGGCCGTTATAAACTAGCTGACTACCCTGAGAAGAAACACTGAAACAAACTGTAGAGGTCGAAGTCTCCTTTAAAATCCATACAATTGTACTGGTCAAATCATTCGAGAATCATGTAGTGTGTTTGTCTTAACATGACTACCCCCAGGAGGAGATAAGGACAAAGCAGACTCATCATCTGCCTAGCCTTTTCCTAACTAATTGGGGTCGGCTCCCAGTCAAATCCACCAACCTCCCTCCACCGGATTCAATGACACTTGGAGCTCATACTTGTGCATTCGGTCTTGCCTCTTCACAATGCGGCTGTCCGCAACTCGCAAGGTGTGAGGCTGTTAAGTATCTCGGAGTCTATGTAGATAGTTCTTTGAGCTGGAAACCTCACATTACTAATCTCACATCGCGAGTCCGCAAATGTATATTTATTTTCAAAAAACTAAGGCACTCCGCGGACTACCACACCATCAAAACGGTTTATTATGCTCTCTGTCAAAGCATAATAAATTACTGCATCACAGTGTGGGGTGGTACTCCCAAGACAACCCTATTGCCTCTGGAACGAGCACAGAGAGCTGTCCTCAAGGTGATGACCTTGAAGCCGTTTAGATATCCCACCTCAGCTCTCTACAATGAATGTCAGGTGCTTACTGTGAGACAGCTCTTTGTTCTTGGTACTATTCTGCGCAAACATCCCTCTGTGGTCTACAATCCGAATGCTGCTAAAAAGCGTAGATACTTTGTAGTATGCTCGACTCGCGGATGCAGAACGGCCCTCGCTCAGCGTCATTATGATATTCTGTCTGACCATTTATATAATAAAATAAATAAACTATGCGGAATTGCTCCCATGTGCCTAAATGGATGTAAGATAAAGGTCACAAAGTGGCTATTGACACTAAGCTACGATAAGACTGAAGATTTACTACGTGTATCAATCGCTTGAACTACCACCATTACTGACCATTACACCATCTGAATCTTTCTCACAACACATCACGTACCACCACACACATGTAGGTACTTAAATAGACCACATCATATTGCTTTGTACTTTTACTAGTAAGTTATCTTAATATACTGTGCCTGTCTTGCAACTAATTGATATTATGTATGTTCAAATAATAGGCGAGGACGCTGGCACCCTAAACACAAGTTAAATCTTACATTGGGTGCCAGAGTTCATCGAAAACACTCTTTATCGTGGTTGTAATGTTTTCACAGTGTTAACATGTGTTTTTGTACAACGAAAGCTAATAAAAACTTATTATTATTATTATTATTTTATTATTAAATAGGATTTAGCTGAATACCAGTATTTTACGTGGATCGGCTGCCTACTAGACCACCATAACCGATTAACTCGGTAACAGGGTATTTCCTGACAAGACTGGAGTCAGATTTACTGGCTTCTGACAACTGCCAAATATCTACAAATGACAGGGACCAACAGGGCTTAACGTGGTTTCCGAGGCACGGAGGAAACTAGATGTGTTACCCATCCACAGATCAACCTCGGCAAGCGTTGCCTAACCTCGAAGACCCATGCGGCTGCTATTCTTTACGCGCTTATTACACTATCCAATTTTTGGGAAACTTAAATCGGATACAATTTAGGAACTCGAACTAATCTGGCCTGTAACTTCAATTACACTATCTTGTTTCCTAAATTGGCTTCCTAAAAATTGGATAGTGTAATAAGCGCTTTAGCCACGAGGCTCGAAGGTTCAAAGGTCAAAAAATATCCTTTACTCGTGCAAAGGATCTTATTCATTTTCCGGCTTTCACGCGGCTATGATATACAAAATCGTTAATTTTTAAGTAATCAGTCAAATATGTTAGCTTGCCAATAAAACAAATGAAAACTTACATGTTTACAATACTCCAACCCGCGCCCAGTCACACGATTATTTAAAGAATTGAGTGGAAAAAAAATAATAAGTAGACTTCTATAACATAAGTTAATTGAAAATGAAAACAATATATCTAGTTTTAATTTCCGCGAATATTAGTGGGTTGCAGGTATGCACCTCCCTCCCGCCCGCTATATTATGCACATGCAAGATTACTGGGCAAATGCAAGGATTTTAAGCACATGCAGGAAGGCAATGCAAAACCCAACACCATTACCGACACGTGTTTCGCCTCTCCACGAGGCATCCTCAGGGGACGTGTTGACTCGCTGACCGTTGAGTTGCGACTGAGCATTTAGTACAAGGCACCCCCCTTTTATACACTGCCACCGTTGGTTATTTGTGTACAACTACCCACAAACATTCGCAGTAAAGGGGAAGAAACCAAATTCGTCTGGTCATTCAACAGTGCAAAATTATTATTATTACTATGTTTAAAAATCTCTAATTGTTCTAAAACACACAGCCGGAAACCCTTATCACAAATATGTAGTATATTAAAACTATTGTTGTCGCGCAAAGAATGGCCGGTATCAATTAGATGTTTCGCGAAATTCGATTTGTCCGAATGGCCATTTCTATACGCGGCAACTTGTTCCCCATACCTTATGTCAAAGTTTCGGCCCGTCTGACCCACATACACCCCGTTGCATTCATCACAGACCAGCCTATACACCCCAGACTTTTTACTATTTTCTAAAATATCTTTTCCGTTACAAATACGGCGTATATTCTGGTCCGTTCTGAACGCTACATAAACGTTGTTTTTTCTAAGTAAACTACTAATTCTATCTGAAATGGGGCCCATACAGGTCAGACTGGCCACATATCTATTAATATTAGTACGCGGACATGCATATAATAGTGAACGAACCCTTTCTTTCTGCTTTTTACTAATTAAACTGTCTACCAAAAACAACGTTTATGTAGCGTTCAGAACGGACCAGAATATACGCCGTATTTGTAACGGAAAAGATATTTTAGAAAATAGTAAAAAGTCTGGGGTGTATAGGCTGGTCTGTGATGAATGCAACGGGGTGTATGTGGGTCAGACGGGCCGAAACTTTGACATAAGGTATGGGGAACATGTTGCCGCGTATAGAAATGGCCATTCGGACAAATCGAATTTCGCGAAACATCTAATTGATACCGGCCATTCTTTGCGCGACAACAATAGTTTTAATATACTACATATTTGTGATAAGGGTTTCCGGCTGTGTGTTTTAGAACAATTAGAGATTTTTAAACATAGTAATAATAATAATTTTGCACTGTTGAATGACCAGACGAATTTGGTTTCTTCCCCTTTACTGCGAATGTTTGTGGGTAGTTGTACACAAATAACCAACGGTGGCAGTGTATAAAAGGGGGGTGCCTTGTACTAAATGCTCAGTCGCAACTCAACGGTCAGCGAGTCAACACGTCCCCTGAGGATGCCTCGTGGAGAGGCGAAACACGTGTCGGTAATGGTGTTGGGTTTTGCATTGCCTTCCTGCATGTGCTTAAAATCCTTGCATTTGCCCAGTAATCTTGCATGTGCATAATATAGCGGGCGGGAGGGAGGTGCATACCTGCAACCCACTAATATTCGCGGAAATTAAAACTAGATATATTGTTTTCATTTTCAAATTTAAAATGGATTTCCGCAAAGTAACGCCTGACTCAATCAATTTTATAAGTTAATTGAACACACTGAAACATTGGTAGTTTTGCAGTAAATTGTGAGTGTATCATGTAAGAATCCTGTTTTTGATTATCAACTTGTTTTGGATCACCAGGGCTAAAATATTAGCAAAAATAAACCCCTCGCAAGGTTCGACAGTACGTTGGTCGTTTAAATTGTCAACAGTAGGTCTTCAGTTGCTTTTCAACAGTACGACGATTAAGTAACGGTTTGCTTCTTACCTAGTATCCGTATGAAGCCTTAATAGACCATTTTTGACAAACAAACACATGACAAAGCATGGAATGTACGTGCCTGCGTTTTGCGGGTATTACTTTTATGTTTTTGTCAAGAAACTCAGGTATGATCACATTAAAAAACATAGGTACACACATAATTTTAAGTAATTTATTTATATTATTGTTAATGTATTTATTTTATTATTTTTTTCACATATGCACAAGGCGACCACTGAAAATCAGCGCCGCGCTGAGGGTCCATCCATCACGGCATTATGCTGGGAGGAAGCCTTTTTGCCACAACTACGACATGGATTTCCTTTATATGTATATATACTCACATAATCACTCATGTTATTTGTATTGTAATTAAATTTTAATTTGTCTTTACTTACATAATTTAAGTACTAATACTATCGTTTAGGTTTTATTCAATACTTTTTTCTTCTTGTGTCTGTATGTATTCCGATATCGGGATATCCGCGTACGAAGTCGCGGGCAATACCTAGTTTCAAAATAAATCCAGCTACTAGGAAACATATTACCTAGAGACGGCAAAATGTAACTTGATTTTACAGATATACTTCTATGTATAGACTAATATTATAAAGAGGAAAGATTTGTATTTTTGTATGTAACAAATAAACTCAAAAACTACTGGACCGATTTCAAAAATTCTTACACCAATAGAAAACTACAGTAACATAGGTTATATTTTATCCCCACCGAATGTGTCTCCACGTTGTCGTCGTGGTGGGGCTTGAGCGTCCCAATGATCTTGCGAGCTTTCCCGGTAGAGCCACTCATGCCGGAAGGTCGCAAGTGAGGGATCAGACCAAGAGAGACACACGCTTGCTCGCTGCTCTCTGGTACGCGTCTGATCATCAGACGTGACTGGGAGAGCAGCGAGCAGGTGGAGAGGGGAGGTTAGAAGAGAGGGCCCTGAGAAGGGGCGGAGCGAAAAGGGACCACACCCTTAAAAGGAACAAAAAATGAAAAAAGACGCTTGCAAAATGAGTCCCCAGGTGGGTCCCGACTGCTCAGCGGTCGGGGAATCCCACCCCGCTTCGGCGGGCTGCCCTCCGTACTCTGGGGTGGGCACCAAACGTCTTCCGCTTGCCAGTGGCAACAAGAGCCGAGGAGGCTCCGAGTCATCGTCGTCATCCGGATCTGACTCCTTTAAGGAGCTGATGGCGTACGAGTTTGGAGAGGAGGGTTCGCCTGAGCGCCGGGGTGGTGCGGAGTCGGATTCCGGCTCCGCCCCAGACCTAGTAACGGTCAGCTCGGCGGGCTCTGGATCCGGAAGAGAGGGGGCTGCTGCGGAGAACGGCAAGTTCTTCCGCAAGCGGCCCAGACGGGAGGATACCGGGGGGTCGTCCTCCGAGGGCGAATTTGCCTCCGCCCGCAAAATCCCCACCGCAAGGCGGGGCAGGGGCTGTGAGGCGGGGAGGGGGCTGGCTCCCTCTACCCGGGAGGTGGAGAGTCGGGCCGGGAGGCTGGTGGAGGAGGGGCGTCGCCCTGGAGGGAGCGGTCGTGGGGCTCCCTCTACTCTTCCGCCTACTCTCGACTCCGACGACTCGGAGCCCCCGGGAGAGGTGCGTCCCACGGTTGAGGAGAAGAGGGCCCAGTTTGCGGAGGTCGTGGAGGCCGCGATCCGCGCTGTGGCCTTCAAGAGGAAACAGTCCTC
The DNA here is from genome assembly GCA_905332915.2 of Hecatera dysodea. Taxonomy (NCBI): domain Eukaryota; kingdom Metazoa; phylum Arthropoda; class Insecta; order Lepidoptera; family Noctuidae; genus Hecatera; species Hecatera dysodea. Next base: position 17,052,257 of record HG995308.1, on the reverse strand, counting down.
AAAGCGGGAGGCCATCGGCGCGGCCAAAGCCTCCATCCTGGCGGCAGCGGCAGCCAACGTCGGCGGGTCCGGAGAGGCGACAGAGTTGCGGGCGGAGGTCGCCCGCCTCGCGGCCGTAACGGAGCGACTCATAGCGGAGAATGAGTCGCTCCGGAGGGACCTGGCTGGCATGGCCAGAGCGGCCTCGGAGGAGCCGCAGGGGGGGCCGAGTCCGGCGGCGCTGGAGGGGAGCCAAGTGCTGAGCCAGGTGCGGAGCCTGGTGCGGCAGGAGCTGGCTCCCTTCCGGAGGCAGGTGTCCGCCTTGGAGGACATGATCCGGCGTCCCCCGTTGGCGGCGGCACAGAGGCCCCCGGGACAGCAGAAGGCGGCTTCGTACGCAGCCGCGGTGGCTGCTGGCCCGGGAACGTCCGGCCAGGCGAAAGCCAAGGCGGGAGCCGCGCCAGCGCCTATGACGCCGGCGCCCGCGACGCCGGCGACTACCAAGACGGCCCCGGCGAAGAGGGGAAGGAGGAAGGCTGGAGGGGGAGCGGCTAAGGCTGCTGCGCCAGTGGCGCCGCGGCCGCCCCCACCCCCAACCCCGGACCCTCCTGCGGCCGAGGCCGGGTGGCAGGTTGCTGGAGAAAAGCGGCAGGCCAAAAAGGCGGCCAGGAGCAAGGCCAAGAGGCAGCGGCGAAAAGCCAACGCCATCGCGGCGAGGCTCCGCGCCCCGAAGTCCGCGGCTGTAGTTTTAACACTGCAGCCGGAAGCGGAACAGAGGGGCGTGACGTACCTCGCCCTCATGAAGCGGGCGAAGGAGGCGGTGAACCTCCGGGAGCTGGGCATCACTGGGGGCCTCGGGATCAGGAGAACCCTGACCGGTGCCCGGAAGCTCGAGCTCGCCGGAGCGGAGAGTGGCCCGTTCGCGGACGCCCTGGCCGAAAGGCTGAAGGAGGTCCTCCCCGCGGACGAGGTTCGAGTGTCCAGGCCGACTAAGTGCATTGACATGCGCATAGTGGGCCTGGACGACTCCGTGACGGAGGAGGAGGTTGTGGCCGCCGTCGCCAGGACTGGGGGGTGCTCTGCCGAGCTCGTCAAGGCGGGCACCCTCCGGCCTGACAACACGGGCATGCAAACCCTTGTGGTGAGCTGCCCCGTGACGGCGGCCAGAACAGTGTCGGAGGGTCGAAGGCTCTTGGTGGGGTGGGTTTCTGCGCGGGTAAAACTGCTGGAACCCAGACCTCTGAGGTGCTACCGCTGCCATGTGGGCAACCACACGGGAGCTATGTGCCCCTCGGAGGTGGACCGCAGTGGACTTTGTTTCCGCTGTGGTCAGCCCGGTCATCGGGCCGGCTCGTGCGAGGCCACGCCGCACTGCAGTGCATGTGCGGCTGTTGGCAAGCCGGCCGAGCACTGGGCTGGGGGAAGGGCCTGCGCGCCATCCGCCCCGACCAAGGGCAAGAGGTCCGCCGCCGCCGCCGCCTCTGCCGCCGCCGCGGCTTCCGTCGCCGCTTCTGCCGCTTCTGCTGTGGGTGCTGCGACTCCCGGTACTCGGGAGGGGGCTGAAATGGAGTGCCAGTAATGGTCCCATTTCGGCCTCCTCCAGAGACAAGTCGGCCGCTGTGCTATTGCGCAGTGGCTGATGCCTGTGGACGGTGAGCGTGGGTGGCTCGCCGTCCGATACCAGGCTGAGTCGACGACGCGTTGTGCTTCACGCGCGCCTCAAGGAGCCGTCAGCACCAGAGACGGGGCCCCATAGGGTCGGTGCCTGCTAGGGTTGCGGAATTTGTTCGAGAGAGTTGCCGCGGCCCTGGAACGCAAAGGGCACATGGAGGAGCACGGGTGGGTTTTAGTCAGTAAAAGTCTGACACTCCCTACCGCTCCACCCAGGGCGGGAGGGGTCATTTGATGATTTCCCATCCAAAAAAAAAAAAAAAAAAAGGTTATATTTTATCCCCATATTCCCACGGGAACGTGAACTACGCGGGTAAAACCGCGGGGCGCTGCTAGTAAAAGATAAAGCAGACGTCTTGGATGGTTATTCGATTCTCTCCAGGGTTTTCAAGTTGGAAATTGGAATCTTGACGGATAATATAGTTTACGGATTTCCTTGGTAACTGCAATTTGTTGCTATAGAAACAAATCTTTAGCGCAAGGTCTTCTCAGAACATTGCTTAATTTGTCTATTTTCAAGAATATAGATGGTGGCGGGAAAAATTCCGAATCATTCCCGTCGAATACTTCGGAAGTATTCCGAAACATTCCGAAAATAGGGAATATTTCAATTGTAAAAAAAAAAAAACAGGAAAATCGACCTTAAGCTACCTATTTCGCACTTGGAAGTTGTAAATTATATTATCTTTAGTTTAACCAAAAACATAGGTGGGTCGTTCTTCTTTTTTACCGACAATGGTCGGTCTCTCATCTCACTTTGTGTTGTATTAGAGTATGAATTATTATGTTTTTATTGTTTGAATTTACATCCTCATCGCTTTATACATTTTAATACTAAGTAATCTTTACCTTTCTCTAGCCAATATTTTATTTGCATGTGTTAATTTTTCATTAAATAGGTACCGTGACAGAGTAGTAATTCATAATGATGTTCTACTCAAAAAGGACCACCCTGTCACTTTGTTTTCTCGACAATCACCATAAAATAAACATCATTATGGACATGAAAACAAAGATTAAAATAATCCAAATGAAAATTAAATTCACCTGAAAAAAAAATCTAATACTGAAATCAAAATATTGTCACTTGAAAAACTCGAAAAACTGAGAAACAGCAATTCATTGTCGATAAAAAAGAAGAACGACCCAGGTAAATCAAGAACACCTTGTAATGTTTTTTCCTGTACTTATTGAGCTTTTAAATATAAATACTACTACTAGTTTTAATTAGTCGTGGTTTTGACATTATTATTAGTGTTACCTAAATTTTGATAAATTAATGTTTTTTTTAAGATAATCCTCTAGAAGCATTTGTCCGAAAACGAGTTTTGACAAAAGGCTCTCAGAGACCCATTCATAATTTTCAAGAAAGTATTTTTTTAAGTATCTCATAATTTAAATGACTACCTAACTCATTATTTTTGCAAAAGCTTATTATTTCCAATTTGATTTTTTTTGATTTCCAATTAGATTTTTATCGACATATTCAAATTATTTTATGAGTTGTGTTTTCCGTATAAAGAAATAAAAATAAACCTAATCAACAAACCAAAATGGCTTTCACGTGGCGTTAAATTATGCAGTAGGAAAAAAAGAGAACTCTTGTGGCGATCCAGGTTGAAACCCAACCATGACAACAAAAAGAAATTCAATACCTACTCTAGACTATATAATAAAATAATTAACTTGACACAAAAAGCTCAAAATAACCACAAAATACAGCGATCTAAAAATAAATCAAAGACTACATGGCAGGTAATTAATCAGACAAAGTACAATATCCCTAAACAACGAATTGAGAAACTTAAAGTTGGTAATCAAATTTTGTACAAACCTTATGATATCGCTAGTGCTTTTAATGACTTTTTCGTTGACAAAATACGTCCGAAAATAGATGCTGACTGTAAGCCGAAAACATGCATTTCGTTCATGAAACATAACTCAATGTTTATGGCACCCAGCACACCACACGATTTGAATAGAATAATAATGTCGCTAAAAAATACTAACAGTGTTGGTTTTGATGGTATCGCCACTAAGATACTGAAGTCTGTCTCAACCGCTATATGCGAACATTTAAGCCACATATTGAACCTTATTATTTGTACAGGTAAATATCCAGATGCTTTAAAAACATCTATAATAAAACCCTTATTTAAGAAAGAAAATAAAGAGTTGATGGAATATTATAGACCTATTTCGCTCATTCCGGTTATTTCGAAGATCTTTGAGAAATACATTTGCAGGGAATTATATAATTATATGGAAAAATATAATATACTTTGCGAAGAACAAAAAGGATTCAGACAACACAGAACCATCAATATGGCAATTTATGACTTTTTGAATCCAATTATGAGTAGCATGGACAAACGATCCCCCATATGCGCTATATTTTGCGACATGACCCAGGCGTTCGATTATGTACATTATAATATATTAATTAATAAATTAGAAGTCTATGGCATTAGAGGTAACGTGCTCGAACTTATAAAATCTTACCTGGAAAACAGAACACAAATAACTGAAGTTAGCAACATTAACATAGTTACCAAACACGAAGACATTGTAAGGTCTCGAGAACGTAAAATCTCATACGGTGTACCACAAGGAACCGTGATGGGCCCGTTTTTATTTATTACTTACGTTAATGATATGCCCATGTCCCTTAAATATCCTATAACTATGTTTGCAGACGATAGCACTATAACGATCCCATGTAAAAGTATAGATACGTATGAAAATGACATAAATAATTCTCTTGACGCACTAATTAAATGGCTAGACGAAAATAATTTAAATATTAATTTAGGTAAGACAAAAATAATGCATTTTAGACAACGTACTCCCGGCGGAACTAATCTCAACATCCATTACAAAAATGACAAAGTTGAGGAAGCAGAGGATACCAAATTTTTAGGGTTGCAAATAGATTGCAACTTAAATTGGAAAGCACATATAGACAGTCTGTGTAAAAAATTGAGTTCATCCGCATATGTGTTATATAGACTATCCTCCATAGTAGATATCAAAACACTTCTTACGGCTTACTACGGAATAGTTGAATCGCACTTGCGCTACGGTATCATTTTCTGGGGGAACTCAACTGATCGAGATATAGCTTTTAAGGCCCAGAAAAGATGTCTCCGATCATTGTTAAAACTTAAATCGACAGACAGTTGCGCGCCTTATTTTAAGTTACATAAAATCTTGACACTTCCCTGTATCTATATTTTCGAAGTAGCTGTGTTTGTGAAGCAAAATCCATCTCGTTTTGAGCGCATGGCTGTTGTATTCCCAAGGAATAGGCGTGACAACAGCAAATTATGTCAGGTATCATGTCGAACTACTTTGATGCGTAAGAGCGTTTCTTGCATGGCCCCCATTATTTACAATAAATTACCGAGTAGTTGGAAAGCTTTAAATACAGCACAATTTAAGAGTAGATTGCGGAATTTTTTGGTAGATAAAACGTACTACAGTGTAACTGAGTTCCTATCGGAGAAAAATATTTGTTAATAAGTGACATCTTGATTTTTGAAATTTTAATGTATTGCATATTTCTGACATTTTGATCTTTGACATTTAGATAACTGACATTTTGATTTTGGAATTGTATTATTAATGATATTTGTAATGGTAATGACATGTTAATTGATGTAATGACAATGGAATGACATTTGTAATAGTAATGACATGATATATAATCTTATGACACTGATCTATTTTCCTTTTAATACAAACATATATTTTTAATAGCTGACGATTTAAGAAATTTTAACAGTAATTTATAAATCGATCTAAATAAATGTAATAATAATGATATAAATAATTTTAAATGTTTGCATGCCGACTGGTAAAATGTGGCTGGGCTAAATGTAATCTTAAGAACTATTATGTATTACCCATATTTGCAAAATAAAATTCTATTAAGAAATCAGAAATCAGAAATCAGAAATCATTTATTTGCTGATAATGTAGGTATACATATAAGATGGAATATTTATTAAGTGTCCCGATACATTTTACCTTACGGTATTCTATTCTATTCTATTTGAAGCATGGAATATTAAATTATCCAGTTTAATGAGACATATTCTTGTACCGTTATCGAGATTCTTTTGATAATCCCTTCGGTTATTTTTTAAAGGGGCTGCAAGATTTATGAGAAGGTTTCCTTCCTCATTTATTTCCAACTAACAGCACTGAATCCGGGGGGGATTCACCTGCGTAGGATCTGTTCCCGTGGGAATACGTGGATAAAATATATAGCTTATGTTACTTTCTAATAATATAGCCTTCCATTGGTGAAAAAATTGTTAAAATTGGTCCAGTAGTTTCGGTACAAAAAAAAAAACAAAACAAACAACTGTTCGCAAAGTAACAATTTTGGCCTTACCTAAGACAGCAAATATTGGCGATAATACGAATGATTAATCTATCTTGAAATTGTATCACAGCAAGTCGCTGTCTGCAGTGCGATTCTGAAAAATCTCGCCGTAAAAATTAGGCGCCGTGAGCTCGAAGTAGGTAAGCTGTCATTCCAAAGCTTCAAAACGAATGACAGTTCACTTCAAGCTCATCTATACTAATATTATAGAGCTGAAGAGTTTGTTTGTTTGTTTGTTTGAACGCGCTAATCTCAGGAACGACTGGTTCGAATTGAAAAATTCTTTTTGGGTTGAATAGACCATTTATCGAGGAAGGCTTTAGGGTTTTATATATCATCACGCTTAAGCCAATAGGAGCGGAGCAGCGATAAAGAATGTTTTAAAATCGGGGATTCCACGGGGACGAAGTCGCGGGCAGCAGCTAGTTTAATATAAGTTTCATGCTTTAATGTTTACAGACTAGGCGCTTCTCTTCTGTCTGTTGCTCGGCTAATGCTACTCAACCACGTGACTGATTTTGATACGGTTTTCATTATTAGCAAGAGCGATAAACCAGAAAGGATTCTGTATAAATTTGTACCCGTGTGAAGCCGGGGAGTGCCGTTTGTTCCTGCCCGGGTTGGCAAAGGGCACTAGGAGGCACACGGATGGGTTTCAGTCAGTAAGAGTCTGACACTCCCTTCCGCTCCGCCCAGAGCGGGAGAAGTAATTTGATGATTTCACATCCAGAGAAAAAAAATAGTTGCTGAAGTCAGGAGGGACATTGATAGGTTTTAGATAGTAAGAGTCTGACTCTCCCTTCCACTCCGTACCTACAGAGCATCAGAGAAGTCATTAGTTGATTTCCCGTAGTTAAAAAATTGTTAATAGTATTTGATATATTTGGGAGAACCTGGTTGCAGTTTCCTTCCATACTTAGGTATTGCTTATGCAGTACCTAAGTATGAAAGCAAACTGCATGCCCTTAGTTATCTAAGTAACTGTGCTCGCGTCATCATAATTACTTTTGCATGCATGTCAGTTGCGTGTCAATAAAAAGATACTTTTTGAAGTGAAAAATCCTTAGTAGGGGAATAGAAAGAAGAAAGAAAGAAAATACATTTATTTGGCACATACAGATACACACAATTTAGACACAAATATAAGGAAACTTAAATTTAAAACAATAACATTGTGTGACCCGCGGCTGCGCCAAATAGGTCCAGTTCAGCAAAAATGCCAGACAGCTAGGAGCTGCCTGACGCTGGTTTTCAACTGAACCTAACGTTGAAGTGTACGGATGTAAATCAGTTTGTAAGGTGCTATAATTATATACAGGTAAATAGATACATCATAGTTATATATATACGTACATGTAAATGTGTAGTGAACGATAAATAATAATGTGATATAATAGTGTGATAAATAGATTTGAATAAATTAAGGAAAGAAAACAATTGAAAGAACAAACACAAATGTCATCAAATTAATTACAAATAAAAAAGTAAATTTAAATGTAACCACGCAAAAACGTTCGGCAACACATAACAGAACCGGTTTCGGAATAGCTTATGGGTTCGCCTCACCGACATGCTCTATGCTCATGACTCATGCGTATGAGTGAAAATGAATGGATTTAGTGTTCAATGTGTATTATACAGGGTTATTTGTTCCTGTATACTGTGCATTGTTGAAGTAGTCTTCTTGTTTGATTATTATTTTAATTTAAACATTATGAAATTTCAATAACTGCCATTTTTTTTCTTGTATGGGAGGACCATAGATATAAATCCTATGCGAGGGACCATTCATTTTGACGTATTTACGCGAATCCTTACTACAGTTAAAGATAATTTTATTAGCAATTAGTTCCAAACCATTCCTTTCGAAAACAACGTCAGGTTTCAAAGTATTCTTGGTCAACCCTACAATCATGTTTACGATGCATTGTTTGTTGCTGTGCTAGTTGCTGCAACATAAGCTGTAACGAGTATTTATTACTTTCCTGTAGCATCACTAACCCGGTGAACAATGGACGAGATGTGAGGAAACATTGTTGAGACTATGTTTTAATTGGAAACGATAAAGACACGATGTATTTAGGTTCTCAAGTGGGTAAAGTTTGATTATTATTGCAGCCGACGCGAAATAGACGCCCGAGCCACGCCGAAGGCCCACGTGACAATTTGAGAATGTGAAATTTTACGAAATTTCAATATGTCATTTTGCGAATGTGGTATTGTGCGCCTAATCCTTTAACACAGTTACTCGAAAATCTAGCTATTTATCTAGTTAGTAACTTATTTAATTCTAAATCAGTAAAGTTCATATGATTATGTTTTATTTCATAGCCTACCTACCGACTACACATTACAGCATTTAAACAGAACTTCCTGCCTAACCAGGCAGACAGACTAGTAAGCCAGCTTGTAGTGAAAAAGGCATTTAAATTTCGGTTTAAATGACTTTTTCCCTACTAGATTGGTGTCGGCACCCAGTCAAAGCGGGTTCTGCAGAGTACTCGTATTTTACATTGAGCGTTTGCCTATCCGACCTCCAAAAGCCAGTAACTAGATAGCACGGTCACGAATGTCAAAGATCTTCAAATGACAGCAGAGATCATACGGCTTAACATCCTTTCCGAGTCACTGAGGAGTCTGAGTATAATAGCTTGCCACCCTCGGCCTCGGCCCATTCTCGGGCCGATTTCAGAGATCGACCCCATTTTTTTTTACCTGGATGGGAAGTCAACTAATGAATGAGTGGAAGGGAGTCACAGACTCTTACTGACTAAAACCCATCCGTGTTCCTCCTAGTGCCCTTTGCGTTCTAGGACCGCGGTGACTCTTTCGAAAAATATCCTACACCCTAGCAGGCACTGACCCTATGGGGCCCCGTCTTCTTTGCTGGCAGCTCTTTGAGGGGCGTGTGGAACACGACGCGCCGGGGCAGGCCGTCCCGGGCGTGGTTGTTATCGGATGTTATCCATAGCTCACCATCCGCAGGCCCGCGGAGACTGGCCTCTGCGGCTGTTAATACCTTTGTTTTATTTTTATGAATGGGAAATCTTTAAATGACTTTTCCCGCTCTGGGCGGAGCGGAAGGGAGCTGACTAAAACCCACCCCTGATCCTTCTAGTGCCCTTTGCGTTCCAGGGCCGCGGTGACTCTTTCGAACAAATTCCGCAACTCTAGCAGGCACTGACTATGAGGCCCCGTCTTCTTTCCAGACATCTCTGCGAGGGACGCGTAGAACACGACGCGCCGTCGACCAGGGCCTGGTTGTTCCGCAGGCCCGCGGATACTGACCCCTGCGGCTGATAAATACATTAGTCTACAAAAAAAACACTAAACTTAAGAGCAAACTTAGTCTACACTACATCCTAATTTAAACAAAACTTCGCAATCGTAATGCAAACGCTAAATCCAATATTACTTTCGCTCCTAATACGGGAGGAGTGAAATATAGCAGAAAACAATATTGCTTGGAGCTCGCCATTGTTTACCTCATCAATCTCCGTCACCCAGCCACCTACCCACTCTGTGTACATTTCTCTCGAGACACGAAACCAAACCACTAAAACTTCTAACATCAATAAAACCGTTCTTTTTCTTTTACTATTTGAGAAGGGTTTGCTCTTGACTCTAGTCTAGGTTACAGGTGACAGAGACAAAGTCGACGATGGAATGAGCTTACCCAGAAGAAGCCTGTTCACTCTAACTTTGAAGAGATTAGGGTTGAATGCGTTCGGAAACACAGACGCAGGCAGAGTTCCAGTCCTTTTCTGTGCGGATTCTAAAAGACGATTGGAAACGCTCGGTGCTAATTGGTGGAACAGCAACTAGGGGATGGTAACTTACACTGTGTCTAGATGTCTTATAGTAAAAGGGGGTCGGCGGGATGAGGTCGTTGAGTTTGAAAGTTTCAAGTGATTGTCAATTTAAAACGATGGCCATCACACTGACCTGTTAGATCCAATTCCGTTTTGTTTCCCTGATACTTAGCGGTCTTTATTAATCTGGAACTCATCATCATTTTAGCTCCGCTGCTAAGACTTCAAATCAGTACCTATCCTGTTAAAAATCTTATTTATTTTACAAGTTAGGTGCACCTAATGGAAATACAAACATAAAAAGAAATTCAATATCTACACTAACATTATAAAGAGGAAAGGTTTGATTGTTTTTTTGTTTGCATTGAATAGGCTCCAAAACTATTTGACCGATTTGAAAAATTCTTTCACTGTTGAAAAACTACACTATCTCCGGTGAACATAGGCTATATTATATCCGCATATTCCCACGGGAACGGGAACTACGTGTGTTACACCGCGGGGCGATACTAGTTTAGAATAAAATAAGTGAGTAGTACAATTCAGTCTAACCGTTTATGCAGCCAATCAGAACACTAGATTTTTCTGTTTACGTGATCTAAATCACATACGTTTCCCGAAAAAAAACGAAATCCTTTTTAACCCTCACATCACCGAACTGTTGTGTGTACACACAAACGCTCGACAAAGGACAAGAGTCACTATCGCATTGTTCCCGGGGGTATTATCTCGTAACGTGACCGTATCGAGGCCCTGTGTTGCCAAACAAAACTTTACATGCATAGAGTACGGAATTGCCATACGCTGCAGCTACAACTACAAGGGACGCTATGGAGTAGGTAGTGGTGACGGGCGAGTGGGTTGTGCACCCAAACGCGCTGACATTCTGCCTTATTTGTTAACCGACTTCTAAAAAAAAATACAAACATCCAAATTGAGAACCCCCTCGGTTCTCAATTTGGATGTTTGTATTTTTTTTTTATGTTTGTTCGCGCATAACTCCGTCGCTTGCTAACCGATTTGAAAAAATCTTTTTTTGTTGGAAAGGGTATACTTCCCAAATGGTCTCATGAAAATTTTATCGAAATCAAACAAGCGGTTTTTTGTTAATTTCAATAAATGATAGCAAATCCGTTGGGGTAGCTGAAATCGCATGTCTGTTTATTGTTTACACCAATTTATACCACGTACGCTGTGATGGGTAGGTATAATTAGCTGAAATTGAACCACTAAAAAGTGAAAAATAAAAAAACTTTTTACAAAAAATACAACCGACTTCTAAACAAAAAAAAAACAAAAAGTACAAAATAACTTTAATTCCGGAAGTCGGTATGTTCAAAAATAAAAAAAGCAACCGAAAACATCGAGTTCCGAAATGAAAGATATTTTGTACTTTTTGTTTTTGTTTAGAAGTCGGTTGTATTTTTTGTAAAAAGTTTTTTATTTATGTAACTTTTAATTTTGACTCTGCTATATTTAATGTCTAATTTGTATAAAACAAAGTCGCTGTCCACTTCTGTCTGTTTTCCCAGTTGCTTCTTCTACTCTAAGCATCGGATTTTGAGGCGGTTTTCATTAAAAAGAAGTGCGATAAATAAGGGAGTTTTGTGTATATATATTTTACGTCCGTGCGAAGCCGGGATGGGTCGCTATTAATATTCGTGCCCGCACAATTTAAGCCCGTAATACACATGATTTTTTCTCACAAAGTTTCCTATTATGGTGTACCTAGGTGAGCACGAAAGGGGAAAATCGTTTGTTTAGTACAAACGATTTTCCCCTTTCAGCGCAGACAATTCAAGTGTTAGTAACTCATGCGATGAGCTACTAACACTTTGTCCGCGACTCGTGAGCTATCCATGGCCAAAAGGTTTAGTGCTGTGTGTAGTTTATTAACGTAACCGATCGATAAATATGACAGCTAGATTTTATGTTATGTATGAAACAAAACTTTGTATCTAACGAACGTTTAAATATTCTCCGTAATCGATACTTTTTGAACGTACTTATGTTACGTTAATCAACCGTTTTCGTTAACGCGTTAACGTTCGCAAATGTCAAATTGTATAAAAAAAGGTTTTCCCACATTGTCACCAGACGGCGCTAATTCAGTTTCAATACAAATTGATGCTTAGTTAATAAATACTAAATTAATAAAAAGATCGGACAACTTATAACTTATGCCTATCAGGATTGTGTGTATAATATTTAGTAGTATTACTGGAAGTAAATCCAGACTTTTTTAAACCTTTTTAAGTAAGAATAAAAAGAAAACAAAATTTCTTTACAATGCAAACAGTGACAATATTTTAAAATATTAAAAGCCTAACCAAATCCGGATAGGCCGAACACGGTCTAATTTGGCCGAACACGCATCCTCATAGCCTGACTATGTCCGGCTTTACGCCTGGCAACCCTACATGCACTGTATGTAGATAAGATTGACGTGTATATTGTGGCGGCCGTATTTTTAGCAATGTTCATTACTTCACCATCTGCTTATACTCATTAAGCAAATGTGCAGTTGTCCTCAGTATGTTTTAAGGGAACGATGACTCAATCAGTGTTGATGGGATATCTGTAAGCGTTACTTGGATTATGGATAAGAACAACACAATTTACCAATGAAAAATTGTGTAAGTTTTAGGTTGGTTGGAATCTTTCAATTACTTAAGTAAGTACCTACTTTTACAACATAAAATTACTTTCAAACTCAAAGCATTTATTTCAATTACTCACTTGACAGGCTCTGAATTGTCAATGCATGTCATGCATCTTCAATACCTATTGAAGAATAAACTTAAAAGCAGATCACCCTTAAATACAAATATGAAATACCTACCTATGTATATTTATTTAAAAAAATATATTTTATTTGAAGTGGCAACACTGACAGATTCGACCGATAAATTAAGTATAATCCCCGTGAAATGAGGGTAGATGAATAAGGTGTTATGGGAAAGCCCAGCTTTAAAAATTAAGGTTTAACGAAAATAATAAAAAAACTTTTTACAAAAAAATACAACCGACTTCTCCACAAAAAATCAAAAAGTACAAAATAACTTTAATTACGGAACTCGGTGTTTGTGGTTCCTTTTTCATTTTTTGAACACCGACTTCGAATTTTCATGGGACCATTTGGGAAGTATACCCTTTCCAACAAAAAAAAGAATTTTTCAAATCGGTTGGCAAGCGACGGAGTTATGCGCGAACAAACAATAAAAAAAAAATTAAAAAAAAACATACAAACATCCGAATTGAGAACCTCCTCCTTTTTTAGAAGTCGGTTAAAAAATGGTTAAAATCGGTCCTGGAGTTTTGGAGCTTACTCGATACAAACGAACACAAAAAAATATTTTTTTATTCTCTTTATTATACAAATAAATACGATATTAATAGTTTATTAACTATAGACTCCTTAAGTTGTAACTCGTAACCGAGGCAGCCCTAAGAAACTTTTTTGGACAAACATTCCCGGCAGATTAGTTGGAGGAGGCAGGAAATAAAGTTTACTGGAAAATACGGAGGCTCCCCAGCAGAGATAAATAATACGTACTTATTTTGCAAATTATGTCAAAAGTATCTCTTTTACACGTCAATCTTTTTTTTGTCAAATATGACTAGCATAGGCTGGTGTTTCTTGATGGATGAAAGAAACACCGAAAGAAACTCATAAGACACCTTATGACTAAGAAAAATCAAAATCAAAAGTCATTTATTCAAACTAGGCTGAGAGACAGCACTTTTTGAACGTCAGTCATATAGACAGTCCCCCAAAACGCCCGCCCGTCACCACTTCCTAGTGTTTTAGCTGGGAAGAAGTGGCGCAACAAACTCCCCAGCAACACATCTGTCTGTTGCGTTTTAAGAACTTGAATTTATACAATAGTATACAAAGGTATAAAAAAAAAAATTATCTAACATGGAAATCATAAATCAATTCACTATAAAACATTGTAAAGAGTAGATTGAGTCAATATATTTCTATGGATTGACCTGTAGGTAAATCTGTAACTATGTAAGTATGTATACTTACATAGTTACAGTCATCTATACTAATATTATAAAGCTGAAGAGTTTGTTTGTTTGGTTGTTTGTTTGTTTGTTTCTTTGTTTGAACGCGCTAATCTCAGGAACTACTGGTTCGAATTGAAAAATTATTTTTGGGTTGAATAGACCATTTATCGAGGAAGGCTTTAGGCTATATATCATCACGCTTAAGCCAAATAACGAGCGGAGCAGCGATAAAGAATGTTTTAAAACCGGGGATTCCACGGGGACGAAGTCGCGGGCAGCAGCTAGTAAAAAATAATTTTCCTTTTGTGGAAATGCCAATACCTCAATTATCAGAAACTAATAATTTTCACACAAATGCAAAAGTTTCACTATCTACCATAATTTCCGGTCGCTCATTTTAACTCCCAAAAGCTTAGACAAGCCACTTCCTTTTGCCACAGAGCCCTTCCGCCAAGCTCAGTGCAGCAATGTATTGTTGTGACAGCATTGTTTGAACTCGGCTATCATGTCATGTAACCCCCCCCTCGCCATACATGCTACTCGGGAAAAGAAACGGGGTATCCGCGAAAACGGGAAGGCGAAACAGTTCTGTCGAAATATTAGCTTTGTCTTTTGAAACTGCGAAATGATTTCGTTTTGCGATGTTTTCTCGCCAGATCTACGGGCCCAAAAACTTTGTTGAGTTTGCTAAGAGTTTTGATACATATGGCCAGGTTTTCCCCGCAAACATAATCAGAGGCTCACGACAAGATCCCATTATTTGAGTGAATGCGACTGTAGAAATGCCGAACAATAAGAGATTGATCATGTGGTTACCGCTGACAGAATATCAATTCTTTAGTCTCTGCACCCCTAGCCAAGTTAATAACTGCAATCGTTAACGCTAGTCGAAAACGAATCAAATGTATGGGAATTAAATCATCTCAACCTTAAGTCACGTGGTTAGAACAAACGTAGCAAAGTTTACATCGTTCAAATTGATAGAATGAGTTATTATCGTTTCTACAATGTTCAACGCTACATCCTTTGTTGAAATGTTTAAACTTAATGGTTAAAGCATTTAAACATAGTTTAAATTTTGTAGGAACGCTCGCCAGAGACTAAAGAATAAGTCGTTTTTCTAAAGACATTCGCGACAGGCGCGTCATAATATGGTTACCAACTTATCGTTTTCTACAGTTGCTGACACCGAGGCGTTACCGATTAGAGAACAGATTTCGGTACGAAACGTTTGTAACTTGGCTAGGGGGGCTGATCTCTGATAAGTACCCTTTTAACCGCTCTCGAATTTTTTATCTATACTAATATTATAAAGCTGAAGAGTTTGTTTGTTTGTTTGTTTGAACGCGCTAATCTCAGGAACTACTGGTTCGAATTGAAAAATTCTTTTTGGGTTGAATAGACCATTTATCGAGGAAGGCTTTAGGCTATATATCATCACGCTTAAGCCAAAAGGAGCGGAGCAGCGATAAAGAATGTTTTAAAATCGGGGATTCCACGGGGACGAAGTCGCGGGCAGCAGCTAGTCTTACATAAAATATCGTGTCGCATGATGTTTGTACTGATAAAATCATAAGTAGAATTTCTACTTAATTTCAGCACATTATACCGTTGATTCTGGCTGTCGTTCGTAGATTTTTGACAGTCGTTACAGGAGATCAGCAACCCAAGCCAGAACCCAAGTCTGCCAACCAGTCTTACCATGGGATATCGATTTCTCGGACTTTGTTATGGAGATCAGATAGTCGGTTAATTAACACTGTTCAAGTGCATCCGGCAAGACTAGAAGCCGAACCCAATATACACAGTTGGAAAAGGCTAGGCAGATAGTTTAGGTACTCAATTTCCTACAAAATACAAAAAAAAAACATTCAGTAGGACACTGACTCAATAGGGATGTTTCCTAAGGAATAAAAGTATGATTCTATTTAGTCCGTCAGTTAGATTATCGAAAAATATTGGACACGTATTTTTTGCTTTATCAAATCTATAAGAATTGTCGAAGATAAAAAAGCTTCAAAAATCAAGAGTAGGGTTTAATTGTGACGTCACGGCGTTGTAAAAATCGTAGCACGAAGTGACGTCACACGAGTTTTCAACGCACTGTATCGTCTTCGTTTTTTGTTTACGTGAAAAAAGAAAAAAGTACTTGTCCAATATTTTTTGGAAGTCTATCTGACGGACTAATTAGATATTTTAATCAACTAACCCATTGCTGTTGATATTGATCAATGCTCCTTCCTTCAGGAAATCCTTCTTGCAATTGCTCGGTCTAACTCATCATATCAATTGTTTCCTGTCATTCAGTAATGAAGACTGAAAGCTAGACTGATACATATCATATCTAGAACATTTACTAATTAACCCTTAATTGACTCACATTTGTATTTGAGCGTCTACAAACCAAGAGTATATTTAATACTTCATTCAAAGTTGGTCATTTAGGTATCATCATCTTCATCTGCCTAGTCTTATTTCAACTATATTGGAGTCGGCTCCCAGTCAATCCGGATTCAGATGAATACCAGTATTTTACATGGAGCGGCTGCCTACCAGACCTTTACAACACATCAACCGGAACTTCTTGGCAAGACTGGTGTCAGATTTTCTTGCTTCTGAAAACTCGTAACGACTGCGATCTAATAATGACAGCCGAGACCAAAGACAATATAACCCGGAGACCAGCGGCTTATTGAATATCTAGGTTTAGAAATATGTATGGTTGCGGAATTTGTTATAAAGAGTCACCGCGGACGTGGAACGTTAAGGGCATTAGGAGGAACACGGAACGGTTTTAATCAGTAAGAGTCTGACAGTTCTGACATCCCCCCCCCCCCCAGAGCGAAAGAAGTAATTTTATATTATTCTATTGGCTATTGCACAAGACAATCTAATTGAATATGGAAGAGAATTGAGATAAATGTAAATACAATAACGCAAGAGGAAAGTTAGTTGGAGACGTTTTCAGATTTCAGGAACATGTTTACATTCATGAAAAAATACCTAATACAGCCAAGTTCTAGTATCTAGACAGATAGATCTTCTATCTAAAACAAATTAATTCGTACTTATTACGTTGGTGCTTAGGTAAATAACTGATAGAACGATCAAAAGTAATGTTACGAGCTTCGGGTTCGTTACAATAAAATCAGCCGATTAAATAACCAAAATTGACACTTTAATTACGCAACACTAATTACACTATAAACTCACTAATTACAAAACACAATCGCACTATTAATCACTTGAGTTCGAAGTCGAAGATCGCTCTCGAAGTTATCACTTGTATCGCAAATCCAATACTGACTAGGGCCCGAGAATTCTAGAATTTTCTATCATAGAAAAATCTCGAAGGTTCTTGACTTTACTACTTCTGCTACTCGATACTAGATGGCGCTAGTGGTACCGAATACCGCTATCTTCCTTACTTAATGGTGGCGCGCAACAGTAAATAACTGGTAGAGTCTTTACAACACAGGTTAAATCAAACTCCAAAACAATCGAAAAACGGCATTACAGTAGCTATCAACCTATTGACTAACGAAACTCAATGATAATCATTTTACAATCCCAGCATCAGCATTGAATTAACAAAAGGCCTCCCATCCACACCCACTCACATACATCGGTGCACCAGCACACCACTACAAACCGGCGTAGCTTGCATTTTTCAACAATCGGCAGTCGGGTTCACTCCCCTCGTCGAAATCTCGCTTTTGTTCCGCTGTGAAGGACAACGTGGTCATTTTTTCGACAGTCCGAGTATATTTCGCAGCCAACTGGATTAATCATCATTAATTAACTGACTTTTTTTCATCAAATGACTTCTTCAGTTTTGGACGTAACGTAAGGAATACCTACCACAGCACACATCAAACAAAAACCTGTAGAGGTTGTTCATTGAATTCAAATAAATGATCAATCTAACGATTAGCTCGTACAATGCCAGATACACAATAGGTACATACACAAAATTGTCAAATCGAAAAATGACAGATCAGAGAAAGCGAAGGAGCACACGAACCATAAAAAAACCAACATGGAGTGAGCTGTCAGTCCATCCAATCATGAAGGAATGACAGTTCACTTCACTTACGTAGTAACTATTTAGTAATCTGTGACTTCACGCTCACTTTTTTATGGATGAGAAATCATCAAATGACTTCTCCCGCTCTGGGCGGAGCGGAAGAGAGTGTCAGACTGTAACCACAGTAAAAATATGGAACAGTACAGAAACTACGAACAAACGGTCGAAACGGCACACTCACACAGCCGCGCACATCTACGAGGCCCCTAAGGGACTTTCGCGGTGCGCTCAGTGGCGGGTGCCGTGTTCATAGATAATACCTACGCTATTATAATGGCTATAGGTGGACCACTCAGGTTTTCGTTTTGCAAAAACTGTGTACCCAAGCACAGATTTTTAATACTAAGTAGTATTAAATCCTTATACCTGTTAGGGTTTAGTAATTTACATTTGTATTCTAACTAAATTGAAACGCAAAAAGACTAGTTTCCGGGCCAGTAACTATTTGATTCGAATATTTTGTATCGGCAACATTTTAGTTTGTCAGTTGGTCGTTGAATGCTTCTGATTGGCTAATCAATCAGTGTCATCTGTGATTGGTCGACGACATTAAATCGTTAACCAATCACAGAACTCAATTTTACCGCGCAAATGGTCAAACGCGGGAGGCGGAAAAAGGTCGGAAAAAAACATGTTGGCTGGAACTGTGCTGTTGGACGAGAAGGTCGGAGAAAAGAAATAAAGTTGTGTTTCTTGTTACCTGGATTTTCTTCAGTAGTTCGTCTAAAGTTTAGCCCATAATCTTGGTTATCTTATATATCAGAAGTGACACGTTAACCAAACTTAAAACGTAAGTACACGCCCATGGTTTTTATTATTTAAATTCTGAAGTACTGAGGTATATA
Source organism: Hecatera dysodea (assembly GCA_905332915.2). Taxonomy (NCBI): domain Eukaryota; kingdom Metazoa; phylum Arthropoda; class Insecta; order Lepidoptera; family Noctuidae; genus Hecatera; species Hecatera dysodea. The sequence goes on along the minus strand of HG995308.1, from coordinate 17,033,456 downwards.
TATATATACTTATTTTTTTTGTGTTTCACCTTTGCATTCTAATAATTGACTGTGATTTCATATTTGGTTCAAATTTACTAATGATGTTTGTATGTGATGTAGTTGCGTTTAAAGCATCACGGTCGTATTACGGAAAGAGTGAACATGCGTTGAACTGGTGTTTAGAGATAAACAGTCTTTAAACCTATCTAAATGGCAGCTCTAAACGTAGTCTAAAACTTAAGAGTGGTTTTATTGTTTTATAATACAGTGTTCTTTAACGGTTATTATTATTTTATATTTGTGTGTGTGTGTGTGGGTACGTGCTTGTGTCTTAACGAGTGTTTGAAATGATCGAGAGTATTATACTAGGCAGTTTCTAAACGGGGTACGAAAATTTGCTTATTTTTTGAAAATTCGCCTAGGTCTAACCGTTTCCGATATATGACGTTTTTTTTCAATAACCGAATCATATGGTGTTATTCACTATATTTTTTAGTAATTGTTATTAACATACCTTTTTCCACGAGTGTTCAGATAATGGACGAGCCACCAAGACGCAGGGAATGCTCAAATCGAGACTCCAGTCTTCGTAGACTGGAAACACCTAGTCGAGAGGATCACTCACGAAGTCGGAGAGGCCTGCGTATGCGCAGCCCGAATCCATCTCGGCAGAGAGGTCAGATGCTGGAGCAGGAATTACGCCAAGAGCGTGAACGACTTCGTGCGACGGAGGACCGTCGTCGATCATCGTCACGTCGTGCCAGCGAGCATCGCGTGCCCTCCGGACGTCGGGAAGCTGAGAGTCGGGCAGAGCCACGCGCCTGCGAGCATCGTGAGCCCTCCGGACGTCGGGAAGCTGAGCGTCGGGCAGAGCCACGCGCCTGCGAGCATCGTGAGCCCTCCGGACGTCGGGAAGCTGAGCGTCGGGCAGAGCCACGCGCCTGCGAGCATCGTGAGCCCTCCGGACGTCGGGAAGCTGAGCGTCGGGCAGAGCCACGCGCCTGCGAGCATCGTGAGCCCTCCGGACGTCGGGAAGCTGAGCGTCGGGCAGAGCCACGCGCCTGCGAGCATCGTGAGCCCTCCGGACGTCGGGAAGCTGAGCGTCGGGCAGAGCCACGCGCCTGCGAGCATCGTGAGCCCTCCGGACGTCGGGAAGCTGAGCGTCGGGCAGAGCCACGCGCCTGCGAGCATCGTGAGCCCTCCGGACGTCGGGAAGCTGAGCGTCGGGCAGAGCCACGCGCCTGCGAGCATCGTGAGCCCTCCGGACGTCGGGAAGCTGAGCGTCGGGCAGAGCCACGCGCCTGCGAGCATCGTGAGCCCTCCGGACGTCGGGAAGCTGAGCGTCGGGCAGAGCCACGCGCCTGCGAGCATCGTGAGCCCTCCGGACGTCGGGAAGCTGAGCGTCGGGCAGAGCCACGCGCCTGCGAGCATCGTGAGCCCTCCGGACGTCGGGAAGCTGAGCGTTGGGCAGAGCCACGCGCCTGCGAGCATCGTGAGCCCTCCGGACGTCGGGAAGCTGAGCGTTGGGCAGAGCCACGCGCCTGCGAGCATCGTGAGCCCTCCGGATGTCGGGAAGCTGAGCGTTGGGCAGAGCCACGTTCTAGCGAGCATCTCGAAACTGGAGAATATATAAGGTCACGTAGTCCATCTTTTTCTAAGAAAGATCTTGTTAGTGTTTTAAAACTGTTTAAAGAGGACCGGTCGTCACAGCCAAATAACCAAAATGCACATTCGTCTCACAAGATAGACCACCAAAATATATTGCCAAATTTTGACCCTTCCACTAAAAATCAACGTATTGATGTATGGCTGAAAAAGGTCAACGAATGTGCGTCGGTATATGGTTGGGACGACAGAACTACCACTCATTTTGCCATGCAGAAACTCCAAGGTCTGGCTAAGATGTGGTATGAAAGCTTGAATTCCATTCTTTTCAGCTGGAAAGAATGGCAAAATAAATTGATAAATGCATTTCCTTGTGAACAAAATTACGGCCAAACCTTGGAGGACATGCTGAAAAGGAATAGCAAGTTCAATGAGCCCATCGAAGTTTATTATTACGAAAAGCTTGCTCTCGTGAATCAATGCGATATAGTAGGAAAGCGTGCCGTGGACTGCATTATTCACGGCTTGAGTGACAGGACGCTTAGATCGAGTGCTTTGGCATTACGTTGCAATCACCCTGACCAACTTTTGCAGTTCTTATTAAGCAACTAGCTTCTGCCAGCGACTTCGTCCGCGTGGAATAGTTACTTTACCCCCGATTTTGAAACTCTCAGCCCGATCGGTTTAAAATTGACAAAAGATAGACATGCTGTTTCGGGATGTTTATTAGATACTTTTATGTAGATGACTTCTTCCGTTTTCCCAAAATTTTCCTTCACTGCTCTGCTCCTATTGATTGTAGCGTGATGAAAAGTATACTATAACCTGCCCAGGAGTATGAAGAATAATTGCACCAAGTTTCGTTAAAATCGGTCGAGTAGTTTTTGTTTCTATAAAGAACATACAGACAGACAGACAGACAGACAGACAGACAGACAGACAGACAGACAGACAAAAATTTTACTGATTGCATTTTTGGCACCAGTATCGATCACTAAACTTCACTGTCGTTAGATCGGGTCAGCCCAATGGTTGCTATAATTGTAAGGAGAAGGGTCATAGTTTCCTACATTGTCCTAAACCTCTCTTGAAGTGCCAACGATGCAATAAACTTGGTCATACGATAGAGACTTGTATTAGTAAGGCCTGGCGAGAAAAAGATCTCTAGTGTAACGAATTTTCCGCGGCCTAAAAATGTATGTAAATATTCGCCGATTCCTGGGGCTGGCAAGTTCCTTCCGGAAATTCGTTAAAGATTTTGGCTTGATAGCTTTTCCACTCAGCAAATTGTTAAAGAAAGGTGTACCATGGGAATGGGGCGATAGTCAGGAAAGTGCTTTTCAAGATTTAAAGGCTAGGCTGATAAATAGACCTATTCTCGCAATATTCAATCCATCAGCAGGGAAAGACTTTCAAATCCTTACAGATTGCAGCGCTCTTCGGTCTACTATATTAAACGGAATCTGATTCCTAGGATAGCGCGCTGGTGGCTGCAATTGCAAGAATTTAATTGCACAATCGAATATAGGCCAAATAATATTGTTGCGCGCCACGATTAGTTACCACTAGCGCCATCTAGTATCGAGTAGCAGAACTAGTAAAGTCAAGAACATTCGAGATTCTTCTATGATAGAACATGCTATAATTCTCGGACCCTAGTCAGTCGCGACCGATATGTACGCGAACTCTCTGGAACTTTCTACAATGGAAGGTTCTGAAACTACTCGGCGCCCTATATAAGGCTGGCACATATACCGACCGAGTCAGTATTGGATTTGATAAATAGTGCGATTGTGTTTTGTAATTAGTGAGTTTATCACTTGTGTAATTAAAGTGTCATTTTTGGTAATTTAATCGGCTGATTTTATTGTAACGAACCCGAAGCTCGTAACAATATAATAAATACATAAAGATGGGACACGTTGACGCACTATCCAGTAGTCGAGTCCGCGGAGAATCAATCTGATAATATTCTAACCGTTATGGCCATCTCAAGCGAAGACTGGCTACAAAACCCTCCATCTTGGAGATTCAGCACTTACGAGAATTAGAGATATTTTAGATAGTAGTTTAGATCAGAAAGGCTTGCAATATATTAAGGAAAACTATTTACGTCGTTAAGGACAACAAGTTATTTCATTGTGTAGGTGAAGACAAGGGAGATTTGCGTTGGGTAGTACCAAAGGGTGCAAGATGACAATTATGCCGACGATTATTATCACGACGATATCGGTCACTTTGGGATGGAAAAGACTTTGGAACGATTAAAGAAAAGTTATTGGTAAAAATTACACGATTCGTTAAAAAGTACGTAAGCGCCTGTATCGAATGTGCATACGCTAAAAATAATCAAAATGATAAAGAAGGTCTTCTTCACCCTATAACGAAAGTGGAGGTACCTTTTCATACACTACATATTGACCATCTCGGACCCTTCGTGAAATCCAAGCGAGGTTTTTCTTACCTGCTAGTAGTAATAGACGTTTTTACAAAGTTCTGTTTTGTCAAACCGATTCGGAACACGCACACAGAGAACGTAATAAGGGTACTAGAAGACATATTCAGGATGCTTGGAACTCCTGATCGTCTCGTGAGTGACCGCGGCAGCTATTTCATGTCACATATGTTCAAAAGATTTTGTCTAGACGAGGGCATTAAACATATCTTGAATGATGTCTCTAGTCTCCGATCAAACGGTCAAGTCGAGCGGTATAACCGCATAATTCTCGGCTGTATGAAGGCTTTAAGCGTGAAATATGGCAAAAAAAATAATAATAATGGGATTGCCATTTAGGAAGGATTAAGTGGGGACTAAACAACACTATCCAAAAAAACGACCTGCAGGACACCTGCCGAGGTGATGTTTGGTACCTCTATGAATGTTTCGGCAAATCCCATACTTAATGAGATTTCTGATGAAACTCGAGAATCCATTGATTTACCTACTGTACGCCAGGAAGTTAAAAGTAGGATAGACAATGAGCAGATCAAGCAAAAACAGTATTACGATAAGGGTAGGAAACCCACGTGCACATACGCGGAAGGGGACCTTGTTAAAATGACTAAAACTTGCTTTAATAATGAAGGGCAGAGCAAGAAGCTCTTGCCGTCGTATATCGGTACTTATCGGGTTACCAAGGTTTTTGGTACTGAGCGATATGTAGTAGCTCCAGTACCTGGTTTATCTAATACACAAGGCAAGCGTCCAACGACTGTTGCTGCGGATCGCATGATGCCTTTGATCCACGTGGCTGCAATAGATGTGAACGAGAACTCTGAATCGGCTTCCTACTCGGATGATGATTAGATATACTTGATTTAAGTTTTGGTTTCCCTTGTGAGGCATGTATCTACAGAATAGTGTGTTGTTTCAGATTGGATGCGAGAATCGATTGGTTCGCGTCTGATCAACTATGCCAGAGCTACTCGCTCGTCTTGCTCCCGTTGCACAAGCTTAATCGATCGGCTTGAGCGAATGGTTAGCAAGGCCTCCCTCGATTAATCGATCGTCGAGATTGGATGCGAGAATCGATTGGTTCGCGTCTGATCAACTATGCCAGAGCTACATGCTCATCTTGCTCCCGTTGCACAAGCTTAATCGATCGGCTTGAGCGAATGGTTACCAAGGCCTCCCTCGATTAATCGATCGTCGAGGTAATCTTTGAAGTATATCGACTAATCGATCGTCGATCATCAGGTATCCCGACTACTCGATCATTGGGACACCGAGTTCTTTAATGGATTAAACAACTAATCGATCGTTGTGATATCTACACCTTGCCTATGATTAATTTGAAGAAGCTCCTCCGTAGAAAATATGTAAATGGTTATTTAATATACGATATTCCAAATACTTTTAGCTAAAGCAATTTTTGTATTCATTCATACATTTCTAAATAGTCAATAAATGAGTGAAATAAATGTATAAATAGATTTTTTTTGAATATTAATACTATTTATGATAGTAGCCTATAATTTGAATTGATTTTGAAATATTGTGTACATTGATTGCTAAGTTTGTGTAACTGACCTCTTTCCGATTGTTAGGGTTCCCACCCGGTACCGTGTGCAGGGACGCACACGATATCAGGATGGTCGATTGTTAGGGTTTAGTAATTTACATTTGTATTCTAACTAAATTGAAACGCAAAAAGACTAGTTTCCGGGCCAGTAACTATTTGATTCGAATATTTTGTATCGGCAACATTTTAGTTTGTCAGTTGGTCGTTGAATGCTTCTGATTGGCTAATCAATCAGTGTCATCTGTGATTGGTCGACGACATTAAATCGTTAACCAATCACAGAACTCAATTTTACCGCGCAAATGGTCAAACGCGGGAGGCGGAAAAAGGTCGGAAAAAAACATGTTGGCTGGAACTGTGCTGTTGGACGAGAAGGTCGGAGAAAAGAAATAAAGTTGTGTTTCTTGTTACCTGGATTTTCTTCAGTAGTTCGTCTAAAGTTTAGCCCATAATCTTGGTTATCTTATATACCGAAGACTAATTTAAATTTATATTGTATTATAATTTATATAACATATGGAATAAATTAATCCTTATGAGTATGAAAAAATAAATGACCATAATTTTACGACAACATTATATTCTAGTCGTTTTAATGTTTGTTCGGGCATAACTCCGTCGCTTGCTAACCGATTTGAAAAAACTTCCCAAATGGTCCCATGAAAATTTTATCGAAATCGAACAAGCGGGTTTTTGAATGATAGCAAATCTGTCGGGATAGCTGAAATCGCACGTTTGTTTATTGTTTATACCAATTTATACCACGTACGCTGTGATGGGTATGTTTAGCTGGGAGTGAACCACTAAAAAGTGAAAAATAAAAAACTTTTTACAAAAAATACAACCGACTTCTAAACAAAAATAAAAACCAAAAAGTACAAAATAACTTTAATTTCGGAACTCGGTGTTTTTTATTGCTTTTTTCAAAAACACCGAGTTCCGAAATTAAGTTATTTTGTACTTTTTGGTTTTTTGTTTAGAAGTCGGTTGTATTTTTTGTAAAAAGTTTTTTTATTCAACATACAGAAATCCTTCATCAAAATTTTAGGGCAGATATTAGGTATGGTAAATGGAATAAAATGGCATAGAAATGATAAACAATATTCAGTTTGTATTTTTTTTTTACAATGGCATTATTTACATTTTGACCAAAGAAGAAAGTCGCATGGAATAACATGCACTAACGCATTTTCGCGTGACTATTTCTCCCAGTCAACTCCTACCGCAAGTCGTGTTAAAGAACTTCGTTCCAATAAAACACTTATTGCAAACATTAAAAGCGACAACCCTAACTCTCTACTGGAGCGTAGGTAATTATTTCAACAAATGGGCTTAGTTTCCATACTGTTCCATATTTTTACTGTGCTGTAACTGACTAAAACCCACCCGTGATCCTTCTTGTGCCCTTTGCGTTCCAGGGCCGCGGTGACTCTTAAGAACAAAATCCGTAACGCTGGAGGAGCGTGTGGAAAACAACGCGCGGTTGACCAGGACCTGGTTGTTATCGGGCGAACAAAGATTCAAAGCATTTATTTCAATTAAACCCTTTACAGGCACTTTTGAATTGTCAAGGCGAAAGAGCTATCTGCACGTTCCAAAGCGTAGATCTCTATGGAGAAGAACGTGCAAGAAACTCCAACAACCCAACGCTCGCCGTCCGCAGGCCCTTAAGGTCTCGGGTCTTTCATTTGAACGGCGCCGTTAATCAGCGGTCAAAAGAGTCTGATGCTTTGAGTGATAGAATCAGGAGTTTATTAGATAAAATTGATTGAGTCAGGCAGGTGTTACTTTGCGGAAATCCATTTTAAATTCGAAAAATGAAAATAATATATCTAGTTTTAATTTCCGCGAATATGTGTGGGTTGCAGGTTGCAGGTATGCACCTCCCTCCCGCCCGCTATATTATGCACATGCAAGATTACAAGGCAAAAGCAAGGATTTTATGCACATGCAGGAAGGCTAAGCAAAACCTAATACCATTGGTATTGGGTATAATATAGCGGGCGGGAGGGAGGTGCATACCTGCAACCCACACATATTCGCGGAAATTAAAACTAGATATAGAGACGCACTTGCGTGTTAAGTGAGCTAGAACTTCTGGAAACTGTTTGATTTGACTTAAAAAAAGATGAATGGTGAGCTGAGGTTGGAAATTGCGAATATATGAGACTTTTTCATTGACTAACTTTGCCGTTGTTGTAAAAAATAAAAAGGTACCGACCGGAATGCGTAATCGTTTTCTCCAGTACTAGTATCCAATAATCTGTACGGTACCTACGAACTACTGGTTTCTAGTTGTTTAAGCTCTCGGAAAAGCAAATCGTAGCTACTCGTCTCCCCTCAGGGGGAGTACCCGTAGGGGGAGTCCCCGTAGGGTATTAGGGAAACCAATTACGAACCCAGGATTATTATCTACCTTCTAGATTTAATCTATTAGTTGTACTACCGTTGTAGTGTCTTTCTGATACACTATCCTTACAAACTACACAATTTTAGCCTTGATGGAGGCTTTAATTTATATTAAGGCCACATGCAATTCTGTGTAAGCAGACTTTAACGTCCTAGGTTGACATACGAGAGGCCAAACCTGGTCATAATAAAAGAACGAAACGGGCTAGTTATTTTATTCCTTTATGTTTGTCAATCTTATTAAATTCCTGACTCAATACCGTCAACTCTTCCATAATAAGACATTGTACCCAATCGTAAGGAACAGATAAAGAACATTTAATAACTTCATTATCGCAGATGGCTATCGGGGCGTCGAACCCGCACTCTTTATGTGCACAACTCACGACAAGGTTCACTGAACCACCGGGGAATGTATTGAGGAAAATCGATAACTACCCTCTCCGTTTTAGTGGAAAATATGTTTCAGTTATCTGGTTAATGGTTTTGCTGGAAGGAATAGTGATTTTCTGTCGTGACTGATTCTTTTGTTGGAAATATTTTTGGGAAAATGATTCAGCAGAAATTTATCTCCGTAAATAATTTGATTACGCGACAACATTATGCATGTTCTTTTGTTATTTATTGACGAGTAAACCTTTGGATATCAAACTTATTGCCAATTTATCTACCTTTATCCAACTGGGTTGGGACCGGCTTCCAATCTACCCGGTTGAATGAATACTTGTATAAGTACATGGTATATTGGTTGCGGAACTTATTCGAAAGAGTCACCGCGGTCCTGGGGCCGTATTATGACATCTTAAAACCATCATGTTTTCTGTGTGAGAAAAGGATAGTGCTATTCGCCCTGTATAGCTCCGTCTCTTTTTCACACCGAAAACATGATGGTTTTAACAGGTCATAATACGGCCCACGTACGGACTCACGTGACGTCACTACGTTGCTACAATTTTTACCAGCGACGTGACGTCACGTGAGTTTTCAACGCAATGTATCGTCTTCACTTTTTGTTTACGTGAAAGAAGAAAAAACACGTGTCCAATATTTTTTGTAAATCTATCAGACGAACTAATTAGATTTTTACAGTAAAATACCCTATTGTGATTTTTAAATCTGACTGAACTAAAATAAATCCATCACCAACTGCATCGGACTCCTTGCAAAGTGGTTTTTATTTTATATTTTTGTCGATTTTTTTTTTATAAGTGCGAGTATTTTTATTTTGGTTTTGTTTATATCTACTGTTGATACTCGTAAAAGATCAGAACATCAACTAAATCATGACCACGCACTTCTGAAACACCCACATAAGCAACTTATTATATGTAAGATGTAAGTACATATACAATGCTGCATAGCCATTATATGTAAGTACATATACAATGCTGCATAGCCGAACACCGGCGCATAACTCGAGTTAAACAATGAACAATTTCAACTACGTAGTCTTCATAAAAATCGACCCAGACAACTCAGCGAAAAGCCTCCATTCTCTGCAGACCCCAGACTTAACGACTGACAATTTAATATATCACCCGCATCGGTGGCGCCATTACACCTGTAACCATTTGTGACAGGGCCGTTTGTACACGTAAAAACTTCATTCTAGAAGTTATCCTTGTAAATATATAACTCGGGAGTTTAAGTCTTAGTTTAAAACCAGTGAACGCAATAAATGTCACGCATCTCTACTTAACACAAGTAAGGAAACTTATCGTTTACTTTTCGCACTAGATTTTCTGAAAAGGAACCCAGAAATATCGTATAGAAACGTCATTTAAAAGAAGGAGGGCGCAGCTACACTTGTAGCTAGACGTCGCGTGTTCTCCACACACCGAGGACCCTTGAAGCCCCTTGAAAGCGGCCCTACAGGGTTTTCTACAGACATTTACACTGCTTTCAAGCGCTACGCCCGGTTTAAACACGCTTTTTATACTCTGTGGCTGAAGAAATGGCGCGGTGCGAACGCCATCTTGGATTTTATAATAAACGTGTGTTGCAAGGTTTTATGAATTCTTGTGGAAAGATTTTCAGAAAATATTATCTTAATAAAATAAGGGTTACGTTATTTTAGTTATAAACCTACTTTATTGTACACCAAAATAGTTACATGACATAACTATAATACACTAACCTAATTTTATGGGTACAATGGCTTCTTCGATTTTATTCGTTGTAAAGTTTTTAATCTGTTAATCCCACTCTTGGGTGAATTTCAACAAGTGATTTTTATATGTCATTTCGGTGGGATTTTTTAATTTCAATGCTATCTACATATTTTTAGTGACCAATAAAACTTTAGCCTATTTTATAACATTGTGCGTGAGTGGACATCAAATTTCATCAAAACTTACATAAATATTTAAGGATGAATTTTTAAGAGTCCACTGAAATGAAAAGTGTCTACCGAAATGATAAAAATGACCACCGAAATGATAAACTGTGCACCGGAATGAAATAAATCCACCGATATGATACAGCTAAGAACAACCGTGCCGGGCAGCCAGGGTTCCGTACTTTGTTAGGTTTGATTTCCACAAATTTTAGATAAACACTGAGACAGGACAGTAGACAGTTATTTTAATATCATCATTAATATATAGATATTACAATTACTATTACATATATCATTCTTTGAGGTTACAATAACCTCAAAGAATGATATTATTGTAATATTTATTATGATATGAATGAATTGTTTCTTCACTTAAATAACCTTTGGTAATTTTTCTGGTTGTTGTTGTGTGAAAATGTTGGAAAACTTTATCGTAAATGCTGGTAACCATAAATAAATATTTTTGTTTGTTTATGAACTAATACTAATTTACTTGATATATTTTCAAAAGAGTGAACGAAGCGCGATAAGAAAGCTTAAAGTTTCTGATTAATATGATGGCTGCATTTGTAAGTTATGCCATTAATAGTAATACATAATGTGTACCCGTTGCACTAAGAGAAAAATGCTAGGTATAATTTAGTTAAATTGGTAACGAAACGAGAATAGTGTTTCTACAGGTATATAAGTAAAACTTCTATTTTATACTGGGAGCTACTACCCGATAATATCTTGACTCGACAATATACTGTCATCAGCTTGACCGACTCCGTACAGAAATCAACAAAAAGCGCCGTGAACAAACAAAGATATACCTACTTCCTTCACGACAACGCTCGGCCGCACATAGCCAAAGTCGTTCGTCAGAAGCTATTGGATTTTGAATGGGAGCTACTGCCACATCCACCTTACTCTCCCGATCTAGCGCCAACGGATTTTCATTTGTTACGCTCTCTCAGTAATCATATACAGGACAAAAAATTTGATGATAGAGCACAGTTAACAGATTTCCTCGAAAGCTTTTTTGCCTCACGGCTCCCAAGTTTTTACGCTGAGGGTATCCATGCTTTACCTAATCGCTGGAAATGGGTTGTAGATAACAACGGTGCCTACTATAAAGACAAGTAATTGTAAATTAAAAATATAATTTAAAATTGTTTTGTTTATTTGCAACGCTCATTACTTTCCTACCAACCCAATATATACATGTAGGTACTAGCTACATAGAAATATGTGTATATTATATATCTTTAATCTTAAACACAAATATTACACAACAAATACACCCGAATAATCTAATCTACACTTACTTACATTACAAAACTATGACTTTATATTTGATAAAGGATCTCTAAAACTTTATGGTTTTATCATTTCGGAGATACATTTCATTCCGGTGGACTGTGACACCGAAATGAAACTATTTTTGTCCCCATGTTACTGAAATGATAAACTTACTTTTTTGGCGGAAAAACCGCAAGCTTTGGGACCGCTGCGTTCGCGCCGAGAGCTTGAGCCGGACTGATCCGAAGTGAGGAAAGGTGAGAGGGGCGTAACAACGCAATGTTGACATGTATAATCTAAAACTTACTGTCCTCTGAAATGATAACTTTTTTCCAGACAAAAGTTGACTGCCTGTCAAATCCATGAGAAAGAAGATAAACAAACAAAAATAGTTTTATTTGATCGAATATATTATAATTTAATGATAAGAGAATTGATTTAAATCCATATTATGAATCTATTGGCAGGGGAAGGTATTTTATGAGCGGAATTGGGTTCAGGACAGGCCACCGTGATGATAAAATAACAGTTTGTAATTTTTTTTTTGGTATATTAGAGGGTAGAAATCAATGATTTTTTTTTTCCAAGGTAGAGAAGTACTTACGTTGTTGAGAAAAAATATATAAAATAAAAAACCAGCACATTGCACTACCGTTCTCAGGTTTGCCGTGTATTTTTTTTGCTTGCGCAATTCACCCTCTTATATTATGTTCCGGTAGATAGGTACAGCAAAGAGCCAAGCAAATAGTTCTACGATATTTTCGTTCCGGAATTTTTAATCTAAAATCATTTTCTCTGTAGCAACGGTTGTAAAAAATTTCCAAACAAGCTCAAACTATGTTTCGAATCAACTCAACTTCCAAACTTCCAATTACTGTCCGAAAACGTAACAAAATTCATAAATTCGCTGCTTTCGAGAACAATCTACGGTTCCCATCTACTTTAACACCGATAAAAACTTGTTCAGACTTCAAGAGATCAATGGTTCTCAATCTGTGGTCCGCAGGCCCAAAACATGAATCTTCGTGGTTCATGTTTTGGCCCAAACTGTCATTGATACAAACTGATTCTAAATTCCAAATTCAACTCGAACTCTAGCTCCAATATGAGCACGAAAACATCGGTGAAAGCTGACGATTCGGTGATTGACTTTATAAATTAAAGATTTCGTGCTCAAGAGATGAGTTTTAGATGAGCAAGCGCATTAACGCATTTGTTTCGAGCACGAAATTTTCAATTTATGCTTTTTTGACAGTTTGTTGCTACGATGGAGTTAAAGTTCGAATTGAGTTGGAGTTTTTTAATATGGGCCTAAGTTTCTAACAGAAATGTTGTTTTAAATTTATTTAACATAGTTTAATTTTCTTCTTAATTTAGGCCCTATCAAAGTGGTTCGTGGTTGAATAAAAGTTGGGAACCACTGTTTTAGATATTATCCACTCACCGAAAGCGAACCCCGACGGACCCAATCTGCATCGTAGCGTATCAAAAGATATAAACCTACCTACTTGTCTTAAGGGTTGTAATCGCCAGTAACTTGGAGGGGTGGCCAGTCTAGCGTGACACCCCCCTGTCCTTCGGCATCTCGGTAGAAGAGCTCCTTAATCTTGGTTATTTGGTTACTGGATGACTTAATTAGGGATTTGGTAAAGTGCTACTTGTTTCGGGAAAAGGGCGTTGACTTTTGCTCGTAAGCATTTTAACTTTGGCAGCTACCATTTTATCTTTTTAATATTTTTTTATTTTTGGTTTAAATATAATAAGGACGTAATCATAACGCTGTCTTAAATTGTCAAAGATAACATTTTCTCATGTATTTTTATTTATTTATTTGGGAAAAACATACAATTGTACAATGTATGTGTTACAATCAAATATGGTAGAACATATCAAAAATATGGTTATAATTATGTCGGTAGAATCCACTACGATTCCACAGATGACCTACTTGTAAGAAGATACCAAAATGACAAAAAAAAATAAAAAAAATAAGCGACTTCTAAACAAATAAACACAAAAAAGTATAAAATAACTTTAATTTCGGGACTCGGCGTTTTTGGTTGTTTTTTCTTTTTTTGAACACCGACTTCCGAAATTAAAGTTATTTTATATTTTTTTTCTTTTTATCACTTTTTACTGGTACACCCCACGGTATAAATTGATGTAAACAATAAACAAACATGCCATTTCAGCAATCCCGAAAGATTTGCTATCATTTATGAAAGAGGTCCGTTCTTCTTCACCAAACTAGAAGAAAGGGAACACCTTGAAATACTAAGATGTTCTTCCAAACTATCGTATAGGTACTTATAACTTTATTTTTTTCATTATTTCATATAAAAAAACACAGTCGACTTGAGAACCTCCTAATTTTTTTGAAGTCGTTTAAAAAATGGTTTTATATGTATGTCCACATCAGCGAATACTTATCATTATTGCTGTTCGAATTTGAACAGCCACAAGGCTTTGCAGCCTATTGGTGACAGTCGCCAGTCTACAAGACCTAATACTTTTTCACATACACTGCAAATAGAAAAAAAAAATAGAACGCAAGTAGAATCTATCAGATTCTATTTGTTTTTCTTGTATTTAACCTACCATTCATTAACTAATGTAAGGTCGGCGCCAACTGGATATTCAATCACTGACTTAACAATGAACGGTATCAGTGGTTATCTAGTAGGAATGTCTTGGATAAACTTGCAGCGTAATGAACATATCAATTAAGAAAGGTCTTATCTTAAGGCGCTCAGACAAAAAGTGTCTAGGCAAGATGGTTACCTTGTATCTTTAAGAGTTAATAAGTACCTAATACTTTGCCCCAGTTGAATGAAACCTGTAGGATAGGCACACAGAGAAGAAAAAATATTTATTTGGGACTCGCATAGGATAAACAACAAAATAAAAAGACCTGTGCAAGGCTATGGTTGACATCAGATAAATGTGCAATAAAGGTCATTGCCCTTTCCTTGATATCTCTTCGTAGGTATATGGACAAAAAAAATGAATCGTTTTCCATTACTAGTAAATATAAAGGATCACGATGGATGTTGATTCAATATAGCATTCATTCATTATTTCTGTTTTAAGAATTAAGGTTGTCAATAAATGTAGGTGGGTCAATGACCGTTATTGCACATTTATTTGGTGTCGACTATAAAAAGGATTTAAAAAAAAAAGGAAAGGTTGACATTCCGATAGGGCCCCCGCTGTGCTGTCACGGAGACACTTCTAAATTTGAATAAATTAGATAAGCACTTACTTAGGCACTAGTAAAGTGCAAAATTATACGTAAGGGTAAAACATAGGTACATAACATGCCGGTCAAAATCATAACCCTCTTTTAGCTTCGCTTTGGTCGGCTCAAAAATGTACAGGCGGAAATGAAATCTAAAATATATGCTGAACAACCAAATACTCATCAACATCAACTCAATTTTGTTGCCAACTGCCGTACGAGTTAATTAAGGCCTGGGAAATTGATTTCATCTTTCAAAACTTGTCCAAATCTATACTAATATTATAAAGCTGAAGAGTTTGTTTGTTTGTTTGTTTGAACGCGCTAATCTCAGGAACTACTGGTTCGAATTGAAAATTCTTTTTGGGTTGAATAGACCATTTATCGAGGAAGGCTTTAGGCTATATATCATCACGCTTAAGCCAATAGGAGCGGAGCAGCGATAAAGAATGTTTTAAAATCGGGGATTCCACGGGGACGAAGTCGCGGGCAGCAGCTATAGTATTAAATATTGGTCAATAGAAATTGGAATTCCACATCAATCAAAATGAAAAGGTAGAAAACAAACAATTTTCGAAATTAACTGAATTACAAATAACCTATAATTTTCTTTTATTTTATCAACCGACTTCCAAAAAAGGAGGAGGTTCTTAATTCGACTGTATTTTTTAAATTTCATAAGTACATTGACAGATTACAAACTAATACAATTTAAGCACAGCTATGACAATATACAGTACATAAATCTGAAGTCCAATTATTACTGTACACAGCGTTGTCTAAAATGCTTAATTAGTGACATTTAAAGTTAAATAACATGGAGAAGTTACTAAGTTACTAAATGATAGTGTTGTTATTGGACTTTATGCAAAGAATTTATAAATTGATTAAAACTGCTTAAAACAAGTCTACCGTATAGCATATATATATAGCATATTGAATTATATGGACTGCACATTCTGGACAACGGATAACATTAATAAGCGTACTTTTGCGAAATTTGTGAAATACTAGCTTCTGCCCGCGACTTTGTCCTCGTGGAATAGTTATTTTACCCCCGATTTTGAAACTCTCAGCCCGATCACTTTAAAATTGACAAACTTTCATCCCCTATTTTATCCCCTTGGGGGTAGAATTAATCAAAATCCTTTCTTAGCGGATGCCTACGTCATAACACCTACCCTGCATTCCATTTCCGTTCAGTGGTTTGGGCTGTGGGTTGATAGATCACTATGTCAGTCAGTCACTTTTGAGTTATATATATTTAGAAGAATATTATATATATTTAGAATTATGTGCTTTAGTGAAAAGGGTCGGGGGCTGTGGCAGACAGACAATATATCACTGCCCGACACCTTGTCTTCAAAATAAGTTCAAGTGCGCCAGTTTCTTGCCAGTTATTTTTAGTTCAATGAGTTCTTTTAGGTACTTGAATAGTAGTTAATTTTGCGACAAATCGTACCACATAATGGCACAACACAACACTACAATGAATGTATTCCACCGGTCTATTCTGACAACATCTTACTGTGTAAACTACTATTGTAGTCTTTGGTGTAAACTTGGATGGGTGAGCGTGAACTGAACTGGCGGCGCGGATCTTGCTGATCTGGGCGGAGGCAAGCCAGTGGTATAAATGGGGTAGTTTCAAGTTTCAAGTGTTTATTGCAATCCACAATGTGCATATACAGGTGGTAGGTAAATTAGAGCAGTATCAATTATGGAGCCTGTCGGGCACAGCAACATTTAATAGGTAGGAGAGAGGAAGAGCGCTTTTATATATTTGCCAAATACTAATATATGTTAATATTTAAAAATTAAGCTATTATTTAGTAAAATATACACTATACATCTGTACTTTGTATTGTATTTATATTTATTATACTATTCATTTTTATGTGTATTTCTATGGTATTTATATATTTTATAAAATTGTGATATGTTTATTAATTAGATATATTATTATTCTTAATTTAATTTAAATTTAATTATGTTTATTGCATGTTTATCTATATCTACAATATTTTATATTTCATGTAGGTATACATTATTTATACCACTTACAAAATTAAAGTCGGTATTTTTTTGTTTCACAGAACCACGTTTATTTCTTTCTGTTTTATTTGCCCTTTCTGTTTCTTATCAAAACATAAATAAGATCTTCAAAATTTCATAGTAAAGGATTCCAATTCGGTTACGCAGTTGCCTGATACCCAAACTTGGGGGCAACAATAAAATCTCCCGAAGAATGGTTTGGGTTGCCTACGTGAGACGAAAACTAAGGAAGGCGTTACTTTCTCCCTATTGTATGAATGAGAACTAGGTGATCGGGGCGGGGTTGAATGGTACCTCTGGAAACAACACATGGGTATAGCGGACACTGGGTTGGCAGTGTTTAGTAAATGACTAGCACTCGACTTCGCTCGTGGCTTCTCTCTCACAGCCATTCCCACGGTAAACTTCTCAAAATTTTGAAAAAAGACTATCAGTAACAATATCTGAAAAAAATGTTTGTTTGTAAAAAGATTTAGGTACGTTATAAAATCTATGATCAAAAGAGACTTAAAAAATTCTAATTAATCCGTAAGATAGACTTCCCAAAAATATTGGACACGTATTTTTTATTTTTCACGTAAACAAAAAACGAAGACGATACAGTACGTTGAAAACTCGTGTGACGTCACTTCGTGCGACGATTTTTACCACGCCGTGATTGATGACACAAGCTCCCACTCATGATCTTTGAACCTTTTTATCTTCTTCATTTTTTAGAGATTTCATAAAACCAAAAATAAGTGTCTAATATTTTTCGAAAATCTAACTGACGGACTAAATAGGATCATATTTTTATTCCTCAGGAAATATCCCTATTGCGTGTGACTTTACTCGTTACTGATTCCATAGAGAATTAGTCATCCAGTGGAAAGCCATTTTCAGTGATACATGATAGAAGTATACTAAAAAAAAAAACTTCGAAAGCTTGTAACTTCTCCATCGAGGTCAACTGTGGACTTCACTAGAAGAAACGCCAATTTTTTTTTGATAACTTTTGTGTTGTATTTTGACGACAAGAAATTACCAAGCATGCGATTAAATACTGCATAATTCTGTGTATGGCAGTCATTCATGCTGTACAAAATACTTAACAAATAGCTAACATCTTATTATATTCACGGAGCACGGATTCTCTCACGGCACCGCTTTCTTTTACAGAAATGAGAGTTTATAATTGACGTATCATAATAGTCTCTTTTGCTGATAAAGCGTCTGGAATTTCCAGATATTAACTCTAGATGTAGTGGAATCTGGGTACCATATTTTAGAACTATCGCGTAAATCCGTTGAAATAGGTACAAGAGATTTTCAGCGTTTTTTTTTTATTTCATTACAATATTTTATGGCTTTCCTCACACGCGGTCGACTTTTGAAGTTTTGACTGCTACTGCAACCATGAAAGCAATCCCGAGTCACCACAGTGCAGGCACATTAATCCATATGTCCACTGACGGAGACATTTATGTATTTCACCCTGACAAGAGACTCGTGGTACACATACCGGACATCCACATGTCCGGTCCGAACACAGCCTTTAGTTTTAGTTTATAAGTTTGTGTTTTTTGTGCGTCATTTCTGACGAAATAAACGTGTTTTCTTTCTTTACTTCAAGCAATCTCATCAGTTTTCCTCCATACCGTCACAAAAGCCCCAGTTATTTCTAGTTGAAGGTGTTCCTTTACTTGAATAATTAGTTAATTTTGCAACAAATCGGACTACAAAATGGACAACACAGTCAGAACAACAAAAAAGTAGTACCTATGTAATGTATTTAGCCAGTCTGTTCTGTTGTCTAGCGAGTATGAAGTGTATGCTTTTTTTTTAAATATCCACATTAAGATTTACTCCTGTATCGTGGGTGCGTACACAAACATGAATAATCACATACACAAGACTCCCAGACCCGGAACGATTAACTGAAGGCCATACCGCTATACACAAATTGGTTCCGTGCGGGATCGAACCCGCGACACGTAGCGCAGCAGCCGAACGTTCAACCACTGCGCCAACCGTGTCGTCAATTATTTGTATGGATTGACAGCTCACTAACTTCATGTTCACTCACAGAACAGATTTTTATCTGTTCTGTGTGTTCACTTCACCTAGGCTGTTAGATGTTAAACAGAATCGTGCAATTTTCCTGCGTTCCTGACATAAAAGCCCCCATGTACGGACAAACCCGACGCCCCAAGCCATAGTCCCGGCTCATCAAGCCAAACGTCAAATGACGAGACGGCTTTTAGCGTGATTGGCTGGCCGCATTGTCTGGCGTGGCCGTCGCGTATTGTGGCGCGAACTGAAGGATCTGTGCGCAATGAAGAGAGCCTTTGAATAGTCGTGTTTGTGAGGGGGAGGACGGAGGGACTCTGTTTTGGTAATGAATCGGATAAAACAAATGCAATTGCAATGCCCTAACAGGCAACTAAGTTCTTAGCACCTATCTGTTGTTAACATCTTCTTTCTGTACACTTTTCCCAATAAAAAAATTGAATTTGAAAACAATACAACTTACTTATACTAAAAAATCCTACGCATAGGTAACGCACTGATTAATTACGAAATCTCGTAATTAATCAGTGCGTGGGTTCCTTATAGGGTGAAGACATCCGCTTATCCGATATTCCCACGGGATCGAATGCGGCTGAAACCGCGGGGCTCTGCTAGTGAATTATAAAATACAACCATGTTTCTCTAACAAAACTTGCCAGGCACTTTTTCGCACATAAATTCGAGATAACGGCACGCTTAGTGCAAGGCCCAAAGGATATGACTGCTGAACTATTACGAAATGCTGAGTCTACAATGTTACTACCATAGAGTAAGAGATTGCAATGCCGGCAGCGAACCACTACTGCGTGCGGTATCTACTGGACTTTGTATGATTGCTTCTGAACTAATATTACAAAGAGAAAAGATGTTTTTGTTTGTACCGAATAAACTTTGAAAGAACTGGACTGATTTATAACCATTTTTTCACCAATGGAAAGCTGCATGGCACATACCATAACATAGGCTATATTTTACTCCCGTATTCCCACGGGAACGAGAACTACGCGGGTGAAACTACGAGGCGCTGCTAATATATGATTAAAGGCGAAAGTAACTGTGTCTGTCTGTCCGTCTGTTAGTTGGCTTTTCACGTCTAAATGGCTGAACAGATTTTGTTGAAACTTGGCACACGGAAAGATCCTTATTTCAGTGTCCTATCCTATACGTAGGATAGGTACCTACTTTTCATCCCGAGAGTTTGTAGCCTTTGGATGATTTTCGTAAAATTAAGTAGGTTAAATAACCTACTTAATTTTACGAAAATGAGCACAAGTTTCGGCTGTCAAGGCCACAGTCAGAATGAGAGTTTTATTCAGTTGGAAACATTTTGACAAAAGACATTTTTCCTCCAGCATGAAAACGTTACCTGCATCGGTATCAATATGACGAAAACGTCATTTTCTTTCTAATTTCAAAAATTTTACGCTTTGACAGGTGTCAATACTACCAGCTAATGCACGGCATTTCAGAAAGCCAGACATGGGCCATCAAATTCTATGATTGTCTCAATTCTTGGTATGATTTGGAAGCTATGTCACCACCGCAATGTCGAAACTAGCAGGCGAGTGATAATTATGAAGAATCAAATTATATTATTGCGACGTAAGCCAGTTCGAAAGCTCATTGAGTCGAAAACCGCTATATCGAATGACGTTTTCGCAAACACGCTGATTCGAAAAACTGTTTGAATGGTACGTTCTAGTACGAAAGTCTTGTATTTGAAATCAGAAGCCGTCGCAGCGTCTCGTTACTCTATGAATACTACGAGGTAGGTAAACGATAGCGGAATATTTCCGCGCCACCGAATTTATTTATATGTTCAGCAGAGCGAACCTATCATAATCCTGGCTGGAGAGAAATGTTTGTGGGTTGGAAGCTTTTAAAAGTAAATGGATGAAAGAAAATAATGAAGTTCCTGAAAAATTGCGATAACAGGTTCAAATACGGACATTGACGAAACTGAAAGCTTTTATGGAGTAAGCTGACATAAGCGGCTTCTAGTTTCAACAGATTTGTGTTACCTAATCTTACCATTAAAATGAAACATTTTTATCGTAAGAAGAAAATTTGTGTTATGTAACACAAATTTCCTTTATTTAGATGAACTGATGTCTATTATATTATTTACTAGCTTCTGCCAGCGACTTCGTCCGCGTGGAATAGTTACTTTACCCCCAATTTTGAAACTCTCAGCCCGATCGGTTTAAAATTGACAAAAGATAGACATGCTGTTTCGGGATGTTTTTTAGATAATTTTATGTAGATGACTTCTTCCGTTTTCCCAAAATTTTCCTTCACTGCTCTGCTCCTATTGATTGTAGCGTGATGAAAAGTATACTATAACCTGCCCAGGAGTATG
This sequence comes from Hecatera dysodea, assembly GCA_905332915.2. Classification (NCBI taxonomy): domain Eukaryota; kingdom Metazoa; phylum Arthropoda; class Insecta; order Lepidoptera; family Noctuidae; genus Hecatera; species Hecatera dysodea. The sequence goes on along the minus strand of HG995308.1, from coordinate 17,012,115 downwards.
AAGAATAATTGCACCAAGTTTCGTTAAAATCGGTCGAGTAGTTTTTGTTTCTATAAAGAACATACAGACAGACAGACAGACAGACAGACAGACAGACAGAAAGACAGACAGACAGACAAAAATTTTACTGATTGCATTTTTGGCACCAGTATCGATCACTAATCACCCCCTGATAGTTATTTTGAAAATATATTCCTTGTACAGAATTGACCTCTCTACAGATTTATTATAAGTATAGATAATTAGGTACTCTATTTATAATTAATTTTCCGTTTATTCATCTTAAATATATATTCATTACATTTTTAAATAAAACTGTAAAAAAAAAATTAGTAGCCCTCCGGTATCGGGAACAGGCTCCAAGCTACCGGTGGTCAGGGCTCCAGAGAGAGGTACCTCCTCACAATACGAGCCGTCTCCAGGAGTATTGCCACCAATGACAAATTTAAGTACAATTAAAATATATTTTTTTCGTATAAAGCTTGCCAATCAATAGTTCCCTATAAAGCTTGCCATTTCAAAGCTCCGAATATGCTTAGGTACCGCATCAAAATATCTTTGAGGGCATCGAATTCGTTTAAAGTAGGGAAAAAGAAGGAGGAAGGAACAAAAAGAGGAACACGTACACGTAAGAGGAATACTCAGGTGGGTATCGTCAAAGTTCATACGGTGACCGATGAATAAAGAAGAATCAAGTAGGCCGTCCAGCTTCTGCTGCAACACTGCGATGTCATCCGCTTATTTCAAATTGTGACATACGTACATTCACTCACCATTTATAAAAAAACAGCTGCCATCTTGTTGCCTCCAAAGCAGTCTGTCAAGTCTCAATAAATTGTCTCAATGAACATTTATTGGATGAAACAGCAACCTTTTACCTGTTTGCTGCCTAAAAAGGACTATCTTACTGTCGTGGTTTTCATCTACAAAATATGTTCAAAGATTAGAATACATACATAGGTACTTAAAAAAACAAATGGGATTTGTTTAATCTCGTGAGTTTGGGGGAATTACGTTACCAAAATATCATGGGCAAATTCATGCTTTACCTCAAGCCAAGTATTTCACGGTTTTTCTCATAATATTACACCAAAGACCAAATTACTTCATCATCATTACATTTTGTATATACGTAAGTATATTATCATCATCATGGACTAATAGTTGTGTTTTCTGGATAGGTAAAATATAATTTTAAACACGTTTAAATCACTGCTAAACAATGGCTCTTTACCAACATTACAAGAAACCATCTATCTCTCATTTTATCTCCAACATCACCCAGAGAGACGCCGCTTCCACCCAGCGTGAATAATATAATGTGTGCTCAGCTGAATTTAGTATAAAAAAGAAAATATAGTATAGAAATAAGGATTGGCACATGAAATTTCAATGATGTAATCAAATCACATTACTTTTATATGGATGTAATTTAAATCCTATGATCTTGTTCTTAGTTTTTGTCTTCAGAAAGCTTTTAGTCTATTCTCCATTTCTTCGATAAAATAAATAATATTCCTCCATTACTGAACTGAAGGAAACTCTTAAAATATTTATTGTAATAGCCAAGTGTCGGAAACTTCGGTTTCGTTGTAATATCGTGAAAGCTCGTTGGGGACTTAAAGCGAGGGCCATTTTTACTAGCACATAAAGTTAATGTTAAAAGCTATTAATTTAATGAAAATTGATGGAATCATGGCTATTCTGGTGGAAATGATGAAGGGACTACCCACTCGTATCTGAATTAAGAATTTGAAATGGATAATTTGTCTAAATCTACTCCCCCACATTATTGTGACTTTTTTAAACACGTTAACTAGCTGTGTTCGGTTGAATGAGATTTTAACAGCCAATCGGATCACTTATTTCAAATTAGTGACAGTTATTTTTTTTTTCAGGATTGGTGTTAGATGCGCTCTTGAATTCGAATTCTCAATTCAAAAACGAACTGAGCTTCCTACTATGTCTTATTTGAAACAATTACTTATTTGTTCTTAAATGTTCAGGGGCAAATTTAAACCTATAGATTAATTTGGGAGAATGCTTACACTAACAATATTACAAACATACAATGGTCTTATGTCTTCCAAGACATAAATTATCCACACTTCATTTTTCACACCTCTGTCCAAAAAAAAGAAACAATACCATCAAGTCCAGAGTAATTGAGTCAGGTTAGTAACTCAAAGGGCCTGGTCACTGTCACTCGCGTCAGGAATAACGCGCGTCTTCCTGTGCCCGCCGCCGGCTATATTTAGACGACTAATTATTAACAAGGTGCGTTTAGTTTATGGTAAACTGTGGTGAGATGTGTGGCCCTGGTCTTGAAACGTGTACACAATGGATAATGATGGCTGAAACTACAATTTATTTGATGTTTTGGTCTGAAATTGTACCGCCCTTTAATTTTTTAAATTAGGAATGATTGTATTGCGTTTGACAACTATATTATTCGCCAAAACGTCAACTCTCGTACATAAAAATCGTTCAAATTTAAGTAGCAATGTCATTTTGTGATGATGGTACCCTCTTTGGCTGCGGGTCAATGGCAGACAAGATTGTCGATAGAACTTTGGAAGTGTCTGACAAAAGAACAAAGATTATTTTGAATTATGAATACGGAAAATATGCTTTGTTATATATAAAAGTCATGTAGTAGCGCTCTTATAAGATTCTGTAAATAAGTACGTTCATTAGAATTATAAGTAACACTAGGGGCGAGGTTCCCTGGTGTTACAATATCTACGACAATCTATGTCATCAATTACCTAGTTAGTGTAGATTTTGAGAGTGATGGAGATGCGAATGCAAACGATTCATAAGAAATTCGAGAGTTGCCCCTCTGATAGTAAGCGATGATGTGGTTGACGATGGACCACGCAATACTAGAAGCAGTGAACGCAAATAAAATATGGAAGCATTACTTCAAGGGATCTAAGTGCGAATCGTAACCCAAAAATCCAAACAAACTCATACATCAAAACCTCGTCGCTGATTCGCCGAACCACACCAACAACATTATTGCTAATACGATGCACAGTTAAAAATTGACCTTATTTCCCAAGTATTTGGGTTTAAATTACCATGTAACGAATAGGCCGTGTAACGGTGTAACTAAACACGTGAGCGGCGCAATCGGTAAGCCCGGCGCAATGTGCTTTGGGTCACTTTTTTGAGTTAGGAATGCTTCCATATTTTATTTGCGTTCATTGACTAGAAGTAATTTCATCACTTCGACCCTCATGTTATGACTATCAGGAAACACTCACTCCGGCAGGTATTCTCTTCCATCTTCTTATTTTCGAGTCGATGGTTAACTTCTTAGAGTTTTTCAGCCCAGTAGGTGGCTACGTTAATTGCAGCGTCCGTGGCATTCTTTAAATCCCCCAAAGTACTGGTGCATGGTCTCTTGGGGCACTCCAATGTGTGGCTCATGTTCTGAACAGGAGCGCCGCACTCACATTGAGTATCTGACGGGACTATGAAACCCCATTTCGCCACGTTGTGTTTGCAGCGGCCTACTTGGGTGCGCTACCGATTCAATGCCTTCCATATTGGCCACTTTAGATGAAGTCCAGGTGGCAGATGCAAGTAGTCGGGTAGTGGTGGATGGTGTTCTTCCCACAGCTTGGTTCTCGCATTAGGTGGAATTTCTTCCGGCTCTTAAGCTTGAAAGAAAGAAAGAAAGAAAAGAAAGAAAAAGCGTTTATTCATGCTCGTTTTTGACGCGAGAGAAAATTAAAAATAAATAAAAACTTACAAATAACTAAACCAGTCCCACTGTCTGAACCAGCCATTACAAACAAAGCATAAATATACAATTTGTCTATGGCGTGCATTGGTGCAAGTAATCATTTATTCGCAAAGAATGTAGGTACAAAATAAGATGTAACCATTGTAAAAGGCATGCTTACCCGTGTATTAAGCTTACTAGTGTGTCTCTGAGGGATCGCATCAGAAATGAGGTAATCCGTCAGAGGAGCAAGGTCATCGATATAGCCTAGTGGATTAGTAAGCTGAAGTGGCAGTGGGCTGGCCATATTAGTCGTAGAACCGACAACCGTTGGGGTAAACGAGTTCTAGAGTGGAGACCGCGTCTCGGCAAACGTAGTGTAGGAAGTCCTCAGGCACGGTGGAGTGACGATTTGCGCAGGATGGCAGGCAAAAACTGGATGCAAGAAGCCGAAAATAGATCTAAGTGGCGTGCAATTGGAGAGGCCTATATCCAGCAGTGGACTGCAATAGGCTGTTGATGATGACTGATCAAGCAGCCGGGGCTGTTGTGCGATCGTAAAAGATTTTTGCGTATAGTAGGAATGTCCACCATGTAACGATGGCGCCTTCTTCGTACCCATGTCTTGTTATCCGATGATGGCGCGTGTTACGGAAAATAATTATGCAACTGTGCAATTTCAAAACATTGCTACACTTTTTAGGTACCCCTCGAATATTAACTAATATTATAATAGCGAAAGAGAGTTCGTATGTTACGCTTTCACGCTTAAAACTAAATTTTTATATAGATATTATAGATTACTTTAACGCGAGCGGAGCCGCGGGCAAAATCTAATATCATTAAACATCTGAAACTCGAAAACAAAGTCCAAAAGTCTAACCAAAACTCTTAAAACCGAAACACACATTTTTTTCCTACCAAAAAATCACTGAAGTGAAACCATTTTAACCGGCAAAAGTTTCTTCAGTTTTAGAGTTCCCCTCCATTGACCCTAGTGTACACAAACGTACTTATATTTATACGCAAACTGTTTAGTATGCAGGCAGCCTCTCCCGAGGTTGGTCGTACGTGAGGGGAATGATCCAATAATATATTAATTTCCTATCGAAGTATTAGATAAGTTAAATGGCGAGATATATTGGATTTGAGGGCATTTTTTACTGGAATCTATATATTCGTTATTCCTTTGTTGGTCGCATTGGCTGCTGCATGTGTTGAAGTTCCTGCTTCGATTTAGTATTAGTATTAGTAATCGGGCTGGTTTCCGCAACTCCACGACTAAGCGCGTATTTTGCGTGCAGGTGGGGCAAATGTGTCATTCGATCCACACCAGCTCCCCAAGGAAGGCCAGCAACGCCTTCGTGTTAGTTACAATCTCACAGATGGTACCTGGGTTTTCAAAGTACTTAGCCCTGCAATCGGCGACTACGGGGCAGCTTAGAAGCAGATGTGCTGCTGTCCCATCCTCCTCCATGCAGGCTCTGCAGAGCGGGCTGTCAGTGACTCCTATGATATAGATAGAGGTTACCAGCTTCGATTTACGAGCCCGCCAAAGTGTTATTACGTGGGTTTATATTGCGAGAATTTCGGGTTTTACATTACCAAGCAAGACATACGGTAATACTCCACGCCGCGGTGTACATGGTAGACATCCCTACCAAACGCACAGAACAATTATGGAATACTCTAATTGTGGGTCTGTAAAACTAGCAGTCCCTGCCGTATTCTGTGCCTCCTGATAGCTACTACATGGAAGTTTTAAGTCAAGAGTGAACAGGTTACTTATAGGATAGCTTGATCTATCCTCGACCATATTATTGCTTTCCATCAGTTAAGATCGTTGTCAAACGGAATCCATCATATCGATCATAAAAAAAACAACCTTTAATGATTAAAATCCTCTTTTTTAATTTTTGTTTTTCTCTGATTTTATTTTAACAGCCATTTTTGATGTTTTACCACACTTCGAACTAAACATTAAGCAATCAATTGCAACAGATTACCAACATCCATTACTGGGATTGATTATACGATTCAACGGCGCAACTAACATGTCTCTCCAACGCTTAGAACGTGTCCATCACACTGATTGATTGAGTACTTACTGTTTAGCAAGATAAGCAGGCATAATGGCAAAAAATATCGATTTGGCTTTGATCAATGTTGGTAGTTATAAATTTATGTGACTGTCTTGGAGCAGTATCTCGTTATGCGAAAGCAAAAGCTTTATTTATATTTTAAAGAACAGCGTCAGCGTCCAACCCGCACTGGGCCCGCGTGGTGGATTACGGCTCATTCCCTCTCCTAGAGAGGAGGCCTGTGTCCCAGCAGTAAAAGGCTGATTATGATGAATAGCGTCTTTAATAATGTCTCGAGCATACGACTCCTCCCTAAGATTGCCGACCGCTTCGGTCTAGATGGGCCAAATTCGTCAAAAATCGTGCGATCCGCCCAGTCCTGTACTACACTCGTATAAGTCAATGCATCTGCTGCTTTATTTCTCGCCCTTTTTGTTGGATGGGAAATCATCGAATGACTTCTTCGGCTCTGGGCGGAGCGAAAGGGAGTGGCAGACTCTTACTGGCTAGAACCCATCCTAATGCCCTTTGCGTTCCAGGGTCGCGGTAATTCTTTCTAACAAATTCCGCAACCCTGGCAATCATTCCTCGCCCGTGCTGGGGACCTTAAATTCATTTGAGGTCACCACAGGATAACAGCAGTAGCCAACTTAGTTTTTAATACCCTTGACCGTAGGCTTTAATTTTATATCAAGGCCACCACAGGCAAGTGCGGCTCGGCTGTCGATAACCTCCTAGGTTGACCAGCGACAGGCTACACGTTAAAAAAAATATTAACCTCATCTGTACCTCGTCTGCGCAACCAGGACCATTCTCACAAAAGTGTTCGACTAAGAAGATCCGATACTTAATTTCTTATTCCTCTTTCCAGCGCCGCCTCACCCAGAAGTACAGCATTGCAGTGGGAGTCCCGACGCTGGTGGTCCGGGGCCGCCACGTGAGAGACGCGCTGCTGGACGACGCGCTGGGGGAGAGGTTTCCCTGGCCCCCGCCACCCCTCGCCGAGGTCCTGCGGGGCGTGCAGCTGCAGGGGGATGGGGACAGTCGCCTGTACGAGCAGCTACCTGCTGATGCTGTTAGGGTGTTCTACTTTGCGGCGCATTGGGTAAGTTACAAAAAGTAGTGGTTTCTGAACTTCTTCTAGTGCTTATATGATCTATTCTTAGCAGTACACTGTTAAAGGATTTACTACAATAAATATTTCAAACCCAGTAAAAATGCTTGGATCTCTGCAACCAAATGAAGATGGCACTAATAATAAAATCTTGAACATGACTCATTGAGATCTCTTTGTACTTAGTCACTACGTAGGTAACAACTTCATTCTTTGGAATCATCGAATCGAACATCGAATAATTTTGATATTGTAGTTCATTTTTTTTACCTCAATCCTCCAATCCTTATTCAAATGAGAAATAACATACATTCCGATAAAATTGTACTCAATAATACTTTACAAAACCTTCCGTCTGCTTTGTTATTAACATAACCTTTGCTTACCGACGTTCTTGTGCGGCAGTGTCCCCCGTGCCGGTCGTTTTCGCCGAGCCTGTGCGCGGCGTTGTCGGCCGTGCGCAAACGCCGCACCAAGTACGCCAACACGCAGCTCATACTCGTCTCCAGTGACAGGTAAGCTTGTGTCTACTAACTAAAGGACTGGGTCTGCTGAGCGAATTTGTAATAAACTAGCTTCTGCCCGCGACTTCGTCCACGTGGAATAGTTACTTTACCCCCGATTTTGAAACTCTCAGCCCGATCGGTTTAAAATTGACAAGCTTTCATCCCCTATTTTATCCCCTTGGGGTAGAATTAATCAAAATCCTTTCTTAGCGGATGCCTACGCCATAACAATCTACCTGCATGCCAAATTTCAGCCCGATTCGTTCAGTGGTTTGGGCTGTGCGTTGATAGATCACTATGTCAGTCAGTCACTTTTGAGTTATATATATTTAGATTGTATAGACTCAATCTTTTTAGCATTATATAACTTCATGCATTAACGGCACATCTGTGAGTACTATGTACCATAAACCATATTTTTATGTATGTGTGACTGGAACGTGCCCTGGCGGTTGGGAGTGTCATGCTCTCTCAAAAGTCTCTCTGATGGTGGCGTATGTATTCATTCATCATTTGGCTCCGTCAGCTGGGACGGGTCATCTCTCAGCTGCCACGCTTTATTTTAATTATTTGTACTTTAAATTATTCCTTTCACTCTGGATACCTGTATCATACACGTCTTTCTACATCGTTCTTACATATTGTAATAACATCAACAAGAACAATATATCCACAACTTTGTAACAATTTACTGATTTAAAAGAGTGTCCGTGGAGTTTCTTGCACGTTCTTCTCCATAGAGATCTACGCTTTGATTTGTCAAAACGTTTAGTTGACACTTCGCATGACCCAAGGGCTGGCTTTTACCTTGGACAAAGGATAAGCATTGCCATACAGCGTGGTAATGCTGCCAGCCTTTTGGGTACATTACCAGTGGCCAGCGATGCGGAGGAATTTTTCGACGCCATCTTTTAGACTATTTTTAGTTTTAGTTAGTTTAGTGTTTTTTTTATTTTATTTAAATTTATATATAGTAGTGATTATTCTCATTAAATAAACTTGTCCCTTTGGAACGTGCTTCACCTCTTTCGACCTTGACAATTCAAAAGTGCCTGTAAAGGGTTTAATTGAAATAAATGCTTTGAGTTTGAGTAAGCATCGAGGATCTATATCCAAAGTGGGTAAAAGATTCAAGATTCAAGATTCAAGATTCAAAGCATTTATTTCAAATAAACCCTTTACAGGCACTTTTGAATTGTCAAGTCGAAAGAGGTGAAGCTATCTGCACGTTCCAAAGCGTAGATCTCTATGGAGAAGAACGTGCAAGAAACTCCACGGACACTCTTTTAAATCATGTTCTGTATTACATAACTTTGGTTACATCCTTGGTGCTTCTATGTGTGAGGACAATGCAGAGAAAAAAAAAGGAAGCTATAAAACAATTCAAAGTATAAAGATTAAAACAAGTCAGTGGCAGTTAAGAGGTGACCAGTCTCAACCGACGGCGCCCGTTCACGAACATGACGCGTGTATCGGCACCATTTAGCTCAACCATTTTGAAGGGAACCGAATGATCCGACACACGCGCCACCATCAGCGAGACATTTGAGCGAGCATGACATACTCTCAACTGCCATTTTAGTTCAAGTCACAAAGTAAACTATAACCTGTAAATGGCTCCATGGTACTCACATTTACAATATTTGAAAATAAACTGCTTCTACATTATACAAAACTATGGTTCACTCAAAGAGTAATCAATTCGTTGGTCTCGCGCTCACTGTTGCCATTAGGCATTTCTCAGTGGCATCCTGAAGTCTGGAAGTTGACAGGGTGTAACACCCTCCGTGACTCGGAGAGCACACTAAGCCCTATCCCTCCCCGGTCGAGTCGGATGCCGTCCCATTGTCTGTAATCTCGCACCGATGGCAGATTTCCGTTGAGATCGGAAATCGGTCTGAAGGACTATTATTTGTATCGTATACTTGACGGACGCCTAATAGCCAAGACGTTACAGTGATTGAAAAATCCAGAGCCTAGCCTTAAGTGAGTTTCCGGGAACTTTCTCAAGTCAATCCACTCCATCTCTTGATTTTTTTCTTATCTAAAAATAAACTACGTCTTACTAACTTGGTTTACTAGACGCTTTGTACAGAGTTGATATACAGGGTGTTTCAGAAGTGCGTGGTCATATTTAAGAGTAAGTATCTACGGGAAAGAAACAATTGCGTACTTATTAAAAAAAAATACTTGAAATCAAAAATCCGAATGCAAAAAAAGCTACTAAAAAGTCCAAACAAATCACTTTTCAGTCGTATGCAGTTGGTGGCATTAAATTTTAGTTCAATCATAGATTCGATGCCAGATTTCTCACGTCTACGTCAGTATAATCTATTCAATAACCATGTTCCTGGTATAACCATAGCCATATCTTACAAACTCCTTAGTTGGATCTTTCACAACAACTCAAACACCTGTAAAGCGTCGAGAAAATCTTCGAAGAAGCCTTTGAGTTTACACGTCAAAACTTTGTTAAACCGCGCCAGAACACTAGCAAAACAAAGGAAATAAATCAGCTCTCCAATCTAGTTGAGAGCAAGTGTCCAAGTTTACTCTGTTATGAATCAAAACAAGATGGCGGCTTTGTACTACGACGTCTTTACTTTATGGTCTCAGCAGGCTGTGGCTAATTGTCTGGAACTGACTGAGAATCACAAATGTTGAAAACTTTGATTGAATTAGTGTGGTTAGAAAGTATAACGAAAATAGGGATGTTTCCTGAATTAAACAAATATGATTCAATTCAATCCAGTCCAAAAATATTGGACATGTTTCTTTTGCTTTATTCAATTCTATAAAAATTGACGAAGATAAAACGCATCAAAGATCAGGTGTGGGGGCTTGTGACGTCACGTCGGGGTACAAATTGTAGCGAGTAGTAACGTCACACGAGTATTCAACGCACTGTATCGCCTTCGTTTTTAATTTACGTGAAATCAATCTAACGGACTAATTAGATTTTTTAAGTCAACTACTTTACTATACGAGGTGAAACCGGAACATATATTTTTCTGATTTCCAGTTTTGCATTGTTTATGTAAACACTTTTATAGCTTACTAGCAGCGCCCCGCGGGGATAAAATATTGATTTGACACTCCACAATAACGTAGCTTTAAGTTGGTGAAATAATTTTGAAAATCGGTTCAGTAGATCCAGAGATTACCCCTTACAACGTCACAAACTCACAAACGTTACCTCTTTACTAGCTTCTGCGCGCGAATTCGTACGCGCATATATCCCCGTAAGAATTTCAGAAATCCTCTCTTACCTGTACTCTTCAAGGAACCTACACGCCCAATTTCAGCCTTCTACGACCAGTAGTTTCGGCTGTGCGTTGTCTGTCAGTCTCTCACTCAGTAACGGAAGAGCTTTATACATATAGCTTTTACCGTGGCTTTGATCTCGTGGCCTATACCAGACGAATTGATTTGTTTCGGGATATTAAGTAGCTTATGACATGGCGACAGTGTTGTGGTTTAGTAGACACTTCTAGAGGTTACATGTTACAAGCATACACATCATTTTAAATAGCTCTTTCAGTTAGAGTTTTTTTTCTATATCTGTGTGTAAATTCGGGGGAGTATTTCACTGCTATCATAGGCATCTTCATAACGGTTACCGTGCTATACAGCCATGAACGGCAAGCTTGCCGAATCTTCACGTTTGCACCTAATTTTACTATTTTACGATCGTAACATACTTTTAGTAGCTCATGAGAGAGTTTGAGTCTGCTCTCAATTGCATTGTTTATGTTTATGCAATTTATTTTGTTGTTATTATTATGTTGTCACTGTCTGTCGGTGCAGGATATCACGCCATAGACTAAAAATTGACTGTTTTATTATTTTTTTGTCTGTGGTGCGATCAGCTCGTGGTCGTTGTGTCCGGTCCTGACACAGTTTTATTAGTTTTAGTCGATAAGTTGTTTTCTTTTAAGTTTGTCTATTTATAGATTTTTTTTATTAGTTTTTTTTTTGCGCGTTTTTCTGGCGGAATAAATGAGTTTCCTTTCTTTTTTTTTCTTTTCTTTATAAGAAGATACTCGCGGCATCGCCTTGAATTCTGATGAACTGATGATATAATCCCAGTCGCCTTTTACGACCTAAGATCTTGGGCTGGGGGTAGTCCTAAAGCCTCAAAGAGATGTTAGCAAACAAGACGGGGCCCCATAAAGTCAGTGCCGGTTAATATCAAATTCAAAACCTATTCTATTCTAGCTGTCCGCACAACTTCGTTTGTGTCACATTTTTCGTGACTGCTCCGCTCTTATTGGTCTTACCGTGATGATGTATAGCCTATAGCCTTCCTCGATAAATGGGCTATCTAACACTGAAAGATTTTTTCAAATCGGACCAGTAGTTCCTGAGATTAGCGCGTTCAAACAAACAAACATACAAACAAACAAACTCTTCAGCTTTATAATATTAGTATAGATAGATTTGCACGCCCATCTAAAACGTATGAATCCCGTCAGAATTTACAAAGGCTGCATTCACACCATCCACCTGTCAGAATGAACAGTATTAAATCTTCACACCATCCACGCCTTGAATAATATTCTCCTCTAGACGTGTTCAAGTGTGATCTGAAAACAAACATGGCGCCTCGCCTGTTCAATTTAGAGCTCCTAATGAGTCTATTTGAGTTAGATCACAATTGTCTGATCCCATTTATATCCCTTTGTTCCTAACTCTAGATAAATGACAGTGATAGCACCACGTTTATGGTTACTGCCTACGCAAAACACTCAGCAATTGTTTTTTTTAATGGAAAACAGGAATCATCAAATGACTTTTTCCGCTTTGGAGCGGAAGGGAGTGTCAGATTATTACTGACCAAAACCCATCCGTATTCCTCCTAATGCCCTTTGCATTACAGTGCCGCGGTGACTCTTTCGAACAAATTCCGCAACCCTGGCTGGTCACACTACACCTAAATTTTGAAAAAAGAAGATTGTTTGGTGTTACATAACACAAAGAATGTTTCGTATCGAGCACAGCCCCGCGCTATATCAGGCCGTTGGTGCGGAAACCTGCATGCTTTATTACCTACTTGTGCACATTCTAGAACATTTTGAAATTCAGCCGAGCAGACATTATATTATTCAAGCTGGGTAGACCGTGGCTTGTAGAGGAACGCTGACATTCACATTTTATTGTAGTTACAAGTTACATGTGCAGCTAACCTCAGTTGTCCTGTACCTAAGCCTCATTATACATAGACGTGCTACTTTCGTTCCCCTAGTTACATACATTGTGTTAGGTATCGACACTAAACGAAAGCCCTGCGCTCACCTTTGGAGCGCAAACATGGTCTCCCACAACACGTCAAAAGTCCACACTAGGAGTGTGCCAACAAGCTTTGGAAATAAATATACTGGGTGTCAACCTCACAGACCACACTCGAAACTCTATACTTCGTTCCAAGACGCAAATAGCGAACGCTGTCCACACAGCTACGAGGTTACAGTGGAACTGAGCTGGTCATATCTTCCGCATGTCGGAGGAGCAATGGGTGAAGATTACCACACAGTGGATCCTAAACCGAAACGATAATCTTGCAGCCACAGAACAACATGGTGTGATGAGCTGAACTTCGTCTCAAACGATGGCCCAAAATTGCAGACGACCGGCGTCAGTGGAGGGACAGCACAGGCTCATAAAAACACTGTCAGTGTCCATCTTTATGTTTGAACTAGCTTCTGTCCGCGACTTCGTCCGCGTGGAATAGTTACTTTAACCCCGATTTTGAAACTCTCAACCCGATCGGTTTAAAATTGACAAAGTTTAATACAAACTTACATCCCTTTCGACAAAATTTGATTACCATAAAAACGGTTCTAGTGAGTTAATCTTAAAAGATAGACATATACTGTCGCGGACATTTTTTTACATCATTTTAAGAGGAATCATTCTTTCCTACATATTTTTTTGGTATCTTGAACCGTTTTCGCAGCGCACGCAACGGAAGCCCTCAAAGATGAATAATTTTCCCCGTTTTTTCCACATTTTCCATTTTTTCTTCGCTATTACTCGCAGCGTGATGTTATATAGCCTAAAGCCTAAGCCTCGATAAATGGTCTATTCAACCCAAAAAGAATTTTTCAATTCGAACGAGTAGTTCCTGAGATTAGCGCGTTCAAATAAACAAACAAACTCTTCAGCTTTATAATATTAGTATAGATTACTTAGTTAAGAGTATTTTACTTAAGTGTACCTATATATAGTTTGAATTTTGAGGAGCTCGTGGCTAAATTATAACAGCCGCACGGGTCGATCTTCGAGGTTAAGCAACGCTTGCCGAGGTTGGTCTGTGGACGGGTGACCATCTTAACATAGCGAAACTTCTCCGTGCCTCGGAAAGCACCTTAAGCCGTTGGTCCCGGCTGTCATTTGTAGATGTTTGGTAGTCGTTACGGATTGTCAGAAGCCAGAATATCTGACACCAGTCTTGCCAAGAAGACTACCGTATTCCCCAGTTAGTGGATTGTGGAGGTCTGGTAGGCAGCCGCTGACTGGGCGCTGACCCCAATATAGTTGGGAAAAGACAGGCAGATGATGATATAGTTTGAATTTTGATATTATAATTTCTTCAGGACATTATTCCATTCCTCAACGGGTGGCGTTCATAAAGAGATATTCTAAAAGTGTCTCCTATTACAAAGAATCTAAAAGATTACTCAGATCTCGAACGCAAGCTACAATTTGCCGAACCAGTCAATGGCTCCAACAAATTTGTATACCTATGTATTTTTCTCAAAGAAAAGAAAATACAAGTCCTTTAAAAGATAAACAGCAGGCGGGTCCAATGTTTTCCTTTCTTTTACGTTTTTCTTTTCTTTTACTCGGAATAAAGAGCGACGATTTCCTTTGTTACGAATCGGAATATTTTAATTAAATTATTGGAATTTTCTTGGACAATGAGCTGGGAATTAATTTCGTTGAGTATTCTGGAAAGATAAATTTATTACGAGTATTTACGTACGGATGAGTATTAGATAGATTTCATTTTGTTTCGTTTTGCACTCGAGGTATGGTAGATACTCGTACCTAGCTTACAACCTTTCCTGCATGTTGATTTCTATTTTCGGAAAGATAATTACCAACTTTATGATGTTCACGGCAACTCTCCGCCAATATTTATATACTTATCAAAACTTGTATATCTACATGATATTCAGGACTACAACATTGCCTTCGCTATATGAAATTCTGCTATTCGATAAAATGCATCAAGTTCACCATCATAATATGAGACAGTTGTCAAACACAACCCTTTCAACAAAAAACTAAAAAAATATCTTGAGTATCTTTGAGTTTAGGTATATTTTAGCAGTACACAAGGTTATGTAATACAGAACATGATTTAATAGAGTATCCGTGGAGTTTCTTGCACGTTCTTCTCCATAGAGACCTACGCTTTGGAACGTGCAGATAGCTTCACCTCTTTCGACTTGACAATTCAAAAGTGCCTGTAAAGGGTTTAATTGAAATAAATGCTTTGAGTTTGAGTTCTACAAATTCTTCAAATCCGGACACAGCAATGCTACGCGTACTTGGCAGTCAAAATAAATAACCCCAGTGCTATTATCTTCCTCAACCCCTATCACAAGGAGCCACACTACTCTAACAACATAAATAAGGCAATTTATGTACTAGTTGTATGTATATGTTGTTCTTCCACCTCGGGAGCGAATATAAATAAACATTTGGGTATTATTTACTCCAACAAGACAGTTTGCATGCTGAATAATAAACGGATACTCGCCCCCGCCGCTCTCGAGTTAGATATTGGTGGATAGGGCTGCCGCGTTTCAGTTTATTGTTTATTATTAGTAGGCTCGTGTTTGGCCTCAATCTCACCTGATGGTAAGTGACCATGTGGTCGACGATGGTGCACGCTTGCCGACAAAGTAACCTGTCCAGACTAGACTTAAGACCTCTAATTTTTTTGATACTGTCACCACTTATACCGTATGTTTATAATAAATCGCGTCAGACTGTAAACTTTTTGTTTGACTGTAACGTATGTATGTATATGACACCGAATTATTGCAATCTCCTTTAGTAAAAAAAAGTCTTAATAAGCTTATTAACTCAATATATTATAAAACAAATAATTACGAATCCTGAAATTCCAATATATTATCTTATTGAGAAAAAATCAGTTTACAATTTCACAATGAATTTGGATGAGATTTATTCTATTTATTCGATGAACGTTTGGATTTGATCCTCAAATTTTTGATGAGTACATTTTGTTATGACAACCCTAGTCGATGCAGTATTCATAGGTAGGACAGTGTCGTTATAACAAATTGAATCCGTCGCTTGCCGCTCGATCGATCGCGAATCTTTACAAAACTTCTTGCGAATATTTTCGCAAATTGATTAAGTTGGAGCTTTTTTTTCGCATGAGGGAAACACGGAGACTTTCTTACGGACTGTAGATTCGTTTTCGTTTAGGTTTAAGTTTTCGTTTTATGAAAAAAATTCAGTGAAAATTATACTTAGGAGGAGGTACCTTTTTTTCTGGATAGGAAATCAACAAATGACTTCTCCGCTCTGGGCGGAGCGAAAGAGAGTGTCAGACTCCCTAGGTGAGGTAGCTAGTATTTTTTTCAGTATTTAAAAAACGTTTGGTTGGTACCTACGCTTGTTTGTGGTTGGGTATCTCTAGCTACAGTTGATAAGTTAAATCCATTTAAGGGTTTTCTTTTACAAAATATATCTACTAATATCATAAAATGTCAACGACGGATATATTACCTAAATCAATCACGCTTCAGTGTTGAAAGGGTTTAGGTACCTACCTGAATAAAATTTGAAACATTGGTAGACTATCATCTGAATATATTTAATCCTTTATAAAATCAAGCAAAAATTGGTGATCACGGAACATCAACTTCAACTTACTCATTTCATTAAATCCAGTTTCGACCGTTGAAATTAAACGGAATAGTTAGTTGAAATCAGTTTCAGTAGCGCTTCAAAGGAGTTTGGTAGATAATTAAAATTCAGGTTGGACATAGAGAGATAGAAACCTGGAGTAACACTTCATGCTCTAAAGGATGAATTCATTTTGAGAAACTCTTTATAAGCCTATTTAAAACTTTACCTGTATTATTTTTACCTACCTATGTTAGTTTTCTAATATTATAAAGAGGAAAGATTTGTATTTTTGTATGGAACCGATTTCAAAAATTCTTTCACCATTAGAAAGCTGCATTCACCCTGAGTAACATAGGCTATATTTTATCCCCGTATTCCCACGGGAACGGGAACTACGCGGGTGAAACCGCGGGGCGCTGCTAGTTATGTATATTAGTATTATTATTATTGGCAGTCGTGCAATACTGGAATAATTGTAGACGTATTCCAATTTCATATTTTTAATGAGATTTTACAGACGCTACCTACCTAATTAGTTTTTTTTTTTATTTCTATGAAGGGAGATCTGTACTTATTACACAAGCACACCACCACCCAAAAAGGTAACTGTTTTTTTTTTTTCATTTTCAACTAAGGCTGGAGAAATCTGAGCAATGAATGAAAATGATAAGCAATAAAATTAGAAAGTAACAGACTGAGATTAATAAGCATTTAGAGACCAGACCACAATCACTAAAAAACAAATTCCTCGCTACTTTGACCCTATTTCCTAAAACTAGGAACAATCTTCGAAATGGAAGGAAGTGTCACGTTGGTACATGAAGATAAGAACTAGGTACGACATGTTGAAATCCAAGCAGTAGACACGGTAACCCATATTCCTTGGCGCTCTTCCAAATACCATGAATTCATAAAACAGAGACAATCATGAAATTTTTAATTCTACACTTGAAGCATAATATTTAGGCGGGTGGTTCGTGAACTGTAACACAAGAAATTCGTAGAGATAAAACAATTTTTTAATTAAAAGTTCTAAAAAACAAAACAATTCAAATCTAATTTACCTACCGCAGAAGTTGAAAACAACTGCACTCTCCCGCCAATTTATGATTCCCGCCATAATCACAAAAGAATGACATTTAAAATCCGTTTTCAAAATCCCGCCTTTTTGCACAGTCAGCATTTCGGAACTCTAATTTAAAACATGGAACGTTGATTGCAGGCACCTGCGCCGAATATTTTTTATTACAGACATATCAGTTTTAGGTCTTCTTTAGTAAACCTATTTGAAACTGGATCTCATTATGTTGTCAAAGGGGTGTGATGGTGCCGCGATTGCAGTCAGCTGAGTATATACCTTATACGGGCTTTGACGCTCTTTGATGTCACTGAAGTGTCATTATGGCATGTGTGAAATCTCAGTTTTTTTTTTTTTTGTAGAGGCAACGATGTGATCCTTTTGAAGATTAGGATTTCTTTGGGGAGGAATGAAAATAAAAGTCAACTCAGATCTGACCAGGATTTGTTAGGTTATTCCAAATTCAGGAATGACCTAACTGTGAACTTTAAACGTTGTGGAGTCTAGTTAAAATCTGAAATCACCAATCCGTCTCGAGCAAACGAGCTGATTAGTGCTAGTGCCTTCTCTGCATGAGAAGAGGTTATTACCTACACAGCAGGGGAACAGTAAAGGCACAGTAGAAATATGGAACAGTACAGAAACTACGAACAAACGATCGAAACGGCACACTCACACAGACGCGCGCATCTGCGAGGCCCCTAAGGGACCTTCGCGGTGCTCTCAGTTGCGGGTGCCGTGTTCATAGATAATACCTACACTATTATAATGGCTATAGATGGGCCACTCAGGTTTTCCATTTGCAATACTGATTGTAATTTATATTGTATTATAATTTATATAACCTATGGAATAAATGAATTCTTATGAGTATGAAAAAATAAATGACTATAATTTGACGACAACATTATATTCTAGTCTTGGCAAAGGAAATCTACCCTTTGAAACATACACATAGGAACTTACTTACTTCACAAAATAAGTAACAATAATTTTTCAACATACTTACGGAAATCCTTCATCAAATAGGGCAGATATTATAATTGAAACATATAAACAATACCTATTCAGTTTGTAAATATTTTTTTTACAATGGCATTATTTACATTTTAAACAAAGAAGAAGGTCGCATGGAATAACATGCACTACCGCATTTTCGCGTGAGTATTCTCCAGTCAACTCCTAACGCAAGCCGTGTTAAAGAACTTCGTTCGAATAAAACACTTATTACAAACATTAAAAGTGACAACCCTAACTCTCTACTGGAGCGTAGGTAATTATTTCAACAAATGGGCTTAGTTTCCATACTGTTCCATATTTTTACTGTGGTAAAGGCCTTCTAATATACGAAATAAATGACTCTTATTTTCAACTGACTTCCAAAAAAGGAGGACCTCATCAATGCGACTGATTTTTTTTTGTGTATTTGTTCAGCGATAGTTTCGCCAATTGTGAACCGGTTTGTATGATTATTTTTGTTCGAAAGAATATATCAGAGTGGTCCCATATCAATTTGGTGAAGATCTGATGAAGAACTTCGGAGATAGGCAAAGAAACTCTTTAAAAAAATGTAGCTAATCTTCCGTGATTGCCGAAATCGCACGTCTATTTATTACACGATTGCCCAAAAAAAGGAGTGTTATGGTTTCAGGGTTCATGTATGTATGTATGTTAATGAGTTTCTTTATTCCAGCATAACTTCCAAACGGCGTAACTGATATCAACGTTTGTGGTATCGTTAGAAGCGTTCAGTTATCCCGGGTAACATAGGCTAGTGAACATTTAAAAAAATACAAAGAGGGAACCATGGTTCATAAATAAAAACGAAAATATTTTCTTTTCATGAAAATTAGACTACGTAGGTATACTGTCATTGTCTAAAGCTTGCTTAGCACATAGAAAAAAAAAATGAAATAAAAACAAATTATTAAAAAAAAACTATATGTCAAAAAGTAAACTAAAAAAATAAAAACAAGATAGATATATTTTCATTGCAGTCGGGGGACCTGTAAAGAACTATTCAAAAGAACCGTCCCCCGACTGCAATGAAAATATTATTAATTTTTTTTAGTAAGGAGTCAGTTCAATTTCTTTGTAAAAAAGTTTTTTAAAGGGCCTACCCAACTATAAACCAGTCTAGTTTTTTACTAAATACGCAACCCACACTGCGGCCTTAGCGGGTATAGTCGCGTCGTGATTACGTTATGCTCTGGTGGACCAGCCCCTTTGATCTTATAGAGAAGTCACATCACTATGCATGTGGCAGTTTTATTTTTATTTTCTTTTGTGGTATAGATAATGTTAGCAAGACGTTGTTTTTTTTGTTGGTAATTCAATTAAAGTTTTTCATGCTGGAAAGGATTCAGATTAATATATGTACGTTCAAATTCGAAACCCTTTTTATATTAAGACTTATCAAATTGTTTTTTTCTTTGATGTCATTACTTATTGTTAAAAAAAAGTAACATAGAAGATTGGCCTTTCCTTTTGACCTAATACCTACCCTTTTTTTATCAGTAGGTTCCTCGACTTTTCCAAGAAAATTCTTCAATTAACGTTAGCCTACTTTCTCTTCAGGAGAGATAATAACCATTCTTCTAAGACCCTCCGTTGGGAAATATAAATGTAAAATAACGAGTTCCAGTGATTCAAATAGAAATAAAACAGACCGTATTAGCTCCTTATTTTATCTCACAAATTGAACGGCACCTGGAGGAAATGAGTTTGATATTGAAGTTTGACTGGTTTATTTTTAAGAAAAAAGAAACAAAGCCTAGGTTTTTCACAATGTTTTCTTCGAAAACAAGATGCAATGCATGTCGTCAATAATTGCAAAATACAATACATGGTTTATCTGAAAAAAAAGGTTTTATGTCATAATTGCTTGACGCAGAGTAGACCTAAAGAATTATGCAGCCAGCAAATTATTTATTTATCTATGTACATACAATATACTTAAAATAGAACATTTTGTACAGAAACCATAGATATATTTCTATGACAGAAACCAACAGCGCAAAAGCACTGCTTATTTCAATAGAAATTTAATTATATTATTCTATGAATATTTTTTATCAATCAAAACATTGTAATCAATCATTGCAGTCAGGTTACCGATTTACACAGGCTTTGAATTTATTTTAAATGCGACAGACGCAGTTGCCAAATTATTCTGTAGAATACAGAAAATATGGAAGGCTGAGTGAAAACAATCAAGGGCAGACAGCTGTCAAGCGTACCTACCGTGACAATGCTACCGACAAAACAAAAAAATTCGGAAAATACAATACGTAATACGCAAACAGCCAGGCTTGGAATGGCTGTTTATTCCATTGATTCCATTCTGATTAGTCTATATTTGAAACATTTCTCTTTATTTAACGATATGGCCGTGTCATTTTCTACCAGTCTATCCCTAATAAACCAAACCTGTCCCAGAACTTCAAGCACTTATGTGCTTATAAGGAAAACTCATAAAAAACGGTTTCTAGCTAATAGAAATAGCAATAAGTCTACAAACCCATTCTTATGAAGACCGCAATTATAAGTAAACACACACACCAATTTCCACTATGCCTCGATTCTCGTCCAAATTCCATTCTCGTAAAGTCCAAAACCGCAAAGTAAAAGGAATGTTCAATTTCCATTGCTCATCAAATTGAATGCCTACAAAATGCTTCCACTATTTCAAACACAAACTATTCCAATACCTACTTGAAAGCGCTTCGTCTGTACCTGTAGGAACAATTTAATCCTTTTAACCTCGACGAATCCCTTA
Organism: Hecatera dysodea; assembly: GCA_905332915.2. Lineage (NCBI taxonomy): Eukaryota > Metazoa > Arthropoda > Insecta > Lepidoptera > Noctuidae > Hecatera > Hecatera dysodea. The sequence continues at coordinate 16,990,933 of HG995308.1, read as the reverse complement.
AATTCTCCATGCACCGATGATAGAATTGCACAACAATAATTGCGAATATTCGGTTGGTAGTGTTAGTATTCCCCCAGTTGGTTCGTGAGGGTGGCTGCCCTGACGTCACAGACGCCAGCCGCGAGTCGCGCCAGGTAGCCAGACTAATGGAAGGGTGGCGTAGGGCTGTCGAGCCCGATCGATACCAAATGTAACAAAGGATTTTAAAGTTATAACCAATTTTAGTGAGGCTTCTGAACTGCTGGAAATGGAAGTAAAGTAGAATTTTATTAAAGTTCTTTATGTAAAACGTACGAATCGTCTGTTCCTTCGTTACTTAGTCTCTTTTCGAAAAAGTACCGGTGTGGTTGAATTTTCTTTTTTTTAAGTATCTTGTGTGTATGTCACTATATAGTATAAAACAAAGTCGATTTCCCTGTCCTTATATCCCTATGTATGCTTAAATCTTCGATCAATACGAAGGCTTAAATCTTTAAAACTACGCAACGGATTTTGATGCGGTTTTTTTTAATAGACAGAGTGATTGAAGAGGAAGGTTTATATGTATCATACATGCATATTATAGTAGAGGAAACATTAGTATCTACTTTGCACCCGTGCGAAGCCGGGGCGGGTCGCTAGTAAATAAATAAGTAATAATAAACATAGGGAAAATCATCTGACTGTGATTATTTACCGAAGACGGCCATTGGAATGGATCCACCATTTTGTGTTAGTTGACAACTACATGTCATTGTCCGTTCTCCGATTCGAGACGTGTGTGTCCACATGTGTGTCGATATCGATTCTCTGTAATGTCACTTGAGAATCGATGGCATTGCGACTCGACGGATCATCTGTAATCTGATGACATCTTGTTTACCCATTTGAGCGACCGGACCCATTAAAATTCACTTACTTACAGTAAAAATGTTAATCTTTGTTCTTACTTCCATATAGAATCTTACTTAAACCTAATTAATATTATAAATACGAAAATTGTTTTGTTAGCTTATTTTTTTACGCTTTAACGCCTCAATCGCTGAACCGATTTTGATGAGTTTTGGTAGATGGGACACTGGAGACGGTTATAGGACAGATTTTGCGAAAATCTATATGAACATAAAAGCTTAAACTCATATTTTAAAGTCGTGTAGCCAACCAAAACCGTTTAGCACAAATACTTTTGCAGCACAGCTCCCGTTACTCTTTTCAAAGCCCAGGAAAAGCGACCATGTACTGTAATTGAAAGCCGGCCATTACGCAGGACAACCGTAATGCCACCTATAGTCCTTAAAAGCGATTCGCGCAAATTAATCGTTTTTGTTTCGACCCCCGCGACAGCCCTAATTAATAGGGCTGTCCGTGCGTTGGTTATTAAGCTTGTAGAAAGGAAGTGTACGTTCAGCCTTGTAATTTCGTGTGGTTGGCAGAACTGTGAAGTTAAATCTTGGAAAGAAGTAAAAGCTGAAATGCTGAAAGGTGTTTTTATGACAAGGCTTTAAACTACGCTACGCTTTTCCGTCCATTTACAGCTGAAAATTGTAGGCGAGGACTTCTTATTCTTTACTCTTTTCTGAATATTAGCTAGTTAGGTAGTAATTAATTATATGATCTAGCTACACTTAGATTATCATATTATTGTTGTTATACGTAATTATCGAATTTATAGAAACAAAAAGTATTAAATTATCGTACTCCTGCAGTTTTGTTACAAGTAGGTACCTACCTAATTACACCTACTTAGTAAAAATCATCACTTTTTCAATAGTTCGTTGGTAATGCTTATAATGCCAGCGCAGAGTACGTAAAGTGCTCTTCGAACTTCATTAGTGCCACTTGACTGTCATAATTCCATATACTATATAACCATAACACCATTAAAAAAGAGTAGTTGGCAAAATAAGAATTCTACCATAGAGAAAAAATGTATAAAAGCCCCTTTCAAAACGCGATACGAAATTGGCGCATATTTGTTTTTCATTCCATTTGTCTGTGAGTTGGCAGTGCCGGCACAATTGGCGGCAATTGCCAAATTCTGCATCTCGACGGTTAAAAGGAAATAGGGTATAAGCGACAAAAAGTGAAATGTTCAGGAGAGCCGTTCAAAGTTTTAAAATTTAGAAAAACTGACGTAATTTTGTTATTTATTAAGATATCGTGAAAACTAAAACAGTTATAAAATCAGAAAAAAATGGAGCATTTACCGGTATTTTTAGTTTTAATGATTTTACGCTATTTAAAGTGGTTTTTGTCGCTTATAACAATAGCTTTTAATTTTCTAATGAGGAAATATGGCATAAGATACAAATGACAAAGTAAAATATTAAAGGATAAGAAGCCTAAGCGACATACTGATTTCTCACACAGCAAGGTAAAAGGGTATAAGAGACTAGACAGTTCAATAAGTGTTATAGGAAAAGAAGGATAAGGTACTTTTCACAGTGGTTGTATGGAAGCTAATAGAGCACAAGAAACAGTCGGCCTTCAAAACAGTACCAGGATATAAGACATTAGTGACACGCAATGTCGCTTGAAAGCAAAGGAAAAGAAGGATAATCAACATTTGGCATTGCGTGAGTTTATGGAAATATGGATGAAAAGACACCCCAAAAATAATGAAGTAGCGCAACCAACACGATCCTTCATCAGGATAAGAGCTAAAACGGGTATTACACTACACTGTAATTTTGTCCCTAACTCGTAAAATAGGGTGAAATATTTTAAAAGTATTAGGGAGTCGATTTTCATACAAAAAGACTAAGGATCCTTAGTCTTAGGGGCCTGTTTCAGTATACCCCACCCGTTCAAGTGATTCTAATTTACACTAAATAGTAGATATCAAAGATGATAGTTCGTCATTATAGTCATTTTCATGTCACCTACTTACCTATTTACTAACAAGCGGATAGTAGGATTTTTTTAAATAAAAAAAGACATTGACATGACATGGACACCTTATGGTGTCCTCCCCCAAGCACATCCAGTACATCAGATGACCCGATTCCAGGGTTATCCCTAGAATCGGGTCATCTGATGTACTTCCGCGAGGGAGACCAACAATCGCAAGGCGGCGTTGGGATTCTGGTAAACAAGTCCTATCTAACAACTTTGTGGAAATGTCAAATGTAGCGAACAGGGTAGCGTACCTTATTGTGAAGCTCACCGAGTGGTATAGCCTCAAGGTAGTGTACGCACCAACCTCGACACACTCGGACGACGAAGTGGAAAATATGTTCGATGACATATCGAGAGCCCTCCACTTCACTACAAAGACATAGTACATCGTTGTCATGTTGACTTTAATGCCAAAGTGGGAGTACAGTATTGCTGCGAATAGGTAATAGGATACCATGGATTTGGAAGCAGAAATCATAGGGGGCAAATCCTCGTCAACTTCCTCGAACGGGAGGGGTTGTTCTTGATGAACTCCTTCAAGAAACAGACCCAAAGGAAGTGGACGTGGCAAAGCCCTGACACTATGACCAAACATGAGATGTCGATCTCATGTTTGTTCATCATGAATGACAAGAGGCATATATTCAGAGACGTCTCCGTGATCAATAGGTTCAATACCTGTAGCGATCACCGACTTGTCTGAGGCTCTCTGAATATTAACTTCAAGGCCGAACGTGTCCGTCTGATGAAGTCCAGACTCCGACCAACTCAGCTCCAAACCATGGCATGATCTGAAACGTTCCAGCCGTTCCAGGCAAACCTGTAAAACCGATACGCTGCCGTGGAAACCACAACAGACGTAAACCAGAACCTCTAAAATGTGATTTGGATCCTCAGGGAAAAGGGTACGAGATTCTGTGATATGCAGCGTAAGGGCAAGAAGTTCAAGCTTTCAGAAAGGACTTTAGGGCTAATGAAGGAATGACATGAAAGCCCACCCGTCACTTCGTCGGCAAAGCGATTTCTAAACTGAGAGATCAACAAGCACGTACGACAGGACCTCCGGGGCTTCAATGCTCTTTCGGTTGAAAGAGCAATCGAGCAGAATCGGGGGTCAAAGGTGTTCGTACAGTCTCTTGGAAGAAGCCACCTGATGAAGTTGACCACAGCAAGTGGAGAAGTTGTTTCTTTGAAGCCAGTAGTTTTTTCGGAAGTGGAGGACTTCTATAGCCGGTTATACGCATCGCATGCATCTCGTCCTCATCCCAAAAATGAGGGTTCTAGAGCCACATTGACAGGCTATTTAACCGAAGACCTGCCAGAAGTCCTATGGCATTAAGTCCGCTTTGTACAGTTTTTTTTTACTAGTGCGTAAGGTTTTAATAAATAAATAAGTCAGTATTGGCAAAATCGAGATCGCTCTTGGGCAGCTTAAAAATGGAAAAGCCCCTGGAGAAGACGGCGTTACCACAGAGCTGCTGAAAGCTGGAGGTAAACCCGTACTGAGGGAGCTCCAGAAGCTGTTTAACGCTGTCCTGTTTGAAGGGAGAATTTCAGAGTGGCGTGGAGTAGAAGTGTGGTTAAGATAACCACACTTCTACTCCGTTCTTCAAAAAAGGAGACAAGACCCTATTGAAGAACTATCGACCCATATCCCTTCAAAGCCACGTCTACAAGCTGTTTTCAAGAGTGATTATGAACCGTCTTGCGCGAAAGCTCGACGAATTCCAACTACCAGAACAGGCTGGGTTTCGGAGCGGATACGGCCGCATAGACCACATCCACACAGTGCGGCAGATTATACAGAAGACCGAAGAGTATAATCAGCCCCTGTGTCTAGCATTTGTGAATCATGAAAAGGCCTTTGACTCGGTTGAAATCTGGTCTGTTGTGAAGTCCCTGCAGCGCTGCCAAGTAGACTGGCGATACATCCAAGTGATGAGATGTCTCTACGAGGCTGCCACCATGTCCGTTCAAGTACAGAATCAGCAAACAAGTCCCATACCGTTGCATCGAGGAGTGAGACAAGGGGATGTTATTTCCCCGAAATTGTTCACTAATGCAATGGAGGATATTATGTTCAAGACGCTGAACTGGAACGAACGTAGCATTAACATCAATGGCGATTACATCTCTTACTTGCGATTTGTAGATGATATCGTCATCATGGCAGACACGCTGCAGGACCTACAACAGATGCTGAATGATCTGGCTGACTTTTCTGTAACATCAACATTGTTTCGCAGTAAACATATTGACTTTGACTTTGGATAAAACCAAGGTCATGTTCAACGAAAATGTTCTACCGGAACCGATTGCGATTCACGGTGCAATTCTTGAAGTTGTTCAAAAATATGTGTACCTCGGGTAGACATTGCAGTTAGGTAGAAACAACTTTGAGGGCGAGGTGAATAGAAGAATTCAGTTAGGCTGGGCAGCGTTTGCGAAGCTACGTCGAGTCTTTACATCGTCGATTCCACAGTGCCTAAAGACGAAAGTCTTCAATCAGTGCGTCCTACCCGTCATGGCATACGGAGCAGAAACGTGGAGACTGACGGCTCGTATGGTCTACAAGCTTAAAGTCGCTCAGTGTGCTATGGAAAGGGCTATGCTCGGTGTGTCTCTGAAGGATCGCATCAGAAATGAGGTGATCCGTCAGAGAAGCAAGGTCATCGATATAGCCTACCGGATTAGTAAGCTGAAGTGGCAGTGGGCTGGCCATATTAACCGACAACCGTTGGGGTAAACGAGTTCTAGAGTGGAGACCGCGTCTCGGCAAACGTAATGTAGGGCGTTCTACACTACGTTTGCCGAGACGCACGGTGGAGTGACGATTTGCGCAGGACGGCTGGCAGAAACTGGATGCGAGAAGCCGAAAATAGATCTAAGTGGCGTGCAATTGGTCCAGCAGTGGACTGCAACAGGCTGTTGATGATGATGATGATGATGGGTAGGTAGCTAATACTGCAGCTAGCAGGTAGGGAACTTAAGAATTAATTACGAACACTTGGTATGTATCCGTAATATTAACATTTAAAAAGGTAACAAACATAATAGTAAATAATAAAAAGCTTATTGGGTATTGTAGTATAAGTGACGTATAAGTATTATTGTAGAACGTGGAAGTAGGTTATAATGTGGTTATAATCGACACCATGATATCTAATTTAATTTAAGTAATAAGATATTATCGACAAAACTGTATTTATATTGTACGCGGAAGTAAGGTATAATCAACAGTGTGATATTAAAATAAATTTAGGTAATAGAGCATAACCTGCATAGCTTCCATAAAGTACTGAATGGTAATAGGGTATAACTGACAGAGTAATATGAAAATGAATTTCGTATATAGGGTACAAGCGCCATAGCTATGTTAAATTACGAAATGGAAGTAGGCTATAAACAACGTTTGTACTTTGTGAGGGAAAAGCTTAAAAGACATAAACAACCGAAAGCTCGACAACCTTATGAAGTAAAAAAGCATTACCGACAACAAACACAAAATAAATCATTTTTGTAGGGGCACAAGCACCTTTGTAGCAAAAATTACTTGAATTTTCGTCGGTTACGAAAACTAATACTATGAAAACGATTTTTTTTGCTAGGGCATAAACGCCAAAAAACTCATCGTAGAGCCACGAGAGTAAGCGCATTCGAAAGAGCGGAAAATTTTACTTAGGATGGCATATATAACTCATTTTTGACCAAAATGTCGCTTATGCCCTACTTCCTTTTAACCGTCGATCTGTTTCCCGCCAATTTACCCTGTCGTAATTTAAAAATGCTATAAAAATACTACGAACTCAATTTGGTTTATTTATCGAATGCAATATGTATGAAAGCTGTTAAGTGGTTTATTTCGAACAAATAATGCATTATGCACTAGACAGCTATGTGTTTCAGCTACTTTATTTGGCTTCATTTCAACTCTACATATTTGTGTACCTACTTAATTTAATCAAAAGTGGCCAACCATGGTACCTACCTAGTTAAAAATAATGTAAAATAGTAATATACTGTTTTAAAGATAAGTTAGACTTTATATTGTAGACTAACTTTTGTCCCGCGACTTCGAACGCGTATTTCGGGAAATCCTCTTATTTGCTTCTCTCTCCTCTTTCTCTTCTCTTCTTTTTTGCTTCCCTAAATCCTCCAGGAATCTATATGCCAAATTTCAGCTTTCTATGACCAGTAATTTCGGCTTGTCTGTCAGTCACTCATTAATGGAAGAGTTTTATAAGTATACATATATAATATTGATTGATTGGTATTGTGTATCAGTCTTCCGGAAAATTGTCGAAATGCCCGACTTCGCAAACAAATAAAATCTTTGTCAAGCTGACGACAACGAGACCACTAAAAACTTGCTGCAATTTTCTTACGTTGTAGTTGTAAACCCCAAAACTGATTACCTTCATAAACTTCGTTTTTATCTCAACGGAGCCAAGCACAAAGTTTACAGCCTTTTTCCCTCAGAAAAGATAATTTTCACATAAAAGTGAATGTTCGTAATATACTCCAAGGGTTTTCGGAGCCAGGGGACTTCGTATTTTTTGTAGCTTTTCGAGTGCCCTAAGAAACATCTTAGAAGATGAAGTTTAATTAAAAACTCAAGCTATATAAGACTTACACAGGCTACGAGATATTTATGTATGCGTTCGGATACACAATTATGATGTGGTCATAATTTGTATCTTGGTGGACAGTGGGTTGCTGTGGAAAAGTTAGTTTTGTCTTGTTAGTAGCTTTACTTTACCACAAAGTAATATTCTTTGGAATGAAATAACTTTGAGAAAACTTTCAAACCAATTAGGCAATTTGCGATTTGGTAGTTCCGGACCATCATCTAGTTTAAAATTACAAAAAACTATTGACGTACAATTTCTTTTTTACAATTTTCGTTTAGTTCGATAACGTTTGTAAAATTACATTTAGGAAGAATGACACGGTCATCTTAAAATGCCACATAGGTTTTAAATTAATTTCTCAATTGTGTTAGCATTTTATTTTTTTCAAATACAACAAAGTGAAAAAAATAAAAGGCTAACAGAATCTCTGTTCAGTTCTGCTCACCACATAATCCGCTTGCATTCAAAAGCGCATTCACGAAACATATTCTCACAGATCTTTATTACATTTCCATCATCCCACTCCATTGCACTGGCATAATAAGCCGGCAGACATTTACACTTAAAAAAAAAATACAAGCGTCATTCAATGGAAAGGGCGGGAATTTTGCGCGGGAAACCGGGAACTACGCACTGTCATGGCGACAAGGCCTCTCTTGCCCCTACACTGTTATCGGCTTAATTTAATTGCGTAGCCCGTGCCCGTAGCACCGTAGTGCCACTTTGAATGGCTTTCCGCAACCGCTTCATTTGTTTGCGTGGTAAATGGAATTTGTTGTAAATACAAGCTGCGTCGGCATATAAACGCGACGCCAACAATTTGTTTTTGACTACGAATGAATAGATGTTGAGTGGAACCTTTGGGAAATTTTCGTTGATTTGTTTGGGAAATTGCGTATTTACATTGTAGAAATGGAAAAGCCAATGAATTTTAAAGGTGTTTATTATACGGTAGGTCCTACTAACAGTGATTTTAGCCCAATGGCAAATTTCGACCGACCGAATGACCTGTAAAAAAATCTCTTGCGTTTTATGAGACAGATAAACCGGTAAGTAGCAAACTTGATGCTTCATTCCAGCTCTCACCAGAGTTTCAATGCCGAATTTAGTTCGAAAATCTAGGGTTGCACCAGCCCTAAACAGAAACTCAATATCCGACGCGTAACTACATAAATATGTCAGTGTGCAATGCAAAACGCTAGATTTAAAATCGAAATGATTGTGCACAAAACGCCGGCGGGCAACAAACTACGTTCCCACGACTGATCCGCGTATATTGCAATCTGTCCGTGATACTGAGATCATATCGGAATAGCACGGAAGTTATTGGGTCTATGGCTTAGTCTATGGCATTCGGTCTAGCGGATTTTTTATTGAAATTTGATCTACAAATTATAATATATTTAATTTTTTTTTAGTTTATTTCCATGGATTTGTCAACATCGTTACTTCGTAGAGATTGTAAATGGTTTAATGCCGATATTAGGAAACGGATACCTACATTGTGAACTATAGAATTTGAATGGGTTGGGAAGTTGGGATATTCACCATATAAAGAGGTTTCATAATCTAATCCATTGTGAGATTCATAATAATCCACAGGTGCTACAGCCATTCAGTGTTTTATAATGCGATGACATCTTTAACCTATAATGCAAACTAGGACCCAGTGATTCAGCAACCGTTCTCCTAAGACCGATTGGGCATTGGACTGTTCGGCGACAAGATGATTCATTTATTTCCGTTTCCCCAGCAGGGTCTGTCACCTATGGACATTTCGCCGACAGAACCGTCCATATGCACTTTCGATGACAGCCCTTTCCAGCTACAAAATGTTTCACCGACACAAAAAGCATTTCCTATACTCTATTCACAAGAAGATTAGACATTGGAACAAAATTATTTACAGTCCGTTTAACCGATTTTTACTTCTATTCCGTACGCAAAAACGTGATTATAATACCAACTGTTTACTGCAGCTACCGTGTGTCACGCCACCAACGCAATAGAAGTCAAAATCGGTTGAACGGACTGTAAAAAAGATGTATTTCAATGTCTAATCTTATCGTGAATGGGGTATAGGTACTTATTTATGTAGTTTTAATTACTTACATCCTATTCTAATAAATGAAAATAAAACAATAAAATTATCTTATACCGCACTTACACCTTTGGCGTTTGTATTACACCGAATACAAAATAAACGAATATTGGACACGTATTTTTGTGTAGGTACAATATTCATTTATTTTTTCATTAATTAACTGACGGACTAAATAGAGTCCTACTGTTTTTACTCAGGAAACATCCCTATTGTCTCGTGTCGTTAGCTGAGTGTATTTTCTAATACCTACATATCACAATTTGCGATACTTACATAATATCTTGATTTATATGCTGGAGTCTTGCCAAACAATATCTGCTTGAGAACATCGATGACAATCGTTTCACTGCGACTGCATTTGCAGTTTTCAACGAGAATAGAGAGAAGAATTCTCATCTTGCGTCAGTATTATGCATTCTTGGTAGTTTCTCTGTAATAAATGCTCGACATAATAACGGTAAAAGTTGGCAACACGACTGATAATATTTGTAGAATGCATGTTCGCAAGCACGCCATTCTGTAGAAGAAACCTGCATTGTTTCAAATGTTGCCTAAGTATATCATAGGGTTATTTGAAAAACACCAACAACCTCTTAAGAGGTAATTGTACTCATCATTATAAACAACTTTCCTACATTTATGTTCGTATAACTCATAAAAAAAAACAGGTATACGCGAATGAAGTCGCGCGTACTCGAAGTGAAAAGCTAGTTTTCTAGGAGTATATAATATGCAGGAAACTTATTTATGTACTTACATACAAAACATAGAAGACAAAAGAATAAATACCGATAGAAGAGCACAAATATGCTTCTTAAATCAAAGAGATCGTGGCTAAAGAATAATAGACGCACGGGTTGATCTTCATGGTTAAGCAACGCTTGCCGAGGTGGGTTTGTGGATGGATGACCATCTTAATATAATGAGTTTCCTACGTGCCTCGGTCCGCTTGTAGATCTTTGACAGTCGTTACAGATTGTCAGAAGCCAGTAAATCTGACTCCAGTCATGCCAAAAAGTACCGTGTTACCCATGTTAATGGGGTATGGAGGTCTGGTAGGCGGCCGCTCCATGTTTAATATACTGGTATTCAGCTGAATCCGATATGACTGGAAGCCGACCCCAATATAGTTGGGAAAAGGCAGATGATGATTTCAAAAAGAGATCATAAATCTGACTATTGAACAATCGGCCTTCATACTACAATCTATTCTAAATTTGTTAAATTAAAGTAAACAGACGAGAAATCTGCGTGAAGATATAAGCCCAAACAAATACCAAACAACTTTCCATAAACTGACGAATGAAATGTTCCCTTTTATGAAAATCATGAAATCGCGCAACTTTGGGGGTGCTTCTGTGCTAGCTGGCAACACTGTTTTGTGTTTGTATCGTTTGGGGTAGAGGGCCCTCATTACAAAACGCCTGTGGGGAGGAACCAATGAACCAGGGGTGGCGGGTAATTTGAGCTTCCAACACAATTTAACAGAAGCAAATAAATCTGCATGTAATGAACTTCGCTTTTCGAGGAGGCCTACTATTACCAATTTTCACAAAATAAAAAAGTAAAGTTGCGTAAAGCAATACAATTGAAAACAATAAAGATATTATTTATAGATAACAGCAATTATAGGTATTCTTGAAACAAATTAGCTCTTATTTTCGTACCAGAGTCTCAACCGAAAAACTGTATTTATCACTGGAATAAGCTAGTCTTTATATTTATTCGTGACCTCGATCCGCTTTTCCTACGTTCATTGGTTAGACTTACGAATTGTCAGTCGCGGGTTCAAACCCATACAGGCGGCATTACTTTGTGTAATTAATTTCATCACCACTGCTCTCAAAACGGCGAAGGAAAACATCGTGACGAAACCGGCATGTCCTAGAACCAAAAAATCGAAGACATGTGACATTCACCAACCCGGACTGGGCCCGCGTGGTGGATTACGGCCCATTCCCTCTCCTAGAGAGGAGGCCTGTGTCCCAGCAGTGAGAACGTTAAAAGGCTGATTATGTTATGTTGTTATGTATTGGCTAGTTTCCCGTAATAACCCAAATTATCTATGTAAATCAGCGATTACCCTGATACTGAAACCCTTACTATTACGATTCCCGAATGACCAGAAACGTTTGTACTTTATTTCAGGACCACAGAGAAAATTGCCATTAAACAAACCAAGCCCTTAAGATTTATCACGGGTTCACGGTCCTAATAAAGCCCGTACGCTTATTATACCCGGGCTACCCGTTATGGGGAGACCGGGTAACCCGTTACGGTGATACCCGATCCGGTTAAAGCGCCGATTACTCGCCTGTGGGGTGCTGATAAAACTTCCCCGCCGTATAATGTGGACGTTAAGAAGGGCCACCAGTGTCGATCCGTGCGGGGGTCTCTACTAATTGGTTTACGGATCACATTGCAGGCGGTGGTGGTGTAAAATATGCAACCATTTCATCAATGCTTTGTTGTGATGTTGTCACGTTAAACTATCGTCCATAAACCGACTTTACAGGCAACCAACTTTTTCACATTGTAAAAATATCCCTCACCAAGTCACTCCAAAACGGTCTTATTAAATCTATATCGTGTTACAACACCAGAATCTTCAAGAAAGATACTTTTTTTTCAATAGAGAGGCATCTATAGCATTACATTGCGCTTCGTATATCTTGTTTCCTAAGCCTTGTATGAAGTATCATTCACAGTAAAAGTCAAAATCAAAACGTTTATTTCAATTAGGCCATTAAACGGCACTTTTGAACGGCATCATTAAAAGTTATCATAATTAAGTGACTCTAGCGTCCATTCGCAAAGGTAGATTCTTATGGAGAAGAAAGTACTTGAAAAGTGATCACAGTTTTATGGCGCTAACCACTCCGCCACCCGTTCGCCCCTGTGCTAGTGCATGGGTACAATCCCATAGAAAAGGCGATCAAATTCAATGACCGCAGAGCTTGCCACTACGTGACTGGTAAATACAGTTCTCCGCTATGATTCTCAAAGATCGTCGCGCTTTTATCATCAAAGAAGATTTTAGGGTAGGTACTTATCCTCAATTGAATTTTCTTACATTATGTTGATAGTGCCCAATTATTTTGTGGAAGGTAACACGTAAGCCTCATGCACGAGAAGATAATGCCCACTTAGGGACCATCTTAATTTAATTAAACATAATAATAATTTTATTCAGCCCATAAATTACAATCTTATATATAAAATTCTCGTGTCACGGTGTTTGTGGTTGAACTCCTTCGAAACGGCTCGACTGATTTTCGTGAATCTTAGCTTGCATATCGACTAGAGTGGCGAATCGGACAACATCTATTTTTCATCCCCCTAAATGTTAAGAGTGGTCCACCCCTAAATTTTTATTTTTATTTTATATGGCAAAATAACGTTTGCAGATGCAGCTAGTGTTATAAAAAAAAATAAAGAGAGATAACATTCTCTGCTAGGGTTGCGGAATTTCTTCGAATCAGTCACCGCGGCCCTGGAACGCAAAGGGCATTAGGACGAACACGGGTGGGTTTTAGTCAGTAAGTGTCTCTCTTTCGCTCCGCCCAGAACGGAAGGAGTCCTTTGATAATTTCCCATACTTAAAAACAAAGAAAACATGCTCTCACATTCACGTTAACTTCGGAAGAAATCCTCTTTTCATTTCTCAAAATGTTCAATTCAAACTGAAAACAGTCTCCGTTTTTACTGTTATCTTTAGTCTTGAAGTTCTAACTTTTATCTTCTGCGAAAATATTAAACCTCCAAGAATGATAAGCGCCATTTATCAGCCACAATTCTAACACCCGTCTGCTCGCAAGATATCTAAGAGAAAAATTCAATTACACTTTATTCCTTGCAGCCGCTACACCCATGCGTTGCTTTAAATTTTGAATGTACTTCAATAAGTTGTCAGATTGAAGCGAGAAGGGTATCTATTGTAAAAGCGCCATTTTCTCGGTTATTGTAAAATAGGTAGCTGACTGAACTTTGCAGTCGAACTTTGACTGTGAATTCCAGTTTCATTTTTGAAGTTGACCCTTGGGGCTTTCTGGATTTTAAACGTGGGTACCATAGTTTGCTAGGGTTGCGGAATTTATAAGAAAGAGACATCGCAGTCCTGGAACGCAAAGGGGATTAAAAAGAACACGGGTGGGTTTTAGTCCGCTCCGCGCAGAGCGAGAGAATTCATTTGATTTCGCATCCATAAAACAATAGAATGTTGTAAGTTAAGTAAGTAACTACTTCTTACAGCTGCATGGGAGGAGCCCGTGGCTAAATTATAACAGCTTTTTTTTTTTTTTTTTTTTTTTTTTTTTTTTTTTTTTTTTTTTTTTTTTTTTTTTGGAATGGACCACTCGCAGTTCAGCACACTAAGGCTGGTTACTGCTCAACCGGACAATCCTGTGGTGGCCTCAAATGAATTTAAGGCCCCCAGCCAGGGCTAAAAACTACTAAAAGCTAAATGACCGCTTCGCTAAGGGCATCCCCTGTGGGATACGGGCCTCGGCTTAACGGGGTCATTGAGAGGGGCAGCAAGGGACAGGCTGGGTCAATTATTATTATTTAGGGGATTTAACGCTAATGGCTCAGCGTCGCGGGCTGGCTCGTTAGGCAAAAGTCGGGGAGGGATGTTACTGGGGCGTCGCGATGGGCCTCGTCGGCGAGGCCGGAATACGGAACGCGGTCTGTTTTTGTTTTTTCTAATCGTACTGGTTTCCCTATTACTCTCTTGTAGTAAGGTGATGGGGTCGTCGGGTTCGACTAGGGAGTGCCGTGGACGGCGAATCCTACTAATCTTGGAGGGAGTGTACCGGGCGGCCGATACAATGAGAGGGTTCTGATGGGATTCGGCGGACTCAATGAAACGCTTGTTAAGGCGCTTCATGAATTGTTTAATAGTTGGAATGCGGAGGTCGACATGGAGTCGATCGTTTCTAACGAACCACGGGGCACCCGTGGCCTTCCGCAGAAATCGGTTTTGGATTACTTGCAACCTATGGATCCGGTACGACTTTGTGTGCGCAAAAGTAGCACACGCATAAGTCATAATCGGGCGTATACACGTTATATAAATGCGCAACTTGCATTTAAGGGAAAGCTTGCTGCGTGCATTCAGCATGGGGTGGAGCCTACCGAGAGCGAAAGCGGCGCGATTACGCACCGTCTTTATGTGCTCACCGAAAGTAAGCTTTCGGTCAAGGATTACACCTAAGTATTTGGCTTGCTTCACCCAAGGGATCGGCTTGCCAAACATGGTGATCGGACTGGGGTCTGGTGGAGGGAATCGAGCCCGCGGCCTGTGAAACAGGATCGCTTGACTCTTTTCCGGATTGACTTCCACTCTCCATTTCCGAAACCAGGCGCCTAGTGCGTCGGCGGATCTCTGGAGGTGGCTGGCTATTGACTTTACACATCTGCCGGAGCGGTAGATGGCCGTGTCGTCGGCAAATAGGGCAAGTTGCGTCTGAGCACTGGTGGGTATGTCGCTGGTGTACAGCGAGAATATCAAGGGAGAGAGGACACCGCCTTGCGGTACTCCGGCATGAATGGGGTGGGGAGACGAAAGCGCACCTTCGATACGGTACCGAAAGGTGCGGTCTGACAAATAGTCTCGCAAGATGAGCACGAGACGATCTGGCACACCCAGTTGATATAACTTGTATATCAGTCCGTTGTGCCAGACCTTGTCAAACGCTTTCGCTATGTCGAAGAACAGGGCCCCCGTAACTAAGCCGCGCTGATAGCGGTCGCTGATGTGCTCAACGATACGGAAGACCTGTTGGACGCATGAGTGGTTTGACCGGAAACCAAACTGCTCATTGGGGAGGAGGCTCTTAGCTTCAACGTAGTCTTTGAGTCGCTTATAAATAAGCCTCTCGTAGACCTTGCCGAGAGCTTTGAGCAAACTAATGGGACGATAGCTGGACGGGGAGGACTTGGGCTTCCCTGGTTTGGGGATACCTATGACGGTAGCCTCTTTCCACGTCTGTGGGAACATGTTGTTGGACAGAGCGCCGTTGAAAATGGCAGTCATCAACATGATCAGGGTTGCCGGGAAGAGACGGAGCACCTTATTGGTGATTCCGTCTGACCCAGGGGCTTTCTTGAGTTTGAGTCGCCCGATGATCTCCTTCACCTCGTCAGGAGTGACGGGGGGGAGAGGATCCTCGGGGTCCTCAACTGGCGGGAGGGAGGCTCTACGTTCGACTTCAGCGTTCACCTTGTCCAGGTGTGCTTTGTCTACTGGTTGAGAGCTGGGAGAGCACTGGGCCTCTAGGCTGTCGGCCAGGCATTCGGCCTTCTCATCGTCTTCAAAAGCGATGGAGTTGTCGGGGCGGGTGAGGGGAGGCATAGAGGCAACTTCAGAGGAGCGCAATTTCCTTTGGAGTTCCCAAAACGCTTGATGGTTGGGTTCGAGGTCGCCCAGCATTTTATCCCAGCGACTTTCACGCAGCTCAGCAATGCTCTTACTTACTTTGCGTTGTAAGTAGCGCATGTGAACTTTGTTAGCTTCGCAGGGAAAAGCACTGTAGGCACGAACTGCCGCGTTCTTCTCAGTCACGAGCTCACGCACTTCGTCCGGGAGTTTCCAGTGATGATCGCTCGTCACCGGAGACTCCTTTGAACTTTCGTTCAGGATCGATTGCACGTGATCCGTGAGTGAGCTGACCGCGGCCAGCGTGTCTGCGACAGTCTCGATATTGTCTGGGATCTGGTCCAGGTGAGCTGACGTAGTGACTTTCAGCTTTTCGCTTACTTGTCTCCAGTCAGTGGTCAGTTTGGTGGGAGGAGGATGGGAGGGGTCCATGGGCCCCGACCTAGGAGCAAGCTCCAGGATCACTGGCCTATGGTCCGAGTTAAGCTCTTCGAGCGCCTCCACAGAATGCAACCGAAGGTTGACATTTTTGAGGAGAGCGATGTCGAGCACGTCGGGTGGATGGGAGGTTATGTGGGGATAGTGGGTTGGATGCATCGGAGCGATGACATCAAAGTTGAGGGAGCTGCACAGATCAAACACTACTCTGCCTCTGGCAGTAGTCGTGTTGCTGTTCCAGGAGGGGTGCTTGGCATTGAGATCCCCCGCCAGAAGGACGGAGTTACTCATGCCGAGAAGTTTGGTCAGATCATCTTTCACAGCGGGGCCGTCCGACGAGGTGTTAGGCGGGACGTAGGCTGAGATGATCGTGATCGGTTGATGGCCAGTCATGCCTAGCCGACAGACTGAGACCTCAAAGATATCTAGTTGGGGTAAATTATAACAGCCGCATGGTTCGAGGTAAAGTAGCGCTTTCCAAAGTCGGCCCGTGGATGGGTGACCATCCATTACAAACCGAGACTCCACCGTGACTCGGAAAGCATGATAGCCGTTTGTCGCAGATGTCATTTGTAGATCTTTGACAGTCGATACGAGTATTCAGAAGCTAGAAAATATGACACTATACCCCATTCACGATAAGATTAGACATTGAAATAAGTCTTTTTACAGTCCGTTCAAACGATTTAGACTTCTATTGCGTTTTTACTTTTTAGAATGACACATGGCAGCTGCAGTAAACAGTTGGTACTATAATCACGTTTTTGCTTTTAATGCCATCCTTATACCTACGGAATAGAAGCAAAAATCGGTTGAACGGACTGTAAACAGTTTTGTTTAAATGTCTAATGTTATTGTGAATTGAGTATAGTGTCATATTTTCAGTCCTGTGGCCGTACTACGAAGTGCTAATGCTATCATGATTCAGTGTGAGGGAAAAGGATAGTGCTATTCGTCTTGTGTAACTCCGTCTCTCTCTGACACAGGAATCATGATGGATTTAAGACGTCATGGTAGGGCTGCAGGAGTTCAGGTAGAGATGCGTCCAATGTAGTACTAGTACTCAGCTAGATCCAGTTAGACCAGCAATTGACCCCAATATATTTGCGAAAAACTAGGTTCATTCAAGTTAGTACTTATGGCTAAAAATTCGTGTTTCAATGCGTAAGTTTATTACAATGATTAAAAATAGATGCAAGAGCTATGTGGCAATCATAATATGTAGTACATTATGATACAAGTGAGCTAAGTTGCTCACTATACACGAGGCTGTGGATTGCAGCCGGAGCCGCAGGCGAGGGCGTCAATCAGCCAAGTGTCTAGTGAGCAAGTTGCTCACCGAGATTCATGCGCACTTTTTCAACACACTTGCGAGAAAAAAACAAACATACCTATATTGCATAAATCGTATAACCACACAGAAACAAATTCAATACAAACAAAATAGGTATGAAAATTATGGGAAATGGCGCGAAAACTTTTTTTTTTTTTGCACGCGCCGAATGTAAGGTGATTGATTGATTATGATTACATATAGCCATACAGCCTACTTCAAAATTATAATTTTAGTGATAAAATGCAAATATAACAAATTATTGTGAATAAATAATTTGATAATAATAAATATTTTTTTGGCGAAATTAGGGACACATTTATTTATTCCAAAAGTGTAAATAGATTTTCAACGGCATAAAACCTCTTTGTTGTTATAAAAAAAAATGCAATTAGGTAATAACTTACCTTTGTAGGGCTGGATCATCTATCTATACTTATAATAAATCTGTAAAGAGGTCAATTCTGTAAGTACAGGGAATATATTTTCAAAATAACTATCAGGGGGTGATTAGTGATCGATACTGGTGCCAAAAATGCAATCAGTAAAATTTTTGTCTGTCTGTCTGTCTGTCTGTCTGTCTGTCTGTCTGTCTGTATGTTCTTTATAGAAACAAAAACTACTTGACCGATTTTAACGAAAACTTGGTGCAATTATTCTTCATACTCCTGGGCAGGTTATAGTATACTTTTCATCACGCTACAATCAATAGGAGCAGAGCAGTGAAGGGAAATGTTGGGAAAACGGGAGAAGTTACTCCGTTTTTTAAACTACCGTCGCGTGTGTAGCCTTAATGGTTAAAGTTACATAGAAATTATGTATGACGGAAATGTTCTACATAAGATTATCTAAAAAATATTCCACAACAGCATACAACAGCACACGTGTAACTCCCGATAGCTTAGCAGTTCGGAGCTTTCTGATTATGTTGTTGTTTGTTTACTCTTACGTTTATAATACTCTCACTCATCCCTAATTTAAAAAAGTTAACATTATTACCTATTCAATAAAAAAAGAATCATAGAAATCGGTATAGAAACACCAAACTTATACATGAATACAATAATAAGCCATCGCGCCGTCGCGCTTTAACACTATGATTCAGTGTTAAAGCGCGACGGCGCAAGATGTTATTGTGATTATTTTTGTGTAACTTTTGTTGCTATTTTATAAAATAGGTACTTACATTAGTTATTTTGGTAATGTTTAAATATTCGTTCAAATTACAAATTATTAATAGTTTCAATTTTATTTCTTTTTAGGTGAAGTAGTAGTAGAAGTAGGAGCATAGATTTTTAGATACCGATAGGTTAGTTTTGGCTAATTTATGTTCTGTTTTTTAGTATTAAGTAGGTAAAAGCGTTAATGGGTTGTGGAGGTCTGGTAGGCAACCGCTCTACGTTAAATACTGGTATTCAGCTGAATCCGGTTTGACTGGAAGCCGACCCCAATATAGTTGGGAAAAGGATAGGCAGATGATGAAGTAGGTAAAAGCGTAGATACTTTTATTAATTAGTAGTTATTTTATTTATTAGTTATACGTAGTTATAGGTATTTATTTTTAAGTGAAGTAGGTATAGGTTATTATAATATAATTTTGCACAGGCATTTCAGCTTTACTTTCATTTCTTTTTTTGTTGTAAGTTGTACATATTTCACACACACACATAGTGATCTATCAACGCACAGCCCAAACCACTGAACGGATCGGGCTGAAATTTGGCATGCAGGTAGATGTTATGACGTAGGCATCCGCTAAGAAAGGATTTTGATTAATTCTACCCCAAAGGGATAAAATAGGGGATGAACGTTTGTATGAAACTTTGTCAATTTTAAACCGATCGGGCTGAGTTTCAAAATCGGAGGTAAAGTAACTATTCCACGCGGACGAAGTCGCTGGCAGAAGCTAGTTCTATAATATAAGTGTGTAATATTATTATGCACGTGTGTGTTATAGTTCGGTTTATGGCCCTAAGAACGATGTAATAAGGCTCACTTTACGAGTAAGTGTGTTGAAAAAGATTATTACAGAAGATAAATTACAATTTCACACACAGTAAAATTATTATGAACATCCCAAGCAGCAAAATGTGGTCGAGTAATTGTCCTGGAACCACCATTTCATAGGACTATAAAGGAATAGTAAGCAATTACAACCACGGAAAAGGGCCCAATTTATAGGCGTATTTAACCTAATTAAATTTCTATAGTAGAATTGGTGAATACCACTTTTACTAATAACAACCTCATAGTTGGACTACGTAAAACTATTTGCGCCCGCGAAGCTAACTATCAGCACATAATGGAACCAAACACGACAGTAACGACCTTATAGTTGGACTACGTAGAACTAATTGCTCCCACGAAGCTAACTATCAGCGCTTAATGGAACCAAATACAACAATAATGTACACAGTGAATCTGTTACAAGCTCATACAAAGTGTTGTGAATTGGTAAATGTTACTGCGCACATTTGTAAAGATTAAAACATATCCATTTCTAATAAATATTATCTAGAATATAAATTATGAGTAGAGTGTTAGTTAACAATAAATCAAGATGTATAATGTGTTTGAATGTGCACAGCATGGCGCACGTATATTTTCTGTGAAGTATAATAAGTTTTTAGTCAAAATTTTGACGCGCCCGTTGAAATTTGCGTTTTCATTAAGTTGAATTTTAAAATAATGTTAGTTTCAGTAAGACATACAACGAAAAGTCGCCATTTTGACAAAGTTGGTTTTCCCAAATACATTAACAAACCGTTATAGGCTTACTTTGTTTAATAATGGTAAATATCAGAACCATTGCTTGGCCATATTGTTTGGAATTAGAGTTCCGCAAATATTTTTATAACCGGACGGTTCTTTTATATTGCTATTAGATACGTGGCTTATTTTAGTTGTTTTGTTTAGGTGTCAACATTGAAAATGGTAATGTTTTGGACGTCGATCGCTTTTTGACTAAAAGGGATTTCCGAGCTTTAAAAACCTTAATAATAGTAAAAACCAATGTATTCTTGTACAGGACACCACGGATATAGTTTTGGATACTAAGTATATTAAATTAAACCTTTATAATCGTGTTAAGATTATAACAATTTTGGTTTATACCACTATAAAACCGCTCCATATTACTTATAATTGTTCCGTAAAGTGAATTTATAAACCATTATAAAACCGGGTAATAAATGCACATAGTTTCCGGTTTGTTTAGTTCTATTTGTCACTCTTTTTGGCGTACTTTATTTATAGAAGTTCTATAAAGCTTCTTGTTAGCAGTTATAAGTATAGCTTACCAGTTTATCTACTCTTGAGTGCATTTACACCCTCGCGATACTTTTATAGGTCACCCAAACTTATATTGCACCCTTAATTTCTACCTATAAGTGATTATAAGTTAATTTATAAGATCAGAAATACTATAAGGCCCAACTTACTCCATGCTGGCTATTATAAGCGTGGTAGTAACTAGTACCGTAGAGTAGTACTAGAACCGTTAAAAGAATATTATAAGTGCTGGAGGCCTATAGCATCTGCACTATAAGATAATTTTGCTGCTTGGGATGGAACTGGCCATTAATTATCTAGTAACGTCCATCGCACCGAGTTAACACAGACCGCAGGGCTACTGCCCTGAATTTACGATTCGTGTGCTGGCTTGCTGGTTATCAGGTATTCAGCTGAACAGCGGAAACATTGCGTAGCGTATTTCACGTGTGCCCCGTGTATTTAATGTGTAAAAAGAACGGAATGTGATTTGCCACACTATGTACACACATTCACGGGCGCACCCCGAGGGGGGGGGGGAGGGCAGCTGCCCCCTCTGGAAATCTCGCAGAAAATGTAAGAACTCGCCTAATCACTAATCAAAGAGTAAACAGGGCCTTATGTGCTAACTTTTGAACAAACTGCGCAGTAGACATTGGCAAAATGCACAAAGCAATTTCCATAAAAAAACAGCATCTGACCTAAACAAATCTAACTTAAACTTAAACAAAACAAACTTAAACAAAACAAATCATTAGGATTTCTTCAAAACGTGGACAAAAACCTTGGGTGAATGCGGAATAAACCGACTGAACGATTCCTTAACTCAAAAGCAATCATAGGTTTCACTACTCTTGTTGTGGAATTTGTTCGAAAGAGTCACCGCGGCCCTGGAACGCAAAGGGCACAGGAAGGATCACGGGTGGGTTTTAGTCAGTAAGAGTCTAACACTCCCTTCCGCTCCGCCCAGAGTGGGAGAAGTCATTTGATGATTTCCCATCCAAAAAAAAAAGGTTTCACTGCTCTTGAGATGTGAAGTAAATTAAGGTTTTTAACATGTTTTGATTTTGAACAATTAAACTGGAAGCAAGATTTTGTTCCGTATTATACTTCTACCTCGTCACCTCTTTAGGGAAGTTCCGGTCTTATGCTGCCTACCAATCCCATCATAACATAACCTACAGGTTGTTTAGGAACGTCGGTATTAAATCATAAGGACGCAGGTGAAGCTCTGTTCGCCCTTCGCATGCCGCATAACCTAAGCGAGGGTAGGTTGCGTAATGAGACCCACCCTCATATCTCACCCTTGGGAAATATCAATAAAAAACATAAACAACATAAATATAGGATTATAATGAGTCAGGGGTAGGATAAATTATAGGATATGGATAGACCTTAGACTGCCATAACTTATGTTACATTTTAGTGCAGAAGTAGCTATGTATATTCATTCACTAGCAGCGCCCCGCGGTTTCACCCGCGTTGTTCCCGTTCCCGTGGCAAGACGGGGATAAAATATAGCCTATGACACTCCACAATAACGTAGCTTTCTATTGCTGAAATAATTTTAAAAATCGGTTCAGTAGATCCAGAGATTGCCCCTTACAACGTCACAAACTCAAAACGTCACAAACTCACAAACGTTACCTCTTAATTATATTAGTTTATATACCTATCTTTATTTATTTATTTTTATTTATGGATCCTGTAGGGCACAGCAAAAAGTATAAAATTAATGGTCGAAATAATATAAATAGATATTCTAATAACTTACTAATTGGGAGATTTCAACGCGCACCCGGGTGAGTCATTTTGTAATGAACTTATTAGTTTTTGTAGTGAGCAGGAATTAATATGTGCGGACTTAGATTATTTAGGCATAACATCGCAAACGTACACTTACATCAGTGACTCACACGGGTGTAAGCGCTGGCTAGACCACTGTCTTGTTACACAGGCGGCGGGAAAGACAATTGTAAACATTGAGGTTATTTATGATACGTTTTGGTCAGATCACTTTCCCTTGAAAATAGAATGTGATGTAAATGTTATCAGATTAAAAACTTGTGTAATTAAATTACCGCTTAACGGTGTTCGGTGGGGTGAAAGAAGGCCAGATGAAATAAAGGAATACTCCTCTCTGTGTAATAATAAGTTAAAAAGTTTAGATTTTCCTGAGGATTTTGAACTATGTGCTGATATTTTTTGTGATAATCCCCACCATAGGTTATTATTGGATTCGATGTATCAAGACATAGTATCTATATTAGGTGAAGCGGCTAGTGTAAACAGAGTATCTAAAGGCATTATTAGAAAGAAAGGTATAAAAGGCTGGAACAAGCATGTCAAAGAATTTCACACTCGAGCAAGGTCTATGTTTAAATTGTGGCTTTGGTATGGGGAACCCAGTAGTGGGCCTATCTATGAGGGTATGATATTAAGTCGTAAGGTATTTAAATCAAAATTGAAATGGGTCATTAAGAATCAAGAAAAAATAGAAATGGATATATTAGCTTCGCTCCATTCTAAGAAATGTTTCTCATCCTTCTGGAAAGGCACTAAAAAGCTCAACATCTGTCCAAGCTTACCAGTTAGTGTGAACGGTGAGAGTGACCATACTGGAATGGCTAATATATTTAAGGAACAGTTTATTGTGGCCACACCTCTTGACTCTGTAGTGAGGATGAACGATGCTGAGTCCTATCAATCAGGACAACCCTTTAGATTTACGTGTTCAGAAATAAAAACAGTAATTAAATATATGAAGCGGGGAAAATCACCTGGTCATGATGGACTCAGCATTGAGCATCTTCAAAATGCTGGTGTGCACTTGCCGAGAGTTTTGACTATGTTTTTTAATCTATGCGTGGGGCATTCTCACCTACCACAGGATATGCTGGATACATTAGTTGTACCTATTGTAAAGAATAGGACAGGAGACATAGCAGACAAAGGGAATTATAGGCCAATCTCACTGGCAACTGTGATAGCCAAAGTGTTTGATGGTGTGCTTGACGCGCAGCTCAGTAGATATACAAAACTACACGACACTCAGTTTGGTTTTCGTGCGGGGCTGTCTACTGAGAGTGCAATACTTGCGTTAAAGCACACTGTCAAATACTATACGGACCGAAAAACACCAGTGTATGCTTGTTTCCTGGACCTTTCCAAAGCTTTCGACCTGGTATCATATAAAGTTTTATGGGAGAAGCTTCGGGGGGCGGGAATTCCAGCTGCACTGGTGTCAATATTATCGACCTGGTATGACACGCAGAGGAACTTTGTGAAATGGTCTAATGCATTGTCGGACCCGTACAAACTCGAATGTGGTGTTAGGCAGGGAGGTCTTACTTCCCCGAGATTGTTTAATATTTATGTTAACAACTTGCTTGTTGAACTCAGCAGCACTCATGTCGGGTGCCATATAGACGGAGTTAGTTTAAATAACCTAAGTTACGCAGACGATATGGTGCTGCTGAGCCCCACAATCAGTGGAATTAGGAAATTACTCACCATTTGTGAAAGATACGCAGAGCAGCATGGGCTTAAGTATAATCCTTCAAAGAGTGAGCTGTTGGTATTTAGAGGAAGAAATAAAAGTCCCTCAAATGTCCCTCCCGTGGAACTAAACGGCTCACCTCTGCAGAGGGTAGCACAATTTAAATATTTGGGCCATATTGTTACGGAAGATCTTAAGGACGACTTAGATATGGAAAGAGAGCGCAGGGCGATGGCTGTGAGGGGAAACATGTTGGCACGCAGGTTTGTTGGTTGTTCAGTACCGGTTAAAATAACGCTTTTTAAGGCATTTTGTCAAATATTTTACACCAGCAGCCTGTGGGCTAATCATACCCAAAAGGCAGACAGCGCACTGCGCATTCAGTACAACAATGTCTTCAGGACGCTGTTGAGGCTTCCGCCTCATTGTAGCGCGTCAGGGATGTTCGCTGACGCACACACGGACGATTATTTCGCTATCATGCGCAAAAAAGTGGCATCAGTGATGCGCAGAGTGAGGGGAAGCAGCAATAGCATTCTGAAAGTTTTTGCAGATAGGTTAGAAGGGCCTACAGTGGATAGGTTTATCAAGCTACATGTCAGACATGGCACTTGATAAATCTTCCTCTAGTTGGATGCTGTTACTTTTTGTTGTGTTTGTTGTTGTAGTCATGTGTGTCTAAGTGTTACTAACGTAGTTTTTAAAGTTTTTGTTAATACTAACATGCTATGGGCCTTCGAAGCCTGAAAATAAACGATTTTTATTTTTATTTTTATTTTTATTATTTAATAACAATTTTTAAACGTTTTCTTATATAGCTACCTATGTTATACCAAGTTACAGGCATGATGATTTAGATTCCACACAGCACAAAAACTCTTTCTTTCCGGCTATCACAACTTTCAGAGAGACAACCGACACGAGAAAACTTTATTCAATTTTATTGTATTCTGTTGGTACGATTACGATTGTATTCTTGTTCGCAAAAAAGAAAACATTACGAATTCCTAAACTTTCTCAAAATTACATCTCAAAGAAATTTTCATTCGGACAAAAATTTAATCTAAAATCTCCCATGGATATGCTAATCTTCTTTTATAACGAAAAAGAAGTTAAACTTTCTACACAATGTTTTACTTTGTTATGCTTATTTTCGACGGGTGGCAGCGACGCGTAATGGCGCGCAAGTGAGTTATGGCAGCAAAATATCGTCGAGACGTTGCAGTTGTGAGAGAATATGGCTTACTTATTTGAATGGGTAGATACGGTTAGGAATAAACTCAATTTTGGAGGAATATGTTACTTATTTGAAAGAAATAGGGTTTAGCTCGATCCGGGGTCGGATGCGACATGAAAAAAAAAAGATGAAGTCGTTTCATTATTTGAGTCGTATAGAATCAAAAGCAGCAATCTGATAATTTTTGTTATTAACTATTTATTTATTTAATTCAAATTTAAATCTTATCTATTTAAATCTGAAAATAATGAATTCAAAATTCTAAAACATATTATGTAATTATAAATAATAAGTCAAAAATCAGATTGCTTTTTTTGATTATAGACGACTCATTTATTTTCTGTGAGTCAAAGCTCCTATATGATTCTTTTAATACAGTTTTTTTATCTTAGCAGAAAGTGTTAGTAGGTAATAGGTATATAATGATTTACGAAAATAGGTTAAGATATACCTACTATAATTATACCTAGAACGTATCTACAGTACCTACTTGAATTAATTATGTTAGTATTACTTATTTACTTCTAGCAATTAGCTGGAAAGGTTACGCGTTTCCAATATTACTAAGGTATTAGATACCTAAGTAATAAAGGTCTGAAAGGCCCAATAATGTCGATATTGGGTTCAATATCGACATTTATGGCAATATTTTTCGCCTAATGAGTTTTCGATCTAGTTTGCTACCAACTCAAACAACTTTTCATAACAGTAATTAACGTTGCAAAAACGCGATTCAAATATTCAATGTAAGCATTGTGCATGCCTTAGTCTTTTGATATTAGAAGCTTAGACCGTCAAAGGATTCACCAATGGCATTGCTCTTCAATGACATGTCGGCCATTTTGAAAACTATGTCAGATTGTCTTCCTTTTTTTTTTTTTTTTTATTGACTTGGTACCAAGGACCTTTAGGTCAAGTCTTTATTTGTAGATTGTCTTCCCTCCATAAAAGATCGAGCAGAGAAGCCCGCCAAGCTCGTCAGGAAGTCGTTTGTCCGCCTGTAGTCTTGTAGTGACAAACTTTTTACATTAAACTCCAAGGAGCAGTCATCGAGACTTCAGCCTCAACCGCGTGTTATAAATGTGTTTTGTTTTAAAATAAAATATGGCTGCCAACGGCACAATAACTTTGAGTCAGAAATGTGGGAATGAAATATGTATGTATGGGGATAATTTGAAAAGTATGATAGGATCTGTCTTTAAAATCGCCTTGGCATAGGTTGCACATTTCAGTTCTATAACATCTTTTAAAAATTTCAGGTGACTTTTTCAGGTGATCTTTCGTATACCTACCTATCCTTTGACAAATAGCTTAGCGTCCAGAAATCAATGACAGTGAATGATACGTTGAATCTTTCAATGCCAGCACCCCTGCATTTTCTGGGATTACAATTATAAGTGCTCATGGTATCCTGTAAAGCGTAGCTTCGCATCAATGGTAGATAGTTACGAAATAGAAATATCAAAATGGAAAAAACAAACCGCCAGTCTCTTGGACAGATTAGATAGGTACCAGCCGACAGCTTTGAGAACGATTTCTATTATACTAGGTATATTATAATATCTATACCTACTAATAATATAAAAAAGAAAGATTTGTATTTTTGTAAGTAACGGATAAACTGAAAAACGAATGGACTGATTTCAAAAATTCTTTCACCATTAGAAAGCTACATTCACCCTGAGTAACATGGGCTATGTTTTATACCCATATTCCCACGGGAACGAGAACTACGCGAGTAAAACCGCGGGGCGCTGCTAGTATACTATATTTTAGTTTGTTGTAAGTTTAGTTTATTTTATTTCTTAAGGTATTTACAGAAATAAATATTTTAAGCCTAAAATATATAATGATTAAAATTTCGAATTAATGTTTAGATTAACACCTATCAGAAACGATTAGACAGGGTGAGGTCTATGCATAAATATTAAAAAGCTTAGTTTAGCACCACCCCACTCGTCATCATAATAATGTTCCAAGTTAGGGTCGTAAAACAGTAATACCATCGTTAACTGCATCCTGCTGACAAATGACAACGATGAAGTAGGTTTATTGACGTCGTCTTTAGCGAAATAACTAACTCAATTTATTAGTTATGGCAGCGCCCCGCGGTTGCACTCGCGTATTTCCCGTTCCCGTAGGAATACGAGAATAAAATATAGCTTATGTTACTCGCTGATAATGTGGCTTTCCACTCGTTGACAAAGTGGAAAAATGGTTGAAATCGTTCCTGTAGTTTTGGAGATTATTCGGTACAAACAAACGTCTAATATAAAATTCTCGAGTCACGGTGTTTGTGGTTGAACTCCTCCGAAACGGCTCGACCGATTTTCGTGAATCTTAGCGTGCATATCGGCTAGGGTGGCGAATTGGACAACATCTATTTGTCAACCCCCTAAATGTTAAGGGTGGTCCACACCTAAATTTTATTTTTTATTTTATGTGGCAATACGACGTTTGCCGTGTCAACTAGTATATAATATAAATATAACTTAGGATGTTAAATGTGCATGCTGCTTATAATACTGGCCATTTATAGGATACAAGTTGCTTTGTGAAATTAGAAATTGCTGAAAAATGACGAAGATCGAATGAGGTACTACAGCACAAAAAAAATCACAGACTGATTGACAGGCCCGCGGGAGCTGGCCTGTCTGGGTAAGTTACCGCGGTCCTAGAACGCAAAGGGCATTTTAAGGAACACGGGTAGGTAAGTCAGTAGGAGTGTGAAGTTCCCTCCCGCTTCGCCCAGAG
Source organism: Hecatera dysodea (assembly GCA_905332915.2). NCBI lineage: Eukaryota > Metazoa > Arthropoda > Insecta > Lepidoptera > Noctuidae > Hecatera > Hecatera dysodea. The sequence continues at coordinate 16,962,414 of HG995308.1, read as the reverse complement.
CGGGAGATGGCAGTTGATGATAGCCCATCTACCAAAAAAAACAGCAGGTACTACACTACAAAACATAGAAGATTGGCATCTTTTGGTGGAATTACTTGTGTAGATCATACTACTTAGTTGATGATTACTTGATCAGTCAAAATGTAGAATACTAGCTGCTGCCCGCGACTTTGTCCCCGTGGAATCCCCGATTTTAAAACATTCTTTATCGCTGCTCCGCTCCTATTGGCTTAAGCGTGATGATATATAGCCTAAAGCCTTCCTCGATAAATGGTCTATTCAACCCAAAAAGAATTTTTCAATTCGAACCAGTAGTTCCTGAGATTAGCGCGTTCAAACAAACAAACTCTTCAGCTTTATAATATTAGTATAGATATTTCATCATCATGCAATTTATTCGCGCTCGACGAACGTTCACAAATAAAAATCCAATATTTTATAAAATAATCCTTAAATAAAACCCAATAACTGCAACGTAATCCCGATCACTACACATCCCGGACCCCGGGATATCTCGGGATCCGGCCACCAGGCCCAACACTACAGCATAAACTTGTGCCTTAAAAAAGCAATTTGATCGCTCCCGCCTCCTCTGACGGTGGCAGAATGTAATTTATTGTAGCGCCAACTAACTTGATATTTGCGTGAATGCTATAACTTACATACAGGCGTAGGCACTTATTTTCACCCTCTTCTACCCTTATTGATGTGTGACGAAGCGAGCCGACCCGTAACAGCGTCAAATAACATGAACATACTCTGCGTTTTTTTTGTTATTTGACGCTTTACGCCGACCTGAAACCTCAGCCACAACTATGACATAAAGCTATAATTTATCAATTGTGAAAAAGGGACAGAGCTAAACAGGACGAATGACACTATTCCTTTTCCACAACGGAGTCATAAATGATTATGGCATTGGTCTGAGACGTCAGGACCTACGGGCCACGGTAGTAAGTGGTTATTTGACAACTATTGGCATTGACAATACATACAACGTAGATGTGTCATCATCACAGACAAAGCTAAAATCTCGTACATCTACATGCCAGCCATAGCACCAATAATATTGCATCGTAGGGGAAGGGGGGGGTAAGATGGGGACCTTGCGGTTTGAAGTCGGATAAAGATCTGAATACACATCACAGAAATTAGAATCTTTATTAGGTACCTAATTAACTTAACCAGTCTTCCCTCTATCTAACTATAATAAAAAATAACGAATCTTTTATATATTTTTGTAATGGAATCAAATGAAAAATTATGTCTAGTGTCGAACACGTATAATAACTTCAAGAAAACTCAAAACCGGCTATTTCCAATAATCCTAGTCCAAAAATTTACAAGTATAATAACTTCAAGAAAACTCAAAACCGGCTATTTCCAATAATCCTAGTCCAAAAATTTACAACTAGCGCTTCCGGTCCTAATCTGTATGTATTGCATCTTACTTGGCCCGTGACTTACAAACCAGTGTTGCCAATTTAGCGACTTAGTCGCTAGAACTGACGACTTTTGCTCAAGTCTTAGCGACTAAAATAAAGTTTTGACGACAAAAATTATTTAGCGACATATCTGGCGATTTTTGAGTACAAATTAAAACAGCCAGCAATAGATATTTCAAAAAATATTCAAAGCAGCACATCCAATTTTCTTTCAAATCTAAGTTTTGCTATTGAATACGGCCAGTTCTCTTATAATTTCTACTATTTCGTTGGTATGCTCCATTGAGAATAGGTCAATGGTATGCTCTGTATAGATAGGGGAACACAGGAGAAATCCCCGAAGTTGAATATGTTTGAATATTGAACAGTCGACTGCTCGCTTGCTTTAATTTTAAGGAATTATAAAGTGCTTAAACGTGTGTCGCAACAGCAAAAATAATTTTGAACAATTTTTTTTTCACTTATCCTAATATTTCACGCCGCCTTTTCGGTCCTCGACAAAACTATAGGTATTCTCCCAGACAAAATCGTGAATCCACTCCTGGTGGAGCTAGTTTTAGCGACTTTCTAGCGACTTTTGATTAAGAGTCTAGCGACTCGGTAGTTTTGGAGTTGGCAACACTGTTACAAACACAATCCCGCACTGGGACGGGACTCGAGAATAACAATTTATTTATGTATGTTGCAATCAAGTTTCTTGCGAGACGTGTGCTTAGTTGCCCCACACTATTTTCTCTCGTGATTTATATATTGCCAGTAGAACTTCGGCGTACGCGTAACATTATTCGATTGTAGTGTTACTTTGGTAGGTAGTTAGTTACTCGAATGGCGTTTGAATAGACTAGTTGACAAAAAAAGAAATCGAATTAGTCCGTCAGGTATTTTTTGTCATTTCTGGTGACATTGCCGCTTGCGCCTTAAGTTTTAGGTTAAGCAAGTAATCGTTATACAATATTACTTGTGATATTTGTGTATAATTTATGTATTGAAAATAACAATAAATAAACAAAAAAAAAAGTTAGATTATCGGAAAGTATTGGACACGTATTTTTTGGCTTATCAAACCTATTAAAAATGACGAAGATAAAAAGCACCAAGGTACACATCGTGGTAAAAATAAAATTGTAGCGACTGTAGCGAGTACCTAGTGACGTCACACTATTATTTAACACTGAAAAAAAAACTTGTCCAGTACTTCTATATAATCTGACCGTTCTGACGGAATAATTAGTTTTTTTTTGTGATATACCCTATCGTAGGATGTCATTCTAGGTCGCATGTCATTAAAATTTACATTGATTTTCTTTTACTGTAGTCGGGTTACCATTTTTTTTGTATTTGTTAAACCTGCAGTCTCATTTACCTCTCGAACATCAGATGGAAGTACCTACTCTATATTTCCTAAAAATACATTTTAGTATCGTAACGCATGAAGAATAACATTTTATAGCGCCCAAATAATTTAACACCGAAACGTTATTTTATTTATTGGTTCGACCATTCGATGTTATGAAGACGTCATATTTTATTTTAACGGTGAAATGAAAGTTTTATAGCCCATGAATACTGAAAAGGTATGAATTAGTAATTACCTCAGAAGGCATTATCGCAAATAAATTACCTTTTATTTATTAGGTACTAAGAAGGTTAAAATGAAGACGTGAATCATAATTCGGAAAAAGTTATTTTCTTTAATTTTAGTATAATTAACTAATGTTGCGCGTCACAATTAAGCAAGGAAGGTAGCTGCTATCGTTACTACTAGCGCCATCTGGTATCGAATAGTAGAACTAGTAAAGTCAAGAACCTTCGAGACTTTTCTATGCTAGAAAATTCTAGAATCTTCGAACCCTAGTCAGTCGCGACCGATATGTACGCGAACTTTCTAGATCTTTCTACGATGGAAGGTTCTGGAATTAACGCGATACAAGTGGTAACTTGCGAGCGATCTTTAATTGCGAACTTAAGTGATTAGTAGTGCGATTATGTTTTATAATTAGTGAGTTTAAAGTTGTAATTAGTGTTGTGTTATTAAAGTGTCATTTTTGGGTGTTTAATCGGCTGTTTTTATTGTCACGAACCCGAAACTTACGAGTTTCGGGTTCGTGACAATAAAAACAGCCGATTAAACACATAGTTAGTGTTACGACACTAACTATGTACGAAATACACTTCAATAAAAAACACTTAACTAACTAACTAAAAATAGTCAAAAGATGTCGTCGAAAAATTCCTTCGCATCGCTGGCCACTGGTGCCACGCTGTATGGCAATAATTGTTCTTTGTCCAAGGTAAAAGCCAGCCCTTGGGTTATGCGACGCGTCAACTAAACGTCTTGACAAATCTTTAAATAAGTTATGAGCACTCGGATCCTACGACCCGAGAGTTTCAACCCCAATAAAAGAAAAGAGCTCGTATTCCATACCTTGAAAAACCTTACCAATAAATATACTATACACCGTCCTTGGTTGACCCCTGGTAATTACTAGTGCAGCATGGTTCAGCTAAATATCAACTTGCCGCACTTGAGTCGGTGGAACGCAGAGCTAAGAGGCTCATTGGCGATGATGAAAAACTGGTGAATGCCAAGCTTCACAGCCTGGCTCATCACCGCAAGGACGCCTGCTTGTCAGTCCTGTACAGATTGTACTTCGATGAGTGTGCCCATGAAATCCACGACCTCAACCCACCGGCCGGTTTCCAATCGTCTTTTGTAATGAGCACAGCAAAGGAGTGGAACTCTCTGCCTGCGTCTGATCTCTTCAAAGTTAGAGTGAACAGGCTTCTTCTGGGTAAGCTCATTCCATCGTCGACTTTGTATCTGTCACCTGCGACCTAGACTCTAGTCTAGGTGGCTCTTGACTCTAGTCAAGAGCATAACCATCTGACAATAAAAAAGAAAGTACGAGGAATAGGGTGTAACGTTCCTCATCCATTGAATAGGGGATGATCCTCCGAACAAATGGATCTTATGACGGATGGGCGCTACTCACTAAGAGCTAAATCATTAAATTGTTGTGGTCGGGCCAGTATTTAACTAAGCTAGTTGCACGATGTAAGAATAATACGTGATGTCAGATCTTATTTTTAGTTCATTTGTGGCGATATTGATGTCGCAACGCTCAATAACATTTAGCCAACACAACGCGCAGATAACGGTTCACTAAATCATTTTTCTCTCTCTTCTTTCAGGAGTGAACAGTCCTACAATCGCACAGTGCAATCGGTTTCGTCAGTGGGCGCCCTCTCCGTGCCCTGGTCGGCGACAGACGCACGGCTCACGATGCCAGCGGCGCTGGGGGTCGCCGGCATACCAGCGCTGGTCATCACGGACGGCGCCGGCAAGATCCTCACTGCCAATGGCAGGCAGCATCTGTCCGCTGATCCGCTTGGATTTGTAAGTAGTTATAGGTACAATGCATTTGTCGGGCTCCATGTTAAAGGCGGATAAGAAAGAATAACATTTATTCGTTGTTTTCCCTTTACCTAAAACCTGTACTATAAAACCAAAAGTAAAATACATAGATCATAAGAAGATTTTTATATATTTCTATGGCTAAATGTGTGTGTCACGGGAGCGCAAAAAAGATCTACAAATATCAGCGTTTATAAAGACAACAAATTAGGTAATGCCAACTGTCGCTGGTTTCGCTGGGGATGGTAATTGTGTTGCAGTTTGGCAGTCCTGTGTTCAATACACTGAGATTGGCTGACAAGATAGTAGGACATCATGTCCAATAGAAGAAAGACTCAGTTTTTATCACGTCAAAATTCTCATACTCCGATTGCGCATGGTCTCACGCTGAAAAAACGAAACTGAATCTTCCTAATCCATTAAGATGTCAAGAATCCGATTTTAATAGTAAAAATCCTTCCTTTGACAGGTATAGGTAACTGGAAAAATTACTCGTCAATAACATGACCTGGGGCCGTATTATGACCTCTTAAAACCATCATGTTTTCGGTGTGAAAATGAGACGGAGCTATACAGGACGAATAGCACTATCCTTTTCTCACACAGAAAACATGATGGTTTTAAGAGGTCATAATACGGCCCCTGAGTAACCTTTTTTTCTCTGTGCACAGAACTTCCCATGGGCGCAGCGGCCGGTGTCGGTACTGACGGAACAGGCGCTCTTGAAAATGGCGCGCCACCCAGCTGTCGTCCTGTTTATCGGTAAGATTCCAATTTCATCGTCAAAAATACTTCATCAAACTCAGACTCGACCCTCAGTCCTAATACGACCTTTGTCGACCAGCTGGATAGCTGGACTAGGGTCCTTCGACATAGGGAAAATATCGGGATAAGGTAGCGCCTTACGACACTAATTCGAAGCTCTTACCTGCCTTTTGTTCCTGCACACTGCTATTGTTACCATGGTACTGTAAGATGAAATTAGGACATAAAAAGCGAATAATTAGTTGTGCTGGTACCTGTACGATTGAATTATCTAAAAGTCCAGTTAATTATATCTGAAAATCGATTCGTTTCACGGAACCCACCATTATGCTGATATCTAATCACTTTCCATTCTCCCTTCCAGACGACGAAGATTCAGAAATAGAATTCGCTGAGTCCGTGATCACGCCATCGGCCGAGTCCTACTACGACGAGTGCAGCATCCAGTTCCCAGGGTTCTGTCCCTACCAGAACTCTTCGGACGATGAGACCATGGACTTCGACTACCCCACGTCAAGACACTCCCGGATGAAGAAGAAACCGTTCAAGCACGTCATGTTTTACATCGGTATCGATGGAACTGACAGCGCAGACATGCTCAGGGAGCACATAGGCCTCGATGATGCTGTCCCCCTGCTGACTTCCATAGATTTCCCCAAGCAGCGCATGGTGACCATGAAGTATGGTGATGAGATTACAACCGACTCGGTCCAGAATTTCGTTGATGCGTACTTGAGCGGGAATGCTGATTTTAAGCCGCTGAAGCCGTATAGTGAGAAATGTTAGTTACCGTAGGTTTTGGGATGAAACGACTTGAAGTGGTTAAGAAAGTATGGACTGGCCAAAACTGGTTTCTTAAAATAATATTTTTTCATTAAAATATGCCTAATTTAGATAGGAAAATGAGGCTCATCCAAATTTCTCTAACTAGTGGTCCTATCTCAGAACTTTGTATTTGGCTGAACATCTTTCAATCGCCAGAATAACTGAAATCAAATCAAAAAGCGGACTACTGCATGCCCTACCATGACGTCTTAAATCCATCATGATTTCTGTGTCAGAGAGAGACGGAGTTACGCAAGACGAATAGCACTATCTCTTTCCCTCACACGAACCATGATAGCATTAACACTTCGTAGTACGGCCACTGTTTACAAAATAACTAAGTCCTACACAGTGCATTCGTTTCTGGAAGCTTGATAATTATTATGTCAAAAATATCATGGCTTACCATAAATTCCAGGCGACCTATTATGACGTCTTAAATCCATCATGATTTCTGTGTCAGAGAGAGACGGAGTTACGCAAGACGAATAGCACTATCTCTTTCCCTCACACGAATCATGATGGGATTGGCACTTCGTAGTACGACCACTGTTTACAAAATAACTAAGTCCTACACAGTGCATTCGTTTCTGGAAGCTTGATAATTATTATGTCAAAAATATCATGGCTTACCATAATTCCAGTATATCCTAAATATATACACTTAAAATCAGTTTCACAACAATATCCATTGTTATTAACGGATATTATTGCATAATATTTTGAAACGCTTGTGCAATTCACCAAACCAACGCATACGATTTATATAAGTCCTAGTATATACTGTTGTCACCACTTTAAGTCGCGTTTAGGAACGTTAGTTTGAACCTAGCCGTACATTTGTTATTCCAGTATTATTTCAATAGTTATCTCCTTAAGAAATCGCTGTAAAAATTGTTTTCATGTAGACTCAGTAGACATTATATTACATTAAGTTTTGTTTTAGTCATTGGTAGTATGTATGTAAGTAATTTTTATGCATGTATGAACTTGTAGACGAAAACTCTTAAATTTTTGTATGGATCTATTAAATTGAAAAAAAAAAAACTGCCTAATAAAAATATATGATTATATGATGGGCACACTGTATTTTTGACTAATGGCCATTACTGGGTCAAGTTGGTCCTCCGGTAAAGATATAATAAAATGTGGACACTGAATGAATCCGCAAAAATTTATATAAGAAATAAATTAAATGTAGCACGTTTCATTCATATTCAATAAATAAATTCTGGTTTTACCTTATGAAGTTATAAGGAATAAAATAATTAGAAAACAACGCATATTGTCTCATTTAATTTAATTATATCCTACTTTCCTTTCTATTTCAGATAATAGTTTCCATTATATTTCAGAGAATACCTAAATAATCAGGTTAAAATAATCGAACCTAGCAAAACTTTTTCATACAAAGTGCATAGTAATTTATAGTCCTTAACGATATATTTTTCCATTCAAGTTTTTTCCGAAGTATGATGAACGTAAAATTAGTAGACAGGTCGACACCTAGTCTTTTTATCTCCATCATTCCATCCCTCTGCAATATATTTCCATACATTAGGTGTAGTTAAGAACTATACATAAAAAGAGCCTATATTCTTAAGGTGGTTTCAATGTCACAAAGCCAGAATCTGTTAATGGTAACCCAGTGATATCGAGGGCAGTCCTCAAAAATAGCTAGCCCGCGCAACGTCGCTCGTCGTCTGCATCACATAAGAGAAAAATAACCCCGTTTTTGCAACATTATTTATTAGTGCTCCGCACTGAATGGTCTTAGCGTGATTGATGATTTTTAGACTAAGATGCTGCCCGCGGCTTCGCCCGCGTGTATGTCAGAAATTATCCCAACGGATCATAATCCCGGGATAAAAAGTATCCTATGTGTTATTCCAGACTATGATCTATATCTGTGCCAAATTTCATCAAAATCTATTCAGTAGTTATTACGTGAAAGAGTAACAAACATCCATCCATACTTACAAACTTTCGCGTTTATAATATTATTAAGATAGTCTCCCTCGATAAATGGGCTATCTAACACTGAAAGAATTTCAAATCGAACCAGTAATTCCTGAGATTAGCGCGTTGAAGCAAACAAACTCTTCAGCTTTATATAGGTACTACTAATACTACACAGACACACAAACTATGTACTATACAGATACAATGTTTTTCATATATGTATGTTCTAACGCAATTCAGATATATATTTATTCCTGGTAGGTAATCATATCAATTTTGTGAGCTGGTAATAGAAGAAAAAAAAACAATAAATAAATCCTAGAAAAATTAAGGGCAACACTCAAATTGTATGGGCATTGTTTGAAACGGTGTACTTCCCATGTCATCAGGTCAGGATCTGATGATAGGATTCTAGAGAAAACGAGGTAACTCGTAAATTCTATAGGTACACTTAACATGATTTGGGTATTTTTATAGGCATATGCAACGGAACTCTTCAATAAATGATAGCAAATGGACCGGAATTGCTGAAACGCATGTCCGTTTATTAAAATAAGTACACCAATTCATAACATAAAAACGTTACTCCGGAATGCTGTGAGGGGTAGGCACATGTGAATGTCAATTAAGTTGTGGAGTATCACCATTAAAACGTGAAAAATAAATACAAGTGACTTCCAAATAAAAACACTAGAAAATATTAAATAATTTTAATTTGGGAAGTCGATGTCAAAAAACAAAGTAGTACTTTTGCAACGGTTATTTATTATTATTCCTTTATTCCTTAGTATGGATAATTTAGGAACACTATTTATCATGATTCCTAAATACGAATATGAACTATACTTCAAAAAATATTGATTACTGTGTGTACCAAATATAAAATAAATAAACTATGCAATGCGCCTCTCCAAAATAAAAGCGAGCCCTTGGGTCACGGAATGTCACCCAGTCGATTCGAAATCTCTTTGAAAAGGCTGTGGGCCCCGTGGCCCAAGAGGGATTCAACCCCATTCGTTTTGAAAATATAGTTTGTTATTATTTACCATCGTAACAATTCCCATTTGGTTTCTATCAATAACCGTAAAAAATATAAAGGTTAGAAGATTAAAAGCCTAGGTTCCAAACGCAGATTACACTAACCAGTTTTAAAAAAAAGTTTAAAAAAAAGTTGAAATTGACGCCGAAACCATAGCCGCCATTATTGTGAAATAAAATTTTCAAAATAAGTTTCACGTGCTCCTGAACGAGCGCGGGTCTTAATTACTACATAAATAAGTAATAAATCTATAAATCATGGCTGACAACGATGATCTTCTGGACTATGAAGACGAAGAGCAGGCAGATCAGCAGACCGCTGACGGGGCGACAGAAGTGGCGCCAAAGAAAGAGGTTAAGGGATCCTACGTATCTATTCACAGCTCTGGCTTCAGAGATTTCCTGTTAAAACCCGAGATATTGCGCGCCATCGTCGATTGCGGCTTCGAGCATCCATCAGAAGTGCAACATGAATGTATTCCGCAAGCTGTGCTTGGTATGGATATCCTATGCCAAGCCAAGTCCGGCATGGGAAAAACCGCTGTGTTTGTTTTGGCGACTCTTCAGCAGCTAGAGCCGTCTGAAAACCACGTCTACGTCCTCGTCATGTGCCACACCAGAGAATTGGCTTTCCAGATTAGTAAGGAATATGAGCGTTTCTCAAAATACATGGCTGGCGTCAGAGTATCAGTGTTTTTCGGTGGAATGCCCGTCCAGAAAGACGAGGAGGTCCTCAAAACTGCATGCCCGCACATCGTCGTTGGAACCCCCGGCAGGATTTTGGCGTTAGTCAACAGTAAGAAACTGAATCTTAAACATTTGAAGCATTTCATACTCGACGAATGCGACAAGATGCTTGAATCTCTAGATATGAGACGCGACGTCCAGGAGATATTCAGAAACACCCCTCATGGTAAGCAAGTGATGATGTTCTCTGCCACCCTGAGCAAAGAGATCAGACCTGTGTGCAAGAAGTTTATGCAGGACCCCATGGAAGTGTATGTGGATGATGAAGCCAAGCTGACCCTGCACGGGTTGCAGCAGCATTATGTTAAACTTAAAGAAAATGAGAAGAATAAGAAGCTGTTCGAGTTACTCGATGTACTGGAGTTCAACCAAGTTGTTATATTTGTGAAGTCAGTGCAACGCTGCATAGCTTTAGCTCAACTGTTAACCGACCAGAACTTCCCTGCTATTGGTATCCACAGGAACATGACTCAAGATGAGCGTCTCTCCCGTTACCAGCAGTTCAAGGAGTTCCAGAAGAGAATCCTAGTTGCCACCAACTTGTTTGGAAGAGGTATGGATATTGAACGAGTGAATATTGTGTTCAACTACGACATGCCTGAAGATTCAGACACATACCTGCATCGTGTGGCTCGAGCTGGTCGTTTTGGTACCAAAGGGTTAGCTATAACAATGGTGTCTGATGAAAATGATGCTAAGATCCTTAATGAAGTTCAAGACCGCTTCGACGTCAACATCACTGAGTTGCCAGAAGAAATTGAACTGTCAACTTATATAGAAGGCCGATAAATGACTAGATTACTCCATTCCTTTTTTACCAGTGTTTGAACTTTTTGAATGCCATGCAACCTATTTGTACGTTGACTTAGAATTCTTGGTGAAATGACAGAGCATTATTTGATTTACAAGTTATTAATGATTATTATATCATGCAAATACATATATTTTTTTGACATGGTAACATGCCCGGCATTCAGAAAGAACAGTTTTTTCAACACATGTGTGTTTCAAATTATTTGACTAAGTAATGTTCACTTTCTCGGGATGTAGTGTTTTGTGTGGTTTGTTCAAACACAAATTGCTCATATCCAGATTTAAAGTAACTCTAGGTTAAAGATTATTAAAGTAACTTTCATATTGTGATAAACTGGCTTTTATTTTTCATACAAGTACTTTTCTCATACCAAAGAAAGTTACAAAAAATGTTCAAGTTACTGCAATCAAATCAATTGGTCACTAGTCAATGTAAGAGCTGATAATAAAATCGATCGAATATTTAGGTAGTTGCTGAAGCATTCGAGAACCCAAACAGCGCACATGCGCTGTTTACGCTGCGCAAAACGTTCTTTTAAAATAAAGATTGACAGATTCTTCTATTGGACCAATGAACTTCAACAGAAATGCAGTATTATCAATGCAAGTAAACAGGCATCGAATTAATAGGCAGGTAGGCTGTTTATAGACATAGAACAATACCTAAGTAGGTACCTTTTTGAAACCATCCCACTCTAAACTATTATTGTAGTCAACTTCCATAACACAGTAGTTACCTACCTAGGTCGTTACAATTACACAAGATACGATCTCGGTTAGATTAGGGACAGAGGGATGGATGGTAGGTATAGCTACTACGTACTATCAATCTAGGAAACGGACGTGCCCGTCGTGGAAAGATATTTGTTGAGCCTACCTACACATTTCTAGCCTAGCGCAGCACTATTGCCTACCTATCTATATAGGTACCTATAGCGTATTATCACACCTATTATTCTCCAAAGGATTACGCACAGGTTAGAGGTAAACATGCAAGGCGAGTCATTATGATCAATCAAGGGCACTTATTCATAGTGCCGTCCTCTTCTGCCATCAAACAAATAAATGAAACAAAGGACACTTTCAATTATATAAAAATATATTTATTCCTATTTTACAAAATGTAGTCTGTAACAAAACAAGTCTATTACCTACCTATGTTATAATTATGTTCTTAGGGTTCTGAAAGAAAACATTGACGCAATTAGGTACTCCAGACAAAGAGGTACTTGGCCTTGGCACAATAGCTAACTTATTACAATAGGAACTAAGCATTGTCTTATTATATCATTTTCAATGATTGTCAGAAATATAATATTGCTTACTGACATAATTATTAAGTGGGTACTTTTAATTAAAACTCATGCATACCTCCTTCAGAGGATCAATAATGGTGTTCTAGAATTGGAAAAACAATAAAATGGAAGGTAGGTAGGGTAATCTGCTATGCGATTTTAGTTTAAACTAGCTGGTACATAGTGCGTCGCATCCTTCACAAAAGTATCACAATCGTTTAAATGATAATTACTGTAGCAGATAAAATAAGAACAAACAAACATAGATTTTTATATATAGGTTTAAACTTAACATGATATAAATGTATTAAGTAATATCAACCTTTTCCTTTTACCAACAATTCCCAGTAAGCTAGCTTGTCAATATTGCAAGTAACATGAGCATATTTACAAAGGTGGTACAAAATAATCATTAGACCAGCATATTTTTATCAAGTTTGTACCTACATATTTTTATGTAACTGCTGAATTTATGCATGTTACATACATCACCACAAACATTCTGAAAAATCCTTAACAATTAATTCAAACCCAGATAAACAACCTTTTTGGGGCCATCAAAGGTTTTCTCATGAGTAAACCTGGTGATAAGATCTAGTGCCCATTTAGGCTGGTCTCCAGGCACCATGTGTCCTGCATTCCTCACTAAGATCTCAACCAGTTTGCCAGCCTGCTTCACGTAACCAGCTACTTCTCCATCCACCTTCCAAACGTACCTCTTAGCATTCTTGTAGTCTTCAGCACCAGTAAAGTTGAGGTTTTTGAGGTAGTTGACGGTTAATGGGTAGGCAACTATGATGTCTAGTTGACCATTGTATATGACCACATAGTAATGATCAAGGAGTTCTGATATCCATGGAGCTACGGACTTCATAACGTCCTGCTTGAGATGCTTTTCAACTTCTGTCCCATTATGGAACGGTAAGTTCCCTACGTGAATCATTTTACGGACAGCCGTCTTCTGTAGCATTGGTCCAAAGTCTTCATACTGAGTGTAGTCTTTTGTGTGTAAATAGTTAAAGTAGAAATTGAAGCCAGTCAGATTGGTGAAGATACTCTTTCCATCTATCATGTCACCGTTCAACAGTGAATCAAATGTGGCAAATGCGTCATCCCATTTCCCTTGTTTGATGAAGTTTTTAGTTTTGTTCTCATATTGTTCAAATACTTTAGCTCCGTTTGAATCGATGAGACCTATTTGGTACAAATATTTACCATATACCAACTGATGTTCTGGATCACTCAGCCCATTACCAATAGCAATTCCTTTCATGTTAATTTTAAGTTTAGCAGTAGGATTCTTCTTATGTATGGTGTAAGCTAGAGCAGGAACATACTTTCCACCATAAGATTCTCCAGTCACAAAGAACTTATTCTGTTGCAGTTCAGGGAAGAGCTGGAAGAACTGTATCAATGTTGTGTACAACTGTTCACCAACCTGTGTCTCATCTGTGCAGTAGCCACGGCTGTCGTTTGTGAAGCTGAACCCAGTGCCCACCGGGTTGTCTATGTAGATCATGTGGTGACTGAGAGCCCAGTTGTACTTCCGTCTCTCGAATTTATCTCTACGTACTCTGATCGGACCATTTTCCGTGAACAAACCATACAAGGAGGTCGCACCGGGTCCTCCCTGCAGCCACACTACGACGGGCGCGTGCTTGTTGTCCGGTACCATCGCGGGGAAGTACCAGAAGAACTGGTTGGAGTCGTATGACTTGTTCACAGTGAAGTAGCCGGCGTAGCTCTTTATACGCAGACTCTCTGTGAAGGGCACGCGGGCGAGACGCCTGCCTTCCTCAATCTTCCCGCTCTCAACGTAGGGGGTGAGGAACAATGGACGCCCTGGATCTCCCCCATCGCGCTCGCCGAGGTTTAACTTTGGGTAGCGGTGAAAAAAGCCATCGGCATTGAAAAATACTTGAAATATTAACAGAGCCCACAACGTGCGCGCCATCTCGACCCGAATACTGACCCAATAGTCGGCTTCACCTTCACCTTTTTATCATGCCTTAGCGAATATAAAAATAAGTTGTTGTTTAGCCGGCTTATCAATATGTTGTTCCTTTTTCTGACCGCATATTCGTACTCGCTTACTCACACAAAACCGCAAGTAAGCAAAGCAATGACAACGCATTAGGGATGTTTGTAAACGATTTTTTATTTTAAACATCAACAACAAAAATGGGATTTTATAAAGATAAAAATTAATATCGATTTAAACGATATCAAAGTTTTCAGATGACAGATAGTACAGTATTTATAACTATAAACTCCAATATTTATTTGTTAAACAGAGATGATATATGTAAGTAGATGATAAATAGATTATACACTACATATAGTTATCAATTTATTAAATATCGACAATAATTAACAAACATTACGTACTGTTGGTACATATAAACATTGACTTTCAAATTTACAAAATAAACAAAATAACACTAAGCACAATTTATCCGCATTATATTATGCATTTCCTGTAATAGTAGAAAGTGACACAATACAAACTGCTTTGTAAATGCGCATCTTATTACATAATAGGTACAAAACTACAGACATTGCATGCACAACCATATAAATAAGCCACCTCTACTTCTTATTCTACGGACATTTAGTTATAATGAATCAAATATATATATAATTTATTGGTATCGCGAGCATTACGAGGTCTTATTATAAAACTAAAACAAAGAAAAGCGTTTCTTTTGTATAAATAAAAGTACATGACACGATTTTTGTTATTTCACTTTTAAGTAGGAAGGTACTTTTTAGGTTCTCTTAACAACCAGTGATTCCAGGAAAGGCGGTGGCACAGTGATCACGTGCTGCCGTGCAAAGCGAGGTTTAGGGGAGACCCCTTTACAGTTACCCCAGGGATGTGCCCTAACAGGCGTCGCACAGAGGGGGATCCGGAGTGATCTTTTGATCTAGAGGTAACGGCCCCCTTCTATTTGCTGATGGTGATCATCGGGGTGGTTTATTGAGGTAAAATCCCACACTCCCTGATCTTTTCCCCAAAATTCCAGGCGCTTTTTAAAGCTCTCCCCCCGAAAACAAAAAAAAAAAGGTTCTCTTAACAAATAGCAATAGATGCCCCTTTATCTATATCTATATATTGTATTTCCTATTATATTCATCTCAGATCGTCTTATTTTTAATCATTCATTTTATGTAATGAAAAATGCATCCGACTGAAAATAACCAATCAACCATCACATCACTAGCTCACCGTTGTTATGACGTTTGTTTTGTTTGACAATGCCTTGTTAGTTAAGTACAAAGACCTTATACTCTAAGGTTAAGTATTACCAGGCTGTACAATCTTAGAACATTTTATCATGCAACTTGGCGAAAATAATGATACCAAATTGAAAGAGCACCGTCATCTAGTCCACAAAACCTGCTATGAATGCCTTTTTAAATTTGTCGTATTATAAAACCATGTATTTCCAGTTTGTAGATACAGATGTCGCTTGTTGCTGCTAACCGACTAAATTGAAAATAAGGTTTCCGTTTATTACAGCCGTAGTGACGAAGTGACTATTTTATTCTTGAATCATTATAATCCTTATGGTGGATGCTAAATGTTACCATTAAAAACCAAAAATTTTTTTTAGTAGTTTAATTTTTTTATCGTTGAATTAATTAAATTACCATTTTTTTTTAATATTTTAAAATAAGGTTTTAACAAATGAATTAAAAAAACTACCATAACGTTTAATGTAATATAAACTCTAAAACCGGATCTAAACAATTAACAACATTCGTGTCGTAGTAGTTATTTTGTACTTTTTACTTGCAGTAATGAAGCAAGCTGTCAACAATCAATGGTGAATGGCGGTCCGTCTGTCGTTGTTGCCGGTTGTTTTTGTTGATAAATTCATCAATTTGCAACCTAGTGCTTCTCCGAATCTCCGTATTACTTCAAGTTGAGCCACTGCTCCTTGGGTTTACGTCGAGTGTTTTCATCAAACTAGTGCTTCTCCGTGAATTCGTTGAGTTGAGCCCTTGCTCCTCACGATTAGCGTTGTGTTTGTACTAGTTTTTTTCGAGACAGAGACTCTAAAGACTGTAGTGCTTTTAAGTGCATTACCATGTCTAGTAAACGTTGTTGTGTTCCTCAGTGTGTGGATGTCGAAGGTACGTAACCAGACTGTTTGAAACCGGTCACCAAACCAGTTCATACGCCCTGTCTTTGCACTGGTGCAATTCGAAAGTTAAACATAGCCTTTTGAAAGTTATGTGCGTACACACAGACTTAATTCATACTCATGTAATCTATACTAATATTATAAAGCTGAAGAGTTTGTTTGTTTGATTGTTTGTTTGTTTGAACGCGCTAATCTCAGGAACTACTGGTTCGAATTGAAAAATTCTTTTTGGGTTGAATAGACCATTTATCGAGGAAGGCTTTAGGCTATATATCATCACGCTTAAGCCAATAGGAGCGGAGCAGCGATAAAGAATGTTTTAAAATCGGGGATTCCACGGGGACGAAGTCGCGGGCAGCAGCTAGTGCTAAAATAATAATAACATTACTAGCTAACATTATTATTTTTTAAGAAAGAGGGGTTTGGGGTATGTATATAGAAATATGCCTGCGACGTAGGTTTAGAATAATACTATATAATGGAGAAAATGATCTTAAAAATAATAATTGAAGTAATTGTATATGATAGGTCACAAGTTTTTCTTCTATAAATGTAATGTTTAAACTCCTCTTTTGCAGGCTCTTACAGAGTTCTTCATTGGTTTCCAAACCCTGATAAGGACATCGCTCGTTTCCGAACATGGGTTCATGCTATTGGAGGAGAAATTTTGAGTCTGAGTAATGAAAATATTTATAAGCTTCGTCGAGTATGTCATACTCATTTCGAAGAGAAATATTGTTGCCGTAACAACAAAATTTCTAACATAGCTGTACCAACATTACTTATGCCAGGTTGGTAAACTATGTAGCTATATAATTTGTCTATTATATGTATAGTAGCTATAAGCTTTTAATGTGTAATAATTTTGGCACTATATGTTATTGTCATCTAACATTAAATTGAAAATAAATATTGCATGTGTTGTATATAGTAAAACATTTACTATAATTTAGCATTTTGCTTATATATAAAGAGTTTCATCAGAATTAACTTGTTCCTTTTAGGAAAATTGAATTAGAATTTCGAATGGAAGATAATATATATTTGTTACCCTTAAGATTTAGAGATATTACTCAGTTTGTTCTTGAATTAATTCAATGTGTTATTTAACAGACAGGTTGTTTCTTTCGTTTTCACAGTTAGGGTGTTTGTATCAATCTTATTAAAATTGCCTACATTATTGTTGCAGGACCACTAACTATATCAAAATTTATCTGCACTGATAGAAAACCATTCAGGGAAGTTGAAAATTTACCTTCAACATCAAAAGGTCAGTACACCTAAACTTCACATAAAGGTGCTCCCATAAAGCAGTTATGTAAGATTATAAAATGTTTGATAACATATGTTGTCTGAAAGTTTCAAGTTGTTTTGTAAGAAAATCTTCAAAATGATGTACATTGTAACATAATATTGTCATGGTACACAATGTTTGATAACATTATCTAACTGATGTGTCAGCACTTCAAGGAGATTCATTAATGTTACTTAGCATGTCTATCTTATACTTGTAATTTGACCAGAACTGCCACAGGGACTGAAATAATGCTCAGCCGAAGAAATATTATGTATTTGTAAGGCCTCGGGGTGCATATACTATTTTTGCATGTTTTGTTTTACTATGACCTCTACAACTTTTAACCCAGCTAATAATAACTTGGCTGAGGCCCGTACTATCAGTTCCTGGCTACCTAGTTAGCCGAGCAAAAGCAATACACACAAAAAATTATTATTATTTCTTAGCCATACACTTCACTTTTGATGTAAAGTAACTATGTATATGAATAAGTTTTTCTATAAATTTGAATTTTGGCATTTATCCTTTATATATCGATGGTCCCTATGTACAAACAGACATGTCAAAAACCGAGGTTTACAGAAAAGCATTTTTAATGTTCAAACTGCTCTAAAAATTATTCTATGTACACATAGAATTATTTTTAGAGCGGTTATATATATATTTAATGCATATATATTTCATGCCGGAGCAACATATATTCAGATATAACAATTGTCCTATTATTCTTGTTTCAGGACCACTACCTCTACGAGATTCCCAAAAACCATTGAAAGAAAATGAAGCAACAGCACAAGGTTGATATATAAATATAATCCAATTTTTTCTTACTACAAGTTTGCTAATTGCAAATTTTTGCTGCTAATTAATAATGTTATAACAATTGTTTTGTTTTATATCAGTTCAGCAGCAAAAACATATTATGCAACTTATAAACGTTTTTAAGTACATATATAGTTTTAAAACTATAAACTTAATTATGACTTTTGTATTCCAGCCACTGTTGAACTTGATACAACTGTTAAGAATCTTGAAATACAAGAATACAAATTACAGGATAAATATGGTGAGTGGCCCTTACTTAAATTTAAAGAAAAAAAAAATATAGAAACCAGAAGATAGAGTACTATGTTCATGCCCACTGCCTTTATCTTTCACTTTACAACTCTTAAGAATGGTTGAAGCCATGGGGAACAGCAGTGTTTATCACATTTGATCTGCTGGAAAGTACTTCTGTTTAAATAATTCTTTTAATATAATAATAGCTAAGGTAGCTTGTTTTTAAAAGATTCATTTTATTTGCAGGTCCAAACACTGCAAAAAAATTAGTTGCTCATGTGAAAATGACCAAAAAGGAGCAAAAGTTATACCAAAAATTGGTAAACATTAGGATTAAATTGTCTAAATGCCGGAACAGAGCGCAAAAACAATCCCTACAGTTAAAAGCAGCCAAAAACTTTATGAAGAATAGCAACTTTATAGCTACTGTTAATAATTTGCCAAGTGCTGCTAAAATTTTAACCATGTTGCAGTTTAGAGAATACAAAAAGAAAGAAAAAGGCAGAAGGTTTTCCACGGAAGAAAAAATATTAGCTTTGGCAATGCTGAAGCAAAGCCCCAAAGGCTATCGCTTTCTGCGAAGAATGTTGGTTTTGCCTTCAAGGCAAATACTGACTACATTTTTGAACCAAGCCAACATAAAGCCTGGTATTAATAAAAACATCTTTGATCAACTCAGAAAAAGAGCTAATAAAATGAAGCCAGCAGACAGACTCTGCATATTAATATTTGATGAAATGTCTCTGAAACCAAACTTAACTTATAATGAGAGAAAAGATTTGGTGATAGGTTTTGTTAATAATGGACGCGAGACAAAACAAGACTTTGCAGACCATGCACAGGTTTTCATGATCAGGGGTCTGATAAGAAAATATAAGCAACCTGTTGCTTATACGTTTGCACAGGCGGCCACTAAAGGCCCAGAGCTGGCTTTGCAAATTAAAACAATAATCGAAAATCTACAAGAAACTGGGTTCAATGTAGTGGCTACAGTGTGTGACCAAGGCACTAATAATAGACATGCATTAAATCTTCTTTTAAACGAAACCAGGGTACATATGCTGAGAAGTGGACAAGAAGTCAGAGAAGATACTAAAATAATTATAATTAATGACAAAAAAATTATTCCACTATATGATCCCCCGCATTTATTAAAAGGTATACGCAACAACCTATTAGAGAAAAATTTAAGGTATACAACAGATAGAGAAAAAACTGCTAAGTGGGATCACATAAAACAATTGCATCAAGAAAATCCCGCATATAAAGGAATCCGATTAGTGCCTAAGTTGACTGATAGCCATGTTGATCCAACGAGGACGAAAATGAAAGTAAAATTTGCCAGTCAAGTGTTCAGTAGATCAGTCTCTTCTACTATGGGATACCTCGCAGGTAAGATCAAGTGATCAATACTTAGTGCACCAATATTAGAATAAATATCTGCATAAATTTAAATATTTCGATTTAAATTCATAATTATGCAATCACCTGGGTTCGGTTACTCTGTAAATTAAAATGTATATTGGTACACCCTCTATGCAACCACATATCGTCCCTTAGCAAACAACACTGCTCAAGTCATTTTGAATTACTCCGATTAATTTAGTGTAACCAATGTACTGGGGCACTTCTGTGACAACTATTTAGATTTCACCTAGACTTGGTTGATCGCCAAGTATAGTTTATGTCAGTTCAGTCGGTAACAAAGAGTACTATTTCCAACACATTCAAATGTGAAATAACTGGCAAAAACGACTTGAGCGGTTTTGTTTTCTAAGGGACGATATTCCAAAGCATACCTTTAGGTTTAAATGTACAATTTTGTACACATAAGTGTATATTATGTGGACAGAAATCTTAAAGCATAAATTATTTAAATTCTAATATTGAATTGTTATTGTTTTACAGATAACGGAATCCTCCCAGAAGAATGCAAGGAAACTGCAGATGTGCTGCTTTTTTTTGACAATCTCTTTGATTCCGTAAATGGCAGCTTTGTCAAAAATAGGTTTTCAAAACCACTCCTGGGACCCGTAACACCAAATTCAAGACACCACGAATTTTGGAGAGAAGCAAAAAAAGTTTTAAAATCCATGAAATTTATCACAGATAAAAACAAAATTGCTAGTGTACCTACCATTAATAATTGGGTATGGACACTGGAAGGCATAGAAACATTAGTTAAAATGTTAGCCATTGACCACAATGTTACTTCGATATGGATGCGGCACCTAAACCAAGACCCAATCGAAAATTTCTTTGGGGCTATAAGAAGCCATGGGTGCCGTAACACAAATCCAACACCAGAAAAATTTGAGTCGGCCTTCACAACGTTATTGGTCAATAACCTGTCCAGTGCCCATGCCCCTGGAGCAAATTGTGAAGAAGATCAATGCAATGCACTGCATGCCCTCATCGTTACAAAAAATAGGGAACCTACGACGACTGGTAATAATATGTTTTTAGACATTGTTAATGAGATTACCCTTACACCTTTAGAGGAAAAAAGTCAGCCCCAAATAATGGGGCCCCTACAGTATGTATCGGGATATTTTTTAAAAAAGACGAAAAATAAAATATTTAGGTCTTGTGAAGTTTGTAAGGGTAATCTCTATAGTGAAATTGAAAATGATTTTATACAAAGAAGAGAATTTGCCAATCGTCGTTGGCTTTCCAGCCCAAGCCCAGCATTTTTGGAATCAATATCGAATATGCAAGATATAATAAACATAATAATATCTAATAATTTAAAACAAAATTTTCTAAGGGAAAACATAAAAACCATAATTCTTTTATTTTTAGACTTTAATTTTATGAGATGCTCCGAACACAAAGATAAATTAATAGACTTTTTAATTAATTTCGTTTGCCGATTTTTTTTATTCACATATTGTAAAAATATAAATAAAATTTTAACAGGCAAAAAAAATATAGACAGTGATGAGGATGCAATGCAGTGCAAAGCACTAAAATATTTTAAAAGATGTTTTAAGAGGAAAATTTGACATTATTATAAAATAATGCATTGTGCCAACAATGCAATTATTAAAATAATGTCAATGGTGGTGCTCGAAAAAAATCAGCTTTGGCAGAAACAAGTTGTATTTCAAACAATAATATAGTGTAATAAAATAATAACCGGGTATGATCGTGATTCATACTGGCAAACATATCAAAATTGCCAGTTTTGTTATTCAGTTGTCCATATAAGAAGTACGTAGTAGTAGTAGTAGTATGTTCCCCTATTTCTCAAAGACGCCTTCTTTTTTGTCTGAAGGGTTATGCTTTTCATAATACACAGGTCAGAAAAAAAGAAAAGGTCCAGGCGTCTTTGAGAAAAGGGGTATAATAGGGTATTTTACTGTAAAAATCTAATTAGTCCGTCTGATAGATTTACAAAAAATATTGGACACGTATTTTTTCTTTTTTCACGTAAACAAAAAATGAAGACGATACAGTGCGTTGAAAACTCACGTGACGTCACTACGTTGCTATAATTTATACCAGCGACGTGACGTCACGTGAGTTTTCAACGCACTGTATCGTCTTCATTTTTTGTTTACGTGAAAAAAGAAAAAATACGTGTCCAATATTTTTTGTAAATCTATCAGACGGACTAATTAGATTTTTACAGTAAAATACCCTATTACTACAAAAAAAAAAAGTTTTTTTTTGTCTGACCTTTCGATAGTCAATTTTCCACATCAGCCCAGGAGTCTTTGAGAAATGGGGGAAAATACTACTATTTTGAACTGCTTTTATATAGACGACTGAATAACAAAACTGGATTTTTTTATGTTTACCAGTAAGGATCACTTCATACCCGGTTATTATTTTATTACACTACTATATACTATTATTAATAATTTGAGATACAACTCCTGTCTGCCGGAGCTGGTTTTTTTTTCAATGAAGCGTGAGCATTCTTCTTTCTGGTTATGTTAAATTAGAAAATCTAATTTTATGGCTGGTTTTAGAGCGCGCCGACGATCGGCGTTGACAGCCAATATGTATGGTTACTTAAGAAGCGCTTTAGGGTTGTCGCAGGGGCAACCGGATGGCGAGTAGTAATGTAGGTCTTGTAATGGTACAAATCTCCCTCGTATCAACCTTAAGTGAACATGGGGCAAAAAATATTTTGACGAGGGTACTGTTTGGGAATACGTTTGCTTGAAAGGTAACCTTATTATAGTTATAGCTCGTGTTTCTTCTATACAATTAGCCGTTTTCGCACTAACAAATAATAAAAGAAGATTATGTGGTAATCGTTTCAAAATTGGTGAGTTAAGTGCTCACCATTGTAATGCACCAATTGATACACTTTTAATTATTGTCAAATAAATCGAATAGAAAGATTTTTTCCAACATTTGCTAGGATCAATAATATGTATGCTTACCAATTTTGACCACATTTTGTTGTCCTTCGCTAGTGTGTAAACGGCCAGTGTATGTAATAAAAAATGTAATATTTCAAGCAAACGCATTCCCATCTGTTCACATTCCATCAGTTGCTTCAATTTCCGTATCACCAACCGAGTCCACTTGGAGTCAATTCGGTCGATACGAGGGGTATTTGTACTAGATCCTCTCCATGGTCTAGATTTCCACTCGGCATCCGGTGGCCTCTCCAACATACATAATGTAAAGTGCTATGGCTTTGAATATTTGAGAATGATACCGATCGGTCGCCAGCGCTGAGCCATACATACTGGCTTGTCACTGTGGACCGTCAGCGTGACTCTAAAACCAGCCTAAATAGTCCAATCAACGGGGCTTATGTTACCCAAAATTCTTCCGCCTATGAAATTTAGCATTGATAAAGTTAGGTGATATTATTATAATTGTCTGCGAGTTGTCGGTTTTTTCAAAGTTGTTTGTTACTCTTTGTGAAAAATTCCTCAGACTGAAATACTTTCTGTATACTTACATACGAATGTACTACTTATTATAGATAAATATAAATCTGTCAATTTATCAATTTTAGAGAATGAAATTCTGAATTTTACTTTTTCTGTAACTTCTACTGAAGTATCAGTCTGATTTTTATATAAAAGAGATTTATCACAAATGCATTATTAAATAAACAAAGGTATACAATCAGGGTATTAAAATACTATAAATCACAATTAGCAGACCCAATTGTTCAGTTAAAGTGATAACGCAAAAATGAAATTTGCGAGTTTCTCTGAAATCGTAAAATTGTGAGATTCCTATGTAAATTTAATCTATTCTAAATGATACATTCGTACATAATATATTATACAGAAAGTGTGTCAGTATGAGATTTTTTTTTTTCTACCAACTTCTTGTAAAAAAGTTATTGCAGTTACCTAATTTCATCACATGCCAAATTACAAAGGTGGGAGAATGTTTCGAAAAATCCAAAATTGTATCTTAGAAAATAGTTTAAAACATGTAACTGTTTTGTGGTAGAAATAAACTATTTTGATTATCATAATTATGGTTTTATTTTCTTCAGCCTTATTTGATTAGTAAACGTATTTTTACATTGACTGAGTGAATTAAGGGATTAATAAATAAAAAACAAGGCTCAAAGCAGAAATGATAGTAGATCTATAGTTATATACATTGCAGGAAAGTTGTATGTTTGTAGTTACAGATGGCGCTGCCAATCACTTTCCTCCTGAACCCGCAGAGTAAAGCCTCTATACCTATATATAAAAGTACTCTGTGAGTATTACGAAACCACAAGGAAACCACAGAGTACTATACTAAAATAAAAAATACGAAACGCTTGTGGAAACGCTTGAATTATTCGTTTATTATATGAAAACTTCAAGTTATTTGCATACCAATAAATTAACAATATATGGGTGTCCTAGTAATGTCAACTTCAAATTATTTTGTTAAAATTTAACATAAGTTTTACAGCTTTCATTTTTCTGAAAATCGGGTTTTTGAATGAATTATACAATCCTCATAACTGACTGAAATGTCAAACGGTCATTGACATCACTCAGTCACACCGAACCGAATACAAACAAACACAAAAGTCCACATCGTCGGCTTTTTATTTGAGATTTGATAATATGCTAATATGAATAATACCCGGCTGTAGTTATTGACTGCTACACGATGAAAACACAGCGTGAATATTTAAAATCGTGGACGTTTTCACTCGTAGTGTTGAGTGCAGTTTATGTGGTGAACGCTACTTTCTTTCCTAATGTCTACCCGAGGCTAAAACTGGACGCTAGATCGACGAAAAAAGCCGGTAATCCTCTCATAATCACTCCTTACCTCAAAAAAGGTTCGATAGCACTCGCTCAAAATCTGTCGCGGGTTTCTATAACCGATAAAATAGGATTCCGAAGTCACGCCGGCTTCTTTACGATCGACGAGAATTACAACTCCAATATTTATTTTTGGTACTTCCCGCCTTTTTCTAAAAATGAAGATGCTCCGGTCGTCGTCTGGCTACAAGGCGGGCCCGGAGGAAGCTCGCTCTTCGGGTTGTTTACGGAGTTGGGGCCTCTGATAGCTAAGAAAGAAGGTTTCGCTTTAAGGAAATATCACTGGGCTCTACATAACCACTTAATATTCATAGACAATCCTGTTGGTACTGGATTTAGCTTCACGGATAATGAAGCTGGATATTGTATGGATGAAAAATGTGTAGCCAAAGGACTGTACAGAACTTTAACACAGTTCTTTCAACTATTTCCACATTTGAAGAAAAATGCCTTTTATATAACAGGTGAATCTTATGCAGGAAAGTATGTACCATCCCTAGGACTACTAATCCATCAAGAAAATGAGAATGGTCTAGAAAAAATCAATTTACAGGGTATGGCAATAGGCAATGGATACTGCGACCCAGTCAACCAATTAGATTACGGTAACTACTTGTACCAACTTGGATTACTAGACAGTAATGAGTTGAAACTATTTGTAAAATACCAAAATGAGATTGTGAAACAAATTAACGAAAAGAATTGGATGCAAGCTGATATACTTGTGGATCGACTGATGGACGGAGAGCTCAGCAACTTCTCATACTTCAAACATTACACCGGCTTTAATTACTACTACAACTATCTAGAAACATCAGGAGGAGAGGATGACATGACGGTGTTCACCGCTTTATTGCAAAATGACAACGTCAGGCGTAGTGTGCACGTTGGAGGATTACCGTTCCATGATGGTCAACATGTGCAGCTTAACTTAGCACTCGACATGTTGAAGTCTGTAGCTCCAGTCATTACAGAACTGTTGTCACATTATAGAATGATGTTTTACAACGGGCAACTAGATATCGTTGTTGCTTACCCACTGACAGAGAACTTTTTACGTAATTTAAACTTTACTTCAGCTAAAGAGTATAAAACTGCTAAAAGACACATATGGAAGGTTGATGGTGAGGTGGCAGGGTATGTGAAGAGAGCTGGCAACCTTACTGAAGTCCTGGTCCGGAATGCTGGCCACATGGTCCCATCAGACCAACCGCAGTGGGCTCTTGACTTGATCACAAGATTTATCAACAATGATTTTCATTTTTAGGATTCCGTACCCAAAGGGTGAAACGGAGCGCTATTACTAAAATTGCTGTCCATCCGTCTGTCACTAGGCTGTATCTCATAAACCATGAGTCCATGATAGACAGTTGAAATTTTAACAGATGTATTTCTGTTACCGCTGTAACAACAAATATTAAAAAACAGAATAAAACGAAATACTCCCTGAATATCAATATAAGATTTTTATTTTTTCTATCAATGATTAATTAATAATGATAGAAACATGATTCTGATGTAGAGAAATGTTGGGCAATCAGTTACCTACATGAGTTGTAAAGGGAACTAAAGGCTCTTTGTCACTGTTACGAGACTTAAGGCCCAGTTTTTCGTAAGAAAATCAGTCAAACGCGCGTTATCTAGTCGTGGATTCGTAATTGGCTGTATGAGTTTTCTTTCAACAGTAAATCGACGTTTTAATATCCGAACTAGAGAGTGTGAATTATTGCACACTTCTTGAATTTACGAGTGCATCATGGGCATGGCTATTGGATGCTCCATCCAAGCTTGTAGAACCTGTGAAACTTATATTGAAAAGAAAATCTGAATTTGTCCATTATAAATGTTATTCTTCACGACATTTGAAAACGTGTTATGTTATGAATATAAGTGATATAAAAACAGAAAATGCACCTTTCATCGTTAAGCACGCGAAGCAAATCAAGTTTACATTTGAACCTCCTTTCCCCCACACGGGCGAAGGCAATGACTGTTGTTAAAAAATAATATTATTTTTAGCCATGAAAATAAAAAATTAAAATATTTTTATTATCAATTGTTTTATTTCATATTGCAACTATTTCTAAATAAATATTATAAACTAAGAACTTATAATTAGAAACACAGTCATTTCAATTAACACGGAAGTTGAAAGAACTGTAGTTTTATATTTCCTTTGAAATGTCGCGTGATACACAAAAAAACAACGGGTTAACATTGTCGACATCTGAATTCCAATATTAGAGTGGATGGTTTACTGGTTTGCTTACTATGGTAATACAAAATATACCCTATCTTCACTGAACTAAAGTTTATTTTGAAAAAACAAAAGAACTGGAACAGCGATTAGCCAAAGAGTAGTTATCATTAGGCGGAACTGATGATGATAGACCGTATCGCAAATTAGTATTAAAAGATTTTAATAACTACAGTAATTTCACTTCTCATAACAAAACACTCACATACTAAAAAGATCTACAAAAATATTCTAATTATATTTGGAAACTGATTATGAATAACAAAACAAAATACAGGAAAATTATACTGATCATAATTATT
The DNA here is from genome assembly GCA_905332915.2 of Hecatera dysodea. Taxonomy (NCBI): domain Eukaryota; kingdom Metazoa; phylum Arthropoda; class Insecta; order Lepidoptera; family Noctuidae; genus Hecatera; species Hecatera dysodea. Next base: position 16,934,789 of record HG995308.1, on the reverse strand, counting down.
TTATTAAATCATTAATTAATAAGATTGACTTGTGAACAAAACAAAATATATTCAGAGAACTAATTGATTATAAATTATTAGTATTCTATAGACACTTGAAATACGACTATGTTATTTAATCAAGGGCACAGTTGGTTAATTTAAGTCTGTAAAATTATTTTTTAACTTACTTCATAAAATATAGTCCCTGTAAGAATTGTGTGCTCAATACGAAGTTCATAATCAATATAAAACTTTTCACCTGCTTTATTTGTAATGTTTTTGCAATGACTTGACTTATGAGATAGAATATTTACAAATAGGCTCGTTTCGCATGCTCCAGCTGCAGGATAGTTGGCTTAAGGTTGATCCACACATGTTGGGGCCGTGGCCGGGACGAGTCCTGATGAATCGTTCACACTGGTCAGTCGTCCAGCGCGCAGCAGACTAGGCCAGCAGCGCTGTGAGCGCGTCGAGGAACTGCGCGCGCTGCGCCAGCGGGAGTGTGATGATGGACGAGTCCACGTGGTCCAGCGACACCGACGCGCCGCACTTCGTGGCTGCCTGCTCGAAGGCGGCGCCGAATAGACTGCAACCAGAGGTTTTACGAGTTAGTGAGCCAAAGTTAAAAATAGAATTCTGAAACCTAGAGTGGGCGCCGCCACGCCCAGCCACAGTTGGAGGACCCTGTATGATGAGGCTAGATACTGACTTGCGCGGCTCGTGCTGGTAGCGCGGCGGCACGCCCAGCAGCAGGCAGCGCGCGTCGTCCGTGGCGGCGCTGGCCAGCACGGCGCGCCGCCACGCCCAGCCACAGTTGGAGGTCCCTGTATGATGAGGCTAGATACTGACTTGCGCGGCTCGTGCTGGTAGCGCGGCGGCACGCCCAGCAGCAGGCAGCGCGCGTCGTCCGTGGCGGCGCTGGCCAGCACGGCGCGCCGCCACGCCCAGCCACAGCTGGAGGTCCCTGTATGATGAGGCTAGATACTGACTTGCGCGGCTCGTGCTGGTAGCGCGGCGGCACGCCCAGCAGCAGGCAGCGCGCGTCGTCCGTGGCGGCGCTGGCCAGCACGGCGCGCCGCCACGCCCAGCCACAGTTGGAGGTCCCTGTATGATGAGGCTAGATACTGACTTGCGCGGCTCGTGCTGGTAGCGCGGCGGCACGCCCAGCAGCAGGCAGCGCGCGTCGTCCGTGGCGGCGCTGGCCAGCACGGCGCGCCGCCACGCCCAGCCACAGTTGGAGGTCCCTGTATGATGAGGCTAGATACTGACTTGCGCGGCTCGTGCTGGTAGCGCGGCGGCACGCCCAGCAGCAGGCAGCGCGCGTCGTCCGTGGCGGCGCTGGCCAGCACGGCGCGCCGCCACGCCCAGCCACAGCTGGAGGTCCCTGTATGATGAGGCTAGATACTGACTTGCGCGGCTCGTGCTGGTAGCGCGGCGGCACGCCCAGCAGCAGGCAGCGCGCGTCGTCCGTGGCGGCGCTGGCCAGCACGGCGCGCCGCCACGCCCAGCCACAGCTGGAGGTCCCTGTATGATGAGGCTAGATACTGACTTGCGCGGCTCGTGCTGGTAGCGCGGCGGCACGCCCAGCAGCAGGCAGCGCGCGTCGTCCGTGGCGGCGCTGGCCAGCACGGCGCGCCGCCACGCCCAGCCACAGCTGGAGGTCCCTGTATGATGAGGCTAGATACTGACTTGCGCGGCTCGTGCTGGTAGCGCGGCGGCACGCCCAGCAGCAGGCAGCGCGCGTCGTCCGTGGCGGCGCTGGCCAGCACGGCGCGCCGCCACGCCCAGCCACAGCTGGAGGTCCCTGTATGATGAGGCTAGATACTGACTTGCGCGGCTCGTGCTGGTAGCGCGGCGGCACGCCCAGCAGCAGGCAGCGCGCGTCGTCCGTGGCGGCGCTGGCCAGCACGGCGCGCCGCCACGCCCAGCCACAGCTGGAGGTCCCTGTATGATGAGGCTAGATACTGACTTGCGCGGCTCGTGCTGGTAGCGCGGCGGCACGCCCAGCAGCAGGCAGCGCGCGTCGTCCGTGGCGGCGCTGGCCAGCACGGCGCGCCGCCACGCCCAGCCACAGCTGGAGGTCCCTGTATGATGAGGCTAGATACTGACTTGCGCGGCTCGTGCTGGTAGCGCGGCGGCACGCCCAGCAGCAGGCAGCGCGCGTCGTCCGTGGCGGCGCTGGCCAGCACGGCGCGCCGCCACGCCCAGCCACAGTTGGAGGTCCCTGTATGATGAGGCTAGATACTGACTTGCGCGGCTCGTGCTGGTAGCGCGGCGGCACGCCCAGCAGCAGGCAGCGCGCGTCGTCCGTGGCGGCGCTGGCCAGCACGGCGCGCGCGCCCTGCGCCGCCGCGCTCGCCCAGCGCGCCGCCACGCCCAGCCACAGCGGGCCCTTCACCACGCGGGCCTCCGGCGTGCCCTGCGGGGTACACAACGTTCGGATAAACAGGGGCAGACAAGGAACCGGCCGAACCGGCTGATCAATGTCATCACTGCGTCCAAAGTAAGAATGTCATGTCACAAAAAGAGGCTATGTGATAGGAATAGAGACAACATCAGTGCTCTGCCGTTCCAAACCAAACGTATTTGGCAGTGGGCAGATAATGCCCTCTTCCGAGCAATTTGTCGTGGCAGGACCCATTTACCCCGTAAATCGACTCGACAAATAAAAATAAACGACAGATTGTCCCCCATCAATCAGGACCCGAGCTGGCAGAAGGCGGGCCAAGACAGCGAAAGTCACTCCCACAGCTCCAAACTCGTAAACTTGTACGAGGGAACACCGGGGTGCTATTAGTCAGTACGAAGCTGATAGATTCCGCAGGCCCAGGCTGGAGCACATCCACGAGGATTTACCCAAAAGCATTATCCCTATACCCCAAGACAGAGGCGAAATATCCGTGGTTTGCCATTAAAGCAGTTTTACAAGGCACATACGCTGCATTGCTCAGCTTTTTGCACACTTAATACACTTAAGGTTTCCTATCTGATCGTGATCATCTATCAGTATTCCCAAAACTTTCGCAACTTTAGCTTCATGGATCTGTTACTTATGTTTAAGAACTTTTACACCTGGTGTATTTGTACGTTGGTGAAGTGCATTAAATTTGTTTTTTTTTTATAAGTATGTATTTTACTCGATTATTATCATCAAGCCAGCAAGTTAAAACTGTCATTAAAATGTCTTAAATACAGCGAGTGATTACATTGCATTTAACTAGTGCTGTACTGACATCGGCAAATTAAAATATTTTATGTGTAGATCGTTTATACAGACAGAAAGATTAGGGGCGGCCCTAACACACTGCCCTGTGGGACACCGTACTTGCGGTGTTAAGCGGTTGCTGAGGTAGGATTCTGAGAGATTTAGCACGTTTCCCCAACTCATAACGTACCTACGCAATCAAAAGCCTTTGTCATATCTGTAAAGATGACCTCCAAATACCCATTTTGTTACTAACATTGAACACTTTCGGTGTCCGGAACTAACTAACAAAAGTATTGTTCGACCCATATGCCGAATTCTGGGCCTGAAAAATGTTAAAATATTTTCACGTGCACGAGCTTGGCCACACACTCCACCTCTGTGTTACACTACCGCACATGTCCTCACTCACCTCCTGCACTATAAAGTAGCTGAAGGGTCCGGCGAGGTGCAGCTGGCGCGCGCTGAGCGTGGCGTGCACGAGCTTGGCCACACACTCCAGCGCCCTCTGTGCGGAGAGACATCCTAGTCGTCTGCTCTCATTCTCTCCGCTCTCAGTGTCTAAACACGCAAGGGCATGCTGAAATCCTTCGGCTTTTGGTAACGTTTCCTGGAAAGATTGAAGGTAGAATTAATATACTGTCACTTTCTTTTTTTTAGTCCGAACAGATCATTGTTATTTACATGTTCAATGAGCCCCATGATCGCGAACACGACGTCCATAGCCGCGAGCGTGGGCGAATGCACGCGTTGTAGTAAGAAGGTCGTATGTGTCGGACTGGGTAGCTTGTGTTTCGGCGCGGCGGTTTCTAGTGCAGTTAGTAGAGACCGACGGAGTTCCACGTCCATCGATCGGAAGGCCTGGCGAGCTTGTTGGAGAGGTATTCTGAAAGAGGAACAGAAAAAAAACGTAATTGTTAGGGTCCCGTAAGTTAGGTTATGAACAAACGGAACCCTTGCGGAATGGCACATGTAAAGAATAATAATATATAATCTCAAAAATTCTAATAAAAGCTAAATATACATGAGGAGTTTTATTTTGAAAGGGAGTTCCACTGTCACGAATATAATTCTCCATAGTGAATTTATTATTGGTGGCATATAAGCAAATAGGTCAATTTCGTTTATACAGACTATAGCAAGGCCTTTGATCGAATCGATCATAGCATATTCATATCGAAGTTAAATGGCTCAGGAATCCGCGGCGACCTTCTCAGATGGTTTTCTTCTTACCTTGCGGATAGTTCCTATCGATATTATCATATATCATATAGAAATTATTATGTATAATTATCACTAGCAGGTTCCCCATTGCTAGTGGGGTACCGCAGGGTTCATTGTTCAGTCCATTTCTATTTCATAATCTATATGAAAAACATCGACTCATGCTTTGACTTCATCCCAACTATTGTTTTGCTGACGATATTAAAATTTATGCCACAATATCTTCTTAAATAGACGTAACCGGCCTCCAGAATGATTTGACTAATTAGATAACTACTTTCAAAGAAGCAAGCTGGATCTTAATCCCGCCAAATTCTCAGTTTCAGAGGAAGATCTTAACTGTCAGTATTAATTACTGTTCTTGAACTATTTGTTTAAGCTGTAACTCTTACAAAGTGCTTAAATAAATGAATCACTCGTGTCTGGCTGTTCATCTGAAATCTCAAACATTTCCGAATTTGCTGAGCCTAGCCTACGTTTTTGAAAAAACATACAAAAAGCTAGAACAGTGGCCGTACTACAAAGTGCCAATGATATCATGATTCAGTGTGAGGGAAAGGGATAGTGCCATTCGTTTTGTGTAACTCCGTCTCTCTCTGACATAGGAATCATGTTGGATTTAAGAGGTCATGGTAGGGCTGGAGCTTTTTGGTACAATTAAGCAAAGAATTGTTTTCTGAATTTCTTACCGGACCTATTAGAAGTGTAATTTTTATTTTAAAATAACATGTTATAAAAATAGGATATATGGATTCTCTGAATATCACTCAATCCACCTATCATCAATTCCAGCTTAAGAAAAAAAAAAAGCATCAATAAAAATAATAGTTTCAAACTTATTTACTTAACAAAGGTCATGATAATAAATTAGTACGTGACCTAATTCCATCCGTATTAATTTAAACACAGTATAATTAACCCACATTTATGTACCAATAACAATTATTGTAATCTAAATGTCAACGAACTTTTTGACATCTATTTCAAGACGTACTTGTAATGCTATCGATATTGAACTTAAAACTAACTAGAAACTGGGTGACTTAGTTTGATATTCATCATCTGCCTAGCCTTTTCACAACTATATCGGGGTTGGTTTCCAGTCAAACCGGATTCAGTTGAATACCAGTATTTAACGTGGAGCGGCTGCCTACCAGACCTCCACAACCCAATAACTAGGGAACAGTGTTCCCTAGTTATTGGGTTGTGGAGGTCTTGTCTGGTCCGTGTTCCCGGAACACGGTACTTCTTGGTGTCAGATTTTCTGGTTTCTGATAATCCGTGACAACTGCTGAAAAACTTCTTGATCTTTGCCAAAGATCTTGTAGAAGATAACCGGGACCAACGGTTTACCACTTTCGGTGCGCAGAACTCGGCATATAGGTCGAACAATATTTTTTACATGTGCCCACTACTCGGTCATCGCTACACACTAGGACGAGTTATACGAACGAATGCCGAGTTCTGGAAGGTTCAATCCGGGCGGGCCTCCCCCACCTAGCTACGCCACTGATCTCTACAGTAGTGACATACCCAGTATCGGCCAGCAGTTGCCGCAGGCGCGCGTGTCCCGCCAGCGTGTGCAAGCGCAGCGCCGGAGCGACACAATCCGGGCGGGCCTCTCCCACCTGGCTACGCCACTGATCTCTACAATAGTAACATACCCAGTATCGGCCAGCAGTTGCCGCAGGCGCGCGTGTCCCGCCAGCGTGTGCAAGCGCAGCGCCGGAGCGACACAATCCGGGCGGGCCTCCCCCACCTAGCTACGCCACTGATCTCTACAGTAGTGACATACCCAGTATCGGCCAGCAGTTGCCGCAGGCGCGCGTGTCCCGCCAGCGTGTGCAAGCGCAGCGCCGGAGCGACACAATCCGGGCAGGCCTCCCCCACCTAGCTACGCCACTGATCTCTACAATAGTAACATACCCAGTATCGGCCAGCAGTTGCCGCAGCCGCGCGTGTCCCGCCAGCGTGTGCAGGCGCAGCGCCGGGGCGATCTCTGGCGCGTGGCACAGTGCTGCCTCTAGCGACCAGCGCCGGTACAGAGGCAAGCAGATATCCTTCTCTAATGTTACGCGGGCACCCTGCAAAATAGTAAAATCGTTTAATCCTGGTTTACATGCTGGTAGTAAACTCGAGAGATCGCACTCGCGTTTCGCTCCCCTATTAAATTCAAAATTCAAAAGTCATTTTATTCAAACTAGGCTGATAAACAGCACTTTATAAACGTCAAATTTTACATAAAGACAGTCCCCCAAAACGCCCACTCGTTACCACTTCCTAGTGTTTTAGCTGGGAAGAAGAAGTGGCGCAACAAACTCCCCAGCAACACATCTGTCTATTGCGTTTTAAGAACTTGAATTTATACAATAGTATGCAAAGTACATGACAAAGTTAGAAAAAAATAATATAATTATCCAACATGGAAATCATAAATCAATTCACTACAAAACATTATAAAGAGTAGATTGAGTCAATAACGTAAAAACAGATTGACCTACATAGTCATCAAAAATAATAAAAAAAACAATATTATATGAACTCATATAACCCGTTATTAGTATTATGACAGACGAGTCTCCTTGTATAGTGTGGTATATCACCCTCTTTGAAACACGATAGTGTGGTGTGAAAGTTAAACAATAAAATAAGGCGGCACACGCAAATCACATGCTCGCACACTATAGAGTACACGCTATACGTACAGAGCGCGAGTGCTCGGCGGGTGTGTGCGTGTGCAGGTGATGCGCGTCCAGCAGCGCGGCGGCCGGCGTGCGCGCGTGCAGCGCGGCCTGCGCGGCGCACGCCACGCTGGCTGCCCACACGCAGCCCCAGCCGCAGCGCGACACGCGCCACGCCAGCTCCAGGGCTATGCAGGCGCTCTGAGAACAAGTACCTCGGAATTAGAGACAAATTAGTATGTATTCATTACCAACATGTTGGAGTAGATAGGCTGTCTAGTTTGACATGTCTAGTCAAATATATTTTTTTTTATAAACAGCATAAAATAGGCAGTTCCGGAAGGGCGAAAATGCACTGACAAGCAACTTGCTTCGCATATGGAGCCTAGCGACACCCCTGGCAAGTTGCAAAGTGAGCCTAGTCAAAGCAACCACAACAGGAGGTTACTCACCGGCTTCCCGTAGTAAGAGAACTGTGTGTAGTTGAACATGAGCGTGTTTCTCCTCTCCTCCCATGCGCGACGTTCTCGTCTCCGCTCCACCATCGCCTCCAGACCCTCGCGGCCGCTCTCTGACTCTTCATTCTGGCACAAATAATAACAAAATGAGTTGCTGTTTATCAAGAGACACATTTTTAATGACTTTTCAGTATTTGATTATTATAATGAGAATGGTTTCCTATAAACAACCAAAACTCAGGGATGATCAGTGACTCCTCTCTCTGGAGCCTAAACCAGCTATAGCTTGGTTGCTGTTCCGCAATGTCAGTTGGCTACTATTTATATACATTTTTTTAATTGGTTTTGTTTTAAAGATATTTAAAAATGTAATAGATACAGAAACAAAACAATAAAGAAAATCAGTGATTGAAAGAAAATACAGAATGAGGTGACAAACAGAGAAAAAGCTCACCTCTTCATCGTCCTCATCATCTCTGAATATATCATCAAAATTGGGAATGTTTTCTTCACTATCCTTATACACTAGTCTCACCTGAAACATAACATTTACAATTAGTGTTTTACATAACATAACATTTACAATTAGTGTTTTACATAACATAACATTTATAATTAGTGTTTATATAACATAACATTTATAATTAGTGTTTTACATAACATAACATTTATGATTAGTGTTTTACATAACATAACATTTATGGTTAGTGTTTCACATAACATAACATTTATGGTTAGTGTTTTACATAACATAACATTTATGATTAGTGTTTTTGTAACCACTTATCCCACCCCTGTTCTTCAGGAACAGGGGTGGGATAAGCCAGTTAACACACCCACAATACTAGTAGCTAAGACCTATGACTTTACGAAATAACCTAAACCCATATTCACCTGCCTGAGTACCCTTTGTCTGGGAATTTACTGTTTTCTCAATAACAATAACAAAATATTTCAATAACAAAAACAATGTAGGTATTACATAACTTGAATACTTGAAGCATATTGTATTATTATATACTTAACACTCAATCTTCCTAGCCATATACTACTATAATGGGGTAGGGTGGATGCAGCAGAGTTCCAGTACTTAACATGGAGCTGGCTATATGACCTCCTCAAACCCAGTAACTGAGTAACACCAGACCCTGGACTGGTGGCAGTTTTTCAGGCTTCTGATCACCTACTTTTTAGGTGATCTGCTGTTCACCAGCCAACTGATAAAGATCTGATATATGTGAAACTACAAGCTAATAACAAATCAAACATACCTGTCCATCACTATACACATTGCACACATCAGTTGGTTTGTGAGCGTCCAGCACAAAGAACACAACCTCCTCCTCTGGCTGCAGGATGTCCACCAAGTCTATGGTTCCCCCGCAGTTCACTAACACCACGTACTTGATCTCCTCATTGTTCTCCTCGTAGGCTTGTTTCAACTCCGCGATACCCCCCACAGGGACCAACGTATACGACACGTTATCACATTTAAACAAACTCTGCAGTATTCTACAAGTGCATATAGCGTCTACGTCGTAATGCACTAATAATAACACCCTCTGGAACAAAATACAATGTTCCGATAACCAACAAAATTGATAACAAAGTTTGGTGTCAACTAGTAAACAATGCTTTCGTAATACTCACGTTTCCCTGTAGTTCATTGTAAAAGTCGTTTTTAATATCTTCTATGAACATCTTGGCACGTCATGGACGTAAAAATTCGTTATTTATAATCAGGAAATCATATTTTTTTTAATAATATAAGATAAACAGCGAAAGCGAAATAGCGGAACTCCTGGAACTCCGAAAAACACCTGCTAATTTAAACTGTCAAAAATGTCAAATCAGTGGTTCCCGCCAAACATTTTAAGTGCGTTCAAAAATACCGTTACATCAGCTGACAAACTTGACTGGGTAAATAAAGTTGTGCTCTAAAATTCAGTCAATTCGGTCGATTGGGTATTGTAAAATTTAAAACGTACCTACTATAACTTGTTGCAGGTACGTCACAGAGTACTTTTATATATAGGTACGTTTTAAATTTCAACCTATGAATTTCTCATTAGACTATTTTGTTTGACTGTGGCCTCCCACTTCCAATTTGATTTTATTCATCTTTGTGTGGGGCTGGGGCTAGTTGACTTTCTACTTTTAATTTACCTCTAAGGCTAGGTACCGTAACCTAATTATTACAGTATTAGTTAGCCGCCGAAGCTTTGTTTCGTTTTGCAGGTGATGATGGTGATGGGTGAGTTGGAATGGATAATAATTTATTATATAAACTCACGCCTTTTTCTCCTAAGAGTTGTGGTTAAAAAAGAAAAGAAACATACAATTTAAAAACTTTTATTCTTTAGATACAGAACTTTTTTTGAAGTTTTCCGTGTGGTGGGTCGCTATTTTGTGCGCTACCGTCCCCGGTCGCAGTAAATTAGTAGACAACGCATGGAAGTATGATTGTACGAGCGACTCGTCCGTTTCTTCAGGGAATAAATAGTCTTTTATCTCATAACAAAGATATTCTTCGGGGCAGTCAAGAGCCCTCAGACATCCTGCATACTCCGACCACAAAAGTTTGCGCCATTTTACGTCGTGCTTCTGCGCTAACGGTACTAAAACACAAGCGGCAAATGTAGGATCACCATAACTGACTGATTGGAACTGCTCCAATAACTGCGTATAGAAATCTTGGAAGTTATGCAATCCAACCAATTGTTTGTCGAAATTCAACTTAGATTTCTTTTTGAACAGAATCTCTGTACACTTCCTTAGTAATATTTTGATTTTGGCATCCAAAAATAAGGAGTTGTCGCAAAGAAACACGCACATGATTCTGCAAAGTCTGTCCGTTACATCAATATCGTTCAGGAGGTCAGGGAAGCATAGTTCATTAAATAAAATCCATTCCAAACTACATTTGATGATGAACTCTTTCTCAGCTGCGATTCTCTCTGCAACTTTCTTTGAATGCTCCCCAATGATTTTGGGACTATTATCCACCTCTTGACTCCTACTGTATAGCGTTAATATCGGCAAATAAATCCAGTCTCGCGGCAATATCGGCTCTTGCCAACTCTTGAACCTAATGTTAGGACCTGTGTCTCTGTAGTTGATATTCACTACTTTGCTATAACATAGCTTTATCTCCTCAATCGACGTCAAAGCTTTCGAAAAGCCGTCGGCATCCGTCAAGTTTACGAGATGTAATAATCTTTCAGCTGTGAACCAGTGCTTGTTGAATACCACATATCCAAACAGAAAGTCTAATTCGTATTTTTTATCATTCCTCAAAATGTAACATAACTTGTTGGCCACAGTATAAAGCAAATCTTTGCTGCTCTCTGAAATTTCATATTGTGTAGACAATTTTATCAAACTGAAAACGAAATTCGTTTCCATTCTAGTGAACCAATTATCACACAAACTTGGCACTTTGTTGCTTATCTTGCTCAAATACATTGACAGATGTCTCAGGAATGTTTCAGAGATTTCTTTATCATTTACATAAGTAAGTAGATTGAACAATGAAGCCAAGAATGGCACAGGTGATGCTACATTCAGAATTGGTAGAACCTTCTGTTGTGAGTCTATAACAGAGCCTCCAAGAGACATTAGATTCTTGGTTAAGTGCAGGTCTTTATTTTCCAATCCAGACAGCAGATTCGAACTGGGAATGAGATTTTTAACAATCATTACAAACCCTCTAGATTGAGACAGTGTCCTGAGAGAATCATTGAGGAACTTCATTGGAAGGTTTTCTATCAAGGTAACAGTCTTGCAGCAGTCTATGGCTGAGCAAAGAAGGCGCAGATGTCCACAAGTGTAACTGCTAGCATTTGACAATTGTCCCATCCATTTTTGCACACCTTCTTTAAGTAGAGGATAGATCTGGGTTTTGTAACTGTCCATTCCACCCAAGATACACCTCAAAAGTCTATTTACTAGTTGTAGGACCACTGCAGCATGAGTTGCAGATAGAATTGAGCACTCCACAAATATATCAGTCCCTTTCACATGCTTATGCAATGCAGTTACAATAACAGGAAATAGAGATATGGCCACTTCTGTTCCTAGACCGAAGCAAAGCAAGTTTGACAGAGTACAAAAAGCTTCTATTTGAATTTTTAAGCCATAAGTCCTGTCAACTCCAGAACTAATATACTCAGATATAGGTTTCAGTATATCATATTTGGACAGTAAAATCCTGGTGACATCAATAGACTGCAATGACATGATTCTGATGAATTTCAGGGCAGCCAGTATGGGTTTCCCATTATACACAATGCTTGGATCAAATATGAAATTGGTGCTTGTAACTGGCACAAAGTTTCTAATGATAGATTTCATCAAGTGTTCCATTTCAACAACTTTTAGTGCTGTTTCAACCGAGTCTCTTGCCAGTCTGGACAATATTTGCAAACAATATTGTACACAGTTAAAGTTGGGCTTTATTGACTCCAAAATATAGTAAAGTCTTTGAAGGATTTCTGTCCTCTGAAGTGCAGTCATGATATCTATTTCTGCTAAATGGTAGTCAGTGAACTCTGATTCTTTTGACTGTAACTCTTCAATTTCTGACTTATCATTTTCCAGGCAAGGCTGTAGTGTGCCCTCTTCAAAGCCGATTAAAGCATCTAAACTTGCCTCATCAATTCTGTTATAGAGCAAGTTCCTCATGGCTCTAAGGGCAGGCTCCAGAATGATAACTTTGTTGTCATCCATAGCTATTCTGACAATGAAAAATAATTTGCTTATGGGGATTTCAATCACATTTTTATATATGCCTGTGCTGTAGTACTCTAGAATACCGGCTATGGTGTTGAGGGCTACTACTCTTTGTTGATTAATTGTTGACCGAGTCAGTTCTACTAGTTCCGTAATAGAATAACCAGGTCTATGTGGCTCATCACCATGATGAAATAAAGGTTTTGTTCTCTCATTATACTCCATAGTGTATGGTAAAAGATATCCATTGAAATCAAACCTGGCTTCATATGGCTCGTTTGCTTTGATTCTTTTGCTTTCTTCTATGCCTTTCATCCATTCCAGTTTGTCTTTTTCTAATGAGTCGAAATGAAGCCATTTATTTACTTCAGGATGCGACAGCACATCATTTTCCCATAGATTATTGTTTTCAGGTATTGCAACAGTAGTATCCATGTTCTCGTTAGTTAAATTGTCCATCACATTACTTACAAGTGCTTGTTCATATTTATTACTTTCAGTTTTTGTAGCTTGTTCTCTTTTAGCTTTCAAAAACTCTACCACCTTGGGATCTATACTTGAAAGCAATTTTTTCCGTTCTTCTAGAATATCTTGTTCTGACATTCCACTAAGAAGCTTCACATTCTCACTATGAATGACATCAGCGTCTTTGGATGTTACTATGAAGCTTTTATCTGGCAAATTAATGTTTGATGATTTCTTACCGTCTCCACTAGTTGATGGTTCATCAATATCCATACTTACATTCTCATTTTTACTTACATTTTGAATTGAATTTCTCTTACTAAATACAGTTGATCTCTTAGTAGCTACAGGAAAGCCTTGTACAGGCATTTCTTTAGCATTCCATTCAACAAAATCTGAAACATTTTTTTCTATGATATTGCCTACTAATGAAGGAATGACTACAGGATAATATACTTTATCGTCTTCAAGTTCAGGCTCTGTTATCTCTGGCTCTTCGACGTTTTTTTCCAAGATGTCTCCTACAACAGAAGTGTCCTCAAATCGCGCCTTTTTCTCCACCTGACCTTTGAGGCCTTTAGCTTGAGCATACTTTGAAGGTTTCCGACCTGTCTCAGCATTATTCGGTCTTTTTGGACGTTCTTGTGGCCGTAAATTAGTCACTGCAGCTGCTGGCTGTAAATTCTGATTTTGTTTTTCTCTTAGGAACTCTTCTTGCATGCGGAGAATATCGTCTTCATCCTCACCAGGTTTTGGGCGTTTGAACATGATCTATTTCACAAGAATTTACTTTAAATAACTAAATATGTCCACAAATAACCATTTAAAGAACAACCAGTCGAGTACTCAGGTTATTGTTTTGACAGAACTTTGACTGACATTGCTCTAAACCTTTGACTTGACAGGACAGACATAGTGGTAGTTTATAAAGCTCGTTCGTTGTATGAATTCTAAAACATCAAACGAAATCGGTTTTTGTTATTTTCTACAAAACTTGACTAAGCAATATCAAATTAAATACTTACTTGCATACCTTTGTACCTACTTAGTAGATGGTTAGGTTCATATTTTTTTTTTTTTGTTAATTATATAGAACTGACCCCCGACATGACAGAAACTATATTAGCTTGTATTATAAAATCTAATTTCTTATTTTTTATTATTATATATTTATAATATTCATATTATTTATTACATTAAGTTCGATTTTATGTTTTTTTTTTACCTATTCAGATTTTCGTTGTTTTTTTTAGTACAGATTTTTTAATGTTTTTATAACAATTTATGATTAGTTTAAACGTCCTAACGAACTTTGTTTAGTGATTTATTTATAAATACTCGCAAGATATCATAGTATGGCGGAATGTCTTGTAAAAAAATATGTGTACCAACTTTTAACCATTTTTTAAAACTTACTCTACAAGCGCGCCTCTAATTGTAACGCTGATCTGACAGATATTGAGATTCTGGCGGGAACTTCGAAAAAGCGCGGTTTGAAATTTTCTTTCAAAATTCCTTTTAATTGTTTTCGGAGGATTTTTGGGTTTAAAGTGACTAAAAAGCTGTTAAATTATATACGGTAGCTCGCCGAAATGGTGGGTAACGAGGGGGGCGGGGATAACCCGCCCGCCCCTCATAAACGTCCTCGGGCTGAGGAAACAAACGAAATGAAGGAAATGGACTGTGGCGAAGGCGGCGGCGGTGAGCGTATGAACCCTTTTATGCCTTACCTCAAGCCAAATTATAAAAGACTTTATCCCGAAAACTGTAATAACACAGAGTTTAAGGTATTTATTGAAGCAAACGGCAAGGATAGAATCGGCAACAAGAGCCCAATTTATTTGAATCATATTTTTTCCAATGAAATAAAAGGTGTGACGGCAATACAAAGAGTAAACGCTAATAAAATAGCTATTATATTTAAACAGTACAATACAGCTAATAATTTTATTAATAATACTAATTTCTTAACAAAGCACAACATGAGAGCATTTATACCAGCTGCACAGATTGAAAAAACTGGCATCATACGATTTGTTCCTTCAAACATCTCAAATAAAGAATTATATACAAAATTATCATCAATTTATGAAATTATCGCAGTAAGAAGATTCACTAAAAAAGTTGGCCAAGAACGTGTCCCACTGCAAACAGTAAGCATCACTTTTCTTTCCAATATACTGCCAGACAGTATACAATATGACTTATTTTCTTATAGGGTTTTCGAATATGTTCCCCCTTTACAACAATGTTTTAGATGTTTTAAATTTAACCACTCAGCAAGAATTTGTAATAGCAAGCAAAGATGTTCTATTTGTGGAGGTGAGCACTTATATAAGGAATGTGACAAACCAAATGAGGTCTGTTGTGTAAACTGCAGTGGGCCCCATCTAGCAATTTCAAAATTATGTCCGATTAAAATGAAGAAAATAATTGAAAAGAAAACGAAAATTACTTATGCAAGTGCTACCCTGACCAAGAAAATAAATGACACTACAGAATTCCCTCCGCTAGCGCCGCCAAGAATGCAGCCTGTACATAATATTGTAAATAAATCTGTAAATAAGCCTGTACATACCTCTGTAAATAAGAATACTACATATGTAAATAAATCTGTGAATGATGTAAATAAATCAAATGATGTCTTACCTAGTGAAGACATCAAAAATAAAATTATTGACAACAACGATGTACTTATGGCCCTAGTACAGACGTTGGTAGAATTGGGTAATAAGGGAGATAATACACCTACTACTTTAAAAAGTATTAAAGCTACATTAATTAAAAATCTTAAGTAATGGATCCAAATTCTTCTCTATCTAAACTACGTATTGCTCAGTATAATATTCAGAGTGCTAATAGTAAAAAACCCTTATTGTTACAATTCTTAAATAAACAAAATATTGATATTTGCTTACTTAACGAAACATGGTTTAAAGATAACAATTTTAGGATACCTGGATACAATATTTATAACAAAAATTCGAGTAACGCTCATAACGGAGTAGCAATACTAATCAGACCATATCTTAAATATAATATAATAAATACGCAATTTTATGAAAATATTCAAACAGTAGCTTTATCCGTATGCACGGTACGCGGCAGTTTAACTGTGCTCTGTGTATACTGCCCACCAACTAGTGCGCACATACGAATTCATAGATTGCACGACATAATTAAAGATCTTCCTAAACCTATATTTATTAGTGGTGATTTTAACGCCCACCACATTGCATTTGGATGTCTATCAACTAAGAGTCGAGGTCAGGATTTGTATAATATAATCGATGACTTAGACCTATGTATTTTAAATGACGGCAGTTATACAACTGTCAATCGGCCAGGACAAAATCCTTCTGCCATTGATGTTAGCTTCATAAGTTCTAGTCTTGCATCATTGTGTGAGTGGTCTGTGCATGATGATACCATGGGAAGTTATCACTACCCAACTATAACAGAAATTTCATTACTCATAGATAGATATGACATTAGTCCTCCAGTTGATAAGTTTTTGTATAAAAAAGCGGATTGGGAGACATTCAAAAAAGTTTCTAAAACAATATTTAATGATTTGACTCTTAAACTACATGATCCTATTCTAACTTATAATGATTTCTGTTTTCGATTAGATACTCTAAAAGAATTAACAATCCCAAAGCTAACTAAATTGAACAACTTTAAAAGCAGACCCCCAGCTCCTTGGTGGAATGAAATTTGTGAAAAAAGCGTTGTTGCTTCCTACGATGCATTGAAACTATATAGAAGTGAGCCTAGTTTCGAAACCTATTTAAATTACAAGAGAAAAGATGCACAGAAAAAAAGAACCATCTCAGAACAGAAAAAAGTTGGA
This sequence comes from Hecatera dysodea, assembly GCA_905332915.2. Lineage (NCBI taxonomy): Eukaryota > Metazoa > Arthropoda > Insecta > Lepidoptera > Noctuidae > Hecatera > Hecatera dysodea. The sequence continues at coordinate 16,918,190 of HG995308.1, read as the reverse complement.
TGGAACAACTTATGTAATAGTTTTAATAGAACTACTCCAATAAGTAAGATCTGGAATCTTATAAAGATGTTCAAAGGTATAAGACCTGGCAATAAATCATATAGAGATGAGTTCATTATTCCATTTTTAGATAAATTATCTGATAACACAAATTTAACTGATTCTGATAATATAAAAAACCTTTTTGATTTAAACAATGATAATCGAAATTCAAAATTTTTATTAGATTCCTTCTCATGGCGCGAATTTACAATGGCTCTGCAAGGTAGACGAAATACAACTCCTGGTTTGGATGACTACCCTTATTTATTGATTAAAAATTTAGACGAATCGGCCCAAAAGATATTTCTTAACGTTCTTAATCTGCTTTGGTATACTAAATCTATCCCGCAATCTTGGAAAACACAATGTGTTGTTCCAATACTCAAGCCAGAGAAACCTCCGCAACTTCCTAGTTCCTATCGACCAATTTCATTATCATCTTGTCTAGGTAAAATTTTTGAAAACATGATTAAATTTCGTCTTGATTGGTATGTTGAATCCAATGGTATCATTCCACATGTTCAGTATGGTTTTCGTCGTGGCCGCAGCTGTGCAGATAGTTTTACTTCTCTCATCTCTGACCTGAAAAATGCAAAGAATAAAAAATTACACACAGTTTGTACTTTCTTAGATGTTCAAGGTGCTTTCGATAGTGTAGATCCTGCTATACTTGTCCAAATTATGTCAAGATTAGGTATTCCTGGTCAGTTATGTAAATGGATTTTTAACTTTTTGAATAACAGGACACTATATGTAAGACATAACAATAAACTATTTGGACCAAAATCTGCTTCAAGAGGTACAATGCAGGGTGCTACACTGTCTCCTTTGCTGTACAATATTTACACATGTGAAATTTGTAAATTTGTAAATAATACTGATGTAAATATTCTGCAATTTGCTGATGATATTGTTATATACAGCAGCAGCTATAATTTAGAAGTGGCAATTGACAATGTGAACATAGCTTTAAATCAATTATTTATATATTATAATGATTTACTACACCTAAAAATCAACCCATCTAAAAGCAGTGTAATGATTTTTGGCAATGATAGCTCCACAACTAATGTTACTTACAACAGTGAAATTATTCCTAGAGTAAATAGTAAGAAATTTTTGGGCATAATAATAGATCAAAAATTGACTTTTGAAACACATATTAGGCACATTTCCAAAAGCGCCCTAAAAGGTTTAAATTTAATGAAATGTCTTGCTGGTGTATCATGGGGGGCAGACCCCAAAACATTATCATTATTGTACAAAGCAATTGTTAGAAGCCATTTTGATTATAGCTCACTAGCTTATATGTACAGTACACATGTAAATAAATTAGATATAATGCAGAATAGGGCTTTGAGAATAATATCTGGCGCAATGTGCTCCACTCCCATAAGGGCCATGGAAGTGGAGACTAAAATCATGCCCTTAAGTTTGAGAAGGCTATTACTTGCACAAAGATATTCTCTCAAATTAATATCATCAAATAACAGAGAGATAATAAATAAAATATTACCTTCTACTCACAGAAATTTTCAGACACAGACAAAAGTTGATATGTTGAATGGTATTTCCCCAATGTTGTCCAACATCTTACTTGAAATAGACAATAGCTGTTCCAATATTAGAAAACAATTTCCATGGCCATGTTACTCCTTCACATATCAATGTATTTCACATCCTGTAAAAGTGTTTGAAAATACAATTAATAACAATTTAGATATGCTACAATTTTTAGAACAAAACAATAGTTATTATACTTTATACACTGATGGTAGCAAGAGTAGTGATTATGTTCATGCAGCATTGTATGATCCACACAGAAAATTCTCTCAAAGCTTTGTTCTGCATAAATCTTGTTCTATATTTACAGCGGAGGCATATGCGGTGTATCAGGCATTACTATGTATACGTGAAATAAGTAACTGTAAATACTTTTTAATTGTTTCTGATTCTTTAAGCATGATAAAGGCCTTAAGTAGCCTTACAGTAACATTTAAGTCTAACTTTATTCTTTATTTCATTAAACAAATAATTTACCAATATCATCTTGAACATATACAAATTGCCTTCCTGTGGGTACCCTCTCACAGTGGTATCACTGGCAATGAAATGGCTGATAAAGCCGCATATGAGGGTTATAATTCTGTTGATGTTAAAAATACAATGGACATCCCTATGACTGATTTCTTACAAAGCATTAATGAAAACATTTATGAGTTGTGGTATGAAATATGGAAAAAAGATCAAGATACGAAAGGAAAGTGGTATGGAAGCATTCAAGAAAGATTACCTATTAAACCTTGGTACGATAAACTGAAGGAGGATGCAAGCCGAGATTTTATCACCACGATAAACAGGCTGCGCTTTGGCCATAATACTGCACCGTCACACCTTGCAAGATTGAATATTATTTCAAACAATATATGTCCGTTTTGTGAAAATACTGAAGGAACTGTAGAACATCTCATTTTCTCATGTCAGAATTTCTTACTTGACAGACTAGTGTTAGCTATTGAATTAAGTGAAGTGAAAGTTAAATGTGATTTTGAATCCCGCCCGCCGCCACTTGAACAGTTATTAAAAGACAAAAACAGCTACAAACCAATATACAAATATATCAAAAATACTATAAAATCCATTTAAAATAAAGTGCAAATTCCAACCAAAGTACTGCAAAGCTGCAAGTGAAGAAGTGCAAATCAGTGCAACAAAAAAAGACTTGACCTAAAGGTCTTTGTTACCAGGTCATTAAATTAAAAAAAAAAAAAAAAAAAAAAAAAAAAAAAAAAACAGATATTGACAGCAATGAATTTCACTCGCTGTTTTGACATTGACGTTTACAAAGGATCAACACGCACGTGAGTTTACCAAGTTCGAGTCGAACATAACCAAAACAAACTTCAAAATGCCTAAAATCAAGAAGGATATTGATAAACTGAAGCATCCAAACAGTAGGAAAACAATTAAACTCATAAGTAAAATAAAGAAACACGAAAAGAAGGATCAGAACAAAGCAGGTACACACATAAAGCAAAATCTCATTGGTGAAAAGATTCTTTGGTTCAAGGAAAGGATACCGGAAGGATGTGTGGTTTTAAACAAAGAACAAACTTTAGAGTTGATGGAGGAGTATTTGGCGCGATTTGACGAAGAGTTGGAACAGATAGCTTTGAAGAATTCAGTAGGTCAAAGAAAAAATCGCCAGCATGCTAGCAGAGAAGATATAATCAATATTACAAAGAAACAGGAGCACGAGGAGTTTGAAACGTGTGGCATAGAGATGCCCGACCTCCTAGATCGACAGCAAATGGAAGTTTTGAAGAATTGGAATGGAGAGCTGAGATTTTTACAGCATTTCAAGCTGAGAAGGATAGCTAGGAAACATTTAAAGCTCTAACATTGTATTTGTTTGTTTCTTTTACCCTATTGATGTCCCTCTACTCAGTTCGAATAAAGTCTAAAGACAATCAGCATCAGTATGAATATTTTCATGACTAGAATAGACCTGATGCAGGATGCAGCTCTTGCAGTGTTTTCTAGTTGCAGTTGTCTTACTGCAGGCAAAGCTTTTCACTAGGTGCTCTGAACAGGGATATGGGCCGAACAATATTTTATTTGGCAGGTTCACTGTATGGAAAACAGAAACAATAGTTAACCAATCAGAGTACATGATGGTTCATTAGATTATGATCATTGAAGAAAAAATCACTTTTTTTCATTTTCACATAAAGAACGAGTTTTGTAAATACTTTTTTGAATGTGTGCGTACGCGCAGCGGAATGTTGTTGAATTTAAACATTTTAATTATGCAGATATTTAGTGTATGACGTCGTATAATTGTGTATGGTAAAAAATTTGTGCACGCAACCATTGTGGAGAAATTCACCAAAAACTCATTCCGCTGGGCGAACGTTGTCCTGGCGGAACTTTTTTTAATCCATAGACTTTAGAAGAAAAGAGATGTGTCCAAAAATTAGTGTGCATTTGTGTGTAATTGTGTATGTATGAATAATACTAGTGCATGCTTAAACTTCGGAGAAATTCAAGTTTCCGCTACGCGAACGTTTGGCCATTAGCTAGTTTTCATATAAAGCGCTTACATAGAGAGCTGTAGATTTTTACATACGTTGTTTTGAATTTGTTTATATTTGTTTAAAAAACAGATTTAGAAAAAATCGTAGGGCTTAAAAGATAAAAATATAAACGTAAAATACGCTTATTAGGTCTTAGTTCTTAAAGTATGCACTTTGGGGTCTAGATTTTCACGTTTATACAAACCTTGTAAGTGTCTGCAACATGTTGCCAAGTATCAATGATGTTCCGTTAGTAACTAAAGAGTTATAGGACAAATTTACCATGAATAGATCACTGTTTACAAAGCAGTCAAATATCACGACGTTCTAAATGAATTGCATGGTAAAATGTATGCCAATAATTAGTGTATTCATTCAACTACTCACATGCAAAATTTCATGTCATTAAATTCAGTAATTAAAGAAAAACAATTATAATACTGACGAAGCATCGAAAACCTACATAACCCGACCAAGTTCGGATGGCTACAAAAAAGCGGCCGTGCAATATATTTACAGAATCCCAAAATGTACAGTATAATACCGGTATTGAATTGGTATACGTGATAACACAACCAAGTCAATACCGGTATTATACTGTAAATTTTGGGATGTTACCTAAATATATTGCACGGCCGCTTTTTTGTAGTCATCCGAACTTGGTCGGGTTATGTAGGTTTTCGATGCTTCGTCAGTATTATAATTGTTTTTCTTTAATTACTGAATTTAATGACATGAAATTTTGCATGTGAATAGTTGAATGAATACACTAATTATTGGCATACATTTTACCATGCAATTCATTTAGAACGTCGTGATATTTGACTGCTTTGTAAACAGTGATCTATTCATGGTAAATTTGTCCTATAACTCTTTAGTTACTAACGGAACATCATTGATACTTGGCAACATGTTGCAGACACTTACAAGGTTTGTATAAACGTGAAAATCTAGACCCCAAAGTGCATACTTTAAGAACTAAGACCTAATAAGCGTATTTTACGTTTATATTTTTATCTTTTAAGCCCTACGATTTTTTCTAAATCTGTTTTTTAAACAAATATAAACAAATTCAAAACAACGTATGTAAAAATCTACAGCTCTCTATGTAAGCGCTTTATGTGAAAACTAGCTAAAGGCCAAACGTTCGCGTAGCGGAAACTTGAATTTCTCCGAAGTTTAAGCATGCACTAGTTTTATTCATACATACACAATTACACACAAATACACACTAATTTTTGGACACATCTCTTTTCTTCTAAAGTCTATGGATTAAAAAAAGTTCCGCCAGGACAACGTTCGCCCAGCGGAATCAGTTTTTGGTGAATTTCTCCACAATGGTTGCGTGCACAATTTTTTTTTACCATACACAATTATACGACTTCATACACTAAATATCTGCATAATTAAAATGTTTAAATTCAACAACATTCCGCTGCGCGTACGCACACTTTTTGAATGGTTGGAATTAATTTTATTGGTTTGCAATCATGTCGACTTGCATTTTTGAATGATTAAATAGATAGACTTCCTAGGAGAGAGGGGTAGTGCAGTAGGTAGGTCTTTAACCACTTGCAGGAACCAGAGTTATTCCTCAGTATAACATAGGAAATATTGTAATACTCTGGTTATTCTGTGTGCGTTACGATTGCTCCGCCAAGTTATCCAAACGGAAAAAAGCTTCGCCAGTAAAGTTGGAATCAAGAACAAGCCAAATATTTGTCAAACTAAAATTACAGAAGTTATAAAGGTTTGTTGTCCGCGCGAATGTACCTATCGTGGAGGATTGCGCGGCCATGTAGATCTCAGAAACTACTTGGGTTCGAAATACAGTCAGCCCGTATTTTAGCAGATATATACCGAGAACCAAAACTAAAGAATTACTGGTTATCCGACCAAATTCGAATGACCATAAAAAAGATACGGATCTATACCATATGGATGACCTTCTATAAAGTACAGTATTACTTGAATCTATTTTCCGTACAGTCGCGTTCATATTTTAAGTAAGACATCTGGTTTGTGTAAGTGTACCTTACGAGTCTGACACTCCCTCCCGCTACGCCCTGAGCGGGAGAAGTCATTTGATCACAGACTACACAGCATTTGATGGAATCCCATTCAATAAAGGTGGCGAACACATTTGATGAGACCTGCGCGATTTTCACTGCCAAACTAAAATAAGCGTTGCGCTTATTGAAATTAAGTTGAACAAAAACTACTTCAGGCGCCAGTGGGTCGTCGTAGGATTTTCTGTTATCCTTAAAAAAAAAGATATTGGAATTGTTATTTCCTGTATACTATAGAGAAAACCAACTAAACCAATAGGTATTTTCAACCCAAAATTAAACTGCAAATTTGAAGAAAGATGACTAATTTATTAAGAACTATTTACAACTTCCATATGTAGGTACCTATATAAATAGGATAGTAAATGGAAACCAGCATTGAACACAACCTAAGGAACATTATATCAGCGTAAATATACAGTAATAAGCCCCGATACAGCGAGAGAATGGGTACGGAAACCCTGCAGAGACAAACGCTATTTATAGAAATGACGTCCAGAGTTGCTCACCACAAGTATGCAAATCGGTTCAAAAACATGTGATTCATTCATCAGACCTCTTTTGTCAATGTAATAGTAAATACGTAAAGTATTTGAAAAAAGAATTTCCAACGTCAACGTTTTCTAAATTCGTTAGTCATGTATAAAATAAGAAACCGATTCATGAAAATAAATGAGTAGTGCACGTAGTTATGATTATATAACACGTAGACAATCCATAATGGTAACTTCGTGTAGTTTCTCTATGGGTACCCTACAGTGGGTACTAACAACAGCCAACAGGACGTTTAGAACGAAAATTATTGCATCAAAACTGAAACTTTGTCTCTGCGTTGAATTCCGCATAACACCCTCAAAAAAAAAACATACTGATATGTCGTACAAAATCAGTCACTATATCACATACGAACATCATCTTAAATTAATATTAAAAAGTGAGCATAATTCAAATTATATTTTTCGCTAAAATAACAAATTTTAAATTTCGAGTTTCGTTGTAATAAATGACTTGTTGAAAAATTTTTCGAGTTACTTTATCAACTCTTATGATTTTGATTATATCGTTGAAAACTAGGTAGAGGGGAACGAAACTCGAAACCTTTTCAGAAAAATAGGTAAATTGATAGCTAATTTAAAGTAACGCACAAACTCTCGTCAATCATTACCTACTCCACAAGATGCTAGACAAACTTGTAGGTATTCTATCAGCGATACCGAGTGTGGAAGGGACTAAAATGTCTGAGATGGACATTCACTAACAACATAAATCAAGCTGTGAGTTCCAATCGCTTTGGTTTTTCAAAAATTAGCAGGCACCGGTATCACTGATAGGCTGCCACAAACAAACAAACTGCAAATTCACAAGCAATAAGACTTATATACAAATAATTTTAATCTAATAAGCAAGTGAACTCATTGATATCAATCATAAGGAGTCAATTATAGGTATATATCAATGAGTTAACTTTACCATTACCTACCATAGAACCTATGCATTTAAAAAAAAAACATGACCTATTTAAAAGTATTTCCAAAAATTGCTAAGTTTTTATGCGTTGCAGGATGGAAATCTGAGATTGGACTGTAATCTCAGTGAGTATAATAGACTCTTTAGATAGCAGTGAATCTTATTTTTTACCGTTTGTACCTAACATTTTTATTTTTGGGAAATTATGAATGCAGCTTAGAACTTGACTAAAACTTGTGGACGGTTACCATGTAGCTGCAAAGTTGCTTTCATTTAAATTCTCCCCTTGTGTATTTATCGGCTCCGGCAATGACAAAGCGGGACGGTTAACAAATCATACCATTTAACAAAATGGCCGCTAATTAAAATATTTCGCAATCAATAAAGAAAAATATACTCTGCGATATATATAAAAATGCAAAGTGATCGTGACTTAGCGCTTTTATACATAAACAAACAGGTATTTAAAAAAAAATGCACATTGTAGAAAGTAATGAACTGAATCAAGATAGACCGATGCCGCAATGCGTCGATGGCTCTGTATCTAATATTAACACTATACTTAGTAAAAACTAGACAGGTCTCTGAGAACGTCATAAAATAATACAACAAGAAAATAAAAACATGCAGATTTCATCACACAATGATTGGATCAAGGATATCTGTTTTCAATCAAGTCACGTGTTCATGATTGAATACTAATTGGTTAATTTTGATCAATACAAGCAATCTATCTCGATTCACTATGTGCTTAATTTGAGAGAAATACAAAATACTTTCTCCCAGCACTGTGAACTTGATTAAAAAGTTTAAAATACAAATCCTGTTTCGGAAAAGTAAAAGTTGTTCAAACTTGGAAAAAAAAAACAAAACAAAATGCTTGCTTACTATAGATAGAATATACAAATAAATAAATTACATATTTCTTTAAATTGTCATCTTAGAAAAAATGCATTAAATTCTTGATAAGTAATGATTCTAAATGGATAATATTTTAGTCTAAAACAATCCATTAAGCCTTCGTTCCGGAAAACAGTCTGTTATAGCTTTTAAAGGAATATGCAATATCCTGACGGGAAATTCAAAAACGAAATGTTGCCAGCTCTTCTCAATTCCGGTTTGAAGCTGGAAATGTATGCCCACTCCAAGACTAGAGATGTCAGTGTCAACGTTGTGAGGGCTCTAGTTCAGACACTTCATAATATCCACCAAACGCAAGAAAAAGAAAAAAAGAACAATTTCTCGCCAAAATTCATATGAAATAGTTTTTGGATTAAAAACTGACAAAGTCGCTACTATAGTTCAAATCTGTCTACGTATCTATGCAACTAGGCACTTCAATAGTCTATTAAAATTATGTTTAAAATTAATATATCACTAGATATTTAGTTATCAAACATTTAAGTAGTTTGCAGAAAATACATTATTTCTTTCTTTTAACTGTTCAATACAATCTGTCAAATTGCAACATTTAAAATATTTTTAACGTGGTTAATATTTACATAGGTAATTCTGAAATATCGTAGGACCAATGATCCATGCTAGTTTGTTTCTACCACACAGGGTACAAAGGCAATGCAGTATTTTATTTTATTATTGGATAGGATTATCTTTAATTTATTTATTTAGGACGATCTACGTTAACTCAATTAAATTTAGTATTTTAATAAATAGTTCATCAACATCATTCTCATAAAGTATACAGTAGAAGCATCTTTCAAATAGATATTTTTTTCTTATTTTTTTTATTTTTTTATTCATTTCAACAAGAGAAGCTGCTTTATATAAAACTTACCCTTATTATTCATTTTTTGTTCATTTATCTACATACATACATCGGATCGATTTAACTTCTTTAGAGAGCAAAACAAAACAAACCGCGAAACAAACATCTCCAGACATGATATTCGGACTCCTCGATAATTTACACTCATTTTACAAGCTTACACAAACTTAAAAAAGTAAAATAAATCAGGTAAATAACGGGAGATGGTAGAAGTCGTAGCCTCTCTGTCCGCGCGCGGCGAGCCAGATGTACACGACATGGTAGGCGCCTGGCACGAAGCAGATCATGCCGGCCACGAAGAACACGGCGCCCTGGAGCCCATTCTCCGGCTCAGCCACAGCGAAGGCGCCCATACCCAGGAGCCCTACGCCCACCAGCAGTAAGACCACAGCCGCACACACCGTCTTCCAGTTCTCCCTGACCTTGGGATGGTTCCAGCAGTACATGGACTGCGTGGCCTCCACATACTCGTGTATCAGCGAGTCTGAGTCCCTCGATGTGGTGTCCTCTGTGCATTTGTAGGTTTTGGTGCTGCAAACAGTACGAGCTGGTTAGGAAAATAATAGCCTATCGATGTGGAATGTTGCATAGCCGTGGCCTTGGCTAGCAACACTGATAAAGCTCGATGTTGTAAATTATATTGAATGTTGTATAGTGTGAGTACATTAAGATGATAGAGATTAGACTGTTACGTGTTCGGAGCGTGATTCGCTAAATGGTATCACACTGTCTGGGTGTAAGTACATGGTGTAATATCTACTGATAGTTGTTGTAACCTGTGTAATTGTATTGCTCTGGCTGAACGAAATATGCCTGAAACGCTGCGGCTGCCAGAAAACTAGTTCTGGCTGAAAATAATTACTCAAAGAAATATAGAATATATTTAAAATTTTAGAACGTGTCGACTGTTTAGTGTGGGGCACAAACGCGTAATTTGGATTAATATTTATGAAAGCATGCGTGTTTCTACATTTATTTAGTGAAGACCCTTCCACACAATTCTGGGAGGTGTTTCCGACATTTCAACAGTACCTACCTATTAAGGGACCCTGAAAGGCAGCGAAGCAAGGGCATCTAACTTCGTGGAACCCAATTATTTTTCGAGAACAGAAATGCATCTTTAGCGCTATGGCGGGAAAAAAATGCACTAAAACTGTGACGAAACCGTCTCTTTGTTAAGCAAAACAATGATAATTGGAATAGTTCTGTCTTCCCACTTAAATTCCTCGCAGGGTCATTATGTGTAGTTGTGTCCTAAGACGTAGCCAATTAGCTGACTATACCTTCCCGCTACGCACGGCTTTTTATTTAAATCTGGCGCTAGATCAGATATACTTCTAATATTGATCACTTTCATATTTTGTTGTGGATTTTACGATTTCTTTTAATGAATTTAGTTTCTGTCACGACTTTTTGCCAGAGCGAGCTTATAAATACAAATTAACATTCGAGAAATTTTGGTAGAGAAATTCTTGATTGCACTCATCAATATTCTTATTTTCACTGGCAAATAACGCACATCCTAAACTGCTGAAGCATGATATTGAACACAAGAGTTCCTTTAATTACGCAGACTTATAACGATTTTTAAAAACATCATACCCTAAAAAGGTTATAATTACGGGATGACAGAATAAATGTTCGCAATTTTTTACTATGGGAAATGTCATAGAGCAAACGGCTTGTTTTTATTAAAAGTTATTGTAACATAAACACAAAGGTTTTATGTTAAAAACCTATTGCAATAAAAAAAGAAAACAGAAGCTCGATAGATGGATTAACCTTGGACCTTGGTCCAATCCACAACAAGCTGTTATCTTTATCAATATTTTGTCAGAAATGTTTCATTCATGGGATTACGTTGTTATTCGTATGAAATATGCATTATAGAAGACAACTCTGCGAGATCTAGTAAAAGAGAAACTCGTCTTTATTTGAGGTCGGTCGGTCCAGTCAAACCAGATTCAACTGAATACCAGTATTTTACCTGGGGCAACTGCTTATCTGACTACTACCACCTAGTAGTCAGGTAAAAAGGTCGTTTTTGATAATCCGAAACGATTACTCATCATCTGCCTAGCTTTTTCCCCATCTTTATTGGGGTCGGCTTCCAGTCAAACCGGATTCAGTTTAATACCAGTATTTTACGTGGAGCGTCTGCCTACCAGATCTCCACAACCCATTAACTAGTTACACGGTAGGTACTTCTTGACGAGACTGGCGTCAGATTTACTGGTTTCTGACAATCCGTGTAACGACTGTTAAAGGACAACAAATTACTAGCCCAAACTGCGGCCAAAAAGCTGGGCATCCTAAATAAAGCATAGGTTGGGTCCTGCATGGAGTATTGTAGCCACCTTTGGGATGGCTCAGCTAAATACTAACGTGCCGCACTTGACTCGGTGGAACGCAGAGCTAAAAGGCTCATTGGTGACGAGAAACTGGTAAATGCCAAGCTTCACTGCCTGGGTCATCGCCGCAAGGTCGCCTGCTTGTCAGTCTTCTACAGATTGTACTTCGGCGAGTGGGCCCATGAACTCATCCCACTGGCCTCCTTCTACCATAGGACATCTAGACGCACCACCAATTCGCACCAAGCGTTTTCAATCGTCTTTTATAATGCGCACAGCAAAGGAGTAGAACTCTCAGCCTGCGTCTGTGTTTCCGAACGCATTCAACCCTAATCTCTTCAAAGTTAGAGTGAACAGGCGACCTATTATGACGTCTTAAATCCATCATGATTTCTGTGTCAGAGAGAGACGGACACAAGACGAATAGCACTATCTCTTTCCCTCACACGAATCATGATAGCATTGGCACTTCGTAATAGTAGGGGAGCCCACGATGCTAAATGGGGATTTACTCGAGCGTCGTAGAGACCTATTGGGTTGCAAAGCTTAGATGATAAGAAGAAAAAAATGTTATATGATAATACCTTTTCATCGGTGGGGGAAGCGGCTATAGATTTTTAAATATGTAAAAAAAACTGTTGCATGGACATCCTCGAGCGCGTCAGATATTGATAGCATCAATGCCCTACGTATTTTTAATAATGTACGTATGTTAATCTGATCGTTTGCATGATGAGGGTGGTTGTATGTAAGGGTTGAAAATGAAATAAAATAAAAAATAATCGAGCGCGTCAGATTTTCTAAGGGAGTGTTAAGTGCACTAAAAAAAAAGCTCTCATTCACTAATCTGACGATTTCGATGGGACGCAAACTCGCGGCCATTTTCATAATGTGCAAAAAAAAAATCGCCATTTTGAAATACTCAAGCGCGTCAGATTAAGATATATATGGTTCATCTTTATGTTCTAAACGTACTACCTCATAATCTGACGATTGTCTAGAGGGATTCGCCTGATCTGACAAAAAAATTTAGAAAAACGCTTCACCCTAAAGGCCATCCCTGCAACTTCTCGCTAATTCCATTGCTTAAAATTGTACTTATGACATTTTTGAGCTCAAAATATAAATTTATGTGATATTTTGAGCTCGCTGAGTTCAAAGAAATAATATTTCTATGCATTTGAGCTCTCCCAGCTCGAAAGTCTGATAGAAGTTTCATAGAACACTAAGTATTTTTGGAATTTTCAAACTGTAATAACTTTTGAATGGATCAAGCAATTTTCACCCGTTGGCGGCATTCGATGCAGTTTTATCATCCTCATAAGTAATTTTCTAGTTTTAATTGATCGAACCAAAAATTTCGGAGTAATCCCGAATAAACACTTTTTCGGGTTTCTTTCGTTCACGATATCTCTCGAACGAATCAACCGATTTGGACCAGCATGGTGGCGATCGACGTGGTTTTTCAAGCTCAAGAGCGGATTAGTTTTTGTAGTTGATCGATAAAGCCGTTTAAAAGTTATTCCAAAAAAACCACCTTCAAAAAAAAAAATCTTATTTTCTTTGAGATTTTTCAATATTTCTTAAAATCTATCAGTCCAAATCGGTTCAAATTCACAAGAAATCTAATTTTAAGGGAACTCTTTAGAACGCCGTTTAGTAGATTCCGATCGGTTTATTTGTTCAAAAGTTATAAGCGAGTCACATAGTCACAAACATACAGACATAGTGACAACATCGCGGGGGTAGTCAGGGAAGCTTCCTATGACCTTAAAACGTCGAGATCTGATGAAAACTAGATTTTTGCAAAACGGGGTGAAAACAATAACTTCCCGATTTTTGAAAATCTTCGATTTTCTTAGCGGGAAGTTAATTTTTTTTAAAAATCATTGATCTTAATTAATTGAAAAGCTCAGGAAGAGAAAGAGTGAGAGAGGAATAGAAACGTGGAGAAGAAAATGTAGGCATCACGCAGCGGCACGCATTTAACTTTATCGACGAATTTTTGTTATTTCGGCTTGCGGAAATCGTCAGATTATATATTTTTCATTATTCTTGAATAATTTCCTTCAAAATAAAAAAAAAATTAGCTACGCTCGAGAATGTCGAGATGACGTTTTTTTTTACAACTTTACTGCCCTCCCCTTTCTTTACGTCACTCTCAAATTGTCAGATTAGTGGAATATACACTTTTTAGGATGTAAATTAACTCACCCTACCTTAATCTGACGCGCTCGAGAATTTCTGATGGTCAATTTTTTTTTACTAATCTGATCCTGTATCCTTCACGGGCGGCCTTATATATGGGCCTCATATTTGGTGGAGGTACTTAACTGGGTACAAGGTATCCCCCTGTATATTAATCTGCCGCGCTTTAGAAAATCCCGAAATCCCCGCTTGGGCTCCCCTACTATAATACGGCCACAGGCTTCTTCTAGGTAAGCTCATTCCATCGTAGTCTTTGTCTCAGTCACCTGTGACCTAGACTAGAGTCAAGAGCAAATCCATTTCACAATAAAAAAATAAAACTTCCCGGACCATTTCCGCGGCACAGAGGAGTCTCGGTATATTGAGATGTTCATGTTCACCCATCCACAGACCGATCTCGGCAAGCATTGCTTAACCTTGAAGATCCACCCGTGCAGCTGTTACTTTTTAGCCAAGAAATCTTTCACGAACTCCGAAACATAGACGAGCGATAAGTTAACATAACCAAGCTTAAAAATTAGGCTTTTACTTATGTGTTTTCAGAGTAATTTTATCGGTAAGTATGTAAAATGCTTCTTTGACGAGCAAACAGTGGAGATTAATGGACTAGGAAAGAACAATACAGAAAGCAATTTAACTTGGAATTAACATTTTCTAGATAAATGTGTGTGCCAAATACGACGAATTTAGTGTAGGTAAATAAGCTGATAAATAGTTGGTATGCAACGTTTTGTAAAAGCATTCCATTAGATGGAAAGGTTTACAAATGAAATGTCCCTAGTCTTGGAATTTTATTGCAGATTATGTTTAAACAATACACATGTGGAAAACAATACGACAGTAATTCCTGCTGAGAACTGAAGCAAATAAACAACTAGTAATAAATAACTCCGAATCATATTTTACAAAGGTGCAAGGTTTTTCACAAAACGAGCCAAATTATTATCAGATGCTTAAGAAGGATTTACTTCAAGATAAGAAGACTATGGTTGATAAAAAAAGAATAAACCTGTTGTTTTCCAGACAGACATTTATGAAGACGGTATCAAAACTCTTTTCTTGAATGCACTTCATTTTGGCAACACAATTTTTTTGCCACTAAACAAGTCACTTCTCCAAAGGGATATTCTCAACTGAGTAATAAAATGTTAAAATGAATAAAAGGAAACCATTCGCGATGCGATTACTCATGGCTTTAATTGATGAGTGCTCAGTACATTCATTAGGAGTGAGATGTGCCAAGAGGTCACAGGAAGCAGAACAAAAGATGGGCCCACTTTAATATTGGATGAATCATTTGGCATGATTAACATTCTGTAATTTCAGAGTAATTGACTAAGATAAATGTACGTATCACACAGAAAAAAAAAAAAAAATTTTTTTTTGTATGTTCATCACGGTAACCCTGGAAACCATGGAAGGATGCCTATTCTTTGCAGTATGTGAAATGCTGATGCCTAAAATGATCTTTTTTTTTTGTTTCAGACTTTTATAGTTGACCATATTTTACACAAAGATGTGTCATTATTCATCTATTCTATATGACATATTGAAGAAGGTATTGGACAAATTCTTCAAGAACCTCATGGGTAAATTAACCATAAACATACTCAACTGCTCGTGCATATTTAAAATAAGTGAAATCATAGGTGATTGTAATTACCTATTGACTGAATAGTAAACTGGTCTCCTCATAAATCATTTAATAAGGAAATAAACATGACAACTTCATTGTTTTATTTTAGCTATGGAATGAGCAATAGTAGGTACTATTCCTTTGGAATGTGAATTCAATCCATTTATTTTGATTCAGAGTTTGCTATGATTTCATTTATGGATTGTTTGGGAAAATAGTACTTTCTATATACATATATATAACATTTTTTTTTAAACCTGAACTGTTACTGCAAGTACTGCAACCCATAATGTACACAAACTGGTTTTAGAAATTAATAAATTGAAACAATTTAAACTTCTTCAATTTTCTGGTTTTGATAATATAGACATCCCATTGCAAAAATATTTGTCAACCAATTATATAAAAGTTATAAAAACAACAAACTAAAGCAGGATATGTATAGCAATCTAAAGAAACCAAGATGACATACATAGGAGTGGTACTCTCAGAAATGCAATGCAAAATGAAGGTACTGATTATCATTGTGCTGCAACTGCATCATAAAATATTAAAGTTATTGACTTGTGACATTTCTCACATACTAAAGAGAGTATTCAAGGTAGACTGGTTCCAATGGCTCCTTAATTTGTTTGCCTTTGCCCAAAAAAGTATGCATGTTGTTTGTGAATGGCTATGGATTCATTAGTGATGCAATATTGTATTGCAGTGAATGATTTTGAATTTAAAATGGTTTCTTTCAATAGACATTGAAATATGACTTTTGACTAAGCCTATTATATTATAGTTTTCTAGGACATGGCTTATAGATTTCATGAATAAGAAAGAAAAACATTTTGAAATAAATAAAAATAGTGTGAGAAACCAATAAAATTGTAAAAACTGTGTTTATTACATATTTAGGGTATTAATAACTCCTATGAAATGCTTCGCTCTTTTAAAGCCCACGTATTTATCGAAAACGCAGTATCTTTAATTCGTTGCACCACATTATCAGATTATCAGGTCAAAAACGAAACAAGCACTATAAAAATATGGAACGGGTCAGTGTACAAGATTAATTAGCGCTCGCTAACGACTAATTAGCGCCATCGTACACCGAACTATGTCTGTAAACCAAGTAACGGCTGCCAGGTTTAACTGCCTATGGCCCAGTAAGGAATTATGACTCACTAAAAGGTCACGAACGTACTGACATTTTAACACAAAGAAAAACATTTTTAAGGCTTTCATTAAGAGTGTGGATGTGAACAATGATGTTTGTTAGTACGATAATTTTAATTACCTGGCGATATATTCAGTTCCATTTTTGTATTTATTCTGTAAAGGCGATCTGTCTCCAGTGGCACCGTAAACTTTGATGGCTTCATCGGTTTCCTCTTCGAACGCATCGTCAATTGAAAAACGTTTATCACTGTTACCGAACGGCCTCGTCATGGTTAAATATTGTTGTTATCTGTCTGGAGATGTAAAATAAACATCACAGCGAGCGTACGGGACAAAACACAGCTGTCAATTTGTCATATCAACATGCGCCATATTGATTGCTATGCCAATACAGGATTGGTAAAGGTAATGTGCACGTAGTTTTGAAACTTTATATGTAAAATCACAAAAAAAGTAGACATATTTTTTTTGTGATTTTATAATAACTTCTGCGTCAGTCTGAGATAGATACCTACATGATTGAGTACTCTATCGAATAAAATTTCTAAATAACTGAGGTTAGTTTTAGAACGAAAAAAAACTTAATTGTTTGTATTGTAAATTCTAAGGTGTATGGTAATTTATACATGATTTGTTATTATATCTGTAATAAAAAACTAGCAAAGTTATAGACTGTTTCATTATATAAAAGTACTCTGTGGTTTCATTGTATGCTGGCTGTGTTTTTGATTCATGCCATGATGATTTTATATTTCTTCGTAGCAGCACTTTTAAAAACTGAAATGTCAATGTCAAAGTAATCAAATTTTGTTAAACGTCAAACCCACATGGTGTGTTTACATGTACATTGTTGACGAGAAAAATATAAATTTAAAATGGTTATCAAAGATTGGGCTAAAATTTCGCCTGGGCTATCAAAGCCCGTGTTATCTTGTATTGAGAAACAGGGTTTTAAGACCATGACTCCCATCCAGGCGGCAGTAATACCGCTCATCATGTCTTGTAAAGATGTGGTTGCAGAGGCAGTGACTGGGTCCGGCAAGACTTTGGCTTTCGTTGTGCCTTTGATAGAGATGTTGATTAAGAAGCAGAAGGAGGCGCCACTGAGGAAAGACTTCGTTTATGCAGTCATAATATCGCCGACTAGAGAACTGGCTTCACAGATTCATACGGTAAGAAAGGACATTTACGAAAATAAACAAAAATGTACAAATATTTTATGTTTCAATCTAGTAACGAAGAAGTCGACCAAATTGGATCTATATTGCCCATTGCTGCACACTATTTCCCACTCTTTTCTCTAGACTGAAAGAAGCTTTCATTGGTGTGTTGATTTATGTTGACAAGAAAAAAAAAAAAAATGTGACTGTAGTTATGGTTCTTGCATGCATCCAAAATTTTAAACAAAACAGGTTCTAAATTTATTAATTTATATATTGAATATATCAATGAAATACATAGGGAAAACTATATTCCTCCCAAAACAAGGTGACAAGCCTAGCAGCAATCCTGTTGTAACCATAAAATAAATAAGGTTTGCAACTGACCATAAGTTCTTCATCATTTCAGTTTAAACTTCCTCTCAGTTGACATAAAATTCACAAAAAACCCTTGCTCCTCAATTTTCAGGTAATAGAACAATTCTTGCAAGAGCCAGAACTGTCCCACATCACAATAGCCCTGCTCCTCGGAGGCCGGCCGGTGGAGGCCGACATAGAGACCATACAGAAAGGGGCTCACATAGCCGTTTGCACTCCAGGCAGGCTGGGGGATCTGCTGGCAGAGAGGAAACAACTGAACCTTGCTGGGAGATTGAAGGAACTGGTTAGTTGATCCATTTTCTACAATATTATTATGGACTAGCGATCCATCCCCACATCACACGGGTGGATATTTACTACTTATTTTTATATAGCATATATTACTCAGGGATAATGTAGCATTATAATGGTGATAGAAATTTTTTATAATATTTCTGTGGATTAGTTCCAGTGGCTTTGTAGCAAACAAAGCCACTTCAATTTCAATTATAGCTTAGCAGCTAATTATGGGGAATGCTTTGTTACCTTTAGCTTAGCTTAGTTTGTTATTTGCTATCATTAGGAAAAACTAGGTACTGACAGTACCTAGTTTTTCCTAATGAGCGGCCCTAATCGCGCAATTGAGCCAAAACGTAACATGTAAATTATTTGTGTACCTACAATTTCATATACTAATAGATATTTGCAACCTAACAACTTTGTGTATAATGTATTTAATCACTTGTAAAGTTTATTAGTTATTAAGTAGCGCCTATAAACTATAGCGCCAGCTATTTTGCTGATTTACGAGTAGATCGCATCCCGCTTACGATTACGAATGAATGATGACATAACTAAGTATTGTTTTAATTTGTTGCTTATCTTCCAAATGTTCAATCAATGGAGGTTCCCTAGACACAAAAAATGAAAAACCCCGCCCGGACGCTCCCCGGACTCCCCTTCAAACTAGGACAAATCCGGGAAAACCCGGACGGATGGCAACCCTAGCTATGCCAATATTTACTTCCTAGTTAAAGAATTTTTGTTTCTTCCAGGACATTCTGGTACTCGACGAAGCCGACCGTCTCCTCGACTTGGGCTTCAGCTCAACCCTCACGACAATCCTCCAGTACCTTCCTCGCCAGCGGCGCACCGGCCTCTTCTCGGCCACACAGACCAAGGAACTACAAGACCTGGTCAGAGCCGGTTTGAGGAACCCTGTCGTAGTCAGCGTTAAAGAAAAGTCCACAATCAGTACTCCTATACTCTTAGAGAACTATTATGTAATTGTTGAGCCAGAAGACAAGTTCCTTTTCCTTCTAAACTTCATAAGAAACAGGAAGATAGCAAAGGGGTTATTCTTTCTGCCAACTTGCGCCTGCGTCGATTATTGGGCGGATGTGCTGCCAGTGTTCTTGCCAGATATCAAAATCTTTGCGATCCATGGCAAGATGAAGCTGAAGAGGAGTAAGATTTTGGAGAAGTTTCGTCAGGCTGATAATACTATACTGTTGTGTACAGATTTGTTGGCGAGGTGAGATGTTTTTTTTTTTTTTTTTTTTTTTTTTTTTTTTTTTTTTTTTGGCAACTGAGCCGGTTCCGACTATTCTGCCAGTGTCACGTGGTGACGGTAGCACAGAGAGGCAGGCCGTCGAACTTTGTACTTCGTGGTAGGTGTTAGTTTAGCTGAAAGGACGAACACATGGGTTAGTAAAACAAAAAATCTAATTTACAGGGACGCTTTAAACAACACCTAAACCAATTTATACTATATACAAGTTATTTACACACAAAATACGCACCAATTAAAATTTTAAATCATTCTCATTTAGGAATGTGGCCAAAATATTTATTAATTTAGGGGAGAAGTGGGAAAGTAGGGTATGAAAATTGATTGGGAGAGGAATGTTAAGTTTGGAAATTTTTTGATATAGGTCGAAGGATTTATTATTTAGGGGGCAGGAAAAGAAAATATGGTCTAAAGTACCATCCGCAAGACCACACTCGCACAGGGAATTATCCCGGACGTGGATCTTTTTCAGGAACACTGGGCTACAACAATGTCCGAGTCTAAGTCTACACAGTGAGGAAACAGTTCTCTTCGACAATTTGGGGCATTTCGAGAACCAAGGCCTACGCTGAACCTCAGGCTGTATGGCCGCGTAGTAGAGGCCCTTGGTTTTAGAAGTCGTCTTCCATGTTTCAGACCACGAGCTAAATAACTTGGGTTTGGCACCATTCCGCAAATCGTAATTATGTGCTACGTAGTGCTTTTGATCAACCGGATTCGATGTGGCATACTTTGCTAACGAGTCAGCGCACTCATTGCCAACAATACCCGAGTGACCGGGGATCCAGGCTATCTCAACGTCCAAGCCGTTTTGGGAGCAATCAAATAACAAGGATTTTATATCCATAATGATTTTACTATTAATTTTGCTGTGAAGTTGATTTTGTTTAAGGGCCTGAATGCTACTACGGGAATCTGAAAAAATTACTGACCTTGTTATCTGATGCGATTTAATAAATTGTATGGCTTCTAAAATCCCCACACACTCACCTGTAAAGACTGATGCTTCTGGTGGACATTGAAAAAGTAAGGCTATTTTAGAATTTTGAAAATAAACTGCCACACCAGTACATTCAGTTTCAGAAAATTTTGAAGCATCAGCGTAAAAGAAGTTCCATCCTTCCCAATAACGCTTGACAGCTGACTCGAAGTCATCTCTAGCGTCCTGGGAATTCCTTAATATACCTAAGCCCAAAACGACTTTTGGTTCAAAATGAATCGCCTCGTATGCAGCGGAAAAGACCGGAAGAGAAGGGTATTGACAAATAGGCGCAGAGAGCCGTTTAAGCTCTCTATACCTATCTATCAATAGGGGAACTGTTTTATGGTTCCAATAGGAAGAATTATGAAAAGAAAGGTCAATTTGTTCTAAAATTGGGAGCAAGGGATGGGATGAGAGGAAAAATACTTTAGTTAGGAATCGATCTGCCAAGTACTGTCTCCTAAGTTGTAGGGGTGGGTCTGCGCATTCCACTTGAAGCGCATTTATGGGGGATGATTTCATAGCCCCAACGACAATAATAAGGCATTTGGACTGAATGCTGTCTAGGTGTTTTAGCGCTTCTTTGTTACAAGGCTCAAGCAGGTAGCTACAGTAATCCATAGCGCTCCTGGTCAGCGCGTTATAGACCAGTTTAAGGGTGTAGGGGTGAGCTCCCCACCATACCCCAGCCAGAGCCTTAAGGACCGACACAGAACGTTCGCATTTTTTGACCGTGTTGCTGATGTGTTCGACCCCAGACAATTTTGAGTCCAAAGTTACTCCCAGAAACCTAGCCTTATCTTCGACTGGAATGCTTTGACCATTGATATTTATATCTATTGGAGGAACGGAACGCTTGCGTGTAAAAATGACAGCTTTACTCTTTGGTGCACTTAAGGACAAACCATTGTCAAGTAGCCATTGGTTTAATGAGGCCAGAGAAACATTCATTGAAAGAGCGGCATCCTGAATGGAATTGCCACATACCATTAGTGCAATATCGTCAGCATACTGAAGGATCTTACAGTCGAAATTAAGGGAAGAGGGCAAGTTAGCAGTATAGATGTTGTATAATGGGGGACTAAGAACTGATCCTTGGGGTAGTCCTCTCCAGACCGATCTTTGTTCATAGTCACCCCCTGGTATTCTCAGTTGAATGGTGCGATTGGCAAAAATGCTACCGATGATGCGACAAATCCTAGCCGGGATTCTCAGCTCGTGCAGCTTTTGCCTGAGATTAGGGAGGAGAACCGAATCATAGGCAGCTGATATATCCAGGAAGACCGCAACCACAGACTCATTCCTGCTAAGGGCCAGCCGGACCTCTGACGTGAGGATACCCACACTATCAGCAGTGCCCAGACCTTTCCTGAAGCCAAACTGAGTCGTTGGGAGCAGCCTCCCGTTTTCCACCAACCACACTAATCGGTTTTTGACTAAATGTTCTAAAAGTTTGATAAGTATGGACGATAAGGCAATAGGTCTATATGAGTTATGATCACTAGGATCTTTGCCTGGTTTAAGGATCGGGATGACGACTTGGACCTTCCACTCTGTGGGAATGTAGCCTGAAGTAAAACAGAAATTAGCCAGGTCCAGGTAATATTTGTGGGTTTTTGGACCAGCTTTAGAAATAAAGGAGTACGGGAATCCATCCACTCCTGGCGCGGAATCCTTAACGTGGGATAGCACAGTTTTTAGCTCTTCCAAGCTGAATGGCATGTTCATAGGTTCGTCAATGTTGTCTGCATCATACATGTCAACACTGATTTCCTCAAGACCTGGAACATAAGCTGGAGCGATTCCCGAGAAAAACCGGCTTCCCAGTTCCTCCGTGAGGTTATTAGAGGAGGAGGCAGGTGCCAAACTACTCCTAAAACGTTTTAGTTTTCGCCAGACCACCGAAACCGGAGTGTAGGGACTCAGCGAACTACAATATTTTGTCCAACCTTCGCGTTTTTTCCTTTTAAGGAATTTCCTGGACTTGGCTAGTACCCGCTTGAAGGCAATGAGGTTATCCAGGTTCATACTGTCATTGAATGTCTTTTCAGCCTCATTCCTGGCCCTGACCATGTCAGTGCATTCCCTATCCCACCATGGCGGGGAGGGCAGTTTACCAGAATGGGGTTTTTTGGACGGGAAGCAATCATCAGCAGTGGAGGCAATGGTGGAGGAGAATGACAAGAAACAATCCTGGGCGTTGTCATTGTTAACTTCTGGAAGGGAGGATATTCGCAAATCTAGAATTTTAGAAAATAAATCCCAGTCTGCTGAATTTAATTGGTATTTTAAAAGAGGAGGGGAAATTTTTAAAGCAATATTTTTGGAAGGAAATTCAATTATGATGGGGTAGTGATCACTTCCATAGGTCATATCCAAGCGACGCCAACAGAGGAGACTAGCTATATTGGATGAGCAGAATGTTAAGTCAATACAGCTACTATTCTGACCAGGTGCAGTTCTACGTGTAACACTACCATCGTTGATAATGCAAAGATTCAGTTCATCCAATATATCCAGTAAGCCAATGCCAAAGTTATCACAAGTGTCTGATCCCCAACGATAGTGGTGACAATTGAAATCACCCATGACGAGTATCGGACCACTAACTGTGCATAACAAATTCCTAATAAGTGATAGATATTCGAGTTGTGGGTGCGCTATATAAAAAGAAAAAATATTTATACCCTCAGCCTTCACAGCAACAACATTTATGTCATCGCCAACAAAGGTTAGAGGAATCTGAGAGAATGATACCTTGCTATTGATGAGCAAGGCACATCCTCCGTATCCATCAGATCTATCATTTCGTACACTGGCAAAACACGGCAGCCTGAAATTGCTTCCAGGCAAAAGCCATGTCTCAGCAATGCTGCAGACTGATGGTTTAAATTTATTAATTAAAAAAGAAAGATCAGGCTTTCTGGGAGTAATACTCCTCACGTTCCATTGGAGAAATGTCAGGGGATGGAATGTTGTGGATATAATTTAATATGGAGGTCAATTTGGATGCAACGTGGTCAGGTATGGAGTGAGATGGGCTAGCAAGTGCAGACATTAGCATGTCTGTAATTAAATTTAAGATATTGTTGGAGTCATCCTGCTGTCTGTGTAGGATTGGCTCCGGAGCTTCCATTGGAAGGGCACAGCCATTTTTGGATGGGGAAAAGGAGTAATTTCGAGTGAGGTTCAGGTGAGTCTGTCTATCATAGCCAGGTGAAAGGGGAACATGGGTTTTGGGTTTCAAAAATACCGTTTTACGGTATGAATTTCGGGTTGCTGGGATGGGACTTGAGGACTGGGGTTGTGTTTTATTCACAGTAACTTTGTTACGTGGGAAAGATTTGGAGACGTCAGCATATGATCTGGAAACAGGTGGGAATACCCGACTTGCCTCCGCATACGAAATCGATTTCTCCGCCATCAGCGCTTTTATGCTCTTCTGTCGGCCCAATTCAGGACAAGTACTGTCATTTGCGAAATGGTTGCCAGTACACGAAACACAGAAACTCAGTTCACAGGTGACTTCACATCCATCACCAGGATGATCTCCACCACACTTAAAACACCTAGGTTTCGATCTGCAAAGGGTGCGGGTATGGCCAAAGCGACAACAATGATAACATTGAACTGTTGGGTATGTGTAACGCTCAACTGGGAGGGCCGAATAGAAGCTGTACACACGCTTAGGTAGGACTTGTCCGTCAAAAGTTAACACAACAGTCTGTGTGGGTCTCCATTCGGTCACCCCAGCAGAGGGCACCTTCCTGTTCATCCTTCTGGCCTTGATAACTGATCCACATCCCTCAGGGACCTGGATGTTTTTAATGATTTCGTCTTCTGACCATTCAACTGGTATATCCCTCACAATACCCATTCTTGTGATGTTGTATTGTGGAATGGCAGCCGTGTAGTTGTGCTGGGATAAAATTTTATTGTTTAGAAAACTGTTCGCATCCTGATGTGACTTGAACTCAACTGACACACGATTTCTGCCTATACGTTTGATCCCATCGAGACGTACGTTATTCACGTTATTTATCGTCAAAAACATACCAAACTTGATAGGTTGTAGGACAGTGCCTGAAGTTTGTTCGTCTTTCAGCGAAACATTCACAACATATGGGGGATTATCTCTAGCTGTGTAAGAAAGCCTACCTAATATACTTTTCGGAATCTTTGGTCTAATACTAGAAGAAACCGGGGGCGAACTAGCGGCCCTCTTACGACTAAGAGTATCCGTATCCATAATAGGGTCTTGTGGGGTTATATCGGTGTCATGTGGGAGGGTAATCGTTAGTCCGGGGGAGAGATCAAATAATTCATCCGGGGGGTCAGGATCAGGAGGCTTTTTCGAGTTCATCTTGAACTATGGTAAAAAGGACAGTTACAACAAATAAAAAACAAACCTTACACCAAAATCACAAACACAAGGAACACTTTCGATTGAGTTTCACACCAAAAAAGTTCACTAAAATCGAAAATATTCGTAGCACTGACAAAAGCACGTGTAAAGCCTTTACCACTACCAACGAAAGTGAGGTGAGATGTTGTTCTTTTATTTACCTTTTGAAAGGAGTATGATAGAGCATGTCTTTTTAACAGTTATCGGCTTTGCGTGCCTTACAATAAAGTCCAAAGTTTAGTAACTATGTTTGGTGTACAATAACGTGTAGTATATACATATACAGTGGTGGTCATATAATTTTTTCAAACATACAAGAATTACTCTTTTTGCATGTCTTTTTGTATATCTCTCGGTATCGCAAAATTGTTCCACACTGTCGTAGCACCGAGTTATAACTTGATTAATTCAATTATATAAAAATACACGTTTAACATTAAACCTTAACATATTATTGCAAACTTACTGGCTGGCCACATAATTAAGACTCTGGATAATATTGTTAATACTCTGGATAATATTGTTAATTTAAACTAGACTGCAAGACAACAGAGGTTACCCCTTCAATTAACGAACTGTTATTATTAGTAAATAATAACAAGGTATCTTCTGGCAAATTAGTTCATTGTAAAAAACCTAAGGGAGGGCAATACACATTAAAATTATTTAATCAGAACATTCAAGGTTGCTCCTCCAAATTACTAGAAATAGAAATGTTTTTAGAAAATACCAGGTTTGATGTTAAAAGACCACCAAGTAAGTTCCATTAATTATGAAAATTATTTGATAGGTAGCTATTTCAGCCGACAACGCATGATACATGGTGGGTCATTAATTTTAATTAAAACTTCAATTAAATGTAAAGAAAGAAAGGATATTGTTAAACTGTCTGTTGAACACACCATTGAATTGTCCTGTGTTGAGCTTGATAAGCATGTTGTGGTATGCGTCTACAGACCTCCAAGTAACCAGAATCTATCTGTGTTTGATTCTGTAATGGAAGAAGTGATAAAGAAAGTTAGTACTAGCAGTAAATCAATAATTATATGTGGCGACTTTAATATTAATTTCATCAACAGCCTGTTGCAGTCCACTGCTGGACATAGGCCTCTCCAATTGCACGCCACTTAGATCTATTTTCGGCTTCTATAATAATATTAATTTATTGGAAACAAATACAAACAGTATCAGGTTATTAGGTCTTTTTAAATCATTTAATCTATCTAATTTTTTTAATGAAACATCCCGTGTGACAGCTTCCACTGCAACCTGTATTGACAATATATTTTGTAATTGTGATTACCTACATAAAGAAACTATAAATAAGTTGCCATCTGATCACAGCGGACAAACAATAACGTTTTGCACCTACATACCTTTACAAAAAATTGAAATAAAATTTAGACCAATGACAGATAAAAATTTGGAGAAACTTAATATTACTTTGGCTAGTAAACTAGGTGCTCATAACTTTAATAACATGGACGACCCCAATGAGTTCTATGCCGAGTTTTTTTCAATATTAAACATGCAATTTAATGACACTTTTCCTATGAAGTCCAAAAGTATTTACATTAAGTTCTTATTTAGCGATTGGGCAACCCCAGGCATTCGGATAAGCAGGGAAAAGCTATATGAACTGTATGGCCTGAAGCAACATATGAATAATACAAGCTTTCATAAGTATGTTGCGAAATATTCAAAAACATATAAAAGCGTATGCAAAATTGCAAAAGCGCTACATATTAGCAATAAAATAAAATCAGCAGACGACAAAATAAAAACTACTTGGAAAATAATAAATAATGAAACAGGTAGAAAAAAACAGCGGGAAACTAAATTTAATTTAAATACTGTACATGGCCCAATAAACTCGGATGTAGAGGTAGCACAAGAATTTGAAAACTTCTTTGCTAATATACCTCTTAAAACAACAGAAGTTCTCAACTCGTCACCCGCGCTCTCTGCTTCCTTACTTCGAAAGAATGTAAAGGTATGTAAATCGGAGTTTAACTTTCAACACACAAACCCCCAGGCCATTATAAAAGCTTTTAAAGATCTTAAAATTAAACCAACAGAAGATCTTTGGGGTATATCTGTAAAAGTTTGTAGGTCTGTCATTGAAACCATTGCCCCCTACTTAGCTGTCACATTTAATACTAGTGTAGACCAAGGAGTATTTCCGGATCTCATGAAACACAGTAAAGTTGTCCCGTTGTTCAAATCGGGTGATTGTCAAGAACCTAACAATTATAGGCCTGTGTCAATTCTGCCAGTTCTCAGTAAGGTGTTTGAAAAGCTAATGCTTAGTCAGATGTTACGTCACTTTAAAGAAAATTCCATCTTTCATGAACAACAGTATGGTTTCACCAAAGGGCGTTGTACAACAGACGCCGGTGTCACACTAATAAAGAACATCTTTAACGCCTGGGAAGAGTCGCAAGACGCCATTGGAATATTCTGCGACCTCTCGAAAGCGTTCGACTGCGTTAACCATGAGACACTTTTATGGAAACTTGAGCACTATGGGATTAGGAATAGAGCCCTTGATTTACTTAGTTCATACTTGGCGGACAGACAGGTTAAAGTTCAGGTAAACGGTGTAAACTCACAAGGGTCGAAAGTGACGATGGGCGTTCCGCAAGGCTCAATATTGGGTCCATTCCTTTTTTTAGTTTATATTAATGATTTGCCCCATTTAATTCCAAACCAGCCAAACATGGTATTATTTGCGGATGACACTTCATTAATTTTTAAAATAGACCGACGGTCACAAAATTTTGACGAAGTCAATAGCGCAGTTAGTCAGGTCCAAAATTGGTTTACGGCAAACAACTTAGTACTAAATGAAAAGAAAACCAAATGTATTAAATTCACTTTACCAAATGTTAAAAGTAGAAAATGCGACATTATATTGAATGGAGAAAAACTGGAGATCATTAATGATACGGTTTTCCTGGGAATTACTTTAGATGAAAAATTACAATGGGGACCTCATATAAAATCTCTTGCTGGTCGTCTAAGCTCAGCCGCTTATGCTGTTAGAAAGATAAGACAGTTAACAGACGTAGAAACCGCACGTTTGGTCTACTTTAGTTACTTTCACAGCATTATGTCATACGGTATTTTGTTGTGGGGTCGGGCTGCTGACATTGAATCCATATTTATTTTACAAAAGAGAGCTGTCAGGGCCCTTTATAATTTGCGTCCCCGCGATTCTCTTAGAGAAATTTTTAAAAAGATCAATATTATGACAGTCCCTTGCCAATTCATTTATGAAAATATTATGTATGTAAGGAAAAATCGACATCTTTTTAGTAAAATTAGTGATAGACACAATTTTAATACTAGAAATAAAGACAAATTAGACCAACCATTTTATAGATTAGCTAAAGTACATACATCTTTTATGGGGTACTGTGTTAAATGTTACAACAAAATACCTTGTAACATATTAGAATTAAATGAAAGAAAATTTAAAACTTTTATTAAAACCACAAACCACCCTTTGTAAACAAGCATATTACAAATTAGAAGATTACATTCAGGATATGAATGCTTGGAAACATGCTGGTCTTGCTCCATAGGGCAATCAAGGGTGTAGACAAAATCAAACTGGTTGATTTATGAGTGAATTATATTTATGAATAGGTGCATTTTTTGTGTCTTGTACTTTTTTTTTTTCTTTTTATTATTTCAATGTTTGTAAATATGTGAGTACCATGGGCATGAGTTATTAAGAAGTTTACCTCTGCTGGTAATACTTTGTTCTATAACTAGTATACTTGGTGCATCGTCCTCACATATATGAAGTATTTATTGTATTACCAAATATTGTAAAACATTGATTTGAAAAGAGTAACTATGGAGTTTCTTGTCCGTTCTTCTCCATAAGAATCTACCTTTGCGAATGGACGCTAGAGTCACTTAATTTATGATAATTTTTATTGATGACGTTCAAAAGTGCCGTTAATGGCCTAATTGAAATAAACGTTTTGAGTTTGAGTTTGAGTTTGAAAGATTTTTTTTTCAAATTTAAATAGAGAACACTCTGTAACTAAGCCATTATTTACGTAATTTTGGCGCTTATTAGTGTTGTACCGCGTAAAATTGGTGAGCACATTTATTTTGTCTCCCGCAGTAAATGCACCGTGTAGAACACAGCTCTTACTATAACATTTTTACTTGCTACCACAAGTATATTATATGACCAGCACTGTATATATACATATATATATCACTCCATAGTATAAAACAAAGTCACTTCCAACTGTCTGTCCCTATGTATGCTTAAATCTTTAAAACTACGCAACGAATTATGATGCGGTTTTTTT
Organism: Hecatera dysodea; assembly: GCA_905332915.2. Taxonomy (NCBI): domain Eukaryota; kingdom Metazoa; phylum Arthropoda; class Insecta; order Lepidoptera; family Noctuidae; genus Hecatera; species Hecatera dysodea. The sequence continues at coordinate 16,888,577 of HG995308.1, read as the reverse complement.
AAATAGATAAAGTGATCGAAGAGGATCGTTTATATGTATAATAAATAAATGCATAATATAGTAGAGATTTAGTATCAGCATTGCAACCGTGCGAAGCCGGGGCGGGATGCTAGTATATATATATATATATATATATATATATATATATATATATATATTTATACATGGACTATCTTCCCCTCATTAGATACTATGCTCACTTTCCAGAGGCCTCGACATCCCAGAAGTAGAGTGGGTGCTCCAGTGGGAGCCCCCCACGAGCCCGGCGTCGCTGGTGCACCGCGTGGGGCGCACGGCGCGGGGCGGCGCCGCCGGCTGCTCGCTGCTGCCGCTGCTGCCCAGCGAGGACACCTACGTGCCCTTCATCAAGACCAACCAGATGGTGGAGCTCAAGGACTGGAGGCACTCCAAGGATGAGATCAAAATTAGTCCGAAGTTGAAAGAGAAGGTAGGCTGAGAGTATCCATGCAGTTTCTTGCACGTTCTCCTTAGAAATCATCCAGTTTCATGTTTTGACTGACTGACCTCGATAGTTCAGAAGTAGGTACTTATGTACATACATACCTACATCTAAATGGTTTAATTGAAATAGCTTTGAGAGTGTTGGAAAGTTACGTTATTCTTGAAAACACACGCAGATCAAATTGATACGTAATGTAGTATCAAATACTAGCAGGCAGCGGGCCGCGGTTTCACCCGCGTTGTTCCCGTTCCTGTGGCAATACGGGGATAAAATATGCCTATGACACTCCACAATAACGTACCTTTCTCTTGGTGAAATAATTTTGAAAATCGGTTCAGTAGATCCAGAGATTACTCCTTTTTTTTTTTTTTTTTTTTTTGGATGGGAAATCATCAAATGACTTCTCCCGCTCTGGGCGGAGCGGAAGGGAGTGTCAGACTCTTACTGACTAAAACCCACCCGTGTTCCTGCTTGTGCCCTTTGCGTTCCAGGGCCGCGGTGACTCTTTCGAACAAATTCCGCAACCCTAGCAGGCACTGACCCTATGGGGCCCCGTCTTCTTTGCTGACGGCTCTTTGAGGCGCGCGTGGAACACGACGCGCCGTCGACTCGGGCCTGGTTGCTATCGGACGGCGAGCCACCCATAGCTCGCCATCCGCAGGCCCGCGCCTACGGTGGCCGGGAATCGCCCTGCGTTTCCCGACGCCCGGGGCGTCTTCTCCTGTTGCGGCGGCTGGACAGAGGGGCTTCCCTCTCTCGCACGCGCTCCGCCTCCTCCTTCGCTAGCATTACTGCTTCGCAGAAGGAGGCGGCCGCCCCCCATGCCTCCTCGCTCCCGACCATGGCTTGAACCAGGGCCGGACGCGAGAGGTCGCCGCCGCCGATCGCCTCGATGAGGACACGGCGGTGCTCCGCCCAGGCAGGGCAGACCTCCACCGTGTGCTCCACCGTGTCCTCCGGGCGATCCACACAGTGATGACACCCGGACGTGTCCTCCCGCTGGATCCGACACAGGTACTTCCCGAAACAGCCGTGTCCGGTGAGCACCTGTGTCAGGCGGAAGGTGAGGACGCCGTGGCGTCTCTCTAACCACTCCTCAAAGAGGGGACTTATCGCCGCAATGGCGGCGTGCCCAGCGCTGGGTTGCAGCAGTCGCTGTCTCCATACCTCCGTGAGATCCCGCCGGAGCTCCGTCCGCTGCGCAGCAATCTGCCGCGGCAGCAGAGTTTCGCCCCGGCGTAGCGCCTCCACGCGCAACGCGTAGACGTGTGCGAGGGCTCTCGCCTCTAGATCCCACGGCAGCAATCCGGCAAGGAGGTTCGCCGCCTCGCCGGAGACCGTGCGGTATCCCCGGATCAACCGGATGGCCATGACCCTCTGGGCCGAGACCAGGTGGCGCGCTGGCAGTCGCCTCAGCGACAGCGCCCACACCGGGGCCCCGTAAAGGGCCATGGACCGCACGATCCCCGCGTACAGCCTCCGGCAGGAGGCGTTTGGTCCCCCTAGGTTGGGCAAGAGCCGCTTGAGGGCAGCCCCGGCCCGCGCCAGTTTGGGAGCCAAACGGCGGAAGTGCTCCGCGAAGTTCCACCGGCTGTCGAGGACGAGACCCAAGTAGCTCATCGTCGACCCGACGCCGATGCAAACCCCTCCCACCGTTATCTGGGATCCCGATGGTGGCCGGTTCCGAGGGCCGTGAAAACACATAGCCTCGGACTTGTGTAGGGCCACCTCGAGACCCAGTTGCCGGATCCTCCCAACGACTGCTGCGACCCCGCGTGTCATCAGGTCGACCGCCGCCTGGTGCGACCCCCCCTGCGCCAGAACCAGCGTGTCGTCAGCGTAGCAAACAACACTGACGCCGCAAGGGAGGTCGCCGCGCAGCACCCAGTCGTAACCGATGTCCCACAGGAGCGGCCCCAGAACCGAACCCTGTGGAACACCGCACGACATCTCTCGCCGATTCCACTCTCCCCGGTGACCGGGGTAGATGACGGCTCTATCCGTCAAGTAGTCCTCGACCACGCGACAGAGGTAGGTTGGCACTCGGTGATACCGGAGTGCCTCCCCGATGCAACTCCAAGGCAGGGTGTTGAACGCGTTGGCGATGTCAAGAGACACCGCCACCACCACCCCGCCCCGGGAAATCGCCTCCCCCGTCGTGAGGGCTCTCACGCGCATGATGGCGTCCACCGTCGAGCGCCCCGCGCGGAAACCGAACTGGTTCTCCGCCAGATCCGGCCCAACTCTCACCAAGTGCTTGACGAGGCGGTTTGCAATGACTCTTTCAAAGAGCTTGCCCACCTCGTCGAGCAGCACGATGGGCCGGTATGCGGACGGAGAGTCCGCAGGGCGCCCTGGCTTCGCGATGAGGACCAGTTTCCCCGTCTTCCAACGACGTGGGAACTGGCCCCTCTCCAAGCATGCGCTTAGGAGCCCACGTAGTCGAGGCCCGAGAGCCTCCGAGGCCAGGACCCAGGCTTTCCCAGGTAAGCCATCGGGTCCTGGGGCGGTATTTTTGGCCTTCAGCCTGTTAACCGCCGCTCTCAGGTCTACCTCGGTCACCTCCGGAGTATCGTCGTCGTCGTTGCCGTCGTCGGTGTGGTCCGCATCGGGCACCACGGGTAGCGGAGCCATAGGCGGGGGAGCATGGTCCCCTCGCGTAGGGAACAGAGCGTCCAGAGATTACTCCTTACAACGTCACAACCTCACAAACTCGTAAACGTTACCTCTTTATAATTCAGTATAGACTACCACCGCCCCGCGGTTTCATCTGCATATTTACCATTCCCATGAGAATACGGGTTTTAAAATATAGCCTATGTTACTTGCTGATAATGTGGCTTTCCATTAGTGAAAATATGGTTCAAATCGGTCCAATAATTTCGGTGCTTATTCGGTGCAATCTATCAATCGGTTTATATATATAAAAGCGAAATATGTACCACTCACTGATTAATCACGAAAACGAATAAGTAAAGACAAGGAAATGTAATTAAATTCTAATTTTTAAAGATATAGGAACCAAAGGGCCGTTGATTTATTGGATTTTCGACTGTATTCCTAGCAACATAGTGAGAATAAGGATTCGTTTGACAATGAAATCCGCGCTTTGGTTTTCGCCGGCCCCATTTAGTTTTTATGGGCTATAATGTTCAAAGAAGGTAGGATACTTTAATGTTTTTTGGCGTGATATCGTCTTATAAATCGACTAGCTTATGCCCGCGACTTCGTTCGCGTGGAGTTCCATACAAAATGTTAACCCCTTTTTCACCCCCTTAGGGGACGAATTTTCAAAAATCCTTTCTTAGCGTATGCCTACGTCATAATATCTACCTGCATGCCAAATTTCAGCCCGAACCGTTCAGTGGTTTGGGCTGTGCGTTGATAGATCACTATGTCAGTCAGTCAGTCACTTTTGAGTTATATATATTTAGATGAACGCCAGCTGCACGCACGAAACTGTCACGTTCTGCCTGAGCCGAGCGTGCAAACGAGAGCGTGGAACTGGCGATACAGGCACGATCGACCTAAGCGTTCGGCTTTTTTTGTTTTTCTGACATTGTAAAGCCTTATCAAACATTTCAGGTGCTATCAATTCTCCACGAACAACAGAAGCAAGACAGAGCCGTCCTAGACAAAGGGCAGCGGGCCTTTGTGTCCCACATGCGAGCATACACCAAACACGAATGCAACCTGCTCCTGCAATTCAAGGAGCTCCCCCTCGGGCACATAGCCACCAGCTACGGGCTCCTCAAGCTGCCCCTTATGCCCGAAATGAAGCAGGAGCATAAGGACCAGTTTGTCGGACCGAAGGACCAGATAGATTTCAACGGTATACCGTACAAAGATAAGCAGAAGGAAGCCAGCCGCCTGCAGAAGTTGGGCGAGTACAAGAAGACTGGCGTGTGGCCGTCGAAGAAGAAAAAGAAAATGGTAAGATATCTGCTCTCATTTATTTGAAAAAGTAATAGTTAACTCTGCCGTCAAAATAAAAAAGTTTTTTTTTTAAACAATTGTATAAAAAGCTCAAAGGTTTAGGCACGCCAATAATTCTTTAATATTTAATCCACAAGTTTACTATTTCGGTGGGTTGTATTTCAACTGTAAGGTCGATATTTTTTTGGCACCGAAAACCGACCCTGTAATATCGCTTAATTAGGACATTTGTGTCCAATAAAAATGTACCCTGTTTATTACTCTTACTAGCATCCGAGCGGCGCGCGGCGTCAGTCTCCATCCCAGAAGATGAAATATTTAACGTGTATATTTCCAGATGCAATCTGAACCTTGGGAACAAGCAAAACTGAACAAAGAAGAGCGAAAACAGAAGCGGAAAAAGCGAAAAGAGCTGAAAAAGAATGACCCAGAAAGCGGAAAGAAGCGCAAACGTAAAGCAGTAACACAGGAAGAGTTGAATGAGCTCGCGGCCGATATAGCGCTGATGAAGAAACTGAAAAAGCGGAAAATAACTCAAGAGCAGTTCGATCAGCAATTTGAAGTGTAATAAATAGTTTATGTTATCGTTCATCTGCGTTTCATTGATTTTTATGGTTCCTTAGCCAAATGGCAAAAAACCCTTAACCCTTATGGATTCGTCATGTCCGTCCGTATGTCACAGCTGTCTACTTAGGGTCTTTTATAGCTACATAAATCAAAATTGGTAGGTAGGTGCAACCTGTTAACCGCTATACAATAATGCTGTAATAATATGGAAAAAATAATTTTAGGGGCGGCACTCCATGCATGTAACTGAGGGATGAAAAAATAAATTCCAACAAACATAATAGTGTGGGGTATCATTGGATATAGCTCTTTCAAAATGAAATGAAACAGGTTTCTAAGAAAGTTTTTTTTGTATTTAAGGCAATAGTTTTTGAGAATAGAATAGAATAGAATAGAATAGAATACTCTTTATTATGTACACCATATAAGTTACACCACCACCATATGAGATTTATGTGCTTCCGAATTCGTAAAAAATGTCCCCCCCTCTAACTTTTAAAATATGAAGTTGCAAATTCTAAAAAAAAATGAGCAAATAGAACTTCACAGACACTACCAATGAAAATTAGTTTGAACATTACACTTTATATACTTTTAGAGATATGAGATTTTAACAGATGGGAAATCATTAAATGACTTCTCCCGCTCTGGGCGGAGCGGCAGGGAGTGTCAGACTCTTACTGACTAAAACCCACCCGTGATCCTTCTTATGCCCTTTGCGTTCCAGGCCGGCCGCGGTGACTCTTTCGAACAAATTCCGCAACCTTAGCAGGCACTGACCCTATGGGGCCCCGTCTTCGTTGCTGTCGGCTCTTTGAGGCCTTGCACCAAGTCTGAGTTTTATGTGTGGACTTAATAAGTGTGGTCATATCGATGCTTAGTTTAAGTCCATCTCCAATTTTGGTCAGAATCGTTGAAAACCGCTCGTCAGTTCGTCGCACAACACGAACCAGCGGAAAGTAGTCTGGTAACGCCATCTACTGATGCTCTTAATATTTACTAACGCTCAAAGATAGTTTCAATCCAATTGACGTAAAGGTCAGAACGGACGATCGAATCTCTCTTTCCCACCCAAACGGCACGCCTGCCTCTAATTGGCCAAGAGTACCAGGAGAGTGTCATTGGCCAGAGTCCCACCGACTCCGTCCGGCCGTCGTTTCCGTCCGGCTCGGTTTGAACTTTGAAGAAGCATCGCGCCGTGTCGTGTCGTGTCGCAGCGTATCCGACGTGCGCGCGCGCCCTGCTTATATCGCGTGTCCGCTTGAACCGCAAAACTGTGATTGAATTACCAACCGCCCGCGGGTGTGATCGAGTGACTTGGTGATCGTGAGACTCCTGCGAGCAAGATCTGTGCTTAGAAACAGAAACGCCGTGTTGCCGCCATTTTGTCTTCGACCACGCGTCGCGCCAGGAATTCAAGGTAAGGCGTGCTGTCCCTACCTACTCCTATATCATAATTGATTGTCCGTTCATCCAGTTTTAATTTCTAGGCGATTACAGCCATCCTCAAATTTACAGTCCACTTAAGTATAAACTATCTTTTCTCAATCGCCTATATAAATTGGTACCAGCCAGATACCATTTTTTGGTCCATACGAGCGATACCATAGTCACTGCTGTGCCACTGATTTGGTCCTCCAAGTTGGTTGATCGGCATCTGTCAACTCTCTTTCAAATCATCGAGTAACTCCATGCTGTAACATGGAGTTGCTCGTACCAGGCGGTAGCAGTTTGAAATCGCCGCATAATATCACGTGGATGCCTCCGAATGGTTTGTCGTATATGCCGGTAATCTGCTGCAGTCGGTAGTTGATTTTTTGAAGAATGGCTGAACTTAACATGCTAATCTCGTCAACGAAAACAGTTTTGACGCCAACGAACATGTTTCTGTAGGCTTGCAAATTCTCTGTGGATAAGAGTTTTTTCACGCGAGAAGTTGTGAGGCGAAACGCTGAACGCACTGTAGTGCCACCAAAAGGGACAGCGGCTTTACCTGTGGCTGCACAGGCAATGTAGGCGTTGTCCATCAAGTTGTGCTCCTGACTATGGCGGTTGTACGTCTCCATAAGGCACTTTAATGCGTAAATTTTTCCACAGCCCGTGGGACCCTTGAAGAAAATTTGTAGCGCTTCAAAAATGTCATCTCCACAACCATGTAGTCGATGTACGAACTCAAGGATGATCTCCCGTTGTTCCGGATTGGTGGGTAGTATCTCAAAATACTGCTGCTTTGATATCACATTGCTGCGCTTCTTCGCAATCGAAAACCCTTGTGGGACGATTTGGTTAACGTCATCGATGTTTTCCGCACCATCTTCTCCTAACAACCGTTGGACAAAGACTGTTCTTGATTCTTCTTCCTGCAGATTACTGTTATCTTCATTTTTCAAAATGATCAACGCTTCAAGTTCTTTCATGACGTTTTCAATGTTCAAATTTGTCTCGAATAAGCTACGGCGTTCCATAATGGTGTCTTTGTTGTCGTCAAATAATTGCAAAAATTTCTTTTGATCAATAATATCTGACATTTCGTTGTGGAACTGTACGTAAAGTAGAACCATCTCTCGTTTATAGTTGACAGTGTCATCAATATCATAGCGTCTGTATCGTATGATGCGTCCGGTCAGTCGTCTGCGATATTCTTTTGGTGCTCTCAACGTCCTCGCTTCAGCTGCATCTTCTGAATCTTCATCGTCATCCACGTGCACGTCGTCTTCCTCGTCAAGGAAATCATTAGCGTTAGCATACCACGAAGCAAACTCAGCCAAATACACTTGTTCTAGAGATGAAGGTCGTTCTTCATATCGCTGAATTATGTTTTTGGTCCAGACATTACAGACTTCGCCGTCCATTCGTTGACGGCGTTTGCGGCAGCGTTGTCTTTCTGTCGGCAACACTGTCGGGATGTACACAATATCACGACTTGTCTCGCTCATTGGTTGTCGTAGAAGATACCAGGCTGCTTCTTGCGCTGACATCTCAACTGCATTAAGCAACGTGATACTTAACGCTTTCAATTGGCCTGTGTAGTCCTTCTCGGGATGCTCCTGCAGCATCGTGGTGAGCTCACGACGTAGGTTACTTATTCCACGGGCTGATTTATTTACGTACTCTACAACATACTCTGCGCAGCTGTACTCATCCAAGATGAACTGAATGTCGATGTTAGAGTTGACTTCGCCAGCTAGGTACGGATTGAAGGTGTTTGTCATAAGTTCATTGAAGTTTCGTCTGAACAGAAGAGTTGGTCTGCGTAACGTTGAACGCACAATGTCGAGGTATAAAGCATGAGTCAAACTATTAGCTTCAAGAAAATCATCCATGCCTGCGTATCGACGTTCACCGAGAGAATTACGCAGCTCCTTGGCTTTCTGTTGTAGTGTTTGGTGGCGTCTATCAGATTGAGGCATTGGAACCAATACTCGGGTCGTGGACATTGGCCAGTACGGGATCTCGAATCTGCAAGTTGTCTCGCCTCGCTTTGTGCAGGTGAAACTATGTTTGTGTATCTGGTTGGCGTAGATAGAATCGTTGGGCACATCATCTCGGGCAACGGAACTTAATTTTTCTACGAGCTCGATCGTTCTTGGCATATTTTCCGACACGGTCTCATGTGGGTCGTCGTTCAGCCATATTAAAATATGAGCGTGTGGACTTCCACGATGCTGAAACTCAATACGAAGGAAGTAATCTTTAACGAAGTACTTGTCGAACGGATTGTATGACTGTTTGGATTTCAGCATTTTCATTAGGGAACCAACGAGCTTATAGAAGTATATACAGCACGTAACAGGATCGTCGTTCACTAAGGTACAGCGCTGAGAAGTGTTGAGATCTTTTGCTTTTTTTCCCGGATATTTATTGCTCAGTTTTAGAAGTATAGTGAGCAGTTTCATCCAGCGTATTTCGTTTGCACTTATACTGAGAAAGATGGTTGGCTTGCCAAGTTGACGAATCATGGCAAAGAGGTCTCGTTTGCGAGAAGCCCAGTATTGGACGGAGTTTGGCACTGTCTTCATAAACGCGAAGTTTTGTATGACATATTCTTTCAGAAATTCTTTGTCCTCTAACAAACGTCGCGTAACATTCTCCGTTACCGAAACATTGCGGAAAGTATTGTAAATTCCGTCCAGCATGCGCAGCCGCAATATTTTCAATGCAACGTACAAGATTTTTTGAGGCGTGGCACCGCGTCTGTCACGTCGCCGTATCTCACTGGTCGCCATCATGTAATATGTCACTGAAACGCCTGCGTTAAATCGACGTGGCTCTCCAAAGTATATCGATGGAAATGACAACTCTTCTGCATGAGGGTCACAAACGATGTTGAGAGGTTTTGCGTGATGTCCTACTGCGATATGGAGACAATCTTCTTCGTTCCACATCATGGTATGTTGCCTTGAAGCAAGAATCTCAGATTCAGGAGTATTTTCAGATATATTTTCTATACGGTTAGACGGATCATCCTGTATGTCGTCGAGTAATGACACAGTAGGATTCAGTCTCGACAAATCCACATTGATTTCGTACAAACTATATAATGGAGACTTTTGCAGTACATCTAGCCACGCTTTGATTGTCCTTTTGGACATGTATCTGCTGATGTAGACAGATTTGTGAGCAAGTCTTCGTTTGATGTTAACGTTAATGACGTCGTCCTCATTTAATTGGCGCGGCAAACATTTTATCATCTCTTGTACGTCTACTGGTATGTTGATCACTTGTCCTATGATTCCATAAGAGAAATCATGGTGTAGACGGCGCACTTGCATGAATGGTAGCTGTGGCGATATTAATCGTTCACTGATGGGATCCAACGGTGGTAGACCTGGAGGTCGGTCAGGATATGAGAATCCATTAACCTTTGCCAAGGGTGGCATCAATTTTTTGTTCAGTGAACGTTTGCAAGTATTGCAAACCAGATCATATTCTTCTCTGCTAAGTTGTCGATTTTCTTTGATGAACCAATCCGAAATCACCTTCAGCTGTGCCGCAGTGATGGGTTTGAGGTCGTTCTTGAACCACAGTCTGTCGCAAACCGAGCAAGTGTAGCCAAAGTCGTTGTCCAGGAAAGTTGATGTAAATCTCATGATCGAGGATTTCCATTTAGTGTTCCAGTTAGATTGTGCCTTGATTTGATCTGAAGAAGTACCTGCTTGTACAGTGGTATGTGTTGGTTCTGCTGCTAATTGACGTTGTTGGTTTATGAGCTGTCGTTTAATACCATTTTGGACATCGATTGACCTTCCTGCTGAACGAGAAGAGGATGCAGTAGTCGATTCTAATGAACCACTAGTAAGAGCCAAGTTAGCAGCTTTGCGTAGCCTGTAGTTGCGTATTCTTTCGGTATTTAATTTCCTCGTAGCTATCGACTGTGCAGGAGTTCTGGATGCTGCAATGCGCTGTCTGTACTCACGTTGCCTCTGCGCACTTGATTTTGGAGCAGATATTTTTGATGGCTCAGCGAATGGCGTTGCATACGTTGATGCGGCTGCATCTTGCGTCTCAACGCGTGCATTACTACTCCTCGAAGGTAGTGGCAGATCCGTGAGATCCATAGGCTTTTTAGGTACTTCAATTTGATCGGAAGAAGTACCTGGTTGTACAGTGGTTTGTGCTGGTTCTGCTGCTAAAGACAGACGTCGTTGGTTTGTGAGCTGTCGTTGAGTACTATTTTGGACATCGTTTGACCTTCCTACTGAACGAGAAGAGGATGCAGTAGTAGATTCTAATGAACCACTGGCAAGACCTAATTTAGCAGCTTTGCGTAGCCTGTAGTTGCGTATTCTTTCGGTATCTGATTTTCTCGTAGCTATCGTCTGCGCAGGAGTTCTGGATGCTGCAATGCGCTGTCTGTACTCACGTTGCCTCTGTGCACTTGATTTTGGAGCAACGATTTTTGATGGCTCAGCGAATGGCGTTGCAGACGTTGATGCGGCAGCATCTTCCATTTTAACGGGTGTATTATTCCTCAAAGTCAGTGGCAGATCCGTGAGATCCATAGGCTCGTCAGGTTGATCAGTCACTGGGTAAATGCGTAGGCGGTTCTGCAAAGAAAATGTCGATAGTCCGTTGTAAAAATATTTTGAAATGATTTTAATAAAGATGTACGATGTGTAGTCGTTTACTTCTTAAGATTTTTTTTATAATTTCAATAACATTGTGGTTAATTTTAAAAACTGTCGTTTAGCTAGATGAAAATATTAATTATTTTATTTAATCCACGATTTCTATATTTCACAACTACTAAAGATATTATCTAGACAAGTCAATGAAGATGCCGCGATCCTAATTGGTTCATGAAACGAGTTAATTAAGTTATAAGACCTAAACAGATTCAGAAGTCGTAACCTTCAATGGAGTAGTAGGATATTAAACATTAAATAAATATGCTTTGTAAAGTATTATATTTTTAAATTTTAATTTTATTCCCTATTGTGAATGTGAGGACTATGTGGGTTATTATTAGCTTTTTCCTCTTCAAGTATATTTTTTTTTAACGTTGTCTGGCTGTTTGAGTATTTTTGTGGCCTACCCAAATGTCCTTTCATTGGCATTGTTCGTCGAGTTGTTGAGCTCCTTATTGATTCTAAGTTGAGCTAATCGACTCTGACCAAGGCTTGCACTGACTGGACAGGTCCACTCAAAACTGTGTGGTTCCTTCTTAAAAAGACCACTTCAGACACTGATCTGCATGGTCCTCATATAACGTATTGTGAATATGGGGATCATTTAGATCGCTACGTCAGGGGTTCATTCATGTTAGTCTGGCGGTTTGAGTTCTTTAGGTGGCCTACCCAAATGTCCTTACTTTGGTATTGTTCGTCAAATCGTTGAGCTCCTTAAAGTTCTAAGTTTGAGCTACACGATAACTGACAAATGCTTGCACTGTTTGGACAGGTCCACTCAAATCTGTGTGGTACTTTCCTCAAAAGACCACTTCAGACACCAACCTACATGGTTCTCATATGATTTGACCAGTTCAATTGTATGGACTTCAAAAGAGACCTTGACCTCTGAGTTTGTTTCGGTGTTTCTTCTCAGGGTAGTCAGCTAGGAAACACCGGCCTCATCTAGTTTTAAAACGGCTAAAAAAAAAAAGATTGACGTGTAAAAGTGTTTTTTACAACCTACTTACAAAAAATAAATCATTTATCATTTATCATTTAAAATCTCCTATAAAAATAGTTTTATTAAGTAAATCCTCCATTACCGATTCGAGAAGACCAAAATCACCAGAAGGCGGTCAATAAACGCAAATTATAACGTATCGCTCGAGTTCAACACAAGACAAGTCAACAGTGCGCTCGACAAAAGAATCTGAAAAAAGGACTAATGATCCACCGCGAATGGAATGTTTTCTCACAAACGCGATATAATAATTATCATTGATAAACTCTACTTCATGTTCTTGCATCCAATGCTGAATTAAAAATAACACCTGAACATCATAGTTCTCTATAATTAAACTTCACTCAAGTTCCGTGCGTATTTTTATGTACAATATTCAACTATGAGGCTTTTCCATTGTAGTTTAAACTACTATTTGTATCATTAGAAATGCTAATAAGTATCATTACTAACAGTATGCGTTGGTACACCACTTGTACCGGTGTCACACTGTATATTGAATGCCAAAAGATAAGCAACGAAGCTGTATGGTCGTTGGTCTCCTACAACTAGGTGGTAAATACATATCACAATTAGTCAATTCGTAATCAGAAATCAAAATATAAAATAGCGTCACTATGACGACAGGTCCTATTATAAATGTACCTGTTTTGCTCCTCAAATAAATATTGAGAATAGGGCAAGGCGACCAATACTTGTAAATTTATTTTCAGTAAATAAATTTACAATACAAGTACCTATTGGTCTCACTTAGTTATAAGTGTTATAACCATAAAAATAAATTACACTACGCAACACTGACGAAATACACCACTTTTTTATTAAGTGAAATTATTCACTTTAAAAAAAGTGGTTATTTTTTGCTGTAAATACCCCAATATTAACTTTTATTTTTAATATACATATGTACGTGTTGTTCATTGACAATACCTCGATTTTGCATTAATTCTCCGGTTTTATTTCGTTATAAGTATTTGATTAACTTATGGCAAAATCTTATTACTTTATGATGATATCATTGTCAATGAATGATTAAATGAATATAAAGAATCGTGTTATAAATATAGTTAGAAATACACTTTTGCACAAATACTACACACTTTTTCGCAGAAAACCTAGGTACCTACAATAAGTGATGAACCCGATTAGCGCATACACCAAGAAATTGATTCAATGGAAAAGTTTTATCATTAACCTGAATTATTGCAATGCTTGCAGACGACTGCTGATTTTTTATTAGAAACCTGAAAACCCCTGCTCACTAAACAGAGACAAAAAAAAATCAAAAATATTTAATTTTCAGTCCTGAAAAAATATTTTACGAAATAAATCGACGAAAAACTGTTAAAATTGAAAACGATTAGGTATCTCATAAAAACTGTACGTAACTGAAAAGTTTTATTTACTGTCCTAAATACTCTATGCCATGACGATAGGAAAACACATCTCGGTGAAAAAAAAAGTTTTTGTTTCATTGTTCCATTTTATATATCTATGGAATTATGGATATAACATTATAGGTACTATCTCTAACTCATACATCTACACAGCTACTACTATCCCCAAAATAGTAATATGATATTAAGTTCTGTTACAGTTTTTTGCCTAATGAATTGGCTAAAACTGGCGCAGCCGGGTAGGTACTTACTTAACAATTATTTGTTTCATAATGTGGTGAACACTGGTTAAATACAGTACAAATACCTACCTTGTCCAAATTTGTCAGAAAATACATATGTTGTGTTTATCAAATTATTTTCTTTGAATGCTATTATAATCTATACTACAATTTTGCTGATTAAAAAGAATAAATACCTACTTGAAATTATACTAGTAGGTAATCAGATTTTAAAATGCAAGAATAATTTACCTTTACTGCCGCAACTGTTGTTGTAATAAACAATGAAAACCACATTAACTTTTCACTTCACTTTATAAACAGTGGACGAAAACGTTCACGTGTAAGTTGTGTGCTGCCGCTGTCTTTCTTTACCTCGGGCGCATAGGCTAATCGAGTGGAAGAGAGATAGATGCGGCGCACAAGTCGTGCCTTTCGCTCGCTCGTGCAGCGCTCTCGCTCCGATCATAACGTTACAATGAGTCATCCTTTTTCGTGCGTGCAGCCGGCGTTCATCGATTTATTAGACGTTGTCACGTCAAAAAGCCATTGTATCTAACGGCGTAGGTAGGTACCCTCTACACAGGCCTTCTTAGCATATATATACATCTGCCACCACCTTATTGCCATGTGTTCCGATATGTGACGGAATGCACTGTAGTTTTACTAATTTAGAATTCTGTTGAAGTTCCAAAATCTGATCAAAATATTGTGTAAGCAATCGGTGATCTGGGTCACGGTCGGTCGTTTTATAGACATCGTACAAAAACCTTTTTGTATCCTACTAACTAATAGACTTAGATTATCGAAGCAAGATTTACACTTTCTAAAACCATGCTAAAACCTAAAGTGGTACCTATCGTCAAACAAGCATTTAGGTACTTTCAAAATACCACTTTCTTTTTTGAATAACTAGCGATCCGCCCCGGCTTCGCACGGGTGCAATGTTGATATTAAATCTCTGCTGTATTATGCATGTATGTAGTTAGTATACATATAAACCTTCCTCTTGAATCACTCTATGTATTAAAAAAAAACCGCATCAAAATCCGTTGCGTAGTTTTAAAGATCTAAGCATACATAGGGACAGACAGCGGGAAGCGACTTTGTTTTATACTATGTAGTGATTGAATGGAATATTTTACATATACACGAGATAAGTGAAAAAGGTCTAAGCGATTAAGTAGGTATACCATATTGTTGTCTCTACCAGCCTTAGGAATAGGAATTACTGCAATTTCTCGCCATTGATTCGGCACTACACCTAAGGAAAGTAAGGTATTATTATATACCTACCAAAAACCTAAATGTAAAAAGGAGAACCAAGTTCAATACAAAAATTGTGCTTGGCTTTGGGCTTCGCCGCAAAAAGAATCGAGATCTAAATGAGTGCCAAGCAAGTTCTATGCAAAATCTATAATATGTATTTATAGGAACAAAATAACATAATGAACAAGTATTAAACTCTATTTCTTTGCTTTATTGGATACCTATAACGATTGCTGTTATTTAAAAATGTGAGATCTTAAAGTAGGTTAGATTTGATCTGGCCAGTTTTCATTACTATCATTTATTTTATTAAGTTATTCAACATTTTAATTCTGATAAAAACTCGCCAAGTCAAATCTAACCTACTTAAGATCTCACATTTTTAAATAACAGCTCGCCGTCCGCTGGCCCGCGCCTACGGTGGCCGGGAATCGCCTGCGTTTCCCCACGCCCGGGGCGTCTTCTTCTGTTGCTGCGGTTGGAGCGTGAGGTTTCCCTCTCTCGCACGCGGTCCGCCTTCTCCTTCGCTTGCATTACTGCTTCGCAGAAGGAGGTGACCGCTTCTCTTGCCTCCTCGCTCCGGACCATGGATTGAACCAGGGCCGGAAGCGAGAGGTCGCCGCCGCCGATCGCCTCGACGAAGAGACGGGCGTTGCTCCGCCCACGCAGGGCAGACCTCCACCGTGTCCTCCGGGCGATCCCTACAGTGTTGACACCCGGACGCGTCCTCCCGCTGGACCCGACACAGGTACCTCCCGAAACAGCCGTGTCCGGTGAGCACCTGCGTCAGGCGGAGGTGAGGACGTCGTTGGAGAGACGCCACTTACGCATTATTGGCGTACTGGTGGCGTGCCCAGCGCTGGGTTGCGACAGTCGCTGTCGCCATACCTCCGTGAGATCCGCCGGAGCTCTGTCCGCTGCGCAGCAATTTGCAGCGGAGTGTTACCCTGAATCTGATTGCCCCTCACGTCAGTTATATACGACCAATTTGTGTGATGACCATTAATTAAAATCCCCCAAGATCATGGTCTTCCGACCACCAAGTGAAAATAAATAATCCCAGACTCTTTGATTTGTGTGAAGTTCTGGCGGGCAATAAATAGCAATAATGTTTTGGATTTCATCACAGTTCAATAATTTTACTTTAACCATTTCTAGACCTGAGTAGTTATTCGTCAAAGGCACACGTGCTGCCTGAATCGACTTGTGTGTAAAAAGAAAAGAAAGAAAAAGAAAGGGTGTATCAGGATCAAGCCACGATTTTACACGACTGGCCAAAATGGAGTGATAGGTATGTTTTCAGGGTACATGTATGTATGTATATTTGTGAGTTTCTTTAATCCACCATAACTTCTAAACGGCTTAATCGATATTGATGTATGTGGTATCGATAGAAGCGTAGTGAAAATTTTGAAAAATAAAAGAGGGAGCAAACTGGATCGACTTCTTAACTGTATTCGACTCATTTTTATATTGTTTGGGAATCTTGTTCTTAGAGGTCACGGTAATTTGTATTGGTAATTCTACAGAACGATCCTTATTATATTTAGCTGTCTTAGCATGCTTCGCTACAGTTGTCCAACTTCCTTTTTTATTCTCGGGTCTTGGTCGTTTCCCCGCTGATGTTATTGTATCCATTTCTATTTCTTTATTATTATGTGTTCGGTCATCTAACGTATCAGTGATTCTGTTTACATCATGGTCCTCATCGTAAATTTGTCCGCTATCCATTAAACATAAAATTAGTAATAGCGCAAGCGCAAGCCGATAGTTCAACAGGTGTTTTGTTTACCACTTATTAACAAAAGATGTGTACGGATCGCACCGAATGTGATTATGAACTGTACACTGGGGTAGATTTTAGAAAACTTTTAAAATACGTCTTTCTTTTAATATTTTTTTAAGATTGCTAATTCCAAGTTTCAACTTCATTGAACCAAGCCACCATTCAAACCCATCCTTTTATTCAAACTTTTACAAACTTCCCTGCCATGTTAATACGTCAAGCGGTTTTCTATATTCCGTGATAAGTGATTATGTGACCTTTCACTTTTATATATTAGGCCAATGGTAGGGTTTGTCGCAGCAAGGTGGCTAAAAGCACAAAAAAGCAGAATACTGAATCGCGATTGTATAGATGCTGTATCGTGGTAGTAGCGATGCGATGGAAATTCGTGGTTACGTGGGGGAAGGTATTAGACAGCAATAGTATGCCGATATTTTTGCGATTGTATCGCTGCAAAAAGTCGTCTTCGGCGGCCTCTTTTTTTAAGCTTTTAGCTTTCACTTGAGCATTTGTTTTATTGTTTTTCTTTTAGAAATGCATGCGGTTCGCATGATTGGGGTCGTGTGCGTACGCGCAGCGGAATGTTGTTGAATTTAAAGATTTTAATTATGCAGATATTTAGTGTATGACGTCGTATAATTGTGTATGGTAAAAAAAAATTTGTGCACGCAACCATTGTGGAGAAATTCACCAAAAACTGATTCCGCTGGGCGAACGTTGTCCTGGCGGAACTTTTTTTAATCCATACACTTTAGAAGAAAAGAGATGTGTCCAAAAATTAAGTGTGTATTTGTGTGTAATTGTGTATGTATGAATAAAACTAGTGCATGCTTAAACTTCGGAGAAATTCAAGTTTCCGCTACGCGAACGTTTGGCCATTAGCTAGTTTTCATATAAAGCGCTTACATAGAGAGCTGTAGATTTTTACATACGTTGTTTTGAATTTGTTTAAGTATATTTGTTTAAAAAACAGATTTAGAAAAAATCGTAGGGCTTAAAAGATAAAAATATAAACGTAAAATACGCTTATTAGGTCTTAGTTCTTAAAGTATGCACTTTGGGGTCTAGATTTTCACGTTTATACAAACCTTGTAAGTGTCTGCAACATGTTGCCAAGTATCAATGATGTTCCGTTAGTAACTAAAGAGTTATAGGACAAATTTACCATGAATAGATCACTGTTTACAAAGCAGTCAAATATCACGACGTTCTAAATGAATTGCATGGTAAAATGTATGCCAATAATTAGTGTATTCATTCAACTATTCACATGCAAAATTTCATGTCATTAAATTCAGTAATTAAAGAAAAACAATTATAATACTGACGAAGCATCGAAAACCTACATAACCCGACCAAGTTCGGATGGCTACAAAAAAGCGACCGTGCAATATATTTAGGTAACATCCCAAAATGTACAGTATAATACCGGTATTGAATTGGTATAGGTGATAACACAACCAAGTCAATACCGGTATTATACTGTAAATTTTAGGATGTTACCTAAATATATTGCACGGCCGCTTTTTTGTAGTCATCCGAACTTGGTCGGGTTATGTACGTTTTCGATGCTTCGTCAGTATTATAATTGTTTTTCTTTAATTACTGAATTTAATGACATGAAATTTTGCATGTGAATAGTTGAATGAATACACTAATTATTGGCATACATTTTACCATGCAATTCATTTAGAACGTCGTGATATTTGACTGCTTTGTAAACAGTGATCTATTCATGGTAAATTTGTCCTATAACTCTTTAGTTACTAACGGAACATCATTGATACTTGGCAACATGTTGCAGACACTTACAAGGTTTGTATAAACGTGAAAATCTAGACCCCAAAGTGCATACTTTAAGAACTAAGACCTAATAAGCGTATTTTACGTTTATATTTTTATCTTTTAAGCCCTACGATTTTTTCTAAATCTGTTTTTTAAACAAATATAAACAAATTCAAAACAACGTATGTAAAAATCTACAGCTCTCTATGTAAGCGCTTTATATGAAAACTAGCTAATGGCCAAACGTTCGCGTAGCGGAAACTTGAATTTCTCCGAAGTTTAAGCATGCACTAGTTTTATTCATACATACACAATTACACACAAATACACACTAATTTTTGGACACATCTCTTTTCTTCTAAAGTCTATGGATTAAAAAAAGTTCCGCCAGGACAACGTTCGCCCAGCGGAATCAGTTTTTGGTGAATTTCTCTACAATGGTTGCGTGCACAATTTTTTTTTTACCATACACAATTATACGACGTCATACACTAAATATCTGCATAATTAAAATCTTTAAATTCAACAACATTCCGCTGCGCGTACGCACACTTGGGGTCGGCTCCCAGTTATTTATTTATTTATTTATTCATGAACAATTCACATTGTGTTTGAATTATTAAATAAACCGGAATTATTATATAACCGGAATTTAAACCGGATTCAGCTGAATACCAGTATTGAACGTGGAGCGGCTGCCTACCAGACCTCCATAACCTATTATCTGGGTAACACGGTATTTCTTGGCAAGACTGGTGTCAATTTACTAGCTTCTGTCAATCCATAACGACTGCCAAAGGTCTCCTAATGACAGCCGGGGTGGCTTAGCGTGCTTTCTGAGACACGGAGGAGTCACGTTATGTTAAGATGGTCACCCATCCGCAGACCAACCTCGGCCAGCGTTGCTTAACCTTGAAGACCAACCCGTGCGGCTGTTATCATTTAGCTACGAGCTCCTGCTGAGCATTGTTGTATGGGATTATCAAATAATACGACCAATGAAAATAGTAAAATAAATATATATTTCTGTTCAACTCTCGTAGCAACATTAATGATCTGAGTATTACTTATCAAAACACAACAAGGCACTTAACACCTATTTAATATTATATTGACAATTTTTACGTAAAAGTCATACAATTTTTATATCAGCTCGGGAGCATTTGGCACTGTAACGATAGCACCGAATTAAGGCATAATTATATAATCTTAGTTTGTATAAAAATGGATTACATTGATACATAATAAAATTGAGCTTACATTTTGTTAGATTTTTAAGAGTTAGAATAACAATGTATTGTATAGATTTTATAAATTGAAAATGTTTATTTGCTATGCGACTTATTATCAAACATGTTGAGATATTCATAGTTATATTAAATTGTCCAGTCAATGCGGATATTAGCCAGTCACTATGCGATATACCCGGTCAACAGTGACATGACTCAAAGCTATATTTTATATTGCAGAGCCTGTATTGTCTAAATAGCTTTAAGTATGAATGATTGTTCAATACATCATAATCGTGACTACTCATAATACTTATTTTCTCACTTTTGCGATAGTTATATTCTCTGATTGGCAGGGACTAGACATGCCCCGTTTGAGCATTTAATTGATTGAGTAAATGCCTGAAATCGCGTGTATCTTTGACCGAGTTATACAGGGTTATTTGAAAAACACCAACAACCTCTTAAGGGGTAATTGTACTCATTATTATGAACAACTTTTACTATGGGACCAAACGTAAAACCGCGAAAAAAAAAATTAGCTGTTCCTTAAATTTATGTTTGTATAACTTAGGGATTTTTTTCACTTTCAGGTTTGTTCCTATAGTAAAAGTTGTTCATAATAATGAGTACAATGATCTCTTAAGAGGTTGTTGGTGTTTTACAAATAACCCTGTACATTACCACAGCTTAAAAAAGTCCATACAAATAACTACACATCATGACAAGAAACACTGTCATATCTAGCACCGAATTACTTCACATTCTACACACGTTTCCTAGATTCATGAAATAACTATATTTTTATTAATTAATATTTAATTCAATATTGTGTTTAAAGACCATCCAGTCTTTATACATTCTAAGAAAACGTATCAGACAAAATTGTGCGTCAAATATTTTACTATTTTCAGTTTTCAGCTGTCACATTTTCTAGTAAAAAAGGAGTAGAATATTTACAGTAGTGTGCTTATTATTGCGATTCTGTTCCGTACTTGTTTGTTTCCAGACAGATTTTAGTGAAATGCCATTGCAAACTTCGCTGGTAAGTTACGAGATTTCGATATATAATTATTGTTCTACGAGTTTTCTTTCCGCTCTCACTTCAG
The DNA here is from genome assembly GCA_905332915.2 of Hecatera dysodea. Classification (NCBI taxonomy): domain Eukaryota; kingdom Metazoa; phylum Arthropoda; class Insecta; order Lepidoptera; family Noctuidae; genus Hecatera; species Hecatera dysodea. The sequence goes on along the minus strand of HG995308.1, from coordinate 16,867,684 downwards.
TTGATTTATCCGACAACAGCAAATTACAAAAAGGATGATAATATTTCTCTGGTCTCGAAACAAACGAGTCACAAAACAACATTACACATGAAATACATTATTAATTAGGAAAGCATCTCAAGCGGTGGTAAGAGAAAAAAACACCATTACAAATTATTTAACGTCAAAATATTAACAGTCGAAATCCTAACATTTAGGGAAATCGTCCAACGAATGTGACATTATGATGAAAAAACTCTGAACTATAATTTTAATACTTTTACAGATCCCCAAAAACCTGTCAAGTTTCGGGTCAGTTAACCTTTTACTACTCTGGTACAGAAGGACCAAAATAAAATAGTCAATGTAACATTAGTCAGTATGACCTTTCAGATATTGGGACCGATCTCAATTTGTTCTCATACTCTTTTCTTTCAGTTTGTGACGATAAATTGATTTGTTTGTGTCAAAAATTTCGTATTTTTTTATTTCACTTTTTTTGCCACACATTCGTAGGACAGTTCGCCTTCTTGTCGATCATAAAATTTACACTAAGTACAATAAAATAGCGCATTTATACACAAAAGGTTAAAAAAAATGCTAAGAAAAACTCTATCGATTATGAAAAAAAAAATACAAAAGCGTCACGTACAAATTGGAGAAGTGTAGTGTAAAAGGACCAATTTTGTACCATAGTAAAATTAAAATCTTAAAAAGTCAACAATTTAGAAACATCTCTAAACGTATTTTTAAGCATGATACAAAATATGGCCTCCAACATAATTTACACAATTATTCATAAAGGTAAAATCAAGCATTTTTTCATACAAATTCATACAATGCTTTGTCATGATACTAAAAAGAACTTCTAAGTTTACGCCATCATAAATTACATAAGAAAAATAACTGTCGTAATAATACTATTTAAAATTTAAACTATAATACTACCTGTTGAGGCGACAGCGCGATTTGCTGTCAAATGTCAAATTTCATAACTGACATGACTAGCTGCCAAGGACCATAATAAAATGTATCCAATGATATGAAATTAATACTTTATATTTTGTTACTTGAAAAACGCATCCTTTTGTTGACAAACCTATTTAATACTATTTTATTTGTGAGAAAAGAAATACTAAATACTCGAATGACGCGCTGGTATGTTAAAATTCAAGATGGCGACAGATTTCGGCGCCATAATTACGAAAAATCTTACATATTATAATATTAAAACAGCAAACTTATAATAACTAGAAAATAATAATAGTAGAAAATAATTATTAATAATGCATTGAGCCAGCAATTTGTTTAGAAGCGTTGCGCCTTAAGTTATTTGAAAATATAAAAGATATACGAAAGCACCAAGTTACTGGACTCTTAAGCCTAACTTACAAAGCCATTCCGAATTGGACTTTTGGAATCAGTACAGAATACTTTTCGTTGTATAAAAACTATTTTCCTTTTGATACATATTGAAAACTTACAGTAAAGAAAGATTCGTTACAGTCCTTCGTCCAAACATTGACTTGAATAAGGACACGGCTGACCGCACAAATTGGCCCGTTTAGACCGACGCGAACTTGCCACGCGGTCGACATTAGAAATACCGTGTTTCTTGTACGGTGAACGACCTTTTTTTTTCTTTACCATATTAAATATAAAGCATATCATGATTCCAAACGTCCAGTTCGAATTTAAAGCCTTAGCCACACGGATTTTCATATTTCATTGAGAGTTCATAACATAATACAATAAGATAGTGGGTTCATGAGAAAAATGTGTGAACTAGGGTTAATTCTCGTATTGTATGAATATGTGAACATAAAAAAAAATCAAAGGTTTTTTAAATTATCAACTCGACGGTCGAAGAAAGTAAGGTAAAATGAATTGGTCCTTTGGCCTTTGCTTACTAAAGTACCACATTTTTGTCTCAGTCAAGTGGATATTGAAATTATATCAGCAAAAAAACATTTATTGCCTGCCCTGTAAAGACGTCATCTACATTCCAATATATCTTATATGTTCACATATTCGAACAACACTTAAAATAAATAAAATTAGCTTATAAACTACCAGCGACGTGTGTGCCTATGTTATATAAACTATAATTGATTTGTTCCTACTACATTACTGTGAAATATAACAAACATAATATATTATATATTTAATTTTTACGTTCATATAGTTTCAGAATAGTTCCCCTTATTTTGATAGTCGCAGGAAAAACTTCCTACTCTGAATTTATTTGTGACGATACTAAGTTTTTAAATAAGATTAACTATACTGAAACCGAAAAAGGTATTATTTGGAGTTAACACAAGTAGCCCTGATTGTAGCGGAAAGTTTTATAATCTTTAAGACTTGCTGGAGCAAAATGAATACCAAGAGATGTTAGTTTTATTTTACTCGTTTTCAATAGGAAATTTTCACTAGATTTACAAGCAAAAAAGAATTCGGTCCTTTGGGAGATTTGGAGAAATTCAGTCGCCTATTAAAGAACTACGAACCTATCGTTATGGTTACCATTCAAATTCACTTTATTACAGAGACGCCAGAAAAAAATGCTAAGTCTATTGACCTTTCCCTAATATCTCTTAGGTACCTTAGCAATAAATTATGAACATTTTTTCATTTCTAGAAAATGTAAGGCAACACGATAGATGTCGATTCAAAACAGGCTTTAGGCGTTTATTTAGGTGGGTCTCTGAACACTATTACAAATTTATCATATGACCCATTTTAAAACAGTGTTTTCAATTCCAGCATTGCTCCGCCATAGGCTAAGACTTAGTCTAAACATAACTTTGCGCAAGTCAGAGGCTATTGTGCTCTTTATTGTCAAAGCACACCAACATGTACACCACAAATCGATAGCATTATACTTGACTTGTGACGGTAAATTATTTAATTAAATGAGTTAAGGCACATAATTTTATTCCGCGTTTTTATCACTTCACTAAACTTACTATTTACAGAATTATTTATATGAATAAATAGGTGGAGTGCACTGGCGGACAGGAAAACATACACGTGTGTCATTAAATCTGTAATTTTATGTCCCTAAACAGTTTTTCTTCTTGTATATTTATTTATATTCATCAAATCCATTTATGGGTTTGTATACCAGAAATGTTTAATGACTCTTGACCTTGAAAAAATATGTTGCAAATATTTCTGCACGCCAGTATACTCCTATTATTACGAAATAATGAAAGTTCAAAACATTTTTATTTTACAAGGTCTTATCTTACTGCTTATTCCCGATCCTAATTACGGTATAATATTATTGTCAAATTTATTGTATTATATTCAAATGTAGTGACATTTCATCATTCTTTTTATTCGTCGATATAAATTCTAAGCTGTCGTTATGTACTCTGCTTAATAATACAGAATTTATAATCTGTGGGAACAGATATAAAATTAATATCGACACGTCAACTTTGTGTTTTTAATCTAGTGTTCTTTTTAAAACATTTAAAAATAGAAGAGTCTTTAAGAAATACAAGAGACAGAATAGTTTACACGAAATACAGTTTTTAGTATCGCAAAATATCAATTCCGATTTATTCATTCATCTTTCTACAACAGTGAATCAATTCCGTTACAAAATACATAGAAAATTGAAAATGTCTAAAAAAGAAACCACAGAATAGAAGATTATCAATCATATTTTTTGAAGCATTTGTCTCATCTGTCACAAACTGTCATAAACACATCGAATTTCCTTACATTTTGACATTTATCGTCGAGATGAAGTTGCGACTTTATAAAACGAAAGCTTGCATTGTGTAAATCGGCACAAGTAATTCTGAATCTTACAATTAGTTACAAAATGACCCTCCTTCTTTCCCCACTAGATTAAAGAGCACAAAGCTAGTTACCTCCCCCCGGCTCAGACCTCGTCCGGGGCCATGGCTTCGTCGTCGTGGTTGTGCGCGGGGCTGGCGGGCGGCACGGGGCTGGGCTCGGGCGCCGCCACGGGCGACGGCGCCGGCGCCTTCACCGTCGCCTCCAGCGCCCGGATCCGGTTCTCTTGTTTCACGATCACCGATTTCAGTTTGCGGATCTCGTCGACTAGGTCTGATAGTTGTTTTTCCTGGAATGATTGGGAAAGTAGAAAATTTCATTACGATCGCGGTTTAAATGGTTCTTCGGTATGACCTCCAAATATGCCCTTACTCCTGCACAATTTGAGGAGCGAATGAATGTCACTGATGCCGCTATGAGCGTGGCCATCTACTGGGCACAAAATGTGAAAGGGTCACCATCGACTCGAACAGAAGAATGTTGGTATATCAGTGCGAACTCTTGCACTATATAAATAGTCCTACTGCTAGGGCATAAACACTTTGTCTAAGTTTAATTGTTATCATTCATGTGCGGTTTTCTGTACACAACTACATATGCATGATTTGCGAGAAGACCGATTGAAAGGCTTTACAACGTATAAAGTCAACTTTATGCTATCTACATATGTTTGTTATTTGTTTGTAGTATTATGTAGTAACAGGAGTATCCAGTCATTCTGATTAAATTAATTAAATACTAAATTTTGAAAAATCAAAAGGAACCTATACTCTATTCACAAAAAGATTAGACATTGGAACAAAATTGTTTACAGTCCGTTCAACCGATTTTTACTTGTATTCCATACGCATAAGGATGGCATTTAAAGCAAAAACGTGAATACCAACTGTTTACTGCAGCTACCATGTGTCATGCCACCAACGCAATAGAAGTCAAAATCGGTTGAACGGACTGTAAAAAAGATGTATTTCAATGTCTAATCTTATCGTGAATGGGGTATAGATGTTTTAATTGCTGCAAAAATGTAAGTCACTTCTTTCACTGTCAAGGTTCAAATTCCAAGTGTCTTTAAAGAACTTGCTTTTAAAATCTGTTAAGCATACGGTTCGATTTGTATCGAGTTAACTTGAAAGAAGAAAGACGTACGATGGCGGCAGAGGCGGGCGGCGGCGGCGTGGCGGCGGCGGGCGTGTGCGAGCCGTCGCGGCGCTGCGCGGGCGTGGGCGAGCGCTCCTTGTCCTTCTCGCGCTCCTTGGCGCCGGCCAGCGCGTTGGCCTTCTTGCTGACGTGCAGGCTCTGCGTGGCGCGCCCCGACACGTAGCCGCCCTGCACAACGAGCGCACGCTCCTGCAGTTTGGTTAGGGGAGCCCTACCTTATAGCATCTGTCTGAGAATGAGGCTGTTGGCTTTGGACGACGACGGTGCAGAGTTGGTGTGGTGTCTTTAACTTGGAAATTTACTTTCAATAAAGGTTTTGTTTGGTAATAACGGGATTTTGATTAACTTATTATTGATTTTTGTCTTTGGCTATAAAAAAAAGCAAGAATTACACTTAATTGTCAATCAAAAGGGAGAAAAAAAAACTTATTTGTGTCAAATCAAATTACTGATTTACGTAGAAATTAAAACTTCTTGGAGTAAGATTCAAGGTTGACCTTCGACTTTTATAAAAAATAATTTTATTTTCTTTATCCTTAATCTTCATAACTGTTACAATTAACCGTTTCTTTAAATTATCTTATACAAAAATGCTATGTTTTAAGCCAATAATTTCTATATAAGTATAAAAAGTTATCTTGGAACAGTAGTTTTTGTATCAAATAGAAACATCATATAAGTTCTCCCCATTTTATTCAGACATAAGCATACAACTGTAGATTTGGTTGAAACTAAAATACATATCAGCAAATAATAGTTTAACATAGCGATATGTATGCCCATACCCTTAGATAGTAGAGATGTGAGTTAGATAACTTAGATAGCAGCAGCATTAAATTGCATGAAAATTGACAAAACGTTAAAGGTGGATTGAAAAAAGATTATTGCAAAGATAAGCACCAGATTTCCCGAATATTATTTATTGATAAAAACCCATAATCATCTGCAATAGCAAGTCAACGCAGAAGTTAGATTGTCATTGTTGAATTATTGATTAATTCATTTTTATTTAAAATTCAAAATAATTTGATTACACACAAATAAATATCATTTAGTTTATGGAATCGGAAATACAAAAAGCTACTTCATTTCAAAAGAAGATATTGTGTTTATCCTGATATCGAGAAGAATCCCCGAAGTAAATAAAAACTTAAGATTAACATGAGAATTGTTAGTAACACGACAAAAAAAAAGTCCCAAACTTAAAGTCGCGGTTATAGAGACACAACACACAACATACAAAATCAACGCAGATTATAGTCGTTAAGAGGCAAGCCAACAGGAACATTCATGACGACACTTACTGGTCCTCAGGACCGCGGGTGAAAGATATCTGTCTCCTTAGTAATATTAAGGTTTATTATTAAATGATCTCAGGGGTTACTCCAAAAAAAAAAAAAAAAAAGGGTTACTCCACAAATTTTTAGACAACGTTCGGATTCGCAATCTGTCAAAAGCAGCTCAATCTATAATAATATATAAAGCTGAAGAGTTTTTTTTGTTTGCTTGAACGCGCTAATCTCAGGAAATACTGGTCCCATTTGAAACAGTTTTTCATTGTTAGATAGCCCATTTATCGAGGAAGGTTAAAGGTATATATCATCACGCCAAGACCAATAGGAGCGGAGCACCAATGAAGAATGTTTCAAAATCGGGGGTTAACTATTCCACACGGACGAAGTCGCGGGCAGAATCCCGCGACTTCGTCCGCGTGTTTCTTTATATTTATGACAGATTGCGACTGAGATCCGAATGTAGACGTTGCTTAAAATGAGTAGAATTGGCACTCAGGAAGGCAATTCTCGATCTTAAAAAGCATTCAAATTAAAGTCGCAATATTTTCAGCGATAATCACTGGCAAAAAACTGGCGACTGTGATGCGAATGCTTATTTAAAATATGAGAATTGCCCTTTTGGTCCTTTGGTACGATCAGCAAAACAAAAAGATTAACCCTACTTTTACATACGATCTCAATAGATACAAAATTATTCGAAACTCGTACTTTAGAACATATCATGTCAGGTTCTGATTAATGAATTCCACTCAGGTAAAACTTAGTGTTAATGGACTTTTATTGCTGACCGTACAAATTTTAAAATATCTCTTTTTTATATTAGGATCAGCAGACTAATTAGGTTTTGTACAATTTTGACCATTCAATATTCAACATTTGAAAAAATAAGTAATTTTATTTTCAAATATGTTCCACAATTCGAGTGCTGGTCCTTCAGTATAAATGATGAAAAATTTACCAAACAGCGGGCATCGTGTTTTGACCATTTTTAAAGATTTAACACAACCCATAAGAAAAATGTTAAAATTAGAACAGTGGAATATTTTTTCAGATAAAGAAAAGAATCTTTAAGGCTTATTTACATTATTTCTTAAGTCCCACTTGTACACATAACTTGTAAAAATAACTCTGTTATTTTTAATACGGAGTCATTATGTATAAAAAATTAGTCATTTAACCTCGTGTTAGCTACTCCAAATTAAAAAATAACTCTGGTTTATGCAAGCAGGTGTTAATTTAACAAATACTTAATTATAATAATAACGAGTTTTTTTTATGAATATAATGTAAATAAACCCAGAAAAAGAGTTACAAAGTTAATAAATATGAAAAGCATACTTACCTTACTGAAAATTATTGCAAAAAAAAAAACACAAATTATACAAAATGCATGCTTAAATTATACAAAACTGTCTTGGAAGAACTTAAAACTATTTAGTCTAAATTTCTTCTTGAATACGCTTTGAATCCCAATTTCACCAAACATCTCGTAGTTCAGAAATAAATGTTATCGAAACCTTCTTTTTTATCCTTCTTGTGCCCTTTGCGTTCCAGGGCCGCGGTGACTCTTTCGAACAAATTCCGCAACCCATGCTATCGAAACCTAGGATCCATATCTTTTTACGCGACTGCGCGGACAACAAAGACAGGTTATGTTTTAATAACAGTAGGTACATAAGTATTGAAAAGTTGGACTACCGGTATTTAGTTCCATTTACATAGATCGTGTAAAAAATAAACGCAATAACTGAAAAGCGGATATCGTCATTACGAAAAAAAAAATTACTATAGGATGGGACCAATCTCAAATTCGCGAAAAGCTTAGCTCTACGCACAGTGAAAGGATTCTGGAAACGTCTTACGTTCAATATTCACCTTGCTACCGTGAGCATGCGGGCCCTGCACGACCTTCCAAGGTTTTAGCTATCAGGAAACACACACTGGTAGGAATTTCCACTCCTATGCTGTGCGTACAATGAAAGTGTTCGCAAGACGTTCTGTAGTTCCTATCCCCTCGGTATCGCGGCCCTACGGGTCCTGCAGTCCCTGTCTATGTGCGGCGAGGGGTTCAGCGGTCCTAGGGGGTACCTTGAGCGACATGGTGCAGGGCTCGGCCTCCTCGCCCGCGAGTACCAGAGTAACACACACTGGTAGGAATTTCCACTCCTGAGCTGTGCGTACAATGAAAGTGTTCGCAAGACGTCCTGTAGTCCCTATCCCCCTCGCTACCGTGGCCCTACGGGTCCTACAGTCCCTGTCTATGTGAGACGAGGGGTTCAGCGGGGTCCTAAGGGGTACCTTGAGCGACATGGTGCAGGGCTCGGCGTCCTCGCTTGCGAGTACCAGTGTAACACACACTGGTAGGAATTTCCACTCCTAAGCTGTGCGTACAATGAAAGTGTTCGCAAGACGTCCTGTAGTCCCTATCCCCTCGCTACCGTGGCACTACGGGTCCTACAGTCCCTGTCTATGTGCGGCGAGGGGTTCAGCGGGTCCTGCGGGGTACCTTGAGCGACATGGTGCAGGGCTCGGCGTCCTCGCCCGCGAGCCACTCGTCGGCGGTGAGCGAGGCCTCGTCGCTGAGCGTGTCGGGGTACAGGTCCTCCTGGAACAGCTCCGACTTGCGCGGCACCGTCATCGACACCACCTGCGCACACAAGGCACCGATTAAACAAAGGAAACATCTTTATTTGGCACACTTACACCATGTTGGGTTTAGAATAACGTCACAAAGTTAAACATGCACTGTCATCCAAATTGAACTTGTATACAAAATTTCAGCTCAATTTGTTGAAGATATCTGTTTCAAAATTGAGTAGCAAGATTTAAAAGCGAACAAACATACACACATGCATTGCAAGTTAAAAAAGCTTGTAAAATTGATAAAGGTGATTCTTATTTCTACAGAAAACTCTGCCAGCATTCCAGCGAAAGGACAGCCGCACAGAAAAGAGTTTGCTTGCCAAAATGAATATCCCACTAACCTGACATAAGCCGGAGTTGTTGAGCCGGTAGAACTTGGAGATCTCGCAGGTGGCCACGTCACAGCCGCGCTTGGGCATCATGCCGATACCTGCGGGCCACCAGCCACTCATTTAGCATGAATACAACCAAGCTTCCTTAAAGGTTCTTAGAGAAAGTCTCTTGTTTGTGTATTGTAATCTAAATACAAAGTTGATACGACGGAGGGGCTTTCCTTTAAACTGCATATACTAGGTACCATTTACAAGCTCTGTACCAAAAATCAATTAAATACGAGGAATAGTTTAGTCGCAAATGATTTTTTAAGTTTTTACCCCGTTTGAACACGATGTTTATTCCTAACAGCTGATTATGTCTATACGCATAGGTTATGCCCTTTAAAACGATAAATCTCAGTAAAACCTACGATGCGTTGTTGCCGCTCTGACGCAAGTCACAAGTACAACCAAACGACGGGTCCGCTTTGTCACCTAGGTATCTAAGGTCAGTTAAATTTGTTTACACAGGGTGGTTGCGTTTTACTCTGATTTGTAAGCTATTTAGTTTGTTCGAAAAAAAAAACTCGTCTTTGTTGCTCTTTAGTTTTATATCGTTATATATTTAGTTTTTTAAATAATACTAAACACGTGTAGTATACGTAGTGTAATTTAACGCCCCTCTTTAAAGTGACTGACTGACATACTGATCTATCAACGTACAGCCCAAACTACTGAACGGATCGGGCTGAAATTTGGCATGCAGGTAGATGTTATGACGTCGGCATCCACTAAGGATTTTGATTAATTCTACCCCCAAGGGGATAAAATAGGGGATGAAAGTTTGTATGAAACTTTGTCAATTTTAAACCGATCGGGCTGAGAGTTTCAAAATCGGGGGTAAAGTAACTATTCCACGCGGACGAAGTCGCGAGCAGAAGCTAGTACTTTATAAGCTTTTGCCAGTGGGCACGCCATAAAAATTATCACACAGGACATGGGCCACTCCTGTGCCAGACTAATAATTAAATCCCGTTCAACGTTAAGACACGAAGAGGTCACAAACTCACGTTCGTGTTTATATTATTAGTAAAGGATAGTTTTTGCTAGCGGTTTCAACCACTTGAATGTGAAAAGAGTGTGTAAAAGAGGAACATGGCCATCCATGTTGACTCTTACTGACTAAAACCCATGTTTTAGTCAGTAGTCTGATACTCCCTTCCGCTCCGCCCAGAATGGAAGTAGTCATTTGATCATTTACCCATAAAAAGTTATTCGAATTTAGAGAAACAAACAGACAGATAAAACACTTTCGCATTTATAATATCATAAGCACAATTTTAAAATAAATGATAAAATATTTTTGTGGGAGTTGATTGTAACACAAGGAAATGTAAAAGATTGAAGTATTGGGGGGCTTATCTTTAGGTGTCCAAAAATGTCTGATCCACCGCCGGACTAACATAAATGTTTCCTAATAACAATGATGAGCTCACCTCTCTGTGGGTCCGGAGTTTGGAAGGTGTTGATGTAGTGGACGAATGGCGGCTCTGGTGTCACCTGTAATAAATTATAACATTTTTTAATTAATACAACACTTTCGCAACGAATTTCCTGGGTCGGGTCCGTACAAGGGGAACATGACTCCGTTGTGTCTATACACACACTAGTGCCCACCCACTGGTAACATGCCTCACCTCAAAGTAGCGTATGACAGAGTCGCCCTTGCCGCACAAGTAGATCATGTTGGTGTCGGGGTCGTACAAGGGGAACATGACTCCGTTGTGTCTATACACACACTAGTGCCCACCCACTGGTAACATGCCTCACCTCAAAGTAGCGTATGACAGAGTCGCCCTTGCCGCACAAGTAGATCATGTTGGTGTCGGGGTCGTACAAGGGGAACATGACTCCGTTGTGTCTATACACACACTAGTGCCCACCCACTGGTAACATGCCTCACCTCAAAGTAGCGTATGACAGAGTCGCCCTTGCCGCACAAGTAGATCATGTTGGTGTCGGGGTCGTACAAGGGGAACATGACTCCGTTGTGTCTATACACACACTAGTGCCCACCCACTGGTAACATGCCTCACCTCAAAGTAGCGTATGACAGAGTCGCCCTTGCCGCACAAGTAGATCATGTTGGTGTCGGGGTCGTACAAGGGGAACATGACTCCGTTGTGTCTATACACACACTAGTGCCCACCCACTGGTAACATGCCTCACCTCAAAGTAGCGTATGACAGAGTCGCCCTTGCCGCACAAGTAGATCATGTTGGTGTCGGGGTCGTACAAGGGGAACATGACTCCGTTGTGTCTATACACACACTAGTGCCCACCCACTGGTAACATGCCTCACCTCAAAGTAGCGTATGACAGAGTCGCCCTTGCCGCACAAGTAGATCATGTTGGTGTCGGGGTCGTACAAGGGGAACATGACTCCGTTGTGTCTATACACACACTAGTGCCCACCCACTGGTAACATGCCTCACCTCAAAGTAGCGTATGACAGAGTCGCCCTTGCCGCACAAGTAGATCATGTTGGTGTCGGGGTCGTACAAGGGGAACATGACTCCGTTGTGTCTATACACACACTAGTGCCCACCCACTGGTAACATGCCTCACCTCAAAGTAGCGTATGACAGAGTCGCCCTTGCCGCACAAGTAGATCATGTTGGTGTCGGGGTCGTACAAGGGGAACATGACTCCGTTGTGTCTATACACACACTAGTGCCCACCCACTGGTAACATGCCTCACCTCAAAGTAGCGTATGACAGAGTCGCCCTTGCCGCACAAGTAGATCATGTTGGTGTCGGGGTCGTACAAGGGGAACATGACTCCGTTGTGTCTATACACACACTAGTGCCCACCCACTGGTAACATGCCTCACCTCAAAGTAGCGTATGACAGAGTCGCCCTTGCCGCACAAGTAGATCATGTTGGTGTCGGGGTCGTACAAGGGGAACATGACTCCGTTGTGTCTATACACACACTAGTGCCCACCCACTGGTAACATGCCTCACCTCAAAGTAGCGTATGACAGAGTCGCCCTTGCCGCACAAGTAGATCATGTTGGTGTCGGGGTCGTACAAGGGGAACATGACTCCGTTGTGTCTATACACACACTAGTGCCCACCCACTGGTAACATGCCTCACCTCAAAGTAGCGTATGACAGAGTCGCCCTTGCCGCACAAGTAGATCATGTTGGTGTCGGGGTCGTACAAGGGGAACATGACTCCGTTGTGTCTATACACACACTAGTGCCCACCCACTGGTAACATGCCTCACCTCAAAGTAGCGTATGACAGAGTCGCCCTTGCCGCACAAGTAGATCATGTTGGTGTCGGGGTCGTACAAGGGGAACATGACTCCGTTGTGTCTATACACACACTAGTGCCCACCCACTGGTAACATGCCTCACCTCAAAGTAGCGTATGACAGAGTCGCCCTTGCCGCACAAGTAGATCATGTTGGTGTCGGGGTCGTACAAGGGGAACATGACTCCGTTGTGTCTATACACACACTAGTGCCCACCCACTGGTAACATGCCTCACCTCAAAGTAGCGTATGACAGAGTCGCCCTTGCCGCACAAGTAGATCATGTTGGTGTCGGGGTCGTACAAGGGGAACATGACTCCGTTGTGTCTATACACACACTAGTGCCCACCCACTGGTAACATGCCTCACCTCAAAGTAGCGTATGACAGAGTCGCCCTTGCCGCACAAGTAGATCATGTTGGTGTCGGGGTCGTACAAGGGGAACATGACTCCGTTGTGTCTATACACACACTAGTGCCCACCCACTGGTAACATGCCTCACCTCAAAGTAGCGTATGACAGAGTCGCCCTTGCCGCACAAGTAGATCATGTTGGTGTCGGGGTCGTACAAGGGGAACATGACTCCGTTGTGTCTATACACACACTAGTGCCCACCCACTGGTAACATGCCTCACCTCAAAGTAGCGTATGACAGAGTCGCCCTTGCCGCACAAGTAGATCATGTTGGTGTCGGGGTCGTACAAGGGGAACATGACTCCGTTGCTGGTGTCGATCTCCACGGTCACGATGGGCTCGTTGAGCGCGTCCGGGGTGCGCAGCGAGTACTGCCGCTCGGACATTCGACTGAACCTGGGGGCAGGGGCGTGCGCTCCATATAGGCAATTAGGCTAAGCCTACCCTACCATAGCAACGGATAAATAAAACAAATGTATTTATTGTAACTATGCAATAAAATAAAACAAAAATATTTAATAACTCATAACGCCTAGTATAATGCTTATAGCAACTTCTCGCCCCGCGCCCGTGCGTGTGACGTATTTCAAACTACGCTGTTCCTACGAAACGGTTCACATAGGCCACAATACGGAGTGCCTTATTTCAATTGATAAATTTATGCATGTGTGCAAATGTTCTTGTATATGTACGCTCATAATTTACACACACATGTATAAATTATGGGCGTTTTCTAGGCTCGCTGGAGCCCACTACACGGGTCCTGATTGGTTCACCACACAATTCAAGGACAAGTAGTAAAATTTTATGAATGGAAATCGCTTAACAGGGTTGCCAATTTGAGAATAATAATTTCCTTAATAACTTATAGATATAGTTTAAAAAAACTGGTTAGTATTATCAAAAGTATAAAATGTACAAAATAAATGTTAAGTTGTAATTAATAACCCTCTAAATATAATTAAAAACCGCAAGAATTTAACTTTTCTCCCCAAATTTTCCAAACTTAATTTGAGAATTTGGTTTAAAGGGAATTAGAAAAATAAAATTGGCAACTCTGTTGACATTGACATTGACAATTGTCAATTTTGGCGGGTTATGATGTATAACCCGGCAAAATGTCATTACATGTCATTCTTAAAGATTACGATAGGGAACGTGCAGAAACTATAGGTGGCAGCACAGTTGCGTCATTGTCAAGTATATTTTGCTTATAAGTTTCAAATTTGCAACGCTAGATGGCACAGTCTACTTCGTGCACGTTCCCCTAAACGGAGGGTGCAGGAAGTATAGGTGGCAGCACAGGTTAAATATTTACAACATAAAAGTTTCAGATTTGCAACACTAGATGGCATAGTCTACGCCGTGCACGTTCCCTATAGGACCATGTAGCATTTTTTTTTGGAAGTGTATTGATTGTCTTTTTAAATGATATTTTTGCAAGAAAAAGAGAAGCCATATTGTTGATATTGTTTCATGTGACAAGCAATAGTCGTTCGAATATTTTGTTGTTGAGTGTTATAAATCATAGTGCATTGATTTATAAGTAATTCGTTTTGAGTCATAAAGTAGTGTAAATATTAAAGTTTAGTTATTTGTTTACATACTTAAAAATGGTCCTAAATTGTGAAGTTTGTGCTGACAATGTGTTTGTTAGAGATTAAAAAAAGGTATGTTTTCACAGCTATCGTATAATGATAAGATTCAAGTTGTTTCTAAAGGTAGATGTATACCCGAGTTACGAGAATTAACTCAAAAATAATTCATCTCGTACTCGTCATTTCAATCCTCAGAGTTATGAAACATATAACTGGCTATGTGTGTACGCACAAATTATTTTGTTTTCTGTGCATTTTGTTCAATACTTCTAGAAAGAGTAGTTTGTATCGTCAGAATATCGTGATTTGAATTTGGTGAGTTTTTAAAATTATATGTTTCTCATCGTTCCGTATCGTGATTTCAACCCAGTAGAATGTGGTGAGCTTTTTTTTTGGACATTATGTCTGGCCTACCCTTACTCTAGAACCACTGCACGCCCCTGCCTGGGGGGCAAAGGCAACAGTTTATTTACCGTGTAGGAGTCTAAACGAATTTTCGGACTTGTGGTTGGGTGACCATTTTAACATAGCGAGGCTGTGATTTGTCGATCTTAAGCAGTCATGCTCATTATTGACTGTCAGAAGCAAGAATATCCGTCACCAGTCTTGCCAAGAAGTTACACAGTTACTGGCTTGTGGCGGTCAACTCGGCAATCGGTCCACGTAAAATACTGCTATTCATTTGAATCTGGTTTAACTGGAAGCCGACCCCAATATAGTTGGGTTAGTCCTTTCCAACTAGCTTTTTACCTATACTACATTCACAATAAGATTAGACATTGGAACAAAATTGTTTTCAGTCCGTTCAACCGATTTTTACTTCTATTCCGTAGGCATAAGGATGTCATTAAAAGCAGAAACGTGATTATAATACCAACTGTTTACTGCAGCTACCATGTGTCATGCCACCAACGCAATAGAAGTCAAAATCGGTTGAACGGACTATAAAAAAAGATGTATTTCAATGTCTAATCTTATCGTGAATGGGGTATAGGGAACGTGCACAGCGTAGACAATGCCATCTAGTGTTGCAAATCGGAAACTTTTACGTTGTAAATATTTGACCTGTGCTGCCTCCTATACTTCCTGCACCCTCCGTTTAGGGGAACGTGCACGAAGTAGACTGTGCCATCTAGATCTAGCGTTACAAATTTGAAATTTATAATTAAAATATACTTGACATTGACGCGTCTGTGCTGCCACCTATAGTTTCTGCACGTTCCTTATAGGCAGATAATGGTGTATATAAAATAAATAAATACATACCCGGTAGTGAAGACGAGTCCATGCTTCAGGAAGATGGCGCGCGACGCCTTGCTGCCCTCGTGCGCGATCGCCTCTGACTCTACCTCGCCCTTGCGGGGGTCGATGATTCTGAGGAACGGGAGTGACAACGGCAAAGATGTTGTTAAGGTGTTTGTTTTTTATATATCGTGCAGTGGGATTATATTTGATTTGCATTTCAAGGTGTCATATATAAGGTAAATATTACCAAAGAAAGTTTGTTTAATACATAAAAAAGTTTGTCTGTGAATAAAAGAGCGATAAACCCATGATTACACCCTTCTATTTAAAATAATCATGACCTAGTGCACGTTTGTAAAGTTTACAATAAAGAGCAATTTTTGTTTACTATTATTTTCTAATTATAGAAACACTAGCTTTTAGCAGCGGTTTCGCCCGCGTGGATCTCGGAAAATATCCCAAACGAACATATTTTGGCATAAAAATTATTCTATGTGCTATTCCAGACCTCTGTCTGTGTCAAATTTAATCTAGATCTTTTCAGCCGTGATTGAACAGACATTCATCCAAACTTTGGAATTTACAATAACGATAATTTTATTCGAAAACTCAGTCAATACTTCCCGCACCGCGCAGTTAGCGAAGTTCGATCTCAGTTCAACGTTAGGCCTGTAGCTATTACCTGATCTTCTTGTCGCGGCAGGTGGTGAGCAGCTTGGAGCCGGTCCAGTTCCAGCAGGCGGAGTAGATGAGGTCGGGGTGGCAGTCCAGCGTCAGCAGCACCTCGCCCGTGCCCACGTTCCATATCGCTATCTGTCGACAATAATCAGGGATATTGATTTACTCTGCGATACTAAAATTGGTAGAAGTACAGGGCAAGAGAATGTGCTGCTAGGGTTGCGGAATTGTTAAAAAGAGTTATCTCGGCGCTAGAACGCGGCGGGCATTTGAAGGAACACGGGTGGGTATTAGTCGTTGGGGAATTTGTTCGAAGGAGTCACCGCGGCCCTGGAACGCAAATGGCACAAGAAGGATCACGGGTGGGTTTCTGTCTGACACTCCCTCCCGCTCCGCTCAGAGCGGGAGAAGTCATTTGATGATTTCCCATCCAAAAAAAAAGGCCTGTAGCTGCAAAACTGTTTACTAAGTATTCCTCACCTGGTTATCTGACCCAGCGGTGAGCAGCACATTCTGCGCGGTGGGGTGCCACAGCACCAGCCCCACGCGGCGCTGGTGGAACACCAGGTCCACCACCGGCTCCGTCAGGGTACGGGACAGGCCCCCGTCCGGGATCTGCCATACCTGCGTCACGAGGATACAAGATTTAGAAAGTTTTAAAAAAATATAGGAAAATGCGTCTTAAGATAAAGTAAATATTTCCATAAAAAGAGCGATTCAGCGATAAGGTCAACCTATTACAAAAGAGAAGTTTTGGATCAGAATAGGATATATATACCACAAAGATTATTCTATTCTAATACAAAACATCCTCTTTTACTATTTTTTCGTTTTAAATACAGTAGATACCCTCATTTTGAGATAGTTGGATTCAGTCTTATTAGATTTAAAGAAAGATAAACATTCTTAGAGGATATTTTCTCCATCGTTCCAATTGAATGTTCTTTTTTTTTCAATAATCCTGATCAATTCTAATATTTGTATTTTGGGGATTCCTTTTCTGGTCCTGAACGTATCCTTACCTTAACAACGCAGTCCTCAGAGCCGCTAGCAATGACATTGTCATTGTGTGGGCACCACGCGATGTCGAGCACGGGGCCCTTGTGCCCGCCCACGAGGGGGTGGTCCGCAGGTATGCGTCCAACCTGGAATAGACAAACATACATATCAGTTCTGCATTCTAAAACTGGAACCTTGAGGAACTTTCTGCCAGCATCTGTGGTAGAAGAGAACTACCACCTGTGACCCGTTGGCCTAGCATAGCGGCAGTGATGTACGAATAGTTCGTAAGTAAAAAAACTTTTAACAAAAAAAAAAACTTTTTACAAATAAAAATAACGACTTCTAAACAATTTGAAATGGGACTACACGACAAGCATCGAATAAAAAAAGAATCATCAAAATCGGGTCACCCAGTAAAATACATTGAGAACCTCCTCCTTTTTTGGAAGTCAGTTAAAAAATTACTACTTTACAGAAGAGTAATTAAACTGTATTTATGATATTCGTTAGCAACCCTTGTAGGGTATAAATTAATATCTGGAAAAATAATTTAGAATCAGTCAGGTCAGGTCAGCTTATCTCCTTACTTTGTCGAATGAAGGCGCGTCAACTATCTTACGAATGGCATTCAAATCATCAAATTTAACGTTAAAACACGGAGAAAATTCGGATACGGATAAAACACGGAGATCTTCACTGACGAGAGCATGGAATTAACTTTTTACCCTCGATTAATACCAATTTACCGCCCTTTTGGGTTAGGTATATCCAAATGTTCAAATCGAGAATGATCTTCTGTGCTCTCTCGTTATATCGTAGACCTCATCCATCGCTTAACATCAGGCGAGATCGAAATCAAGAGTGTGTGCAACAGGAAAATAAAAAAAAAAACCGTTTGATATGTATGGTGAATGCTTGGAAGAGGTTTATGGCCTAGTAGTGGTCTGCAACTGCACGAGTTGTTGATTCGAGCGAATATATTTTCCTTGAGGATAACAAGTTGGTTTGCCCTTTGAAGCATTTAATAAAGGTAATGGCAGCGTAATTGATATTTGAATTCAGATTTTGTGAAGGTCTCTCATTAATGACTAATATTTCTAAATACCTTGGATCCTTAACTCCTGTACTATATTGAAATAAGTATAATTACTCTGATGACTCTGAATTATTAAATGTTATCACACACCAAGTCTTCAAGGTTTAAATTAAATAATTTAATTTCGCTGAAATGTTTCGGTAATTTAATTTAGGATTTCGGAATTTTGTATTCAAGATGCCTAATTTCTCTTTCCCGACTCAAAAACACAATGTGAAAGTATTACCATAAAAGACTACATATCTTAATTATCTGTAAAATTTGCGCGCCAATTATTTCGCGTTGTCTCTGTTGAAAATTATGGGCGCGAAAACTTTCACGTATCGTTTCACTAACGACCTAGTGAAAGGCCGCCATCTTTTAAATGTTTCATGTCCGCCAAAAATGTTTAATTACGTATTTTCTTTTACGAAAATACGTAATTAAACATTTTTGGCGCCACAACTAGAGTATAAATCGCTTATGTAGGTCGCACACGACAGCATTTGAAACTAAACACAAATAAATTGTAATAATGAATACATACTGGCTACTGGGTGCATTGCGAGCACAGACAACGATGCACTAAAAACATCGTTTAGTGGGTAATCAATAAATTAATCTATAAATAACAGTTTTGAATTTACGAGTATTTAAATAACTCCTTGGTGTCTATTCAATATCTAGATTGCAGGGACACACTAGTCTGCCAGGGTTGCGGAATTTTCTAGAAAGAGTCACCGCGGTCCTGGAACGCAAAGGGCATTAGGACGAACACGTGTGGGTTTTAGTCAGTAAGAGTCTGATATTCCCTTCCGCTCCGCCCAAAGCGGAAGAAGTCATTTTATGATTTTCCATCCAGAAATAAAAAAGTTAGGGCCACACTGGTAGTTATTCTGATCGGATGCCGTTCAATCCCAGCCAAGCAGGCGCATTACTTTGTGTAATTTATCTCATCGCCACTGCTCTCAAAGAGGTGAAGGAAAACATCGTGAGGATACCGGCATGTCCTAGAACCAAATATTCGAAGACATGTGACATTCACCAACGCGCACTGAGCCAGCGTGGTGGGTTACGGCCCATTCCTTCTCCTAGAGAGGAGGCCCTGTGTCCCAGCAGTGGGAACGTTAAAAGGCTGATTACGTCATTCAGAACTCTTATTTCAACGCAGCATTTAAAGCGCCTTCTCACTATTTATGACTACATTAACTTTGTTTACAGTTACTCTAAATGCAGCGAAGTACCTATTTTACATGACATGCAACCTCCACAACTCAGGATGAGACTAAAATATTACTATGACAGTTGCGGTCAACTCGATCAACTTCTTAATCTAACGCAGGCCATAATTTCCTTTAACGCATGAAAACTGAAGTAAATACGACTCGAATCAGCGCCCAAATGTCGTCTGAAAACGTGAATCGCAAGTTTTCTGACCACAATATAAATAGGAATTCCAAACAACATTGTGGATGGCCAGAATAAATATAGGTTACGAAAGTGGGAATATTTTTAGGTTACTTCTTGTTGAAACAAGCACATTTCGTTTGTATTCGAGATGTGTTAGCCAATATTCAAGAGGTAGAATACTCGCACAACAAACAGAAATATGATCTTCGCAATCCAAGGATTTTTTTTGTAAACTGATCCTAAGATCCGCACTTCCGGAAAGAAGGAAGGCACCGGCGAAAACAATAATTTCATATACCTATATAAATGTTCCCGATTGTATCCTTATCGGACAGAACTACCAAGTCCAAACAGGTTCGGGGCGAAAAGCTAGATCCGCACGAGACACAAGAAGATCGTACTTCAACAGGGAAAATATTGAGGAGTTCAATATACCAAGATGAACGGGTTGCGTTAGCATCTGGAGGAAGCTTTTTATACCGCAGCACCTCAGGCAGTCTGGTATTATTTTCTGGAGACTGGAGAACCCGATATCATTGCATCTTTCCCATTCCAACGACCTAAATCTTCAAACTCAACGATATTAGCATCAGATTCAACGTATCCTAGCACCGCAAGATCGATATTATCCAAAAGTTTCAGTTTCAGGTGTACCAGATTAAATCATGGAGTAACATTTGATCAAACGTTTGCCTGAATATTTATGCGTTTCGCCGTGTTCCGAGTAGATGGCAGGACGCCAAACGGCCATTATTATTACTGTGCGAATTCCCGCGTTTTCCGGACTGCCACAGTGCCACATTCTGGTACCGAGACTATCGGCTAATGGTAACTGAATGAGCGGTTAGCACATTAAGACCGTTATTGTTAGCAACCGTGTCAATTTCGTGTTGTTTTGATATTTGTCGAACGGCGTGATAATTTGAGTGTCAACACTCAACCGTGATGATCGATATTTGAAGTTGTTATTATTCACGACCGTACCTTTGTTTAAATACAGAATTACCTTTGTTATCGTGAGATTTATATTTTGGCTCATTTTACTTTACAGTACATGACTGCTTTTGTTATCCTTGCGTTAGATAGACTCGCCCGTTTCTATTCTAATTTAGCAACGGTCTAAGCATCTCCTGATATTCGATCCGATATTTCGTTGTCCGAGTTTAAGTCACAGACATTTTGGAGCTGAGTGTTAAATTTCTTGACACAAGACACTCCTAAACGTATTAGAAAATTGTTGTATAACAATTCCAATCTCGAATATCCAGCGGGTCTTTTTTTAGCTTCCGAACTGTTGGAAGCAATCCTATTAATAAGTCATGTGCAAAACAATCAAACGGTTGATGTATCTTCATCGGGAGCGGCGCATGCACAGGTGTGATTGAGACGTGTCATTTGCAGATGTGCGGAGTTCTGAACACGTGGGACTGTCTTGTCGTACTGGTAGTTGAGTGATGTTCATCTGTTAACTTCTGAGGGAAATGACCAGCACTCTGAAACGAGGTCAGGTTTTTGCAATGGGTTATGAAAGTGAATAGGATTTGGCATGTTGAGTATGTTCGGACTTAGGGAAGCTGGATTTTACGTAACTGTTTTCTTTGAAACCGAACTGAAATAGATTAAAGCATCTAAAAGCTTCCAGCTTTCAGGATAGCAAAACTTCTTATAAGACTGAACATGTAACTGCATATCAGAAGTGGGACCTTGAGAATTAAAGAAGTAATAGGATATCGATCCTGGAAATTAGTTAACAAGACAATACAAAATTCAGATTGCGAGCATGAGGAAAAGTGCCTCGGATGCACGTTAAGACGTTGGTCCCTGCCATCATTTGAAGATCATTGATAGTCCAGACCAGTCTTTTCAAATGTATCGTGTTACTCTGTTACTACTTGGTACTCAGCTGGAAGCCAATATTGTTATGAAAAAGCTTGGCAGTTTTATTTTGAAGGAATAGTGATCAAGCGTAACTTGTGTAGCTAATTTTCTGGTTTCTCTTACAGAACGCCGCTTGGAAATTTCTGTCATGGTGGTAATTCAATCTGCAACCTAAACTTCATGGAATACCTGTGCATCATAACTTTGCTAATCTTGTTCCACACGCTTCGCAGTGCACACGTCGCTACACTTTTCTCGGCACGCGTAGGCGGGCCCTCGATTTCCGTCTGCCGAATTATTACCCAATACACAAACATACATATAAATAGATTCCTTAAATAATAACCGCTAATTATAGAACGTTTGAACAATGTACTCCGTGTATGTGAGCGTGTGTTATGCTATTCTTTTGATACATCAAGGACGATTCGTGGGGTGTTGCTTTGCTAATATTTCAGCGTTGTCTTTGCCAAATAAACAATGACACTACTCATAGAACCTCACATGAATATGACAGGCATACATTTTATTTATGGTCTGGGAGATCGTTTGCTCAAAAGAATTCCTGTTCCATGTTTTAGATTGTTGGAAACATGTACTGGGGTCGATAGATCTACGTTTTTAACCGACTTCTAAAAAAGGAGGAGGTTCTCAATTCGGATGTTTGTATTTTTTTTTTAATGTTTGTTCGCGCAACTCCGTCGCTTGCCAACCGATTTGAAAAATTCTTTTTTTGTTGGAAAGGGTATATTTCCCAAATGGTCCCATGAAAATTTTATCGAAATCGAACAAGCGGTTTTTTGTTAATTTCAATAAATGATAGCAAATCTGTCGGGATCGCTGTTGTTGCGGGTTGTTTACTCCAATTTATACCACGTACGCTGTGATGGGTATGTTTAGCTGGGAGTGAACAACTAAAAAGTGAAAAATAAAAAAAACTTTTTACAAAAAATACAACCGACTTCTAAACAAAAACACCAAAAAGTACAAAATAACTTTAATTTCGGAATTCGGTGTGTTCAAAAACAAAAAAGCAACCATAAACACCGAGTTCCGAAATTAAAGTTATTTTGTACTTTTTGGTGTTTTTGTTTAGAAGTCGGTTGTATTTTTTGTAAAAAGTTTTTTTTTAAACGTGCAAATAGATTCAAATTTTTCTTAAACCGACTTCTTGACTTGATAGTCAAGGAGTCGGTTTAAGAATCAGTGTCCGTAAGTGAAGACAGTATAATTAAAATAAGCATTTCGAGTTTGAGTTTTTAGTAGCAGGCGCACCTAAATTAATTAAGCTTGCACCTAAATTAATAAACTCATATAACTTTTTGTGTAGAGTTCAGCTTTCCGTAACTAATTACAGAGGGATTGTTATTATACTGTTACTGCTAACTAGACTTTTCCCGCGTCTTCTGTCTTGCTTGTTTACCTAGATCAGTGAAATATTTTCGTTTTCGTATTTTCGTCAGCTTATAAACAAACAACATCATTAGAGTTGAAACAATCATCCCACACTTGCATCGCAATTCGAATAGTAAACGTGACCATTTCAACGACCAAAATTGGAATCAAACAAATAGTTGTTTCAAATCATGATCTACTAATAATAACTTGTAGTACAATGTGTAATAACTAAATATAGGAGGGGATATTCATATATTGTGTGATAGCCAAAAATCGTAGACATTAGTCATTATATCGATGCGTCGTGTATGGCGTTCGCATTGATTGGTACGTACGAATAAATTTGAATCATCGATGCGTTCAGGAATGTATTTTTGTGTTGGCATATTTGAATGATTAATGCCAAACTGAAAGTTATGCACGACAAAGCATCTGATCTTAATGTCTTTAACAGCATATGAATTAGAAGCAAATCGTATATGGAAGAAGATCTTTTATGACGTGGATGAAGCAGTGTTTAGGATCGGAGACGCTTTTTTTGGATAGGAAATCATCAAATGGCTTCTCTCGCTCTACGTGGGGATGAATTATCAGGCACTGACTGACTACAACCCACCCGTATTCCTTCAAACTTACTTTGCGTTCCAGGGCCACGGTATCTTATGTAGTAGTCCTACATGGTGTATTATAGATGTTTGTGGGAAATTTGGGATGACCTTCTTATTTTTGCTTTGTAAAAAAAGGTCATACTGATGACCAGACTGAATTTATATACCATTATTTTATTTAAACGAAGTCTCTGCCAATCATAATCATGTTCTTGCCTTTGCTTCGGGTCCCTGGTCGGTTTGCACGTGGTCGCTTAGAAGCAGATTGGATAAGGTGGATTTTCTCTAGCAAGACAGTTTGTTACAGCGACGAGAAACATTTTTAAAATTATGAGACACGGACCTTCTGTAATCTATTGTAGACTTCTAGGGGACTCTTTACTGCTTTGTCACCTTTCCCAGATTCTCCAGACCCAGACTATCTGCTATGGTTCTGTACTATTACCGTTGCACTTCCGTTGAGATTAAGGAATTGTGCTTTTGTTCGGCTTCGTCTCTCACAACTGAATAAATACAACTTGACGAAATGTGGTTTTATAGACCCGTCGTGTACCCAATGTGAATGCGGTGTCCCTGTTCAGAATATGAGCCACACGTTCTATTGTACGACCTGTACTTTGGGGATTTAAATGACGCTGCAATAAACGTAGCCAGCTACTGGGGCAATCAATGTAAAGAGTTAACCAAAGACTCGAAAAGACCTTTACAAAACCTTTTTCTTCCATTCCCCCGCGTCTAGTCACGCTATCGGTCAACGAATGTGTTCAATGCGTTCTATTTACAATTTCACTAACAAAAGGGACCTTACTAGGCGATAATGTTTATCTAAAACATCCGCTACAGCTATCGCCTTTCCGTCCGCTATCTCTCACACTGACACATCGCACAAGTAACAATGATACCACCAGCCATTAGAGAACGGAACATCTAATCAGAGAGCCGTCTGTCCACGTCCAGGCCTGACCTTGTGCAGTATGACCTAATGTGCGGGATAGCCTTGATTGTGAATGAGATGATGTAAATATATTAGGGTTTAATGGAGATTTATTGGATTAGGAGCTGCGTAGTGGAATGCTTTTTTGGGAACAACGTCATAACGCAAAATTACAAAAAAATACGTTCGTTGCATGGAGCATGAAACTTTGATTTTACATTTAATTTAGTTATGATTACATATTTGTTCAACTATTTATTCAGTTTATGAGATGTAGCCCGCTGATAGACAGATGAATTGATAGTCGGAACTACAGCGGTGTTCCAGTTAGTTACCCTTCCAGTGCGGAACCTTAAAATCGGAGTCTCAACAATGAAGATCGAAAAGTTCCAGCAACGAAAAAGAGGAACCGATTTCTGCTAGATCTTCCTTACAAGGCAGGAGCCTTATAGGCCTACAATATCTAGGATAGTGGCTCGATCCTTAGCTTCTTTTTCCTCAATCATTTCTTGTCTGCGGATTTCCCTTGGATTTCATTTATTTCCTCATCTGGAGCTATTCTACCACCTTTGAGGCGCTCGGCACTCGGAGATGGAGACCGTGATGGTGCCCTTAGACCTTGTGGATCATTGAAAGGATCTTCAAGAACCACAGTTTGCGTTATCCTCCTAGCCAAAGAAGGATCCTTGGCTAGGAGGTATGGAGTCTTTAAAAGATATACTGTGACAACTTGCCAAGTACAGTAACGGAATCGATATAGGTATGATGTGGAGTAGTTTTACTATAGTACTACACGCGAGGAAACTGTTGGAAAACTGAGCAGTCTTCAAAAAAAAGTGTAAGTGGAATCTAAATAGACCACCAGTGATTCTTTCTGCAATAGAGCGGCATTACTGAACTGATCAATTAAAATTACATAAAGTCAGCCATTTCATTTAGCGACCCAGCAAATTAATTTATAGCAATTAGCTAAAATTTATGACAATTTGCTGTGGAAACATCCAGTCTACCGTTTCTAGGAATTCTATATTTAGGTCAACGTAAGATAATTAATTCTGAGAATATCTCCATCGGGTTCCAGAATAATTTTGAAACGCAGAATAATGTTTATAAAATATGTATATAAATAAATCTAGATGACTATTCTGTGTTATTAATAGATGTGGATCTTTAACATTATGTTGTCAAAAACAAAATAAAAATCTGACACTCAAACTCTTTTGCATTGTCAAGGTGGGTCAGTCAAAGAGGTTCCGAAGCTGTTCCGAAGCGTAGATCTCTATGGAGAAGAACGTGCAAGAAACTCCACGGACGTTTAATTCAATAAATTGTTAAGTTGTAGTTACATGATTATTTTCTAAATTATACATACATATGTAATTATGTATGTATAGTTGACGCTTTTATCGTGCACATCATTCTACATCTTTCTCATATATGTAGGTATATGTATGTGAGAAAGATGTGCAATTTAAATAACAAAATAATCGACAGGACAGTTTCTGCGTCATTATTTTAAATTTGACAGAACACTAATATTCTAACGATGTGAGACTCACAGAACAGTGAGACTGATGTCCTTATTTCAGGACAAATGTTTTTTAGATTCGTCCTTCTCTTTTGGTCTTGAAAGTGGGAAGAGAAATTTTGACACTGTTCTACATAATCTACTTGATGGGGATAAAGATGCTTATCCTGCTATCTTGCTTCAGAAGTTCCAATCCATAAAGACACACAAACTCAATACTTCAGACCGATATCTTGCATAAGTCCTGTGGCCGTACTACGAAGTGCCAATGCTATCATGATTCAGTGTGAAAAAGGGATAGTGCTATTCGTCTTGTGTAACTCCGTCTCTCTCTGACACAGGAAGCATGATGGATTTTAGACGTCATGGTAGAGCTGCTGAGCCTCGGACAACTTTACCATTTCCCTATAAAACTCCTTTTGAGTCAGAAGATCCCTTTCGACTTTCAATCCTACCTGCAACTAATCAAAATACTTGAGAACCACAGAGCAGTGTGAGAAACTGCGTCGAATCTATTTTGCGTGCGCAAACGCAATGTGGGGCGCGTTAAATTTACGTGTTTCGTTTATAGACTGGTCCAGCGGTTTCCACACGAACTTGACACGTTGGCCTACGGAGTACGGATGCTCAGTTTATTGGCTCGAATTGTTGGTTCCACTGTTGCTATGCTGCCTCTTGTCTTGATTCTAGACTTTCCAGGAGAATACATTTTTTTTTTGGATGGGAAATCATCAAATTACCCATCCCGCCCTGGGTGGTGGAGCGGTAGGGAGTGTCAGACTCTTACTGACTAAAACCCACCCGTGTTCCTCTGGTGCCCTTTGCGTTCCAGGGCCGCGGTGACTCTTTCGAACAAATTCCGCAACCTTCCAGGAGAATACTGTGATCGAACTTCACTGGTTTCTATTTGACTAACTCCGCACATCTAAAGAGGTTTATTTAAATGTATGTACAATAGGGATATTTCCTGAGTAAAAAAAAATATGATTCTAAATTTCGACGAGTCAGTTAGATTATAGAAAATTTTTTTTTTTTCTATACTTATTTTTTTCTTTAGAAAAAGTATAAAAAATTACGAAGATAAAAAGCATCAAAGATCAGGAGTGGGGGCTTGTGACGTCACGCCGTGGTTAAAGCACGTTGTAGCACGCAGTGACGTCACACGAGTATTCAACGCACTGTATCGTCTTTGGTTTTTTGTTTACGTGAATAAAGAAAAAATATGTGTCCAATATTTTTTGGAAAATGATCTGTCGGACTAATTAGTTTTGTTTAGTCAGCTAAAGAAGTCTCTATTTAGAACTCACGAACTTTAGAGATGAAGAGCAGTAGGTACTTTTAATTCTATATTTTTACAAAAAAGGGTCCAACCTTTAAACCACATTTAAAAGTATGTACTGGTAAGTATCGAAGGTATTGTGATGTATTAATGAACTACGATACAAACAAACATGTTATTATTATTGTAACAGAAGCATTGTTTAGGATATTGCCTAACCGGTGTTCGCGTTGAAGGTCGCTGATAACGTCTTATCGAGAGATAACAATGGTATGTAAAGTTGGGTGAAATTACGACCTTACGTAAGGTTACTTAAACTAGAAAAAAAAAACATTTTTAGACTTGCAAAGTGTGGTGTGTAGTATTTCTGGCGTTCTTCGAATAAGGCAGCGAACTATAGAAGCTTAAGAGTCTTTATTTTCCGAAATGACTAAACCGATTTTAATGAAACTTTACACACATAAGCAGGATACATAGGTCTAAAAGTCAGTTGAAAACATTGTTAAACTGTCTTTTGTTTTTTGACCATCTGCAACGAATGTTACCAGCCTAATTTGTATATTACCCATACGGAAAGCGGTGGATTTTTAAATGCTGAGTCATAATGAACTGGTTATGCAGTCCTTCTGCCTTTGTATGCGGTTCGCAGTGCTAATCGGGAGGCTAACACTCAAGACAACGGCTCCATTCATCAGAAACGAATGATCCACGCCGTCTGTACTTCTGTAAATGGTGTGTGAAATTGAGACTAGGTACTAGTGCACCTTAAGTACTCAGTTGATGATTTAATTGATAAATGTGCAAAAAGATATTCTAAAAAAAATACTTCGCGTTGGGGGACCGCTGCAAACCTAACAATCTAATTACAAATAGTATATTACCTAACCGGTCCTTCAACGCGACGTATTTTTTTAGAATTACATACTTAGTTACTTTAAGATTGAGATTATTTTTTACTTTTTAAAGGGAACTTAGGTTTTCTTGTCGGGGGGTTTTTAAATGTTTTATTTTATACTTTTTATATAATAGGTACATACTTATAAGAACATTCTCGATTACTTAAGTCATCATCAATATTCTCTTTCAGTGCGCTTTCATTTGAGACCCCACTCGAGTATATTCGCAGACATTCAGTTATTCTTCCCCACTTTCACCCCCCACAACTTTTAAATGGCTCAACCGATTTTTATCAAACATGTCTAAGAACACTCGCACATAAGTCACCTTTAATACAAAAAAACTAAATTGAAATAGCTTCATTCGTTCGCGAGCTACCGATCCACAGACAGACACACACATCAAACTTATAACACCACTCTTTTTGCGTCGGGGGTTGACAAAGAGGTGGTTTGTTTGGAAGAGGTAATCTCTGGAAGAACTAAAATTAATTTGTATACTGATAGAAAGCTAAATACACTTTTAATTCAGGAAAAATCACATTTCTGTAGCATAGGCGATAAATAAAACATTTAAAAAATGCATAAAGTTATCATTTCTGAAATTATCGATTATGAAAAATCCATCACACATTTCTCATCTGTGTCTAGCTCCTTAGGAAGTGGTGACGGGTGGGCCTTTTGGGGAACTGTCTTTATGTAAAATTTGACGTTCAAAAAGTGCTGTCGCTCAGCCTAGTATGAATAAATGACTTTTGATTTTGATTTCCTGTGAAATAAATCACAAAACGAGGCCGCGCGAAAAATGTAATTTCATGATGAAATAATGCATTCTATGCTAATGACGTTTTCAACGCGTATCGTTTATCAAAAATCGATATGCATCGTGAGCTCATGAAGATATGTTATCTAAATACGTCCGCACGAGAGAACCATTTCTTTTGGCGTGTTTTACGGGTTACTCAAATATTTTGGTTTGAATTTCTTTTTCGGTTGGGTGAAGATAAGATAGGATTGGAAACACCTACATTCCGAGCTCACTGTCAAAGAGGGTTACCAGGATAATCTTAAGATCTTCTTCTATACTAATATTATAAAGAGGACAGATTTGTATTTTTGTATTTTTATACTTATGTATGTAACGAATAAACTCAAAACTACTGGACCGATTTTAAAAATTCTTTCACCATTAGAAAGCTACATTCACCCTGAGTAACATAGGCTATATTTTATCCCCATATTCCCACGGGAACGCGAACTACGCGGGGCGCTGCTAGTGGTTTATAAACTACTAGCTTTTGCCTGCGACTTCTTACGTACATATCCCGATATTTCCAGTTCCCGTAGGAATTTTGGGTAATCCTCTCTTAGTGTTCCCCTACACTCTTCAAGGAAACTATGTACATGCACAATTTCAGATTTCTACGATCAGTAGTTTCGGCTGAGCCTTGTCTGTCAGTCAGCTACTCAATATCGGAAGAGTTTTTGTATACAAAATGAGCATTTTGGAAGTACTTTTCTAATAAGAAGATATGTAATAGGATCCGTACTACTACAAAAAGATTACTTCGTACAAACAAAAAAGAAAATTATTTAATTCTTGTTAAGTTCAGCAGTTCAGAATTTGTTCGAAAGAGTCACCGCGGCCCTGGCACGCAAAAGCACTAGGAGGAACACGGGTGGGGTTTAGTCAGTAAGAGTCTGACACGCCCTTCCGCTCCGCCCAGAGCGGGAGACGTCGTTTGATGATTTCCCATCAAGAAAAAAAAAGGAGTTCAGAATTTAGAATTTTGCAATGAAGACAAAATAAATATGTTAGCAAGTTTTTTTTTTCGGTTGTTACAAATTCGCAAAAAATCGCATATCTGCAAGGCAAATTTTTGTACGGTAAACCGATGTCTTGTGTTTTGTGTTGTAAGGGCAACACAAAATACAAGACATAAAACCAGGAAGCGTCACATTCACATAACAAGCTGACAGTTCGATGACACAGCACCGAAGCATGCGTCAGTTAGTAAACATTCACACCACAGGTTTTTGTCAGCCCATTGTCCCGCCATTGTCTTGCCCCTAACTATCTGTTGTAGTCCATATATCTCTACACATTGTCACGACTTATTATTGTAAGCAAAATGACCCTTATCGCAGGAAAAAAGGTGGATAATTAAACAAAGGAGCCGTTTAAAAAATATTAGTCATTGTTGGAGAAATACAAGGATTAGTCACTTGGCTAAGCTACCAGAGGGGCAATTCTACTCATTTCTAAGCAACAATAGGATTGGCTTCAAAAATAAAATCTTTCTGGCCCTCTGGTCATGAGAAATTGAGGTCATAATGAGGAGAGTTTCAAAACATGCCTGCTTAGTGGCGATAGGCTCGGCCTCTAAATTGGATTTAAATGGAATTCGTGAAATGTGTGTGCTCCTCTACATAACCCTTAGGGACGTTTGGGGCCAACCATACATTACGTCACACGAATTTCATGATTTTTGACCCCCTCCCCCCCGTCCTTGTCACAGCTGGTCACATTTGTGAGACCCCCTCCCTAGTGTGAGGTCACATATTTTACAATTTTATCACTTAGATTTTGAAATGTGACGTCACGAAATTTAGGACCCCTCCCACCCCCTTGTCACACAATGTCACACTTCGTCAACCCCCTGCCTCCCCCTTAACGTGTGACGTAATTTATGGATGGCCCGTTTTGAGATGTTCTGTTATCTTTCGATTATTGACAATATGCTTGAAGGAGCTCATGGCTAAAAGAATAACAGCCGCACGGGTCAATCTGCAAGTTTAAAGCAACGCTTGGCAAGGATGGATGGGTGACAATCATAACATACTGAGTTTCCTCCGTTAAAGCACATTAAGCCGCTGCTCCCGGCTGTCATTTCTAGAACTTTGGCAGTCGTTACGGATGGTCAGAAGCAAGCAAATCTGACTCCAGTCTTGCCAAGAAGTACCGTGTTACCCATTTAGAGTCTGGTAGGCAACCGCTCTAAGTGAAACACTGGTAATCCGAATGAGCAGAATCCGGTTTGACTGGAAGCCGACCCCAATATAGTTGGGAAAAGGCTAGGCAGATGATGATTGATAGTATGCTTGGTTTGAACAAGCAAAAACCAAAATTATTATTGGAATTAGATACCATCTCAGGCGAGCTGCTGATGAACCACGCATCTGACTCTCTGAGCTTGAAGAACATTTAACAATCTTAAACATAACAATGTTATAAAGAAAAAAAAACTCTGTCTGTTACCTCTTCACGTCTTAACGAAAAAATGAATTTGGATAAACCTGGTACATGAATAGACCTCCTGAAATGGGACATAGAATACTTTTTAACTTGTGGCTGTGTCCCTTTGGGAAAACTTTCGATTTCATGCGAGCGAAGTCGGAAGCAGTCAGTCAGTCAGTCATTAATATTGGAACTGGCCATGTCTGGCTAAGTACTGATGAAACACCCATCTAAGGCTCAGAGCTTGATAGTTATTTACGTAATGAAGAACATAAACCAATAACCTATAAAATTATTACAACACATCAATAAACACTTGCGGTTCCCATACTCGATAGTTTTTGCCGCGATGCTGGCATTGTTTGGCGCCATTGTTCTTCCCTATCTGTTGCACAATGGACGCTATCCGTCGCCTCGGCGCATTGTTCGAATGATAACGTCGCGAAGAAAGGGAAGGTTGTATTGCTTCGATTGATAAGCTTGTCTAGGGTTTTACAGTGTTCTTTTTGGGAGTCCGCTATTTCGAAGGTTCGGCGGTTTTGACCCCTTTTTTTTGGGATGGTCAAATGGAATCATTAAATCTCTTCTCCCGCTCTGGGCGGAGCGGAAAGGAGTGTCTGACTAACTGACTGAAACCCACCCGTGTTCCTTCAAATACCCTTTGCGTTCCGGGCCGCAGTAACTCTTTTGAACGATTCCGCAACCGTGGCAGATTTCTGACCCTGTATTACATTTGGCAGGGTACAATTTGTGCTCAAATGTGGGAACAGGTGTGTTAAAATTTCCTGGTACTCAAAAGAGATCGTTAGCCTTTATTAGGTGGTTACTGCAGCTTTTTCTTATACTTTGGCGTAGCAATGCTTGCTAAAGTATTCATGTTGCAATGGTACATATTCAAACAAACCAGAGAGCGGATAAGAGGACCAACATTTTAGGGATGAGTCTCCTCGTATAATGTTTTCTACTCAAACTTGTGACAACCGTCATACATAATTTTGAATCCTCACCCTCAGTATGATGAACTTAATAAATAAGCGATGTACGTCGTAAAAGGGTTAAGCTGCAGGCATTCATGGAAATCATCAAATGAGAACTCATTTGATGATTATTCATATGATGATGAAAAAAGATCAGTAGGAGTATCAGACTCCTACTGACTAAAACCCATCCATGTTCCTCCTAACGTCCTTTGCGTTTTGTCGACCGCGGTGACTCTTTTGAACAAATTCCGCAAGATGCTGCAGGCACAGCAATTACAAAAGTACTCCTAGGGACATATTGGAGTCTATTAATAGAAACTAATAGCTACAAGGAAAAATAACATGTTTCTAATCCCTATGTTCACAGTACATAATATTATTTACAAACCTCACAATTATTTACATGGTGATAACTAAACAAACCACTTGTTCCTATTGTGTAAACTAGCGTTTGCCAGCAGCTCCACCCGCGTGAATACCGGAATTATCCCAAGGGACCACCACATAGGCTTTTTATACTCCCGGTATAAAAAGCCTATGTGCTATTCCAGACTATATTCTATCTGTGTTCCGAATTTCATCCAGATCCGTTCGGCCGTTCTGGCGTGATTGAGAACATCCATCCACTTAACCAAACTTTGGCATTTATAGTAAGACTAGTGGCACCCCGCGGTTTCAGCCGCTTAGTTCCCGTTCCCGTGGGAATATGGAGATAAAATATAGCCTATGTCACCCGGAGATAGTGTAGCTTCTCAACAGCAAAAAGATTTTTTCAAATCGGTTAGTAGTTTCAGAGCCAATTCAATACAAACAAACAATCAAATATTTCCGCTTTATAATATTAGTATAGAAAAATAATACTACATTGTATGCCAGTTAGAATTGTAACCTTTAGAACTGCTTAGACATGATAAAACAAGAATTTGTGGAGCTAACACAATTTAGATTAGTTAATTACCCATTGCTTTGTTATTTTATTTCTTTTACCTTAAGATAAGTTGTCAAATGATGAGTTCCGTCGCTATGTAACTTGTATTATTGCTAATATTCATTGCAAGTCATGTAGCTTTGTTCAATGTTAATGGTATGGTCTTGTAAGCTGATAGAATTAAGTTAAAACCTTTGCTTTGTGCATGCTGATGGCATACATTTTTTTATGGTTTAGCAATCATTGTTGTTTTCCACCCTGGGGAGCTGGGAATTTTCTGGATAAAACTAGAATCTACTAACTAAATAAAATTGCTCTTATGGTTGTAATAAAAAAACGGACAAAGTGTGAGTCGGCCCCGCGCTTGAAGGAGTCCGTACCATCATACTAGATTTAATACTATGTACTTTTAATTTATTTTTTGTTATAGCGGCAACAGAAATATATACTCTGCGAAAATTTCACCTGTCTACCTATTACGGTTCATGAGATACAGCCATCTGACAGACAGATGGATAGCGGAGGCTTAGTAATAGGGTCCCGTTGACCTTTGGATATGAAACTTTAAAAAGCAAACTCACTCTAAAATCACCTTTAAATGGAGAATAATGCTTAGATAAATAGCTGCCCAAAGTATATTATAAAATTACACTAAGTAATATTCACAGTTCTGAGTTAATGTAATATACACACTTTCATACATCTATCTGCACTAACAGTAAAAAATGTACAATCTTTATTGTTCTGATTATCATATTACCAACAGAGATAGACTGAGCTAATTACTGTAATTATCCACTAATTTGTGATCAATTAATATTCGTAATTATAATGAAATGCTAGAAATTAAATGTTTTAATTAAATTTTGTGTTTCGTGCTAGCTCTATCAACGAGATGAGCTGAATGGTTTATTAAAAAGTTACATAATATATAAGATTTTTAACAAGCGTATTCTAAATCCTCTACCTTGGTAGGGAACTGGAATTTATGTTTATTCAGTGTGACTGTCATTAGGAGACCCATGATCACTAATTGATATTTCTCGTTATTAACTAGGGGATATTTGTTGCTATTTTATGGTTATTTTATAATACAATAATTCTAGCCCTCTATTTCTCCTACATTTGTAACTTATAGTAACTTGTACCTAAAATTGTTCATTTGCACCGCAGAAAAAATCCTCTTAAGGTGTGAAACCTTAAGAGGATTTTTTCAATAATTCATCAACCATAATATATTTTGTGACTAACTTGAATTTAGAGTATTCAGGAAACACCCATACACACAAAACTTGATAAGATAGTGTACTTCCTGTCCTATTCACGGAATTGTGGCATTCATCAACCCCTGATAAGTTTACTGATGGACTTGTCTAGCTTAACTCAAAATTAGCCTGTAAGGGACAGGATTTATGGTGCATGATGCAGAATTAAATTCAGAAGATATAATGACTTGACAGGTCACTGAGAAATAATTTTATTTTTTATCACAAAATAAAATAATATAAAATAATAAGATAATTTACTTGTTTTCAGCACCTAATTATCTTATAATTTCTGTCTACAACCTTCAACATATCAAACAATTTGCCTAGCTTTTCCCATCTATATTGGGATCAGTTTCTAGTCTATCAGAATGTATCTCTGAACAAGTAATTCACGTAGAACAACTGCCTATCTTATGTCTTACCTCGTCAAGCAAGTGTTAACCAGTTAACACTTTTGGTACTCAGAACTTAGATATGAGATATAGAAGCCAGAAAATCTAACACTGCTTCTACCAACGTGTATGGTGTTAACATTTTTGATGCCCAGAACTCGGATTCGGATACGGGTCGAAAAATCATTTGTTTGTGTGCCCACAGCTTGGAGCAGAGTCATCGCATATGATGATGGTTTGTGGGCACACAAACAAATGATTTGCTACCCGTATCTGAGTTTGGGACATCATAAGTGTTAACACCATACACATTGGCGAAAGCAGTGTTAGATTATCTGGCTTCTGACTTCGTAAAGAAATGAGAGAGAAATTATTCTATGTCTAACGGTACTTCCAAAATTACTTCAAGTATCTTTTAAGCGAATTGTAGAGTTTAATGCCAATTAAATGTAAATTCTTGAACAGAATTAGTATTTCAAATTAAACACCAGTCTTTGGCACTATCAAGGACTTATGAGATAGAAATGCAAAGAAATTGAGTCATCAACATGTTATAAACCTTGGATTAAGATTCAATGACTCTGGTGCAAATATATTAGAATCAAGTTTTTTTTTTTTCAAATATTTACACCATAAGATTATAGACTTTAAATTATAATTCAGAATTTTCATTTAAATTAGAGTATTTAATCATCTTTGGATGTTCCACCAAATACATGCATAACAGTGTGGAATAAGGTTTCATAAAAAGTAGGATTTTAGATATTTTGTAATACAGTTTCAAACTACACTTTCTTGCAGAGTAAATAAATCTAATCACTTTGAAAAAAAAAAAAACTTAATTGGGCAAAGGCACTTAATATCATTTTGGCTGGCGATGATGGGGTTCTTTCCATATTCATGGCAATACTGTCATATGATACTGGGTACTTCCGATGCACTACCTTCTGGGTTTAAACTACTAATATAATTACTTATTTTTTTTATATTTTTACATTGACTACTGATTACCATTGCTGTACTTATTATTGTAATTTTGACAGATTCAAATGTTATTTATGTATCTTATCTATAAATAATAAACTTAATTAAATAAATATTAATTTGGATAAAAGAAAAACTTTGGGATTAAGGCTGTTCTGAACAATGGTGTCATTCTACAAGATTCACTTTGGAAATATGTATAATAATCAATTTTTTTTGTAAAAATAATATAGGCTATTGCGGTGGTAGACTATGTATCGAATTATTGTAAAAATAAAATAAAGACCACTTAGCTTATTGTATAAATTAAGTTGTGAATCCATTTTAACCAAATTTTCCTCTAGCAAAACCCTTCATTTTCACCAAAAAGACCCTAAAAATTCAGACTTTTTATGTGGTTAATCTCGAATTATACCCCTAAACAGTTATTTTTAAATCTGCGAAGTATGACTAAGCGCCTAAATATAATATTTCCAGTGTTATAATTGGGTGTATTTTAGCAAATAACTTTTACAATTAAATCTGTGAGAAATGAGTAAACTGTTAAATTAAATAAACTCACCTTATTGTGTGGCAGTACTATGAAGGCGCCTCCGCCGGCGGACTCGACGATTATAGCCAGAAACTTAGGATTCACCGCACAGAACGTAGAGTCCCATGAACTTTTTGACACTCTTATATTATCATAACATTGCTCACGTTTGAGGGCCTGCCCATAAACGTGGCGGAACTTAGAACTGCGCACCACCCTAAACGACATCTGTAACGCGAAAAGTAACCAGTTAACAACAATACAAACAACAACTATCCGATTATTTCACTTATAACATAACCTATACGCCTCTGTGACCTATATTTTGACACTATAATTATTAAAAAACTCCAACTCACGTTTAATTAAAAAGAAGAAATGATTATTATTACACTAGAAAATGCAATGAAAACATTTGAATATAACACAAATGTTTAAAAGAAAATAAAACTGAGAGCTACTAAGGATCGAAGGGAGGACGGTTGGGAAAACGAGCAAACTCCATATTTGGTAATGCCTGCAGCCACTACTTTTAGTGATGATAATCTCGTTTTCAAAGTTGAAAAATACAATGAAATAGCTATTTATGTAGTTAAAATTTCTAGAAGAATTATTTAAGTGATCTAAATAATTATTTAGTTTATTTTAAAGTTTATTTCATGGTTTACTTTTATTAGGACGGTTCGTTATTTTCGAACGCGACTCTGAGTTGTCAAACAACTGTCAAAATGTGTCCTTACGGGTGCATTCGTAGATAAAATGCTCGTTATATTTTTTTCATTGTAATGTATTCAAACCTTTATGTATATCAAAATTTTGTAATTTAATAACTCACTTACTCTAGGGACATCTAATCGAGCTTTTTCGGTATATTTGGATGCTTTTGGTGTTTGGGCATGATAACTGTGGCAACGTTCTCTTCCAACTCGTTTGGCTACAGGAGCTCTTTTGATGTCGGGGCTGGTAAAACTATTGTGTCTTTTGACGTTTTCCTATAACATAATAAACAATAGATTGCAATAATGTACAAGGAAAGTGTATAGAGAGACATCAACAATGCATGATTTAAATAACATACAAAATATAAAAATGCACTCACCCTATCAACAGAATCTACTTCCATTATCACAATAAAATACGTACAATTTAATCAATATGTAAGATTACTGATTTTAGTTTAGACTGCGAAAATAAAAACTGTAGAGCTCTAGTATGAAGTGAAAATAACAATATAATAAAAAGGAAGGTAGTTGCTAAAAAAAACTGTCTAACCGTTTATGGAGTTTTAATAGAAGGTATTAGTGATTACATTTATTATTTACTAAATTTGTGGACAGTCCACCTGGAAAATATAGCTTTTCCATCTTTTTATAAGAATTGCCCTAATTACCGATTTATTTTAATTAAAACTCATAGCGCTTTTGGACCGCACCTCAACTTGACATTTAACTGACAGCCAAAACCTGACAGGGAGTGACATAAATATTCTATCTGTGGTGGTTCTAGTAAATAGAAGAATCGTGGAAATTGACGATTGCCGAAAATCTGTGAAATTTATTACATTTTATTTATTTTTCGATAATAATACGCACAACATACTATGTTTTAATTCGATTTTGTTTTGGATGGTGTTATTAAAGGAATAATCATGGAAGCTGCAGTTTCAAAGGTAAGATATCCATCAGATTTTCATGATTTTTTAAAAATATTCTATCACATTCTTTTCAACTATTTATGGATTTTCTTAAGAATTTGGTTATTGAATACCATGTGCCGATGCTAGGATTTGGTGAATGATGTTTTCATCCAATTCAAGATATAGAATCTACTAAGTTTATTCACAAAAGCTTCAACTCTGCCTTTTTTCATGCTTTCCCTGTTCCCAACATCTATTTCTAGCTCTCTACATTTTCAGGGTAATTTTCTTCTTTTACTAAAATTACGTAAAGTTT
Source organism: Hecatera dysodea (assembly GCA_905332915.2). Taxonomy (NCBI): domain Eukaryota; kingdom Metazoa; phylum Arthropoda; class Insecta; order Lepidoptera; family Noctuidae; genus Hecatera; species Hecatera dysodea. Next base: position 16,828,945 of record HG995308.1, on the reverse strand, counting down.
ATATTTGAAACTCCTTTTCGTCATAACAGCATTATTTATGTTTTAACTTAATTTTTATTTTATTTATTGGCCCAATGCCTTTTTTTACTTACTGGAAACTCAGTTAAGCACAGGAAATGTTCTTATTAAAAAAAGGTAGCAACTTGAAACCTCATTATATCTTCCTGTGGTACATAAAATTGAACCAATCATGAATGTATTTAGTTGTTAGTGATGTTACAGAATGATTTCTCTTTTGTAATCACTTGCCTCATCTGATGTCTGTTATGTAAATGTTTGAATGTGTTTCTCAATTTCATGAGTATTTTGAATATGTTGACCTTTTTCTCTATAGACTTCCACACAGTGAATGTGTCTGAGATGTCTATAATTCATTAACTATCTATTGTGTTTTATAAGTTTTGTATAAAATGTTAACAGTCTAGTGTAGTGTTATGCAGTATGCAAACTCAGCATAATTCTATAGGCTCTGGTGCTACAGAGTTATGATATAAGTTAGTGCAGAGGTTCCCAATTTATTTTTATATTGAAGGAAAGAAAGAAAATTTATTTAATTGCTACAAAACGACATACATTCATGGATTTTCCAGTAAAACCGAAATGATAGCCTTCCCTGCATACTGCGATTCCCCTTGCATGTTATATTATTTTGCTCCATCATTTACAATCCATAAGACAGATGAGATGAGAAATATTTATAGAAATGTGTACTTAAGGTTGACATTTGACAAATATCTAGGGTTGCGGAATTTGTTCGAAAGAGTCACCACGGCCCTGGAACGTATAGGGCACAAGAAGGATCATGGGTGGGTTTTAGTCGGTAAGAGTCTGACACTCCCTTCTGCTCCGCCCAGAGCGGGAGAAGTCATTTGATGATTTACCATCCAGAAAAAAAAGGACAAGTATCAATTGGTTGCAAACTTCAAATCAGATCTTCAACAGAACTTTCCTGTCTAAAGGCTTACAAAACATTACATTTCCATGTTATTTGCCATTTGGTTTCCCAGAGCCATTGCAAGATACCAATAATGTGGTAGTTTAGGAAAGCACTCAAACACACAGTTTTGTAATTCCTGAGTTAGTGTTTTATTTTTGAGGGGGTTGAACATATTTAGTCATCAGGATGACTAAATATGTTATGAAGGGCAGGCCCTTATCCCAATCTATGTGAGATGTGGCCGGTACAGTGTGCCTTCTTCCATGCCTTTTAGTTGGCTTTTGCAAAGCCTTCACTCTTATAACAAACAACAATTTTTTCAGTGAAAGAAATTTTGTAACCAGATCGAGATCGAAAATTGTTGTTATTAGAATTCTTCAACGGTCAAGTTCATGATAACAACTCCAGGGGTCATTCAATTTTGTCATAATATTGGTTTACCTACATAAATGTTTATTTTTAACTTGGTGTCTTATCTGAGGGGTACAGACATTATTTTATATTCAATGGCCATCATAATTATCGACAGACTGATTTCACCCACTTCTGAGCATAGGCCTCTTTTTTGTACAAGTCCCTAGATGAAGATCGAGACTGCTTTTGGCCTCGCCTGTTTTTAATAAATAATTAGCTTTTAATCTTATATATAAACTAGTATTTCGCTTGGGGGCGCGAGTTGCGAGCAACTCGCGGTGTCTTTTTAGTATTTTTTGACTAACAACAAAGGGGTTGAAAGTAGGGGGTTGAAAAGGGTTGAATAGGGTTGTATTTTTTACTGGCCATATACTCACCCAAATACCTTCCATACAACCCCGAAACCCATTTTTCTCTAAAATGACAGATTTCTCAGATACGCAAAGGGGTTGTAAAAAGGGGGTTGAAAAGGGTTGAATTTTTTTGGCCATATATTCATCCAGATGTCCTCTATACAACCCCGAAGACCATTTTTCTCTACAATGTCAGGTTTCGGAGTTACGCAAAGGGGTTGAAAGAAGGGGGTTGAAAAGGGTTGAATTTTTTTTAGCCATATTTTCATCCAGACACCCTCTATACAACCCCGAAGACCATTTTTCTCTACAATGTCAAGTTTCTGAGATACGCAAAGGGGTTGAAAGTAGGGGGTTGAAAAGGGTTGAATAGGGTTGAATTTTTTATTGGCCATATACTCATCCAAACACCCTCTATACAACCCCGAAAACCATTTTTCTCTAAAATGTCAGATTTCTGAGATACGCAAAGGGGTTGTAAAAAGGGGGTTGAAAAGGGGTAGTTTTTTTTTTCGTTTTCTACTCATCCAAACACCCTCTATACAACCCCGAAAACCATTTTTCTCTAAAATGTCAGATTTCTGAGATACGCAAAGGGGTTGTAAAAAGGGGGTTGAAAAGGGGTAGTTTTTTTTTTCGTTTTCTACTCATCCAAACACCCTCTATACAACCCCGAAAACCATTTTTCTCTTCGACGTCAGGTTTCTGAGATAAGCAATGGGGTTGAAAGAAGGGGGTTGAAAAGGGGTAGTTTCAGATTTTTCCCATACTCACCCCGACACCTTCTATACAACCCCATAAAAAGTTTTCCCCTCCTAGCACGGCAAGTGGGAGAACAATTATGTCAATCAGTCAATCAATCAGTGAGTGGTTTTTTAATTATATATAATAAGTGGTTTTTTAATTATATATAATATAAATAAAATTCTCGTGTCACGGTGTTTGTGGTTGAACTCCTCCGAAACAGCTCGACCGATTTTCGTAAATCTTAGCGTGCATATCGGCTAGGGTGGAGAATCGGACAACATCAATTTTTCATCCCCCTGAATGTTAAGGGTGGTCCACCCCTACATTTTTTATTTTATTTTATGTGCCAAAATCATCATCAGCATCAGCCATCAAGATCAGCTAGTTATGTTATAAAGTCTGGTGTAAGTCCTAAATATTTTTTTTTCTTTCTTTTCTTTCCTATATATCTTTGCCAGCCTAATTCAGATTATACACGTGATGGCAAGAATGTCTGCCCATCTTTCCGCCGGTAGATGAATACTTCTTTCGGTTCACAAGCGCCACTCGGTCAACTCCTCGCGCGACTTGTCGTCACCTGGCTTTCCCAGCTGTCTTACCCAGCTGTCTTACCCAGCTGTCTTACCCAGCACCATTTGATTTCCGTAATTCGTTTTCCGAAGTCGAAAATATTAGTACATCTTCGGATCTCTTACTACGACGTATTCTTGGGGCTGTTACTATTTAGCCACGAAGCCACGATACCACTGCTATATAATATTCAACCACCGCAATATATAATCCACAATCTTTTAACACATCCCTTGTATACAAGTCAAGTATGAAATTTTTAATCACCCGCTTAATATTGCAGTGCAGTAAAAAAGGTTGATAACTGTCAAGGTCTTTTGCAAATGTGCATGTTACTACCTATGTATGTTGACTTATCATTCAGCATAGTTTTAATAACTGAACAACATATTTCCGTTGTGTTCTAGTTTATTTCACCTTATCTTTACCTATAATCGTAATTGCTTCTATCGTTTTCGGTATATTTCCTGTCATTAATGAAAAAAATAATAACTTAGTTTGAGTTTGTTTTTCGTTGGATGTAGTCCTTTCTCGTGTTTTGTTCAGTGTCTATCATGTGGTTAGCATCCGCTGTGATGGATGAAGGAAATTCAGTAAGTACCTAGATCTTTTTTCTTTTTGATATTTAATCATTAAATTTTATTTAGATGGGTAGTCATCAAAAGACTTTTCCCGCTTTGCGAGGTGCAGAAGGGAGTATCAGACTCTTACTGATTAAAACCCACCTGTGTTGCTCCAAATACTCTTTCGAGTTCCAGGGCCGCGGTAACTCTCAAACAATTCCGCAATCAGTAAGTAGTTCTGATACTCACTTATTAAATTCGTCTCTCATCTCAAAGAGCAGTTGCACTCCAGTTGTGAACTGCAGTGGGTAACTGATACGTTTGCGAATATAAGTAGCCTGCTGTGAACATAATTTGGTGAAATGTGGATCGTCAGTACCTCGAAACACGCAGTGCGTCTGTGGTGTCCTGATGAAAGTCTCTATCCGTTTGAGTGTCCCAAGTATCCGCTCAACCCATCTTGATTTGAAAGATGCCTGTGACGCCTCTTTAAACGTGGACACTTACTGGGCCCTTATAGTATAGTCCGGGCGAAAAGAAAAAGGGTCTTTAAGCCCTCGAACTTGCTTCTCTCGGCTTAACTCCTGTCTCAACTGTGCAGTATCTGGCAGCTGCATCCATTTAAGATGTTTAAGAAGTAGACCCCAACACAGTTGGGAAAATGCTAGGCAGATTGATTGATGCTGTGATGCAAGCATACATAGACGGACATGTTAACTAGGAAAGATAGCTCCTGTTCTATAATTACATACAACAAGTACTTGAGCCACCGTCGTCATAAGTAGGTTCATCAAACAAGTCTATTATTACATGAACGTGAAATTAGTTGCGTCAACCACGAATGCCACGATTAGTCTAGTTTCTAGTTTATCTTATCTGGTCAATGGGACATCGATCGGATAAGCAATTAATTATGTTACGGTGAGACTGTCACTGTGAAGAAATTAATTACGGTTTCTGACTGTAATTAATAATGCTCACAGCAAAGGAGTGGAACTCTCTGCCTGCGTCTGTGTTTCCGAACGCATTCAACCCTAATCTCTTCAAAGTTAGAGTGAACAGGCTTCTTCTGGGTAAGCTCATTCCATCGTCGACTTTGTCTCTGTCACCTGTGACCTAGACTAGAGTCAAGAGCAAATCCACTTCACAATAAAAAAGAACAAGCAATTCTTTTATTTTTTCTTGATGAGGGTAGTAAAGATCCTTTTATGGAACAGTTAGGTTATTCTCACCTGTAATAGCAATGTGGACCAGATGCTTGATGCCAACAAATAATTGGCACACATGTAGTTTAATTATTTGTTACATTATTTTATAGGTAGTGGAGGTCTGGTAGGTAGCCGTTCCACGTAAAATACTGGTATTCAGCTGAAGCCGGTATGACTGGAAGGTGACCCCACTTCTTCTTCTTTGAGTGCCGTCTTCTATCGAAGGTCGGCGACCATCATGGCAATTTGGACCCTCGACACAGCAGCTCTAAATAGGGAACGTGTGCTTTTGTTGTACCATTGGCGCAGATTTGTAAGCCAAGATGTTCTTCTCCTTCCTGGACTTCTTTTCCCCTGTATGTTCCCCTGAATAGGGATGTTTCCTGAGTAAAAAATATATGATTATGTTTAGTCCGTCAGTTATATTATAGAAAAATATTGGACACGTATTTTTTCCTTTATCAAATCTATAAAAACTGATGAAGATACAAAGCATCAAAGATCAGGAGTGGAGGTTTGTGACGTCACGGTTCGCTAAAAGTTGTAGCGAGTAGTGACGTCACACGAGTTTTCAACGCACTTTATCGTCTTCATTTTTTGTTTACGTGAAAAAAAGAAAAAATACGTGTCCCATATTTTTTGGAAATCTATCCGACGGACTTATTAGATTTTATTAGTTAACTACCCTATTATAAGTTGCAACAGGCCATATTTCAAGCCCCCATTATAGTTGGGAAAGGGCTAGACAAATGATTAGTGGATCCACTAACATTCACTACATAAAGTCAACACAGATTTAATCACTGCACCTCAATTAAGTTAACAATGTGAGATAAGGTTATATTGTGAGCGCTTATCATTAATATTAGGTACTTTATCTATACGCAAAATGTATGCGGAAAAAGTGAACGAAATTGCGGTTTTTTTTACTGCATTAAAGGGCAGCTTATCTAATCAGCTTTCTTACTACTATGCTGGGGACTGGGACAACTATTACCTATATTTTACACTAGCAGCGCCCCGCGGTTTTACCCGCGTAGTTCCCGTTCCCGTTGGAATATGGGGATAAAATATAGCCTATGTTACTCAGGGTGAATGTAGCTTTCTAATGGTGAAAGAATTTTTGAAATCGGTCCCGTAGTTTTTTAGTCTATTCGTTACATACAAAAATACACATTTTTCCTCTTTATAATATTAGTATAGATGGAGCGGCAGCCTGTTCTGTAACAGGATAGGAATTCTTTGGAACCATGGTAATACTGTCAGAGTCTCGGGTTCTTCGGTGCAAACATTTAGGCGCAGTATTTTGTTTCCGTGTCTTCATTCTTCTTTCTCGGCCGTATTCCATTCTAGCAGCAACCCGCGGTTGTATCCGCGTAGTTCCCGTTCCCGTGGGAATACGAGGAAAAAATATAGCTTACGTTACTCGCTGATAATGTACCTTTCCATTGGTGAAAAAATTGTTAAAATCGGTCCTGTAGTTTCGGAATTTATTTGGTACAAACAAAAATAAATCCTGTTTATAATTTTAGTGTTTAATCTTTATACTTTGAATTGTTTTATAGTTTCCTTTTTTTTGCATTGTCGTCACATATAGAAGCACCAAAGGATGTAACAAAAGTTATGTAATACAGAACATAATTTAAAAGAGTGTCCGTGGAGTTTCTTGCACGTTCTTCTTCATAGAGATCTACGCTTTGGAACGTGCAGATAGCTTCATCTCTTTCGAGTTGACAATTCAAAAGTGCCTGTAGAGGGTTTAATTGAAATAAATGCTTTGAATTTGAGTAGATCACACAAAGTCATTCAACAGTCGTCCCTTTAGTACTTAAACTTGATTAAAATATTCGCCTTGACTATGACCTGCAAAATTATCGTGTACTTGAAAACTTGATATCTGTTTAAGCAGCTTACTAAATATCTCGTGTTGTCGCTAGTGCTTAGTTACGTAATTATAATTGCTGTTATTATGCTATTATAAATGCCTTGCTAAGGTCTAATGTTCGAAGCGTCGGCTTTTTTGTCCCTCATTTATGTTATATCGAAGTGTTATCTCTATTAATTTTAAAAATGAATACAACTGGCTACGTCTTAACTGTGCGTGACGCTAAGGAGTGGATCTCATAACCTAGCTGGGTCCACAGGCTTCAGCAGGTCATGAAAAGCTCCGGGGATTACGGAAGTCGCATATGCTCCTGCGATCCCCGGCGTAGGTGGGAGTTGGAACACCGGGTTGGTTTTAGTCAGTAAGAGTCTGACAGACCCCTCCGCCCGCCCCAGGGTGGAGGACATCCATGAAGATTTCTCCCCCTAAAAAAAGGTCAATAAAACCTAGAACAACTATCGGCGACATCAATGCCAACTGCAAGTCTTTCAAATATGAAATACTTTTCTACAAAAAAATACAACCGACTTCCAAATACAAATACAAAAAATGTTTTTTTAATTATTTTTATTACTCTTTATTGGCTTGGCTAAACGTACCCCATCTCAGCATACCGGTGTGTTATAAACTGGTGTAAACAATAAACAGACATGCAATTTCAGCAGTCCCGGAAGATTTGCTATCATTTATTGAAGAGTTCCGTTTCCTATCTCCGAATTTCTTCGAAATACTACGATGCTCTTCTAAATCATCGTATACGGTCTTATTTTTTTCATTTTACATCGATTAGTGAAAATGAGACCATCATCAATGGAGACGAAGCCAATTAAATACGCATTATTGATAACTCAAATACTAGTCGTCAGATCTCAATCAAATTTTTATGCCACATGACAAGCACCAACTTTCGAATGTAAAAAGAAACATCAAAATCGGTACACCCAAAAAAACTGTCGACTTGAGAACCTCCTCCATTTTTTGAAGCCGGTTAAAAAGAACGCGTATCTCTTGAAGCCTACCTCAATGAAACGATCCTTTATGTAACTGTAAATAACTATTATCACCCAAATGGATGTTGCTGAGGTAATCCTACAGAACTACGTCATCGCAATAAGAAGAGATGATAGCAAATGGTTGAGCCTTTTATCTCTCAAATATTACACAGATCTGCTAGTCACCTTGTTTTGAAGATCAATCAACGTAAGTATATGTAGGTACAAATAATATTGTTTTTCGATGCCAGTTAGGTTCACACGTACTGAAGTAATCAGCTAGCTGTTTATAACACCCTGGTACATAAAATAAAATTGTACATATTTTTATTGGACGATAAACAATCGCATTGGTACTCGTTTTATCACGGAGTCGTAATATTAACGGGTCAAGGATGTATTCGGTAATATATTCGTAAAGTTGTAACATACCAACTGTGTTATGTAAAGTTATAAACGCATCGCTTGAATAAGATACTCATAAAATCAAACAGGTTTTTGAATCAAGTCAAGAGTGTTTTAGAGTAATGCTCTTGAAACCAAGGCTGGCAGTTCCGGATGACCGATTCAACATCTTTCTTCAGAGTTCCCTGCTGAGTCCTGAGTAATCCTTGTTTGATCTACATACGTTGCTTTGCTTAGCTTTGGATTATTTAAGTACTCTCAAAGGCCCTCCAACTGATGTAGATCTAGGCCGTCCAAACGATTGACCTACTTTCGGGCCTAATTTCAAGAAATAAATCTTGTGTGACTCAGGTCACTTCTAGGGAGAAGTTTCGGCTGAACGAAATTGCTTTTTGGCTCTCCAGGCAGTTTCTGTACCTATTCTCGGGAAACAGCTTAGTTTGAATTTTAAAACATACATTCAACGATGATGAGTAAAACAAGAATTCAAGGATCCTAAAACGATGATATGCTATTAGAAATCGTTCGATACGAATAGAACCATAAATTTCTGCTTCAAATTAATCAATGAAACAGTTTCAAAACAACTCTATTGAAGAATTGAGTGGTAGAATGTGAGTACGACCGCACTTTAATATTCTCGGTTACGGGCACTACTCATTTCGCTGATAAAATCGAGTGACTCACTCGGTCACACCATCGCATCGACCTGTCTGATGCTTACGTCACATTGTTTGTTTCATACGTTAAAACTTTGAAGTAAACTTGTTATGAGATCTTCGTATAGTTTTGTGTTTAATTCTTTATGTTTGACTGGCTTCTTACAACAGCTTCGCTCGCGTGGTATTCGAAAATTATGTCAAGGGAATATATTCCCAGGATGTAGCATTATATTTCCTTCAGGGTTCTAGCTTTGGCCCGCTACTTCGTACGCGCATATTCCGTTTTATACCCGTGAATTTTATATGATAAGTAAATTCCTAGCTCAGTTTTCTACTACTAGCAGTTTCGGCTTTGCCTCGTAAAAATGGCTTCTAGATTGGTCTTCGTCTAGATCGGTCTTGCAGCAGTCCACTACTGGACATGTGACTGTCCACTTCACACCATTGATTCCAGATGACGTTCAAGTTTCAGCTAGTAGAGTCATCACTCTAATTTACGAAGATCCTCTGTGTTCCTATCCTTAGGGCTTATTCTCAGTTTTAATGGCGATGTTATCAAAGTCAAAACGTTTATTTCAATTGGGCCATTAAACGGCACTTTTGAACGTCATCATTAACAGTTAACATAATAAAGTGACTCTAGCTATCAAAGATACAATTATTCTTGATAGATATTTGTATGTGTTCTGATAAAATATTCGAGTGGGCGTCCTTAGGAGGACATAAACCTGACAATTGATTGATAGCGTTAATACGGACTTCATAAGTGCTGTCCTTAGATATGAGGTGCGTCGTAAAGCACGCGAGCACTGTATGTTAAATTCATGAATGAATGTGAGGAAAAAATTATTCCGTGTATTTTTAATATTATTTTCTTTGCATTCTTTTATATTACATTTAAGACTGATTTTAATCTTATTTTGTGTTTTAATAGGTTTTTTTTAGTATACTTTGAATTTAATTTTATAGCATGGTGAATATTTGTATCATAGTTCTTACCTTAGTTAATAGAAAAACATTTGTATTGTAAATTGTACGAGTATATACAGTTGTTGGTTGGCCAAAAATAAAAATAAAAAATAAAGCAAAGAGTTTTTTTAGGATTTCATCAAAGTTCTTTTGTCGCTAACCTTACGTTTATAGCCTCTGTCTGTAATTTGGGTATATTCCTAAACAAATACGTATATTTGTGCGTCAGTTATACAGGGTAATTTGTAAAACACCAACAACCTCTTAAAAGGTCATTGTACTCATCATTATGAACAACTTTTAGTATGGGACTAAACCTGAAATCGCGAAAAAAAAAATCAACTGTTCCCTACATTTTGATGAGTTATACGCACATAAATATACAGGGGAACAGCTGTTTTTTTTTATAGAATAACTATGGAGTTTCTTGTCCCTTCTTCTCCATAAGGCTTAGCACGCACTGCGATTAAACGCCCGCGTTTAACCGCAGGTCTAAAACCGCAAAAAAATGTAACACATAGCTTTCTATACAAGCGCACGCTTTAGTGACTTTTTTCAGTGACTGATTTTAAAAACGCAACTTGTTACGTTTTTACCGCGGTTTGAAAACGCGCGGTTGTTTTGTGTCCCATAGTAACAGTACTGTGGCGCACGCACGGCGGTTAATCGCATTCGGTTTTTATTCAGTCTCGACTGTGCGAGTGCGGAGGTTAGACGTTCTTGCAGAGGTTAAGTCATGTCGTCCGACTCAGAAACATCGAATGTAGACTACGACAATTTTTTTTTACGAAAACTTATCAAAAGTGCCAATCGACATTCTGTAGTAATTAAAAAACTTATCGGGATGTTGACGCACGTTGTTGTACATTTTGCAAAAGTATCCTTTCAAATGTCTTTGATCAGATAGTGGATGTACCCAGTACCTATGGCGGCGGCTTGTTTACGTTTTCTATTTTATAATTTCAATATCAAAGCTACAACACATGCTGCTCGCCAGAAATCCATGATGTAATGAAATAAATTTAAGCAAAACGCTAGCCGCAGTGCGTGTTGATGCGCGTTTTTGCGTTTTCAGCTATTCCTAAACCGCGCGAGTTTAATCGCAGTGCGTGCTAAGCCTAAGAATCTACCTTTGCAAATGGTAGAGTTACTTAGTGATTATAACTTTTAATGATGACGTTCAAAAGTGCCGTTTAATGGCCTAATTGAAATAAACGTTTTGACTCTGAGTTTTGACTTTGATATTTTCACAATATATCGCACAGGATTTTTTGACTTGTCGCGTAAACAATAAATGAACAGTGCCCTGAAATGTCGCGTGACGTCACGAGATGGTACACTTTTACCTTAAAGTGTCGTCACAGCCCTTTCTCCCAGCCCTCCTGAACTTTGATGCGTTTTATCTTTGTCAATTTTTATTGATTTGATAAAGCAAAAAATATTTGTCCAATATTTTTTTTATATTCTAACTGACTGACTAAATATATTACTGTTTATCAAGGAAAAATCCATTGGAGCCAGATGACCTTTAGTAAGTTTTCCCAGCGGTGAAATTGCTAGGATATTATTCAGGGCTCATATTGTGAATGTCATGGTTGTTTCAGTACCCGCACCATTTCCCACGCATATGTAAGTACCTAGTCGATTCGATCTTTTATGGTAGGGCCACACGAAACAAATTATTGTCTGTAGGTACTTTGTAGCCTCTGAACTAGTGAACAAAACATTCTGTCACACCGAAATTTGTCTGCATTTCTTTGTTACGAAGACAAAATTCTATAGAAGTGCACGGAAATCTGTATTTTGTGGATCCACCATGAAGCGCTATGTTCTGCTCATTTCTCGATGGCAAATTGCGTGACTAGATGCTAAGAAATAAATATGGTGTCGTCATTTCTTGTTTACTATATTTATTTTATGTTGTAGCCAGTAATACAGAAGTCGTAAAAGATACTTATTACAATTATTACAAGTGACATTTGTATTAGTCATAATTATGAATGAAGTGTCTCGTTCACGAGGTACTGAATCATTATTATTATACCTTAGTGGCTGTTTTCCGCGAATTAGTTCCCGTCTGTTAACAATTTCATGTTTTTGCACGTAACCCTTATCCTTTTTCTAAATAAAAGTACCTACCTAATCTTGTAACTGCTGTGTGCCAGAGTCTCGTCAAAATTGGTCTTGCCGTTTCGGAGATTAGCCCGGAACAATAAAAAACACGAACAAAATCGTATACTATAGATACTTACACTTCTCTATTCAACACAGTTTGTTACTAAAAAATTAAATAAGGTCTGCTAGGCTCTGCGATCTTAACTTTATTTGAACAGTTTGTATTTATAAAGACATGCATTTAGCTCGGCTTTCAAGATCCTGTAGGATTTTGTTTGTAAAATGTTTGGTTGTTACAGACAAAACATCGCACGGCGATGGCGGTACTGGCAGTATGCAACGCTGGCTCGCTGGCGGCGGCCACCAATACGGTCATCGCGCTCCATCCTGAAGACAAGTAAGTTATTATTCACTAGCAGCGCCCCGCGGTTTCACTTGCTTTGTTCCCGTTCCCGTGGCAATACGGGGATAAAATTACCTATAGGTATATAGCCTATGACACTCTACAATAACGTAGCTTTCTATTGGTGAAATAATTTAGAAAATCGGTTCAGTAGATCCAGAGATTACCCCTTACAACGTCACAAACTCACAAACGTTACCTCTATAGAATATTAGTATAGGCTAGCTTATTACAGCGGTCCCGCTGGCGGTAATATACATTTTCGCAAAAGAGTTGCTGTCTCCAACATCATCTCACAGATATCTCTAACAGAGATAAAGGGGACACCCTTTATTTCTGTTGTGTCAAAATTAATCAAAAACGGTTCAGTACGAATTGACAGTCAGTTGCAGAAATGCGCATTTTTTTTTCATATTTTTCAGTCCTTAATTTTTTTAATATTGTTATTAAAGGCAAACCACCAGGATACGTTACGTTTAAATTTGATGTCTAATAACGTTTTTTTTTCGTTCTTAATTTTGTTTAAGCAATATTTAAGTAGAATTAATATATAGAATAGAATAGAATAAATAAGTATAGATAGATATACTAGCTGACCCGCGCAACTTTGTCTGAGTCACATTTTTCATGACTGCTCCGCTCCTATTGATCTTAGCGTGATCATATATCGCCTATAACCTTCCTCGATAAATGGGCTATCTAACACTGAAATAATTTTTCGAATCGGACCAGCACTTCCTGAGATTAGCGCGTTCAAGCAAACAAACAAACTCTTCAGCTTTATATATAAGTATAGATATACGTTTACAATGACTACATCATAAATATCAGCCCGGAAGCAAGCGGGCAGGTGTGACTGCGTAGCATGCGTAAGTCAGGTGGTACGGGTCACGCGCGTGACGTCACTGGCAAACAGACGGACCCGACGGTTCCGCTAAGACAAAGGACATAACTGTCGTATTAGTGCGTTTGTATGAGTACCCCTTTTTTTTTGGATGGGAAATCATGAAATGACTTCTCCCGCTCTGGGCGGAGCGGAAGAGAGTGTCAGACTCTTACTGACTAAAACCCACCCGTGTTCCTTCTTGTGCCCTTTGCGTTCCAGGGCCGCGGTGACTCTTTCCAACAAATTCCGTAACCCTAGCAGGTATGAGTACCCTTAGGATATAAACAAATTAGATAAGCCTTTTTTATTGTGAAATGAATTTGCTCTTGACTCTAGTCTAGGTCACAGGTGACAGAGACAAATTCTACGATGGAATGAGCTTACCCAGAAGAAGCCTGTTCACTCTAACCTTGAAGAGATTAGGGTTGAATGCCTTATATTTTCAGCCTTGCCTTATATAATGGTTAGACAATGTTTTACATCAGGTATAATTGTCTCTTAAAATTCTAGGGTTAGTAATTTATAATTAGTTTTGTTATCTAATGGTATTGTAATCTAATCTGCTTGTTATTATGTGATTCAAATTATGGTGAAAATAAAAACTAAAATTAATTCTAGCACCCTGCTCGTTTTTTAAGCAGGAACCTGGTTTTGACAAAGTGAAAGTCAATTCATTTATTTCAACTAGACCTTTACAAGAAATTTGAACATCAAAACAGTTTGAGATTAAAATATTAATTAATATATAATACACGCGAGTTTTCAACGCACTGTATCGTCTTAATTCTTTGTTTACGTGAAAAAAGAATGTCCAATATTTTTTGGAAATCTATCAGACGGACTTATTTGATTTTTTCAGTAAAATACGCAATTCGCTGTAGTAGTTAAGGTAACAGATTCGTTGTTTGCAAAACCAACAATAGTTTAACAATCAGGAGATCCAATAAGTATGTCAAGGGATTATTCATCAACGACTTGTATGTACGCACTGCGGCTGCACTGATTGATGCCCTAACTAGGTTCATATCTATCCAGGGCTATGCTTCGTTCCTTTTAACAAAGCCTATACAAAATTTTGCACTACTGGGACTCCGAACGTGTCCACGAGCCACTCATGGCATTCCAATGAGCTAAATCTTGACCTATTTTCTGCGTTTGTTTTGCTGTTGTTCTGTTTCCTTTGTTTTGTTAGAAATATCTATCATCAACGTAGTTTGCAAAAGGTTCTTATACTTTAAGAGCTAATGCATGATTCATAGAATCATTATCAAATCTCCTTTACTTACCTTAATTGCTCTAAATATTTACCATGCACTTTGCAAATGACAAAACCACTCCTACTTCCAAGTCCTTAAAGTTCAATTTCAAACGGACAACATTGTCCTTGCAGAATGACGTTTCGAGAACATTACGATGTAGGTACAAGCGCAGTGAACTGGAAAACTATTCGCGTATGTAGGTATAACGAGGTTGATTGGAAAACGTTTAATTGTTCGAATGTATGGTTAATTTGCCATGTGCAGTAGGAGGTGAAATTATCAGGCAGGCATTAAGTGCAGCCAGCAATGAAGTCCTGCATGCATGGGCGTACAAAGGGGGGGGGGAGCAGGGAAGGGCAGCTGCCCCCCCCCCCGCTGGAAATCTCGCAGAAAATGTAAAAACTCGCCTAATCACCAATCAAAGGATAAACGGGGCCTTATGTGCTAGCTTTTGAACAAACTGCGTGAGATTGCTATAAACTTATAGTACTTATTAACTACCTATAAAGCAGGATCATTTGCGGCTTCTTGCCCTACACACTACATATACCTAACGTTTCATGTAGGTGTTTTTGTGTATGAAAAAACAGCCGCGAACGATCTGACCTAAAAATCTAACATGCAGGCATGGGCGTACCCTAGGAGGCCTAGGAGGGGTCCTAGGCCTCCTAGGGTACGCCCATGCCTGCATGCTGATCTTTGCAATAACAGAGGCTAAATCTATTGTAACATAACTCCACGGTGCAAGGTTAGCACTACAGTATTCCTTGAGGAGATTGGCAGAGATATATTGCAACACAAGACAAGTTCCGCGTAATAGAAGCGAGCCTTTTGGCACAAATCCAGACTCCGGACTTAAATTGTTTACGAAAACCTCAATAAGCAGTGGCGTAGGTAGTTGGTGGGCTTTGGATCTTTTTTCTTTTACCGACTGTATATTTGACCCAGTTTAATTTGCAAAATTGACATTGGATTGGCGTTTGTATTTATTCTCTATCGAAATCTTTAATCGATTGGATCGAATCCGAGAGACGTATGTCTTGGCAAAAAGGAAACTTATTTCAAACTTAGAATACTGTTTACAGAGCTAGATTGCGTTTGATACGTTTGGGAATAAGCTTCTTCTTACTGAGCAGTAAAGGTGGGGTTAAGGAAGGAGTTTCTTGTCCGTTCTTCTCCATAAGAATCTACCTTTGCGAATGGACGCTAGAGTCACTTAATTATGATAACTTTTAATGATGACGTTCAAAAGTGCCGTTTAAAAGCCTAACTTAAATAAACGTTTTGACTTGACTTTGAAGGGGTTGTCTTTATGCTAGTGGGTTTTAGCTTAGTGTATTTTAATAAATTATTTGGTGGTGAAGATATGTTACTTAAACTCAAACTATTTCAATTTAAACATCTACAGTCACTTTTGAATTGTCAAAAATATGAAGCTAGGTGCACGTTCCAAGACGTAGATCTTTATGGCAAATAAAGTGGAAGAAACTCCAAGGACACTCTTTTAAATTAAAGAAACAGATAGAAAGTTTTAGTAACATAAAGCATATATTATGAGAACGATATAGAAACACGTGTACGTTAAAAGCGTCTAGGAACGAGTACCAAAAAAGCATAACTTGAAGACGCGTTTTGTGTTCGAGAACCTGTGGGAACGACAAAAAAATACCATAGGTACCTATGCGGCCTTTTCGGGACAATTTTTCCACCTTTGTCGTCCGATTTCATACACTCACATTCGTCAAGCCCTTGAACAATTGGTGTCTGAATTCGAGTACCCAGTTATTTGGATACCTGATGCGGGCTAGCGACCAAGTCGAACGTAATTGCGGCCTTTATTCTGCACTATTTGTCCCCGCGGGTTCGCTTCGTGGCCTATCTCTCAAGAACTGTGCATTTCTCGGGTTCCAAAGTAGCTTTCGGTACAGATGTAGAAGAATCGTGAAGCAGATAGTGATTTCGTCAGAGGAATCATGACCATCAATAACATGGAATACGATGCGAATAAGAGTTTGTACTCTTGTCAGGCGTCTAAGGCGAAGAGGGTATCATACATATCGTGAGCTGTGAATGCTTTTATACTAAAGTAATAGGGTAGTTAACTAAAAAATCTAATTAGTCCGTAGGATAGATTTCCAAAAAATATTGGACACGTGTTTTTTCTTTTTTCACGTAAACAAAAAATGAAGACGATACAGTGCGTTGAAAACTCGTGTGACGTCACTACTCGCTACAATTTTTACCGAGCCGTGACGTCACAAGCCACACTCCTGAACTTTGATGCTGTAGTGTTTGTATCTTCGTCAGTTTTTATAGATTTGATAAAGGAAAAAATACGTGTCCAATATTTTTCTATAATCTAACTGACGGACTAAACATAATCATATATTTTTTAGTCAGGCAACATCCCTATTGACCAATTAGGTGGCTGTTTTAGGATATTAGTTTTATAATGTATTGTCTTGAGATCTTGCCTGTAAGGGTCTTAAGACGTCGAGCTCATCGGCCAGGTTCGCCTGGGTCTATCACGATGTCTCCAGACGTTTTTTGGAACCCCTTCACGTTACAGTAAAATAAAAATATTTCCCTATAATATCTTTGCTGTATGTGTGTTTATGTTTTCGAGCGTATGGCACTCGTGGGTTGCAGATGAAAATCAGCTTCAGTTGGTATACCTTGTGTTGCCATCTGGCATTATGCAGAGCTGAAGGCATATGTAGTTTGATTATTTATTTTGTTTAATTTTAAGTTGTTGCTGTTTTTTTTATGATGCCAATAAACACAATTTTCTTACTGTATTTCTCACAGCAGACGATGCAGTAAAATGTTATAGTAGATACGATAAGCTCCTCACTCACTAACATAAAACTATACATGCCCAGAGTAGAATATTAGCTACATACATATTACCCTATTTCAACGTTAATAAAATCTTCCATGTTTGTTTTTCGTACAATGTGGGTCAGCGTCGATGCTCCGACCTTGACATACCCTTACAGCGGCAATGTTTGCTCTGATACACGTGTGATTAGCGCCTTTGATGAAACATGCGATACTTTAGGAGTGTCTGACGTCACTAGTACTCTGTTGCTGTATCTCCGAGGTTGAAATTGATGGTATAGTGATGCCGGATGATGGCTGGGACTTAGAAGATTGGTTTGTGGTTTAAGCTTGGTTACTCGTTGTAGCTTTGGGGAGCGTCTCGTCTCGAAGATGCTTATCAATGACGCTTTTATAGTCTCCAAAGGGATAGAAAGTCTTAAGTCAGTTTTGCCGAATTTGGCCACTTATGGAACAATTCCATGCAGGCCTGATGCTCAAATTCAGACCTCCCATGTCTAGCATATTGCCATTGCCAGACGCGATTACAAACAACTGGAATCCGGGCTTCTGAGAAATCTTAACTAATATTATACAACTCGAAAGTGAGTTTGTTGCGCTTTCACACTTAAAATGCTGAATCTACTATAATGATTTTTTGTACAGAGATAGATGGGTCTTTGGAGACTGGTAAAGACTACAATTTTTTTGCGAAAAGCTGTATTAACGCGGTCAAAAGCTAGGATACAACTCGAAGGTGAGTTTGTTGCGCTTTCACACCTAAAATGCTGAATCTACTATAATGATTTTTTGTACAGAGATAGATGTGTCTCTGGAGACGGTTATAGACTAGTATTTTTTTTGCGAAAAGCTCTATTAACGCGGGCAAAAGCTAGAAAGCTAGCTATAAACTTATCCCGTCCCGTAAATTCGCCGTACTCCGAGAAAATTCCGATATTTTCCCTAATTTGTGCCGTCTTAGTCGTTTCTGAAGAGCCTTGGACCTTGAATCAAGGCTCTCGACATTCGTGTGCGACCTTCTACGCAGGCCTGTATCGAGAGCCTTGATCTCGGCCTAGGTCGTGGCGTAAGAGTAATAAATTATATACTTTGTGGCTCGCACGTTCAAAGTCACACTTTAGATATTGAAGAGACTTGTGAATTTCTTTATATGTCGCAGGACTTTGAAAGCTGTAAAATGTTTGCGGTCTTATCTACACTAATATCATAAAGAAGAAAGATTTGATTGTTTTTTTTTGTTTGTATTGAATAGGCTCCGACCCTACTTGACAGATTTGAAAAATTTTATCACTGTTGAGAAGCTATACTATCTCCGGTGTATTCCCGTTCGTCCCCTCGACTTTGTCCCCCGAGGGGGACGAACGGGAATTCGTTATTTATTTTCCCGATGGTCCCTCTAAATTTTTTAGGGGACGAATGGGAATAATTTATTAATTCTTTTTTTTAGTTCTATTGCTCCCCACTAAATAATATAAGACTGGTGGTTTTAATTGGTAAAAAAAAAACAAATTTGAAATAAATATCAGTCATTTATTAAGGAATAAAAATCACAGGATCAACTTTGCGATAACTCGCAATATTTTTAACCGACTTCTAAAAAAGGAGGAGGTTCTCAATTCGGATGTTTGTATTTTTTTTTAATGTTTGTTCGCGCATAACTCCGTCGCTTGCCAACCGATTTGAAAAAATCTTTTTTTGTTGGAAAGGGTATACTTCCCAAATGGGCCAATGAAAATTTTATCGAAATCGAACAAACGGTTTTTTTGTTAATTTCAATAAATGATAGCAAATCTGTCGGGGTAGCTGAAATCGCATGTTTGTTTATTGTTTACACCAATTTATACCACGTACGCTGTGATGGGTATGTTTAGCTGGGAGTGAACCACTAAAAAGTGAAAAATAAAAAACTTTTTACAAAAAATAAAACCGACTTCTAAACAAAAAAGTATAAAATAACTTTAATTTAGGAAGTCGGTGTGTACAACAACACAAAAACCAACCAAAAACACCGAGTTCCGAAATTAAAGTTATTTTATACTTTTTGGTTTTTTGTTTAGAAGTCTTTTAGTAAGTTTTTTATATATAATATTCTTTTTAATTAAGAATAAATTTCTCCTTATAACTAAAAAAATATGATTAAAAAATCAGTGTATAGAGCTTATAATAAAAAAAAGTCTGTATTATATTACAATTAAACACTACAAACAGACTTTTTACCATTCAGGTTGTTTTCTTTTGAAATATGTAGAAGTCACAGTTGCTTATGTGTATGGTGGCAAGATTTTACGTTTTACATTATGTAAGTAATTAGAAAAGTTGACTCATTATTTTAACACATAAATAGGGTCAGTAAATTACTGCACAAATTTTTTTAGTGGGTGTGTGGACGAATGGCACTAGTCGAAGAACATATTCCCATTCGTCCCCTCTTGAATTAGGATTGGGACGATCGGGAACAAATTAAATATTATTTTTGTAAATTCCCGTTCGTCCCCCTCGGGGGACGAAGTCGAGGGGACGAACGGGAATACACCCTATCTCCGCGTGACATAGGGTATATTTTATCCCCCATATTCCTACGGGAACGGAAACTACGCGGGTGAAACCGCGAGGCGCTGCTAGTCTTATCTATATTAAGAAATCTTTTTTCGTTTTTCCGGTGTCTTGTTAGAATTTCTCGAAATTTTGATCAGACTTCATTTTGATAATACCATTATTTGGTTAAGAAATTAATGGTTTTTACCTGGACACAACTGCTAAGGAACGGCGTTTACCGATGCGTTACTGACCATAGAAAGTAGAAGTGTCAAAGCCTGCAATTTTAACAGCACTTATACAACATAGGGTTGCTGATATTAGGGATATCTGTAAGAACTCTTTCAATGATATGTACATAAGTCGCTGAGTGAGCGCCATATGCATTTTTTTTATAAAAAAGAATGCACGATAGCTGCGGGTCACGGGAACGAAGCCGAGGGAAAAGACAGAGATGCCGTGGTAAAATCGTTTGCCAGCCAGTAAGGATGTAGCAGCACCGACGGCCTGGTGACATACTCATAGATATTAAAAGGTTCATTGTTTTCAAATCAGAGATCACAGAACAAGGAATTGCGCCTGCGGGGCTGCAAAAGGCGCATAACGACCCCAGTTGTCAAAATTTCGTGCTCTTGAAAAGTAAAACTTCTTCTTTTGGGTTGGCCGTCTTCATATTTTTTAGCTAACTTAATCTGTCACATATGCCGTCCGAATGTAAACGCTAGACAATACCAGACCTCCACAATGCTTTAACTAGGGAACACGGTATTCTTTGCAAGACTGGTGTCAGATTTTCTGACTTCTGACAATCCGTTACAACTGCCAATGATCTCTAAATGACAGCCGGGACCAACTACTTAACGTGCTTTCCGAGGTACGGAGGAGTTTCATTATGTTAAGATGGCCACCCATCCACAGACCAACGTCGGCAAGCGTTGCTTAACCTTGAAGATCGACCCTTGCGGCTGTTATAATTTAGCCACGAGCTCCTACAACATTAGGACTTGACAGGTCTCTGAGAAATATTTTTTCAAAAAATACTCCATTCAAAATAATAAAATAATGTACTGTTTTTAGCACCTAATTATCTGATAATTTATTTCTCAAATCTTCAGCATATCAAACAATTTGCTTATCTTTTTCCCATCTATGTTGGGATCAGCTTCTAGTCTATCAGAATGTATGTATCTGTGAACAAGTAATTCACATAGAGCAACTGTCTATCTTACGTTTTACCTCCACAACCAAGTGTTAACCAGTTAACACATTTGGTGCAAGCTTTGAACCTGAAGATCGACCCGTGCGGAAAATTAGTTAATCTAGAAAAAAACTAGTTATTAATACGTTGCCTCTCTTCTTTCCAGGATCACAATAAAGCGCGGTCTCGTGCTCACAGTCCTCGGCTTCATATACTTCATGACGCTGTTCGAGCTGCTGAACGCGCTCATTCTGTCCACCGGTGCCGGCGCGCGCATGCGTCACAGGTACCGACTCAGCTGCGGTGACGTGCTGGATATTACCAACAAGTACGTATGACAGAAAGGGTAGAAGTTGAGTGGCGGTAGGTGACGTACTTCCCACAGCTTGGTCCTTACTTTAGCTCTTTGTTTGCCACCTAGT
Source organism: Hecatera dysodea (assembly GCA_905332915.2). Taxonomy (NCBI): domain Eukaryota; kingdom Metazoa; phylum Arthropoda; class Insecta; order Lepidoptera; family Noctuidae; genus Hecatera; species Hecatera dysodea. Next base: position 16,807,581 of record HG995308.1, on the reverse strand, counting down.
CGCAGTGCGCCTACTGCAGTGGCCTATATGAAACGCACTCAATTGGTTGCGCACCCAGACAGGCCACTGGAAGCACATCGCGTCCAAATGTAGTTTTTTAGGCCCGTCGGATACCCATTGCGGTGTCAGTGTTCAGAAATCCACTAGATGAGATGCCCCAAGTGTAAATTGGGGGGAGGTCGTATTTAATGTCGTAAAAAAATCTAAGGAGTTTACCATCGTCTCGAAACGAAGATAAAGTAAGAATGGCTTATAATTTTACTACCAGCAAAGAAACAGAGAGCGTCTCTAGCACATTGTCTCTGTGGGGTTCTTCTCCATCAATTGGATCAGCTTTCCAACCTTTAAATCCAGCTTTCCTGAGAAGTGCACTCAGTGAACCTAACCTTTCTTAATGATGTTGGTGTCAGCTACCAGCTTAACCAGATAACCAACAGAAAACCACCGTTTTACATGGATTATCTGCCCACCCAAACCCTAGCTACGCTACAAGAGAAGGGTACTACTAAAAGGGACAGATAAAGGTAACAGGCCAGTTGTCAAATATACTCATCCTTACAGATAAATTGTTCGTTTGGTCCAATATCATCTACCGGTAACACCGTTTGCTGACGCAGGTGTTCACTTTTGCTAGTAGCTGGTAATGCGGTGTAAGATCATGATTTGTGGAAACGTTACCGTATGAACACTAGATCATTACCATCCCAGAACCACCCTGGAGATTATCTTTGTTGCGACGGACCTGAGTGTAGTCTGCTTAAAGTCATTCAGGATGGCCGAGGCAAGAGCAAGAGGTCTCCTACTGCGATGCCTCAATTAATTTTTCAGGAGGAAAGGGAGTGAAGAGAGTAGAGCAGTGGTAGCCGAGTTGTAACATCCCCGACTTACGGATTGTAGGTCGCGGGTTCAAACCCAACCAGGCGCATTACTTTGTGTAATTAATTTCATCACCACTGCTCTCACAACGGTGAAGGACAACGTGAGGAAACCGGCATGTCCTAGAAACAAAAATTCGAAGACATGTGACATTCACCAACCCGCACTGGGTCGCGTGGTGGATTACGGCCCATTCCCTCTCCTAGAGAGGAGGCCTGTGTCCCAGCAGTGGGAACGTTAAAGGGCTGATTATGTAAAGGGAGTGAAGTTCTCTCACTAGAGCTCGAGGACCTTGGCGCTTCGGGCCCGTATTGTCATCATCTGCCTAGCCTTTTCCCAACTACATTGGGGTCGGCTCCCAGTCAAGCCGAATTCAGCTGAATACCAGTATTTTACGTGAAGCGGCTGCCTACCAGACCTCCACAACCCATTAACTGAGGAACACTTGGCAAGACTGGTGTCAGATTTTCTAGCTTCTGACAATCCGTAACGACTGCCAAAGATCTCCAAATGACAGCCGGGACCAACGGCTTAACGTGCTTTCCGAGGCACGGAGAAGTCTCGTTATGTTAAGATGGTCACCCATCCACAGACCAATCTCGGCAAGCGTTGCTTAACCTAGAAGATCGACCCGTGCGGCTGTTATGATTTTGCCACGAGCTCCTGCTTCGGGCCCGTATTGTATCGGTTTCTTATTCTACTTAACATGTAGCCCTCCTGTTCAGACTGGTGTCGGCAGTGCAGGCGGCGCTGTCGTGCGTCACGGGCGCCATAGTGTGTCTGTGGTCGTGCACCCGCGACTTCATGCGCTCCTCGCACTACATGTCCGAGGCGTACGCGTGGTTTGGGGCCTCGTACTTCTTCTATGACATTTGGAGTATGTATATGGTGAGTAGTCTTATGTTTCGATCGTTTTTGTTATGTACTTATGTTGTACTATTTTGAGTGGTGTACACTGTACTGTTTTACTTAAAAGAGTAGAGTAACTGTAGAGGTTGTTGCCGGTTCCTCTCCATAAGACCCGACCAATTGGAACCGCTAGCTTCTGTAGTTTTATAAGTGGCCCGTAGGTGAAATACAATAATTTAAATTAATTTGATTTGAATTGTATTAAGTGGAAACTGGGGTTTAAAAGGACTGTCATATGTTTTTGTCGGTCGAAAATACAGGTGTTACACCAAGCACTTCATAGGTGTGACTTCTCATTTATACTTAAAGAATTTGCGCCAGGTATGACGAATATCATAATACTAAACAAAAAAAAAAAAAAAAAAAAAAAAACTAAACCGCGCAAATCGGCCTCGCTTAGCATAATGCTGTGACTCAAATGGTCTAAACCTTAAACAATCTGACACTCCAGGTACATGTCCAAATGAACTCAAACCCCGACGTTGGCGCCCTCAAGCGCCGCCCCTCGAAGAACGGCTCAGCCCCCTTATCCTCAGGAGATAACGCCGTGGTCAAGAAACAAGGCACCTCGTTCCTGGACTACTGCAGGCACGAGCCTGTGATCCTCATGCACCATCTCTTCATCGGAGGCTTCGGCTTCCTGGTCATTGTGGTGAGTACTTTGTGCTGTAAGGACTGTTGAGCGTCCCTGTCTTCGGCAGATATGCCGTGGTCAAGAATTAGCGCATCTCGTTCCTGGACCACTGCCGGCACGAGCCTCTGATTCTCATGCACCGTCTCTTCATCGGAGGCTTCGGCTTCCTGGTCATTGTGGTGAGTACTTTGTGCTGTAAGGACTGTTGAGCGTCCCTGTCTTCGGCAGATATGCCGTGGTCAAGAATTAGCGCATCTCGTTCCTGGACCACTGCCGGCACGAGCCTCTGATTCTCATGCACCGTCTCTTTATCGGAGGCTTCGGCTTCCTGGTCATTGTGGTGAGTACTTCGTGCTGTATGGACTCTTGAGCGACCCTGTCCTCGGGAGATATGCCGTGGTCAAGAATTAGCGCACCTCGTTCCTGGACTACTGCAGACACGAGCCTGTGATCCTCATACACCATCTCTTCATCGGAGGTTTCGGCTTCCTGGTCATTGTGGTGAGGACTTTGTGCTGTAAGGACTGTTTGAGCGTCCCTGTCTTCGGGAAATATGCCGTGGTCATGAAGTAGTGCACCTCGCTCCTGGACTACTGCAGGCACGAGCCTGTGATCCTCATGCACCATCTCTGCATCGGAGGCTTCGGCTTCCTGGTCATTGTGGTGAGTACTTTGTGCTATAGGACTTTTTGAGCGTCCCTGTCCTCGGGAGATATGCCGTGGTCATGAAGTAGTGCATCTCGTTCCTGGACTACTGCAGACACGAGCCTGTGATCCTCATGCACCATCTCTTCATCGGAGGCTTCGGCTTCCTGGTCATTGTGGTGAGTGCTTTGTGCTGTAAGGACTGTTTGAGCGTCCCTGTCTTCGGGAGATATGCCGTGGTCAAGAATTAGTGCATCTCGTTCCTGGACTACTGCAGGCACGAGCCTGTGATCCTCATACACCATCTCTTCATCGGAGGCTTTGGCTTTGGTCATCTTCGGCTTCTTGGTCGTCAGCAAACACCAGTTTACTAAAGAACAGATCAGCGGGCGTACGATGAGGTGTTAAAACGTGAGTCTTTCGAGCGAGAAAGAGGGATAGAGTTATACACTTATCCCTTTTTCTCGCTCGGAAGACTCACGTTTTAAGATGTCATGGTACGCCCGCAGATCACGTCAGTGACTAGGTTGCTTCTAGACAAGCATGCTGCACAATCAACCACATCTTTGCATTCCATTAAGTGAGATTGTGTGCAAACGTGACCTTATCACTAGCCAAGCCAAAAATAACTCTTTTTCTAGACCCCCGTTTTATTCGTTGGCAGTACCTCCGCGGCAACTTGGGCGACTGCACGTTCGGCTTCGTGTACCTGATGGAGCTGTCGACGCCGTTCGTGTCGGTGCGCGCGATCCTGTCGCGCATGAAGCTGAAGTCGTCGCGCCTGTACGTGTGGAACGGCGTCCTCATGATCGTGACGTTCTTCGTGTGCCGCGTCGTCAGCCTGCCCTACGTGTGCCTCATCTACAGCCGCGTCATGGGCCTGTCTTATGTTGATGTCAGTATCATACCTATCACTATCACTACATGTTATAGAACAAAGTCCTTCGCCGCGTCTCCCTCTCTGTCTGTTTGCGATAAACTCAAAAACCACAGAACGGATTTTTACGCCGTTTTTACTAACGGCTGAAATAGCATGTTTGTTGAAGATGTTGGGAAAAATCATGTGGAATCGCCCTAGATTGGAAGCTTATAAATGCTATGCTATCCGTGCGAAGTCTGGGCGAGCTGCAATTTTTTTAAATACTATATAGACTCTGGCAGAGAATTTGTCAAAATCACGCTGTGTAACATTAATTAAATCTTTTTTCTCACAATTTCCAGGCCATAAAATCCCTGCCAACGGGCTGCAAGATATCCATCTGCATCCTGCTGCTGCCGCAGCTGTACTGGTTCTACCTGATGTCGGCGGGCGCGCTGAAGATGCTGGTGGGGGCGGGCGGTGGGGCTGGTGCTGGGGCTGGCGGCGCTGGTGCTGGGGGTGGTGCGGCGCGCGCGGCGGGCGACCAGCCGAAGGGCAAGCGCAGCTGATGGCGGCGCCGCGCGCCCGCGCGCCGGCTCAGCGGCGCTCTCTGAGGTACACGAGCCTTTGTTTGTCATGTGGGGCTCGATATTTAACTGAACTACATGCTAACGAATATTTTATAGTTTTTGTTGAAAAATGCAGTGATTTTTTTGTACAGCTACAGTACCTTTCAAAAGTATTTGGCCATCTAATTGTTACATCAATTCAAACTTTACAAAAAGGTATTATGTTAAAGTTTGAATTATTGTAACGGTTTCATAGTCATTTAAGTTATTTATTAGCAATAACAATACTTTTTTTTTCTCAAATTTTAGAATCATCTATGTCCTATCCATATTTATTTTTCAATGACCATCTCTCATAGCTTCGGTCTCACAAAATGCAGGTGGCCAAATACTTTTGAGCGGTAGTGTACCCATGCCAGATCACATATGTAAAAGCGGGCTGGTTTCCGCAACTCCACGACTAAGCGCGTATTTTGCGTGGCCAGATCACATAGTAAGTGCAGGTTTACGTAAAAAAGCCTCACGACTTTTTCGCGGAAACTAGAGAACGCTAGGTGAGATTCTCTTCATGTCTAAACAACATTAATGGTTATGTTTGCGAAAACAATGTTCGCATATAGAGCGGCAACCTCGAGTAAACAAAACAGTGCAATGAATACATGTAGACACAGCAATAACTTGTAATTATTAGGCCCATACACAAATCAGAGTTAGTTTCAATCCTCGTGTTAGCAAATAACTCTAAAAGATAGCTCTGGTTTGCAGAAGCGGGCATTAATTAGAATTTCATGTTTAGACCATTTGCGCAAATAGACAAATATGTTGTCGAATTATGTTGTGCAAGAGATATTCGCCCTAATCGTGATTTATGTACCCGTTGACAATAGTTCTCTGTTAAATATCTACCCATATAAAAAAACGTTATATTATGGCATTGTAACCTTTATTTTTTATTTATAGTAAAGCTGTGACATAATGTTCGTACAAAAATATGATTTCTCACGAATGTACCCCAGAGTCGATTTTGCTGCCCGGCTGGGATGGAATGTAACACTGTTATGTATAGCTTTGTATGTGAGCGACTGTTGGTAGCCAACTGTCATTTAAAGTGCTCTAGTACAGTCGGTAGATGGCGTTAGTAGCGTATGAAGACTGCAAAACGCCAAAATGTTTTGATTGTAGACGCCAGGTTAGATAGACGCGGCTATCTCAACCAACCTAAGACCCCAGATAGCCCAACATTGGCTCTAATCAAGGTTGACTGCGAGCTTTGTTGGTGGCTCCATCTGTTGATGGCTAATGTAGTTGATGTTGTTTGTGTCCGACGATAGATGGCAGTGACATTAACTTTGGCTAAAACCGAAATTAAGTCGCGCTCATCGCGTATAGGTATGTCGTTTTAGGTAAATATATAATTAAATTGATATGGCCACATTAAAAGAATATATATTTCTAAGTCATTATTGTATACAGAGTTCGTAAACGAATATCTCGAATAAAAATATATTTTGACTTCGAATAGTTACCGACAATCTCGAATGTTGCCTCAATTTTGTCTAGAATTTGACGTTTGAATTGTAATTAATGTTTTACGGCCTAGCCGATATTGTTGGCCGGCTATATAAAAAGCCGGCAATTTACTAATCAACGTCAAAAAACAAATCTTAATTCTCATTTATTTTCGAATATAACTTTTTATTTAGGTTATGAGGTTTTAACAAAACTTGATATCTTCTCGTACCGGGATTCGTATGCCTAAATACTTTGTTACATTTTTGTATTTACAGAATATAATTCTTGCATTTTTCTATTACTTTTAGAAACTGATCTGTCATTGCATTGCTTCCCATAATGTCTTCTTCCAACTAAAATCAATTTACAAATGACATATTCTATCATTATGAAACATTTTCTAACTTATTTTATAGTTATTTTAATTCTACTTACTTCTCATAACAATTGTTAATTAAATGTGCAGGTTGATCTAGCTACACCAATATATAATCGAAGGAAAATGATTAGTTTCAAGAATTATCAAAAGTATCAGGCATGGGCGGATCCAGGATTTATTTCTGGATGGGGGACATAACGGCTACAAAAAAGATTCTTGAATTGTACTACGAGTCTAACTCGTAAGATTATTGTGTAATCAATGACATTCAATAACATATATAAATATTTTTGCCGTGACTTATGTACCTACGTAAAAACTAAATCAGTGTAGTAGGTTAATTTCTCAGTCTTAGCTCTTCTATTAATTATAACGCATAGGGTGTTCATGTTCACGTGCCTTTTTGCCCCTCTTCCTGGATCCGTCCCTGGTAGCAGGGTTGATTCAATGTTATAATATTTAATTTTGAAAATCATGATATTGAGATATTCAAAAGCAACATTTTATTTTAATATAGAAGAACTGTTTCATTTTATATGAGAAAATTACTGTATATATATTTATATAATACGTGGCTAGTATATTTGTTCAGTGTTTGACATCACAATAATGTGGAAGCGGCGCAAATTTCATATAATATACTTTTAAACAACAGAAACATGTAATTTGCATCGCTCAAGATGAATCGTGTTTTTTTATCACCAAACATGGACACCATGTATGTCAAACAACTCTTAAAAATTAAAATCATCTGTTCAATAGGTAGCGTGCAGGAACGATAGATGGCAGCACTGAAGTGTTATTGTCAAGTACAGAAAAGCTTCCGAGCGTACAACACTAGATGGCGCAGTCTTCGCCGGCCACGTTGTCTATACATATTTGTTTGCGTGGAACAGTTGATTTTTGGTGATACAAAAGCAGTTTGTTAGTTTTCATAGTTGTAGCTTACTGCTAGTAAGTGGTTGTTTGCACTGGGTTTATTAAATGTCTGTAGCTATACACGTTTCATTTTGATAGTAAGGTACTGGTTGATTCACACATTCAGACTACTTAGACTATTTTGACCTTATTAAATTGTTATCTGTATAACTTGAGACTCATATATTAACATAGAGCCTAGTTGTTTTTTTTTGCGAACTCGACAAGTTGACAAAGGCCTCGCTTCCTTTCTTCCATTTTTCTCTCTGTCCTTTGCTACATCTGGCCAATCCAAAGGTTGTCTTGAAAAGATCGCTTTTAGCGATAAGGCTGCCCATGTAATGTAATGTTTTCTTCATCTATATTTTCTGTAACTTATATGGTGTACATAACAAAGAGTATTCTATTCTATCCTTTTGGTAGGGGGACAAAATTTGAGTCAATTGTTCAAAACGCTTCATAATTTGTATGAAAAAAAAAACCGTACCATACTATCAAAACTACTCTAAGTTAATTTATGAGATGTTACACTTAAGAATTACATGCACAAAGCTATCTATTTGTCTATGTTACTGAAAACGATGTAAGGCATAACACCAATTTGTAGGTAGTTCATAAAAATGTTTTATTTTTATAATAAACACTGGTTCTTCAGGCCTTTCAAAAAACTGTCTGTTCTAACCGAGTATTTGTGTACAAAGGTCATACTTGAAACAATAATATACATTTAAATAATCTCTTCTCTGTATTTCTTAATAAAATCTATAGATGAATATCTCAAATCTTTTTTAAATACTTTAGTAGTGGCTCACCAGAATCATGTAGATGGGTTTCTATTATGACCTTTATGCATTCATAAAAAAAGCATGTATTTATCGAATAATCCCCAATTTCTCGAGGGCTGTTCATAAATCTGTTTCTAAAGATCATGTTGGCTTAATGATTATAGAACTGAGATAAGATTTACTTGTAAGGGACGAAAAAGGCTTTCATAAAACTGAGACTAGTTCGACTACATTGACCCGTGTGTACCATAAATCACTAAAAGCTTAACACATCTCAAAATTATTCTGTCTCTATTTTATCTTCTAACGTTTGACGGAAATGGAACGATGATGGGACTTAAATTTTAATTACTGATTGGCTCGCGTGACCACAACCTCTCCTGATGGTAAGCGATGACGTGGTCAACGATGTAGCATGCTTGCCTACTTATAGGAAACGTGCAGAAACTATAGGTGGCAGCACAGATGTCAAGCATATTTTACTTATAAGTTTCAAATTTGCAACGCTAGATGGCACAGTCTACTTCGTGAACGTTCCCTTAAACGGAGGGTGCAGGAAGTATAGGTGGCAGCACAGGTCAAATATTTACAACGTAAAAGTTTCCGATTTGCAACACTAGATGGCAGTTTACATTGTGCACGTTCCCTATAGCTATCATATCAAAATCAGAAAACACAAACTCCGGCAGGGCATTGTACTTTTTAACTGTACGCACAGTAAAATTATTCCCAAAACGTTTAGTGCGTCTGTGTGGGATAACCACTGCACCGTATGTTGCAAAATTTTAATTGCTGGCTAAGGGTCGCCATGTATTGGAGTGATGTAGGCAAAATGAAAGAGAACTATTTAGTTCAACGATTCGTGTAATAATGCCAATAATTAGTGTGTGCAGTTACAAATATAAGGTTAGGCGAGCTGCACACTACACCACCACGTATCATCAGTGACCAATCGCCGTAAGCCTTGTCGTTTTAAAGACGTTTAGCGAATAATATTAATATTGTTAAAATAATGAATTTTTATTATTATTATTTTTTTATTTTTATTAATAATTTTACACGTCAATCTCTTGCTCTGAGAAGAAATAACAAAATTAACTGGTCGAAGTCACTTTTTTTAAAAGTCCATAGTGCTCAACATTTTTTTTTTAATTGTGAAATGGATTTGCTCTTGACTCTAGTCTAGGTCACAGGTGACAGATAAAAAGTCAACGATTGAATGAGCTTTTCAGTAGTTTATGGTGCAATCAGGCCTTGGTAAAGTATTTACTGTTTTATCTTAACTCTAATATCTGTGTCATTGTTATATAGGATGTAGACGCGCAAAAATTATGCGCCTAAAATATTTTAAAAAAAAGAATCTCTGTTGAAAATAATATTGCTACGATTTTACAATATTTATTGCGTGGAGGCTATTTTTTTAAACTAATTGGTCCTTTTACACGTTTTTTCGAATTCGGGTTTGTATATAGTTATAATAATTGTGTTATTTGTGTCTAAATTCACTGTCTTTTGCTTTTTTATTAAATTAATTGTAAACACGATTTGCAACTCTGTGAAATCAAGATTTTAGAACGTGTAAATAGAGCTTTAGAATTGTTAGTAAATTGTTTCTTTGCTGGGTTTTCGTTCGGTTTCTTTGGTAAAAATTAATTCGTTATACAGCGCGTTGTGCTTTTATTTTTATTGTTTTTCTAGCTGTAGCTTATTAATTTATTTGTTATGTATGAATGTGTGTGGATGCGAACTGAATTCTTCCGATTCTACCTAACTTCCCGTATGCCAAATTAAATTCATTCCAATATTCCAAACTCTGCTACTCTAATACAGAGTTATTAACTAATTGCATTTTATAATAGACATAAGACTTTTTTATGTAACATTTTGATGCTTATTTACTTCTTATATTGCGGAATTACAAAGTTGTTAGGACTTAGACATCTTGATATTTTTTCTAATCAAAGTTTTTTACGCAAACCAAATGCTGCAAGTTATTTAAATAGTACGATACTTTTATATAGTTCAACCAGCATTTATTACTTGTATACTAATAAATATGTAATAGTTATTGTAAATTGCAACGTAGAAACATCGTTACTATAGCATCTATCTGTTATTCATTCTAGTTACGGGAAACTTCTTGGTCGCTCAGAATGTATGTAAAGTGCACACAGCCGCAGTCAAAGCTATCGGTGACCATTTCTTACATTATCTGTGGAAACTGCGCTGAAAAAGAAACAAGATGGCGACTTTAGTTCCAATTTTGGCCAACTATCTAAATAGGTATCCTTGCGATTGGATATCGTCGGTGATACTGCAAAACCGCGTAACTAGCTTTTCCCATAAGGTCTAACTTGGAATGTAATCTAAACTTTCTATCTGCTGCTATTGGACTGCTGGTTTGAATTGAGAAATTCCGTTAGTGTTGGTTAGTCCATTTGTCGAAGAAGGCTGTATAACATCTGTTGTATTTTTCTGACAACCACGAGAAACAAGTCGCGGGCACAGCTAGTAACAGTGAAAATTAGGCCTCATGGAAAAGGCTACTTACGCGGTATTGCAGCATCACCGACGATATGTGAATTTGAATCTTATTTAAAAAATCTTAACGTTCACTTTGTATCGTCTTCGTAGCGTCCAATAAGTTTAACGTAACCCATACTAGATTACGGTTTTTACATTAAAATAAATGAGCTTAAATGTATTAGGGTTCGATGCACTTAGTGAAGTATTTGAAGTTTGCGTGATGGTTCAAGTCTGAATGTTATGTTCCTATAGAGGCCTATGAAATAGGTTCGGAGGCCTAATCTTAGAGAAAGAGTAAATTTTATTGTTTTAGGGTTATTTAGATGGTGGCTGAGGGTTTTTCAACACGGCCTAATGCATCGAAACACGATTCGAGACTTTTAACATCACACTGTAGATCTTTGTCGTTTCATAATTAAAAATATTAGGCTTATAACCTGGATAGACGAATTTATATACAATAAAGGGTGCTACTTAAAATCTCGTATTATAAACCGATTGAACGAAACTTAGAATCTGATTGTTTTGATGAGAGGATTATTTTGTACTGATGACCTGACGCATTATTTATCACCAGATTTTGTTTTAAATACATATTTATTACACATATGTCACCAGGTTTTGTTTTAAATAATAGTCTCGATGCAAAGGGCCGTCAATATTAACCATTGCTTTTTTAAATGATTATGATTATATGGCAGCTGAAATAAAGTAAATACTAATTTAGTAAATGGTGACTTGAAATTAATCGGATTTGTTTCGTTTCTAGCAATGCGTGAGGTGTTGTGTGTACAATGTGTACGAAACTAGTGTTACCAGTGTTAAAAAAATCTAATTATGTAGTTTATTGTTTAGGCTGGCAAGCTGGGCGAGTGATGGAGTTTTGCTATAAGTTATTTATGTAACAAAGTACTAAAGGTTTTTAGACAAAACAGTCATTATTAACAATATTTTAGCTGTAACAACTGTAATGTGTAATAGTAATAAAACAAATTGTAGAACAATTATTAATTATAAACTAAGGAATAGTAACACCCTCTTTACTAAATACTATTGTAATATATTATCACCTAAGCTAAGGCTACACTACCAGTTTTAGAAAAAATATGCCTTTGATGTTGAGAAAAAATTAAACGATTAAATAATTATTAAAATATTTTATTTTATTTAATTTTTTATGAAAGGTAATACGAGTACTATACTTTAATTAATTTTAACTGGACTAGTTTCAGTACTGGCTACAATTGGATGGTGTAGCCTAAGCATATCGACTGTAATAAAAGGCCGAAAGTTTCGCCCTTTTAGCTCTGATGTAACTGAACCAGCGACTCTGTATGATGTCTTCGGCGACTGCGCAACATAAAAGTTTACTTAACATGATGCCACTCCCTTCCGCCCCGCCCAGCGCGAAAATAAACGAAACTTTGGGATTTTCACATAAATACCTTATTAATGGTGGTATCAAAAAGCATCTATTAAAAAATGTAATATTGATTACAAAATTGGAGTTCTTCATTGCTGTAAACAATATTGAAATAACGTGGTAATTCCAATCAAAGTTTCGTTTTTATTCATCCTGCCTACATATCCACCCCATTTACAAACAAACTTTTTTATTTTTATTTGAAATGGGTTTGCTCTTGACTCTAGTCTAGGTCACAGGTGACAGAGACAAAGTCGACGATGGAATGAGCTTACCCAGAAGAATCCTGTTCACTCGTAACTTCATAAAAACGTGAAAACGTCAGGCGCCATCATACAGTGTTGCCATGATAAAATAATTTATTATTAATGTAATAGTGCAGTGTGTCGCCGCCCAGTTCACAGCTAGTCAATGTGACGGTATATGTGATAACTTGTTGCAATGACTGTTTTATATTAAATGTATCCGATATTGAGTTCATGTTTTATTTTAACAACTTTCCTGTATACTTTTGGACTTTGCAGCCGGTAAGCCGAGAATCCAGTACTACAACTAAGCTCAGGGTAGTCTTCGATGCATCGGCAGCAACTACTTCTGGGCCCCAAGTCTGCTATTTTTATAAATTCGTCATTCCAACACGATCCCATTGTCATTTCGCTAAAAGTTCGTAATCTACTAAATTCATAATGGTCGATCATTGGTCGGTCAATGGTCTCGTAATACTTTTTGATAACCGAGTTATTAAAAGCAATGACTGCACAATGACGTTCTAATGGTAGGTCACTGATCAAAGGAAGCGTCAAAATTTTAGCATTACTGCATACGTCTGTCATTCATTTGTCATTATGTACGAGATTACCATTCTATACCATTACTTTCAATGGAGTGTCAGTGGTTGAACATTGGAAAGCCATAGTGACGCTTTTATATTAGTAGTTTACCAAAATTGCAAAAATCAACCATAATGAAATCCATAAACCATTCTGACACTATTGTAATAGTAGACTTGAGGCCCTGGTGTATCGTTTGATGACATGACAAACGGTGGGGCACACTGTACAGGATGATCTCTTTTCTATAGTGCTGCGTTTCCGTCATCACAAGTTTGTTGGATCCGGTCACATAGAAAAGATTCAGGCCCACAACGTAGCTTACAAAAAATAATCTTTCGTGCAGACCCTAAGCTACCACTTCAAACGTACAGTCTCAATACAGTAACTCATGGTAAAGCTTCCGTCCCTTAGGGGCTATCCACAAATTACGTCACACGTTAAGGGGTGGGAGGGGATCGACGAAAATGTGACTGTGTGACAAGAGGGTGGGATGGGTCCTAAATTGCGTGACGTCACATTTCAAAATCTATTTTAATCTAAGTGTTAAGTAGAACACGAATAAAATGGTAAAATATGTGACGTCACATTGGGTAGGGGGGTCTCACAAATGTGACCAGCTGTGACAAGGACGAGGGGGGGGGGCAAAAATCATGAAATTAGTGTGACGTAATTTATGGATGGCCCCTTATTTAGCTGGTAAGTAGAGTTTCAGTCGGGCAACAACCGCCTCTAATGACGTTGTTCGAGTCCCAGAAAGTTCGAGACCGAGCGGTTTGAGTCAGACTCTTACTGACTAAAACCACTCGGTGTCCTGCTACCTTTAGCTGGGGCGCTGAATTGCCTGCGCATTTGTTCATGCTCCCCCGGCCGATCTGCATGGTTTCGTGCGGATCCCTTCACCCTGTGCGGCCGAATATGGCCGTAGTAGAACGACTCCTGTTGGTACCTACTACACTGAGAAAACAAACATGTTTTAAGTCACGTACAGCTACGGTCGCGACAGTTTCCTTACGTAAGTATGTGAGTCAGAGCGACGCTGGTGGTTTTGTCATTGCTTATGTCAACAAGGTGTAGCTAGTGACGACACCGTGGTGACGTGACTCGGGAAATTGTTGACGCGTGTTGGAATAAAAACATTGAATAAGCTTTTAATAATGTTCTTTTTATTAAGGGGGGTTCTTCGGAGATAGTGCGGAAATGTTGCGTCTAGCAAGATATTATCACTACATATTATAAATCAAAGTCGCTTCCCGGTGTCTAGGTCTGTCTGTCCTTATATATTCTTAGATGTTTAAAACTACGCAACTGATTTTGATGCGGTTTCTTTTAATGGATAGAGAGATTCAAGAGGAAGGTTTATATGTATAATACATGCATAATATAACTAGTAGAAAAACACTGATCATTTTAGAGGTGTATAATGTGAAGTCATAAATAAACATATTTTTTCAGCATCAAGGCTGAGTAAAAATAAATAAACACGTATTTAGTTGTTTTACCATGTTTCGAACATACAAATCAAACGCCACGTTATCATGGTTATCATACTCTGTTCGATACTTAACAATGAGATAGGTCAATGATGCAGACGATTCTTAAAAAAAAAAACTTTTTGACTTAACTGTGCCGTTTTTATAGATTTTTCCAATATTACTATACGTCGAATCGTAGGTGAGGGGACAGCGAATGATGGTGTATTTTTCATGCCTGGTAAAAAGAGGAGAGGGTGGGGGAAGAAAATCAGCTTGGACAGTTTCGATTTACAGTTGATTAGGAATAAAGTTAAAGATTTCTATACAGTTTGGAAGTTCCTTCAGTAATGAAACTTTTACAAATTCTTCAACAAAATATTGATTTCAATGACGGGGAAAGATAAGAATCTTGAGGTGAGAAAAATATTAAGTAACTAGCTGTCCCGCGCAACTTCATCTGCTTCACATAAGAGAGAGAGAGAGAAAACATAACCCCGTTTTTGCAACATTCTTCATTGGTGCTCCGCTCCTATTGATTTTAGCGTGATGATATAGCGTATAGCCTTTCACGATATCTTTCTGGGCTATCTAAACTGAACGAATTTTTCAAATCGGGCCAGTCGTTCCTGATATTAGCGCGTTCAGGCAAACAATCAAACTACCTATTCAGCTTTATATGTATGTAATGTACATTAGTATAATATAGAGATAATCCCTCTCACTTAGTCGTAAGAGGAGGCTACGTATACGGTATATATACTGATGATGATGATGAACTAAGCTATCGTTTGAGTAACATCATCAATTTTAATATTTTTTACAGTCAGCACCTACTGTTAATTCTGCCAACCACCTTACTCAACAACGTCGTAATCATAAGCATAATCAGCCTTTTTTAACGTCTCCACTGCTGGGACACAGGCCTCCTCTCCAGGAGAGGGAATGGGCCGTAATCAGGGCCGCTGCTAGCTGTTTGATCGCCCGCGTGCAATACCGATTATACCGCCCTTTTTTTTTGGATGGGAAATCATGAATGGAAGGGAGTGTTAGACTCTTACTGACTAAAACCCATCCTTCTTGTGCCCTTTGCGTTCCAGGGCCGCGGTGACTCTTTCGAACAAATTCCGCAACCCTAGCAGGCACTGACCCTATGGGGCCCCGTCTGCGTTGCTGACGGCTCTATGAGGCGCGCGTGGAACACGACGCGCCGTCGACTCGGGCCTGGTTGCTACCGGATGGCGAGCCACCCATAGCTCACCACCCGCAGGCCCGCGCCTACGGTGGCTGGGAATCGCCCTGCGTTTCCCGACGCGCGCGCCCGGGGCGTCTTCTTCTGTTTCGGTGGCTGGATCGTGAGGTTTCCCTCTCTCACATGCGTTCCGCTTCCTCCTTCGCTAGCATTACTGCTTCGCAGAAGGAAACACCCTAGGACTACATATGCTGAGTTTTACTAAAAAAAAAGCTATTTCATGATTTTTTCATTATGGTGGGGAAACCTTAACGCAAAAAAAAACATTTTGATTAGGTAACTTAGTTATTTTGGTTTACTAAAGTTTAAAACTGCTGAAGCATTGTTGATAAGTTTTTGATATTTTTTTATTTTGAAAAGAATCTTTCGCCTGATGCAACTGAAACCGGCAGGAAAATATTCTTAGAGCTATCGCTGTGTTTGGAAATGTTGAAATTAAGTCATTGGCAAAAATATTTATACTTTAATAAGTAAGGATTGTGAAAAGGACATGCTTGATTACAACTGTAATTTGTTTCGTGTGACATCTGGTGTGCAATCCAATATATTGGAAAAATATTTTGATTTTCTGACTTTGTTCAGTATATATAAGCCTGGTTGTTATCGGAAGGCGAGCCATCATCCACAGGTGCCCTACGTCTACGGTAGCCAGGAATCGCTCTGCGGCTCCCGACGTTCGGGGCGTCTTCTTCTGTTGCGGCGTAAGGTTTCCCTCTCCTTCACGCGGTCCGCCTCCTTCTTCGCTAGCATTACTGCTTCGCAGAAAGAGGTGACCGCTTCCCATGCCTCCTCGCTTTGGACCATGTATTGAAACTGAGCCGGAGGCGAGAGGTCGCCGATCGCCTTGACGAGGACACAGCGTTGCTCCGTCAAAGCGGGGCAGACCTCCACCGTATGTTCCCTCATGCCCTCCAGGCGATCACGCGGCCTCCCGTCATGTCCTCCCGTGGATTCCAAAACAGGTACCTCCCGAAACACCCGTGTCCGGTGAGTACCGGTGCTAGGAACGCCGTGGCTCCTCTCCAACTACTCCTCAAAGAGGGGACTTATCGCCACAATGGTGGCATGCTCAACAAGTACCTACCTAACCTACCAACTGAGAAATAAGCTCAGAGTTTTCATAGAACACGACTATGGATACTTGTATATAATTTGAGTCCAAACGGGTGGCGGGCGGTTCCTGCGGTACCTGCTGACGGATAAGATAGCGTCTTCGGTTTTTTTTCAATGCGATGATATTTCTTATGCTGTAGGTAAGGTGGCTATTATATTATGACTATGACTTTGAATATTTCGTAATGAGGCGCTCGATTTGCCGCCCCCTTGGACGTGCCGCCCTTGTGCAGTGCACGCCTTGCACGCCCGCTTACGGCGGGCCTGGCCGTAATTAATCCACCACGCGGGCCCAGTGCGGGTTGGTGAATGTCACATATCTAGGACATGCCAGTTTCCTCATAATTAAAAAACATTGTTCAGATACTTATCATGACTTCTGATTGTCGGACTTATCATTGCAGATCGAAGATAAATCAACGTTGTTTTTAACGGTTTATCACAAGAAAAAACTGTTTTTTATTTCCTTGAGGAAGTTGGCTGGTACAATTTGAAACCTGTGGCATTTTACTAAGAACTTATGCAGAAGAGGTTATGAAGTTAGGTTTTAAAACAACCATGCTCAACCAAGCGTGCCAAGTTTTACTACTAAAGAAGACGAAGAAATACTTTTGTAGAAGTCGGTTGTTTTTTTTGTAAAAAGTTTTTTATTTTTTACTTTTTGTGACAAGCCAGTTTCCTCACGATGTTTTCCTTCACCGTTTTTGAACCCGCGACCTACAATTCGTAAGTGGGGGCCGTTACCACTCGGCCACCACAGCTCCTCCATTTTTTTAGTCAATTAAGAAAAAAAAACTAGCCACGGAGATTTTATTTAACTGCTTGGAACCTGTAATTGGGTGAATTGCGCAAGCAAAAAAAATACACGGCAAACCTGAGAACGGTAGTGCAATGTGCTGGTTTTTTATTTTATATATTTTTTCTCAACAACGTAAGTACTTCTCTACCTTGGCAAAAAAAATCATTGATTTCTACCCTCTAATATACCAAAAAAAAAAATTACAAAGTGTTATTTTATCATCACGGTGGCCTGTCCTGAACCCAATTCCGCTCATAAAATACCTTCCCCTGCCAATAGATTCATAATATGGATTTAAATCAATTCTCTTATCATTAAATTATAATATATTCGATCAAATAAAACTATTTTTGTTTGTTTATCTTCTTTCTCATGGATTTGACAGGCAGTCAACTTTTGTCTGGAAAAAAGTTATCATTTCAGAGGACAGTAAGTTTTAGTAGATTATCCATGTCAACATTGCGTTGTTACGCCCCTCTCACCTTTCCTCACTTCGGATCAGTCCGGCTCAAGCTCTCGGCGCGAACGCAGCGGTCCCAAAGCTTGCGGTTTTTCCGCCAAAAAAGTAAGTTTATCATTTCAGTAACATGGGGACAAAAATAGTTTCATTTCGGTGTCACAGTCCACCGGAATGAAATGTATCTCCGAAATGATAAAACCATAAAGTTTTAGAGATCCTTTATCAAATATAAAGTCATAGTTTTGTAATGTAAGTAAGTGTAGATTAGATTATTCGGGTGTATTTGTTGTGTAATATTTGTGTTTAAGATTAAAGATATATAATATACACATATTTCTATGTAGCTAGTACCTACATGTATATATTGGGTTGGTAGGAAAGTAATGAGCGTTGCAAATAAACAAAACAATTTTAAATTATATTTTTAATTTACAATTACTTGTCTTTATAGTAGGCACCGTTGTTATCTACAACCCATTTCCAGCGATTAGGTAAAGCATGGATACCCTCGAGCTTTCGAGGAAATCTGTTAACTATGCTCTATCATCAAATTTTTTGTCCTGTATATGATTACTGAGAGAGCGTAACAAATGAAAATCCGTTGGCGCTAGATCGGGAGAGTAAGGTGGATGTGGCAGTAGCTCCCATTCAAAATCCAATAGCTCTGACGAACGACTTTGGCTATGTGCGGCCGAGCGTTGTCGTGAAGGAAGTAGGTATATCTTTGTTTGTTCACGGCGCTTTTTGTTGATTTCTGTACGGAGTCGGTCAAACTGATGACAGTATATTGTCGAGTCCACGGTGATATTATCGGGTAGTAGCTCCCAGTATAAAATATAAGAGTTGATTTAATTTTAGAAGTTTTACTTATATACCTGTAGAAACACTATTCTCGTTTCGTTACCAATTTAACTAAATTATACCTAGCATTTTTCTCTTAGTGCAACGGGTACACATTATGTATTACTATTAATGGCATAACTTACAAATGCAGCCATCATATTAATCAGAAACTTTAAGCTTTCTTATCGCGCTTCGTTCACTCTTTTGAAAATATATCAATTAAATTAGTATTAGTTCATAAACAAACAAAAATATTTATTTATGGTTACCAGCATTTACGATAAAGTTTTCCAACATTTTCACACAACAACAACCTGAAAAAAATTACCAAAGGTTATTTAAGTGAAGAAACAATTCATTCATATCATAATAAATATTACAATAATATCATTCTTTGAGGTTATTGTAACCTCAAAGAATGATATATGTAATAGTAATTGTAATATCTATATATTAATGATGATATTAAAATAACTGTCTACTGTCCTGTCTCAGTGTTTATCTAAAATTTGTGGAAATCAAACCTAACAAAGTACGGAACCCTGGCTGCCCGGCACGGTTGTTCTTAGCTGTATCATATCGGTGGATTTATTTCATTCCGGTGCACAGTTTATCATTTCGGTGGTCATTTTTATCATTTCGGTAGACACTTTTCATTTCAGTGGACTCTTAAAAATTCATCCTTATATATTTATGTAAGTTTTGATGAAATTTGATGTCCACTCACGCACAATGTTATAAAATAGGCTAAAGTTTAATTTGTCACTAAAAATATGTAGATAGCATTGAAATTAAAAAATCCCACCGAAATGACATATAAAAATCACTTGTTGAAATTCACCCAATTAAATTAATCAGTAAAAAACACCAAAACCATTTTTGGAGATGACTGAATTACCTGATTTAAATGTAGACCCAAAACAACGGCATAAAATAACACTTCTGTGGACACATTAGGTACAGGAAAATCAGTGTTTAGCGGTAAAAGGTCACGTGACAAATAAGTCACTAGCCATTTACGATAGCGATCATTATATGATCATAGCGAAATAGCAATATTTGATATTGATCATAGATTGTCGTGACTTTTATCTACTTACCTACAATATTATTATCTGGCGTCAGTGTTTTCCATTATTTATTTACAACAGCGAATATTCACTGAAATAATCAGGGCGATGACGGAAAAAAATACGGAACTATCAAAGATCTTAATTTACTGATAATACTGATAAAGATCTTCATTAGGAGCACTGCGTGTTAATGAAGTATTAGGACACACCTGGGAGGCGGCAAACGCAAAATCGAAGAAAAATATAGCAAAAAACTGTAACTGAATCAAATGAAAAAAATCTAGGGCTCCCTGACACGGAAAGATAGAGTTATTTTTTTTAACCCTGCAGCTAGAAATAGTTCGTCGTTCAGAATGTTGGAATTTTAATAGTTTACGTTTCGTTTCTTGCTATTCTACAATTTCGAGAAATTATAGACTATCAAATTTTGATGCATAAGTGTTCCTAATGTTCAGTTGACAATTTATCGAAAGTTTACAATCTCTCTAGATATTTTATAATCTTACGAAGTTTGCTATTTTCCGGAGACATACATACGGTACTATAATACAACTCAAACGAACCTTTCAGAAAGGTTGGTTATGCAAACCTAACCTTTATTTATAAAATGTTATACTGCTGCAAAGGACCTAAGATTGTTCCCTGCGAGACTCTGAGCTAAAGTCGAAAAAAACAGAATTTCAAATTGACTTTCAAAATAACATTTTGAGCTCCTCCTTCCTCGAATCATTAGGCTAGTAGGATTACAATAAAATGGTAAACAACATTCTTAAATTATGAATTGATGAGTAATTGTACTTTATTGCAGGCTTACAAATATTCTGCTCTCCAAAGAGAAATGCTTGATAATTCCTCATCATCCACTCCGTTGGTTTGCTTTTTTAATCCTTATGGTTATTTCGCAGTGTTCCGTTATTTCTGTTTAACTTTATTCCCAATTTTTTTTCCCAAGACGTTTAATACGAAATTGATAAGATAAAGAAGACTATGAACGTTTCAAATTGTCGGTAAATGTTAACAAACGGCCAATTAATTCATCCATATCTTATCGTGACAATTAATTGATATTAATCTCAATAATGACTGTGATTAGATCTTCTAATCCTAAATGGAAGTTAATATAGTAGCCGCGTTTTCTGCAATCATCAGTAGTATCTAAGATGTTAATGAAATCGGGCTTGCTTCTGCTACTGGTGTCTGTTCTTCAGGTAAACTTATCACAATATGTTATTGTTTCTACAATTTTAGCAAATCCTTCGTTAGTTCTTCAAGTTTTTTGCTATAAGAGGGATCCCTTATTTCTTACAGCATATTAACTGGCTTTACCTTAAATAACTAGTTGTTATTCCTTTTTTGAAATGAATTAAACAAATAAGTAGGTAAGTTCTCAACTCGGTTGTTTTTATGTTTAAAAAAAGAATTTTTCAAATCTTTTCTTCTAATTTGAAAAAATCCTTTTTTGACGTGAAAGAATATCTATACTTTTCGTTGGTCCCATAGAAATTTCATCAAAATTGGTTCAGTAGTTTACGAATCACCAAAAATTGAAAAGAACTGCTTCATCTAACCAAGCCTACTTCACACTTTCTAGGTATCCGCGCGTTACAAAAACGTGGTACCAGACTTCATCGAGAATGTAATCAAACGCGGTGAGTTAAAGTACCTTTGTCCTTAGCAAATACAGCTTGAACGACAGGAATTTTATATCCTTGTCAACGCTGTCACTTGCCGTTGATGTCCTTTCATCTCTATTCAACAACTTTATGTTGCATGGCTGTTGTTTTTCCTAGAATCCGAAGCGCAAGTGTCCTCGCACTCCGGCTCACGTATTGTGTCCGGCTGGGAGGCGCAGCCCGGCCAGCACCCGCACCATGCAGCCCTTCGCATGGTGAGCGCCATCGGCGGCGTGAGCGCCTGCGGAGGCTCCATCGTGTCTAAGGAATGGGTCATCACTGCTGCTCATTGTACTGCTGGGTAAGGATCGACTATATTGGGTTCTTTTACTTTCAAAGATGTAAAATAGTTAAACAATAAATATTTTACATCTTTGAAAGCAAAAGTAATGTGCTATGGTAATTGAAGAACGAATGTTTGTTTGATTTCCTCCTTACTCAAACAGGCTCAGCTGGCCGATGTTAAAATATAGTGGAAATATGTATGTACCAATATAATGATTAGCCATTGCCAGGTAGTTTCAAAGCGGGTTAATCGTAACCAAGTGCGTGGAGGGGCAGGGGAGGGCAGCTGCCCCCCCCCCCCCCCCCATGGAAATCTCGCAGTAAATGTAAGAACTCGCCTAATCACTAATCAAAGGGTAAACGGGATCATTCGCGGCTTTTTGGCTTACACACTACTGTATATAATATACCTAACGTTTCATGTAGGTGTGTTTGTGTCGTGTGTACGAAAAAACAGCCTAAAACAATCTGACCTAAAAAATGTAACCTAGGCCAGAAGCTGGGTACGCTCATGGTATTGTAACTCCTAATTTCCCCCTCAGCCGCGTAACGATCGTGGTCCGCGGAGGCGTGGTGTCCCTCACCAACCCGGAGTACATCTTCGAGACCACGGAGTACTACAACCATCCTAAATACGACGACAATCAGCCGCTCCTTGTGCAGACTCACGACATCTCGCTAGTGAAGGTGCCACGCCCCTTCGTGTACAGTAGTGAGTATTTTTCTTTAAAACTAAGTTAATTTTCAAATCCATAGAAGAAACGTTAAAAATCCTAGTGTGCTACTTTGTGTTGAAAATTAGTGACACAGACTCTATTAATCGGCCATTGTGCTTTATAAAAGGTAACACTTACTCTAAAGAATCAGTCAATGTCTACCTTTAGTAATGCGATATAACGCAATTAATTACATTTATTCAGAAATAGCCGTTTAATTTGTGCCCAAATCAGAGTTGTATCAGCTGAAACAGTGCCCTAACGCTATTATTCAGCAGGCTTGTACAAATTAGAATAAAAGGATTCTATAATGGACAGTGATTCAGCGCTTATCTGCGCTTCTGTGTTTCTTGGGTACCTACGTCGTTAAGTAGTTCCTAGGAACGGAGCGAAAGGTCCTCTTACTTTTTCATGTCATGTGTGTTGTGACTTCTAATTCTTCCGTGACTTTTCCCAGGACTGTTAAAGGCGATCCGCGTGCAGTCGCGTGCTGACGCGTACCGCGACTACGACGGCGAACAGGTCTACGCTAGCGGACACGGCAGGACTTGGACTTTGGGTTAGTATCTCCAATATCTAGTACTTATCTTAAAGTTCTTTGACAGGATACCTTCTGTCCCTGGAATAGAAGACACAATTCGGTAGATATCTTACAATCTATTGTTGTACTGTGTGTTATGAAGGTTAGTTAGTTACCAAATAGGTTTTCTTCTTTTCCTATATTGTAGTATGATTGCCGTGGTCTAAATATAATTACAGTCAGGAAGATGGTGGCGGGCCTGATTAGGTACCTATTTAGTTCTCTAGTTTTGTATCACGCCATTTGATACGTCAGCGAGGAAATATAGAAAATATATTTTATGAATAATGCTATCAGTAACTGCCGTGTAGAGATAATAATCATCCACCTCGCGCGACTCATTAATCGGAGTTTCGGTAGGAAGAACAGAAACTGATCAAGATTACTAGATAGTAAAGTAAAAGATATCATTACGATAGTACGAATACAAAATAATCTAGATCGAAAAACCAGTGGCGTTAACTTTGTAGATAGGGAAAACAACAACAGCGTGATAAACAATAACAATGTAAATAGATACACCTAGTCTACTATCGCATAGTTAGGTTTTAAAATCGAGTCAAAAGTCATCCTTTTAAATTAGGCTTAGGGTCAGCACTTCTGCTAGGGTTGCGCGATTTGTTCGAAAGAGTCACCGCGGCCCTGGAACGCAAAGGGCACAAGAAGGAACACGGGTGGGTTTTAGTCAGTAAGAGTCTGACACCCCCTTTCGCTCCGCCCAGTGCGGAAGAAGTCATTCGATGATTTCCCATCGAGAAAAAAAAATGGGTCAGCACTTGGAACGTCCTAGTTTTACATAGGATTTACAGCAGTTCATAGGAGTACCACAGAAGTGCATTAAAAATGTTTAGGAGGCGATTTTAGCTGTATTATTGTATTTTTAACCGACTTCTAAAAAAGGAGGAGGTTCTCAATTCGGATGTTTGTATGTTTTTTTTTTTTTTTTATTGTTTGTTCGCGCATAACTCCGTCGCTTGTCAACCGATTTGAAAAATTCTTTTTTTGTTGGAAAGGGTATACTTCCCAAATGGTCCCATGAAAATTTTATCGAAATCAACCAAGCGGTTTTCGAAAAATCAACAAAAATCTAAAAAAAATATCTACATTGCCTACATTGACGACCTCTTAGTTTACTCCGCAAAGGAGCAGTACGTTTTTTTACACCAATGTGATTGGTTCGTTTAGGTGGGGGAGGGGAGGGGGTGTAGGTACCACTAAAAAGTGAAAAATAAAAAAAACTTTTTACAAAAAATAAAACCGACTTCTAAACAAAAAAACCAAAAAGTAGGTATAAAATAACTTTAATTTCGGAAGTCGGTGTGTTCAACAACAAAAAAGCAACCAAAAACACCGAGTTCCGAAATTAAAGTTATTTTATACCTACTTTTTGGTTTTTTTGTTTAGAAGTCGGTTTTATTTTTTGTAAAAAGTTTTTTTTTGTTTGTCAATATAAATAAGATGTAGGTACCTATCTGTCGTAGTCAATTGGCTTAGTCAGCCGTTTAGTTGGGTGCTTATCCTTCTCTTTGAGAGTCGACGGTTAATCAACGGCCTATATGTATATGACATCCACCCAATGCGTCTTATACAAAATTTAATAAACAAAAATCTATTTCAAATGCCCCTTCTAAACGCCCCTATTAAACGAAATCGAACCAAGTCATTCAATCAAATAACGGGATGTCAGTTTTAAAAGGCGCCATTCAATGAAAAGGCTAAGCAGCCAATTAAACTGATTAAGCTATAGTTGGTTGCGACAGTAACATTGCATTGGCAATATAGCTGTTATACAGATATTTACGTAGTTAAATTTAATAATAAATAAAAAATTGTCCCTCACCACTTTCTAGTGTTTTAGCTGGGAGGAAGTGTCGCAACAAACTCCCCAGCGACACATCTGATTTAACTTGGAAGAACTTGAATTTATACAATAAGTAGTAGGTACGTAAAGCAATGCACAATATTACTAGTCTTCAATTCTGTGTTCCGTTGACCTATCCCAAAGCCTATCTTTTCTCGGTCTAAACTCTCGTAATGATTCAGGTTCCGTCACCGAGGTGCTGAGATGGGTTTACCTTCGCGCGATCTCCAACGAGTCGTGTGGCAGAACGTTTGTGAGCGGCATCATCATTGACACCACTATCTGCGCGCGATTCTTCAACGTCACCTCACAGTCTACTTGCCAGGTAAGATTAACGAAAATCTGAATGTAGTTAATTTAGCGGTACGGTAAGTTTGGTTACAAATTAGTCAAAGTGTAAGTCAGTTTAAAATGTAGTATTTGATGAATATCTATATTATATCACGAAATATTCCCGAAACTACGTGCAAGTGGATGTGGGGAATAATCTTCTGATTCTCATCATCATCTGCCTAGCCTTTTCCCAACTACATTGGGGTCAGCTCCCAGTCAAGCCGGATTCAGCTGAATACCAGTATTTTACGTGAAGCGGCTGCCTACCTCCACAACCCATTAACTGGGGAACACGGTACTTGTTGGCAAGACTGGTGTCAGATTTTCTGGCTTCTGACAATCCGTAACGACTGCCAAAGATCTCCAAATGACAGCCGGGACCAATGGCTTAACGTGCTTTCCGAGGCACGGAGAAGTCTCGTTATGTTAAGATGGTCACCCATCCACAGACCAACCTCGGCAAGCGTTACTTAACCTAGAAGATCGACCCGTGCGGCTGTTATAATTTAGCCACGAGCTCCTGATTCTGAAAGTCAGTATCTTTAAGTCGCTGCTCCGTCGTCCATTTTGTTAACCTAATATTGTTTCATGTTACAAGGGCGACAGTGGTGGGCCGCTGGTGCATGTTGGCTCCGACGGCGTCCCGACCCTGGTCGGAGTAACCTCGTTTGTCGCTGGCGGAGACTTCGGCTGCCACTCTGGCCTGCCTGCGGGTAATATTTTGTTTAAATTCTGATTGTTTGTTCTCAACTTTCCCACTGTAATAGCAAAAATAACTAACATTCACATAACATATTTACTTTAATCAGGTTTCATCCGTCCCGGACCTTACCTATCATGGTTCGAAGAAGTAACTGGTATTGACTTCGAAAATCTACAAGAAGATGATGACAGTGTCGAAGTTACCACTACACCACCTGTGGATTCTGAGGAAGATAGCAGTGAGGAGAGCACTACTGCTCCCCCAGAAGATTCTGAAGAAGAAGATAAGCCTGAACCAGAAGATTCCGATGAAGACGACTCGAGCAGCTCAGAATCAAATGACGAAGAAATGAACGAACTTCTAAAACGACTCGAAGTGAAAGTCAAAGTCAAGGTCAGGTTCAACAAGTACATTAAGAAGCAAGTAGAAAAAGAAAAGCAAAAGCAGAAGAAACTCCATCATCATTAATTTACGAAACAAATGAATTAAAGTTTATTTATAGATTTTGTTTATTTACTTTTTAAATGTTTGACCTTTGTTTGCGTAATGAAACGTAATCGAAACAGTAGTGGTGTTACCATATAAGACTTATTTTTTTACAAATCTACAGGATGATCGAGACGATCGAAAAATATGTTGAACTACACTTACATATAATTATGTAACATTTTACAGTACTTTTGTTATCATGTAAAGTGCTAGAATCATAATTTAATAAAAAAAAAACCATCCGTTCAACCAGAATAGTTTTATTTCTTCCTCTAAACAAGATCTTGTATTTTTAAAACCTAGTAACACCCGCCCGTTGTGTCATCTTATATTTTACGTCATTCTCAAGTATTGGAATCTCAAGCATGTAACTTTTGCGATTTATCGTGCAATTTATGAATAAACATTCCTTTTTGAAATGAAATGGAGGGACCGAATACCAAGGGTAAGTTTTCGTTCCCGATATAACAACTTTTGAAATGAATAAATTAAATATTTAGTCATGTTTTGGGTGCAGAACTTGTCATGAGTGTGTGTGGGCGATTCTTGTAAGTTATCGTGATATATCTTTTGTTTGTCCTGCGCCTCGCCTTTTGCAACTTAAGTCTCAACTTGCTGCTGATCAGTTTGTGATGAATTTATATCGCTAAAACCTACAGATAGGTCTTAAAAGTATTTTTGAAATAGTTCAACTAGTTTCAAATTGCTATGTTTACTTCCGTGTCGTGGGTAGAACCGAGAGTTGAAGGATAAATCGTAATTTATATTTTGCCTCGTTATAAGCAATACTTTAGAAAGGTATCTGACATTCAAATGAAACCATTTACGAAAAATAAACGTTTACACTAGTCCAATAAATTGATCATGATGTTTGAGGTAGCCAATTTAATTTATTCAGTAAACCGCAAATAACAATTAACAAGACTATAAAACTGGTTATTTGCATCAACAAAGCCCTGGCGAGGCCTTTAAAATGTAATATTCATAAAGTTGAAAAACATTGATCTAATTTGTTATACCTAGTCAGTCATTGTATTGTTCACCATAAAAGCAATTATTTTAAAACAAGAACAACATACTTAATTATTTCTATCTTAATCGTAAATTAAATCCTTAATGTTATTATTATGTTGGTGACAAGTCTCCCTAAACAGTCCTAATTTTATTTGTGTACATAAGCAATATTGCAATAATAATCAAAACTTTTCAAAAGTCATTACTTCTTGCTTTTTCAAAATTTGTTCCTTGACAAAAACTTTATGGACATTTTACTATAAAATATTCAAAGTAATCAAACTTTTAGAAAGCCAGACATTGAGTATGATAATTTTGATCAAAGATCTGTAGTAATGAGAGGAAAATTGATTTATTTCAAAACGTTTGGTTTTATTTATTAAAATTGAGAGTATTAAGAATCTTAAGATGAATCTATACCCCATTCACGATAAGATTAGACATTGAAATACATCTTTACAGTCCGTTCAACCGATTTTGACTTCTATTGTGTTGGCGGCATGACACATGGTAGCTGCAGTAAACAGTTGGTATTATAATCAGGTTTTTGCTTTTAATGCCATCCTTATGCCTACGGAATAGAAGTAAAAAACGGTTGAACGGACTGTAAACAATTTTGTTCCAATGTCTAATCTTATTGTGAATGAAGTATAGGTAATTCAAACTACTAAAAAATTTTTTTTTTGCTCTCAATGTACATAGACAAGCCTGATAGTTGCTAAAATACTTTTTTTCACTCATTGTTTGTTGGTCTAACAATGTTGGATTAACAATTTTGTCATCTTACAGAGTCCCTCAGCTGTGCGGGGTGCTTGAATGACATTGGTGATGACGACTATGTGTCCGCTCTCAACCAGGATTGGCATAAAGACTGCTTTAGGTAAGATATTGACTAGCTATTATTATATTGATAAACTGACTAGAAGTCAAACCAGAGATGTTTTGTTTGCGATAGTGTAGTGGTAGCAGTTTTTTTTTTTTCACTTTTTAGAGCTGTTACCCCCCAGCATTCCAACTTGTGCATATCAGTTTAATTGTCTATCTCCGAAGTTCTTCATGAGATCTTTACAAAATGGTAACATTGCGGAATAAAATATGATAGTGTCCGATGCCCAAACATAAATATATATATCCATCCAAATTGATTATCTCCTCCTTTTGGAAGTCCGTTCAAAAACTAAAGTCGGCTTCTTGCCAGCATGTATCGTGTTACCCAGTAAATGGGTTGTGGTGGTCCGGTAGGCAGCCGCTAGCATTAATTAACTAACATAAATGAAATAAACAAGTTAAAACTCCACTAAAACAAGTTTTATCGAACAAAACGCGTCCTTAAAATTAGATTGACGTCACTACTGGTCGCCTGAAAGCGACACTGGCGTACGGCTTCAAACTTTCAAAGAAAACTCAGTTATTTAAGGTATTTGATTATGGATAAACACATAATAATATAATCAACATGCATAGTGTAACTGTTTTATTATGGATCTGTATAAAACGTTTTCCCTGCGGCAACTCCTGATCATATTTATGATCTGCCCATACACATTATTATTACAATATTTCTTTAGGCCTGAAAATTTTCAATTCAAATGCAATAGAAATCGTAAAAAAATATTAAGATCAATTTTATTAAGCGCATCAATGTTCAAGAGCGGGAGCTGGTGACGTCACGTCGCTATTAAAAACTGTATCAAGTCACGCGACTTTTCAACGAACTATGTAATAAAGAAAATATAAGTATCCAATATTTTTTGGAAATCTATCTGACGAACTAATTAGACTTATTCAGTAGAATACCCTATTGTTAAATTAAATTAAATATTAGACCAATAGTTTGTATAGCCCGAGCCTTAAATATTTTTTTTTCTTTTGTGATTCTGCGTGAAGAAATAAGAAGTCCAATAAAACGTACAAATTCTTCTGCGAATTTTCCATGAGAAAGCGACATAGGCTTTTCTTATATTACACAAACAAAATGAGTCATTTTCATTTTAGTGATTCCATAACGCTTGTACATTTATACTGCGGAATATTAATATGTATATACCAGGAAAACTGAATCACAATTGTTTTATTTATACAACTTTATATTTAGTGCAATAGTACAAGTAATTAATTCGAAATTACTACTTTTTCCGCTAATTCCATCAGTTCAGCGTATTCTTCGTTCAAGTGTGTTCCTACTTTAGGTTTATAATTAACTGCTAGGGTTGCGAAATTGTAGAGAGTTACCGCGGCCCTGAAACGCAAAGGGCAGTGGGAAATTCGGATGGGTTTTACTCAGTAAGAGTCTGACACTCTCTCCCTCTCCGTCTAGAGCGGGAGTCACTAGATTATTTCCCATCGACAAAAAGAATTTGATAGCAAAAATAATAATTAAGTAAGTTTTTATAGCTGTTTATAAAAAGGTAGGCTGTCTGTCACCCACCTAAAAATAACATTGAAACAAACAGTGAAACATCTTCTTTGAAAGTAATGCCACAAACAAACATTCTTTATTTCTTAGTATCCATTCATAATATGAGTAATCTGTTAACTTTATTACATAACAGTATGCAATACTTCAAGGGGGTTCCTATAGGGTTGCGGAATTAGTTCGAAAGAGTCTCCCCGGCCCTGGAACGTAAAGGGCGCAAGAAGGATCACGGATGGATTTTACTCAGTAACAGTCTGACACTCCCTCCCGTTCCGCTCAGCGGAAGAAGTCATTTGATGATTTCCCATCCAAAAAAAGGTACTTGCAGTTGAGCAAGAATCGTGAAATTTGTGAAGAACTAAAGTTTCTCCAATGGTACAGAACCTTTTGTATGTAAGTTCGACTCGCAATAGGCCGGTTTTACTTCACAGATAATGTATATAGTTACGTACTGACGTCATAAGAATCACGTCATGCTCCGGAGAGTTATGGGGTCACAACACTACGGCTTCACATAAAACTAATGCTTAGTAGACTTATAGACTAGCTATCGACCGATTGGTTTGAGCTTACATTCTCGTAGGTATCTTGGTAAAATATACTTTTTTATGGATGGGAAATTTAGGAATGGAAACGGTTAGACCGTTTTGCGTGACTGTCACTGACCGATAGGTAATTTTATTAGGAGGAACTTTTCATTACTTTTTACGCGGGTGAGACCGCGGACAGAGTAGTAGCTTTAATCAATAATTCTCTGCTTGACCCTTAGGCCCTTAGTGTATTACACGCGTAATGTTGTGTCCTTGTGTTATGAATCGGTCATTCACCTTTCGTTCATCCAGCTCAAGACAAACAAGTACTGAATAAGTATTTTGGCAGTCGCCTCGCTTCATGAACTTGTATGTGACGCCAACAAATAAGTTTTCCAAGCTATTCGATATATTCTTTCACGAACAGTTGCCAAAAATATTTTTTTTTGGCTTATTCTATCAAAGCCAAGGAGTCTGACTAGCTGTCCGGTGTTTTTTTTTTTGTGAACTAAGTGAATTAAAGATACTAATAGCATGGAATAAAAATGCGCACTGTCTCGGAGGTAATACTGTATAATATGTCATTGCCAACACCACAGTCCCTTAAAGCGCTTATTACACTATCCAATTTTTAGGAAACCTAAATCGGATACAATTTAGGAATTCAAACTAAATCGGCCTCTAACTTCAATTACACTATCCTGTTTCCTAAATTGGCTTCTTTAAAATTGGATATTGTAATAAGCGCTTAAGGAGGAAGTACTACTAACTGGCCAACTGATTTCTGAGTCGTCTGTGATGCTCAGGTGCTCGGTGTGCGACGCTCAGCTGTCGACGTGGTACTTCGAGAAGGCAGGCCTGCTGTTCTGCCAGAGCGACTACTGGGCGCGCTACGGCGAGAGCTGCCAGCAATGTGCACAGGTAATCAATACACGTTTAGATAGATCGAATATAATTTACTAGCAGCCCGCATGGCTAGCAGAGCATTATAAGGTCCCTATGGCCATGTTTTTCCGACATCTTCAGAAATTATCGTCAGTATTTAAAAAAATTTACTCATATGATTTGACCAGTATAACTGTATGAACTTCAAAAGAGACCTTGACCTCTGAGTTTGTTTCGGTGTTTCTTCTCAGGGTACTTAGCTAGGAAACACCGGTCTCATCTAGTTTTTATAACGCCCAAAAAAGATTGAAGTGTAAACGTGTTTTTTACTACCTACTTACGAAATAAAAACCATTTATCAGTTATCATTTACACAAAACCTTAATCTTACTTCAGACTACGTGTCATAAGTTTCGCTGCAGCTTTTTGCAGTTTTGGTTGCGTTGTCGCTAGTAGATGCTATGTGGATATGTTGTGCCTAGTGTTTGCTGACAGGCACATTGAATATGGCGCGCGGTGCTGATACGACGTTGTATTTACAAGCTGGGCGGCCGCTAGTGCGCGTTGTGGGCGGCTAAATGCGGTCCGTGTGAATCAAATCAGTACCCGTGTTGTGGTCTGGTTGTGGCACGTGTGATTTCTTCATTATATCACCGCTCTTGTCACCAGAGGAGCAGTGGTGGCCGAGTGGTAACGGCCCCGACTTACGAATTGTAGATTGCGGGTTCAAACCCAGAGCAACTTCATCACCACTGCACTCAAAACGTTTAAGGAAAACATCGTGAGCAAACCGGCATGTCCTAGAACCAAAAATTCGAAGACATGTGACATTCACCAACCCGCACTGGGCCCGCGTGGTGGATTACGGCCCATTCCCCACCCCTCTCCTAGAGAGGAGGCCTGTGTCCCAGCAGAGGGAACGTTAAAAGGCTGATTATGCTTGTCACCAGGTGATAACGGGGCCGGTGATGGCGGCGGGCGAGCACCGCTTCCACCCGGAGTGCTTCGCGTGCGTGGCGTGCGCCGCGCACATTGAGGACGGGGAGCCCTACGCGCTGCTCGAGCGCTCCAACTTGTACTGGTATGTGATGATGACCAGCCTCTCACAGAGAGCTCGTTGCTGAATAAAACCTTTTAGTTATTGTTTTCGAGTTTGCCACGCTTTACCACTTTGTAATGTAGTGTTTGAATGGCTTATTGTAGTTTACGATTACAGATGGTCAATAGAGATAGGATAAGAATGCTAATCACCGAATTATTGTTAGGGTGTGTTG
The DNA here is from genome assembly GCA_905332915.2 of Hecatera dysodea. NCBI lineage: Eukaryota > Metazoa > Arthropoda > Insecta > Lepidoptera > Noctuidae > Hecatera > Hecatera dysodea. The sequence goes on along the minus strand of HG995308.1, from coordinate 16,774,945 downwards.
TATAGATTGGCATTTTCTTGTCTTCACAAACAAGACTTTGGGAATGATGGCCAACCGGTCGATCGTGGCTATTAGTCTAGTCGACTGCGCCATCGTGTAAATAGGTTAAGTTAAAATAAAAAAATCTACGTAGTTGTATACTGAACTATACTGTTTCATCTATACTAATATTATAAAGACGAAATATTTGTATTTTTGTATGTAACGAATAAACTCAAAAACTACGGCACCGATTTCAAAAATTCTTTCACCATTAGAAAGCTTCATTCACCTTGAGTAACATAGGCTATATTTTATCCCCGTATTTCCACGGGAACGGGAACTACGCGGTTGAAACCGCGGGGCGCTGCTAGTTTACGATACGGGGAATCCTAGTGGTTCAGGGATCAGTGTATTTGAATTTTAAATTCATAAAATAATACATATTCATATTGAAACTTTTAAAAAGTACCTACGTATATAGTGGACCGCACAGGTTTTTGTCAATAAAAAGTAGATCTTGGGTCTAATCAAGTTGACCATCCCTGATGTATGGGGGACAAGTGTTTTCGCACAGTTTGTAGCGAGCGTCGGGTATCTCGACTGTGTGACTGCCGATATTTTACACAGATGTGGTATTGTTTGTTTGTGTGTACAGCGGCGGCTGCTACGGCAGCTCGGTGCGCGCGGTGTCACACTCCATCCGCGTGGTGGAGGTGCCGCCCGCCAGCGTGCGCGTGGCGCACTCACCACCACACACCATCACCGTCAAGGAGTAAGTCCACTGAACCACTACCTTCACCATCATCCACACCTCAACTTCGCTTACTGCTGTGCTGAACATAAGACTCTCTTTCCTTGTTCCAATCCCCACGTTCCTGTGCCATTCAAGTGCTACCCGCAATGGCAGTGGCGTGCAGTGGTTCGAGTTAGGGTAGGCCAGAGAAAAAGTCCAAAAAAAAACACACCACATTATTCAGGGTTCAAATGTGTTTTTTTTTTAAATAGGCTATTTAAAAAAAAAACTCGTTACATTAAAAATCAACCCTGAATAATGTGGTTATTTTTTAAAATTTATTTGGACATTTTCTCTGGCCTACCCTAACTCGAACCACTGCACGCCACCACAGTATTACAATATTACAGTAGGGAAACGCCTTTGATGTCGCGCGATGCCGCCGCCAGTGTAGGTACTTACGCTGCCACATGCAAGTATGGAAGGGTTGTCACCAAATGGGAAATAAAACAATTGTGATTATTACTATTATGATGTAATCATTTATTCATTTTTACATTCAAAATAATTGTGATTATTGAATCTAATATAATTATTTATTAAAAGTGTAAACCACATATGTATGTACGTACATACCTACATGTTATATAGGTAATGAGGATGTTTCCTGAGTAAAAAATATCTGATTATGTTTAGTCCGTCAGTAAGATTATAGAAAAATATTGTTCACGTATTTTTTCCTTTATAGAGTCTATAAAAACTGACGAAGATAAAAAGCATCCAAGATCAGGAGTGGGGGCTTGTTACGTCACGGCTAGGTAAAAATTGTAGCGAGTAGTGACGTCACACGAGTTTTCAACGCACTGTATCGTCTGCGTTTTTTTTCTTATTATATGAAAAGATAAAAAAATACGTGTCCAATATTTTATGGAAATCTATCCGACGGAGTTATCATATTTTTTTAGTCAACTACCTTATTGTACAACTGTTTTCTTTTCAATTACCGTCTTTGACAAGCTTCTATCCATAACTCGCGCCTGGAAAATAAATAGGTACCTATAAATTCAATAAACAAACACATACCTTTACAATTATAATTATCAGACATAAAATTATAAGGAAAAGTGGCCAAAATTGTGTGCACAAGTCAGTTTTGTCTTAGCGGTGGCGGCGAGGCGTCTGTAATATTCCATAAGTCTTTGGTACCTACACAAATGAAAAAACCTAACTGAACAGTTTGTGCGCACCATTATATAATGTAAGTATAATAAAATTATTACACAAAAAACACGCCCGCGTCTGCCCTTCGCGCTCGGTACCGCAAACTAAGCGTGTTTGCGATACGCGGCCCGCGCCACCCGACACCCCGCGAGTTCCCCTCCGTTGCTCTGCGCAAGTACATTCGTCGCCGTACTGTAGGAAATATTGTAATACTGTGACGCCACTGCGCAATGGCAGCAATCAACAACAACCTTAACCTTCCAACCATAATACCCAGCTCAGGATAGTATCCTGCAGCCCTTCCATGACGTCTTAAATCCATCATGATTCCTGTGTCAAAGAGAGACGGAGTTACACAAGACGAATAGCACTATCCCTTTCCCTCACACTGAATTATGATAGCATTGGCACTTCGTGGTACGGCCCCAGGAAAAACATCGTAAGCGAAAATTTGTATTTTATCCTAAAATATAGGCACTATTCTAATAGATCGGTAGCTAAACTGTACGTATCATAAATACTTACTAATTGGATATAAAAAACCCTTTCCTGTAAAAAGTCAAAATTGTCGCTTACGATTTGTTTCCTGAAAAGGCTCGAAATGTATCTTACCGTCACAGTTACAACTGTTAACAGGTCAAATCCACTAAAAGATCATCTTTAAAGACTGCTTTTAGCGATAAAACCATTTATATTTCATTGTGTCTAACATCTAACTAATGAATTCGAAGAGTACCCTTAGCGTTCACACTCGACGCACTAACGTATCATCGGTCGAGTGTGAACGCTCGAGTGTTTTTCTATACATTTGTCTGGCGTTACGCGACCGATAATACGCGACGCATGTTCCGTCAGATATGAACCTTCCCTAAAAAAGAAAAACGCTTTTGACTGAAACCTGTTAAAACTGGTTTTGACCAACTAACATTTTTGTCTATAACTTAACTACTAATTTTACAGTACTACCGAAGTAAAAAACAGAAAAAGTACTAGGTAATTAAATTTAATAATAAAAAAAATATTATTTAAAAATCCTATATCTATATGTGGTACAAGTGTACCTTTCTCATTCACTTGTTTTTAGGATGATATACCAATAGTATGATTTACGACTAGGATCATTTACAAATAGGATGATTTACGAATAGGATGATTTACGAATATGACGATTTCAAAATCGTTTTGATACGGAGGTAACATAAAATTTCGATCATGTACCACGCAAGTTATGGAATTAGCATAAGAGAAGATTTTTTCATTTTAAATATATTATAAATACTTAATTAACTGTTCTTCAACAAAGTCATTTCGTTGCGCGGTTAAATCGTAGTATTATTGTCATCCTGCGCTACCGAGGACGCAAACAATCTTTACTACTATTATAAAGACGAGATATTTGATTGTTTGTTTTGTTTGTATTGAATAGGCTCCGAAACCACTGAACCGATTTGAAGAATTCTTTCACTGTTGGGAAGCTAAACTATCCCCGGGTGACATAGGCTATATTTAATCCCTATATTTCCACGGGAACGGGAACTATCCAGGTGAAACCGCACTGCTAGTCGATTATATTTTTCGATTGCGATCGGATGTCTGTGTGGAATCGCTGAATGCCTCCACTAAATTTTCGTGGTCGTTTGCTTTTTCTCCTTCATTCCTTAAGTGCATTATAACAGGTATAATTTCCTCGATAATACGACTAGGCATCAGGCACTAACACGGTGTAACTAACCCGCTAGTGGGCGCTGCGGTGGCAAGCTGTCGGCGGCTGCGCGTGCGCTGCTGCGCGCGGTCCTCTCTGTCTGCATACAACTTACGTGCCATAGGTACCTACTGCCCACTGCCAGCATTTGCAGCAGTATAAGGAACGTGCATGAACTAGATGGCGGCACACATTATAATTATTACTACCTTAAGGTCGCCATTCAGGGCCCCAAGTCTGCTATTTTTATAATAGGGTATTTTACTGTAAAAATCTAATTAGTCCGTCTGATAGATTTACAAAAAATATTGGACACGTATTTTTTCTTTTTTCACGTAAACAAAAAATGAAGACGATACAGTGCGTTGAAAACTCACGTGACGTCACGTCGCTGGTAAAATTGTAGCAACGTAGTGACGTCACGTGAGTTTTCAACGCACTGTATCGTCTTCATTTTTTGTTTACGTGAAAAAAGAAAAAATACGTGTCCAATATTTTTTGTAAATCTATCAGACGGACTAATTAGATTTTTACAGTAAAATACCCTATTGTGTCATTCCAACACGATCCCATTGTCATTTTGCTAAAAGTTCGTAATCTGCTAAATTCATAATGATCGATCATTGGTCGGTCAATGGTCTCGTAATACTTTTTGATAACCGAGCTATTAAAAGCAAATACTACGCAGTGCCGTTCCAATGGTAGGTCACTGATCAAAGGAACTGTCAAAATGTTAGCAGATCACCGCATACGTCTGTCATTCATTTGTCATTATGTACGAGATTACCATTCTATGCCATTTCTTTCAATGAAGTGTCAGTGGTTGACCATTGGAAAGTCATAGTGACGCTTTTATATTAGTAGATTACCAAACTTGTAAAAATCAAACACCATGATTTCAATGATAGACCATTCTGACACTATTGTAATAGTAGACTTGAGGCCGTGGTCGTCAAGCCATCTCCTGTGCGACACAATATATAAAACGTGGAGTTTCGAATTTCGACTACTAGATGGAGACAGTGTCGACGGCGTGCACGTTCCCTATACCGAGTTAGCTTGAGTAGTGGTTTGCTTGTGACCGTTTGTCGCGTTAATTTGTTCGGCAAAACCGGTTGGCGCCCTCTGTAGACGCGACAATCGGGGTTTCTATACAAAATGAACGTGACGATCGCGTATTTGCACGGTGATCGCCTTGCTAGAACGATGAATAACTACGGTTTCTGAATTTGCGATTTACTAAGTAGCTAGTAATTCTGCTTTCAGGATTGGAATATCAATATCTGTTTTGTAGAAGTTATACATTTAATCTAGTGAGCTTCTGTTTTTCGCATGCAGCAGATTCCTACAGATATCACCATAGTAAAAAGCTTTGACTTAAATATCTCGTTTGTGTTTTTGTAAGCATCCGTCAAAATATACATGTAACAGAATCAATACAAAAAAAAAACTGAAATGGGGTCATTGTTCTCATCATTAAGAACATTTATTACTAAGGGACCAATCCTGAAAAGGTCTTCAGGTCTCAACTTTTCAGGTTTTGCATTCATTCAGTTACATGTTGTATTTTGTATATATCTATAGTACATTTGTTTTAACCCAATAGGTACCTAGTAAGTTCATTGAACTATTGAAATTATGAATTCAACGACTATTTTTTTAATTAAACGCAAAAATTCACACATTTCATTCACAATAATTTCCTTATTTCCAAGGCTATCTCACCACAGACATGTACTTATAAATAAGGCCCATTTACATTGTTTATGTGTGCAATCTCCATAAAGCGTTTAGTATTGTTCTTTATAGTTATGTATGTATATCTATCTAGCCTATTTATTCCATTTCTGGTGTAAGGTCATCGATCTCTACACTCAAGTTTTAGTACACAACAGATCACTCCCAATCCAAGGACTGACGATTTTTTTTCACTACTTCTACTATTGTCTAGAAAAGAATAAAAGCCTCCTTAGTTGATTGGTAGATAATGCCTTGGCTCATGTACATACTCTGTCAGTTAACATTTGCGTTTTTGCTACCTAAAGTTTAGAATCGAAGTTAGTTTTTATAAATAAGGCCCATTTATCTTGGACTATCACTTCGCGCCCGTCTTCGTCCGTGCAGATTTAGTTACAAACGATTTTCGCCCTTATCCACCCCATTTTTTGTATGAGTAATCATCTGACTCATCCCACTCTGGGTGGACCGTAAGGTAGTCTCAGACTCACTGTCTAAAACCTACCCTTCCTTCAAATGCCCTTTGCGTTCCAGAGTCGCGGTAACTCTTTCGAACAATTCTCCAATCTTGGCAGACTTTTCACTTAAACATTTGATTTCCAAAAGTCAGTCCTCTTTTAATACATAGATACAATTTAACTACCGTTTATTTGGTCTTCCTCTAGCTGTATAGCGTCGTGTATATGAGCCTTTACGTGCGCTCAGAATGTGACCGATGAGTCACAGGCAGCGATTGCGAAGTATTTATTAATATTTATAAATAGGTTATTGATAGTAACTCGGTCACGTTCGACTAACTGATGGAAAGTGACCGTATTTTCATTTTAATTGGCGTCCAGAATATCTGACACCAGATTTGTCAGAACCAAAAACGCGCTGTGTTTTCTTTTGTGACACCGCCGCCAAACATACCATTAATCCTTCGAGCCGTTTCTGCAGCACTGGTACCACGGTGGATTTCATACTCGTAAATAACGCGATATTTCAAGTTTTCCATTTTGTAAACTGAGTGACGCAAAGAAAAAATACAAAAGAGGAAAAAACAAATGAATTATGGTTTTCGAAACAAAAATGCATGTTTAAAAAGCTGTATAAACTTGAATTTGGAATTCCTAACCAAAGAGGAGTTGCTTGAGATCAAAGTGGCCAGTGCGACAAAACGCCAATTTCATATGTATATGGGCTTTACCCTATAAAATATAAATATTGATGTACATAAGTACGAGCACCACTAGTCACGCATACAAAACACACTAACAGAGTTAAATGATTATTTAGTACTTTTCCTTACGCCTGAAATTCCAAACGCAAAACCCCCTGTTGCACAAATGGATATATACACTACATCTATACTAATATTATAAAGAGGTAACGTTTGTGAGTGTGTGACGTTGTGAGTTTGTGACGTTGTAAGGAGTAATATCTGGATCTAGTGAACCGTTTTCAAAATTATTTCACCAATAGAAAGCTACGTTACTGTGGAGTGTCATAGGCTTGTGTTATGTTTTATCCCCGTATTGCCACAGGAATGGGAACAACGCGGGTGAAACCGCGGGGCGCTGCTAGTTAATTATATATTTAGTTGTTAGTATGACACACTGAAGCACCTCGTATACATCATTTCATTTTATTGCACAGCGATTGGTTGATTTCTTTCGTTCGTCACATTGTGTCCTTGTGCAGATCTGTTTAATTTCTCGATATTAAAGTATTTTGGTGTCATTACAATAGTTTTGCAGTGATTTTAATGTAGTCTAAACATGGTAACCGTTAATCTAAGGTAATGTTGAAGTATGGAATATTATTTAATGTTGTTTTATTATTATGCTATTTTAGGAATTACAGTCGAAAAGTAAAGTCATATTAATAGCATTTTTTTTTTACTAAATATGTTTTATACTTATTGAGTTTATGTTCTGTGTACCTTATTTTGAAGCTTTGTACTGCCATATTATATGTTGTTTTTGATCAAGCGTCACAAAACATTTACCAATGAAACCTACCTTAAAAGTATACTATTAGATGAAAACAAAAAGCTCGATAGATGTTTCTCGAACTTCAAAACGCAGAAACAAAACTACGTTAAGTTTGAGCAAGTCATCATCTGCCTAGCCCTTGCCTTTCCTTTTCCCAATATATAGGGGTCGGCTTCCAGTCATACCAGATTCAGCTGATTAACGGGATTTAACGTGGATCGGCTGCCTACCAGACCTTAGCAACGCATTAACTGGGTAACACAGGCGCGTGCAGTGGTTCGAGGTAGGGTAGGCCAGAGAAAATGTCCAAATAAACTTTAAGAAACCACATTATTCAGGGTTGATTTTTAATGAAATGAGTTTTTTTTTAAATAGGCTATTTAAAAAAAGAACGCCACATTTCAATCCTGAATAATGTGGTGTTTTTTTTTTCGATATTCTTTTCGGGCCTACCCAACTCGAACCACTGCACGCCACTGGTAACACGGTACTTCTTGGCAAGACTGGAGTCAGATTTACTGGATTCTGACAATCCGTAACAACTGCCAAAGATCGAGTTAAGTTTGAGCAAGTAATGATGATAAATTTATCATAGGTTTTTTGCGTTACGACACATTTATGACCTAAATCACAAGCTATATCCTCGATCACGCTACCTGTCGACAAGGAAAAGTGTGCAGTACATATACAGTAAAACTTGGTTAAGTGGGACCTGGATAAGTGAGAAACCTCCATAGCTGGAACTCTTGCTTAGGTCCCGACACTTTAGCAATGAATTACCTCTGTTAGTGAGACAACACAAACCTCTATCTGGGATTGGTTCTTTCCATTTTATTCGTCACAAGCACCTCTATAATCGAGACAGCGAGTGTAATTTACCTCTTTTATTGGGACTATATTTTGTGTACCTACATTATGTGGATGGAACTCTCTGTAAATGAGACAGATATCTATTTATACCTGGATATCTGTGACACTGGGTAAGTGGAACACCTCTTTAAGTGAGGCAAATTTGCAGGTCCCTTAAGGTCCCAGTTATCCAAGTTTTACTGTACATATTTAATAAGAATGACTATTTATTATTTTAAACGAGTTAAAATTTATTTTATTTACTTCTTACATATTCTTATATCCTCTTTTAATACTGACAGCAGTGGTTCGGGAAACAAGACAGTGTATAGACGGTTGTGTTAAACATGAATAGAATTGATTAAAAAAAAATTGTTTATGTTTTTTGCTTTTTTTTAAATTATGTCGCATGATGCATGGCACGGCAAGCAACACCACAACTTGTGTTACAATTTTTCAAGTTTCTCACTGGCCAATTTATTATAGGTACACATGGCACGGCTTTCGACACGTAAAACCCGTCTCTGAAACGAAAATAGTTAAAAAAGGCCTATTTTTATTAGATTGCTGAACTAGCTGTTCAAGCACATGTCAGCTACCGTGATTGGTGAAGAATCAAACCTCTATCAGCATTCGATATTTAAAAAAAAGTCACACGTCATTGAGTTTCGTTCCAGAAATGGGTGTTATTCTGAAAGAAGGCGTAGACAATATCTTTGTCATGTTTAAGTGTCATTTCAGGATCGATTCATCATGCGGTGTACTGACCCTGCATATCGGAGACAAGATCCTTGAAATCAACGGCACGCCAGTGAGGAATAGGCCGCTGGATGAGATCGACCGGGCGCTGGGAAGACCAGATACCGTCATACAGGTAATAAATTACATTAAGTTTCATTTGCATAACTCAGTGCCCGGCCGCGCTTTGGAAACGAATTTGTATCGAACGTATAACGAATTGAGTGCGCACATAGAATAGGTTTTTCTCCGTCAAATTGTCATTGGCCCGATGATATCGCTTTCGTAAAGTACGTTCAACGCACGAAATCGTAAAAAATCGCGGACTGTTTTCGGACGTCAAACGTATGACACACGTTCTCTCGAACTCGCATCCAGTCTGCGCGTTCCCATAGTACTTAGAACTTCGAGGTCGTTCGTGCATCTTCGTACGTGTTCGCACGATTCAAATTCGTACGAAAACTCGTTCATAGTGGCCTCAGTCCTCAAAAGTGGCCTCAGTTCTTCAGAATTCCAAAACCAAAAAGATTTCCGTTGGACTTTTTATTTTTGCTCTTAATCAAGAAAACCCATTGACTTATCATAGACGAAAAGTTCAGCCAGAAGATTGCCACTAATAAGGATGTTGCCTGAGTAAAAAATATATGATTATGTTCAGTCCGTCAGTTAGATTATAGAAAAATATTGGACAGGTATTTTTTCCTTTATCAAATCTATAAAAACTGACGAAGATAAAAAGCATCGAAGATCAGGAGTGGGAGCGTGTGACGTCACGGCCCGGTAAAAATTGTAACGAGTAGTGACGTCACACGAGTTTCCAATATTTTTTGGAAATCTACGGACTAATAAGATTTTTTTAGTTAACTACCCTATTAACCGGCCTAGCTCATCATCACTAGGAAGAGCGACGGATCCTTATACAGGCAATTCTTGCTTAGAAGAGTACCTGAAGTACTAGATGTAGTACAAAATAGTGCAAGAAAATAAAGAAGGATTGGAAATTTTGAGGTATTCCATGAAGCACACCCAAACGAAGCACACCCAGACGAAGCACACCTAAAGTATTCCATGTCAAGTCTGGGTGTGCTTCGTTTGGGTGTGCTTCACGGAATACCTCGAAATTTTCTATTAAATCTGGTCCAACCGACCAACAGAGTCGAAATAAGTGATAAAGCTACCGTTATCTCCCAAACTAAAAATAAATGAGAAATGTACATAATTAGGCATATTAGCTACATTGCCGTTCGCTACTTGTTTTAAATAAAAGCAGTGTACATTCACCCTAATATTTAAGAACTGGACCAATTTCGATCTTAGCATACATAATATAGCAATAAGGGTAACACCATCGCTGTTCATCCTAAGTCATCTAAAGTATACGTTTATCTCTGTACCAGCGTCTGCCCGCGACTTCGTCCGCGTGGAATAGTTACTTTACCCCCGATTTTGAAACTCTCAGCCCGATCGGTTTAAAATTGACAAAGTTTCATACAAAGTTTCATCCCTTATTTTATCCCCTTGGGGGTAGAATTAATCAAAATCTTTTCTTAGCGGATGCCTACGCCATAACATCTACCTGCATGCCAAATTTCAGCCCGATCCGTTCTGTGGTTTGGGCTGTGCGTTGATAGATCACTATGTCAGTCAGTCAGTCACTTTTGAGTTATATATATTTAGATAACCTGGACACAAGTGAGCTTAGCTTCTATAACATTAAATAGAGTGCTGAAGAAGTTCTTTCAGAAAATACACACCCAATCTCTGTTGGTTACTTGGGCTATTTCGTCACATCCTCCTTTATTTGTATTGAAGATGTTTCAGGTCCAACATTTTATCAAAATCGCAACAGCTCTTATCGAACTATTCTGGAATATCTCGGTCAACCTGCAAACAAGCACCATGGTTTTAATTCCTCTGTGTTACTAAAAAACTTTCTTATTCCAGCTAACCATCGAACACACAGAAACAAACACAAAACGCACACAGACAAACACAACACACACGCAAACAGATGAAGACAAAACAAAACACGACCGGTCGCCCGTCGAGAGGAAAGATGAGAAACAGAGACATTCGGGCGAGAATGAAAAAAAAGATGTTGAAGTGAGGAAAGAGAGGTTGTTTAAGAGGAAGGGGGGAGAGGATGCGGGGAAGTGGGTCAATAAGAGGAGACAGACGCCCTCGTCGCCGCTACTAGGGGATAAGGAGAAGAGCAGCAGTATGTCTAAGTTGCTTGACGCGTAAGTACTCTGAAGTCTTCTAGAGGATAGTACTCGATTATTAAGTGTCTTCTATTCTACTAATATTATAAAGAGGAAAGATGTTTTTGTTTCTTTGTTTGTACCGAAAAAGCTCCGAAACTAGTAGACCGATTTTAATCATTTTTTCACCAATGTAAAGCTACATTATCAGTTAGTAAAATAGTCTATATTTTATCCCCTTGTTCCTACAGAAAGGGGAACTAAATGGGGTGCTGTAAAAATTATATTTATCGTCAGTGCTTCTGAAAAGCCTGCAGTCACCGTGTTTACGCACAAGAATGGAATTTCTCGATTGAAATTCATGGATAATTTGAGACGTTTATAATTTTCAACTTGTACAGAATTACAATGGCCGGAATTTTTTATTTACGTATGACCACGTGACTCGGTGCAAAGAAAATTATTTGCCAGCACCAACATAACGCACACTAGCGCGTAGTTTGTTGGCGTGCGTTATGTTGGTCGCGCTTGCTCAAAAAACAAAAACTTCAGGGCTAGAAGTTTTTGTTTTCCGACACACCGTTTTAATTAAAGTTGTACAATGAAACAACTTCATGTACGTTCTCCAGTGTGGACGGCGACGAGCCGAGCGGAGTGCTGTGTGACCTGAGCCGCGCGCGCTCGTTCCGCGCCGAGCCTGCGCCCGGACAGAAAGTGTTCAGAGCCAGTGATCTACTGCAGGTAAACTAGATAACCTGCCCACATGCCGTGCTCATAGCTGGCGCAAGGTGACCGAGTGCTGTGCGACCTGAGCCGGCCGGCGCCCGGACAGAAAGTGTTCAGAGCCAGTGATCTACTGCAGGTAAACTAGATAACCTGCCCACATGCCGTGCTCATAGCTGGCGCAAGGTGACCGAGTGCTGTGCGACCTGAGCCGGCCGGCGCCCGGACAGAAAGTGTTCAGAGCCAGTGATCTACTGCAGGTAAACTAGATAACCTGCCCACATGCCGTGCTCATAGCTGGCGCAAGGTGACCGAGTGCTGTGCGACCTGAGCCGGCCGGCGCCCGGACAGAAAGTGTTCAGAGCCAGTGATCTACTGCAGGTAAACTAGATAACCTGCCCACATGCCGTGCTCATAGCTGGCGCAAGGTGACCGAGTGCTGTGCGACCTGAGCCGGCCGGCGCCCGGACAGAAAGTGTTCAGAGCCAGTGATCTACTGCAGGTAAACTAGATAACCTGCCCACATGCCGTGCTCATAGCTGGCGCAAGGTGACCGAGTGCTGTGCGACCTGAGCCGGCCGGCGCCCGGACAGAAAGTGTTCAGAGCCAGTGATCTACTGCAGGTAAACTAGATAACCTGCCCACATGCCGTGCTCATAGCTGGCGCAAGGTGACCGAGTGCTGTGCGACCTGAGCCGGCCGGCGCCCGGACAGAAAGTGTTCAGAGCCAGTGATCTACTGCAGGTAAACTAGATAACCTGCCCACATGCCGTGCTCATAGCTGGCGCAAGGTGACCGAGTGCTGTGCGACCTGAGCCGGCCGGCGCCCGGACAGAAAGTGTTCAGAGCCAGTGATCTACTGCAGGTAAACTAGATAACCTGCCCACATGCCGTGCTCATAGCTGGCGCAAGGTGACCGAGTGCTGTGCGACCTGAGCCGGCCGGCGCCCGGACAGAAAGTGTTCAGAGCCAGTGATCTACTGCAGGTAAACTAGATAACCTGCCCACATGCCGTGCTCATAGCTGGCGCAAGGTGACCGAGTGCTGTGCGATCTGAGCCGGCCGGCGCCCGGACAGAAAGTGTTCAGAGCCAGTGATCTACTGCAGGTAAACTAGATAACCTGCCCACATGCCGTGCTCATAGCTGGCGCAAGGTGACCGAGTGCTGTGCGACCTGAGCCGGCCGGCGCCCGGACAGAAAGTGTTCAGAGCCAGTGATCTACTGCAGGTAAACTAGATAACCTGCCCACATGCCGTGCTCATAGCTGGCGCAAGGTGACCGAGTGCTGTGCGACCTGAGCCGGCCGGCGCCCGGACAGAAAGTGTTCAGAGCCAGTGATCTACTGCAGGTAAACTAGATAACCTGCCCACATGCCGTGCTCATAGCTGGCGCAAGGTGACCGAGTGCTGTGCGACCTGAGCCGGCCGGCGCCCGGACAGAAAGTGTTCAGAGCCAGTGATCTACTGCAGGTAAACTAGATAACCTGCCCACATGCCGTGCTCATAGCTGGCGCAAGGTGACCGAGTGCTGTGCGACCTGAGCCGGCCGGCGCCCGGACAGAAAGTGTTCAGAGCCAGTGATCTACTGCAGGTAAACTAGATAACCTGCCCACATGCCGTGCTCATAGCTGGCGCAAGGTGACCGAGTGCTGTGCGACCTGAGCCGGCCGGCGCCCGGACAGAAAGTGTTCAGAGCCAGTGATCTACTGCAGGTAAACTAGATAACCTGCCCACATGCCGTGCTCATAGCTGGCGCAAGGTGACCGAGTGCTGTGCGACCTGAGCCGGCCGGCGCCCGGACAGAAAGTGTTCAGAGCCAGTGATCTACTGCAGGTAAACTAGATAACCTGCCCACATGCCGTGCTCATAGCTGGCGCAAGGTGACCGAGTGCTGTGCGACCTGAGCCGGCCGGCGCCCGGACAGAAAGTGTTCAGAGCCAGTGATCTACTGCAGGTAAACTAGATAACCTGCCCACATGCCGTGCTCATAGCTGGCGCAAGGTGACCGAGTGCTGTGCGACCTGAGCCGGCCGGCGCCCGGACAGAAAGTGTTCAGAGCCAGTGATCTACTGCAGGTAAACTAGATAACCTGCCCACATGCCGTGCTCATAGCTGGCGCAAGGTGACCGAGTGCTGTGCGACCTGAGCCGGCCGGCGCCCGGACAGAAAGTGTTCAGAGCCAGTGATCTACTGCAGGTAAACTAGATAACCTGCCCACATGCCGTGCTCATAGCTGGCGCAAGGTGACCGAGTGCTGTGCGACCTGAGCCGGCCGGCGCCCGGACAGAAAGTGTTCAGAGCCAGTGATCTACTGCAGGTAAACTAGATAACCTGCCCACATGCCGTGCTCATAGCTGGCGCAAGGTGACCGAGTGCTGTGCGATCTGAGCCGGCCGGCGCCCGGACAGAAAGTGTTCAGAGCCAGTGATCTACTGCAGGTAAACTAGATAACCTGCCCACATGCCGTGCTCATAGCTGGCGCAAGGTGACCGAGTGCTGTGCGACCTGAGCCGGCCGGCGCCCGGACAGAAAGTGTTCAGAGCCAGTGATCTACTGCAGGTAAACTAGATAACCTGCCCACATGCCGTGCTCATAGCTGGCGCAAGGTGACCGAGTGCTGTGCGATCTGAGCCGGCCGGCGCCCGGACAGAAAGTGTTCAGAGCCAGTGATCTACTGCAGGTAAACTAGATAACCTGCCCACATGCCGTGCTCATAGCTGGCGCAAGGTGACCGAGTGCTGTGCGACCTGAGCCGGCCGGCGCCCGGACAGAAAGTGTTCAGAGCCAGTGATCTACTGCAGGTAAACTAGATAACCTGCCCACATGCCGTGCTCATAGCTGGCGCAAGGTGACCGAGTGCTGTGCGACCTGAGCCGGCCGGCGCCCGGACAGAAAGTGTTCAGAGCCAGTGATCTACTGCAGGTAAACTAGATAACCTGCCCACATGCCGTGCTCATAGCTGGCGCAAGGTGACCGAGTGCTGTGCGACCTGAGCCGGCCGGCGCCCGGACAGAAAGTGTTCAGAGCCAGTGATCTACTGCAGGTAAACTAGATAACCTGCCCACATGCCGTGCTCATAGCTGGCGCAAGGTGACCGAGTGCTGTGCGACCTGAGCCGGCCGGCGCCCGGACAGAAAGTGTTCAGAGCCAGTGATCTACTGCAGGTAAACTAGATAACCTGCCCACATGCCGTGCTCATAGCTGGCGCAAGGTGACCGAGTGCTGTGCGACCTGAGCCGGCCGGCGCCCGGACAGAAAGTGTTCAGAGCCAGTGATCTACTGCAGGTAAACTAGATAACCTGCCCACATGCCGTGCTCATAGCTGGCGCAAGGTGACCGAGTGCTGTGCGACCTGAGCCGGCCGGCGCCCGGACAGAAAGTGTTCAGAGCCAGTGATCTACTGCAGGTAAACTAGATAACCTGCCCACATGCCGTGCTCATAGCTGGCGCAAGGTGACCGAGTGCTGTGCGACCTGAGCCGGCCGGCGCCCGGACAGAAAGTGTTCAGAGCCAGTGATCTACTGCAGGTAAACTAGATAACCTGCCCACATGCCGTGCTCATAGCTGGCGCAAGGTGACCGAGTGCTGTGCGACCTGAGCCGGCCGGCGCCCGGACAGAAAGTGTTCAGAGCCAGTGATCTACTGCAGGTAAACTAGATAACCTGCCCACATGCCGTGCTCATAGCTGGCGCAAGGTGACCGAGTGCTGTGCGACCTGAGCCGGCCGGCGCCCGGACAGAAAGTGTTCAGAGCCAGTGATCTACTGCAGGTAAACTAGATAACCTGCCCACATGCCGTGCTCATAGCTGGCGCAAGGTGACCGAGTGCTGTGCGACCTGAGCCGGCCGGCGCCCGGACAGAAAGTGTTCAGAGCCAGTGATCTACTGCAGGTAAACTAGATAACCTGCCCACATGCCGTGCTCATAGCTGGCGCAAGGTGACCGAGTGCTGTGCGACCTGAGCCGGCCGGCGCCCGGACAGAAAGTGTTCAGAGCCAGTGATCTACTGCAGGTAAACTAGATAACCTGCCCACATGCCGTGCTCATAGCTGGCGCAAGGTGACCGAGTGCTGTGCGACCTGAGCCGGCCGGCGCCCGGACAGAAAGTGTTCAGAGCCAGTGATCTACTGCAGGTAAACTAGATAACCTGCCCACATGCCGTGCTCATAGCTGGCGCAAGGTGACCGAGTGCTGTACGACCTGAGCCGGCCGGCGCCCGGACAGAAAGTGTTCAGAGCCAGTGATCTACTGCAGGTAAACTAGATAACCTGCCCACATGCCGTGCTCATAGCTGGCGCAAGGTGACCGAGTGCTGTGCGACCTGAGCCGGCCGGCGCCCGGACAGAAAGTGTTCAGAGCCAGTGATCTACTGCAGGTAAACTAGATAACCTGCCCACATGCCGTGCTCATAGCTGGCGCAAGGTGACCGAGTGCTGTGCGACCTGAGCCGGCCGGCGCCCGGACAGAAAGTGTTCAGAGCCAGTGATCTACTGCAGGTAAACTAGATAACCTGCCCACATGCCGTGCTCATAGCTGGCGCAAGGTGACCGAGTGCTGTGCGACCTGAGCCGGCCGGCGCCCGGACAGAAAGTGTTCAGAGCCAGTGATCTACTGCAGGTAAACTAGATAACCTGCCCACATGCCGTGCTCATAGCTGGCGCAAGGTGACCGAGTGCTGTGCGACCTGAGCCGGCCGGCGCCCGGACAGAAAGTGTTCAGAGCCAGTGATCTACTGCAGGTAAACTAGATAACCTGCCCACATGCCGTGCTCATAGCTGGCGCAAGGTGACCGAGTGCTGTGCGACCTGAGCCGGCCGGCGCCCGGACAGAAAGTGTTCAGAGCCAGTGATCTACTGCAGGTAAACTAGATAACCTGCCCACATGCCGTGCTCATAGCTGGCGCAAGGTGACCGAGTGCTGTGCGACCTGAGCCGGCCGGCGCCCGGACAGAAAGTGTTCAGAGCCAGTGATCTACTGCAGGTAAACTAGATAACCTGCCCACATGCCGTGCTCATAGCTGGCGCAAGGTGACCGAGTGCTGTGCGACCTGAGCCGGCCGGCGCCCGGACAGAAAGTGTTCAGAGCCAGTGATCTACTGCAGGTAAACTAGATAACCTGCCCACATGCCGTGCTCATAGCTGGCGCAAGGTGACCGAGTGCTGTGCGACCTGAGCCGGCCGGCGCCCGGACAGAAAGTGTTCAGAGCCAGTGATCTACTGCAGGTAAACTAGATAACCTGCCCACATGCCGTGCTCATAGCTGGCGCAAGGTGACCGAGTGCTGTACGACCTGAGCCGGCCGGCGCCCGGACAGAAAGTGTTCAGAGCCAGTGATCTACTGCAGGTAAACTAGATAACCTGCCCACATGCCGTGCTCATAGCTGGCGCAAGGTGACCGAGTGCTGTGCGACCTGAGCCGGCCGGCGCCCGGACAGAAAGTGTTCAGAGCCAGTGATCTACTGCAGGTAAACTAGATAACCTGCCCACATGCCGTGCTCATAGCTGGCGCAAGGTGACCGAGTGCTGTGCGACCTGAGCCGGCCGGCGCCCGGACAGAAAGTGTTCAGAGCCAGTGATCTACTGCAGGTAAACTAGATAACCTGCCCACATGCCGTGCTCATAGCTGGCGCAAGGTGACCGAGTGCTGTGCGACCTGAGCCGGCCGGCGCCCGGACAGAAAGTGTTCAGAGCCAGTGATCTACTGCAGGTAAACTAGATAACCTGCCCACATGCCGTGCTCATAGCTGGCGCAAGGTGACCGAGTGCTGTGCGACCTGAGCCGGCCGGCGCCCGGACAGAAAGTGTTCAGAGCCAGTGATCTACTGCAGGTAAACTAGATAACCTGCCCACATGCCGTGCTCATAGCTGGCGCAAGGTGACCGAGTGCTGTGCGACCTGAGCCGGCCGGCGCCCGGACAGAAAGTGTTCAGAGCCAGTGATCTACTGCAGGTAAACTAGATAACCTGCCCACATGCCGTGCTCATAGCTGGCGCAAGGTGACCGAGTGCTGTGCGACCTGAGCCGGCCGGCGCCCGGACAGAAAGTGTTCAGAGCCAGTGATCTACTGCAGGTAAACTAGATAACCTGCCCACATGCCGTGCTCATAGCTGGCGCAAGGTGACCGAGTGCTGTGCGACCTGAGCCGGCCGGCGCCCGGACAGAAAGTGTTCAGAGCCAGTGATCTACTGCAGGTAAACTAGATAACCTGCCCACATGCCGTGCTCATAGCTGGCGCAAGGTGACCGAGTGCTGTGCGACCTGAGCCGGCCGGCGCCCGGACAGAAAGTGTTCAGAGCCAGTGATCTACTGCAGGTAAACTAGATAACCTGCCCACATGCCGTGCTCATAGCTGGCGCAAGGTGACCGAGTGCTGTGCGACCTGAGCCGGCCGGCGCCCGGACAGAAAGTGTTCAGAGCCAGTGATCTACTGCAGGTAAACTAGATAACCTGCCCACATGCCGTGCTCATAGCTGGCGCAAGGTGAGGTGTGTAGAAAAACAAATGAAACAACAGAAAACCTATACAATTTTTCTGTTGTTTCATTTGTTTTTCTATCTCCAGTATGCGATAGATCGGTTATTGGTTTCGGCCGTTAGAGGATGTGAACATGAAGTGAGCTGTCAATCCATACGAACCATTCCATCTTGTTTAGATGGAATGGCAGTTTAATTGACGTGACACTCCACCTGAGTTGTCACGCTGAGACGCTGTCAGAATATGTGGGCTGGATGAGGCTTGCACAAGAACTCCACTTTTTGTCTCTGCGGGCGTACCATTAGGTATTAAAACATGAGTCTTCCGAGCGAGAAACAGGGACAGAGTTATACACCCTCTATAGCTCCATCCCTTTTTCTCGCTCGGATGACTCACGTTTTAAGACGTCATGGTACGCCCGAAGTTCTTTGAAGTGGCACAGCCGCGGGTCACGCAATGTTAATGTTTTAAATTTGAGTTTCCATTATTTGTATCTACATTAAGTGTATCTGTATGTGCCAAATAAAATTTTCCTTCTTTCTTTCTTGAAGTTAGGTAAATTAGCTCACCATTTTCCAATCACTGGTTATGACAGTATCAGTAACTGCTTCATTGATGATTCTTTGGCAAACAGTAACTATATTCCTTTGATCTTCGTACAGGGTGAATTACTGGGCTCGGGTTTTTTCGGCGAAGTGTACAAGGTGACTCACCGGGACACCAATGAAGTGATGGTGCTCAAGCAGCTGTACCGAGTAGATGAAGACGCGCAGAGGAACTTCTTGAAAGAGGTAAGCACAACATGAATACAGGCAGTTTTAGAGGCGCGTGGTGATGTTCTGTATCTGATGTACAGTACAAGAAATTAAACCCCGCTCGCAATAAATAATAAAAAGATTTTTTAAAATCACTTAAATCTGGTTAATGCAGTTGGTGGTATCGATCTTTGATTGAACTGTATTAGTCTTTTACCCTCCATCAAAGGTGTCTTTTTTATTTTTAGACGTTGTTTTGCGGTCGGGTTTTTAAACAAGTTTTGTTTTTTTAACCGACTTCTAAAAAAGGAGGAGGTTCTCAATTCGGATGTTTGTATTTTTTTTTTTAATGTTTGTTCACGCATAACTCCGTCGCTTGTCAACCGATTTGAAAAATTCTTTTTGTTGGAAAGGGTATACTTCCCAAATGGTCCCATGAAAATTTTATCGAAATCGACCAAGCGGTTTTCGAAAAATCAACAAAAGTCTAAAAAAATATCTGCCGGGGCCGAGTGGCAGGTTGCCGGAGAGAAGCGGCGACAAAAGAAGGCGGCCAAGAACAAGGCCAAGAAGCAGCGGCGGAAGGCCAACGCCATCGCGGCGAGGCTTCGCGCCCCGAAATCCGCGGCTGTAGTGCTCACACTGCAGCCGGAAGCGGAACAGAGGGGCGTGACGTATCTCGCCGTACTGAAGCGGGCGAAGGAGGCGGTGAGCCTCCAAGAGCTGGGCATCAGCGGGGGCATCGGGGTCCGGAGGACCTTAACCGGTGCCCGCAAGCTTGAGCTCGCCGGAGCGGAGAGTGGCCCGTTCGCGGACGCCCTGGCCGAAAGGCTGAGGGCGGTCTTACCCGCGGACGAGGTCCGGGTGTCCAGGCCGACTGAGCGCATCGACATGCGCATAGTGGGCCTGGATGACTCCGTGACGGAGGAGGAAGTTGTGGCCGCCGTCGCCAGGACTGGGGGGTGCTCTGCCGAGCTTGTCAAGGCGGGCACCATCCGTCCTGATAACACGGGCATGCAAACCCTTGTGGTGAGCTGCCCCGTGGCGGCGGCCAAAACTCTGTCGGAGGGACGAAGGCTCTTGGTGGGGTTGGTGTCTCGCGGGTAAAACTGCTGGAACCCAGGCCTCTGAGGTGCTACCGCTGCCATGTGGGCAACCACACGGGAGCTATGTGCCCCTCGGAGGTGGACCGCAGCGGACTTTGTTTCCGCTGTGGTCAGCCCAGTCATCGGGCCGGCTCGTGCCTTTCGAAATCTTATTTAAACGCCAAAGTTGTAAATCGTGCCTTTCATGTAATACTCGTCGGTTGCTGCTAATTTTTCGCCATTTATAACCAATTTTATGAGCAATGAACGTAAAGTGCTTAGACAACGTCAATGTCTATCTTTTCTCTGAGAACTGACCGAAGCTTGGCTAAAGTTGGAATTTCCTTGTGTTCGATGTGATAATTTTGATTTTTACTTCGAATCAAATTAATGTCGAAATTATCAAAGTCAAAATTTGCTACTTCTTTTACGGCGTTTTTTCATTGGTGAAAGAAACTTGGCAGATTTAGACGGCATCTCTTTTTCTTATTTCAAAATGGAAGTTACAGTACGTTCATTGAGCTTGTTGCTTCGGCGGTTCGTTTTCTTAATTTCTTACGCTAGCCAAAGGACTCAAATCACAATTATCATTATTATTCGCCTTCATGAAATTATATTCTTCTTGAAGAAAATGAAAAACTCCGGCGATAATTGCACGACCTTCAAATAATAAAGATAATACAATACTCATGATCGTTGATCCATACAAAAAGTTTAATATTAAATTAACGCTATAAAGTATAGATTCAAGATTCAAGATTCAAAGCATTTATTTCAATTAAACCTTTACAGGCACTTTTGAATTGTCAAGTCGAAAGAGGTGAAGCTATCTGCACGTTCCAAAGCGTAGATCTCTATGGGGAAGAACGTGCAAGAAACTCCACGGACACTCTTTTAAATCATGTTCTGTATTACATAACCTTGGTTACATCCTTGGTCGCTTCTATATGTGAGGACAATGCAAAGAAAAAAAAAATAGAAAACTATAAAAACAATTCAAAGTATAAAGATTAAAACAAGTCAGTGGCAGTTAAGAGGTGACCAGTCTCAACCGACGGCGCCCGTTCACGAACATGACGCGTGTATTGGCACCATTTAGCTCAACCATTTTGAAGGGAACCGAATGATCCAACACACACGCCACCATCAGCGAAACATTTGAGCGAGCATGACATGCTCTCAACTGCCATTTTAGTTCAAGTCACAAGGTAAACTATAACTTATAACATGTAAATGGCTCCATGGTACTCACATTTACAATATTTGAAAATAAAATGCTTCTACATTATACTATGGTTTACAAAAACCAAGCAGCTACAAGTAAAAAAAAAGAGAAATTATTTATCATCAAACTAATATTATATAAAAAAAAAGAATCAATAAATGAGATAAAAAAAAAGGCGAGCATCTCTTCCAAATATAAAATCCTAACTTGTTTATCCAAGTGGTTGAGGCTGTGGAGCAGGACCGGCATTTAGCCAAGCCTTATTATCTTCAATGTAATCCCCCAACTTATAATATGCTTGCCTGCATAATGTGCGTTTAATACAAGTTTTAAATTTCGTTTCATTCAGTTCTAATATATGGGGAGGAATTTTATTATAACATTTTAAACAATACCCCATGAAAGATGTGGCTACTTTAGCTAGTCTGAAACCTGGTTGAACTAATTGATCCCTATTTCTAGTAGCATAATTATGTCTGTCGCCTCGCTTACTAAAGAGATGTAGATTTTTTCTAACGTACATAATGTTTTCATAGATATATTGACAAGGTACCGTCATGATGTTAATTTCCTTAAACAGTTCCCGTAGAGAATCACGCCGGCGGAGATTGTAAATGGCTTTGATGGCTCTTTTCTGCAGAATAAAAATTGAATCGATGTCTGCAGCCCGTCCCCATAACAAGATACCGTAAGACATTATACTATGAAAGTAACTGAAATAGACTAGTCTCGCGGTATCAACATCAGTAAATTGGCGGATTTTCCTAACAGCATATGCTGCTGAGCTTAGTCGTCTTCCAAGAGATGCTAAATGAGGACCCCATTGTAGCCTGAGTCAAGCGTAATCCCCAGGAAAACCGTTTTATCGACGAATTCTAGTTTTTCCCTGTTCAACACTATATCACAATCACTACTTTTGACATTTGGTAAAGCAAATCTTATGCACTTCGTTTTTTTCCCATTTAAAACCAAATTATTAGCAGTGAACCAATTTTGGACCTGCAAAAGGGCGTTATTTACGATGTCAAGATTATTACTACGTCTATTTATTTTAAAAATCAAAGAAGTGTCGTCAGCAAACAAGACCATGTTTAGCTTGTTTTGCAATAAATGGGGTAAATCATTTATATAAACTAAAAATAAAAAAGGACCCAAAATTGAGCCCTGTGGAACGCCCATTTTCACGTTTAAGCCCTATATTTAAATAACTCGCCTCACTACGAATAACTTTTCGCTTTTTATCGGTATTTGACATGCTGACGGTACTTCGTGGCCCATAGCGACGTGAAAACAATAAGCACAAGTGACCTGAGCGGGCGGCCGCTCGCTACTGAACGCTACGTCAGGCACACACACTAACGCTGTAACGCAATGTGCATGTACACAACATACCACAAGTAAGAGTCACGCGCGCTCGTAAATTGCAAGAATTATCATAAGATATTAATAGAGCTTAAAAAGAGGATTAGCAACAATGTCAGATTGAATATTAAAAATTTAATTAAAACTGAATTCATAACACGTCAATAGCTTAATATACATTAAAATTAAATGTAAAAAATATATACTTAAATAAAATCAACATCAAATCAAAATTGTTGAGATCTGGTTGACAAAGCACATGTCCCCAGCCTGTATGGGTAGGTGGACATGCGCGGTGTCAGTAGATAAGAGTGGCGTGGTGGGTGTCAGGTGGCGGTGCTGCGCTCGCTGAAGCACCCCAACGTGCTGCGCTTCGTGGGCGTGCTGTACAAGGACAAGCGCCTGCACCTCGTCACCGAGTACGTCGCCGGCGGCACGCTCTACCAGCTGCTACAGGTACAATCAATACTTTTGACATTTTGCAAAGCACATCTTGTTTTTCTCCATTTTTGACCTACAGAAAACGAAATACGTAAAGAACACCCTGTTCTTTACGTCATCAAGATTTTAATGAAAACATGAAATAAGAAAGGGCCTAAAATTGAGCCCTGGGGGACGCCTTTTTTCACGTTTAATGCGTACGACTTGATACTGTTTATTGGAAATATTACTGTCTATCATTCAAATTATATTTAATTAATTTTAATGCTGTTTTACCTAGTCGTAATGCTCGGGTTTCAGTAGTAATGTTTTATGATTTACGCAATCAAACGCCATAGACAGGTCGCAGAAGTTGCCTCTCTGTTCTTGTGTCTCTTCCCACGCATTAAAGATATGTGTATTACACATAATAATAAAATGTGTGAAATGAAATTATTAGTACTTCATAATGTAATGTATGCAGGACACGCGGGTCCCGCTGACGTGGCGCGAGCGTGTGCGCCTCGCGCGTGACGTGTCGTGCGGCGTGGGCTACCTGCACCGCATGAACGTCATCCACCGCGACCTCAACTCGCACAACTGTCTCGTCAGAGAGGTACGCTACAACATATATACTAACAATAACCCGAGTGTCGTGACGTGTCGTGCGGCGTGGGCTACCTGCACCGCATGAACGTCATCCACCGCGACCTCAACTCGCACAACTGTCTCGTCAGAGAGGTACGCTACAACATATATACTAACAATAACCCGAGTGTCGTGACGTGTCGTGCGGCGTGGGCTACCTGCACCGCATGAACGTCATCCACCGCGACCTCAACTCGCACAACTGTCTCGTCAGAGAGGTACGCTACAACATATATACTAACAATAACCCGAGTGTCGTGACGTGTCGTGCGGCGTGGGCTACCTGCACCGCATGAACGTCATCCACCGCGGCCTCAACTCGCACAACTGTCTCGTCAGAGAGGTACGCTACAACATATATACTAACAATAACCCGAGTGTCGTGACGTGTCGTGCGGCGTGGGCTACCTGCACCGCATGAACGTCATCCACCGCGACCTCAACTCGCACAACTGTCTCGTCAGAGAGGTACGCTACAACATATATACTAACAATAACCCGAGTGTCGTGACGTGTCGTGCGGCGTGGGCTACCTGCACCGCATGAACGTCATCCACCGCGACCTCAACTCGCACAACTGTCTCGTCAGAGAGGTACGCTACAACATATATACTAACAATAACCCGAGTGTCGTGACGTGTCGTGCGGCGTGGGCTACCTGCACCGCATGAACGTCATCCACCGCGACCTCAACTCGCACAACTGTCTCGTCAGAGAGGTACGCTACAACATATATACTAACAATAACCCGAGTGTCGTGACGTGTCGTGCGGCGTGGGCTACCTGCACCGCATGAACGTCATCCACCGCGACCTCAACTCGCACAACTGTCTCGTCAGAGAGGTACGCTACAACATATATACTAACAATAACCCGAGTGTCGTGACGTATGCGGCGTGGGCTACCTGCACCGCATGAACGTCATCCACCGCGACCTCAACTCGCACAACTGTCTCGTCAGAGAGGTACGCTACAACATATATACTAACAATAACCCGAGTGTCGTGACGTGTCGTGCGGCGTGGGCTACCTGCACCGCATGAACGTCATCCACCGCGACCTCAACTCGCACAACTGTCTCGTCAGAGAGGTACGCTACAACATATATACTAACAATAACCCGAGTGTCGTGACGTGTCGTGCGGCGTGGGCTACCTGCACCGCATGAACGTCATCCACCGCGACCTCAACTCGCACAACTGTCTCGTCAGAGAGGTACGCTACAACATATATACTAACAATAACCCGAGTGTCGTGACGTGTCGTGCGGCGTGGGCTACCTGCACCGCATGAACGTCATCCACCGCGACCTCAACTCGCACAACTGCCTCGTCAGAGAGGTACGCTACAACATATATACTAACAATAACCCGAGTGTCGTGACGTGTCGTGCGGCGTGGGCTACCTGCACCGCATGAACGTCATCCACCGCGACCTCAACTCGCACAACTGTCTCGTCAGAGAGGTACGCTACAACATATATACTAACAATAACCCGAGTGTCGTGACGTGTCGTGCGGCGTGGGCTACCTGCACCGCATGAACGTCATCCACCGCGACCTCAACTCGCACAACTGTCTCGTCAGAGAGGTACGCTACAACATATATACTAACAATAACCCGAGTGTCGTGACGTGTCGTGCGGCGTGGGCTACCTGCACCGCATGAACGTCATCCACCGCGACCTCAACTCGCACAACTGTCTCGTCAGAGAGGTACGCTACAACATATATATACTAACAATAATCTGACTGACTGGAAAATTATGACTTCATTCCATTAAAAAATTAGAAGCCCGACATCGCAGACAACATTTACGCGCAGGACATGGTAACTCGACAGTTGCCCGACAGCATTTATATAGTAAGGACGAGTTGATGTGTTTGGTGAGTTTCTTAAAATGGCAGTAGCCGACCGTTTCGACGACATCTCTTACACAACTTGGTATGAAAACGAGCGAAATGTTCTTCTACATTGTCACGAAAATATTCCGCGTCTGCTCGCGACATGTCTCTGCTCCTTGTTCTCCAGTAAAAACAAGGCTTAAGCGTTACCGGTGTGTATGTTGTAACAGCCTGCTCTATGCTTTGTGTCTTACACGTAATTTTCAAAGTAGAGTTATCCTACTGGGCCCATAACCTATTAATACACTTTGAATTTCTGTTAGCGAGTAACATCTTTGTTATTTCGTGTTCAAACATTAAAATCCTACAAAAAGAACAAATGGCTAAATTATTTTAATATCATATAAAATTGCAGCCACAGATTACATTTTACTAGATAAAGGTAAAAAATAATAATTCTTTAGTCCGTCCTAGATTTTCAAAAAGTCAAAAGTAAGTGATTAATGCATGTATTTTTTTCCATTTTTCGATCCGTAAAAATTGAAACATAATATGTATAAGGTGCAGTAAAGTTCAAGACTGGGGCTTGAGTTTTCAACGCCATGTATCGCCATCATGTTTAACTTATTCGTAAAAATAAAAAGCACGTGCCCAATATTTTTTGAAAATCTATCTGATGGACTAAATTAAATTGTTATAGTAAAATACCCTATTGCACTGTGTGCAGGACAAGACGGTGATCGTGGCAGACTTCGGGCTGGCGCGCATCGTGCAGCGCACCGCCAGCAGCTCGCTCGAGCGCCGCCAGCCGCACGCCACGCTGCGCAGGAAGCGCTACACTGTGTGTACTCTCACTCACTCACTCACTCACTCTCCTCTCTCTCCCTCACATGTAACTCTTGCATTTCTGTCATCAACTGCGTAGCCTTATCACAATATAAAACAAAGTCGCTTCCCGATGTCTGTTCCTATGTATACTTAGATCTTTAAAACTACGCAACGGATTTTGATGCGGTTTTTTTTAATACATAGAGTGATTTAAGAGGAAGATTTATATTTATACTACATGCATAATATAGCAGAGATTTAATATCAACATTGCGCCCGTGCGAAGCCGGGGCGGGTCGCTAGTGTTACTTATAAGGTGGTTGTTGCGTTGCCAGGTGGTCGGCAACCCGTACTGGATGGCGCCGGAGATGATGAACGGCAACGTGTACGACGAGAAGGTCGACGTGTTCTCCTTCGGCATCATACTGTGCGAGGTAACTTTTATGAGTTTAATATTTATCTCATCTCTGGGCATGGAGGTCTTTGCCCTTCCATGCCTCTCTATCCTGAGCGATGTCTGGCCAAGTTTGCCCCGAAAATGTGATCAGATCGTCCCAGCACCTTCGGCGCGGCTGATCTCGAGGGCGACGTTATCCCTGTGTCGACTAGTGCGTGCCCATGTCTGCGGGTGCCGCCGTGCTACGTGGCCCACTCACACTTGACCCTGGATGGGTTTTTCTCCAACATCCGCTGTTAACGAGCGCAGGGTGGTAATACCACTGCCAGGGTTGTGGAATTGGTTCTAAAGACTCACCGCGGCCCTGGAACGCGGCGGGCACTAGGAGGATCACGGGTGGGTTTTAGTCAGTAAGTGTCTGACACTCCCTTCCGCTCCGCCCAGAGTGGGAGACATCATTTGATGATGTCCCATTCATAATTATTTTATTTGAAATTACACATTCGTAATTTCAATTGAAAGGGTGATAAAACCAAGCACGCAGCGAAGAGGTAATACCGAAAAAAAGTCAGTTCTATACGGAACCAGGAAGTGGGTCAACTTAACTTGCAGGATTTCTTTACAGGCAGACAGACACCGGGACAAGTGAAACTAAGTAAAAGCTTATAAAAACGGAGCACGTTCTGCCTAAAAAATATTTTTAGCATACACATATCACTGTTATTTGTAACTGTGTACGTCCAAATGGCCTCGATAACTTGTGACCAAATCGATTTTCTGTTTTTGTTTTTTTTTTTTCGAGTATTCGATCTCTTTTCGTACAACGGAAGTTTGAAAATTTCATAGCTTGAATTTTATGACGCTTAATTTCTAGTATTGTTTTTGATGTAGTGTCTGGCAGGCCGCCGCTTCACGTAAAATACTGGTATTCAGCTGAATTCGGCGTGACTGGGAGCCGACCCCAATGTAGTTGGGAAAAGGCTAGGCAGATGATGTTTTTTTTTTCATAAGCAAAGCCACGGGCGGCAGTTAGTAAGGAATATCTGTTCATTTCACGCTTGTATCCCCGCAGATCATAGGGCGCGTGTCGGCCGACCCCGACTTCCTGCCGCGGCGCAGCGACTTCGGCCTCAACGAGCCGCTGTTCGTGGACAAGTTCTGCGGCGCCAGCGGCTGCCCCGAGCCCTTCTACCGCATCGCCTTCCTGGCCTGCCATCTGGACCCCGATACTAGGTATTATTACATTTGCTTGCGGAATTTGTTCGAAAGACTCACCGCTGTGGGCACCAGTGGCGTGCAGTGGTTCCAGTTAGGGTAGGCCAGAGAAAATGAGCAAATAAATTTTAAAAAATAACCACATTATTCAGGGTTGATTTTTAATGAAATGAGTTTTTTTTTTTTGTTTTTTTAAATAGCCTATTAAAAAAAAACAAAAAAAATAACACCAAATTTCAACCCTGAATAATGTGGTGTGTTTTTTTTTGGACATTTTCTCTGGCACGCACGCCACTGGTGGGCACTAGGAAGAACACGGGTGGGTTTTTAACCCCCGACGAAAAAAGAGGTGTTATAAGTTTGACGTGTCTGTCTGTAGCTCCGTAGCTCGCGAACGGATGAAGCGTTTTCAATTTATTTATTTATTTATTTGCATGAAAGAAGAGTTACGGGCGAGTGTTTTTATACATGTTTGATGAAAATCGGTTGAGTCTTTTAAAAGTTATGGGGGGTGAAATTGGGGAAGAATATCCGAATGTCTGCAAATATACTCGAGTGGGATCTCAAATGAAAGCGCACTGAAAGAGAATATTGATGACTTAATCGAAAGTGTTCTTATAAGTAGCCTATGAGGAGTATAAAATAAAAAAAATAATTAATAATTTAAAAACCCCCGTTACAAACCTGTCACCCTTTTAAAAAGTAAAAAATAATAATAAAAAAAACAATCTTAAAGTACCTAACCATGTACTAATAATTTAAAAAAAAAAGTTACAAAAAATAGAACCGACTTCTAAACAAAAAAAAAAACAAAAAGTATAAAATAACTTTAATTTCGGAACTCGGTGTTTTTGGTTGCTTTTTTTTTGTTGAACGCACCGACTTCCGAAATTAAAGTTATTTTATATTACTTATACTTTTTGTTTTTTTTTGCTTAGAAGTCGGTTCTATTTTTTGTAAAAACTTTTTTTACTTTTCACTTTTTAGTGGTTCACTCCCAGCTAAACATACCCATCACAGCGTACGTGGTATAAACAAACATGCGATTTCAGCTATCCCGACAGATATGCTATCATTTATTGAAATAAACAAAAAAACCGCTTGTTCGATTTCGATAAAATTTCATCATGGGACCATTTACCAATTTTATCTTTATTATTCATCCTTATTACCAATTTTATCAAAAAATTTTGAAAAAATAATGAAGACTAGGTTAATGGTCCACTTAAGAGCGTTCATGCCTAGCGCGGCACGTCAGGTTTAGGTAAATAGTTCGCAATTTCACTCACACAGAAGCGTGGGTAACTGTGTGCGTAGACTAGCCGCGTGCGCTCTCTTTGTACTTCGACTAACCAACTTTGATCCGTTAGCTTTAGAGCAATAATAATGTATTGTTATAGAAAAATTAAACTGGAAGTTAAATACAAATTATTGTTATTCTTATGATTTGTAGATTTATGATTAATAAATAATTATATTAGAAATATTATTTTACCTGTAAAGGTAAAATAATATTTCTCCTTTTCATATCTGAAATCCTCTACAGACGAAATGTAGTTATTTTGGAGAAAAATAATATTAATAATTGTACCTACTTAAGTGTTGGTAATTAGTTCTAGTGGATTGTTGATAGTTTTTTTTTTTCATTTTATGGTTAGGATGAGTAGGTGGGTAATTAAATAAAGATTTATCATGTTATATTTAGTACCTAAATCATTTATGATAAAAAGGCTATATAAATCATAAAATAGTTTCCCTCAATTGCATTGATCGGCTATTTCTGGGATCAATTATTTCGGGAAGAACGCATACATAATAGAATTTTGTTAAACGAGGAATCATTTTTTCTTTACAAAATTGAAATTCTTTACAAAACTTTGTAAATTTTTACAACTTTTATTGGAAATTCAGGACTAGTGTACACCGCAAAAAGACACACATTTTTGTTTGAAATATTTAATTGGCCCTGAACTTGGTAATACCAGTCATGTTTAACATTGAAAATTACGTTATCGCCATGAAATAAAAATAATATCCATATAAAATAGATTTAACGAGTAGTGCTGAATTCAAATTCGGGCGTTGTTTACAAATTTTGGCAAAATTGGAAGCAGTTAAAATACTTCTTCTCAGCTCGAGTCACAAGGCACTCACAGCCTGAAGAACTGTATCCCTTTCAAAGAAATGCCGTTTTAAGGTCAGTGTTTTTAAATTTTCAAGGAAAACTACATGTGCCTGCTTGAAATTGTCTGGGTTCATGACAGGCGTTTGACATGCATTTGCGTAATTGACTTTGTTCACGAGCCCTGTGCTAAAGTTTATTTTTCGGCGAGGTATTTTGCGTTTCAGATTTTGATTTATAGAAAAACGGTTTTGCTCTAAATGTTTCAGAGATTGACCTGGACTTTTCTGGTAGGCACATTTATAAAGGGTAGTTTGAGGTTTATCTGTGTTTAAACTAACCAAGCGGCATGACAACGGACGGAATATGAATCTTTTAGGGAATTATGCGTTTCCCACCTACAGTCTTTGCTACTATGGTGTTGAACTGCTCTGCACGGTTTTTGGTAAAATCGTGGGGCAGACTTCGAGAAAGATAAGCCAGCTGCCAGATATTGCGTTGCAGTTTTAACATCAATGTTTTGGCTTCGAGAGTTTGGTTTGTTTCTTTTTTCTCTCTTTGGTGCAGTAGCACAAGTCACATTCACTCTGATCTTCAAAGATGTGTTTGGCGCTGTTCTCTCTCAGTATTTTTATATTCTTTTCTGATTAGGTTAAAGTTTGTGTTTGCCAGTACCGTACCGAAAATCTTACTGCTGTTCTCAGCCGAATCAATAGTTCAGAGTCAACAATTTACGCTCCGACAGAGGGATAGATGTATAAGTTTTAAGCAATAATTTTTTTCCGTTGCAATTGCGGAGGAGATGGTTGGTACATTAAATTTTTTGAATTAGAACGCCGGCATATGCTGGCATCAGCATCAGCAATCAATGTATTATATTTAATTTCCGAGTTTCTACGGAGGACTTGAATCCTTCTACCAGTATTGTTGGTTCCATACTAGATGATGTGACTTTTAGAACATTTGTGAGGAGCAGGCTGTTGTTCCTTTTTATTTGCGCGGGCACAAATTCCAGAATACTTATTCCGGACCCCAATGTAGAGAACTTTTCCTGTGTTATGTCCTATAATAGCTGCAACACACAGACAATGCATTATACTGGTTTTTATATGAGCGTTTGCTCCATCAACTGTCTGCTTCCACTGGTATCATCGGAATATCACGAGTGTCACCTTGTAATCGAGCAGCAGCTGTTTCCTCCTGAGCTGATGCAAACATACTTTCTTCAGCGGAATTTATAGTAAATGTCATGATAAAGTTGCTGAAATGTTTCCACATTTCAGCAACTTTATCATGACATTTACTATAAGTGAATAATGACATAACAGTAAGTCCATCGATATAACAACTTCATTCAAATTTGTTAGGCCAATTCCTGAAATTATGGCTCCTGAAACGGCGCCTTCATTGACATTTACCTAGTTTATTTTTTGTGTTTCATCGTGACTACTTAGTTCAAATTTAGAATTGCACATATTACATTGAAAGAATTGTATTTTTTAAATAAATAATAATAGTGGAAAATTATACGTAAAGATCGCATTCATTTGTCACATTTATTATTTCTGATTGCGATTCCAGTATTTCCAATTCTTTATAAACTCTTGTGGTAGCTGTGATTCTTCGGTATCATTCTCTTGTGACATACCCGCATTGATTTGCAGTTTTTGTATGGTTTAGAAAGAATAATAGAATAAGAAGAAATAATTAATTTCACAAAACTAGTTTCAGTGCAGCGCAACTTGTTTCGTATAATATTAGTGTCGTGAAATCTACAGTATCACCGAAATAATGGCCCCGTCAGCATCAAAGCTTTATTTTGCAATCTACAGTAATATTATAAAGAGGAAACATTTGTATGTTTGTAACAAATATATATTTTTATTAATGTCCTAATATTGAAGAATGTGACCTTCTATTTTCTATCGGTTATTAAAATCCCCGTGTAAGAAAAATGCGAATTGGCTATAACCAGCTACGACATTAAAAGTGGTTCCTCGGTAACGTACTTTTTAGCTTCATTAGCCTTGGCCAAATTTCCGTAACTTTTCCTTTTTGCCCCGTATAGCGGCTATTGCTACCCATAATTATCGGAAAAAAATGAAATCATACATAAAATAAAAAGAGTTATCTTCATTCATGATTTGAACTCCATTACTTTAAAATATGTAATCATCAAAGTTTTGTTTCGTTAAAAAAAAAAATAAACAAAAAGTATCAATTCGTCCTAGTCGCTCTAAGAACTCGACAAACTATAATACAATTTTACGCAGCACGCGGCAACGGGAGCGACACACGTCCGACCTCTGAAAGGCCTCGGCCGGCACTGAGCGCTGGTGCGATTCCGCGTCGATTATATTGTAGTACTAAATAATTTATAGTAAAATTCATATAGAAGATATTTAAAAAAAAAAATGTACCATGTTTTAGAACGTAAATGTCTTCATTTACTAGGTCTAAAAAACAACAAAAATACCTTTGATTTCATCCTAAAATAACACGTTTAAAAACTCGAAAAGTGGCTAAAAATGACACTTTTGAGTATACTTTTCTTGTATAAAAACTTACAATAATTACGTTTTTTTTTCAGCCAAGCACTAGTAAACGTTATTGTTTTTTTAATAGTAATATTTCTATAAGTTTGTTGTTTATGGTTTTACTATAATCTAGCATTTGCGTAGACCATCGACCGCTAGTTTGAAAAAGGGGTTGAGTAAAAACTGTTCTAATGAGAAAACTTTAGGATCATTTGAAAATATTTTTCAGCCAAGCACTAGATTATGAAATCCTCAATAATTTGACGTCAATATCTTATCTACGAACTAAATAGATTATCGTTTTATTGTCCGTCGGAAATCATCAATTTTGACTCCAGCGTGGTTTTTACGGATGAACGCTCTTAAATTTAAACAGAATAATTAACTTTAAACAATTTGGATACCAAAAGGGAATAGGCACTTCAGACGCGATCAATAAGCTTGTTAATGATATTGTTAGTAAATTGAATGACAAAATGAAAGTAGCTGGCTTATTTATTGACTTAAGTTCTGCATTTGACACAGTAGATCACGAGCTTCTTCTGGCTAAACTAGAGCATTATGGAATTAGAGGTAAAGCATTAAAACTTTTGACATCCTATTTAAATAACCGTAGAATGTATGTAGAAATTAAAGACATTAATGTTAATATTAATGACGTGAACTGTGTGGATGAAGTAATATATAGGTCAAAAATGGCCAAAATTTGCCGCGGTGTGCCTCAAGGCTCAATCTTGGGACCGATATTATATATAATTTTTACTAACGACTTACTCAATTTTATGAATGACTCCCAACCCGACGCAGGACTTGTAATGTTTGCAGATGATACGAACGCCATAATCGGGTCGCCAAACTTAAATGAGTTGACAGAGAAAGTAAATATGTGTTTGAATAATCTTTCCGTTTGGTTTACAGCAAATAATTTGATAATAAACCCTAGTAAAACCCAAGTTATGCTGTTTAAGACAACTTCACGTAATAACGATACCATTTATGTCATGCTCAAAGGGGATAATATTAAAATAGTAAATGAAGTAAAATTTTTAGGAGTTTATATAGATTCCCTATTGAACTGGAAAAAAGAGCTCATCACCATTGATTCCTCGATATCTTCAGCTTGCTATGCGCTACGAAGCCTCAGGGACGATATTGATTTAAAGCAGCTAAAAGCAGTGTATTATGCATTGGTCGAGTCCAGGTTATAGTATCTGTACTTTAAATACTGCAGACACTATCATATTGTACTCTTAAATACTTACGTTTTAGGTATTTTATGCCTTTATCCATTGTATCATCTCATTATGTTCACATGATTTATCTTTGACTTTTAGATTATCTTCACAGTTACATATACTGAAATTAATGAAGTGCTTGTATTAGTAGTGGAATTCGTTATTGAATGCTTTAAGCGTTGATTCTAAACGATTTCACTGAATATAAAATCACCTTTTTAATATTTTTAATATTTATTTTCTTGTTGTGACATTTTATGTCAGAGTTGTCAAACTGTAATATTTTTCTTTATGTAATTGCTCTATAGCTTTACTAAAAAGGTTAACTGTTTGTAAATACTAAAATTCACTTTATATTTGTGTTTAATAGATTAATATAAGATGTTAAGCTATATTCTGTTTTCCTTCTGTATAGCTATGTTATAAACTGTATTTCTAAAATTCTTATGAACGCTCTCACTTAGATTATTTGTAAACGGAATACTGGCCATAAACCTCACTGGCACTCTAACTGAACGGAATTTTGAATTGTTCCGGAAGAAAAGATACGTGGGGAATTTTGAAGGGAGGAAAACGGTGGCTTGACGAGAGAACAGGTTGAGGAGCCAGGATGGAAGGTGGACTACAGGTTTGAACGAAGAACCTTCTCCAGGCGTTATACCAGGGTATTTGCAGGGCTCAACTGAAGTCCATCCGAAGAAAACCTTCACCGAGCGTTACGACGGGGTTCAACTAAGAACCACCACCGGAGTTCGCACTGCAGAAGCACTGGAGCCCGCGTGCAGGCCTTACTAGGGGGCTCGCCTTCGGACCTGCTGCCTGGCCTCTCTGGCGGGGAGCCCAGAGGCTGTTCCAAGTTTGTGTCAGTGTTGTGATTCTTAGGGAGAGCGATAGGTAGGGGTAGCTAGAGACAGTGTTAAGGTTTTAGTTTTAAGTCAACTGCTCTTCCTTAATATATTAGTACGTCTTATTCCCTCTCTTTTATTTATTTGTGAGGGAAAAACGTTACAAGGTTACGATACAGCATTATGTTTTGGGGGAGCAGTTACGGGTATAATTGGCAAAGAACATTCGTGCTACAGAAACGAGCATTAAGAACAATTGTCAGAATTCCACAACAAGAGTCATGTAAAGATGTTTTTAAAAAACTAGGTATATTAACAGTACCAAGTTTATATGTGTTAATACTACTCAGCCACTTTGCGAAAAACATACGTGAACACGAGTCAGACGAAGAACGTGAAATTAGAGAGAACACTAGAAGAAAAGTTATAAAAAAAACAAATTTGCACCTAAATTCAATATTGCTAAACATTGCTCTTAATACCAAGCAGTAGAACTATTTAATAGGTTGCCTACTGGCTTAAGATCATTGATTTACAGGGGTACTCTTTTCCAAGCTAAACTTAAAGCATTCCTGTTAAATAAATGTTTATATTCGCTATCTGAATTGGAGACAAATGATGGTAAATAGTTGGACTTTTTTGAGTAATGTCCTTTCTGTACCTACCATTTAATTATGACATCCCAATATATTCAACGAATTATTAAACTTTTAGAATAATTGTTATCATGGGACATCAAATAATTTTCATTAATTCAAAATTAACTTTTTAATATAATTGACATACTTAATTGACTTTACAATCTTTTGACATAGTACTTTATCATAGGTTATGTTATTGACTGTTTTATTTTTGTTTATATGTATATTTTGGTGTTATTACTGTACAAACCCGTAATGTATAATTGTTAGTTGTAATTAATTTATTAATGTACTACATAATTCAAACACAATGTGAATTGTTCATGAATAAATAAATAAATAAATAAATTTGGGAAGTACACCCTTTCCAACAAAAAAAGAATTTTTCAAATCGGTTGGCATGCGACGGAGTTATGCGCGAACAAACATAAAAAAAAAATACATACAAACATCCGAATTGAGAATCTCCTCCTTTTTTAGAAGTCGGTTAAAAAATACTTCGTGTTGGGGACCGCTCCAAATTATTTCGTCCTCCCTATTGTCGCATTTTCCATAAACTTTTTTGTTCATTTGGCATTGTACTGTGAAAAAAATAATCGACGGCCTCATACATTTATGCGCGCATAACTAGACAAAAAGTACAGAACAGCTGAGTTTTTCTTCGTGATTTCGATGTTGATCCCATAGTAAAAGTTGTTCATAATGATGAGTACACCCGAACATAATCAACGCAATAGGTACCGTAATAATATTCAGGTATTGCGTTAATTCTGTTACACAAGGTATACATGAAAATAAAAAATAAATATTAAAGTTATGACGCGTACGTCTTGCTGGACACAATAATGGATAGATTATAACGCGTATGACTTGGTTAGCACAATAGTAAAGAGAGGTTATAATTCGTACTTGCTAAAGCTATACATAAACCCCACCCGTCCAAATCGTGACCTCACCAATAGTTGCATAACACACCCATCCAAGTCGTGACCTCACTAACAGTTGCTTAACCCTCCCATTCAAATCGTGAACTTACTAACAACTGCTTAATCCCACCCATCCAAACAGCGACCTCACTATTAGTTGCTTAACTCCACCCATCCTTTTCGCAACCTTGCCAACAGTTGCTTAACACACCCATCCAAATCGTGACCTCACTAACAGCTGCTTAACTCCACCCATCCTTTTCGCCACCTTGCCAACAGTTCCTTAACCCTCCCATCCAAATCGTGAACTCACTAACAGCTGCTTAACCCCACCCATCCAAACAGCGACCTCACTATTAGTTGCTTAACTCCACCCATCCTTTTCGCAGCCTTGCCAACAGCTGCTTAACCCCACCCATCCAAACAGTGACCTCACTATTAATTGCTTAACTCCACACATCCTTTTCGCAACCTTGCCAACAGTTGCTCAACACGCCCATCCAAATCGTGACCTCACTAACAGCTGCTTAACTCCACCCATCCTTTTCGCAACCTTGCCAACAGTTGCTCAACACCCCATCCAAATCGTGACCTCACTAACAGCTGCTTAACTCCACCCATCCTTTTCGCAACCTTGCCAACAGTTGCTTAACAGGCCCATCCAAATCGTGACCTCACTAACAGCTGCTTAACTCCACCCATCCTTTTCGCAACCTTGACAACAGTTGCTCAACACCCCATCCAAATCGTGACCTCACTAACAGCTGCTTAACTCCACCCATCCTTTTCGCAACCCTGCCAACAGTTGCTTAACACACCCGTCCAAATCGTGACCTCACTAACAGCTGCTTAACTCCACCCATCCTTTTCGCAAC
Source organism: Hecatera dysodea (assembly GCA_905332915.2). Lineage (NCBI taxonomy): Eukaryota > Metazoa > Arthropoda > Insecta > Lepidoptera > Noctuidae > Hecatera > Hecatera dysodea. The sequence goes on along the minus strand of HG995308.1, from coordinate 16,737,651 downwards.
CTTGCCAACAGTTGCTTAACACACCTGTTAACCGTGTGAACCTATACTTATACTTACATGTCTTTCTGTTTTAATAAATTATCTGTACCTGCAATTGTTTACCAATAAACTAGAAATTGAACGTTCGAGGGTGCGGGGGGAGGGGCTGCACGCGGGTGCGGGGCAGGGGCGCGCCGGCGACGCGAGCCGCGAGCCGACCGCGAGGGCGCGAGCCGCGAGTAGTGTTTTTATGTCAGCCAAGCAGCGCGCACGTACAACCTTTCGAACGCGACATTTCGAAAATTAACATCCTTTTGGTTTCTTCATTGCCTCCCCTACAACACCCATCCAAATCGTGACCTCACTAACAGCTGCTTAACTCCACCCATCCTTTTCGCAACCTTGCCAACAGTTGCTTAACAGGCCCATCCAAATCGTGACCTCACTAACAGCTGCTTAACTCCACCCATCCTTTTCGCAACCTTGCCAACAGTTGCTTAACACACCCATCCAAATCGTGACTTCACTAACAGCTGCTTAACCCCGCCCATCCAAATCGTAACACAAAAAGTGTCGTTACAACTTTAGGTCTTAATTTTTTCCGTTTAGCCCCCTTTCGCAACGCGCGATAAGGAACTTCTTTCCAAAAAGTTTTCAGCAGCCCTACCATGACGTCTTAAATCTATCATGATTCCTGTGTCAGAGAGAGACGGAGTTTCACAAGACGAATAGCACTATCACTTTCCCTCACACTGAATCATGATAGCATTGGCACTTCGTAGTACGGCCACTGGGTATTTTAAAGTAGAATAGACGTTGCTGGATGACTGTAATGACGCTTGCAGGCCCCCGTTTGAGGTGCTCGAGATCTGGCTGGAGAGCATGGTGATGTACCTGTCGCAGGCCGGGCCGCTGCCCGCCACGCTGCTGGCCGACATCACGCAGTACGAGCGCGGCTCGGGGGCGCGCGCGCGCGGGGCCGCCTGCTGCAGGTACTGTACTCAATACAGATCTGGCTGGAGAGCATGGTGATGTACCTGTCGCAGGCCGGGCCGCTGCCCGCCACGCTGCTGGCCGACATCACGCAGTACGAGCGCGGCTCGGGGGCGCGCGCGCGCGGGGCCGCCTGCTGCAGGTACTGTACTCAATACAGATTATATGTTTACAGAGCGATGCCGCACTGGGAGCAAAACCCCTCCCCGACTTTTGCCTAACGAGCCAGCCCGCGCGGCTGAGCCTTAAATCCCCTAAATAATACCAACCTGACCCAGCCTGTTCCTTGCTGCTTCTCCAAATGACGCCATTAAGCTGAGGCCCGTGTCCCACAGGGGATGCCCTTAGCGAGCGGTCATTTAGCTTGTAAGTTAGTTTTAGCACTGGCTGGGGGCCTTAAATTCATTTGAAGTCACCACAGGATAGTTCGATATACAGTAATCAGCCTTAATCAGCCTTAGTGTGCTGAACTGAGAGTGATCCCCTACAAAAAAAGGAAAGAAAGGCAGCAAACCTTCATTGAAAAAGGGCCTCCGACCAGACTGGTGTTGTGTCTGGACAACTGCTGAATGGTTGATATTTGGACTGTTGTATCTGTTCAAACCGTACGGAAAACTCAATACTGCAATGCAGGATGTGTGTGACGTCAGGGCCCCAAGTCTGCTATTACAATAGTGTCAGAATGGTCTATCATTGATCTCATAATGGTCGATTTTGACAAGTTTGGTAATCTACTAATATAAAAGCGTCATTATGACTTTCCAATGGTCAACCACTAACACTCCATTGAAATAAATGGCATAGAATGGTAATCTCGTACATAATGACAAATGAATGATAGACGTATGCGGTAGTCTGCTAAAATTTTTAAAGTTCCTTTGATCAGTGACCTATAACTATAACGTCATTGTGCAGTCATTTCTTTTAATAGCTCAGTTATTAAAAATTGTTACGAGACCATTGACCGACCAATGATCGACCATTATGAATTTAACAGATTACGAACTTTTAGCAAAATGACAGTGGGATCGTGTTGGAATGACAAATTTATAAAAATAGCAGACTTGGGGCCCTGGTCTTTAGTTCGTATGTGGCGGTATAGTTCGCGATACCCAATTAACACAGACCCAGAGAGGCAAAGTATATTATATGATATAAATCGGACCAACAAAATAATGGTGGGCACGGTTTAACATAGAGCGATGTACAGCCTAGCCTGGCCCACAGCCGCACACAGGTAAAATTTACCCTATATATTGTTTTTGTATAATAATAATAATATATTGCTTTTGTTTAATAATAATTTTAATGTGTCTTCAGCCCGCGTGGAAATGAATTTTGTTTTTTTCCATGGAACCCTAATATTTTATCTATAGTGAAAGTAGCCTATGTTGCTTCTTATATCATCAGCAGCAAAATCGGTTCAACCGTTTTTTTAACCGAGTTTTATTTTCCAAAATGCTATTTTTAAGCCTCTCATATTAAACGCCTATGGGAACTTCTGCATTCCTCATTGTAATGTTCTTGAATTAATATTCTGAAAATGTTAGAAGGCATATTGTACAATGGATAGTAAAGTCGTGTAATAAAGAGGAAAGATTTGTATGTTTGTAAACTCAAAAACTACAGGACCGATTTCAAATATTCTTTCACCATTAAAATGCTTAACTATCGCTGAGTAACATAAGCTATATTCAAACATAAATCCACCCGTGCGAAGCCGAGACGGGCCGCTAGTGTACAATAATTTTATTGTTGGGCAGTAGTCCCTCATGTGGTTTATGTATTTCATTGGAGTATCTTGTTTTGTCAGCGGAAGATCTTCACGTCACTTTAGGAAGAGATAAGATATTTGTATAGTAAGCAATAGGGTAGTTAACTAAAAAAATCTAATTAGTCCGTCAGATAGATTTCCAAAAAATATGGGAGACGTATTTTTGCTTTTTTCACATAAACATAAAATGGAGACGATACAGTGCGTTGAAAACTCGTGTGACGTCACTACTCGCTACAATTTTTACCGGGCCGTGACGTCACACGCCCCACTCCTGATCTTTGATGCTTTATCTTCGTCAGTTTTTATAAATTTGATAAAGGAAAAAATACGTGTCAAATATTTTTCTATAATCTAACTGACGGACTAAACATAATCATATATTTTTTACTCATCCCTATTGAATTTGGTTGTGATTCCCAGGAAAGACAGTTGCTGTGCTCGCCTCAGTAAAGCAGAGAGTGAGGATAGTGTGCCGGACGCCGGAGTACTGAAGGTTAGTACGTTAAATTCGTTAACAAAATCTTATACGCATAGTTTACAAACTTTTTCAGACGATACAGGTATCTCAAACCGCCATCGACTCTTTGACTGACACTATTGGATTTTATAAGTGTTTTCTGTGGATAAAATTTGTCGATAATTTTACTTTTGATTTCATTATTGGATTGTTGCCTTGTGGTCATACGGAACTCATCGCAAGAATTCTTATCATACCAATATTTAAAAAAAAAACCGTGACAAAGAAGGCGTGCGTCGAAAATTGTACATTTACTACCCAGCTTCAAAACAACATTTTATCGACAACAACCGATTGTTGAAAAATAAAGTATTTTTCTAACACGTGAAAGAAGAAAAAAAAATGTGCTAAGCCTTAGCACATTTTTTCTATTCGAATTTCAGCAATCTTCTTCGAAATGAGCTTTTCCAGCGTATTTCTTGAAATTCCTAACTTTAAATTTCCAAAGAATGATGCCCAGATATGGCCCACCTCGGACACTTTTTGAAATATAGTACAAAAATATAAGTTTTTTAAATAGGAATTAAGGAGAAAAAGTTAGATATTTATACCTAACTACGGCATTATTATAGGCGGATTAGTAAGTAAGTCTAAATAGCAGTTTAGACTTGAAAGAAAATTGCCATTATTCATAAGGTTAAAATGGGTAAATAACTTTGAAATTAATAGTTATTGTGTTCAAAATGATATACTTTCCATTCAAAAGTGGTTGAAAGTTAGTAGAATGAGTTTGTGATTGTGAAAAAATAAACGTTTTGAAAAATCAAAAACTGTTTTATTTCCAAATGGCGACTTAGTTTCTTAACAGGTATGTACTAGAAGGTGTTCATAACGACTTCTATAAACTATTTATCAGTGTTCACTGTAGGCCACGGTTGTTCTAATATGTGGGCATTGTTCTTTATGGATATTTATTTGATAATTCGTTATTTGAAATATTTGTTCGTTCATGAGCTTATATTTTTTCGGCTTGTAATAATATTATTATAAACCGAGCCACAGGCGAGGTTTATGAACTGACACTAATACTTGAATTATATTTTAACTTTTATTATGTGACAATATCATAAACTACTATTAACATTTTGCCAACATAATACTGCCCGAACTGAAGTTCCGAACCTAAAGTGCAGGAACAGTAAAAACATGAAAAGTTTCAACTCTTAAATAATATATAATTATATATGTATATATATATAGGGTGTTAGGGACATATTAACGCAAACTTCGCGAAAAGGCTACACCATTAGGTGTAACTTTCACAATTTGGTTAATGGCAAATTGTGAAAGTCATTTATGTCAGCAATGATCGGTTACAGAAATTGATATTTTCGAGCGCGCAATGTATTGCGAACAACGCGATCTAGACATACCGTACATAGTACGTTACTGCCTACACGTCTTGCGCACACATACATACATACCAGTGGCGAAGGGTGATATGTTGAGAGAGGTAAGCCGAAGCAAAAAAAAAAAACTTGAGTGGTGTAAAGGGACACCCGGACGGAACGAAGTTCTTGTCTTGTCTTGCCTTGAAAAATCATACTTACGCATCTGAATGATGATTTAAAATTTTAGGTCTCACTACATTCATCTGATCTCTCTGCAGTTATGTTTTGCTTACTCCACCCATCCTTTTCGCAACCTTGCCAACAATTGCTTAACTCACCCATCCAAATCGTGACCTCACTAACAGCTGCTTAACTCCACCCATCCTTTTCGCAACCTTGCCAACAGCTGCTTAACACACCCATCCAAGTCGTGACCTCAGTAACAGTTGCTTAACCCCTCCCATCCTTTTCGCAACCTTGCCAACAGTTGCTTAACACACCCATCCAAGTCGTGACCTCACTAACAGTTGCTTAACCCCTCCCATCCAAATCGTGACCTCACTCACAGCTGCTTAACCCCACCCATCCAAAACCGCGACCTCACTATTAGTTGCTTAACTCCACCCATCTTTTTCGCAACCTTGCCAACAGTTGCTTAACACACCTTTCCAAATCGTGACCTCACTAACAGCTGTTTAACTCCACCCATCCTTTTCGCAACCTTGCCAACAGTTGTTTAACAAACCCATCCAAATCGTGACCTCACTCACAGCTGCTTAACCCCTTCCATTCAAATCGTGACACAAAAAGTGCCGTTACAACTTGGTTCCAAAAAAAAGAAACATTCTATGCTTACTTCCATCTCGCTCACGCGCACGCATTTTGTATTACTGTCTCTTATCATAACTCTGCGGATACCGGCTTACCTCGCGGCCTAGAATCGCGGTGATCGCGGCCCCGTCATTGTGACGTCATGACGACTATTTTACCTTATAAATTGAACTGTCAATAAGCCGATAGCGCCTGCGAGTTAAATAATGTTGTTGAAGAGCAAATTTTGTTGGAATTGAATATCCATCTGTGTATGCGTTTTGTGATGTTTCTCTCATTTTAACAGTACTTGATTGTGCGATTTTTCAATGTCGATAGAGTAGTTGTGTTCCAAACTTCTGAAGGTAAGCCGGCGGGAATCGGCTTATGACCACGCTACGCCACTGATACATACACAAAGGTATGACGTTGCGCTGCTCTTGTTTAAATGAGCCTACGAATATCGCCTATCGCTGACAAAGAAGATTTTCACGTAAATTCATTTTCATCGCTCAGGAATCTCCACCTACTGATGGTAGGTACATGTTTAATAAATGCAGAAGTTAAGAGGACAAAAGGTCTTGTCTTAATTTGTGCGTCGATGTCCCTTACACGCTGTATATAATTTTAACATTTTTATTTACAATTTTTTCGAACAACTATTTAGTTGTGTGCCCAAAGTATGTAGAGAGAACAAGAGAGATATCAATTATGAAGATAATTGCTCGATAAAAACAAAAACCCACAACGATCGCTTTTCTGTATGCGTACTCTCTTGCGACTAAATTGTTTAGTCGTCAGGAAATCATCACAATTACCCAACTCGACTAAACAGTTAGATTGATTAGCAAATTGTATGTATGCCGTCGGCGTCGGCCTAAATGTATTACGTTTGACTGCAGTCGAACTCGAACGCGAGCCTGTGCGTGCCGGAGCGCAGCTGGCGCCTCGGCAAGTGTATGTCGGCCTCGCACCTCGGTGCGCGGCCGCGCGTCTCCGTGACGTCACTGAGCCGCTCGCAGCACGCGCTGCACACCGCCGGCTACATCCTGCACGCCGCCGGCAACACCATCAACATCACCAAGGTACTGTGCCGCGACCATAACACTTTACTGCTGTACTTGATGCAACAATAATGGCCGTTACTGCATACTATCGCTATCTCTAAATATTCATTGGTGGTGACATTTTCGACCAGATGTATTTTAAAACGAAACGAGAGCAGTGGTGGCCGAGTGGTAACGGCTCCGACTTACAAATTGTAGGTCGCGGGTTCAAACCCAGCCAGGCGCATTACTTTGTGACATTCACCAACCCGCACTGGGCCCGCGTGGTGGATTACGGCCCATTCCCTCTCCTAGAGAGGAGGCCTGTGTCCCAGCAGTGGGAACGTTAAAAGGCTGATTATGTTTATGTTATATTTTAAAACTAATCTTAATCCTTTCCCCCAGGTGGACGACATAACGAAATGGCTGGACCCTCCTCCACTCAAGCGCACTTCTCCAGACACACACCTCAACAAGCTGCAAGAGAAGACGCGCAAGGTGGAGCCCCACTCGCACGACGGAGCGCTGCCCGCCTTCCTGCGCAACCAGTCCGTTGAAGGGCTGGAGTCGCAGTACAAGCACGAGGTAAGGAATAAGATGCAAGAGAAGTGCAATCAGCCGAATACCCTACCAGGCTAAAAAAAATCTTGACCACAACTTCCAAGATTCGTCGTGTGACTAACACTGGGTCTCGGTTACCAGGGGACTGGTTCCAACTCAATACACATCCATTTTCCCATTCCAGGTGGAAGACCCGCTGCCCTTCTGTCGACACATCAGCATCCCCAACAGTTCCGCAGCAGCGGTGGCGGACGACGCGGACACAGACTCTTCAGACGAAGACGACACCATCAGCACGTGGCACCGCAACGTGCAGATATTCGACAAGATGGACGTCGACCCCAAGAACGTTATCGCCACCATCGTCAAGAAAGGAGAGAATCTACTCTCGAAAAAGTCTAGCTACGATGTTACCGACGTGGTCTTAAGGAACCCGGACTGTCTCACACACGAAAGGAAAATTCCTGAAGTGGATTGCCGAAGGTTCAATATAGACTATCTAACCAAGAGCCCAGTCATGGCTGCGGGCGTCAAGAATCTATCAAAGACTGTTGAGAAAGAAAAACCGCAAGAAAAGTCAGGGTTCTTCCAAAAGAAGCTGTTGTCACCGAAGCTCAGTAGATTGTTCAAGCCGAATACTGCTGAAGTGGTGAGGAATAAAGAAGTGGAGGACAAAGATAAGTCGCGGAGTAAGTTCTTCGTACAGAGACCTGCGCCGGCGAGCAGCGCGGGGCGCTCGCACCGCGTGCGGCCGGCCGACGGCGCGCCGGGCCCGCTGGGCGTGCTGCAGGCCGACCTGAAGCTGGCCAGCCTGGGCAAGCCCATGACACCCATATTCCGGCGCCACCGAGCCGACAAGCCCGACTTCGCCGACGGGAGGTTCAGCTACCGAGACCGCAGACCCAAGTACGAGCCGAAACCCAGCGAAGATTCCAAGTTCGTAGACTTAGGACGCAATAGGATTAAGGCCCCCTTAAGTACGCTAGAGCAGAGCACTGAACTGAGCCCTTTGATACGAAGTTCTCAAATTAACAACATCGCAGCTTTGGCTACCGTGCCGGAGAGAAAACTCGTTGATAAAAAAGTTCGTGATGATCCGGGTTTGCCCAAGCGGCGTGAGCCGGGTATTTCGCGTAGTAACTATGTGAGCTTGGCCAATCTGAAGATCAACGGCAAACGGAAGGAGATTGACGACAAGTGCAGGCAGGACCTGAATGAGGATTCCCCGGTTGAGCGAGTTATCTAGGTGAGTGCTGATGAAGGAATGAGCGTGTTTCTACTCCACGGCGACATTCTAAGGCAAATTTATTATTTTCCGCTGTGACGTCAATAGCAAAACGCTCATTCTCTCAAACGTCCTAATAATACTGGCACTTGAACTTGACGTATTTGTCCAAATATTCGCGTTCAAAATGTACTCTTTGCCAATAGGTAACATATACAAAATAAACCTTATTCATTACAGAAATAAGGTTTATTTTGAATTGATGACGTAACGCAAATATGTCAAGTGAATATGGTGCCTATCCACTTCATCATTCAAGTCTTGCCATGTAACAGTAGTTATACAATTGTTGACTCGTTGTACTTGCCCGGCTCGAGATATTTTCAACAGGTCTTTCTGATTGCTTGGGACTTAATGTTTTCGCAATGAATGCGACAGATTTTACCAATGAATGTCACTTTGCTAGTGACCAAGAAGAATCTAAAATATTAATGCAATTTTGTGGACAGAAGATTTATTTTCTTAATGTGTATAGCACGGATGTTTGCATGAAATGGTTACATATTTTCAAATACTCTTTTTACCTATATTTTCAAATTGCATAATTTTGAGGGCTCTCTATAAAAGTTAAAGTTCGTTTATTACTTTCAGATAGTATACAGGGTTATTTGTAAAACACCAACAACATCTTAAGAGGTCATTGTACTCATCATTATGCTGTTCCCTACATTTATGTTCGTATAACTCATCAAAATGTAGGGGTCAGCTGATTATTTTTCGCGATTTCAGCTTCGATCCCATAGTAAAAGTTGTTCATAATGATGAGTACAATGACCTCTTAAGAGGGTGTTGGTGTTTTACATATAACCCTGTATAATCATGACGCTCTTAAGTACAACAATATAAGGTTCAAATTGGTACGATCGTTATAAAAAGAGTAGATAACTAATGTTTAACAAAACACGATTTCGTAATGAAACTTCTTCTTACAAGCAAATACATGCAAAAAGACGAACTTTATTAAGTATGAAAGATGCAAATATGCGAATGCAAGTACTTACTCCATACATCGACGGGCCTGTTGGTCTAGTGGTTAGCGGCCCTGACTGCTAAGCCGTAGGTCGTGGGTTCGATTCCCACCCAGGACAAACTTTGTGTGATGAGCATGATTGTTTGTTCTGTGTCTGGGTGTGATTTATCTATAATATGTATGTATTTATAAATTATACATATACATAAGTATGTATATCAGTTGTCTGGTTACCATAACACAAGCTCTGCTTAGCTTGGGATCAGATAGCCGTGTGTGAGTTGTCCCAAGGTATTTATTTATTTATTGGTACTATACAGTTGTGGCAGTGCCTTCTGACAAGACTGCGTGCTTTTAAAACATCGTATACATACCTCCTAAAGATAAAGCCAATTCACGAGCGTGCGTCTTGTAAGCCTTATGTCCTTAATAAAAGGGTGTAAATTGGAATGGCTAGAGCGGGCTCGTGAAATGCAATACCTGTTAAAAAATAGCAAAACAATTTCGTAAAATAAATCCGCATATCATTTAATATTTTCTTGTGAACAAGTCGGAAATTAAATCAAATTTGTTTTTTCGATAGCCAATCAATTTGAAATCTCCATACTTTCTACCAATTATATCCAATAGGGGAGTTTACTAAAAAAATCTGATTAGTCCGTCAGATAGATTTCCAAAAAATATTGGACACGTATTTTTAAGAGTATTCTATTCTATTCTTCTTTTTTCACATAAACAAAAAATGAAGACGATACAGTGCTTTGAAAACTCGTGTGACGTCACTACTCGCTACAATTTTTACCGGCCCATGACGTCACACGCTCCCGCTCCTGATCTTTGATGCTTTTTATCTTCGTCAGTTCAAGATTTGATAAAGGAAAAAATACATGTCCAATATTTTTCTATAATCTAACTGACGGACTAAACATAATCATATATTTTTTACTCAGGCAACATCCCTATTGTTGTATATACTTTTTTCCATTCTATTTTATACTACTCATAAATATATAAGAATTTTACAATGTTGTTACTGCAATATTTTATTTCCAACGGCTTACTGGACCGATAAAAATAATCTCAAACAACATATTTTAAAACCGATATTACTACGTTGACGCAAATTTGACTCTCGCTTTGAATATTTTGTCTTTGAATTTAGTGTCAATTAGTAAAATATATGAATTTTACTATAAAACGGCACTGTAATATGATATATTATTGTATAAATGATAAATATTATAAATTTAAATGCCACTTTGCGGTAAAGTGGACACATGTGATTGCCTATTCAAATTGGTGACTTGAAAGGATTATGTCGAAATAACGTTATCTTGGTTTTCCTTATATATTTTTTTAACTTTGTCCACACTAGGAATACCTCCTGTATCGTAGGTGCTCACACACACAAACAGCTAGATTCAGAACAACTATCTGTAGTAGTGATGTAACGAATAGTCGCTTTCGCGGATATTCGTTACATCATCCTGAAATTATCAATGAAGAATATTCGACGAGTTTAAAACTAAAGTCGATTACTAGGAAAACGTTGATAAAAAAAACTTCTTTCTGCTTGTAAATACAATTTTTGTATATATTATATATTGATTATTGTAACAAAGTGTAACAGAATAAATACAAAAGCTGGAAAGGTCACTGTACACGTTATTGTGAACAAGTTTTACTATGGTACCAACTCTGAAATCGCGACATAAAAATCAGCTGTTCAGTACACTTTATCAGATATAAAGAGGAAAGATTTTATTGTTCCTTAATTCTTTATTATACACCAAAAAACAACTAATATTATATTGGACATAATAAAGTGTAAGTACAAAGGCGAGCTTAACTCAAAGTTGAGTTTTCTCCCAGCAAACCTTTGAGTGATAGAGAGAGAATAGCATAGGATCCAGTGCACTTGACAAATTTTACAATACAATATACCTACATATTTGTATTTGTGTGTTTGTTTGTTTATATTGAATAGGCTCCGAAACTACTGAACCGATCTGAAAAAATCTACACTATCCCCGGGTGATTGATTTTTACGCGATTTCAGGGTTGGTCGCAAAAGGTCTGTTATAAGTTGTTCATAATAATGATGAGTACAATGATCTGTTTTCAAGTTTTCGCTAACTCTGTTACACATTATAATTATCTGAAGTCTACTTGCTTAATTAGGTGCTTCTGTTAAAAACACTTGTATGCTAATTATGAAAACGTAAAATGAATTTATAAAAAAATTGTAACTTGTAAAAGTATTAAAACTGCACAAGTTTTGATACTCAATAAAATATTGTTACTTAATAATTGGATCAGTATTCGCTTGACACGTTCAGAGTCAATTTGGACTCTAGGCTAGAGTCTCTAAGATTCAATTTGCAATTTGCTTACGCATTTGTTATAGTGTCTTAGCAGATATACGGAAATATACACAAGTTGGTTTCTATAAGTAGTTATATTTGTACCGTTTTTATATTGTAGACGAAATGTTAGTGTATTATACATTTTCATTAGGGAATTTGTGGCGAAACGATGCAGTGTCATTTTCTGAAGTAAATTGTTTGAAAATAATAAAGACCTCGATATTCATCAATTTTTCGCCGCATATTTTTCTCCGTTTTTTCTATATATAAAGTAAAATTTTATTTTGCAATAGCAAGAGGTCCCATTAAATTCTGTCCAACGAGTCCACATAGAAAGAACATTAAAATATTACTAAATAACTGTTTATTATCTATTCTAAGATTCAAAGATCTGTGCCATTTATACGCAAATTTATGAATGTTCAATCGGCATAAATTAATTATGCGGTTGCCGATTGTGCGTTACCGTCGATGGGAGTTTTGATCAGTTAAATTAATTTATGATCGTGATATTACGATTCAGTGTGTCAGGATTTTCATTAAAAAAGAAATAACCATATAAATTCTGATTAAAAGATTCTACATTCATATTCTATGTAGAAAATTTTAAGCATTAATTTGCTTAGAGGTATTTAAACTAAGCATATGGTTGTTTTTTAACCAATAACCCTTTAAGCATCTTAGATTTGCTACGACATACCCTCATGAATTACAAAATACTTTTTATGTATATGCTGTTGGGTTTTCAACTCTAGGCAACCAGGCCTACTGTTGAAAATGCATTGCATTGAGTTGTTACATAGTGTGCGTGAGAACAGGCATTTGGGCTATGCTTGTACTAACTGGATGACTGGATGAGTTATCAAAAGTATGATTTGCCACTACATAATCCTAAAAGAGTTTTGTATACAGTAGGGACCTCCAAAGGTAGTACTTATAACAGCTGATTGTCACTCCCATCGACGTTTTTACCTAAGAATATCAAGTCCACGTGCAAAAATACAAAACCACGACATTAGACTAAGTTATCGGACAATACTTTAACTGTATTAATTTATTAACATATTGGGAACGATCTTTAGAGTTAAGTATATTTCTTAAGATTTTTTTTTTCGTGAAGTCTGATTTGTACTTTTGTGACACAGGGTGCCATTTTTTTTTATCTAATACTATGTTAAATAATGCTATGATTGAAATTTAAAGACGACTTCAATCAGGATTGGTTCTAAGATGTTGTTCTTTCAACCAGATTGTTTCATGGCTGTGGTTTCTGACTGCCAAATGCACAGAGAAAATGGAACGAATTACAGCTGTTCGGCCCAGTTTGTACAGAAAGGAGTTATTTTTTTACTCCGAGTTAGTTTTGACCCGGGTTCAATATATAAGGAATATTTGTTATTTAACGTCGTGTTAAGACGTAACTCAGAGTTAAAAAAATAACTGTCACAAAGTACCCGTGTAATCCATGACATAAACATAATAAAGAATTGCTACAACGAAAATGGTCACAAAATTTATGTGTCAAATCATCAAATGCAATTTGCAGGGTTGTGATTGGTTGAATGAATTTTCTACCGCTTTTTTTTTGGATTGGGCCACGCGCAGTTCAACACACTAAGGCTGGTTACTGCTCAACCGGACAATACATTATCTACCGCGAAAATTTCTTTCCAGAAACGAAGGCAAGTGTATTTTATTGCTTACTTATTTTTGAAGGAAGTCCTGCCATTTCAATCATAGCATTGTTATAAATTAACATTTAATCAGGACAAATGCAATCTCTTTTTTGAATAATTCTAATTTGTTCACGTCCGACATTAGGTCGAGCTCATATTTACCTTATCTGTGATACGTTATGTTTGTAGCGCCGCAATAACGAGTATTATAGGTGTCTTTTAGTTTTAATTAATATTGAAACATTACTTTTTATTATTAAGGATTTATGAACGCCAACGTCGATTACTCCGATGTACGACTTACTTGCAATTTCACAAAAATTATGTTCTCGTTTTTATTAATTCAGTAAGTAATGGTCATTCGGACAAGAAAGAAGCCCTTTTGGTATTATTACATGTGACGTGTTTTTAGTTTTTTCATAATGTGTCTGGTCGTCTGGCGTTCAAAAGATAGATATATTTAACACATTATTAACAGTGGTAACATCGAGTATTCCGTCTTCTGCATTCCAAGCGGTTTTGTATATTTTTCTTTTGTATCGTTTCTAAGTACAAATGAATAAAGGAATATATTCAGGTTTTGTGTTTTATTGTAACTGCTTAATTGGTCTGCCAATCCTTGTCCAGGCGCATTAAATCAGACCAACCATTGTCTAGAGCAGCGGTTTCGTATACTCCACTCCACCGCTATCCCTACAGAGTGGGCTGTCCGTACCGCCTGTGTTACAGAGATGTTTGTTTAGTGGAAATGGCCTACATATATTTCACTGAGGTTATTTCTAATTAAACTGAGTAGTCGTTTAATCATCGCCTTATATGTACATAGCCATCTTGACTGTCTACAGAGCCTGCCCATGCCCAAACAGCCAAAAAGAATATGCTTGTAGACTTTGACATTTTATATTCTCCTATTTGTACAATTTTGATTTTGACATGAATATTTACTTGTTAAAGTAATACATATATTTCTTATTTATTTATTATGTTTGACATGTATACTTTGTAAAGTATTATATTTTTACTTAATTTATTTTTGTGAATATGCGTCTGTGTTTCCGAACGCATTCAACCCTGATCTCTTCAAAGTTAGAGTGAACAGGCTTCTTCTGGGTAAGCTCATTCCATCGTCGACTTTGTCTCTGTCACCTGCGACTTAGAGTCGAGAGTATATCCATCTGACAGAAAAATAAAAAAGTCTCCGTCTTACATTCCACACTCAAATATGTATAGTGTTGTTACATTTGTAAAGTAAACTACAACATTCTTATGATCACTTTGATCGTTTATTGGAACCCAAATAAATATAAATATGTATGAACCAATTTCAAAATAAATAATGCCAAGTGCAAGAGAAAAAACATGAGTATCACAGGATAGACAATACTTCGACGGACGTATAGGGACCGTGCAGAAACTATAGGTGGCAGCATAGACGCGTCAATGCCTATAATATTTGTAATAATTTGCATAAATGTTTGTAATAAAATTAATATACCACCACTAAAGAAGTAAAATTTCAAATATTTTTTCTTAAAAGCATCAGGTGCAAAATGTATCTTACTTTATATAATCCTACACTAAATAACAGACTAGCGCATTATTTACAAACATTTATGTCAGACACTGTCGACAAACGAGGTCAGGGTGTGACGGGACAAGCTTCCACGATTTCGGAACTGTTAAGAGTCACCGCGGCCCTGGAACGCGGCGGGCACAAGAAGGGTCACGGGTGGGTTTTAGTCAGTAAGAGTCTGACACTCCCTTCCGCTCCGCCCAGGGCGGGAGGGGTCATTTGATGATTTCCCATCCAAAAAAAAAAAGGTTCAAACCCAGCCAGGCGGCATTACTTTGTGTAATATATTCATTACCACTGCTCTCAAAACGGTGAAGGAAAACATCGTGAAGAAACCCAATATTATAATAAATTGCCGATCCCCACAGGGTCCAACAAATTATCAATATATATTAAAATAAATAATATCCCTTGACACCCTGGCTTACGCTCGTTCTAATAAAATTACAACATAATTCATATTTTACAATAACATAAACTTCACATTTCATTTCGTCTTTTGTTTTACAAAGAAACGTATTTCTTGTCAAATGGATTACAAAGCAATATAAAAAATTATAAAATTAAAATTAAAAAACAACAACTCAAATCAAAAGTTTCATTCAGGATTCATAAACTTCTGATCCCCGATTCAAATCCGTTAAGCTTTGATGAATAGACTTAGGTAAAAGGTTTATGGACTTACAGCGAGTTTTTTATCTGTAGTCCGTCCGTAGTCCAACCGATTAGAAAAAATATAGGGAACGTGCAGAAACTATAGATGGCAGCACAGACGCGCCAATGCCAAGTATATTTTACTTATAATTTTCAAATTTGTCACGCTAGATGGCACAGTCTACTTCGTGCACGTTCCCATAAACGGAGGGTGCAGGAAGTATAGGTGGCAGCACACGTCAAAAATTTAAAACGTAAAAGTTTCAGATTTGCAACACTAGATGGCATAGTCTAAGCCGTGCACGTTCCCTATAGGCAACAAAATTTCGTCAGTGTGTGCTTTTCGATCAAACAAATACCAATGGTCAATTAAAAAAATTAATATTAGTATTAGTTGAACTAATAAGTTAATATTTATATTATTATTAAACTAAATCTTGGTCGAAAAACGCATTTTAACAAAAAAAAAAAAAAACAATTTCAACCATCGGTTGAGTTAACTATGGCTCAATAAAATCGCCCATAGAAACATGTTACCAAACAGACTCATATATGTACATATTTACATGCAAATATATTGTAGTTGGTGATGGGACTCCCAACTGCTCCAAGCTTTAATCTTTTTGATATGAGAATGGCTTTACTATTTACCATCAGATTTCTAACACACCTTCTATCCTACCTACCCTAACTAGCTTTAAAAAACATTCAGTATTAGTTTACGCTTACCTAACTATTTTGAACATTATTGAATTCGTGAGAGAGGCAGAAAAGTTCCGTGGAAGCATTCTGCAATAGCTTCGCGTTTTCGAAGGTGCTAAGCTTTTTATTAAGCTAATCAAGCTATAGAACTTAGGGCCGATTTCTGAACTATATTGAGCAATGACTGTGTTAATTAATATTGGAATTATTTAGTTGGAAAAGTGGTATTGCCGTATGGAATGTTTGTTCCGGTAGAGTTTAACAAATAATTACTCAACTTCAAACACTTTGTTCAGAAATAGGGGCTGTGTCTCTCTCAGTCTACAGACCTAGTTTTTTTTTTCTTTGTTTTTCAATTAAAGTGGCTTATTTATTTCATGTGAGCAAATAGCATAGCATACCGGCAGTTCGCGTGAGGAGGCTAAAAAGCGTTTTGAAATGTTGAATATCTAAGCACAGACGTTTGAAAGTTTTAAGTAAGTCAATTAACAGAAACCGAAGAAGAAATCATACATTCATTTAGGGACGGTTTTTCAAATGTTTATTAGCCTTATCAGAACAATTTTATGCAGCTTTTGTCATAATAAAATTGTAACTGTTTTAAAAATACGTGACAACGTAAAATGTATTTATTAGATGCAGTAGCGATACTAGAGAGAGGGGGGGGGGTGCGATTGCCGAGAGCCTTGACACCAGCGATGACCTCGAAAGGAGTAGCTTTCGTAAAATTGCAAGTTTTTCAAAATTCGATAAAATTTCTTTAACAATCTTTTATCCACCATACTATTATTTTATAAAAAAAAAAGAAAATGATAATTAATACAAAGTGCATGCAAAAGCAAGCTCACTATAGTCAGTTAAAATAATTTCATAAATAACATCACTTGAATTAAAATTTACAACCACAGATTGATCTAGCTAATTTATTCTTCGTTTTTTTGTTTAAACTAAATTAAGTCAATGTTTAGCTCCTACTGGGCCTACAACTTATGAACTTACAAAATAAAAACTATGAAATGTATTAAAGTAGCATTATCTATCTACTGAACATATAAAAACCCAAATAGCAAAATTTGACACATATATAACCACAATCATACTCTAGACTTCATTTAAACATTATCAAAATGTTATAAAATCTTTATCTACGGCCAACGCACAAAATGTCTCATTTACACCTGCAAACCTTAAAACTTGTTTAATCATTGTCTAAAATGTTCAAAGTCTTTGTACTCAATCGTCAACCTCTAATTCGAGTTCGATGTCTGCTAAGCTGATTCTCCGGAGGGTGTTGATGATCATGTATCTTGAGAAGTATATGTACAGGTACCGGAACCACACCATTTGGGAGCGGTGGCGCTTCATTGCGCGGACGATGCGCCGGCTCTCGGTCCAGCGGAGGAAATATCTGGGGCAGAGGACAATAAAATAAAAAATTCTCCTGGGCATGATACACCATTACAAGTATTGTATGGTTTCAGTGTCGGAATGAATGTTGATATAAGGTCAAAGTTGAAAATAAGGTAAGTGCTTAAAGTCTCTAGCTAAAACTGAATAAATTAACAAATCTTAGTCTTTACTGCACAAATAATTTTTCATTTATCAATCTCTTGCACCAATGATACACCTCCCATGCAACTCCTTCGCCACCTCTGATTGACTGGTAAAGAATCCTATTGTACCAAATCCACCATTGTTGTATATCTACACTAATAAAAAAGAGGAAAGATTTGATTGTTTTTTGTTTGTTTGCATTGAATAGGCTCCGAAACTACTTGACCGATTTGAAAAATTCTTTCACTGTTGAGAAGCTATACTATTCCCAGGTGACATAAGCTATATTTAATCCCCATATTCCCACGGGAACGGGAACTACGCGGATGAAACCGCGAGGCGCTGCTAGTTTTTAACATTTTTAAACTCACCTTTTCGAGGACAGTATAAAACTTAGTGGCAGGTCCAGAAATCCTATGTACTTTCTGAATAAATTTACAGAGTCTAATGTGTATACAACACACCCTGGAATGAGAAAACATTCAGTATTAGTTTATGCAAACCTATTTACAACATCATTGAATTCACAAGTGAGGCAGTAAAGTTCCTTGGAGGCATGCTGCAATTGCTATGCATTTTTGAAGGTGCTAAGGCTAAAAACTTCTTAATTATGGAACTTAGGGCCAGTTTCTAAATAAAGTATTATGAATAGACATTTGCAAGTTTTAATTAACAGAAGACGAAGAAGACATCTTTCAATAATTTAGGGACACTTAAAATGTTTATTAGATTTATCTGAACAATTTTATGCAGATTTTGGCACAATCAAATAGTAAGTTTTTGAAAAATAAATGCAATTCATAATCAGCCTTTTAATGTTCCCACTGCTGGGACACAGGCTTCCTCTCTAGGGAAGGGAATGGGCCGTAATCCACAACATGGACACAGTGCGGGTTGGTGAATGTCACATGTCTTCGAATTTTTGGTTCTAGGACAGGTTTCCTACCGGAAATTAATTACACAAAGTAATGCGCCTGGCTGGGTTTGAATCCGCAACCAACAATTCGTAAGTTGGGGCCATTACCAATCAACCACCACAGCTCAATGCAATGCAACATGAACATGCATGGTTAAATATTAATAGCTTATGTAGGATTGTTTAGTGAACACACTAATATAGACCGAATTTTGCATCATATACTTACTTTCTGGTATTAACTTCTCAACAAACATATACGCCACGGCATAGAACACGGCTGAATGATTAGCGTGAGTCGACACTCCACCTCTATCAAATGTAACAAGTGTATCAATATCTATGGCTTCCAAGTGATGGTTTATTAACTTAGCTAACACTGGCACAGGCCATTGCACCTTCGGGTCATCCTTAAGCCGGTCATCCATTATTATACAAATATTCTGGTTTGGTACACCAAGCTCTAGACATGCGTCCCATAATTCTTGACGTCTTATGCAACCTTTTCCTTCATAGTTACCTGGAAATTAAGGCATTCAGTCAGAATATAATAATGTTGAAAATTAGAAAGAAAGTCGCATTTATGCAATCTAAAACCACCTGAGTAACATTTTACCTTTATAATGAAAGGAGGAATGCAGTTCAAGGATAAATTATTGTCACTTACCATTAGATAAGCACAGTACGTGTACGTCAGCACCCTGCTCGCACAATCTAAAGATCGTGGGCCCGAAAAACATGCATTCGTCATCTGGGTGTGCTATCACTATCAACACCCGTTTGGCGCCCAAAGCACCGCGAGTCCGCGTCGGCAGCCGCCGTGCGTACCGCCGATACACCACACAACACACCAAGAAATACCCAAACAGCCATAAGCTTATGTATAAAGCGAAATTTCTAAAATACAACAACAGTTCTGCGAGGAACTTTACGTAAAAATTGTAGAAAAATTCTATGTCGTATGGCGAGTCATTAAGTAACATTTCTGACTAGAACTAAACGAACTATTGGTCGATACAATAAATATAGGTATTTGTCATGTATTACAGCTAGTTATTAGCATTCAATCTTATTTACAATAAGATTTTTGAAAAATCTAAATTGTACTATCCGATACCGTCATTGTGACGTTTATAATTTAGTATTGCCAGCAGTACCACCTATGCGTCAAGTGGCCTAAAATTGTAAGGGCCACATTGACGAACCCGACGCCACCGTAATAACAAATAGCAGATTGTTGAACGAAACGAAAACAAAAAAGAGAAGTTGTCATTGTTGTCAGAATTGTCAATGTTGTTGGAGACTTTTTACGTACTGTTTTTGACATCTTTCAGAAAAATATTGTAAAGTTATTAATCTGAGATACTGAATTTGTGATATTCCGAGTGCTATTCAAAATGATTCAGCCAGACTACCCATCAGCCTTGGGCTTGCTAGCCCATTTAAACTCCGACGAGCTGAAAGAAATGTTAAATGACGACACTAAATTCGATACTGTATTAAAAGATGTAAAACAGGTACCTAATAATAACGAAATTATTTCTGACTAGTCCGTAATTTCTATGTAATTAACTATTCCTTAGCTTAATTTAGGGATCACGTATTTTTTTTCTTGTTTTTAATCGATTTCATGGCACTAAGACGACTATTGAAGTTTTTATGAGGATGAGTCATTGTTTAAATTAAATAAACATGTAATCTTAGCAATCCATACATTGTATACTGATAACATATCATCGTTTTAGTACCAAATTAAATAACTACCTATTAAATGAACACATTTGAGAAGGGACAAATGGTAGGTACCATTGTAAGGTACCATTCACCATGTACCTACTTCCCATAAATAATAAATAATGTTTTCAACATTAAAGGTGCAACTATTAGAAAACAGACAAAGGAATTAAACTGTCAAACTATATTCGACTACATACATACAGTGAAGTCTGATTACTTTGGCCCTGAGGTATAACTGTGGCCTAAAATCAACATATAAGAACACAGTAAACATAGTGGGATGTGTTCCTTTTGGTTAACAAGTTAGAGCCAAAGTAAAGTAACCTGATTTTACAGTATCTATCTAATCTAAGTAGCCTTTATATTATCCCACTGATGGGCAAAGTTCCTCCCCCTTTCCATTCAGTTCTGTTTTTGGTAGTGCAAGCTTCAGTGCTTAGACTATGAGGTGATCTCACCTTCTCATTATTGTTTTCATGTCAGTTACCTGTTGAGGTGGGGAAAATTGATTCTAGAGTTCTAAATTCACAAATCAATGTTTACAAAGCATGCACAACAATTGCTATAGAACAAGATAAACTTTTGTTAAGTACCATCTTTGTATAGGAATTCCGAACATTGTGGAATGTACAAGACATTGTGGAACACAAATAAATGAATGTACCTAAGTAAATGATAATGACACATAAATAAATTTGATACTTTTTCTTGTTCCCGAACAAGAGAAAGTTTCTTTGTGTTGTAATTATTTTTTATCTAAGTGAAGAAGAATTAATTTATTTACTTTCAAAAGTAATGATTTTATAATGGAGGAAATGGACATTGAAAAGGAAATATTAAAATGCATTGCAGTAGCTGTCTAAAAAAAAAGTTAATCAAGTAGGAATTAAAATAAAATTTCTTGTTCATTCAGGTCAAAGATTGGGAGACAGAGCGTGAGATGACAATAGCCAGCAACAGGTCCTTGGCTGAGTTCAACCTCAGCAAGGAGCCGGAGCTGGAGGAAGCCAAGCAACAGGTGCAGGACAAGTCCGAGATGGGTGAGCAGCTGTGCAGCCGTATCCAGGAGCTGCTGGAAGAATACAGTGAGCTTACTCTTTGCTTTATTTAATAACGGATGGTTGCTTTGCTTTTTTTACCATTAGTGCACCACCGTGGTGAAATGTACTAGTGTGATAATTAAGTGTTTGTTTTGTTACGAATTCTCGGCTCAGTACCTTACCAGGAACCCAATATTTATTTTAAATCCTTAGCCAATCTCCAAGCCATATCCAATTTGAATTCCACTCAATTGTTAACATTGAAAATTGAATGTGCTGTAAAAGCATCAAAGATTAGAAGTGGGGGCTTGTGACGCCACGGCTCGCTAAAAATTGTAGCGAGTAGTGACGTCACATGAGTTTTTAACGCACTGTATCGTCTTCA
This sequence comes from Hecatera dysodea, assembly GCA_905332915.2. Classification (NCBI taxonomy): domain Eukaryota; kingdom Metazoa; phylum Arthropoda; class Insecta; order Lepidoptera; family Noctuidae; genus Hecatera; species Hecatera dysodea. The sequence goes on along the minus strand of HG995308.1, from coordinate 16,715,779 downwards.
TTTTTTGTTTACGTGAAAAAAGAAAAAATACGTGTTCAATATTTTTTGGAAATCTATCCGACGGACTAATTAGATTTTTTTAGTTAACTACCCTATTACTATTAGCCCCTAGAAAATATTTCAAAATAACTTTGTACTGTAACGATCATTTGTCCATATCTTTATCAAACAGAAACAAAATCAGCGGGCATATCGCCGGACACAACTCAAGCTCTGCTACAAACAGCTGCAGCAGAATCTGAGGAGCAATCAGAGAATCTAGCGCAAGACTTCCTCTCCGGAAAGATACCAGTCGAAAAGTTTCTCGAAGATTTCGAACCAGCTCGCAAGAACATGCATTTACGAAAATTTAAAGCTGAAAAGATGGCTGAACTACTGAGGTCCGGCAGTCAGAGCTCTTTCGGCAATGGGTATGCTAAGCCCTACCTACCGTACCCTAGCTACGGACCCCCGCAGGGAGCCCCTAACGTGCCATACCCCATGGGACCACTGAACATGCCGATGCCAGGCATGTATGGAAACCACTTTTGAATTCAATGTGTTCAGAGATCTCCTAGGTATGCTATAGATTATCAATTTGTAGATTTAAAATTTATAAATATGAATCAAATATTGTTTTATAGTGACTTGTTGTGCCATTACTGGCCTCACTTTAGTATATCTATGTCATGTAAAGAATATTACTATAAATGTCATAATTATTGATTGACTGATTGATAACCTATAAATGTGTCAAGGCGTGGAGGTGCTTGGATACAATGGCTCATGAATTCTTTTGATTGACCTAAGCACTGGATACATGGATATTATGTCCAACTTAGTGCCCTAGATTCCATCGTGAATATGGGTTTGGAACACATACCATGCTTATCTATACATATAAATAAAATTGAAGCGTCTGTTTGTAATATTGAAAAAACCACTTTTACTACATACACCAAAATATATTTTTTTTACAATTTTTGTCTGTCTGTTAGTTTCGGCTAATCTCTGAAATGGCTGGACCGATAGAAGAAAAATAAAGGATGCTGCAAGAAACAGGAGAAAAAAAGCACGATCTTTTCTCATAAAATATGTTTCAAAATATTGTATTCACAATATAAATATTGTGCCTTTGTAAGTGTGTGTTGTAAAATGTCGGTTCATGCACGTGGGCATTTTATTACGGTCTCGGCTGCATAATGTTTCTCCCACTTGGACTGCAATAACATAGGTTACAGTTGCACCGATATGAGGAAGGTTGCTTATGAACCATTTAAATACTCACTGAAGATGTATTATTTACTAGCTGCTGCCCGCGACTTCGTCCCCGTGGAATCCCCGATTTTAGAACATTCTTTATCGCTGCTCCGCTCCTATTGGCTTAAGCGTGATGATATATAGCCTAAAGCCTTCCTCGATAAATGGTCTATTCAACCCAAAAAGAATTTTTCAATTCGAACCAGTAGTTCCTGAGATTAGCGCGTTCAAACAAACAAACAAACAAACAAACTCTTCAGCTTTATAATATTAGTATAGATTATATACTTTATTGTACACCAAAAGTAACACAAAAAGTAGACTTAAAACTAAAACACATACAATGGGCGGTCTTATCGCATTCCGCGTCCTCTTCCAGACAACCTGGCATGGACAGTATAATAGGGGTGTTTCCTGAGTAAAAATATATGATTATGTTTAGTCCGTCAGTTAGATTATAGAAAAATATTGGACACGTATTTTTTCCTTTATCAAATCTATAAAAACTGACGAAGATACAAAGCATCAAAGATCAGGAGTGGGGGCTTGTGACGTTACGGCTCGCTAAAAATTGTAGCGAGGAGTGACGTCACACGAGTTTTCAACGCTCTGTATCGGCTTCATTTTTTGTTTACGTGAAAAAAGAAAAAATACGTGTCCAATATTTTTTGGAAATCTATCTGACGGACTAATTAGATTTTTTTAGTCAACTACCCTATTATGTCTGGACATGAATTGGGCTGTCATTGGTGTAACAAAACCAATTAAAAATAATATAATAAAATTAATAACAAGATAACATAGATACCTTTTTTTTTTTTGGATGGGAAATCATCCAATGACCCCTCCCGCCCTGGGTGGAGCGGTAGGGAGTGTCAGACTTTTACTGACTAAAACCCACCCGTGCTCCTCCATGTGCCCTTTGCGTTCCAGGGCCGCGGTAACGCTTTCGAACAAATTCCGCAACATAGATACCTAAGATCTCCCTTTATGGCGAAGCAAGTCTTTTGTCCAAGGCGCCCTACACCTTCCATTGTAGAAAACAGTCACTCTTCTGTTCTGTTTTATACAGAAGAATGTTTGACATGAGCCATTGTATACAAAACCTATCATGACAATACTTATAATTTCATGAATGTATTTTATATTTTGTTGTATTTTATTTTATAAAAATGTAATGTACTATTCTGTTAATATAAAATAATTTTAAATTATCAAGAAACATTTTAGGAATTGTTTATGTAGGTATTCAATATTATCAGTGTTTAGCAAAAAACTATATCAACAAACTCATAACCTTCATGTCTATAAAATACTGATTAATAAATGGCACCCATAGGTTGATTACCACGAAAAAGCGGAATATTAAGTTTTACAAAAACAAATACCACGTCAAATTAAATATATAGCTGAACTTCGCAGAATGGCTATTGATATCTAATGACGAGAAAATACTAATAAATATTCATAATTTTTAACGGGTTTTCAAGAAAATTCCTTTTGGCGCCAATTAAGTCAGAGGTCTTCTATTTTTAAAACGTAACTTGTGAGTCATCTTATGTTACCTCATGCTTACGTCGTCTATACTATAATCTTATAAAGAGGTAACGTTTGTGACATTGTAAGGGGTAATCTCTGGATCTAATGAACCGATTTACAAAATTATTTCACCAATAGAAAGTTACGTTATTGTGGAGTTTCATAGGCTATATTTTATCCCCGTATTGCCACGGGAACAACGCGGGTGAAACCGCGGGGCGCTGCTAGTAGTTTATAAAATTCAGTAGGGATGTAAAAACTTATACCAATTTGTACGGAGCCCTCGGTGCACGCAGTATTTATATTTAAAATCTCTGAAAAAAAAAAAACATCTAAATGCAGCCGTCTAGGTAGGTAAAGCGCTAGCAACTCGATTGAAAGTTTAATTCCATTGCGGGGCACGATAGAGCGATCGCATTATACCTCGGTAGACGACAATGTAATACAACTTGCATGCGAGCTGATTGCAGGTGGATACGTGGTCTTAATAACGGGACTAGTTCTAGCTTAACTAAGGCCCTCTTTAACAGACTAAAGTAAACTTTAAACTCCGATTTAGTTGCTAACACGAAGTTAAATAACAAACTTGATCCATAACTAACCGGGAGTTATAAGTTCACGCGGGCCCTAAACGTCTAGTTAGTTACGTTATGATGGTGCTATCTGTACCTACCTCCCTAAACTATACAGTAAGGGAGGTTCATATCTGACGGAACATGCGTCGCGTATTATCGGTCGCGTAACGCCGTTCACACTCGACCGATGATACGTTAGTGCGTCGAGTGTTTTTCTATACATTTGTCTGTTCTGGCGTTACGCGACCGATAATACGCGACGCATGTTCCGTCAGATATGAACGTTCCCTTAGGCATTGCAAATGGCCATCAACCGCACAGCTAGACGTTACCACCGATTGATCACCGTATGTCATTAAAAGCAAAAACGGGATTACAATACCAACTGTTTACTGCAGCTGCCATGTGTCATGCCACCAACGCAATAGACGTCAAAATCGGTTGAACGGACAGTAAAAAATATTTATTTCAATGTCTAATCTTATTGTGAATGGGGTATAAATACTTAGGTTGTAGCTGTCGGAAAACGAAAAACTCGGCAGGGTGTTCCACTCCTTAGCTGTACGCACAGTGAAAGAGGTGTTGAGCGGGTGGAGCGAGCAAGAATAGAAACATTCTGCATTGTAGGTACAACCCGTCCGAATTAACTGTGCACCTGGCGCTGTGACGTCACACTGTCGCTACTGTTGGCTACTGAACCCTCATAGCGAAACCGGGGCGCCGCGCGGGGAAGCGGGAGTGGGGTCGCATTCCAGCGAGGTGCACAGTTAATTCGGTTTAAGAAAATGGAAGGGTGTAACAATGGGTCTGAACGCTAAAAGCGATCTTTTACAGACAACTTTTGAATGGATTTGACAGAGAAGAAAATAAATGTTGCTAGTACCTACGTGAAAGGAACAACACAACTAAGGGGGCGTTCAAGTATTACCTAAGAAGATTTTTTAAGATGTTTGATCGCCCCCTCCCCCTCGTCAGCAAAGCTCTTACCTGTTGAATCTGTTCTGGTTTCCTTATTGGTTCATGAAGCAGCTGTTAACAAGTCTAGAAATAAGGAATTTATAGTCTACTAGCTGCTGCCCGCGACTTCGTCCCCGTGGAATCCCCGATTTTAAAACATTCTTTATCGCTGCTCCGCTCCTATTGGCTTAAGCGTCATGATATATAGCCTGAAGCCTTCCTCGATAAATGGTCTATTCAATACAAAAAGAATTTTTCAATTCGAACCAGTAGTTCCTGAGATTAGCGCGTTCAAACAAACAAACTCTTCAGCTTTATAATATTAGTATAGATAGAGAAATTAACTTATTGTGGTAAGACCGCATCGGGCCGTATATCCAGAATACCAGATCCCATATGCCAAATGAAATATTGTTGACGTAATCACCTCTCGGATCCCCCCATCTCCCATGTCATCATATAAGCAAATTAAAGACCCCCCCCCTTTAGTGCTTACGTAATACTTGAATGGTCCCTAAAGAGATGAGACCTATGCGCGAGCGCAGCGCATACGAGACGAGCCGACGCTGGCGCCAGCAAGCTTGTCCGATCAGTAAGATTCGCTATATCAAAACAACGATCTTTTTTCATAGACTAATCGGCATTTGTGTTACTTAGATTTTTAATATATATCTTAATCGCCAAATTGCGCTTAATTAAGTCAGTGAACGCAAATAAAACATGGAAGCATTCCTAACTCAAAAAAATGACCCAAAGCACATTGCGCCGCGGTAGGCGGGGCTTACCGATTGCGCCGCTCACGTGTTTAGTTACACGGCCTATTCGTTACTTGGTAATTTAAACCCAAATACTTGGGAAATAAGGTCAATTTTTAACTGTGCATCGTATTAGTAATAATGTTGTTGGAGTGGTTCGGCGAATCAGCGACGAGGTTTCGATGTGTGAGTTTGTTTGGATTTTTGGGTCACGATTCGCGCTTAGATCCCTTGAAGTAATGCTTCCATGTTTTATTTGCGTTCACTGAATTAAGTCTATCTCAGCACCCCACGTCACTCCGCGCAACTTGATGGAAGTACTCCAGCTGAACATAATCGAGTCTCGCTTTATGCGTATCTCCGCTTTGGTGGAGCCTGGGTCTTATGTATCTCGCAACATCAGCATTAAGTGTGGATTTTAATCTTAATTTAATGTACCTCATAGGTGTTTCATTTGTTATTTTAAAGATTGTCTAAAACTGTCCGCTCGATGTTGGTGCTTCGTAGAAGAAATGTGATTTAACAATGATATGAATTATTCGTCTATTAGAAAGAGTTAATGAAAATAAATAAATACTTTTTTGGTCAGACATTTTTGTTTTTTTTTTTAATTCCGCCTTTCCTCTGGTTCTACCTGAAGCTCCTGAACCCTCAAGGTAACAGTGTTCCTGTCAGAATAGAAATTCTTTAAAGTGAAACAGTCTTTTTTTTTGTACATGACTGCGTATGGAAATGTAAGCTATCAATAAAGAGTGATGTCAGTGGTGGTTGGAAAGCGCGTTGAACACGGATGGATCGAAAGACATAACATGATAGAGACAATGCCAACATTACGGTAACCACGACCTTCATGTCCAACTATTGAAAATATATTGTTAAAAGTGAAGAAATTACTACAGATATTTATACGACACAAAAGAGAGGCGACTTTGGCGGACGGAAGTAGGTACTTAGCAGACAAAAATCAATACTAAAATTTCCTAACGATAATATTAGTAGGTACCTAGTAGTCAAATATTACCTAGTTATGTGAAACTATTGTATGGAACTCCATAAATCTCATTTTCCTCCGCAAGTAATAAAGGGAATAACCTTGTACCTACACAAATGTTGCCAATACATTATATTTTTTTTTAACATTATTCTTTAGATTAAAAAATAAGTGTTGCTGCAAAAGGTAGAAAACCCTCATTTTTGCAAATTTTATTCTAATTCAGGAAGGTAAAGGATGTAGAGGCAGCTACTAGGTATACAAACGCACCAGACCACCACCAGACTGATTTTTACAGTGTGTTTCAAACGAGATCGTGTGTCATGTTCGAGAGCTCAGTTGAGGTCATAAGATAGAAACAATATTTGTATGACTGATTGTGGGTTCAATTGGATAACCGAAAAAATAACCGCGTCAACCTATTGCGCATTACCAATTCCTTCTTGGTAACCGTTGTTGCTAACGGTGTTGCCAGAGAGCTAAAATTTATGCCAGAAAATTTATGCAGCCATGTTATGACTACGCATTTTTACTTCCAGACGTACTAATGGTTTCTTTTTTACTATCAGAAAAAAATCCCCAATCCTTTTGATCACGTAGCTTGCGGCGTCTTGTAACAATTAGTCGACCCACCAATAACCAATAACCAACATCCCACTAAATAGTCTAAATGTAGGAAACCTGCTAAATCATGCACCACTGCTCGCTAACCTGTACAATTTAGGATGGTACGAAACTATGGCGCTGCTTGAGAATAAAAATGTCAAACTGCTGTCAAATCTACTTATTTTTTAGTCTAGTTCTAAAAACCACCACGTGCTTTTGAATCCGGAGCTTTTGTGGGATGACTATGACACCTACGTTTGGATACAACGTAGGGGCAGTATCAAGCCTATATATATTACGAATGTCTCTTAAATTAATATATTTAATGCTCTAAGTAACCAGAGCTTTTTAAAAAATATTTCTACAACAATTCTTCAACTAGAAACAGTTTTCATATTTTTGAACCGGTCGTTGTCTTGTGAGCACATTTCTGACATGTATCCGAAACGCATATTTCTTTAGTCTTTGCTTTTTTAATATGGCGGAAGGACTGACCGCCGCTCGGACGTCTGCGTTTTTTATATCGTGAAATAAGAAGTGTCTCGCTAATATTTCTTAAGTGTGTGAAACATAAGTGTTTTAATTCAACTGTGAGTTGGTAGCGAATAGTTCAAATATTACAGTGCTTCAAATCATCACATTCAGCAAAGAAAATGGTAATGATAGTTTTTTGTTTTGAAATTTTTATACAAACTTTACTTGGCTGAAAAATGTGTTTTTCTCTTTTTTCTTTCTAATAACTATGTCAATTACCAGGATTATTTAAGTAATAGGTCTTAGATGTAAATGAAGGTCACAAAAACAGGATTTTTTCGTTTTTTTTTCTTTGTTTTCAATTTTTCTAACCAAAAAAACTGTCATAAGGTTGATGTCGATCACACATGTGATATTATTTCAATGTTTCTTTGTTATATCACTAATTTGATCGTGTTCCCAGGGACTTAATTATTCAAGCTGGGTGTGGCTGTATTGATTTTCTTGGAAGGTTCTAGGTATAGTGTTAGAATACGTCTTGAAGTACTGCACTGTGCCTGTGTCTAGCACACTGCTACAATGCGGTGTTCTCGCATTGAGATCGATTTTATCTACAATTGGGACGCTGAAAACTGGACTTTTGGCTTATATTTACGTTTTGTTTGCTATACACTTCCCATAAATGAGCCTTTACTAAGATTGTGAGTGCAGTAAGATGGAATTTTTGAACTTGCTCAATGCATGCATTTACTTATCATGGTGGAAAGTAAAATAGTCATAAAAAGAGCATTATAAAACCATGTTATCAGTTATGTAAGGTTTTTACTGTATTTTGGTGCTTTTGCCAACTATAGTTAATGTAATAATTCAGACTGTGCCAAGACTTTTAGTGTTATTCTGGTTACTCTCAAAACTTGTCTATGATATTGTTTTATTTTCTAAAAGATTTGGTTGATTATAAGAACCTTCATGTAATTTATTATGATATAAATAAATCAAATCAAGAAATACATCATTATAAAACAGCCCAAGTGATTTCTTTGTCATAGTATTGATTCAAAATGATTATGACCGTTTAGTGTTTTTATATCTTGTCTCATTACAATACTTGTTATCTACAAATTTTTAGAATTAAAACATAAAGTCTACAGTTTATTACATTTATGTAAAAACTTGTTACTTTTCCTCATGCTTCCGAGATAATGTTTTAATATTAATAATATCAATATTTATTTCATGACTAACAATAAAATTAGTAGTCTATGATTTAAATGTAACAAGTATGTTACAATGAAATTTGAAATATGTGAATTAATTAAAACAGAAGAGGACATTTAGATACTGCTTATCTAAACAAAGTCAAGGTCTTCTCTAAATTTACCATCACTATATATTTGTTTTATGTTAGTATGCAATACATTTCAATGTTACAAATCCTTTGCTATACATTTGGAGAAAGAAACAATGAATTTTAATAAGCGAGATTAATTTAAATTGTTTGTTTATTATGTTTCTAAATCAGTATCAGATCTAGTTTAATCGAGATTGAGGTGGCAGGAAAAATTCAGTATAGATAGCAACTCAAATGTCATTGTTTTCTTCATACTTTGCATAGAATCTTAGTTGACTAGCACAGTTTCGTATGTTTAAGGGGGATACACTATGGTAGGTCATATAATTTGTTTTTGTTAGGTTTCTTTGTAATTTGCAACTCAGTATTAAGCTGCTGCATTGTTCTGAAATACATTGGGATAAGGGCATAGAATTATGAATACTGAATTTGTATTAAGTGAATTAAATCTTGATGAGTCTGAGAACTATTCCCAATGAGAATGAAAGTGTAGGTCAAATCAGTCTCATTGTTTATTCAAGGTTATGTATGAACAACATAAACAGCTTGCATTAAATCCCAAACATAAACAAATTTTATGTCTAAATAATACTGAGAAGTGAGAACCATTAGTTATTGTAACTTAGACAGATGATGATTTGAAGAAAAAATGTGCTCAAGTACTTTTTAACAGTTTCTAATAGGTTGTTGCAAGGTTCCCTGTATCCATTTCTAAGAGATTGATTGTCCGGCAATCATCATCAAACAGTATACTTCCATATTATAAGATATACTTTTAAAATTGTTTAGAAATATACATTGACTAGCAGAACCCTGCAGTTTCACATGCATAGTTCCTGTTGCTTTGGGAACACCGTCATAAAGTATAGCCTATGACACTCACAAATAATGTGGCTTTCTATTGGTAAGAGAATTATTACCCCTACAACCGCACAAACTCGCAAACTTTACCTCTTTATATTATCAGTATGATTGATTTTTTATAAATAATTAAGAGTAAACTGCTAAAACATGACTTATTGTATTATAGAAAATGCCTAAATTATTTCCCAGATAAGTCCAAAAACACAAGTCATGCCAAGTATAATAATACACTATAATGAACGGAACTCGCAGAATATGTCTGGAAGAAAATGACCTTGAGCTATTTCGAGTTAGAAAGAAGCCAAGGGCAATCAATGTAGTCCTAGCATAAATTCTTTGATTGCTCAAGGTTATCTGACTGATACTGTGATTTAAATATAAGTCATGTGGTATAATATAGTGTGATTTAATTATTTTCAAATTATTTTGACATTCAAAAGTGCCTTTTGACTGTCAAAAGGCACATGGTGACTTGGACTTTTTAGATAAACTATTATTTAAGTAAGTGAGATCACTGCTGAATATAGATTTTAGGTGTTAGCATTATTTAATATGAAAGAGTTAGGAGATAAGGCTCCAAAGTCGAGGTATAAGCCAGTCTCTCAAGAGACTATCTGCAGAATATGTCAAACTCAAATGTCTGGTCATATCAAGTAACTGGTTCATCGGTAAATCTATCCTAATGTAAAATATAAAGTCAAATTGTATGAGTAGGTAACTTCATGATAATTTCAAGGAACTTCTATAAGGCAAACACATCACAAAATAATATAATTTCCTTTATTATAAATCATATTAATATATTTTCCCCTAATTTCAATGCATTTCCGATTATTTTTCAAAATTATTATTTTTAAAAAAGGAGGAGGTTCTCAATTTAATTATTTTTTTGTGTATTTGTTCTACGATATTTTCGCCAAACTAAATTAACCGATTTGGTTGGTTATTTTTTCTTTTGAAAGAGTATTTTACGGACTGGGCCCATCTCAATCACTTGGTGAAGATCTGATGAAGAACTTCAGAGGTAGGAAATGAAACTTCGCGCGTTTGTTGATGATGGTTATGTTGCCTGTTTTTATGAGACGATGAGTCACATACTGTTTTGGTCTGTAACTGTGCCATATGTATCGGTTTTTCCCCGATTTATCTGAGGAATTCCGAGTTGAAACCCGATCTGTACCGGGCCTTCCGAAAAATAAATAAGCATGCGAAAAATAATTATACTATGTTATAAAAAGTAAACTTTACAATCTTTTTAGCGGGCAACAAAGTCTACTTTTGAATGACATTGATGCTACAGAAGTATTTTCATTGTTTTTTTTTTATTTCTAGTCTAAGCGGTCAGCATATGACGACGAGGACAATCCGCCAACACCATCCGACGATTCAGATTTTGATGATGATGAGGATCCTGACAATTTGGAAGTGCCAGGTTAGTTCTTTTATTAGGGTTCCGTACCCAAATGGTAAAACGGGACCCTATTACTAAGACTCCGCTGTCCGTCCGTTCGTCTGTCTGTCAGTCTGTCACCAGGCTATATGTTATGAACTGTGATAGTTAGACAGTTGAAATGTTTACAGATGATTTATTTCTGTTGACTCTATAACAAAAAAGAAAAAAGAGTAAGAGTAAATTTTTAAGCAAAAAAAAAATCACGTTTGTAGTATTGGCATGATTTTTTGCTTATTATTGATAACGGCAACAGGTAGACGCTTGAAATATTCACAGAATATTCATTTATACAGGGTTATTTGAAAAACACCAACAACCTCTTAAGAGGTCATTGTACTCATTTACATGGGACCAAACCAGAAGCCGCGAAAAATAAAATCAGCTGTTCCCTACATTTATGTTCGTATAACTCATCAAAATGTAGGGAACAGCTGACTTATTTTTTCGCGATTTCAGGTTTGTTTAATTTGATGAGTGCAATGACCTCTTAAGAGGTTGTTGGCGTTTTTCAAATGACCTTATATATTCACTTTAAAAATTTATCGTTAAATTAAAATAAAACTAATATTAAAGGGGGGCTCCCATAAACAGACATGTTTTTTTGCCGTTTTTTATAGATAACGGATACGGAACCTTTCGTGCCCCAGTCCAACTATCACTTGGCTGGTTTTTTTTTAAATCAGTATTTTTTAAATCACCCAGTAACATATCCGTTGCTGAGACACAGACCTCCTTACTACAAGAGTAAGTAGGCAATATTCACCAAGCAGGCCCAATGCAGGCAGAAGTCTCACATGTTTTAAAGTCTCATTCATAAAAACTTTTTAACTATATGCTTATTTTAATTAATAATTAGCAGATTCATATTTTAACAGAGGAAACTCAAACTTTGTTTGGTAGAGAATGCCATTTTTTAAAATTCTTTATTTTCACCATAATAACAGCTTATAAAATATACAATGATGAAAAGTTCATGATGTTCCAATTCATGATTCTTTAAAGAAATTGATTTTAAAATCTGCTAAGCATTGCATGAACTAAGCATACCTTCGGTTATTTTTGTTTTTATGAATTCTTTGACTAGATTTAGAAGTTCTTCGTTTAAGTTTTTTTTTTACTTATTTTCTTAATAAGTATAAGTAGCAGCATAACTTTAAAGGTATTTTATTTAAGTTTTGGTTAAATAATGGCATCTGCGCTGTAGTCGTATTTAACAAAGAAACACATTTTTGTTTACATTTCTCAGTTCAAGATGAAAACCATATGAGGTGAGGAACATTTTTATTTCAATTAATGTAAATATATTATTTTGAATATCATTCAAGGGTGAATTTTATTATGTATCAAGGTGACACTGAATTTATTCATAAATATTTAATCTATGTACTATTGTCACCAATATCAAGGTGCACTCAATGTTACCATAGAAATTTAGTCTAGAAATTTATTAAACTTCATAAATATTTCTGGTAATTTTTGTTAATTTTGAAAATGGGTCCAAACTAATGCAGGTATAGATATTATCAATTGTTTGCCTTAATACTACTTATATGGGGCCATCCATAAATTACGTCACGCGAATTTCATGATTTTTGACCCCTCCTTTTCATATCTAGTCACATTTGTGGCAAACCCCCTCCCTAGTGTGTTGTCACATATTTTACAACTAGCTGCTGCCCGCGACTTCGTCCCCGTGGAATCCCCGATTTTAAAACATTCTTTATCGCTGCTCCGTTCCTATTGGCTTAAGCATGATGATATATAGCCTAAAGCCTTCCTCGATAGGTTGAGCATGTATGTAATAAAACGAATAAATTTGTATATGCCCTTAGGAAGATTAAGAAGATAACCAATATAAAAACGGCTGTAATGTCATATCGAGCGTACGTGGAATCCTCGTTGCGGTATGGAATAATAAAATGGGGAAATAGTACCGACTTTAATAGAGCATTTATCGCACAAAAGAAATGTATACGAGCCATATCTGGGATTCCATCAGACGAATCATGTAAACCATTATTTAAAAAGCTTGGTTTGCTACCATTACCTTCATTGTATATATATGAAGTATGTATGTTTGTACAGAAACATAAAGAATTGTTCAAAACAGCGGAAGAGGTATGTTCACGAAGTCGGCGTGACCAATTCAGGCTGGTAGTAGATGAGATGCCCAGATGTGCCAAATATAATAAAAATTGTGTGGCTATGTGTGTGCGAATATTTAATAAATTGCCAAATACATTCAAAGTATTAAATAACAGACTTTTTAAAATTAAATTGTATAACTGGCTGAACGAAAATAGTTTCTATTGTGTTAAAGAATTTCTCGAACATAAACTGTAATGTTGACAGCTAACATAATTTTGCATGCTTTAATATTAAGCAAAACATGTTTGGACTCAATTTGTATTGTAACACCTATAAATACCATGTTTTTTGCAAATAAATATTATTATTATTATTATTATTATTATAAATGGTCTATTCAACCCAAAAAGAATTTTTCAATTCCAACCAGTAGTTCCTGAGATTAGCGCGTTCAAACAAACAAACAAACTCTTCAGCTTTATAATATTAGTATAGATTTAATTCGTGTATTTGTACGTGTTTTACTTAACACTTAGATTAATATAGATTTTGAAATGTGACGTCACGAAATTTAGGACCCCTCCCACCCCCTTGTCACACAATGCCACACTCCGTCCACCCCCTACCTCCACCTTAACGTGTGACGTAATTTATGGATGGCCCCTATCTTCTGTTTGGCTCATTATTTGGCTGTCCCTGTATACTGTCTATGATAAAAATCTATTCTTAGATTGCGTATTAGTATGGTAAAGGAAAAAAACCTGTTGCACAGACCCTAAGCAATCTGTGATAAGGACAGAAAAATGAATTTAACTTTAAGCTCGCTTAATTAACCAGGAAGGTTAATTGTGTGTCAAACTTATGTAGAAAGAAAATATTTAAACAACCACCAAAATGTCTGTAGACGAACGGATACGTAATCCCGAAGATACTACGTTTACTTAATAAGAAAAATCATATAGAATACTAGCAGCGCCCCGCGGTTTTAGCCGCATAGTTCCCGTTCCCGTGGGAATATGGGGATAAAATATAGCCTATGTTACGCAGGGTGAATGTAGCTTTCTAATGGTGAAAGAATTTTTGAAATCGATACAGTAGTTTTTGAGTTTATCTGTTACATACAAAAATACAAATCTTTCCTCTTTATAATATAGACTATTTAAAATGCACAAGTAACTCAGCCGCTCATATCTCTAGCAGGGTCTGAAAAAAGTATGTATGTTTCCTCTTGTTAGTTCTCTTATCGAATGCGTGTGTATTTGTCCAGGTGGAGGCAAAACCCTGGCAGCGGCCGCCAGCATGGCTGCAAAGAAAGTCACAGTCACACCGCAGGTTACTGTCAAACCTACCACAAACCCACTTGCAGGTGAGTTTTCTTACCCCATATCTTGTTTTCAGATGTGAAGTGTTAATACACTCTTATGTCATACCAGATAAAGTTCAAAATCGATTGCAGCCACGTTTCGATACCAGAAGTATCAATTAATGAATTAACGTAGGGACATTTAACCAAAAAGCCGAAATGTTCCTTATGACTGTTGTCATATTAATTTTAAATGCCGATATGTTTTAAATTTCCGGTATCGGTTTATTAACGCCTTTTTTATGACATGAAAGATTTTGTTGCTTTGTTTGACAATATGTATTACATATTGTCAAACGAAGCAACAAAATCTTTGAGAGTTCATTGGTTATAAATTTATATTATTATTAACTAAATGGTAACAAAAATATAATTTAAAATAGTGTGCAACAAAGAGACGATTATTTTCCTTTGTTTTTGAGTTGATCATCAAATTTTCAACCTTTAGACAGACGGGCGATAGATATTTCTGTCAGGACATTTTGGATGCAATTCTACAAATGTTTAAGCAATTCAAGTATCGGCCTTCTGACTATAAAATCTGAAGTTATTTCACAACACAACGCACCTTCCACACACATTTTACAACAAAAATCCCCCAGATATATCCTACTAGCAGCGCCTCGCCCGGCGGGTCACCCGGCGGGGATGGTGTAGCTTCCCAACAGTGAAAGAATTTTTCAAATCGGTTCAGTGGTTTCGGAGCCTGTTCAATACAAACAAACAATCAAATCTTTCCTCTTTATAATATTAGTTTAGAAAACTATCGAAATAAGATCAGTATCGATTCAGTTGATATTTAGTACACACATGAATTTCTGTGACCCAAACTTGGTCGCGTAATAAAAATAAATATATTTTTGTTGTTATCCTCGTTTGTATGTCCACAGCGGCGTCTGGGCACGCGTTCGGGCAGGCCACCAACGTGAAACCCATCAAGATATCAGCGAGCTCGCTCACCAAACCACTGTCTATAGGGCCTTTATCTGGCCTAGGCAGAGGCGGAAGTAAGATCTTTTTTTATATTTTTACCACATTTACCTTTTAACAATAAATTAAAAGTACGAGGGCGAGTTCTTATTAGTAATAATATCTATACAGGGTTATTTGTAAAACACCAACAACCTCTTAAGGGGTCATTGTACTCATCATTATGAACAACTTTTACTATGGGACCAAAACTGAAATCGCGAAAAAAAATCAGCTATTCCCTACATTCTGATTAGTTATACGAACATAAATGTAAGGAACAGCTGATTTTTTTTTTCGTGATAATAATGACTCGTGAGTATAATGACCCTTTAAGAGGTTGTTGGTGTTTTACAAATAACCCTGTTTATTTATTTTTAAAGTTAAACAATTCTGATAAGCTCGCCTTAGTACAATTAATGTTAGTTCATACATAATTCACTTAATATAATGTAACGCTAATTACATACAACGATACTCAGTCTAATCGAAAAAGATTTGGGCATCTAGGATTCTAGTAGTTCTAGAAGCCCAAATCTTTTTCTTCTTACTGAATCGCAGTCATCTATTTCGATGTTAGCCATCGATCGATGGCTTACTATATGCTTCAAGGTCTAACTCTGCTTCAAGCTCAAAAAATCTGGCGAAACTTCACAGATCTTAAGGTTAATTATATCTGTGAAGTTTCGCCAGTTAATTTAAATTAGGTTGTGTAGACCTAATCCAGCAGTGATTAATTCATTCATGTATTTAACAACTGTCGTGATACGTAATTGTTTGTCGATAAATTTTATATGACGACATTGAGATAAAGAATTCGATGTTAATGATGACGTCTCGTGAAAATGACATTAAGCACAAATGAAATAGGGAACGTGCAGAAACTATAGGTGGCAACACAGTCGCATCAATATCAAGTGTATTTTACTTATAAGTTTCAAATTTGCAACGCTAGATGGCACAGTCTACTTCGTGGACGTTCGTCTAAACGGAGGGTGCAGGAAGTATAGATGGCAGCACAGGTCAAATATTTGCAACGTAAAAGTTTCAGATTTGCAACACTAGATGGCATAGACTACGCCGTGCACGTTCCCTATAGTGTGGTCAGTTATCGTATTCGTTATTATGTTAATTATAAGTATTATTTGATAAATGTACAATTAAGATGAAATTGTAATGCAGAGCCTAACCAAATCAGAATCTTAAAGATACAGCGGCCGTTCACATTGAGCTGTACGATATTCTTCTGTAGAATTTTGGTATTCACAGTTCATATGGTTCAATATAAGTGTAATGTGAAACTACCATGTCATTGTGATCCCCATAGAGCGCACAGTCGCCGAGCCAGCTGACTAACTAGCACCTCACCCGCGACTTAGTCTGCTCAGATTTTGTACAAATAATTTTCCTGTCACTAAGAAAAAGAGCGATAAGCAAGAAAAGTTTGTGTATATAATCCCTATTTACATTTTTCCTCAGTAAAAAGAATATGGTTCTAATAGGGTAGTTGACTAAAAAAATCTAATTAGTCCGTCAGATAGATTTCCAAAAAATATTGGAGACGTATTTTTTTATTTTTTCACGTAAACAAAAAATGAAGCCGATACAGAGCGTTGAAAACTCGTGTGACGTCACTACTCGCTACAATTTTTAGCGAGCCGTAACGTCACAAGCCCCCACTCCTGATCTTTGATGCTTTGTATCTTCGTCAGTTTTTATAGATTTGATAAAGGAAAAAATACGTGTCTAATATTTTTCTATAGTCTAACTGACGGACTAAACATAATCATATATTTTTTACTGTTCGCGACGATGCGTCTTAGCTACATAGTATAGGTAGTTATAGGTAGCTATAGTAGTACATAGAATGTTGCAAATAAATAAAACCGCGACTACATAGTATAGGTAGTTATAGGTAGTTAGTTAGCACATAGAATGCTGTAACAGATAAAGCTGCATAGTATAGATAGTTATAGGTAGCTATAGTTGATACATAGTTTGTTATTGAAATAAAACACATTCGTTACAGTTGTTTGCTCTCAAGAGGCAGTATATAAGCCCTTGGAGCCTTTATTTCTCCCAAATAGATAGAATATAGTTAGGTAGGGTATCCCATCCCTTACACATAACAGTAAACACATGGTAACCCTGGTAATCGAAGGTATATAAAGGTAATCAAGGTATATAAAGGTATATAAAAGGTAATCGGTGGTATATAAGGTAATCGAGGTATATACACACACAAACAGACATACATAGGTAAATAGAAAGGGCTTGGTAATTGAGACCCGAAATATTTAGGTCAAAGGTAGTCGCATAGCTAAAAGCGACACTGACCAATCACAGAGCAGGAGGGTGCTGGTACGTGATTGGTCAACAGTTTTTGATAAATAGCCCTGGTGAAGGTATGCACAAAAATAAAACACTTTGCATCTACCCTCTTCCTTTCCCGAAAATACAAGTCTAGATTCTAGACTTCTAAATGTCTGAAACAGAACCGCCTTGAAAAATCCTTTCAGGGGATATATAGATGTTTATAGTGTATGCAGGCATAAAGCCGCAATTTAGGTTTAAATAAAACTGTTTATTTTTATCCCCCTGAAACATATACGCTTATAGAGTTGCAACCCCTTGAGTGACAGGGTTGAAACATATGTAGTTTTGTAGAGGGTTGTCGTATCTATAGAGACACATATAGCTGCATAGCCCTCCTAGCATAGTTTTTCGGTAAATTCACCCCAAGTAGGTAATAGCTTCGTGCCTACAATAGTTTTGTATAGTTTTTGGCATCCCACCCCTACATGGAGGGGGATGAAGGGGTGAATTAGTCTCCTCTGCATGGAGCATGCCGAGGGCTATCCAAAGAGGTACGACAACCCCTACTTATATAGACCTAAGCCTAGATATAGCCTAACTTCTAGGATAGACATAGTGAAAAATCTGGTTAATAAACTTCATCACACACGGTGATTTTTTGGGTGTCGATACGGTACAGTTACGCCGTACAATAGTAACATAGGAAGTTTATTAAATTTGTAGTCATTGTCAAGATAATTTGGATTTATACCTAAATGTAGAATCATATAGTCGCGAATTTCACCCTTCAAATCGCTAAGTGAATAGTGAACAAGTTAAATAGTGTTTTATTGTGACTTTATTGGTAAGCCCTCTATACCTACCCCTATATACTGTGTCAATAACAGCAAGTATAGCAAGTATTCAGCTAAGGGTTGCATCCTCATGGCCCGTGGCTTATAGACGGAGCGTCAACGCGTCTGGATCATTTATACCTAGGTGGGTTGTCACCATACAGTCCACTTTTGAAGAATAGGATAACCTACCCTGGCCACCCTACAGTCCAGTCGATCACGTCCGCCCCGTACATTTTCTGGTCCATCGGAGCCGGATATTTTGAAGATAGCCTGATCTAGCTATTTGGAAGTTGGATTTATCGAACCACGCAGCTACCCTGAAGGCGCAACCCCTATTGTGAAGTCGCACCCCCTTGAAGAAAAAACTACCCTTCAACATTTCAAGACACGAAGGGTGTCCCTAGAAGCTAAATAGAAGTCGGACCTTGAAGAAATCATCCCTTCAAGAAAACTACCCCTAGGCAGACTGATGTTGAAAAATAGTGAAGCAACAACATAGAAGAAATTTAATCAAGCTGAACTTAGAAAATTTCGAACGACTTCACACTTTGAAAATTTTGAGGGGTCCCGACACTTAGAATATTTTTGAAGATTTTGAACTTGGAAAATTTTTTGAAGAATTTTGAACTTAGAAAATTTTCAACAATCCGGGACTTGGAAAATTTTTTGAAGATTTTTGAACTTGGAAAATTTTCAACAACCTGACACTTAGAAAAGTTTTGATCAAGCGGGACATAGAATATTTTTGAAGAATTTTGGACTTAGAGAATTTCGATCGACTTCACACATAGAAGATTTTGAACAGTCTGGGACTTAGAAAAGTTTCAGTCAATCCGAACTTAGAATATTTTTTGAAGATTGGGGACTTTGAAGAATTTTGAAAATTTTTTGAAAAATTTTTTTTTGGAAACTTGGATTGAAGTTTCACCTGAGGCTTACCAGTGGACTACCGAATAGTTTTGAAGATTCATTGAAGACTTCAACAATGCCGATCACGAGGTCGCATGGCAAATCATCCGAGGCGTGGACAGTTCCGATACAGGAACCAGCCGAGAGGGTTCCTGCTATCCATCATCAGGTGCCGCCGCGTTCGCCTTCATCGTCTGGGACGGCGCGATCGATGCAGCAGCGCAGTGAAGACGTGTCTCCGCCTGCTGCCGCTGAACGAATAGAACAGATAGAAGCTTCAGCAATAGAACGAGTACCTGCACCATTGCCGACAACAGTACAGAAACAGATGCCATCGACCTCAAGGAAGGGAACCCGCTTTGAGACGACTTCAGATAGTACAATGAAGCCGTCAAATAGAAAAGATAGCCGAGTCTTGCCAATGACTACCCGGGGTGACGCCCGTATAGAACATAGACGTCCGCCGTCGACCATTGACAGGTCACCGCGGTCATATAGAAAACTACAGAAGGCTCGCGAAGACTTATTGAAGATTAAGTTGGAGCTTGCCCAGTTAGCACTTCAGAGAGCCGAACAAGAGTCGGACGAAGAATATTTGGACGATAGAAACTCAAATGAAGAGTACGTGCGTTCCTGGCTGGAAGAGGCGCCTGAACCTGTTCCTGATCAGAGAGAGACCAACGCCGCCGAGGGGGACATCCGTGATAGTCGACAGCAACCGCCCCCCCCTGTGGACTTCGAACCAATAGTGGACTCTCGTCGAACGCACATAGATCCAGATAGTGCTAAACAAATAGAGCCACCACCTATGAAGAAAATAGAAGACGATAGGAGCGAGGATAATTTACGTCCATTCGTTACGGACCTTACGGCTGCTATAGCATCTTTAGTTGACAAGAAAACAGAACAGCAGTCACAGAATTCCTCCTCGGCGTCGAAGGTCATTATGACTTTACCGAACTTCAGTGGTGCGCATACAGAATGGTTGTCATTTCGAGCCATTTATGAAACAACTCGAAAATATTTCAACGATGTCGAAAATACAGCAAGACTTAGAAGAAGCCTGCATGGACGCGCTTTAGAAACAGTCAGTTCAGAACTCATCGGCCATGCAAGACCAGATGACATCATGAGGGAACT
This sequence comes from Hecatera dysodea, assembly GCA_905332915.2. NCBI lineage: Eukaryota > Metazoa > Arthropoda > Insecta > Lepidoptera > Noctuidae > Hecatera > Hecatera dysodea. The sequence goes on along the minus strand of HG995308.1, from coordinate 16,695,354 downwards.
CGAGCTGCAATTCGGCCGACCAGATTCGATAGCACAGGCCGAAACAGATAGATTGCGAGGACTGACACGATGCAGTGAAAATCCAAAGGATATTTGCTCATTTGCAAGCCAAGTGAGGTGCGCTATAGTAACGCTGCGAGCATTGAAGAAGGATCATTACCTGATCAACGCCGAGCTCATGCGAACCTTGACAGAGAAGCTACCGAACTCGATACGTGTACAGTGGTACCGTATATATACAGAAAAGTACCAGTCCTTGCCAGACTTGTCGCTGTTTAGCGAATTCATTACCGAACAAGCTCGATACTGCAGCGCTTTCGCTCCTGCTGAAAACATCAAGACAGAGGGCTCATCCAACCGACGCACACCGCAGCAGAGGACTCACACAACAACAGAGAAGTCAGCAAGCAAGTGCCGACTGTGTGAGAAGGATGGCCATATAGAACGCGATTGCTCGAAGTTCAAGAATAGTAATAGTAACAAGAGATGGGAAATTGCGAAGAATCTAAACCTGTGCTTCCGTTGCCTGAAGCCAAGAAGAGAGCGGCATAAATGCAACGCGAAGAAGTGTGACGTCAAGGGGTGTACAGCCACGCACAGTCGGCTACTTCATTACGACAAGAAGCCTGCTGCGGTGGCAGCCGAAAAGCCCAGACAGACCGAAGTCAAAAAGGAGCCCAAGGAGACAGTCGCCAGCTCAAGATCATCGTCGAATCACGCCTATTTAAAGATCATCCCGGTCCGGGTCATTGGACCGGCGGGAGAGGCATCTACGTTCGCCCTACTCGACGATGGATCGACCGTATCGTTGATCGATGAAGACATCGCCGACCAAGTCGGAGCCGAGGGCAAGATCGACCCACTGAAGATTGGTGCGATCGGTGACACCATGATCGACACTCCTTGTTCGAAAAGAGTCACAGTGACACTCGCGAGTCAGCATAGAAATAGGGTGCCGTTCAGAGCGCGCACCATACCGAAGCTTAATCTCGCGTCACAGACAGTCCGTGAAGAAGATGTCACACATTGCAAACATCTCATCGACTTGAAAGAGCAGCTAGTCTATGATGTTGGCGCGCCCAAGATTTTGATTGGCCAAGACAACTGGCACCTTCTCCTTGCCAGTGAAGTCAGAAGAGGCCCCAGGCACCAGCCAATAGCGTCACTTACAACACTTGGTTGGACGCTACATGGCGCGCACACTAGAATACTCGGTCAGCAGGTGCATTACGTCAGCGCATGCAGAGAAGATAGAGAAGATAGAGACGATAGACTGAACGAGCAACTTCGTGAATTTTTCGCACTCGAGTCCCTAATAGTTAATGCTCAGCGTCCAGATTCTGATCCAGAGAAGCAGGCTGAAGACATCTTGAAGAGACATACCAAACAGTTGACAGATGGGCATATAGAAACAGCTATGTTATGGAAAAATAACAACTTTGAAATGCCCGATAGTTATGGGACAGCACACAAGCGGCTGATCTCTATAGAAAAGAAGCTCGACAAAGATCCGAGTCTTCGAAATAAATATATAGAACAGATGGACTCGCTCCTTTCGAAAGGGTACGCAGAAAAAGCGCCCAAACAGACCACGCCAGGAAGAACCTGGTATTTGCCTCATTTCGACGTCTTCAATCCCATGAAGCCGGAGAAGTTTCGAATAGTACACGACGCCGCAGCTAAATCGAATGGAATGTCGCTGAACGACTTCCTACTCACAGGACCGGACCTGTTACAGTCGCTGCCCGGCGTCATGATGAGGTTTCGTAGATATCCGATAGCCATTTCAGGTGACATTACCGAAATGTTCATGCAGGTCAAAGTGCGACCTGAAGATAGAGACGCCCTCCGATATTTGTGGAGAGGCAATAGAAGAGAAGGAGCCCCCGACGAGTATCGAATGACGTCAATCATATTCGGCGCGGCAAGCTCACCGTGCACGGCCATATTCGCGAAGAATTGGAACGCGAACCGGCACATAGAACAGCATCCAGAAGCAGTAGAAGCAATAGTGAAGAACCATTATATGGATGATTATCTGGATAGCTATAGAACAGTAGAAGAAGCGACACATATAGCAACAGCGGTGAAGAAGATACACCAACAGGCTCGTTTCGAAATTAAGAAATGGGTATCTAATGACATCGACGTCATACAGAAAATAGAACCGTCGCTTATAGAGACAGAAGTCGTCGACATCGGCGACCATACAGAAAAAATTCTTGGCCTAATATGGAGACCAAGAGCAGATACGCTGGGTTTCAATCTGAGCCTAGCCCGATTACCGAGTGGCGTATTACAGAAGGAGGTGCCCACAAAGAGAGAGGCGCTGAAAATAGTGATGTCACTATACGACCCACTCGGCCTAGCCTCACCCGTAACGATTCGCGCCAAACAGATACTCCAAGAAGCATGGAGAAGAGGAGTCGACTGGGACCAGCCGTTCGACACAGACTTGGCCACAGCATGGAGAAGTTGGGTTCAACATCTACAGAATCTTGCACAAGTCACAGTACCAAGATGTTACCCAGGATATAGCGACGCCATAGAAACGCAAGTCCACGTTTTCACGGACGCGAGCGAAACTTCGTACGCCGCAGCGGTGTACTGGCGTATCTCTACAGAAGATGGCAAGACTCACGTGAGCCTCGTCATGGCCAAGGCAAAGGTGGCGCCACTCAAGCTCCAATCGATACCCCGACTCGAGCTGCAGGCCGCGGTGATGGGGACCCGCGTCGCTGCAGCTGTCATCCGAGAACACGGAGTCAAGCCGGCCTCCGTGACGTACTGGTCAGACAGCAAAACCGTGCTGACCTGGATCAGAAGAGGAGCTCGAGTTTACAAACCGTTCGTCGCGCACCGCATAGCTGCCATAGAAGAGCATAGTAGAGTCGAAGACTGGCGATGGGTGCCCACTAAGAAAAATATAGCAGACGCAGCCACTCGTGACGTACCACAGCACTTTGATTCGAGACACGAGTGGTTTTGTGGCCCCAGCTTCCTGTATGAAGAGTCGACAACATGGCCAATAGAGAAGCCTCCACTAGAGGAACAGACGGGTGAGGAGCGAACCTTAGTCGCTATAGAAAATATAGATAGAAGACTCACAGAAGTCATACCCGATCCAGCAAGATTTTCAAAATGGGAACGACTGTTGAGAGCGACGGCGACAGTACTACGCTTCGTCGCCAAATGTCGGCCGCCCAAAGAAAACACGTTCTATAAAAGAACAAGGAAAAATATAGAAGCGGATCCGGATTGGAGGAAACGTACAAAGACGGCAGTGCCCCCTCCTACAGCATCAGTGACGTCCCCAGTTACGTCAAAATATAGTCAAATAATAGAAGCCGAATACCTCCAACAAGCGGAGAGGTTACTCGTGCAAGCTGTACAGCAACAGATGTTTTCCCGCGAGTTGACAAGTTTACGTGAAAACGAAGAAATAGATAAAGATAGCGCCCTGCGACCTTTACAAATAGAATTGAAGGATGACGTCATACGCCTCAGAAGTCGTATAGATAGAATCGACATAGTCATAGAAGACGTCAAGTACCTACCCGAGCTCCAACACCGGCGGGAGCCCCATAGCCGTGGCCCTAATCTGCAGGTGGGTGATCCCGTACTCATCGCAGACGGCCAGCTGCCTCGCAACACGTGGCCGCGAGGCCGCATAATCGCAGTTTTCCCGGGCGCTGATGGAGAGGTCCGGACAGCTGAGGTGCGCACATCCGGCGGCACCCTAAAGCGTCCAGTGAAGAAACTTGTCCCACTACCAAAGTAAGACAACAGCAGGCGATCCTGCTCCCACAGCTCGCCAACCAACAGATAGATGGGTGACGCTGCCAACACGCGCAGCTCGCCCCCCGTGCGGGCATATCCGGCCCGCTACCAACTTACTTTCAGCGGACAGAGAGAGAGTGATGCTGCCCACCGGCGCAGCTCACCTCCTGCGGACATGTTCGGTCCGCATTCGGCTCGCGTCAAGCGAGCAATAGCCGGCGATGCTGCTCTCACAGCTCGCCAACCAGATAGATGGGTGATGCTTCACAGCTCGCCCCCCGCGGACACATTCGGTCCGCATTCGGCTCGCATCTAGCGGGCAATAGCCGGCGATGCTGCTCTCACAGCTCGCCAACTAATAGATGGGTGGCGCTGCCTACACGCGCAGCTCCCCCCCCCCCCGCGGACATATTCGGTCCGCAACCGGCTCGCATTCAGCGGGCAATAGCCGGCGATGCTGCTCACACAGCTCGCCAAATAGATGGGTGACGCTTCACAGCTCGCCCCCCGCGGACATATTCGGTCCGCAACCGGCTCGCATCCAGCGGGCAATAGCCGGCGATGCTGCTCACACAGCTCGCCAACCGATAGATGGGCGACGCTGCCCGCAAGGCGCAGCTCGCCCCACTGCGGGCGTATCCGGCCCGCCGCCGCCTTGCTTTGTGCAGGCGACACAGCAGGCGATGCTGCTCTCACAGCACGCCAACCATAGATGGGTGACGCTGCCCGCAAGGCGCAGCTCACTCCACCGCGGACATATTCGGTCCGCATTCGGCTCGCATCAAGCGAGCAGTAGCCGGCGATGCTCTCACAGCTAGCCAACCATAGATGGGCGACGCTGCCCGCAAGGCGCAGCTCGCCCCACCGCGGACATATTCGGTCCGCATTCGGCTCGCATCAAGCGAGCAGTAGCCGGCGATGCTCTCACAGCTCGCCAACCATAGATGGGTGACGCTGCCCGCAAGGCGCAGCTCACCCCACCGCGGACATATTCGGCCCGCATTCGGCTCGCATCAAGCGAGCAGTAGCCAGCGATGCTGCTCACGCAGCTCGCCAACATAGCGGGCGATGCCGCCCACGGGCGCAGCCAGCCCCCATTGCGGGCATATTCGGCCCGCCACCGCCTTGCTTTGAGCAGGCGATACAGCAGGCAATGCTGCCTACACAGCTTGCCACCGCAGCAGGCGATGCTGCGCGCACTCGCAGCTCGCACAGACAGCGGGCCATCCGGCCCACAGCTCGCACATTTGCGAGAGCCTACGCAACAGCCTTGCGACTGCAGGCGACCCACAGCAGGGAAGCGGCAGACCGGCGACTGCACAGCTGCGTCGAGCACCGGCATCGAGCACCGGCGCCGCGCAGCGGGCGACGTGGCTACAGGCGTCGCTCACCGGGTTTCTGCAGCGCCGCGACGTCATCGCACCGAGTCATCGCTGCACTGCACGGCGGGAGAGATGTTCGCGACGATGCGTCTTAGCTACATAGTATAGGTAGTTATAGATAGCTATAGTAGTACATAGAATGTTGCAAATAAATAAAACCGCGACTACATAGTATAGGTAGTTATAGGTAGTTAGTTAGCACATAGAATGCTGTAACAGATAAAGCTGCATAGTATAGATAGTTATAGGTAGCTATAGTTGATACATAGTTTGTTATTGAAATAAAACACATTCGTTACAGTTGTTTGCTCTCAAGAGGCAGTATATAAGCCCTTGGAGCCTTTATTTCTCCCAAATAGATAGAATATAGTTAGGTAGGGTATCCCATCCCTTACACATAACAGTAAACACATGGTAACCCTGGTAATCGAAGGTATATAAAGGTAATCAAGGTATATAAAGGTATATAAAAGGTAATCGGTGGTATATAAGGTAATCGAGGTATATACACACACAAACAGACATACATAGGTAAATAGAAAGGGCTTGGTAATTGAGACCCGAAATATTTAGGTCAAAGGTAGTCGCATAGCTAAAAGCGACACTGACCAATCACAGAGCAGGAGGGTGCTGGTACGTGATTGGTCAACAGTTTTTGATAAATAGCCCTGGTGAAGGTATGCACAAAAATAAAACACTTTGCATCTACCCTCTTCCTTTCCCGAAAATACAAGTCTAGATTCTAGACTTCTAAATGTCTGAAACAGAACCGCCTTGAAAAATCCTTTCAGGGGATATATAGATGTTTATAGTGTATGCAGGCATAAAGCCGCAATTTAGGTTTAAATAAAACTGTTTATTTTTATCCCCCTGAAACATATACGCTTATAGAGTTGCAACCCCTTGAGTGACAGGGTTGAAACATATGTAGTTTTGTAGAGGGTTGTCGTATCTATAGAGACACATATAGCTGCATAGCCCTCCTAGCATAGTTTTTCGGTAAATTCACCCCAAGTAGGTAATAGCTTCGTGCCTACAATAGTTTTGTATAGTTTTTGGCATCCCACCCCTACATGGAGGGGGATGAAGGGGTGAATTAGTCTCCTCTGCATGGAGCATGCCGAGGGCTATCCAAAGAGGTACGACAACCCCTACTTATATAGACCTAAGCCTAGATATAGCCTAACTTCTAGGATAGACATAGTGAAAAATCTGGTTAATAAACTTCATCACACACGGTGATTTTTTGGGTGTCGATACGGTACAGTTACGCCGTACAATAGTAACATAGGAAGTTTATTAAATTTGTAGTCATTGTCAAGATAATTTGGATTTATACCTAAATGTAGAATCATATAGTCGCGAATTTCACCCTTCAAATCGCTAAGTGAATAGTGAACAAGTTAAATAGTGTTTTATTGTGACTTTATTGGTAAGCCCTCTATACCTACCCCTATATACTGTGTCAATAACAGCAAGTATAGCAAGTATTCAGCTAAGGGTTGCATCCTCATGGCCCGTGGCTTATAGACGGAGCGTCAACGCGTCTGGATCATTTATACCTAGGTGGGTTGTCACCATACAGTCCACTTTTGAAGAATAGGATAACCTACCCTGGCCACCCTACAGTCCAGTCGATCACGTCCGCCCCGTACATTTACTCAGGAAACATCCCTATTAACAACAATATAGTCCGTCAGTTAGGTTATCGAAAAACATTGGTCACGTATTTGTTGCTTTGGCAAGTATATAAAAAATAACGAAGATTTTGCTTATAACTAATGTTAGTCATTAAAAGTCAGTGGCGTTTAGGTTTTCTTATAAAGGCATTACACATGTATAGCATATAAGGCATATTTATGGTACCATTATGGTGAGCTATATAAACCCGGTGATTTTGCGTAGCGCCCGCCATGGCTCCGCCGGCGCCGTTCGCGGCGGGATCGTCGGCCGCGTTCAGCGCCGCCTCCCTACTCGCTCAGAGTGAGTACGGTGTACTGCAAACACTATAACACAAAGATTCATACTTTATTCGTACTATTTTTTCAAGCATAGTTGGCGATTCATACAAATATGCACCTTATTATTAATGCTTTAAGGTTCGTATTCGAGAAATGCTGGTACTACACTTTGCGTATTTTGCTCCCTTAGAATGATAAATGATATTTATTTTGTAAGAAGGTTAAACATAACACTTTTACACGTCCAATATTTTTGGTTTTTTAAGCTAGATGAAGCCGGTATTTCCTAGCCGACTACCCTGAGAAGAAACACCAAAACAAACTCAGAGGTCGAAGACTCTTTTAAAGTCCATATAGCAAAATTCTTATTAACAAGAATTTTGAGTTAAGCCCCTTCAAGTTAGAGTGAGCAGGCTTCTTCTGGGTAAGCTCATTCCATCGTAGACTTTGTCTCTGTCACCTGTGACCTAGACTAGAGTCAAGAGCAAATTCATTTCACAATAAAAAAAAGCCCCATCTAGAGTCTTCTGAGGGTGCGAATTTACAAAATATTCGCGTAGTATTCGCGAATGTTTAAAAAAAACTACGTCAAGTGAAGTGCCACTATTTCATTAGGCTAGTATCCGCAACACCACGTCCAAACGTATTCTACGTGCGGATATGAAACGCTTGCTTACAAATGTGAACTTTGATTGTTAGGATAAAAGTTCATCTTCGTATGACACGCTAACATAGCAAAGCGATACTACGATCTATGAATCTTACTGTAAGTTTCCAATTTATGATATTTCGGAAACATAACCTTATGTCTTAGACATATAGTGTAGTTTCCAAAACAACTTCAATATTTTTTCAGTAATTCTAAAAGCCACTTTATAGGCATACGCATAAAGTTGATTTTTTATTAAGTAGAAATAACGTGAATTGGAAGCTATATTTTATTAAACTAGTACCCGTAATATTACATGTATACAGCGTTATTTAATATCGTACTGTAGAAGTGGCTTGGCATGCTGATTTTTTTGGATATAGATTGGCTATTTATTTATTAGAACGAAAAATTTATTTTAATACAAGTTTTATTCAGAGTGGCTATGACTTAATTCATTAGCAAACGTTCAGTCGCTGAAGGTGACTATAGCAAATTTAACTATGGGAATACTCAGGCTAGATGTTTAAAAACATGTTTGGTCCGTCAGTACAAAAAAAATAATTATACAGTTATTTTTTTCTGTCAAGTGAACAAAAAAAAACCGGCAAATGTGAGTCGGAGCCTCACACGAGGGGGTCCGTACTACATCAAAGGGTTCCGTACCATAAACCGAATAAAAATCACGGTTCTTGTACAGAGGTTCTTTTTACCTCCTGAACTTTGATTTATTTTATCTATGTATTTTTTTTTTTGTGGAGTGTATAAAGAAAAATGCGTGTTCAATACATTTTGATAAGTGAGGGACTAAACAAAATCATATTTTATTTAATCCAGGAAAAATCGTACGGATTTTTCCTGGATTAAATAAAATATGATTCTGCTAGTGTAAAAAAAAAATAAGCCGATTTGTCCGCATATCCCATAGCAAATAGTGCTTATATTCCTTAGTATCGCTGAAATATTGCTAATGAATGAAACGTGAAAAAAAATAATTCCATAATAAAACCAGCATGTTTATAATTTTGTAGTTAATGTAGATAACTTTCTATCTTAGCTTTAGTGAACTTTACGTATTGCTAACATTTCTATTTGTAGACCACGTAAATAAATGTAACCTAAATAGGGACCTATCTGCGAAAAAAGCCCAGTATCTATATAATTTAGAGCTCGTGGCTGAATAATGACAGCCCGGACCAATCCTCAAGGTAAGCATCGCTTCCAGAGGTCGGTCTTTGGATGGGTGACCATTTTAACATACCGAGATTGCTCTGAACCTCAGACAGCACGTTAAAACAAAAAAAAATTGTAACTCATATCAATATTTTTTAGTTGACGACACGGTTGGCGCAGTGGTTGAGCGTTCGGCTGCTGATCTGCGTGTCGCGGGTTCGATCCCCGCACGGAACAAATATTTGTATGGGTACTCCCTTTCTTCTCATAAAATTGTTTGTCCGAAAATCATTATCCATAACACGTTTGCTATAAACTGCAGTAACCATAATGTTCAAAACCCCGAAATTTTGTTCAGCATAATTATCTTTAGTTCTAAAAGTATTCTGTCATAATATCGAGTACCATAATAATTGAATCTCCTAATTTTACATGCCCTAAAGTCATATGTCCTAAGTATTGTGTTGAATAATGTATATTATTCCGAATGTTCATTTATAATTAATAATTCAGTCCTAAAACATTTGCTAAAAAATAGGTTTTAGTGACAGAAACGAATCGCTGTAAATCCGACTCCACGCAGTCTTGTCTGCCCTACCCCTAGAGTGTAATTTAAAATCGCGTAGGCGCGGAGGGGCGAGGTGGCCCGCGTTAAACCAATCTGCGACGATAAACTCGCATGGGACCGCCTGAGCCCCGCAGCGCCGGAGCCGTGACAGAAACCATGCCTGCTGCATGTTGCATGCTTGCTTGCATGCTGCATGCTGCGTGCTTGTTAGCATGCTGCGTGCTTGCTTGCATGCTGTATGCTTGCTTGCATGCTGCATGCTTGCTTGCATGCTGCATGCTTGCTTGCATGTTGTATGCTTGCATGCTGTATGCTTGCATGCTGTATGCTTGCTTGCATGCTGCATGCTTGCTTGCATGCTGCATGATTGCTTGCATGCTGCATGCTTGCTTGCTTACAAAAAACACATGTTCACAATCAACTGCTTTATTGATATGACTCACATGTAGGTATAATATATTTATTTACGTATAATAAAAAATATAATGCATCATCAGATATTTTTAATTATAACAAATGAGAGAAGCTCACAGCAATTGCTTTGTTATAAGATCTAAGAATATTATTATTTAATTAAACATTGTGTAATTTGAATTTAGGACTTATAACTTTTATTGAAAACGGTTTTATATATTTTGTATATTATTGATTCTAATATTTATGACAAACGGATTTAGGACATATTATATTTAGGGATTTCAATTTTATGGCATGAGATATTAGGTGATATTAAGTTCGGTTATGTTATCATTCGGACAAATGATGATTAGGACAAAAAAAGTTATGGCTCTTTAAATTATGGATAAAAAAGTTAGGTGACACAATAGAGAACCATTTGTATGGCCTACAGATTCGGTCCGGGTCTGGGTGTCTTGTGTATGTGATTTTTTATGTTTGTGAACGCACCCACGATACAGGAGTAAATCCCAGTGTGGGGCAACGTTTTTTAAAATATATATATAATTATATATATATATATATATATATATATATATATATATATATATATATATGAACACTTTTCAAGGAGCTCGTGGCTAAAGAATAACAGCCGCACAGGTCGATCTTCAAGGTTAAGCAACGCTTGCCAAGTTTGGTCTGTTGATGGGTGACCGTCTTACTCTTAACATACCGAGTTTCCTCCGTGCCTCGGAAAGCACGCTAAGCCGTTGGTCCCGACTGTCATTTGTTGATCTTTGGCAGTCGTTACGGATTGTCAGAAGCGTTACTGGGTATGGATAGGATTGTTACTACCTACATATATAGGTACTAATAATAGCAGCGCCCCGCGGTTTCACCCGCGTTGTTCCCGTTCCCTAGGCAATACGGGGATAAAATATAACCTATGACACTCCACAATAACGTAGCTTTCGCTTGGTGAAATAATTTTGAAAATCGGTTCAGTAGATCCAGAGATTACCCCTTAAAACGTCACAAACTCACAAACGTTACCTCTATAATATTAGTATAGATATAAAGCTGAAGAGTTTGTTTGTTTGCTTGAACGTGGTAATCTCAGGAACTACTGGTCCGATTTGAAGACATCTTTCAGTGTTATGTATACCCCAATTATCGAGGAAGGCTATATATCTTTACGCTAAGACCAATAGGAGCGGAGCAGTCATGAAAAATGTGACGCTTGCGAAGTTGCGCGGTTCAGCTAGTCAGCAGCCTAGCCTTCCCCCAGCTATGTTGGGGTCGGCTTCCAGTCTAACCGGATTCAGCTGAATACCAGTATTTTCCGAGGAGTGACTGCCTAACAGAACTCCACAACCTTATGTCAGGATTCCGACTACTCCAAAAAGATCTACTAATGCCGCCAGCCAGCCGGCACCAATAGCTCAACGTGCTTTCCAAGACTCTGAGGAGGTGGTCACCCATCCTCGGACGGACCCGGAATCTTTGCTTAACCCCAAGAACGATCCGTGCAGATGATATTATATAGCCCTAGCGACTAACATAATTCCGCTGAAGGTATTAACAAAAACTCGAATTTCTCATTCGCAGAAAATGTCTAATTTTCCTGGGCTTTGTAGTTGTATTTCTGTTAGTCGTGTGCAATCTAACAATCGATATTGATCGGGTCCGATTTTGCTAAAATATTCATGATACACCGGCCGCTCATAGGGCCTAGGTCTGACCTGCTTTTTATATTTTTAGATACAAATTGATTCGTATGTATTTCTACTGATTCAGTTGTTTATTTTATGTAACTAACATTTGCGACGTAGCTTCCGACTTTAGTAAAGTTTTTTTTTTTTAATGAAAGAGAAACTTTTGTAGGAGAACCCTTTTAATTCAAAAGGCTAACATTTTGCGTAACGTTGCGAATAAACAAAGAATTTGTAAGAAAAACGAGGGTGAACATTTTCACAATGAAATGAAGCTGGACAAACTCTCCAACCCTTTACAAACTACTTTTTTTTAGAGTTAATAACATATTTCGACATATAATGGTTCTTTCGCAATGTTGCGTTGAAAACAGCCAACTTTTTCATAGCGAATTTTCCTTAAGAAACCTTATGACGCTGCAAGGGTGACTTTCTTGGTTGCGGAATTTGTTCAAAAGAGTCACGTGGCCCTGGAACGCGGCGGGCACTAAGAAGAACACGGGTGGGTTTTAGTGTAAGAGTCTGACACTCCGTTCCGCTCTGCCCAGAGCGGAAGAAAAGGGTGACTTTCCTAAATGCCAACTGAAAACCAGCGCTGGGTGTCTGACGCCCAGCAAATGCTGAGGTGGTAACCCTTTCGGTTCGGACACGCTCGGCGCATTCTGTACTTTTCTTCTCCTTTAATTTGTGTTTGTAACCGTTGTGCTGTGTCTGTCCTGAATAAAAGTTTTTCTATTCTATTCTATTCAATATTGTTAATAGAGTTTCAAAATTGATTCTTGCGATTCAATTCACAAATTATTGAAAGAAGCTAACACACACACACATTCAATCACTGGAAAGATGCGAAAGGCAGAACCCCTCGACGCTTGGGGGAGCCCTATGTCCAGCAGTGGACATCTTTGCACTGGAATAATTTTGATGCCACTCATTGAATTGATGACCTTTACTATAAACGCAGCAATATCTCAAACGATAATGGAGATCCAGGATTGGTTATCAATTTCGGGCTTTAGGAAAACATAGAAGTTACTTTTGTAAAAGTAATAAAATGACTGTTACCACTGTATTATGCGTAGACCATCGATACCGCGTAAAGACATTAACAAGCGATGAATGTTCAGTATACGCTGACCTCTCATTGCACGGTAAACCTATACAGTGCTGCTATCAGCTTCTATTGGGAATGTATAGCCTTACGAATGCATCTTATAGGTGATATTAAAATTCACTAGATAGTAACGTTCGCGTTCTTGAGGACAACGAATTGTACATTCGTAACGCCTTATAATAGGTATCATAGCGTGATTAATTTTGACGTGGATTTTCAGTTAAAGGAAACCCTCATTGTGTAAAAAATAAAGGGCGGCTTGTAAGATTGTAATTGACACAGCCAATGATTAAAATTGTGATAAAAAAAATCCTTAAATGCGTTTTTCTATCAATTGGCAGTTATTAACTACTAGTTTGCCCTGTCTGGGGGCCTTAAATCATTTGAGGCCACCACAGGATTGAGCAGTAACCAGCCTTAGTGTGCTGAACTGTGAGTAGTCCAATTCAGTAAAAAAAAAATTAATAGTTATTTCTTTGAATTACAACAGTTCTATTATCGCTCGTGGCTAAATAGTTACAGCCGCACGGATCGATCTTCAAAGTTAAGCAACACTTGCCGAGGTTGGTCTTTGAATGGGTGACCACCTTAATATAATATCGATATTTCTCCGTGCCTCGGAAAGCACGTTAAGCCGTTGGTCCCGGCTGTCATTTGTAGATGTTTGGCAGTCGTTACGAATTGTCAGAAGCCAGAAAATCTGACACCAGTCTTGCCAAGAAGTACCGTGTTACCCAGTTAATGGGTTGTGGAGGTCTGGTAGGCAGCCGCTTCACGTAAAATATTGGTATTCAGCGGAATCTGGTTTGACCTGTAGCCGATCCTAATACAGTTGGTAAAGCTAGGCAAATGATGAAAAAAAAATACTTTTCATTCTACCTAAAATTCGTACGACATACACATTTTGTATTTAATACAGATGTTTGCATTTTTGTTTTCCTATGCGTTCTTGTAGGTAATGGTCGGCGTTTCATATTTTTGCACTTATTTCTTTACTGTAGTGGGAACTTTTTTAAGCATAATATTACTGTATTTTTGCATTTAATTTAATCTCTACTTTTCAAATAATTTAGCACTAGTTGTCTTTTTAAAATGTATGCTGTAGTTATTTTTCCTGTGAGCTGAGCAAGATTGTTTTAAAGCGAATGACCAGGCATTTTCTAATTAGTTTATTATTTATTTGTTGTTGTTTGTGTTGTACAGGTATCTGAGACTATCATACTATCAATATTTTCATTATATAAACTTATTTTCTGTTAAAACAAGTAGTTAGTGTTGTGGGAGTGGCTGCAATCAAATGGTATTTTTTTTTTACTGTTTTCCTTCTTGTCATGTTTATTAATTAATAACTAAGTGATTACATAATATTAAATGAAGAATTTTCCCAAGAATTGTTTGCGAATATTGGTTACGGACACTTCCACGCTCTCGTTACTAAAATTAGCTATCAAGTATCGATTTTTATTCGTAACGAAATTAGTAACAGCGCCATCTGTCGTCAATGCAGGACCTTATAAATGCAAGATAGGTTTTTACAGAAGGCACTAAAAATCTTCATGAAAGCAATGCAAACTGGCACTTAGAATGTGTATTTGCACTGTTTTACTGACAAAGCATGCTTGCCTGCTAGTTAAACAAAGGGCCATCCATTAATTACGTTTCAAATAAGTAACTATTACACGTTGAGGGGCGGGGGGGGGGGGTATGGGTGGTGTACGAAGTATGACATTGTTTGCCAAGGGGGTGGGAGGGGTCCTAAATTTCGTGACTTCACATTTCAAAATGTATATATACCTAAGTGTTAAGTAAAACACGAATAAAATTGTAAAATATGTGACGTCACACTAGGGAGGGGGCGTGTCACAAATGTGACTAGATGTGACAAGGACGGGGGAGGTCCTTGTCACATCTAGTGGGGGGAGGTGGGAGGGTCAAAATCATGAAATTCGTATGAGGTAATTTATGGATGGCCCCTAATCAAGGTTTCCGACGAGATTACAATGAACTAGAGACAAATACTCAATTTTAAAAAAATAACACCTAATGAAATGTAGTAACAAGGACCTGCATTGACGCAGACGCTACGTTTTTTTCTTCTACTACACAATTGAGAACAGCGCCATCTATTATCAACTAACGTTTTGTTCCCCAACAGTGGAGATGGTGGGCATGACCGGCGTGAACTCGTACTTAATGCAGAATTTGAACCAAATTATCCAATCGGGTATGGGCGGCCCGCTCGCAGGCATGCTGGGCCAGTTTGCCCAGGTTGGCCCCATTTGGGCACAAAACAAACCGGGCAACATGTGGCAGCAGCAGGAAAAGGTAAGTGTTATAAATATAAATCAATCAGGTCAAAGGCCATTTATTCAAGACTGTGGAACAGTTTTTTTTTAATTCAAAATTGTTAAAAAGACAGTCTACAGCCTTGAAGCTGCTCGTCACTATTTCCCAGCCATGAAATCTATACTAATATATAAAGCTGAGTTTGTTTGTTTGCTTGAACGCGCTAATCTCAGGAACTGCTGGTCCGATTTGAAAACTATATATACCAATAAGAGCGGAGCACAACTGAAGAATGTTTCAAAATCGGGGGGTTAGTAACTTTTCCACGCGGACGAAGTCGTGGGCAGAAGCTAGTTTTAAATATTTTGGATTGGCTATCAGATCTATAGATTTCGGTTTTCCCTACCCTTCTAATGGATTGTAACAACTCATTTGGTTAGTTTAAATTAATATAAGTCTAGAATCGCCTACGTAGCTAAAACAAACTGTGGTTATTGATGCTCGTGCCTTCTCTATGTGAGAGGCTTTGGCCCAGCGGTAGCCGCGAGGTAACCTTCTTTCCCAAGTATATTTTTTTCCCGTTTTGGAAAGCAGCGTGGTCTTTCGAACTCTGTCTTGTCTTTTTATACCCATAATGCTGCTTTCCATCGCTCTTCGCAAATGTATAGGGCGTTTCAGAAGTGTGCGGTCATATTTAAGGAATATGTCTTGATTAGCTGCTGCCCGCGGCTTCGCCCGCGTGAATGTCGGAAATTATCCCAAGGGAACATAATCCCATGATAAAAAGTATCCTATGTGTTATTCCAGACTATTATCTATATCTGTGCCAAATGTCATCAAAACCTATTCAGTAGTTTTTGCGTGAAAGAGTAACAAACATCCACACTTACAAACTTTCGCGTTTATAATATTAGTAAGATGACATGGATTTCGATCAAACCCTGATCGCAAATAACGATAAAAAAGTGTTCCAAAACAAAACGGCTATTAAGCCTGATGCAGTTGGTGGCATGTGTTTAGCTGCATCACAGATTTGATGCCACCAGATGCGATGACTGGAACGTAAGTCAATAGTAGATGAATACTGAAGTGTTTTCCTATTATATATTTTTTTATTTAATTATATTTTTTTTTCTACCTTTGTCATGTATTAATGACTTTGCATACTATTGTATAAATTCAAGTTCTTAAAACGCAATAGACAGATGTGTTGCTAGGGAGTTTGTTGCACCACTTCTTCTTCCCAGCTAAAACACTAGGAAGTGGTGACGGGTGGGCGTTTTGAGGGACTGTCTTTATGTAAAATTTGACGTTCAAAAAGTGCTGTCTATCAGCCTAGTTTGAATAAATGACTTTTGAATTTGAATTTTGAATTTGAATTTTGAATTTGAATTCTTTTAGATGGGCGGAGACGAAGAAGAAGTCGACGATGAAGAGATGGGCGTCGCTGAAACATACGCAGATTACATGCCTCCGAAATGTAAGTCACGTAGACATTTTGGCAGCCATGACTTTTTTTTGTCAAGCGAAAATCTGCATGAAGGAATACTTATTTCAGAGGTGTTACTAAACTAATTTGTATTGTGATAAAAACGTGGATGGAACTACAGTGAAGTTTTTGTAGTTGTTTTTCTATTCTATGCTTGTCACGAAAAACGTCGTTTGTACCTACTGAAAAGCGTAAATTCATATTGGCGCTACTTTTATTGGTGTCGATAAACTGAATGATCTCGAATAAAAATATCAAGTTTAGGTTTTATGTCTAACGAAGCTTTTGAAAATATCGAAAAGAAATAAAAAGCGTTTATTTACTACAAAAAAAACGACAGTTATTGTTCTAAACTAAACCTTAAACCTATAGTGTTAGTATTAGTAGGTACATCTTAATTTATGTTAGTCAAAATAACTTATAAACTAACACAAAAAACTAATGCATGTCGTGGTTGTGGCAAAGCGGCTTCCACTCAGCATAATGCTGTGCCGTGGGATACCCACCGCACGGTGCTGGTTGTCAGAAAAACAAATGAAACAACAGAAAACCTATATAATTTTTCTGTTGTTTCATTTGTTTTTCTATCTCCAATATGTGATAGATCGGTTATTGGGTTCGGCCGTTAGAGGACATGACATCGATACTCAATTCGCCGTTTCCCCGCAGTGAAGCTAGGTCGCAAGCACCCCGACCCCGTGGTGGAGACGGCGTCGCTGTCGTCCGTGGAGCCGGTGGACGTGACGTACCAGGTGAGCCTGCCCGACGAGACCGTGCGCAGCGGCCTGCTGTCGGCGCTGCAGCTGGAGGCCGTGGTGTACGCCTCGCAGGCGCACGAGCACCTGCTGCCCGACGGCACCCGCGCCGGCTTCCTCATCGGTGAGTCGCACCTCGAACCTCTTTAGGATTCGGCAGAGGAAAAGTATTTGATATTCTGACTGTCAAGTTAAATAACTTCTCACTTAAAAGTAGTTCGCTTCACCTATGTTCTCGCTTAGTGGCGCTAGCGTAGTTTTCATCAAGTTACAGAATATCAAATGGAGTTTTCACCGCAGAATCAGAAGTGAGAACTGAAGTGAGTTCTTACAGAATAGCATTGCTGAAGTGAAAAGTATTTGATATTCTGACTGTCAAGTAAAATAACTTTTCACTTAAAAGTAGTTCGCTTCACCTATGTTCTCACTTAGTGGCGCTAGTGTAGTTTTCATCAAGTTACAGAATACCAAATAGAGTTTTCACCGCAAAATCAGAAGTGAGCACTGGAGTGAGTTCTTACAGAATAGCATTGCAGAAGTCAAAAGTCAAAACACTTATTTCAATTAGGCCATTAACGGCACTTTTGAAAGTCATCAATAAAATTTATCATAATTAATTGACTCTAGCGTCCATTCGTAAAGGTAGATTGTTTTGGAGAAGAACGGACAAGAAACTCCATAGTTACTCTTTTCAAATAAATGTTTTACAATATTTGGTAATACAAAAAATACTTCATATATGTGAGGATATACTGTAGTCACCAACGTATTTAAATAATAAATATCTATATCGTCGCTGCACTTTCCATAATCGCTATGTGTTGTAGTACACTTATATTTTAGCTGTGTGAATTATAACACTTAGCGTGTTTATATGGATCTTTCGATGTATGACCGTCACATAACTACATTCGTAACTCTTTAAATATTGCATTTATCATATAGCTATATCATACAGTATATGCAATGATATATAAACTACGTCATTGAGTATATGTGCGTATTGGAACAACGACTAAAATTGCATAAAAAGCCGAAAATAACTAAATACAGTGAAATTCGTTTATTATGACGCCGCTTATATTGACCAACCGCTTTTTCTTTTAAAAAAGTACGGATATAATGACTTCGTTTATTGACATGTCGCTTATTATGACCTATTTTTCAGAAATTATGTTTGGTTACAGTGAGAGACATGACTTCTAATTTGTTTCTGACTCATTTTGTTTTGATTGATCTATGTCTATCAACATTTTCTTTTTGTGTTTCTCATTATTACACGATATAACTAACAAAGATGGGATTTTGTTTAATTCTTAAGATGACGCTTTTTATGACGTCCGCATAGTATGACGTATTTTTCACTTCCCTTCGATGTCATTATAAGCGGATTCAACTGTAACACATAGCGACTTTTGCATGCGCAACGACGATATGTAACAATGTGTGGGTGCGGCAGGCGACGGCGCGGGGGTGGGCAAGGGCCGCACGATCGCCGGCATCATCTTCGAGAACTACATCAAGGGCCGCAAGCGCGCCATCTGGGTGTCGGTGTCCAACGACCTCAAGTACGACGCCGAGCGCGACCTGCGCGACATCGGCGCCGGCAAGATCGAGGTGCACCCGCTCAATAAGGTAACCTAGTGGCTTGTCGCTAGTAGCCGGCCAAGGTAGATTCATTTATTTAAACTTCCTAGTGTAAATTTGTCATGATGTATACTAATACAACGTGTTGTTTTGCATCCTCGTCAAATTTCAGGAGGTTGTCATAAAATACATAAATAATCAATTGAAAGTACGGTACCGGTCAATAACCAATAAGCGCTGCTTTTTTTTGTTATTGAAATTTAACAGTATTTCAGAATAAAATCCCGAATACCACAGAATCAGGCGCCTACGCACACAGCGACAATGCAGCTGTGTGCGTGAGTGTCGACGTTTTACCTACGAAATGCTAGCGCGCGTACCTACGTGCGATGACCTACGGCGACCAGTAGCAATAATTTTACCTAATTTTATTTCAGAAATCATCTACTTTATTGTCATAAATTTCGCTTGATAATTAACTCATTTTTAAGCATCATTGGAATACGGAAATCTTACTAATGACAGTAATACTACTTAGTGCGCCAAAGAAAAGTTCAATGACCTGTTATCAGATGATTATTAAAATGTTAGTTTTGCTTTATTGCTATCCGTCAACTTAAAGTTTTCGTAATGATTTTGTTTTTATTTGTGGATTAAATTGGTTGATTTGAAATTTTCCTTCTTACTTAACGCGCTTAGGACCGGCAATAATACCTACCTTAGTTGGTATACCGATCTAGGTACCTACTAAGTCAAAAAATGTTTTCTACGTTCGATGGAAATGGAAAGATGTGCTAGTTAAGTGTAGTGATACCTACTTTCGAATCTTAGGTATTATTGATTCACTTAAAAATCTGAAATCGACTTATTTACAGTAGGTAATAAAATTGATTAAGCTAACAACGTATTTACAAAATGAACAAATAAATAAATTACCTACCTACTTATGTTACCCGGAGGTATTGTTCAGTTTCCATCACCACACTCTTGGCACAGTCGATCACAATGTAGCTGGTTTTCTTTCAGCCTAGGTAAAACTAACACCTTCGTTTTTAAAGAGTCGAAAGCACTAATTATCCTTGCACGTAATTTTGTTACACTTGTCACTTTTTACGTCTAAACTAACTTTTTAACTTCTCACAAAATAAAAGTTAAGAGGCCACAGGTCCTCCGCGACCGATCCAGTAGTCAAGAAACCTTTCACGCTTCAGTAGGCGCCACACTGTGGTGTGGTGCACTCCAAAGCGGTCACCAGCCTCCCGCGTGCTTGCCCGTGGTTCTCGCTGGAAGTATTCCAGGATGTCTTCCTGCAAGGCGACAGGCAGGCCTACGCTGCCGCGTGCTTGAGCATGCCGGGGTACGTCAAACTGCCGATGATCCCGTAGTCTCTGCGTAGCAGCCAGCATGACGCTCTGTGATGATGGGGGTTCCCGATCGGGAAACATTTCTGTGAACATCCGGATGGCTCCACGTAGGCTGTCTTCACTGATGGCATAAATGCGGACCATCTCTACCAACTCGACATTGGAATAATTGTCCGTCATCTTGCACTTTGTACCTACTACGTCTCAACGATGTACCTACCGAGAAAGGAATTCGCAAAACGCGCGCACACGGCGCGCGGCGGCGACATCAAATAAATAAACTGTTTTGCTGTTGGATGGATCAGGGGCCGCGCCGCGGGGCGGGGGGAGGCGCGGCTAGGCGGTAGGCGCGTGCGGCCGTGCGCGGGGGATTAGGTACCTACGAATTTGTCGAATGATCGATGTAGGTATTGTTTGCGTTTGTTTGTGTGTGTGAAAGCGCAGTTATAAGGCTAGGAACAGACGGGCCGCATTTAAATACGTCTTGTTCACACGGATTTCCGTAAATAGCAAAAATAAATTAAAAAAATACCTACTCATTTTATTGTTGATTTGGGTCGAGAATCATTAGCATAATTACGTCCGTGAATTTGACGAGGATGCAAAACAACACGTTGTATACTAATATTATAAAGCTGAAGAGTTTGTTTGTTTGAACGCGCTAATCTCAGGAACTACTGGTCCGATTTGAAAAAATCTTTCAGTGTTAGATAGCCCATTTATCGAGGAAGGCTATATCATCACGCTAAGACCAATAGGAGCGGAGCAGTCATGAAAAATGTGACACAAACGAAGTTGTGCGGACAGCTAGTGATGTCACCGTCCACCAGTTCAAACATAGACGAAGTTTTCTTACAACACTTGAAGTGCATTGTACGAAACTACTATATGTATATGCTCAAGGCTCATCCGCGTGGATCCCGTTCCCGTGGGAATACTGGGATAAAATATAGCCTATGTCACCCGGGGATAGTGTATCTTCCCAACAGAATTATTCAAATTGTTTCTGTAGTTTCGGACAAAACAAATAATCGAACCTTTCCTTTTTAAAATATATGTAACTATTAAGTATTAAAACTAAATACCATGTTTGAAGTAGTGTACGAAAAGTACGTCTGTGTTTGAAAGTGTTGTTCAATACGGATGTTGCCTGAGTAAAAAATATATGATTATGTTTAGTCCGTCAGTTAGATTATAGAAAAATATTGGACACGTATTTTTTCCTTTATCAAATCTATAAAACTGTCGATGATAAAAAGCATCAAAGATCAGGAGTGGCAGTGTGTGACGTCACGGCTAGGTAAAAGTTGTAGCGAGTAGTGACGTCACACGAGTTTTCAACGCACTGTATCGTCTTCATTTTTTGTTTACGTGAAAAAAGAAAAAATGCGTGTTCTATATTTTTCGGAAATCTATCAGACGGACTAATCCGATTCTTTTTACGGCCGAACACAATAACCGATCTATCGCATACTGGAGATAGAAAAACAAATGAAACAACAGAAAACCTATATCGTTTTTCTGTTGTTTCATTTGTTTTTTATCTCCAGTATGCGATAGATCGGTTATTGGGTTCGGCCGTTAGTCCACTACCCTATTGACATCATTCATGGCATGGTCCCAGTAGCGTGCAGTGGTTCGAGTTAGGGTAGGCCAGAGAAAATGTCCAAATAAATTTTAAAAAATAACCACATTATTCAGGGTTGAATTTTAATGAAATGAGTTTTTTTTTTGTTTTTTTAAATAGCCTATTAAAAAAAAAAATTACACCACATTTCAACCCTGAATAATGTGGTGCGTTTTTTTTTTACATTATCTCTGGCCTACCCTAACTCGCACCACTGCACGCCACTGCATGGCCCCACGTTCGAGTGCACCAGAGCGTTGTGTCCCGCAGTTCAAGTACGCGAAGATCTCGTCGGCGGTGAACGGCAACGTGAAGAAGGGCGTGATCTTCAGCACGTACTCGGCGCTCATCGGCGAGACGCAGTCCACCGCCACCAAGTACCGCACGCGCCTCAAGCAGCTGCTGCAGTGGTGCGGCGACGACTTCGACGGATGTGTATCCTTTGCTGCGAGACGGGTTTTTCTTTAGGGATGAGCGTTCTCATCGATAATCTATTGATCTATATATCCTTTTGGCGTATTTTCGTCACTTCCGGCGTAGTCAACATAATTAATTGTGGATTATGAGTAAACATATCGCTCATTTGCTAGAAGTTCGACATACATATCTCAAAATTGTTTTTTTTTTTTGGTTATATATAGTTGAGTTTACAAAATTGCGCTTCGTTTACTGTAAAACCGTCATTTGTCTAAGCTCTATAGAGAGAACAGATATTCTCCGAGAAATTACGTTTTTATAATAAACGGATCGAATTTTTTTAACATATCTGTTTAGATAACTAAAAAATCATCAATTTTGAGATATGTCGAAGTTGTAACAAATGAGCGATATATTTAGAATTTTATTCAGAGAATGCAAAAGCAAAAATGGGACGAAACGCACGGAAGTGTTAAAAGAACACAAATGTTAAACGGGTTGTTAAATACAAAAATAAGTTCATATAATATAATGTTTGACACAAAATTCGAACACGCGACTGGCCGTTTGTTAACGCAGTCGTAAGAACCTCAAGATTTTACAGTTATTTCCCAATTTAAGAAGTTTTCTCTACATTTTTATTGCATTTTTGTATTCAAGCTCAATATAAAATAAAACATGAAACCTTTGATCAAATAATACATCGAAAACATCGATATTAAACATATTTTTCCCCCTTATAAAAACTCTCCAACAAAAAAATCCTCAACTCCAAACTTCAGATTGTATTTGACGAGTGCCACAAAGCTAAAAACCTGTGCCCCGTGGGGTCGGGCAAAGCGACCAAGACGGGCCTGACGGCGCTGGAGCTGCAGAACAAGCTGCCGAAGGCGCGCGTGGTGTACGCGTCGGCCACGGGCGCCAGCGAGCCGCGCAACATGGCCTACATGGTGCGCCTGGGCATCTGGGGGGACGGCACGCCCTTCCCCACCTTCATGGACTTCATCAATGCTGTGGAGAAGAGGTTAGTCAATGTCAACTCTGTGTTTGTTTATTTATGTATACAGAATATACTTGATAAAAAAAACTTTTTACAAAAACACACAACCGACTTCTACACAAAAAAAAAAACAAAAAGTACAAAATAACTTTAATTTCGGAACTCGGTGTTTTTGTTGAACACCGACTTCCGTCCTTAAAAAGTATTTTTAGTTTTCACTCTATAGTGGTAAACCCCCTTCCCACCTAAACGTACCAATCATATTGGTGTAAACAATAAACAAACATGCGATTTCAGCAATCCCGAAATATTTGCTATCATTTATTGAAGAGTTCCGTTTCCTATCATCTCTGTTCTTCATCAGATCCTCACCAAACTAGTAAGGGAACACGTTGAAATAATGCTCTCCCAAAACATCGTACACAATTTTATTTTCTCACTAGCTGCTGCCCGCGACTTTGTCCCCGTGGAATCCCCGATTTTAAAACATTCTTTATCGCTGCTCCGCTCCTATTGGCTTAAGCGTGATGATATATAGCCTAAAGCCTTCCTCGATAAATGGTCTATTCAACCCAAAAAGAATTTTTCAATTCGAACCAGTAGTTCCTGAGATTAGCGCGTTCAAACAAACAAACAAACTCTTCAGCTTTATAATATTAGTATAGATTTTACATCGACAAGAGAGAATGAGAACGTCGTCAATGTAAACTAAGCCATGCGTTGTTAGGGATAACTCAAATACTAGTCGTCAGAAATTATACATAATATTGTAATAGAAATAACGTTATACGAAATACATTATTTGTGGTTAAATAATAATAAGAAGAGAAATATGTTGTTACAAAAAAGTAAAACCTGATCAATACAAAGTAACTATGCTTTTGTAATAAAGGTATGCAGGGAATACACAATTAGTAAGCACGTTCCTTCTTGCAAAATCGTAAATCTTTATTGTACACCAAAACAACTTATATTATACGAGGCATAATAAAGGGCATGTACAAAGGCGAGCTTAACTCAAAGTTGAGTTTTCTCTCAGCAAACCTTTGAGTGATAGAGAGAGATCATACATAGAGGGTAGGATCCAGTGTACAAATAATGTAGATCAATATATTTACACACATAACAATACAAATATATGTATATAGGTACATATACATATGTACATATGTAAATCTTGTTGACAAGTGTAATTTATTTTAGTAAATAACAAATTGAACAAAACCGTTTTAAATATGGAGTTCTGCGATGCTGTTATATAGTTTGTAGAACTATCTCAACATCTGGTTCACAATTTTTAGTAAAAGACTAACATAGTTGTTGCAATAGTAGGATATTTGCTGTGCAGTAATAATACAAAAGTGTTAAATTTTGATGGTAGTTTTATGTACTTATTGGTGTTACATACATATTTTGTCGGTAGAATAGCTTATTTATAGCAAAATAATTATAATGGTTTTATGGGGATTTTTAAGAGTGGCGTACCTTATTGTATCTTTCGATTTTTCTTGGCAATATTAAATATTACCCTTTTATTTCAAGACCACAAGAATTTATGTAAATATAAGTCTTCTTTTGTTTAATTAAAAATCCGCATTATGATTGTTCAGAGGTGTAGGCGCTATGGAGATCGTGGCGATGGATATGAAGCTGCGCGGCATGTACATCGCGCGGCAGCTGTCCTTCCACGGCGTGTCCTTCAAGATCGAGGAGGTTCCTCTGTCAGACGCCTTCAAGGAGACCTACGACAAGTCTGTGGAACTGGTCAGTACTGTCCTTTACCCTGTAATCCACAGCGTGTCCTTTAAGATCGAGGAGGTTCCTCTGTGAGACGCCTTCAAGGAGACCTACGACAAGTCTGTGGAACTGGTCAGTACTGCCTGTACCCTGTAATCCACAGCGTGTCCTTTAAGATCGAGGAGGTTCCTCTGTGAGACGCCTTCAAGGAGACCTACGACAAGTCCGTGGAACTGGTCAGTACTGCCTGTACCCTGTAATCCACAGCGTGTCCTTTAAGATCGAGGAGGTTCCTCTGTGAGACGCCTTCAAGGAGACCTACGACAAGTCCGTGGAACTGGTCAGTACTGCCTGTAGCCTGTAATCCTTCCACGGCGTGTCCTTCAAGATCGAGGAGGTTCCTCTCTCAGACGCCTTCAAGGAGACCTACGACAAGTCCGTGGAACTGGTCAGTACTGCCTGTAGCCTGTAATCCTTCCACGGCGTGTCCTTCAAGATCGAGGAGGTTCCTCTCTCAGACGCCTTCAAGGAGACCTACGACAAGTCCGTGGAACTGGTCAGTACTGCTCGTAGCCTGTAATCCACAGCGTGTCCTGGTCAGTGAAAGACAATTTATTTATTATATAAATACCATTAAATTCCGCTTGCGCAAACCAGTTATCTTGTAACTTAGAGTAAGTTGTTAACAGACAGGAAACACCGTACTAATCTAGCTTAAAATTATCAAAAAATATCGTACGTGTAAAAGTGTTATGATGTTTAACCTACTTACGAAATAAATATCATTTATCATTTAACACGAAGTTAAATAATAATATCCATAGCTAATGACTCTGGGTAATATCTGGGGGACCCACTAGATATTGACAATAGGGTAGTTGACTAAAAAAATCTAATTAGTCCGTCAGATAATTTTCCAAAAAATATAGGACACGTATTTTTTCTTTTTTTTCACGTACACAAAAAACAAAGACTATACAGTGCGTTGAATACTCGTGTGACGTCACTACGTGCTACAATTTTAACCACGGCGTGACGTCACAAGCCCCGACTCCTGATCTTTGATGTTTTTTATCTTCGTATTTTTTTATATATTTGCTAAAGAAAAAGACACGTCTCCAATATGTTTCGATAATTTAACTGGCGGACTAAATAGAACCATTTTTTTTTACTCAGGAAACATCCCTATTTAGACGGATTAAATATGTTCTCATAAAAAACCCCCGACAAGAAAACCCAAGTTCCCTTTAAAAAGTTAAAAATAATTAAAAAAAAAAACTCAATCTTAAAGTACCAAAGTATGTATTAATAATTAAAAAAAAATACGTCGGGCGCTGCTTAGTTATGTAATAATTAAATTGTTAGGTTTGGAGCGGTCCCCCAACGCTTTTTTTAATTAAATTTTTATTTTATACTTTTTATCTATGTGTATTGTGTATAAGAACACTCTCGATTAAGTGATCTTCAATATTCTCTTTCAGTCCGCTTTCATTTCAGACCCCACTCGAGTATATTTGCAGACATTCAATTATTCTTCCCCGCTTCCACCTCCCACAACTTTTAAACGGCGCAACCGATTTTCATCAATGATGTCTAAAAACACTCGCCCGTAACTAAACTTTCATACAAAAAAAAAAAGCTAAATTGAATATACACAAATTGTAGAGTATTAAAACAAACCTTTCCAATGGCATATCGCTCATAAAGGCTCGTATCTATGCATTTTCGCCAATCCTCCTTTATTAAATAATTGTTTGTTTCCACAGTGGGTAGAAGCCATGCAAAGGTTCACGGAGGCCGCAGAGCTTATCAACGCCGAGTCAAGGATGAAGAAGACCATGTGGGGACAGTTCTGGTCGGCGCACCAGAGGTTCTTCAAGTACCTGTGTATCGCTGCCAAGGTAAGGCTAGGTAGACTAGCTGTTATTAGCACAGAACAGAAAAAAACAGTAGAAATCGCATAACGCATAAATTACTATCAGAACCAGCGTGCCCTAACAAACACATCTTCAAGATAATCATATTATGTCACACTAGCAAATTCGTTTTGTGATTGGTCCATGCCAAAAAGTCTCTATAGTCAGTCCCTATTTAAAAAAAAAGTGCACTTACATCATAAAAATAGAGTTCATTATTGTCAATCTTTTGTAGGTATTAAATCTTATAATTCCGTGAAAGCTCGTAGGCATAGTTTTACTAGCAAGTTCCGCTATTCGACGCTAGATGTCACTAAATTGTAATATATTCGATTGTATGCAGTATGACATTGAACATAAGATAGATATTTGTTTATAGAGTTGATCGCTATTATGATATTCGCTAGTGATGTACAACATCGTAACCTTACTTATCGATATTTAATTGTATTCGTGCATTCCGTTTATATTTATATTCGTATTCAATAAGCATAACATTCTTCGTATTTGGCGAAACCTATACACTGATAGCTGAATACGCTGATGCTAAAACACAGATTAAACTCAATGAGTCAGGTACTATTACCGAATTTTCCAACCCACTTAAACAAAGCAAATAGGGGTGTTTCCTGAGTAAAAAATATATGATTATATTTAGTCCGTCAGTTAGATTATAGAAAAATATTGGACACGTATTTTTTCCTTTATCAAATCTATAAAAACTGACGAAGATACAAAGCATCAAAGATCAGGAGTGGGGGCTTGTGACGTTACGGCTCGTTAAAAATTGTAGCGAGTAGTGACGTCACACGAGTTTTCAACGCTCTGTATCGGCTAAAACCAAATTGATTCAATTTAGAAATTATAAAAGTAAACCCACAAAATTAAATGTAATGATGTCTGCTATAGCGATTGAAGAAGTAAAAGATACAAACTTCTTAGGAGTAGCAATAGACCAACACTTAAACTGGAAGGCACATATCGAAAAGATAAATAAAAAAATATCCAGTGCTTGCTACGCATTGTCAGTTCTGGCAGAAACTACGAATCCAAGTGTTACTAGAAATGCTTATTTTGGAAATGTGTATCCACTGTTAACTTATGGTATCATATATTGGGGGAACTCGACAAACGTACAATCCACATTCATTCTCCAGAAAAAATGTCTTAAGACAATATATAACATGCATAGTACCGAATCACTAAGAGAAGTCTTCAGAACGGAAGGTTTCCTGACACTGACCGGTATTTTTATACTCGAATTATGTTTATTTGTTAAAAACAATATGCAATATTTTAATTTCAAATCAAATTCTAAAACGAACATTCGGAAACAATATAAATATGACATTAATTTACCAGTTATTAATAATAGAATGTATTATAAAAGTACCTATGTTACTGCTATTCGTGTATACAATCAGTTACCGCCAGCGATTAAGCAATTAAATGGAAACATGTTTAAAAATAAATTGAAAAAAATGTTAATTGAAAATGTATATTATATAATCTTTATGAGTTTTTTGATAAAAAATAATATGATCATGTCGAAATTGCTAAAAATACTATTGCATATCCGACTTGGGTAGACTGTTGAAACTAAAAATGTAATGTTTATTAATAAGACCTTAATGTACACAGTTAAGCAATAAATTTATCTTTATCTTTATCTTCATTTTTTGTTTACGTGAAAAAAGAAAAAATACGTGTCCAATATTTTTTGGAAATCTATCTGACGGACTAATTAGATTTTTTTAGTCAACTACCCCATTATCTTTAAATGGAACAAAAGTTTAATAAAATCAATTTAATTTTACTAAATCAGATTTTTTCACATGTTTTACATAAGTAAAAAATATTAAAAAAAAACAAAATTTGATCTAAAAGAATTACCGAAATGGACCTTTATACGCGTGTTACGTCCGATCGACTGCTTAATGAATATTTTTTTGTTAGCTTTACTTCTTTAGCTTCTGCTAGATGGTCACCTATTAATCCTGTACCCATGTCAATATATCCATGAAACCATCCCATTCAATTCTTCTACGTATAGCCATTTCATCAATTAAGTACCTACTAGTGAAGCTAATATTGGATCACTTGATGAATCCGCTTTAAGTTTTAAAGCTGTAAATGACTCTTTTATGAAACCAGGATCTCCACCGATATTAGCATACCATTTTTTTAAGGTTTGTGGATGAGGCAAAGAGCAATCAAACGTACTACGCACGTATTTATAGGCTTTCGGTGAGTAATAATGTAGAGTAAGGGCGAAGCTGCGAAGTTCTGGTGAATACATGCTTATGCATACTCTCACGATAAGTATTTCATTTTCATCGGTTATAAATAAATTACTATCTGTTTAACATCAAATAATATTACTATTAATTAATTTTGAATTTTTATTTGGTAAGGTTTGAAACATCGACAACTCGTTATCGATAATGTCTTTCTCTAATTGAGTAGCAAACTGTCACATGACATAGGATGGAATTATCTAGAATAACAGGTATGATGTGAAAGAAAGTAGACCTTGTGGTTTAAATCATAGATTCTACTTTTGTTTAGCCTTTTTGAATAAAAATGTAAGCAATGTTTTATCATATATTAATTAAAATAAAATAAAATAGTACTTAATTATGATACGAAATACCATTGGATACATTTTTGGTACGGCTACCATTTTTATACTCTAAAACAGCACAATACGGCATATTTGATTTTTTTTCGGATTTTCGAGAGTAAGTGACGGGAACGCAGTCGGAACTAGACTGATATGCGCGACAGCGCTTGGGCGCCTACAATTGCGGAGCTACGCAATACTAGGGCTACGCGTGCCCCGCCTACTTGCGACTTCTACTGCTTTTTTCTGTTCTGTGGTTATTATCATATATTTGAACTTAGAATTCTAACTGTCATGGTCATACAAGAAAGAGCTCAAATTTCAATACAATTTTTACCAGTTTTTGAGCCTTTTTAACCGACTTCTAAAAAAGGAGGAGGTTCTCAATTCGGATGTTAGAATTTTTTTTTATTTTTTTTATTGTTTGTTCGCGCATAACTCCGTCGCTTGTCAACCGATTTGAAAAATTCTTTTTTTGTTGGAAAGGGTATACTTCCCAAATGGTCCCATGAAAATTTTATCGAAATCAACCAAGCGGTTTCGAAAAATCTAAAAAAAAATATCTACATTGTCTACATTGACGACCTCTTAGTTTACTCTGCAAAGGAGCAGTACGCTTTTTTTTTACACCAATGTGATTGGTTCGTTTAGGTAGGGGAGGGGAGGGGGTGTAGGTACCACTCAAAAGTGAAAAATAAAAAAAACTTTTTACAAAAAATAAAACCGACTTCTAAACAAAAAAACCAAAAAGTATAAAATAACTTTAATTTCGGAAGTCGGTGTGTTCAACAACAAAAAAGCAACCAAAAACACCGAGTTCCGAAATTAAAGTTATTTTATACTTTTTGGTTTTTTTGTTTAGAAGTCGGTTTTATTTTTTGTAAAAAGTTTTTATTACAAATTGGTCATTTAAAAATCAACTTGAAAGTATACAACGCTAAAAGAGCTTTGTTTTATACCTAAAATGATTTAAATTCTTATATTTGAGTTCAGAATTCCAATTCTGTTAAAAAGTCGTAATTCAAACTCATACTCACTACCATAGAACACTCAACGCTAACGTTGTTACTTGAGTGTGCTTCAATGAATTCAAGCATAGATTTTTTACGACAGGTGTTAATACGGAATGTTCACGAGCCATAGGTAGAAGTAGAAGTACAGAAACGTTTAGTATTTACAACGTAAAATTTTTGAATATGCGCCGCCACATGGCTCTGCCAACACCTGACACGATCCCTCAATGAAAGAGTGTAGCGGGTAGAAACTATAGATAAAAATGTTGAATTTGAAATAGATATTCTACGCCGTACACGTTCCCTATGCATGAAGTTCTTCATTACTCACCATTTTATGGTGTCCCCAGGTAAACCACGCCGTGGTGACGGCTCGCGAGGCTGTCAAGTGCGGCAAGTGCGTGGTCATCGGGCTGCAGAGCACGGGCGAGGCGCGCACGCTCGACCAGCTCGAGCGCGACGACGGCGAGCTGTCCGACTTCGTGTCCACTGCCAAGTGAGTGCTGTAGCTGTACACTGTCCGGACACTGCACACCTCATGTGAACCACGCCGTGGTGACGTCAAGTGCGGCAAGTGCGTGGTCATCGGGCTGCAGAGCACGGGCGAGGCGCGCACGCTCGACCAGCTCGAGCGCGACGACGGCGAGCTGTCCGACTTCGTGTCCACTGCCAAGTGAGTGCTGTAGCTGTACACTGTCCGGACACTGCACACCTCATGTGAACCACGCCGTGGTGACGTCAAGTGCGGCAAGTGCGTGCTCATCGGGCTGCAGAGCACGGGCGAGGCGCGCACGCTCGACCAGCTCGAGCGCGACGACGGCGAGCTGTCCGACTTCGTGTCCACTGCCAAGTGAGTGCTGTAGCTGTACACTGTCCGGACACTGCACACCTCATGTGAACCACGCCGTGGTGACGTCAAGTGCGGCAAGTGCGTGGTCATCGGGCTGCAGAGCACGGGCGAGGCGCGCACGCTCGACCAGCTCGAGCGCGACGACGGCGAGCTGTCCGACTTCGTGTCCACTGCCAAGTGAGTGCTGTAGCTGTACACTGTCCGGACACTGCACACCTCATGTGAACCACGCCGTGGTGACGTCAAGTGCGGCAAGTGCGTGCTCATCGGGCTGCAGAGCACGGGCGAGGCGCGCACGCTCGACCAGCTCGAGCGCGACGACGGCGAGCTGTCCGACTTCGTGTCCACTGCCAAGTGAGTGCTGTAGCTGTACACTGTCCGGACACTGCACACCTCATGTGAACCACGCCGTGGTGACGTCAAGTGCGGCAAGTGCGTGGTCATCGGGCTGCAGAGCACGGGCGAGGCGCGCACGCTCGACCAGCTCGAGCGCGACGACGGCGAGCTGTCCGACTTCGTGTCCACTGCCAAGTGAGTGCTGTAGCTGTACACTGTCCGGACACTGCACACCTCATGTGAACCACGCCGTGGTGACGTCAAGTGCGGCAAGTGCGTGCTCATCGGGCTGCAGAGCTGACACTGCTGCGGTATCAAAGGGCATCTTAAGAAAAACGGGTGGATTTTAGTCAATAAGAGTCTGAAACTCCGTTTAGCTCAGCCCAGAGCGGAAAGAGTCATTTGATTTCCCATCCCTAAAAAAGACAGCTTATTTACTCACTGACATATCAAAACTTAGCCGAAACTAGGTCATGAAGTTTTACACTAGGATTCCTTTTATGATGCAGGTGAGCAATAAGAAAGGATTTTTAGAAATTCAACCTTGAAGCCAATAGAGTTGCTTACTAAAATCGCTTCTTTTGAAGTCTGGGCATTTATTTATTCGACAGTCTTTTTATTTCTCAATGTTTATTGTTTCTTCTAATTTTTTCCGTTGATGCTCCGCTCCAATTGGTTGTTGCGTGATGCCTAGCCTTATATATTATAATTTGTCATTTATAAAACAAATCTATATTAGTTTTGTAATTTCTCGCGGCAAAGGAAAAGATTACGAAAATAAAACAACATTGTATTTTTTCTATTAACTGGTATTTATTACAAAAATATGTTTTAAAATCACAGCGTTCTTTGGATACTCAACAGTCAGAATAACAATTCAAACAATAATCTCTCTGCAATTTCTTTCACTCTTGTTCAACAAACATATCACTGAATTTAATTTTCTCAATAGGTTTTATTTTACTCAGTTCCCTTGCTAAACGTCCCATGGTGTCCAAGTTAGATGCACTAGGATTCTCCCTAAATAATTTGTTGAGTCTCCTAAACTCATCGTTAAGAGCCTTCAGTGCGTTCACATAACTTTTTTTTACATCATCAAAGTCCAACTGTGTCGGACTGGTCGCAGTATTATCTTCAATTTCACTGTTACTGTCTAAGGGGTCGTTGTCTATTTCTTGTTTGACTGCGAAATTTTGTTCGTTATTATCGTCCAAGTCGTCTTCGTTTTCATTACCATCGTACTCTTGTTCAGACTGGGCAAGCTCGAGTTTTACTTCGTGTTCACCAGCCAATGCTGTGTAAAACGCTCTTTTCTCTTCGGGAATAGTTGTTTTTAACACAACAGAGTGTAACACAGCACACAAGTGCTCACAAAATCTACCCCGCCTGCCCTTAACACAGTCACAACACATCGTATCTGCTCTAAACGTTATATGACTTTTCGTTTTGTCCAATCTATACTCCTGAGTGATTTTCAAAACAGACAAATTTTCCATTACCATTTTGTCTCGTGGCAAGAATTTGGTATAAGTTTCAATAATCAGCGTGTCTCTCAAATGTGCATGCAGTATTTGACACCAATGACTGTCTAAGATATTCAACAGTACATCAATCATGATCAAACTGTTGTAAGAACTACATCTGCATAGTATGAATTGTTTTAAGATTCGTAAAGAAATGTCTGTCACTTTGTTTGGCGTTATGTAATCTTCGCGTCTGGTCCATATGTCGGTCAGATATTCTTTGAGTTTTGAAGAGGATTGCACGTCGCTATTACCCTCAATTTCTTTGTAAAACAGTTCAGCTTCTTCCAAGTTCTCTGCATGCAAGAGCGAACTAAACAACTCCATGACCTTATGTCGATGCCTCCTCTCAATCTTGACCTCTCCTTCGCAAATCGTCTTCCATATGCCTTCAAGCAATGACGCACGCGATACAAACAACTTCTTATTAGAAAATATCGCATCCAAGGCGTGATTCTGTTCATCAATCTGATTTATCATAATCTTGTTCGGTTCGAAGCTTTTTAAGGTCTGATTTTCTAATAGTAATTTCGTGGAAAAGAATGCTTGACTGAAACTGGGTTCTGTAGTCTGTGAGTGTAGTGCGCAGGCGACGGGCAACGCGCCCACTGGAGTGGGAACCAAGAAGAACGAGACGACACATTCTTTGATAGGTGTACTTTCCACAATAATGCAGTCTAGTTCGTGTCCCGATATGACGTTTTTCATGAATGGTGTGATGACGACGGTGATACTGTAGTCATCCGTGTGCCGCAACACGCCGCCACTCTCCTCCAAAGCCTTCACTCTCTCGCTCATGACGTCACCTATATTGTAACTGAGCCCTTCCTTCTTTTTCTTGTTGAACAAGTAATGTACATGGTGCAGCGTGGGATTTATTTCAGCATTTGACAAGTGTTCACTACTGGCGCCGTAACTCGAAAGTAAGTTTAATTTATGGTAGCTTTTGGCCGTAGCTGTCGTGTGACCGTCTGCAAAATATTTGTAGAAAATATCGTCGGTTTCCGCCGAACATTTCAGCAAATTGAACGATTCTCTCGCCGTTATGCCGTGCGAGTGTACGAAGTTTATGTGGATGGTCAAATTCAAGCCGTCCTTCAACAGCTTATCGTTTTTGATAGTGTTACGGTTTATAAACTTTATTTTGAAGTCTATCTTCGCTTTGCATTGTTTGTCCTTCGCGCCAGATTGTTTAGGCGTCTTCTTTTTATTAAAACTAGAATGGTGACATGCAAAAACTTTTCTGTAAAGAAATCGCTTTACATTCGGAAAACATGCTCGAACTATCCAGCCGGTTTTAGTGAATTTACCGAACTTTTTTATCCATTCCCTAGCGTATTCGCTGTAGAACTGAGCGCTTCGGTTAGTATCTACTCGGCATTTTATCAAGATTGTGTACTTCTCTGCCGATACGTAATTAAATAGAGGAAACTCGGCATTCTCCGATATTTCACTGAGATATTTCTTTAGTTGTTGTTTAGAACGCATGGTATTTTTTTTATCACTGGCGTAGGACGCACTACACCAAACCACGTTTTAGCACATCACAACAAACAGTTTTTATTCGTTTACAAACAAAACACGAACACGCACATTGTTGAATTACGTTCTACGCTTCTAGAATCGATGCTCCGAGACAGTATTTAGTTTGGACAGCGCATGTGTAGCCGTGCGCTGAGTCCGTGTACTATTCGCAGTGCAATCGGCACGTAATGGCGGCGCCGGGTGAACGAACCGGCCCCGAGGCCGCCCTTCCAGCTGGCGCTATTATTTCAAACTGTGCGACTTCTTGACAGCGCGCTGCGCGGGAATATTTGAAAGTTGACGTTTACGTTCAACCTTTTTTTTCATTTATCGATGCGTAAAGCATAAACAGTTATTAATATGTATGACTGAATGTTAATAATTGTGATTATTTTTAATTAATATATTCTATGAGATATTAAAATAACTAATTCATAATTTGAATCAATTTTGTTGTTACCCGTAGCCTTTTTTTTTTTTCAAGATTCATCACGTTTATTTTTTTTAGTTTTGAGTTTGTTTCAATTTTCGAAATATTAATTAAGGTCTATAAAGGAAAATGTTAATAAAAAAAAGTAAAGTATTGTGTATACGATTGCATATTTATGATTTAATTTGTTCAACCTCCTTACTACCTATTCGATTAACAGCACGTTAATGATGAAAGGTTTAATTTTATTTGACTCGACATTTGCAGTTTGATGACGAGAATTGCTCATTAAACATTCATAAAATAATTACTACATTTATGTAAATTTAAACAAAACTTTAGTTATTTAAATACAAAATCTCAGATAATTTACAGTGTGAGTGTCTACCTAATAGAGTAGTTAACTAAAAAAATCTGATTAGTCCGTCAGATAGACTTACAAAAATATTGGAGAAGTATTTTTTCTTTTTTCACATAAATAAAGAACGAAGACGATACAGTGCGTTGAAAACTCGTGTGACGTCACTACTCGCTACAATTTTTTCTACCGGCCCGTGACGTCACACGCTCCCACTCCTGATCTTTGATGCTTTTTATCTTCGTCAGTTTTTATAGATTTGATAGAGGAAAAAATACCGTGTCCAATATTTTTCTATAATCTAACTGACGGACTAAACATAATCATATGTTTTTAACTAATGATATGAGATATCAATATTGATACTTTGCCTCGATTGGAAAATAATTTTACCATCGTTGAGTAACATGAAGTCATGCAACATTGGTTGGTTCCAGGGGCGTATTCCAGACGCTGGTGGAGAAGCACTTCCCCGCGCCCGACCGCGACCGCATCAACCGGCTGCTCGGCCTCGAGGCGCCGCGCAAGCCGCCGCCCGCGCCCCTCGCGCCTCACGCGCACCACGCGCCGCCCACCGCCAAGCCGCACAACGGCAAGAACGGGCTCGACGATGACGCCAACACTTCGAAGAGGAAATGTGAGTCTACACTTTCTTTTTTTTTTTTTTTTTCAACGGACCACTCGCAGTTCAGCACACTAAGGCTGGTTACTGCTCAACCGGACAATCCTGTCGTGGCCTCAAATGAATTTAAGGCCCCCAGCCACGGCTTAAAACTACTTAAAAACTAAATGACCGCTCGCTAAGGGCATCGCCTGTGGGACACGGGCCTCGGCTTAGCGGGGTCATTGAGGGGGGGCAGCAAGGGACAGGCTGGGTCAGATTGATATTATTTTGGGGATTTAACGCTAATGGCTCAGCGGCGCGGGCTGGCTTGTTAGGCAAAAGTCGGGGAAGTGAGTTTACACCATATCCCAGACGCTTTTAGCTCGCTCCTGCACCCGACGCCAAAGTACCATTCTATTAGCGACTGCAACTGTCGAAATGCCAAAATATAAAGCAGCGCCCCGCGGTTTTACCCGCGTAGTTCTCGTTCCCGTGGGAATATAGGGATAAAATACAGCCTATGTCACCCGGGATAGTGTAGCTTCCCAACAGTGAAAAAATTTTTCAAGTGGTTCAGTGGTTTCGGAGCCTATTCAATACAAACAAACAAATCTTTCCTCTTTATACTATTAGTATAGATTGATCACGTGACATTTTCGACGTTTTCGTATGTCCTTCGCCCTGCATTGAGTCTAAGGATCGGAAAGCGGAACAAATTGGGTTGATGACGAGGTTGACACTTCTCAGAAGAAATGTGAGTCTACATAGTATCCCAAAACACTTGTAGATATGACCTCCACAACCCAGTAACTAACACAATACCCCTTGGCAAGACTGGTGTCGGAATTTTGACTTTTGACGACTGTCAAAAATCAACAAATGAAAGCCGGGACTAATAGCTTTATGGTGCTTTCTGGGGTACGGAGGATTCTCGGTATTAGGGAAGCCAATCCAACCAAATGCGGGATCATGTGATGTCTTAAATTTAATGTTTATTTGAATTTATAATTCCAAGTCCAACCTAAGTTATCGTAATTCAAAGTGGCCCGTTAAATAACGGTATTTCATAAGTAAAGACCATCTTATAATTGTATGCAACAAATGGTTCAAGAATAAATAGTAATAAGTAAATTAGGAAAGAGTTGAGTTTAATTTTAGTGACGTGTAAAAGTAACTTGTGTCTTGCAAATAACATGAATCATTAACATTTATGTCGACAGTAACGGCCCGGCAGCAAGCCAACGCCGCAGCGAAGCGCATGCGCGGCGGCTCGTCGTCGGACGAGTTCGTGCGCGGCTCGGAGGACGAGCTGGACGAGTCGGACGCCGAGCGCGCGCCGCCCGCCTCCGACTCCGAGCTGTCCGACTTCAACCCCTTCCACGGCGGCAGCGACAGCGATGACGGTACGTGCCGCCTGCCGCTCCACACGCCTGGCACTTGCCGCTCCACACGCTCGCCACTTGCCGCTCCACACGCCTGGCACTTGCCGCTCCACACGCTCGCCACTTGCCGCTCCACACGCCTGGCACTTGCCGCTCCACACGCTCGCCACTTGCCGCTCCACACGCTCGCCACTTGCCGCTCCACACGCCTGGCACTTGCCGATCCACACGCTCGCCACTTGCCGCTCCACACGCCTGGCACTTGCCGCTCCACACGCTCGCCACTTGCCGCTCCACACGCCTGGCACTTGCCGCTCCACACGCTCGCCACTTGCCGCTCCACACGCTCGCCACTTGCCGCTCCACACGCCTGGCACTTGCCGCTCCACACGCTCGCCACTTGCCGCTCCACACGCCTGGCACTTGCCGCTCCACACGCTCGCCACTTGCCGCTCCACACGCCTGCCACTTGCCGCTCCACACGCCCGCCCCTTGCCGCTCCACACGCTCGCCACTTGCCGCTCCACACGCCTGGCACTTGCCGCTCCACACGCTCGCCACTTGCCGCTCCACACGCCTGGCACTTGCCGCTCCACACGCTCGCCACTTGCCGCTCCACACGCCTGGCACTTGCCGCTCCACACGCCTGGCACTTGCCGCTCCACACGCCTGGCACTTGCCGCTCCACACGCCTGGCACTTGCCGCTCCACACGCCTGGCACTTGCCGCTCCACACGCCTGGCACTTGCCGCTCCACACGCCTGGCACTTGCCGCTCCACACGCCTGGCACTTGCCGCTCCACACGCCTGGCACTTGCCGCTCCACACGCCTGGCACTTGCCGCTCCACACGCCTGGCACTTGCCGCTCCACACGCCTGGCACTTGCCGCTCCACACGCCTGGCACTTGCCGCTCCACACGCCTGGCACTTGCCGCTCCACACGCCTGGCACTTGCCGCTCCACACGCCTGGCACTTGCCGCTCCACACGCCTGGCACTTGCCGCTCCACACGCTCGCCACTTGCGGCTCCACACGCTCGCCACTTGCGGCTCCACACGCTCGCCACTTGCGGCTCCACACGCTCGCCACTTGCGGCTCCACACGCTCGCCACTTGCGGCTCCACACGCTCGCCACTTGCGGCTCCACACGCTCGCCACTTGCGGCTCCACACGCTCGCCACTTGCGGCTCCACACGCTCGCCACTTGCGGCTCCACACGCTCGCCACTTGCGGCTCCACACGCTCGCCACTTGCGGCTCCACACGCTCGCCACTTGCGGCTCCACACGCTCGCCACTTGCGGCTCCACACGCTCGCCACTTGCGGCTCCACACGCTCGCCACTTGCGGCTCCACACGCTCGCCACTTGCGGCTCCACACGCTCGCCACTTGCGGCTCCACACGCTCGCCACTTGCGGCTCCACACGCTCGCCACTTGCGGCTCCACACGCTCGCCACTTGCGGCTCCACACGCTCGCCACTTGCGGCTCCACACGCTCGCCACTTGCGGCTCCACACGCTCGCCACTTGCGGCTCCACACGCTCGCCACTTGCGGCTCCACACGCTCGCCACTTGCGGCTCCACACGCTCGCCACTTGCGGCTCCACACGCTCGCCACTTGCGGCTCCACACGCTCGCCACTTGCGGCTCCACACGCTCGCCACTTGCGGCTCCACACGCTCGCCACTTGCGGCTCCACACGCTCGCCACTTGCGGCTCCACACGCTCGCCACTTGCGGCTCCACACGCTCGCCACTTGCGGCTCCACACGCTCGCCACTTGCGGCTCCACACGCTCGCCACTTGCGGCTCCACACGCTCGCCACTTGCGGCTCCACACGCTCGCCACTTGCGGCTCCACACGCTCGCCACTTGCGGCTCCACACGCTCGCCACTTGCGGCTCCACACGCTCGCCACTTGCGGCTCCACACGCTCGCCACTTGCGGCTCCACACGCTCGCCACTTGCGGCTCCACACGCTCGCCACTTGCGGCTCCACACGCTCGCCACTTGCGGCTCCACACGCTCGCCACTTGCGGCTCCACACGCTCGCCACTTGCGGCTCCACACGCTCGCCACTTGCGGCTCCACACGCTCGCCACTTGCGGCTCCACACGCTCGCCACTTGCGGCTCCACACGCTCGCCACTTGCGGCTCCACACGCTCGCCACTTGCGGCTCCACACGCTCGCCACTTGCGGCTCCACACGCTCGCCACTTGCGGCTCCACACGCTCGCCACTTGCGGCTCCACACGCTCGCCACTTGCGGCTCCACACGCTCGCCACTTGCGGCTCCACACGCTCGCCACTTGCGGCTCCACACGCTCGCCACTTGCGGCTCCACACGCTCGCCACTTGCGGCTCCACACGCTCAGCACTTGCGGCTCCACACGCTCAGCACTTGCGGCTCCACACGCTCGCCACTTGCGGCTCCACACGCTCGCCACTTGCGGCTCCACACGCTCGCCACTTGCGGCTCCACACGCTCAGCACTTGCCGCTCCACACGCTCGCCACTTGCGGCTCCACACGCTCGCCACTTGCGGCTCCACACGCTCGCCACTTGCGGCTCCACACGCTCGCCACTTGCCGCTCCACACGCTCAGCACTTGCCGCTCCACACGCCTGGCACTTGCAGCTCCACACGCTCAGCACTTGCCGCTCCACACGCTCAGCACTTGCAGCTCCACACGCTCAGCACTTGCCGCTCCACACGCCTGGCACTTGCAGCTCCACACGCTCAGCACTTGCCGCTCCACACGCTCGCCACTTGCGGCTC
Source organism: Hecatera dysodea (assembly GCA_905332915.2). NCBI lineage: Eukaryota > Metazoa > Arthropoda > Insecta > Lepidoptera > Noctuidae > Hecatera > Hecatera dysodea. The sequence goes on along the minus strand of HG995308.1, from coordinate 16,655,020 downwards.
CACACGCTCGCCACTTGCCGCTCCACACGCTCAGCACTTGCCGCTCCACACGCCTGGCACTTGCAGCTCCACACGCTCAGCACTTGCCGCTCCACACGCCTGGCACTTGCAGCTCCACACGCTCAGCACTTGCCGCTCCACACGCCTGGCACTTGCAGCTCCACACGCTCAGCACTTGCCGCTCCACACGCCTGGCACTTGCAGCTCCACACGCTCAGCACTTGCCGCTCCACACGCCTGGCACTTGCAGCTCCACACGCTCAGCACTTGCCGCTCCACACGCCTGGCACTTGCCGCTCCACACGCTCGCCACTTGCGGCTCCACACGCTCGCCACTTGCGGCTCCACACGCTCAGCACTTGCCGCTCCACACGCTTGGCAGTTGCCGCTCCACACGCTCGCCACTTGCAAACTTAAAACCTAGGTAAAGGTGTGGCCACACTTAGGATTTCAATCGCCATCCACATGCTTGCGTGTGCGCAATTATGTTCTGGTCAGGCAGCATGAAGGCCATCGAGCGAATTGCCAATAATTGTGACGGTTACTTGTGGTTTGGCAAGTGTGGCTCCGGTTTTATTCCTTTATATTATTTGTTCCTATAACTAGTATAATCTAAGTGCATGGTCCTTATACATATTAAAGTTATTTTTGTAAACAAAAAATAATAAAAAAAATAAATTTGATTAGAGTGACTATGGAGTTTCTTGTCCGTTCTTCTCCATAAGAATCTACATTTGATAATGAACACGAATCATTTTATTATTTTTAACCGATTGCCAAAAAAGGATGAGGTTCTCATGTCGACTTTTTTGTGTTACCTTTAATAACTTCTTACAGGGTGTACCGATTTTAATGATTCTTTTACACGAATTTATAACACGTGATGTGACGTGATGAGTTCGTTTAGCTGTGGGGTATCCACCACTAAAAAGTGAAATATTTCTTTTTTTGCAAAAAAAAAAAAAGAACCGGTCGCTTAACAAAGAAAAAAAAATCTTACCACAATTTTGGAAGTCGGTGTTCAAAAAACGGAGAAATAATCAAAAACACCGACTTCCACAAGTGCCGTTTAGTGGTATAATAAAATTGAAGTAAATGTTTTGCAGAATCATATCTTGGATCCCTGTTATTCGTTTATGTGAACAGTGTTTAAAATCCCACAAACTTCCATTGAGAAGGGGGATCGTGCAGACGGATGTTGTTCTGTGAGCAATTTTGGGTTTGGATCGCGCAGAGAAGGTTAATACTGTGTTGTTGGATTTGCGTGACGTCAGGTGTCACACTTGCCTCGGTGTGACGAGCGACATTGAGAGCGTCACGCCACTTAAAGACCAAGAAACCTGTTTTTGCATGACGTAGGTGGAAGAATAATCGTCTCATGGACATTACTTATAGCAGGCAGACTCGAGGCAATTCGGTTACATGTATGTGGGCATAATTTGACAAAATGTACTGACAGCATATCTTTTTCTCCCACAGAACCCTGGCTAGGCCGTAAAAAGAAGCCGGTGAAGAAGAAGAAAGCGGCGTCACCTAAGAAGAAGGCGTCAACAACGCAGGACAAGATAGAGACGATGTTCGAGCGCAAGAACAGCGCCGCTCCTGCTCCCACCGTCACCGTCACCACGCCCGCCGGACACAGCCTCACCGGCACGCCCGTGGGCACCAACGGACTCTACCTCGGTCAGTAGATACAGATACAGAGCTAGCTCACACTAACACAAGAACAGCGCCGCTCCTGCTCCCACCGTCACCGTCACCACGCCCGCCGGACACAGCCTCACCGGCACGCCCGTGGGCACCAACGGACTCTACCTCGGTCAGTAGATACAGATACAGAGCTAGCTCACACTAACACAAGAACAGCGCCGCTCCTGCTCCCACCGTCACCGTCACCACGCCCGCCGGACACAGCCTCACCGGCACGCCCGTGGGCACCAACGGACTCTACCTCGGTCAGTAGATACAGATACAGAGCTAGCTCACACTAACACAAGAACAGCGCCGCTCCTGCTCCCACCGTCACCGTCACCACGCCCGCCGGACACAGCCTCACCGGCACGCCCGTGGGCACCAACGGACTCTACCTCGGTCAGTAGATACAGATACAGAGCTAGCTCACACTAACACAAGAACAGCGCCGCTCCTGCTCCCACCGTCACCGTCACCACGCCCGCCGGACACAGCCTCACCGGCACGCCCGTGGGCACCAACGGACTCTACCTCGGTCAGTAGATACAGATACAGAGCTAGCTCACACTAACACAAGAACAGCGCCGCTCCTGCTCCCACCGTCACCGTCACCACGCCCGCCGGACACAGCCTCACCGGCACGCCCGTGGGCACCAACGGACTCTACCTCGGTCAGTAGATACAGATACAGAGCTAGCTCACACTAACACAAGAACAGCGCCGCTCCTGCTCCCACCGTCACCGTCACCACGCCCGCCGGACACAGCCTCACCGGCACGCCCGTGGGCACCAACGGACTCTACCTCGGTCAGTAGATACAGATACAGAGCTAGCTCACACTAACACAAGAACAGCGCCGCTCCTGCTCCCACCGTCACCGTCACCACGCCCGCCGGACACAGCCTCACCGGCACGCCCGTGGGCACCAACGGACTCTACCTCGGTCAGTAGATACAGATACAGAGCTAGCTCACACTAACACAAGAACAGCGCCGCTCCTGCTCCCACCGTCACCGTCACCACGCCCGCCGGACACAGCCTCACCGGCACGCCCGTGGGCACCAACGGACTCTACCTCGGTCAGTAGATACAGATACAGAGCTAGCTCACACTAACACAAGAACAGCGCCGCTCCTGCTCCCACCGTCACCGTCACCACGCCCGCCGGACACAGCCTCACCGGCACGCCCGTGGGCACCAACGGACTCTACCTCGGTCAGTAGATACAGATACAGAGCTAGCTCACACTAACACAAGAACAGCGCCGCTCCCTTCCAATTATTAAGGAACCCATCTACGTCGACCCGCCATCTCCTTCGCGGTTTCTGCTGGTCTGACATCTGGTAGAACTGCGACCTCTTAGTCGCTTGTCATAAATTTTGCCTGTTATCATTACACGGATGGATACGAGGTTTTGGCCACATCAAATTCGGGCGATATGGCCAAAACACTCTCTCAGACATAGGTTGAATGAATCATGATCATAATGCAGTTTTGCGATGTTGCAGGTCCCGCCCGCAACCAGCCACCGCCACGCTCCGCCATCGAGCGTGCGTGCAGCATGAAGGAGGAGCTGCTGCTGCACGTGGAGCGCCTGGGGCGCCGCCTGCCGCCCAACACGCTGGACCAGCTGGTGGACGAGCTCGGCGGCACCGACAACGTGGCCGAGGTACGCACTCACAGCATCAAGGAGGAGCTGCTGCTGCACGTGGAGCGCCTGGGGCGCCGCCTGCCGCCCAACACGCTGGACCAGCTGGTGGACGAGCTCGGCGGCACCGACAACGTGGCCGAGGTACGCACTCACAGCATGAAGGAGGAGCTGCTGCTGCACGTGGAGCGCCTGGGGCGCCGCCTGCCGCCCAACACGCTGGACCAGCTGGTGGACGAGCTCGGCGGCACCGACAACGTGGCCGAGGTACGCACTCACAGCATGAAGGAGGAGCTGCTGCTGCACGTGGAGCGCCTGGGGCGCCGCCTGCCGCCCAACACGCTGGACCAGCTGGTGGACGAGCTCGGCGGCACCGACAACGTGGCCGAGGTACGCACTCACAGCATGAAGGAGGAGCTGCTGCTGCACGTGGAGCGCCTGGGGCGCCGCCTGCCGCCCAACACGCTGGACCAGCTGGTGGACGAGCTCGGCGGCACCGACAACGTGGCCGAGGTACGCACTCACAGCATCAAGGAGGAGCTGCTGCTGCACGTGGAGCGCCTGGGGCGCCGCCTGCCGCCCAACACGCTGGACCAGCTGGTGGACGAGCTCGGCGGCACCGACAACGTGGCCGAGGTACGCACTCACAGCATGAAGGAGGAGCTGCTGCTGCACGTGGAGCGCCTGGGGCGCCGCCTGCCGCCCAACACGCTGGACCAGCTGGTGGACGAGCTCGGCGGCACCGACAACGTGGCCGAGGTACGCACTCACAGCATGAAGGAGGAGCTGCTGCTGCACGTGGAGCGCCTGGGGCGCCGCCTGCCGCCCAACACGCTGGACCAGCTGGTGGACGAGCTCGGCGGCACCGACAACGTGGCCGAGGTACGCACTCACAGCATGAAGGAGGAGCTGCTGCTGCACGTGGAGCGCCTGGGGCGCCGCCTGCCGCCCAACACGCTGGACCAGCTGGTGGACGAGCTCGGCGGCACCGACAACGTGGCCGAGGTACGCACTCACAGCATGAAGGAGGAGCTGCTGCTGCACGTGGAGCGCCTGGGGCGCCGCCTGCCGCCCAACACGCTGGACCAGCTGGTGGACGAGCTCGGCGGCACCGACAACGTGGCCGAGGTACGCACTCACAGCATGAAGGAGGAGCTGCTGCTGCACGTGGAGCGCCTGGGGCGCCGCCTGCCGCCCAACACGCTGGACCAGCTGGTGGACGAGCTCGGCGGCACCGACAACGTGGCCGAGGTACGCACTCACAGCATGAAGGAGGAGCTGCTGCTGCACGTGGAGCGCCTGGGGCGCCGCCTGCCGCCCAACACGCTGGACCAGCTGGTGGACGAGCTCGGCGGCACCGACAACGTGGCCGAGGTACGCACTCACAGCATGAAGGAGGAGCTGCTGCTGCACGTGGAGCGCCTGGGGCGCCGCCTGCCGCCCAACACGCTGGACCAGCTGGTGGACGAGCTCGGCGGCACCGACAACGTGGCCGAGGTACGCACTCACAGCATGAAGGAGGAGCTGCTGCTGCACGTGGAGCGCCTGGGGCGCCGCCTGCCGCCCAACACGCTGGACCAGCTGGTGGACGAGCTCGGCGGCACCGACAACGTGGCCGAGGTACGCACTCACAGCATGAAGGAGGAGCTGCTGCTGCACGTGGAGCGCCTGGGGCGCCGCCTGCCGCCCAACACGCTGGACCAGCTGGTGGACGAGCTCGGCGGCACCGACAACGTGGCCGAGGTACGCACTCACAGCATCAAGGAGGAGCTGCTGCTGCACGTGGAGCGCCTGGGGCGCCGCCTGCCGCCCAACACGCTGGACCAGCTGGTGGACGAGCTCGGCGGCACCGACAACGTGGCCGAGGTACGCACTCACAGCATGAAGGAGGAGCTGCTGCTGCACGTGGAGCGCCTGGGGCGCCGCCTGCCGCCCAACACGCTGGACCAGCTGGTGGACGAGCTCGGCGGCACCGACAACGTGGCCGAGGTACGCACTCACAGCATGAAGGAGGAGCTGCTGCTGCACGTGGAGCGCCTGGGGCGCCGCCTGCCGCCCAACACGCTGGACCAGCTGGTGGACGAGCTCGGCGGCACCGACAACGTGGCCGAGGTACGCACTCACAGCATGAAGGAGGAGCTGCTGCTGCACGTGGAGCGCCTGGGGCGCCGCCTGCCGCCCAACACGCTGGACCAGCTGGTGGACGAGCTCGGCGGCACCGACAACGTGGCCGAGGTACGCACTCACAGCATGAAGGAGGAGCTGCTGCTGCACGTGGAGCGCCTGGGGCGCCGCCTGCCGCCCAACACGCTGGACCAGCTGGTGGACGAGCTCGGCGGCACCGACAACGTGGCCGAGGTACGCACTCACAGCATGAAGGAGGAGCTGCTGCTGCACGTGGAGCGCCTGGGGCGCCGCCTGCCGCCCAACACGCTGGACCAGCTGGTGGACGAGCTCGGCGGCACCGACAACGTGGCCGAGGTACGCACTCACAGCATGAAGGAGGAGCTGCTGCTGCACGTGGAGCGCCTGGGGCGCCGCCTGCCGCCCAACACGCTGGACCAGCTGGTGGACGAGCTCGGCGGCACCGACAACGTGGCCGAGGTACGCACTCACAGCATGAAGGAGGAGCTGCTGCTGCACGTGGAGCGCCTGGGGCGCCGCCTGCCGCCCAACACGCTGGACCAGCTGGTGGACGAGCTCGGCGGCACCGACAACGTGGCCGAGGTACGCACTCACAGCATCAAGGAGGAGCTGCTGCTGCACGTGGAGCGCCTGGGGCGCCGCCTGCCGCCAACGCCTGCCGCAACACGCAATTTTCTCGTCAAACAGAGTTTGCAATGCAACGCTCTGCGATGTATCAGGGTGAACGTCTATGAACGACAATGCAGAGCTCTGCGACGTAGAAGGGTGTGTCAGTCTTTGAATGAAAGTGGAGTTTGACAACGCTGCGTTGTCAAACTCCACTTTGATTATTTTTTTCGGTAATCTGAAAAACACTAATGATCATGTTTTCTTTGTACACAGATGACAGGTCGCAAAGGGCGTGTGGTCCAAACAGAAGATGGTCAGATCCTGTACGAAAGCCGCTCGGAGGCCGACGTCCCGCTGGAGACGCTGAACCTCACAGAGAAGCAGCGCTTCATGGACGGACAGAAGGACGTCGCCATCATCTCCGAGGCGGCTTCCAGCGGTATCTCGCTACAGAGCGACAGGAGGTAAGCCTACGGAAAAAAAAGAAAAACGGCTCACGGGTTTTCTATCATGCGCTGCACTCAGATTTCATTGGGACTGGCGGACTCTGGCAGGCTGTTTACTACACTGTGGCTGGTGGCCGGACAACCTGCACGCAGAGCCCGCCAGCACGTCTTATTTCCTCACCTCCAAAATCCTTGACGATAATTTCATTAAAATTATGTAATGAGAAGCCTAACCCTTTTTCAACTACATTGGGGATGCTTCCAGTCGAGATTAATTCAGTTGAATAACAGTATTTTATGTGGACCGTCCCCCGTCTGTGTCCCAGCAGTGGGAACATTAAAAGGCTGATTATGCTATGCTTATGTGTACCGTCTGCCTACCAGACCTCCGCAACTAGTAACTGGGTAACACAGTACTTTTTTGCTAACTGGAGTCAGATTTTCTGATTTCTTTAAATCCTTAACGACTGCCAAAGGTCTACAAATGACAGACGGGAATAACGGCTTATCGTGCTTTTTGAAGCACGGAGAATCTCGTTATGTCAAGATGGTCACCCGTTCATAGACGGACCTCGCCAAGCGTTGCTTACCTTAAAGATAGACCTGTCTTAGCCAAAGCCACCTCTTTTTTTCACAGTAATTTATAACTAAATAATATATTTATACGACAATTTTTTCGAGTGTGTTGAAGAACGTCGTTTTATGCACGTATATTGCATTGAGATGCAGAATATTTCATAGCTGTGTCCCGGTTCATAAGGACCTCCCCTTCGTCTTGAACTTCTATTCCGCTTCGACTGCAATGACAAAGTTTCCCCATTTACATCAAAATGTGCTATTATTTCTAGGAAATTTCAAGTTTAGCGAGCTTAGGTAGTTGTGTGTATTAAAGTCGACACCAAATAAATGTGCAATAACGGTCATTGACCCACCTACATTTATTGACAACCTTAAATCTTAAAACAGAAATAATGAATTAATGCTATATTGAATCGACATCCATCGTGATCCTTTATATTTACTAGTAATGGAAAACGTTTCATTTTTTTTGACCATGTACCTACGAAGATCTCTTCGTAGGTACATGACCTTTATTGACCTTTATTGCACATTTATCTGGCGTTCAGTATAGCTAGTAAGATGAGCTTGTGTTCCGTACAGAGCGCGCAACCAGCGGCGGCGGGTGCACATCACGCTGGAGCTGCCCTGGTCGGCCGACCGCGCCATACAGCAGTTCGGTGAGTCCGCCGCACATTCTATGTAGGGAACGTGCACGGCGTACACTATGCCATCTACTGTCGCAAATCTGAAACTTTTACAGTATAAATATTTGACCTGTGCTGCCACCTATACTTCATGCACCCTGCGTTTAGGGGAATGTGCACGAAGTAGACTGTGCCATCTAGCGTTGCAAATTTGAAACATATAAGTAAAATATACTTGATATTGAGGCATCTGTGCTGCTACCTATAGTTTCTGCACGTTCCCTAATTTAAACAATACTCAAATTTGACACTTTGCTTTTTCATATTTTGTTATTTTGCCCAATCTACCAATCGCCAGCTACACTCAAAGGCTATAATACTTAAAGTGAAACTCAAAAATTTACTTGCGCTTTCAAGACTTCCTTAATTACTTAATTAAAAAAAGAATCACCACATCGAATCGGAACAATTGAAATTGATTACATTTAATAAGTCGGTACGCCATTAGAATCTCTTTTGAATATGTTAAGGCATATACATATTTTTTTGTCGTTGATCGAATAGTTTCGTGTGACTGTCATTGATGTACTTAACTTTTCTCTATCTCAACGATGTTCGGGTGACTTCCAGTCAAAATACGCCACCTTTTGGCCAGCCGGAACTATAGGCTTAACGTGCTTTCTGAGGCACGAAGGTAACACGGTATGTGAAAGATAGTCACCCATCCGCAGACCGACCTGTGCGAGCTTTGTTTGAAGAACCTTGAATATTGTTTCGTATTTAGTCACGAATTCGTGTCTTTTGTTACTGTCGTATATATGTACGTACATACAGGATTATGTTCAATGATTTTGTTGTGACGGCGCGTCATATCGCTTTCTAGTGAAAACCCCGTGTAGTGACCCCGAGTTTTACGAGATACTCAATACTCAATTCAGTCAGTCAGACAGATCAGTCAGTTCAGTCTTCAGATGGTGCGAGTGTATTTATTAAATGGTGAAAATTTACGAGCAGCTCGCTGAATGTCCTCGAATATTGGTATATTTGTATGCGGCGTTGTTCCCCAGGTCGCACGCACCGCTCGAACCAGGTGAACGCGCCGGAGTACATCTTCCTGATCTCAGACCTGGCGGGCGAGCGGCGCTTCGCGTCCACCGTGGCCAAGCGCCTGGAGTCGCTGGGCGCGCTCACGCACGGCGACCGCCGCGCCACCGAGACGCGCGACCTCAGCCAGTTCAACATCGACAACAAATACGGTGAGCCACAACAACTACACACTAACTATTACTACTTCGCGTCCACCGTGGCCAAGCGCCTGGAGTCGCTGGGCGCGCTCACGCACGGCGACCGCCGCGCCACCGAGACGCGCGACCTCAGCCAGTTCAACATCGACAACAAATACGGTGAGCCACAACAACTACACACTAACTATTACTACTTCGCGTCCACCGTGGCCAAGCGCCTGGAGTCGCTGGGCGCGCTCACGCACGGCGACCGCCGCGCCACCGAGACGCGCGACCTCAGCCAGTTCAACATCGACAACAAATACGGTGAGCCACAACAACTACACACTAACTATTACTACTTCGCGTCCACCGTGGCCAAGCGCCTGGAGTCGCTGGGCGCGCTCACGCACGGCGACCGCCGCGCCACCGAGACGCGCGACCTCAGCCAGTTCAACATCGACAACAAATACGGTGAGCCACAACAACTACACACTAACTATTACTACTTCGCGTCCACCGTGGCCAAGCGCCTGGAGTCGCTGGGCGCGCTCACGCACGGCGACCGCCGCGCCACCGAGACGCGCGACCTCAGCCAGTTCAACATCGACAACAAATACGGTGAGCCACAACAACTACACACTAACTATTACTACTTCGCGTCCACCGTGGCCAAGCGCCTGGAGTCGCTGGGCGCGCTCACGCACGGCGACCGCCGCGCCACCGAGACGCGCGACCTCAGCCAGTTCAACATCGACAACAAATACGGTGAGCCACAACAACTACACACTAACTATTACTACTTCGCGTCCACCGTGGCCAAGCGCCTGGAGTCGCTGGGCGCGCTCACGCACGGCGACCGCCGCGCCACCGAGACGCGCGACCTCAGCCAGTTCAACATCGACAACAAATACGGTGAGCCACAACAACTACACACTAACTATTACTACTTCGCGTCCACCGTGGCCAAGCGCCTGGAGTCGCTGGGCGCGCTCACGCACGGCGACCGCCGCGCCACCGAGACGCGCGACCTCAGCCAGTTCAACATCGACAACAAATACGGTGAGCCACAACAACTACACACTAACTATTACTACTTCGCGTCCACCGTGGCCAAGCGCCTGGAGTCGCTGGGCGCGCTCACGCACGGCGACCGCCGCGCCACCGAGACGCGCGACCTCAGCCAGTTCAACATCGACAACAAATACGGTGAGCCACAACAACTACACACTAACTATTACTACTTCGCGTCCACCGTGGCCAAGCGCCTGGAGTCGCTGGGCGCGCTCACGCACGGCGACCGCCGCGCCACCGAGACGCGCGACCTCAGCCAGTTCAACATCGACAACAAATACGGTGAGCCACAACAACTACACACTAACTATTACTACTTCGCGTCCACCGTGGCCAAGCGCCTGGAGTCGCTGGGCGCGCTCACGCACGGCGACCGCTGCGCCACCGAGACGCGCGACCTCAGCCAGTTCAACATCGACAACAAATACGGTGAGCCACAACAACTACACACTAACTATTACTACTTCGCGTCCACCGTGGCCAAGCGCCTGGAGTCGCTGGGCGCGCTCACGCACGGCGACCGCTGCGCCACCGAGACGCGCGACCTCAGCCAGTTCAACATCGACAACAAATACGGTGAGCCACAACAACTACACACTAACTATTACTACTTCGCGTCCACCGTGGCCAAGCGCCTGGAGTCGCTGGGCGCGCTCACGCACGGCGACCGCCGCGCCACCGAGACGCGCGACCTCAGCCAGTTCAACATCGACAACAAATACGGTGAGCCACAACAACTACACACTAACTATTACTACTTCGCGTCCACCGTGGCCAAGCGCCTGGAGTCGCTGGGCGCGCTCACGCACGGCGACCGCTGCGCCACCGAGACGCGCGACCTCAGCCAGTTCAACATCGACAACAAATACGGTGAGCCACAACAACTACACACTAACTATTACTACTTCGCGTCCACCGTGGCCAAGCGCCTGGAGTCGCTGGGCGCGCTCACGCACGGCGACCGCCGCGCCACCGAGACGCGCGACCTCAGCCAGTTCAACATCGACAACAAATACGGTGAGCCACAACAACTACACACTAACTATTACTACTTCGCGTCCACCGTGGCCAAGCGCCTGGAGTCGCTGGGCGCGCTCACGCATGGCGACCGCCGCGCCACCGAGACGCGCGACCTCAGCCAGTTCAACATCGACAACAAATACGGTGAGCCACAACAACTACACACTAACTATTACTACTTCGCGTCCACCGTGGCCAAGCGCCTGGAGTCGCTGGGCGCGCTCACGCACGGCGACCGCCGCGCCACCGAGACGCGCGACCTCAGCCAGTTCAACATCGACAACAAATACGGTGAGCCACAACAACTACACACTAACTATTACTACTTCGCGTCCACCGTGGCCAAGCGCCTGGAGTCGCTGGGCGCGCTCACGCACGGCGACCGCCGCGCCACCGAGACGCGCGACCTCAGCCAGTTCAACATCGACAACAAATACGGTGAGCCACAACAACTACACACTAACTATTACTACTTCGCGTCCACCGTGGCCAAGCGCCTGGAGTCGCTGGGCGCGCTCACGCACGGCGACCGCCGCGCCACCGAGACGCGCGACCTCAGCCAGTTCAACATCGACAACAAATACGGTGAGCCACAACAACTACACACTAACTATTACTACTTCGCGTCCACCGTGGCCAAGCGCCTGGAGTCGCTGGGCGCGCTCACGCACGGCGACCGCTGCGCCACCGAGACGCGCGACCTCAGCCAGTTCAACATCGACAACAAATACGGTGAGCCACAACAACTACACACTAACTATTACTACTTCGCGTCCACCGTGGCCAAGCGCCTGGAGTCGCTGGGCGCGCTCACGCACGGCGACCGCCGCGCCACCGAGACGCGCGACCTCAGCCAGTTCAACATCGACAACAAATACGGTGAGCCACAACAACTACACACTAACTATTACTACTTCGCGTCCACCGTGGCCAAGCGCCTGGAGTCGCTGGGCGCGCTCACGCACGGCGACCGCTGCGCCACCGAGACGCGCGACCTCAGCCAGTTCAACATCGACAACAAATACGGTGAGCCACAACAACTACACACTAACTATTACTACTTCGCGTCCACCGTGGCCAAGCGCCTGGAGTCGCTGGGCGCGCTCACGCACGGCGACCGCTGCGCCACCGAGACGCGCGACCTCAGCCAGTTCAACATCGACAACAAATACGGTGAGCCACAACAACTACACACTAACTATTACTACTTCGCGTCCACCGTGGCCAAGCGCCTGGAGTCGCTGGGCGCGCTCACGCACGGCGACCGCCGCGCCACCGAGACGCGCGACCTCAGCCAGTTCAACATCGACAACAAATACGGTGAGCCACAACAACTACACACTAACTATTACTACTTCGCGTCCACCGTGGCCAAGCGCCTGGAGTCGCTGGGCGCGCTCACGCACGGCGACCGCCGCGCCACCGAGACGCGCGACCTCAGCCAGTTCAACATCGACAACAAATACGGTGAGCCACAACAACTACACACTAACTATTACTACTTCGCGTCCACCGTGGCCAAGCGCCTGGAGTCGCTGGGCGCGCTCACGCACGGCGACCGCCGCGCCACCGAGACGCGCGACCTCAGCCAGTTCAACATCGACAACAAATACGGTGAGCCACAACAACTACACACTAACTATTACTACTTCGCGTAAGTAGTACTGTGTGTAGTTTTAGACTTAACTCTTTAATTCTTCATAACAGACGGCGCGTCATAACACAGTTTTTTTCTGACTATTAGAGAAATGTTGTACAACTTTTCCCCTTTATAAAGATGCGTTGGACTGTAACTTAAGAAATGTTTGTTCTCAGGTCGAGCGGCCTTAGAAGCAGTAATGCGCGCCATAATGAAGTATGAGACGCCTCTAGTGCCGCCCCCGAGCGACTACTCGGGCGACTTCTTCCAAGACGTAGCGTCCGCGCTCGTGGGCGTCGGGCTCATCGTCAACAGCGAGTCTGCGCCCGGCGTGCTGCAGCTAGACAAGGTAACATTACATCATAAACATCGACATGGATGCCTCGGGCAGACATCTTCCAAAACGTGGCAATAACAAGCTCGTTCCAGCATCAGATTACATGTACTTTTGTTTGGAATATGTCGGGAAGACACGCCCAGATGTCACCATTATGTGCTTGGGCGGAGCAATGCCGTGTCCTCGTCGAGACGATCGGTCCTTGTTCAATCCATGTTCTGGAGCGAGTAGGCATGGGAAGCGGTCATCTCCTGCGAAGCAGTAATGCTAGCGAAGGAGGAGGCTCACCGCGTGCGGTCCCCTCACACCCAGTCGCCACAACAACTGGCTACAATTCGCCGTCCGCTAACGAGGCCCGGGTCCACATGCGTCTCACAGAGATGTCAGTAAAGTAGTCGGGTAGTGCCTGCCAGGGTGCAGGAATTGTTCAAATACAAAAGGCATAGAATAGAATTATCTGTATTATATACACGATATAAGTTACAGAAGCAGAAGATAGATGAAGAAAACATTACATATGGTGACACAATGGCTAAAAGCGAAAGTGATCTTTTAAGACAACCTTTGGAAGAATTTTATAGAGAAAAGGAGAGACAATAAGCTAGGTCCAAGGACAAGGACAAAATGGAAATCTCACCTACAGAGAAAGTAATTCTTTGCAGGTGGGATTTGTTGGAACACGGGTGTGTTTTAGTATGTAAGAGTGACACTGCCTCACGCTATACGTAGAACGGGAAAAATCATTTGATACGATGTGATCTGTGACATGTTCAACTATGTAATTGTGTTGTTTTGTCGACAGGACTACAACAACATGTCGAAGTTCCTGAACAGGATACTGGGCATGCCGGTGGAGCTGCAGAACAGACTGTTCAAGTACTTCACCGACACGCTCGCCGCTGTTATGGAGCAAGGTCAGTTAAAATATATGTCATCTAAGGTTTTAAGAAATATTGTTTTGTTTATCTGTGTTTGTAGTCTCTGTACGTACTGATTCGCTTACAAAATGTCTATCTAAATAATTATTGCAATCCTAACAAATATTTTAAATTTAATATTACTAACTGATATTATTAAGTTTCCAAACAAACCTATCAAGGTTTTGTAATGTTTCTTGATATCTTCTGTATTTTTTTTCGTTAGTTAATAAACAATAAAAAAGTTAATGTTAATATATTTGTTACTCACGCCTAAACCACTAGATCGGTTTTAAAAATTCTTTCACCGAACCAAAGCTACATTATCAGCGAGTAACAGGTTATATTTTATATCCGTATTCCCACGGGAAAGGGAACTATTATAAAGTGGGTAGATTTTCTTGTTCCTTTGTTTGTTACGATATGGCTCGCAAACTTCAACAGATTTTAAAAACAGTGCGACAATTTACGTAACTGAGTACTACTTAGTTTCTGTTTCATCGCAATCGGTTCACTCTACATATAATAAGATATTAATTAAAAGTATTCAAGAAGAAATTAGCTTGCATTGGGAAGCAGTGCCATCTATTGAGAAGAAATAAAAATAACACCAAAATATACCAACAGTCGAGTTATTTGTGACAACTTATAATTGGTCGCAAAGTATACTAATATTATAAAGCTGAAGAGTTTGTTTGTTTGGTGGAACTCTCTAATCGTAGGAATTGTACTGATTCGAATAAAATAAAATTAAGTGTTGGATAGCCCATTTATTTACGAAGGCTATAATAGGCTATAACATCACCCTACAACCAATAAGAGCGTAGTATCAATGAATAATGTTGCATTTTTTTTCTGGTTTTTCGTTCTTAGAAAGATATTAGAGCCACTCATGGTCATGTGTAATACCTTTTCAGAAGCCCTATTAAATGCGCCAAAACTTGTAATACAGGGTTACTTTTCGATAGAGTATTTTTTTTTTCACAGTGGGATCCGAAGTAAATAAATTGTTATTATTTGAGATTTTTGTTTTTTTCGTAAGACTTAATATTATCTTCAACACACCCTATAAACAACCATAAATAGCATGTCAATCGCAAGGACTCATCAGTACCAATCTAGTGAAAATTATAAAAAAGATACAGAATGTAGATTTTTTTTAAATTTTAATGAGAATTAGTAATACAAGTTCATGTTCTCATAAAAACACATAATAAATTATAAGTGCAAGGGTTGTGACCTTAAAGACCTCCCGTAGAACAATTTTTTGTAGCTGATGACCCAATCTAACCCCTAGTTGTGTTTGATCCACGACTTTTTGGCCATCCTGTATTTTGTGTATCGCTTTATTTATTAATTCTTATTCTATTCGCAAATTCCGCACTTAGCTAATTGTGTTAGAGACCTACAGTTTTAGTTTGTTTTTGCTATTGTGTGTGTTATCGCACCTCTATAACTGAAATAACCTCTATTAATGGACCCTCTGTAAATGAGACAGATATTTAATTATACCCGCATATCTGAGGCACTGGGTACGTGGAATATGTTCCCCTTTAAGCGAAACTAATTTGCAGGTTCCTTAAGGTCCCCAGTAATCCAGCTTCCACTGTATAAAAAGACATTATTCGATTTTTGAATCATATATCACATATCGCGAATTTCGATTCGGGACACGTAAGAAAATGGTCACAATGCGTTGTAGAAATGAACCATAACGCATTAAATTCTGAGCCCTAACTGATGCAACTACATCGTGAAATGAGAGATGGCTTTGACATTCTCGACCAACTAAAACCAAAGTACGACGACGAGGTTCCTTTTTCTGTCTGCTAAGTTTAAAGGAACCTAACATGAACTGAACAGTATGACGGTAGCTAAGTTCACCCGTTCATTCTAGGTCCCGAGAGCGACGAGAGCATTTGAACCTAACGTATCCGTGTTGGGTTGCCATAAGTTCCCTCAAACCTAACCTTTCGCAATTATAGGGCTCATAACGCGCCTTTTCTTTTGTTCATTGCCATAACGTGAAATTTGCAATGTGGATATTTGAGTCATACCACAACGCGTTGTGAGCTGTTTTTTCGCTCAATTAGCGTTTTCGGTCTTTGAGCGTAACAGAAAAAGAAACTAACTGACTGACATTTTCCCCCTTTGGAAACCTGCGCGGATTGTAATCGCGAGCGAAATGATTGTGTGACATACAAAAGTAAGAGAAGAGAACATTTTCGGAGTGAGTGCTAACAGTACGTTATTTTACAGCGAAACGTAGCGGGCGATTCGACCTGGGTATCTTGGACCTGGGTAGCTGCGGCGAGCGCGTGCGGCGCGTGCGCTGCCTGCGCTTCGTGCGCCGCCACGCCACCGGCCGCGCGCCCGTCGAGCTGCACACCGTGCACTCCGAGGTATGTCATACTTTGCCTTACTGGACCTGGCCAGTCCTAGAATTAACGTCTTACAAATTCTGCATCTCAGTTATCAGAGATTTCAACTTAAACAACAGTCCAAAACATCAACCACTGTACCAGATTATATGGATACAGAACCAAAGTTTACATGCAGTTTTGCTAGATATAAACCTCTAGCTAATATTATTGTGATCTTCAATCTACAGCGCGGCATGGACTGGGCAGAGGCCCTAGAGAAATGGTCGGAGCTGACGGGCCCAAAGGAAGGTTTCTACGTGTCGCAGCAGGCGCGCAACAACAAGTACACGGCCGTGCTGTGCGTCTCCGCCATCACCAGCACCAAGAAGGAGAAGATCACCAAGAAGGACATCATGTTCCAGATATACAGGTCAGTGGATACAAGTGGTATAGTTGTTTCGTTTTGCTCGCATTGCCCTCGCACTATGTCTTTTCGTAGGAACCCGAACAAACTAGGTATTGTTTTCATTCATCATCATCATCTGCCTAGCCTTTTCCCGACTATATTGGGGTCACTTTCCAGTCATACTGGATTCAGCTAAATACCAGTATTTTACGTGGAGTGACTGTCTACCAGACCTCCACAACCCATTAACTGGTTAACACACGGTACTTCTTGGCAAGACTGGTGTCAGATTTACTGGCTTCTGTCTATCCGTAACGACTGCCAAAGATCTACAAATGACAGCCAGGACCCAACGGCTTAACATGCTTTCCGAGGCACGGAGGAAACTCGGTATGTTAAGATGGTGACCCATCCACAGACCAACTTTGGCAGGCGTTGCTTAATCTGGAAGATAGACTTGTGCGGCTGTTATAACCAATATAAGATTCACGAAATATTTCGATTAAAGATCAGCCAGGGATCCCGCCCATTCGTGCCTTGATGTGGCCCTGCACAAGTCAGCGGTCATGTTTTCATGGTTCTCAGAAGACATCAGGATTTTCGGATCCGGATGGTGACTCCTGGACGGTAGGAGGGGTTCACATTGGCGTCTAGACGACGATGAAGTACCTGGGACTCGTCCGCGATAAGCGGTGGAACTTATCGAGCATTTCCGACGTTTGGCGCCCAAACTGGGGCGGGCTGGGGCTCCCTTTAAGCGGCTTCTGCCGAATCTAGTCCAAACTCTTCCCGCCAGAGGTTCTTAAGTTGGAATTGTGCGGTCCATGGCATTTTATGCGGCCCCGGTATGGGCTCGTTTCCTCATAAGGCAATTAGACAGCCAAGTGAACGTGTCCCAGAGGGTCATGGCCTTCTGATTGGCCCGGAGATACCGCACGTTCTTCGGCAAGGCGGAGAGCTTCCTTGCTGGATTTCCGCTATGGGATTTGGAGGCGAAAGCCCTCGCGCACGAGGTGAAACTCCGCTGAGACGACTGCCCTAACCCAGCTCTGTGGCCGTATTACGAAGTGCCAATGCTATCATGATTCGTGTGAGGGAAAGAGATAGTGCTATTCGTCTTGTGTAACTCCGTCTCTCTCTGTTTCTCTCACAGAAATCATGATGGATTTAAGACGTCATAATAGGTCGCCTGGGTGTTTTTAAAATCAGCCTACCAATCGCCTGAATAATTGGTATTTTGTATGTTTTAGGCCCAACACCGGTCTACAGCTGCGGCTGGAGTCTCTGGCGGAGATCGAGAAGAAGTACCGCAAGGTGGAGAGCAGCGAGGCGGAGTCGTGGTGGCGCGCGCAGTACAGCGCCTCGCAGCGCGTGTGCTCGCACGCCTACTGGCGCGCCGTCTGCCGGAACGGCGCCGACTGCGAGGTACTGTGCCCCGGATATCATTTGTCTAATTGTAATATCATTCTGTGTCTGTGTTTCTGAACTCCTAGGGTTCGAATATTTCGTTTTGTTTATTCATTCATTTATTCACTTATTGGTGTGATTTTTGGAACATTTTACATGAGATCTTAATAATAAATAAAATAGTTCCTCAAAAATCTACCTTAAAGGTGTACACTCTTTACGCTGCTGCACGTTTATTTGAATTGTTCACCTTGATAATTACACCCGATAGGAGACGTTATGGGGACAAGTTTTATAGATGTCTGAGTCACCGGTTTCATTATGTTTACTTTACCAAACAAATGAGAATGTTGATTGTTGTATAATTAAGTAAAGTGTTGACACATTGACTGTGAGCGTGTGCCGGTGGCAGGTGGGGCTGCGCGTGCGCACGCACCACGTGCTGGCGGGCTCGGTGCTGGCGGTGTGGGCGCGCGTGGAGCACGTGCTGGCGGCGCGCGCGCACCTCAACAAGATGCAGGTCGTGCGCATCAAGACCGACGACGGGCTCAAGATCGTCGGTACGTACCGCGCGCGCGTTATCACGCTCCACATCATACTTGCACATGGCTATCTTTTTTAACGACTAACAAAGTTTCAAGTGTGTATCCATCCATACTAATATTAATAAATGTGAACATATTTCTGTCTGACCCAGTTTGAAAAATATTGGCACACGAGCTATGACCTGTATAAGGACATAGAATACGTTTACGTTAGTCAAACACTAATTAATAGTTTATTTTATAACATTAACTAATAATTTGAATATATTTTGAGATGGCCCTAGTTTTTATTTTTACTATCAATTTTATCGTACTTAATTAGTATACTCTGTAAAGTGTGACATTGTCGTTCCAGGTACGCTGATTCCAAAGAACTGTGTAGAACCGCTGAAGGAGGCGCTGTCGTCGGACGCGGTGTCAGTGAGCGAGCAGAAGTTCGAGCAGGCGGACGCGCTCAAGTGAACGCCGCACCATAGTTCCTCTCTCTCTTTGTTTTATTACTCTCCGGCGAGCGCGCGCTGGCGTGCGCGGCGTGTGCGGTGTGCGCGGCGTGTGCGGTGTGCGCGGCGTGTGCGGCGTGCGCGGCGTGCGTGACGTGTGCGGCGTGCGCGGCGTGCGTGACGTGTGCGGCGTGCGCGGCGTGCGTGACGTGTGCGGCGTGCGCGGCGTGCGTGACGTGTGCGGCGTGCGCGGCGTGCGTGACGTGTGCGGCGTGCGTGACGTGTGCGGCGTGCGCGGCGTGCGTGACGTGTACCGCGCGTGCGAGCCGCGGAGCTACGACTGATTAATAGAACACCCTTTGAGTGTTTGACAACTGATGTTCGAATCGGACTGTGTGCGAGCTAGCAGCCGGATATTTATTGTTAGTGTATGCGAGGGTGGCCTAAGGTATCTTTTATATGTGTGACTGTCGTTTTAGTACTTGATTTGATTACAGCTTTGATTAAAAGGCCTAGTGAGTGTCTTTAGCAATTAAAAGTCACAAAATTATTGATAGTTATCCTACTTTAAAATAGTCCTTAAATCAGCTGTGTTCTATGAAATAACTATTTCTGATTACAACTACGATACAAGAAGGTGTACACAGACGAATCACATAACGTGCTACCGTTGCCTCGTAACAAATTACACATTATAATATTTATGTTCAAGTATTACATATCGTAAGTCAATTCGTATCGGAACTGAGGATAATAATGCACACAGTCCATCTATGTTAATTATAGGCAAGTTCGCAAACACTGAAAGGGGACGCGTTGGTTTCGAGACGGCGCGATTGTGTAAGGTGGCGTATCCGTGACGTCACCACTGCGCTACCGCTGCGCTTTTTGTCTTATTGAGATTAGGCCTAGCAACAAAACATGACATGTTTTTTTATTTATGTCTTACCTATACTCCATTCACAATAAGATTAGACATTGGAACAAAATTGTTTACAGTCCGTTCAATCGATTTTTTCAACTATTCCGTAGGCATAAGGATGGCATTAAAACCTAAAACCTGATTATAATACTGACTGTTTACTGCAGCTGCCATTTTTCATGCCACCAACGCAATAGACGTCAAAATCGGTTGAACGGACTGTAAAAAAGATTTATTTCAATATCTAATCTTATTGTGAATGGGGTATAGGTAGACCGTAAAGGTAGATTGTCACTTGACATTTTTGTCAAAATATTCACGTCACATGCTTGCTTATAATTTTCGGCAAAGGTTAATTTGGTATAGGCAACGTGCAGAAACTATAGGTGGCAATATTTTACTTATAAGTTTCAAATTTGCAACGCTAGATGGCACAGTGTACTTCGTGCACGTTCCCCTAAACGGAGGGTGCAGGAAGTATAGGTGGCAGCACAGGTCAAATATTTACAACGTAAAAGTTTCAGATTTGCAACACTAGGTGGCAGAGTCCACGCCGTGTACGTTCCCTATTGCAAGAGTGACACGAACGTTTTGACAAATATGCCAAGTGGAATGCCAGCTTTACAGCTGAGGCCGTGTGTGATAGCAATCATTATTCCAATGTGAGTAAGAGACGGAGCTACACAGAAATAATGGCACTTTCTCTTTTTCACACTGGAATCATGGTCATAGTACGGCCCCTGATTGCAAACTACCAAATTGATGTTGTGGTCAGCGCTAGCGCGACTTCCACGTTTTAGCTTAACCCCCTTTATCTTGCCCCAAACTTTGTGTCTTGTGATAAAATGAACTCTTGAAACATCATTCTGTCGTCTTCTTCAAACAGTCGACAGAAATAAAAAGATGCTTTAAACTATTTAGCTTTACATGTTTTAGTGATGTGCAAGCGGCCTCCGTACGACTTACACACGTTTTGTAATTTATTATAGAGTAACATCTTGCGGCCAGTAATTATTATTTGACGGCACGGTTAGGCGCAGTGGTTGAACAATTGACTGCTGCGCTGCGTGTCGTGGGTTCGATTCCCACACGGAACAAATATTTGTATGGCCTACAGATAGTTGTTCCGGGTCTGGCTGTTTGTGTATGTGAATTTATATGTTTGTAAAGGCACCCAAACACAGGAGAAAATTATTTGGTAGGAGTTGCGCGCGGCGCTTGTGCTGACGTCACGGTACAAGTCTAGTGAGAATGATCTACATGCACGCGTGCATAAGATTTACTTTTAAGTACTTTACGTATTTTTACTTATTCATATTTTACGAACTCCTATTTTTTAAACCTACAATTATACATGACCAAGTCAATGCCGCGGTACATTCTTGTATACGAATTAAATGGAATTTTATTTTTTTTGTACAAATATCCTAGTGTTTTTTTTTTTATTTAATTTAATTGTTCGATGTTATAGTTTCATTTCCCTTTTATCGACTGTCTCAGACAAACCGAGGATGTAACATAGTTTTAATATAAATACTAATTACTGTATGTTTATCGGATGTTAGCATACTATATTTGTATCGAATGCACGTGCAATATCGTATTCTATGTTCCCACCAATCTTTCAAAATATTAAAATACTAAGCGACAAGCATGGCGCGAAAAATATATGTGTTTGTAGACAGACATGTTTTTTATGGTGATTTTAAAGTTATAATCGAATTGCTAGTCTGTAATATAACTAATTCGATTCGACAGAATATAGAAGTTGCAACGTTCACTCTGTTACATTCCCAAACGCAAATGATCAAGTTCCATTCGCTTTGCATACACTAATTGAGATACTCTAATACAGGTACGATTTAAAGCTTAATGACCTCACGCAGCCTCTGTATTGTCTCGAACTGAGTTTAAGTATTAAAAATGTTTCATAAAATCAAATTACTCAAAGATATTCTGTACCTATAACTGTTACTTTACTCTCAATTAATTTATACGGCTTATTATTAATAATGTTCCAATTAGAAGTGTCAAAACTAAATGTTCTAAGTGTTAAATAACCTTAGAATTACTAGGAAAGTACTGAAATTTAAGAATTCTTTTGTTCAATTGCAATTTTGACAATTATAGTGACAATGTGTAGCAATGGACTGATTAGTCTTTTAGATTTTAGTATTTTCCTAGTCGAGTATGTAATATTTAAGTGGATATTATAATGAACGACACGTGAATTTAATATGTAGTTGCTACGACGCAACCATAGGTTTGTATAAAGGGTAGTATCGGGACGTCTAATGGCCACAATGGTTCCATAGTGTCACTAAATCTCGTCGACATTTCTTAAATGTGTAAAAATTAAAGACAAAAAATAAATGTGTATATAATTTAGTTATGGTTTTATTTTACTGTCCTTTACAGGTGATACGTGAACATTTTTAATCAGTTGGCTCACTATTATGAGTTTCTATATTACAATTTCAGTACTTAAGGTGCGTTTTCATGAGCAATGTTTTGAGCAATTATTGTTTGGCAACACGTCTGGATCAATCTGGAGCAATGTGCAGCAACTTCAATAAAAATCTGCAATTGTTTCGACTCCATATATTCCATACTAGCTGACCCGCGCAACTTCGTTTGCGTCACATTTTCATGAATGCTCCGCTCCTATTGGGCCTATAGCCTTCCTCGATAAATGGACTATGTAACACTGAAAGAATTTTGCAAATCAGACCAGTAGTTCCTGAGATTAGCGCGTTCAAGCAAACAAACTCTTCTGCTTTATATATTTACTAGCAGCGCCCTGCGGTTTTACTCGCGTAGTTCCCGCTCCCGTGGGAATATGGGGATAAAATATAGCCTATGTTACCCGGGGATAGTGTAGCTTCCAAACTGTGAAAGAATTTTTCAAATCGGTTCAGTAGTTTCGGAGCCTATTCAATACAAACAAACAAACAAATCTTTCCTCTTTATAATTAGTAGTATAGATTGGTCTCTCTGCGTTTTCTTTTGTTTTTAACTATTATATTATTTATTTACAATTTATTTTTAGCATAACCACTACAGCCTAGGGTCTACGGAGGAGGTGAGACTTAGATGCGCGGGAAAGACTGCAATCTGTCTGTGTGCTGTATTTCAAATACATTTTAATACCGACCGGGTGAAACAGGGTAGATATAAATTCAGGGGCGAATAAAAACGAAACTGACTGGAATTTCCTCGTAATTTAAAAACTGCAGCAATGAAGAAACCCATTTTTTTAATCAATTAAGTTTTTTTTTTGACAACCGTTAGTTAAGTATGGTACCTATTTAAGTGAGAATGAAACCCCTTTTTTATGGATGCGAAATCATCAAATGACTTCTTCTTTTGTCACTCTTACTGACAAAACCCACCCGTGCTCCTCCTTATGCCCTTTGCGTTCCAGGGCCGCGGTGACTCTTTCGAACAAATTCCGCAACCCTAGCAGGCACCTTACATACATTTCTTTGAGGCGCGCGTGGAACACGACGCGCCGTCGACCTGGGCCTGCTTGCTATCGGACGGCGAGCCACCCATAACTCACCGTCCGCAGGTCCGCGCCTGCGGTAGCCGGGAATCGCCCTGCGACTCCCGAAGCCCAGGGCGTCGGGAGTTAACGGCGAATTAGTTATTGGTAAATTGGATCTTTTACCGTTGTGCTGACTTCCGATAACACCTGGAGTTTGTATTTATGTAAATATTTTCAGGTCGCGGTAACCTTTACTTATTTGGCATTGGTTGCTTTTATTATATTATTATTACTTACCTAGATTTTGTATTTTCAATTTCGGAATTTCTTGTTATGACATTGAATTACATTGGCTACTTGTTGCGTAACACTTGTAAAAACTCAAAATGTGCATAACTCACAGTTTGAAAGCACCTCCTTAATTTTGGTTTCTTCGGGCTGGGTCCGCTACATTTTCAAGAACTGCTGCTGTCTAGTTATGGTCTTGTTCACCTGGCGTTGCAAAACCTGCCAAGCCATCACCACCATCTATAAAAGCGATCTGACTGTAAATTATCATTAAGATTTCCGTAATAACAATTTTACGAATCTAAAAAAGTAAACATTTTTCGCGAATTTTTGATAACGCTAACATTCTAACGGCGCGAAAAACGAAACAATAAGAAACGATTAAAATGATGCTATGTGGATCTTGAAACTCATCGTAATATATTTTTTTTTAGTTTCTATATTGATTTCAAATGTATTCAAATATTGTTTTGTTGACTTCCTGCTGCTTTGCATTCGTGCATAAAATCGCCAGAAACAGCAGTGCTTCTAAATTTCCCGCCCAAAACCACGTTTTATTTTTACATCGTCATTTAAATGACGTTTCAGAAAAAGATGTGTTAGTTTCGTTTTGTTATATTATTGACTCACATGACATTTTCAATAAAATGTGAAATGTCAATTTTGTCATTTTCACGGAAGAAAAATGGTTGGTTTGCTCAAGTCTGTTGTTTTCTTTTAGATTTTGACTAAAAAATTAATAGGTGTGTCTCAAACATGACTGAAAAAGAAATTTCTGTAGAAGAACTCGAAGAAACGGTGAGTCAACAGTTATATTTATTGACATTATTTATCTAATAAAGTACAGTTAATCGCAAATAGAGATGTAGGTCACAGAGCCGCATCCTCCCTATAAATAATACACTGCAGAAATATATAGCTGAAGGGCTGAATGTAACAGATGTCCTATGCCTAAATATCATCAGAACATTAATTCATGACTCACCCCACGATGTTAACAATTTTCCATCAATACAAGCCAGTAGGAGGACTAGGTGCGGATGTAAACGTTTTGTTTACACATCCGCGCTCGAATTCATCAAATATTTGCATAATTGTGTGTGCACAAGCCTTAAATGCAACGTATTTAAAGTGGAATATTATTCTACATTGCTAGTAAAGGTTTCTGTCAGTAACTTCATTCAGAAAATTATATTTCATCACATAATAGTATAGTGTAAGGCCTTCGATCAATGTTAGGCCAACTATTGTATCTCCTTTATTGTGATATGTGATGGCTGTGACATCCCATATACAGCAGCTGTTGTTTTGTTATCATTATCAATGCATTTCATTCATTAGTATTAATACTTGCACAGAAGCAAGCTAGGTTTATTCCTAAAATTACATGTAAAAAAGTTTTTTTTTTATAGTATTCAGAAGTTCTAATCTGATTACAAAAATACTTCCACTGAAAGTTAATCACTCTGTATCACAGGCTGGCAGGATACTTTTGAAGAAGAGAAAAAAAAAGAATTATTACTTTTTATTGGCTTTGGTCTGTGCTTTACATTTTTATTTAAATAATGTTAGGTTACCAAGTTTGGCAAATGGTAGGCGTTGGTGAGCCTTGACAATTATCTATCTTTGGAGTGTTTGTTTCATCACATTTGAATTTATACTGAAATTAAGATACTTTATACTTATATATTTTTTGTAATAACTTGCTGTTGTAGCCTACTATAGAGCAAATTTATCACTTCTGTATTTGAGTATATTGCAATATATCATTCGTTTGGATGAACAGGGTATTAACTCAAACTTTACGATTTTTTAACTAAAAATACAGACCTACTAAAAGTCATGCAATCTTTCTTTCAAAGTCATATTGGCGGGGATGCAGGCTAGTAACTTCCGATGTAAAAACATTTACAACAGATTTAAATACCAATTTAAAAACTTCAAATCACTCTCCTGAAAAATAGGCTTTTTTGAGTTAATATGCTGTTAATTTGGACCAACGATATGGCCAATCCTTATAGTAAGTGATTAATAGTAATAAAATAATTAAAGATAAGCTAGTGCCTGGTACCCAGTCTTATTCCTAGATGACAAACACTAGCATGTTGGCCACACTTTGTATTGTCATCTAATTACACTGGAGTGATCAAAAGTATGCTTTGATCTTACTTCATACTTATCTACCCAGAATTTCCCAACTAGATTAGGGTCGGCTTCCAGTCAAACTGGATACCAGTTTTTTTATCAGTATTTGTCTACCTCTGTCATACTATATCACTATAAATGTGAAAGTTTGGATGGATGGTTGTTTTTTACCTGATCATGCCAGAAGGTCCGAACAGATCTAGATGAAATTTCGCACGACTTTTTATCCCGAGAGTATGTTCCCGTGGAATATATTCCTTCTAACATTAAGAAGCTAGCTTCCTCCATAAATTTCAAGAGCTATGTATGTGTGCCAGGTGAAGCGCACAGACGAGCAGTTGGACCTGATGGAGTGGAAGATGGACAATGTGGGGAAGGAGCTGGTGGCACCCATCAACACGCAGGACATGTGCATCATGCACTTGCTGAAGTCTGTCTCCGAGGTGAGAGAGGATCCCTATGGCAACTTTATGATACGCCATAAAAATTATTTAGTTAATTTAAAATATTGAATAGGGTGGAGTGGGGAAATATATGCCATAGCGTAAAATATAAAAAAAATAGGATATTTTTCATATTATTAGGCACTTGTTTAGTTCAAAGAAAATACACTTACTATAAACCATGACAGGATTATAAAAAGACAGAGGGAAAATAATCTGCATTTTATATTTCAAGTATTTTTCGACATAATATTATCCTCGTATGTTTGGTCCGCTTTCTTAAACCCCTCCCTTTTGCAACCAGTACATTTACAAATTACCTAGCCAATGTAAAATTTATATTTTTTTCAAATTCACAAAGTAATTTAGTGATAAAGTAGTACACAGGCACATGAATTAATTTGCGCGCTTTGGCAAATATAATTAGCATAGTAAAGCCAAGTTTTCTAACATGGAAAGTGAAGAGTACAGCCAAGAACATCTGAGTTTAAAATAATTAATAATCTACATATCATGTAGAGCAGGAACATAATTAGTACCATTACTTATGAATCGTGTTTGGGTGTAAATATTATGCTGTACTACATAAAACAAGATTCAAGGTCACAAGGACATTAAATCACAAATTCAAAAAGGTTACTACTGGGCCTACACTCCGAAGATACTTTGCTAGTATATTCAGTACGCGATCAGTAGCACCATTAGAAATATCTTTGGATTTTATCTAGCGCCACTGACTCAGAAACCGTTATAAGAATCCTAAATACTCTTTTCGGGTAGAATAACTGATATTTCATACGTAAGTCCTTGTTCTTGGAATGAATAAACCGATTTGAATGAGACTTGATACCCATACGCAAGTTGCCGAGATCTAAAATGTTAGTTAAGATTAGGAACTTTTCCGAAAAAGAATTTAGAGACAGTATTTTTATAGAAAGCGAAAAATCACTCTCTTTCTCTCGAAACTTTTCCATGAAGTTCTTGACTAACATTTTAGATTAGGTATCGTAACTTAGGCACGCCACTATCGTGGCGATAAATCCCCTCTTTGAGGAGTGACTAGAGAGGCCGGGCACGGTTGTTTCGGGACGTACCTGTTTCGGATGCGGCGGTAGGACACGCCCGGGTGTCACCGCTAAGTGGATCCCCCGGAGGACATGGTAAAGATCTGCCCTGGTTAGGCGAAGCAATGCCGTGTGCTCGCCGAGGCGAGTGGCGTTGGCGACGTCTCGCTTCCGGCCCTAGTTCAGTCCATGGTCCGGAGTGAAGGGGAATAGGAAGCCGACAGCTCCTTCTGCGAAGCAGTAATGCAAGCGAAGTAAGAGGTGGGCTGTGTGTGGGAGAGGCAAAGCTTTCGCCTCAGCCGCCGCAACGAAAGAAGAGCGATTCCCGGCCACCGTAGGCCTGCGGGTGGTGAGCGTTGGTTGACTCGCTGATAACCATAAAGCTCAGGTTGACAGCGCGTTGTCTTCCACGCGTGCCTCAAAGAGATGTCAGTATACCTAGAAGTCGGCTCGCTAGAGCCAGTAGCTTTCTTTTAAAATAAAAAAAATCTTTGCCCCACACTAGGAATTTCACCTGTGTCGTGGTTACGTTTACACACATACAATCTCACATACACAAACAGCCAGACCCGGAACAACTATCTGTAGGACATACAAATATTTGTTCCGTGCGGGAATCGAACCCACGACACGTTGCGCAGCAGCCAATTGCTCAACCACTGCGTCAACCGTGTCATCAAACGCTGCGCTACCAGCGTTGCGGATTTTTTTGAGTCACTGTGGCTTTGGAATGCAAAAGGCATTAAGAGGAACATGGGTTTTAGTCAGTAAAAGTTAGACACTCCCTTCCGCTCCACCCAGAGGAGTTATTCCAAGATTTCTCATCCATAAAAAGTATCGTATCTTTCATATGTGTATCAAGTTTCATTAACAACATACAAGTACATTTTTTTATGCCATTTATGAAGTCTGAAGAATATGAAGTCGCATTGTAAGAATGGTTACTAAAAATATGTGAATTAGTAGATCTACTTAAATAGGTATTGTAAATGTATCTATTTAAAATTATGCAGTATTTTCAATCTCCACTAAAGTTGTTATTTTTTAATTACGTGGTGTTAGTTTTTTAAGATTTTAGTCGTCTTTTTTACGATCTTAGGTAATAGTCTGAAAATCTAAAATACACGTATAAGATAGATCAGTCCTTAGTATTGTTATTTAAAGTACCATATTTTCAAAAACCAACTTGGTTTCTATGTAGTGATCAATTTCCCACAACTCGATTACTGAAAAATCGTCGCAGATACAATTTTGGATTCCAAAATCTATCAAAAACATTTATAAATTTGGGTAAAAAAAATATGGTAAGCATCAGACATATCTTTTTGTCGTTACATTGCGTACTATTTTCTCGATTCTTGATTACATTAATTAGTAAAAAAATTAAAGCCGAGTCCAATTTTCACGACTTTAATCTAAACTTTATCGCTATTTTTTTAACATAATAAATATAATTTAAAAGAAAATATACATATCTCCGTAAACTATGTTCTTTGAAGAATATGTTTCTATGTTTTCATAACAATTGCTTTATTCACTTAGAAATAACATCGTTTTTAAAACTACTCTAAATTGCAATAAATTACGATGCGCAAGCGGTCACCGATTCAATCAGACCCAGCCTGTCCCTTGCTGCCCCCCCTCAATGACCCCGCTAAGCCGAGGCCCGTGTCCCACAGGGGATGCCCTTAGCGAGCGGCCATTTAGTTTTTAAGTAGTTTTAAGCCCCGGCTGGGGGCCTTAGAATCTAAGGCAACCACGGGATTGCCCGGTTGAGCAGTAACCAGCCTTAATGTGCTGAACTGCGAGTAGTCCATTCAAAAAAAAAAAAAAAAACGGTCACCGATCAGTACGGCGTAAACGCCCGTCGAGGTAGGACCTGTGTCACTTTTTTCCGCGTCCCGATCTTCAAGCGCGCGTGTTGTAAACCCATTATTATAATACGACTACTACGTTTTGATACTCGCTATTATTTTTAGTAAAATGATTTTTAAAGTAGAATACGATTATCGTATTCTGTAGAATAATGATGTTATTTGGTTTA
The DNA here is from genome assembly GCA_905332915.2 of Hecatera dysodea. Lineage (NCBI taxonomy): Eukaryota > Metazoa > Arthropoda > Insecta > Lepidoptera > Noctuidae > Hecatera > Hecatera dysodea. The sequence continues at coordinate 16,625,511 of HG995308.1, read as the reverse complement.
TTAGTTTAAGCAATAGGGAGCAAAAGTTCTGTACACCATTGTATCATAAATGGAAACGTAATTATTTAGCTGCCTTATAGAGAAACAATTTATAACAAACTTTGTAATAATTTATTGATTTAAGAGAGTGTCACTGGAGTGTCTTGCACGTTCTTCTTTATAGAGAATTACGCTTTGGAACGTGCAGATAGCTTCACCTCTTTCGACTGACCGACCTTGACAATTCAAAATTGCCTGTACAAGGTTAATTAAAATAAATGGTTTAGGTTTGAGTTTGAAAGCCACGGTTTACTATTTCAATTTATTTGTAGGTATCGAAATTTAATAGCCATGTTTTATTTTTTAATTAGAAATTTTGGTTTTATCATTAGACTAGCTGCTGCCCGCGACTTCGTCCCCGTGGAATACCCGTTTTTAAAACATTCTTTATCGCTGCTCGGCTCCTATTGGCTTAAGCGTGATCATATATAGCCTAAAGCCTTCCTCGATAAATGGTCTATTCAACCCAAAAAGATTTTTTCAATTCGAGCCAGTAGTTCCTGAGATTAGCGCGTTCAAACAAACAAACAAACAAACTCTTCAGCTTTATAATATTAGTATAGAAGAGACGCTGTGCTGGGTACATATAAAAAGTTAGATCCGGTAATAGAAATTTTATCTTTAAGAAACAACTCTTGATTTAAAGCATACGGTTATTGAGCAGCAAATAACATTATTATTTTAATATTGTAGGAGAAAGAATGTTGACTGTTGGACGATTGAGTGAACCATTCGGAATCAATCGTAAATATTTTATTTTATTACGGAGCCTTTCCCGACACTCTTATTCTGTTGCGGCTGGAGCGTGAGGTTTCGCTCTCCCTCACGCGGTCTACCTCCTCCTTCGCTAGCATTACTGCTTCGCAGAAGGAGTTCATCGCTTCCCATGTCTCCTCGCTCCGGACCATGGATTCTACCAGGGCAAGTCACAAGAGGTCGCCGCCGCCGATCGCCTCGATGAGGACATAGCGTTGCTCCGCCCACGCAGGGCAGACATCCACCGTATGCTCCACCGTGTCCTCCGGGCGATCCACACAGTGTTGACACCCAGATAACGGAACCCTTATAGGATCATTTTATTGTCCGCCAGTCTGTCCGTCTGTCACGACCCTTTTTCTCAGGAACTTATGGAGGAATAAAGCTAAAATTAATATGAATTCCTCAAATATGTTGAGACTAACTTGGAGCTGTGAAAAAAATCAAGTTCTAAGACAATGCAATCTAGAGATAAGGCCGGTTATGGTGCATATTTTGACGCCCGCAAAGGAATCAAAACCAATAGGGAACATTCCGGTGACCTAGAGTCATGAAATTTGGCATGAAGATAGATTTTACAGTACTGTAATACTACAATTTTCTGACTTTTTCTGTACTTACAGAAAAAAAGTTAGAAAATTGGGAATTTGTAGTTTTCTCTTATTAAATTATATAAAATATTTTTTGCAATTACAATTTATTTCAACAAGTTTGCCCTTCAATTTAATTTTCTTATTTTTGCCAGAGTAGTGAGAGTGCTTTCATAGTTTATAAACTTCCGTAGAACCCGGAAAAAATCAAAACTCGATCGAAATAACACGAGTCTGACTCGCTTTATCCAGTTTTTTCCTTAATTTTCAATTTGGGTTTAGGGGATTTTTACAAATTTATATATCATAGTTTATTTAGCAGTAAATGATACAATTTACAGAAGAACGGACCTGTAGCGTTAGACCACGGACTTAATGAATCAATTAACGAACTTGATGAACTTTCAGACTCAATCAATTTGGGGATTCTACCGAATTGATATCGCTATTTCACTTTATTTTTAAAGTGAGGGCGCAAAATTACTGATGACTCTGCCCGCGTGGAATAATTACTAATTTGATTTTGAAACATTCTTAATTGGTGTACCGCTCCTATTGGCCTTAGCGTCTCAGACTGAAAGAAATTTTCAAATCGGTCCAGTAGTTCCTGAGTTTATAGCGAGTTCAAGCAAACAAACAAGCTCTTCAGCTTTATATATTAGTATAGAAGTATAGATAACAATACAAAACAAAGCCGAATGTTGAAACTAACATATTTGAAATATTTAACATGATTGAATAAAGTAACTAAGAGCTTCTTGCAGGTTTTTCTCCTTATGTAAATTTTCATTTTGAAAACTACAATCTCACTAGTTCTCTGACTTACCGACCCGTTAATTATGCAAAAGTGCCCGTAAAAGATTTACTTACCGCATACGTCTGTAATTTATTTGTCATTATGTACGAGATTACCATTCTTTCAATGAGTGTTCAGTGGTTGACCATTGGAAAGTCATAATGACGCTTTTATATTAGTAGATTACGAAACTTGTCAAAATGGACCATTATGAGACCAATGATAGACCATTCTGACACTATTGTAATAGCACTTGGGGCCTTGAAATCCTTAATTCTACTGCATAAATGAAATCACTTTTTAATAACTCGCGAACAAATGTGCATTACGATGTTAGCAGCTCAAGATTGTTTAGTCCGTCTCGACACTCGCGCTACACTGTCGGCTCGGTTTTTGTGTGGGTAACTTACGCACACATACAATATGCTAGCATTTTTACCTAAACTCGAGCGTTCAAATTTTGTGAAATGGCTCTTAAGCGACATAATACTACACTATGTTAGTCATACATTCTTGTGACATCATGTTACACACAATGGATTAGTCACTGATAGGATGACCAATTTGGTATTCTTGCATGCTTTGAGTTAAGGATGCTTTTATTAATAGTATAGGACGCTTAATAACAATTCATATTTATTAACACAATGGGCTATTAGTACTATTGATATTAGGCAGAGCAGGAAAGAGACAGAAACTCAGATGTATTTACAAAAGTTTTGTATTTAGTTTTTTTATTTTTATTTTCACATAATACTAATCTTTCTCGTAGAATTTTGAATTTTCCAGCAGTGCAGTATACTGCAGCAATTCCCTCATAACCTTGGTCGTAGATTTGAATGCAATTCACAGTAGACTGTGAAGTGCGTTCAAATCGTTTCCCACTGCGCAGTACCCCACCGCAAACCCTGATTCTCACATGAGCTTGCTACTGTCCAGCGACTCACTTCGCGTTCCGAGGCATGAAGTTTAAATCGAACTATAAAGACGTTTACGCATTGCATCTGCTCCGAATCCGAATGTGAGTTCCGAGTTTTATCCTGATTGGAAATATACTGAATTCAGACGCACAATTCTCGGCTTTGGACCGGATGCAGTGCGCAACCGCTCTAAGACTCGCCCAAGTTGACCAACAACGTTTTAAGTTTCTGATAGACACAACCGTATCCCAAAGGCTTTGTGTATTACTAAAACCGACAGTATTGGATTGTCCTTTTCTTACACTGCTCTTTTTTACATTGTTTTGTATTACTTATGTAAATTAGATATGCATACGCCCACTAACTAAATGCAGCGGTGGTCGAAACAATATGTAGCCGATATATGTATGTATAAATATAATATTTATTTTTCAGCCAATGCGTTAGTGTCGTGCCAGGTCAGATTACTGATTATACGGTCATGTTGCTTATGGCTTGTTGTTTTTCTATTATCAATTTTATAATAATAAAAAAAAATGCACTTGATTGTTCCAGAAAGGTTGCATTGGGTAGGTTATCATTTAAATATTATTTTTTTTACTAGATGACAACAATTTCTATTAAGAAATGAAATAGAAAGGTTGCAATGTACAGATACAATCATGGCATAAGCATAATCAGCTTTTTAATGTTCCCACTGCTGGGACACAGGCCTCCTCTCCAGAAGAGGGAATGGGCCATGGTTGGTGAATGTCACATGTCTTCGAATTTTTGGTTCTAGGACATGCCGGTTTCCTCACAATGTTCACTGTTTTGAGATAGGTATCATACCTATGTATATTTTCAAAGAAAAATAAACGTATAAAACAATAAACTAAGAAATATTCAAGCGATGCAATCTTATTTTGTCTTTGTGAGTTAGTTAACCAATTTCAAAAAGCTTCATAATTATGTTTATCATATACATTTTTTATGTTCGGACATAACTCCCAGATTTGCATAATTACTTTTGTGACCTAAAGATGTTTATTCCCAAATGGTCTTATTCAAATTTCGTAAAGATGAATGAAGGACTTGGTATAATATATAAAGTTAAATAAATATTGACTGACTGAAATTTTTGTGGTGTACCAGCACTAAAAAGTGAATAATAAAAAACTTTTAAATAAAACTGAATTTGGAAGTCAGGTGTATTTTATTCTTAATTAAATGTCTATTTCTTCCCAACTCACTCAGTGCAACAAATAACAAAAATATTTAAAAAAAAACACCGTTGTCTTTGAAAACCGACAAGCCACAAGATCATGCTTATCGATATATAGCTGTCAGCTGGGCTTGGCTGTGGTACGAAGTCGAAGCCTGGCCCAAAGCCTCTGAAGTCGGGGCCGCTTTACGGCTTAACTATGCGTTGCGGACTTACGTGTCGCGACTTCGATATGCGTCTGATTAGATGAAGCGACTCGCTACTGCACTGAGAAAGCATTCAATGATTTTTTAACTTCAAAAATAAACTTTATAGTTTAACAAATAGCTTCGCTTTTGCAGTAACGAATCGTCTCGTATAATTGTAACAAAATAGATGATATTCATGTATATGTTATGTCTACTGTCCAGCTTCCGTTCTCTATCTTATGTTAATTTTCTGTCTCTCTCTATTCGTTACTTCTTGCTCACTACTCCATCAGGATACTTCAAGATATGGGACACCATATTCATGTCATTAGTCGTTTTCTTTCCATCTTGTGTGTATTATTGACACAGACAAAGATGTAGAACTAAAAAAAAAACAGATATGAGGGTACAAAATAATTCGGACGATTTTTTTCAGTAAACATCTATACCCCATTCACGATAAGATTAGACATCGAAATAAATCTTCGTTCAATCGATTTTGACTTCTATTGCGTTGGTGGCATGACACATGGTAGCTGCAGTAAACAGTTGGTATTATAATCACGTTTTTGCTTTTAATTCCATCCTTATGCCTACGGAATAGAAGTAAAAATCGGTTGAACGGACTGTAAACAATTTTGTTCCAATGTCTAATCTTATTGTGAATGGAGTATAGTTTAGTAGTTTTTGTCTGTGTCAATTTTATAACTTAGTAAGTCAACTCCGACTAACAAAATTAATACTTAATTTACCGCTGAAACTGACTAAAAAATTGCAAGTTTCAATGGGTTGGGAGATTTTAAAAGGAGAAAATGTGCGTAATTCTTCTTATGCCAGACCGTTCTCTGACGTTAGCCGGAGCTGACCTACGTACCGTCGCCACCCCATAACATAAGCTGTACACACAGGTGCGCTCGGACTACCAGCAGCTTCGGCGCGAGCTGGTGGAGGTGCAGGCGCTGCAGCGGGAGCTCTCGTCGAGGCTCCGCACGCAGCTGCGGCTGGTGCACGGGAAATTTGCCAGGCTCCGACAACGCCTCGCCGCCGCCTCCCCGCCCCGCTGAACGACCCACACCCCTCTCATGTCTAGCTCACCTTACCCTAAATGACTTCATTCACACCCTGACTCCTGGGTTGGACTTAGAATGTTTTGTGAAGCCTTAATTTATCAAATTTTCAAAGTGAAATGGGAATTTTATGTCCTACGGTAAGTTCGTACGAGAAGAAATGAAGACTTCTGAATAATCGAATGATTCGAGTTCAAGTTTATTAGGATAGAACTTTATAAAAATGTTATATTAAAGTGTCTCAGAGTTTGGGACATTTTCTATGTTATTATTAAATTGTAATGTTGCTTTTTCGATGTTGGGTTTTTGTTTGTATATCGTATTTTTAAACAGTTTAGCCGCTGTTTTTTTATGTCTAATTTTTATTCAAATGTGAATATGTTATCCGGGCCTAACTTTATTGACTTCTAGTTCTATGTGCAATAATTTATATTTAAAAAAATGTTATATTTATCCAAAATGTTTCAAAACATATTCTAAATTATTAGGTAGACATATAGAAATCTCAAATCTGCAATAATGAATGAGAGCAAAAAATCCTAAATTAATTAAAAAATCATTAATAAATTATTACAAGACATGAGAGGCTCTTACCTCTTAAACTATCTTAGTACGATTAGTGCCCTATAGTAATTATGAGATTATGGTAACTGTGTGCCAATATAACTAGTTAATACGTATCGTACAGTTAGCTCGACCACACTTATCACTGTCTTGATCTCACTACGAGGTGCTGGCGAACAAACTTTCATACAACTTCTGTTTTTCATACAAAAATTATACTTGCAAATTTTTGAAAGATTTATATTTGATTATGCGGTGTATTTCTGTTAACTATTTTTAATTTATCAAAAACTTCAGATAATTTAAATCTTAGAAATACAAAATCGATCAATACAGTCTTTGATGCATCAGATGAACATCAAACATTAAAAAACAAATAAAATTAAAAACAAGGCATTTCTTTTACGTATTTTGATTCGAAAGTGTTTATTGACTCACTGATCAAAATTTATTATTCAAGCATCGACTTTGTATGAAAGACAGAACATCGCCACCCCTCAACTGACTAGTCCATACCTTTTTAGTTACTGTTAGAGAAAATAGGTGTGTTTGTATGTAGTAAGTCGGTGCTAAACGAACGCGGAGTGATATGAAGGGACGGGGAGGATCCAGCGATGTAAGGGTTAGTTAGGCCTCGGGGATGAATTGTCTCAAAAAGAGTATTCAAATGTAATTTAAAAAAAAACGTCTCTTAGCAAACAACACCGCTCAATTCATTTTGAATAACTTTGGGATCATCCATATATTACGTCACACGAATTTCATGATTTTTGACCCCTCCCTAGTGTGACGTCACATATTTTACAATTTTATTCATTTATTTGTTCGTGTTTTAACTAAGGCTTAGATAGATAAAATAGATTATGAAATGTGACGTCACGAAATTTAGAACTAAAATGTTGAGTTGAAAAAATATCCCTTAAATTCGAGGCACTTAGGTCCGCTTGCGCCAGCCTGAGTAATCTTATGAAATTAAAGTTAATTGCTAACACGGCCCATAACTAATGAAATACTAGCTGTGCCGCGCGACTTTGTCTGCGTCAGATTAGATAGAAAAAAAAAACATTCACAACATTTTCCATTGATGCTCCGCTGCTATTTGTCATAGCGTCATCCTCGATAAATGGGCTATCCAACACGAAAATATTTTTCGAATGTAAACCAGTAATAAACAAACTCTTCAGCTTTATAATGTTAGTAATAGATTTGTTATTCAACCTTGTGTTAAGTAACTAATTCCGTTTTAAGTTTTTGGCGCAATTGGGCCTAATGTCGTAAATACGCGTACGCGATATCCGAATGTATAGTTTTACGAGAATGTTTAAAAATGGTTGGTCGTATAAATACCAAAACAAGCAATATTTTGACCTTAAAATCAAATTACAAGGTCAATTCACAGGAGCAGCTGGAACGAATTTAAAACTCGAGTGCTAAACGAATAATGATAATAAATGTAGTCGAATATTAGTAACATTTTGTTTATTTTTGTTTTAATGGCTTTGCATCGATGTTTGTAATGATCATGTTTAGCTTATAGTTTTGTGCATTTTGGCTGGAGACGGCATAAAAAGAATTCAGTTATTACTATCACTAAATATAAATACATATTCAGGATGACTATAAATTTATTGGAAACGTTTAAAGTGTTAATGACTATCTTTCACAATTTGATTAACTCTGAAACAAATTTATGTTCGCCTATTGTGACAAAATAAATGTATCATTTCCTTTTTCTTGTTTTAGTTGGTTCCGTAGTGAAAGATATTCATTATTCGTTAAACTTTCTCTGTACCCAAAAATAATAATTTCTATTTTCTGGTCATTTTTCTCCATTAAACGAAGTAAGCAAAAGGCGTTAATTTATGTAGGTATGTCCATTTTTTACCCTACCTCCCCTATAAATCGAAATAGGTTAGTTTCGTAAAAGCTTAGTACGAATCTGTGTTTTTTATAGTTATGCCGTCTTCAGCCATACAATGTCCTATTGTCAGTCACGCGTCTTCCAGTCTAAAGTCTTTTGAAATCCCATTTTCCATACAAGTTAATTCCACCCAAACGAATATCAACTTTACTGTAGTCTAATTAAGTTGAATTCGGAATGACAACTAAAGAACTGGAAGTTATAGCGGAAATTAAACTTTATAATGTAGTGAAATAAAGTAACTTTTCTTAAGCTACATACATTTAAAACGCAGTTTGTTATTCGTATGGAAGATTGGAAGATGAGTACTGGATAGCTTGTATACTTATTAGAGTTTTTGTTTTAATAATGTCGTTTTTGGGCTTTCTTGTATTAAGAAAACGACATTTTAAGTAATTTATTTTGGATATATCAGCATTTATTTTTCATATATTTTTTTTGTAGTTATTACCTTTCTTGTGGATTAATTCGGAGACGATGTGCATTTTACTTACATGAATTCAATATCGTTAGTAGGACATATTTTCAAAATATATGTACATATGTATATGTGTTATTACGTATTTCTTGTATCAAAAAAAAGTGACTATAATGACTTTTATTTCGTTTTAAAAAAAATTGTGCTCTGTCTCCGGAATAATTCTGTACAACTTGAGAGTTCCCTGGTGGAACAAGGGAATCTGTTTATTTCCTAATAAGACTGTTATCGTCTTCGGACGTAAATCTCAGTTTCTTAGTAGTCGTAAGGTACAGTCAGCAATATAATTCACATTTTAGCAAATTATCGCACATATCAAGCACTTGCATGTTTTAAATACCACATTTATGAATTATGTATTGTTAGGATGTTGGGAAGTTGAATTAGACTTATATTCATAGCATTTCATTGAATGAATAATTATGAAGGAAATTTAAATACTTTGAATGTGAAGTCTTGATATTTGTGTTTGTTTGAAAGATGAGAGTTTTCAGATGACAGTCGTTTTCCTGCGTGTCCGCCCCTGTGGCATATCGTACGGGGTTCTTATATTTTTCCGGAATAAAAACCAGCCAACTCATACTTCACACTCAGTGAAAATGTAGCTTTGTTTTATTACAGGCTGATTTTCAATAGTTAGATTTATCTGAGGAATAAATATGGCCGTGTGACATCTTTTGAACAGTCAATTTTATCAATCTATATGTAAAAAAGAAATTACTGGAAATAAACACATGAAATTTTGCACAAAACTTCCTTTTTAAGATAGATGATGAGGACTAAGAAGGGGTTTTTGGTTCAAACTTTAAGGAGGTGGTTGAAAATATTGTTTTTTTTTTTTGTGTGCAGACGAAGTCGCGGGCGAATAACGAAGCCTGTCATATTTATTCTTCTGATAAAAAATGTCTTACTATTAAAAATTAGGGGCCATCCATCACACACGTTAAGGGGGAGGGAGGTGGTCGACGAAGTGTGACATTGTGAGACAAGAGGGTGGAAGAGGTTCTAAATTTCATGACGTCACATTTTAAAATCTATTTAAATCTAAGTGTGTTAAGGAAAACACGAATAAAGTTGTAAAATATGTGACGTCACACTAGGCTCACAAATGTGACCAGCTGTGACAAGGACGAGGGGGGGCGGGCAAAAATCATAAAATTCGTGTGACGTAATTTTTGGCCCCTTAGCCTTAGTTATTTATAAGATTTCTTTAATCATGCTCCAATGTTTTTTAGCACACTATTTACTTAATAATCTTCATCTGCAAGCTCTCGTTATGTCAAGATACACAGCTCACCTATAATTAGTCAAAATACTAGTTGTAGTTTAAGAAAAATACATGTCTGATACTATGTTTAAGTAACGTCTAAATTACCAAGTATACCTGATTTATCTAGACTAGTTAGTTTTAGACTCAATATTATGGTTTTTGATATAGTTTTACACTAAATGGGGTTGTTTGTAAAATGTCAATGGAATTGGACTGTCGGTGTTGATAGATAAGCTAGTTAAATAAGGTTTTTTTTTTGTTATAAATGTTAAACAGATAATCTTTATTTAACACAGCGGAAGTGGCGTTATTCTCCTCGAAGCTAAGAATGCAGGTAATTTCAGCTAAGTTTTCGCTTGATAATGTTCAGAATAATACTACATTGTTTACTTGCTACAGTATTGAGAGGGTTGTCGTTTTGGGGCTCGACCCCACCGAGGGGAGGTTCTAGAGAGAAAACGGTTGGAGTGTAGCCTTAGAGGCACTATGGAGGTTGCTGAATGTGGTCGAAAGAGGCACCGAGCCCTTAAACGCAAAGGGCACAAGAAGGATCACGAGTGGGTTGTGTCAGTAAGAGTCTGACACTCCCTTCCGCTCCGCCCAGACCAGGAGAAGTCATTTGATGATTTCCCATCCAGAAAAAAGGGGCACTATGGAGTATGGAGCGAGGCCTCAGATAAATTATCGTTTTTTTTTTTAGTATAGGATATCTACAAATTTTATCTCAGTCTAGGGTTAACCTCATATTGAAACCATTTAGATTCTGAGAAACATGGCCCTACAACGCACCGTTTCCGAGCTGTGAGCCTTTTATTTTATTTTTGTAATGTGTTGGTCGTCTTTCCAACTTGCGTAACACATAGGACAGACGAACTTGGGCAATTTTGAAGACTATTCGCAAGATTTTTTAAAGAACATTTTTTAAAATTATAAACTATATTATTATTTTTTCCTTGCTTCTCATAGTGCCTCTAACGGCCGAAACCAATAACCGATCTATCGCATACTGGAGATAGGAAAACAAATGAAACAACAGAAAAGTTATATAGGTTTTCTGTTGTTTCATTTGTTTTTCTATCTAGTATGCGATAGATCGGTTATTGGGTTCGGCCGTAAGCGTATATTCCAAATTCTACACTCCGCCCCTAAGACCCTCTGACCAATTCCTAAATAACTTCGTTAGGTTACCAAAGATTTCTTGGTCTTTTGGGGGGGGGTTCCCCCCCCTCTGGATCCGGCAGTGTTTAACGAAATAGTTCATCTATCAACATTAGTAACAGTCCACAAACGAGCCAAGGGGTCACATCGTCACAAAAGGTCGCAGAATCGGCAGTAATTTTTGCTCAGAGAGGGGAGTACGACCGTGTTGTAACATAGTTTAGTTGTTGATTAGATAATCACTAGCGTCGGTGTTGTGACAACTAGAATTGGGACTTCTAAATTTAGAGCGTTACTCCTCACGGTGTTTTACAGAAGCTTTCAAAACTGTATTCTTGGAAATTATTGAACAGATAATAATATTACATTATAGTGCGCATACGCAAGATAACTTTGACTAAAAAGCTAAGAACTTCTTTGAAAAAATGTTCAGAGGGAAAGAGAGAGAGATTTAAAAAAGGTCTAGTTTCTATAGAAAGTGAAACATCACTATTTTTTTCCGTCTGAAATATTTTTCATTATAACTTAATAGACTTGAAACTTTGTAAAACGGTGAGGAGCAAACGAACTTAATTTATTTTATTGCATGTTTATTTTGTTAGCTGTTTAGGGCTCGTTTTAATAAACCGTTTCCTTTGACAATCACACTCTTTAAGTATCGTGTAGATAAATCAAAACTGACACTTTAGAGTGAACTGCCTCCCTACTATGACGTACCAATGCCATCATGATATCGTTGTAAAAAAGGGATAGTGCTATGGGTCTTGTATAAATCCGCCTCCCTCACTTACGCGGAATCGTTATGGTTTTATGACGTCATAGTACTGGGCTGATAGACTTAGGAAGGTTTATAATAATGGGCCTGAGAAAGTATTGCAACAAATTGTAGTTTGACTGCAAGGTAACTGCTAAGTTCAGAAAGCATTTTACGTGCCCAGTATGCTCTTGATAAATGCATGTTCATACAACTTGTAACAGAATTATCGCAAAATCTGAAAGGGTCATTGACCTACTCATCGTTATGCACAACTTTAAGTATAGGACCAATGGAGTAACCTCAAAATCACGTAAACAACATGATCGAAATCATAACACGTCACAATATACTGGCTAGTTGTGGCCTTAGTGCACCTTTTTTAACGCTCTCGATCGCGTTAGCGTAAACGTCAATTTGTATTGAAACCATAGATATAGAATTCCATATCTATTTTTTTATCTATGGGAATTCTATATCTATGATTGAAACTGAGTAAGCGCCGTCTGGTGGCAGTAACGGAAATCCTTTTTTTCCATACAATTTGACATCAGCGAACACTTACGCTAACGCGATTAGTGTGAATTTTTAACGTCGAGTACGTTAAAAATTCACACTAAGTCCTGTGATATGTTTGGCGAGGTTTCGGGGTTGCTCCAAAGACCCATCTTCAGAGTTAGCTTTTATTCTGTAACAAGTTGCGAAGGCTTGTCTTATACGATCATTGCAATCAGAATATACAAAGTCGTACTGAGATTTTATTCCAAAGATCCAATATTTTTCTCACCAAATGCAGTATCCTTGCAGCCAGATTACAAGAAGCTTCTACTATAGTTGTTTCAATAGAGCAGTTACTTAGTATTTAATATATGCACATAAATAGTTAAGCTAGAACAAGCAGTTTAATCTGGAGTAGATCAACAAAATCTGTTATTTTTCGATGAATTCACAGTTAGTTTTAAGCACGTTCGTACGAAATAGGTAACAGCACTTAATAATTATTATTCCTATCAGCGCGTTGTGATTATATTATCTACTACATAAACATTGCTGTATAAGTTATTTTCTTGATGTAATTTAAATGTTATGGCACCCACACATTATTGACGACATACGAGGTTTAATTCCAGGCGGTATATTTTGTGTTTTTTTATGAGTGGCTTCTTGCAGTTCAACTTAAGGTTGTCGACTGCTGAACCGGGCTTGCCTGTGGCTGCCTTAATATAAATATTAAAGCCTCCAGCCAGGTCTTATAAAAAACTAGCAAAATAAGCGAATACGCGCTAAGGGCACTCCCTGTGGGGTACGGACCTCGGCTTAGAGCGTCACGGGGGGGGGGGGGGAGCAGCTACAAGATGTCAACATCTCGGCCCGCCGATGTGTACTGTCATTACATCTTGTTTGACAGCTCACTTCACCTAAGCTTAGGTACACGGTGAGACGACTGCAGAATAGACCGACTGGAACTAAGCCTCGTAATTTGTTTCTGGAACGATAATGACCAGAATTAATGTGACAAATCAAGCGCGTAAATTGATGTTTGGTTGAATGAATTGTCAACAGCCAATTTCAGTAATCAAAGCGCGTTCGATGCAGTCATATTAATGTTCACGTTGTACACACTGGAACTTAGGCTCAGAATATCTAATACCCTAGATAAAAACCGGACAAGTGCGACTCGCGTCTCGCGCCCGATGGTTCCGTACAAACTTGTATGTAGGTAGATATAGTTCGTCTATTCCAGTAACCGTGTCTCGATTTTTTCAGAGAATATATAACCTACTTAAGTTTATAAACTATGAAAATACTCTCATTACGGGCGATAAGTAATTAGGATTGACGGAAAAACTTTGATGTTGAAATAAATGTTCTCTCATATAGCGATGTAAGACGCGGTAATTTCTTCAACTGCAAATATAAGTTTGTAATCGCAAAAAGACATCCGGGGTCATTACAATATATTTATCTCTACAACTGTGGAGATTCTGACTTATTTGGGCATAGGGCATTCTGAGCCTTTTAGTTTCAACAACATTCAGTTGGTGCCAAACTAAACAAGTTAGTATTCTTCGTTTCTGTATAAAATGAGATTTATTTATCGCTTGTTATTCTATTAGAGCTTCATAACATTGGTATAATATATTATACTACCCAATTCTTGTAAAAACCCATTTCCTATATATAACGAACGTTAAACGTGTCGTCCTAAAACAATGCGATCATCCCGCTGTTTTTTTCGGGAAAACCGTAAGAAAATTTGTTCGGAAACCGGTCGTCGCGATGACGCGATCGGGAGTTCCATTCAAATGAACGCGACGTTCGCGTATTCGCGCGCTTTGTATTAGGATGACGCCCACCCACGTCGTCATCTTCGCAAAACTCGATCCTTAGGTAACCTACTGTGTCTCGATGTCCAATGTATGACAATATTATTGTGCACACTATTCCTATCTTAAGTAGTTTACTTTTTATATTTCGAGACATATCTTGGAAATCACGAAGATACAAGAACGTATGTGAGTGAAAAGCCCAGGCAAAGAAATACCCAGTATTTCTTTGCCTGGGCTTTTCACTAGTAGGTTCAACTTGTCTGTCTTCGTAATTTTTAAGAATTTCATGAAATTAACTTATCGATAGTCTCGATCGATATATTGTGTTATATTCTGTAGATACTAAATTAGTACTGATCGTTTGAGAACGCAATATATTTTCTATGTTCCTTAGGTACGTTCTAACCGTTATATTTGAATACCCAATTTCGAATTTGTTTACAAATAAAAAATATTTTACGGTTTATTTGTGTTTCCTTTTAATAATCGAGATCCTTTTAGACAAAACCAAGATTAGAGCCACTTCAGAAACCTTCAGATGTTTGGCGATTGCCGAGTACCTACTCCTTTGAAAGATAGAAGCACTAAACCAATGGTAACATGAGCAACAATGAAAAACCTGTGCCATATACCGAACACGCAGTGTCTCTCCCCACTCTGTATTAGGAACCTTACTTTTTATCAGTTAGGTACTACTAGCAGCGCCACGCAGTTTCACCCTCGTAGTTTCCGTTCCCGTGGGAATACAACACACAATGAGGGTCTATGTAGTCAGTAAATAAAAGATTTTTTTTTTTTTTTTTACCCACGATGGAACAAAGACAGTGTATACATGCGTTTGGGGTGAGAGGATGTTTGTTTGTTTGTGCAAACCAATGTTCCCATTTATCTCCAGTACTACTAGGCCGATTTTGATGCAGCTTTCAGTGATGGATTAAGGTTTGATTGGTGCATGTTCTCCCTAAACGTACCAATCACATTGGTGTAAACAATAAACAAACATGCGATTTCAGCAATCCCGAAAGATTTGCTATCATTTATTTAACAGTTCCGTTGTCTGTCTCCGAAACCCATCATCCGATCCATATGAAATTTACCATTTCGGAATAAACCCCTTTCGCATTAAAAATAATTTTGCAAAACCGTCTATATTTGACGGAGTTATACCCGAACATACATAAAAAAAATACAAACATCCGAATTGAGAACCTCCTCCTTTTTGGGAAGTCGATTAAAAAACGAGTTCAGCGGGCTTACCATGACGTCTTAAAACGTGAGTCTTCCGAGCGAGAAAAAGGGATGGAGCTATATAGGGTATATAACTCTATCCCTCTTTATCGCTCGGAAGACTCACGCTGGGCACTGAAAACGTTAGCAGAATAGACATGTATATCATATATTGTGTACACTGAACTAAATCAACAGCTTCAATAATAGAAACAATTCACAACAGATTAAATTATTTTATTTGTGTTGGCCTCAAAATATTCATAGTACATTTTACAACAAATGTTATTTATTACATTATACTTATCAATGCAAGAACTTTGAAACTTTTAATTAGCTAAACATTTAAAAATTGACAATTTTAGCAACTATAGATAACTATGCATCGATGAAATTTTCATTATCTACTTAGGGAATGGAGCGACAAATTACTTACAAGCTTAAGGAATTTACAAAACATGCATCCAAGGACCAGTTTGAGGTGGAAATAAAATAAAATAATTTGTGTACTTAACTTTATTTGGTAACTGCAACAAATAAGCTTTAACAACATCAAGCAAAGCTTCTATATATTACAGGAGCCGAGAACAGGCGCCGTGGACGACACGCGGCGGAAGGTCTCGCGGGGCACAAGTTAAGTACTAGGTATTGAACGGAAGCACTAGGCGATGCTACAAGCGGCTCGGCAACAATTTCACTAGCTCTACAAAAAAAGACTACTCGCAAATATATCACGCTGTATTTGATGTAAAACTTATTACAACATAAGTAAAAAAACTTAATTAAAAAAGAAAGTGCAATATTAAGCAGAATCGCCGCGTCCAGTCCGCGAGCTCCCGGAGTTTGTGGAGAGCTCGCGCGGGCGGTGAGCGAGCCCTACCACACATACGTGGCTGCACCCAACTATTGGTTAAAACAGGAACATACACTATGAACTTGAAGATCCACATTAAATTTCATCTTGTACTGATTCATTGATTCCACATCCACTGATCCCATACATTGCGTGGACACAAGAGAGCGAACAAAGATTAAGTAGCAAACGATAGCAACTTCACCGTCGGTACAAACTGGAATGTCACACAATTATTAAAAATACTGATTTGTTAAAAAAACAAAAAAAAACTTATTAATACAAAATATATTTGAAAAATCACTAGCCGAGGATGTTGCAACCTGAACCCGTTCCCAATAAATAAGTAAACGAGGTTACCATAATAAAAATAATCCCATAGACACCACACCTTAAATAACATTCACCTTGCAACACCCTCACAGAACCCGTCTACCAGAGGGTTGCTATTGTTAAAAAAATATTGCACCGATAATTTATTAATGTGCCAGAACTAACGTACGGTACTATTGCGCAGAACTAATTACTTTATAATATAAATACACAACAGACGAGCCGAGGCTCAGCTAACAGAACCATACATATAATTCTGGCCACTGTCACACCGGTCTTGTTGCAATGTAGTTGTCAAATTGAATTACATTTATATATTTTTTTTAATAATTAATTAATTAGGTAACGACAACACTACCTGTTAACCACTGACTACATCGACTTAATAGTTATTAAATATTATCTATACCATATTATATCATTTTTTCTAATGGTTATCTATGCCCTTGAACTGAGATCGCTTCTTTTTGTCATACATATTATTGATTTATGAAGCACAACAATAAAGGAGTGAAAATAAGTATAAAAGTAATATGTCCGCATTGCAACAACTGCCAGCAGTTGTTTGACAGTGTTACCATGGAAAAATATCTGCAAAGTTAGGTTGTTAGTGATACAAAACATACTTAGGCTATGTTCAATGTCGACAAGTTTTGGATAATTTTGGCACTATAGTGCCAGTATACATCACTAAACTCATTGTTACATAAAACTCGTGAAAATATACCATTAATATTCCATTTATTTATTGTGTAAGAATATGATTATTACATTTTTTAGTATTAGAATACATCAGTACTATAACTACACAGTATAAAACAAAGTCGTTTCCCGCTGTCCCTATGTATGCTTAGATCTTTAAAACTTCGCAACGGATTTTGATGCGGTTTTTTTAATAGATAGAGTGTTTCAAGAGGAAGGTTTTATGTATAATACATGCATAGTATAGTAAAGAGAGGGCGAAGCCGGAATGGGACGTGAAGATATGAAAGTATATAAGGAACCTCCAAACGATACGCGCCGTATCTCTAATTATTACTAGCGTGTACTGGACATAAGCCTTCCGCCTTCTAACCGTCACGCTTCTTCTTTACAATTCTTAAGGAAGACATCCAGAAAAAAGAACAAAAAGTAAATATATTAAAAAAGAGAAATGCAATATTCTAAATAACTCCCCAATGTCATTTATTGTACTATATTACTTGTAATTCATACACCAAAATGATAAGGTTGAGTGTTGACATACTTATTAAATATGTGTGTTAATTTTTTCATGGTAACACCATACCTAGGCAATCTCAGAGGGCTCGAGGTCGGGCCGGGCGCTCAGTGCTGTGCTGAGGCGCGCCTCAACATCACACCACGCGATCAATTCATAAATCCTCAAATCAACTGAGCTACATTACACTATAATGGACAAAACATTATTGTTTTCAACGCGTGAAATTACCCCTTTAGTCAAACGCCTAACATTTATATAGTAAGTCTAATATCGAAATGAATTTTAAATTCAAATATAGCTTTTTCAAGCATTTGGTTGTGAAGGAACGCTTGGGGGCTGGTTGTGTGGAGCCGCGCCCGACGCTCGCACGCACGCACGCACGCTCGCTCGCACGCACGCACGCTCGCTCGCACGCACGCTCGCTCGCACGCACGCTCGCTCGCACGCACGCTCGCTCGCACGCACGCTCGCTCGCACGCACGCTCGCACGCACGCACGCTCGCTCGAACGCACGCTCGCTCGCACGCACGCTCGCTCGCACGCACGCTCGCTCGCACGCACGCTCGCTCGCACGCACGCTCGCACGCACGCACGCTCGCTCGAACGCACGCTCGCTCGCACGCACGCTCGCTCGCACGCACGCTCGCTCGCACGCACGCTCGCTCGCACGCACGCTCGCACGCACGCACGCTCGCTCGAACGCACGCTCGCTCGCACGCACGCTCGCTCGCACGCACGCTCGCTCGCACGCACGCTCGCTCGCCGGCACGCCTACTCGTTCTCGGCGCGCATGCCGCGCACCTCTCCCTCGCGCCGCAGCTTCTCCAGTTCCTCTTTGGTGCGATCTTCGATGGCGCGGATGTCGGCCATGGTCATGCCGAACCAGTCGTCGATTGAGCAGAACACTTGTCTGAAAGTTCACATTCAATTTATGAATAATCTTCATTGAAATACATATATCATGGCGATCGTTTTTTCTAGGGTACAGCAGAAGTGTATACTACGAAAAAATTATTTATTTGATTATTATTTGCAATTCCACAGTAATGTAAAAAAAAAAACAAAATTCGGTTCTACTTTTTGAATTGAGTGAACGTTTCGTACCCGATTTTATTCGCAGAGTTTGACAACTTTTCAGGCTAAAATAGACTTTAACGAATGCTCAACATGAAATTCATGAATTCAGATATTTAATTGAGATCTTTTGTATATTTGGACTTCTAGTATTTATTGATATTTTGTATTTTATCGACAAATGAACACTTGTGATGCTATCTTACATATTAACTTTATCTTTTAGTCTATAAGTGATAAAAAAAAACAAGCTGTTGAGGTAATAATGACGAATACTAAAACACACTTTGAACAATACATTTTTTACCATTCAGAAAAAAATATAGAAATAAAAGCCAAGCCAAAATCGGCTGAGTTGTTAAATATAATAATAAAAAGAAATAACCCGAGAGTCAGACGAAAATAGTGATCGAATATTAGATTCAGCATTTGAGATAATAAACAAATTTTTACTAAAACTATTTCTACGTCATGCAAGCTAATGTTCAAATTCAGGGCCGCGGTGACTCTTTCGAACAAATTCCCTAAGATAAGTGTATCATGATTAAAATAATACCATGAACAAAATGTTACTAACCTATGGAAAATAGTGAACAGCCGTCGCTCCGACTTCTGGATCACATTTTCTACTTTACTCTGAAAATAAAGGAAATACGACAAATTAGAGAAGGAATTTGGTTTCAAAGATACTCGTATACTTTACACAGAAGGAAGCTTGAATAAAGAATTTTAAGCGTTATTATTTGTCAACTAGCTGCTGCCCGCGACTTCGTCCCCGTGGAATCCCCGATTTTAAAACATTCTTTATCGCTGCTCCGCTCCTATTGGCTTAAGCGTGATGATATATAGCCTAAAGCCTTCCTCGATAAATGGTCTATTCAACCCAAAAATAATTTTTCAATTCGAACCAGTAGTTCCTGAGATTAGCGCGTTCAAACAAACAAACAAACTCTTCAGCTTTATAATATTAGTATAGATTTATGGATTCAGGTGTATACCAGTTTTTACGTGAAGCAGCCGCTTATCTAACCTAACAGTAACTGGGTAACGCGGTACTTCTCGGCAAGACTGGTGTCACATTTTCTGGCTTCCGACAGTCCCTAACGACTGCCAAAGATCTAAAAATGACAGCCGGGATCAACGGCCTAATGTGTTCAGATGTTCCCTCTTCTACAGACCAACCTCAGCAAGTTTTGTTAAACCTTGAAGACTGCCCCGGCGACTGTTAAGCCAGGAGTGCTCGCCTAGTAGCAGCCTATGCACTGTTGTAGCTATGTGCGCACTGACCTGAAGTCCAAACCACTTGAACTCGCCGCTGACGAGCTTGTAGCACGTCATGACGGGCTTGACTTCGTTCTTCCAGTTGGTGCTGGTGAGCGGGCCGCGGTTGGTCTTGGTAGACTTGAACTTGGTGGGGTCGGTCTCCGCTTTGTAGTCGGCCGACGGAAGAGGGTCGTGGGCGATGTCTATGTGGACCACCTCGCGGTTCTTTAGCTTTTCCGGGGAGAGTTCGTGTACCTGGAAGGAGGGATTTGAATCTATATGAAAGTCTGGTCGTTGGTAAGCGGCAAGGGCTAGATTGATTTGTTTAATTGTTGTTTAAAGATACGGGTCTTCTTACGCATATTTTGCGGTGAAAGGTTTGCGGAAAACACCACCAGCGGAGGAAACTGAGTATGTATTACTATTATAGCTATACAGGTTTATTTGATAAACACCAACAACCTCTTAAGACGATCAAAATCAGCTGTTTCCCTACATTTATGTTCGTATAACTCATCAAAATGTAGGGGACAGTTGTTTTTTTTCGCGATTTCAGGTTTGTTTCCATAGTAAAAGTTGTTCATAATGATGAGTACAATGACCTCTTAAGAGGTTGTTGGTGTTTATCAAATAACCCTGTATAGCTATAATAGTAGTAGGTACATACCTACTCAGTTTCCTCAACGGATTAAGGCGAGGTTGTCCCGAACGATAGGCATAGAAAACATTACCTCAGCCCCCGCCAGTTGATCTAACTACGATGCGCAAAGCGGGACCGAACCACGTGACACGTTGTGAATGAATGCGCGCCACGAAACAGACAAATTCAGTAGTTCAAGTTTGATGTTATTTTTTTTCATTAAATACATTTTTATGTAGGTACATACTTAGCACCCACGCTTGATGAATTCTCATGAAAGTTAAAAATGATTATTTTGGCAAATCTAAGGTAAGTTTGTACCTACCTATATTTAAAACACATTCCATCAACTACACATGATGTCAAAAATTCTCACAGATAAGATTTTTTACAAAAATAAAAAAGACGGGAGTTGTCTCGGGACACCAGGTTGGAACCACGTTCCTTTCACTATATCTATGTGTTTCAAATGAGAACATAGATACATTCCGGGACAACTTCACTCACAACTTGTCATTATTTTAGTGTCAGCAACAAAATCTTTTAACTTTATTTTTATGTTACAAACAGAAAAAATGAAGAACTCAAAATTGTACATAAAAACGTATTCAATAATTTAAAAATTTAATTAAAAATAAATGTTTGTGTCGCAGAAGTACTCGCCACATTCGATAAAAAAAAAACAAATTCATGTCGATATTGATATTCAGAAATGATTAAAAGTTTAGTTCATTTGCGTAATACTTTTCAAACAAAATGAAGCTTTAAGTTGTGAAGTAGAAAAAAAGTGGTGTTTAATATTGCAGTACGTCTTTTTTCTGACACTTCATAGTTTAGTTGCATTGAACAAATCAAGAACGAGGTGCCTGGTCGTAAATGTTATAATTATTTAAGGATACTCGTTAAATATTACTGCGCAAGTAGTTTTATCGTGAATAGCATATGAATTGTCTCAACATTTTTCACGCGCCGCTTAGTTAATCAAGTTTAGTGATAGTAAATAAGATATAAACGACGACTTTTAGATATGAACAAAAATAGTTAGCATAAAACAGCTAATGATGATGCTCTCCAAAGTCATTAAATAAATTATAAATTGTATTTTTAACTGTAATGAATTACTAAAATGAGGTATTTGATATACATAATGAATGATTCAATAGTTTACGTAAAAATAAGTTTTAATGGCGATTCATTATAACCTGGATAAAAGCTTTCCACGCAGCTATTTTAGAGCATAACTCTGAATAAGAAGTCACGCTTTTCTAATTATTAAGGTTTTATTTGAGAAATTGTGATCTGGTATGGCTGAATTAAGGTTGAGTAATAGCAATTCCCAAATGTTTACAGCTATAACCACATAAAGTGTGAATAAGTGGCTATTGAAAGAGCCAAATTCTGAATAATATTCTCTTTCGGCCTTTAAAAATGTTTAAGTTTAGTAAAAGTTGTGTTGTCTTTTTTCTAAAAAGCTTAGTAATAACTTCTATACCGCATACAACACAGATGTTATGAAACCTACAGCATTACAGATGACTTTAATTTGAACAAGAGTGCCTGGGACAGCATTTATCTGTATAATAGTACAAGTAGCTGAATAACCGTAGTTAACTAACACTAATATACAAACTTTACTCAACTTATTGCTTATGAAACCACTTTAAGCTATAAGATAGTGGTGTAGTTAATTTTTGTTAAAAAACAAGATTTTGAATAACTGCTTTTATTTGGTCTACAAGTCACATAAGGTTCCACATTTTATTAATTATTCAGCTACTGTATAAAAGTGCATCTGGGTTCTTTATAGAGCGTATTTCGGTATAATGGAAATAAAGTCTTAATTTATAGCCATATCACACAGATGGAAGCTGAATGATGTATTCTTATTCCGCGATTACTTGTAAAAGTAGTATTTTGAAACAAGTTATACAAAGATTTTATGGGTAGTAATTGAATTAGGGACGTTTAAAACATTGTTGTGTCATTGCGTATTGTTGTACGTTGCGTGCATTTTTTGTGAACAATTTGATAAAAAATGGAAAGTAAGTCATGGAAATCAAGGAGAAGAACTGGGGGAATTCGTCGTAAATGTATGAAAGAGTATATAAAGATACAGTTAATAATAATATAACAATAATTTATGTTATATTATTTGCATTGAAAAATATAATCATCATGTGAACTTTATAGAACTGCTGATTATTTTGTTATTATAGGCGTAAGTTATAAATAGGTAAACCTAGGTACCTATTCTATTAGAAATTGATACTTGTATCAATTTTCCTGAGAAATTGGGTCCACCACATTTTGTTTTGAACTCTAATTAGCTGTATAGTCAATCATATGTAGTAACTTATTCAACTGCTTTTCAGATATTTGTATCTATCTGTGTTACTTGGGAGGTGTTGCAATATTCTCTTTATCTTCTTGAATTTTTATTTTTCTTATGTCCAATCCTCTAGATCTCGGATTTCCGGCAGTAAAAAAGACACTAAATAAAGTAGAACCTGCATTTTCTTCCCAAAATGTATTATCTTTCACTATCTTTATTACATGTACGGGTATTGTTTCACCTGACCATATGCCAAACAAGCAATATTGCCTCCCGGTTACATGGAGTTGGCCCTGAAATTATATTGCATTAATTTTTCCTTTAAATATAATATTTTTGAAGAAGTAAAATGGGCGTCTAACCAGCAGAATTACCGAGATTCATACGGTAGTAGATTCTTGCTAGTTCCAGTACTAATGAGCCGGATCGAACGATGAAATACTACCCTACATAACATAACACATAACATCACACCTGTATTCCCCGAAAGGTTAGGCAGACGTCTAGCTATAGTACACCCACATTTCGCCAACCTCGCACACCCTCGCACAGAATATCGACGTAAAGTAGAAGTACCCTTACTGTTGCATCTGGTTCGGTAAATGAGAGTACCGGATACCAAACTACACCATCGTTTTGATTCCTTTCCCTTCTCATCTCCCTCACGGTAGCCAACAACTTGGTTTCGTTTCCCCAGTATTGGTTATCTAGACTCTGAACAATACCCCTGAGTACATTTTTTCTCACTGAAACGCTGCAAAATTAATTGTTGACATAAAAGTGGCTTTTCAAATCGTTGAAAATTATATGGTCTATAATTTTAGCAAAATATTGCAAAGTTATTAAGCAAAAAAATAATCATTTTTAACCGACTTCTAAAAAAGGAGGAGGTTCTCAATTCGGATGTTTGTATGTTTTTTTATTTTTTTTTTATTGTTTGTTCGCGCATAACTCCGTCGCTTGCCAACCGATTTGAAAAAATCTTTTTTTGTTGGAAAGGGTATACTTCCCAAATGGTCCCATGAAAATTTTATCGAAATCGAACAAGTGGTTTTTGAAAAATCTAAAAAAATATCTACATTGTCTACATTGACGACCTTTTAGTTTACTCTGCATTGGAGCAGTGCGTTTTTTTACACTAATGTAATTGGTTCGTTTAGGTGGGGGGAGGGGAGGGGGTTTAGGTACCACTAAAAAGTGAAAAATAAAAAACTTTTTACAAAAAATACAACCGACTTTTCCACAAAAAATCAAAAAAGTACAAAATAACTTTAATTTCGGAAGTCGGTGTTAAAAAAATGAAAAACGAACCACATACACCGAGTTCCGAAATTAAAGTTATTTTGTACTTTTTTGATTTTTTGTGGAAAAGTCGGTTGTATTTTTTGTAAAAAGTTTTTTTAACAAATTCAATCAGTTACGTATAACAAACCTACTGCACTTTTTTGTACAATGACGCGTCTAAACAAATGGTCGTCGTTTTCGTTTTTTACGTCAAGGAAAATCATTGTTTTACACTAATATTTGCATATTATTATTGTTATTTTTACAGGCTTTTATATTTTATATTATACAGAATAAAAAAATAAGATGCAACGCGGGAAAAATTGGCGTGCGTCCGACCTCGAAGACCTCTCGGCCGGCACTAAATGGCCCGCTCGGCAGGCGCAAGCGTTTGAACTGCTCTATTTTGTCTGATTTTTGTTCTTACAAAAATAAATAATCACTTAAATAAAAATCTACTTTACACAGCGCTAGAAAATATTAAAACCTATTTTTTGACATATTATTTATATGGTTTTGTAATATAATTTTGTACTAAGAAATACGATCGAAATATCGATTTAGAGTCATCTTTGCGATTTTTTTCTATCGAGTCAATTATTAGTAATTATGTTTCCGTCTTTAGTCAGCGCTTGACCATATGTTCAATTTTGTTAAAATATTTTTTATATTGCTCAATATTTAATATAGTTAGATATAAATAGCTTCAAAAAACTTAAAAATGGTACAACGTCGCCTTAAGATGAAACTTGACAAACGGGAGGAACGGGAGTAAAACATTTTGGGACAATTTTCGCCTTCGACGCGGACGAATCTGGCAGAGACTAGTCATGCATATTTTTTGTGACCAACTTAATTGCAAAACTGTTTATATCTTAAGTGACGGTTTTTATAAATGCTTACGTAAGCATTTTATGAAAGGGGCCGCGTCATCGTGATATGCTACTTCCTACTAATATTAAAAACTAGCAGCGCCCCGCGGTTTCACCCGCGTAGTTCCCGTTCCCGTGGGAATACGGGTATAAAATATAGCCTATGTTGAGTAACATAGGCTATATTTTATACCCGTATTCCCATGGGTGAATGTAGCTTTCTAATGGTGAAAGATTTTTTGAAATCGTTCCAGTAGTTTTTGAGTTTATTCGTTACATACAAAAATACAATCTTTCCTCTTTATTATATTAAGTATAGATATAGATAGTATAGACAAACTGATCGTGTCACTCAGTGATACAGCTTCCAACTGGTAAGAAATGTTAAAATCGGTTTTTCTGGAACTCCTCCAGAGATTACTTCCTACAGACACACTTACAAACTTGTACCTCTTTATAATATTAGTGTAGAAGTGTAGATGGGGCATTCTGTATGTATGGATGTTCGTTAATCTCTCTGGTCAAGGTCGAATTTGGATGAAACTTGGAAACAGGGCTTGTTAACGTTACCAAATAACAAAATGATAACCGTTACGTAACGTTAAATTCAATTGTGATACCTTCATAACGTTATAAAATTTACCGTTATTTGATAACATTACCAGCAAATATAACGTTATGTAACATTAACGAAAAATACGAGAAATATCGTTATAACGGTATAATTTATAGTGTTATCCCGCGCTTTTTCTTGTTTTTTGGAATTTGCAAGTCAGTGGCAGGTTGTAACTTGATCAAAATGTGGTGCGCGTCAATAACAAATATAATATTTTTGTTTGCTTACACCCATTAATTTCTGGAACAACTAGTCCGATTTGAAAATTTTCTTCAGTATTAATAGCCCATTTATTTAGGAAGGCTATATATTATCAGTGTCATGCTAAGAAAAACACAAACGAACTTGCGTGACTCGGCTAGTAACAAATATCTAGTTACATTCATTTGCCGTTCCGTAGGTACATTTTGTGCGCTCGCTTAGCATTGGAGAACTTTAAGAAACCTACCACTGTCGCACGCGCTTGCCACAGTCACGTGTAACTCTAATACCTACAGTGAATCGATTTGTTTGAATTGAAAAAAGAAACGCTCACGTAAAAACAAAATAAGGTTTATAGATATTTGAAACTTAACAAAATAAAACATCTGATTGCTTAGTTCCAGAATGAGGAGAAATATTTAGGTTACACGTGTGTTTATTATGATCTCTTACCGTAATTAAGTAGATAACATAACCTACCAACATTGTTTTATTAGATAAATGACTTTTTTGGAAGCTACTTTGATCGAAAAATGTTTAGACTACATGGTGTTTTTAACTGACTTCTAAAAAAGAAGGAGGTTTTCAATTCGGATGTTTGTATTTTTTTTATGTTTGTTCGCGCATAACTCCGTCGCTTGCCAACCGTATTGCAAAATTCTTTTTTTGTTGGAGAGGGTATACTTCCCAAATGGTCCCATAATTTTATCGAAATCGAACAAGTGGTTTTCGAAAACTCAACAAAAATCTAAAAAAAAATATCTACATTGTCTACATTAACGATCTTTAAGTTTACTCTGCATTGGAGCAGTGCGTTTTTTTACACCAATGAGATTGGTTCGTTTAGGTGGAGGAGGGGAGGGGGTGTAGGTACCACTAAAAAGCGAAAAATAAAAAACTTTTTACAAAAAAATACAACCGACTTTTACACAAAAAATAAAAAAAGTACAAAATAACTTTAATTTCGGAAGTCGGTGTTTTTGGTTGCTTTTTTGTTGTTGAACACACCGACTTCCGAAATTAAAGTTATTTTATACTTTTTGGTACACCCCTCCCCTCCACCTAAACGAACCAATCACATTGGTGTAAAAAAACGTACTGCTCCTTTGCAGAGTAAACTAAGAGGTCGTCAATGTAGACAATGTATATTTTTTTTTTAGATTTTTCGAAAACCGCTTGGTTTATTTCGATAAAATTTTCATGGGACCATTTGGGAAGTATACCCTTTCCAACAAAAAAAGAATGTTTCAAATCGGTTGACAAGTGACGGGAGTTATGCGCGAAGAAACATAAAAAAAAATACAAACATCCGAATTGAGAACCTCCTCCGTTTTTAGAAGTCGGTTAAAAATAGTTACAGCAGTTTAAATAATAAAGCTTTTGCTATCGTGATGGTAAAGTTCTCAGGCAACTGTCAAAATGAATTAATGTTTGAATTTAAAATATGAACCTACTAGCTGCCGCCCGCAGCTTCGCCCGCGTGAATGTCGGGAATTATCATAAAAAAGTATCCTATGTTACTTCTAGTACCTCCCAGAATATGTGTACAAAGTTTCATGATGATTCGTCAAGTAGTTTTTGCGTGAAAGCGTAACAAACATCCACACTTTCACATTTATAATATTAGTAAGGATTTTCTGTATGGCAAGACTCGTCATGCCATGTTTATTGGAAAGCTCTACCATTACAGTAATTACGTGTTTTTTGGGCAGGCCGAATGGGTAAAACTAACTCGACGGTGCAACTAAAAATGAGATTGACTTCATCATTTCGACGATGAAGCAGATATTAAATGATGTTTTTGTGATCAACGCGGTGAAAATGGGAAGTGATCACAACATGCTAAAAGGCACATCGAATCTAAATATCAAGCTGGACAGTTCTAGACTGATGAAATCTACGCTCCGTCTAGCTCGAATCTAACTCCAAAACACTGAAAGCTTTCAGCTCGAATTCAAAATCGTTTCTACTTGCTTCAAGCTTCATGAAGAATACAACGGATGTCGGATGTTAATTAAATAGTTTTCTAAGTTGAGCTACTCGACTCTGACCAAGGCTTGCACTGACTGGACAGGTCCACTCAAAACTGTGTGGTTCCTTCTTAAAAATACCATTTCAGACACTGATCTGCATGGTCCTCATATAACGTATTGAGAATATGAGGACCATGTAGATCGCTATGTTAGGGGTTAATTTCGTGTTAGTCTGGCGGTTTGAGTTCTTTATGTAGCCTACCCAAATTTCGTTACTTTGGTATTGTTCATCAAATCGTTGAGCTCCTTAAAGTTCTAAGTTTGAGCTACACGATAACTGACAAATGCTTGCACTATTTGGACAGGTCCACTAAAATCTGTATGGTACTTTCCTCAAAAGACCACTTCAGACACCAACCTACATGGTTCTCATATGATTTGACCAGTACAATTGTATAGACTTCAAAAGAGACCTTGACCTCTGAGTTTGTTTCGGTGTTTCTGTTCAGGGTAGTCAGCTAGGAAACACCGGCCTTATCTAGTTTTTATAACGGCCAAAAAAGATTGTCATGTAAAAGTGTTTTTTACCACCTACTTACAAAATAAAAATCATTTATCAGTTATTCATACGGTTGGGTCTATGTTCTTCAATACTATACAGATAAGAACAAGAGACTAATGAAGGAGCGGTGGGATATAATTCTGTGGTCTTCAGACGAGGCGAACGGCAGCTCAATAGACAGATCGCCAAGTCCTTAAAAAGCGACCAGGGGCGCTTTAATACTAAAAGTTAAAGACCCAATAGAGCGGAATAAGGGCTCTCAGGTAGGTTGGACATTGGTCTATTGTGTAGAGCCAACTCATAAAACAGAAGACTGATGATGGCAGAACTATATCCACCAAATTGAAGCTTCTGAGGGAGATTGAGAAAATCTGTGGGCAGTTATACACGTCAATAACTAAACCAATGCTTGTATGGAAACGCCACCATGTCAGTCCGACTTCAGCATCAAACATATCCTCCTGCAGCGGGGTGTGAGGTAGGGAGATGTCATTTTTCCAAATATGTGCACGGCCGCAACTCAAGATGTATTCAAGGTTTTGGATTGGAGAAGGCTAGGAAATAATGTCAATGGCGAGTACATCACTCATCTTCGGTTTGCTGAAGACCATGTCATGGTTGAAACTATAGCGGACCTCAGTACAATGCTCGATGACCTCGTCATGGTAAACACCCAAGTAGCACCCGCTTCAATTAAAATCGGAGACTCTATACTCGGAAGTTGTAGGTAGACACGTCTACCTGGGATAAACGGTCTTGTTAGGCAAGATTTACTTCGAGAAAGAGCTCGGCTGGGTAGCATTCGGGAAGCTGCGTGGTATCTTCACGTCTCACATACCACTGGGTTATAAGACCAGGGTCCTTAGTCTGCTATTACAATAGTGTCAAAATGGTCTATCATTGGTTTCACAATTGTTGAATTTGACCAGTTTGGAAATCTACTAGTATAAAAGCGTCATTATGGCTTTCCAATGGTCAACCACTGGCACTCCATTTAAAGAAATGGCATAAAATGGTAATCTTGTACATAATAACAAATTAATGACAGACGTATGCAGTAATCTGCTAAAATTTTGACAGTTTTTTGATCAGTGGACCTACCATTAGAACATCATTGTGCAGTCATTGCTTTTAATAGCTCAGTTATAAAAAGTATTACGAGATCATTGACCGACCAATGATCGACCATTATAAACTTAGCAGATTACGAACTTTTAGCAAAATGACAATGTGGTCGTGTTCGAATGACAAATTTATGAAAACAGCAGACTTGGGGCCAAGCCTGGAAATTCTATGACCAGTGTGTGTTGCCAGTGATGACATACGGACTTGAAAATTGGTCGCTCACAATGTGCCTCGTCAGAAGGCTTAAAGATACCCAAAGGACAATGGAGAGCGCAGTGCTAGGAGTTTACTTGCATGATTTAATCAGGAATGATAATATCCGCAAGAGACCAAGGTACCAACCTAGACGAGAGAAGTGGCAGTGAATACGGCTCACTGTTCGCAGAACAAATGGTCGATGGGGCTTAAAAGTTCTGAAGTGGTGACCGCGTACCGGAAGACGCAGTGTTGGAAGGCCTCCCAAAAGGTGGACGGATGACCTGATGAAGGTCGTGGATAGCCGATGGATACGAGACGCACAGGATCGGTTGTTGTGGTGACACTTGGAGGAACAGGAAGCCTATCCAGTGGTGGATGTCTTTCGGCTGATAGGATAATGATGTCAAAATGTAATATATTACTGTATGTCACCGATCTCATACATGGTGGTAAATACTGCAGTTGTCCTATGAGCAAATTACCGAAAAAGTTATTTCTTTTATCAAAGTCCTTATCACAACAGCAATGGATACATGATCATCATTTTCTTCGTCATCGGCATGTTCAATTCTTTTTTCTTACTGTTTCGATCATCCATGTTATTTTTATGAGTATTTTTTTTTTCCTTCGTTTCTATTTCTGTTAAATATTTTCGTTTATAATGAATTTGAGGTTGTAATAAAGATCATCATGTAATCTTGCATTTTAGTGTGTTAAATTTTGACATTAAAGAAGCAAAAACATTAAAGAAGGTGTAACACGCTCTTATGTAAAAATATGGGATATAATGCCTATAAAATGGTATATTTATTATCACTATAAAACTCGATTGCATACTTTTAAATCAACTGCCAAATCCCTAAGCTACATACATTACATACTCGTACATACAATATGTAATTATTTTGAAACAGTAATAAAAGCTTGCTTTAAAAGTTTTTTTCTCCTTTATTTTAACTTTTAGTAGGTGTGTTTATGATTCAGGATTTATTACAGCATCCCATACTTGTGGTAACAATATGATTAAAAGGTCCATCCCTCCAGAGGTGTAGGGGATCAGGGCTACAATACAACAGGGTTCGCCCTGGTAACCTTAGGCGCAACGTTAGCGATATGACATGTTTATACATCTTCATAACATTCAGCCCACGACACGTGCTCACCTTGGCATTTGGGTCATCCATCTAATCAAACAGAATGCACATTGAAAACGAATAGTACGAACGAACTTATTTTCCCAAATCTAAAAGGGTTCGTTGTGGATATTATCAAGGACAAAAGTTCTCATTAAGACGACTCGAACAACCCCAAACTCGATGCAGTTAAGTCATTTTATTACGCAGATCCTATAGCCACCTTCCAGCTCCATCATCAGACCTCTGATACCATCTAAAATCAAAGTTCTCATCAAGACGAATCAAACGAGCCCAAACTCGATGCAGTTAAGTCATTTTATTACAGAGATCCTATAGCCACCTTCCAGGTCCATCAACAGATCAGCTCCAGGTTATCATAATATTGCATTGTCACGCAATTTGCATATAATTCGTGCAAAATTTCAGCTCAGTCTGAAACCGGAAAGTGGGTTTAATTTACTTGCAAGGTTCCATTACAGACAACGGGACAGGTGAACGTAAATAAAAGCTTGTAAAATTTATTACCATGATTATTTTCTTGACTCATCTAGATATAGACCAAGGCCAAAGCCTTCAAAAATGGTAAAAAAAGAAAAAAAATACAGTAGGATGAAACCCATAAGTTAAGAAGGGGAATATGATAAAAATGAAAGTAAAAATAAATTATGGTCGATCGAGTTCGGGAAGTGAGAGTGGGTGAGTTTTAAGGGTAAAAAATGGTTTATCTCGATTTCTGACAAAACTACAAGTCCTATGGAAAAAAGGTTAAATGGCAAAGTTGTAGGTACTAAAAAAGCTTTTTACAAAAAAATACAACTGACTTTTACACAAAAAAACCAAAAAAGTACAAAATAACTTTAATTTCGGAAGTCAGTGTTCAAAAAACGAAAAAGGAACCATAAACACCGAGTTCCGTCATTTTCACTTTTTAGTGGTACCTACACCCCTTCCCTCCCCCCACCTAAACGAACCAATCACATTGGTGTAAAAAAAAACGCACTGCTCCAAGGCAGAGTAAACTAAAAGATCGTCGTTTTAGATTTTTGTTGAATTTTCGAAAACCGCTTATACGATTTCGATAAAATTTTCATGGGACCATTTGGGAAGTATACCCTTTCCAACAAAAAAATATTTTTTTAAATTGGTTGGCAAGCGACGGAGTTATGCGCGAACAAACATAAAAAAATACAAACATCCGAATTGAGAACCTCCTCCTTTTTAGAAGTCGGTTAATAAAAAGATCTACAACTTTTGTATATACATTTTTTTCACATTACCTCAAAATTTAGGTGAAAAATTCAAATAAATGTTTTTGGTTTTTATCTTTTTCTAAAATTTGAGTTTTTTTTTTAATTTTTTGCATTTTCCGAGAACATTTACAACAAAATAAGGCGAAAAAATAAATATTTTAAATCATATAAATAACAGTGTATTTGGAATATAATAAGGCAAGTTTTCACCAAATTTCATAGAAATACCTTTTTTTACGAAAGAGATAAAAATAAAAAACCAAATACCGTATTTGAATTTTTCACCTAAATTTTGAGGTTATGTGAAAAAATTGTAAATGCAAAAGCTGTAGATCTTTTTATTACCATTTAACCTTTTTTCCATAGGACTTGTAGTTTTGTCGAAATTTGAGATAAACCATTTTTTACCCTTAAAAACTCACCCCCTTCCACTTCCCGAACTCGGATCGACCGTAGTTTATTTTTTCTTTCATTTTTATCATTTTTCTAATGGGTTTCATCCTACTGTATTTTTTTTTGGTTTCAAAAATTATCGACCCTGGTCTAATATTGGATGTTATCAATTATCATTGACCAAATCCGCTGACTAGACTCGTTCTAACAACTCTTCTTACGTATAAGACTCAGGCACGATCGGCACGTATCGACACGGAATCAAAGTGGCGCGAAAGCGCGAGCAGACGGCCCGATCCTACTCATTCCACCTCAAATAGATAACCGTTCCAAAGTAACGTTAAAAATAACGTTATATTACAAGTATCGTTACTATAGAATAACGTTATAATGGGCCATAAATAACGTTAAATCACTTACCGTTATTTTAATAATATCGGTAAGTCCTGTTTAAGGAAGATAACGTTATAAAATTATAACGTTATTTAAAGCCCTGCTTGGAAAACAGACAATCTATAGCTGGCACAAAAGATACATTTTATCACTGTTGTAAATTCTCGTGATAAAATTTTCGACAGAAACGCGAGTGATGCCGCTGACAAAGCTACTACAAGATATTAAATAAAATCTACCTTCAGCCCTCCGCATCCACTTGCGTATAATAAAAGTAAGTTCGGATCAGCAAGAAACTTCTAGACATACATACAACCAATTATTTTATGGATGAGAAATCATCAAATGACCTCTCCCGCTCTGGGCGGAGCGGAAGGGAGTGTCAGACTCTTACTGACTAAAACCCACCCGTGATCCTTCTTGTGCCCTTTGCGTTCCAGGGCCGCGGTGACTCGAACAAATTCCGCAACCCAAATCAGGTACCTGCGTCCTCAATACAATATTCGTGTCACCAAAAAACATGACCATAATACGGACGAATTTCGTACGGAGTGACCTCGAGGGGCGGCATGCCTATTGCGTACGTCACAGTGTAATGACTACAGTAATCTCATTATTTGTGATTATGCCTCGCGTGTGCCGCAATTACGAGTTATTTTACGTGACATTCACTTTGGTTCGTATGTACGTTTTTCTGTATTCTGTGGTGCAAAAGTATACCGCTTTTTAGGGTTCCGCACCCAAAGGGTAAAACGGGACCCTATTACTAAGACTCCGCTGTCCGTTCGTCTGTCACCAGGCTGATATCTCATGAATCGTGATAGTTAGATAGTTGATATTTTCTCAGATGATGTACTTCTGTTGTCGCTGTATCAGCAAATAATAATAAAATAAGTATTTAAGGGTTCCCATACAACAAACATGATTTTTTTTGCTCGATATTGATCACGGCAACAGGTAGACGCTTGAAATGTCAACAGAATATTTAGTCATATATTCAATGTTAAAATAATTACATTAAAATATATTAATATTCAAGGGGGGCTCCCATACAACACACATGATTTTTTTGCCGTCTTTATAGATAATGAAACGGAACCTTGGCCGGTTTTTTAAATTAAGGATCAAGAAAACAAAAACGTATATATATTTATTAGAGAGTAAAGGCACCACAATATAATAAATCGATATTTTTTTTATTTTTTTAATCGATATGCGTACATTCATACCGAAAGACTGACAAAGAAAGGAAAGAATCATACAAATTATAGTACACATTTACCTTTCGATATGGGAGACCTACATCTGTTTCTTTAAATAAATTTACTTAAAAAGTAATGACGAAAGGTCAAAGTTAATTTTAAAGGGCTTTTCATGGTCGTAAGACGATTATAGTAATATTAAATAATCTTCATAAGTGGGACTGACATGCGAACAACACCAAGTGTTGAAAGAATTAGGTATTTTTTTTTTCTTTTATGTCCAAACTTCCAAAGGCGTGAAAACTTATCCGTATGGACAGTGGAGTTTCGCTAACTAATTTAATTTGACCCCGTATAGCTTCACATGACCTTTTTTCTGGATGGGAAATCATCAAATGACTTCTTCCGCTCTGGGCGGAGCGGAAGGGAGTGTCAGACTCGTACTGACTAAAACCCACCCGTGTTCCTCCTCTCTCGTTCGAAATAATTCCGCATCATAAGTAACACCCTACCTACAGCAACACAGCGCCAAATAAAAAAAAACATAGACAATTTATTTTCGAGAATTCTGTAAAATATACTCTTCTAAGAACAAGTGATGTATGGCATCATTTACCTAAATATTCTAAACAGCTAAGTAACTATCGTACTATTAGCAAAGCTATTTATCTGCGGTGGCTACTTTTTATGAGTTCATAAACATTAATAAGTCCTTGTTAGTCAATGTCATGGAAACCAGTTGGGCGATCTTTGTACCGACTCGACTTGTGCAAATGATGTGGTAACACTTACGAAGTAATGACAACTTAGGTTCAGGACACACAGATATACCTACATATTTTTACTCTTATTCATATTTCTTGCGGCGGAAATATCGAGCTATTTGGGGTTGATACTCTCGGTTCGTGGAGTCCTGGCTTTTACCTTGGAGAAAGGATACGCACTGTCATACAACATGGCAATATATCCAGTTTTTTTTACACTAAGAGTACCAGTGGTCAGCGATGCATAAGAATTTTTAGACTTCAAATTTTAGTTATATTTTCGAACCGTTTGGGTTGAAACTCTCGGTTCGTGGGGTCCGAGTGCTGGCTTTGACTTTGGAGAAAAGATACGCACAGTCATACAACATGGCAATAGTACTAGCCTATTTGATACATTACCAGTTGGCAACGATGCAGAGGAATTTATCGACGTCAATTTTAGTTATATTTTCGATCCGTTTGGGGGTTGAAACTCTCGGGTCGTGGGGTCCGAGTGCTCACTTCGCGTGACCCAATGGCAGGCTTTTACCTTGGACAAGGGATAAGCATTGCCATACAACGTGGTAATGCTACCAGCCTTTTTTGATACAGGTGGCCAACGATGCGAAGGAATAATTCGACGCCATATTTTGTGTTTCGCTGCAGAATAACTTGCTGTCTTGTGGCTAGCGCGGTTTTTTTTTTTGTGTTGTGGCTCCATCGTTTGGAGGGGAACTAATGATCGGTTCTCATTAACGATAGTGAAAACTTCATATATTTGACTGACAGACCTTGACACTTCAAAAGTGAAATGGTTGTGTTTTAAAAATAAGATTTGGATTTTGTTAGTCCGCTCTGAGCGGAGCGGGAGCGTCAGACGTTTACTGAGTAAAACCCATCCGTATTCCTCCTAATGCAAGGGCCGTGATAACTCTTTCGAACTTAATCCCATATTCAACATTTTAACCGACTTTCAAAAAGGAGGAGGTTCTCAAGTAGACTGCTTTTTTGGGTTTTTACTGGGTGTACCAATTTTGATGATTATTTTTATATTCGAAAGCATGTGGTCAAATTTGAGTGAGATCGGACGACTCGTATTTGAGTTATTCTTTATAATGCTTCGACTACATTGATGATGTTTTCAATTCTCACTGGTCGATGTAAAAACGAAAAAAAAGCTGTATAAGATGGTTTGGAAGAGCATCCTAGTATTCAGAAGTCGCCCTTTCTAGTTTGGTGAAGATCTGATGAAGAACGAAAAAAAAACAAAACATTTTTACAAAAACACAACCGACGATGTAAAATGTACCAAAAATCACACCAATAAATGAATGAATGACGTCAAAACAAAAAAATAACGAAGAGTTCAGAAATTATAAAGTTACTAGCGACCCGCCGCGGGTGCAATGTAGATAGTAATGTTTCCTCTACTATAATATGCATGTATTATACATATAAACCTTCCTCTTCAATCACTCTATCTATAAAAAAAAACCGCATCAAAATCCGTTGCGTAGTTTTAAAGATTTAAACATACAAAGGGATATAGGGACAGAGAAAGCGACTTCGTTTTATACTATGTAGTTATTTATACTTTTTGTGTTGTATCACAGTGTTATTTAGGAGCAAAATTGACACTTTTAATAATCCTATAGGGGTACTGTTTTTTCGTACAGCGTGGATGTTCCGATTCCGAATCCTAAAAAGTGCAAGGAGCGTCATGTCGCTTCGCATCCGGTGTAATCAGACCTTTATGCTTAAGGGCGCATATTCCGAACGGCATTTCATACAAATTTTCAAGTCGTTATTTTCCGAAATGACTAAACC
The DNA here is from genome assembly GCA_905332915.2 of Hecatera dysodea. Lineage (NCBI taxonomy): Eukaryota > Metazoa > Arthropoda > Insecta > Lepidoptera > Noctuidae > Hecatera > Hecatera dysodea. Next base: position 16,588,757 of record HG995308.1, on the reverse strand, counting down.
GATTTTAATGAAACTTTACACACGTAAGCGTCTAAAAAGTTAATTGAAAACATTTTCGATAAATAGTGTTACAGTTAAATTAGACCCATTTTAAATGTTCCATACAAACATAAATTTCCAGTTATCTTTTTTAAAATAAGACATTTCGAAAATGTGTTTAACTAACTTTTTAGACCTATGTAACCTGCTTATATGTCTGAAGTTTCACTAAAATCGGTTCAGTCATTTCGGAAAATAACGACTTGAAAATTTGTATGAAATGCCGTTCGGAATATGCGCCCTTAAACGTCAGTACTATTTACCTACTTAAAATGTTATTTCTCAAAGACAAGTAAGTGTTTATGGTATACAACATTGAACACCTGTTTCAAGTGCAAGTGCCTTAGATGCGATCAAAGGGTATTTAACCGACTTCTAAAAAAGGAGGAGGTTCTCAATTCGGATGTTTGTATTTTTTTTGCAGTTTAAATTGTTCCACAGATAGAATATCTATAAAAAAGCATCATATCCGGTTCTCAATTCGGATTTTTGTATTTTTTTTTTGCAGTTTAAATTGTTCATATTGTTTTAATCATGTGATCAGACCCTTATGTTTTAGCATTTCGTCAGTGGCATTCGCTGAAAGAAAAGTACTTTGCCGAGAGCCTCTTTTAACATCTGTTTGTAAGAAAACTTAACTCTATGATAAATGATTTTTATTTTGTAAGTAGATTGTAAAAAACACTTTTACACGTCAATCTTTTTTGGCCGTTATAAACTAGATAAGGCCGGTGTTTCCTAGCTGACTACCCTGAGAAGAAACACCGAAACAAACTCAGAGGTCAAGGTCTCTTTTGAAGTCTATACAATAGGGTAGTTGACTAAAAAAATCTGATTATTCGGTCTGATGGATTTCCAAAAAATATTGAAAACGTATTTTTTCTTTTTTCACATAAATAAAAAATGAAGACGATACATTGCGTTGAAAACTCGTGTGACGTCACTACTCGCTACAATTTTTACTGAGCCGTGACGTTTCACGCTCCCACTCCTGATCTTTGATGCTTTTTATCTTAGTCAGTTTTTATAGATTTGATAAAGGAAAAAATACGTGTCCAATATTTTTCTATAATCTAACTGACGGACTAAACATAATCATATATTTTTTACTCAGGCAACATCCCTATTGAATACATTTTAATTTTGTTGTATAAATAATTGTTAATGTTTCACAAACGAGTGAAGACACTGACTCCTGTAACACAGGTACCACCAGTTCAGGAGTCAGGGCCTCAATGGAATATGTATATGTCAATAAAAACATAATTATTATTAAACATTACTTACATTGTACTGGTCGCCAGCGTCCGGTAAATGCAGTGACTCTATGCAGATCACGAAGTTCTCCTTCATGTAGCCCGGATTCTGTAATAAATTGACAGATGATAAAATTTACAGTTCAAGCAGAGAAAGTAATTGTGAGGCATCTTTTTTGGAAGGTTGGAGAATTTTCATGATAATCTAACTGCGTAGGTACCTGAAAATGTCATGGCCATATCTTAAAATTGGTAATTTCAAACACAGCCAGAGTTTTTGGTTTGATGGAACTTAGGGCACCTTATTCACTAAACACTAAAACCCCTGATGACTACCATCAGTAATCAAAGGGATTCCGTTGGTTCTAGAAAACCCAACGATACTAAAACTTAGCAGTAAGGAATAATGCCAGAGTTGCAGAATTTGATAGAATGAAAAATATAATGCCAAGGGCATTAGGAGGAACACGGATGGGTTTTATTCAGTAAGAATCTGATACTCCCTTCCGCTCCACCCAGAACGGAGGAAATCATTTGATGATTTCCCATCCTTAAACAAAAAGTAGTAAGAAACGTGAAATTTGGCACGTCTCAGTGGAAGTTTTCTCAGATGTAAGCAGAAATATGGACCCCGTGGACGAAACCAGGCCATTTCATGAAAAAGGTAGTTTTACAATATGGCTACGACAGAAACATTCCTTTGGTTGCGGAATTTGTTCGAAAGAGTTACCGCGGCCCTGGAACGCAAAGGGCACATGGAGGAGGTGGGTTTTAGTCAGTAAAAGTCTGACACTCCCTACCGCTCCACCCAGGGCGGGAGGGGTCATTTGATGATTTCCCATCCAAAAAAAAAAAAAAAAAAAGAAACATTCCTTTAGACTCGCCAAAATCGGGTAATAACCGACATTGATACTTACAATCTAATCTATCGATACAATGAATATACATAAAGTGACACTAACCGTTCTTATACATACGATAAAATAATGATCCGCGCCTTCCGTACAGCAACTAGATAACGTAGCCTTTATTTATATACAAGTACGGTTTATTTTGGAATAAAGGTTTTTATTGATTAAATGACTATTAGTCGTTGATAAGATGCTGTTATCGTTTCTTGAGCGTGGCAGTGGTAATGTCTGTGTTCGCAACGGAATTCTGAAAGTCTTATCAGAATTTGCTGAAATAATGGCTTTTATTCACTTATTTTAATTTTTGATGTACGTACAGTCGGTGATAGCAATTAACTGACCCCCTAAAAATTAAACGAATTTGAACCTTTTGCTTGTTACGAACGATCGAACTAGAACAACGTTGGAACTGGTTCAACGTCTGCGATCAATAAAATAGTTATTCGAATTTGATCTTTAATACGCCGTGTTAAGGTAGGTATGTTCTTGAATATTATTTTAACTTGTAATATAATACGTAATTTCGATCACATTGAATGTGTTCCGAGTGGTCTAGTGGTGACTGTAGTGAGCTGACAAATCGTGGTTGCGAGTTCGTAACCAGCGTAACTGACGCGTTTGTTTCTGTTTTGTATATTTATTTTAAGTTATAAATAATAAACTATAACTTTAGCAACAACAACAAAAAAAATGAACAGAAATAAAAAACCAAAATGGTGGTAAAAACGATTTTATTTTATTAAAAAAATATTATAAGAATAACATAAATGATATTGATGACGACACGAAGATGATAATATTTACCTGCTTACTAATAACGTTGTTAACTGCACTGAGTTTAATGTAGTGAATCAGCATGTTATAATATTTAGAAATATAGGTATGTATTTCTATTTCATAACAATAACATCACTACATTAAATATCATTGAACTAAATAAAACGGCATTATACGTTGAAGTTCTACCTGGTCTACTATATATCAATTTGTTTTATGAATAGTTATTTTAGTTATAAAATAAGGTTTTGACAAAAAACTAGGTATTCGAAATACTTCGTTACAAATTATAACAATAGTTGATTTAACACACACACTGACATACGTTAGTATTGTTTGTGACCAACACTGGTTACTCAAGTTATTCATGCTTTTAATAGCGAAGTGGAGCACCATTTTTTCTATTGCTTGTTGCAAGCGGTCCCGCATACCGCGCACCATATTCCAACAACGATCACTTCCACTTGCAGTTGAATGAGTAGGCAAAAATGGCTGTTCAGTTTGCCTTCTAACAATTGCTTGATGACGTTCTGACACTGGAGTATGTAACATAGTAGGTTTTGGTCCAGGACGATCTTTTTGAATATTCCCTGCCTCTTCAAAACGTCTTAGCGACAATCTGACTGTATTTCTCTGAAACAACACAATAAGCATAATTTTAGTAACGAATAGGTAAACATAATTTATCGATTAAGTTTGAAAAAATACGTTTATCAAATTAGATTATAAAAATCAAATTAGACCTATAAATGATCTCAAATTAGACTCATAATGAAACACAGTTAATTGTCTATTATTCTACATTCACCGGCTTTTAAGCAGACTAACGAATTAAGGAAAAAGTATAATTATAAATGAAGCATAAAAATAATACACTTACCGCTATATTAAGTTTCCTAGCAATCGCTTTAATACCAACATTCTCCTCATGCAAATAGATTATTTTGTATTTTAAATAATCACTCAACTGAGACATGACGATTTAACTATCAAAACTGATAGCAATTAATACAAAGGAAAAAAGCCAATTTAGTAAGGCAAGGTAAAAATGTTCGCGCGTATTCACTGCTATTTGTGCATAGAATATCTTGTTCAATTTATTCTTCTACCCCATAGTCCTTATGTCATATTTATAGCAGTTTTTGTTGAATACGCATATTGACGTCTAACTACCCACTTATTAAAAAAGGTAAAAAGTTATTAAATAAATGACCTAATACCAACCTCTTAAAGCTCAAGTTTGCGTATCAAAATTATTTATTGTTTCTGTTCATCGAGTAGTGTTAGTCTGATAAACTCATACCATATTGAATAACGTTTAATGTTATGAGCATAGGGTGTAAAATCGAGTAATTTTTAGGGGGGTCAGTTAATTGCTATCACCGACTGTACAATCAGTGGCGTAACTATACCATCGGGGGCCCGTGGCAAATTCTTTTGACGGGGACTTCCCAGTTATATTTTCAAGAGTATAGGTTAATACATGTCACCGGAAAATGGCAACCTCTGTAAAATTATATCTTAAGAGATTGTAAACTCTCGATAAATTGTCAACTGAACATTTGGAACACTTTTTTACGCATCAAAATTTTATAGTCTATAATCTCTCGATGTCATTCCGAGAAATTCCGCCGGATCTTGGAGAGGCTCATCTATCTTTGGCCGGAGCCCTCTCAGGTTGGGGGCCCGTGGCATTTTGCCAGTCTTGCCACCCTATAGTTACGCCACTGCGTACAATCTTCTATCTATATATATAAAAGCGAAATACCACTGACTGATTTAACATGTAATCTCAGAAACTAAAACACTTACAAACCAAAAATTTGGCAGGTAGTTTCCTTATATAGACGTCTGCTAAGAACGGATTTTACGAAACTCCACACCTAATTGTATGACGTCAGCTCTTTAGTTCGTATCTAGCGGAATAGATGCCGCTAACATGGTTGCGATTTATCGATGCTTTTTTTTATTGACATATGGATATGCTCTTGACTCTAGTCTAAGTCGCAGGTGACAGAGACAAAGTCGACGATAGAATGAGCTTACCCAGAAGAAGCCTGTTCACTCTAACTTTGAACAGATCAGGGTTGAATGGAATACGTTTTCGAACGCATTCCATTCAACCCTGATCTCTTCACACACACGCAGTACACAGACGCAGGCAGTGAGTTCCACTCCTTTGCTGCGCGCATTATAAAAGACGATTGGAAACGCTTGGTGCGAATTGATGGAATGCTATAGTAAAGGTAAGTTCTCACCGTGAGCACGGTCCGGCAGTAAGGGTACGCGTTCCAGGCCTCCTCGTGGACCTCGAGGGAACCCTTGGGCGCCAGCAGTCGGATGAACGCTGGCACCTTAGACGCGAGGTGATACACTTTGTACGTGTACTGGCCCGAAGAGAACTTGCCACCTGGGGGAGACAAACTGGTATTAGTATATTACGGGTCTTTCAGGTATATGTAGTAGTATATGTAAGTAGGCTTAGTGTGTATCTTTTTGTTGTTAGTGTATCTTTTTTTTTAGTTATAGTTCTTGCAATTCACGAACGCGCGTGGCTCTTAGTTGTGTTCAAGTCGTATCTGTATACTTACGTGTAAATGTGTGCGTGGACGCGCTACGGTTAGGTTTACCACAAGCATAGAGAATGTAACCACTAGAGAGCGTATAGGCTGATTTCTTCTAAGCACACGACTCACTACTGCGGGCCGGGGAACGAGGAAGAATGCGCGGCTGCAATTGGTCAGTTCAAGGTCAAGTTGCGTAGGTATGCCTATCGTTAGGGTTGCACTACTTCATTAGGGGAAAATAATCGATATCGATAAAATGGATTTTAACATTATGAAAAATACTCAATTAAAATCATAGAAACAATATTTAATCAAAATAAATCAATTACAAAAATAAACCGACGTATCCTGTTATTATTGATTTTTAAAATGAATTATTTTGGTATATGTTTTTTGAATCAAAGTTTTAGGGTCCTTGTTCTTTGTAAAAAAGATAAACGAGCGTTTACATATTTCTGAATTATGCATCTTGCTTATTATACATTATATATATATAATTATATTATTAAATTATATCCAATCAGAGATTTTAAAACCGATCTAAAAAAATAATAAAATAACCGATCGGTCCCGGTCGGGGACAGAGAGATACAAATAAATCGAAAAACAAAGAAACTTGCATAAAAAATACTGGCGAACTGAAACTCCTCCTTTTTTGAAATCGGTTAAAAGTACAGGTATTTTATCACAGTTTGTGAATAGAATAAAAACAAATAGTTTTTTCGATATCGACTTTCAGCTAGCTATTATTGACACCACTATTTTTCTCGATAAAAATACAAAGAGAAAAAAAGGGATAGAAGCATTAGAATTGTCTAATGAAAGAACGAGACGTTTCCAAAAGACATCAACGCGGAACTCAACAGTGTACTCGTTTACCCCAAACACCATTTTAAATAGACCCCTGCGGTGACTCATAATCTGATTAAATCAAACATAATTTTCGTTCGCTTTAATTATCGATGAAAATTTATGTCATTCTTTTTGTATCTAGATGTCTTGGAATGCTTCCCGCACCATTTCACCGCGCATGAAGGCATTTGGATACGATAAAATTGCATAAAAAGTTATCAAAATTTGTATTAACGTAGCGTGCACACAGGTCTGACACTTGGTCACAACTAAAATGGTTACTCTTACCGTAGCCTATTTATAGGCGACAAAATACTAATAGTTTTCGAGCGTCGGGGCACTGTATGCGCAGTCAAGTGGTTATATTGTCTTTGACCACAAGTAAGAGTCACGCGCGCTCGTAAATTGCAAGAACTATACTATGGATCTCTGGTCTGATAATAAAGTTGTTATTATTATTATTACACTTGCTGATGAAGGTATGACAAACGGCTGCCTAGCTGATACAACGTGCAACAGAATAAACGCAATACCAGGCCCCAAGTCTTCTATTTTTATAAATTTGTCATTCCAACACGATCCCATTGTCATTTTGCTAAAAGTTCGTAATCTGCTAAGTTCATAATGGTCGATCATTGGTCGGTCAATGATCTCGTAACACTTTTTGATAACCGAGCTATTAAAAGCAAATGACTGCACAATGACGTTCTAATGGTAGGTCACTGATCCAAGGAACTGTCAAAATTTTAGCAGATTACCTAATGAAATATGTAAAAAAAAATGCTAATAGGTCTGTAATTCATTTGTCATTATGTACGAGATTACCATTTCTTTCAATGGAGTGTCATTGGTTGACCATTGGAAAGTCATAATGACGCTTTTATGTTTATAGATTTAAAAACTAGTCAAAATCAACCATTATAAAATCAATGATAGACCATTCTGACACTATTTTAATAGCAGACAGGCCCTGGGGTCATTGTTCTCATAATTATAAACAAATTTTACCATGGTACAAAGACCGAAATCAATACTAATATTATAAAGAGGAAAGATTTGTATTTCTAAAAACTACTGGACCTATTTCAAAAATTCTTTCACCACTTGAAAGCTACATTCACCCTGAGTAACATAGGCTATATTTTATACCCGTATTCCCACGGGAACGGGAACTACGCGGGTGAAACCGCGGGGCGTTGCTAATCGCGATATAAATCAGCTGTTCAGTACATTTTGTCGAGTTATGCACATATGGGGGCAGTCGATATTTATCGCGATTTCCTGTTCGGTTCCATAGTAGCAGTTGTTCATATATTGATGACCCCTATACAGGTATTGCGTTTATTACACGTTGTATAATACGTCATTTGTTTCAAACAGTAACACGGAAGGCCGAGAAAGTCAATGTTTTTCAGCCATACAATTTGAATACTGCCTGCAGCATTTACATTCGAATTCTTTTATAGAGTTGTCTACCTTTACATGTAGTTAATAAAGTTCAATTTTTTTTAGTTGTTTTCAAAAGTCCACACGCGTATCACGCGCTAACCCCCTGACCCCTAGTTTCTGATTTGATCATTCGAATTAAGAACTTGACACGTTTTAGCACATCAAATTCTGACTTCAGAAACTGGGAATCATAATACAATAACTTACTGAATGTTCTGACTCCAGATATGTTTTACTATACCGAACGCCAGATAAATGTGCAATAAAGGTCATTGCCCTTTCCTTGATATCTCTTCGTAGGTACATGGACAAAAAAGAATGAATCGTTTTCCATTACTAGTAAATATAAAGGATCACGATGGATGTCGATTCAATATAGCATTAATTCATTATTTCTGTTTTAAGAATTAAGGTTGTCAATAAATGTAGGTGGGTCAATGACCGTTATTACACATTTATCTGGCGTTCGGTATAGTAGGTATCCGTACAAATATAATCATTATACATATGCATATAATCAACTCTGTACTTTCTACTTTACTTTAGACAGCTACTGTAACAATCCAACCTACTTGGTGATGAAATCCTAAAGTAACTAAATCTGGAATTACATGAAGACACTACCACATCTGTATGTTTTCAAGTGAATTCTATTAATGTAACTTCAGTACTTTAAACAGGGGAGGAATCAGGTACCTTAAAGTTGCTGACAGGTATCAAGCGTGGACGTTTGATAAATCTTCGGAAAATAATGAAGACCTTGTGTAAAAGATAATAGTGCGGATTTTAAGAGGCTGGTGGCCTCGCGAGCTTAATTCGGTGTTTCTTCTCAGAGCAATTAGATAAAACACTAGTTGATCCGTGCAACTTTGTCTGCGTCACATAAAGAGAGAAATACGCCTTGTTTTTGTAAAATTTTCATCCTTTCCGTTGCTCCATTCCTACCTCGTAACGCCTGTAGCCTGCCTCGATAAATCTATACTAATATTATAAAGAGGAAAGATTGATCGTTTGTTTGTTTGTTTGCATTGAATAGGCTCCAAACTACAGAACCGATATGAAAATTCTTTCACTGTTGGGAAGCTACAATATCCGGGTGACATAGGCTATATTTTATCTATTGTGTTCCCACGGTAACGGGAACAACGCGGGTGAAACCGCGGGGTGCTGCTAGTTTAATAAAGCAGAATTGGGGCATGTATTTTAGTCCTAAGCTTTGAAACATATTTGAAATAAAAAAAGATTATTTGTAAATACATATTTATATATTCAATCATCAACAATTTTACTATAAAAAGACGGTTATTGTTTAATAATAGGTCGAACGAGTATGACTTACCATACGCTTCAACTAAACAAATACTTAATACCCTTAAACATATGCAGTATAATACTTTTCAATAGTTCGAAAAAAACACGAGAAGCTTCGCTAAAAATTCCTTTTCTTTCATCCATATTATTTTAAAGCGGGAGTATAAACATTTCGTTCTGAAAGATGTCTTGTACTGTATGATAAAGACTGGTCTAAAATATGCTGTTTCTTATTACTACGACTTTTAGATTTATACATATATTCATTTGGTCACCTAGTATAATTGGCTAAAACCTCCCATGTATTTGGAAGCGACTCTGTTGCATTTTAGCGGGAAAGCATTCAGGATCTGGACTGCTATAGAGAAACTATTGCCCGATTCATGGCACGCAAGCTCAGCAATTTGAGACCACTACACAATCGAGACATTAGCATAATAGCATAGTCAGCCTTTTAATGTTCCCACTGCTGGGACACAGGCCTCCTCTCTAGGAGGGAATGGGCCGTAATCCACCACGCGGGCCCAGTGCGGGTTGGTGAATGTCTTCGAATTTTTGGGTCTAGGACATGCCGGTTTCCTCACGATGTTTTCCTTCACCGTTTTGAGAGCAGTGATGATGAAATTGATTACACAAAGTAATGCGCCTGGCTGGGTTTGAACCCGCGACCGTAAGTTGGGGCCGTTACCACTTGGTCACCACTGCTCTCAACATTACTTTATTTAAGCAGATTCCTGCACTCCAGAGGGTCATGGCACTTCTTAGTACAAACCAGATTCATCTTCCGACATATGCACCTATAGCTAAAACATCGTGTATCCGATTCCTGGCACCTACACTTTACCGTTCTCAACCCTTTGTCCTTCAATACTTGTGGCTTCACTTCTTCTGGCTGATTCGACTTAACCTTGAATATGCTGCTGTCCAAGTTTATGCCAGGCACAGGATTTTCTGGCTCGAGCTTAGCTTCTGAACTTCCAACAAAAATTACGTAATCATTAATTTCTTTTTTCGAAGTTTCTTCGTGACACCGTGGACATAGTAAACCATGGACAAAAGACGGACTGTTAATGGTTTTTGCACATGCCTCATGTAAGACCCTGTGGCAGAAGACACATGAATGTATCGGATCTGTTCGTGTCCCGCAAACTATACACAATATTGGCATCTGATTGGAGCTGGCTTGTATCAGTGCGGGTGCTTCTGACGTGGGCGGCGTACGCTCATTCATTGCTTCATCAGCGGTTGTCTCCTCGACTTCACTTTTAATTTGTACTTCTACTTTAACATCGGGCATTGGCTCATCCCCACTTGAGTCGTCGTATTCTGTTTTTACTTGTACACTGTGCTCTGGGAGTAAGGCTGGTGTTCCGTCGTCACTTTTTCGCACTAACACTTCTTCTTCATACACGTTTGTAAAAGGATCCGCGTACTTTACTTTCTTCACAGAATTGCAACGATTTCCTATAAGCGAATCTTCAATAAAGCTCACCGTTTTTTTGTTCAATTCATTCTCAAGATCTTCTTCAGTTTCAATGTGAACGAGGATGGCCGCGAGAGCTGCTGAACGGAATCCTTCCTTAGGGTCACATCCGAAAAGTTTTCTGTAAGGGGTTGTTTGTATTAGCGGGCTATAAGAACAATTCATCCGAAATTGCACAAAGTATATTCCTTTTGCCCAATTAACAGAATCGTTATCTTTCATCCATTCTGTCACCTTTTCGAACACATTTATGGTAATTTCTGCGACCAGTCCGGCTGGTTCCGGGACTGGTCGTCCGTTCAAGATTTTACAAGTAGGCCATAGACTAGCCAATTCCTTGATTACATCAGCAGTAAATTCTCGTCCATTTTCCATTACCAAAATAGCCGGGCAGCCAATGTCTAGAAAAAGCTTCAGTAATTCGGCAGCGACTTCAGCTGCGTCATTAGAAGTTAAAGGACGCAGGTATGAAAACTTCGTGGGTCTGTCTCGGTAATGTAATATCCATTGATACTTGTCATCTGGTGTCGATTGCATGTCGATTAACTTTACCAGACCCTGATTGTTAAACAGATCCTTAGAACTGGTGCGAGAGATATATTTTCTTTTATCCGCTTTTTTATTGAATTGACAAATTTGGCACGATTTCACAAATGCAATAACTGCGGGCGTCGGTATAAACCACCTGTCTCTCATAGCTAAAATCATTCTGTCGCGTCCGGCGTGTCCCGTGCTGCGATGGATCTCTTCGAGAACATCATAGTATTCTTCTAGCGGAACTATTTTTATAGATTTCTCGTCTTTATGCTTTCGTTTCTGTGCTAAACACTTTCGGCCACCGTCTTCTACGATCTCATAATGTTTCGCGTAATAATAGTGCGAAGAATGCCGCTGTTGCTTTGTTTCTAGCGCGGCGTCAAACTCTTCGATTAAACGTATGACGGAATTAATTCGCTCCATCGACCATTCTGGTTTCGTCGATCTACCGTGATATATCTCAGCGAGTGTGTTTTCGAATCTTTGTCTGGATTGTATGGCATTTTGTTCGACACTTGTTATGTTAGACATTGTTTACTTTAATTTAAAACGAACCAATCGATTCTAAACACAAATCCAGATACTTATATTCTTGTTTAATTGACGTAAAAAGACAAGCTAACGTGTTGACGTAAAAAGACAAGCTAACGAGTGAAGTCGACACGCGGCGTCGAGCCGAGAACGCCCGAACTCGCGCCGAGCACCTCCGAGCAAGCGCCTACCTCGCATTCGATCGTACATAACTCTAGTGACTTACCCAAATACCGCCAATACGTTATCTTACTGCGCGCCATAACGCTTATATTTTAACTTCGCTTTAATTTCGACCTAAAGACGACGTATTAGTACACATATTGAAGATTGTAATAATTGTTGTGTTATTATTGGCTGTTGTTCTCCGGCGCTCTCTGATTGGTCCGAGTTCACCAACGAGGAGTAGAGAACGCGTTAAACAGATGGCCGTATGCATGTGGTGGCATCGCAGTGTCGTGCGTTCGTTACTTGAGAAAACCGGTCAATCGCATACAATACGCAAAAAATGTGTTGACCAGATACAAGACAATCTTAAGTTATCTATACTTATATCGCAATGAGGAAAACTGTGATGTACTGATCTGATTTTAATAATTATCTTACAAAAGCAAGTCGCGTAGCCCTGTGGTACAGGCTAAGCGAGCAAAGACGTGACAGACAAAATTCTATAGAAGTTTATGGTTGATTGAAATTGTTTATGGGCTTTCTAACCTAACATAACACGCGAAAACTCGTATTCGCTAGCTATTTTCAACTTCTTTTTTCCTTTTCCTACACATAATCAAGTTTTTGATTGGATTTCATTGATTTTCCTAGGCAATGGCGAGCGCTGATGACTACTTCGAGGGTAAATTGGATTGTAACCGCTGAGCCTTTACATCTGCCTGTTTTGGTGTTGATTGGGTTCCGTACTCCAAGGGAAACTGACGGGACCGTTCGTCCATCCGTCTGAGTGTCCCTCATGATTGGGGATAAATATAATAAAATTAATTGAATTGAAATGAAATTTTTATGAACTATGCAAGAAACTTTGTTTTTGGTTTATAGTCGTTTCACTGACCATATTTTCAGAATCAGAATGTTTATTTGTCAACACAGGTAGTTACAGAGTCTGACACACAGAGTACTGATAGACATAGATACACTGACGCATTAAATTAGGATGTTGGCAGCATGTACCAAGTACACACACACTCATACTCTCTCAACCATTGACATACACCCACACATACCATGTAAGTCGATGAACGGCAATCTATTATATTTAACTAGTGACCCGCCCCTGCTTCGCACGGGTGCAATGTTAATATTAAATCTCTGCTATATTATGCATGTAGTATACATATAAACCTTCCTCTTGAATCACTCTAGGTATTAAAAAAAACCGCATCAAAATCCGTTGCGTAGTTTTAAAGATCTAAGCATACATAGGGACAGACAGCGGGAAGCGACTTTGTTTTATACCATGTAGTGATATTTAACTTGTTTTTAGTGTCTGTTTATTATATTTTTTTTTTCTTTTCATTATAACATTTTAATTTGTTTTTTTTTTTCCTTTTTAGATCACGCCGTCTTACACGGGCTATGAACCAAAGAACGGATTATTTCTAATATACTGCCTCCCAAGATACAGGTTTTTCGTCTAGTTTGGGAGACAGCAGGCTATGCACTTCTATTAATAAATTGTCCTTGTTCTAGCTATTAAGACTTTGTAATTTATGTTTGTAGAAGTGTGGAGAGGAGCTCGTGACTAAATTATAACAGCCGCACGGGTCGATCTTCTAGGTTAAGCAATGCTTGCCGAGGTTGGTCTGTGGATGGGTGACCATCTTAACATAACGAGACTTCTCCGTGCCTCGGAAAGCACGTTAGGCCGTTGGTCCCGTCTGTCATTTGGAGATCTTTGGCAGTCGTTACGGATTGTCAGAAGCCAGAAAATCTGACACCAGTCTTGCCAAGAAGTACCGTGTTCCCCAGTTAATGGGTTGTGGACGTCTGGTTGGCAGCCGCTTCACCTAAAATACTGGTATTCAGCTGAATCCGGCTTGACTGGGAGCCGACCCCGATATAGTTGGGAAAAGGCTAGGCAGATGAAGATGAGAAGTGTGTATTCGACCACGCATTCTTAGAGATAACTCAAATACTAGTCATCAGATCTCAATTAAATTTAAATATAACCACACGACAAGCACAACTTTCGAATATAAAAAGAATCATCAAAATCGGTACACCAAGTAAGTAAGAACTGAGGTAACACAAAAAAAAATCCAATGGACTTGAGAATTATAATTTATAAGATTGGTAATTAATTTCAATAAATGGTTGAACAAAAAAGAAAAAAACAAGACTCAATCTAATCATTTTGACATAAGATTTGACATAAGATTTGACAGCAAGCTATCGAAGATTCGAAGCACGCCCCCCTTCAATATGACGTGTGCAGAACAACAAATGGCAGCACACAAGTGTCAAGTTCAAGTATTTTTTCGAAAATAGTTGCGAATTTGCAACACTAGATGGCACAGGCTACGCATGCATATTTCCCTAAGAAGCGTGTGGTTGCGGAATTTGTACGAGTCATCGCGGCCCTGGAACGCACAGGAGGAACAAGGATAGGTTTTAGTCAGCAAGAGTCTGACATTCACTTCCACTCCACTCAGAGCGGAAGAAGTTATTTGATGATTTACATCCTTAAAAAAAAAAGTTGAATAACGGTTGCACCACAATGTCAAACATTTATTCAAAATAAGTTTCGAATTTGCATACTACATGGCAGTCGGTTGCACCACAGAGGCGTCAATGTCAAATATTTATTCAAAATAAGTTTCGAATTTGCACACTAGATGGCAGTCGGTTGCACCACAGAAGCGTCAATGTCAAATATTTATTCAAAATAAGTTTCGAATTTGCACACTAGATGGCAGTCGGTTGCACCACAGAAGCGTCAATGTCAAATATTTAAAAATAAATTTCGAATTTGCACACTAGATGGTAGTCGGTTGCACCACAGAAGCGTCAATGTCAAATATTTATTCAAAATAATTTTCGAATTTGCACACTAGATGGCAGTCTTCGCCGTGCACGTTTCCTATAGGCATTCAGAAAATGTAAAGCCGCACTCCAGACTTAAGTCAATCAATGTTACCCGTTCTATTTCCCCACACAAATGAGGTTATTCAAGCGAATGAGAACAGCCAAGCAGTGGCGGATGTTAATCAAAAGATGCACTATAAAGCGCCCCAGTCCCGACTGACTAAAGTAGGTACTAGACTACAAAATTAGCCAATAGCTCTTAGGGCAAGCATCTAGTGTTGCCAGCCTAATTCAATCATATTTATCGTTTTAAAACTTAGAGGATCCGTTGTCGGTTTCAATATTCTAACGTTTCGTTACTCAGGTACTATTCTACAATTTCTCGGAATGACTTCGAGAGATTATAGATGACCAAAATTTCATTCAGTTTACAATTTATCGAGAGTTTACAATATCTCAAGATATTTTATAATCTGACGGCGTTTGCAATTTTCCGGTGACATTTTTAAATTGATCGATAATTTTGTATGTAACCTAGCAACCCTACTTGCACTACTAAACAAAGACACGTGTCTTATGACGTCCAAAGCCAACGCTGCACGAAGTGGAGGTCGCGAGCTTTTGACCCTGAAATTGAATAGCAACGTCGAACGTCCGTGACGTCATCAGTTGTGTCATCAACGCGGTCTAGTGTGTGTTTGAGATGTTCTTAGTAGCTGTTTGATTTAAGTAGTCATTTGTGGAGATGACTACATTTTTGTTAGTGCACTTCATGATGCGAAAGGCAGAAAATATGAATATTCGTCACTTGGTTAAAACAGAAAATAAATTTTAAAAAAGAACAGCTATCGCTGTTTGTCTCTGTATCAGCTAAAAGCTGGCTGGTAATAAATATCTGTGGCGGGTTCTCCACGTCTGTAAATTTGCATTAAACAAAAATTTGCAAAAAAAAAAAACTATCCACCTCACTGATGCGCCAACGTCATCCTTTTCTTCAGAATGGACCTTATGCCCGCAGTTTCAAAAGGACCAATTTGGGTTTAGCCTCTGAAAAATACTGGCAGTGCAGAAGTTATGGAACCTCAAAAAAGATCTGAATCCCTCTGAAGGTTACAAATCTCCTAACTTGAAAAAAAAAAAAACTTTCTAGTTTATTTCAAATTGAAGCCGACACGATGCTGAAATTAACTGATTGTGTTCTAAGGTCGTAGCTTAGATTAAGCTAAGCCTTCTTCGTTAATGAACTTCACAAGAATAGCCTCCATAATATTGCTACTGAAATATGCATCAAAGTAACTTAGGGGCTAAACTTAATCGGGTGAATTCGAATGAATTTCAAAACATCTTCATTCATTCCGGATGACGCCATTTTTTTAAGTTTTTATTTTCTATAAGTTTAAGGCCGCTTTCAATTTATGCGTTTCGTGTCGGACCGCTGCCGCACGTTTAACGTGCCGCTGGTTATATCCCGCTGCCGGGCCGCTGCAGTGCGTTAGCGGTCCGGCACCAAACGCCTAAATTGAAAGCGTATTTGACTGCCGTGCGTTTGTATCCTAGTGATGTGACTTCAGTCAAGCCATGGACTCTATTCTGTATTTGGATTTGTATTAATTACTACAAAAAAAAGTTATGGATATTTTCTTATTATTATTACATTACAGATGATATTTCTGCATAATATTATATTATTTTAAATTATTATGTAGAAATATCATCTGTAAAAGATCGCTATATATGGAAGCATCAGAATCTCCACTTAAATTAGAGGCGGATGAGATTGCTCTAAGTTCATCCGATGCGGACTGAACCTGACTGTTTGTCAATGTCTGTGTCTGAGATCCTGGAGATTGATTTGAACTTTATAGTAATAATAAATAATTAAATGAAAATTTTATGGAATTAGCTCTGACGTCTATTCATCGCACTATTCAACACTGAAATGAACACGTGATGTTTGTGCGGTTGCCGTCCTGTTGTCGAGCGTACGCGGTACCGGTGCCGCACTGTTGCCGCACCGCGCGTTTTGTATGGAAAAATACGACCGTCCGTACGCTGTACGACTAACGCACCGCTTCGGCACCGCAGCAGGCCGTTAAGAAACGCATAAATTGAAAGCGCCCTAAGAGCACCAGTCTCCCACAATGCGGTACTTTCCTGTGTCTATTTTCGTACAGTGTTTTATATGAAACCAGAAATGACACATAGAAGTCATATTTATCGCCAAATTGGTTATAACTTACATTTCGATTTTAAACCTATCTTTTTCCCAATTATGTTGTGGTTGGATCCAAGTCTTACCGGAAGTAATTGAGTTCCAGTATTTTTCATAGAGCGACTGCCTGTGAGGCCTCCACAACCCAGTAGCCCAGCCATAATTCAGTCGACAACAATAATTTTACTCAGCAACACCCAGAACAAATTGGAGGACAGCTGTGTAAACTGGCACAATGCGTCATAGTTCACAACAATAAACAGTATTTGCACAATTGATAGTCTATCTTTATACAATTTGATACCATAGACTAAGAGTGTGTGAAACAAAAAAACCCGTCTGCCATAGACTGTACTATGTCAAAGTCGTCATGAAACAGCCAGTCTATTCAATAAAAATACTACCGTAAAAAATTAGGTGAAATGAACACAAAGTTTACTGTCTTTTCACCTGAAACTTTGAATTGTTAAGTTCACTTCACCTGTGTAAATGGTGCGATTTGGTATAATTATATTCGCGCTGTATGGATTCTGGCAGGCACTGACCCCATGGGGCCCCGTCTTCTTTGCTGACAGCTTTTTGAGGCACGCGTGGAACACGACGCACCGTCGGTCCGGTAATCGTACTGCGTTTCCCGACGCCCGGGGCGTCTTCTGTTGCGGCGGCTGGAGCGTGAGGTTCCGATCTCCCTCACGCGATCTGTCTTCTCCTTCGCTAGCATTACTGCTTTGGAGGTGACCGCTTACCGTGCCTTATCGCTCCGGATCATGGATTGAACCAGGGCCGGACGCGAGAGGTCGCTGCCGCCGATCAACTCGGCGAGGAGACGGCGTTGCTCTGCCCAAGCAGGGCAGATCACCACCGTGTCTTCATCATTCTTCAGCCTTTATCTCAATGCATCGGGAATCAGCGCAAGATGTTTGCTTTCATACTCATAAACATCTTTTATTCCGTCGTTCGTTTCATTATCCTCTATTCTTATATTTATCTGATACATACATTCAGGCTTAAAACTTCCTTCTTAACGTTTTCGGCATTCCTCTATATTACTTGGCTATCATGATCTGAATCCTACAAGCGTCAAATCAGAAGTCTTCTAGGTCGATCCTTTGAACAGATTGACAATCTTTCCCATTATTAAAAAGTATATAATTATCTAAAACGAAATATGTAGTTGAGTCAATTTAAAGCAATGTTTTTCGTAACTCTGTTTTAGTGCCTTTACTCCCTCGGTTGGTGGAGTTTCAAGAATCATGAGATTCTGGTTTAGATGTATGGTTTTTAGTACATAGGGAATTATTTAGAATTTGTTTTTTTTCCTTATGCCATGTTTGTAGCGTTGTATAGTTACTAAATTAGGCTAAAGTATTTATAAGTTATCGTAGATCGCGTTATATATGCCAATTTGTATAGAAAAATAAGTTTTATATTATTACCACCAGACGGTACTTATCCAGTTTCAATATAATTGATTATTTAAAATTTACGCATCAATCACTAACCAAATGAATGTACTTATAGAATAATACTTAAATACTTAATTGTAAACTAACACTAGGCGCCCAGTGAAAACTTAAAGACGATGTGTTTTTTTTTCAAGTGTTTATTGCAATCCACAATGTGCATATTATACAGGTGGTATGCTGCTTGTTTCTGTATAACATGTATGTTTATGCCTGGATCTAATTTATCACAATACCTATGTATACTCTTTGCTACAATTCCTGTCGCTCCTATTACTATCGGTATGACTTCTGTAGGAATGTTCCATTGTCTTGCTATCTCTGTTTTAAGTATGGTAATATATAATAAGGTGGTATTTGCCAGTGGCGTGCAGTGGTTCGAGTTAGGGTAGGCCAGAGAAAATGTCCAAATAAATTTAAAAAAATAACCACATTATTCAGGGTTAATTTGTAATGAATTGAGTTTTTTTTAATTGCCTATTTAAAAAAAAAGACACCACATTTCAACCCTGGATAATGTGGTGTTTTTTTTTGGACATTATTTTCTGGCCTACCCAACTCGAACCACTGCACGCCACTGGTATTTGCTCAATTTTTCTGTCTCTTTAGACATTACAGTACCATCAGATAACAGATTATAACATAGGCCTATGTCTCTGATGGTACTGTAATGTTTATTAAATACGTTTTATTTTCTGTTTTGTTTGCATAAATTATATCCGGTCTATTGTGTGTTACTGTGACATCTGTCTGAACTGGAATCTGTCACATTAATTTTGCCGTCTCATTTTCTTTTTATAGTATAAATTTTTATATTTATTTATATATTTTATAAAATTGTGATTCGTTTATTAATTAGATATAATATTATTCTTATTTTAAATTAATTCTGTTTATTGCACGTTTATCTATATCTGCAATATTTTATATTTCAGTATACATTTTACGCATACATATGTGAAGTGAGCTCATCCATGGAGTGGTGGAATGACTTTTCCCCTGACGTTTACTTCACTTTGACATATGAAACTGACCGATTTGTGCGGTGTTATTGATAACCATGTCAACAAAAATGATGACAGTAAACAGTAAAATTGAAAGCGCTTGTCATCACGTGTACGCAACGCGAAAATAACTCCACAGTTCGCTTAGTAGGAATATTGTTTCGGCTCATTGACCGTCAGTTCATATTTTTAGCTTTAAATCGAGGAAGGTTCAAGGCACATATTTGCAGGAAAACAACACGCTTATTATAATAACATGCTATGAAAATTACGGGTGACGTTTCTTATCCATTGACCACCGAGACGCCTTATTAGCGACAACTGATAGAAACGGGAATTCCTTTCATCAAACCCCCTGGCCAAGTTACAACCGTTTCGTGTCGAATTTCGTTCTCCAATCGGTAACGCCTCAGTGTCAGCAACTGTAGAAAATGATAAGTTGGTAGCCATATTGACGCGCTTGAGTCGGCCGCTCGTTCTACAATGTCTTTAGAAAAACGACCTATTCTTTAGTCTATGGCGAGCGTTCCTACAAACGTCAAATAGGGTTTAACATTTAATTCTGTTTAAATGCTTTAGCCATTAAGTTTAAACATTTTAACAAAGGATGTAGCGTTGAACATTGTAGAAACGATAACAATTCATTCTATCATTTTGAACGATGTGAACTTGGCCATGAATTTTCTATTCGTTTGTTTTAACCACGTGACTGAACGTTGAGATGATTTCATTCCCATACATTTGATTCGTTTTCGACTAGCGTTAACGATTGCAGATTATCAACTTGGCTAGGGGGCAGGTGAGGTTGTGGTAAAACTCGAGCCAGTAAAAATCTTTCGATAGGTACATCACGACATCGCGAGTTCGCGACCACAGAACAGATAAAAGAGGTAAAAGAGAGAAACCTGTTTTATCTGTTCTGTGGTCGCGACACAGACCCAGGCTAAGGTGACGGTTTGTGTTTGACGCCTATTGACAGGATTGGTCCATACAATCCCAAACACGGGAAGAATAGAATGAAGAAAGGGCTATTATAATAAAAAAGTTTAGATGGATCTTTCGTACTCAATCCCGCCAGAACAGCTGGACGGATCTGAATGAAACTTGGGAACTACAGTCTGGTTTAGAACATAGTAGAGATGCCACCATTATTTTTAATTTTTTCGCTATTCGGTATTCGGCCGAATATGGTTAACCATTCAGCCGAATACCGAATAGCTTTTTTTATTGCCATCTGTTTTACCGCGACTTCGTCCGCGTAAATTATAGCTAACGTCCTTACTAAGGCTCTAGAGTATCTATGTACCAAATTTCATTTAAATCGGTTCAGCAGTTTTGACGTGGAATCGTGATAACCAGATTTACTTTCGTATTTAAATTTCAACTCCGCCCGCGGAGAGTACTAAGTGTGGCCGAATTCGGCTGCCGAATGTCCGGCGCTTCGGCCAAGAACCTTGCCGAACATTCGGTATTCAGCCAAATTATTATTCGTGGCATCTCTAGTACATAGTCACTCATTTTTCCAGGGAGAAAACGCGAGCGATAGCTTGTAAATAAATAAATGTTCCCAATAACGCAATGCGTTATATTATCTACATTTCATAGATAAAGGTAATAATTTTTGCCCATGTGCTGAGCTGCCTACAGCCTGGACCAATATTTGAGCAAGGCTCGTTGATAACGCTGTTGAGTGTTGATGTAATAGAATCTTGGCAAATGTTATCGTTGTGATGCGTCCTTCATGAAGGATAGTGTCCATATTCGATTTGAATGAAGGAAAGTGCTTGAATTATATTAGTAGGGCTGCCATCATCTTAATTGGCGTTTCCGGACAAAAAATTATTTAAGATATTATGTGTGAAAATGTATGTACAAAAGTTTTGGTGAAATTGTGAAAAAGTTTTAAATAAAAACCTCGGATATTTTTTTATTTTTATTTTAGCCTTCCGTTTTAAATCTGACACCAGTCTTGCTAAGAAGTACCGTGTTCCCCAGTAAATGGGTTGTGGAGGTCTGGTAGGCAGCCGCTCTATGTAAAATACTGGTATTCAGCTGAATCCGGCTTGACTGGGAGCCGACCCCAATATAGTTGGGAAAAGGCTAGGCAGATGATGGATTTAAGCCTTCCGTTTTATAGTTAGCGATTTTAAATACAGCGTCGGTTATTTTGCAGCGCCCGCGCCGTGGGTATACCAGCTAAGTATAATTTTAAATAAGATTTATTTGATTCGATCAGCCAATCGTTCAACTACTTGGGATTCCCTGGACACAAGTGTCTGGGCTTTTTCCCGGTGAAAAGCTGTTCAATTGGTTGTAATTCAATTTCGAGGAAATACGGACCGGTGGCAGCCCTGTATACAGGGTGATTTTTTAAAGTGTGCGCGGATCGCAGAATCCGGTACTAATGAAGAATATCTAAAAACACCGAAACAGCCTCGAGCTTACTGTTGACAGAATCTACAAGTATCTACTTAGTCTGTAAATACTGATTTAGTCAACACTGATAAAAAAAAATACTAAACATAATAACATGTATGTAAAACTATTAGCCAACAAAAACATAATTTGTAAAGAACCCATGTCTCGCAACTCAGTTCTTCTTCCATAAAAAGTTGTGAGATCCATGTAATACCAAGTCTTTCTTAAAGGACTTTCTGTTTTTTTAAGTTATTACGTAATTAGCTAACCTAACAACATCTTCTAGTGACCATATCAATAATAAAAATCTTTTGTTTGAAATAAATAGATTGACTATCTTTCGGTCGATCTTCAGGGTTATGCAACGCTTGCAAGGTTGCTTTGTGGATGGGTGACCATCTTAACATACCGAGTTTCCTCCGTGCCTTGGAAAGCACGTTAAGCCGTTGGGTCCGGCTGTCATTTGTAGATCTTTGGCAGTCGTTGCCAGAAGCCAGTAAATCTGACTCCAGTCATGCCAAGAAGTATCGTGTTACCCAGTTAACGGTTTGTGGAGGTCTGGTAGGCAGGGGCTCCACGTTGAATACTGGTATTCAGCTGAATCCGGTATGACTAGAAGCCGACTCCAATATAGTTGGGAAAAGGCTAGGCAAATGATGATGATTTTACATATTTATATTTCAATAGCAATATGTTTCATTTGATACTGTTAAAAAGTTTCTCGTTGCATTAGTCCGGCCATGTACTTACCATTATACATTATATAAATAAATAATACATAGCGTTTTAAAATCATACATAGGCACATCAGACAACAAGTACGGGAATATTAAACAATTTGTTCAATTTAGTCTGATTATTTTGTTTTAAAACGATATTCTACAGTCTACTCAAAGTCAAAAATATGATGCGACTATTGAAATTAATGTAATCAATTCATACGGGAAGCACTGTATTTTCTAAATTCTATTTTAGTCTGAATGTTAATACAATATGCACCCACGCTGCGATACTAAAACCTTAGAGTATGAATAAGGCAACTACAGAGCGCCTCTTCCAATGTTTGAACTCTTGAGGTACTTATCACAAGTCTACATAATTTAATGGTAGCGTCAAGTTTAAACTACCCATAGACCTTTATAGGACTTCAGCACGTATAAAATTTGAGAATCACGACTATTATAGCGGAAATGACTTGAAAATAATTATGGATACGTTACTAAACTAGCTCAATTACATATCATTTCTCGTCTACAACACAACGGCGCTCTTTGCGCTGGCTTTTCTGTGAAACAAACGACATTTTAAGAAGTCCAAAACATAAATGATACATTTTAATACAATTCCAGCGACATTTAATTTGTCAGGTTCACTTTAACGAGTGGTACAAGTTTTAAGTTTAGCATCTGTAGCCAAAGGTGCTGGACTGAGCATTCCATAAGAAGTTATGACGTACATATATGGTCAGTAGGTAGTTGAATTTTTCCAGAGTCCTAATTGGGCCTCGTCACAGTCAGGCAGTGTGGACTTCGTTACTACGACCTACAGAAAAGAGACAGGTATTGGCCGCGCAGTAATTTTATCTCCATCCAGCTATTTTTGGGAGGCGATTTTGGTAGTTGCTTGTGGTATTTTGAGTTGCTTGTGGGAATTTTGCGTGTGTGGCGCTCAGTCCATTCTCTATGTGTGTGGTAAAAAGCCAGCGCTCTACAGCTTGTATTCATACTCTAAGCGAAACATTGAGAGCATACTGTTTGCTGTGCAAATCGGGCAGGTACCACAATCTGACGACTCCGCGGACTTCGCTTCCAAGGACGATTCCAACAGGCCAGTGCTTCTATGTTCTATAAATTAAAGTAACCAACATTCACTAGCTTGGCGCAACACATTTTCCATTACAATAATAGGAAATTTTGAATACACCGCTTCGTATGTTAGAAAATTCGTCTGTTCTACCGCGTAAAGAGCGCAATGAATACTGTTGAATTGTCAAAATGAAAAGCATTGTCATGTGTTACGCAATTAACCCGTCGGTTTTTGAATTGAGAATTAGCATCTAATATCATATTTCATTAGCAAATTAAAATTCTTAATTCAGTAACCGGGGGTATGTCAGTAAAATAAAAAAAGAAAATTAGCAAAAAAAAGTAAGAAAAGCAGGGAATTTATAAAAATAATGGAATATTTGAAAATTTTAGGAGATTGAGTTGGCCATTCTCGTACATTCTTAATAAAAGTTTATCAATTCAGCAATCTCATCTCGCTGGCAGTCAGTGTCATTTTGACACTGACTGCCAGCGAGATGAGATTGCTAAGAAAGTATAGCTTTCTGGCAGTCAGATTAGAATGGGAGTGTTTCTAAAGAATAAAGGATAAAACTAGAAAAAATCAGCTGTTCCGTACATTTATGTTCGTATAACTAATCAAAATGTAGGGAACAACTAATTTTTTTTTGGCGATTTCACGTTTGGTCCCATAGTAAAAGTTGTTCATAATGATGAGTACAATGACCCCTTCCTTAAGGGATTGTTGGTGTTTTACAAATAACCCTGTATAGTAAAATACCCAATAGCCGTCAATCCATACAAACAAGATGATGACACTTGACTTAGGCCCGGTGTCTGAGGTACATACTTTACCGATCGTTTAGCTGTCCGTTAACGCCATTTGTCATAACGCGATTGGTAAGTTGATTATTGGTTAATGGACAGATAAACGACCGATAAGTAACTTCAGCAACCGGTGATGGATGCTCACTTTTTTTATACGGGGGGAAATCCCCATGGATGTCCTCCACCCTGGGGCAGGCGAAGGGGTCTGTCAGACTCTTACTGACTAAAACCACCCCGGTGTTCCATCTCTCACCTACGCCGGGGATCGCGGGAACATATACGACATCCGTAATTCCCGGCTGGTGCCAGCCCGCCTCTGC
This sequence comes from Hecatera dysodea, assembly GCA_905332915.2. NCBI lineage: Eukaryota > Metazoa > Arthropoda > Insecta > Lepidoptera > Noctuidae > Hecatera > Hecatera dysodea. The sequence continues at coordinate 16,563,979 of HG995308.1, read as the reverse complement.
GGGCCACCTCGTGTCTGCGGAGGGAGTGAGGTGTTTGACTCCCTCCGCATGGATGCTCACTTCACCCAAGTTTACACAGTGAGAAGTTGACAGTATAGACCGACTATAGTACCTCCAGACGTGATGATACGCTAAAACTTATCCGAACGTAATAAAAATACATGCTAGCGAATACAATGCGCGCACAAACAATCAGTGGAGGTAGTTGTGTGCCAAATGTGTAACGATAATGTTTTACTGCTTGTTATATTGACGTCACTGTGGCGATCGGTGGTTTAAAGACCCCCACAGACAGACACAAAAAGTTACGACAATGCGCACATGTAAATTTTCATACATGTTAAAATTATACATGCGAAAGTAATTAGCTCTTCACATCTAATAGCTGGACGGATTTGGGTGGAACTTGGTACGCGGGTAGACAACGTCCTGAAATAAGATAGGTGGATACTTTTTACCCCGGCAGTATGTTCTCTTGGGATCATATTTTACTTTCATGCGTGTGAAATCGCTGGCAGAAATTTTCTAATGAAAAATGGCTGACGCATTTTCGCATGGTTGTCGCATTGTCGCTTCGCAGTTTCCTGCGGTAGCCTTAAAAAACAAGTTTTAGTACTTAGGTACTATTAATTTAATTTATTGTCAATCTTACATGATAAAATAAAATTTCAAGTTTCGATTTTGTGATCACTTCGCCATGTTACAACTTTTATAACCGGGAAGCGTAATCGATTATATCATATTCACATGAAAATAGCAATTATTTCAATAAATTTCTAATTACTTATATAAAAAAAGCTTTATTAATTTACAAATATACTTGCTGCTCTTATATGCTTGTTGCTTTTTTACGTTATAAATATTTATAATTTGAATGTAATTCATATAATATGTATACATTTTTATAACGATTATTTATTTAATTTCGATATAATTTATTGATATCACAACAAAAACATTTTTAATAAGTATGTACTCACATATGTATATTCTGTAAGAAAACTTAGGGTATTAGATACATTAATCATCGCATTACTAAATGCGTTTAACGTTAAATTTATTTAAATAAAATAAAAACGTTCTGTCAGGGCCATCTTCAAACAATTGACGGACCGATGCAGATGCACAATGTTTTAAAATCGTTTAGCGCTCACTCATTCAGCGATGTGTGCAATTGGGCCCATTACTTGACGCAACTTTTTTAGCTACGTCAAGTAATGGGCCCAGTTTCAAATACTTTAACTTTGTAACTTTTATGCTGATACTACACTTGGCTTAGACACGAAAATATTCCTAGTTGCTTTAAAATAAAAAAACTTTATTTCTATGGGGTAACGGTATATTTTCTACCATCCATAACAAGTCCTTAACGAGAATAATTGGAGAAATACGCTAAGCGAAGGGCAACCATTACGCAACGGCAATTATGCCGAGAAAAATATCATAATAAAAAAAGGACTACATATATCTTACGTTATTAAAGTCAATAAAAAAAATATTTCCTATCTAACCCCGGGCTTATTAGTCCCTACAAAAATGGTTTAGCTTATCCATGAATGGCAAACGCCAAAAGGTACCTACCCTGCCTACCTTCCTGCAAAATTTCCTGCGCTATAATAATACGGTAGCAGTAACCAGCAATTTGAGTTGGTTACCACACCTTGATTACTGTATTGCCGTATTATACATGTACAGTCAGGGAAAGTCATCGTTTAGCAGCGTCACTGCGCGAATTCAAACTGTTTTTCTTATCTGTTTGATTTTTTTTTTGGTCCATACCATTTCTGGTACTACCGATCAGCGGGCTTACCATGAGGTGTTAAAACGGGAGTCTTCCGAGCGAGAAAGAGGGATAGAGTTATACCACACTAGGATTTACTCCTGTATCGTGGGTGCGTTCACAAACATGTAACCTCACATACACAAGACACCCAGAACAATTATCTGTAGGCCATACAAACATTTGTTCTGTGCGGGGATCGAACCCGCGACACGTAACGCAGCAGCTGAACACTCAACCACTGAGCCAACCGTGTCGTCCATCCCTTTTTCTCGCTCGGAAGACTCACGTTATAAGACGTCATGCATGGTACGCCCGCTGATTTTAAAATGTTATAGGTACTGATAGAAATCGCGTAATTTCTATCGCTAAGTGCACCCGGAAAAATGCACAGTTCTTGTGGGATAGTCCACGGGAGCAAAGCTGCGAGAAAAAGCTTTATCTATAGGTACTAATATTATAAAGCGGAAAGATTTGATTGTTTGCTTGTATTGAATAGGCTCCAAAACTACTGAACCTACACTATCCCTGGGTGACATAGGTTAACTTTTTCAATCATCATATTCCCACGGGAACGGGAACTACGCGGGTGAAACCGCGTGGCGCTGCTAGTGCAGTAATAAATTCACTTATTCTCTTTAAAAACTGTTGATAGCGTGGTTGATAGTAACCCAATTTTATTGCTGACTATCGACTTGTTTTTTTTTTTTGCGCAAGATTACCCAACATTTCAATGACGAAGATTAATTTTGCATAATAAAATAATTAAACATAAAAAACCAGTTTCGTGCCAAAATGATAATTAAGAACTAGTTTTAAAAATCAAGTTTATTTACTACTAGTTTTTAGGCTTGATGTTGCTTCGTTGTAAAAATATACGCGTCTCTAGAGTCTAGATTTAATACAATTGTACAAGGTTTAATTGCGAGGTTACGAGGTCGAGAGGGCGGGAAAACTCGTGTTTAATGTATAGCTAGGGACCCTAATTGCGGAATACGCTTACAATCCGAAGCACTTAAGACCGTGTTTTATATCGGACCGTGTATTCGTAATATGCATACGGGTAGTTCATTGGCCCAAGGACGCCATTCATGTGATGTTTTTCCTTTTTATACCGGCTTTATGTGCTTTGATTATAGCATAATCAGCCTTTTAATATTACCTCTGCTGGGACACTGGCCTCATCTCTAGGTGAGGGAATGGGCCGTAATCCACCACGCGGGCCCAGTGCGGGTTGGTGAATGTCACATGTCTTCGAATTTTTGGTTCTAGGACAAGCCGGTTTCCTCACGATGTTTTTCCTTCACCGTTTTGAGAGCAGTGGTGATGAAATTAGTTACACAAAGTAATGCGCCCGGCTGGATTTGAATCCGCGATCTACAATTCGTAAGTCGGAGCCGTTACCACTCGGCCACCACTGCTCTCTCGCTTTGATTATGCTAACCTTGTATTTAAAATTGGAGCTCAACAGAATTTAAAGTATAAACTTGGCCTATGCATAGTTACATAATATATCGATTAGTGCTTTCGAGTGCTTAGTAGTCGAGATGTCCCTGAGTTCGGCCTTCTGGCATTGGTCTCTCGCAACATTGCGAATAGTCCATGCGTTGGCTTTTCATGCCCAGTTTTGGAGGTACTTTTTCGGTCCTTAATGCTTTTTGTCATACTCATAACGCTATTGGTTAACGGACAGATAAAGTAGATCAGGCGACCTATTATGACGTCTTAATTCCATCATGATTTCTGTGTCAGAGAGAGACGGAATTACACAAGACGAATAGCACTATCTCTTTCCCTCATACGAATCATGATGGCATTGGCACTTCGTAATACGGCCACACTAATCGGGCATAAGCCAGACAAATATTAACTTCGATATAGAAACAAAAAAGAATTCGCCCTCCGCCATTTCTGAAGGATTTGCCCCCTCAAGTCAGTAGAGATTTTTCTGAGGAGGGAATTTCTGTCTACATAAAAAAAACTAACGCCCGAGGCACAGAAATACTTTATCTGGGGGCACGGTATTGCCCCCGCCAAGACGAGCCAAGCGACGCGCAAGGGTACTACCTACCTTTTCTCGAAACGCTTCGTCGTTATTTTAAACTCTCATAACTTTGCTTTGGATTATGCTAAATAGTTAAACTTTCAGTCAAGATAAAATGCCATCAGTACAATCAGTACATATAAAGTTTGAATGTCGTCGCTATTATACTTTAGATTTTATACAGTTTTCAATTAGTGTAAACGGTAGCTGCTAAAGGTTAATTGGTCTAAATCATGAATATTGACATGGGAACATATCGGGGCAAATGGCCGGCGAATGCAATCGATAAATTAGTTTCTTTTAAAGGACAAATCAGTATCGATTTTCGTAATTGTATGTGTTTATCGATCCCTTTGTTGTTTATGATGGAGCACGTGACAATTCACAGTAAAAGCCTTGATACGTTATGTTATACTAAGAAATTTTAGTTAGCCTAATACTGTAGTCGACAAATTATCTTCCGAATTTCTTTGATTTTATTAGAACACTAGATTTAGTCCGCCATACGTAAATGCATATCACGTTTTTTTCCCTATACAAAAATATTATTTTCAAATCCGGCTGGTATTTCCAGAGATTAGCGCGTTCAAACAAACAAACTCTACAGCTTTCCAAAACTCCAAACTACTGGACCGATTTTAATATTTTTTTCCATGGAAAACTACACTATCAGCGAGTAACATAGTCTGTCCCCACGGGAACGGGAACTACGCGTGTAAAACCTTGGCGCGCTGCTATTTATATTAGTATAGAAGTATAGATTTATATATTATTAGGGCCGTTTTCCATCTGGCTGTATTTTTTTTATCTTCCCAAAATTGCTTCTGGTCGAAGTACAGTTGTAGGCGTAGACCTTAATTAAGGACTTACACTACATATTTGTATGTAGGTAGAAAGGCTTAGATTATTTATATATATGTATTGTAGGAGAACCAATACCTATAACAGATGGAAAACAATTGTACATAAAACATAAAGCCAATTACTGATTCACACGTTCTTATACAATGTGCAAAATTTGATTTGGCACTGGTGACATAATATGATCATAATTTGATTACAGTGTGTACTGTACAACGGCCAGTGTCCACGACTGTACGTGGTAGCACGAATTACGAAGAGGATTAATATGTTTATTAATGGAGGTATAGGGAACGTGCAGAAAATATAGGTGGCAGCACAGAAGCGTCAATGTCAAGTATATTTTACTTATAAGTTTCAAATTTGCAACGCTAGATGGCACAGCCTACTTCGTGCACGTTCCTCTAAACGGAGGGTGCAGGAAGTATAGGTGGCAGCACAGGTAAAATATTTACAACATAATAGTTTCAGATATTTAACACTAGATGGCATAGTCTACGCCGTGCACGTACCCCATATCATGCTTAAAAATTGTATCGTGTCATTTAAAATCAAGAAACCATTATTAGTATGTGACGTAGCAATCCTGCGAGGCCAGACATAACTTAATCTCATCTAGCCGCTAGTGATTGCTATGGCTGTTTCTAACAAAATGTAGTAAATATCACTTACCAAGAAGGGGGTAGTCTTTGAAGGGTTCATTTTTTATTACTTCAATTCCTTCACCACCGCCTGTTTCGTTTTTGGACACCTCAGCCACGCAGTATAGCTGGCCCACTTGGTACTGTCAACAAAAAAAAATATATATATAATCAGCCTTTTAATGTTACCACTGCCGGGATACAGGCCTCCCAAAAAAAAAAGAGAAGATTGCTTTTAGCGATAAGGCCGCCCATTGTAATGTTTTCTTCATCTATATTTTGTGTAACTTATATGGTGTACATAATAAAGAGTATTCTATTCTATTCTCCCCTCTAGGAGAGGGAATGGGCCGTGATCCACCACGCGGGCCCATTGCGGGTTGGTGAATGTCACATGTCTTGGAATTGTTGGTTCTAGGACATGCCGGTTTCCTCACGATGTTTTCCTTCACCGTTTTGAGAGCAGTGGTGATGAAATTAATTTCACTTACAAAAGCTATAGTACCCTAGGCATCTCTAGCTGTTATTATGTGTGGAAAATATTCATTGTCATGGTAGGTATAGGCGGGAGGGTCTCAACTTAAATGTATTTTGAAAACCTTTAAATATATTGGATCATGACCATTGTGGCCACTCACTTGGCCAAGTACAAATTTGAAGAAAACACCTTCGATTGTATTTTTATTTAATTAAGATATGAGTGTGTGGATGTGGGGTGAGTTAGGTACCTATGTGAGTATGGGTGTGTGTGAGTGAGTGTATTATGTGAAAATATCACCGTGATAATTTAGGTGAAGGTCTCAAAGTGGGCTGTCAATTTCTAGCATCAATTGCAATGACAGCTCACTTCAACTAACCTTTCCCGATGAGTTAGTTTCTAGAGACGACTGGCAGATTCTAACTTAGTAAATACCCATAAGGCAATTTTTATAGAAGGGGAAATCTACCCCCGTTCTCTAGTAACCATCGACAATTTTCTTTCTCATTAGGTAAGGTATACAAAAAAGTATCGTTGCCAAGTTGCCAACCTCCCCTGTAAAGCAATACTTACCAGCCAGTAGGTATTTGCAATATCGCGTGTGCAGTTACAATAGCAGAGTAAACAATAACGCATTTAATACCTATTATTAGAGCAGCACACTTTATTATAACCTTCTCTTGACTTCTTGACATATGCAAAGACGTTTAAGAACGACATTATACTTATTTATATAGAGAAAAACATAAATTTCTAGGCTCCGACGTCCTGCCAGGCTTGCGGATGGGGTTGCCAGGTCTTAAAATCGAAAATCCGGACAGAACAGCCAGTTTAGCCGGCAATTTGGGTAAAAAGGCTGGACACTCTTAATTTTTTAGTCGACAATTTTTTTTTGATGATGAAGGGTGTTTGTTGATTTACCAGAAAATCTTTCTAAATTCTTATGAAACCCCAATTAAATTGAATGAATCACTTTTTACGACTAATTATATTGAATATTAATTTCAATAATAGTAGTTAGCAATTACTACTATTGCAATATTCAATGTAACCGTGCTAGTCGGTTCCCTTGCGCCGGCAATATGGGCGGAGCGGACACCAACAAATATCATGTGTAAAAACATTACAAATTGAAAAATCCTAACAAAAGCCGAACAGGCCAGAAACACTGCTCTCAAAACGGTAAAGGAAAACATCGTGAGGAAACCGGCATATCCTAGAACCAAAAATTCGAAGACTTGTGACATTCATCAACCCGCACTGGGCCCGCGTGGCGGATTACGGCCCATTCCCTCTCCTAGAGAGGTGGCCTGTGTCCCAGCAGTGGGAACATTAAAAGGCTGATTATGCTTGCTAGAGCGGGAGGAGTCGTTTGATGATTTCCCATCCAAAAAAATAAAGGGCTCCACATCATCGTTTACCATCAGGTTTACCACACAAAACGCACAACATATTTTAGGAATAGACCCAAAGAGAGAAACTTCGTGCCAGAGTCTGATATTTCTGATAGCTACAACCTGGGGGTCTTTATAATAATAATAATTTGTCATTTATTCACTCTCTTCACAAAGCTGACTTAAAGATAATGTGTACAAAAATTTCTCAACTGTATTCCACCTTTGTGAGAGACTGGTGCCTGACATAGGTTTTGGGAAAAAAACCTGTTACAGGTCACCAGGCCCTAAGTAAGAGTTCAACAATATGGTTAACCCAAATAATGGAAGTAGTAATAACAATCATCTTCCTGCCCTTAACCCATGTTACTTGGGGTCGGCAACACGTTTTTTTTCTTCCATTCTGTCCTGTCAGCCGTCGCGCTATCACTAACTCCCTCTTCTTTCATATCACTCCTCACACAATCCATCCATCTTTTCTTTGGCCTACCTCTCCCTTTCCATACATCCACATTTATATTCATAACCTTTTTAGTTACATGTGTTTCATCCCTCCTTTTCACATGACCATACCAAGACAAGCGGTTCTCTTTCAACTTTAAAGTCACTGGCGCCACTTTTAAACTACCTCTAATGTACTCATTTCTCACTTTATCCATCCTCGTTACTCTACACATCCATCTCAACATTCTCATCTCCGCTACATGTAATCTATTTTCATCAATCTTTTTCACAGACCAACATTCTGATCCATACAGTACGACAGGTCTTATCACGGACTTGTAGATTTTTCCCTTTAACTTGAGGGGCATCCGTTGATCGCAAATGGTTCCAGTGACCTGTCGCCATTTCATCCACCCTGCGTTGATCCGATGTTGTTAGTAGTAATAACAATAATAAATAAAAATGTCTTTAGGTCAAGAGTGAATATAATCGTCGACTACATCATCGCCTATTAATAACAAAAATGACGACTTTTTATAAAACTTAATAAATGGTTATCATACGCTGTTAGCGCTATTATGAGAAGAATTGATTTCAAAAACCACCTTTGTCAAAAATGTCATGATATGTATGAGTAACTAACTCATATCATGCCATCTTGTAAAGGAATTCGTAAGCTCTCTGATTATATTTTATATCTCTTCAAAAGCAAGTTTAGTCATAAGATATTTGCTTCTTTCTATTCGTTGTACCGGTTCCTCATAAAAAATCTTTGTCAACGTGGTTTCGGCAAAAAGCAGCACTGAGGTTACATGTCAAAAACAGATATTTGAAAAAAAAAAAATGTAAATATTTTAAAAAGTCAAACGAAAACGAAACATGTAAAACGATACGTAATATATTGCAAATCATAATAGCAAGTTTATTATAAAAAGTTAAATATGACGTTGTAAAGAAGTTTTTTTACTCTACTGTAAAACTAACTAATTTGACTAAGACAAATGACAAAAAACGGAACCCTTATGGATTCGTCATGTATGTCTGTCTGTCCGTCCGTATGTCACAGCCGTTTTACTTGGAGACTATTAAAGCTACATAAATGAAAATTGGTAGGTAGGTGCAACCAGTTAACCGCTATTCAATAATGCTGTAATATTATGGAAAAAAAATAATAATTTTAGGGGTGGCACTCCATACATGTAACTGAGGGATGAAAAAATAAATTCTAACAATCAATCGTGTGGGGTATCATTGGATAGCTCTTTCAAAATGGAACATGTTTTTAAAACAGTTTTTTTTATTTAAGGCAATAAATTTTGAGATATGTGCTTCCGAATTCTTTAAAAATCTGTCCACCTCTAACTTCTAAACTATGATGTTGAAAATGCTAAAATAAAATGAGCAAATAGACCTTCACAGACACTACCAACGAAAATTGGTTTGAATACCACAGCTTATACATATATTTTTAGAGATACGAGATTTTAACAATGAACTTCGGAACCCTTCACTATGCGTGGTCCGACACGCACTTGGCCGGTTCTTTTTAAATAACGTCTTCGACTCTAGAATTGTTTATTGATGATGATTGATGTTATTGAATCTACAACAGAGAATTACTGACGTAAAAGTCAATCGACGTTACAAAAATATAAACTCCCGATCTCAATTCGTCATCCGATTCCGCTATTCCCGAGACCCGATCGAGTTACAAAGCTTGGGCAAAAAGCGCAGTTCTATTTCCAAAGCAGCAAATATTGATCTGCTGTAGTCGCAACCTGAATAACGTTATGCAACTGGGAGTTCACCAAGATATCTTGGATCCGCCCCCCCTATTCATTTTACCGATTGTGACTTTTTCTTGATTTATTCTCAGCATTTTCTCAGTGCCAAATAAGCGTTCTCAATAAACGATTAGTATTCGTTACAGTAAGTGTTATTACTACAAACATTACAGTATAACTATTTTAATTTGTAAGAAAATCCGTCATCTTGATGAATAGTTCCGTAACCAGTCCAAGGGATTTGATTTGCTGAAGATATCAATCAACCAATCAACACTTATAGCATCATTAGCGCTGCAGTCTGTGACAGCCAAAATATAGGACTGATTTAGTTGAAATAAGAGGGTATCGATAAGCTAGGAAAATTAACAGCATTATGCCAATAAAAACAACTCTTGCCAGTCTGACTTTCCCGCCAGTAATTTAAAAAAGTGTGACCACTATCTCATCTTGGTTCGTCGTGGTCGATGGTACGCAAAAGTGTGGTCGACGATGGAGAACATTTGTTTAGAACTCCAATAAGTAACTCACTCTTGACATAAGACCATTTTCAAAAGGGTGAACGACCTTTTCAAAGGCTTTTATATTTCCGAGGGGTTCTCAATTAAAACAGGCGCGTGAAAGGTCAAAGCGCAAGAGTTTCAAGCGATTTACCAAGATATTCCTTTCCGAAAAGCAAAGCATATCACATCTTTGAACTGTCATTTTCGCGCCAAATGTTGGCATTTTGATTGGAAAAATAAAGTTTAATAAAAATAGCAGTAATAAGCTTCACATTTGCATTTCTTGACTGTACATAGGTACATACTGTTTTATTATTATTATTGCTTGGCTTGTCTTTGACCAAATTTTCACCAGGTAAAAAGCGATGATGTGGTGGTATGCTAAAGTTAATGCATGCAACCTGTATTCAAATCTGAGTATGCAAACTTCTTTAAGTGCAATGTTTACAATAAAGACCCTGCCATATTTTATTTCATGTGGATGTCCAAGAAATTCAGTGGAAGCGTGCTGAACCTATAACCACGAGTTGTTTAGTCTCGATTTCAAACATATTTTCATTTTGATTGTCCGGACTTAGTTAAAGAGTTTTTGGATGGTAAATCATCAAATGACTCCTCCCGCTCTGGGCGGAGCGGAAGGGAGTATCAGACTCTCACTGACTAAAACCCACCCGTGATCCTTACTGTGTCCTTTACGTTCCAGGGCCGCGGTAACTCTTTCGAACAAATTCCGCAACCCTAGAAGGCACTGGCCCAGTCTGTGTTACCTGGTTCCTCGAACATTTCATGTACGTGATGTACCTATGTACGTACTCCACTCCACGTTCTACTACTATCATTTATTGGTCGGAGTGTGACTGAGTAGAACTAAGGCCTGTTTGTGTAACGTGTTTAAGCTCAATAGGGCACATGCAATATTTTCATCTTTCCGTGTAAAATAGACCATACATTTTTTTTAATACGCTATAATGTAATGCCAAAATTGAGATTATAAACTGACTTTTTCTTTTCCCGCGAAAACGAATGATGAAGTCACTCCTGTCTGCCAGAGATCATGTACTGTCATGTATTAAAATTTAAGTTCGTCTTTTCGTTGTCATAACACCAGTGACGTCACTAGAAGCTGATTGTTTACGTTCCGTTTCACGTTATATTAATTCGTAATACTTGTTAAAAATCAATATTAACTAGGTACAATAAAAATATTGCAGTGGCCCTTCTTTTATGCTATTTTATCATTTCAATTACAAAATGTTCATGAATTCTGTAATTGCATCTTCCCTATTTTGACCTTAAAATAACGTAGGCTTCCATAAGAATAAGCCACGGGAGTAAGGGCCCCGGGAAATGTGAGAACGTTACTTACAAAAACAGTTACACGAACAACCGTTTTTCTTGTTTACAAACAATAATGGTCGCCTAAACTGCGCAGTGTCAAGGGTAATTCAGCATCACCATAATATTCTAAAAAGACCCGGACATAAGGGGCCTATTTATCTATCAATTAGTATCATTATGCTGTTTTAAGGTCACGCAGTTTCTTATGAACCTTGCTCTCGACGTAATTATTACAAAAGTAGGTGTATTGTTACATGGTAAGTACCTACCTATTTATGTACGAGCAGATGTCAAAGACAATAATGTAATCGTTATAAATGTTACCATAAATTTAGAATAAGGAAGAGTTTTTTTTAAATGATGAAGTTTTTTTTTTACTTTTAAACCTTTTGTCAAGGTTGCAACGATTACAAATATATTTGAAAATTTTATAGGTAGTTAATTTTAATGTTTTCCGTTTGATACTAATGGATGGCGGCTATAACTGTACCAAAGTAATATATATTTTGTTATTTGGAATAACTAACAATTACATAATAGGTATATAATGCTAAATTTGAAATATAAAATTAATAATTATGTATGTATGTATGTAAAAGCAGGCTGGTTTCCGCAACTCCACGACTAAGCGCGTATTTTGCGTGTAATAATTATGTAATCAACAGCGTTATTCACAGAAAACAGGAAAAATATTAATCACGCGCATCAAAGAAAACATAAAAGTTACAATAAATAAAATGACAATTATAAAAAATACAATAATAAAAAAATCCTAACATAAATTAATATATACCTAGTAAAAATATAAATTAAAATTAATCACAAGTTTAAAAAAATATTTTAAACTTGTGATTAAGTATCTATTATTTATATTAATATTTAAATAGATAGTAATAAAATCAAATAAGTTTCAAAAATACATTAAAATTAATCTATACTAATATCTATACTAATATTATTAAGCTGAAGAGTTTGTTTGTATGTTTGAACGCACTCATCTCAGGAACTACTGGTTCGAATTGAAAAATTCTTTTTGGGTTGAATAGACCATTTATCGAGATTTTAGATTATTTAGGCTATATATCATCACGCTTAAGCCAATAGGAGCGGAGCAGCGATAAAGAATGTTTTAAAATCGGGGATTCCACGGGGACGAAGTCGCGGGCAGCTGCTAGTCACAATATATTAGGTATCATCTGCATCTGATTTGACTGGAAGCCCACTCAAACATGGTATGGAAAAGGTAAAATTGGAATGAGGTGTACTAGCAAATGCCCAACGAACATCAGAAGAGTAAACCTATATCAAAATAGTATAAACATTAAACAAGTAGGAAAGAACAATTAATTTCTGCCTCAGTATGTTTCTCCACTTACTTTTCCTATACCACGAAACAGACTTTTATACTAATGACACTTATAGAATGAGCAGTAAACAAGGAAGGTTTGTGTAAATAATTTTTACCCATGCGAAGCCGGGGCAGGACGCTAGTCTATACTAATATTATAAAGAGGGTTTATTTTTGTTTGTTTGAACCGAAATAGGAATCCGAAACTACTGGACCGATTTTAACCATTTTTTTTTTCACATGTGGATAGCTGAACGTTATCAGCGAATAACGTAGGCTTTTCTATGCCCATATACGCACGGGAACGGGAACTACGCGGGTGAAAACGCGGGGCGTAAATATTTTCGGTTCTAACCACGCATAACTTGTACGAATAATCCCAGATTTCATATTTAAAGAAAGAAAATCGGGCTTATGATGTGTTATCGCCTATAGTGAAAAGCGACAACCAGACACCTTTGTTTGGACAGTAAAGACTGTTGTAAAGACTGTTAAAATGTCGTGTTTGCTTCCAGTTTCCATAAGAGCAAGATCGGACCCATAATTATATTTAGTGGTTTGACAGTTATCTGTCAAAATTGTGAATAATATTGCCATAATAAAACCAAATAATAGTTTTGCCGGTTGTCGCCTTGATGGCTGACGGGTCAGATTCCCATACAAAGATATCTTATTTTGATATCATGTAGGTGTGTTCTCTTCAGGAATTGCAACCAAGAAAACTCGATAAGAATTATCTTTATCAATTGGCATGTAATACCATCATAGATCATCACTTAACGTGTGCCGAAGTACTGTCAGCAAAACATCATATCAACATCAATCCATTTTATTTATTTACTGGCTAGCATTTTATCCATACACAGTGGCTTCGCCCGAATTCTCGAATGTCGAAAATTATTCCAAGCGAACATACTTTTGGGATAAACAGTAGACATATACATATGTGCTATTCCAGAATAAAAACTATCTCTGTCACACAATTCATCCAGATCCATCCAGCCATTGAGTAACTAACGTCAAAACTCCCGCATTTATAATAGCCGTAACATTTTGAGCAGACTCAAAGCTTTCTTGTGATTTGTAGCATAAAACAATTAACATGTGCAGTTGTAAATATCCCAACTACGTTACAATGCTATGGCAAGCCCATCAGTTTGCGAAATGCGTTTTTAATCGCGAAAGTACCTAACTGAATTTAAAAAAAAGCATTTAAATGAATATTTATGACAGCTAGCTAACCGCTAAGAATTCTTGTTATAAGGCAGCAAGTTCAAGAATAAAAAAAAAACGAAGTTTATTTTATATACTTCTAGCTAGTTGATGGTGTACTTCATGCAACCTAAAATTGATTTGATTGTAATCCCTTTTTTTGCTAAGCTACCCCAGTATTTAAGTGAACAAAACAAATGTTCAATACGGCTGAGCCATTTTCGAGTTTAGACTACCAATCTAGCACTAGCATGCCTTCAGCATGCCTTCAGTGAGCTTTGGTTACCTCATTCACCTCACGACAAGCAAGAGTGAAATCGAAGCAAGAAAAGGAAAGAAGAAGATGGATGATTTCATTTTTAATTTATTGTACCTAACCAGTACTTTATGAGAAAATTGCGATGATACATACGTAGGTACCTACATACTCAGTCGAAAACTGAACTTTCTTTTTAGAAATCGGTTAAAATTTTATTGGGCTTGCCTTATTTTGAAACCCTAGGCACGCCACTGCTACCAAATGATTTTGATGGAGTACTTTTTCTGCAAACCATACTTCTACCTAACGGCATATGACTACAACAGTGCAACATTTTTAATATTAAGCAAAAACATAAAAAAACCTTGTCCTCAGCATAATTCTGAATGAATATGCAATTTAACCAGTTCAAAAAATAATGATTAGCTGATCAATATTGATGTTGATGTAAAATTATGAATTGCAAAATTGGGTCAATTTCAAAATTAGCATGTAAGAGCCTTGATTGGCTTTGAATGAGTGTAAATTGTTAAAGCCAGTCCGATCTTATTTGTTATCCTTTAGTGGGTACTTTACTTATTTTCTATCTGAAACTTGGTCATGTAGAGAAAACATACTACAGTGAAATTCGTTTATTATGACGCCGCTTATATTGACCAACCGCTTAGTATGAAGTAAAACAGAGCTAATTTTGGTTTTCATATTAAATTCTTTTAAAAAAGTACTGATATAATGACTTCATTTATTGACATGTCGCTTATTATATGACCTATTTTTCAGAAATTATGTTTGGTTATAGAGAAGGACATGACTACTAATTTGTTTCTGACACATTTTGTTTTGATTGATCTATGTCTGTCAACGTTTTCTTTTGGTGTTTCTCATTATTACACAATATAACTAACAAAGATGGGATTTTGTTTAATTCCTAAGATGACGCTTTTTATGACGTCCGCTTAGTATGACATATTTTTCACTTCCCTTCGATGTCATTACATGTGGATTCAACTGTAATTGGTATTTAGCAATAAGGTAGCACATTGGCAATGAAAGTATTGTTGTTTTATTTACCTTTACAATTTATTTCTTTATCTATATTAATATTATAAAGAGCAAAACGTTTGTGAGTTTGTGACTTGTTTGTGTATTTGTTTTAATAGATAAAATAATGGTGAAAGAATTTTTTAAATTGGTCTTGTTTAAAGTAGTAGTTTTCGAGTTTATTTGTTACAAACAATAAAGATAAATATGAATCTTTCCTCTTATAAGTGTAGATAAAATTATAATACACTAGCAGCACCTTGTGGTTTCACCTGCATTGTTCCCGTTCCCGTCGCAATACGAGGATAAAATATAGCCTATGTTACTCAGGGTGAATGTAGCTTTCTAATTGTGAAAAAATGTTTGAAATCACTCCAGTAGTTTTTGAGTTTATTTATTACATACAAAAATACAAATCTTTCCTCTTTATAATATTAGCATAGATAGTCATAATAAAAAAGAAGCATATTGTCTACTACATATCATCACTATTATCACCACAGCCCAACCTTTCCTTGAGTCAGTCCCGTAAAAATAGTTAAATTAATATTAAGTAGGTAGTACGCACATTACTACCTACTTAATATTAATAACTGACTTAAAATTGCAGTTTATAGCCAGATTACGAACTAATAAATTCTACTAAAGATAAGTAATATTTAGCCATGATAAGACCATGACTAATACGGAAAATTAAATTATTTATTATACTTCTTGATAGGTTTTGCATGATGCATTTGAGATGTATCAATTTAATCATAATTATAAAGAGTATTCTATTCTATAACTTGTTAATAAATTATGAATGAAAAACTATGCTGCTTACTTCCTGTTTTCAAAGTTTATACTTTTTGGGTCGATCAATACCACAAAGAATGGTTGGCACTGGCTGTTAGGTCTTATACCTTTGCCTGTTCTAGAACCAAAATATAAAAAAAAACCTAAAAGCATATTTACTGGTCACTGACATGTAAAAGCAGACAAAGTAAAGTTAAAACATTTGACATTTTATTTTGCCAAGCAGGTACAATAAATCAGCAAATAATCTAAAGCAGATTACTACGGTTAAATGTCATGTAATGAAATAAAAACGAAACACAAATTTCTACGGTCCCAAAAAATCAATGCAATATTTGTGACCTAGTTTCCCAACCATTGTCAACAAAGCCGTGAAACAGTTTCTTTCCTAAAAGGAAGTCAGTCAAAAACTAGTACCATCTACTTTTAATGCAGATATTTAATGAGAATACATGGAAACTTAATTAATTATTGATGTAGGTAGCTTTCAGTTATTGTTTCATATCATACTTCCTACAGAGGGGAGGTTTGGCAACATCTTGGCTTAAATTACGACAGACGACTCAATGTTGCAGAATATCTGGTTTCAAAGCCAGGCTCTGCTGTCCTTGAACAGAATTTAATAAAGGAATAATCTTACCTCTTCGACTGTTAGGGGAAGCGTGACACGGCTGCAAACAAAGAGAACTGCGTTTATTTTCCCTATATTATTTATAATTTTGACACAAACATCTGTTAGATAAATCCGCGGAAATTCACTGCCTCCGCGGACAAACCTTGACCTGGAGATCTGTCACTGTCACTATTACCTTCTACATTTCAACAATTTATCTCAACTCATTCAATTAAATACTACAATTAAAGCTTCACTTCACGAACAGCGATTGCTGATAAGATGGGACAACTAGGCGGACCGTGGCAAATTTTCAAGTAGATTGCCCGAAAATCGATTTGTATTCGCAAACTTGTATAACCTTAACATAATATACTCACTATTCCTTGATAATCATGTTGTATATTTATTTTGTAACACTTTAAATGCACATCAGACAGTCCACTACCACCTTAAAAGAAGACTTATCACAGAACGAGACTTGAGCGATGGCCCGATTATTGGTAGATTATTATAATTTTAATCTATGACCAACCAATGAAAATGACAAGGCGCATGCTTCGATATGACGCAACGGATATTACGTCAATGTTTCCAGCTACGTTCCAATTTACCTCAATGAAGTTTTTTAGTATTTTTAGATCCTCATAATTTATACATGCCAGTTTAACTATAAAAATAAAATATTTCAAATTAAATTCATTAATTATTACTTATTTTAACCCCCTTTCCATGCTGATTAAGCAAATCAACACCTAATATTCATTTCCGCTGGTTACTTACTGTGAAATGGAACGCTATTCAACCGGAACTACAAACGTTTCTTTTCAAGCATTATTTCCACGCAAGCAAACGATGCACTTCATTATTTTTGTAAAAACTGGATAGATTTCGCCCGATCGATATTATCAAATCATCCATTTCTTTCATATTATTTTGATAAATAGACAGAGAAAGTGTTTGGATACATTACCCAATTTCATCAATAAACCTTGCCTACACTACAAATTATAACATAGAAACTGTTCAAAGTACTAACAAAATACACCATAAGCATTTCCTCAATGGAAAACCTTATACTTAGTGCATTCATACATTTTTATAATCAAAATAGTATCTGAAAAAATAATGTGTTACATGGCCTCATTAGATTTACCTATCGGATGTATCCGATCTCTGCCTTCCGTCATAGTGGTCATAGTTTCAGTTTGACGTAAAAGACAAACATTGAATGAATCTTTCATTCAGAAATCTAAAAGTAATAAATATCAAAATGCACTAACATGCTGTGACGCAGTCTATGCCATCAATTTGCTATCTATTGTGCCTATATTTTTGAGAATACTTACAGAAACGCTATACTTCACAAATCAAACAAACAAAAATGAGTTTAGTCGGGAAAAAGTGTGAATCAATATCGATGCTCGATACCAATAAAGACGACGTAATAGCCAGTGGAATAACTCCCGAGGATGTCCTGAGACTAGATCGGATTACGGATACCTATATGTGCAGTCCTGAAGCCAACGTATACGATATAGATTTCACTAGATTCAAGATACGTGACTTGGAAAGTGGAACGGTGTTGTTTGAGATCGCTAAGCCTCCGACGGACTTTGGAGTGGACAGCGAAGGCACCGAGGATGCCCCCGAGGAGCCTCTGGATCCTAACGCCGGCAGATTCGTCCGCTACCAATTCACACCTCAATTTTTGAAACTTAAGACTGTTGGAGCGACGTAAGTTTGTCGAATATTTATTTATTCAGGTGTTACTCAGAGGGTTAAATTAAAGTAGGTTCGTGGTAGTGCTGCCATATGCCTGATGAGCTGTGAACTCGAAAATTTACTAGTCTCAGTACATATTTCATGAATGATATGTCTATGTGACATAGAATAATAAGTATAGAACTAGTGAATGGGTCGTCTTTAGGGCTGAAGAAAAAATCTGAGATCTTTAAAATATCCTAAGCCTTCATGATAATATTTTGTTATAATATATAGCTTCCGTTAATAGTGTTGAAATTAGAAATTCATTGCTTTTCTTTTCCATAATGCATTCATCAAATTACAACACTATTTAAGATGCAAAATGGCAGTTTTACCTTTTAAACGTAATTGGATGGAACTCTTTGGTGCAAATTGAAAGTGCATTTTAGGCAATCAACACAGGCAATATCGATACCAGAAGTATCAGTTAACGTACCAAGGGACATTTAACCAAAAAGCCGAAATGTATCTAATGACTGTTGGCTTAAGACACATTTATTTTAAATGCCGATATGTCTCTTACATTAATTGAAATTTCCGGTGTCGATATAGTAAATAGTTGACAGAAAGCCATAGTACATTGGTTACAACTAATGTTGTCTCTAGTGTAAAGTTAGGCATAGCAGTGATGTTTGATAAGCTTTAACATGAATGTAACGATTAATGTCAACATTTTAAGCATTAAAATAACTGTTAGTCGTAACTTTACAGTGTAGAGTTCACGGTTGGAGCTCGTCCTGTCAACCACTTCAGAATGATAGAAAAGCACTTCTTCAGAGACACATTACTTAAGACGTTCGACTTTGAGTTTGGTTTCTGTATACCGTTCTCAAGAAACACTTGCGAACACATATACGAGTTCCCGACACTGCCCCCTGATCTAGGTAAGTTTTTATTTATTCATGTTACTTAAAAAACATAATTATGATTTTGTTGAACGAAAAAACAATATGATATTCATTACATTTGGCACTGGGGGCACATTCTTAATGCTTAACCTGCTATGCCCTTTGTTTAACAGATTTAAATAGTGTTTAATTCAGCAAATAAAAATAAACATGCATTTTCCTAGTGCAATGCATCCACTAATTGCAATTAAAAGGCACTTAACACTGAACATCTAACATATATAGTGTAAATGAACCACCAATTGGAAGAAGGGAATAAATGCCACTTTTTGACATATTCAGTTTTATACATTTTTACATTCTTTAGGCGTAGCGCTTAATTATGAGTTCGACAAAAGGAACAATAACTATTCACTTCATATAAATTCATGCGGTCCTACAAATAGTTAGTTGGAAGAAGGAAACAAATCCTTCCTTTGTTCCCTTCTTCCAACTATCAACTGATGAGTCTCGTTGAATACGCAAAGGTTACCTAATTGCCGCCGTTCAAAACGCGAATATCCAAAAAAACGTGACAATACGTTCACTTATTTTACTTTAAAAGGAAATGAAAAAATTCAAGGAAAACGATACGGAACATGGATCCCTCTGTCCTCTCAAAGAACTACACGTTTTTAGCAATGGTTGCGGGGGACAAAACAGGAATAATACCCTCATAAGATTCATTCTCACACTTGTCGCAATAAATCGTTTTGAGAAAATAAATCAGTACTGTCTTGTGCGTCGCCATTCGTTTTTATAGTGTGACAGAAATTTTGGAACAGCTAAAAGACTCATTAGGAGAAAGGACAGAATTTACGTTCCAAATGAATATAATAGTCTTATTTTGGCAGCAAAAATCAGGGGTTTTTCAGTTAAACCTGTTACTTCAAGCGACATACTTGATTTTAAAACTCATGGCAGCAATGTTTCAAGAAAACTTGTAAATCATTAGATAAGGCCACGACATTCAAGATTGCGCAATATAGAAGCTTTGAGGATAGTTTAAGTCATAAAGGTTACTTGACTTGTTCCGAATTCTTTTATGGTTTCGTTAAACTACATTTTTGTTCCAAAAACCTTCTACAAACCCGAAAATACCAGAAACTCCAGCATATGTTACTAAAATACCCATAAATGAGAAAAAAATGAACGACATACAAAAAATTATCCAATGTTCCTGACGAATTTAAACATTTTTACGATATTATTCTGACCTGGCTAACTACAAGATCCGAAAGTGAAGAAATAGATGAATAACAGAGTGTCCATACGTTTTTGTAATAAATATATAGTTTTTGTCATTATATTGTCTATTATTTCATATTATTTTGTACAGAGTAAATGATCAATTGGAAGAAGGGAATAAATCCAACACATTTCCATAAACATATATAAATGAATATTATATATTTAAGGTAGGTCTATTACTAAATAAATCAGCATTTATATTTTCTTAATTATCATTGATGTCACATAAGCTTATAAGTTGAAAGTAAAAAGTTATAAAGTTTTTTTAAATTATTTCCATTCTTATTTTTTGGATTTATTAGCTTCTTCCAATTGGTGGTTCAAATATGTAGTGGCTTCTTCATTCGCAAAGGTAGATTCTTATAAAGAAGAACGAGCAAGAAACTCCATCCATACTTACATTCTAATTTATATTATCTACATTTCAGTTGATGAAATGATTGCTGCGCCTTTTGAGACCTGCTCAGACAGTTTTTACTTCGTCGATAACCATCTGGTGATGCACAACAAGGCAGACTACGCTTACAACGGAGGAATCAACAACTAAAAACCTTCACTTTTAACTAAAGCACCGTGCATCGTTTTCGTGATTTAAAATTTTAAATTATAAGCCACTGTTGTTTGACACAAGAAAATGGTTTTTTAAAATTGTGAGTAGGTTGTATTTTTAGAAGGGATGTTATGGTTTAATCGAATCGGACTTTTAAATTTGGCATGTCGGAACTTGAGATGGAGAAGGAACAAATCACAACAAACAATTGAGAAGGAACAGCAGAAGAGTAATTTTAGGGCAGGCTCATAAAATAATATAGTACAAACATTATTCCGACAGCCCCTTTAATTTAAATGAATATGAGCCTTTATGTAGGTTAATTATTTCTTACTTGAAATTAAAAGGGCTAGAGGTTAGGATAGAGGGAGGGAGGGGATAGAGGTTGAAAATAAAAAAAAATATCATTTTTTAATAACTGCCAAAGTTGCTTATAATGCTTCAACCTTCAATTGGTAAGTGTCGAAGGCGGAACCGGAGGTGTAATATCACTCGGAAGTTCCGATAGGATTCGCAGCCGAACTCCGTAACATCCTTCGTTTTGAGTGTTTTTTTTTTTAAATGAAATGGTAAATGGTAGACTGGTAACGGGAGGATGGTTCAAATTTAGAGTTAGGCTCAATCAAGATTGCCGCGGAACGGAATGGAAGCGAAAGCTCCAGAAACATCAACGCCCCGTTAAGGAAGACAGACTTTAACTTTTGAACATAAATCCAAACAATTTATAATAATTAAATAGCCAGCTATTTTTGCTACTGCTCTTGTGGTCTCAGGATCATCACACTGCGCGGCGAAATTGACGCTTCCGTTCCGCGGCAATGTAAATTGAGCCTTAAAGTACAAAGAAGAATGTGAATATTCTGTTGTCGGGCTGTGCAGTTTCAAGTAGGATCGCTCGATGATTGATAGTCTTGTACCTTTGGAATCTCTTCACAGAATAGTAAGCAAATGGAGTACTAACAAGCTAGACATGCTATAGAATTCATGTTTTTCTATAAGTGGGTTGATGTCGCTTCTCGTTTATTGATTCTATGGATATGGACTACAAGGGTGGATAAGCCTTGAAACAGGAAAGCAGAACACACGAGCAGGTATTTTCAGCAAGGAGGCCGTACACCATCTTTTTTTTCTGGATGGGAAATCATCAAATGACTTCTCCCGCTCTGGGCGGAGCGGAAGGGAGTGTCAGAATCTTACTGACTAAAACCCACCCGTGATCCTTCTTATGCTCTTTGCGTTCCAGGGCCGCGGTGACTCTTTCGAACAAATTCCGCAACCCTAGTAAGCACGGACCCTATGTGGCCTCGTCTTCTTTGCTGACAGCTCTTTGAGGCGCGCGTGAAACACGACGCGCCGTCGACCCGGGCCTGGTTGCTATCGGACGGCGAGCCACCCATAGCTCGCCGTCCGCAGGCCCGCGCCTACGGCGGCCGGGAATCGCCCTGCGTTTCCCGACGCCAGGGTCTTCTTTTGTTGCGGTGGCCGGGTCGTGAGATTTCCCTCTCGCACGCGTGCTGCCTCCTCCTCAAATGGTGGCGTGCCCAGAGGCCGAACACCTTAAATTATTTTTCCTGCAGATGCACTCCTGTGGCCGCTCCATATAGCACGCATCGATAGTTTAGCTTGCTGCTGTAAACAATTCGTAATGGGATAAGCCGGTCCATTCCGTCAACATTACGGTTTAAACTTAGGTGTAGTAGAGCTTAAGTGGTTGTGGAGATTCCATCTTGTTTGTATGGACTGCCAATTCACTTCATGTTCTCTTCATCTAAATTTACACGCTGAGATTTTAACAGAAAAGCACCGTAGTACTTTAGCTGCAAAGTTTACGTACTACAAAGACACATAGGTAACGAACTGAAACAATTTTACTTCTTTATAATATTATTGATTTAAAAGTGGCGTTTATGACGTTATTATACCGTAAGTCCCTTCTCGCTATTTCTAGCTATGGTTGCTACACATCCCAAAGCCTACAAGACCATGATAAAAAGCAATTTATGAGATCTACAATGAAACAAGCATGCCCAAAAGATGCCAGTAAACTTTTGCCTCAATGGCCTGATGTATGCTTGAGTACTCCATTTGTACTACTCTGTGTTTTCGAACGGCGCAACATTTTTGATCCTTCACATTTAATTAGATAATATTTGTGATCTTACTGATTGTGATTTTTACACCTATTTATTAAAATTGTCAACATAACGTGTACTGAACTTAATTAAGGGGGAGTTTCGTTTAGATTTTGCAAAGGTTGCACTCACATCTTGCACCTTTTTTTCTGTTTTAAATAATAATCAATTTGAAACCTTCATGAAATGTTGTTTTTGTGGAATAGATCATCGACAATTTAGCCTCTAGGAATCTACAGCCCTATTTATAAAAACTTGCTATGTAAATTTTTGAATTAAGACTAATTATAGCTTATTAATTCATAATTATTATTCTTAAGTCAAAAATTATCTCACTATTGGAAACCCAGCCTTTATAATAAAATGCCTTGACAGAAATGCATCGCTTGGTTTGTGGCATCTAGAGGCTAAATTATCGATGGAATATTTTTTTGGTAATTCCTACGTTTCATTTTTTTTTTAATATTGTGGCCATCATTTTGGCAAGGAGTTTGGTGTGGATTTGTGAAAATACGGTAAACAGGGCAAGAACTAATGAATGTAATTTTGTAAAGTATTATTTTTATTTTATGCATTTAATTGAAATTGATCTCTATGTAAACGAAGTTATCTCAGCAATGACATTCCAAATTAAATTATATTTAAGAAGGTTTTGATATATGTCACCGGAAAATTACAAACGCCGTCAGATTTTAAAATATTGCGTGAAATTGTAAACTATTTTTTATTAGTAAGACACGGATATATTGGAAACTTTTGAATTCGGCTGGGATTTATTCTTTACAAAACGATTTTTTCATAATAAATGGAGAAATTATGATCTAATGAAGATTTATCACAATGTTACGGGTTCTGTAATTTTCCGGGGACATAATATATATTTTTAATTTGTTTTTATATGTTACTTATGTTTAATTATATTTTTATGTTAGATTTTAATATGTTATATCAGATTTATTATTATTGATGAATAAAATAATTAAATTAATTAACGTGCTGCATATACCCTAAATTGTTCGTTTTATGCATGTTTAAGTTATTTTAGGGAGACAAATTTCGACTTTATGCCAAAGGGTCAAGGACTATTTATTGTTGCTTAACTTTTTTTCTGATATCAATAATAAAATAAAGTGTTGTCACATTAATTTTAAACAATACTTTTGGTAAATATGTTTAAACAATTTTTTAAATAAGATGTAAGAAGGAGCGTTTATAAATCTTGATAACACATTATAGCACTTTATGTTCACTATAATTTCGTGTAAAACACTTTTCAAAATTTTGTGCTTTTGACATCTTTTTAATAATAGTTTTAAGTGGTGCTTCGATACTAAATTGTTCTAGTCCTTTTGCAAACTTATGAAGTAGAAATATAAAAAAAAAATCTTCTAAAATTGAAATCTTCAAGGTACTTAATTAGATCTGTTTTGGTTAAAAGAACCCGTGTGACGGACGGAAATTATATGGTTTTCTTTTCCTGTAAAGTTTCCTGATGGGAACGGAATCCTAAAATTTAACTCAGCTTAAGGGTTTTAAAAACGTATTGTTTCCAATTGAAACAGTAATTTTTACTAATTTATTTTTCATGTTTGTAACTGTTATTCATGGCTATTAGAGTGAAATGAAATACAGGGAATTCAAATTGCATGAAAACAATAATTTATCTTTCATTATGTTTTAAAATATGTAGGTATCATAAATTATATGTACGTACATATAATTTTTACATAAAAATTATTTGAATGTAAATACGGCATGATTTGAGACTTAAGTCGACAAGAATATTTCTGATTCGAAGTTCTTTAAATTTAAAATGTGCATAGAGTGTAATTCCTAAATTAGGAATCCTAAAGCAGTAGAAAATCTAGATTTCGACTGTCGAGTAATAAAATAATAATAAATACTGGGTGTGCTATCCAGTATAAATAACTCGACAGTCCGAATAAAGTTAGTTTACTTCAAAATAAAAATGTCTATATTTGAATGTTTGTTCAAATTCGAGGTTATTATCAAATTTTGTGACAGCGAGCGAACTCTATTTCTTATATGACAAAGTTCATGTTCCATTGCAACCCATACTTTTTGGAATTTTTAATACTTATAAATTGCCCTTAAAAATCAACTTAAAATACACAACGCTACAGTCGATAGTTGAGATGGAGGCGATGGATTGAAATTATCTCGAATTATAAATTCAAATATAGAAAAGAGGAAGTAAAAATAAACTTAGTCGTATTTTATGAACATCGTTCATAGTAAACTGACCTTTACATGTATTTAAAAATGTCGGCAAATGTAAAATAAAACTTAACAAAAATATTGGTAATTTAATGTTCAGCTTTAAAGTATTTTAGACTTGTAAAAAAATCCCGAAATTCCCATTTCATGCCGTCCATGTTTTATTTCAAGAAGTGACCTTTTTTAATGTAAAACTTTAATAATACGAACTTAATGTGTTCAGTAAATTATTTTGTTTTTAAGTGTTTATTTCTTGTAACTATGTACGTGTATAATTAGTTGTAAAGTTGTATCTACACTGTGTGACGCTTGTAAACTAGGCTATTTCTATATAAATGCCGAAGATAAAGGAAGACAGTATCTAAATAACCTAACATCCAATTCAATTAGAAATAAAATTGTAATGTTACAAATATTGTGTTTGGACTGGCGAATTGGCGATCAATCATGAGAGGCTCGAATGCTTCATTTAGCACTGAAGATCTGTTGAAAATAGGTCTCTTATAAATTTTATTATAAAATCCTAACGCCGGACTAAACAGGCGATTTCAATAATTTTAAGGGTTTTTTTAGATCCTAGTCGGACATTGTTAATATTTGGGAAAACTCATGCTTACCACTGCCTAGCCCAGAATTTAGATACAGAGCTGTATATAACAGCATTATGTGATTAAATAATAACTAAAAATAAAAAGAGCTATAGAATATACTTACATACATTAGAAAGTTTGAATTGACTCAACCATTG
Source organism: Hecatera dysodea (assembly GCA_905332915.2). Classification (NCBI taxonomy): domain Eukaryota; kingdom Metazoa; phylum Arthropoda; class Insecta; order Lepidoptera; family Noctuidae; genus Hecatera; species Hecatera dysodea. The sequence continues at coordinate 16,537,868 of HG995308.1, read as the reverse complement.
TAATTTTGAACGAATAATCCTGTTCTATATTCTAATTTTAAATAATTATTTGTATCGTTATTTTGAATATCCATATATGTATGTGGCCTAATACTTATGAAATTAAAATATCACATACTTTCACATTTAATAAGATACAGTAAAACTAAAACAGAGTTTGCAACCCGGCGCCACTCAAGCGTAGTGAAGAATGACGTCGGGTTTTGGTCAACGTGTTTTTCTTAAATAAATTGTACTGTAGACTGATTTAAGTATATTTTAATATTATCTTTTTTGAAATGCTAAATTACAGATGTTGATCAACACACATTCTGGTGATACCTTGATCTCTTGAAGTGTAGAAGTGTGTTCATCATTCAGATTTAGTATGTATGATTATATGACCCAAAGATGCTGTCCGAGTGTTTTACTTTTTATCTGAATACTGACCGTTAAGATGGTGTCTTTTTAATGAACCAACAGCTAAGTACTTACTACTTTTAGATATTGTTTGTTAGGCTGAAGATACTGTGTGTTATATATATAATTGAATGTACTTTATAAGAGCGCGCACTCACGGTCTATTAGAAGTAAAAAAAAAACATGTTAAAAAAATGACACTTTTATTTCACTTAACAATATTTTACTGGCCATAAAATTGCATTAGTATTATTTATTTTAAAAATTAAGGTCTAACTTGTACAAAGGTGCTTTAATTGTTTAGAAATTAATATTGTTCTTGGTTCTGGTTATTTTTAATTCTTTGTAAGTCCGTGTGTGCTCGCCCTTAGTCGATTTCACTGTCACAGATCACATACACTAGTTTTGTCGATGAAAATAAAGTTGATAAAAAGACATGCGTGTTTTATTTCAAAAATCGAACGACACATCGCGCCCTTAGAATGAATGGGAAACTCAAAAATTGAAAAAAAAATTACAAATATTTCCCGAGACCTATGAATCTGTCCTTTCCCAATTACATACCTATATTTCGGAATCGTTTTCATCACTGGGTTTTAGAGTTAGCTTTTAACGTTCATTTTATAGCAAATGTATAAGTATTAGGAATTTTGAGTTAAGCCCCTTTTATTCTAAGAGTGCGACATGTCTTGTTTTGATTTAAAATTCGAGATAATGATGTGCTTTCGATATTTAATACATTTATTTGCATTCCACAAAGTGAACTCAGGTGGTAAGTACCTACATATAAAATATACATAATTTTAGATCATTGTGGACCCTGTCGGGCACAGCAAGATAGAATAGAGGAAGAGGCCTTATTATTATTTAAGAAAAGTCAAATCTTAGTTTTACTACTACTCACTTCGATTTTGGTTCTTTTTATTATTTTCGGTATTCATTTAATAATTTTATTTATCATTAAAATATTGATTAATATTACAATAGTATGTATGGATTAGGAACTTTAAACCATATGACCAACACGTATGTATTTAAGTATACTTCTAAATTATTAATCACTTCTAAAACATAACAGTAAAAAAATGCCACGTCTCGCAAGTTGTGTAAAACCAGGTCGATTAGTTCTAGGTCGAATCTTGAAAAGTGATGAAGCGATATTGAGTCCTATAGCTGTCTCTCTACAGTTCAGATTGGTCCGCGCGCGATACAGGCTTACAATACATATTACCTTTCCTACATAAAAGTGAGCTGTCGTCTCGTCTCTTTCTAACTTTACAGAGGGGTTTTTGTGTGGGTATTCCCCTCATTAACACCTTATCTCACTGCCAATTGATTTGATGGGCGGACTGTTATTTCTATGAACTTATTCTAACTTCATAGAAATATATTGAGGGCTGATTATTCTTTAAGTAAGGTAGGTATGGAACAATAAAACAGCGTCGTTATATTGATAAGCTTTATTGAATAATGAAAATACATTGTCTTTATTAGATACCTATAATGAAAAATTCAAGACAAACAAAATTAAACATTACAAAGTTGAAAATAGTGATTAATATAACTATTTGATTATAAAGAGAATAATAATGAAATTAATTTTAAAATTTTTGAACGCTAGATTATAAACGCATCGGCGCGGCGTACTCCCCACGCCAAGCCACCGTATTGTTTGTCACATATTTATGACGTTGGCGTACAAAATAATCTTTCAATTAAAGGGTCCACTGCAATAACGATAAATACCCTTGTTACCTCGTTTTGAGATAATAGCGTTTCAATTGTATTTATGGGAAAAAGAAAATCTTGTATAGAGGTATGAATATAATACATTTTTGGTTACCTACAGCACATTTTGATTATTGATATTATGTTGTTTCTTTACTCAAGCTTTATTTAAGAACTAAGTCAAAAATATATTATTTAAAGTTTTTAAAAACCAGGACTTTATTGAGTACCTACCGTCCTTTTATCTAATATAAGCGTGAACTGTCTAAAATATCGGGATTGTAGGTAATATTGCCAAGTTTGTTAACGAGAGTACCAACTACAGATATCCAGGGGCTGAAAGACGTGCTTACTTAAGTTGTTTTACAAAAATGAACTTTCATCATTATTGCAGTGGACCCTTCAATTGTCATAAATATGTGACACTGGCGTTCAAAAGGTTAATTAAGCAAACCATTAGGAATGCTCATTGTTGCTAATACAAAACCAACAATATGCCCCTTATTTTCAAGGCATGAAAACGCACCTACATAATTATATCTCTTAAACAACGACGATGCATTTAATAAGATTGAGAGGTAAAAAATTGAAAGGGGAGCCTTGAGCTTGCTTTTTTAATATTGATTGGCTCGCATTAGACCTCTATCTAACCTCATATTGAGATATGCTGATGCGGACGATTTAGCACGCTTGCCTTATTAAAACGAAGAGTAACCTATTCATTCTTCACTTAAAGACTCCCAGTTTGTAGCCATCAAGACTACTCCAAGTTGATTACAAGATAAAACTTAACCACTTTTCTAAAACATTCAAAAATAAATCTAAGTATAATTAGTAATATTTTTTGTCAATGGCAATCATGTTGTATTATAATAATCATTTAACTCTACCAAGACTTGCCAGTGGTAAACCCTAGCTGGCAGCACTTGACAGTGTTTCCATAGTTAAAAACTGGAAACACTGCAAGTATAACTATGAAAAATGAAGACAGCCCTCGGCATCCTTTGGGTAAAATGCAGGCATGGGCTGTAATATATTTTCTGCCTGGCTCCTCATACTAAGATAAATCGCAGCTTAGCATAGTAAAATTATAATCTATAAGAAGACTCAAACACTATGGATCAGTTAGCTGACTCATAGACCATAGACATTCATGGGAAACATTCACAAGACATGGGAACCATAGACATTTACCTTTTTTTATGAATACAAAGAAACAAGTCGTCTAAGATACATCTTCAGCTTTATACAAAACTTTCTGCATAAATGTGTATTAACACTTTTATTTTTCTAAAGGTAATTCTGAACCATTTAGAACATTTAGGTGAATCTCGCTTAACAATCCGTGTTGTTTTTTTTAATATATCAACGGTATTAGGCTTTTGAGCCTCAATGATAGGAGATTACTATTTACTTCTAAGGCAATCTTATTAAAAGATTACCACTTTCTCTCATAACTATTAGTGTAACTCAGAAAAATATCATTATTGAAAAAGAAAGTACGAATATAATTATTTTGTTGACTCTACTAGGCAACTTCTAACTTAAAATCGATATAAAAGTAGTTACAATATTTCTTTTAATTTTTTTTCGAATTTATAATTTCACGATGTTGATCGATATCAATTTTAAAATCAACATAGTTAGGTAATATCGTTATCAAAAAAAGAGAGTGGTCGAGTTATCGATTTTCTTTTGTTCAAGCAGTATATGCCTGATCAATAATTGCTATCATTACTATCAAACATAATGAGAACACTTCAAACAATTTTATCAGCCAATACTTTAGTAAATACGGTTGGATTAAAGTTTTCTAGGAATGAAAGCAAGTCTTATTTATTTTAAAAACAAGTGCTCATTCACTTATTCATTGCTACTAGTTTAGTTGTTCTGGCAATACTAAAATTGTTTTGATGAGTGGCAATACTTAAAAATAATGGGGTGTTTGTTCAGCTTTTTGGCCTCTGTCGCATATTTTTGCATTTATTGTTTCGAAAACAAATTGAGTTACGTATAAGGAATAGAAAACTTGAAAAGTAAAATAGGTGTGATAAGATAATCTCACAATCAGGGCAGCCAATCTTGATAAAATATTGCTGATTCGCATATATTTTTGTTAAAGCGTCTAAAGGACATAGACAAAGCAAAATAATGCTAACAACAATCAGTAGACTGCCAATTTTTGTTTATTGCAATTTTTAATGGAATTTATTGCTCTTGTCTCGGTATGCATGAAATAATGATTATTAATGTCTATACAAAAGATGAATTTTTGAAAGCCAAAAAGATTAAAAAAATGTTGCTAGTATTTTGCCAAATTAATTATTCTCAACCACTCTCTCCTCATTTACAGACAATACATTTATTTATGAATGATGCCTACCTTTCCCGCGCTGATTCTTGCCGAATACCTTCTTTTCTTCATTGGACTTCTTAATAAAAAACTTGTAAACCAAAGAGCCGTTGCAGACAAAAGTGTTAGCGTGCCACACTGGCAACACCGCACACTCGCCGGCTTTAAAAACATCTTCTATCTTGTCGTTCGATGAGCAGCAATTGTCCGTGTACATGTATTTCCTGCGACTTTCGCTTTTATTGTACACATGAATTTCATACAGCCACTTTTGCGCGCTGAATTTTGTACCAATGAGCTGAACGGCCATGTAAACTTTGCCGTCAGTCTCCGATACTTTGACGTGGAATAGGAAGTTGTAGACGCCCAGAACGATGAGGTGGACTTCTTGACTGTTGTTGCGAACGTTTGTCAGGTGCATCTCTGAGTCCACATTGGTTTGGCGTCCATTCGGATGCATGCTGTCGAAATGGCGCGATATTTCACTAAGTTTACCTGGAAATGTATTGAGAAAACTGTATCAATGAAGACCACAGGGTTGACTCTCCCAACGCACTAAATTATTCAATATCGAGCCTTAGAGCTGGTTCACATTAGGTCGGAACGACAGTTTACCGTTGAACGACTGTCGGGTCGGTTGTTGCTGTTCACACTAGATGCTGCCGACCCGACTTAGTGTGAACACCAATGACGGTACGGTCGTTTTAGCAGTCTTCAGCTTTCCTCTTTACAATATTAGGGTGTATACAGATAGAAAGCTGGAAACTTATAAGCGCTTACCGGCGCTTGACAGCGCTGGTAACCCGCGCAGGAAAATATATGAACGCGCGCCGATAAGCACTGAACGGTGCCGACAAGTTCCGACAAGCTTCAACACGCGCTGGTCAGCGCTGGGTGCTGCCATTTAAAATTAATAAACAACCTGCTTCCTTTGTGTAGAACGGACCAGCGCTGTCAAGCGCCGGTAAGTGCTTATAAGTTTCCAGCTTTCTTTCTGTATACAGCCTTAGTACAGATGTGTTTATCGTAATATTAGTGGTTCTTTTTACCTTTCCAGTGGCAGGTGCCGAATAAAGCGGTGAGGGGGCAGTCTTGTTCCTTGAAGGGACACTCTTTCACGTGGTGCTCCATGTCGGCTATCTTTATGAACAGCTTGCAACCTTCACTTGCGTGAGGGCATGGTGCTTTCGTCTGAAATGTTTAAAAACGTTAGTAATGAACAGTCGAGGCTTGGCTAGGACTGTTGTCTTTTTAACCCAAAGGTTGACTGGTAGAGAATGCCTTGTTGCATTAAGTCCGCCCATGTACCACTATTGTACATAAAGTTTAAATAAATAAATAAACAAGGCCACGGGCGGTAGATATTTGCGAAGGCCCAAGCAAAAGACCCTTGCATTTGTTCTTTTTTAAATGAATAAATAGGTATTTAAGAATTTTTTGGGAATACCCTTAAAATCCCCCTTAAGTCCCGTTGTTTGGACCATTAAAGTTCATATGTGTAACTTTCATTTGAATGGGTCTAGTAGAATCGGAGCAAATTGACTGACAGACGGACAGACAGACACGAGTGATCCAAAAAGAGTTACGTTTTTATTATACAGTATGTTAACTAACAGAGGGCGTTCCCGTTAACCCGCAATAGTATAGCATCTATATATGTTAAAAAAACATTACCATTCAATAACAAAATGTTATTATATTTTTCAATATTAAAATATTCACTAAAAATGTTAAATTGATACGTTAAAGAAACACTCTGTATACGCGTACTTGTCGGTTTGGGCATTGCTACTACGAGTAGGTACTATTCCGCGCTGCTATTTTGATTTTAAACAGGAGTTTTCGAATTTATTGCCAATTTTTTTTAATTCGGATTATTTTATGCTTATTTTTCTATTCTGATATTTTTATTTTAATCTAGGTATTAATGATATAGATTAACGAATTTAAGGGAACGCCCTCTGTTATTTAACATGCTGTATACGGAAGTTCGGACACCTAAACAAGCTCGGCGTTATTGTTTTTATGGATTTATGTCATGATAGATATGATGACATAATTATCGTACCCTTAGCGGCCGTTCAAGTATTACGTAAGCAAAATTTTTTACATTTTTGACCTCCCCCTCCTCGTCAGCAAAAGTAAGCAAGGCTCTTACCCCCCATGCTTACGTTAATATATTTATAAATATTAATTAATCTGTTCTGGTTTCCTTATTGGTTCATGAAGCAGCAGTTAATAAGTCTAGAAATCTATATACAGTGTGCAATCTTAATGGTTGTTTTCCCGCGGCAGGACGATTACCCATCAGGAGTACTATCGAAACACAAAGTTAAACTAAAAAAACAAAAATGTTTCTTTTTTCAAATCATTAAAAAAGTGTTCATAAACTCGAAAGAGCGAGAATCAATAGTAGTGCACTAGACCTAACGTAGGTAGGTACCTACATAGTTGCCGCGCGCTTTCGGCAAAATACAAAGAAACAGTGAATAATAACTGTTCAGAGCAAAATAAGCTCTCGTGGATGGTGATACGGCATTAACTAGCCTGCGCGCACGCGGCAAGTTGAGCCGCCAAAGACATGCCGCCAAAGGTATGCCGCGGGTGCCGCCAAAATATTGCCACAGTAGAAATATGGAACAGTATGGAAACTAAGCCCATTTGTTGAAATAATTACCTACGCTCCAGTAGAGAGTCAGGGTTGTTACTTTTAATGTTTGCAATAAGTGTTTTATTGGAACGAAGTTTTTTAACACGGCTTGCGGTAGGAGTTGACTGGGAGAAATAGTCACGCGAAAATGCGTTAATGCATGTTATTCCATGCGACTTTCTTCTTTGGTCAAAATGTAAATAATGCCATTGTAAAAAAAAAAATACAAACTGAATATTGTTTATCATTTCTATGCCATTTTATTCCATTTCAATTATACCTAATATCTGCCCTAAAATTTTGATGAAGGATTTCTGTATGTTGAAAAATTATTGTTACTTATTTTGTGAAGTAAGTACGTTTCTATGTGTATGTTTCGAAGGCTAAATTTCCTTTGACTAGAATATAATGTTGTCGTAAAATTATGGTCATTTATTTTTTCATACTCATAAGGATTAATTTATTTCATATGTTATATAAATTATAATCCAATATAAATTACAATTAGTCTTCGGTATAAGGATTTAATACTAGTATTAAAAATCTGTGCTTGGGTACACAGTTTTTGCAAAACAAAAACCTGAGCGGTCCATCTATAGCCATTATAATAGCGTAGGTATTATCTATGAACACGGCACCCGCCACTGAGCGCACCGCGAAAGTCCCTTAGGGGCCTCGTAGATGTGCGCGTCTGTGTGAGTGTGACCGTTTCGACCGTTTGTTCGTAGTTTCTGTACTGTTCCATATTTCTACTGTGGCTTAGTCCTTCCGCGAACGTCATAAGTGTAATACGTTATCGATATCTTTTCAAAAATGAATTGTCATTACATTTTTTTAAAGTTCGGTGTGAGGAACACCAAACAAGCGACGCGTTGATAAGTGCGATAGTGGACGCTTTCAATATCGTGAGACGTAACAGAGACACTAATCAAACTGAAAGACAATCAGTTAAAACGTGCTCGTTTGTGCATTCAACGTAGTGGTTTGCATTTGGAACAATTACTCCGCCACCGAGAAATGTAAGTACTTACTCGTACCTTGTAAATAAACATTTAAAAGTAGGTTAGGTAATCAAAATCATTGTAAATAGGTTGATTCCATCTTTTAAGTACGCTTTAAATACTCAAATATCTAAATCAGACTTTTTTTAAAGATAACTGTCTTGATTTTTATTAGTTTCTCAGTGATTTGTATGTTGTAGGCAAAAAAGTATTTATGACGGTCCTAAGCCCGTAAAAGTATGAATGGAAAATTGGAATAACTTATTGGGTTCTGTGTTTTATTAAGTCAGAAGTAGTGATCAGCTGATTAATACGTAAAGTGCAACGACCTCGTGGCTGTAGGTACGGGCCAACCGCGCGCCTACTCCCGCGTTCCGCGTACCTACATATCATCGCGCGATGCACTAGGTACTGTTGGTTCAAGTCGCTTTCGAGTTTTGTTTATCACAATTGTTAATCTGCCATTTATGGAGTCTAATATTTTTTGTATATATAAATCGAATGTATTATCGATACAAACTCATTTCGCTTCGGGAAAACAACCATTAAAATTTCACATTTCACACTGTATATAAAACAAAGTCGGGTTTGTTACAACACTTATAACTCGAGATCTGCTAGACCAATTTTCTTGGTTTTTGTTTCGTTGGATTTGTCTCTGCCCCGAATAGCAGAATACATCTTAAAAACAATGAAAATGCGACGAATATATAATTATGAAAGATGAATCATTTTCCCTAAATGTTCCTTTGTTTCGTACCTGTCAAACATTTGTAAGTAAGGATTTACGTGTACCAGCAGACCATAAACATGTCGAAAGATTTCTGGGGCTGGAATTGTGATTGAAGACTTACAAAGTACCAGGATACCAGAACCATAATTATTTAACATCAAGCTATGATACTGTTGCGCGCCAGAATTAGACAACGAAGATGGTTGCGTTCGGTACTACTAGCGCCATCTAGTATCGAGTAGCAGAACTATTGAAGTCAAGGACCTTCGCGATTTTTCTATGCTAGAATTCTCGGACCTTAGTCGGTCGCGACCGATATGTACGCGAACTTTCTGGAGTTATACTCGGCGCTCTATATAAGGCCGGCACGTGAGCCGACCGAGTCAGTATTGGAATTGCGATACAAGTGATAACTTCGAGAGCGATCTTCGACTGCGAACTCAAGTGATTACTAGTGCGATTTTGTTTTGTGATTAGTGAGTTATAGTGTAATTAGTGTGGTGTAAATTAAAGTGTAATTTTTGGTTATTGAATCGGCTGATTTTATTGTAACGAACCCGAAGCTCGTAACAATTGGTGTCAGAAGAGTGGATTTAAAAGATGCCGATTCTACCAAAGGACGACACGGAGGGTATCCGTACCCGTAGTCAACGCCAGCAAGAGACGGACCAGAGGCGTTTTGGAAGTGCAACGCCGCAGGCTACGGAGAGACAGCTGGCGACCTTAGAGGCCGGCCCGTCCACCGCCGCTCCAGCATCATCATCAGCACCAGACTTTGCTGCTCTGATGCTGATGCTGCAGGAGCAGGCCCGCCGCCAGGAGGAACAGGCCCGTCGATTAGAAGAACAGCTCAAGCAAGATAAGGAGGAACAAGCCCGCCGCCAGGAAGAACAGGCCCGCCGCCAGGAAGAACAGGCTCGCCGCCAGGAAGAACAGGCCCGTCGGTTGGAAGAACAGCTCCAACGTGACAAGGAGGAGCAGGCGCGCCGCCAGGAAGAACAGATGTTCCTCATGAAGGATCTGCATGCCACTTTCGGCAAAGAAATTAAGGTCGTTAAAGATAAGGTGGTTCAGCACGAGAACCGCCTGACGGAAGCTGAAACACGAATCGACCAAATGAATAATCCGAGTTGACAACGTGATTGCTGACGTGAAGAAAACGCTGGACAACCTTAAAGTAGGAGATGCAATTGCACCCTCCGTAGCAACTACTCCTTCGCCACGGGGATTCAAAGTGCCGCCGTTCGATGGAACATCTTCCTGGTCGGCCTACAAAATACAATTTGAGGCCGTTATGCAGGCGAACGGGTGGAATAAAAATCAGGCCATGACTGCCCTCACACTAGGTCTGCGGGACCAGGCCTTAACTGTTCTGGAAGCTCTCGGCAAGGAAGTGACTTACGAGCAGCTCCTTGAGGCGTTGGAATCTAGGTATGGCGACGCTCATTAGGAACACGTGTTTCGTGCGCAGCTAAAGGATCGCGTGCAACGCAGCGGTGAAAACCTGCAGCAGTGGGCCCTTGAGGTGGAGAAGCTGGTCCGAAAAGCATACCAGTCTGTACCTGCGCTCATTCAAGGGAACCTGGTGCAGGCATTCATTGACGGCATCCGCGACCTTGAGGTCAGAGCTGCTGTGAGGCTCGGTCATCACGGGACGCTCAAGGACGCCTTGGCTCATGCTCTGGAAGTGGAAGCTGTGCGGCAGGATCATCGTTCCCATCGCGTCAGGGAGGTTGCAGCGGCTACTGTTCGCGACCGGTCTAAAGGATACAGCCCTAGATGCTATGGCTGTGGGGAAAGGGGCCACCTACGGTCCAGTTGCCCTAAGCGAACTGTAGATAGAAAAGATAGTGGATCTCCAGAGTGTAGGGCGGTTAACAGCACCGCCCAGCAACTGCAGGGAAACGAGTAAACGCCAGGACTGCGGGGCGGGTGCTGGCTGATGTTCAGAGAGCCCCAAGGATTTTGATCTCACAAACCCATGACGGGAACAGCCTAATCATCAAGGGCGAGATCAACGGAACGCCATGTAAGCTGACAATAGACACTGGAGCCTCTCGCACGGTTATCAGTTCCCAACTAGTAAGTCGGTTCCTTGGGGACTCCGCATACAACCGAGACCGCATAAATTTGGTGACGGCCACCGGTCAGCGCATACCCGTCCGCGGAGAGAAAGAGATGGAGTTGAAGCTAGGAAACAGGATCTATCTTCACAATGTCATCGTGGCTGATATAATGGACGATTGCATCCTGGGCCTAGACTTTATGAGGAAGAATTGTTGTGAGATCGACGTTAAGCAAGGAGTTTTGAAATGTGGACAAGAGGAACTTTTCATGGAAGGGGCGTTACCAGGAAATGTGTACAGCCTAAAGAAGATTGTTCTTCCTCCGAGATCGGAAACGATTGTGCCTGTTAGGCTTCCTCGAAATCCTGGGCAGACTCATCGGTGTGTACTTGTGGAAAGGGTAGACAGTGACCTTCCATGGAAAGTGGCACGTACTTTGGTTAGAGCCACTGACATCTCAAGAGTACCTGTGCTGAACCTTTGTGATAAGGAACAGATGATAGATAAGGGCACGCTGATTGGTACATGTGAGGAAGTGGATTGGTTACGTCGAAGCCAATATTTATCGACTGGGAACCTTAGCAAGGATGCACAAACGAAAGTGACCACACTTTTAGACGACTGTCGCAGCGTTCTGTCTCAAAATGAAATGGTCAAGGCGAAGAGAATGTTACTGAAGTATGCCAATATTTTCTCTTCAAATGATGCTGACATCGGGAAGACTGATTTAGTTCAACACAAAATAAACACAGGAGATGAGTTGCCTATCCGTCAGCGGCCAAGGAGATTGCCAGTAGCACGTGAAAAGGAAGTGGAAACCATGATTGAGGGAATGGTTAAGGACGGTGTCATAGAACCTTCATCGAGTCCATGGTGTTCACCTGTTGTGCTGGTAAGAAAGAAGGACGGCAGCATGCGGTTTTGTGTTGACTACCGTCGTCTGAATGACGTTACGAAGAAGGACAGCTATCCTTTGCCAAGAATTGATGACACGTTGGACATGCTTACTGGAGTTAAGTGGTTTAGCACGTTGGACCTAAAAAGTGGCTACTGGCAGGTTCAAATTGATCCTAAAGACAAGGAGAAAACTGCATTCTCGACGGGAAAGGGTCTGTGGCAATTTAAAGTCATGCCGTTTGGTTTGTGCAACGCTCCGGCAACGTTTGAAAGGTTGATGGAACTAGTACTAACCGGGTTAATTGGCGAGGCTTGTCTGGTCTACTTGGATGACATCATCATCGTAGGCCGTACGTTTGATGAACATCTGCAAAACCTGGAACGCGTGCTCAAGAAGATCCAGAGTGCAAACCTCAAGTTAAGTCCGAAGAAGTGTTCATTCTTCAAACGGCAAGTTAGCTTTTTGGGATATGTAGTGTCGGAAGAAGGTATCCGCACTGATCCAGGGAAAATAGCCGCTGTCAAGGACTGGCCAATTCCAAAAGACAAGACGCAGGTCAGAGCATTTTTGGGTTTGTGCTCCTACTATCGGCGATTTGTCAAGAACTTTGCTGACATAGCGAAACCCCTGCACAAGCTAACCGAGGAGAAGCGACATTTCTGCTGGGACGAGAGTTGCGACATTGCATTCCAGGAGCTCAAGGAACGTCTGTGCAAAACACCTATTTTGGGGTATCCTGATACCGGCAAGGAATTTATAGTTGACACAGATGCAAGCGACATAGGACTTGGCGGTGTGTTATCTCAACGGAATGGCGATCAAGAGGTTGTGATAGCGTACTTCAGCAAATCTCTGTCGAAGCCAGAAAGGAATTATTGTGTCACGCGACGGGAATTACTTGCTGTGGTCAAGTCATTGCAGCATTTTAGCAAATATCTGCTGGGAAGGAAATTCCACTTACGAACTGACCATGCTGCGCTGAAATGGCTATTGCAATTCAAAAATCCAGAAGGACAAGTTGCGAGATGGATTGAACTACTTCAGGAATACGACTTTGTAATTGAACATCGCAGCGGGAAAACTCATGGCAACGCAGATGCATTATCAAGAAGACCTTGCCCTGAAGACTGCAAGCATTGTACTCGGCAAGAGGGTAAAGAAGTCGTACCTGTGATGATGATCAAGACAGACCTTAGTAACGAGTGGAAGGAAAACTTGGAAAGTGCACAGCAGGATGATTTGGACATCAAGCCGATCCTGGAGTGGATGAAGGCCAGTGCTCCGAAGCCTACGTGGAGTGATGTCTCAGCGATGAGTTCAATCACAAAAAGCTATTGGGCCCAATGGGACAGTTTAGTGATTCAGGATGGAGTCCTGTGCCGTAAATGGGAAAATACTCGCGGAGACAGCTGTCATTTGCAAATGGTTGTCCCTAAAGCTAAAGTACCGGATGTTCTACAGCTGTACCATAATGGTTGTTCAGGAGGCCATATGGGAGTTAAACGGACTCTACTGAAGATACGGGAACGGTTTTACTGGGTCCACTGCCGTGACGATGTTGAGGACTGGTGTCGCAAGTGTACAAGTTGTGCGGCTGTAAAAGGACCTCAGACTCGTAGCAGAGGTGCATTGAAATTGTACAATGTTGGTGCACCATGGGAAAGGATAGCGCTAGACGTTGCGGGACCGTTTCCGGAAAGTGAAAGTGGTAACAAGTATTTCATGGTGGTTATGGATTATTTCACTAAGTGGCCGGAAGTCTTCGCCATTCCAAACCAAGAAGCTTCAACAGTTGCGGATAAACTAGTTCATGAAGTCTTCTGTCGTTTTGGAGTACCCTTGGAGATTCACAGCGATCAAGGAAGGAATTTTGAGTCCCAAATATTCCAGGAAACTTGCCGAGTTATGGGTACTCATAAAACGAGGACAACTTCTTACCACCCACAATCGGATGGAATGGTGGAACGATTTAATCAGACATTGGAGAGATATCTGGCCAAAGTTGTGGAAAACCGGCAACGAGATTGGGACAAGCACATACAACCGTTTTTGCTGTCATACCGAAGTGCTGTTCATGAAAGCACGTCAGTGACACCAGCTTTCGCAAACTTTGGAAGAGAATTGCGGCTACCTGCAGACCTGATCACCGGAATACCACCTGATGCCCCACGCAGTATAACCGATTATGCGAATGACTTGCGGAACAAAATGAACGACATTCATGAGCACGTCAGACAATCGGGCCAGCAAATGTCTGAAAAGATGAAAACCCGCTATGACCGCAAAATGAACAATAAAGGGTTCGAGGAAGGTTCACTACTGTGGTTGCACAATCCAGTTCGCAGCAAAGGGAAATCTCCTAAGCTTCAAGCTAAGTGGGACGGACCGTACCGGATTGTGACAAAGATCAATGACGTAACCTACCGTATACAGAAAAGTACAAGAAGCGTTCCTAAGATTGTTCATGTTGATCGTCTGGCGCGTTATTATGGCGCTGATAATGCTCGGGACGAGCATGTCTTAGGAGGGGGCAGTGTTGCGCGCCAGAATTAGACAACGAAGATGGTTGCGTTCGGTACTACTAGCGCCATCTAGTATCGAGTAGCAGAACTATTGAAGTCAAGGACCTTCGCGATTTTTCTATGCTAGAATTCTCGGACCTTAGTCGGTCGCGACCGATATGTACGCGAACTTTCTGGAGTTATACTCGGCGCTCTATATAAGGCCGGCACGTGAGCCGACCGAGTCAAGGATTCCGCTCCCGACGCCCGCCCGCGACGGACGTGCCGCTCCCCGCTGCTCTCCCGTTATCGTGCTCAGTGTCGTGTGTGTTCGTTTCGTCACGCTCCAGTCGTGACGTCACCTGTGGTCGCCGACTACAACTTTGATCCGAAGCCGCCTTTTTCAAGGCAGTGGACGACTTCTTGTTTCTGTTTTGGAGGTCGTTGAAACGTAGTGCCCCTTCAGGGAAAATCCACAGTTTCGTGGTCCTTGGTGGGATACCTCACGGTGCCAACGAAGCCAAGGGGTGTTGACCCGATACACCGGCCCAAGCCCCTTCAGGGCTAAGTCAAATCGGAAGGGCTTTGGTACGCGGCCTTGGGGGCTTCCCTAGTCGCTGCCATCTGTCTAACCCCGCTCTCTTCCATCAATCACCCGGTGTGGTTGGGTGTCTCAACCCCTTCACACCGGACCGGTCTTCTGACCCTAGGGCCCCACTGCACAATAAGATCGGCAGTGGGTTTACAAGCTTAGGGCACACAAAAATAGGCACTCACCTCCCTGTCTACACCCGACAGGGAGGGTACACATCCCCGGGATATCCCACCCGGGGAGTTAGGAAGTAGGAAGCTCAGGGAGTTTCGGAAACGTTGCTCCCGGATGCTAGTTAGGAATTAAATCCCCCGATTACCCCCCCCCCCCCCACCATGACGGACGCTGATTTATTAGCGTTCCTCAAGGACACCGTCCTCAAGGACACCGAATTTGTCACCAAATATAGCAAGCAACTTGCTGCTATAGTGAGCAGGGACCCTGAGTTGTCTGCCAAACTTGGCAAACATCTTGCCGCTAAGCGGCAAGAACAAAACTCCGCCCCAGCCCCCACGACTTCTGCGAAACCGGCTATTGTTTCCAAGACAATAGTCGGCGCCGCCGCTGTAACCGCTACCGAGAAACCGGTAGTAGACACCCCAACAATTGTCTCAGAGACAATTGAGTCCCGCTCTCCCTCCCCAGAGGTTGAGGAAATGGACCTGTCAGGGCCATGCTCCTCCCCAGATACCTCCTCCTCGGAAGACGACTTCCAGCTCGTCACCGGGGGGAAGAGGAAGAAAAAAGTCTCCTCCAAGGAGCAAGCCCCAAAAAAGGCTGCCCCCACTCACCCCTCCCTCCCATCTTCAGCCCCCCAATCCCGCCCCTCCTCGGCAGCTGGGTCCTCCCAGCAGGCAAGCCGATCCGCCAGCCCGATGGCAGTTGAGGCCTCAGTCCCCAAAACCTCAGCCCCAAAGGTCAAACCTCCGCCACCCGTGTTCATTCACGACAAGGCCAAATGGACTGAGGTGTCCACTGCCTGCAAGGCCAGGCAAATCAACTATACCAATGCCCGAGCTGTTCAGCTGGGCATCAAAGTCACTGTCCCGACCGCGAAGGACTACCGAGAGTTGCACAAACTCCTCTCGGGCCGGAAAATCCCCTTCCACTCCTTCACCCTCCCCGAGGACCGTCAGACACGCGTGGTTATCAAGAACGTCCCACGTGAAATCCCCACGGCTGAAATTCTCAGCGACCTTCAGTCGCAGAGTATCCCCGTAGCTGAGGTGCACCGAATGCACCGCCGAGGTGGGGAATCTTATAATATGATTCTGGTCATCTGCGATCCGACAGACGGTCATCACCCCATATTTAACATTTCCCACATCTGTGGCCTCTCGGGCCTATCCATCGAAAAGCCCCGCAGGAGTGGCATCATTGGCCAGTGTCACAACTGCCAACTGTATGGCCACTCTCAGCGGAATTGCTTCGCTAAGGCACGATGTGTGAAATGCCTGGGTGACCACGGCACTTCAGACTGCACCCGCCCCAAAGACCCGTCCCAGTGCGCTGAGCCGCCCAGCTGCGTCTTATGCGGCAAGTCTGGCCACACGGCCAACTACCGTGGCTGCTCAAAAGCGCCCAAACCCACCGCCCCCAAGCTAGCCAAGCGCGCAAGCGATCGCCAGCACAGGGAATGTCCTCAACTGGTAGGAAAAACTACCGTAGCCCTTAGCCCACAACGCCCCAGCCCATGGAGCGCTCTCAATCACCAGGCCCACTTTCCGGCCTTGAGGTCCAGCGCTCCTGCCCCCAAAACCACAGAGGCCCCTAAGGCCACCCCCTCCACCCAGCCCACTAAGACCATCCCGGCCCTCATGGACGTAGCGCTCCCACGCCCCCCCTTGACAGAAGCAACCCGGGCCACAGCCCCAGCCCCTGCCCCTGCCCCAGCGCAAGCCGCCACTATTCCAGCTGGTGATGTGTCCAAAAACATCATTTTGGTCACATACCAAGCTTTTTACTCCCCCCGCGCCCTAGCCATGGCCGAGGCGCTTCAAAACTGCAGAGGTGACCACTCAGCAGTTTTCCGTGAGTTCGGTGACGTAGTTCACCACGTCCAAATCTACACAACCCTTACCCACCCATAATGGATAAGTCCAGAGTAACGTGTAGGTTCAAACCGACAGCCCTCCGGATAGGGTTTTTCAATGCCAATGGCCTTAGAGCCCAACGTGATGAGATCGCCTTGTTCCTCCGCGACCATCACCTAGACATCTTATTAATACAAGAGACCTTCCTAAAGCCTACCCATCGGGACCCCAAAATTGCCAACTATCGCATGGTTCGCAATGATAGGACCCGCTGCCACTTAGGAGGTACCCTTATTTACTATAAATCGTCCCTATACTGCATTCCTATGGATCCTCCCTCCCTTGGAAAGTTTGAGGTCTCAGTCTGTCGGCTAGGTATGACAGGACACCAACCCGTCACGATCATCTCAGCCTATGTCCCACCCAACAACTCCGTGGACACTCCCGCTATGAAAGATGACCTGACTAAACTTCTTGGCCTGAGCGACTCCGTCATACTGGCGGGGGACCTCAACGCCAAACATCCTTCCTGGAACAGTCACACGACCAACCCGAGAGGCAAGGTAGTGTTCGAACTGTGCAGCGTCCTGAATTTCGATGTCATCGCTCCAATGCATCCCACCCACTACCCGCACTCACCTTCCCACTCCCCCGATGTACTCGACATCGCCCTCCTCAAAAATGTCAACCTTCGGTTACATTCTGTGGAGACGCATGACGAGTTAAACTCGGACCATAGACCCGTGATCCTGGAGCTTGCTCCTAGATCAGGGCCGATGGACCCTACCCAGCCTCCTCCCACCCGAATGACCACTGACTGGCGCCAAGTAAGCGAAAAGCTGAAGGCTATCACGTCACCCCATCTCGACCAGATCCCCGACCTAATCGAGTCTGTCGCAGACACGACAGCCGCGATCAATTCACTCACGGATCACGTGCAATCTGTCCTGAACGAATGTTCTAAGGAGTCTCCGGTGGGGAGTGATCACCACTGGAAACTCCCGGACGAGGTACGTGAGCTCGTGACTGAAAAGAACGCGGCTGTCCGTGCCTACAGCGCCTTTCCCTGCGAAGCCAACAAGGTTCACATGCGCTACTTACAGCGTAAAGTAAGTAACAGCATCGCTGAACTGCGTGAAAGTCGCTGGGATAAGTTGCTGGGCGACCTCGAACCTACCCATCAGGCATTCTGGGAACTTCAGAGGAAACTACGCGCCTCTGAGGTTGCCTCGATGCCTCCGCTCACGCGTCCCGACAACACCGTCGCCTTCGATGACGAAGACAAAGCCGAATGCCTGGCCGACAGTCTAGAGTCCCAATGCTCCCCCAGCTCCCAACCAGTAGACAAGGCTCATCTCGATATGGTGAATGCCGAAGTCGAACGTAGAGCCTCCCTCCCACCAGTAGAGGACCCCGATGATCCCCTCCCCCCCGTCACACCTGATGAGGTGAAGGAGATCATCGGCCGTCTCAAACTCAGAAAAGCCCCGGGCTCCGATGGAATCACCAACAAAGTGGTTCGTCTCTTCCCGGCAACTCTGATCATGTTAATGACCGCCATCTTCAATGGCGCTCTGTCCAACAACATGTTCCCACAGACGTGGAAAGAGGCTACCGTCATCGGTATCCCCAAACCTGGAAAACCCAAGTCCTCCCCGTCCAGCTATCGTCCCATCAGTCTGCTCAAAGTCCTAGGTAAGATCTACGAGGGGCTTATTCATAAGCGTCTCAAGGATTTTGTCGAAGCCAAGAGCCTCCTCCCCAATGAGCAGTTTGGTTTTAGATCAAACCACTCTTGCGTCCAACAGGTCTACCGTATCGTTGAACATATCAGCGCCAAATACCAGCGCGGTCTCGTTACGGGAGCCCTGTTCTTCGATATAGCGAAAGCTTTCGACAAGGTCTGGCACAACGGGCTGATATACAAGCTATACCAGCTCGGTGTGCCGGATCGACTCGTGCTCATCTTACGAGATTATCTGTCGAACCGCACCTTTCAGTACCGAATCGAAGGTGCACTTTCGTCCCCACATCCCATTCGCGCCGGAGTACCCCAAGGCGGTGTTCTCTCCCCCCTAGTGTTCTCGCTATTTACTAGCGATATTCCCACTAGCTCTAAGACACAGCTAGCTCTGTTCGCTGACGACACGGCGATATATTGCTCCGGCAATAGCGAGAAGGCAATAGCCGGCCACCTCCAGAGATCCGCAAACGCACTAGGCGCTTGGTTCCGGAAATGGAGAGTGGAAGTCAACCCAGAGAAGAGTCAGGCGATCTTGTTTTACAAGCCCAAGACTCGTCTCTTCCCCCCCCGTCCCAGTCCGATCACGTTATTTGGCAAGCCGATCCCCTGGGTTGAGAAAGCTAAATATCTAGGCGTGATCCTCGATCGAAAGCTTACCTTCAGAGAGCACATTAAGACGGTGCGCAATCGTGCCGCATTCGCTCTCAGTAGGCTTCATTACATGCTGAACGCACGCAGCAAGTTATCCCTGAAAGGCAAACTACGCATTTTCACCACGTGCATACGTCCAATAATGACTTACGCGTGTGTAGCCTTCGCACACGCTAAGCCCCGCCAAATCCATAGGTTGCAGGTCATCCAAAACCGTTTTCTCCGAAAGGCTACGGGAGCCCCGTGGTACGTTAGAAATGAGCGTCTCCATGTCGACCTCCGTATCCCCACCATCAAACAATTCATGAAACGTATTTCCAAGCGTTTCATAGAGTCCGCTGAAAAGCACCAAAACCCCCTTATCGCATCGGCCACCCGATACACCCCCTCCCAGATCAGCAAGATCCGCCGACCGCGGCATACCCTTGTCGAGCCCGATGACCCCATCACCCTGACCCAAGAGAGTAGTAGGGAAACCAGCACTCTTAGGAAAAACAAACCCAGAACGCGTTCCGTATTCCGACCTCGCCGACGAGGTCCATCGCGACGCCCCCGTCAAAACCCTCCCCGACTTTTGCCTAACGAGCCAGCCCGCGCTGCTGGGCCATAAGCGTTAAATCCCCTAAATAATATCAATCAGACCCAGCCTGTCCCTTGCTGCCCCTCCTCAATGACCCCGCTAAGCCGAGGCCCGTGTCCCACAGGGGATGCCCTTAGCGAGCGGCCATTTAGTTTTAAATAGTTTTAAGCCCCGGCTGGGGGCCTTAGAATCTAAGGCAACCACGGGATTGCCCGGTTGAGCAGTAACCAGCCTTAATGTGCTGAACTGCGAGTAGTCCATTCAAAAAAAAAAAAAAAAAAAAACCGACCGAGTCAGTATTGGAATTGCGATACAAGTGATAACTTCGAGAGCGATCTTCGACTGCGAACTCAAGTGATTACTAGTGCGATTGTGTTTTGTGATTAGTGAGTTATAGTGTAATTAGTGTGGTGTAAATTAAAGTGTAATTTTTGGTTATTGAATCGGCTGATTTTATTGTAACGAACCCGAAGCTCGTAACAATACTTAGGAGACGAAAGAAAGAACACGGAGACGAAAGAAAGAACACTGAGCCAGAAATAATAAATGGCGCAGGCATAGGATATATTTATTATAGGAAATTTTTATCCCGTTTCCGTGGGACGTGATCAGTCTAGCCGTTCATTTTTTTTTAATGGTATAGTTCCGGGGCTAAAATTGCATGCACTAAAGATTTACAAGTACCAGAAAGAAGAATGTCGAAGTATTAAATTTCAGGGTTGAAAATTTGAGAGGTAAGGTAAGTAAATCCACGTGTACTAGCAGACCATAAACATGTCGAAGCTTTTCTGGGGCTGGAATTGTGAGTGAAAACTTACAAAGTACCAGGATAACAGAACCATAATTATTTAACATCGAACTATGATCTATAGGAGACGAAAGAAAGAACACTGAGCCAGAAAAAATAAATGGCGCAGGAAGGTGAAACCGCGGGATACAGCTAAGAAGTATTTTAGCTTCAAGTTTTCTATTTTAAAAATTATTTCACCAATAGAAAGCTAAATTTCACCTGCGACTTTCTTTTATATATATAGAACATCATTCATACCCCTAAATATTGTTTTTATTTTATATGGCAAAACAACGTTTGCTGGGTCAGCTAGTAAGGAATATATAGTGTGAAATTAAGGCGTTAATAGCCCAGTGGGTAGGACCTCGCCGAATTGAAAAATTAAATAAATCAATATTGCCACATCCTGGATCCCCTCATCCCCTATGTCATCAAAAATAAGCAAACCAAGAACGGGGCCCCCTTTAGTGCTTACGTAATACTTGAATGGCCCCATAAAATGAAAGGGACCTAACTAAAAAATTAAAATTTCTGACAAATGAGGAAGAATTACAAAATCAAATACAAGTGGATTTAATTTATTACGACCTTGGCTGTAGCGATCATTTAGCAATAGCGACGATAAATCGAAGTTCCTTGAATTTAAAGCAAACTTAAGTATATACAAAATTCATGTGGCTATAGCGACTTTGGATGTAACGCCGAGTTCGGGTGTAGCGACTGTTTTTTAACCGACTTCTAAAAAAGGAGGAGGTTCTCAATTCGGATGTATGTATTTTTTTTTTTATGTTTGTTCGCGCATAACTCCGTCGCTTGTCAACCGATTTGAAAAATTCTTTTTTTGTTGGAAAGGGTATACTTCCCAAATGATCCCATGAAAATTTTATCGAAATCAACCAAGCGGTTTTCGAAAAATCTAAAAAAAATATGTACTTTGTCTACTTTGACGACCTCTTAGTTTACTCTGCAAAGGAGCTGTACGTTTTTTTTACACCAATGTGATTGGTTCGTTTAGGTGGGGGAGGGGAGGGGGTGTAGGTACCACTAAAAAGTGAAAAATAAAAAACTTTTTACAAAAAAATACAACCAACTTTTACATAAAAAATCAAAAAAGTGCAAAATAACTTTAATTTCGGAAGTCGGTGTTCAAAAAACGAAAAAGCAACCACAAACACCGAGTTCCGAAATTAAAGTTATTTTGCACTTTTTTGATTTTTTATGTAAAAGTCGGTTGTATTTTTTTGTAAAAAGTTTTTTAATGAATCATTTGTAACAAATTCCTGGAAACTCCCATGCAGATATTGCGACCGGAGTCACAGACTTTCTTATCTTTTGTTTACACCCACACAGATGGTCAGCAACTGAGACCTTTACTTTTTGTTGATAAATATTAGCTAAGTTTGGACGTTTATAAATATTAGCTAAGTTTGGATTAGCTAAATTGGACTCCGAAACGTACACGCTTACCTACCCGGTAAGCGTGTACGTTTCGGAGTCCAATTTATGTTTCACTACCTGCTGCCCGCGGCTTCGCCCGCGTGAATGTCGGAAATTATCCCAAGAGAACAAAATCCCGGGATAAAAAGTATCCTATGTGTTATTCCAGACTATGATTTATATCTGTGCCAGATTTCATCAAGATTCATTCAGTAGTTTTTGCGTGAAAGAGTAACAAACATCCATACTTAATGTTTTTTTACTAAACGTTACATAGGTCTTCTTGCACCAAAAAGTAATGAATGGATTTACCGCTGAACTTATTTAAATCTATCGCCCACCTTCGTTCAACCATTGACGAAACAAACGATTTACAGAACAAACTACCTGCCTTTTCCCAAATGAGTTGCCAGATGCAGTAGAGAACTGTCTGTATCATAGACGTTTTTCAGGTGTATTTTTTTTAACAAATCACATTGCAGAATCAGCAGTCAAAATAAAAAACGGGAAATTAAGTAAGTTACCTGAGCAACTTGATTCTCAAGATCATAGTTCCGCCGGTTGGTCAGTGGCATCCTGCAGATGCCGCATGCTCGCCCCCTGTTCTTACAATCATTGCAGGCGCTATGTCCACCGTCGCACTGAAAGATCTTCATCCCAAACCTCACGTGGCAGGTAGGGCAGTCCCATACATCCCGTTCTCTAGGCGCGTTGCGAGGTCTGTTTGAAAAAGTTACCAATAATGTGATAAATCGAAGGTCTTGCAGGGGAGAGCAGTGGTGGCCGAGTGGTAACGGCCACGACTTACGAATTGTAGGTCGCGGGTTCAAACCCAGACAGGCGCATTACTTTGTGTATTTAACTTCATCACCACTGCTCTCAAAACGGTGAAGGAATACATCGTGAGGAAATGGCATGTTCTAGAATCAAAAACTCGAAGACATGTAACATTCACCAAACCGCACTGGGCCCGCGTGGTGGATTACGGCCCATTCCCTCTCCTAGAGAGGAGGCCTGTGTCCCAGCAGTGGGGAAATCAAAAGTCTGATTATGCTTGTGCAGGGTCTTGAAGTTAATATAGGGGTAGGCCCCTAGTCTAGTGTAGGAAATCAGCAGTAGGTACTTGTTTACTGTTGCCAAGCTTGTTTTGACATCTAGATTATATTTGAGAACAGTCGCATTTAAAACCGAGTCTCAATCTGTTGAAGATCATTTAATTTTGCGCCACAAACGCACTTAAAACGTCTCAAACGGCGTAATACACATCTGTGGGGTGTGGGGTATTTGTATTGAAAATTTAGGATGGCGACATTATTTCCGATTTTCCAGCAATAGTACGCGAAGTTGCTTGTAAAGCTGTGATTTGCCGTGCAATTTGGCTTAGCATAGTAGTGGAAAAAAAACCTTTTATGAATGTCAATAAATAACAAACAATAACGGTCTATTTTCATAAATTGAGTCTAAACGAGAAAATAAGGTACTTAGATACAGAAAGTAACAGAGACTAAAACTAAGTGTGATTTTGTGTGAATTTTAATATTTAAATAGGTTAAAATAATACTTTCTTTTTTTTTCAAAAAATCCCACCAGGTGGGATTCTGAAACGTACCTGCTGACTGAGCGCGGTCTTGGAGACGGTCCTCGTGACCCTCGACAGGCGGGAGGGGCCGAAGGCACTGGCCTGTTACAGCTGTTAAACGACAAAAATACACATGAAAACAAAACTGCTTCACGGCTAGCGATATTTGACTGTTTTTAGGGTTCCGTAGTCAATAAGGAACCCTTATAGTTTAGCTCAGAGACGCTTAGCACTAGAAAGTTCGAATTTGGTATACAAATATTAATCACGCCCACAAAATGGTTAAATAAAATCTTGACAAAAATCTAACTTAATTAAGTATAAAATTATTATAATATCAACACAGCTCAATATGGTAAACGATGAACGCAGCGGATGATAGATTGGGAAGTATGAGTGGGAGTGAGAGAGGAGATCCTTTTTGCGCGCCAAAATTAACGTGGTTACACAGAGCTACACTGGTTTTTACGTACGCGGAAATAAAAAGCACGGATTCAGTCGTTTATTTTGCCATCCAATTCCACATAACTATAACTTAATAGATAAACACAGAATAAATGACTGCTAGTGATATAATCACAGCGACAGGAATGTTCTTAGATAAGTTGAAAATGAAAACAATATATCTAGTTTTAATTTCCGCGAATATTAGTGGGTTGCAGGTATGCACCTCCCTCCCGCCCGCTATATTATGCACATGCGAGATTACTGGGCAAATGCAAGGATTTTAAGCACATGCAGGAAGGCAATGCAAAACCCAACACCATTACCGACACGTGTTTCGCCTCTCCACGAGGCATCCTCAGGGGACGTGTTGACTCGCTGACCGTTGAGTTGCGACTGAGCATTTAGTACAAGGCACCCCCCTTTTATACACTGCCACCGTTGGTTATTTGTGTACAACTACCCACAAACATTCGCAGTAAAGGGGAAGAAACCAAATTCGTCTGGTCATTCAACAGTGCAAAATTATTATTATTACTATGTTTAAAAATCTCTAATTGTTCTAAAACACACAGCCGGAAACCCTTATCACAAATATGTAGTATATTAAAACTATTGTTGTCGCGCAAAGAATGGCCGGTATCAATTAGATGTTTCGCGAAATTCGATTTGTCCGAATGGCCATTTCTATACGCGGCAACATGTTCCCCATACCTTATGTCAAAGTTTCGGCCCGTCTGACCCACATACACCCCGTTGCATTCATCACAGACCAGCCTATACACCCCAGACTTTTTACTATTTTCTAAAATATCTTTTCCGTTACAAATACGGCGTATATTCTGGTCCGTTCTGAACGCTACATAAACGTTGTTTTTTCTAAGTAAATTACTAATTCTATCTGAAATGGGGCCCATATAGGTCAGACTGGCCACATATCTATTAATATTAGTACGCGGACATGCATGCAAACTGTCTACCATTGACTTCAAAGTCAATGGTAGACAGTTTAATTAGTAGAAAGCAGAAAGAAAGGGTTCGTTCACTATTATATGCATGTCCGCGTACTAATATTAATAGATATGTGGCCAGTCTGACCTATATGGGCCCCATTTCAGATAGAATTAGTAATTTACTTAGAAAAAACAACGTTTATGTAGCGTTCAGAACGGACCAGAATATACGCCGTATTTGTAACGGAAAAGATATTTTAGAAAATAGTAAAAAGTCTGGGGTGTATAGGCTGGTCTGTGATGAATGCAACGGGGTGTATGTGGGTCAGACGGGCCGAAACTTTGACATAAGGTATGGGGAACATGTTGCCGCGTATAGAAATGGCCATTCGGACAAATCGAATTTCGCGAAACATCTAATTGATACCGGCCATTCTTTGCGCGACAACAATAGTTTTAATATACTACATATTTGTGATAAGGGTTTCCGGCTGTGTGTTTTAGAACAATTAGAGATTTTTAAACATAGTAATAATAATAATTTTGCACTGTTGAATGACCAGACGAATTTGGTTTCTTCCCCTTTACTGCGAATGTTTGTGGGTAGTTGTACACAAATAACCAACGGTGGCAGTGTATAAAAGGGGGGTGCCTTGTACTAAATGCTCAGTCGCAACTCAACGGTCAGCGAGTCAACACGTCCCCTGAGGATGCCTCGTGGAGAGGCGAAACACGTGTCGGTAATGGTGTTGGGTTTTGCATTGCCTTCCTGCATGTGCTTAAAATCCTTGCATTTGCCCAGTAATCTCGCATGTGCATAATATAGCGGGCGGGAGGGAGGTGCATACCTGCAACCCACTAATATTCGCGGAAATTAAAACTAGATATATTGTTTTCATTTTCAAATTTAAAATGGATTTCCGCAAAGTAACGCCTGACTCAATCAATTTTTTTTTTTTTTTTTTTTTTTTTTTTTTTTTTTTTTTTTCTTAGATAAGTTTTTTAAAAGCAAGCAACGACTGAGCGCGTCTGACTGGAACTGGCAAGGCATTCCTGGACCGGCAGCCTGTATAGTCTGTAGTATTATATTATCTGTGGTATAGTTAAGGATTTTTTTCTTTGCGTCGTAAGTTATCTGATGACCTCAGAAACTAACGTGGGAATCACAGATAAACTAAAAACGTTTCTCAATGTAAAAAGGGGTGAAACGGGAAAACAGAACATTGTATAAAGAATATGAGCATTCAGGCAAAGGCGAATAGGCAACCACTTGATCTACACACGAAATTCGGAAACATACAACGGTGACTTGCGTAAACCGAATACAGAAGATCGCTTTTAGCGATAAGGCCACCCATTGTGTCACCCTATGTCATGTTTTCTTCATGTATGTATATTTTTTCTGTATCTTATATGGTGTACATAATAACAAGTATTTTATTCTATTCTATAACCTTTTCAACCGAATTCCAAAAAAGGAGGGTGTTCTCAATTCAACTGTATTTTTTTTTCTGTGTGTTACCTCATTACTTTGTACTGGGTCTACCGATTTTGATGATTCTTTTTATATTTGAAAGCTGGTGATTGTCGTGTGGTCCCATTTAAATTTGATGACTATTATTTGAGTTGCATAACTCAAATAATAGTCATCAGATCTCAATTAAATTTAAATAATGAGTGGCTAGTTTACATTGATGATATTCTCATTCCCTCTTGTCGATGTTAAATGAAAAACTAAAATTGTGTACGATGGTTTGGAAGAGCATCTTAGTATTTCAACGTGGTCCCTTTCTAGTTTGGTGAAGATCTGATGAAGAACAGAAATAGGAAACGGAACTCTTCAAAAAATGATAGCAAATCTGTCGGGATAGCTGACAATGAAATCGCATGTTTGTTTACTGTTTACACCAATTTATACCACGTACGCTGTGATGGGTATGTTTAGCTGGGAGTGAAGCACTAAAAAGTGAAAAATAAAATAACTTCTGGTGTTTTTGGTTGCTATTTCGTTTTTTGAACAGCGACTTCCGAAATGAAAGTTATTTTGTACTTTTTGTTTAGATCCGAAGTCGGTTGTATTTTTTTTAAATTACCTTTGATTCTGTACGTAGTTCTCGACAAATACGAAGCCTTCATGTTGTGGCCTGAAAGGGCTGTTGTTTGTAAATTGACGAACGTTTGGGCTTCCAGGGCCTTGGTTGAGGTTGGGATACACCGAGGGATACCCATACAAGGGCGGAGCAGTTGCAGCCTGCTGCAGTTGTTGCCCGGAGTAGCTGTACGGTGTGCGGTCTCTCTCGGTACTGTAACCAATAAACACACTGCTGGTTGAATAATGATCATATCTCCCTATTCTTTAAAAAGAGTGTCCTCTAAGAATTCAATTCGCTTCTAATTTAGTTCTCTTATCTATTTCTAATAATATATAAGTCCAGAGGTGGCCCATCAGTGCCTAGTATTTGCTACGGGTCATCATCAGTGCCTAGTAGTTAAAATACTTTTTTTTTATGGGAAATCATTAAATGACTTCTCCCGCTCTGGGCGGAGCGGAAGGGAGTGTCAGACTCTTACTGACTAAAACCCACCCGTGATCCTTCTTGTGCTCTTTGCGGTTCAGGGCCGCGGTGACTCTTTCGAACAAATTCCCCTAGCAGGCACTGACCCTATGGGGCCCCGTCTTCTTTGCTGACGGCTCTTTTAGCCGCGCGTGGAACACGACGCGCTGTCGACTTGGGCCTGGTTGCTATCGGACGGCGAGCGATCCATAGCTTGCCATCCGTAGGCCCGTGCCCATTGTGGCCAGGAATCGCTCCCTCAAATCTGTGTGGTACTTTCCTCAAAAGACCACTTCAGACACCAACCTACATGGTTCTCATATGATTTGACCAGTACAATTGTATGGACTTCAAAAGAGACCTTGATCTCTGAGTTTGTTTCGGTGTTTCTTCTCAGGGTAGTCAGCTAGGAAACACCGGCCTCATCTAGTTTTATAACGGCCAAAAAAGTTTGACTCGTAAAAGTGTTTTTTACAACCTACAGTGAAATCCGTTTATTATGACGCCGCTTATAATGACCAACCGCTTAATATGAAGTAAAACATACAGTGAAATCCGTTTATTATGACGCCGCTTATAATGACCAACCGCTTAATATGAAGTAAAACATACAGTGAAATCCGTTTATTATGACGCCGCTTATAATGACCAACCGCTTAATATGAAGTAAAACATAGCTCATTTTGGTTTCCATATTAAATTCTTTAAAAAAGTGCGGATATAATGACCTCGTTTATTGACATATCGCTTATTATGACCTATTTTTCAGAAATTATGTTTGGTCATTTCTATAACCAAACATAATTGGGAACGTGATACCGAATGTGTTTCTCACTTTGTTTTGATTCACTGACTATGAATACACAATTTTTGTTTATCTCCTTATTACAAAAAATACCTAACAAAGATGGGAATTAGCTTAGTTCCTAAGATTACGCTTTTTATGACGTCCTCTTAGGATGACGTATTTTCCACTTTCCTTCGATGTCATTATAAGCGGATCCAACTGTACTTACAAAATAAAAATCATTTATCATAGCTCACCGTCCGCAGGCCCGAGTAGTTAACATACCTAAAAGCTGAGTTTTGCGCAGCTGCTCTGGCGGCCTCTTCTTGCTGTTTCTTCAGAGCGTCTGCTTTAGCGGCTTCCTCCTGCCTCCTCTGAGCGGCAAATTCCTCCTGCCTCCTCTGAGCGGCAAGTTCCTCCTGCCTCCTCTGAGCGGCAAGTTCTTCTTGCCTCCTCTGAGCGGCTGCCCTTGCGGCCACTTCTTCGACTTTTCTCTCGTATTGCTGCCTTTGAGTTTCGAGGAGGCGCTGCACCTGGGCCTCAGACATTTGCGGCCTGAACAAAAAGAGACGAATATCAGTAATTGATTACATAATCAGCCTTTTAACGTTCCCACTGCTGGGACACAGGCCTCCTCTCTAGGAGAGGGAATGGGCCGTAATCCAGCACGCGGGCCCAGTGCGGCTTGGTGAATGTCACATGTCTTCGAATGTTTGGTTCTAGAACATGCCGGTTTCCTCACGATGTTTTCCTTCACCGTCTTGAGAGCAGTGGTGATGAAATTAACTACACAAAGTAATTTGCCTGGCTGGGTCGGACAACTGCTCCTCCCGCTCTAGGAGCAGGAAAGAGTGATTGCGCTGGGCAATAAAAAAAACAAGTCTATACAACCGAACGATTTTGGATGAAAACTAACATCACGAGTAACGTAATTAAAATATTATCCTACGTTCTCATGCATGCGGTAGTACGTCCCCGCGAAATAATTTTTGACTTTCACCCGAAACATTGTTCGTTTTTGAAAGTCTTCAGTCAAAGTCTTGGTTTTGAAAAAGTTAACTAAAATATTAAGGATCCTATTACTAAGCCTCCGCTGTGGCTTCTGGTACGGAACTCTGAAAAAGAAAAACTCAATTAATAGAAACAAGAAAGTATCTATGTATGATGACTAGCAGCGCCCCGCGGTTTTACCCGCGTAGCTGCAAGTAACTGCAAGTAGCAGTAACTGCAAGTCCGATTTAAGTAATGCTTTTGTTGTTGTAATAGGTGTTGTTAAGCTTAGGCAATACTGCTAGTTTCATCAAAATCGGTTCAGTAGTTTTTGAGATAGGGATCTTTTTCTATTAAATCTCATCGTAATCGCTGTACATACTACAGCGATTACGACGAGATTTCTGATCCGATTTACGTGGTTGTTTTTTTTATTCGATGAAGAATAGTTGTCATTTGGTTCCATAAGAATTTAGTTCAGTTTCGTCGAGTAGTTTTTTATTTTTATTTTATGAGCATTTTTGTTAATTTCAATAAATGATATCAAATCTGTCGGGATAGCTGAAATTGCATGTCTATTTGTTGTCTGTTTACACCAATTTATATCACGAACGCTGTGATGGGTATGTTTAGCTGGGAGTGAACCACTAAAAAGTGAAAAATAAAACTTTTTACAAAAAAATACAACCGACTTCTAAGCAAAAAAAAAACCAAAAAGTACAAAATAACTTTTATTTCGGAAGTCGGTGTGTTCAAAAAACAAAAAAGCAACTAAAAACACCGAGTTCCGATATTAATTGTACTTTTTGTTTTTTTTTGTTTAGAAGTCGATAGTATATTATTTAAGAATAATTAATCTAAACAACTGCACCGAATATAAAAATCTACGACATTTAAGAGTGAATAGGTTACTTCTGGACAAAGGTTCAGAGCCGTCATTAAGTTCTAATCGCACAGTGGTACCTCTTTAAGGCTAACGTCAGCCGTTTCGCATTACACAAGCCCGTGGTCGTGATAAGCTAAGAATGTGTTGATTGTTCGTCAAAGCATACTAGGTAAGTACATAAGTACGTACTATTGAAGTTATAATAACATGGTAGCGTCGCTTATAATATGGGTGCTTTTCATTGTGACAGAGTGGAGCGGAGCGGAGCTTAGCTTATCTCCGCTCGAGCGGAGTTTCACGCGGCCCTGAGCGGGATAGCACGGATATGGGCGGAGCGGTGTTGAGCAGAACGTGCACAACGTCAATTACGCCATATAGAAACTTTGTACATAAAAATATTTGACATTTCACACTTCTCTGCTGCCACCTCTAGTCCCTGCACATTCCCCATCGTGTAGGAATTCGCCAATCACAACAGAGACGAGAGTCGCGTTGTGGTTATCAACCAACGTTTCAACTCTGCTCCGCTCGTCGTCACCTCAGTGGAAACACACCCTTATTCACTTCAAGGAATTTTATTAAGTTGTATTATTTGTATATTATAATATAACAGACTAAATTTATTTAATAATTTACAATTATTTTTCGCACGCGGTTTCGTCCGTGTTAACTGTTAATATAGATTACTAGCAGCGCCTCGCGGTTTCACCCGCGTAATTCCCGTTCCCGTAGGAATACGGGGATAAAATATAGCCTATGTTACTCAGGGTGAATGTAGCTTTCTAGTGGTGAGAGAATTTTTGAAATCGGTCCAGTAGTTTTTGAGTTTATTCGTTACATACAAAAATACAAATCTTTCCTCTTTATAATATTAGTAGGTATCCAAAAACTACTGATACAACGTGGTATTTTTGACAAAGCAAAGTATGTTTTTTTATCAGGCTATAAGTACCTACTTTTACTTAAGTATGTGTTATCCTTGCAATTCTAACTCAAATATGTAATAAGAATTACATCCTGTTTCAATAATATTGGCCCATTTATAAACCAACAAAGGACATAATAATAACTAACATCATTGATAAAGGTAGTAGGTAGTTTTGATAAAACAAAACTATGAACTCTAAATATAAACAAACACAAAATTATTGATTTTGTTGCTTAGGTAGGTATGTGCAATATCAAGTAACAAAATACACGAAACTATTAATTCACTCGAAATAAAGAAATGAAAATAACACTTACGGCGGCGCGGTCTGATATCTTCTTTCGTTTGTCGATTGTTCAGCCCCCATGTTTGAATTTGTAACAATGACCCAACTTTAGTGACAAATTCAACAAAATATGTGAAATAATCCACCCAACAATTGCCGAGACCCTTTTAATATGGTATCACTACTGAGACTGGGTAAAAAAAAGCACAACACGGTATAAATATGGTCTAATGAGACAGATATTAGCGTCAATAGTTTGTTATTTGTTATCGTGGACTGCACAAAGTGCATGAGTGACTTGAGCGTCTAGTGAGTGTAGCGTTCCATACTGGCCATAGACAAGGTACAATTCCACAAACTTTAGGGAAGTGAATATTTCGATAAATCGTAGGTCGAGTTAATTATATAAAGTTCTCAGATGAGACGGACGCTCGGGTCTAGATCCAACTGTGAATTTGGTTTTTGATTATGCCATATTTATTTCCTTTCCTGAGCTATCCTATAAGCATAAATATTATCTATACAAAATAATTTCAATGTTTCACAACTGCCAGGCTTCCCACGACGGCTTTCTTTTTGTTGTTGTATGTATTGTCCTCGTATTGAACTGAATAATATGAAATATTATAATAAATGGGCGGCCTTATCACTAAAAGCGATCTTTTCAAGACAACTTTTGGATGGATTTTAAAAAAGGAAATAAGTACAGCACTGTAGGTAGTCTTAGGTGTTCCAATTATTATATACAATGAATACATAATAGATAAATATAAATACAATAATAAATATGAAACAAAATGCATAGAACCCAAATAAAACGTTTAAAGAGAGAGGTAGTGATTTTTGATCATTTTTAGCATTTACTACCTTTCATAAATCATTATGCAGCTATCCGGTTGCTTAACGTGGTAATTAAACAATGTGGTGTTCAGTCATATAAGCCGCAATCTTCTGTAGTAAGAGGATAAAGGAAATGATTAATTTAACTATGTATGTTCATGTTACATGGATGTAGAAAAGGTTCCTTAATAACAATGGCACACACATAATGTGTGGCTTACGTGTTAACACTATCTATAAGTGACTATGAAGGGTCTTTTTTTACAAAAAAAACTATAATTTTAAGTGAGTAGTCTTTTGTTTTTTTTTTTTAAACGATTCCACCTCTTTTCAGAGGTCTTCTCATAGCTCACGCTTCTCAGTTTGAGTTTATCGCTTTCATGGAACAAGTAGACGTAAACGCCCGTTACTGCTGCCGCCAGCGTATTTAAGCTTTGCTCGCCAACGACTAACGTTCAAAAATATTTCTATTTAGGTGTAATTAAAATTATCATTTTTTTGTGTCATAAAGGAATCTTTTATAAAGAAAAAAAAGGAAAAAGGGATCTTTCCTTTTTTCATCGACATTTCTGGCATCAATTCATAGGTCAACACTACAACACTATATTATGTTACACCGGAATTCACTAACCATAAGCAACCACAGGGACTTTTCTCCACGTTCCAGCTACATATTTTGTGCAATGTTTAACACATATGTTTTATTTTCCGAATTATAATTTTCTAGTTGATTAGGTATTTTTATAATTCAATGAATTATTGTCAAGGAATTCTTTGAATATTTGTTAAGCTTTCCAACACAATTCTTGCTTGGCTGTAGTAAACTTTATTATACTACCGCCATCTATAAATAAAACTTATTACTATTTTTGACAGTAATGACATTAAGTGACATTGAGCCGTGTTTCAGACTTTCAGTTTCAGTACCTATAGTAGTCAGTTTCTTTCTTTAAGAAATAATAATATAAGCGTTTGCCCGGTTGAACCTCATCTGAATTTACCAATTGCGATCACGTGGAATAGCTAGTTTTCGTTTTAAATATAAGCAAATAAAAAGAATCACTATGCCTCACTTCAGAATTGAAACTAATGTGCCTCGGAGCAAAATTCCTCAAGATTTTGTGTTGAAAGCTGTGCCGGTTTTAGCAAAGGCTCTTGGAAAACCTGAACAGGTATTTTGATTTGACTGATCAGTTTACACGTTGGTATTCTTGAAGACTATATTGTGACCTATCTGCACATTATTCCTATCCTGCTTGGGTTAAACTGGTTTGATAAGTAATTGCTATCACAAGAAATAATACGAGATAGAGCCTAATTTAATCTAGTGATGCTATGCTGCTTACCTACATAAAAATATTGTGTATTGAAACAAATAATACTTTTGTCCTTTTAGTATGTTCCTGCAGGATTGTATTTCCATTTCCTGTGCAAAAGTGTTAACTGATTAAACGAAAATGCCTCAGAATTATATTATTTCTTAAAAACTTGCCGATTTATATGAAATGAGTTCAACCAATTTTAAAGAAAGAAAAAACATTTTTAAGTTTTATAAAAAGAAGAAAATCACTCAAATTCTTAAGATTTTTTCGAGAAGGTCCAAACTAACTTTTCAGAATTAGGTATCTTGCGAATGTGTCTTGCACTGGGTTATTGAAAACACTTTAAAATTATAAATTATCTGTTGATATTTATATGCATATTAAGTTCAATTAAAAAATAGGGTGATACCGATCTTAATTGCCCACTTATTTTCAGTACTGTGTGGTGTCCGTCATACCGGATGTCCCGATGAGCTTTGGAGGCACAACAGAGCCATGTGCTATTGCCAACCTCATGTCAATCGGAGCCCTCGGAGTAGAACAGAACAAGAAACATGCTAAAATACTGTTTGAGCTTGTGGAACAAGAGCTTGGAGTCAAGAATGATAGGTAATGTATTGAGTCGGTTGAATTGTTTCTCTAGGACTTTTTAAAGTTGCCCCACACTAGGATTTACTCATGTATCGTGGGTGCATTAACAAACATGAAAACTCACATACACAAAACACCCAGTCCTGGAACAATTATCAGTAGGCCATACAAATATTTGTTCTGTGTCGTCAAATCAGTCATTGAGAGTAATTGACTCAATGCTTTTCTGGTGGTCACCACTGTTGATCCTTTCTCTCAGAAGTTGCAGTGGCTGGGACTAGAAGTTCAGGATTATCCAAAAAAAATCTCATCAAATAATTTCTGAATCAACAAGCTTCGTTGCTTTAAATGTGTCTCTGCTAGGCAGATATTTCCTAAGCTATGCTGTGACTTCACAAGTCTATTCTTACCTTTTGTAAACAATTCCCCTATGACTAGTATTTGTGTAAATCTTTCAGCAAATGAAAATCTCACACTACTTGTGAATTCAAACATTGCTACTTGATTTGAAAGACTGACACAGACAGTGGGAACGTATTTATTTACATGTCCACGGTTACGCCATTAGCTCAATCCAAACTTAGTATTTTTGTAAACATTGAGTCCAATAAAGATGTTGGAATGAGTAAATGTTTATTGATAAGAACATTGGAGTGGAGCCAAGTTTCTATTTATATTGATTTCTTATCAATATCATTAACTGGGTCGTCGTATACCGTTGGTATCAGTGCTGGACCTTGAAAAACGCAGAAACTGTTTTTTTCACTTCAGCAATGCTATTCTGTGAAAACTGTATTTGGTATTCTGTAACTTGATGAAAACTACACTAGCGCCTTTACTTAACTTGACGGTCAGAATATCAAATACTTTTCACTTCAGGTGAGTTACGAAGTGTAATCGAAAATGAGATATGAATCGAATTCGCACGTGAGTTCTTACAAAATAGCACTGCTGCCCAAAAATGGAGTGTTATGTTTTCATGTACATACATATGTATGTTTGTGAGTTTCTTTATTCCACCATAACTTCTTAACGGCATCATTAGGAGCGTTGAGTTATCCCGGGTAACATAGGCTAGCGAAAATAAAAAGTGTAATTAGACGAAGACAAAAAGCATAAAAGATCAGGAGTGGGGGCTTGTGACTTCACGTCGTGGTAATAATTGTAGCGAGTTGTGACGTAACACGGCTATTCAAGGCACTGTATCGTGTGGTATTGTCTTTATTTTACGTGAATAAGTTTAGTCAAGCACCCTATTCTTTCGGGTCTTTTAAGAGCCAATCCAAAGTCTTTAGATATCTCGTGTATTGAAAATTTCAATACACGAGATATCTAAACTCGATTTAAACTTTAAATCAATAAATCACTACATAGTATAAAACGAAGTCGCTTCCCGCTGTCTGTCCCTATGTATGCTTAGATCTTTAAAACTACGCAACGGATTTTGATGCGGTTTTTTTTTAATACATAGAGTGATTCAAGAGGAAGGTTTATATGTATACTACATGCATAATATAGCAGAGATTTAATATCAACATTGCACCCGTGCGAAGCCGGGGCGGGTCGCTAGTATTATATAAAACTGGTCTAGTACGTTCGTGATGTTATGGTTTAGGAAACAATTCCCTTGGTAACGCGCAGACGTATTTCTCGGGGCTCGATCAATGTTTATTACACTTGAACAAGTAACATTCCCATTGTTCTAGCTTTATGATAATGAATAAGTGCGAGTAGCCAGTACAGTCTTGTTGACATTTCATTACGTTGTGATTATGTTACTTCAAATCAGTGGCTCCCAACATTTATTTGGCACAGGCCCACTTTAATTTCTTTGTTAGAAACTGGGACCACAAATCAAGTAGAAAATTCAACAAACTCATCACATCCCTCTTTTTCGGTTAAATATCTAAATTTAAAAATCAATTTATATTACATAGGCATTCAAAACTTGTATAATTTTTTTTCTTTGAAATTAAAAGTAAAATTATTTTTTATAGAAAGCGAAACATAAATGTCTGGTAGGAACGTAGAATTTGTTTGTATCCATGACATTTTTGAGGTGAAAAGAGTGAAATTTTAAACCTTTCGCGGACCATATTTTGGGCCTTGCGGACCATAGGTTGGGGACCACTGCTTTAAATATTTTGTCATAATCCATAGAGAACAAATTCGTGTGAAAAAGAAAACAGATTTTTTAGTTCTCCCGAAAAAGTTATATAAAAGTGACATAAAACATTGCAATTTAACGACAATTGGTCACTTATTATGTAGAGTGTCAGACTCTTACTGACTAAAACCTACGCGTGTTCCTCCTAGTGCCCGCCGCGTTCCAGGGCCGCGGTGACTCTTTCGAACAAATTCTACAAACCGATATAGGTACCTGCCTCGCTATCGACATTCAAAAACTCATTTGATCAAAATGATTCAAGAGATACTTCAAGCGAATTCTGTGAAACGAAGTAGTATGTAAGAAATAAATGACTGTTTTATAGTAGGTACCTACTAGATTCGATTTGAAGTGTTATTGTCGATCGTAACTAGGTGAATGTAATTGTAATGAGTTCATTAGGAAATTTTAAATTAAGAAGTGTTTAACTATCACGCTTGCGTTCCTCGACGGGTTAGGCAGAAGTGTACTTATCTATACTTCTATACTAATGTTATAAAGAGGAAAGATTTGATTTTTGTATGTAACAAATAAATACAAAAACTACTGAACCGATTTCAAAAAATCTTTCACCATTAAAAAGCTACATTCACCCTGAGTAACTGAGGCTATATTTTATCCCCATATTCCCACGGGAACATACACACGACTACATACAGAAAGCACAGCTAATAGAAATCTCTGTTCCTAGACAGCACGTTTCGCCGACAACTTTGTTGATAGAGAACATTGTTTGTACACATCTCGGTACATAGGAAACACTGTACACAGAGGTCTCTGATCGGTTAAGCAGTAACCAGCCTTAGTGTGCTGAACTGCGAGTGATCCTAGAAAAAAAAACATAGATAACACTTCTTGCCTTAAACTTTTTTCATAGAAACCATTGTTTCCAGCTACCTTGGTTCACAGAAAGCGCCTCTGGAGATGAGACTATTCTTATTAATTTTTTCGAACTCATGGTATCCATAGTAAAACACGTTTATCTATACTAATATTATAAAGCTGAAGAGTTTGTTTGTTTGTTTGTTTGAACGCGCTAATCTCAGGAACTACTGGTTCGAATTGAAAAATTCTTTTTGGGTTGAATAGACTATTTATCGAGGAAGGCTTTAGGCTATATATCATCACGCTTAAGCCCATAGGAGCGGAGCAGTGATAAAGAATGTTTTAAAATCGAGGATTCCACGGGGACGAAGTCGCGGGCAGCAGCTAGTTTCATATAAAAATGCCATTTTAATGAAATGAAAACGAAAGCAATAGATGAAATTGTGTTTAAAATATTGTTATCATTTCATTAGTTATTTTTAAGTGCAAAATTTGAGCTAATCCATCTAAAAAGGCTAAAGTCCATTTCGCTGCTTTGAGATAAGTGCTTTTGCATTCTGTTTTCATAATCAATTTCGAGGTCGACTACGAGTACGTCAGTGGCGTGCAGTGGTTCGAGTTGGGTAGGCCAGAAAATAATATCCAAAAAAAACACACCACATTATTCAGGGTTGAAATGTGTTTTTTTTAAATAGGCGTTTTAAAAAAAAACTCATTTCATTAAAAATCAACCCTGAATAATGTGTTTATTTTTTAAAATTTATTTGGACATTTTCTCTGGCCTACCCTAACTCGAACCACTGCACGCGCCTGGAGTACGTTTTGGTATGGGCTCTGACCTCTGACGCATTAATGCGCTCAATTTCACAGTCAGTGTATTTTACCTCTACCTATATTATTATTAAACTTCTACAATACGATACGACGCGACGCAATGTGCATAATCACATTATAAAAATAATGATCTATGTAATTGGTTTCCGTAAATTTATAATTTATTGGCATGGTTATAATTACACTAGCTGCTGCCCGCGACTTCGTCCCCGTGGAATCTCCGATTTTAAAACATTCTTTATCGCTGCTCCGCTCCTATTGGCTTAAGCGTGATAATATATAGCCTAAAGCCTTCCTCGATAAATGGTCTATTCAACCCAAAAAGAATTTTTCAATTCGAACCAGTAGTTTCTGAGATTAGCGCGTTCAAACAAACAAACAAACTCTTCCGCTTTATAATATTAGTATAGACCAGCGACTTCGTCCGCGTGGAATAGTTACTTTACCCCCGATTTTGAAACTCTCAGCCCGATCGGTTTAAAATTGACAAAAGGTAGACATGCTGTTTCGGGATAATTTTTAGATAATTTAATGTAGAACATTTCCGTAATACATGATTTCTATGTAACTTTAACCATTAAGGCTACACACGCGACGGAAGCTTAAAAAATGGAGTTACTTCTTCCGTTTTCCCAACATTTTCCTTCACTGCTCTGCTCCTATTGATTGTAGCGTGATGAAAAGTATACTATAACCTGCCCAGGAGTATGAAGAATAATTGCACCAAGTTTCGTTAAAATCGGTCGAGTAGTTTTTGTTTCTATAAAGAACATACAGACAGACAGACAGACAGACAGACAGACAGACAAAAATTTTACTGATTGCATTTTTGGCACCAGTATCGATCACTAATCACCCCCTGATAGTTATTTTGAAAATATATTCCTTGTACAGAATTGACCTCTCTACAGATTTATTATAAGTATAGATAGATAGATGAATTCATGGTATGAATGAATACTATGTATTCATACCGGCACTGAATCTGAGCCAGAAAATCGAAATCTATACTAATATTATAAAGCTGAAGAGTTTGTTTGTTTGTTTGAACGCGCTAATCTCAGGAACTACTAGTTCGAATTGAAAAATTCTTTTTGGGTTGAATAGACCATTTATCGAGGAAGGCTTTAGGCTATATATCATCACGCTTAAGCCAATAGGAGCGGAGCAGCGATAAAGAATGTTTTAAAATCGGGGATTCCACGGGGACGAAGTCGCGGGCAGCAGCTAGTCTACATATATAACTAGCTGTCCGCACAACTTCGTTTGTGTCACATTTTTCGTGACTGCTCCGCTCCTATTGGTCTTAGCGTGATGATATATAGCCTATAGCCTTCCTCGATAAATGGGCTATCTAACTCTGAAATATTTTTTCAAATCGGACCAGTAGTTCCTGAGATTAGCGCGTTCAAACAAACTCTTCAGCTTTATAATATTAGTATAGATCGGGCAAAGTGGTGGGCATTTTCCGTCAGGAATTTCTCAGTAGCAGCCATGGAGTCTGGATTTGTGCGCGGTTGATGGCAATAGGGTTGCCCCCTATTACATGGGACTTAAACATAACTGGCGAAATGGGGGTGTTCTATTAGGTGCACCACTGTCTAACCATTCGGGGATTACAGGCACGTTATGTTATGTTATAAATATGAATAGTTTCATCTCCAGAGGCGCAAGACATGTGACATTCACCAACCCGCACTGGGCCCGCGTGGTGGGTTACGGCACTTACGGCCCATTCCCTCTCCTAGAGAGGAGGCCTGTGTCACAGCAGCGGGAACATTAAAAGGCTGATA
Source organism: Hecatera dysodea (assembly GCA_905332915.2). Lineage (NCBI taxonomy): Eukaryota > Metazoa > Arthropoda > Insecta > Lepidoptera > Noctuidae > Hecatera > Hecatera dysodea. The sequence goes on along the minus strand of HG995308.1, from coordinate 16,497,932 downwards.
GAATCGAATGGCTTCCAATACTGGCGAACAGTAATAAGTCATCAATTTATTGATTTCTCTTGACCTATACTTTGATCTGATGCTCCGGCGACAATTTGCGACCCCATCATCATCATATCAGCCGAAAGACGTCCACTGCTGGACATAGGCCTCCCCAAGTGTCGCCACAACAACCGGTCCTGTGCGTCTCGCATCCATCGTAACCCGCGACCCTCACGAGATTATGGGTCCAGGGGGGCGTTCAACGCGGGCCTGCGGATGGCGAGCTATGGGTTGCTCGCCGTCCGATAGCAACCAGGCCCGAGTCGACGGCGCGTCGTGTTCCACGCGCGCCTCAAAGAGCCGTCAGCAACGTAAACGGGGCCTCATTGGGTCAGTGCCTGCTAGGGTTGCGGAATTTGTTCGAAAGAGTCACCGCTTCCCTGGAACGCAAAGGGCACAAGAAAGATCACGGGTGGGTTTTAGTCAGTAAGAGTCTGACACTCTTTCATTTACGTTTTACGGGGAATCCCTCGATTGTATTACTCTAGTCGTCATTTTTAATTTGTTCTCTTTTAAGTCAATTAAAACTATACCAAAGATAATAACTATAATATAACATAACTTTTTTCGACTTTAGGGTAAAAATATTCACTTGAGTGTTACGTAACATTTAAAGAAGGGGACGGGGGTACAGAAAAACGTTACGGTGCGTTTCAAGGGGAGGAGGGGTGGTCAAAAATCTTAAAAAATTGCGTTACGTAATACTTGAATGCTCCCCAGCTTGTGAGAGACTTTTTGCGACCTGTCTAATGATAACAATTCTTTCAGGATGTACATTACATTCCAAGACGAACCCACTGGAAACGTTGGATTCAAGGGCACCACATTCCATGCTATTTTTGGATAAACGTTTGAAGTTATATTTTTCATTATGGTTATGTTAGACGAGTATAATTTGCGCCGTTCAAAATTAGTCGAGCAATTCACGATGTCACCAACTTGCTGACTTGAAGTTTAGCACGTAACTTCACTTTCATATTTATCATATTATAGTTATAATGCTACGATATGGTATAGTAAAATTGTTTATGGGGCACATGGTGGGGGCAATATCATATTATGCATCCGTATGGGTTGCGGGCTCAAAAAATGCTCATTACTCCCTCAACTACTCGTGTTAATTTAGGTGGCTGACTTTGAGCGGCGCAAATATTGTCTAGCAGCCTTTATTGTTATTTATAGTGATTGTGTTATCTATTAATGTGTTTCCTACATGTTTATCAAAGTCAAAGTATTTTATTTGTTGTATAATGACTTGTTATATAATGACTTCTGGTCAATATACAGAGTGGAACTGAAAGTTGTAGTCATATTTTAAAAAACTGATTCTGCCCATACAGGTTAACAGCTTTCTTCAAGAAAATCATAGAAAATTCCCAAAATCGTCAAATCGTCTTCCAAAGTAATTTTGATTAGCCGTAACTTTGTATGGAGAATCGATTTTTTTAGGGATTTGATGATATCTTCCGCGCTTGAATTTGCTGTTCTTCATGAGTAAAAATCGTCCTGAAACATGGCTACACTTTCCCGTTAAAACCTGTATAGAACATGAATCACCAATTTGGTTTTAAAAACCTTGTACCAGTATCTAATCGTTTGCTTTTGTCAGCAATAGTCCATCGAAACGACCATCTAAGACCTAATGCCCAGTTCCTAGCACGGAAATTATCACAAAACGAATGTGACAATGTGTGAAGCGCTTGGCACCTCTATTCTGTCGACATCTCATCGTATAATCATAGGTGGAGTGATTGTGAGGTCAACTGTCATTGCATCTTGTTTGTATTGTAGGTATGTATTGACAGCTCACGTCATGTTTTTTGTTTTTTTTTTTTGTTTTTGGCAACTGAGCCGGTTCCGACTATTCTGCCAGTGTAACATGGTGCACATCATGTTGACTTCACCTAAGTTTACACCATAGATATAGGATTTACGGAATTCTCGATCTATGTTTTACACGGTTAGATGCTTTCAGAATCGCACTGCTGCACAGATGTCAAACGATGACAGTTGATTTGCGAATAATGTCGATTTGGAAATGGCGGCGTGATGGTATTTATTACAGTCAACAATCTTTTTAAATATCGATGAAATTAATAATAGTGCTATAAAAAAAGGCCGCACGATTATTTTAACCTAGTCTAAGTTCTACATTTTGTCGTAAGCACAAAAATACTGTCATCGTTTATTAACGGGGTCTAACAAGAAAGAGATAAAAAATACTTGGAACTGTCAAACTACCTTACTCAGGTGTCTATAAACATTTCTATGAAAGACTAGAAGGTTTAGTTCAACCAGAATGATTAACTCGTGATTTTTATCTCTTTTTTTTCGTTTCATATAATATGAATACAATGATTTATAAACTATAGATGTGTTACTCGCACTCTGAAATGGCAATTTCACCGGAACTTTGCAAAGACGTACGATTGTAAAATATCGCGTGAAATTGTAAACTATTTTTACTTTAATAAGGCATGGGTAAATCGGAAACTATTGGATGGGATATATTTTACGCAAAACGTTTTTTTCATAATATATAGAGAAATTATAATCTAATATAGCTTTATTACAATTTGACTGAGTTTCCGGTGGCAGCAACAAACTAACTTCCGCGATTCTATACGTACCAAATGACTACGTGGTTGATTTCACATTTGTGTCATTTCTATATCTTATCTTTTTGTATTTCTTGATGTGTAATTGTTTGTTTTCCCAAATAAATAATATAAAAATACCATGCGCGCGTAGATCTACGTCACAATCTGGTTGCTGACTGATTAGTACCGATAGTACCGCTGTTTTTAACCGACTTCTAAAAAAGGAGGAGGTTCTCAATTCGGATGTTTGTATTTTTTTTTTTTTTTTTATGTTTGTTCGCGCATAACTCCGTCGCTTTTCAACCGATTTGAAAAATTCTTTTTTTGTTCGAAAGGGTATACTTCCCAAATGGTCCCATGAAAATTTTATCGAAATCGACCAAGCGGTTTTCGAAAAATCTAAAAAAAATATCTAATTTACCTACATTGACGACCTCTTAGTTTACTCTGCAAAGGAGCAGTACGTTGTTTTTACACCAATGTGATTGGTTCGTTTAGGTGGGGGAGGGGAGGGGGTTTAGGTACCACTAAAAAGTGAAAAATAAAAAACTTTTTACAAAAAAAATACAACCGACTTCTCCACAAAAAATCAAAAATGTACAAAATAACTTTGATTTCGGAAGTCGGTGTTCAAAAAATGAAAAAGGAACCACAAACACCGAGTTCCGAAATCAAAGTTATTTTGTACATTTTTGATTTTTTGTGGAAAAGTCGGTTGTATTTTTTTTGTAAAAAGTTTTTTTTAGAACTGATGATGGTGCATAACGCGTCTATTATTTATTATACATCATAGTATTTATGAATATGGGTTTATTGGTGTGCCGACTTATAGAGCCTATAAAAAGCATGTTATATACATCATTTGTTGTCGAGTTTTTCCTAGCTTTTGCCATTTTTTCATCATGGGTTATCACCTTATAGGTAATCAATTAGTTATATAAACACGTCAAGTTTCAGTCGCGGTCATAAAATGTGCGAGCGACTGTTTTTTTTTATAGTAACTTTTGTTTTGTTTTATATTTTGCAACATTATTGTATGTGTTTGAAGTTGAAAATTGTATTACTTATTAGTAACTTAAGAGTATCCTGTATTTTTGAGATGAGAAAAATAAATTATGTACCTATTTAATTTTGCATGGTTTCTATTCATATCGCCTTTTGGTCAACATTTTAAGACAATATGGGATTTCAATCATTGTTAACAAAAACCACCCATCATCAAACCAAACAAAAAAAATTCGCCCACCCATCAGAATCCATTACTGGGGGAATACCAACATAACAAATAATTTAATAGTAGTTTGCTTAGCTAACGAAGAAGTTAGAGCAATGGTGGCCAAGTGGTAACGGCCCCGCCTTACGAATTGTAGGTGGCGGGTTAAATCCCGGCCAGGTGCATTACTTTGTGTAATTAATTAATGTCATCACCACTGTTCCAAAACGGTGAAGGAAAACATCGTGAGGAAACCGGCATGTCCTAGAACCAAACATTCGAAGACATGTGACATTCACCAACACGCACTGCGCCCGCGTGGTGGATTACGGCCCAGTCCCTCTCCTAGAGAGGAGGCCTGCGTCCCAGCAGTGGGAACGTTAAAAGGCTGGTTATACTTGCTTACAAGAATATTCCAACAGCAGTATAGGATGCCTACTACGACCTATCAACACGATCCATGTTCGGATCTTACTGTACAGTGTAAAAGGAGATGATAGGGTATTTGCCAACAAAAATCTAATTAGTCCGTCAGTTAGATTATCTAAAAATATTGGCCACGTATAGGTAGGTAAGTTATTAACGTCAATCGTTAGGTTCAGTTACCAGTGAAGCTTTTTCAATCATTATAATAAGTACCTACATAAGTATATTCTAGCAACCCCTTCACTCCTTACTAACCAAGATGTCAAGGTGGACTTCATCGATCGACGGAACGTGTGCAAGTTTCAATTTGAGGTCAAATAAGTTTACTGCAGTACCAAAACGTACAAAATCATCGGATTTTGCCATCACATTGCATGAAAATAGACCTACAGATTCCACAACCGTGTTACCCAGTAACTGGTTTTTGCAAGTCATGGTGGATGGATTATGTTCACTGGCGGATACAAGGTGGGGCTAAGGGGACAAGCCCTCTCTCCTCCCCCAAAGACCAGATATCTGTGGTATTCTACAATCTAGCCTCAGCCCAAACGACAATACTGGATCCGCCACTGCACATGCTCTTACTCAAATAACAAATGGTACCAAATAAGCTGTATTTATTTATTAAATAGTTATGTACCTACATATGTACATATTTAAAGATCTGTGCAGACGAAGGTCAGTGCTCGGCATATTTTTTTGTCCCTCAAAATATATAATTTGTCGCATACCGGATCGCACACAAAAAGATAAAATAAAAGTACCGTACTAGTGTTCTTTATGTGGTGGAGTTTTAAGAGATCTATTTTGATGGACAAAAGAGTATTCCGAAGACTGTCCCGTCTGTTTAAGGACACAAAAGTACAGAGCGTTTCATCTTCACGATATTTCAAACGTACAGTCGGTGATAGCAATTAACTGACCCCCCTAAAAATTACTCGATTTTACACCCTATGCTCATAACATTAAACGTTATTCAATATTATGTATGAGTTTATCAGACTAGCACTACTCGATGAACAGAAACAATAAATAATTTTGATACGCAAACTTGAGCTTTAAGAGGTTGGTGTTAGGTCATTTATTTATAACTTTTTACCTTTTTTAATAAGTGGGTAGTTAGACGTCAATATGCGTATTCAACCAAAACTGCTATAGATATGATATAAGGAATATGGGGTAGAAGAATAAATTGAACAAGATATTCTATGCACAAATAGCAGTGAACACGCGCGAACATTTTTACCTTGCCTTACTAAATTGGCTTTTTTTCCTTTTTATTAATTGTTATCAGTTTTGATAGTTTAATCGTCATGTCTCATTGTCAGTTCAGTGATTATTTAAAATACAAAATAATCTATTTGCATGAGGAGAATGTTGGTATTAAAGCGATTGCTAGGCAGGGCCGCTGCTAGCTGTTTGATCGCCCGCGTGCAATGCCGATTATACCGCCCCTTTTTTTTTTGGATGTGAAATCATGAGTGGAATGGAGTGTCAGAGTCTTACTGACTAAAACCCACCCGTGATCCTTCTTGTGCCCTTTGCGTTCCAGGGCCGCGGTGACTCTTTCGAACAAATTCCGCAACCCTAGCAGGCACTGACCCTATGGGGCTCCGTCTGCATTGCTGACGGCTCTTTGAGACGCGCGTGGAACACGACGCGCCGTCGACTCGGGCCTGGTTGCTATCGGACGGCGAGCCACCCATAGCTCGCCATCCGCAGGCCCGCGCCTACGGTGGCCGGGAATCACCCTGCGTTTCCCTACGCCCGGGGCGTCTTCTGTTTCGGCGGCTGAAGCGTGAGGTTTCCCTCTCTCGCACGCGTTCCGCTTCCTCCTTCGCTAGCATTACTGCTTCGCAGAAGGAACCACCCTACGACTACATATGCTGAGTTTTGCTAAAAAAATGCTATTTCATGATTTTTTCATTATGGTGGGGAAACCTTAACGCAAAAAAAAAACATTTAGTTTGATCAGGTAACTTAGTTATTTTGGTTTACTAAAGTTTAAAACTGCTGAAGCATTGTTGATAAGTTTTTGACATTTTTTTATTTTGAAAAGAATCTTTCGCCTGATGCAACTGAAACCGGCAGGAAAATATTCTTAGAGTTATCGCTGTGTTCGAAAATGTTGAAATTAAGTCATTGGTAAAAATATTTATACTGTAATAAGGATTGTGAAAAGGACATGCTTGATTACAACTGTAATTTGTTCCGTGTGACTTACATCTGGTGTGCAATCCAATATATTGGAAAAATATTTTGATTCTCTGACTTTGTTCAGTATATATTAAGCCTGGTTGTTATCGGAAGGCGACCCATCATCCACAGGTGCCCTACGCCTACGGTGGCCAGGAATCGCTCTGCGACTCCCGACGCTCGAGGCGTCTTCTTCTGTTGCGGCGTAAGGTTTCCCTCTCCCTCACGCGGTCCGCTTCGCAGAAAGAGGTGACCGCTTCCCATGCCTCCTCGCTTTGGAACATGTATTGAAACTGAGCCGGAGGTGAGAGGTCACCGATCGCTTTGACGAGGACACAGCGTTGCTCCGTCCAAGCAGGGCAGACCTCCACCGTATGTTTCCTCATGTCCTCACGACGATCTCGATCACGCGGCCAAGTCCGGGTGTCAACACTGTAGTGTTGACACCCGGACGTGTCCTCCCGTGGATTCCAAAACAGATACCTCCCGAGACACCCGTGTCCGGTGAGTATGTGCTAGGAACGCCGTGGCTCCTCTCCAAGTACTCCTCAAAGAGGGGACTTATCGCCACAATGGTGGCATGCTCAACAAGTACCTACCTAACCTACCAACTGAGAAATAAGCTCAGAGTTTTCATAGAACACGACTATGGATACTTGTATTGAATTTGAGTCCTAACGGTGGCGGGCGGTTCCTGCGGTACCTGCTGACGGATAAGATAGCGCCTTCGGTTTTTTTTCAATGCGATGATATTTCTTATGCTGTAGGTGGGGTGGCTATTATATTATGACTATGACTTTGAATATTACTTATCTAATGAGTCGCTCGATTTGCCGCCCCCTTGGACGTGCCGCCCGTGTGCAGTGCACGCCTTGCACGCCCGCTTACGGCGGGCCTGTTGCTAGGAAACTTAATATAGCGGTAAGTGTATTCTTTTTATGCTTCATTTATAATTATACTTTTTCCTTAATTCGTTAGTTTGCTTAAAAGCCGGTGAATGTAGAATAATAGACAATTAACTGTGTTTCATTATGATTGAGATCATTTATAGGTCTAATTTGATTTGTATAATCTAATTTGATAAACGTATTTTTTCAAACTTAATCGATAAATTATGTTTACCTATTCGTTACTAAAATTATGCTTATTGTGTTGTTTCAGAGAAATACAGTCAGATTGTCGCTAAGAGGTTTTGAAGGGGCAGGGAATATTCAAAAAGATCGTCCTGGACCAAAACCTACTATGTTACATACTCCTGTGTCAGAACGTCATCAAGCAATTGTTAGAAGGCATACTGAACACCCATTTTTGCCTACTCATTCAACTGCAAGTGGAAGTGATTGTTGTTGGAATATGGTGCGCGGTATGCGGGACCGCTTGCAACAAGTAATAGAAAAAATGGTGCTCCACTTCGCTATTAAAAGCATGAATAACTTGAGTAACCAGTGTTGGTCACAAACAATACTAACGTATGTCAGTGTGTGTGTTAAATTAACTATTGTTATAATTTGAAACGAAGTATTTCGAATACCTAGTTTTTTGTCAAAACCTTATTTTATAAGTAACTAAAATAACTATTCATAAAACAAATTGATATATAGTAGACCAGGTAGAACTTCAACGTATAATGCCGTTTTATTTACTTAAATGATATTTAATGTGGTGATGTTATTGTTATGAAATAGAAATACATACCTATATTTCTAAATATTATAACATGCTGATTCACTACATTAAACTCAGTGCAGTTAACAACGTTATTAGTAAAATAGTAAGTAGGTAAATATTATCATCTTCGTGTCGTCATCGATATCATTTATGTTATTCTTATAATATTTTTTTTATAAAATAAAATCGTTTTTACCACCATTTTGGTTTTTTATTTCTGTTCGTTTTTTTTTTGTTGTTGCTAAAGTTATTATTTATAACTTAAAATAAATATATAAAACAGGAACAAACGCGACAATTACGCTGGTTACGAACTTACAAACACGATTTGTCAGCTCACTACAGTCACCACTAGACCACTCGAAACATATTCAACGTGATCGAAATTACGTATTATATTACAAGTTAAAATAATATTCAAGAACATACCTACCTTAACACTGCGTATTAAAGATCAAATTCGAATAACTATTTTATTGATCGTAGACGTTGAACCAGTTCCAACGTTGTTCTAGTTCGATAAGCTTACTGCTAACAAGCAAAAGGTTCAAATTCGTTTAATTTTTAGGGGGTCAGTTAATTGCTATCACCGACTGTACCGATATTGACCAAACTTAGTTAAACATGAAACGCATACCTACGCAAGATTCTAGATTGATAGGTACTAAAAAGTTAAACTGTTTAGGAAAACAGAGCTATGTTAAGTTTTTCTTTCTTAACTCTTTTTGAAATATGAGAAGTAATTTTCTACAGCCGTAGTTAGGTACTTATGGCTGCAACTGGGTTTGACTTTCCTATATCGATCTGAAAGGTTTTAAATGGAGAATTATAAAGTAAAGAGTTGCCTAAAATTTATAATCAATTACTTAATCATAAATTAACGACACGTTTAAGCTTGCATTGCAATTCTCGCCAGGTTGCATACTACACTGAATGTAAAGTAGAGAACGTGCATTCTAGCGTTGCACTAGAAACTTCTTTTTGCGTAAAAAATATTTGACTTTGACACTTCTGTGCTGCTAACTTTAGTACCTGCACGTACTTGATTATGCTGGCGTCAGATTTTGTGCATGTTGGGTTGGGTCGAGAACGCCATAGGTGCTATTCACTACAACTCCTTTTTTTGCCGCCTTGCCAGAGACCGTGCGGTATCCTCGCGCCAGCCGACCCTCTAGGTCGCTCAGATGCACGCTAGGCTGGCAGTCGCTTCAGCGATAGCGCCCATACCGGGGCCCCATAAAGGGCCATGGACTGTACGATCCTCGCATACAGCTTCCGGCAGGAGGCGTTTGGACCCCCTAAATTGGGCTAGAGCGACTTGAAGACAGCCCCGGCCCGCCCCAGTTTGGGAGCCAAACGTCGGAAGTGTTCCGCAAAGTTCCACCGGCTGTCGAAAACTAGACCCAAGTACTTCATCGTCGACCCCGACGCCGATGTGAACCCCTCCTAACGTTATTTGGGATCCCGATAGTAGCCGGTTCTAAGAGCCATGAAAGCACAAGGTCTCGCCAGTTGCCGGATTCTGACAACGACTGTCGCAGCCGCCTGATGTGACCCCCCTTGCACTAGGACTGGCGTGTCGTCAGCGTAACAGACTACGCTGACGCCGCTAAGGAGGTCGCCGCGCAGCACCCAGGAGATGTCCCACAGGACTAGGAGTGGCCCCAGAACCGAACCTTGCGGAATACCGTGCGACATCTCTCGCCGGTTCCACTCTCCCCGGTGACCGGGGTAGATAACGGCTCTGTCCGTCAGGTGAACCTCGACCACGCGACAGAGTCAGGTCGCCATCGGTGATACCGGGGTGCCTCCCTGATGCAACTCCAGGGCAGGGTGGTGAAGACGTTGGCGATGTCAAGACACAACGCCACGACCACAAAGGGTCGGTATGCGGACGAAGAATCCACAGGTCGCCCTGGCTTCCCAATGAGGACCAGTTTCCCCGTCTTCCAACGAAGTGGGAACATGGCCCCTCTCCAAGCATGCGCTTAGGTCACTACAACCCCTGAAAGCTTAGTCCATCAGAAAGAGCCGAGGCAATGAAGCTCAACAAGTCTCGGTTTTTCGTATGTACGACCGCTTCATAAACTGGCCCCCTCTTGTTTGGTCCCCCTTTGTTTTTGGTCTGGCCCTTTTCTTATGTAAGTATTACGTTTTGGGTTGGCACCCAAAGGATGACGCTATCTAGATGTAACCAAAAACACGAGATGAGGCTGCGATAAATCCAGAGGTGCTCAACTAGAATATCGTACCTAATGCAATAATTGCTCCGTATTGGTCTGGCTGCGAGATGAGGTTATGGTTGGCCATAATGATATTTATGTGTAAAATCGGTGAAAATCGATCGAGGTGAATAGATGTTTGATACTGAAATGTTGTTTCAGGATGTACATTACATTCCAAGACAACGCTACTGGAACCGTTGGATACAAAGGCACCACCTTCCACGCTCTATTTGGATAAATGAAAAATATTATAGTCCACAGTAGCACTTCATTCATGGCTTATTGTGGTAAAGATAACATTATCATCTTCCCCAAGACTCAATAAAGAATTTTATTGTTTCACCAGTATTTTATTTTGCTGTAAGTCTTGAGTTAGTTAGTTAAGAAAAATTTTGTAACTATTAAAACCGTTATAAATAGGCGAATAGCATAATAGTCACAGTAGCAGTCGAAAGATGCTAAAATATTAAAAAGATGCTATAAATTCAAAAAATGCTAAGTACATAAATTAGGGTTTTCAGGAATTTTCGTAATTAGTTGGCGCCACATAGGCGAGAGGTCCTCCTCCTTCTAAAAGCGACTATGAGTTTTTTTTTTTGTGTTGTGGCTCCATCGTTTAACTAACGATGATTTTGCCATTGTCATGGTTTGGAGAGGAAAGAATGATCGGTTCTCATTAACGATAGTGAATTTGAGTCAGTTTTTGTTGTGAATCGAGGTTCCAAAGAACAAAACGTTTTTGGATTATATAGATAACAGCACTTATGAGTGTTAAGACACGAAGGTAAAATATAATAATATAACAAATTACAGAAAACATTACCGTTTTGAATATGTTGCTTACAAGCATTGCTTGCATTTTGAATATGATTGAACTAAAAAGCCTCGGTTTCATTTGAGCTCCTGCTTGTCAAAAAATAGTTGTCAAAAAGTAATCAAAGAGTGCGAGAAGTGAAGCGATGTTGTTTCTTCAAATCGTGTTGCAATAAATGTATTAAATTATTAGTTATCGTGGAAATAAAGCCTTCTTGTAGTGTCTTTATAGTTGTAGCGTAGCGTTAATATTTTTTTGTCAACATCTTCAGTAAAAGACGTAAAAATGGATGACAATAACGTGGAGCAGACGCCTGCTTCACAAAGGCTAACAAATGAAGACTTTAGGAAGCTCCTCATGACCCCTAGGGCTACGCCTGGGGGCGGCGGAGGCTCGCACCCTACGGGCTCGGTGCGCGAAGCCATGGCCAACTCAGGGTAAGCTATTTTTCTATCAACATTATTTTTTATGTTGTGTGTGTTTGTAACTTTTGGGGATCGCAATAGGCTGCACATTACACGCTTTTATTGACATTCAAACTTTATTTATGTACACACATACAATAGGTAAGACACAACATTTGCTACAATTGCTATTAATTTCGTATTTTGTAGTGGTTATGTCGAAAATCAAATTGCATTTTACCATTTCATCAAAACTTTCAGGTCGATGCCTCCACCTGCTGAAAACAAAGGAGAACTACGTAGAAAAAAGAAATCATACTATGCAGCACTTAAGAAGCAGGAAGATAATAAACTGGCGGAACTGGCAGAGAAGTACAGGGACCGAGCCCGGGAGCGGAGGGACGGGACCAATGAGTTAGGGCCTATGGACCCTACAAGCAATACTAGTAGTGCATACAGGTAAATCTAAACTAAACGTGTTTTGTTTATGAAGGAAATGTCTGGAAGTACTGCAGCTCTACCATGACATCTTAAATCCATCATGATTCCTGTGTCAGAGAGAGACGGAGTTACACAAGACGAATAGCACTACCACTTTCCCTCACACTGAATGATGATAGCATTGGCACTTCGTAGTACGGCCACAGACCCCATTACAAAAATTCAGCTATGCTAATATTATAAAGAGGTAACGTTTGTGAGTTTGTGACATTGTAATGGGTAATCTCTGGATCGACTGAACCGATTTTCAATTTATTTCACCAATAGAAAGCTACGTTATTGTGGAATGTCATAGGCTATGTTTTATCCCCGTATTGCCACGGGAATGGAAAAATGCGTGTAAAACCATGGGGCGCTGCTAGTTTAGTCATAAAATGCAATAGTTGCTTTTTGGAAATGTTAGTATTGGATCATCTTCAGTGTTAAAGTTCTAAGTTTGAGCTATACAATAACTGAAAATCACTTGCACTGTCTAGACAGGGCCCTCAAATCTGGGTAGTGCTGTACTCAAAAGACCACCTCCGACACCAAACAACATGGTTCTCATATGATTTGACCAGTACAATTGTAGCCTGAAATTTTGTTTTTAGGTTAATAATTAGAAATAAACAATTATGTGTTCTAGAACGGTAACTATGCAACTGAAACGGGGGGGGCTACGAGTTAGTTATAAGAGACTTCAAGTTATAAGCCATAGTCGTATAACCGACAACCGTTGTGGTAAATGAGTTCTAGAGTGGAGACCGGTGGAGTGACGATTTGCGCAGGACGGCTGGCAGAAACTGGATGCGAGAAGCCGAAAATAGACCTAAGTGGCATGCAATCGGAGAGGCCTATGTCCAGCAGTGGACTGCAACAGGCTGTTGATTGATTGATATAAGCCAGATAGTGTAATAATCTATTTGTGATAACTTATCATTTTTGTTTCACAGAGCCGTAGCACCAGATGTGAAGTCGGGAATGGATGCCAAAGAAAGAAGAAGACAGCTTATTCAGGTTCGTAGAATTAACCAATTCAGGACAATGATGTAAGTCCATAAAACAGGAGACCAGGGCCTCAAGTCTGCTATTAAAATAGTGTCAGAATGGTCTATCATTGATTTCATAATGGTTCATTTTTACAAGTTTGGTAATCTACTAATATAAAAGCCTAAGAGCGGGTTCACATTAGGTCGGACCGACAGTTTTATCGGGCCGACAAACATGTCGGATCCATAATGGCATATGTATTTCAATAGCGCCGTTCAGATATGGCCGACCTGACAAAACTAGCGGAGCGGACACTTTTACTGGACGTTCAGCCACGATTTCTGTCGGGTCGGCATAATATTGGCGTACTGGCAAGTATAGCGCCGTTCACATTTGTCGGCGCGAAGCGGCGCGGGCGGAGCCACCCGCCCGGCGCCCTTCCACCCGCTCATTCCTCGCTCTCGGCACTCGCGCGAGCAGTTTCATCGACGTGTATGCAGAGAAAACACGTTTAAATATGGATGGCGAAATAAATACAAAACTTTTCGTCGTCCATCATATACAAAAGTCAACTACGACTGAATGTTTAGTGACGATCCGGGCAGTAAAACGACCGTACCGTCAGTGGTGCTCACATTAGGTCGGGTCGGCAGCGTCTAGTGTGAACAGCAACAACCGACAGTCGGTCAACAGTAAACTGTCGGTCCGACCTAATGTGAACCAGCTCTAAGTCCTCAAAAGGATTGTTATTGATTGATAATTAATGATCTATTTTTTGTAAGTAGGTTGTAAAAACACTTTTACACGTCAATCTTATTTGGCCGTTATAAACTAGATGAGGCCGGTGTTTCCTAGCTTCTTTTTTACTGTGCAAACCCCACGATCCTGTGCCACCTTCCGCGTCATCCAGGTAATCTAAGAATACTTTTATAAAAATTTATTATTTCGTTTGCAGGAATCGAAATATCTCGGTGGTGACATGGAACACACCCATTTGGTAAAAGGTCTCGACTACGCGTTGCTGCAAAAGGTAAGATTCCATCTTTTTAATCGACTTCAAAAAAGAAGGTGGTTATCAATTCGAATGCTTATACATACATATATATGTATACTATGTATGTTCGTGCATAACTTTAAATAAATAACTAACTAATTTATTTTAAAAATCATCTGTGTGCCAAATTTCATCCAAATTCATTCAGTAGTTTTTGCGTGAAAGAGTAACAAACATCCATCCATACTTACAAACTTTCGCTTTTATAGTATTAGTAGGATATTGTTACGAACATATGGACCTAGTTTGAATTACATGTTTATTATTATTAGCATAAAGCATAATCAGCCTTTCAATGTTCCCACTGCTGGGACACAGGCCTCCTCTCTAGGAGAGGGAATGGACCGTAATCCACCACGCGGGCCCACTGCGGATTGGTGAATGTCACATGTCTTCGATTTTTTTGTTCTAGAACATGCCGGTTTCCCGACGATCCCTTCACCGTTTTGAGAGCAGTGGTGATGAAATATATATATATAATCTATCTATCTATCTATACTTATAATAAATCTGTAGAGAGGTCAATTCTGTACAAGGAATATATTTTCAAAATAACTATCAGGGGGTGATTAGTGATCGATACTGGTGCCAAAAATGCAATCAGTAAAATTTTTGTCTGTCTGTCTGTCTGTCTGTCTGTATGTTCTTTATAGAAACAAAAACTACTCGACCGATTTTAACGAAACTTGGTACAATTATTCTTCATACTCCTGGGCAGGTTATAGTATACTTATCATCACGCTACAATCAATAGGAGCAGAGCAGTGAAGGAAAATGTTGGGAAAACGGGAGAAGTTACTCCATTTTTTAAACTTCCATCGCGTGTGTAGCCTTAATGGTTAAAGTTACATAGAAATCATGTATTACGGAAATGTTTTACATAAAATTATCTAAAAAATATCCCACTACAGCATATGTCTATCTTTTATGGTTGACTCATAATAACACGTGTAACTCCCGATAGCTTAGCAGTAATCTTACGTTTATCGTCGGATCGGGCTGAAATTTGGCATGCAGGTAGATGTTATGACGTAGGCATCCGCTAAGAAAGGATTTTGATTAATTCTACCCCCAAGGGGATAAAATAGGGGATGAACGTTTGTATGAAACTTTGTCAATTTTAAACCGATCGGGCTGAGGGTTTCAAAATCGGGGGTAAAGTAACTATTCCACGCGGACGAAGTCGCTGGCAGAAGCTAGTCTATACTAATATTATAAAGCTGAAGAGTTTGTTTGTTTGTTTGAACGCGCAAATCTCAGGAACTACTGGTCCGATTTGAAAAAATCTTTCAGTGTTAGGTAGCCCATTTATCGAGGAAGGCTATAGGCTATATATCATCACGCTAAGACCAATAGGAGCGGAGCAGTAATGAAAAATGTGACACAAACGAAGTTGTGCGGACAGCTAGTACTAAATAAAAAATACGGATCGATATGACCGCTCGGGGCTTGACAAAATGTACAAGAGCTGTATTTGTCCGTGATGTCAGGTCCGGTCAGAGATCCAGACGCGCGAGCAGGAGCAGGAGGCCGAGATGGAGCGCCTCGTGGCGGCGCCCGTCGAGCCCGTCAAGGAGAAGGCCAAGGAGGTGCCCCTTGTAAGTAGCCAAGCTTATTTCATCTATGATTTATACTGGGTGATGAACTGATTAATATGGGTTACTACGGAGACAGCGCAAATTTTACATTGGTGTAACAAGATCATTAAAAATAAATAATTATTAATAATAATTATTGTATAAATAATAAAATAAATAAATAAACATGTATTTTCTGTTGTTCAAAAAAGTCAAAAGTAAAGTGATCGGAGTCAGTTAATTTTTTTTTTCGTGAATTTGGTTCCATTGGCGATACTGATTGTATGGAAAAAATATTTGCACAGTTTCTGAAAAAACCCTGTGGATTAAAGATTTTACACTTCACTATGTATTTCTCAGAAATAGAAATAGTATTTATTTGCATAAAACATGGTGTAAAAAGTTGTTAAAAAAAAGAAAAAATAAGAATCGAATAGAAAACATTGTGTGCTGTGCATGACAATACTGAAAGGTCGGCTGGGCGTCAGACAACCAGCGCTGGTATAGACAAAATACAGTAAAAAATAAATAGCATTTTTCAGTTAATGATAGAGACACTACTGTCGTCTGACGTCATATGGTAGTAAAAGCAGTGATTTTAATAATAAATCATAGAAAATAAATTAAGAAAAAATCAACTCTTTGTCCTACATGATAATAAAGTACAAATTTCATTGCAATCAAAATTGATCGTCTGACGTCATACGATGGTAAAATCTGATTGATTTAATAATAATAAATCCTTGAAAAATATTAAAAAATCAACTCTTTGTCCTACATGATAATAAAGTACAAATTTCATTGCAATCGAAATTGATTTAGGACTTTTTGTTATTATCAGGTGGAAGAAGAGATGCAGTTCGAAACGACGATAGCTAAGAATATCTACAATATGATTCAAGAACAAAAGTAAGTGGATTATTACAGTCGAAACTGTCTGTTTCAGTAAATATGAAATTAATTGCTGTTGGTTAGACTATTTTCTGTCATCCTCCTTTCTAGATTTAATAGGGCAGTTAACTAAAAAAATCTAATTAGTCCGTCGGATAGATTTCCAAAAAATATTGGACACGTATTTTTTCTTTTTTCACGTAAACAAAAAATGAAGACGATACAGTGCGTTGAAAACTCGTGTGACGTCACTACTCGCTACAATTTTTACCGAGCCGTGACGTCACAAGCCCCCACTCCTGATCTTTGATGCTTTGTATCTTCGTCAGTTTTTATAAATTTGATAAAGGAAAAAATACGTGTCCAATATTTTTCTATAATCTAACTAACGGACTAAACATAATCATATATTTTTTAGTCAGGAAACATCCCTATTCAAGATAAACCTATATCTATCTTCTTATCTATATGTATTTATATTTATAAAGCGAACTACCACTCACTGATTAATCACGAAATCTCAGAAACTATAACACCTACAAACTTAAAATGTGGCAGGTACGTTCCTTACAGGGTGTAGACATCCGCTAAGAACAGATTTTATGAAACTCCACCCCTAGGGGGGTAAAACGGGGGTGGAAATTGTTTTTAATAAATCTGCTCAGACGAAGTCGCGGGCAAAGTGCTAGTCTACTATAAATGGCTTTATCATCTACCAGTCAGTGGGACTCAATACTGTTTTACAGATCTATAGATATTCAAGACAGTGTAATATCTATTTAATCTATACTAATATTATAAAGCTGAAGAGTTTGTTTGTTTGAACGCGCTAATCTCAGGAACTACTGGTCCGATTTGAAAAAATCTTTCAGTGTTAGATAGCCCATTTATCGAGGAAGGCTATAGGCTATATATCATCACGCTAAGACCAAAAGGAGCGGAGCAGTCATGAAAAATGTGACACAAACGAAGTTGTGCGGACAGCTAGTATGTAATACTAGCAGCGCCTCGCGGTTTCACCCGCGTAGTTCCCGTTCCCGTGGGAATATGGGGATAAAATATAGCCTATAGCCTTCCTCGATAAATGGGCTATCTAACACTGAAAGATTTTTTCAAATCGGACCAGTAGTTCCTGAGATTAGCGCGTTCAAACAAACAAACAAACTCTTCAGCTTTATAATATTAGTATAGATTATGAACGCGTAATAAATTAAATAAAAAAATCTTAACAGAAACAAAAAAGTCCTTCGCAACGAGATGTTCGCCCCGGGCCGCATGGCGTACGTGGTGGAGCTGGACGATGAGGGGACCATAGACAGCGACATCCCCACCACGCTGACCCGGAGCAAAGCCGACGTGCCCGAGATGGACGAACGCAGCTCAGCGTCCAGCGCCAACGACGTGGTGCTCGACAAACTGGCGCAGATCTTCTCCTACCTGCGGCACGGGCGCCATCGCAAGCTGAAGAAGACCAAGGTAACATGCCTGCTGGTTGCGGAATTTGTTCGAAAGAGTCACCGCGGCCCTGGAACGCAAAGGGCACAAGAGGGATCAAGCGTGGGTTTTAGTCAGTAAGAGTCTGACACTCCCTTCCGCTCCGCCCAGAGCGGGAGAAGACATTTGATGATTTCCCATCCAGAAAAAAAAAGAAAAAAAAAAGGTAACATGCCTGCTGCCATAGTCTAGGAACCGTAGACAATCCAGTTACTGGGTTACTCGGTACTTTTTTGCAAGACTGGTGTCAGATTTTTTGGATCCTGATTATTCTCACCCGACATTAAACTACATGGCTCTCATCAGTTAGTCTGGTTAGTCTGGTTTTTACTTTGGCACCTATAGGGAACGTGCGGAAACTATAGGTGGCAGCACAGACGCGACAATGTCGAGTATATTTTATTTACAAGTTTCAAATTTGCAACGCTAGATGGCACAGTCTACTTCGTGCACGTTCCCCTAAACGGAGGGTGCAGGAAGTATAGGTGGCAGCACAGGTCAAATATTTACAACGTAAAAGTTTCAGATTTGCAACACTAGATGGCATAGTCTACGCCGTGCACGTTCCTTATTGTTCGTCAAATCGTTGAGCTCCTTAAAGTTCTAAGTTTTAGCTACACGGTAACTGACAAATGCTTGCACTGTCTGGACAAGTCCACTCAGATCTGTGTGGCACTTTCCTCAAAAGGCCACCTCAGACATTAACTTACATGGTTCTCATATCATTTGACCAGTACGGATTATATGGACTTTAAAACAGACTTTGACCTCTGAGTTTGTTTCGGTGTTACTTCTCAGGGCAGTCGGCTAGGAGACACCGGCCTCATCAATATTAAAATGACCAGAAATATTTGACGTGTAAAAATGTTATGTTTAACCTACTTACAAAATAAATATCATTTATCCGTTGCGACTGTAAAAGATCTACATATGACAGCTGGGACCAACGGCTTATCGTGCTCTCTGAGGCACGGAGGACTTTTGGTATGTCAAGACGGTCACCATTCTCAGACCGACCTAGCGTGCGGCTTTTATTATTTAGCTATTGCTAGTGCCTTTATTGAGGAATATTTATATCTGGGTCAGATCATTTCCACAAGCGACCAAATGTCCAAAGAAATTGACAAAAGAATCGCTACCGGGTGGAAAAAATTTTGGGCATTGAAAGAAATAATGAAAAGCAAGGAATTCAGCATCAAGATCAAGAAGAAAACTTTTGATACATGCATTCTTCCTTGCATCACATACGGCTGTGAAACCTGGGCATTGACAAAAAACCAAAGGGAAATGCTTGCAAAGTGTCAACGAGCCATGGAAAGGAGCATACTGGGGCTAAAGCTAAGGGATAGAGTCAGGAGTGTGGATATCAGAGGCAAAACTAAGCTCACAGACATCCTTACACATATTGACCAAACAAAATGGAGATGGACAGGGCATATGCTCCGTTGTAAACATGAAAAATGGAGCAAGCAACTAACAGTCTGGTATCCAAGAGATGGGTCAAGAAACCGAGGTCGCAAAGTGAGAAGATGGGAAAATGATCTGAAGATGACTCTAGGTCCTCTTTGGTTAAGAATTGCAACCGATAGGAAACAGTGGAAGACGTTGGAGGAGGCCTATGCCGCAAGGCACACCGAAATTAGGGACCTATTGTGATCAATGGATTAGTGATTATTTAGAAGAACGAAAATTGTAATATTTCGGAATAAAAGGCTTATTATTATTATTATTATAGTGCCTTTATTATTGAGATGGAATCTTTTTATTTGTGTCGCTGGTACGACAGTTACTTAAGACTTGGATGACCCAAAACATTTCAACTTCCACGGCTTACTGTGGCTGTATTTCTTGGTGCAAAGAGGCTAGTATTGGAGGTGGTGACACAAATCCACAACCACATCCTGCAATGAAGGTTTTTCGGAAAATTACGCCACCAGCTGGCGCCACATAGGCGAAAGATTTACTTCTTCCTTGAAAAAGTAAGTTTTGATGGTAACATGACGTTTGTGTCAATTTAACAACTGTCAGAAAACATAAGAGTTTTGACAGGTGGCTAGACCTGACGCCACAGTGCTGCCACCTGGTGTTAGTCATTTCGGGAAACCCTTATTGACGCATCACGGTAGACCCAATTTGCCAGGTGAGATGGAATGATCAATATGTTTATTATGGTTGTGATTATAGGATAAACAAGCGGACAAGGGTCGCGGCGACGAGTCGATCTACGGCGAGATCGGCGAGTACAGCGCCGCCGCGCGCAACGAGCGCCGCGCCGAGCGCCCGCGCACCGGCGGGTACTTCGACAAGCCGCTCGACCAGCACGACGGTGACTCAAACTATTTATTTATTTACTAGCTGCTGCCCGCGACTTCGTCCCCGTGGAATCCCCGATTTTAAAACATTCTTTATCGCTGCTCCGCTCCTATTGGCTTAAGCGTGATATATAGCCTAAAGCCTTCCTCGATAAATGGTCTATTCAACCCAAAAAGATTTTTTCAATTCGAACCAGTAGTTTCTGAGATTAGCGCGTTCAAACAAACAAACTCTTCAGCTTTATAATATTAGTATAGAAGTATAGATTTATGTACACACATGATACTTAAAAGAAGACAATTTTGTACAAAATCGCAGAGCACTAAGGTAATGCTTATTTCAATAGAAAATTTCTTCCAGCAGACCTGCGACGGAAGAGTGGGATAAGAAACGTAGACACAGTGTGTAAAGAGACAGAGAGGAAACCTAAAATATACTGTACTAACTTAACTAAGACATATTAACAACTATTTATACATACAAATCAAATAAAAATAAAAAACAAACAAATATACACAATTAAATATGTCTAAAAACATACTTCTATATAAAATAATACATACGTAATAAAATATACAGAATCACAGTATAGTGGACAGATAATGCTCTTTCACTTGTTTTTCAATTATTTAATTAATGAATGGAGCGAGTGCCGATCTGACTTCTATCAACCAGTTTTTATTTTGATCAATATTTTTTTACAGAGCAAAATCTTACATTAATAAAGTAACAATGAATTTATTGATTATACTAGCTGATTCGCGCAAATTCGTTTGTGTCACGTTTTTTATGACAACTCCGCTCCTATTGGTCTTAGTGTGATGATATATAGTGTATAGCCTTCCTCGATAAATGAGCTATTATAATAACTTAAAGATTTTTTTCAAATCGGACCAGTAGTTTCTGAGATTAGCGCGTTCAAACAAATGAACAAAGGAAAGTTTTTATGTAAAACATCTTTAATTGACAGCTAAAATATTAGTTTTTTTTATTGTGTTTGCAGTAGAGATCCCAGGTCCTGGGCGCGGCGCTGAGGAGAGCTCGCGGCGCTCGGCCGCGCTACTGTCCCGGCTGGCAGCGGAGCCCCAGGGCTACGCCGAGTGCTACCCCGGCCTGCGCGAGATGGACGACGCCATCGACGACTCGGACGATGAGGTGGACTACACCAAGATGGACGCCGGCAATAAGAAGGGGCCTATCGGTGAGTGCCTTGGCCGAACGTGCTTCCTAAGTTCCATAATAAGGAATGAGCACGGACTATACCGAACACCAGATAAATGTGCAATAAAGGTCATTGCCCTTTCCTTGATATCTCTTCGTAGGTACATGGACAAAAAAAAAATGAATCGTTTTCTATTACTAGTAAATATAAAGGATCACGATGGATGTCGATTCAATATAGCATTAATTCATTATTTTTGTTTTAAGAATTAAGGTTGTCAATAAATGTAGGTGGGTCAATAACCGTTATTGCACATTTATCTAGCGTTCGGTATAGACTCTGTCAGCCAGTGTTGCAAATAGCCTATGTAACTCAGGGTGAATGTAGCTTTCTAATGGTGAAAGAATTTTTGAAATCAGCACAGTAGTTTTTGACTTTATTCATTACAAACATACACACACATACACACACACAAATACAAATCTTTCCTTTTTATAATATTAGTGTAGATTACATTGATATAGCTCTAAACTGAAAGAAATTCTTTTATATTATACATATCCTATTTTTAAGACTATATAAAAATAACGAATGTAAAGAAATACTTGAATATATAAAAATATACTAATTCCTAGCTACCGCCCGCAGCTTCCGCCCACGTGAATATTGGAAATTATCCCAAGGGAAAATAATCCCGGGATAAATAGTATCCGATGTGTTATTCCAGACTATGATCTATATCTGTGCCAAATTTCATCAAGATCCATTCAGTAATTTTTGCGAGAAAGAGTAACTAACATCCATACTTTCAAACTTTTGCGTTTATAATATTAGTAAGAAGTTAGCCTACTAATCATTAGTAGGATATAATTATGCCTGCCCTATGAATTTCATATTTCGTTGCACTGAACCATCTTGATCTTCCCGACCACGTTTAAAATCTTATAAAAAAAACTTTTTGTTTTTTTAAAGCCCAATTGCGCCAAAAACTTAAATCACTCTTGCTAACACATTCATAAATAATGGGCCCTTGTTAGCCACTAACTCGGAATTAAAAGGTAACTCTGGTTTGTGCAAGAAACAGTTATGAATTCATCATCAATCATTCCTGGATATGTTTTGAAGTGAAAATTTTGTGCCTAATTTGGTAACATTATTATGATTTAAAAAATGAAACAAAATTTGATTAAAAAAAACTAACACTACCTACTATTTATCTACAGGCCGCTGGGACTTCGACACGCAAGAAGAGTACTCAGCCTACATGAGTAGCAAGGAGGCGCTGCCCAAAGCCGCCTTCCAGTACGGCGTGAAGACGCAAGACGGACGCAAGACACGCAAGACGAAGGACAAGAGCGAGAAGGCGGAGCTCGACAGGGAGTGGCAACAGGTATGCTGTCTTTTGTCTCCTTCTATCTCCTGTTGGTATGCCGTGGAGACGCAAGACACGCAAGACACGCAAGACGAAGGACAAGAGCGAGAAGGCGGAGCTCGACAGGGAGTGGCAACAGGTATGCTGTCTTTTGTCTCCTTCTATCTCCTGTTGGTATGCCGTGGAGACGCAAGACACGCAAGACGAAGGACAAGAGCGAGAAGGCGGAGCTCGACAGGGAGTGGCAACAGGTATGCTGTCTTTTGTCTCTCTCTATCTCCTGTTGGTATGCCGTGGAGACGCAAGACACGCAAGACGAAGGACAAGAGCGAGAAGGCGGAGCTAACACTATATTTTATTTGTTGCAGATCCAAAACATAATTCAGAAACGCAAAGCGCCGCAAGTGGCCGCCGAGGAGCCTTCCTACAAGTCTGCTAAATACTAGCGTACGGCAATTACCAGGAAACCTTGCCAGTAGGAATCTAGGTCACTAGATACTCCGTATAGGACTTACAGACGGATTTTATGTTTCGTAATTGACCAGCATCTGCCTAGCCTTTTCCTACTATATTGGGGACGGCTTTAGGTCAGACTGGATTCAGCATTTTACGTGGAGCGACTCCCTGTCTCCTCCACAACCCAGTAACTGAATGTTAAAAATAATGGGCACCTAAATTTCGTTAGTATGCGTTTTTATATCAATTTTTTACCTTAATATACAACAAATAAGTTTTTAAGTTAGTTAACAATTTAATTAAGAACTAACAATTGACCGAAAAGCGCATTTTAACGAATGTTTAGTGAACATTTTAACCATTAGTTGAGTCAACTACGGATTAAAGAACTCGCCCTAAGTGGTGGGATTTAACATCCATTTGTGAATGCAGAGAGTATATACACAGTTACTGTTGACCGTATTTCATACAAACTCGAAAGTCCTCGAGACACTCGGCTGATTGACGCCCTCGCCTTACTGCTCGGGCTGCAACCCACAGCCTCGTGTATAATGAGCAACTTCGCTCACTTGTATCATAATGTATTATTATTTTTCTTTTTAATCTCATATTTTACAAGTTACATCTATGTATGTACTAAAGCTGAAAAGTTCGTTTGTTTGTTTGGACGTGCTGATCTCTGGAACTATCAGTCAGATTTTGAGGAAGGCTAGAGGGAACGTGCATAAACTATAGGTGGCAGCACAGAAGCGTCAATGTCAAGTATATTTTATTTATAAGTTTCAAATTTGCAACGCTAGATGGCACAGTCTACTTCGTGAACGTTCCTCTAAACGGAGGGTGCAGGATCTACAAGTGGCAGCACAGGTCAAATATTTACAACGTAAAAGTTTCAGATTTGCAACACTAGATGGCATAGTCTACGCTGTGCACGTTCCTTATAGGCTATACGGGAACAGGAAAAACGGCATATGCGCGTACGAATTCGCGGGCGAAAATAAAGATATGTAGATTTTGGTGGCTTTGTTACTATACGCGAGTTGACACGGAACTGATAGACAGCCTTGTTTTAAGATCGAATATACGCCTTCCTATTGGTGGTTTTCCAGTCGTTTTGGATAATACGTGGTAACTACGAATGGTTAGTACGCACTATTGTATTATCCTCGATTATTGGTTAAAGGACTGTTATGTATAAACAAAATATACATATGTATAGGTAGGTAGCTCGAAGTATTGTTAACTATACTCCATTCACAATAAGATTAGACATTGGAACAAAATTACTTACAAAAAAAATTGATTGAGTCAGGCGTTACTTTGCGGAAATCCATTTTAACTTTGAAAATGAAAACAAAATATCTAGTTTTAATTTCCGCGAATATTAGTGGGTTGCAGGTATGCACCTCCCTCCCGCCCGCTATATTATGCACATGCAAGATTACTAGGCAAATGCAAGGATTTTAAGCACATGCAGGAAGGCAATGCAAAACCCAACACCATTGACACCGAAACTTTGACATTAGGTATGGGGAACATGTTGCCGCGTATAGAAATGGCCATTCGGACAAATCGAATTTCGCGAAACATTTAATTGATACCGGCCATTCTTTGCGCGACAACAATAGTTTTAATATACTACATATTTGTGATAAGGGTTTCCGGCTGTGTGTTTTGGAACAATTAGAGATTTTTAAACATAGTAATAATAATAATTTTGCACTGTTGAATGACCAGACGAATTTGGTTTCTTCCCCTTTACTGCGAATGTTTGTGGGTAGTTGTACACAAATAACCAACGGTGGCAGTGTATAAAAGGGGGGTGCCTTGTACTAAATGCTCAGTCGCAACTCAACGGTCAGCGAGTCAACACGTCCCCTGAGGATGCCTCGTGGAGAGGCGAAACACGTGTCGGTAATGGTGTTGGGTTTTGCATTGCCTTCCTGCATGTGCTTAAAATCCTTGCATTTGCCTAGTAATCTTGCATGTGCATAATATAGCGGGCGGGAGGGAGGTGCATACCTGCAACCCACTAATATTCGCGGAAATTAAAACTAGATATTTTGTTTTCATTTTCAAAGTTAAATTGCTTACAGTTCGTTCAACCGATTTTTCTTCTATTCCGTACACATAAGAATGGCATTAAAAGCAAAAACGTGATTATAATACCAACTGTTTATTGCAGTTACCATGTGTCATGCCACCAACGCAGTAGAAGTCAAAATCGTTTGAACGGGTTGTAAAAAGATGTATTTCAATGTCTAATCTTATCGTGAATGGGGTATAGATAATCAAAAGTCATTTATGCAAACTAGTCTGAGAACCAGCACTTTTTGAACATCAAATTTTACATAGAGACAGTCTCCCAAAACGTCCGCCCGTCACCACTTCTTACTTTTTAATAATAGGGTTGTTGACTAAAAAAATCTAATTAGTCCGTCGGATAGATTGCCAAAAAATATTGGACACGTATTTTTTCTTTTTTCACGTAATCAAAAAATGAAGACGATACAGTGCGTTGAAAACTCGTGTGACGTCACTACTCGCTACAATTTTTAGCGAGCCGTGACGTCACAAGCCCCCACTCCTGATCTTTGATGCTTTGTATCTTCGTTAGTTTTTATAATTTGATAAAGGACAAAATACGTGTCCAATATTTTTCTATAATCTAACTGACGGACTAAACATAATCATATATTTTTTACTCAGGAAACATCCCTATTGTAATTTGATAAATATGGAAGAAGCATGATTTTCGAAGGTCGAGTTTAGTATCTCTGTCCAATAGTAATTAAATGCTATGTAACAGTGTAAATTAACTTATTTTACACTTAAATTCCCAAGCGAGGATTTATTGATACAATCTATCATAGGCAAAAGTCTATAGTAAAACCGCATTTGCGATTTGTGTAAATCAAGTATAAAATGAATTATACAGTAATTTAAGGAACATTGGCAGTTTCTTAAAATATTGTATTTATACACTTTTTTTTAAGTGTAGGAGTGTAATATTGTTAATAGTCAATTTAATTATAAAATATAAAGTGTTGACGACAAACGATGTTTTTTTTTATTTATTTTCAGTAACATCACACTACCCTTAATACTACAATGTTTGGGGTTGAAACCCTCGTGCCGTGATACCCTTTTGCTCATAAACTTTTCAAAGAAATATCGAAACGGCTGGTTGACACTTCTTATGACACAGGTGCTGGCTTTTACCAGAGGCTAAGCATTGCCATTCAATGTGGCAGTGCCGCCAGTCTCTTGGGTACATTACCAGCTGACAGCATTGAGGACGCATTCTTTGATGCTGCATTTTAATTTGTTGTTAGTTTATTAAAATGTATCACTAGTAAATTGATACTAGTGCTATTTTTCTTCATAAGTATCTTCAGGTAGGTACCTACTACAATTTTACAGTATTATCACTACAATTCTCTTTTAATCTACGTTTCTTATCCCACTCTTCTGTCGCAGGTCTGCTGGAAGAAATTTCTATTGAAACAAGCTGTATGTGCTATTGGTGTTTGTACATTTTTTTTTTACTTTTACTGTATTGTGTGTACATAAATAAATAAACAAAGACAAAAACTCATGCACACACATTATGCGGCGTTATATCGCTGCCATACACACCATAAATCTTTCGCGCCCTGTGGACGCAAATAAAACATGGAAGCATTCCTAACTCAAAAAAATGACCCAAAGCACATTGCGCCGCGTTAGGCGGGGCTTACCGATTGCGCCGCTCACGTGTTTAGTTACATGGCCTATTCGTTAGCCAAATACTTGGGAAATAAGGTCAATTTTTAACTGTGCATCGTATTAGCAATAATGTTGTTGGTGTGGCGCGAATCAGCGACGAGGTGTCGATGTGTGAGTTTGTTTGGATTTTTGGGTCACGATTCGCGCTTAGATCCCTTGAAGTAATGCTTCCATGTTTTATTTGTGTTCACTGTTCGCGCCATTTCTGCAGCACTGGTGCTACGGTGGAACTCGTACTCGTAAATAACGCGATATTTCAAGCTTTTCATGAGTGACGCAAAGAAAAAATACAAAAGAGAAAAAAATTAATTATGGTATCGAAGCAAAAATGCATGAGTAAATACATAGCTGTTTAAACTTGAATTTGGAATTCCTAACCAAAGAGTAGTTATTTGAGATCAAAGTGGCCAGTGCGAAAAAAACACCTGCACACACATTTTGTGGCGTAATGTCTCCACGTATGCCATAACTGAACATTATTATATAAAGATCTTCCTTACATCATTTTACTAAAGTGACGTTTATAGCTTTTTATTAAATAACCATTTAAAAGTCAGCTCGCGAACTTATTGTATTGACCGCTTATTATTCCGCGCAAGTCGATTTAGATTCAGTGGGAATCGAATTGATATGCTCAGTCGATGATCTAGTACAGGGATGGCGAACCAACGGCACGCGTGCCACTGGTGGCACGCTACAAAATAATTCTGGCACGCCAAATTAATGATTGACTGTCTCAAAATCAGCTTTAATTAAGAAAGAAAGATGTGGTAAATGCTATCTCACATTTTTTCCACATATCGCAACTATATTTCCACATATCTCATTTTTTTCCCACATATCTCAAATGTTTCCACATTTTTTCTTTCTTTCCATATTATCATAGTTTTTGTCCATTAATAATTTAAGGCAAGATTCGTATTGGCACACCATGGCCAAATCAACATGCATTTTTCCTAAAACCTGGCACGATCTCCTATAAAGGTTCGCCATCCCTGATCTAGTAGGTACAATGTTTTTTACCTAACCTTAGAGTTGAGTTGCCAAGCCCAAATATCAAAAACCAGGATTTGAAATCTGAAAAACAAGGACATTATTTCAGTTATAAAACAGGACGCAGTAATATGGTAGCAATTACCTATTTTTTATAATGTAAAATTCAATTCAAATTATAATAAGCAGAATATTACAAAAACCATTTAAAAACGTGTAGTTAAGTTATATCTCTTTAATTAGAAAAAAAACTTTAATTTTCGGTTAGTATCTAATAAATCATAATAGGTATTACAAACGTATTTATTTCTATTATTCTTTTCAACAAAACAAATTTTCTTCAGAATTGTGGCTGATTTAACAAATAATCATTAAATTGGTCTCACGTCAGCGGCCCAGATATAAACTAGATCAGCCTAGGACGCTGCTTATAAACTAAGCAGGACATCCCAGGTCACTACGAAAACCAGGACATGTCCTGGGAAAATAGGACGGTTGGCAACCCCACTTTACCCTCTTCTTAAAAAACCACCTACCGCTCGAAAGCCTTTGGACATTTGCATAATTTTGGTAATTGAGGCGGCCTCTAAAGAAAACAACAAATGGAAGGAACTCAGATGAGTCTAAAATTTAAAAACATAACTTCTATTTCCATGGGTAAAAAAAGCTGATGATAAATCATCAATATCACTGTGACGTCCTTTTACTTTTTCTGGACGCGCGCGGACGGTCAAATAGTACTTTTGCTCGGGAATTTGCCTACTTCGGCATCTAGTATTTTTAACCCCCGACGCAAAAAGAGGGGTGTTATAAGTTTGACGACGATGTCTGTCTCTTTGTGTGTCTGTGGCATCGTAGCTCTCAAACGGATGGACCGATTTCGATGCCGTTTTTTTTACATGGAACGACCGCGCATCTAACCTCCACAACTCAGTAACTTACACGAAATCCGTTGGCTAGATTGGTGTCAGAATTTCCGAGTTAGGACTACCCTTAATGATTTCCCATCCAAAAAAAAAAGGACTACCCTTAATGACTGTGAAGACGATGGTCATACGTTGACAATTCGTAACTCACATTTTTTGCAAAATGAGTTAAGCACATCAATTTTTTTTTAAATGAGCGTCAAATCTTCCCATTGATAACTCGTAATACTCAAAAAATGCCACAGTTGACAACTCACAATGAACAAGTATCAACTAGAACTCATGATTGCGAGAGTTACGAGGTGTCAACACAAAATGCAGTTCGTATTTACTGACAGAGTAAGATTATGGCGCGAGTTTTGATTGTTTAAAAATAGTTTTATACTTCATTGCAACTTGAAATACGACTATTTATTTCGGAAAAATGTCTTGGAAGTTACATTGGTAAGTTTTTATTCTAATTTTACGTAGAACGCTCACTATTAAAATATTAAGCCATATTTTCGAAATTACAAAGTTTTTCCCTCTCCTGTAAAATTTGATACATTGCAGTTACATGCTGTCAACCTTTGACCATTGAAGAACGAGAGCCGTAGGTAGATACAACATCTCTTTCATAGGAGAATTTTTAACTTTGGAACTTTTTCAAAGCGCCTGCGCGAGAGAAATAGTTAAAAGCCTGCAACACTATTCCCAACGGTTCAACCACTATTTCTAAAAAACCAGTACTAACAGTTGCGGCCACCAGAAAAGTGCCGAGGCAATGAAGCTCAACGAGTCCCGGAACCAGGATCCAACTGTCTTGAGTCCCACAGTAAATGAACAAGATCGCAGCGGAAAACAAAATCTTAAGCACACATATTTTATGCAAATGGACAAACTTTGTAATTGCTGCCGAGGCGGTGAGGCCGTGCTGGAACCAATGATAAATGCCCTGGATGTGTTTCAAACGACTTTTTCAACATAGGTACCTATACCTACTCGTAGTTATTTTTAATTTTCCAATTGCCCCTCCAAAAAGTGGCCCCAATTTAAAAGTTTCTATCGTAACACAGGTTCGGAACCCCTAAAACTGAATAAATAAACATTTTAAAAATGGCTCGTGGATTTTCATCGTGCGCCGCGTTCGTAGGCTACCCGGTGACTAGCCTGATAAAATTAAATATAAGCAATTAAATGTGCGGTGTGCAAAAATTGTTTATTTTTAACTAGCTGTTGCCCGAGGCTTCGCCCGCGTGAATGTCGGAAATTATCCCAAGGGAACATAAACCCGGGATAAAAAGTATCCTATGTGTTATTCCAGACTAATCATCTATATCTGTGCCAAATTTCATCCAAATCCGTTCAGTAGTTTTTGAGTGAAAGAGTAACAAACATACACACATAAGTACTAATATTATAAACGCGAAAGTTTGTAAGTTTTTATCAAATTTCGGCCGTGTTCCTAATGACTTTTGCGTTCCAGGGTCGCGGTGACTCTTTCGAACAAATTCCACATCAGATGAGTACCCTTTTTTCATCAAATGACTCTTACGCTCTGGGCGGAGCGGAAGGGAACGTCAGACTCTTACTGACTTAAACCCACCCGTGTTGCTCCTAACGTCCTTTGCGTTCCAAGGCCACGGTGACTCTTTCGAACAACTTCCGCAAACTTGGCAGGCACTGACCCTATGGGGCCCGTCTTCTTTGCTGCCATCTCGTTGAGGCGCGCGTAGAACACGACGCCCGCGCCGAGACGCACCGTCTGGAACACGATGCGCCGTCAGATGAGTACCCTACTGTTTATTTTGTTGTGGTAGGTACCTATTCAATTCAAAAGTTTCTTTTTTACTATAAGCAATGAATCCAAGTCAGACGGTTTTATTTTTTAATACTTTCTTTACCCACAAGAACTCTTATCTAGTATTAAAGTAGCAGCACAATAACTACAAATAACATAGTGCTTATTTGTGATTAATTCAAGACTATGGAATTGTCTTAACCTTTTTGCTCCCATAAAAAATAAACTTCAATATAAAAAAAGAACAGCGAAGAATTTTAATAACGACATTATTCTTTTGTGTGGTCCTAATTGTACGTCTAATAAAGATATAACGTTATTGTTCTAAGCAAGTCGCAATCATCTGCATACTTTATTATTTGCAGACGTTCACACACGAAATAATTCTACTTCGACCCATTAGCAAAGTGTGGAAACATCGGCAAACAATGACCCAATTAGCGAAATGGAAAACTGCAAACAACTGCAACTTGTTATTCACAACAAGCGGACATCCATGGAGAACGTATCCGCTGGGAAATATCTGAATATCGATCGACCTTCAGGTTTCACTGTAACAGGACGAGTGTGGCATTCCGTCACGTCGCGCCTGCTGACGTGGAGTGAAACGCGGCCAAATTCGCGACGATTCGTTTGACACAATGCCGGTTCATCGGCACTCATGTACCTACCCGTACCCGTCCGCTGTGCCGTCTTCGCAGGTGCGTGCGCGCAGGTACGCCCCGCACCGCGCCCCGCGCCCCCGCTCCCCGCGCCCCCGCGCCCGCCATCTTGAATTCCGCTCACTCAGACCCGCGCCCGCCTCGCGGCCCGCACGTACTCTCCGCGACCGACCGATCCGCGACATAATTTGTGTTTTCAAGTGATTCAGTGTCATGTTGTGATAGTGCAGTGACGAAATGGAGTCGACGCCGATATGTCGGTGCCGCGTGCTCTACCTCGGTTCCGCCGTGCCGCAGCAGAGCAAGGACGGACTGCAAGGCATCCAGGAACCGCTGCGCGAGCTGTATCCGGAAAAGGGAGCGACGAGCGGCGGCATCGACTCGTGGCTGTCCGTGTGGTCCAATGGCATCCTGCTCGAAAACATCGACGAGAGCGGCTCGCGGGTGGCGCGCTTCTTCCCCATCTCTAGCCTGCACTACTGTGCCGCCGTGCGCCGGGTCACGGTGGAGGGTGCGCCGCGTTTCCTGCCGCTGGACTCGCCCTTCGCGCGCGCCCCGGCGCCGCGCCGCCCGCCGCTGTTCGCCGCTGTGCTGCGCCGTACGCAGGGAATCAAAGTGCTGGAGTGCCACGCCTTCATCTGCCGCCGCGAGGCCGCCGCCAACGCGCTCGTGCGCTGCTGCTTCCACGCGTACGCTGACAGCTCGTACGCTAAGCGGCTGGAGGCGGAGCGCGCGCCCTCGCATCTGCCACCCGACGCTGATGAAGAGCTGGAGGCCTACGATGGCGACGAGAACCACAAGGTGTGGGTCGGAGAGACTGAGCGCGACGACGCCAGCGACGATATCCCGCACCCTGCGCGCGCGCCGCGCCCCCGCCAGATCACGCGCCCAGCCTCCGTGCCGCCACCGCCGCCGCCGCCCGAGGAGCCCAAGAAGAAGACTGCTACTGCGAAAAAGACCAAAAAGAAGTCTTCGGCGTCAGCCGATGAGTTGTATGCTGGCCCCGCGCCGGGGATGATGAACGGGCGATCGCTGGGGCGCGCGCCGCCCGCTTGGGCCGCCGCGCACCCCATGGTGCTGGTTGCGCATCCGGCCGCTACACTGCCGCACGCGCGCCCCGCCACTCTAGGCCATCGAGGCCGCGTGCCAGCAGCGCTAGCCGCAGGGCCCTTCCCGCCTGGGCCACCCGGGCCGGGCCGGGGCCGCTTGCAGTACGCCACGGTTGACCCCCGCCGCTCGAAGCCTCCGCCTCCACCCGCGATGAAGGCTGCGCAGAGCATGACGGGGCTGGAGGCCGTGGAGGACGCGGGTGGCATCTACCGGAAGAAGGGGCACCTGAACGAGCGCGCCTTCTCCTACAGCATCCGACAGGAGCACCGCAGCAGGTCGCACGGATCTCTCGCCAACCTGAAGTTTGCAGCTCCACCCGAGGTAAGTGCAATTTTCATTCCTTAAGAAAGGAAACCATAGGACGGTCTGTAGAGGGTGTTGAAGACCGGGCGCTTCAAGGAAGGCACATTAAGGTCCGCATTCCGAGACAACCGGTACCGACAGTGGCCGGGACTCGGACCCAGGTGTTGCGAGTAACAAGTTCGATTTCCGGCTTGTTTGCCATCACTGTTGAAACACACACGACGTCACTCTTAACCCTGCGTTTATAAATATTCATCATGGGCGAATGGAAAACCGTAAATAGGTGGGTCAAGATAATAAAATGAGCAGCTACAGCTTTCTCTATATAATTAAGTGGATTCGCTTACAAAGGGTCGGACTTGGCGGTCTCCTGACATGTTACGTCATCGTTGTATGTGTGTGTGTGTGTGTGTAATTATCGTGTCAAGAGCGATTGCTTGCAAAATCATTTTTGTACGTAGTATATGAAATAATTACATGTCTGGTATTTCTTTGGATTGGCGATATTTTTTTCTTGATTCTTTGTATTGTATTTTTGTTGTTAATATATCGAATTTCCTTAAATAGAATACCTCATAGTCCCATAGCTGGAAATACATTTGAAAACTTTCCAAAAATAATATCAAAGTCAATTCTTTGATAAGTAACAAAGTCTAGCTAGGTTGCCTGTACCTAAGTTAGTTTTTGTAGTTATCTTCAAGATGTCTTTGTAACGACCTTCAAATCCGTCATTTAAACGTAATTTAACTGTTTTTATAGTAGCAAATAACTTACAGCTGTAATCATCACAACTGTTGATAATAAATATCAGTATTCATCGTAAAGAATAAAAACAAAGGAATATTATTCTTTAAAATTTTAAATCAAATGTCTTAAAAGCCAACATTTCAAAGTCCCGGATGAAAAAGATGGTTTTGGACGAGTTTTTGAATTTAGAAGTTGTCAAACCCTACTGGGATTTAAGCTATAATAGGGATGTTTCCTGAGTAAAAAATATATGATTATGTTTAGTCCGTCAGTTAGATTATAGAAAAATATTGGACACGTATTTTTTCCTTTATCAAATCTATAAAAACTGACGGAGATACAAAGCATCAAAGATCAGGAGTGGGGGCTTGTGACGTTACGGCTCGGTAAAAATTGTAGTGAGTAGTGACGTCACACGAGTTTTCAACGCTCTAGTGTATCGTCTTCATTTTTTGTCTACGTGAAAAAAGAAAAAATGCGTGTCCAATATTTTTTGGAAATCTATCTAACGGACTAATTAGATTTTTTTAGTCAACTACCCTATTACACTTTAAAAACTTTGAGAGCATTTCAAGTTCAGAGAGATAATACCCGAATATTTAATGAGGTTTGCATTAGCATTGCACTTGCAAACTGTCACATTTTTTTTTTATTTTGACAAGTTAATGACAGTTAATTGTCACTGAGATGTTATTGAGACTTCAATTTGACTTTTTTGAAGTCCTACCTTGGCCTTCAGAAATCGATATTGTGTATGTTATCATAAACGGAAGATTTTCATGAGATATTGAGGTACGCTTACAAGTTTATTCTAGACGGAAAAGATGAATTCAAGTAAAATGTTATATTTTTGAAGAACAGAACATAACTTTCATTGTATATTGCTTAAAAATATAAACAAATATGTACTTATTAACAAGATACCGGTATTCTAAAATGATGTTGTAACACAAACGTGCTTTATTGATGAGTACGTAAGTACTTACGAAATCAATCGGTCAAGACCAGAGAACATACATAATTACATACGTTGATTTAATGTCTTACTGGCACAATAAACTTCATATTAACTACACAATTAATCTTAAACTAAACATTCCCTCATCTTCATCATTGACAGCCTGACTCGCGCTCACTACTACGCGTATGCGCATACGCGTCTCTTTTCTTGTGACAAATCCAACGATCCTAAGGCAGGTAATACCCGCTATAGCAAAACTTTCGAATGCCCATCCCTACTCCAAAAGGTTACCTAATTTCTTTGGACTGGAGATGAGTGTCAAACTCTTACTAACTAAAACTCACCCGTGTTCCTCCAAACGCCCTTTGCGTTCCAGGGCTGCGGCGACTCTTTCGAATAAATTCCGTGACAGGTTACTGATATGGCCTGAAGAAACTGGCAGTGGGCAGGGCACGCAAAACAGGTAGTCGATAGCATCGAAAGGATATGGAGACTGGCGACTGGGTAAATTAAGACTATGCGTTGGAAGGCTTCCCATATTTAAGGTGGACCGATGACGTGGTGAAGGTAGCGGGAAGCCGCTAGATGTGAGATGCAAAGACATTTACTAAGACTTGGGAGGCTGTCCCAAGCTTCGCAGTGGACGTCTTTCGGCTGAAAACATAATCTCGCCGCCAGTAGACCAAAATGCTCCCGAGCTTATTGAAAACATAATCTCGCCGCCGGACGACCAAAATGCTCCAGAGTCTATTCTAAACGTAAAATTCCCACACTTTAATATACCAATAGTAAATAAAAAACTCATCAATTTTTTGCCTCAATTTAGCAAAGGTACTGTAGGGGGATCCAGTTAGTGCACACTATTTTTTTATTACTTTAGAACTCTTCTTACATTTACACCCGGCCTGTTGTCATATTTTTATTATAACGTGAAGTGAACTGCCACTTCGCATTAGCTCACGTGCTGAAATGTTTACAGAATCCCACTATCTATCTGCCTAGCCTTTTCCCAACTATATTGGGGTCGGCTCCCAGTCAAACTGGATTCAGCTGAATACCAGTATTTTACGTGGAGCGGCTACCTACCAGACCTCCACAACCCACTAACTGGGTAACACGGTACTTCTTGGCAAGACTGGAGTCAGATTTACTGGCTTCTGACAATCCGTAACGACTGCCAAAGATCTACAAATGACAGCCGGGACCAACGGCTTAGCATGCTTTCGAGGCACGGAGGAAACTCGTTATGTTAAGATGGTCACCCATCCACAGACCAATCTTGGCAAGCGTTGCTTAACCTTGAAGATCGACCCGTGCGGCTGTTAGGCTTTAGTCACGAGCTCCTCCAGTTTACAGAATCCCACTGCTGAACTTAATTGTCTTCTTGAGCTTCACTCCAAATGGTTCTAGTCAGTACCGGTCCCAGTACATAAATCACACTATTCAAATGCATGGCTATGCGTATGGTATATTGCACAAGTTGTTTGAGAAATATTGGCAAAACAAAGGTCGATGCGTCACGCGATCTGCCGTAGCATATACGTACATCTATAGATACAATGCAATATGATTATAATAGTTACACCAGCTTTTGTCAGTTCAAAATTTGAAAATGAAAATAATATATCTAGTTTTAATTTCCGCGAATATTAGTGGGTTGCAGGTATGCACCTCCCTCC
Organism: Hecatera dysodea; assembly: GCA_905332915.2. Taxonomy (NCBI): domain Eukaryota; kingdom Metazoa; phylum Arthropoda; class Insecta; order Lepidoptera; family Noctuidae; genus Hecatera; species Hecatera dysodea. The sequence continues at coordinate 16,461,626 of HG995308.1, read as the reverse complement.
CGCCCGCTATATTATGCACATGCAAGCCCAGTAACGCCTGACTCAATCAATTTTATTTTGTCAGTTCTCTGCTGTAGCACAAACTAAAAAAATTAGATATTCCGCGATCTTTATGCACCTCATCACCTTCCTATCCTTATAACATGTTATTATTGGTATACAGCATGTTCCAGAAGTACGTGGTCATATTTAAGTATGATATTGAGTATATAGCAAAGAAAATTGTCAAAAAATTATCTCGTAAATTCCGATTAGAAAGTTCCAGATCCCAGGTTCCATTTTGAAGCGGTTTGATGCAGTTAGTATCATGAAATTGAACTAAATTAAATGTTTAGACGTAACAAACTGCTTGAAAGAACATTAGTTCGGAACTTTTTAGTTGGTATTTGTGGTATTTATTTTTCATAAGTAGCTTTTTTTTTGTTTTGCTCTTTTTCCTTAATGTATGTCAACTACCCAACATTACCCATAAATACAACCACGCTCTTCTGGGGGCCTGTGTGCTATTCAGGACTATAATCGTATCGCTGTGTCTAATTTCATTCTGACCCGTTCAGCCGTTCTGGAGTCATTGAGCAACAGACATCTAAGCATCCAAACATTCTCTATAACAATAGTAGTAAGATTTGTGATAATAAATTATTACAAACAATAATAACTGTTCTGAGCCTTCTAACAGCATTTTAATGGATTCTTATAAAAATGCATCATTGTCTTAATTACGTAATTAGTGTAATTTCGTAGTTAGGTGTCTGTTAGAAAACGCAATGAATTTTAAATTAGTCGAAGTTTCTTAGGAATAACTTGACTAACTAAAGATTTCACAAAAGCATGAACTTTTTATCTATACAGAGGGAGTCTAAGGGTTATTGTACACTCACTTGCATTCGATTTGTTTATGGGGTTACTAATCGATTACTTGCTAGTAGGTAACAAACTGGATTTATAGGCTTTATGTCAGAACGTCTAAAGGATCGCTTTCAAAAGACAACAGTCAACTTGGTTCCTGAACTTCCTGATTGCTCCACATCTCTATTCAGACCAGTAAAATAATAGTCTAATCTCATTTATCTGAAAAGCAAAATCACGTGCCTGCAGAGTAAGCGCGCAAAAGAGTACTGAACAGTAGATTTAATTTGCATATTATTATGTTTGTTTGACGCCTAGAAAAAGTTGTCTGGTCATTAAAAAGCAAATTATTGTAGTTCGGCTGGCCTAGAACAGAAAACGAAGGTACTCTCAGCCGTCCCCCATCAAACCGTGAAGATCGGTCGCATGTCGCTCGCGTGTCGCAACTTCTGTGCCGTAACATCGATTAGTCGCCGCCGTCAGTCGTCAAACCAGTTGCGCTTGCGACTTGTCGCCGTTGCCACGCAACTGTAGTTTATTGAACTATATTATGTACTAAGAAGATTGTGGGGTGGGCATGCGTTTATGTGAGAACCTTTTTAGTTAAATGATCTGAGGGACAATTCTATGAATTTTTAATCAACGTTCGCGTACGCTTTGCAGTTGCAATCTGTCAAAAACACCTCTTGTTTGCCTGTATTTTGACAGATTGTGATTGTTATCAATCGACCCTACCACGGTTATTGATATGAACATTTTAGGAAATTTTAACAATACAAATTCCGAACACATTCCGCAACCCTAGCAGGCACTGACCCTATGCGGAGCCTCATATCTTATCTTTGTATACCATCAGGTAAAATGGTAATCAAACTCAAGACTATTGATAAAAATCACTTAACAAAACATCAAGCCTGCATCTTCCGAGCAGTAAGGCAGAGCTGCACTACACAGATTACACCATGTTTACGGCATCGTGAAGGTCACTTCAAACACAAATAACGAGTATTTATAATAACAACTAATGTTTGCTGATGCACGGCGCAGGTAAGATTTTTTTCTCGCTTCAAAAACGTGACGATTGATTGATGAGTTATTCTCATTTTGTTGGCGTATTTCAATATTTGTAGTGGCAGTAAATTTTGCAAGTAATTGCATAGTTGGCACTGACTTAATGTTATTCATTTGACATTGAGAATGATATTTCCATTCATCATGGAGGTACTGATGGCACATCGTTGTACGTGCTGTCTGATCACTGTGCTTAGTAGAATTTAAAACACTTAAAGTCTTTGAAATAACCCTTAATTTAGTAGCTTTTTTTTGGATGGGAAATCATCAAATGACTTCTTCCGCTCTGGGCGGAGCGGAAGGGCTCTTACTGACTAAAACCCACCCGTGATCCTTCTAGTGCCCTTTGCGTTCCAGGGCCGCGGTGATTCTTACGAACAAATTCCGCAACTTAATTTAGTAGCTGATTCTACAAATTAGGGACATATTCTTACTAAGAAAAATGTATTTTTTGTTATACCAACTAACTATGTAGTAATAGTACCTATGTGCTCGGCTTAGCGGGGTCATTGAGGGAGGGCAGCAAGGGACAGGCTGGGTCAGGTTGATATTACTTTGGGGATTCAACGCTAATGGCTCAGCAGCGCGGGCTGGCTCGTTAGGCAAAATTCAGGACCCCCCGGTCCTGAATTCCTGAAGCATCCTACATATGTGACGCGCCCAATAGACACACACACATCGCTCATTTGCTACAAGTTCGACATATCTCAAAATTGATTATTAATTTATTAATGACAGATGTGTTGGTAAATTGCGATCTGTTTACTGTAAAAACGTAATTTTTCGGAGGATATCTCTTCTCTCTCTCTCTCTCTCTCTGTTACTATAGAGCTTTGAGAAATTACGGTTTTTCAGTAAACAAAACGCATTTTTTTAAATTCAACTAAAAAGAAAATTTGAGGTATGTCGAACTTGTAGCAAATGAGTGACATGTTAATGTGTCATGGTTTTTACCATGTTTTCCTTAATAAATCACGTCATCAGACTATCATGAATTACTTGAAATATTATTAACGATCTTGTGGTCCTTGAACTTTGAGTTTTGTATATCTCCTGTTTTAGTTTATTTTTATCGTATTTCCCAGTTACTGTGAATAACAAATAAGTGTATCGATCCATGTAAAATACTGTTATTCAGTTGAATTTGTTTAGACTGGAAGCCTTCCTCATTAGTACATAACTATAATTATGTATTAGTTTGGAAAAGGCTAGGCAGATGATGATTTGCTGTGGCTATTTGGGTCGTACGGAAGCAACAGTTTGTTAATACACCAAATTTACTTAAAAATATTTTACACAATATAAAGTTTTTTGGTATCATCCTAAAATCATGATTTTAGTCACGACCGACAATTCCATTTGTACTTAGGAAGAACATAAGTATGTGCACGCGTTGAAGTCTTTTCTATGAAATGATGAAATAATTTTGTCCATACATTTTTAATATAATATATTTATTTATTATTTAGTAAAAATCTCAATGTAGGATCATTAACTCTGTTTTCCATACATTATAAGTTATTTAATTATCAAAGTTTGAGAACAAAGAATTTGAAGGACATGGAGTTACTTATAAAATCACTAGCAACGTTCCCGTGGGAATACGGGAATGAAACAAAGCTTATATTACTCGCAGCTAATGTAGCTTTCCATGGGTGAAAAAATTGTGAAAATCGGTCCAGTAGTTTTGGAGCTTATTCGGCACAAACATACATATAAAAAAATCCTCTTTCTAATATTATAGTATTGACTTAGAAAAATAAAACCACATGACTTCTCCACAAGTAACAACCGTGAAAAACTAATATAACTTAATCAAGTGACTTCATACAACACAGTTACACTGCACTAGTTTACTTAAAGGCCAGACTTTACCGTGAGACACCTATTGTCAACATTACCACCTTAAACCAACCACGTAACAAACGAAAATGATCTCTATAACTTCAAACTTAAAGGGTGTGAGAACTGCAAGTGTTATGTGGTGTTAGGAGTCTCACGGTGGGTGGACGGGTCAATGTTCCCAGGTTATGGTACTTGTTAAGTTTTTTTTTAATGGGTGGTTTTATTGAGGGGAGGCGTCTATCTAGTTGTTGTATTGATGGGTCTTGTATGGTAACTGTTAAGATGCTTTTCAACGATATAATAGCACTAGCGGCACGTCGCGGCTTCGTACGGGTGGAAATCTATACTAATATTATAAAGAGGAAAGATTTGTATTTTTGTATGTAACGAATAAAATCAAAAACTACTGGACTGATTTCAAAAATTCTTTCACCATTAGAAAACTACATTCATCCTGAGGCTATATTTTATCCCCGTATTCCCGAGGAACTACCCGAGTGAAACCACGGGGCGCTGCTAGTTTATTTATATTAATATAGCCTATGTTACTCAGGGTTAATGTACCACTCTAATGGTGAAAGATTTATTGAAATCAGTCCAGTAGTTTTTAAGTTTATTCGTTACAAACATAAAAATCTTTCCTCATTATAAACATTACATAGTATAAAACAAAACTACGCAACGGATGTTGATGCGGTTTTTTAATAGATAGTGTTACAAAAGGAAGGTGAAATTTAGTATCAGCATTGTGTATGAAGCCGGGGCGGGTCACTAGTGTTCCACTGCTGCAGGGTTTCTGCTGGGCCTGTCACCTTGCGGCAGTGATGTCACAATCTGTGTTTGTTGTATTGTTTTTGTCTTATTGGTCTTAATAATAATAATACTTTTTATTTCAGACCTTGGTGTCCATTTTGTTAGTAACAATGTTCTTATAGTCTTAGCGTGTTGATATATAGCCTTCCTCGATAAATGGTCTATCTAGCACTGAAAGAATTTTTCATTAATCGTAGAATAGAATGGAATAGAAAACATTTATTCGACACAGACACAACACAACAGCAACAAAATACAAAGTAAAAAAAAAATAACAATAAAAAAACAACAATGATAAAGATAATATTATAGTATTAGTAGTTCGTTGGATTAACGCGTTCAAGCAAACAAACCAACTCTTCAGCTTTATATACGAGTATTAGTATGGATTAAATTGACGGTATAAAACGATTTTTTTAGGAATGTACCACATACTGTAATTTTATCAAAGCTTGTTCACCGTCCATTGCTTTAAGTGTGGATGCTCCATAATTATCACTTTCGCTGTATTTCATCATTTCATATCTCGATGTTTTCAACGTATAATTACAGGCGATAATTACTATTCGTTCCAAGCCAGCACACTGATGTCTGAAGCAATATGCTGATCTAGATTATGTGAGGAAAAAAGGTTATATGATCGGCTGGTGTTGTCTCCAACATAATAAAGTAAAGAAAAAAGTATAGATCAGTTTGGGATTTGTACAGGGAGGGTTATGATATAAATGTGCATGGATGGACAAGGAGACCAAAGAAAAGATGGATGGAGAAGAAGAAATGAAAGGAGTTAGTGGTAACAAGAGTCAGGGTGGTCGAGTGGTAACTGCCCCGACTTACCAATCGTAGGTCGCGGGTTCAAACCCAGTCAGGCGCATTACTTTGTGTAATTTATTTTCATCACCACTGCTATCGAAACGGTGAAGGAAAACATCGTGAGGAAACCGGCATGTCCTAGAACCAAAAATTCGAAGGCATATAACATTCACCAACCCGCACTGGGCCCGCGTGGTGGATTACGGCCCAGTCCCTCTCCTAGAGAGTAGGCCTGTGTCCCAGCAGTGGGAACATTAAAAGGCTGATTATGGTAACAAGATGGGCGATAGGCCTGCTCTCATCTCTTGTTAAAGAAGATAAGGGCAGAAAGATGAATTTGTAAGTACATCTTGTTAAAGTTACAGTAACTTGATGGTTTTGGAACACTGTCTTTATGTGACCAACAAAACAGTTGCTAGTTTTCGGTCTAATTTGATTAAATGACTGACTTTTGATTTTGTATGTTGACACTATGATACGTAGGCAATTATGATGAATGATACCAGGGCTGCAGAATTTGTTCGAATGAGTCACCGCGGCCCTGGAACGCAAGGGGCACAAGAAGGATCACGGGTGGGTTTTAGTCAGTAAGAGTCTGACACTCCCTTCCGCTCCGCCCAGAGCGGGAGAAGCCATATGCTGATTTCCCATCCAAAAAAAAAGGTTGGTTACCTTGGTTGACTATCTACTAAAATGTTTACAGTTCCTTTGATTAGTGACCTACCATTAGAGCATCGGTGTGCAGTCATTTCTTTTAATAGCTCGGTTATCAAAAAGTATTACGAGACCATTGACCGACAAATTATCGACCATTATGAATTTAGCAGATTACGAACTTTTAGCAAAATGACAATGGGATCGTGTTGGAATGACAAATTTATAAAAATAGCAGACTAGGGGCCAGATCATGTAGGCAGGTACTACTTTATTTAAGACTGTTAAATAAGGAGGTATTTCCTAGTAGATATGATCGACTATAAATGATATATATCGAATGTCAGCTTCACAACCTAAACCTTACTGAAGCGAGCGTCAAATGATTAGGAAACAATTTATTGAAGGACAAACCTACGCTTTAAATATTATTGAACGAGACCAGTTTAGTTATTAACATTCCTATCTTGTCTTAACATAATATACACCTCGTTTTGTTTAACAAATTGATACTTGAGGCTCATTGACTGGCCCACGAAAATATCCTTTTAATAGTTAATAGTAGCTTTTAATCGTTTTGGAAATAAATTCTCTGTTGTAACTATTATTTACTAGCAGCGCGCCGCGTATTAACCACGTAGTTCCCGTTCCCGTGGGAATAAAATATAGCCTATGTTACTCGTGGTTAATTTAGCTTTCGAATGGTGAAAGATTTTTTTAAAAACTGACCAATAGTTTTTGAGCCTATTCATTACAACCAAACAAACAAACCAACAAAGTTTTCCTCTTTATAATATTAGTGTAGATTGGATGGTATCTTAATAGTATAGATACAGTATTACTTTGTGCAGTATAGAGCTGGATTTAATGTCTTGTGGCACAAATAGTGGTATTTGAACTTGTACGAAGATTTGAAGCTTCCCTAATAGCACCTTAATAAAATTATAACTATTAAGTGAATAACTAAGTAACTATAATTATGCAACGAATGTTTGTAACGCTTTCAACCCTAAACCAGTAAACTGTTTTTAAACATTCTTTGACCAAGGAAAGGCTACATTATCAGTGAGTAACATAGGCCATATTTTATCCCCGTATTCCCACGGGAACGAGAACTGCGTGGGTGAAATTGCGGGGCGTTGCTAGTCGTATCTTATATATAAAATTCTCGTGTCACGGTATGTGGTTGAACTCCTCCGAAACGGCTCGACCGATTTTCGTGAATCTTAGCGTGCATATCGGCTAGGGTGGCGAATCGGACTATTTCTCATCCCCCTATACATATGTAAATGCGAAAGTAAGTTTATTTGTAATGGTTTTACGCTTAAATTGCTAAACCTTTTTAATGAATTTTGGTACAGATATACATATACAGTGCCCTGGAGATGGTTACAGACGTATTTATTTACAAAAAGCTATATTAACCCGAGCGCAGCCGTCGGCAAAATACAGTTGTTTTATTAAAGGGACCTAATAGTGGTGCCACTAAAATTGAATCAATATTAATGACCATAGCCTATAAAACGCGGAAAAGATTGTTTCAAGAAGAAGATTTTATTGTATTGTCTATTCTGTGGCTCGATAATTACTTGTAGCCGGCCGAGCATGACCGACGGAAAAACAATAGCTTGTTACTTTGAAAATAACTCTCGATTGCAAACAATTATGTGTGAACGATTTAGTTTCAGCATAATTATTTATTTACTTACTGGATCAGCCACTAACATTGGGTACACAGTTATAAAATAAATCACAGTGAATCGGTTGACTGGTGTGTGATCTTTCAGCTTTAGGAGAACACAGCATGCATGCATAACTAAGTTTACATTACAAAAAATCGAAACTGAAAAAAAAAACTTTACAAAAAAAAACTGACTTCTAAACAAAAAAAGTATAAAATAACTTTAATTTTTTGAAGCCGGTGTTCAAAATCGACTTCCGAAATTAAAGTTATTATATTTTAGTGCCCATTTTTATTTTGAATGGGAAATCCTTAAATGACTTCTCCCGCTCTGGGCGGAGCAGAAGGGAGTGTCAGACTCTTACTGACTAAAACCCACCCGTGATCCTTCTTGTGCCCTTCGCGTTCCAGGGTCAGGGTGACTCTTTCGAACAAATTCCGCAACCCTAGCGGGCACTGACCCTATGGGGCCCCGTCTTCGTTGCTGACAGCTCTTTGAGGCGCGCGTGGAACACGACGCCTCGTTGACCCGGGCCTGGTTGCTATCGGACGGCAAGCCACCCTCAGCTCGCCATCCGCAGACCCAATGTTAGTGCCCATCAAACCTGTGTTTACGACTTTTCTTAGCAGTTTCTTTGTCAATAGTTAAAGTATTATAGACCTGGTTTAATATTGTCTTTCTCAACTTAGGATAATAGTTTTAGACTTAAATTAATTAAAATTCCAAGTGTTCTCACCATATAGAAATAGAAAGACTGTAATCTCATAAAAAGTGTTTTGTAGTGGAACTCTCTCCCTGAGTTTGAGTTTCCGAATGCATTCAACAATGTCTTCAAAGTTAGAGTGAACAGGCTTCTTCTGGGTAAGCTCATTCCATCGTCGACTTTGTCTCTGTCACCTGTGACCTAGACTAGAGTCAAGAGCAAACCCACCACAAAAAATATTACTGATAAAAAACTGTTGATTGAAAATTACACTAGCTTTTGTCCATGAACCCATGAACAAAAGCTATTACTATTTATGTCTATCTATCTCTGCAACAAATTCGTCAAAATCTGTTCAGCGATTTTGGCGTGAATGCGTAACACAAGCAGACTCACATTCACATTTAGTTTTATATTATTAGGATTATCAGTCAGTTTTTCTTTGATGACCATTTAAACGAAATTCATATCCAAAAATTAATCCACTAGTCTTAAGACTTTCAATCATAGAGTGGGCCCAGTGGGGTCGACAACCATAAACAAAAAACTCTATTAAGCCATTACGCATAATAAAATGGCACATAAAAACAAATGGCCAACAATAAGACCTTGTCATAGACAATTAATCTGACAAATCAGAGGTTGTACAGCTACTGCAGTTCACAGTTAGGAGTAGTAACGTGTAGTAAGTGTGTTATTAGCATATGTATGGGGAGTGGTCACTGGTTGTGTCCCATAAAACAAATGTGCGTATCTTTCGTACAATTAGTGATTGTAACGGAATGACTTGTCAATGGACATGTAGGGCTGGCAGGCTGTGATTTAAAAACAATTTTTTTTTTAAATAAATGAGTGTCTACTAGCGACCCGGCTTTGTAGGGTGAAAAATTGTATGGAAGAGGTGAAACGCGTGAGGGAGGGTCAAACCTTACGCCCCAGAAAGAGACGCCCTGGGAATTGTTGTCGCATGTGAATTTACTTGCTGACCCGCGCGACTTCGTCTACGTCACATTTTTCGTGAATGCTCCGCTCATTTTGATCGTAGCGTGGCTTGAGAAACGAGCTATCGAACGCTTAAATATTTTTTCAATTCGAACCCGTAGTTATTGAGATAAGCGCATTCAAACAAGCAAACAAACTTTTCAGCTTTATAATATTTGTATATATAGGTATATAAAGTCCTCCTTAGTATGTGAAACTGTTGTCTCTTCATTTTATTTTCACGTAAAAGTGACAGCTGAAGGAAATTGACACAATGACAGCTTGTCAAACGTCTAGTAACGTTCCGTTACTACATGAACGTTACAACATATAGTGTGTCAATCTGCACGGTCTAATGAGGAGAAAAAAGTGCAGTTATTTTGTGATGCTACGGTGAGAAAATGGTTGAGATTTATTGAGGTAATGAATGCATAAGGTTAAGTATACATGCTTCCGCTCCCACCCAAAAATTGTAGTATCCGTAAATTTGTAATAAATGGTTATTAGATCTTAATTTCTTGATATATTATTAAAAAATCGTTTTGTGTAGTTTCCAATATGTCTGTGTTATAATAAGAAAACGTTGTACGTGTGTGTGTTTTTCGCTCGATATTTTACAATCTGACGGCGTTTGCAATTTGCCGGTGACACACATAAGCATAATCAGTTTATTATGTTCTCTCCTCAGTTAGAGGGAGTGGGTGTAATCTACATATGTATGTGTAAATGTGCGAATTGGTACATGTCACGTTATCAATAACATGTACAACGCAATACTTTTTAAGGGGTCATTGTATGGGTTGCGAAATTTGTTCGAAAGAGTCACCGCGACCCTGGAACGCATAGGGCACAGGAAGGATCACGGGTGGGTTTTAGCCAGCAAGAGTCTGACACTCCCTGCCACTTCACAGAGCGGGAGAAGTCAAAGTTGGTGAAATCACTAACTTTTACTATGGGACTAACACTGAAATCGCGAAAAAAACCGACTGCCCCATGTATTTATGTGCGCATAACTCGTCAAAATGTACTCAACAGCTCATATTTTTTGCGATTTCGGGGTTTCGTTTTAATTTGAGATCAACTCCCCAAGGAATCCGTATGAAAATTTCAGAAAAACAATTTTTAAAACTACCTAAATTTACAACATCATCTGCCTAACCATTTCCCAACTATACTGGGGTCGGCTTCCAGTCATACCGGATTCAGCTGAATACCAGTATTTAACGTGGAGCGGCTGCCTACCAGACCTCCACAACACATTAACTGGGGAACACGGTACTTCTTGGCATGACTGGATGTAGGCAAAAGGTGGACTGTATTTTTATTCTACAATAAAATTAGAAATCGCTGACACAACTGACTTTTAATATTTTGACAAGTCATAAAGAATAAAAAACATAAATATATAAAAAGGTCGCAACATCATCCCCCCCGTGTAGCGATGCTGCACAGCTACTGGAGCCCTTCCAGTGCGGCTAACTTTCTAGCGGGCCTCTTCAGTGTTCCGCCTTTAGTGACAACGTCAGCTACGCGCACGACCCCATCTTTTCCTGGGTACACTTTGGTCACGCGCCCCATAGGCCACACTCCTCGGGGTAGGTCAGGATCCACGACTAGGACAACGTCATCAACAGCTATATTACGATATCCTTCTCCTTGCTGTCTCTTTATCTTGAGAAGGGGTAAGTATTCTTTGAGCCACCTACACCAAAAAATCTCAGAGAGGCGAAGAGCTTTTTTCCACTCTTTTCTTAACGAAAAAACTCCGTCGTCCAGAGGGGTAGGTAACTGCTGATTTGATGAGCTGCCTATTAAAAAATGAAAAGGTGTGAGGCTTTGATATTCATTATTAGCTGCAACATATGTCAGAGGCCTCGAATTAACAATTGCTTCGGATTCTAATAAAAGCGTGTGGAGTAGTTCTTCTCGTGGGGCTCTTGCTCTTAAAGTCACCTGAAGAGCTGTCTTTACGGAGCGTATGAGCCTCTCCCAACAGCCACCCATAAAAGGCGATGCAGGTGGAATGAAGCTCCATTCAACTTTATTATCGGCGACAAAATCTTGTACAGTGTCGCAAAAGAATTCTGCTAACTGACGGTTTGCGCCAATAAAAGCGGTTCCGTTATCTGACAGGATTTTTTGTGGAACACCTCGACGGGCCATAAACCGACGCAAGCAGGAGATGGCGGAATCAGCAGAAAGGTTTGATACAATTTCTAGGTGCACTGCTCGCGTTTTCAAACATGTAAACAGTGCCACCCATCGCTTCTCTCTACGACGACCAATAGAGACATCCACAGGGCCAAAGTAATCTAAACCAACGTTGGTAAATGGACGACTATAACAATCAAGCCTAACATCAGGCAAATTTCCAGTAGCCGGCGTTTGAGGTGATGCTTTTCGTTTCAAGCAAAATGTGCAATTTCTTGATATCTTCCTGACCTCACTACGGCATCTCAAAATCCAGTAACGCTGTTTTAACTCATTGCAGACTAATTCGTTAAAGGCGTGAGCAGCTTTAAGGTGGTAGAACTGTATTAGGAGGCGAACAGCTGGATGACGACCATCAAGTATAATCGGAGACGTGGTGTTGTAGTCCATATTCTTCATATATTTTACCCGGCTGTCCAGCCTAAGTAAGCCTTCTTCGTCTAATACCAAAGCCAAGGAGTGCAGTTTGCTCTTTTTAGGTATCTTGGATTGTTTGGGGTCGTGCAACACGGTCAATTCTGGGCCAAAACTGTCTAACTGAGTCTTCTTTAAAATGGCGTTTTCTGCTTTCTGCATATCTGAACCAGTCAATGGTGAAAACTTGGAAGAAGAGGTATTAGTGTTCAATTTAGAATTTTGACCTTTAAAACGTGGTAAAAGAGATCGAAATTTATACGCGCATTGGTAAACGCGCGCGGTTGCACGCACCAATCGATTCCACTTACTGAAACGTAAAGGATTTGGAATTACCGGCGAAAGAAACTGACCACAACTTGTGAGACCCACAATCGCTTTAGATGGTTTCAGTTCCTCTGAACCGGTTGAGGTTTCAAAAGTTGGTGGTGGTTTAGGCCATTCGGACTGTGGGTACAAGAGATACTCAGGTCCGAATAACCAACGGCTTAAGTCAGTGTCACGGTCTTTTAACCTTGTCGCATCATCTGCTACGTTCAAACTACCGGGCACATATCTCCAACTATTTACATTTGTTGACTCAGTAATCTCACCGACACGGTTGGCTACGAATGGCTTGAAAGTACGAGCATCACTTCGAATCCAACTCAAAACAGTGGTTGAATCCGACCAAAAGTATGTATGGTCAACTTGAACGTCGTGACCGGTAATGATTGTATTAGCAAAACGAGCAGCAATCAGAGCTGCCTGCAGCTCTAAACGTGGTATAGATGTAGGCTTTAGAGGTGCTAAGCGCGCCTTTCCACCAATGAGTGACAGCTTTACCGAACCGTCTAAGAAAGTGAAACGCCAGTATGCAACACAGGAATACGCTTGCTCACTTGCATCAGCAAGTACATGGAGCTGTCTGTCACTTATTGTTTTATCTTTAAAACCATATCTATGCCATCTAGGAATGCTGATTTTTGAAATATTGGATAGCTGCCGCGACCAAAATAGCCATTTCTGGACAATGTCTGATTGCAACTCGGTATCCCAGTCAATCCCTGTTCTCCATGTTTGTTGAAATAATATACGTCCTTGAATTACAAAAGGAGTTAAGAGACCAAGGGGGTCATAAACGCACATTAAATAAGATAAAACTTTACGTTTAGTTAATTTATCACTGCTATCGATTTGGGATTCGTTCTGAAAATTGAAGGTGTCGTTCTGAGGATGCCAAATAAGACCTAAAGTTCGAACGACATCCTCGGTCCCTGCGTGAATATTTTTGGAAGTTGCAGCACACAGGTCTTCAGGAACGCCAGTGAGTGCGGCGGGCTCGTTTGAAACCCAACCACGCATCTCCATTCCTGCTGACTTGTGAACTGTGATAATGTCAGCTGCAAGCCGCGAAGCCTCCTGAACGTCATCCATACTGCCTAAATAATCGTCCACGTAATGATCATTAATGATAGCTTTTGCGGCCGTAGGGTACAACGTCTGTAGTTCGTGTGCGTTGCGATTTTTAATGTAAAGAGCCGTGCACGGGCTGCATACAGCACCAAAAATTACAGATGTCATTCTAAACTCTTTTAACTCGCTACTGTGATCCTGTCTCCATAAAAAACGCAAAGCATCTCGGTCATGTTCTCTCATTTTAATCTGAGGAAACATCTCCTTTATGTCAGCAGTCAAAGCAACACGACCTTCGCGAAATCGAAACAAAATATGGAGAAGGGATTGTAGCAAGACAGGTCCCGGAAAAAGAAGGGAATTAAGGCTAATCCCGGAGGTCCTTGCAGCTGCATCATGCACAACTCGTAATTTCTTTTTCTGAGGATGTATAACAGGAAAATGTGGTAAATACCAACGAACTTTATTGATATTATAGTTTGTTGAATTAATCGCATTGTGATACGTGTCCTTGGGGCACTCTTCAGCATATCCTTTTTCAAACATATTATTAATGAAAGTGCAGTAACTCTTTTTAAAATTGGCGTCACATGCCATACGTTTTTCTAGACCTAAAAATCTTGACAGCGCATGTGGGTAACTGTCAGGTACATCTGGAATATCGTTACGCCACAATAGCCCGACTTCAAATCTACCAGAAGGCAAACGCTTGGCTGTAGATTCTAAAATATGTAGAGCATCCTTATCTTGCTTGGAATATGAAGTTTCTAAGTTTGAAATTCCTATGGCATCAAGACGAAAGTAGTCTTTGATAAGATTATCTAAGTTGGAACTGTAGTTGTCATCGAGAGAAAAGTGGTTCACGAAATGGACCGGCTTGATCCAGCTACTACATTTCCCGTGTAATACCCATCCTAAAGCTGTGCGGGTTGCTACAGGTTGATTTTTAGAACCCTCTCTAACTTCACGACTAACTGTCAAATACCAATGTTCAGCACCAAGAAGAATTTTGGGCGTCGCATCTAAAAGTGTGAGCTGATCAATTAAATCTGTCAAATGCGAATACTGATATAAATCGTCCTGGGTAATAGTTTGCGTGAACAAGGATAGAGTGTCCATAGCTTTAGCGTTAGTGACGGAAAATGCATCACTACAATTTTTACCTTTGATAGAAAAGCTAACATGTTGGATAGGTTTGTGCGTTGACATTCCAGCAACACCGTCGACCTTGATTGATTCCACGGGACCTGTCGCACCGATGCGACGTGCCACCTCTGAGTCAATCAAGGTTGCCGTGGATCCGTCGTCAAGTAATGCGTACGTGTCATATGTCCCACTAGGGCCGGTTACTTCTACAGGCACGATTTTGAGAAACACTCGGGATTGAGATATATTTTTACCCAATAAAACAGACTCAGTAGTGTTGGAAATGGTTACGATACGAGCTTTATCATCAGCATCAGGTGAAATGCAATTTGAACCAGTGGGGGCCTCATTGGCAGTGTGGGCCGCATGTACAGGCAGCGCTGAATGCAGAAGCGGATTATGAAACCGTTCGCAGCCGTCGACGCCACATCGAGTGATCTTACACGCCTTCCACCGATGAGCCTTGGATTTAAGACACTTGTAACAAATCTTAACATCTCTCAGCCAACGCCACTTATCATCTAAAGATAGAGCCTTGAAATCGCTACATTCGCTCAATTCATGCTTATTCTTACAGTATCGGCAAATCCCTGCACTAGTGCTACGAGTTGACGTGACGTGCATGCTTTCACGCCGAACAAAATCGCTGCCGCCATGGTGAGCATTAGGACGTTTGGCGTATTCCGGAACTAAACCGAACCTATTTTGTTTATCGGCCTCAATATCAAGAAATGTAGACAACACTTGTAGTTTTGGTACACATCGGTCGCTACGGTAAGCAAAATCTTTCCACTGACTGTACAATATTGGAGTTAATTTACTAAGTACAGTATGGAATATTTCAATAGAATAAAGATATTCTTTTTGGTTCAAACTATTAATGACGGCTATGCAGTTACGCAACCTACATGCAAAGGAATTGAGCTCTCTTTGGTCATGGCTTATCTTAGGCAAATTCCGGACGAGGGAAATCTCATGAAGCACAATAGTCTCGGGTAGCGCAAACGTCTGCTCCAGGATGTCTATAACTGCCTCAGGACGCTCGGTAGTGTACAGCAACGCATACACGCTCTCCAGGGCGCGCCCGCGTAGCGCGCAGCGTAAGCGAGCGAGATTTTCTGTAGGCGTAAACAAATGTTGAGTGTCATGATAAGTGCGTTTAAACATTAACCACTCAGCAGCCTTTCCGCTAAATGACATTAATTCTATATATTTATGAGAAAACCTGTGGGAATTAATGTTTGTAGGATTCATTATAACCTCAGGTCTTGTCAATTTTTGGTGTGCCGTTTCAGCTGGCCTAATTGTTGCATGAATATCATGATTCGGTTCCAAGAAATGAGTTTCTTCGTGATATGTCAACATGTCCTTTCGCGGTGGGTCATTCTGTGGGAGTTGACAACTGTCGTGAACCCAAGATTGTGTACGGGATTGACTCACCGAATGAAATGACTTTTCATCAGCCTCCTGCGACGCCAGGTTTGCTAACAACTCGAGCTCTTCCACTCGTGTTACCTGCTGAAGGAGCTTACGGTCACGAGCTAGCCGCTGTTCGGCGAGCTGCTGCTCACGAGCTAGCCGCTGTTCGGCGAGCTGCTGCTCACGTACCAGTAGTTGTTGTTCCCTTTCCAGTGATTTTCTAGCCAAAAGTGCCTCTGCGGTCAACTTACGTGCCTTGATAGTGGCTGATGACCGCGAGGAACCTGACACACCAGATCTAGAACTTTTAGCAGGTTCAGTGCTAATAGTGGGATTCTGGCGAGATGCCCCGGAGACCGGATCGACGGCCGCGGGTGTATTCGTGGCTTCGGTCGAAAAGGGGTCCAATTCGGGGGACCGATCGAGCCCACCGACGACGGGCGCATCTGACTCCGAATGCATTTCGCCAGTATCCCGGAGCTGTGCCAGCTTTTTCTGTTTAAGTCTCGTGTTCATTTTACGGCGAGATAGGACCAAAAAATGTAGGTCTATAAATGACAGCCGGGACCGACGGTTTAACGTCCTTATCGTACTTTTCGAAACTCGGTATGTTAAGATGGTCACCCATCCACAGACCAACCTTGGCAAGCTTTGCTTAACCTTGAAGATCGACCCATGCATATCCTTAAACTAGCTGCTGCCCGCGACTTCGTCCCCGTGGAATCCCCGATTTTAAAACATTCTTTATCGCTGCTCCGCTCCTATTAGCTTAAGCGTGATGATATATAGCCTAAAGCCTTCCTCGATAAATGGTTTATTCAACCCAAAAAGAATTTTTCGATTCGAACCAGTAGTTCCTGAGATGAGCGCGTTCAAACAAACAAACAAACAAACTCTTCAGCTTTATAATATTAGTATAGATTTACAACATTATAAGAAAAATGTCGTCTGCTAAACTGACGTGTTCGTTAATATTAAATGATAAAATTATGCAATCTTTGTCCTTGATAATATTCTTGACTTTGACCCCGCCGAGAATTTCGTTACTTCATCTTAGGAATTTGACTTTTACCTGAATTATAATACGTATAAACTACCTAGCATTTATTTATGTCTATTGCAATTTGGGTTGAAATAATCCTCCTTTAAAATGGAAAATTAAAGGTAGGTACTTTATTACTTGTAGACATATAATTCATCACAAAACAGTCAAGGGAAATATCGTGAGGAAACCGGCATGTCCTAGAACCAATAATACGAAGGCATTTCACATTCACCAACTCGCACTAGGCCCGCTTGGTGGATTACGGCCCATTCCCTCACCTAGAGAGGAGGCCTGTGTCCCAGCAGTGGGAACGTTAAAAAGGCTGCTTATGCTTATGCTTTATGCATATATAAAATTCAAAATTCAAAAGTCATTTATTCAAACTAGGCTGATAGACAGCACTTTTTGAACGTCAAATTTTACATAAAGACAGTCCCCCAAAACGCCCACCCGTCACCACTTCCTAGTGTTTTAGCTGGGAAGAAGAAGTGGCGCAACAAACTCCCCAGCAACACATCTGTCTATTGCGTTTTAAGAACTTGAATTTATACAATAGTATGCAAAGTCATTGATACATGACAAAGGTAGAAAAAATAATAATAATTATCCAACATGGAAATTATAAATCAATTCACTATAAAACATTATAAATAGTAAATTGAGTCAATAATGTAAAAACAGATTGACCTAAATAGTCATAAAAAAAAAACAATATTATATGAACTCATATAACCCGTCATAAGCTAACTTATAGAGAAAGAACATGATTAAATAAGATATTGTCTTGCGTTCAACACAGCGACCAACTATTCTTATCGTCTAAATAGTCATTAATAGAATAGTATGCCTTCAGACAAAGGTTAGATTTAACTTTATCTTTAAATGAGTTAAAAGGCAGGTCAAGAAAAGAAAGTGGAAGTTTATTGTAAAAACGGATACCGAGCCCCACAAATGAGTCATGGACCTTACGAAGTCGGTGGGAAGGAGCATGTAGCTTGTGCTTGTTTCTGGTGTTAAAGTTGTGGATGTCGCTCGTTTTACAGTACAAATTTATATTTTGCCTAATATATAAAATGTTTGCAAAAATGAATTGAGATGCTACTGTAAGAATTCCAATGGTTTTAAAAAATTCTCTTAATGAAACTCTAGGCCCTAGCTGATATATTGCTCGCACAGCACGTTTTTGTAGGACAAATATATTTTGTATGTCAGCAGCTTTTCCCCACAATAGAATACCGTAGGACATAACGCTATGGAAATAACTAAAATAGACTAACCGAGCTGTCTCAACGTCAGTATACTGTCTCACTTTCCTGACAGCGTATGCGGCAGAGCTGAGCCTTCCCGATAAACTTGATAAATGTGGGCCCCATTGTAGTTTGGAATCAACAGTTATTCCCAAAAAAAACTGCTGAATCCACAGTTTCAAGTACCTCGCCACTTAAGGTGACATTGGGTCCTAGATTTCTAACATTTGGTAAAGCAAACTTTATACATTTCGTTTTCTTGGCATTTAAAACTAGATTATTGGTCGTAAACCAATCCGTAACCATTGAGAGAGCGCTGTTTACGTTACTGAAATCTTGTCTATTCCTATCAACTTTAAAGATAAGAGAGGTATCATCCGCGAACAATACTACGTCACAGATACCCTTTAAGTAAAATGGTAAATCGTTTATGTACACTAGAAACAAGAATGGACCCAGTATTGAGCCTTGAGGCACGCCTAAATGCACTGGTAGTCCGGAAGATTTCACGCCATTGATATCCACACATTGCAACCTATTATGTAAATATGAATCAATTACGTTAAGAGCTTCGCTTTGGAGACCGTAATAACGTAGTTTACGCAAAAGCGTGTCATGGTGTACGCAATCAAAGGCTTTGGAGAGATCACAGAAAACTCCAATTGCATTTTTCGAGTTCTCCCATGCATTAAATATGTGTTTCAGGAGAGCAACACCCGCATCTGTAGTCGAACGTCCTTTTGTAAAGCCGTACTGTTCGTTATGAAGTAGTTTATTTAAATTAAAATGTTTTAACAACTGCTTCAGTATTAACTTTTCAAATATTTTGCTGAAAGCAGGTAAGATGGAGATAGGCCGGAAGTTGCCAATGTCATTTTTATTACCTGATTTAAATAAAGGTATGACTTTACTACTCTTCATGAGATCAGGAAAAGTTCCTAAATCCACGCATTTATTAAAAGTAAAAGCAAGATAGGGCGCTACTATGTCTATTATATTACTCAACAGTTTAATGGAAATGCCCCAATAATCACCTGTGTTTTTGGATTTAAGTGTATTGAAAACGTTAACTACATCAAGTGGTGTTACGTGCTCAAAACGAAATAATTGATTACACTTAGGCACACTATTATGTAAAAGATTTTCAGCGTTAGAAGGGGATGAATTCAAGGAGCGAGTTGTAGTAATAGGTATACTGGAGAAAAACTCATTAAATACCTGAGCTACGTCAGCAGGTTTACTTATTAATTTGTTGTCGACTATGATCTCTAACTGATTTTCTCGTTTAACCGACTTGCCCGTTTCATTGTTAATTATTTTCCAAGTGGCTTTTACTTTATTATTAGATTTTTTAATTGTCTCGCTTAAAAATTTTGATTTAGCAACAACGCAAATCTTTTTATATAATTTAGAATATTTTTTGACGTACTCTAAAAAAGGGGTATCAAACCTGTATCTTTTAAAACCATATAACTCGTACAATCTCGCTCGACTTTTATATATACCTGCAGTAGCCCATTGATTGAAACCAACAGAGGTACCCGTAATGTTTATAGTTTTAGGCTTAAACGTGGAATGGTACTCTTTTTGCACAACATCAAAAAGGGCTCCATAGATTTTATTAGGGTCCTCATGTGCTATCAAAGAAGGTGTAATTTTGTTAGCTATATTATTTTTGAACTTACTGCATCGACTAGCTGTATAAGGCCTGCATTCAATTTTATGCGGCTTTTTGCTTAGTGGCATAGGAAAGCTAGCTAATAGGCCACAGTGGTCAGACGTTAAATCGCTTAACACTAATTTATTTTCGGCATCACAATTACTAAATATATTATCTAGACAAGTCGATGAAGATGCCGTGATCCTAGTTGGTTCATGAAATAAGTTAACTAAGTTATAAGACTTAAATAGATTCAGAAGTCTACCACTTAATGGAGTAACTTCTAAAATATTAACATTAAAATCTCCACATAAAATTATACTTTTATTACTTGATTTTAATTTATTAAGTGTATCTTCCATTACCGATTCGAAAAGACCAAAATCACCAGAGGGCGGTCGATAAACGCAAATTATAACGTATCGCTCGAGTTCAACACAAGACAATTCAACAGTGCGTTCGACCGACAGATTAACTAAATCTAAACGTTGTTTACATTTCAATTTGTTTGAAACAAGGACTAATGATCCACCGCGAATGGCATTTTTTCTCACAAACGCACTTTGTACAGTGTAGTAATTGTCATTGATAAAATCTACTTCATGTTCTTGCAACCAATGCTCAGTTAAACATAACACCTGAACATCATAGTTCTCTATAAATAAACTTAACTCAAGTTCCTTGCCGGACAGACCCTGCATATTTTGGTGTACAATATTCAACATATGAGGCTTTTCCTTTGTCGAGCTTAATAGTTTAAACTACTATTTGTGTCAATAGAAATGTTAGTACTATTACTAACAGTATGTGTTGGTATACATGTACCGGTGTCACACTGTATATTGAATGCTAAAAGATTAGCAATATGTCTCCTACAACTAGGTGGTAAATACATCTTACGATTAGTCAGTTTGTAATCAGTAATAAATTGATTACAATCAAAATATAAAATAGCGTCACTATGACGACAGGTCCTATTATAAATAAGCATATTTAAATCAAAAATGTACCTGTTTTGCTCCTCAGATAAATATTGAGAATAGGGCAAGGCACATAAAATAAATTTACAATTATTGGTCTCACTTAGATGTAACATTAAATTGAGACATTTAATTATGTCTTTTTTACTTACAGCTAAACTATCCCCAAATAGTAATATAACAGTTGAGTTGGAATTTATTTTTGACAATTTAATATGCCTAATTAACTGGCTAAAACTGGCGCCGGGTAAACAGTTATTTATTACATAATGTGACGAACACTGATTAAATACACTACCAAAACCTTGTCCAAATTTGTCAGAAAATATATATGTTGTGTTTATCAAATTATTTGTATTAATGCTATTATGATCAATACTATTATTATCAGGCTGAGCTAACGAGGAAGTGGGTGAAACATGCTGAGGTAGTGGTGCTTGGGAGCAAGCACAGTCACAAGTGAGATTATTTGTCAGTGACTCGTACCTCTCTGCATTGTATGTTACCAGATCCACCAACTCATTAGCCTCCTGCAAGCGCTTGCTCAGATCTAGTTGAGAAGCCTCATATTTACTAAAGATATCCTTTAGAGTTTGTTCCCTAACAAATAGTTCTTCCTGAAGGCGCAGAGTGTCGTTTTCATACATATTTTTACATAAATCTAATTCTTGACTACTATTTTTTAACTCTAACATTAAATTTATATTTTTTTGCCTCAGTTTTAAATTTAATTTGTTGACTTTTTGCTGTTTTAATGATTTATGTATTTTCCTAATAAATCTATTAATTTTAATATATTTTTTAATTTTATTATGGCCATTTAATAAATTGCATTTGGTAATGGTATCATTAGTTAAATCTATTGTAACCATTGGTTCTACACAAATTGGACCGGACCCGTTACCAACCAACTCATCATAAAGGCTGCTGGTCTTCGCAGATTCTTCACTGGCTTTAAGTGCTTCCAGGTGCGAAATAGTGTTGTGGGCCCTGCTTAACTCTGATTCCAGCTCAGATATGCGTCTTAAAGCCAGTTCATGTGTGTCACTACAATGGTGGAAATTTGACACAAGTTGACGTAGCTGTTGATGCTGGTCCATTATGTCCATATGCTGAATGTGTAGTTCAGCCAACTGGTTCTTTAACTCCGTGTTCTTCTTATTAATGAGCTCTATTTCCACCTCACTATCATCCCTTTCCTGTAGCAGCTTATTGCACTGGTCCTTAAATGATTCTAACTCATTCAACGTAGCCCTCAGTTTTTCCTCCAAGGATGCAGCTCTACGGGTCAACATGATGAAAATTCAACCCCAGAGGCACCCTGGAAAGTGAAAAGAGATAGCTAAGTGTATGAAAGAAAATGAGATGTAGATAAGCTAGGTAAAAAGTATATAAGGATGATTGTAGATTAAGTGATAAAATAACTAAATTAGAGTGAAATTAAAACATTTATGGATGTGAGATCTCAATTATGGATTGTTATTTTGATTATTATTGCCAAATTGAGACTAGAAATTACTAAAGAGGAAAAAAAAATATTAATGGAAAAAGGTCTTATTTTTTTTTTTGAGGGTACTACTATTATTGTAATAATTGTTAGTCTAATTTCTTACATCAATTAAGTAAAGTATGACTATTCGAGTAATAATTATACTTTAAAGGATAATAGTGATAGGTATATGTTCTTTTATGGACTCAAACTAATCAAATTTATATTTTAAATCAAAATAAAGTATGTAAGAACATTAATGACCAGTACAATAGTTATTGACACTTATCAGTGAGACGAGCTGTTTAAACGTTCAGGGGGGATTGTTGTAATGGGAATTATAAATAGGTAAAAAATTAAAAGAAATACTCCCCGGGTTAGGTGGCGATTTCAAATCCGTTCGTTAGGTGACAGCTGGAACTAGTTTATCGATTTTCTCATTGATTTTGCATTGAAACAACTCACGAACACAAATCCTAGATATTTATAACTGTATCTATCGATTATTGACACATTTATCATTTGTTTAACACGAAATAATATTAATTTAACATTTATATCTAGCACGAAAATTTTTGACGACCGGCTGCCAGTGTTGCCAGCAAAAGAGAAGAATAATAAGGACCGAACTATGTGTGTTATTTATCACATTGAAAAGAAAAAACTGTTGACCATTCAATACTATCTAAGGCATATGGCATAAGTCCGTGTGAACACTGACTTATGCAAATTTCACCAGGTTTTTCGTAATAATTTAATGTTAAAGAGAGCCTTTTTTTCTCTGGATGGGAAATCATCAAATGACTTCTCCCGCTCTGGGCGGAGTGGAAGGGAGTGTCAGACTCTTACTGACTAAAACCCACCCGTGTCCCTGCTTGTGCCCTTTACGTTCCAGGGCCGCAGTGACTCTTTCGAACAAATTCCGTAACGTGTTAAAGAGAGCCTTCCACGTTCTTCATCATAGAGATTTACTTTTTGAAATATGCAGAATGCGTCTTTCGTCTGACCAAGTCCTCGACAGTTCAAAAATGCTTGTTATAATTTTTAGGGTTCCGTACCCTAAGGGTGAAACGGGACCCTATTACTATGACTCCGCTGTCCGTCCGTCTGTCACCAGGCTGTATCTCATGAAACGTGATAGACAATCGAAATGTTTACAGATGATGTATTTCTATCGGCGCTATAATAGCGAAAAACAGAATAAAATAAATATTTAAGATTTTCTTTTTCTTTTTTTTATAAGTAACTAGCGCCCCGCGGTTTCACCCGCGTAGTTCCCGTTTCCGTGGGAATACGGGGATAAAATATAACCTATGTTACTCAGGGTGAATGTAGCTTTCTAGTGGTGAAAGAATTTTTGAAATCGGTTGAGTAGTTTTCGCGTGAAAGCGTAACAAACAAACTTACATTCACATTTATATATTAGTAGGGATGGTACGGAACCTTTCGACTCGCACTTGGTCTGTGTTAAATTCTTTGAGTTTTAAACAAAACAAACTAACAAAGTCACGACTCCTATCATTCTGCTGAGTGATGGCCATTTTCCACAAGTCTGTATATAAGTCACGTCATATTTTGATGATATTATTGTACTTGGCGCAAACAGCAATATTTTTTCTTTATTTTTTCCTTTCAGTGTCACGCAAGTGTCAAAAGGTGTCGTAGCATTGTATTTTACTATCTCAATAAATAGTTTGACAAGCTCAGCGACGCGCGACGTAACGCAATAGTCTTGTAGCGCGAACTGTTTAGTGCTGCGGTTTTCGCAACAGAGCGGGTTCGAGTCCCGTTAGCGAGAAAGTGACGGAACGTGATCGAGGTGTTTCCTTATCTTTACGCTTCGTAGTTGAGGTGACGACAGATACGTCAAATAGGTCAAATCTATACTTAATATTATAAAGCTGAAGAGTTTGTTTGTTTGTTTGTTTGAACGCGCTAATCTCAGGAACTACTGGTTCGAATTGAAAAATTCTTTTTGGGTTGAATAGACCATTTATCGAGGAAGGCTTTAGGCTATATATCATCACGCTTAAGCCAATAGGAGCGGAGCAGCGACAAAGAATGTTTTAAAATCGGGGATTCCACGGGGACGAAGTCGCGGGCAGCAGCTAGTTTATTTATAGATTTGGAATACATATTTGTAATTTGGACTACACAAGTGCCAATGAGTATTACTGACTCAATGATTGAATTAAACAAAAAACTTTTTACAAAAAATATAAAATAACTTTAATTTCGGAAGTCTGTGTTTTTGTTTCTTTCTTCGTTTTTTGAACACCGACTTCAGAAACTAAAGTTATTTTATACTTTTTGTTTTTTTTTGTTTAGAAGTCGGGTCGGTTGTATTTTTTTTTTTAAGAATAAATATAGTGGAAAGGAAATTCAGATCAACGGCTTTAATGACACCGTAAAAATTAATGGTCTGCTGTTGTGTTAATATTTATGTAAAAAAAATATTGAAGCACCTTCGACATGGTATTTAAGTACTTTCGAATGTTTGGCCATTCATCTTTTAAGTTAATTGCCAAGAACGAGTTTCCCTTAGTTCGCTTTTACAAACTCTTAAACATGAGTCAAGTACGTGCAATAATACCAGCATCTGCCAACGGCTTCACTTGAGAGACAAATGGAGAAATTGTTAGGACACTCGGGATTAAAGAGAAAAAGAGTTGCGGAATTTGTTCGAAAAAGTCACCGCGTCGGGCACTACCTATACGCGGCGGGCATTATACATATAATAATAATCATTCTTTATTAATCTTTCTTTTTAAAAATCTTTTACACAATATAGTTACAGATTAATAGCCACAAGTAATCTTAAATAACATAATTATGGTAGTATCCAACAAATAACTATGTGTGTAACTAAATCTATACTAATATTATAAAGCTGAAGAGTTTGTTTGTTTGTTTGTTTGAACGCGCTAATCTCAGGAACTACTGGTCCGATTTGAAAAAATCTTTCAGTGTTAGATAGCCCATTTATCGAGGAAGGTTATAGGCTATATATCATCACGCTAAGACCAATAGGAGCGGAGCAGCGATAAATAATGTTTTAAAATCGGGGATTCCACGGGGACGAAGTCGCGGGCAGCAGCTAGTTATCAATATTTTAGGACTTATGGTAAATTTATTTTAAATCTACAATTATGTATAATTAGCGATATTCCTGAGCTAGGTTTATAAAACCTGTGTTTCAGGTCATCACTTAACAAGACTAATCATTTATGGTGCATGAATAGGGGGAACACGGATGGGTTTTATTCAGTAAGAGGCTGACACTCTCCTAATAAATAATTTTATGATTCACTATCCATAAAAAAAGTCCAAGGTCATTAAATTTGTCCAGTACTGTAGGTGTGAAATCAACAACAAATAGAAGCATACAGACAGATTTATATTCTGCTTAAAATATTTTTGATAATTATAATGTTAATGATATTGATTACGCTGTTACATTAAATATCACTGTAACAAAACAAAACAGAAAAACACAGAACTCAAATAGGGATGTTTCCTGAGTAAAAAATATATGATTATGTTTAGTCCGTCAGTTAGATTATAGAAAAATATTGGACACGTATTTTTTCCTTTATCAAATCTATATAAACTGACGAAGATACAAAGCATCAAAGATCAGGAGTGGGGGCTTGTGACGTTACGGCTCGGTAAAAATTGTAGCGAGTAGTGACGACACACGAGTTTTCAACGCTCTGTATCGTCTTCATTTTTTGTCTACGTGAAAAATAAAAAAATACGTGTCCAATATTTTATGGAAATCTATCTAACGGACTAATTAGATTTTTTTAGTCAACTACCCTATTTAAAGCAAGAATCCAATTATTTATCCATTTACAGGCATTTGAAATAAAATTGTCAAGAGGTACTCGTCCACGTGGCGTTCTATGGCGACAACTACTCTATTTTTGTTTATGGCAATGGTGCAAATGTTGACAGTTCTGCCAATGTCAGATGTGTTTTGGAAAAACATGTGAGACCAAAGACAATGACCAAACATTTTTTATTTTTATTAAGAGAATTTATTCTCTTGTATAACCTTGTTGAAAACGTGACATTCCGGTAGGTGTTATCAATCTGAATTCCATTATATTTTCGACCTTTTGACAATCGATATTGCTGGTAGAATGTCTAGCAAGATGCAAGAAAAATGAAACTAGTTGCACGTTCCGAATCGTAGATCCAAGGAGAAGAACGTGCAAATCTCCGCAAAAATAATAATATAACATAACTTCACAAAAAAAAGAACTATTACTCCACTTAAGCATTCATTACCAACATTCATTAAGCTATTGCTTATTCATAACTTTACATCACTGTTCTGAACTATACCTTATTACTATAAAAATAAAGTCTAGATTTAAAAAATGCATCTTGTCTATGGAAGTGCAGTGGGCTTATTCATAACTTTACATCAGTGTTCTAAATTAGACCTTATCAAGATGTACATAAAGTTGACATCAGGAGATGCATCTTCGGAGTCGCAGGCGCAGCGTTCGTTGCGCAACTGCACTGGTATGCGCCACATACGTGCCGGGATATACGAGTATGTACCGAAGTGAGGCTGATTTGTGTGCAAGAAAAACATAAAATAACAGCTGGTTTATGTTCCACGATTACATAGCTACTGCTATTACATGTTTTTCTTGGTATTTATTATTTTTTGTAATGTTTTAGATGAGCAGTTTTTGCATAGAAGTAAAAATATATTGAGTTGGTTGATAAAATCAAACGATTCTGTGGTAAAATTTATTTTTTCTTCATTCGTGTCTGATGAGTTGAAACGCATGTGTCTGAAAGAGAACATAACAAAGACGGAAAGAAAGAGGTCAAAATAAATATATAAATAACTAACAACGCCCCGCGGTTTCACCAGCGTAGTTCCCGTTCCCGTGGGAATACGGGGATAAAATATAGCCTATAAATATAAATATAGCCTATGTTACTCAGGGTAAATGTAGCTTTCTAATGGTGAAAGAATTTTTGAAATCAGTCTAGTAGTTTTTGAGTTTATTCGTTACATCTATACTAATATTATAAAGCTGAAGAGTTTGTTTGTTTGTTTGTTTGTTTGAACGCGCTAATCTCAGGAACTACTGGTTCGAATTGAAAAATTCTTTTTGGGTTGAATAGACCATTTATCGAGGAAGGCTTTAGGCTATATATCATCACGCTTAAGCCAATAGGAGCAGAGCAGCGATAAAGAATGTTTTAAAATCGGGGATTCCACGGGAACGAAGTCGCGGGCAGCAGCTAGTATAAAAATACAAATCTTTCTTTATAATATTAGTATAGATAGATGGTTTGTGTAAGGTTTTGATAAGGTCTTGATGTGAACCAAACGTGATCAAATGACGGTGTGACAGTTCTCCGAGGCTACCTAATTGAAGTGTTGCGGGAGCCCCAAGTAACATAACCCCAGGGCAGGGAGAGGATAACTGAAAACATGAAAGATGACAAGTGTTTTTTGCGAGATAAAACTCCTACAATCCCTGAACTATTCCCCAAAAGCCCAGGCGCCATTTTAGGACATACCTGGCAGCAAAAAAAAAAGTGGACTTTTATCGGAAACTAGCTGTCCGCACAAATTCGTTTGTGTCACAATTTTCATGACTGTTCCGCTCCTATTGGTCTTAGCGTGATGATATATAGCCTTCCTCGATAAATGGGCTATCTAACACTGAAAGATTTTTTAAAATCGGACCAGTAGTTCCTGAGATTAGCGCGTTCAAACAAACAAACTCTTCAGTTTTCGTCTGCCCATCTTATAGCTGGACGATCGTCCTAGCTACTTCTGATCCTCGGTCGCCACTCGGTCACCGCCTAACTCCACCTATCATCACCACGCTTTGCCAGGTGTTCTACCCAGCTCCATCTTCAGTTCCGTAATGCATTTTCCGATTTCAGAAATCTTCTCACATCTTCTTTTTTTTCTGGATGGGAAATCATTAAATGACTTCTCCTTCTCCCGCTCTAGGCGGAGCGGAAGGGAGTGTCAGACTCTTACTGACCAAAACCCACCCGTGTTCCTTCTACTGCCCTTTGCGTTGTAGGGCCGCGGTGACTCTTTCGAAAAAAAATCGCAACCCACGTAGACCTTTGCATACCTTCCATCTTTGCTTCTTAACCTATCAACCAAAACCGCAATAAACTGTATATAATTAAACTCACACGTTTCTCTAACCTTAGTATATGAAAACTCGCTATTTTCCGGTAGATTAGCCACGTAATTAATACTGACTACCTACCAGGCGAGCAGCAGTTACCAAGAATTAACATTGACGATGGCTCGCTTCCTTCTCGTTGCATCACGTTCCCTATATAAACGTATTGTAATGAGCTTGTGAAATCGTTCGGTTCGCAATTTAGAAAATGTTTACGTTAAGGTCGGGTATGTGAGGAATTTGATTGCAAAACTAGGTATTTTATTATAATTATTATTGATACACAGGTTATATGACTTCATATAATATTTATTTAATACTTTACGCAAACAAACGTACATAGGCGGACTTAATGCCTTAGGCATTTTCTACCAGTCAACCTTTAGGTGATGCAGAGAATAATTGTGGTAGGTGCAGTACGAAAAAAAAAAACAGAAACGCGATTAATATTAAATTAATACAAAGATAATAATATAAACTATACATACAATACAATACTATAATATATATTCAAATTAATAAACTTATACACGAAAATACTACAGTTGATGCAAACAAATATGGGTAAAAAAATAAAATAACGCTGTGATGATATATTGTTATATATTGTTTTTTTCTTTCTTTTGATGTCTATATAGGTCAATCTGTTTTTACTTTATTGACTCAATCTACTCTTGCAAAGCTTTATAGTGAATTGATTTATAATTTCCATGTTGGATAATGTTTTTTTTTTTCTACCTTTGTCATGTATTAATGACTTTGCATACTATTGTATAAATTCAAGTTCTTAAAACGCAACACACAGATGTGTTGCTGGGGAGTTTGTTGCGCCACTTCTTCTTCCCAGCTAAAACACTAGGAAGTGGTGACGGGTGGGCGTTTTGGGGGACTGTCTTTATGTAAAATTTGACGTTCAAAAAGTGCTGGGTCTCAGCCTATTTTGAATAAATAAATGACTTTTGATTTTGATAGGCGTTCTACCACGTCGCGTTTTACCACAGTCAACTCATGGAAAGCGACGATGGAGCGCGCTTGGCTTGAAGTAACCTGTTCACTCTTTTCGTAAAGACCACCAGATTGTTGCTAACAGGAAACACGGACTCCGGCAGCTTTCCACTCCTTAGGCGCTATTCATTTAACCCTAATCTCTTCAGAGTTAGAGTGAACAGGCTTCTTCTGGGTAAGCTCATTCCATCGTAGACTTTGTCTCTGTCACCTGTGACCTAGACTAGAGTCAAGAGCAAATCCATTTCACAATTTAAAAAAAGTAAGACTATTTCGCGTGTGTGAGTAGTGTTTTACCCCCTCCTATAAGAAAATATAAGAATAAGCCGACCCCTTCCCCCCTGTTTAATATTTATTACTTTAAGAATGAAAATGAAACAATTAATACACGTTTGGTTTGTTTTAATGTTTATTTTTCAAAGTAACAATTTCAGAAATGATAATTTGTACTTACAAAGGTGTTAATTTTTATTTTTTGGTTGGCTTGTGGCTCCTTAGCTGTACGCACAACGAAAGTATTCCTAATTATTTTATTTAATTTATATATAATAAGATTTAATTTATTTTTTCTGTCTAGTGCAACGAATGGCCATGACTCTGCTTTGATCCACGACATAGCCTAACTGACCGTGTTTTCTTACGCGTCCATTGTTATTTTCTGATTAATTTCGGTGTTTTATGTATGAGAATAATGTTAATTTAATTGTGGAGTAGATATCATCACTAAAAATCGGAAAATAAAAAAGCTTTTTACAATAAAATACAAATGACTTCCAAAGAAAATCATTACAACGTATATAAAATAACTACCGATTTTATCTGATTCTAAGCCTTTAAATTTGTCCCTAGTATTAAGACGCAGATATAATTAGATTTTTACACTTTATTTTATGCTCTCCGAGATACATTTTAATAACAAACCGAGTAATAATTTTAACTTTGTAATGAGTATCTTTAAGTTTTTCCTTATTGTTATTATTAACAGTACCTATGCTAATTATTTTATATTTTATGGTAATCTGTGGATAACGTCGTGAGTAGTATGTATTTGTTAATTCTATTAGTTTAGTACTCCGATCATGTGTAATATTTAATATACTGATGTTTGTTGTCTCTAATAAATAAACTAAAAATATAACTTTAGTTTCGAAAGTCAGTTGCATATTTTTGGAAAAAGATTGTTTTTTTGGTCGAAACATTGTAAAATAAATTCAAGTTATTTTTTATTTATTATCGCACTGTCTCGACGAAGTAACTGTAACTGCCTGTACTGGTCCCTTTATTGTAGTTTATAGTATAAGAACCTCCTTGGTCCTTGATATTCAAGTATCAAAACACACCGTGTACGATAATGCTAATGTCACGCAAGTCGCGGCTGGCCTAGGAATGCGGCGCACAACTGTTCTAAATACAGCCTAGTTTTACATGCTAATTGATTATCGCCCCTATGTCTACAAAGCTAACGTCCATGTATCTTGCTGGAATAGTCTAGGAATTTATGCTAAGCGGAAAGATACCTTATTTGTATTAAGTATGTAGGAACGTTTTTATTTTTGCCTTTTTTTCGAAGTTGTGTCTTGTTTGTTTACTTAAAGAGTGCTGATACAATATGACCCTTATTTTAAGTCAATAAGTCAGTTTTTAGGTCCACCAAGCTGAATGAGTTATGTATGACCTTTGACTTAATGACAGTTATTAAATTTGCTTTTCTCAATGAGCTCGTGGCTATAGGGAACGCACAGAAACTATAAGTGGCAGCACAGTCGCGTCAATGTCAAATATATTTGACTTATAAGTTTCAAAGGAGATGGAAAATGGTGGGCCCAATGTGTTTCGTTTTCCGATGTGTTTTGAGTGTTTTCTCGATTATTATTCATTTTCAGCGATCACTGCTTAGTTTTATATGGATTCTGACCCTGCCTATCTTGTACGACCCTTGCTTTCACTCTGGACACCGAAGATCGCTCACCCGTTTGACATGGAATTGTTATTTTGGATTGGATATTGTTGAAAATAATTATGGATCGCTGTGGCAATTGTGGGATAGCAACTACCCGCTGCAATGCACTAGGCCGACGACCCCTGAATGGTGAAACAATTTTCAATCATGTGTGAGAGAAAGGTAACCTTACTTTTACTAAACCTCTATTAACTCGGCTATCAGATTGTCAAAACTTACAGAATTTTCAGAGAGGGACTGACAGGTCTACATAAATCTATTTTAATAATAGATGGCATAATACACGACTCACGTCTGTAAGGGTGCGGACGCGACAGAATGATAGATCGTCGCTCGTAGCTCAATACCGAACATACCCGATCGCAACACGAAGCCTCCCGCCGAATGAAGTTTCGTTTGCGGTCGTAGTTCCCAAAAAGAAAAACGGAACTATGCCGATTTTGACCGAAACCGTAAACGAACCGAACCGATAATTCGATCAGACACTTAAAGACGGCAATTTTGTTAGCCTACTTCAGTCTACACTACACAAAATACCTAATTATAGTTACTTCAAAACTAATTTCCGTTTTTATCAAGTTTGCAATTATCAATTAAAAACTCAAGCTTGCTGTTACGCCATTTTGTATTGCTAGCGGTTTCCGAAAACGCGCGGGTAATTGTCAAGTTTTGCAATATGGCTGCTACACTATGAAGTAATGCTTTGTGAAGATTATCTTTTTAAATTGCTTCAAGTATTTTAAGTTGCAGCCAAGTGGCTTAATCGGTCGTTTGATTGGCTGGCTAGCCTCTTCGTTGATCCGTGCCGTATAATTAGCGACCTTATGAACATTTAGCCAATGCTTCTAATACAATATTTAATAGAATAGAATACTCTTTATTATGTACACCATACAAGTTACAGAAATATACTTACAAAGAAAACATTACATAGGGTGACACAATGGGCGGCCTTATCGCTAAAAGCGATCTTTACAAGACAACCTTTGAATGGATTTGAAAGAGAAAAAGGATTTTTTTTTGAATTTTTTAGAAATTGGAATTGTTTTGATTGATCTATGTCTATCAACATTTTCTTTTTGTGTTTCTCATTTTTACACGATATAACTAACAAAGATGGGATTTTGTTTAATTCCTAAGATGACGCTTTTTATGACGTCCACTTAGTATGACATATTTTTCACTTCCCTTCGATGTCATTATAAGCGGATTCAACTGTATATACAATAATAATTATAAAACAAAAATCATAGAACGCAAATAAAAACGATGCTGTTCATAGAAACGAATGGTTCGTAGAATCCTAAATTCGAACAGCAATCAATTTCAACATTCTAATCTCGACGATGCGGCTAAAAAAGGCGCGGGCACCTCTTCGCTGGCCTATGATTTCTGTCTGCAGGGTTTAAAGCAACCTAACATGAATGGCAAGCCATTTGAATATAATAGGGTAGTTGCCTAAAAAAATCTAATTAATCCGTAAGATAGACTTCCCAAAAATATTGGAAACGTATTTTTTATTTTTTCACGTGAACAAAAAACGAAGACGATATAATGCGTTGAAAACTCGTGTGACGTCACTCCATGCGACGATTTTTACCACGCCCTGATGTCACAAGCCCCCACCCCAAGCACATGATCTTTGAAGCTTTTTATCTTCGTCAATTTTTAGAGATTTCATAAAGCAAAAAATACGTGTCCAATATTTTTCGATAATCTAACTGACGGACTAAATAGGATCATATTTTTATTCCTCAGGAAACAACCCTATTCTATCCGTGTCAGGGTGCCCTAAGCTGTCTGTGATCTATGTTTCGCTACTCAAGTCCTAGATGTTCAATTAAATGTTGGGATGTCACTTCGGCCGCTGATTAAACGACACCGTTCAATGAAAAAAAAATACAGTCGAATTGAGAACCTCCTCCTTTTTTTGGAAGTCGGTTGACAAGGATAGACAGGCAATTAAATGGCTGTTAAAGCTAGTTGCTGCGACGTATGTATGTAGGTATA
Source organism: Hecatera dysodea (assembly GCA_905332915.2). NCBI lineage: Eukaryota > Metazoa > Arthropoda > Insecta > Lepidoptera > Noctuidae > Hecatera > Hecatera dysodea. The sequence continues at coordinate 16,428,052 of HG995308.1, read as the reverse complement.
TATGTATCTATATGATGACCTGCGCCACTTCGTTTGTGTCACATTTTGCATGGCTGCTCCGCTCCTATTGGTTTTAGCGTGATGATATATGTATAGCCTATAGCCTTCTTCGATAAATTAGTAATCTAAAATTTAAATATTTTTTCAAATCGGACTAATAATCCTGAGAGTAGTGCGAGTACAGGGTTATTTGCAAAACAACAACCTCTTAACTGGTCATTGTACTCATCATTATGAACAACTTTTACTATCTATGGGAACAAACCTGAAATCGCGAAAAAAAAGTCGGCTGTCCCCTACATTTTGATTAGTTATACGAACATAAATGTAAGGAACAGGTGATGTGATTACAGGTTTGGTCCCATAGTAAAAGTTGTTCATAATGATGAGTATAATGACCTCTTAAGAGGTTGTTGGTGTTTTACAAAAAACCCTATAAATTAGTATAAATTTATCTCAAAAAGCTTTGTCCTGCCTGAAACTCCTGAAAGTCTGATGGATCAACGCATAGCCGAATACTGTGATTAGGAACATAGAATTTTGCCTAAGGCTTACTTTTATAATGTACTAGCAGCGGCCCACGGTTTCACCCGCATAGTTCCCGTTCCCATGGGAATATGGGGATAAAATATAGCCTATGTCACCCGGGGATAGTGTAGCTTCCAAACAGTGAAAGAATTTTTCAAATCGGTTCAGTAGTTTCGGAGCCTATTCAATACAAACAAACAAACAAATCTTTACTCTTTATAATAGTAGTGTTGCGCGCCAGAATTAAACAACGAAGATGGTTGCATTCGGTACTACTAGCGCCATCTAGTATCGAGTAGCAGAACTATTGAAGTCAAGGACCTTCGCGATTTTTCTATGCTAGAATTCTCGGACCTTAGTCGGTCGCGACCGATATGTACGCGAACTTTCTGGAGTTCTACTCGGCGCCCTATATAAGGCCGGCACATGAGCCGACCGAGTCAGTATTGGAATTGCGATACAAGTGATAACTTCGAGAGCGATCTTCGACTGCGAACTCAAGTGATTAATAGTGCGATTGTGTTTTGTGATTAGTGAGTTTATAGTGTAATTAGTGTGGTGTACATTAAAGTGTCGTTTTTGGTTATTGAATCGGCTGATTTTATTGTAACGAACCCGAAGCTCGTAACAATTGGTGTCAGAAGAGTGGATTTAAAAGATGCCGATTCTACCGAAGGACGACACGGAGGGTATCCGTACCCGTAGTCAACGCCAGCAGGAGACGGACCAGAGGCGTTTTGGAGGTGCTTCGCCGCAGACGACGGAAAGACAGCTGCCGACCTTAGAGGCCGGCCCGTCCACCGCAGCTCCAGCATCATCATTAGTACCGGACTTTTCTGCTCTGATGATGATGCTTCAGGAGCAGGCCCGTCGGTTGGAAAAGCAGCTACGGCGTGACAAGGAGGAGCAGTCCCGTCGACAGGAGGAACAAGCCCGTCGATTAGAAGAACAGCTCAAGCTAGACAAGGAGGAACAAGCCCGCCGCCAGGAAGAACAGGCCCGCCGCCAGGAGGAACAGGCCCGTCGGTTGGAAGAACAGCTCCAACGTGACAAGGAGGAGCAGGCGCGCCGCCAGGAAGAGCAGATGTTCCTCATGAAGGATCTGCATGCCACTTTCGGCAAAGAAATTAAGATTGTTAAAGATAAGGTGGTTCAGCACGAGAACCGCCTGACGGAAGCTGAATCACGAATCGACCAAATTAATCATCGAGTTGACAACGTGATAGTTGACGTGAGGAAAACGCTGGACAACCTTAAAATAGGAGATGGAATCGCAACCTCTGTAGCTACTACACCTTCTCTACGTGGATTCAAAGTGCCGCCGTTCGATGGAACATCTTCCTGGTCGGCATACAAAAAGCAATTTGACGCTGTTATGAAGGCGAACGGGTGGAGTAAGGACCAGGCCATGACAGCTCTCACCCTAGGCCTCCGCGACCAGGCCCTCACTATCCTAGAAGCCCTCGGTAACGAGGTCACTTACGAGCAACTGGTTGAGGCACTGGAAGCTAGGTATGGCGACGCTCATCTGGAACACGTGTTTAGGGCGCAGCTAAAGGATCGCGTGCAACGCAGCGGTGAAAACCTGCAGCAGTGGGCCCTTGAGGTGGAGAAGCTTGTTAGAAAAGCATACCAGTCTGTACCTGCGCTCATTCAAGGGAACCTGGTGCAGGCATTCATTGACGGCATCCGCGACCTTGAAGTTAGAGCTGCCGTGAGGCTCGGGCATCATGAGAAGCTTAAAGACGCCTTGGCACATGCACTGGAGGTGGAAGCTGTGCGGCAAGATCATCGTTCCCATCGCGTCAGGGAGGTTGCAGCGGCTACTGTTCGCGACCGGTCTAAAGGATACAGCCCTAGATGCTATGGCTGTGGGGAAAGGGGCCACCTACGGTCCAGTTGCCCTAATCGAACTGCAGACTGGGAAGATAGTCAATCTCCAGAGGGTAGGGCGGTTAACAACACCGCCCAGCAACAGCAGGGAAACGAGTAAAAGCCAGGACTGCGGGGCGGGTGCTGGCTGATGTTCAAAGAGCCCCAAGGATTTCGATCTCACAAACCCATGATGGGAACAGCCTAATCATCAAGGGCGAGGTAAACGGAACGCCATGTAAGCTGACAATAGACACTGGAGCCTCTCGCACGGTTGTCAGTTCCCAACTAGTAAGTCGGTTCCTTGGGGACTCCGCATACAACCGAGACCGCATAAATTTGGTGACGGCCACCGGTCAGCGCATACCCGTCCGCGGAGAGAAAGAGATGGAGTTGAAGCTAGGAAACAGGATCTATCTTCACAATGTTATCGTGGCTGATATAATGGACGACTGCATCCTGGGCCTAGACTTTATGAGGAAGAATTGTTGTGAGATCGACGTTAAGCAAGGAGTTTTGAAATGTGGACAAGAGGAACTTTTCATGGAAGGGGCATTACCAGGAAATGTGTACAGCCTAAAGAAGATTGTTCTTCCGCCGAGATCCGAAACGATTGTGCCGGTTAGTCTTCCTCGGAATTCTGGGCAGACTCATCGTTGTGTGCTTGTGGAAAGGGTAGACAATGACCTTCCTTGGAAAGTGGCCCGAACTTTGGTTAGAGCCACTGACATTTCGGGGGTACGTGTGCTGAACGTTTGTGATAAGGAACAGATGATAGAAAAAGGCACGCTGATTGGTACTTGCGAGGAAGTGGATTGGTTGCGTCGGTGCCAAAATCTATCGACTGGGAACCTCAGCAAGGACGCCCAAACGAAAGTGACCACACTTTTAGATGACTGTCGCAGCGTTCTGTCTCAAAATGAAATGGTCAAGGCGAAGAGAATGTTACTGAAGTATGCCAATGTTTTCTCTTCAAATGATGCTGACATCGGGAAGACTGGCTTAGTTCAACACAAAATAAACACAGGAGAAGAGTTGCCTATCCGTCAGCGGCCAAGGAGATTGCCGGTAGCGCGTGAAAAAGAAGTGGAAACCATGATTGAGGGAATGGTTAAGGATGGTGTCATAGAACCTTCATCGAGTCCATGGTGTTCACCTGTTGTGCTGGTAAGAAAGAAGGACGGCAGCATGCGGTTTTGTGTTGACTACCGTCGTCTGAATGACGTTACGAAGAAGGACAGCTATCCTTTGCCAAGAATTGATGACACGTTGGACATGCTTACTGGAGTTAAGTGGTTTAGCACGTTGGACCTAAAAAGTGGCTACTGGCAGGTTCAAATTGATCCTAAGGACAAGGAGAAAACTGCATTCTCGACGGGAAAGGGTCTGTGGCAATTTAAAGTCATGCCGTTTGGTTTGTGCAACGCTCCGGAAACGTTTGAAAGGTTGATGGAACTAGTACTAACCGGGTTAATTGGCGAGGCTTGTCTGGTCTACTTGGATGACATCATCATCGTAGGCCGTACGTTTGATGAACATCTGCAAAACCTGGAACGCGTGCTCAAGAAAATCCAGAGTGCAAACCTCAAGTTAAGTCCGAAGAAGTGTTCATTCTTCAAACGGCAAGTTAGCTTTTTGGGATATGTAGTGTCGGAAGAAGGTATCCGCACGGATCCAGAGAAAATCACCGCAGTCAAGGACTGGCCGATTCCAAAAGACAAGACGCAGGTCAGAGCATTTTTGGGTTTGTGCTCCTACTATCGGCGATTTGTCAAAAACTTTGCTGACATAGCGAAACCCCTGCACAAGCTAACCGAGGAGAAGCGACATTTCTGCTGGGATGAGAGTTGCGACATTGCATTCCAGGAGCTCAAGGAACGTCTGTGCAAAACACCTATCTTGGGGTATCCTGATACCGACAAGGAATTTATAGTTGACACAGATGCCAGCGATATAGGACTTGGCGGTGTGTTATCTCAACGGAATGGCGATCAAGAGGTTGTGATAGCGTACTTCAGCAAGTCTCTGTCGAAGCCAGAAAGGAATTATTGTGTCACGCGACGGGAATTACTTGCTGTGGTCAAGTCATTGCAGCATTTTAGCAAATATCTGCTGGGAAGGAAATTCCACTTACGAACTGACCATGCTGCGCTGAAATGGCTATTGCAATTCAAAAATCCAGAAGGACAAGTTGCGAGATGGATTGAACTACTTCAGGAATACGACTTTGTGATTGAACATCGCAGTGGGAAAACTCATGGCAACGCAGATGCATTATCAAGAAGACCTTGCCCTGAAGACTGCAAGCATTGTACTCGGCAAGAGGGTAAAGAAGTAGTACCTGTGAGGATAATCAAGACAGATCTTAGTAACGAGTGGAAGGAAAACTTGGAACGTGCACAGCAGGATGATTTGGACATCAAGCCGATCCTGGAGTGGATGAAGGCCAGTGCTCCGAAGCCTACGTGGAGTGATGTCTCAGCGATGAGTTCAATCACAAAAAGCTATTGGGCCCAATGGGACAGCTTAGTGATTCAGGATGGAGTCCTGTGCCGTAAATGGGAAAATGCTCGGGGAGACAACTGTCATTTGCAAATGGTTGTCCCTAAAGCTAAAGTACCGGATGTTCTACAGCTGTACCATAATGGTTGTTCAGGAGGCCATATGGGAGTTAAACGAACTCTACTGAAGATACGGGAACGGTTTTACTGGGTCCACTGTCGTGACGATGTCGAGGACTGGTGTCGCAAGTGTACAAGTTGTGCGGCTGTAAAAGGACCTCAGACTCGTAGCAGAGGTGCATTGAAATTGTACAATGTTGGTGCACCATGGGAAAGGATAGCGCTAGACGTTGCGGGACCGTTTCCGGAAAGTGAAAGTGGTAACAAGTATTTCATGGTGGTTATGGATTATTTCACTAAGTGGCCGGAAGTCTTCGCCATTCCAAACCAAGAAGCTTCAACAGTTGCGGATAAACTAGTTCATGAAGTCTTCTGTCGTTTTGGAGTACCCTTGGAGATTCACAGCGATCAAGGAAGGAATTTTGAGTCTCAAATATTCCAGGAAACTTGCCGAGTTATGGGTACTCATAAAACGAGGACAACTTCTTACCACCCACAATCGGATGGGATGGTAGAACGATTTAATCAGACATTGGAGAGATATCTGGCCAAAGTTGTGGAAAACCGGCAACGAGATTGGGACAAGCACATACAACCGTTTTTGCTGTCATACCGAAGTGCTGTTCATGAAAGCACGTCAGTGACACCAGCTTTCGCAAACTTTGGAAGAGAATTGCGGCTACCTGCAGACCTGATCACCGGAATACCACCTGATGCCCCACGCAGTATAACCGATTATGCGAATGACTTGCGGAACAAAATGAACGACATTCATGAGCACGTCAGACAATCGGGCCAGCAAATGTCTGAAAAGATGAAAACCCGCTATGACCGCAAAATAAACAATAAAGGGTTCGAGGTAGGTTCACTAGTGTGGTTGCACAATCCAGTTCGCAGCAAAGGGAAATCTCCTAAGCTTCAAGCTAAGTGGGACGGACCGTACCAGATTGTGACAAAGATCAATGACGTAACCTACCGTATACAGAAAAGTACAAGAAGCGCTCCTAAGATTGTTCATGTTGATCGTCTGGCGCGTTATTATGGCGCTGATAATGCTCGGGACGAGCATGTCTTAGGAGGGGGCAGTGTTGCGCGCCAGAATTAAACAACGAAGATGGTTGCATTCGGTACTACTAGCGCCATCTAGTATCGAGTAGCAGAACTATTGAAGTCAAGGACCTTCGCGATTTTTCTATGCTAGAATTCTCGGACCTTAGTCGGTCGCGACCGATATGTACGCGAACTTTCTGGAGTTCTACTCGGCGCCCTATATAAGGCCCGCACATGAGCCGACCGAGTCAGTATTGGAATTGCGATACAAGTGATAACTTCGAGAGCGATCTTCGACTGCGAACTCAAGTGATTAATAGTGCGATTGTGTTTTGTGATTAGTGAGTTTATAGTGTAATTAGTGTGGTGTAAATTAAAGTGTTATTTTTGGTTATTGAATCGGCTGATTTTATTGTAACGAACCCGAAGCTCGTAACAGTAGTATAGACAACATCCCTGTCCCTTTCTAATCATAAAAATCCTTTATAGTGCTCACCTATACCATTATAAAGATTTTTTGTAAATACAACCTTTAGTCAGGTGAAAAGGAGGGATAATCGTTTGTACTAAATCTCCGCACACGAAGTTGCGGGTGAAGCGTTAGTTTTTCTATATAACTTCGTGTATTTAAGGTCCTTGATGAATTGCGGTTTGAAGTTTTTTTTACCTTTTTAGTCTTTGGTGATGTCATAGACATCTTTTTCTCCGTTCCGCGTTGTTAAGGCTTGGTTTACATGGCGCCGGAATTTTTGGTATATTTAATTGTATTCAATTATTCAAAGACTTATCAATATGTCGTATCATCTGGATCTAATGCTGACTTGGCCGAAAGTATAATCAAGTCTAAACGATTCGTTTAAATACTGATAAGCAGATTATTTTACCAAATTATATTATAAATGCCAAAGTGAGTATGTTTGTTACGATTTCAGGCCTAATTTGCTGAACTGATTTCCATAAATTTTAGTACAGAAGTAGATCTAGTAGATGAAAAATAGCCTATATCATATTTTTGCTACTTTTTTATGCAACAATCTATGTTAAAGCGAGCGAAGCCGTGGGTAAAAGGTTGTAAAAATAATCAAAAAATCTTCTATATTATATACATATATGTAAATATATATAGGTATACATAAAAGCGAAATACCAATCGCAGATTAATCACGAAATCTCAGAAACTATAACACCTACAAACTTAAAATTTGGCAGTTGGTTTCTTATAGACATCCGCTAAGAACGGATTTTACGAAACTCCACCCCTGAGGGTGTAAAACGGGGGTGGAAATTGTTTGTACTAAATCTGCGCACTCTTAGTCGCGGGCGAAGTGCTAGTAATAACATAAACGTAAACTCCCTTTTAAAGGGTGTAGCAAACTTGTAATTTTCTAAATGTGTAAGCCGTGTTTGGCTTAGACATGGCATAGCACTTTGTTGTAAAACATTTCCACTAAGCTAGGTTATTTAGCTACGTATTATTTTGTTTCCATTGTACTTTGCCGACGAAAGTGAAATCAACACCTTGATGGTCCAAACATACCTATCTGGTATATTTTCTTTACATTTTAATAAATTAAACTAAACTAAACTAAACACATACTAAAATATACCATCAAAAAAACTCGATTTAGGAAGTGTTCAAAAAACGAAGAAACAAACAAGAACACCGAGTTCCGAAATTAAAGTTATTTTATACTTTTTGTTTTTTTTTTGTTTAGAAGTCGGTTGTATTTATTTGTAAAAAAGTTTTTTTTTTTACATTTTTCATCGTAAATGACAGAACGATTACATCATCAACGTAGTCGAAGTCACACATTATTAGAAATAACTCAAATACTAGTCGTCAGATCTCACTCAAACTAAACTAAATGGGACCACAAATGACAAGCACCAGCTTTCGAATATAAAAAGATCCATCCAAACCGGGACACCCAGTACAAAGTTATGAGGTAACACAAACAAAAAAAAAACAAATAGAAACGCTGACAGCTGGTAATGTGCCCAAGAGACTGGCGGCATTGCCATGTTAAATGGCATTGCTTAGCCTCTGGCTTTGGCCTTCTTTGATTTAATGTGAACAATGTGCCAACAATGCCAAATCATTATTAATAGATGCATTAGGGATGTTTCCTGCGTAAAAAAATATGATTCTATTTAGTCTGTTACTTAAATTATCGATAAATATTGGACATGTATTTTTTGCTTTATCAAATCAACTAGGCGCGGTTTCACCCGCGTAATTCCCGTTCCCGTGGGAATATGGGGATAAAATATAGCCTATGCTACTCAGGGTGAATGTAGCTTTCTAATGGTGAAAGAATTTTTGAAATCGGTCTAGTAGTTTTTGAGTTTATTCGTTACATACAAAAATAAAAATCTTTCCTCTTTATAATATTAGTATAGATATTAGTATAGATAAAAATTGACGAAGATAAAAGGCATCAAAGGTCAGAAGCGGGGGCTTGTGACGTCACGTCGTGGTAAATATTGTAGCACGTAATGTCGTCACACGAGTTTTCAACACACTGTATCGTCTTCGTTTTTTGTTTACGTGAAAAAAAATACGTGTCCAATGTTTTTTGACAGTAATGGACTCCATCTTGCCACATTTTATTTTCATGAATACTGACTGTCAATTCCCTATATACCTATATGTAAAGAAGGAAATCGTCATTACATAGACTAAAAAACAAAAACTAAAAATGAAGTAGGTGGTAATATAAATACCTTTGCCTGGTAAACAAGTCGAAGGTAACCATAATGTCACAGTATAAGAAACTTGATCAACAATCAAGTTTCTTATACTGTGACATTATGGTTAAAAATTATCCTTGCCTTTTTTATTTGTTTCTTGTTCTTCGTCGTTCCCTCACTGCTGAGGATCGCAACCACATACGACGCGTTTCCAAGCCATGTGGTCTTTTGAAGCGCGGACCGCTCTGTACATGCTGCCATCAACTGCCTTCTTTATGGCATCGGACCATCTTGCCGGTGTTCTACCCTGGCGCGCTTTCCTTCGACCCGGCCCAATATCATGAGCCTTTCCAGATTATGCTTGGATGAACGCATAATATGCCCCAAAAGGCTGAGGGCACGTTCCTGGCATAATCAGCCTTTTAATGTACCCACTGCCTCCTCTCTAGGAGAGGGAATGGGCCGTAATCCACCACGCGGGCCCAGTGCGGGTTGGTGAATGTCACATGTCTTCGAATTTTTGGTTCTAGGACATGCCGGTTTCCTCACGATGTTTTCCTTCACCGTTTTGAGAGCAGTGGTGATGAAATTAATTACACAAAGTAATGCGCCTGGTTAGGTTTGAACCCGCGACCTACAATTCTTAAGTCGGGGCCGTTACCACTCGGCCACCCATGCTCTCCGCGATTCTGACATATTGCAGAAAGCCGTTTGATGATATTGAGTTCTGCCAGTATGGACTGATTCGTTCTCATGGCAGTCCATGGTATACGAAGAAGTCTTCGCCAAACCCACATTTCGAAGGCGTCAATCTTTTTGTTTTCGCGCGTTTATTTGTTTAGTTTATACCATAGAAATATAAAATATATCTATGGTTTATACTATTCCACAGGTTGTACTGTTGCAACAAGCCTTCCGTAAAATGCTTCCAGGCATATTTTTCTTGCGGGCCTGCGGATGGCGAGCTGTGGGTGGCTTGCCGTCCGATAGCAACCAGGCCCGAGTCGACGGCGCATCGAGTCCCACGCACGCCTCAAAGAGCCGTCAGCAACTAAGAATATAGCCCATAGGGCGTCTGCTAGGGCTGCGGAATTTGTTCGAAAGAATCACTGCGGCCCTTGAACGCAAAGGGCATAGGGGGCAAGGGGATCACGGGTGGGTTTTAGTCAGTAAGAGTCTGACACTCCCATTCCGCTCCACCCAGAGCGGGAGAAGTCGCTTTATGGTTTCCTATACAAAAAAAAGCATATTTTTCTTGAGCCACCTCGAACCGGCTGCGAGGTCGTATCATCGCCTCTATCAAGGCTATTGACCAGCGGTCACATACTCACGCGGTGGAAAAATGAAATAACCAAGTTTTTGAATTGAAAACTCCTTTAGCCGCGTTGGGCACTTCTTGGTAGGGGAAAATCTTATGGGTTCGCGTGACCGACATGCTCATGACTCATGCGTGTAAGTGAAGTTAAATGGATTTAGTGACAAGTTCAATGTGTATATACAGTGCATTGTTGAAATAGTGTTTTCGTTTGATTATATTATTTTAATTGAAACGTTCCAAGTTTTCGCTTCTATCGGCAGTCCCTAAATCTGCCATTTTTTTAAAAAGGTTTTCTTTGTTAACAGGTATGATCAAAGGTTTTTACCAAAACGTAAACAATGTCACAACGTTTATTGCGTTTCTATTCACGCTTTAATATCAATTTGATTATTTAATTACGTAAACTCGAAACGGTTCAATTAAGGTTAACGGCTTCAGTAATTATATTCAGATTAAATAAATTCTTATTACTTGATGTTATAATAAACAAATTAACTATATATTTTTAAATGGGGTTAATTGAATTTGCCATGTACATATGTAGTTATAGCTTTGTTGGAATTTTACATTATTGTAGTGGGTCCACAGGACTTTTATCTGTACACTAGCTGCTGCCCGCGACTTCGTCCCCGTGGAATACCCGATTTTAAAACATTCTTTATCGCTGCTCCGCTCCTATTGGCTTAAGCGTGATGATATATAGCCTAAAGCCTTCCTCGATAAATGGTCTATTCAACCCAAAAATAATTTTTCAATTCGAACCAGTAGTTCCTGAGATTAGCGCGTTCAAACAAACAAACAAACAAACTCTTCAGCTTTATAATATTAGTATAGATATACAGAATAAGAACTCTGAAAAAATTAAGACATTTGTCTACGCTGCGTTGCTTTGTTGCAGAGACAAAATTCTATAGTTTATGGAGGTCTGTTTTGTGTGAACTCACCATTACTTGTTGTTTTGTTGAATCAGCTTAAATTGTCCCACTGCTGGGCAAAGGTTTTCCCCCTTCCACTCTTCCCGGAGTGTTGTCCTCTCCGATCAAACCGTCATGAATACCTCCAAGTCGGCGAATATTAAATTAAGTTAAAATCAAAAAATATATTTATTTGTCACACATAGGTAAAATGTTGTACATCAGTGATGTTATTTACTATAAAGTTGTGTTGTAAGTTCTACAAACACGGTAGCACGGCCATTTTTTTGAAAAGCAGTCAACAATGATCACAGGAGCACTAGACTATTTAGGCGAACAAGTTGTCAAAAAATGAGAAAGTTGTCACATTGAAAAAGTTCCAGGGCCGCGGTGACTCTTCCGAACAAACTTCGCAAAGAATCGAACCCTGTCGGCCCTGCCGCTGTATACCTTATGATGGAGTTGGAGCTAGCTCGCACTCCAGAACAAAGAGTTTGATTTCTGTCTTTTAAATAGTTTCCTATTGTTATAAAGGATAAAAGGTAGACAATCCTTTAAAAAAATATCTTTCCCCACGCAAATATTAATACATGATGTTAAGACTTACTCAAAAAAACCAAGTAATCATTCTGTGTGGTCTTCGACCACGGCGAGCAGTGACTTAACGGGCGGCGTGTATCGCTGTATAAACGATTTTGATTCCAAGAAAAGCCCTACAATATCTTTTTAAGGGTCTGCTCACACAGAGCGGTGATGCTGCGTGACTTTTTTATACATTTTTTAAATATAGCCTGGTCCGCTTTTGAGAGTCCGTGGAGTTTCTTGCACGTTCTTCTCCATAGAGATCTACGCTTTGGAACGTGCAGATAGCTTCACCTCTTTCGACCTTGACAATTCAAATGTGTCTGTAGAGGGTTTTTAATTGAAATAAATGCTTTGAGTTTGATCAAAATCTCACCTGATCGAATCATGTGGTCGATGACGGAGCACGTTTGTTTGGAAGTAACTTTATTGACTTTTCAGTTAAAGACCCCAGGTGTGGTGTGGTGTGGTTCCTGATGCTTGTAGCAGCACAGGAACTATTTGGATAGCGACCGTTCAATCAATTTGCCTTTTTCCCTTTTGCGTTCGGCTTCCTGCCTAACTGGATCTAGCTGAGTAGGTTTAAAGATTCTTTATTCTCATAAGAACATGATAGAGTTCACTTATATGAGATTTAAATTTTAACATAAACTTATCGTTGTCTAATGACGAAGCATGCAGATTTAGAATAAGTAAATTATTACATCTAATAACAACAAAACAAAGCAAAATTGTCGGTAGTTACATTTAAAACAAGTTAGTAAAGCTGGTTAATATGACACCAAGGTACACTTTTTTTTTCTGGATGGGAAATCCTCAAATGACTTCTCCCGCTCTGGGTGGAGCGGAAGGGAGTGTCAGGCTCTTACTGACTAAAACCCACCCGTGATCCTTCTTGTGCCCTTTGCATTCCAGGGCCGCGGTGAGTCTTTCGAACAAATCCTGCACCCTAGCAGGCACTGACCCTATGGGGCCCCGTCTTCTTTGCTGACGGCTCTTTGAGGCGTGCGTGGATCACGACGCGCCGTCGACCCGGGCCTGGTTGCTATCGGACGGCGAGCCAACGCCAAGGTGCCCTCACAAGTAGATATTCAATTTGTGAGGAACACTGAGTACCAGTATTTACATGAAAAGACTGCCTAGCTTACCTCCATAACCCAGTAACAGAGTACCACGATACTTCTCGGCAAGACTGATGTTAGTTTTTCAGACTTTCAAATATCTACAAATGACAGCCGGGACCAATGGGTCAACGTGCTTTCCAAGGCATGAAGGAATCTCGGTTTGTGAAGAGGGTCACATGGGTTGCTTCACCTGGAAGATCAACACGTGTGACGGTTGTTTTTTAGGCACGTTATTAAATAAACATTTTATTATATATTTTAACGCTACTTTTAAAAGTGTGTCGCGCGATTGGTGTTTGCTGGCCCTAAGATAAGTATCTATACTTCTATACTATTAAGCTGAAGAGTGTGTTTATTAATTTATTTGTTTGCTTGAACGCGCTAATCTCAAGAACTACTGGTCCGATTGGAAAAATTATTTCAGTGTTAGATAGCCCATTTATCGAGGAAGACTATAGGCTACAAAACAACCAACCCGCACTGGGCCTGCGTGGTGGATTACGGCCCATTCCCTCTCCTAGAGAGCAGGCCTGTGTCCAGTGGCGTGCAGTGGTTCGAGTTAGGGTAGGCCAGAGAAAATGTCCAAATAAATTTTAAAAAATAACCACATTATTCAGGGTTGATTTTTAATGAAATGAGTTTTTTTAAAAAAATTTTAATTGGCTCTTTAAAAAAAAAAAACAAAAAAAAGACACCAAATTTCAACCCGGAATAACGTGGTGTGTTTTTTTTTGGACATTATTTTCTGGCCTACCCTAACTCGAACCACTGCACGCCACTGCCTGTGTCCCAGCAGTGGGAACGTTAAAAGGCTGATCATGCATATGCTTATCCTAGGCTCATCGCGCTAAGACCAATAGGAACGGAGCACCAATGAAGAATGTTTAATAACTATTCTACGCTGACGAATTCGCGGGCAGAAGCTAGTAAAAATGAAAATAAAAGGCGAATTCACACGCCTGTAGTTCCTACGACAGTCTTATGTTTTACTTTATTTAGATTAGAGTCGGTAAATTTGAATTTTAAAGTAATAAAACTTAATTGCTTCTTTTTAAATTAAATAATTAATCATACGTAACGGTTGCGTGTGAATAAAATAAAATTAAATAAAGGCTTGGGTTGTTAGGAGCCTAGACCTAGTTACACTGGAAACAGATTGCTAACACGGCATAATAAATTATAATACATTTAATAGTAAGTACTATGTTCGTCCATCTCGTCAACTAGCTAATTGTTTTTGTAATAAGTATTAAGGTTTAGGATTTTTTAAATGAAAAAGGGGTAAACGAGTTCTAGAGTGGAGACCGCGTCTCGGCAAACGTAGTGTAGGACGTCCTCAGGCACGGTGGAGTGACGATTTGCGCAGGACGGCTGGCAGAAAGTGAATGCGAGAAGCCGAAAATAGATCTAAGTGGCGTGCAATTGGAGAGGCCTATGTCCAGCAGTGGACTGCAACAGGCTGTTGATGATGCTTGATGATGAAATGAAAAAGAGATTTTCCAGTTGCACAAAAACTTTTATTCAGTAGGTACTGCCACACACAGGAATAAAACAAATTGTTGCCAAGTAGTAAGCCATAGACAAAATAACACAGATAATATTAAGGGCTTCTATCTTATAGACTAGTGAACTAATATATCTTTATTGTATTACCTATTTTTAACATAGGATAGCATTATACACTCAATAGTTAGTAATACTTATATATTTGTAGCCAACTGCTACAAAATTAATCAGTTGTTTTATTAGCTGCCTAGCCATTTCAATGATCGGCGCAGCATAATGCTGCTACCTAAGGGACATCTGCTTGACGGCACGGTTGGCGCAGTGGTTGAGTGATTGGCTGCTGAGTTGCGTATCGCGGGTTACGTTCCCGCTCGGAACAAATATTTGAATGGCTTACAGGTAGTTGTTCCGGGTCTGGCTGTTTGTGTATGTGGGTATGTACCCACATACACAAACAGCCAGCAATGTTTTTAAACGTACCAAACATACAGAAGAAATTCCTAGTGTGGAGCAAAGATTTTATTTAAAAAAAAACTACCCAATACTTATAGTATAGTACAAATATTTATTGCAGTTGTTGGATTACCTACTGCCAATTTCTAAAAAGATTTAAATACCCCTTAAAAAAAAATAAGTTTCAGCCCTTATTGACCTAGTTATGAAAACTGTTATGGTGTAGCAAATGACGTGCCCAGAAGACGCGACAATTTGCGCTTTGAAATTAGATTTTCAACTTCCACTGAACCACTGAAAAATGAAAAATTGGCTGTGACAGACGGACAGACACCCAATCAGACAAACACAAGATAACCTTATAAGGTTACTGGTTTTCCGTATGAGCGTTCGGATCTCTAAAAATGACAAAGGCGATCCCAATTTTGTTTTCATAGAAAAAGTCAAAGAACACCACAGAATACCTGCGTTTCCTATAGTTAGTACGCTTTCTAAAACGTAAATTCAATTAGTTTGATTTATGCTAGTAATGTGAGATATTAACTGTGTTCAAACTGGTTACATGATCACTATCGCGGTCCGTGGGAAAGAAATAATTGTTATCTAAGAAAGAAAGAAACATGAGCCGCGTGGAATGTGAATGTGTACTTTTTGTTGAATAAAAAGGTCTTATCATATGATATGGAATGTTGCTTTGTGGTACGATGGTATATAAGGATGATATGGTATGATAGGGTTGCGGAATGTGTTCGAGAGAGTCATCGCGGCCCTGGAACGCAAAAGGCACTAGGAGGAACACGGGTGGGTTTTAGTCAGTAAGAGTCTGACACTCCCTTCCGCTCCGCCCAGAGCGGGAGAAGACATTTGATGATTTCTCATCCAGGAAAAAATATGGTACGATAGTTATTCGATGTCTGTTCTTTTTTTTAATTTCTTGTAGTAGCGAAAGGGTTAACATTTTATAAAATGTACATACTTTTAGGAATTTTGATTTCCTTTATCTATGTATGTGTCGATTTCTGTCGATGTCTGTACTATAATGAATCTGTCAAAGTGTAAGTACTTAAAAAAAAATTGTGGTATAGGCAGGAACAAAAATCGATTTACACTTTTTAAATCTTATTAACTTTAGTAGATTTTTGGACACTTGAAGCTAAAAAATCTCTGTGTATCTGTACTTAGAGTCTGCTTTGGCAACCTCGTCGTTTCCTATTTCGTCTTCTAAAATATTATAAGTACTTTACATATTTTAATAGTTAAGGCCATTGTAAATGTCAGCCAGCATACCTATCATAGCAAGTACTACTTGCATACTTCTGAACACGAGTCATTTTCGCCTGCCTTGGATGTAGGGTTGCCAACTTTTTTTGGAAGAAATAACGTATTAATTATTTGGAAATGATTTTTTTCCCATACTTTATTTTTATGCAAAAGTATATTTATCTATACTAATATTATAAAGAGGAAAGATTTGTATTTTTATATTTTTGTATGTAACGAATAAACTCTTCTTTCGAAAGCTACATTCACACTGAGTAACATAGGCTATATTTTATCCCCATATTCCCACGGGAACGGGAACTACGCGGGTGAAACCCCGGGGTGCTGCTAGTCCAAAATAAAGTAGGATACGTTTTTATAAAGTATGGTTGGCAACCCTACTGGTGGTCGTGGTGGTCGTCTTAATTCATACGGAACTACATTGTTGATGGATGAAGGAACTTTATGTTAACGTAATTAACTGATAGGTGAGGATTTTAGGGTTCCGAACAGGCGTAAAAAACGTAACCGTTATGGGAACACTCGGGTGTCTGTCTGTTGATCTGTCTATCCGTATGGCACAGCCTATTTTTATGGAATCTACTAGACCGATTCACACGGAATACATTAATTCTGATTATGGGGGTCACCTTTGTCGGTTCATTTAAAAATGAAGTTTTACGAACCGTACCGTTAAACATATCAAATGAAAGGGCTTATTGTTGGGCAAATAATTTATTTAAAATTATGAAAAAAATATGATTTAATTGTCTTTTACATAGTTTAAAATAATTTATTTTCTAGTTATTAAAAAATGTTATTCAAAATGAAAAATGATCATGTTATCTCCGAAAGTAGTGAAACTATTTTATTTTATAAAATACAAATTATAGTTCTTTAACCATGGGTTAGGTACAGGAAAACCTATAAGAAGTCTTAAAAGATTTTAAAGTAACATGTTACAAAAATGAGATTCTTTCGGTACCCTTTGTACGCAGGTCCGACTCGCTCTTGGCTAGTTTTTAAATATCAATGCCAATGACTAGTTCTACTAACTTTATAGGAGCTTCGCAGTTGCGAACTGTCAGAAAAACTTCTAATTTGTCAATATTAATACGAGATTTGAAAATTGAATTTGAACGCTATTAAACCGACTTCAAAGAAAGAGGTTCTGTAATCGATCTAAATGTATGTATGTCTGCATTTTTCTCAAAAACTACTGATCCGATTTGGATAAAGTTTTCGTTACTAACTTGAGCATTGATTTTGCTTTCTTTGAGTATTCAAGCACAAGTTATATGCTCAACCTAAGGAAGCTATAATAGATAGAATTTCAAGTGTTATTTCCATCATCTACACTTTTTAACCGACTTCTAAAAAAGGAGGAGGTTCTATATATAATCTAAAAAAAATATGTACATTTTCTACATTGATGACCTCTTAGTTTACTCTGCGAAGGAGCAGTACGTTTTTTTTTACACCAATGTGATTGGTTCGTTTAGGTGGGGGAGGGGAGGGGGTGTAGGTACCACTAAAAAGTGAAAAATAAAAAAAACTTTTTACAAAAAATAAAACCGACTTCTAAACAAAAAAAAACAAAAAGTATAAAATAACTTTAATTTCGGAAGTCGGTGTGTTCAACAACAAAAAAGCAACCAAAAACACCGAGTTCCGAAATTAAAGTTATTTTATACTTTTTGTTTTTTTTTTGTTTAGAAGTCGGTTTTATTTTTTGTAAAAAGTTTTTTATATTATAAAGAGGAAAGTTTTGATTGATTTTTTGTTTGTTTGCATTGAATAGGTTTCGAAACTGTTTGACCGATTTGAAAAATTCTTTTACTGTTGGGAAGCTATGCTATCCCCGGGTGACATAGGCTATATTTAACCCCATATTCCCACGGGAACGGGAACTACGCGTGTGAAGACAAGGATGTACTCATCCTGTATTGAAACGATCTTCATTACCTTGAAATTGTCGTCTCAAAGACTACCCACGGGCTAAAGTTGTTTAAAATTTAAATTACTTATCACTTATGAAGTAATTTTACCATTATTTTGGTGTCACCATTGTTTGAGGTGTCACGCCAGTTTAACACCGCGCTTAGAGCTCGCTTTCTTGTTTACTTATTTAATAGAAAATGAGTATGTATGTATATGTGTTATTTACTTAGAGTCGTTAGCACAGCTGCCGAAATTGGGGTTCCAATCGAGGTGAAACAGCCTTGTTTTCTTTTTACGAAATTATTGGTTACTAGCAGCGGCCCGCGGTTTCACCCGCATAGTTCCCGTTCCCGTGGGAATATGGGGATAAAATATAGCCTATGTTACCCGGGGATAGTGTAGCTTCCAAACAGTGAAAGAATTTTTCAAATCGGTTCTGTAGTTTCGTAGCCTATTCAATACAAACAAACAAACAAACAAATCTTTCCTCTTTATAATAGTAGTATAGATGTGCGTTTCCCACTACAAGAAAATTTACATTTTTTCACTTGTTGGTAAGCGATAATGTGATCGAAGATGAAGCATAATTGCTTAGAAGTAACCTATTCACTGTTGACTTAAAGACTCCCAGGTTGTAGTTATCAGGAAACACAGACTCTAGCAGGGAAAAAAATTGATTGAGTCAGGCGTTACTTTGCGGAAATCCATTTTAAATTTGAAAAAAATAATATATCTAGTTTTAATTTCCGCGAATATTAGTGGGTTGCAGATATGCACCTCCCTCCCGCCCGCTATATTATGCACATGCAAGATTACAAGGCAAATGCACGCACAATGAATGTGTTTCCAAAACGTTTAGTGCGTGTGGGTGGGATGTTCACCATGTAACGGTGGCGCATTGCCGTACGTCTTGTAGTCGGAACGGGCTCGGTGGAATTAATCTATGCAATTCCGTCGCTCATTCCCTAAAAACTTAATTTATCCTTAAGGGAATGAAAAAACGTTTCTTTACATAAATATCTTTCTTGAACCTTCTTTAAATAAGGAATCCTAGTGCAAGGTGTAGACCCAGCTTTAGGCTATGTATTTGTAGTAAGTCTGTTGTTCAAGTATAGGCACGTACTTAAATGTTTGCAAGTTTCTGATCCGGAAATTGCTTCATGTAAACTTAGCTCCGAGATTCCAGAATTAACAATGTATTATAAAATTGTTATAAACACAATTTGTTCAAAGTGGCGTGGTCGCATCATTTGCTTATTGTTGCATCGCAACTGTTTGCGAGGAGCCTCAAGACCTTTTTTGGATGGGAAATCATCAAATGACTTCTCCCGCTCTGGGCGGAGCGGAAGGGAGTGTCAGAATCTTACTGACTAAAACCCACCCGTGATCCTTCTTGTGCTCTTTGCGTTCCAGGACCGCGCTGGCTCTTTCGAACAAATTCCGCAACCCTAGCAGGCACTGACCCTATGGGGCCCCGTCTTCGTTGCTGACGGCTCTTTGAGGTGCGCGTGGATCACTACGCGCCGTTGACTCGGGCCTGGTTGCTATCGGATGGCGAGCCACCCATAGCTCACCGTTCGCAGGCCCGCGCCTACGGTGGCCGGGAATCGCCCAGCGTTTCCCGACGCCCGGGGCGCCTTCTTCTGTGAGCCTCAAGACCTACAACATTAGTATAGATAGCAGATTTAGAGGTCGATTCAAACATAATGTCGTCTATGAAGTACACTTTTCGCTGCACAGTACCGCAGTCCTCATCCCCGTGTTCGGAACCGCCATTAGGTCTTATTCTACCTGTACCCATTGAACAGCCTTATTGAAGGCCTACTTATTGAGCAGCATTTCTGTGGCCTCTGTTCCGGTTTCACTAAACGCAGGCTCGGCTGCGACCGGGCGAGATGAATCACATCGTTTCCGAATTCTTTTGTACCGTTAGCATTTTGACTACAGATACCTCTTTTTTTCTTATTGAGAAATGATCATCAAATGACTCCTCCCGCTCTGGGAGGAAGGGTGTGTTCGCTAGAGATACCGCGGCCCTGTGGCCGTATTACGAAGTGCCAATGCCATCATGATTCGTGTGAGGGAAAGAGACAGTGCTATTCGTCTTGTGTAACTCCGTCTCTCTCTGACACAGAAATCATGATGGATTTAAGACGTCATAATAGGTCGCCTGGAACGTAAAGGGTATTAGGAGGATGGATGGGTTTTAAACAGCAAGAGTCTGATTCAATACTCTTTTGGGAGTAGTGATTTGATACCTTCAAATCCATAAAAAGATCGTGGCCAAGGCGATTATCAAAACGTCTAAAATGTATGGCATCGGCAAACGCTGTGGAATTGCCATTTATTTTGACATATCGGCAATCGCGATTGATAGTAGAATGTTATTTTGTCAAGACTGGGGGGGAGGAGTCCCCGCCTCTTGACAAGTCAAAATTGCCTGCAAATGTTTTGATTGTTGGAAAACCGGAAATTAAATTAAAGAGCGAAGCCGGGGCGGGTCGCTAGTACAAAAAAATAATGCAAACGTTTAGTTATCCCACTGATGGGTATTTCGAAAGTTTCAAAGGTTCCTAACGATGCAAGATAATTTCATTCATCTGCAGCCACTGGTGTCTGAATTCCTGATCGCTTAGCCAATAATGGATATTGCTGAACGTCAAAGTGCCTGTATTTACCCCATTGTGTTCTGCAGCCATTGTTGGTCCCTAAAATAATGGTTTGTGCACCTTTTTCGAGTATTGCTATTTTTCTGCTGAAAACTGTATGGGCGTATCTAAACACGGTGTAACGGAAAGGAATCGTCATATTTTAAGAAGCTTTTTCTGTCCATATAAATGAACACCCTCTTCAAAGAAGATAACTATAAAAAACCCCAGAAAATAATGCGATTACTTACTGATTTTGAAGCAAGTCTCGTGTTACCAAGCTATTGAGTTGTGGAGGTAAAATTGGCGGTTGTTCCATCATCGTGCATGACAGTTTAATACATTCAAAATTAAAAAAAAAATACTATGCAGAAGCAAGATGCGTACCATCGACAAATCGTTGTCTACATACTATCTATCAACTACAATCGTTGTCTATTTTCGATAGTAGAACTTTCACTATCGGTATGTTCCTAATGTACATAAAAATATACATTTAGTGAACCGAAGTAGGATTTCACATGCTGTTGTGATATCGATGATGGCCCAGCGTAGTCCGTTTTGTAGCTGTGTGGTGCGGGATGGCTTATATAGACCTTCCGCCTCTTCCGTCTATGACACGTAAATAATTTGGTCTAAAATATGATTGTTGGGCCGTGAAATTTTCAGAATTCTTCGTAGTTTATCACACATAAAAACCCGCGCCTTTTTCCCATGAAGGTAGGCAGGAGTCTCGGCACGCGGTCACCACTTCAGAAGCTAACGTCCTCATCAACTTTCTGCTCTGCGAGTAAAGAAAGAAAGAAAGAAATAATAATATTTATTCAGCACATACATGAAACACGCACGGTACATAGTAAAACAAAAGATAGTTATGATAAGAACTAAGTGTGTGTCCCACGGCTGCACTAAATAGGTCCATTTCAGCGATATGTCAGACAGACTGATGCTGGCTGACGCTGGTTTTCTAATGAACCTTTCAAAGGACGAGTGGCGGTTCATTTGAATCCTTATAAAAGAAAATATATATAAAGTAGTGTTTTGCCCGCTTAAGTTTGGCGCAAATTCTATGTCAATAACCTCAGTTCTCTTGCGGATATCTTCAATTCTGTACATTAATTGAAAACCTTGATTTGTGTTAATAGGTACTGGCAGCCTGTAATAAGGGTTCGCTTCGATTATGGAGGCTGTAAAAAGTTGTATGGCGCAATTATATGGTTGAATGGCAGACTTGCAGATTGCGTATCTGCAAATCAAACTTTTATAGAAGTCCAAGTCAGTTATTGGAATAAAATAACGTACCTACGGGCACAAGGGGCACTTGCCCAGGGCCCCACTTCATCGGGGGCCCCAAAATTATCGGTTATTCTCTATAGAAAACGAACAATTCGAACCGTGCACTAGCTTCTGACGAACTTGTGTCAACCTTATCTTAGACGGGATGTAAATATATTCGAACTCGCTCGTAAGAAAACCTTTGAAAATTTTGGAGCTGGCTATACGCTCGCTCTATCATACTTGGTCTTTTTGGAAAATTACCATTACAATAAGACTGCAGAGTTAGTATTTCTTGTTTTGTTAATTACCAAGATATTTAAATACGCCACTGGGTAGTATATTTACGTGGTCATACACTACATAATATGTGTGTGGTATATAACTACCTGTGCTCCGATACTTTCATATCCGGTTCTCAATTTTACAAAAGGGCCCCAGACTCAGGTGAGCTCGGGGCCCCCGTATGTGTTAAAACGGCCCTGCGTACCTACTTTACTTGGGTGGATAGTCACTGATTTTAGACTGGTACAACTTGAAGAGCAAACATATATATATTTTATTTACCCTCGTCCGTGCGTCACTGCGGGGTGCCAAGTTGCCAACTGAAAACCAGCGCTGGGTGTCTGACGCCCAGCAAATGCTGAGATGGTAACCCTTTCGGTTTAGGCACGCTCAGCACAATTTAATCCTTATCATTGTTATGTTTTATTATTGTATTATTTTTTTACTTTTGTTTTGTTGCTGTTGTGTTGTGTATGTGTCGAATAAATGTTTTCTATTCTATTCTTCGGCCGGGGCTCTGGTAGAGCCCTTGCATATGATGTACGTGTCGTCACCCTCCGGCCTCGTACCCTGGACCCCGTCACCCTCGCGGGCGTTTGCTCGCGTTATCAAATACTTATAGTCTTCCGTAAGCCCTAGCGATTTTAGAAGGGATGTTGCCTGAGTAAAAAATATATGATTATGTTTAGTCCGTCAGTTAGATTATAGAAAAATATTGGACACGTATTTTTTCCTTTATCAAATCTATAAAAACTGACGAAGATAAAAAGCATCAAAGATCAGGAGTGGGAGCGTGTGACGTCACTGCCCGGTAAAAATTGTAGCGAGTAGCGACGTCACACAAGTTTTTTACGCACTGTATCATTCATTTTTTGTTTATGTGAAAAAAGAAAAAATGCGTGTCCAATATTTTTTGGAAATCTATCAGACGGACTAATCAGATTTTTTTAGTCAACTACCCTATAGTCTAAAGACCATGGCCCCAACTGGGCCTTCTTCATTTATCTCCGCAGTGGCAGCAACGATTCGCAGTAGTTGCGAAACCAAACGATTATGTTATTCAAGCCTCACAGTTTTATGGCGGTTTGTAGTTGTAAATTATGCTTTATTTTTCACTAGTTTTCGCTTGCGATTCTGTTTACTTTCTAGAAATATGATGTTTTGTTTTTGGCTTGAAAATTTGATTTAACCTTGATGATTCTTGTCGGTTCGTCTTTGTAGAAAACAAACGTGCATCTGACGTTTCATTCGTGCATAGTAGGTTTATGTATTTAAAAACATTACCCTCGCGAGCGCGCTTTTGTGAGAGTCGAGAAAAAGAACCATTTTGCTAAAACGCAACTGAATCTTAGGCGATTTATTTAGCGATATCGGCGATTAAAAAGATTATTCGCATCTCAGTCGTAAACTCGCAATCTGTGAAAAATTTAGGGAAATTACTGGTGCTTTGTAACTGGCTGGCTGGCAAATTGTAACTGAGATATGAATGCGAACGTTCCAAACAATACTAGAAAAAGTGGCAACGAGTCACAGTATCGGTTGTTCAAGTGAAACGGATCAATTGTAATATAAATGTAGTTACTGATGAAAACTTATATCGTAATGATCACTTGAAGTGAGTCGTATTTTCAATTTGTCTTGAACACTTGTTGTGTGCCTTCGTGTTTAGGCCAAAATGTATGATCTTTCATTCACCAAGGCATCCTAAAAATTGTCTTTTTAAATAATTTTACCAAAATAATTCAACACTGAACGGACAGACAAATATAGTGTTGGTAAGATTTGTAAAACAACCCATTGAAATCTTAAAACCGGTCATTTGTAGCACAGATAATAATTAATATATTCCACACAGGTGGGGCTTGCCTCGCATAAGTTTATAAAAATATATATGTACATAATTATATTAATTTATTGCGATTTTATTTATTTATTTAAGTATTCAGTTTTATTTTGTAATCTATACAATGAAAAAAACACAGATTATGTTTTATTAAAATTAATACTATTTTAACGATTGACGATTAAATAATTAATAGTTTGTTGAATGCCAGAAATTAATAAATCACAAAAATATTTTTCTAATTTACCATAAAACAGTTGCCTCAAGTATGTTTTAAAATTATCAACATTTTTGGTGTCAATGTACTTTGTCCAAATTAAGTGAAAGATAAAAAAGACGTTCTGTCATTAAGTGATGGATTTTATGGCTTGCTAAAGAAAGTTGATGATGTATTACCAACATAATGGGGTAATCTTGGCTAATCATAAAAAGCTGATGTAATACGGACATGACACCTCAATTTCTACTTTTTTTGAGTGTCACCTCTTTTAGTTAAGGACATAAAAGTGCATAATTTTGGCCCTAAAGCATGGAATTAGTATGTACTTTTTTGTTGGACCATCATCACCATAAAGAAAGAGAGTGATAGGCATTGTAGTCCAGCATGGCGCATTGCTTCTCCACAGTGGGCCACTGACCCAAGAGGCCAAGAATGAATGGATAAAAACGGCCTCAATGCTTATCTCAAGTTGTTCGTGACAATCGATTGAGGGGAGTAGGTTACTATGGTGGTTTATGCTAATCGCAACCGTTTTCTGTTACCTACAGACTGCATGCCACCGTTTGGCCGTAAATTATGGCGGTCTACCGACGGTCAGCTGAAATTGCGTGGTGTTGGAAAAATGCTACATTATTTTTTGTACAAAAAATAATAATCGTTTTCTAAAATAGCCATACACTTACATAAGATATTTTCACATAATCAGACATTATAAAACATGGCCATTGCTATCAGACCTTCAATGACATTTATAAAAAAGCATTAATTATTATCGATGTTTGGGCGGGACCGTCGAATGTCAATCGGTCAGTGACCTCGGTTTTGGCGGGAGAAACTCGACGAGTGAGTTTTTTTTCTTTGCATTTTACTTTCTCGCGGCATACAAGTTTTAAAGGCTGCCAGTGTCGCATCTAGAATGAAATAAGCAAACGAAACGTGTAAATTTGATTTGACTCAGTACTCGTAAACTTATTGTTACGCCTGTTTCTTTTTTGGAATTTCACCGAAAGTTGTTTAAAATATTTTTTTTTACGGTAAGAGATACTAAAAAAACAAGCAATACTTTGTTGACACTAGTTACGATGAATGCAGTCTTTACTTTTTCAATTGCGTCCATTACCTACATACATATGTATCTCCTGTCCTCTTTCTATTTTACTTTTATTTCTTCTTATTAAACACGCAAACAATACAATGTAATTTAATAAAATTGTATGCAAAATGGTTTTAGTTTTTCATCATTTCTTATTCAGAACTTATTCAAAGATCGAACTTGACCCAACTGTCAAATACGATATTATAACTGTCAAACATAACTGACGTATCAAGTAGGTATCTTATCAATATCAATGTTAATTACCACTTCGAGGCTGTGGTACCCTCCTACGCAATTACTACACAAGATACCTTATTTTACCGGTCCCGTAATAGTCCGATAGCTGAATGATTGAACGAAATGTAATGAGGGCCACTCAGCTGATTGTGTGAAAGCTACAACCTTGAACGAGCGTCGCGTCGTGAATGGACGAAGTGACCTAGAAGCAGCGCTGTCGAATTGTCGATAGGTTCTAGCGGTGAATTTTAGTCTATGGTCTACGCATAATGATTTACTTGTGCTAGTGGGCTGCGATGATTTATAGTTAGACATTTATGATTTTATGGTTAGTTTGAGATTCCTGTGCTTTTGTCGGCCATGTAAATTCACAATATGTGGGATATCTACTAGCTATTGTAAACCAATTGACAGTTATAAATAATATTCTATTGTCTATGTATAATAATGTTAATGCTTTTAGCTTTTAGCGAGTAGGTACTTTTAGTCCGTGTTCGGAATCATAACTAGCGCTATCATCGCCATTATACAGCACATTATACTATACAAGTTTTCGAGATCAATGCACAGAAGTTTTCCAGCAACGTCGCCCCCCTGTCTGTGCGCAGTTTCTTGTAGCACTTCATGATTTTGACTTATTATGAGTTATTGTCAAACAATTTAAAACTTAAGCACATTTGCTCAAGCCAAAGTTGTATTTTAACTCTGAGTTAGTTGCTAACAGGAGGTTACATAACAAATACTTCATACATAATGACTTTGGGTTAGTAACTAATTCGGAATTAAAAGACAATCCTGAGCCTTAAAAACATAATTAATCGTTTTCACCGTCAAGTGTCAAGACGCCATATTTTATTCCCGCTTGTGTGTTCTTTTTTTAAATTTAAATGTAGATTCGAACCGTAAGAACACATGTTTATCGTCGCTCATATGTTTTAACGTATTCATATCGACGGCTGTATTTTGCGATTTAGGACTACATTATGCGGGGCCACTAACCTGCTATAAAATTAGATTCTTTATTCATTGTTTACACGTATTGGTATTTCCATATCGCTTGCGGCTTTTGTGTGAATGATGATATTTATTTGATGGCGACAAATGCGATGCAGGAAAATATAATGATTAAACCAATGTAATTAATAAATAACACGTTCCACTAGTGGTCACGATACACGTTGTCTTGTATTTTCGTTTCGAAAAAAATATCTTGAACCCGATTGCAGCGCCACCGACCCGGTCCCCACGGTCCATCCAAAAACGCATTCAAAACCACACAAAAATAATCATCAATGACACACACTTATCTACAGAAGAATTACATAAATGAAGATAACATCACTCTTAATTCCTCAAAAGCCAAAAAAATCTGTGAAAACTTTGCTAAAGCAAGCGTGAAGTGAATTGTCTTTTTGAAGTTATGAATTGACAATTCGCTTCAAGTTCACATTCCCCTGAGTTTTTACAGAATAGCACTACTACACATTCAAGTCTTGTAACTTTTTATTCAAATATAAAATTCAAGTTGCGATCTCATGTTGGTGATAATAACCAATGTCAAGAATTAGTCAAAATGTGTTAAAACAAAGCCAATGAGCGTTCAAATAAAGTCGTAGTTTCATCTCGGTTAAAATTAGTGGCAAAAAGAGTAATTATGGGTGTTTCATCCCATCGAGGGAGGCGAACACTCCTTAAAATGGAAGGATTGCCCACAGTATATATTATTCTGAACTCTGTCTGAAATGAAAAAAGAATCCAATGAGGTCTGTCTGAAACTAACGCACCTATAAACCAAGGTTAAATCTTAGGTACCTAAGGTATTAGTGGTATTACATACACTTGGAATTTGCGTGTCAACCGCAGTAACTGTTACCTTATTTAACACAGCCAATCAACTAGGCTGTTTATGTCAATTAATTCAGCACGACTCGGCTTGTATGCTCGTATGTCACGCTTTCGTCTCGGAAACGTTTCGTGTCGCCAGCATGGCCGCTGGTCGCAGTTTGAATTTATTTTGTGTAATGTGTGAGGACTGCAATAATATACAACTGTTAAATGTATGAAATGTATCTATCTATACTAATATTATAAAGAGGAAAACTTTGAAATTTATATGTAACAAATAAACTCAAAAACTACTGGACCGATTACAAAAAATCTTTCACCATTAGAAAGCTACATTCACCCTGAGTAACATAGGCTATATTTTATCCCCATATTTCCACGGGAACGGGAATTACGCGGGTAAAACCGCGGGGCGCTGCTAGTATACACTACATTGAGCTTATTTAAGAGCTTAAATTTCTTATCTAATATCTAAGGGAATCTAAAAGGAAGGGAATCTAATATCCCTTCACATATGCTATGTGTAGGGATTTCCTATCGATAAAAAAATCCTATTTGCTCCGCCTTCGCCCTATTTTTGTTTTTCAACCCAATTCGTAAGGTTTTATTCAACAGTGGGGCGAAAAACTGGAACGAATAAAAACCTCTCATTTTCATCATTGCAAAAGAAACTCTTGAACATGAAACGCGCTTCTTGCTACATCTAAAGCAATTCGTAAATGGTTTTCAGCTGTCTATAATTGAATCAAGTTAATTATAGTAATTAAAAAGCGTTCAAATTCTAATATCAATGTCATCCAAGCGAAAATCCTTGTGAAAACTTTATCAGAATGTATGGATGTTAAAAGTCGGTGTAAAAAAATAAGAATTGTCGTTCGGGTAACCAGTACCTAATTACTCAACCATTTTTACAGTTATATCAGAGTCCTTTTAGGATTCCAGAGAGAGTAGGACTACGTCTCTACTGCTGGATATAGAGAAATTGTCCGAAGCCAGTACTCTCAGCATGCGCTATGCTTGCAATCGTTGACGATCGTTGGTCTAACCAACGATCGTCAACGAATTAAACGAATCGTCAAATTACTTTTTCCGCTCTGGATGGAGCGGAAGGCAGTGTCAGATTCTTGTTCACTAACAATAAAACCTATCCGTGTTCCTCCTAATGCCCTTTGCACGCCAGGGCCGCGGTAACTCTTTCGAATTAATTCCGCAACCCTGGCAGGCACTGGCCCCAGTGAGGCTCCGTCTTCTAAGAAGACATATCTTTGAGACGCGCGTGGAACACAATATTCCGTCGACTCGGGCCTGGTTGTTATCGCACGGCGTGCCACCCATCGCTCGCCGTCCGCAGGCTTGTGCCTTGGGTGGCCGGGAATTGGGACTCCGGAGTCATCTAATGGTTTTTTTCTTTCCTATAGATTTATTGGGCACGCGTTTGACCATTATCTCACTTGATGGTAAGCGATGGTCTAATTCAAATGGAAAATCTAAAGGAAACACACCAACGTTTTGCTAGCAATTATGCATGAATAACTATTCGGTTATGCTATTCACAAACAACAGAAAAGGTATGAACAACGAAGTGATAATTCGGAATTTAAAAACACAAACATCGTCTTTTGTTTTCTTTGTCATCATTAATATGTTGTAGCGTAGGTATGTGTACCTACGGCTAACATTTTGCACTTTCAGAACAACAAAAAAAAATCTAATTAGTCCGTCAGATAGATTTCCAAAAAATATTGGACACGTATTTTTTCTTTTTTCACGTAAACAAAAAATGAAGACGATACAGTGCGTTGAAAACTCGTGTGATGTCACTACTCGCTACAATTTTTACCGAACAGTGACGTCACACGCTCCCACCCCTGATCTTTGATGCTTTGTATCGTCGTCAGTTTTTATAGATTTGATAAAGGAAAAAATACGTATCCAATATTTTTCTATAATCTAACTGACGGAATGTTTAGCATTATCATATATTTTTTACTCGGGAAACATCCCTATTGGTGGAACAGATGCAGGATACTTATTAGTAGATTTAAAGACCATGTACCTACTGACTTTTTTTTTTTTTTTTGTATTTACGAAACTATAATATCAGTATAATATCGCAACAATAGTTTTGCTAAAGTCATTCCTCCAACACATCTTCACAGAGACCTGACATAGCAGCGAACAAGTTGAAACATCGCAGTAATTGCGCCTCGAGGCAGCTATCGACTTTGATATTTCCATTGTCCATGACTCCCGAGGCACGCCAAGGCTCTGCCTAATAACAGCTATTAGGCCTTCAAAGGAGCCTGTACTACGCACCTTGTGACTGCAATTTGAAGGGTCCTTTAAGTGTTTTGAGGTTTAATTACGACGATAAGCAGGACTGACTCGTTTGAATATGTTTAAAAAGATAAGCTAGTTTGTTTCTGACGTTATGTTCTGTAGGTATTCGTACAAAGTATTATATAGATTACAAATGCGAATATGAGTTTGTTTGTTTGTAACGCTTTCACGCCTAAACCACCCGTGATCCCCCAAATGCCCTTTGCGTTCTGGGGCCGCAGTAACGCTTTCGGTCAAACAAGGTCTACCAACGATTCCGCGACCACCTAGATCCCAGCCCATCCCTTTAAACAGCAATCGTAATGAACACATAACGCAACGAGTCAGCGTCTTACTTTCTACGGCCAACTATGCAAACGCTGTCTATTTGCACTGCGGTGCGCATGCGCTGTTTGCTAATCGTCGGCGCAAGCGCATTTGAATGTGCACTCCGATAGTGCTCGTTTGTTGGTACTTGTGGCTTGGGAAAGGTTCAGTAGCTATGAGGAAGCGGCCGGTTTGTGGATAACTTGACTTAACATTATCTTCCTACCTTTTTTTTTTTTTTTTTTTGGATGGGAAATCATCAAATGACCCCTCCCGCCCTGGGTGGAGCGGTAGGGAGTGTCAGACTTTTACTGACTAAAACCCACCCGTGCTCCTCCATGTGCCCTTTGCGTTCCAGGGCCGCGGTAACTCTTTCGAACAAATTCCGCAACCCTAGCAGGCACCGACCCTATGGGGCCCCGTCTCTGGTGCTGACGGCTCCTTGAGGCGCGCGTGAAGCACAACGCGTCGTCGCACAGGCTGAGTAGCCTGGTATCGGACGGCGAGCCACCCACGCTCACCGTCCACAGGCATCAGCCGCTGCGCAATAGCACAGCGGCCGACCTGTCTCTGGAGGAGGCCGAAATGGGACCATTACTGGCACTCCATTTCAGCCCCCTCCCGAGTACCGGGAGTCGCAGCACCCGCAGCAGAAGCGGCAGAAGCGGCGACGGAAGCCGCGGCGGCGGCAGAGGCGGCGGCGGCGGCGGACCTCTTGCCCTTGGTCGGGGTGGATGGCGCGCAGGCCCTTCCCCCAGCCCAGTGCTCGGCCGGCTTGCCAACAGCCGCACATGCACTGCAGTGCGGCGTGGCCTCGCACGAGCCGGCCCGATGACCGGGCTGACCACAGCGGAAACAAAGTCCACTGCGGTCCACCTCCGAGGGGCACATAGCTCCCATGTGGTTGCCCACATGGCAGCGGTAGCACCTCAGAGGTCTGGGTTCCAGCAGTTTTACCCGCGCAGAAACCCACCCCACCAAGAGCCTTCGACCCTCCGACACTGTTCTGGCCACCGTCACGGGGCAGCTCACCACAAGGGTTTGCATGCCCGTGTTGTCAGGCCGGAGGGTGCCCGCCTTGACGAGCTCGGCAGAGCACCCCCCAGTCCTGGCGACGGCGGCCACAACCTCCTCCTCCGTCACGGAGTCATCCAGGCCCACTATGCGCATATCAATGCACTTAGTCGGCCTGGACACTCGGACCTCGTCCGCGGGGAGGACCGCCTTCAGCCTTTCGGCCAGGGCGTCCGCGAACGGGCCGCTCTCCGCTCCGGCGAGCTCGAGCTTCCGGGCACCGGTCAGGGTCCTCCTGATCTCGATGCCCCCGGTGATGCCCAGCTCCCGGAGGTTCACCGCCTCCTTCGCCCGCTTCATAAGGGCGAGGTACGTCACGCCCCTCTGTTCCGCTTCCGGCTGCAGCGTTAAAACTACAGCCGCGGACTTCGGGGCGCGGAGCCTCGCCGCGATGGCGTTTGCCTTCCGCCGCTGCCTCTTGGCCTTGCTTTTGGCCGCCTTTTTGGCCTGCCGCTTTTCTCCAGCAACCTGCCATCCGGCCTCGGCCGCAGGAGCGTCCGAGGTTGGGGGTGGGGGCGGCTGCGGCGCCACTGGCGCAGCAGCTTTAGCCGCTCCCCCTCCAGCCCTCCTCCTTCCCCTCTTCGCCGGGGCCGACTTGGTCGTCGCCGGCGTCGCGGGCGCCGGCGTCACAGGCGCTGGCGCGGCTCCCGCCTTGGCCTTCGCCTGGCCGGACGTTCCCGGGCCAGCAGCCACCGCGGCTGCATACGAAGCTGCCTTCTGCCGGCCCGGGGGCCCCTGTGTCGCCGCTAATGGGGGACGCCGAATCATGTTCTCCAAGACGGAGAACTGCTTCTGGAAGGGAGCCAGCTCCTGCCGCACCAGGCTCCGCACCTGGCTCAGCACTTGGCTCCCCTCCAGCGCCGCCGGACTCAGCCCCCCCTGCGGCCCCTCAGAGGCCGCTCTGGCCATGCCAGCCAGGTCCCTCCGGAGCGACTCATTCTCCGCTATGAGTCTCTCCGTTACGGCCGCGAGGCGGGCGACCTCCGCCCGCAACTCTGTCGCCTCTCCGGACCTGCTGACGTTGGCCGCCGCCGCCGCCAGAATTGAGGCTTTGGCCGCACTAATGGCCTCCCGCTTGGAGGACTGCTTCCGCTTGAAGGCCACAGCGCGGATCGCGGCTTCCACGACCTCCGCAAACTGGGCCTTCTTCTCCTCGGCCGTGGGAGGTGCCTCTCCCGGGGTCTCTTCGTCGTCAGAGTCGAGAGGAGGCGGAAGAGTAGAGGGAGCCCCACGACCGCTCCCTCCAGGGCGCTGCCCCTCCTCCACCAGCCTCTCGGCCCGATGCCCCGCCCCCCGGATAGAGGGTGCCAGCCCCCTCCCTGCCTCAACGCCCCTGCCCCGCCTTGCGGTGGGGATCTTACGGGCGGAGGCAAGCTCGCCCTCGGAGGTCGACTCTCCGTCGTCCTCCCGCCTGGGCCGCTTGCGGAAGAACTTGACGTTCTCCGCAGCAGCCCCCCCTCTTTCCTCTCCAGAGCCCGCCGAGCTGACCGTTACTAGGTCAGGTGCAGAACCAGAATCCGATTCTGCACCTCCCCGGCGCTCAGGCGAACCCTCCTCAACACAATCGAACGCCATCAGCTCCTTGTAAGAAGCGGATCCGGATGACGTCGATTCGGAGCCTCCTCGGCTCTTGTTGCCACTGGCAAGCGGAAGGTCTTTGTTGCCCACCCCAGAGTACGGAGGGCAGCCCGCCGAAGCGGGGTGGGATTCCCCGACCGCTGAGCAGTCGGGACCCACCTGGGGACTCATTTTCCAAAGATCTTTTTCCATTTTTGTTCCTTTTAAGGGTGCGGTCCCTGTTCGCTCCGCCCCTTCTCAGGGCCCTCTCTCCTAACCTCACCTCTCCACCTGCTCGCTGCTCTCACAGTCACGTCTGATGATCAGACGCGTACCAGAGAGCAGCGAGCAAGCGTGTGTCTCTCTTGGTCTGATCCCTCACTTGCGACCTTCCGGCATGAGTGGCTCTACCGGGAAAGCTCGCAAGATCATTGAGACGCTCAAGCCCCACCACGACGACAACGTGGAGACACATTCGGTGGGGTTATCTTCCTACCTTCAGTCCATTTTATTTGAAGTGCATGCGGCATGGCTTCCATACATTTGGAAAACGTCCATACGTTTGGGATTTTTTTTTGACGACGCTATTGGCGCAGTGGTTGAACGATTGGCTGCTGCGCTACGTGTCGTGGGTTCGATTCCCGCACGGAAAAAATATTTGTATGGCCTACAGATAGTTGTTCCGAGTCTGGCTGTTTGTGTATATGACACTAGTATCATCCCGCGGTTTCACCCGCGTAGTTCCAGTTGTGGGAATATGGGGATATAATGTAGACTACGTTCACCGGAGATAGTGTAGCTTCCCAACAGTGAAAGAATTTTTCAAATCGGTCAAGTACATTCGGAGCCTATTCAATGCAAACAAACAAAAAAACAATCAAATCTTTCCACTTTAAAATATTAGTGTAGACTAGCTTCTGTCCGCGACTTCGTCCCCGTGGAATCCCCGATTTTAAAACATTCTTTATCGCTGCTCTGCTCCTATTGGCTTAAGCGTGATGATATATAGCCTAAAGCCTTCCTCGATAAATGGACTATTCAACCCAAAAAGAATTTTTCAATTCGAACCAGTAGTTCCTGAGATTAGCGCGTTAAAACAAACAAACAAACAAACTCTTCAGCTTTATAATATTAGTATAGATTGTACGTTTGTAAACGCACCCACGATACAGGAGATATTTCTAGTGAAAAAAATAAAGAAAGAAAAATTGTTTCTTTTCAACTCACTTAATCGAAAACTTGCTCTGTGCCGAACGCTTTTAAGCACGAAATACACTTCGCACTAGAACGGATATCTGTGCTGACTATTAGACCCTTTTGGCCGATCAAGAGAAGTCCACCTGTATTCTTCTATATTGTCCACAACATTTACCGAAAGTATTTGGATTCGTAGCTAAATTATAACAGCCGCACGGGTCGGTCTTCAAAGTTAAGCAACGCTTCCCGAGGTTGGTCTGTGGATGGGCGACTATCTTAACAAACGAGACTCCTCCGTGCCTTGGAAAGCACGTTAAATCATTGGTCCGGCTGTCATTTGGAGATCTTTGGCAGTCAGAAAATCTGAAACCAGTCTTGCCAAAGAAATACCGTGTTCCCCAGTTAAAGGGTTGTGGACGTCTGGTAAGCAGCTCATTACGTAAAATACTGGTATTCAGCTGAATCCGGTTGGACTGGGAAACGACCCCAATATAGTTGGGAAACTGCTAGGCAGATAGATGATGATTTGCATGCTTATGAATGTTGTTGCAACGAATCTATCGATTAATTTAAATATTAATTGATGGTGTAACAATGTATGGTCTCGGCCCGTTAACTCTGCCATATACAAATAGAACCGTGTAACCTGGTTAGCACGACTGTGCATGGAGCTGTTTGATGTGTCTTCACTGTCTATGGGAGTCGATAGCAGTGGGCAGCGTACATTGCTTGCAGTACAGATAGTTGATTGGATCGAGAGATTCCAGAGTGGCAAAACCGCGTACTGGAAAACGCAGCGTTGGAAGTCTTCCCACAGGAGTGTGGTGCTGGTGAAGGCCGTGGGTATCCGATGGATGTGAAACTGCAGGACCAGTTCATGTGGTGACTCTTAGTCAAAGTCAAAGTCAAAACGTTTATTTTAATTAGGCGTCGTACGTCATCATTAAAATGTATCATAATAAAGTGACTCTAGCGTCCATTCGCAAAGGTAGGTTCTTAGGGAAGGTTTATATCTGACGGAACATGCGTCGCGTATAATCGGTCGCGTAACGCCAGAACAGACAAATGTATAGAAAAACACTTGACCGTTCACACTCGGCGCACTAACGTATCATCGGTTGAGTGTGAACGGTCAAGTGTTTTTCCATACATTTGTTATTTGTTTCATACATTTGACGCATGTTTCGTCAGGTATGAACCTTCCCTTATGGAGAAGAACGGACAAGAAACTCCATAGTTAATCTTTTCAAATAAATGTTTTTTTCTTTTTCTGTTTTTCTTTCGTCTTGGGGATGCCTATGTCTAGCTGTGGACGTTTTCCGACCAAAATGATGATGATGATGATAAATGTAGTTACGCAATGCGAGTACAATTTTGAGGTTATTACATTATCTACTTTCCGGTTTGTGTTAGTAAAGAAAGTATGAGGAAATGACTTTGCTAAAACTAAGCAATTGGTAATGTTTATTATGCAAATTCTTAGCTCGGCAATTTATTTCTCAGTTTTACTTATGACGGGGGAGAAAATTTATGTAAAATAACAGTACAAGAAAATATACCCATCTTATGGAATTTTATAGTAGGTATGGTTAATTTTGTCCCAATTTCGGAGTTAGCCTCCAGTGTATAGATCAGTTAGGTAAATACTAGTAAATTACTTGTAGAAACTTATTCTGAGGGCCAAATCTACTAATTTTTAAGCCCAAAAAAAATCTTATGACGTCGCTGTATGAAAACGGATGGTCACACTGATCACCGAATATAATTGAGTATTTTACTAGTTACAAAAATCTATTTTCTCCGTCTGTTGGATTTTCAAAAAATATGGACACGTATTTTTTTGACAAAATTATAAAGATAAAGCATCTCTAAGTTCAAGAGTGGGGGCTGGTAACGTCATGCTGCTAATAAAAATTGTAGCACGTAGTGACGTCACGAGAGTTTTCAACACACTGTAGCGTCTTCATTTTTTATTTACATGAAAAAAAGAAAAGATACGTGTCTAATATATTTTGGAAATCTATCAGACGGAACAATTCGGTTTTTTCAGTAAAATACCTATTCCTATTCAACATCCGAAAGCTACAAAAATATTCACATAAATTATCGATAAAATAAATCACGATGACACCCACATCGAGTCAGCACTCGATATATTTCGAACTGTCACTCGACATAATATCAAGTTTACAATCGCAGCAGCGTGGGAATACGCACTTCCTTCGCCTTCCGAAGTACGAAATGACTTTGAAATTGCGTGTGCAGTTATGTCGATGGTGAACGTAATAGGGCTACGTAGGTACCTACATATTAGGGTTCCGTATCCGAAGGGTAACGATAACGAACGGAACCAGCCTCCGCTGTCCTTTCGTCGACCCGGGCCTGGTTGTTATCAAAACAAAAACGAAAAACGTTTTGTGCAACACCATAATACTTTCTAAGACCGGCATCGCCGATATTGGCGATACGTCTGCGAGGCTAAAACGGGGCAGGACGAATCGATGCGAAAACAATTAACAGGTTAATTAAGCAATACTTGCCGAGGTGGTTCCGTAGACTTCATTACATTTTATGGAGACCCCTAGCAAAGCGCCTTAAGCCGTTGGTTCCTCGAAGAGGCACTTATTTTCTGTCATCATAATTTCGCTTTTCATTATCTGCCTAGCCTTTTTCCCAACTATATTGTGGTTGGTTCTCAGAAAAGCCTGATTCAGCAGATTTACTGTTAAAACCACTGTTCGACACAAATGTAATTTTGTTGAAGAATGAATAAATAATAATAATAATAATACCAGTATTTTACGTGGAGCGGCTGCCTACCAGACTCCACACCCATTAACTGGGGAACACGGTACTTCTTGGTAAGACTGGTGTCAGATTTTCTGGCTTCTGACAATCCGTAACGACTGCCAAAGATCTCCAAATGACAGCCGGGACCAACGGCTCATCATAATTTCACTTTTACTCCTCGTTTATTAATTTATTACTATTTATGTCTCATGAATTCTTGATTATAGCTAACTAGCAGCGCCCCGCAGTTTCACCCGAATAGTTCCCGTTCCCGTGGGAATATGGGGATTAAATATAGCCTATGTCACCCAGGGCTGTAGCTTCCCAACAGTGAAAGAATTTTTCAATTCGGTTAAATAGTTTCGGAACCTATTCAATATCAAACAAACAATCAAATCTTTCCTGTTTATAATATTAGTATAGATTAAAAAACCTTATAAATTCACCTCGACAATGATCAATGCGAAATCGTTTGCAATGTTGGAAAACGGCAAAGTTAACACTTTACGACCAGCGTATTAGGGTTCCGTGCCCAAAAGCCGCCGGGACCTTATTACTAAGTCCGTCGGCTGATCTGTCAGCAGGATGTTTCTCTTGGACTATAATAAGTAAACAGTTGACATTTTCACTGTTTCTTCTGTTGCCGCTATAACATCGTCCTCACATATATGAAGTATTTTATGTATTATCAAATATTGTAAAACATTTATTTGAAAAGAGTAACTATGGAGTTTCTTGTCCGTTCTTCTCCATAAGAATCTACCTTTGCGAATGGACGCTAGAGTCACTTAATTATGATAAATTTTATTGATGACGTTCAAAAGTGCCGTTAATGGCCTAATTGAAATAAACGTTTTGACTTTTGACATCATCATCATATCATATCGGCCGAAAGACGTCCACTGCTGGACACACTGTTCGTCTCGCATCCATCGGCTGCCCGCGACCCTCACCAGGCCATCGGTCCACCTTGTGGGAGGGCACAAGGTGGGTCCTTGCAGAGTCTTCCGGTACGCGGCCGCCACTCCAGAACTTTTCGGTCCCATCGGCCATCTGTTCTCACCTCCAGTTTGGTGATCCTTCGGGCTATGTCGATAACCTTGGTTGTCTTACGGATATCATCATTCCTGACTCGATCACGCAAGGAAACTTCGAGCATTGCCCTCTTCATTGCCATTTGGGTGAATTTAAGCCCTCTGATGATAAATTAAGGCCTTTGGGCCCGTCGGCTATTTATAACAGATAATTCAAATTAAAACTAGTTACCTACTTACATAGTATTAAACCTTGTATGATGGTAGGTACGGAACCCGTCATGTTCGAGTCCGACCAGCACTTGACCAGTTTTTCTAGCAATATTGTAAATTAAACCTTTCTAACGGCATGATTCATTGCGTCTTTGTACTGAAGTGTAAATCATAGGTACGTGTCGCGGCGTCAACATTCCTAATAACTTAGCACGTTTGTAACAGAGTAATGAATAAAACAGAGACTGAGCGTATCATAACATCACGCCTTTAATATTGGGTTGAAATCCATCTGTAGCCAATTATTCTTAACTGTAATAATTCTTAACAGACGCGGGCACTAGGAGGAACACGGATGGGTTTTCCCTCCCTTCCGCTCCGCCCAGAGCGGGAGAAGTCATTTGATGATTTCCCATCCAAAAAAAAAGTGTTTTTGACAGTTTGCGACTGAGATGCGTTGCGAACGCTCCTTAAAATACTAGTCTAAAACTTATTTTTCAAGGAATAAAGAACATCAGTGAAGAAAGTAGTCTACGATTCACGTTGAACCCATATTGAACGTCCTACTTACGTAGTAACTATTTAGTAATCTGTGGTCCTACTGATATTAAACATTGTATTATGTGATCATTTCCATGTTTGGATTTTAAAATGTTTGATACCTATCTATCATAAGTTCATCATGATGATCGGAATTAAACACGAAATTGGACACAGATAAAGCAGTTTCTAGATTAGAACATGAAGATGATTTTAGTTTCCTTTTCCTTGGAATAAATTTCTTGTTTTACCACCAAATCCGCGGGCAAAACTTAGTTTCAAATAATATTTTGACTTTGAAAACCCAAAGGCATTGCATACATACATTTCGACGACGAATGCAAAACAATTCCTTTGTTGTGAATTTACCTGAACACATTGCAAACCTCGAACGTTCAGAATTGGGTAAAACGGTCAATTTTCGAAATTGTTCTTAATTCAAAATCGCTTTATTCGTTTAAGTTCGTGCGTGCAGTGAAATATCCCACGAGCAACCATAAGGAAATAATACCCGGTTCGGTATTGCGTTATAACTGTAATCGTTGCGCAACGATAGTAACTAGTTACGTTTGTGAGAAACGTTATCGTTATTGAGTATTGGGTCGAGGGTGCCTAAAGGTGACATATTTTATTGGTGACTATCGTTTATGTAATTTTATTTTGTTTGTTTTAGTATGTTAACTTCGGTTTCTCTTCGTCCTAGTCCTTGATTGTGCTAAGTTATTAGTACCTAGGTAACTAGTCAAAATAAACTGAGTTTAGGGAAATAACATGATTTTAATTTAGGTGAAATCTAAATTCAAAAGAAGTGGGTCTGCTGACCATCATAGATGTAGGTATCAACATAAAGGCTTCTTTTTAATTAACCTACTGTACTTTTTCAGTTTATTTATTTTTTTTAAATTTAGTTTGAATATTATTTCGACGGTATGAATGATGTGATGTATAGAAAGGGAGCTAAGATGAGGTCTAAGAAATATTTTGGAAAGGCAGATAGGTTACGATGATGATTTCATATTAAATAAATACGTTTATAAATGAACCTGCCAAAATTAGCGCATTATCTTAAAGACTTCATTATTAAGACTACCGCCTTTTTTACTTTTGTAGACATAGCTGTCAGCGATAAAACCGCCATTGTGCCCATAGGACATAACATTGTGTAACTTCTTGGTGTACAATAAAGTATATCCCATCTATCTTGAAAACGAGTAACAGATGCAATACGTGAAAAGGGGTCATTGTACTCTCAAAGGTAATAAACCCAAACAAACAAAAAACAGCTGTTCAGTATTTTGTTGAGTTATTCGTACATAAATGTATGGGGCAGTCGATTTTGTTTCTCGATTTTAAATGTTGTATATTAAGCCCGTATCTTCTTTATTCCAGGTGGAGTCAGGTCGCGAGGAACTGAAGAAGGAGCGAGAGATCATGCAGCTGGTGGCTGGCCTGCAGCTGGGAGAAGACGAGCGCCGGGAGTTGCCCCACGTCATGCGACAGAGACACGCTCCTAGGTAACGCCAATTATCTTTATTTATTACTAGCAGCGCCCCGCGGTTTTACCCGGGTAGTTCTCGTTCCCGTGGGAATATGGGGATAAAATAGCCTATGTTAATCAGGGTGAATGTAGCTTTCTAATGGTGAAAGAATTTTTGGAATCGGTCCAGGAGTTTTTGAGTTTATTCGTTAGATACATAAAAAATATAAAAATACAAATCTTTCCTCTTTATAATATTAGTATATTTATTTATTTATTTATTTATTATATACTTAATTGTACACCGTGGTTAACAAAAAAAGAGAAAACTACAAACTAAAACACATGTACAATGGGCGGCCTTATCGCATTCCGCGATCTCTTCCAGGCAACCTGGAATGGACAGTAATTGCCTGGACATAAATGGGGTTGTAATCGGTGCAACATTACTATAAATAATTCAATATATACACAGATAAATAAATAATCTTAACAATAGATACATATATACCAAATACATAGGCAATAGATAAATGGCGAACATCGATATCACAGCGACAAGTAATGCTCCTTCACGAGCCTTTTGAATACAGGTAACGATTGAGCGCGTCTTACTGGCACTGGCAATGCATTCCACAAACGAGCAGCCTGAACAGTAAAGGATTTATCCAAAAAATTTGTGGAATGCATTGGCATTTTAAGTCGTAAGTTATCCGATGACCTCAGAAATTTAGTGTGGGAGTCACAGAGAAACTGAAAACGTCTCTTGAGATAAAGAGGGGTAGAAGGGGAAAAAAGCACATTGTATAAAAGGGAAAGAGTATGAGCATTCCGACGAAGGCGAATAGGCAACCACTTGAGTTTTACTCGGAATTCAGAAACATGGTCATATTTACGTAAACCGAATATGAACCTTATACAAACATTTTGAAGCCGCTCAAGTTTGTCGAGTTGTTCCTGAGTAAGGTCCAGATAGCTGGCATCAGCATAATCAAGGATGGGGAGAAGAAGTGACTGTGCAAGCGCAATTTTGGTGGCAGTCGGAAGAAAATTACGCAGTCTCCTCAAAGAAGCCGCAGATGCAAATAGCTTGCGGCTAACTTCTTGGAGTTAGGCAGTCCAAGAAAAGTTCCTGTCAATGATTATCCCCAAGTTCTTAACTTTCTCGGAGATGGGAATAACCGTGTTGTCGAAAACAACCTGGGGAAGAGTTGCCCAGTCAATTCTAGAAACCATCCTGGAACTACCCACCACGATAACCTGCGTCTTTATGGGATTGACCATGAGTCCATACCGCATGCTCCATTGGCAAATACGAGCCAGATCTTGATTAATGGTGATGATGGCCTCGGTCAGATTCCCAAGAGGAGCTCGTGAATAGATTTGTAGATCGTCTGCATAAAGATGATAGGAAGAAGTTAGTTTATTGGATATTGAGTGTATAAAAATTGCGAAAAGTAAAGGGGATAAAACGCCACCCTGTGGTACCCCGGCAGAAGTACTACACCACGAGGATGATGTCTCTCCGATGCATATACGTTGCCGGCGACCAAACAGGTAACTACGAAACCAGTCAATCACCGATGGAGATACATTAAGAGAGCATAGAATGCCGAGCAAAACATCGAAATCAACTGTATTAAAAGCGTTGCTAAAATCAAGTAATGCCAAGACCGTAACATTACCGCTTTCCATGGCTGACCTAATATCCTCAGTAACATTCAGAAGCGCTGTAGTAGTGCTGTGACCAGGACGGAAGCCGGACTGAAAGGGATTGAGGAGATTATTTTTGGATAGAAAATGACTTATTTGATTGTGGATTAACCGTTCAAGGACTTTGGAAAGGAATGGTAACACGGATATTGGACGGAATTCAGAGAACGATGTGGGGTTGGGCTTTTTTGGCAATGGAATAATTTGAGCGTCTTTCCACGAATTAGGAAAAACACCACTAGATGCAGAAAAGTTGAGGATGTGGCAAATGACGGGAAGGATTACGTCCAGCACGGGCAGTATCATTTTGCGACTGATACAGTCACTTCCTACTGCATTAGAGGTAATCGATAGTATGCTCTTCTTAACATCACATGCGGAGAATTGACTAAAAACAAATGGAGAATAACTGGGAGTCGGAAGAGATGAAAGATGATCCAATGTATTCAATTTTAATGTCCTATCAAAATTGGACGAAGCTGTAAAATGACTATTCATTGCATCAATGTTTAAATCTTTCGGTATAGACGCTTGCTGTGTTTTACCAACCCCCAATGATCTTAGAAAAGATCATTGGGGATCATTGGGGGGGGGGGAAAGATCGTATAGATATAGATGGGATAAAATAACTACTTTCCTTCTAGTCGGAGTGGGAGGGAGTCCCAAACTCTTACTGACTAAAAACCC
The DNA here is from genome assembly GCA_905332915.2 of Hecatera dysodea. Taxonomy (NCBI): domain Eukaryota; kingdom Metazoa; phylum Arthropoda; class Insecta; order Lepidoptera; family Noctuidae; genus Hecatera; species Hecatera dysodea. Next base: position 16,385,815 of record HG995308.1, on the reverse strand, counting down.
ACCCGCATTTCTTCAAATGCCCATTGCGTTCCAAGGCCGCGATAACTTTTTCGAACATCATTTATCTTACTACAAATGATAGCTATTTGACAATCGTTAGGGCAGACAGGCAGTTGTTCTAAATAAAGCACTGACATTCAGGTGCATTCAGTTAAACTGAACGCTGGAGTCGACCAAAATATAGTTGCAAAATGGAAAGATTGACAGATTTGGATCGTATTTTAATAGGTTCTAGCTTTTCACGGCTTCGCCCTTGTGAAATTTGCACGTTATCTATTTTAAGTCAAGAGAACACATTATCAGGTAAAAATCCTAGAGTAGCCTAGGCTCTAATGTAGGATCTACCCGTATACCAAGTTCCATTTAAAACCGTTCAGAAGTAAAGAGGCAATAAACATACTGGGATTTATAATACAATTTATAATACATACTTAGATTAGATGTAGGGTAGGAAAATTTGCTTTTAAAATCATCAGCGGCGATCGCCAGGGGTCAACATATCAAGCAGTCTGTTCATCTTATTATTAAGTTGTTTAATGGTTATTCAAACCTGTTTTTTTCTTTTAGCTAATTATATGATGTTATATGGGCTGAGCCTATAAACTAACATATACATATATAATTTGCTTTGGCTATAGACGTTTTGGTAGAAAAAATACTTCCATATGAGTCATGTAAAATATCGTAATTGGATAGCTAATTAAAAATCTTAATCTAAATCGAATGCTTATAGGTTTTAACTTTAATGTTCCACACTGATAATCACTTTTAATTAGATTGCAACAACAATATATTTTAAAAGAACGAATAATTTCTTTGAAAAATATTGATAATATCTTTGTTTTTGTGACATCTGTAGAACAGCACTGAGGGACAAAGATGTTTTTTCATATGGTAATAATATTTTCAAGACGCCTAAACTTCTCTACTTCTATCTTAAATTCTTCCGTTTCTATTTCAGATAACACAACGCCACAGCTGAAAGGGCGCCATCTATCGGCTGATGACGAAAGCAGCGCACCAACGGAGCCAACACTTTTTACCTCGATCACGAAACAAAACGAACATAACCAAATAACTTGTGCACGCAAATGGCAAGGGATTATCGAAGTTTTTATGAAGTAACGTTATAACGTAACATGAAAAAATATCACTTTTGTAATTGCTAATGGATACTGTGTGTTTGATTATCAAATGTGTGTTTTGAATACATTAATCTTTTCTGTACAAAAATACCAAAAGATATAGAAGCGTCATTTGTAAAAAAAAAAACAGTGTGTACTAAGTTGTAAAATAATAGAATACCCAATTTCAAAGCGAACGCACAAAGCGGTCGTACCAACGAATCGAGGTTCCATTTAATCGATTTGTCACGAAACGTTCTCCGATTGTTTCCGATTACATCGATTAATTACTTTAGAAATCCGTACCTACGCTAAACAGGGTACCTAAGAAACTGTAATTTAATTATTTCTAGTAATTAAATATCGATTGTAATCCACGGATGTTTAAAAATCATTTGAACGATGATTGCATGAGTTTTACGCCGTTCGAGGCCGCGAAAAGGCCCGTTTTATTGTTTTAAGTAATAATTAAAAAGGTTATGTTGTTAATATCATTTGTAGGTATATTTCATTTAAATATGCTAAGCAGTCAAGAGCACGTTTTGTAATAAACTAATCGAATTTGGTTCGTAATTCGTGTGACTTAATGTTACTATAGTAATTTGTATTTCAATCTACAAATTCGGAACATCCCAATGAATATTATAAATGCCAAAAGTGAGTTTGTTTGTGACGCTTTAATGCCTCAATGGCTGAGTCGATTTTGATGAATTTTGGTAAAGCGATAAACAGGGGGCCCTATTTATCGCTTAAGGCTTATCATTTTTATTGCGATAGTCAATATTAACACAGGCATGTATTTCAATCTAAAAATCAGGGTACTTACATGTTAAAACTACTATCTTGAAACTTAGAAATCGTCACGAACTCGTGACATAGCTGTAGAATGTGAAGATAATCCACATTACGTGGTCAAGTCAAGACAATAGAAATCTCTTGTCATCCATTTAAAAGCTATATAGGTAAACATGGTCCCATTAAATTTGGGTCCACTAAGCTCTTTGGGGCACAATGGAGGCCAGTATTAAAAGTTGTATTTCAAATTTTGTTACAAAGGATTTTAAATGTTGTCGATATTTAAACAATAATATGGTTTCATTTTATGCAAAATAACTCGCTTTTAGTGGTGACAATGACATTATTATAACGAGCTAAAAAGTCAAGATTACAATTTTATTGTTGGGAGGGAAATCACATCTGCATTCTCTCCTGCATGTCTCATTTAAATATTCCAATTTAACATTTATTCAAATTAGGCTGAAAATCAGCAATGTTGGGACGTAAAAAACTACATAAACACTTCGTGTTGCAGCTGGGAAGTAGAAGTGGTGCAACAAACTCCCCTGCAACACATCTGTCAGTTAGTTTATTGAGATACCAAAAAAGTACGATGCTCTGTCTTCTGCTCTTAAAGACTGTCTTGTTTTTCACCAGAAATGACATATCGGCTGCCAATCTATGATGAGGTTTCCAAAGTTCTCATTTTATAATGTTGACCTTCTGGGCATATGTACTTTTATTGTGCGTACAACTAAGCAGTGGAATTTCCTGCCGGAGTCTGTGTTTCCTCATTGCTAAAACTTGGGGTCTTGTAAGTCATGAGTGCATAGGTTACTTCTAGGCCAGCCTGCTCCATCAAACAAACCGTCGTTGTTATGTTCAAAGGCACACTTTTGATGCAAATAATTACGATATTTTAGTTTATTATTTAACGTGTTCTTAACATTATTGTATGCACTTAGGATATAAGCACTATATAGTCATTTATATACCTATTTAATTGTGCCTTAATATCAGAGAAAATGGTTAAGTTAGTTTGTATTCCGATCTAAGAAAAAAAAGTCAGTAATCGTGTATTTTTGTCATATTTCTTTCATAATGTTTCGACAAAGTTCTTTTTTTATTTGTCCTGAACAAGACCAAATTAGTTTTTTTTTCGAATATGTTTGAATTGTTTTTAATGTTTTGGGTTCTGGTAAACGATATTCGTTATTAAAGTAGCTTTATTGAGTTATCGTTTTTTAACGTTATTTAGTGACGTTAAAAATTGTTTAACGTCTTTTGATAAATGGGGACTTTTTGTATCCTTATTATGCATTCCATTCTGTATAGTTTACGTAGTTTATGGTCGAATTAAGCATTGAACTATGAAATCATCCGTAAAACTGCAAATGATTGTAATCTATCCTAGAATTGTCCTAAAAATGTCTAATTGGCACGCATCCAGTTCCAAATAGGAACTGTTTGCATGGCGACACCTTTTCATACTAAACGATTACTGGTTAAAACAGTTTTCCTGTAATTGCGTACGTCTGAAAAGGCACTGAATGTACCTTAATCAAGAGAATAGATAACGTGTGTACAAAACTAAATAATTAGTCAAGTAGAAGGGGATATTGTAAGCTGGTATATGTAGGTACAGTGAAAACAACAGTTGTCAAAAAATGCTAACCTAAAAAAAAAGTTTTTTTGTCTTTAGCATTAAAACAACTGTGGTTTTCGCAAAATTTTATCTGTTGCGAGCATTTGGTTATTATCAAAAATAACAACGAATATTATTTAAAACTATTGTTTACTTACAGGTGTAAAAGTGTGAGATGTCTTGGAAAACTTCTGTAGTTTTAGCGCCATCTGTTGAATTTATTACGAAGTAATTATTGGCGCGTAGTCAAGCATTTATCACGAAATTGTCATTTGTCATCCAATTCTATAATTAGTAAGAAATAAAAAATATATAATAATATTTAAAAAATAATGTAAATAGTAATAAAACATTTTCGCAAAAAATATAATATAAAAATGTCATCATCAAATATTTTAGGCTATGAGTGCCATTAACGATTATATTATCATTCCTAGTTTATTTTTTTTAATAATTATTTGTAAGATAGGCTTGCCTATCACGTGGGATCTGTTAAAGATATCTTTAAGTTTGACACGAGGCCAGTAAACAAGCAAGTTAAAACTGTCAAAACATATTTTGACGTTTTGCTTTTCGTCTCTTGCTATATAATCTGTCGGCATTGCACGGATAGATAATATTAACTTTTGAGTTTGGATATGTCATCATATAAACGCCGCAATTTTGGAATATTTTCCCCCGGATTATATAAGCTCTCGATACTCGCTATTGTGAACTTGATAATTTTGAATACAATAGGGAACGTGCAGAAACTATAGGTGGCAGCCCAGACGCGTCAATGTCAAGTATATTTTACTTATAAGTTACACGTTGGCAACGCTAGATGGCACAGTATACTTCGTGCACGTCCCCCTTAGCGGAGGATGCAGGAAGTATAGGTGGCAGCACAGGTCAAATGTTTATAACGTAAAAGTTTCAGATTTGCAACACTAGATGGCATAGTCTACGCCGTGCACGTTTCCTATATTCTCAACCAAAATCAAGAGAAACAGTTTACAATTGCATACAATTTATTGTGAATTGACGGTCTTTGTAATTATACGGTAACTAAATTGCTTGTTTACTGACCTCATATTTCTCAGGTTTGTAGTCTGGGGTAGGGTGGTTATGCATTAATTAATATCTACCTATGTAATTATAAAAAATATTTTATCGAAAAACTCAATGCAAAAAGATTGAAAATTGTACAATATCCTTTTAGATACACAAAATTATCTATACTTAATTATGTTTATATTGTATTGTGATTTTTATCAACGAACAGACAACGATGTATTCAGTTATTATTGTAGTTATTCAATTAAATGTAGTCTGTAACATATAAATATCGTATTTATTGTCTGTAGCCCATTAGGTCTTCCCGAACGAATATCGGTCACGTGGACAAAATCAACCAAGCAGGAGATAATTATAGCACACAAGTGTGAGCGCTGACACAGGTCCACTCTAAAGAAACTGCCGTTCAGAAATAAATGAACCGTCCTTTAATTTCATAGTGCGATGAGACGGTATTTCGACACGACTGTTCAAACTATCTGAGTCATGACAAGCAGTGGTGGCCGAGTGGTAATGGCCCCGACTTACGAGTTGTAGGGGTTCAAAGCCAGACAGGCGCATTACTTTGTGTATTTAATTCTATCACTACTGCTCTCGAAATGGTGAAGGAAAACATCGTGAGGAAACAGGCATGTCTTAGTACCAAAAATTCGAAGACATGTGACATTCACCAACCCGCACTGGGCCCGCGTGGTGGATTACGGCCCATTCCCTCTCTTAGAGAGGAGGCCTGGGTCCCAGCAGTGCGAACGCTAAAAAGGCTGATTATGAGTCATGTCACATAACCAACATCCAAACTTCGGGCTGCTACTGAAAAATTCCTAATCGGAAAACCTTATAAAACTATTTGCCCGACCTGTCAATCAAAATCAGCAGCTTTCTCTATCAGCATACGGTGAAGGCCTGCCCTGCTTGGGCGGAGCAACGCCATATCCTCATCGAAGAAAGTGGAGGCGGACCGCGTGAGGGAGAAGCAAAGAAGACGCTCCGGGCGTCAGGAGTCGCTAGGCTGCCGCGGTAGGCGAGGGCTTGCGGACGGTGAGCGTTGGGTGGCTCGCCGTCCGATAAAAAAAAAGTCCAAATGAGCCACCGCAGTCCTAGAACGCAATGGGAATGAGGAGTAACACGGGTGGGTTTTAGTCAGTAAGAGTCTTATGCTGCCTTTCGCCCCCACCCAGAGCGGAAGAAGTCATTTGATCATTTCCCATCAATAAAAAAGGCAGTGTCGCTTTCGAGCACGATATTAAAGAACCGTATAGGTAATTTAAAATCAGCTTGTATCGTTCCAACTGCTTCCTGGGACTCTTCTCCATGAGTGGATCCACCACTTGTCAATATTTCCACAACTTTTACTAGAGGCCATATTTGAAAGCGCTAACAAACGATCAGTGGTCCATAACATTACAGGCAGCGCCCCGCGACTTCACCCTCGTAGTTCCCGTTCCCGTGGGAAAACGGGGATAATATATAGCCTAAGTTACTCGCCGATATCGTAGCTTTTCATTTTTTTCACTGTTCAAATGGGTTTTTCGGAGGATATTCGGTGCCAAGAAACAAAAAAAATCGGTCCTCTTTATATAATTAGTATAGTTTAATAATATACTAGGACTTCGCTCGCGACTTCGTCTGCGTAGATATAGTGCAACAATTTTTCCCCCTTTTCACCCTATATAAATGTTGAATTACCTATATAATAAAATATAACCTTGTGCAAAATTATCATGTTCATAGTCCCAGTAGTTTCGGCTGTGCTGCCAGGTGTTTTATTGCTAACTGCGGCGTGGGTGATTATTTTTAAACATTTGTAGATGGCCAACAAAATAATCTATCAACAGTACAATTGATTTTCTTCCATACTTACCGTGAACGAGTGAAATTTTTAAGGTGCTCAATACTTTTGGCCAAGGCTGTATATATACATAACTTTAAAATAATACCTACCTACTAAGTTAATATACAACTTAGCGGTCACCCAAGGCGACGACGTTCAGGCTAAAATACTTATTCATACCTGTATTAAACGAAAAGGATCAATTCAAATTATGTCTTACTTTTTACAGGTTTTTTTATACAAGTTGATTTACAATGAATTAATAGCTACCCAATATGATTTCTGAGCCAATCAAGAATCAATTAAGAACTCAGTGCTAAATCAACAAGGCAGCGCCATCTACCGGCAAACGATCAAAACAAAATAAGAAGTTGCTAGGATAAGATACCTCCTTAGTTGTTGTAACAAAGAAACGGAGAAACTACCATCTTTGTAATAGATGTACGATCATAGATGGCATGACTAAGAATATCGATGGAAAACGCTGGAAAACTCGGATGGATGGAAAGGGGAGGTAGGCCAAAGAAACGATGGATGTATTGTGTGAGGAGTGATATGAAAGAAAAGGGAGTTAGTGATAGCGTAGCGGCTGACAGGACAGAATGGAAGAAAAAAACGTGTTGCGCCGACCCCAAGTAACATGGAGGCAGGAAGATGATGATGATGACTCAGCTCTGGAACACGATGCGATCACCAGATATCATCGGGTTCTAAAGCCTATAAATCTAGCCTTGTTTTGTCCTAAGTTGGGCCAAAGGTTTCTGCAGTTTCCATACAAAAAATTCTGTCCTTGTATCCTCTGTCCTTTGTGCTAATTCGAGCTAGTATTTTGGGTAAGAGTCTAGCTTGTCCCGCTTTCTTTCCATTTCTTTTCCCGCGCGAATATGGGTTTAAAATATAGCCTATGTCACCCCGGGGATAGTGTAGCCTCCCGACATCGAATTTTTCAATTTCTGTAGTTTCGGAGCCTATTCAATACAAACAAACAATCATTTAATCTTTCCTCTTTATAGTATTACTAGCTGACTAACAAACCTAATGTAGAAAAAAATAATTTAAACAAGTGTAACCCGGCTACGGAATAATAAAAGTTATCTAAATACTATGTAGCAAGAATATATTTACTTCTCAGTAGTGGATCTGCTGTTTTAGATTTAGGTAGAATTCGCATAATTATATAACCTATAGGTAGGATATGACCCCGACCACCATTACAAAATATCTATTGATACCTGATTCATCAACATCGGTTCAGTAGTATTACACACAAACATACCTACATACACTGCTAAAATCATAACCCTTCCTTTTGACTTTGGCGTAGTCGGGAAAAAAACTTGGCTTATCAAATGAAGGGTCCACTGTAATAACGATAAATGTCCTTGTTACCTCGTTTTGAGATAATTGCGTTTCAATTGTATTAATGGGATCAGGAAAGTTGTGTTTAACGGTATGAACATTTAATTACAGCACATTTTTATTATTGATATTATTATATTGTTCCTTTACTCAAGCTTTATTTAAGAACTAAGTAAAAAATATATTATTTAGAGTTATTTTAAATAACCAGGACTTCATTATTAAGTACCTTTTATCTAAAAAACTTTTTAACAAAAAAATAAAACCAACTTTTACACAAAAAAATCAAAAAAGTGCAAAATAACTTTAATTTCGGAACTCGGTGTTTGTGGTTGCTTTTTCGTTTTTTGAACACCGACTTCCGAAATTAAAGTTATTTTGCACTTTTTTGATTTTTTGTGTAAAAGTCGGTTGTATTTTTTTGTTAAAAAGTTTTTTATTTTTCACTTTTTAGTGGTACTTACTCCCCCTCCCCTCCCCCACCTAAACGAACCAATCACATTGGTGTAAAAAAAGCACTGCTCCTTTGCAGAGTACACTAAGAGGTCGTCAATGTAGACAATGTAGATATTTTTTTTAGATTTTTCGAAAACCGCTTGGTTGATTTCGATAAAATTTTCATGGGACCATTTGGGAAGTATACCCTTTCCAACAAAAAAGAATTTTTCAAATCGGTTCACAAGCGACGGAGTTATGCGCGAACAAACAATAAAAATAAAAAAAAACATACAAACATCCGAATTGAGAACCTCCTCCTTTTTAGAAGTCGGTTAAAAATAAGCGTGCACTGTCTAAAATATCGGGATTTTAAGTATTATTTTATAAATTAAGTTTGTTAACGAGAATACCTACTACAGATATCCAGAGGCAGAATGACGTGATTACTTAGAATTTTTACAAAAATGGACTTTCATCATTATTGCAGTGGACCCTTCAAATATTATAACACACATGTGAATTTCAGCTGCATCATAGTCTTTTTACCGACGCAATCAAGTAATTTTTCCCTTTTTAGTGGTTCACTCCCAGCTAAACATACTCATCACAGCGAACGTGTTATAAATTGGTGTAAACAATAAACAAACATGCGATTTCAGCTATCCCGACAGATTTGCTATCATTTATTGAAATTAACAAAAAACCACTTGTTCGATTTCGATAAAATTTTCATGGGACCATTTGGGAATACCCTTTCCAACAAAAAAAGAATTTTTCAAATCGGTTGGCAAGCGACGGAGTTATGCGCGAACAAACATTAAAAAAAAAAATAAAAAAAAATACAAACATCCGAATTGAGAACCTCCTCCTTTTTTAGAAGTCGGTTAAAAAGCAAACACAACTAAGTACTTCTGGACATCCATAACTTTACATAATCCTTCCGCTGCCGTAAGACGGCCAGAACTGAGGCATTTACATCATAAACATTATGCACACAGTGTTCAGCCCACTTTCCATAGCTCGTATCACCTAAATACTTGACTTTTGGCATGTTCGAGTGTTAATTGGCAATTAACGAGTTAATCTTTGACGAACATCTGTGGTTAATGTGGTAGATTTGTGACAGTTCATGGCTGAGAAATCGAGATGACCTACTCTTCTTATTCTTTTATTAGTCCTCGTCATTTTATGAAATTTTCAACAATGCATTACAATTATAACATACTAGCAGCGCCCCGCGGTTTCACCCGCGTTGTTCCGTTCCCGTGGGCAGTATAAAATATAGCCTATGTTACTGAGGGTGAGTGTAGCTTTCTAATGGCGAAAATATTTTTGAACTCGGTCCAGTAGTTTTTGAGTTTATTCGTTACATACAAAAATACAAATCTTTCCTCTTTATAATATTAGTATAGATAAAAACAATCCATACAGTTAAAAATTATACAAAGAAATGCAGAGAAGTAAATTACAATTAATATAATAAAATAACTAATAATTTTTCATATTTTATAAATTAAATTACAAATTATAAAAAATACAAACCTATATATAGGTGTGTTAGTAAATCTTATTCTCTATGTTAGTCAAAAACCCATCATAATACGCATCCATTTGTTCTGTATGGGGCAATCCACACGAGATACAAATGATGCCTGGGAAGATGACAATTATGCTTAGGGATCATTTCCTCGTGACAAAAGTAGGTACATGTGCTATTCCAGACTTTAATTTAACTCTGTGTCAAATTTCTTCCCGATTGCTTGAATGAGGCGCAAACTGCCGTCCAAACTTTCCAAGCATTTATAAGTAGTAAGACAACATTACTCAGCAGTAGATACCGTATTTCATATGAGATCGTCTGATAAGCCTGCTTATAGTTATAGGCTTCATTTGCAGAATCAAGCCTCCTTGGACATCATGATATCTAACCAAGAGATGCTATCATTTAACCGGTTGGACAACATACTATGTGGTTATTTTCCCGTCCGTGGGTAAGCATTACTTACTTCCATATTCTATGTAATTTCGTCCACTTGTCGTAAAGAAATTGACAGTTATTGCTTATTATCTATTTGCGCTATTCGAGAGTTTTTTGTTTTCCGTTGTCATGGCGACTGAGTCGATCAGAGTTTACTAGGTCCTTTAAAAATATTTAGCGCTAAGTACGTCAGTGCGTGAGGTACCGCCGGATTGAATTTGCAGGTCGAGTTTTTATTTGGTTGTCCCTTCTGAAATTTCTCAGTGGCAGCCCTGGGACTGAAAATGTACTCAGTGGATATTAAATACGCTCTCATTCCATCAAGACTTCAACCTAAATAAGACCAACCGCTCATTTCTTGCTCTCGGCCGCTAGACAAAGTACTATTTTATAAGCTAACTAGCTTCTGCCCGCGACTTCGTCCGCGTGGAATAGTTTCTTTACCCCCGATTTTGAAACTCTCAGCCCGATCGGTTTAAGATTGACAAAGTTTCATACAAACTTTCATCCCCTATTTTATCCCCTTGGGGGTAGAATTGATCAAAATCCTCTCTTAGCGGATACCTACGTCATAACATCTACTTGCATGCCAAATTTCAGCCCGATCCGTTTAGTGGTTTGGGCTGTGCGTTGATAGATCACTATATCAGTCAGTCAGTCACTTTTGAGTTATATATATTTAGATGCGAGTGTAGAAATGCCAAAAACTGTCTGAATGGCACACAAAATTTGTCTTCTAGAGCCTCTGGACCACACAGTAGCAAATAATCGTCTCAAACGATCAAGCAACTGATACACAATCAGTCATTTTCATATCCAGATCAATCACTTCAAGAAACTCATTCAATTAATCTTGGCATCCATTAAGACTCGGGCATCTGTTTCAACTTATGATAGTTAATCGGTCTTGTTTGCCGACCGGCAAGCAAATAGGCGGTATATATGTAATTAATAACTGTTCTTGTGCGTGTTTGTGGACACAGATTATTGGGAGATTTGATAGTCCGATGGTCAGTGATTTTCGATTGTGGTTCGAGTTTTCTGCCTACTAGCATCAATCAAAAATAATAATATGATTCAAATTTCGACCAGTGTATTACATTTTTTGTCTATTTTTTTCTGGCTCACCTCCGAAACTAAATATAACACTTAACTTTCGCTGACAGATAGCTGATGTTATAAATAGTCATTTATGCTTAATACTTAATTACAGTTCAGAAAAAAAGACAAAGAATAGAAATAAAAACTAAACCCATAAAATTATTTACAGTCGCGAGCAACAGCTATTACACTGAAAGTCACTGAATGCCATTCTAACAGCGAAAACAATTCTGGAAAAGCGGAAACGCCGGAGCTGACAGTTTAAATGCGCTATCGTATCACGTGGTCAATCCCATACATTTTGACTATAGCTATCCCAGATATAATGTTACTTTTAGAGCCCCTGAACAACGAATAAGATAGATGAGGATTAAACAATTGTTCGCGACGATGCGTCTTAGCTACATAGTATAGGTAGTTATAGGTAGCTATAGTAGTACATAGAATGTTGCAAATAAATAAAACCGCGACTACATAGTATAGGTAGTTATAGGTAGTTAGTTAGCACATAGAATGCTGTAACAGATAAAGCTGCATAGTATAGATAGTTATAGGTAGCTATAGTTGATACATAGTTTGTTATTGAAATAAAACACATTCGTTACAGTTGTTTGCTCTCAAGAGGCAGTATATAAGCCCTTGGAGCCTTTATTTCTTCCAAGTAAATAGAATATAGTTAGGTAGGGTATCCTGTCCCTTACACATAACAGTAAACACATGGTAACCCTGGTAATCGAAGGTATATAAAGGTAATCAAGGTATATAAAAGGTAATCGGTGGTATATAAGGTAATCGAGGTATATACACACACAGACAGACATACATAGGTAAATAGAAAGGGCTTGGTAATTGAGACCCGAAATATTCAGGTCAAAGGTAGTCACATAGCTAAAAGCGACACTGACCAATCACAGAGCAGGAGGGTGCTGGTACGTGATTGGTCAACAGTTTTTGATAAATAGCCCTGGTGAAGGTATGCACAAAAATAAAACACTTTGCATCTACCCTCTTCCTTTCCCGAAAATACAAGTCTAGATTCTAGACTTCTAAATGTCTGAAATAGAACCGCCTTGAAAAATCCTTTCAGGGGATATATAGATGTCTATAGTGTATGCAGGCATAAAGCCGATTAAGGTTTAAATAAAACTGTTTATTTTTATCCCCCTGAAACATATACGCTTATAGAGTTGCAACCCCTTAAGTGACAGGGTTGAGACATATGTAGTTTTGTAGAGGGTTGTCGTATCTATAGAGATACATATAGCTGTATAGCCCTCCTAGCATAGTTTTACGGTAAATTCACCCCAAGTAGGTAATAGCTTCGTGCCTACAATCGTTTTGTATAGTTTTCGGCATCCCACCCCTACATGGAGGGGGATGAAGGGGTGAATTTGTCTCCGCTGTATGGAGCCTACCGAGGGCTATCCATGAAGGTACGACAACCCCTACTCACATAGACCTAAGCCTAGATATAGCCTAAAATCTAGAATTAACATAGTGAAAATTTAAGTTAATAAACTTCATCACACACGGTGATTTTTTGGGTGTCGATACGGTATAGTTGCGCCGTACAATAGTAACATTGAAAATTTATAGAATTTGTAGTCATTGTCAAGATAATTTGGATTTATACCTAAATGTAGAATCATATAGTCGCGAATTCCACCCTTCAAATCGCTAAGTGAATAGTGAACAAGTTAAATAGTGTTTTATTGTGACTTTATTGGTAAGCCCTCTATACCTACCCCTATATACTGTGTCAATAACAGCAAGTATAGCAAGTATTCAGCTAAGGGTTGCATCCTCATGGCCCGTAGCTTATAGACGGAGCGTCAACGCGTCTGGATCATTTATACCTAGGTGGGTTGTCACCATACAGTCCACTTTTGAAGAATAGGATAACCTACCCTGGCCACCCTACAGTCCAGTCGATCACGTCCGCCCCGTACATTTTCTGGTCCATCGGAGCCGGATATTTTGAAGATAGCCTGATCTAGCTATTTGGAAGTTGGATTTACCGAACCACGCAGCTACCCTGAAGGCGCAACCCCTATTGTGAAGTCGCACCCCCTTGAAGAAAAAACTACCCTTCAACATTTCAAGACACGAAGGGCGTCCCTAGAAGCTGAATAGAAGTCGGACCTTGAAGAAATCATCCCTTCAAGAAAACTACCCCTAGGCAGATTGATGTTGAAAAATAGTGAAGGAACAACATAGAAGAAATTTAATCAAGCTGAACTTAGAAAATTTCGAACGACTTCACACTTTGAAAATTTTAAGGGGTTCCGACACTTAGAATATTTTTGAAGATTTTGAACTTGGAAATTTTTTTGAAGAATTTTGAACTTAGAAAATTTTCAACAATCCGGGACTTGGAAAATTTTTGAAGAATTTTGAACTTGGAAAATTTTCAACAACCTGACACTTAGAAAAGTTTTGATCAAGCGGGACATAGAATATTTTTGAAGAATTTTGGACTTAGAGAATTTCGATCGACTTCACACATAGAAGATTTTGAACAGTCTGGGACTTAGAAAAGTTTCAGTCAATCCGAACTTAGAAATTTTTTGAAGATTGGGGACTTTGAAGAATTTTGAAAATTTTTTGAAATTTTTTTTTTTTTTTTGGAAACTTGGATTGAAGTTTCACCTGAGGCTTACCAGTGGACTACCGAATAGTTTTGAAGATTCATTGAAGACTTCAACAATGCCGATCACGAGGTCGCATGGCAAATCATCCGAGGCGTGGACAGTTCCGATACAGGAACCAGCCGAGAGGGTTCCTGCTATCCATCATCAGGTGCCGCCGCGTTCGCCTTCATCGTCTGGGACGGCGCGATCGATGCAGCAGCGCAGTGAAGACGTGTCTCCGCCTGCTGCCGCTGAACGAATAGAACAGATAGAAGCTTCAGCAATAGAACGAGTACCTGCACCATTGCCGACAACAGTACAGAAACAGATGCCATCGACCTCAAGGAAGGGAACCCGCTTTGAGACGACTTCAGATAGTACAATGAAGCCGTCAAATAGAAGAGATAGCCGAGTCTTGCCAATGACTACCCGGGGTGACGCCCGTATAGAACATAGACGTCCGCCGTCGACCATTGACAGGTCACCGCGGTCATATAGAAAATTACAGAAGGCTCGTGAAGACTTATTAAAGATTAAGTTGGAGCTTGCCCAGTTAGCACTTCAGAGAGCCGAACAAGAGTCGGACGAAGAATATTTGGACGATAGAAACTCAAATGAAGAGTACGTGCGTTCCTGGCTGGAAGAGGCGCCTGAACCTGTTCCTGATCAGAGAGAGACCAACGCCGCCGAGGGGGACATCCGTGATAGTCGACAGCAACCGCCCCCCCTGTGGACTTCGAACCAATAGTGGACTCTCGTCGAACGCACATAGATCCAGATAGTGCTAAACAGATAGAGCCACCACCTATGAAGAAAATAGAAGACGATAGGAGCGAGGATAATTTACGTCCATTCGTTACGGACCTTACGGCTGCTATAGCATCTTTAGTTGACAAGAAAACAGAACAGCAGTCACAGAATTCCTCCTCGGCGTCGAAGGTCATTATGACTTTACCGAACTTCAGTGGTGCGCATACAGAATGGTTGTCATTTCGAGCCATTTATGAAACAACTTGAAAATATTTCAACGATGTCGAGAATACAGCAAGACAAGAAGCCTGCTGCGGTGGCAGCCGAAAAGCCCAGACAGACCGAAGTCAAAAAGGAGCCCAAGGAGACAGTCGCCAGCTCAAGATCATCGTCGAATCACGCCTATTTGAAAATCATCCCGGTCCGGGTCATTGGACCGGCGGGAGAGGCATCTACGTTCGCCCTACTCGACGATGGATCGACCGTATCGTTGATCGATGAAGACATCGCCGACCAAGACGGAGCCGAGGGCAAGATCGACCCACTGAAGATTGGTGCGATCGGTGACACCATGATCGACACTCCTTGTTCGAAAAGAGTCACAGTGACACTCGCGAGTCAGCATAGAAATAGGGTGCCGTTCAGAGCGCGCACCATACCGAAGCTTAATCTCGCGTCACAGACAGTCCGTGAAGAAGATGTCACACATTGCAAACATCTCATCGACTTGAAAGAGCAGCTAGTCTATGATGTTGGCGCGCCCAAGATTTTGATTGGCCAAGACAACTGGCACCTTCTCCTTGCCAGTGAAGTCAGAAGAGGCCCCAGGCACCAGCCAATAGCGTCACTTACAACGCTTGGATGGACGCTACATGGCGCGCACACTAGAATACTCGGTCAGCAGGTGCATTACGTCAGCGCATGCAGAGAAGATAGAGAAAATAGAGACGATAGACTGAACGAGCAACTTCGTGAATTTTTCGCACTCGAGTCCCTGATAGTTAATCCTCGGCGTCCAGATTCTGATCCCGAGAAGCAGGCTGAAGACATCTTGAAGAGACATACCAAACAGTTGACAGATGGGCATATAGAAACAGCTATGTTATGGAAAAATAACAATTTTGAAATGCCCGATAGTTATGGGACAGCACACAAGCGGCTGATCTCTATAGAAAAGAAGCTCGACAAAGATCCGAGTCTTCGAAATAAATATATAGAACAGATGGACTCGCTCCTTTCAAAAGGGTACGCAGAAAAAGCGCCCAAACAGACCACGCCAGGAAGAACCTGGTATCTGCCTCATTTCGACGTCTTCAATCCCATGAAGCCGGAGAAGTTTCGAATAGTACACGACGCCGCAGCTAAATCGAATGGAATGTCGCTGAACGACTTCCTACTTACAGGACCGGACCTGTTACAGTCGCTGCCTGGCGTCATGATGAGGTTTCGTAGATATCCGATAGCCATTTCAGGTGACATTACCGAAATGTTCATGCAGGTCAAAGTACGACCTGAAGATAGAGACGCCCTCCGATATTTGTGGAGAGGCAATAGAAGAGAAGGAGCCCCCGACGAGTATCGAATGACGTCAATCATATTCGGCGCGGCAAGCTCACCGTGCACGGCCATATTCGCGAAGAATTGGAACGCGAACCGGCACATAGAACAGCATCCAGAAGCAGTAGAAGCAATAGTGAAGAACCATTATATGGACGATTATCTGGATAGCTATAGAACAGTTGAAGAAGCGACACACATAGCAACAGCGGTGAAGAAGATACACCAACAGGCTCGTTTCGAAATTAAGAAATGGGTATCGAATGACATCGACGTCATACAAAATATAGAACCGTCGCTTATAGAGACAGAAGTCGTCGACATCGGCGACCATACAGAAAAAATTCTTGGCCTAATATGGAGACCAAGAGCAGATACGCTGGGTTTCAATCTGAGCCTAGCCCGATTACCGAGTGGCGTATTACAGAAGGAGGTGCCCACAAAGAGAGAGGCGCTGAAAATAGTGATGTCACTATACGACCCACTCGGCCTAGCCTCACCCGTAACGATTCGCGCCAAACAGATACTCCAAGAAGCATGGAGAAGAGGAGTCGACTGGGACCAGCCATTCGACACAGACTTGGCCACAGCATGGAGAAGTTGGGTTCAACATCTACAGAATCTTACCCAAGTCACAGTACCAAGATGTTACCCAGGATATAGCGACGCCATAGAAACGCAAGTCCACGTTTTCACGGACGCGAGCGAAACTTCGTACGCCGCAGCGGTGTACTGGCGTATCTCTACAGAAGATGGCAAGACTCACGTGAGCCTCGTCATGGCCAAGGCAAAGGTGGCGCCACTCAAGTTCCAATCGATACCCCGACTCGAGCTGCAGGCCGCGGTGATGGGGACCCGCGTCGCTGCAGCTGTCATCCGAGAACACGGAGTCAAGCCGGCCTCCGTGACGTACTGGTCAGACAGCAAAACCGTGCTGACCTGGATCAGAAAAGGAGCTCGAGTTTACAAACCGTTCGTCGCGCACCGCATAGCTGCCATAGAAGAGCATAGTAGAGTCGAAGACTGGCGATGGGTGCCCACTAAGAAAAATATAGCAGACGCCGCCACTCGTGATGTACCACAGCACTTTGATTCGAGACACGAGTGGTTTTGTGGCCCCAGCTTCCTGTATGAAGAGTCGACAACATGGCCAATAGAGAAGCCTCCACTAGAGGAACAGACGGGTGAGGAGCGAACCTTAGTCGCTATAGAAAATATAGATAGAAGACTCACAGAAGTCATACCCGATCCAGCAAGATTTTCAAAATGGGAACGACTGTTGAGAGCGACGGCGACAGTACTACGCTTCGTCGCCAAATGTCGGCCGCCCAAAGAAAATACGTTCTATAAAAGAACGAGGAAAAATATAGAAGCGGATCCGGATTGGAGGAAACGTACAAAGACGGCAGTGCCCCCTCCTACAGCATCAGTGACGTCCCCAGTGACGTCAAAATATAGTTTTTCAATAGAAGCCGAATACCTCCAACAAGCGGAGAGGTTACTCGTGCAAGCTGTACAGCAACAGATGTTTTCCCGCGAGTTGACAAGTTTGCGAGGAAACGAAGAAATAGATAAGGACAGCGCCCTACGACCGTTGCAAATAGAACTGAAGGATGACGTCATACGCCTCAGAAGTCGTATAGATAGAATCGACATAGTTATAGAAGACGTCAAGTACCTACCCGAGCTCCAACACCGGCGGGAGCCCCATAGTCGTGGCCCTAATCTGCAGGTGGGTGATCCCGTACTCATTGCAGACGGCCAGCTGCCTCGCAACACGTGGCCGCGAGGCCGCATCATTACAGTTTTCCCGGGCGCTGATGGCGAAGTCCGGACGGCTGAGGTGCGCACATTCGGCGGCACCTTAAAGCGTCCGGTAAAGAAGTTTGCCACCACAGCGGGCGACGCTGCCCACACGCGCAGCTCGCCCCACCGCGGACATATTCGGTCCGCAATCGGCTCGCATCCAGCGGGCAATAGACGGCGATGCTGCTCCCACAGCTCGCCAACATAGCGGGTGACGCTGCCTACACGCGCAGCTCGCCCCACCGCGGACATATTCGGTCCGCATTCGGCTCGCATCAAGCGAGCAGTAGCCGGCGATGCTGCTCCCACAGCTCGCCAACAATAGATGGGTGACGCTGCCAACACGTGCAGCTCGCCCCCCCTGCGGGCATATCCGGCCCGCTACCGCCTTGCTTTCAGCAGGCAATAGCAGGCGATGCTGCTCTCACAGCTCGCCAACAAATAGACGGGTGATGCCTCACAGCTCGCCCCCCGCGGACACATTCGGTCCGCAATCGGCTCGCACCTAGCGGGCAATAGCCGGCGATGCTGCTCACACAGCTCGCCAAATAGATGGGTGATGCTTCACAGCTCGCCCCCCGCGGACACATTCGGTCCGCAATCGGCTCGCATTTTGCGGGCAATAGACGGCGACGCTGCTCCCACAGCTCGCCAACATAGCGGGTGACGCTGCCCACAGGCGCAGCTCGCCCCTCCGCGGACACATTCGGTCCGCAATCGGCTCGCACCTAGCGGGCAATAGCCGGCGATGCTGCTCACACAGCTCGCCAAATAGATGGGTGACGCTCCACAGCTCGCCCCCCGCGGACATATTCGGTCCG
This sequence comes from Hecatera dysodea, assembly GCA_905332915.2. Classification (NCBI taxonomy): domain Eukaryota; kingdom Metazoa; phylum Arthropoda; class Insecta; order Lepidoptera; family Noctuidae; genus Hecatera; species Hecatera dysodea. The sequence goes on along the minus strand of HG995308.1, from coordinate 16,366,942 downwards.
CAACCGGCTCGCATCCAGCGGGCAATAGCCGGCGATGCTGCTCTCACAGCTCGCCAACCGATAGATGGGCGACGCTGCCCGCAAGGCGCAGCTCGCCCCACTGCGGGCATATCCGGCCCGCCGCCGCCTTGCATTGTGCAGGCGACACAGCAGGCGATGCTGCTCACACAGCTCGCCAACAAATAGATGGGTGATGCCTCACAGCTCGCCCCCCGCGGACACATTCGGTCCGCAATCGGCTCGCATCCAGCGGGCAATAACCGGCGATGCTGCTCCCACAGCTCGCCAACATAGACGGGTGACGCTGCCCGCAAGGCGCAGCTCACCCCACCGCGGACATATTCGGTCCGCATTCGGCTCGCATCAAGCGAGCAGTAGCCGGCGATGCTCTCACAGCTCGCCAACCATAGATGGGTGACGCTGCCCGCAAGGCGCAGCTCACCCCACCGCGGACATATTCGGTCCGCATTCGGCTCGCATCAAGCGAGCAGTAGCAGGCGATGCTGCTCTCACAGCTCGCCAACCGATAGCTGGGCGACGCTGCCCGCAAGGCGCAGCTCGCCCCACTGCGGGCATATCCGGCCCGCCGCCGCCTTGCTTTGTGCAGGCGACACAGCAGGCGATGCTGCTCTCACAGCTCGCCAACCCATAGACGAGTGATGCTGCCCGCAAGGCGCAGCTCACCTCACCGCGGACATATTCGGTCCGCATTCGGCTCGCATCAAGCGAGCAGTAGCGGGCGATGCTGCTCTCACAGCTCGCCAACCATAGATGGGTGACGCTGCCCGCAAGGCGCAGCTCACCCCACCGCGGACATATTCGGTCCGCATTCGGCTCGCATCAAGCGAGCAGTAGCCGGCGATGCTCCCACAGCTCGCCAACATAGCGAGTGATGCTGCCCACTGGCGCAGCTCACCCCCGCGGACATGTTCGGTCCGCATTCGGCTCGCATCAAGCGAGCAGTAGCGGGCGATGCTGCTCACGCAGCTCGCCAACATAGCGGGCGATGCCGCCCACGGGCGCAGCTAGCCCCCATTGCGGGCATATTCGGCCCGCCACCGCCTTGCTTTGAGCAGGCGATACAGCAGGCAATGCTGCCTACACAGCTTGCCACCGCAGCAAGCGACGCTGCGCGCACTCGCAGCTCGCACAGACAGCGGGCCATCCGGCCCACAGCTCGCACATTTGCGAGAGCCTACGCAACAGCCTTGCGACTGCAGGCGACCCACAGCAGGGAAGCGGCAGACCGGCGACTGCACAGCTGCGTCGAGCACCGGCATCGAGCACCGGCGCCGCTCACCGGGTTTCTGCAGCGCCGCGACGTCATCGCACCGAGTCATCGCTGCACTGCACGGCGGGAGAGATGTTCGCGACGATGCGTCTTAGCTACATAGTATAGGTAGTTATAGGTAGCTATAGTAGTACATAGAATGTTGCAAATAAATAAAACCGCGACTACATAGTATAGGTAGTTATAGGTAGTTAGTTAGCACATAGAATGCTGTAACAGATAAAGCTGCATAGTATAGATAGTTATAGGTAGCTATAGTTGATACATAGTTTGTTATTGAAATAAAACACATTCGTTACAGTTGTTTGCTCTCAAGAGGCAGTATATAAGCCCTTGGAGCCTTTATTTCTTCCAAGTAAATAGAATATAGTTAGGTAGGGTATCCTGTCCCTTACACATAACAGTAAACACATGGTAACCCTGGTAATCGAAGGTATATAAAGGTAATCAAGGTATATAAAAGGTAATCGGTGGTATATAAGGTAATCGAGGTATATACACACACAGACAGACATACATAGGTAAATAGAAAGGGCTTGGTAATTGAGACCCGAAATATTCAGGTCAAAGGTAGTCACATAGCTAAAAGCGACACTGACCAATCACAGAGCAGGAGGGTGCTGGTACGTGATTGGTCAACAGTTTTTGATAAATAGCCCTGGTGAAGGTATGCACAAAAATAAAACACTTTGCATCTACCCTCTTCCTTTCCCGAAAATACAAGTCTAGATTCTAGACTTCTAAATGTCTGAAATAGAACCGCCTTGAAAAATCCTTTCAGGGGATATATAGATGTCTATAGTGTATGCAGGCATAAAGCCGTAATTAAGGTTTAAATAAAACTGTTTATTTTTATCCCCCTGAAACATATACGCTTATAGAGTTGCAACCCCTTAAGTGACAGGGTTGAGACATATGTAGTTTTGTAGAGGGTTGTCGTATCTATAGAGATACATATAGCTGTATAGCCCTCCTAGCATAGTTTTACGGTAAATTCACCCCAAGTAGGTAATAGCTTCGTGCCTACAATCGTTTTGTATAGTTTTCGGCATCCCACCCCTACATGGAGGGGGATGAAGGGGTGAATTTGTCTCCGCTGTATGGAGTCTACCGAGGGCTATCCATGAAGGTACGACAACCCCTACTCACATAGACCTAAGCCTAGATATAGCCTAAAATCTAGAATTAACATAGTGAAAATTTAAGTTAATAAACTTCATCACACACGGTGATTTTTTGGGTGTCGATACGGTATAGTTGCGCCGTACAATAGTAACATTGAAAATTTATAGAATTTGTAGTCATTGTCAAGATAATTTGGATTTATACCTAAATGTAGAATCATATAGTCGCGAATTCCACCCTTCAAATCGCTAAGTGAATAGTGAACAAGTTAAATAGTGTTTTATTGTGACTTTATTGGTAAGCCCTCTATACCTACCCCTATATACTGTGTCAATAACAGCAAGTATAGCAAGTATTCAGCTAAGGGTTGCATCCTCATGGCCCGTAGCTTATAGACGGAGCGTCAACGCGTCTGGATCATTTATACCTAGGTGGGTTGTCACCATACAGTCCACTTTTGAAGAATAGGATAACCTACCCTGGCCACCCTACAGTCCAGTCGATCACGTCCGCCCCGTACAACAATATTTATTGAATAACTAGCTGACCCAGTAAACGTAGTTTTGCGATATAAAATTTAAAAAAAATGTAGGGGTGGGGTCCCCTTTATCATTTAGGGGTATAAAAAATAGAGAGTAGCCGATTCTCAGACTTACTGAATATGCATATAAAATTTCATAAAAATCGATCTAGCCGTTTCAGAAGAGTATGGTAACTAACATTGTGACACGAGAATTTTATATACAATAAGACTAGCTGCTGCCCGCGACTTCGTCCCCGTGGAATCCCCGATTTTAAAACATTCTTTATCGCTGCTCCGCTCCTATTGGCTTAAGCGTGATGATATATAGCCTAAAGCCTTCCTCGATAAAGGTCTATTCAACCCAAAAAGAATTTTTCAATTCGAACCAGAAGTTCCTGAGATTACGCGTTCAAACAAACAAACAAACAAACTTTTCAGCTTTATAATATTAGTATAGATTAAAAACTCACAGTACTTTACAAAAAGATCTGTGCGAGGCCAAGAGCCTCGTATCTCAGAAAAGAAAAGAAAAGTGAAGGATAAAAGTGTCGTATCTGCAGCTACATACTCAGCATCATGTTCTTGACACGGTGCGCGGGTACTGGCAAGTCGCAACGGATACTTGCGGTGATAGCGGCGCGCTTTCTGACCGTCACTCTGTCGACGTCATCTCGACCACACCGAGACGTATGCGTCTGGGCATTAGCCTTTCGAGCGTCACTGTTAGTGATAGCCAAAGAAAAACTTATTCTTTATTGTACACTAAAACAACCTAAATTATATTATTTATAGCTTAATGAAACGACTCATGTATAAAGGAGTGCTTAACTCAAGGTTTTGTTTTCTACCAGCAAGTATCCAAGGATTCCTATTTTGAAGATTGTTAAAAATGTTAGTAGTGTAAGTAAAGTACGTACAGCAAAGAACGAATTAAAATCAAAAGCGCTTCAAAGCGATAGCGATACCGATTGTCAAAAAGTTTAAAAAAACGAATGTATGTTTTTTTTTTTTCCCTTCGCCCTTCTCGGGCAGGCTAAGGTCTTAGACCATACCGCCTAGAATGTATGTGATATGTACTTTGATTGACGAGATGTCAATTTAAGGAACTACTTACTGTTGTGGAATTTGTCTGACACTCCCTTCCGCTCCGACCGGATATGCGATGATTTTCCATCATAAAAAAGAGGTAACTACTACTTAAAATTATAATTGCGATGCGAAAGTTTGGATGGAAGTTTGTTACTCAATTTACGACATACTCGTGGGCGAAGTCCCTTGCAAGAGCTAGTATAGCTACTTTATTGTATCTAGATCAAGATGACCATTATATTGTTATGGATGGAATATCATCAAATCACTTCTTCCGCTCTGGGCGGGGCGGAAGGGAGTGTCAGACTAAAACTTCCTGTGTTCCCCCAAACCTATTATGATATGCCCTGTGTGTTCCAGGGCCGCGGTGACACTTTCGAACAAATTTTGCAACCCTGGTAGAGATCAAGTTCGCCTGGCCTATTATCTTACCGTCCCCCTGCGGCCGCAGCCATCATCTCTCATGACTGGTGGAGACGAAGCGATAAGGTTTGTGACAGTCACCGTCGCTGCAGCGTAGCCAGCCGTCAGTGAGGCGGATATTGCTGTAAAACGACTTTCCGACCAGACGCGATTCTACAAAGCGAAAATAATGTTCTATCTGTACGTAGAACATTTCAGGGTTCGAAATGTCCGTATGAAAAACGGAACTCCTATGGGGTCGCTCTGGTATCGGTTAGCCACAGCGTATTTTCTTTTTTTTAATTTAGTACACTTCAATTGTTAGTACTAAATTTAAAAAAAGAAAATTTGTGTAAGTCAAAGTCGGACGCGTAACGTAAATAAATACATTTTGAGTACCGGGTCCCTTTTGGGGACAAATAAGAAGCAAATTAGAAAATTTAATTAATTCAAATTATGCCGTGTGTCTCTGCACTTCGAACTTCTAACTCGCCTGGTGGTAAGCGATTGATAACGTTTACGATGGAGCGAGCAGACCAGTCAAATACCTCAAATTTGAGAACTTTACTCCGGCGGTGGGAAGACTTGAGCGACTTTAGTGTACAAGAAGTGGATTAGAAACGGGAAGAATGGAAGGAATGGAGGGAGGACTCCGCCCAACAGTGAGACACTTCAGGCTGGATATAATAATAATAACTTTGCGTTTTGTAAAATAAGGAGTTTTTCATGATTGGCGTGCAATAAACTTGTAGTGGACAGCGGAAAATAGAAGAGGTAAGTGTGGCTTTTACATAGGTACAGTACGCTTAAAGTAATCTTAGTTGGTTATATTATAAAGGCGGAAGTTTGAATGGATGCGTGTTACTAAATCACGCCCGAACGGCTAAATGTTTTCGGATATTTGAAACAGAGAGATTATATTCTGGAATAGCACATAGGCTTTTTATCTCAGGAGTATTTACCCTAGATATATTTTCTGATATACACGCGAGCGAAGTGGCTTTCAGAAGCTGGTAAAACTATAAGAAAGGACTATTTTGTATGGGTTCCTTCTCACACAACATGAAACACATTGTATGATACATGCGTTTTTTCATCATCAGTCATTGCAATGAAAATTAATTGATTCAGTAAGTGATGTCCAAAGGAATCAACTGATTATTTCTGATAACAGCTTTGCGGGACAAATAGCTAATTTCATTTTTAAATTTGGAACATGAGGGATGTTCCATTTTTTAAAATGAAATTAAATGGAACATCTCTCGTATTATGACGAACCAAAGCTGATTTCATTGTGAGAGATACAGAACTATACGGGACGCATAGCATAGCACTATTCTTTTTTTAAACGGAATCATGTTGACGCTAGCACGTCATATTAATTGAGGCATCAACTTGAGCTCAACGAAGTCTTCAGCAATCGTGTGTGTCTTTCCGTTAGCTATATATTATGTTAAATAACAGAGGCCGTTCCCTTAAACTCGTTAATCTATATCATTAATAGATTAAAATAAAAATTTCAGAATAAAAAAATAAGCATATATAATAATCCAAATTTAAAAAAAATTGACAGTGAATTCTAAATATCCTTAGTAGCGCCTTTTAGTGAATATTTTAATATTCACTAAAACTTTAATATTAAAAAAAAAACATTTTGTTTTCGAATGGTACCTAATATTTTTTTTATCATATATGGATGCTATACTATTGCGGGTTAACGGGAACGCCCTCTGTTAGTTAACATACTGAAAAATAATAAATGTAGAATTAAATGAAAAAGCAGATCCAGAACAATACCCTTTCTTAGTTCACAACTTAACCGATTACAGTACGCCTGTGACCATAAGTAACACGCACCGTTTTCCCACACCACCATAACATAGGCATACTAAGTAATACAGATTCTATAATTTATGTTTCTCTACACTCAATGGTGAGGCTCGTAGGCACTTTCATCATAGTATAAAGAGGGGAAGTAGGTTATCTCCGGCCTAATTCGCGATATAATTGCCTACTGTCTTAGGGTTGTCACTTTAACACATCTCTGTATAACTAATTCATTGATCATTAGTCAATAAAGTTCAACAATGGTTTGATTTTACAACTGTAAGTACTTACCTACTTAGTTACTATACCTACAATACTGAGAAATCGGCATAACTAAACGTAAACAAAGCAATAGCGGCAAATCAATTGATAGATCAAAAGTACCTACCTAATATATTCTAGTAGGAAATTAGGCCTACCTACCTACTTTCTCTGTGTGATAGAAAAATAAGTAAGTAGGTACTTAGGTATCTCATCATCAAGTAAAAATTGTATGCTAGAATAAGTGACTAGCTTACCTTTCCTGTTCATTAGGTAATCTGAACAGAGATAATTCTGGAATCGATGAATTATTGAGACACCCAAACACACAGCAATACGTTCTCCTGCGACTGTCAGACATTTTTTATTTATTTAGCGGTGACGCGCGAACCTCGTGCAGTGTTAGCCCCGACTGGCGCACTGAGAAACGGGTCGAGACTTGTTAAAGTGTGCGTGCGTCGACGCATAGATACTATGGCGCACACATACAAGCCGCGCGCGGTGCGTTTGTATGAAGATAAACTACTACCCCTGTTTATACTATGCTTTCATGGTCTCAGGAGTGCGAGTAACTCTCCGACCGGCTTTCTACTTTATCCAAAGCATATCGATAACTTTGTTGACATATCGATTAATTATTGTTATCGATTACTTCTCGAGTTAGCCATCAGTGTTATTCTAATGTCATAATTTTATTTTATAGAAGTTTTCTCTCTATTACTGGTGTTAGATTACGTCAGTAGACATCATCAAAGAAAGTTTTTTTGCGGCCGTAATTATGAATAATATTGACAAAACAGTCGAGTGAAAGTTTTTGGTATGCCACCTGGTAAATTGGTTTCGTGATTTTAATTAGTTTAGATGTGTAAATAGGGAAAGAGCGGGATAGGAAAAATACACGAGATTTTTGAAGATGCGTTTTTAATTTCAAATTTGCCTGTAAAAATACTGGCCACATTTTCGGTTAAAACAAAGTTTACAGATTTCTTAACTGCTCGTGAAACCCTTGACGACGCTTTATACCTAATAACTAAAAAAATAATTAAAACTAAAATTAATAACCAGCGAATTTCACTTGTTTTGAGATGCGAATCGTGGATGCGCATATGTCGAAACAATCTCGCAAGCAGTTGACCACTGGCCGGCACGTACGCCGCACGCAGGCGCGCTTTCACGCTTCGAAAAAAAAAAAGTCTATGGTTCTTGCGCGCGTAAATTAAACTTTTATAATCTGTGATGTGTAGTGTATTCGCATTATTTTGTTAAAAGTTTTGAATTTGTTATAAACAGTTTGGATTATTGAGGTGATTCTTTTGGACTTTATTATGGTGAGTATTTTTTTATATCCTAGATTTTTTAAACTTGTTAGTTCTATGTCATCTTTATAAGCAATTAAGGCAACATAACCACAGATTGGCGATTATTTTTGGATTATGCTATCAATGGACATCTTTGAGTTAATATGATGACGTAGATAAGCTAGAAAATATCTCGGATTTTAAAATAGATTCCAAGAAATAAAACAACGCAAGAATTCACACTAAATAATAATTGGGTATTTTACTAGATATCAAAATTATAATGCCATTTACTACCTCCGTTAGAAAAAAAAAATTTTGGACACTTATTGTAATTTTAAATCGATAAAAATTGATAAAGATAAAGCGCGTCAAAATTCTGGAGCGGAGGTCAGTGACGTCACGTTGCTAGTAAAAATTGTACTATCGTAGTGACGTCACGTGAGTTTTCAACGAACTCTGTCTATCGTTTCATTATTTGTTTACGTGAAAATATACGTATTCAATATTTTTGAAAATCTATCTGTCGGACTAATTTAGATGGTTCAGTAAAATACCCTATTTAACTAAGAATGTAGCTTTTAAACACAAAATATGTTATAACTGTATTTCCTTTTCTCTTTAAAATCCATCCAAAGGTTGTCTTGAAAAGATTGCTTTTAGCGATAAGGCCGCCCATTGTGTCACCCTATGTTATATTTTCTTCATCTATATTTTCTGTAACTTATATGGTGTACGTAATAAAGAGTATTCTATTCTATTCTAGTTGGTAAGGTAGGTAGTTTTATTCAACAGTTTTCTAACACATGATCTTTCTCATAGCCTTCAGAGGCGATAACTCGAAAGTTTTCGTCAGGTAAAAGTTGCGAAGCCAAAGTCTCCGTGATTTACCAGAGTACCTAAAATATCATAACTTTACAAGTCACTTTCTAACTTACTAGTTCAGAGATAAGGTTGAAAATGAAGTTGGTTTTGACTATAAGTATCAATTTGTAGGTAGTCATTGCCGCCGATAAATCTTTATTATGTATTTAAATAGAGTTTGCTTTAATTCATTGTCCATGAAGAATGAAAGTGGACGTTAGAGAGCGCCCCTAGTGGGCATTGATGAAGGCACGTCGCGTCGTTGGGTTACTAATTACATTAACTACTGGAGGAAAGTAAATTTTATTTACAATTGTAAATTTATATACATTTAAATTAAAAAAAAACACTAAACTTACTAAAACTAAAAATAGTTAAAAGATGGCGTCGAAAAATTCCTCCGCATCGCTGGCCACTGGTAATGTACCCAAAAGGCTGGCAGCATTACCACGCTGTATGGCAATGCTTATCCTTTGTCCAAGGTAAAAGCCAGCCCTTGGGTCACGCGATGTGTCAACTAACCTACTTTTTTTTTTTTTTTTGTGTTGTGGCTCCATCGTTTAACTAACGATGATTTTGCCAATGTCCAGGTTTGGAGAGGAACTAATGATCGGTTCTCATTAACGATAGTGAATTTGAGTCAGTTTTTGTTGTGAATCGAGGTTCAAAAGAACAAAAAGTTTTAGGATTATAAAGATAACAGCACTTATTAGTGTTAAGACACGAAGGTAAGTAAGCAAAACAAAAAAAAAGTAACAAATAATATTAGTTATAACTGGATTTTATTAATATTAATAAATTTATAAAGGATTTTAACTGCGGGGGAATGGGCTAAAGATAAAAGGAAAGGAATGTTAACTGGGCGAGGAGTATCAGAAGGAAGTAACCTACTTAATTAGTGTTCAGATGACGGCCATATTGAGCAGTAAAAATAAATTTTGACCATAGACTTCTGAAACTGGCTGGTTTCGAGTCTTTGCTTAGCAACTGTCACAGTACCGAAGATATTAATCTCCAAAGGTTTCATAATTTATTATGAGCCATGTCGAATCATGTAAATGTGTATACATATGTATAATGATACTGTTCCTGTCTGACGACTAAAATTGGAAATTGAACTTGAGGCTATGTTAAGAATTCAGTCTAGTCTATAGCTATGCATTATAAGCTTGAAGAAGTTGTTGCTTTACATAGACCCATAGACTAAACAAGATGCGAAATCATAGTGCATCCAACCGACAAAAATACGCAAAATAGCTCAAAGTGTCCAAACAGGTAAAATCTTGTAATGCAGAATTAACACTACTTACTGTGCAGTTTAACTTCAAGAGCAACTATCACCTGGACGTGAACTGTGGCTATATGAAAAGTCCTCCGGTTGTGCAACCAGGTAGTCCATGACAAACACAATTTCAAAAATTCAATTTCAATTTCATTTTTTTTTTACTACACGGTTGGCGCAGTGGTTGAGCGTTCGGCTGCTGCGCTACGTGTCGCGGGTTCGATCCCCGCACGGAACAAATGTTTGTATGGCCTACAGATAATTGTTCCGGGTCTGGGTGTCTTGTGTATGTGAGTTTACATGTTTGTGAACGCACCCACGATACGGAAGTACATTCTAGTGTGGGGCAACGTTTTTTTTTAAAAAGAAAGATGGATTTGGCAAAATGGGGTTTTACTGACCCGTTTGGCTCCAAATGTGAGTACTGGCCTTTTTAAAACATGGGCCATTTGTCGAAGCTCCCCAAGTGTCCTCACACCTGTAACATTGAGGACTTACAACTTTTCCTTGGAATTCAGGAGGCCTTCATTTGTTGGAAGAAATTAACTCGTTTCTCAAAGGAGTAGTAGAGATCTTATTTCCGACTTTTGTAGTAGTTAATACTATTAATATAGGCCTTGCAAGATTCAAGATTCAAATCATTTAATTCAAAAAACCATTTAAACTTTTGAATTGTCATGGTCGGTCAGACACAAGACTTTTTTTACAATTTTTTTTGTTATCTAGCGACTCTCGCAAGTCGGTGACACCGACAATCCGGTCTTTTTGCCCAACTTTGGCAAAGGTCTCTTCCATTTTCTTCCACTCTGTTCTATTTTGTGCTCTTCTTTCTAGTCCATGTTTTCTCAGCTATAACGTTTATTTCATCTTCCCATCTTCGGAACTGTCTACCTTGATTTTATCTATCTTTCTGTTCTACTTTTCAATGCGTCATATTATAGGCCCAGTCCATCTCCTCTTTAATTTTGTCATTTTCTTTGTTCGTCTTTTGTTTATTCTGTGAATTTCCTTATATTCAGCATGTTTCTTTCAATTGCAGTCTTTTTACGTCTCTACTAAGATCCTCTTACAGATTACTGGTGAATTTCATAATTAACTGTGTCTATCTTTTGTCTAGTTGTCTGTTATTCGGAAAGGTCAATGAATGAACTGACCGTGACTTTGACGACATCTTAAATTTTCTTTTGGTTAAAAAGTATAACTTATGTTTATGATATATTCTATCTTTAATTAATTATGCCTGTGAATTGAACTTCGTTTTCATTGAGCCTCTTTAGAAATCATTAAAGCGATAACTTTAACATTAAACACTATACTTGGAAGTACAATGCCCATTGATAAAGATGCTTTGAGTAGAAAACTGAATAAATTTCTTCGGTTTGTGGACAAAAGGAAATAAGACATAAATACATATATCAGACATACAATACATATATCATTCATTGGACATAGGTACATATATCACAGGGTCAATTCTGTCAGTGCCAAATTTCATCCAAATCCGTTCAGTAGTTTATGTGTTAAAGGGTAACAAACATCCATCCATCCATACAAAATTCACGTTTATAATATTAGTAGGATAATATATTCTTGCGTTATATAGGGGGGCTCACCCCCCTTAGGGTGAGCCTTTTGTCAATAAGCGGAAAACAAACTAGGTATATAGTATCTACTTTATAAATACGCAAAAGTTTAACGAGATAAAGCAGCTAATGTATTCTTTCGCTGATAAAGCAGATTTCATCTTTTGATCAAACTAAATTACAAACCTATTTTGACAGAAACTGACAGAATGATGACCAAATTAATGATGTGTAGACTTAAATAGATGATTAGTTATGGCTTCATAATGATATAACATTCATGCCAACCAAACACATTACCCTCTTTTTGGACTTTGTTGCAGTCGGGTATAAATTCAGTGCATTTTTTTTAATGTTTTTTTTTTGTCAACATGGTTAGCGCAGCGTCTGTGCGATTGACTGCTGAGATGCGTGCCGAGGGTTCGATTCCCGCACGGAACAAATATTTGTATGGCCTACAGATAGTTGTTCCGTGTCTGGCTGTTTGTGTATGTGAGATTGTATGTTTGTAAACGCGGCCACGCACGATACAGGAGACATTCCTAGTGTGGGGCAACGTTTCTTTTAAGAAAAAAAAAATTGAAATGATTTTTTTTTATTTGCGCAATAAGGAAATAACGTAAATATAAGAAGTTATATGAAATGAGTAGTAACTTTCTCGTTGAAAAAAATCACAGATAAGTTTATCTTTTATTTCATCTGTTGGTTAAGTAATAAGTTCTTTGGCTTGTTTTCCTGTTACTTGTACCGGTGATACGAGTAATTTTATAAATTAGTTATTATACATATATATGTACCAGACAGCTAGTTAACCTGTACAGATTAGTAAGAACTAAGTACGTGTACATACGTTCTTTTTACACGACTGCCCAAAATAGGAGTGTTATGTTTTCAGTGTTCATGTATGTACATATGTTTATGAGTTTCTCTATTCCACCATAACTTCTAAACGGCTTAGTCAATATCAATGTATGTGGTATCGTTAGAAGCGTTTAGTTGAACAATATAAAAATAACAACGGGGAGCCATGGTTAATTAATAAAAACGAAAATATTTTGTTTTCATGAAAATTAGACTGCGTATACTGTCATGATCTAAAGCTTGCTAAGTACATGGCAAAAAGGTATGGAATAAAAACAAATAATTAAAAAAAAACCCTGACTATGAATGAAAATACTGTAATCTATCTTGTTTTTAAATTTTTAGGTCTACGCTTTTGGAAGTTTGAAACTTGTTGCTTCATATGTGCCTGACTCCTCGACAGTTTAAAATTGCATGTAAATGGATTTTAATACAAAAATATATGCATTGATTTTCCGTTTCTAGATCTACTATCACCATTCCGCTATGCTGCGAGTTCATTTCTAGATGCCTCGCGGGTACTTAAATTGATTAGGTAGTAGAAATGTTTTTATTTGTTTTTTTTTTTCATTGGTGATGATATCAGACCAAACAAAATTCATTCTTCCGTTACTGATGAGTGTATACAACAGAAGTTCTCAACTCGTCACCCGAGCTCTCTGCTTCCTTACTTAGAAAGAATGTAAAGGTATGTCAATCGGAGTTTAACTTTCAACACACAAACCCCCAGGCCATTATAAAAGCTTTTAAAGATCTTAAAATTAAACCAACAGAAGATCTTTGGGGTATATCTGTAAAAGTTTGTAGGTCTGTCATTGAAACTATTGCCCCCTACTTAGCTGTCATATTTAATACTAGTGTAGACCAAGGAGTATTTCCGGATCTCATGAAACACAGTAAAGTGGTCCCGTTGTTCAAATCGGGTGATTGTCAAGAACCTAACAATTATAGGCCTGTGTCAATTCTGCCAGTTCTCAGTAAGGTGTTTGAAAAGCTAATGCTTAGTCAGATGTTACGTCACTTTAAAGAAAATTCCATCTTTCATGAACAACAGTATGGTTTCACCAAAGGGCGTTGTACAACAGACGCCGGTGTCACACTAATAAAGAACATCTTTAACGCCTGGGAAGAGTCGCAAGACGCCATTGGAATATTCTGCGACCTCTCGAAAGCGTTCGACTGCGTTAACCATGAGACGCTTTTATTGAAACTGGAGCACTATGGGATTAGGAATAGAGCCCTTGATTTACTTAGTTCATACTTGGCAGACAGACAGGTTAAAGTTCAGGTAAACGGTGTAAACTCACAAGGGTCGAAAGTGATGATGGGCGTTCCGCAAGGCTCAATATTGGGTCCATTCCTTTTTTTAGTTTATATTAATGATTTGCCCCATTTAATTCCAAACCAGCCAAACATGGTATTATTTGCGGATGACACTTCATTAATTTTTAAAATAGACCGACGGTCACAAAATTTTGACGAAGTCAATAGCGCAGTTAGTCAGGTCCAAAATTGGTTTACGGCAAACAACTTAGTACTAAATGAAAAGAAAACCAAATGTATTAAATTCACTTTACCAAATGTTAAAAGTAGCAAATGCGACATTATATTGAATGGAGAAAAACTGGAGATCATTAATGAGACGGTTTTCCTGGGAATTACTTTAGATGAGAAATTACAATGGGGACCTCATATAAAATCTCTTGCTGGTCGTCTAAGCTCAGCCGCTTATGCTGTTAGAAAGATAAGACAGTTAACAGACGTAGAAACCGCACGTTTGGTCTACTTTAGTTACTTTCACAGCATTATGTCATACGGTATTTTGTTGTGGGGTCGGGCTGCTGACATTGAATCCATATTTATTTTACAAAAGAGAGCTGTCAGGGCCCTTTATAATTTGCGTCCCCGCGATTCTCTTAGAGAAATTTTTAAAAAGATCAATATTATGACAGTCCCTTGCCAATTCATCTATGAAAATATTATGTATGTACGGAAAAATCGACATCTTTTTAGTAAAATTAGTGATAGACACAATTTTAATACTAGAAATAAAGACAAATTAGACCAACCATTTTATAGATTAGCTAAAGTACATACATCTTTTATGGGGTACTGTGTTAAATGTTACAACAAAATACCTTGTAACATATTAGAATTAAATGAAAGAAAATTTAAAACTTTTATTAAAACCACCCTTTGTAAACAAGCATATTACAAATTAGAAGATTACATTCAGGATAAGAATGCTTGGAAACATGCTGGTCTTGCTCCATAGGGCAATCAAGGGTGTAGACAAAATCAAACTGGTTGATAATTTATGAGTGAATTATATTTATGAATGCATTTTTTTTGTGTCTTGTACTTTTTTTTTCTTTTTATTATTTCAATATTTGTAAATATGTGAGTACCATGGGCATGAGATATTTAGAAGTTTACCTCTGCTGGTAATACTTTGTTCTATAACTAGTATACTTGGTGCATCGTCCTCACATATATGAAGTATTTATAGTATTACCAAATATTGTAAAACATTGATTTGAAAAGAGTAACTATGGAGTTTCTTGTCCGTTCTTCTCCATAAGAATCTACCTTTGCGAATGGACGCTAGAGTCACTTAATTTATGATATTTTTTATTGATGACGTTCAAAAGTGCCGTTAATGGCCTAATTGAAATAAACGTTTTGAGTTTTGAGTTATAGGGTTCACCCCTACCACATAGTTTATAATAAATACTAGCATCGCTCCGCTGTTTCACCCACGTAATTCCCGTTCCCGTGGGAATATGGGGATAGTGTAGCTTCCCAACAGTGAAAGAATTTTTCGAATCGGTCAAGTAGTTTCAGAGCCTATTCAATGCAATCAAACAAAGAAACAAAATAACAATCAAATCTTTCCTCTTTATAATATTTAGTGTAGATAAATAAACTAAATACGTTAACCATAAGTGACTGAGTGACTGACAGATAACGCACAGTCGTAGAACGCTGAAATTTGGCATGCAGGTTCCTTGGGCAGTATAGCTGAGCACTAAGAGAGGATAAAAGTGCGATATGTGCGCACAAGACGCGGAAAAAGCTATCATACTATATACCTACACGCATATACAGGCTGATAAGTTATTTAAACTTTTACCAAAAGCGGCTATGCTTGGTTTTTTTTACAAAAATATAACCTCTCTGATTGGATTTTTTTTGCAACCAAATAACCTGAAATCAACACATTTTTTAAAGATATTTAAATTTCCATCAAACTCTTTAAACAAATCGAATTTGCATATGGCTATAGCAATTTTCTATTGCACAACATAAAAACCAAAGTCTAAACTAAACAGAAGATATTTACTAACCACTTAGATTCTATGTATTTCCAGTAAATTATATACTTACGCGTGGGTGCACTAGGAATACAAGCCGCCATTTTATTTTCATAAAACTTTTATTTAAAGGAAGGTATCTTCTGTGGCTGATCGTTGAAGTTCT
Source organism: Hecatera dysodea (assembly GCA_905332915.2). Lineage (NCBI taxonomy): Eukaryota > Metazoa > Arthropoda > Insecta > Lepidoptera > Noctuidae > Hecatera > Hecatera dysodea. The sequence goes on along the minus strand of HG995308.1, from coordinate 16,351,056 downwards.
TTAATTTCTTTTTAATTGAGCTGTAATTTTATTCGTTGCTATGTTTGAAAGGCATGGGAAAGTTTTAATATATCGTTGGTTCACTATTAGAATAATATAAATAAAATAGAAAACATTTATTCGACACAGACACAACACAACAGCAACAAAACACAAAGTAAAAAAAAAAAAACTATAATAAAACATAACAATGATAAGGATTAAATTTTGTTGAGCGTGCCTAAACCGAAAGGGTTACCTTCTCAACATTTGCTGGGCGTCAGACAGTTCCAAGATTAAGCTGGATTTAATGCTTGCCAAGGTCGGTTTGTGGATGGGTGACCATCTTAACGTATCAACACTTCTCCGTGCCTCGTAAAGAATGTTAAGCTGTTGGTCTCGACTGACATTTGTACATCTTTGGCAGTCGTTACGGATTGTCGGAAGCCAAAAAATCTGACTCCAGTCTTACCAAGAAATACCGTGTTACCCAGTTAATGGGTTGTGGATGCCTGCTAGGGAGCCGCTCCACGTAAAATACTAGTATTCAGCTGAATCAAGTTTGACTGGACGCAGATCCCAATATAGTTGAGAAAAGGCTAGGCAGATGATTTAGCAATCTTAAGTCTTACCCGTGGATTCGTTCCGAGGTCCATTTCAAAGGAGTCAATTTCCAAAAATTCCATAAGTTTCCTTCTAGCATCGGATATCCAGACGCACTCTTAGCTACCATCCCTACTTTGTTACTATTCCACCAATTCGCACCAAGCGTTTTCAATCATCTTTTATCATGCGCACAGCAAAGTAGGAACTCTCTGCCTGCGTCTGTGTTTCCGAACGCATTCAACCCTAATCTCTTCAAAGTTAGAGTGAACTGGGGCCGTATTATGACATCTTAAAACCATCATGTTTTCTGTGTGAGAAAAGGATAGTGCTATTCGTCCTGTATAGCTCCGTCTCTTTTTCACACCGAAAACATGATGGTTTTAAGAGGTCATAATACGGCCCCAGGCTTCTTCTGGGTAAGCTCATTCCATCGTAGACTTTGTCTCTGTCACCTGTGACCTAGACTAGAGTCAAGAGCAAACCCACCACAAAAAAAAAACAACACTTTGTCTAAGTGAACTTGTAAAACATTAGAAGTTAAATTGGCTACACCAAGAATGCAATTAGTTTTAAAAGAGAGTGTTCCAAATTACATTACAAGTTTTCCCTACATTTACTGCTTTATTCACTGAACATGATGCAGTAGTTACGTGTTTTTGTACAGGCAGCACCACAAGTGATTCATTTAACTGTTATATAAATACGACCGAAGGACAGCAACATTTTGAGAATATCAAATAAAACTATATGGCAGTCATACGCTTGTCCAATGCTTAAGACGTCCAGACAAGATATTTTATTTAAAAAAAAACCAATAGGTATTTAATGCTTTACGTAAATTAAAATTAAAAAATTGCAAGATTAAAGATTCTTCGGAATAAAACATCAAATTGCTTTAATTTAAAATAATAAGAGCTGAACTATAAAACACTAGCCGAAAATAAAGTAATAAATAAGATATTTTTGCCATGATTGAACGATCGGTAAATAATTAATTTATCCAACAAATCAATCTCTTCATTCATCGTACTGGGACCGTGTTAAATTTCCACTGAACATTAAGATTTTAATTTCCTATATCACAATTATAATGTGATATTGTATGACTTGATAAACGTTTTTAATAGTTATTTAGCGTTAACAAAGTTGTTATTTTAGGGACTATAAACCATCTGTTTTGGTGCTGTTGATAACTGAAACTTATAACCGATTTCCAAATACAATACAAATACAAAGTATAAAACAACTTTAATTCGGTCGTCGAAAGTCGGTGTTTCTGTTGTGGTTTCAAAATATACATAGGTACTTATAATACTTAATTAAAGTTATTTTGTATTTTTTGTGCTTTTTTTTTTGGAAGTCGTTTTTTTTAAGTTTATCACTGTTTAGTGTTGGACCCTTCAACCGCGGGGCGCTGCAAGTTCCTCATAAAGTCCATGCAATTTTTCTTTGGAAACTTTTTGCGTTTTAAACCTTATTTTAACAAGTCGACGAAGTGCCTGGCAGGGTTCCGGAAAAAAAGAGTTACCGCGGCCCTGGAGCGCAAAGGGTATTAAGAGGATCACGGATGGGTTTTATTCAGAAAGAGTATGACACTCCCTACCGCTCCAAAGTCAGACCGGAAGAAGTCAGGAAATATTTGTTATGTAGCCGATAAATAACTTTACAAGATAATTGTGATTTATGCATGTGGGTTTGTATTGCGATATTTTTTTATGGGTGGTACACACACAAGTGGGTACCACCCATAAAAAAATATCGCTGACAAAATGATCCCCGTTTCCTGTCACTGGCGCCGCTTTCAAACTTCCTCTTTATAATATTGATTAGAAAGAAACATTCACCTTACCCCTTACTTTTGAATTAAAGGATTAAACACAATTATTTAACACTAGCTGCTGCCCGCGACTTCGTCCCCGTGGAATCCCCGATTTTAAAACATTCTTTATCGCTGCTCTGCTCCTATTGGCTTAAGCGTGATAATATATAGCCTAAAGCCTTCCTCGATAAATGGTCTATTCAACCCAAAAAGATTTTTTCAATTCGAACCAGTAGTTCCTGAGATTAGCGCGTTCAAACAAACAAACAAACAAACAAACAAACAAACAAACAAACTCTTCAGCTTTATAATATTAGTATAGATTTAATACTTTTACGTTAAACTAGAAAGTATAGATTTCTCTGTTTAATCTCTCGATTGCGTATTTAAATTAAAATGATTTGAATTTCCTAAGGCATTCGCGATCAATTTCATAATAACGTCTATGCTGATTGACTAACTACTTTATATTAGATGATTCGCTCAATATTAATAAATGTTAATTCGCTTTTTTGGTTAAATGTTGCTGTTATACGATGTTGTGTTTGGTTTTATGATGTCTGTAATACCAAGATAAGGATGCTCTGATGTCAGAGGGGAGTGTAATATTTTGTGGTAGAGAGTAAAAAAGTATTATTGTGTTTGATGACGAGACAGATTTTATTTTCCTATTATTTTGGACACAATATTTGGAGAAAAACATATGCAGCTCTTGCATTGTTTTCTTTTGTTAGCGTACACTTGTGGACTACTATTGGGCAAAGGCTTCCTCTTTTTCCTAGCAAACATCTCTGTCTTGGGCGATCTCTGTCCAAGTTTACCCTGACGATCTTCGCCTATCTGCCGTGCTCATTCGTGAGACGTGGCATGCTCTCACACTTTAGCCTGGTTGTCTGGGTTGCATTTCTTGATTGGCTTAATCAAAACTATTTATTAAAAAAAGATTGATATTCAGCCATTTTAGAACCTAAAAATTACTTAAAACTGTCCCCAGCCCGACATCTTATCTATTTGTTATTGTAATTGAAATTATCTAACCACAAGACATTTTATCAAGCTCTTTTTCAGTTTTTTCTTTTTACATAAAGTTGTGTCTTTGGACATTACATCGTGTATCGCGTCAGCTTTGTTAATTGGTCAGTTCATATTCAGTCATAGTCAGTGCAGGCAATCTGCATATTAAATATGCAGATTGCCTGCACTGTCGTCACTTTGTCAGCACCTGTAGAAATCTTTCACTAACACACGAAATGCACCGACCTTTCCGTAAACTCGCTCTGATACAATATTCAAAATGCGAAATCAATGTTGCTAATATGCATCTAATTAGTTTGCTTTTATTAATATTTCAAAACAGAACGTTTTTTCAAATATTTGTGACGTCTTTATGTCTAAGTGTCCGTTTGACCACTTACAGCTACAGAATATTCCCGATTCCTAATGTATGATTTACTTTTTAAACATTTAATAAAGGTTAGTACCCATATTAAAGTTTGTATATCAAGAAATCGTTGTTACGTTGATATATCGAGAACATGGAGCCTCGGACCTTATGAATGAGTTATGAAGGAGGCCGAATTCAACTTCCAGAGGTCATATAATGATGCTTTCAATAAACTCAGATGAAGTTACTAACAAATTACAACATGATGTTATTTTAACACCAGCAATCTGCTTACACAGTCCGTGTTTAAATCAGTAACGTTTGCCTGTGAATGACGACCTAGTTTCAGAGCTAGGTCCACTTTCATGCAGACTGCCTTATTAACTGATTTGCGCAACTGTCTTTATTTTAATGGTTTTACTGAATAAAACCCACCCACGTTCCTCCAGCGTGATAACTCTTTCGAACAATGCCTCAACCACACGATAACTCTTGGGAAGACTGGTTTTCAGAGGACTTAGTCCGAGTTTTTTAACGTTAAGCGTCAATATGTATTGAAACTGACTGGCTTGGTAACCGACCTTCAATCGATTGAAATAATAGGGAACATGCAATATTTTCATCTTTCCCGCGAAAACGAATGATGAAGTCACTCCTGTCTGCCAGAGATCATGAACTGTCATGTATTAAAATTTAAGTTCGTCTTTTCGTTGTCATAACACCAGTGACGTCACTAGACGCTGATTGTTTACGTTCCGTTTCACGTTATATTAATTGGTAATATTAACTAAAATAAAAACATTGCGGTGGCCCGTCTTTTATGCTATTTTATCATTTCAATAACAAAATGTTCATGAATTCTGTAATTGCATCTTTCCTATTATATGTATATTGATGTGAAATTCAACAGTCGTTATGGCCAGTGACAGTAACAGCAATGACAGTGAATAATAAATACTTTTTGTTGCTTACCCCACTTTCTGAGTGACTTGTAGTTTTACATCGCTGTAGGTCAAACGATACGTCTTAAGTTTGTAAGATTATTTTAATGAGTAGGAGAATTTTTGTATAGGAATTTTGAGATTTTATATAAATGTATGTCTTAGGAAGGAAGTTGTCGTTGTCAAAGGTGGTGTGATGATCTCATCATGTATACCGGGAAAACTTGGCCAAAGATCGCTTAAGACGGAGAGATTTCGAAGGAGAAAAGGCATTTCCCAGCACTGGGACACAAATCGAGGCTAACAAACAGAAAAGGTAACGGCCCAGAAAATTATTTGAAGAAAAAAAAGTGGCTACCAGAATTTTTGTGCTATCTGGCTGGCTGCTATCAAATAATAGATACAGTTTAGCGAAATAATAACATTACTTAATTTAGCCAATAGTTTAACATCGAGTAATTGTCAAAAACAATAAAGTCTGAAGGCACAGGAAATAAAGACAACATTACTTAATTCGTTTTTTCAGTTACAATTTTGTGACAGACTAAGCTATTGCCAGAATATTTTACCGTATTGATACGTATTTGTACAAAGGACAATAGGTAGATTTGTATGGACTCTGTACTTCACCTTTACTGACCGTTCAAATGGCATAAAAGTACCACAACTTGATACAACACTAGGTCTGAAGCGCTCATTCTTTCATCTTTTATTGTACCTCGATAAAATATCCATTTCGATAGTAACGAATCAATTAAGAAAGTCAATTTACAGCCAAAACAACAGTGTGGTACCTTCAATAGCCATCAAACTATCGATAAAAAGTACAAGAAATCGTTTTTAAGTGCGTGAGTTTAGCGTAGCTTGCGTGATTTTACGAATAAATACGTACATTGTTTCATAGCAAGGTCAGTGTTGGGTGGTGACTGAGAAAGTTAAGTGCGATCGAGAAAGCCGTTTAATCGTTCTCTTTGGTTATTTATGTCTCGTTAAGCTATTAATAAAAACAGCTGTAAGGGTTAATCTTTAGGGTAAAACAATGTTTTCAAGGTCGGTCTGTGGATAGGTGACCATCTTAACATACTGAGATTCTTCCGTGCCTCGGAAAGGACGTTAAGCAGTTGGTCCCGGCAGTCATTTGTAAATCTTTGGTAGTCGTTTGATTGTCAGAAGTTAGAAGATCTTAACACAAGAAGTAACCAATATAGTTGAAAAAGGCTAGGCAGATAATGATGGTTATTAACGTCTCTTTAAGTCATACTAATATCTATCGGTGTTACTGTTATGGTTAAAGTGGCAAGTTTATTTCTTCCAAAGAGCAGTTAAAATATTAAAGATATTGCGAATAGGCGCTAAAAGTGAAGTTTAGTGCAGATAAAGTTGTAATATCCCACATTTCTGATTTTATAATACTATACTTATCTTCAGTTGAAAGATAATTGAGCTATTCTAGAACTTAGCTTGAATCTCTTTCAACTCGACATAATTCAACATCATTATTCGACATTTCATTTATGTATGGTAACGGGGATAAAATATAGCCTATGTTACTTGCTGATAATGTAGCTCTCCATTGGTAAAAAATATTTAAAATGGTCCAGTAGTTTCGAAGCTTATTCGGTACAATCAAACAAAATCTTTTCTCTTTATAATATTAGCATTGATTGTAAACGCAGAAGTTTGGAGGAGCGAACGGATGTTTGTTACTTTATCACGTCAGAACGGCTGCGGCTGAGCGGATCTTGATGAAAATTGGCATAGAGATAGATAGTCTAGAATAGCACATAGGCCTTTTATCCCGCGACTATGTTCCCTTGGGTCAATTACCGACTTTGGAAAAGTCGCTGGAAGAAGCTAGTTACAAAATATATTCAACAAACCTCATCTAGGAAACACTGACCTCATCTGGTTTCAATATATTTTTTTTTCTGTTTGAAACGTGTAACGTGAGCTTACTAGTTTCTTCTTGTCACCTGATCGTCGAAAATTGTTATTAAAAGGAAATTATCCTAAGGGAACGATCTTCTGGAATGAAAAGTATCCTGCGTCCTTCTCTAAGGTCCAATCTATACAATACATATACCAAAACTGGTTCAGCGGTTTAGGTGTGATAAAGTAGAAAGAAACAAAACCAAGTTTATTTGGCACATATAGATACACACAATGTAGATACAATTAAAAGAAACTTTATATTAAAACAGTAACATTGTGTGAACTGCGGCTGCGCAGGATAAGTCCAGTTTGGCAAAATGCCAGACAACTAGGAGCTGCCTGATGCTGGTTTTCAACTGAACCTAACGTGGAAGTGTAGGTACGGATGTAGATTTGTTGTTGTTGTAAGGTGTTAAATATACAGGTAAAGGGATCTGCATAATTATGTTAACGGGTAGTAAACGATACAATATAATTTGTTGTCTAGTAGCAAATAGACAGACATGTATGTGCAATGTACGAGGGTAAGTATTATATTAGTATTAAAGCCACTTGCACAAACCAGTTATGTTTTAACTTCGGGTTTTCCCGGGTTGCGGAATTTGTTCGAAAGATTCACCGCGGCCCTGGAACGCTACGGGCATTAGGAGGAACACGGGTGGGTTTTAGGCAGTAAGAGTCTGACACTCCCTTCCGCTCCGCCCAGAGCGGAAGAAGTCATTTTGTTGATTGTCCCGCGGTTATTACGTAGGAAATATTTGTTATATAGCCGATATATAACGTTACAAGATAATTGTGATTTATGCATTCTTTCTTCTTCTTTCACTTCTTCTCGGTTAGACAAAAAAAGCTTCATAAATCCGATTATTCCGAGATTGAAATCATAAAAGGTACATAACGTCATATTGTAGCGGTCGATCGATATACATAACTGTGATGATCTGACCATCGCAGCGCACACACGCGATGGCCTACTTAATGGTCTTAGACGATACTGCTCGGGTATGCCGTTAAATTATTACCGAAATAACGTACCAAGAAATGGAAAGTACGGCTGTGATTCAGTTTTAATTTGGTTAGGATGGGTACCGGTCTATTGGACGTGTCCGCAGCTTTTTGGACGAAAAGGTTTGAGACAAAACGTGTGTTTTTTTTTGACAGTTTGAAACTGGCTGAATTCTCTTGAAGCTGTAAATCGATTTAGAATTGAATAAATTTATTCAATAAAAAATCTTAGTTTGTTGCGGTTATTATTCAACGGGATAATTTATCGTATCTCCTTTATAATTTTCAATCATTACAATAAAATTTCTTTATTGCCATGAAAACAGGTTGCAGAAAAATGTGAGATCCTGACTCCAGAGCTAGGTTAGAATACCTGTATTAAAGGAGCCTGTAACTTCTTCCATATAGGTTACAATTGGGCAAATTTTATGCAGCAAAAAGTTACATAATTATATAACTTAGAATTATGTTTACTAGTTAACATTTAACTATGGACTAATAATAGAAATAGAAAATTAAATTATAATAAAAGCAATTTAAATAATCTTACTAAATTAAAAACAAAAATTCGAAGAAAATCAGCATTGAAACAGATTGAAAAATACAGATTACTATTACAATACAGATTAATTATACAATGATAGTCTTTATTTTTAATTATGGGAAATCGTGAAATGAGTTCTGGTCTCGTGGGAGTGAAAGGGAGTGTCAGACTTTTAATGAATAAATCCTTCCGTGTTCATCCAAATACCCTTTACATTCCAGGGCCGCGGTGACCCTTTCTAAAAAATTCTGCAACTCTGGAAATACAAATCCCGGCATTTAGAAGACTAATGTCGTTCCAAATTGCATTGCGAATAATCACACTACAAAAGGAGTCTTAACATATTAACACCTTGTACGTAGTAATTCCAAGCATCCAAATACGGTCGCATCTCGCTCCTAAGTAGCAAATTAAAGCGATTTAATCTGCAAAGTAACATTCTGTCTATATATACACTTAAATGAAAAAAAAAAACACTTAACTAACAAAAAATAAAAGTAGTTAAAAAAATGACGTCGAAAAATTCCTCCGCATCGCTGGCCACTGGTAATGTACCCAAAAGGCTAGCAGCATTACCACGCTGTATGGAAATGCTTATCCTTTGTCCAAGGTAAAAGCCAGCCCTTGGGTCACGCGAAGTGTCAACTAAACGGACCTTCTGCGGATTTTCTTCTTTTTTATGATGGTGACTTTTACGATCCGTAACTTTAGTTAATTACTTACTTAATTTAGTGAAGCCATAATTATCGTCGAAATGTTTTTTGTAAATACCATTCCTGCTTTTAAGTTGATAGTCTTCGTTCGTCTCTGTTCTATTAAAATCTACTGAACTGAAGATTTTTATGAGAGAAATAATTGTTTTTTTGAGGCAGATTTTTTTAGGTTTTTAATGGTCATTAAAAATAGCTATGACTTAACACAAATTAATTCATTTCGTGCTAAATTTGGTAAAAAGCCTCAGCCTAGTATGCCTATTTGGATATATCACCGTTATTTAGAATCTGTAGATGTACTCAAACATCTCATTTCCATATAAGGCGATCAGTTAAAAAAAATATGTGAAAACACAAATTCTGATTCCGATTAGTTACCGAGATACGAGACATTTCTCTGGATCTCCTGAAAGTTCGTATAAACAAAAAAAATCTTCTGTTTTGGGAAAGCAACACGATTGCGATCTCTTCGCGTCTCTGGTATTCCAAATGTCCATTAATGGCGGCAAACGCTTACCATCAGACGGGCCTAAACATTCTCTTGCATATCAATAACCAAGACAGTGCGGAAATGAGAAAAAAGTCATACATCACTTGCTCAGCGCTGCGTAGAAGCTGTAATGCCTAGCAAAGGGGAACGGCTGCCATCATTCGCATTGCAAATTAAAACGCGTTCAATATGCAATTATGTGTTAGTTTTTGCATATATCCATCTCTTGTACGGAGAATTAGAATGCCAGATTCTTCTTGTCTCTAGGCAAATTTTGTAACGGGGTACGAACGATGGAAACCAAATTCACTTAGCTCGTGTGGTTTAAAATAGCATAAGTACGATCTCAGAGAAGAGGCCCGAGGCCTAGTAATAGGGATGTTTCCTGAGTAAAAAATATATGATTATGTTTAGTCCGTCAGTTAGATTATAGAAAAATATTGGACACGTATTTTTTCCTTTATCAAATCTATAAAAACTGACGAAGATACAAAGCATCAAAGATCAGGAGTGGGGGCTTGTGACGTTACGGCTCGGTAAAAATTATAGCGAGTAGTGACGTCACACGAGTTTTCAACGCACTGTATCGTCTTCATTTTTTGTTTACGTGAAAAAAGAAAAAATACGTGTCCAATATTTTTTGGAAATCTATCTGACGGACTAATTAGATTTTTTTAGTCAACTACCCTATTGGAGCGTTTTTTTTTAAATTATTTTTTTATTATGTCTATGGAGATGTGAGTGGTCCGCGCCTTTTTTACAGGTTTTACATTGTTTTTTTTTTCTACATTAGATACAGTATGTCCTCCTACATTGGACACGTTGCCTTAGTCTACGCTTTTAAGTAATTCGTAGCTACGGTCTACGTGAGCCCATCTTATTTTTTATTATGTTGCTTTTATTATATAATACATGCACATATAGATTTTTTTCAGGCATTATGTTCTTTATTACTTATTTAAATACAGCTAAAATATGCAGTTGGAACTTTAGGTATATGCTGATTTCGGGGTTACGGGCACTCAAAGTGGGGACTCTGTCCACCCGTGCACATTTTTTTTCGGAAATCATTTCCCCGTAATCATTTGCTCATTTCTCCCCAAGGATGTTCCTAACAGATGATTCATAGATAGCACTCCAGGATGGTCTTTTAAGAGGTCACTTGGAAGATTCTATATGCTGATGGTGGTCACTGCGTAATAGGCATCTCGATACTGGCCAAAACAGAAAATGTCACACAACGGACGAAAATCGAAAGAATACTTTTATTTAAATCATAAAAAATAAAAATATAATCTTAATAATCTGTTTTCTTATTAATCGCACACAGAATCGATGTCGACTATTCTGTCTTCAACTGTATTGAAATTCTTCGTTAAAAATACAGTTTTATTTCAAAGTCTTCCTTCCTCAACCGCTTCGTGCGTCATTAGACCACTGTGCACTTTTTTTTACATCAGTACCGTCCTCGATTACTAAGTAAGCTCGCTTATGTTTGGGCATAAATTATTGTTCACTATTTGACCCACTCTTACCATAAGCTTGTAAATTTTAGCAGCTAGCTCGTTGCTCAAGAATGTTACCAGTTAAATGACACTTATGTTTTAGGTTAAACACATTAAAACAGTTGTCAAAACTTGCTGCTTCGCATAATGGCTAAAGTAACCATTGTTGTCGTTGTTATAACTAGAATTGTTTGCAATTTCTCCTTTAAACAATGACGGTAGCGCGCCATTATAATTCTAGGTATACGTCATTTAGTTGTCACTGTCAGATTTTGGCGGGAGCGCGGCCAAGGATTCGGCTCATTCAGCCTTTCTTTATTCTGGTTTCAAGTTCAAAATGACGAAGCGGAAGTGTTATTGTTATTTTTTTTGTTTTGTTTAGTGCCAGCGAAAGTGAAGGTCTAAGGTCGCGCTAACAAGATTTAAACCTCTTTGCCTTTTCGGTTCACAATAGATCATTATGGAACTTTTGTGGCCAGTAATTTCACTAGATATCGTCGGATTTTGTTACTTGCAAGCTTGCAACTGATTTTTATCGTTCAAATATCGAAACACTAGATTAGATTGGGTTCCTGTTATAAATTAGACGCGTCTGTTTATCCGTTCGCAATGTTATCTTGGATAATCTATATTCCAGTGTCCGATCGAGTCTTAGCTCAACTTTCTATACCGTCGGAAATTAATACTTTCCGTTGAATCTCCCCGTCGGTGTACAGATTGCGTGTAATGTGAGCGTAATGCTAGGAAATAGATGGAAACATCCATACAAACACCATCAGTTGTAGTCAAATTGGGCTTGATCATAGTCGTAAGGTTCAAATGACTTGTAATGACTATGTAGCATGATATGATGACATGTACAGTAAAACTCGGTTAAGTGGGACCAGAAAAGTGAGAAATCTCTATAGCTGGAACTCATGCTCAGGTCCCGACACTTTAGCACTGAATTACCTCTGTTAGTGAGACAAAACAATCTTCTATATCTTAGATTGGTTCTTTCCATTTTATCGTCATTATTTCTTGTATAATTGAGACAAAGGGTGTATCTTTCACTGAGACTATATTTTGTATATGTGGATGGAACTCTCTGTAAATGAGATAGATATTTATTTATACCTGGATATCTGAGACACTGAGTAAGTATTTGTTGATATCCAAGTTTCACGGTATATGTCTTAGTTAAAATAAGCAGAGTAATGTTGAATATTGGGGCAAACAAACAACTTATTTCTATTTGCGTAATTCTAGTTGCTCGCGTTATAGAAATCAGACGTAAGTTGAAACAAGCTGTAATTTATTAATGGATGGTGTTTCAACTTTCAATAGGCTCGTTATAACTTATAACACAAGAATTCATATTAACTCAACTCAAACTCAAAGCATTTATTTTAAGAAGAACGTGCAAGAAACTCCACGGACACTCTTTTAAATCAATAAATTGTTACAACGTTGTGGATACATTTACATTATTCCTATATGTGAGAACGATGTAGAAATACGTGTATGATACAGGCATCGAGAGTAAAAGGAACTATTCAAAGTACAAAATTTGTACTTTGAATTGTTCCATTTTTCTTTCTTTTTTTGTTCCTTTAATTATTTAATAATTAAAATAAACTGTGGCAGCTGACAGATGACCCGTCCCAGCTGACGGAGCCAAATGATGAAAGAAACACATACGCCACCATCAGAGAGAATTTTGAGTGAGCATGACATTCCCAACCGCCAGGGCACGTTCCAGTCAGACATACTTAAAATTATACATAGTTTAAGTTACATAGTACTCACACATGAGCCGTTAATGCATGAAGTTATACAGGGTTATTTGTAAAACACCAACAAACTCTTAAGAGGTCATTGTACTCATCATTATGAACAACTTTTACTATGGGACCAAACCTGAAAATACGAAAAAAAATCAGCTGTTCCCTACATTTATGTTCGTATAACTCATCAAAATGTAAGGGACATCAGGGATTTCAGGTTTTAAGAGGTTGTTGGTGTTTTACAAATAACCCTGTATAATGCTAAAAAGATTCGAGTCTACAATAAAAACAACTTATATTCTCATAATCTTCAGAGGGTCCAACAATGTTTTCAAATGTTAGAGGAATAGTTTAGTTTTTGCGCCCTAGTGTCTGTGGAGCAGGACCAGCATTTAGCAAAGCATTATTATCTTCAATGTAATCCCCCAACTTATAATATGCTTCTCTGCATACTGTGCGTTTAATACAAGAATTAAATTTAGTTTCATTCAGTTCTAATATATGGGGAGGAATTTTATTGTAACACTAGCAGCGCCCCGCGGTTTTACCAGCGTAGTTCCCGTTCCCGTGGGAATATGGGGATAAAATATAGCGTATGTTACTCAGGGTGAATGTAGCTTTCTAATGGTAAAAGATTTTTTGAAATTGGTCCAGTAGTTTTTGAGTTTATTCGTTACATACAAAAATACAAATCTTTCCTCTTTATAATATGAGTATAGATTGTAAGCAATACTCCATGAAAGATGTGGCTACTTTAGCCAGTCTGAAACCTGGTTGAACTAATTGATCCCTATTTCTAGTAGCACAATAAATTATGTCTGTCGTCTCGTTTACTAAAGAGATGTAGATTTTTTCTAACGTACATAATGTTTTCGTAGATATATGTATGTATTGACAAGGTACCGTCATGATGTTAATTTCCTTAAACGTTCCCTTAGAGAATCGCGCCGTCCGAAATTGTATATGGCTTATATAATAATTAAGAATTATTACATCATGATACAGTTTCAAAATCCTTATTGAATTAACAAATAATTATGTATCTGCCTCACCCTGAATAACTTTGAATTTAAATGAAGTTATCATTAAAACTGAATACTAAAACAACCATAAAATGTATAATTTAACTATAGATTTATGTAAATTTTAACCAACTAGACTTAGATAAACTTATTTATTGTAGTCTAGACGAAAGCTTGAGAAAGTATAAAATTCTTCATTACGTGAACTTTAGATTTACAATTTAAAAAAAGTTAAAAATGTTTAAATTTTTCGTGAAACGTAGGTGATTGTATCTAGGCTTGGCTCTTAAAATTGAGTGTTTAAACATTCTAGATAATGCGTAGGTAGCTTAACGAATTATTTATGTCTTGTGATAGCGTTATGCAATACATTTGTGCCAAAATTTTCTGCCTATCGGTTTTTATTTACTATGTTTTATTCATGAATGATGCCCCCTATAAAGTTATGATTTGATTTGTAAGTTGAATGGTTGTAAGTAAATTTTTCATGTGTTATTCCAGGTGACATTAATAACCAGGTACATTTGTTTATTTATTATTATATATTTAGTAGGTAGGTTATATAACATACTAGCAACGCCCCGCGGTTTCACCCGCGTAGTTCCCGTGCCCGTGGCAATACGGGGACAAAATATAGCCTATGTTACTCAGGTTGAATTTAGCTTTCTAATGGTGAAAGAATTTTTGAAATCGGCACAGCAGTTTTTGAATTTATTCATTGCAAACATACACACACACACACACACACACACAAAAATACAAATCTTTCCCCTTTATAATATTAGTGAAGATTGTGAGGACTATGTAGATCGCCATATTAGGGTCTCATTTCAGAAAGTCTGCCAGTTTCAGTAATTTCTGCAGCCTACCCAAATGTCCTTACTTTGGTATAGTTCGTCAAATCGTTGAGCTCCTTAGGGCGCTTTCAATTTATGCGTTTCTTAACGGCCTGCTGCGGTGCCGAAGCGGTGCGTTAGTCGTACAGCGCACGGACGATCGTATTTTTCCATACAAAACGCGCGGTGCGGCAACAGTGCGGCACCGGTACCGCGTACGCTCGACAACAGGACGGCAACCGCGCAAACATCACGTGTTCATTTCAGTGTTGAATAGTGCGATGAATAGACGTCAGAGCTAATTCCATAAAATTTTCGTTTAATAATTTATTATTATTATAAAGTTCAAATCAATCTCCAAGATCTCAGACACAGACATTGACAAACAGTCAGGTTCAGTCCGCATCGGATGAACTTAGAGCAATCTCATCCGCCTCTAATTTAAGTGGAGATTCTGATGCTTCCATATATAGCGATCTTTTTACAGATGATATTTCTACATAATAATTTAAAATAATATAATATTAAGCAGAAATATCATCTGTAATGTAATAATAATAAGAAAATATCCATAACTTTTTTTTGTAGTAATTAATACAAATCCAAATACAGAATAGAGTCCATGGCTTGACTGATGTCACATCGCTAGGATACAAACGCACGGCAGTCAACTACGCTTTCAATTTAGGCGTTTGGTGCCGGACCGCTACCGTACTGCAGCGGCCCGGCAGCGGGATATAACCAGCGGCACGGTAAACGTGCGGCAGCGGTCCGACACGAAACGTCTAAATTGAAAGCGCCCTTAAAGTTCTAAGTTTGAGCTACACGGTAACTGACAAATGCTTGCACTGTCTGGACAGGTCCACTCACATCTTTGTGGCACTTTCCTCCTTCCTCAGATATTAACCTACATGGTTTCTCATATGATTTGACCAGTACAGATTGTATGGACTTTAAAAGAGACTTTGACCTCTGAGTTTTTTTCGGTGTTTCTTCTCAAGGTCGTCTATGAAACACTGGCCTCATCTACCTAAAATGAGCCGAAATATTGGACGTGTAAGAGTGTTATGTTTAACGTACTTACAAAATAAATATTATTTATACTAAATTAATTAAACCTTTCACTCTGTCTTCTCACAGACGCAAACATTCTAACAGACTCAAATACTAGTCGTTAGATCTCAATCAAAAATCACCACACGACAAGTACCAGCTTTCGAATATAAAAATAATCATCAAAATCGGTAAACCCAATACAAAGTTATGAGGTAACACAGACAAAAAAAAGCAGTTGAATTAAGAATCTCCTCCTTTTTTGGAAGTTGGTTGAAAAAAGCGAGAAAGAGTATAATTTGAAAATATGAAATTCCTCTCTCTTTATCTTTATACTCTGCCGGAATGTGGCTTTACCAAATACCTAACTCATAATCTTAGATATGCCACTTTACTTGTCAGTGTTGCGGTACTCACTTACTACAAGGTTCGAAAGAGTTACCGCGACCTTGGAACGCAAAGGGCATTTGGAGGAACACGATTGGGTTTTAATTACTAAGAATCTGGCACTCCCTTCCGCTCCGCCCAGAGCGGAAAAAGTAATCTGATAACATTCCCATCCTTTGCAGAAAAGAAATGCAACTTTAAATTCAACATAAGAAAATGTCAAATAATGTTTTTAACATAAGAAAATGTCAAATAATTCGCACGCAGATTGCAGTATCCGAAACTAAAAGCTTTAAATTGAAGGTCGCTAGGATTGAAAGTAGGGTGCCTTCATTCTGTCATCTGCCTTGGGATTCGAGCGGCTAATAAATGTTAAGGATGCCGTTAACTGGTGTAGGTACGTGGGATCTGTAAACTTTGCTAGTTTCGTTCGATTCGAAATAACAAAGTCATGTGCGAGTCGGATTCGCATGCAAAGGGTTCTGGGCGAATCTCATTTTTGTAACACTTTACTTTCAAACTATAGACTGACTTACCTTTGGGTTATCCTGTAATCTATACGAAAAGGAATATCATCTATTTTTTTTTTGTTTTGGTCACGAGAAGTTTCGTTGATTAGGGTGGAATGGTCATATTCCATTTTTTTTTAAATAACAACAATCATTTATTTTAATATTATAAAAAATATTCAAAACCACCACAAAACGCCCATATACGTAATAATAATAATATGATACGCCAATTATTTGATATAGATTTTTCGATACAACACGGTACAGTGTGAAAAACGATTTTTATTTACTCCTAAAAAGTGATACCACTTTAAAAAATTATTTACTATCGTAACACGTCCATGTTAGGGTCACGGAAAATGATATGTACACCAAATTCAAACTAAATTGGTCCAGTAGAAAATTCGGAGAAAATCGACTGTGACAGACGGACATACAGACAGGCAACCGACTGATCCAATAAGGGTTTCGTTTTTTCATATAGACGTTCGGAACTGCAATATAAAGTATCCTGATCCAAACTAATATTATAAATGTAAGCTTATTTTTTACCTCTTTACGGCTGAATACGAGATGAAATTGGTATCGGCGGCGGCGGCCCGATTCGATCTTCTAGGTTTCAAAACTTGAGGTCGATTTGTCGATGGGTGATCATCTTAACATACCGAGCCTCCTACGTGCCTCAGAAAGCATGTTAAGCCGTGGGTCCCGGCTGTTATAAGGAATTTCAGAAGCTAGAAAATCTGTCACTAGTCTTACCAAGAAGTACCCAGTTACTAGGTTGTGGAGGTCAGACAGGCAGTTGCCCACTAAAATGCTGGCATAAGCATAGCAGACACAGGCCTCCTCCCTTCCGGGGATACCGCACGGTCTCCGGCGAGGCGGCGAACCTCCTTGCCGGATTGCTGCCGTGGGATCTAGAGGCGAGAGCCCTCGCGCACGTCTACGCGTTGCGCGTGGAGGCGCTACGCCGGGGTGAAACTCTGCTGCCGCGGCAGATTGCTGCGCAGCGGACGGAGCTCCGGCGGCATCTCACGGAGGTATGGAGACAGCGACTGCTGCAACCCAGCGCTGGGCACGCCATCATTGCGGCGGTAAGTCCCCTCTTTGAGGAGTGGCTGGAGAGACGTCACGGCGTCCTCACCTTCCGCCTGACGCAGGTGCTCACCGGACACGGCTGTTTCGGGAGGTACCTGTGTCGGATCCAGCGGGAGGACACGTCCGGGTGTCATCACTGTGTGGATCGCTCGGAGGACACGGTGGAGCATACGGTGGAGGTCTGCCCTGCTTGGGCGGAGCACCGCCGTGTCCTCGTCGCCGTGTCCGGCCCTGGTTCAAGCCATGGTCCGGAGCGAGGAGGCATGGGAAGCGGTCGCCGTCCGATAGCAACCAGGCCCGAGTCGACGGCGCGTCGTGCTCCACGCGCGCCTCAAAGAGCCGTCAGCAAAGAAGACGGGACCCCATAGGGTCAGTGCCTGCTAGGGTTGCGGAATTTGTTCGAAAGAGTCACCGCGGCCCTGGAACGCAAAGGGCACAAGCAGGAACACGGGTGGGTTAGTCAGTAAGAGTCTGACACTCCCTTCCGCTCCACCCAGAGCGGGAGAAGTCATTTGATGATTTCCCATCCAAAAAAAAAAAAAAAGGCCTCCTCCCTAGGAGAGGGAATGGGCCGTAATCTACCACGCGGGCCCAGTGCGGGTTGGTGAATGTCACATGTCTTCGATATTTTTGGTTCTAGAACATGCCAGTTTCCTCACGATGTTTTCCTTCAACGTTTTGAGAGCAGTGGTCATGAAATAAATGACACAAAGTTACGCACCTGGCTGGGTTTGAACCAGCGACCTACAATTCGTAAGTCCGAGCCGTTACCACTTGGCCGCCACTGCTCAGATTGAGGAATGCTGGCTGGGATTCAGCTGAATCCTGTATAACTGCAAGCAGACCCCGATACAGTTCAGATAAATCTTGGCAAGTGTTGGCTTTTTATTCCGGTAGGTACATCCACTTAGTATTCATTTTTAATTTCTTGGGGTGTCAAGTTGCAGGTTATATGAGTAATTCTTGCCATGATGTCCAAGGCTGTCATAACTCCTATTGTTACCACACTGTTAAGTGTATGGTTGAACTGTCGTTGCACACTCAAATACACAACAATTACAAACTAGAACCGTGAACACAAGTTACATTATGAGTACAGTCCGTCACAAAAGTGTTTCAGCCCGTTACGTATAATTAATTTCTATATTTATTGAGCTGCGCCCGGAAAAGTGTAGTCAGGAACAAAATTGAAACTGTTTTTGAAATGAAATCGTTAGAAACATGTAATTGTCATCATAAAGCAGCCAGCTGCTGGACTGCTAACATTTCAATGGGACGCCGTATAGTTAGATCCTTGGACCCTGGACCTTATGACCAGTTGCTATTAATCCTTTAAATCCTTATGTGGAGATCACTCTATCTTAATAATCTGGTGTTGCTCTTAATGGTCCAATGTCGCCTCAGCTTTTCCAATTAATTTGCCTTACAGCAGCAGAGCAAGAGTATTTTCCAGGGAACGGCTACCTGCTTGACCTCTTTTTTCTTGACCTGTTTTGTTTATCCACGAGCCCCTGGAGCCAGCTTGGATGTTATGTGAAAAATGTGCCAGTTACTCTACTTCTTTGACTAGAAAACTCAATGATATATAAACTATGGTATGGCAACATAAAAATAAATGCAACCGGAGCGCGTATACATATGTACATATGTATGTATAGCTATAGATATCTGGCTACAGATTAGCACCGATTGTGTTTGTGCCGTTTTTTAGACATGTAATTTTGGTGCATGACACGTCCAGTCATTGGCAATAGGTACTTTATTATATAATTCATTTGTATATCTATATTGTTTCAGCAGCGTTTGGATTTTTGTAATAGGTGCATTTTCGTTTTCTTAAAATGTTTGTTGTGTCATTTCCTTCCGCGGTAATGTCAAAACATATGTAACGATATCGGCTTGTTGTGCAATCAGCAACAAGAGTTGAAATGGGATTATCGTATTTTTATAAAGCGTTAGCAGTCGTAAACTGTGACGAATACCTCCAAATCACCATTTATTGTCGTTGAGTTGATATTGAGACTTGGCAGAATAGTCAAAACAGGCTTAGTTACCATATAAGACGGAAAACGATACCTACTAAGAATTTAATACTTTTTAAGTAGTCTCTACCAGTCAACGAATATGAAAAGGGACAAAGTTAATTCAAGGAAATTACACCGACTTTCAATAACCGGGTCAAAATACTAACAACACACATCCAACCTTCACCTGATTAAACGGAACAATGCTAGCACCGTAAGCGTTCTGTTCTCGACGGTACTTGCGCGTTCGCAGCGCGCTGCACTTCCTACTAGGGATGTTACGGAGTTGGTTTTATCGGAACTCAAGTTCGTGTTGGAGTAAGTTGTTTTATTTAAACTTTTGTCGGTATCGGAACCGGAGTGGCAGAAGAGAGAAGTAGAGCTAATAAAAGAAACTAGTACAAAATTGATTCAGTCAGTCAGCTTCTTTAATTTCAATTAAGAAATAACATCTGTTGAAAATAAAAATAGTCAAGTTTTCAAGAATGAATTGACACCAAAAGTAGCTGAATTCGGAACCGAAGGTGAAATACTATTGGACAATTTATCCAGTGTTGTGGAATTGTTCGAAAGATTTACCGCGGCCCCGGAATGGAGAGGGTATTTGGAGGAACACGAGTGGGTGTTAGTCAGTAAGTGACTGACACTCCCCTCCGCTTCGTCCAGAGCGAGAAGACATACGTACGGAAGTTCCGACTTGTCGGAGCTCCGTTACATTCCTACTTCCTACTAGGAACTAACCGCTGTCTCCTAATTCGTTACACGCTACACTAGTGATTGATGCTGGCATCTCGACTACAACATTTGCAATCATTTACTCAAGTAATTAGTGACTGGAGAGAGATGAATGATGAAAAACACTACTCTCTAAATCATTTATTAAGTTCGTCTAGACAGGTGTACTTTGCTTGTGTCTACGAAATGTATGGGAACAGGTAAACCTGGCATCAAACCGAATGACAATATTGTTACATGATTTTGGCTGGAAATCTTGATGCCGGATAATTTGTGTGCTAGGAACGGGAGTTATAGATGCTGTTCTCTGGCTTTTTTATTGTGAAATGGATTTGCTCAGACTTTGTCTCAGTCACCTGTGACCTAGACTAGAGTCAAGTGACTCTAGTCTAGGTCACAGGTGACGCAGGCAGAGAGTTCCACTCCTTTGCTGTGCGCATTATAAAAGATGATTGAAAACGCTTGGTGCGAATTGGTGGAATAGCTACAAGGTAGGGATGGTAACCTACAGTGCGTACGGCTAGACGTATTTTGACGATTTTTTTTTTATATGAGTGCGTTCTTTTATGGTTTAGAATCCAAATTGTTCCCAGTAGGTGGCGCTGCAATCGGGTTCAAGCTAGAGAAGCCAACGTTCGGACAAGACAACGACTGTCGGGTCCGCTAGTTATTTTAAAGAAACATAAGTCCCATAGTGCATTTAAACATCCGTTAAACAATTTAACTAATCAACATCTCGTCTCAGTTAACAAATAATTGACAGTTAGCGCTAATATCACTTACGCGTAGTGTCATGCAGCCGCGTCTAAATGTCAGTACAACCCATCGAAGTGTCACTAAATAACAGTTATTATGAATAGACGACTTAGCTAAGTAACAAGTATCTCATTATTAACATACTCGGTTAAACAGAATAGCGTGCGTGAAATTAGCATGTGAGAAAATTTTAATAGCATGAATTTACTAGAATATTTCGATAAGTGTGTGTATGTGTTTATTGATGCGTGGTTCACATGTTCTTTGACGTTGAATCATAGTAATGAGTTGTTCTTTGTCATATTTGCTCAGTTTTGGGACAGCATAAGAGGTGAAAGAAAATAAGATAAGATAAGACATTTATTTGTAGAAACATGAATATACATATAAGGCATGCAGGTTGTTCATAAACAAAAAATATCCGTCATGTTCGGCCTTTGTGGCATACAAAATATATAGGCAAGAAAAGTCGTTCAGAAGTATTTAAATAAGGCTAAAAAACATTATTAAATTTTCACACAAATTAAAAATTAAAAATTTAAAACAAAAAACTAAAAATTCACACACAAAAAAAAAAGAAACACGGTTTTGTTTTCTCTAAATACTGAGGGTAATCTAGAGCGTCGGAAAGCAGTTCTCAATAAGGCAACATAACTAACATAACGGCCAGAGCGTAATTTTACTAACGACTAGCTTCTGCCCGCGATTCCGTCCACGTGGAATAGTTACTAACCCCCCGATTTTTTAATATTCTTCATTGGAGCTCTGTTCCTATTATTGTTAGCGTGATGATATATAGCCTTCCTCGATAATTGCGCTATCTGACACTTAAAATAATTTTTCAAATCGGACTAGCAATTCCTTATGATAATTTCCTTGTAATGTTGATTTTTTGCCGTTTTTTTATCTAGATAATGGTACGGAAACTTCGTGCGTAAGTCCAATTCACACTTGGTTTATAAAAAAAGAACCACTATCATCGCAATCTTAATCCACAAAGTAATTGTTAATTTGATCTCGGCCCTTCGATATGTGTGACGAATCATTCTCAATAACGACCTTGTACTTAGTAAACCATGTCAATTCACAAGTACCATTTCATTTTAGGGACGGACCAATTACGAAGCGAAGTGATTCGTTCGGCTCGAAAGTCGGAACATTTCGGCTCGCTTCGGTAAAGGGGTATGCCAAGCCGCCATAGTGATTTAAGCCCTGAGTGCCCACAAGTAACATCGAATGTTAATATGTATTAGTATGCCCCACAAATAATATATTGATAAAATGGAGTTTCCAAATTACAAGGTTTTTTTAATGAGTCACAAGTATTAAAAAATTATTGAAAACTCTTCCTACATAACATATTAAAGCTAAATTGTTGTTGGTTGTCATTATCAGAATAGGAGAATCGCCAGAGTCAGTATTCATGGTCAAAAGCGTCGATTTAAATACCTAGCAAAATACACGCAGCGAATCACTATGATGCAAACAAAGTAATGAAATGACATTTCTAATCTTGTCAAGTTCTCAACTGACAAGTTTCAGTGTTGCCATTGCACAAACAAAATAACGATCGATGCATTATGTAGATTATTTTAAAATCATTATATTATATTTTGTAAGTTGATTACAAATCTAAATATACTAACATAAAATGCATTGGGACTTCTATAAACAAAAGGACGAATAAATAAAGTACAAATATGTGTAAATGTCAAATCAATGTTTTGCAACAAATCTTTATTTGCTCCCGGTTTTTAAATTGGCAACCTAGCAAATGTCAGTTTATTTCGTTGTATCGTTTCAATTTTTACTTTTTATTAAAAAATGTTACTTACTTGTATCGCGTCATAAATAGAAGACTTAGTTACGTAAAATTTACATATATGTTTTTACTAAATTACATTTATTGGGCATCGCAAGGCCTAAAATCGGCATTCCCCTTTCGAGCGAAGTCGTAAGTTCCGAGTGATTTGAAATTATCTCTCAAGTGTAGGTCGGTAGATGTGTGCACGCACGTTTTGCCGTTAATGACATCGAACTTGATGCACTTTAGATAGTTTTAGCTTCATACTTGCGAAGGTTTTTTTTGGCTTGAACTTTATATACAGGGTTATTTTTAAAACACCAACAGCCTCTTAACAAAAAAAAAATCAGCTGTTCCTTTAATTTACGTTCGTAGAACTAATCAAAATGTAGGGAACAGCTGATTTTATTTTCGTGATTTCTGTTTTGGTCCCATAGTAAAAGTTGTTCATAATGATGAGTACAATGACCCTTTAAGAGGTTGTTAGTGTTTTACAAAATAACCTATGTAAAAAATGTATAGTATAGATTTCAGTACACTACAAGTTAGCGAACGCATTTGATTTAGTGAGAATGTTGTAAGTCCAAAAGATCTTTTCAATCAAATAGTGACAAAAATGATAACCATTTTTTCTTTTTCTTGATGGGAAATCAAATGACTTCTTCCGCTCTGGGCGGAGTGTCAGACTTTTACTGACTTAGAACCCACTCGTGTTCCTCCTAATGACTTTTGCGTTCCAGGGCTGCGGTGACTCTTTGTATCAAATTCCTGAGCTGCTACACTCATTTCCAGCTACAAAAGAGTGGATGAAGTTATTTGATGATTTCTCACCCTTATTTTAACGTGTTTCCGACATTTTGCCAATGAGATGATATCGCGACTTATCTTTGAAGGCTGTTTCGCGTTTCTAAGCTTAAAATACAAGAATTGACCTTCAAATCACTCAGAAACGGGTTCACCCGAATCCCACGCTGCATCGTGAGGTTCCATTGCTAGGTGGGGCAACATTTTACAGTTTAGCAGCTTGTGGAGTTTATGGCTTGGAGTTGGCCTTCTAAAGGCCGTAAAGGCGTTGAAACTGCGCCTGATTCTACGCGTTCATGTCAGGTTGCCGATTTGTCTACACTCTACAGAGGGCCTCAAATTACTCTTCCAAACTCATTAAGTGGATTATTTATTTAAGTAAAACATTTATCCTGAATACCAATATTAATACCTTAACCGGTCGCAAAGTAATAACTTGCAATAATTTAAAGCTTCGAGAATATTTACTGTACCTTATCATACATTTATTTGGATTAACTTTCTACTGAAAAGCTTTAACGGTGGCCAGTCGGCAGTCGGTGAGTTAATTTTGGTGAGCAGAACTTATGTGTTGCCTTAATGGTTTATACATTATTATTAAGTTTTGACAGGGGCTTCGTTCGGGTGAAAGTCGAGAATTATTGCACAGGAACGGATTATCGGGATGAAAAGTATCCTTTGTTCTTAAATCCAAGTCACATAAGAGAGACAAGAAATAAATCATTCATGCTCCGCTACTACTATTGTTCGTAGAGTAGTTAGGTATATAAACTTCACTGATAAATGCGCTACCCAACACTAATTCGAACTAGGCGTTCCTGAGATTAGCGCGTTCAACCAACTAAATAAACAAACTCTTCAGCTTTATAATATTCATAGTACAAATAATCGGTTGCTACCTATTACTGGCATTTAAATCTAACCTACCAACCTCATCACTAACTCAAAAAAATATTATTTACCGCACAATATACTTTTTCTATTCTCTCCCAAATAACTTTAATAACAGACATCGTCCATCACCAAACCTCGTAAACCACTGAATTAATTCACAACGCATTAAATTTCATCTTCTTTAATAACTTTCACTACAAATGTTGAAATAAAAAAGTGAAATAACTTAGATAATATACATATTAGCAAATATATTATATATAAAACATTTTCTAATAACATTATGACCAACGAAATCGAAACTGTATTATGAGTAGAATTCCGGTTTCAATGGTTCTAACAACCAATGGTGTTTTACCGGTTTGATGAATATTGTATCCAATGTTGTTGGCCGTGAGATTATATAAACAAAATAGTCAGTTTTTATTTTCTGGATGGGAAATCAGCAAATAAATTCTCCTGCTCTGGGCGGAGCGGAAGGGAGTGTCAGACTCTTACTGACTAAAACCCACCCGTGTTCCTCCTGATGCCTTTTGCGTTCCAGGGCCGCGGTGACTCTTTCGAATAAATTCCGCAAAACTAGCAGGCACTCCCTATAGGCCCCCGTCTTCTTTGCTGACAGCTCTTTGAGGCGCACGTAGAACATGATACACCGTCGACCCGCGATTGAATGCTATCGGACGGCGAGCCAGCCATAGCTCGCCAACCGCAGGCCCGCGTCTACGGTGGCCGGGAATCTACCTGCGTTTTCCCGGAGCGTCTTCTTCAGTTGCGGCGGCTTCTCTCTCCCGCACGCCGTCCGCCTCCTCCTTCGCTAGCATTACAGAAGGAGGTGACCGCTTCCCATGCTTCCTCGGGGCTTTAATATAGAATAAAATAAAAAGCCTTTTATTTCTTGACAATTACAAATTACATTACAATTCAAATTAAACCAAATACATTTCGATATAAGCTATCGAAATGTATTTGGTTTAATTTGAGTGTAGCTTGCGTATTTTGTTTTAAATTTTAATTGTTAATATTTTTTAATTATTAATACCTATTTATTTTAATTTTAATGTGTATACAAAATATATTTTTATTTTACATTTTTAAGGATTTGATTTACTACAAGGTAAAAATAAATTTTAGAGGTCGCTCCGAGGATGTTGATGTTTCCGAGGTAATAGAAGTACATTGATATTTGTCAGTCGAACAAGCAGTCACCACTCGTTTGGAAGTAAGCCTTTCATAGCGGAATATCGTACAATCCATGTTAAATACTGGTATTCAGCCACACAACAAACACACGCTAACAAAGCGAGGAAAGACTTGGTAGATTCAGTAAATTTAATCCCCACAGAGAGCAGTGGTGGCCGAGTGATAACGGCCCCGACTTAAAAATTGTAGGTCGCGGGTTCAAACCCAGCCAGGCGCATTAGATACTTTGCGTAATTAATTTCTTCACCACTGCTCTCAAAACGGTGAAGGAAAACATCGTGAGGAAACCGGCATGTCCTAGAACCAAAAATACGGGGACATGTGACATTCACCAACCCGCACTGGGCCCGCTTGGTGAATTACGGCACATTCCCTCTCCTAGAGTCCTCTCTAGGAGAGGCCTGTGTCCCAGCAGTGGGAACGTTAAAAAGCTGATTATGCTAATCTCCACAAACATTTAAAGGAAAACCAGAATATTATATAAATGAATTTATTAACGTTGATAGCAATACTAGCCATGAAATTAATAAGATTGCAACTATTAACGTTGTTGAAGACTCTGTTACATATTATTTGCATAATGCATAAGATTACTTAGTATTCAAATTGATAACTTATTCAACTGAATGTGATACATCGAAGTCTTGAACTTGAGGATTCGGTAGTTGAATTTGGAATTATTTATTGCGATTTTCGTTTTTTGTTTTAAAGTATTTTAAGTATTTATATTGATCGTCTTTTATATCGATCTCTAGATTGTTTATGTTCATGATTGTCTTTGCTTGAAGGTTCTGTGGATTTCCCATTTAATGTTTTCATTGTTAGGTATAGCGTCTTATCTATACGCAGAAGAAGACGGGGCCCCATGGGGTCATTGCCTGCTAGGGTTGCGGAATTTGTCCGATAGAGTCACCGCGGCCCTGGAACGCAAAGGGCATTAGAAAGATCACGGGTGGGTTTTAGTCAGTAAGAGTCTGTAACTCCCTTCCGCTCTGCCCAGAGCGGGAGAAGTCATTTGATGATTTCCCATTCGGAAAAAAAACTTTCGTATAGCGTCTTTTTCTAGATTAGTAACTCTAATATAACCTTTTCGACATTACCTTCGCTGGTAATCACGCATTTTCATCCAAAGTACAAGAAAAGTTACTATTGACAAAGCGATCGTCACAGGGCCAAAATGTTGGGGATCGAACGCTCAGCAAAAATATAAAAATATATATTTTATCTGTAAGCTTAACTACCAGTTCTCCAATCATAACACGTCCCATTGGCCACATAGGACTTTTCCAAGTCCACTACTATTAAAACCGATCTATTCTAGGACAGTCAGTCTATTCTAGGCTAAAATTTAGATCACCAAGCATATCTTCCAGTTCACAACTTGACTTATAAGTAAAAGCAACTAACCCACAATCCTCCCTTGCACCGTTATGACAAAGTGTAGCTCCACAGTGTACAGTAAGCTGGGCAGTGGGTTTATATGTTATCATACTGGTTCTACTAGTATCTACGCTGTGGTATCGTGTCCTTTGTGATAAGTACTAATCTAGCGTCACTTGCTCAATACAAAATATACCTTAGGCCATTAGAAATCAGGTTGATTTTGTACTGTGGAATATTTGGCCAAGTAAAGTGCCAGCATTAGACGTGGCTATAATTGGTTATAAAACTGTTGTTATTGCTTTTTATGTGATGATTTATTACTGTTGTAAATGGCCGCAGTGAAATTTAAAGCATGTTAGTCGGGTCTTAAAACATGAAAATGTTTTAATTAATTATTAATAGAAAGTGACTATTAGTACTCGTAGTATGTCATACTTGTTTTCGCGCGGATTAGTTGGTTCTTGGCCTATCCTTCAGGAACTGCGGTCTTCCACGGGGTAAAAAGTCTATGCCTAGGACACTCGGCGATAGAAAGAAAAAGAGTAATTTTGTTTACCAATAAAAAAATAATATAAAATTAATAGATATCGTACGTCATTTATTTATTGTACACCTCTTAATAAGAACAGGGCCCCGAGTCTGCTATTACAATAGTTTCAGAATGGTCTATCATTGATCTCATAATGGTTGATTTCGACAAGTTTGGTAATCTACTAATATGAAACCGTCATTATGACTTTCCAATGGTCAACCACTGACACTCCATTGAAAGAAATGGCATACAATGGTAATCTCGTACATAATGACAAATGAATGACAGACGTATGCGGCAGTCTGCTGAAATTTTGACATTTCCTTTGATCAGTTACCTACCATTAGAACGTCATTGTTCAGCAGCTCGGTTATCAAAAAGTATTACGAGACCATTGACCGACCAATGATCGACCATAATGAATTTAGCAGATTACGAACTTTTAGCAAAATGACAGTGGGATCGTGTTGGAATGACAAATTTATAAAAATAGTAGACTTGGGCCCCAGGACAAACATGAATTATAAAATCAAGTGTACAATGGGCGGCCTTATCGCACAAGGCAAACTCTTACGGACAACCTTTGGATGGACTGAACGAAAGGAATCATCATCTGCCTAGCCTTTTCCCAACTATATTGGGGTCGGCTTCCCATCAAGCCTGATTCAGCAGAATACCAGTATTTTACGTGGAGCAAATGCCTTTCCACCACACCCCATTACTGGCAAACACAGTAGTTCTTGGCAAGAATGGTGTCAGATATCATGGCTTCTGAAAATCTTCTGAAAAAAAAAATTAAACCTGTCAAAGATCCGAGAATGACAGCCGAGGCCAACGGCTTAACGTGCTTTCCATGACAATAAATAGATAACGTAATACATAATCAGCCTTTTAACGTTCCCACTGCTGGGACACAGGCCTCCTCTCCAGGAGAGGGAATGGGCCGTAATCCACCACGCGGGCCCAGTGCGGGTTGGTGGATAACGTAATACAAGTTGATAAATTAGGCTTCACACCAACGCAAAACTGCAATCGCTCAGCATAATGCTGGGCCTCGTGTGTGAGACAGAGCGACAGCGCTAGTTTTCTATCGGCGAAAGAATTTTTACTTCATAAAAAAAAAAAACGTACTATGTAAACTAAAGTACAGCGTCATAAAATTCATCAGCATCGCTATCGATTGGACAAAAATAAATATACATATAAAGAAAAGAGCAATTTAGCTCCTTATACCATTAGTTTATATAAAGAGCTGGTCATACTTTATACAATAACTACAAATTTTATAATTGTAATCAAATTGAACGTGTAAGCAAATACAATGAGAATGAAAACATAATGTGAGAGTCACGTTTTACTAATCAAATCCTGTCAATGGCTAATTTAAACTGCAAAACGTTTTCAAAAACCAGTAGCTTTTGAAATGTCACTGATTTCTAATTTCTTTCCAAGAATAGTGACAAAGAGACATACATAAATGAAGAAACGATCACGATTTTGTGATGTATGAATGTGGTTGAGGGTTAATCATAAAGGACTAGCAGCGCCCCGCGGTTTCACCCGCATAGTACCCGTTCCCGTGGGAATACGGGGATAAAATATAACCTATGTTACTCAGGGTGAATGTAGCTTTCTAATGGTGAAAGAATTTTTGAAATGAAAGAAGTTTTTGAGTTTGTTCGTTACATACAAAAATACAAATCTTTCCTCTTTATAATCTATACTAATATTATAAAGCTGAAGAGTTTGTTTGTTTGGTTGTTTGTTTGTTTGTTTGAACGCGCTAATCTCAGGAACTACTGGTTCGAATTGAAAAATTCTTTTTGGGTTGAATAGACCATTTATCGAGGAAGGCTTTAGGCTATATATCATCACGCTTATAAGCCAATAGGAGTGGAGCAGCGATAAATAATGTTTTAAAATCGGGGATTCCACGGGGACGAAGTCGCGGGCAGCAGCTAGTATTAGTATAGATGTGGAAAAGACAAAAGAAACGATGTATGGACTTTGCGAAAGATTTAATGGCTCAGATGACATTTTACGCTGATCCAAAATAAATTGAGAAAAGAGCGAAATAGTGTTGAAATATTAAAAACTAGCGACCCGCCCCGGCTTCGCACGGGTGCAATGCTGATACGTTAATAAAGGATAAAATTGGTTATTGTGGGTTATCCCTAAGAGGTAGATGTGTAACATCGCTGACTTTTTTAAGGTGTACAGTACTGTAGCACATTATTTTGATGTATCTCGTAGGGTTCAGCCAGCGTTTTCAATGTAAGTGCGCAAAAACTGTGTTTAGAAACCTCTCAAATTGTTAGTCTTTCTTTACTATATTATGCAGGTATTATGCATATAAACCTTCCTCTTTAATCACTCTATTAAAAATAACGCATCAAAATCCGTTGCGTAGTTTTAAAGATCTAAGCATACATAGGGACATAGGGACAGAGAAAGCGACTTTGTTTTATATTCTATGTACTGATGTATAATGTTGTAGTCATCTAGGCTAATATAGTAAAGCAAAGTTTGGAAGGGTGGATAAATATTTATTACTCAATCACATCAGAACGGCTGAACGGACCTTCATGAAATTTGGCACAGAGGTAGATTATGGTCCGGAGTAAGATATAGGATACTTTTTATCCCGCGAGTATGTTCCCTTCCAACATTCACGCGGCCGGAGACGCGGGCGGCAGCTAGTCGTGCATATTTTTATGTTCACAGAAAATTAACTTTTTACTAAAACCCAGCCAGTGTGACATAAATAAGATAACAAGACCAACACCGCAAGCACATTCTTGTGCACCGTTATCGATAAAATTATCAGCGATCGGATGAATGGCATATATAGCATCGCCAGTGGCTTCGCTTGTCGTCGCGTGTAAGTCGAAAACCCTCCCAAGGGCACATAGATGTTAAGAATACTACTGAACTGTATTTTTACTATAAACAGAACAATTTAAATCAACATAACATCACGAATATCGACTATTAAATATCACAGCATACGCTGAGATAGGGACCTTTTTTTGGCCTCGCACAGTTTAAATTTAATATTAAGCTTATATATATATATTTTTTTGTTTGTTTTTTGCGAGTCCTAAATAAACATTTTTCTTTCTTTGACTATGTTAACCGAACAGTTTGGTAGGGGTGTATCTAATGTTGCGGAATTGTTCGAAAGAGTCACCGCGGCCTTGGGACGCAAAGATCATTAGGAGGAACAAGGATGAGTTTTAGTCAGTAAGAGTCTGACACTCCCTTCCGCTCCGCCCAGAGCGGGAGAAGTCATTTGATGATTTCCCTTACTTAAAAAAAAGGATTTAGGTAGAGCCTGGGACCGTAGTGTATGATATAAGCCTCGAATAAGATTACGTGCCGGTTTAGAGACTTGAAGAAATGAGTTTAAAGTGAACTGTTATTCCATCTAATGTTTGGAATCGCACAGCTCATTTCTAGCTAACCATACATAAGTTTTCACGGAGAAATGATGTCTTATTGCGAGTTTTTTCACAGTTTTTTTTAACGTACTCGAGGCCTTTTTTTTTTTGGATGGGAAATCATCAAATGACCCCTCCCGCCCTGGGCGGAGCGGTAGGGAGTGTCAGACTTTTACTGACTAAAACCCACCCGTGATCTTTCTTGTGCCCTTTGCGTTCCAGGGCCGCGGTGACTCTTTCGAACAAATTCCGCAACAACCTACTCGAGGCCTATGTTACTCAGGGATAATGAAGCATTCTAATGGTAAAAGAATTTTTGAAATCGGTTCAGTAGTTTTTTAATTAATTCGTTACAAAAATCTTTCCTCTTATAATATTGGTGTAGATAATAGCTGTTCTCATATAATGAGCACTTAGAAACGCATGCGTTAGCCTTTTTTTTTGGATGGGAAATCATCGAATGACTTCTCCCGCTCTGGGCGGAGCGGAAGGGAGTGTCAGACTCTTACTGACTACACCCATCCGTGATCCTTCTTGTGCCCTTTGCGTTCCAGGACCGCGGTGACTCTTTCGAACAAATTCCGCAACCAAGCAACCAACATAATATAGTAATAATAATATAGTGTTGATAATAGATGTTCTCATATAATGAGCACTTAGAAACGCATGCGTTAGCCTAAGTGCATGTATACTACGCACGAGGCGATGTAACGTGTATTTACTTAGCTTTTAAGTCCTATGATTAGAACTTACGTCTATTCGTTAGTATAACTTGGAATGATAAATCATAAATGATAAATGATATTTATTTTGTAAGTAGGTTAAACATAACACTTTTACACGTCCAATATTTCTTGTCATTTTAAGCTAGATGAAGCCGGTGTTTCCTAGCTGACTACCCTGAGAAGAAACACCGAAACAAACTCAGAGGTCAAAGTCACTTTTAAAGTCCATACAATCCGTACTGGTCAAATCATATGAGAACCATGTAGGTTAATGTCTGAGGTAGCCTTTTGAGGAAAGTGCCACACAGATTTGAGTGGACCTGTCCAGACGGTGCAAGCATTTGTCAGATACCGTGTAGCTCAAACTTAAAACTTTAAGGAGCTCAACGGCTTGACGAACAATACCAAAGTAAGGACATTTGGGTAGGCCGCAAGAATTACTCAAACTGCCAGACAGCAGCAGAATAGCAGCTCACAACACTAAAGCCTCGTATCCACTGGGCAACATTTAACGCGCGATATGTTACACAACATGTTGCTCTACATTTTGAACAGCAATGAGTTCAAAAACTCAAACTTAAGCATTTATTTCAATTAAACTCTATAAAGGAACTTTTGAATTGTCAAGGTCGAAAGAAGCTATCTGCACGTTCCAAAGCGTAGATCTCTATGGAGAAGAACGTGCAAGAAACTCCACGGACACTCTTTTTAAATCAATAAACTGTTACAAAGTTGTGGATACATTGTTTTCTTGATATTATTCCTATAGATATGCGAGGAACTGTTCTTTAGTAACTTTTTCTATTTTGTACGCCTGTTGGGCGTACCGTGTGTGGGTCAAATGTTACCTAGTGCATTTTTAAGAGTCCCTGGTGTTTTTTAGTCGCAAAACAACACACATTTTAACCAGAGCATAGGCCTTTTTTTGTACCAATAGCAGCCTCATCCAGGTTCTAATCACGAGGGCAACAATGTGAGTACAACACTTCTTCTTCCAGTCCTTGGACTTCTCTTGGTCACTGCCTTACTCCACCTATCATTATAGCACTTGCCAGGTATCCTGCACATTGAGTCGACGACGCGTTGTGTTCCACGCGCGCCTCAAGGAGCCGTCAGCACCGAGGACGGGGTTTGTTCGAAAGAGTCACCGCGGCCCTGGAACGCAAAGGGCACAAGAAGGATCACGGGTGGGTTTTAGTCAGTAAAAGTCTGACACTCCCTACCGCTCCACCCAGGGCGGGAGGGGTCATTTGATGATTTCCCATCAAAAAAAAAAAAGGTATCCTGCACATCTTCATTCCAGTACCGCGATTTGGTTTCCGATGTCAAAAGCCTTTGTACGTCTTCGGATCTTGACGTTTGGAACGTGGTAGTTGTTTGCCAAGCATGGAACGCTCAATGTTTTTCTGGGCAACTCTCAGTCTGTACCCAACCTCCTGCGTGAGCGGCCATGTCTCAGCACCGTAAGTCATGGTGGGAAAAACACAATGGTTATAGAGATGGGATTCAGAAATTGTGGAATTTTGATGACTTCAGAATGTGAAGATCTGTGAATATGAATGTTTGCCATAACCATTCTTCTAGTAATTTTTTTTTCCTGGGTGGGAAATCGTCAAATGGCATTTTCTGCTCTGGGCGGATCGGAAGGAAGTGTCAGACTCTTACTGATATATTCGTCCGTGATTCTTCTAGTGCCCTTTGGGTTCCAGGGCCGCGGTGACCCTAGCAGGTACTGAGCCTATGGGGCCTGGTTTTCTTTGCTGACAGCTCATTGAGGCGCGCGTGGAACACGACGCGCCTTCGACCCGGGCCTGGTTGCTCTCGGACGGCGAGCCACCCATAGCTTGCCATCCGCAGGCCCGCGCCCATTGTGGCCGGGAATCGAACTGCGACTTTTTTTTGGATTGGACCACTCGAAGTTCAGCACACTCAGGCTGGTTACTGCTCAACCATACAATTCTGTGGGCTCTGCGATTCTCGACGCCCCACGTTTTGGCTGGTGGCTGGCGTGTGAGGTTTCGTTTTTCCCTCTTCCGCGCGCAATCTGCTTCCTCCTTCGATTCTTCAACCACCTAATTTTTTTTTAGTGAGATGTGTGTTTATCAAATGCAAAATACAAAAAAAGCTTGCGTTAAAATGTATAAGCAATTTATTTTAATGTCGATAACACCTTGAAAATCAAATGTTGCTTTTGTGGTTATTTCTGAAAAGTAATTAAAAACTAAATAACCTTCGAATGGTTTAACATGCAAATAACTCACTTAATACAGATTGGAGAGTATTGAAACAAGTTGATCGAGAAAGTTAATTTGATACTATCTCCTAAACTTTAGAATATTTATGGAATCAGTAATTTCCCTCTGAACGTCGTTGCGTAACATATCGAGCCTAAATATAGAAAGAAATAAATCAATTTGTTCTGTGTTGGAATGGTATTTTCACTTTTTTTGATGACGATAGTTTATAGACGTAACTTTTCGATGTGTTCAAATGTTTTTTTTTTAACTTTTTACAAAACGGTAAAAAAAGTACAATAATAGTTCAAAATAACTTTAATTTCGGAACTCGGTGGTTTTGGTTGCTTTTTAGTTTTTTGAACACCGACTTCCGAAATTAAAGTTATTTTGTACTTTTTGTTTTTTTTTTTTGTGTAGAAGTCGGTTGTATTTTTTTGTAAAAAGTTTTTTTATTTTTTCAATTTTTAGTGGTACTACCCTGCAAAGTTATGAGGTGTATTGAGAACCTCCTCCTTTTTTGGTCGAAAGTCGGTCGAAAACTGTGATTCCTTACAAAAAACTTTATGATACAGAGGCTAATGTTACAACAACTTTACAAATTAAACTTGCTAAGAGTTTATGGAGTCATTCGGGGTCATTGCTGGGTCAAAATAATTAAAAAAAAATTTTATTGAATATTCCACATTCCGACATCTATGTAAATAATGACATTACCGCATCTATGTCATTAGTGCATCTTAAGATATCTGTTTATCCCAGTTTAATAACTGACGTATACGTAATATCGTTACATATTGCTGTCAGTAGCAATGTCCACTAATTATGTAAATGTACCTACCT
Organism: Hecatera dysodea; assembly: GCA_905332915.2. NCBI lineage: Eukaryota > Metazoa > Arthropoda > Insecta > Lepidoptera > Noctuidae > Hecatera > Hecatera dysodea. The sequence continues at coordinate 16,316,090 of HG995308.1, read as the reverse complement.
AATATTTATGTATTTTTCAAAATACTAAGTTTCAACACGTGGTTTATGGGTAGTGTGTGATGACAGATTTATTTTTATCTTTGCATTTATTTAGCAGTTTATTGGACGAGATGAAACTCGTTTTGTAAGAGAGAAAGGGATAATAATTATTAATTGTATTTTTATTATAAACAGAACAATTTAAGGCGTTTCCCTGACCAAATAACCTTAAGCATTCGTTCCCTCTTTGCCGCCCGCACCCTACGCACGCCCTTTTATCATAGAATTCACACAATTTTTGGAATTATTTTGATTAAAAAAGATAAGTAAGCGATCTTAAGATGAAGTAAAACGTGTATAATATAGATTTTTAAATTATTGCATTTAGGAACAGATGCATAAAATCAACAATTTTAGTCATTTTTTAAATGTAGATTTTAAATTTATTTATAACACATAAAAACAAATTAGAACGTGGAATATGATGATAAGACATCGAACATTAATAATGTGCTTTTACATGTAGATTATTTCTCATAACTAATGAGTTAATAGTCTCTGAATAGCGAAGAAAAACGCACTATCACAAGGTTTTGGTCGGGGTATCGCCTTAACTCAACATCACGACTGTGTAAACCGAAGAGTTTGGTGGTACTATATATTATAGTTTCGTACTATATAGCTCCGTCTCTCTCTTAAACCAGAACCATCAAGACGATAGGACGCTACGGAAGGGCCCCAAATCAGCTATAGGCTATAAAAAAATAATATTAGGCGAAGTCCATGAAAACATGTTATGACCAATTTTAAAGATTTTCTTTCAAGATTTATGTATCTTTTTTCAAACTGTATGCTCTACATATACTTATACATGGAGCTAAATAAATAGTTAATGTATCTGTCGTTCCCCGATGCATCAAATCAATTGATGTCTTCTTGACACGCGACCTAACATTTAGAATTTTAATTAGTGATCACACCACGCTTAGTTATTTGCAAATTAGTGTGATTAACTTAGAGTGATAAAGTGGATTCACTTTTTTCATTAGACCTTCTTTACTTCATAAAATATTTTTTATCGTGTTGCAAATTTATGCCAAGGTGGTTCCAGGTGGCTCGGGACAAAAATATCTTGAAGGATTTGAAGGAGGCCTTTGCCCAGCAGTGGGATAGTAGAAGTATATATACTAATATTATAAAGATTTAATTGTTTGTTTGTATTGAATAGGCTCCGAAACTAATGAACCGATTTGAAAAATTCTTTCACTGTTGGGAAGCTACACTATCCCCGAGTGACATAAGCTATATTTTATCCCCGTATTTCCACGGGAATGGCAACTACGCAGGTGAAACTGAGGGGTGCTGCTAATAATATATATTTGTCTAGGGCACACTAGGTTTTTTTTTATCATAGATATAGTAACTATTTGTTTGTTAACACTTCTGTAATGCTCAGGATTGATGTTTTGATGACTGGAGAGGATCTTTGTCCAGTTGTTGAGGTCCTTTAGCTAAAATGGTGATGACTAACGAAGGCTTTTGCTAAAACAAATTTATTTCCTTGCGTCATTTGTTCGAAATTATTTAGTCGGCTTTTGAGTAAGTAACTTTCTTTTGTTTCAAGCTATATACTAGCCACCCAGCATCGCCCTTAAACATGACCATGCACTTCGGGAACCCCCTTTTTTCTGAATGGGAAATTTTCAAATGACTTCTCCCGCTCTGGGCGGAGCGGGAGGGAGTGTCAGACTCTTACTGACTAAAACCCGCCCGTGTTCCTCCAAGTGCCCGCCGCGGTACTGGGCCGCGGTGACACTTTCGAACGAATTCCGCAACCCTAGAACGTCCTGTATACTAAATAATCTGAAAAATGAACGAATTAATCGAATAATTAAATAAATAGCTTATCGGACTTAATTAATAGGAAATCATTTTAATTACGATACTAAGCAGGTTTTATGCCAAAGTCATGAAAATAGTTTTAATTTATAGTTCGTGATATTAGATGATTTAGCAATTAAGTTAATTGATCGTAGATATAATTACTCTATTTAAGTAGTGGTGGGCTAGTGTTGTTAAATTGGTATAGGGTTGTCACTTTGATAATCATAACTATCCAAAAAGGATACTCACACACTCAAGGATATCTTGATAGATGAAATGCCAGAATATGTTGACGAATCCCTTCGATCATTGTTTATAAGTTATCGAAGATTAAAACACAGGATGGAAGCGTTTACTCCTCACTATCTATTTTGCCTATGCGACCAGAGCGCCAATTCGACTGATTTCCAAGCAACGATCACATTCACCATTCAGGCGGAATCTGTCAAAAATACCTCATAATTCATACATTTTTGTTGCATATTTTTCGAGTCGAGATAATTACAGGATTTCAGCCTACATATAGCAATCTTCAAATCTTCTTCTGAAGGCGCCGCCCGTCTTTAGGTACCTGTTGTGCATCACCCAATTAATACTTATTTCTGTAGTAAATTGCAACAAATTCCAAGTTAAACAGAACGACTGTTATTATTTTCTCAAGTGGTATTTCAATACTATGTTTAAGTGTAACCGTGGGTTGGCAATACTGACAACCCTAATAAGCACGCAATGAACGAGTATCACACGCTTGCAGTTCGCGAGCCGGGCATTTTCGATCGCGATGCTTGTTTGTATGTGAAACTTGGAATTAGTGTATTTATTGTGTAGTGAAGTTTTGACCGAGTATACATTTTTTTCATGTCTCTTTTGTTTGTTTGTGGGTTGTTTCAAGTCTAATTAACATGGGATTACATGCATTCGGGATAAAGCTTTTGATTTCTTTGGGACTGATTCATAAAACAATGTAATAATAATTACTTCTCTAAATGGGCATTTCTGATCACGAGCCACGAGAGAGAGGCTGCAACTAAAGAAAATGGAAAATCCTGAAGATTTCTTGTTGTTATATAATTATATGTGTTTTTTTTTATATTATAAAGCTGAAGAGTTTGTTTGTTTGTTTGAACGCGCTAATCTCAGGAACTACTACTACGTTCGAATTGAAAAATTTCTTTTTAATTTTTACCGAGGAAGGCTTTAGGCTATATATCATCACGCTTAAGCCAATAGTAGCGGAGCAGCGATAAAGAATGTTTTAAAATCGGGGATTCCACGGGGACGAAGTCGCGGACAGCAGCTAGTATAATTATATGTGTTTTATTTATCTTCTTCTTTTCAAGTCTCTTAAACAGTTTTTGCCCAGATGGCGGTCACAAAGTGGCGTACATTGGGCCCTCAATGGTGGAGGTGTAAGGGCACTTTCGTGTTGTTGAATTTGTTGGAAAGAGTCACCGGGGCTCTGGAACGCAAAGGGCAATAGGAGGAATAAAGATGGGGTTTACTCAATAAGAGTCACACCGTTCCGCTCTACCCAAATGCGGAAGAAAACAAAAAAAAAAAAACAACCGACTTCTAACCAAAAAAGTATAAAATAACTTTAATTTCGAAACTCGGTGTTTTTGGTTGTTTCTTCGTGTTCTGAACACCGACTTCCAAAATTAAAGTTATTTTATACTTTTTTAGGATACTAAGCCTAGGAATCATCATCTAGGAATACGTGGACCAAAAACGGCAAACGTTGCTCAACTAAAGCGGCTGTTATTTTATAGCCACGAGCTCCTCAGTGAAATACCAACGGTAGACACTCTTGGAATGTTAAAATAATAGAAGCTTCTTTGTTCATAATCTAGAACATGACCTACCCGTCTTCAGCTATTTAGAAGAGAATAGGGACAACCAGATGGGTTACTTTCGCTTCAATAATATTAGTTTCGCATTTAAAATGTATCACTGTGTAACTACAGTAATCTTTGACACATTTTGATCGTATATTAAGCATATTTTATAGACTACTCATGTTTATATCAGTACTTACCAGACAAACTGCACTTAAACTAACTTAAATTGTCAGACTGAAATTTTAATGCCCCTATAAAGTTTATAAGCTCATAATTTTAATTTTAATGGTTCAATTTCTTCGTCTTACAGCTTCGATATAGGTATGCTGTCCGAGATTGAGGCAAGTGGGGTAAGCGTAACTGTTGTCGGCCGACGCGCAGGGTAGCAGCGCCAGTTATAGTATAGGAGGTAGCAACGTTTTCGAGAAAGAATTTTAGGTCAGCTGATTTTGTGATATGTCGTCCTTCTTGCACTTTCGGTTAGAGCCTGGGCTATCTGGCTGGCGGTAGCGGTTGCGTTCATTAGTGCGCATCCTATCTGTCCAGGTAATAATCCTGGATTTTAAAAACATTTTAGAAGTCGTAATTTTTAATTTTTTGTTTTTAAATAAGTCTACCTGACATACTTTTTTTATTGCCAGACATTTTTGACAATGCTAAGTATGTGCCATACGCGATTATTTATTATTTTTTTATAAAAATTTCAAAGTATTTTATAATGTCTGTAATTTTAATATTATGTTATTTAAAGATAAGAAAAACTTAAAATAAATTTGCCAGACATTAATTCGATTGTTAAACCTTGAATTAAAATGAAAAAGTCATGAAAAGTATTGCAGTATTATGCTAGTAGTCCGAGAGAGACAGTTGCAGAATAAGTCGAGAATGAGACAGGGAATCATGACAAAAGTAAATTACATGTCACTGTACATTATGATAATAATAATAAGTATTTGGGTATGTCGGAAGCGCTGGGTATCAATGCTACTGACGTGATACAATCGTTGAAGGAGCGCTTCTTTGGCCGCCTGAACAAAGTTCTAAATAGTCTTTTATCGGGCGGGTATTGATGTACTTTTTCGGCATACTCAAATGGACTCAGACAGAACTAGACGCCCTCGATAGAAGGGTCCGTTCACTGTTGACTGCAAATCGGATGCGTCACCCACAATCATCGGTAATGAGGCTGTATATTCCGCGGAAGTGTGGGGGTCGAGGCTTCTTAAATGCTAACCGCGAGGTATGCAGTCTTAGGGAATACTTCCTAGAAGCCGACGTGGGTATGCACCGGGATGTCGTCGCAGTGGACAAGGGCTTCACCCCACTCTCCTTGGCTAATAAGAACTGGCGCAAACCTGTAGTACTTACAACAAATGTTCGCAGGGAGGTATGGCAGAGCAAGGAGCTTAACGGGTGCTTTTATCGGGTCCTACATGGGCCCGAAGTAGACTTTTTAGCGTCTGTAGGCTGGCTACGTTTTGGTGACCTCTTCGGGGAAACCAAAGGTTTTATCTGTGCGACTATGGACGAAGTTATAATGACGAACAACTACTGGAAATATATTGTAAAGGACGGTACCGCTGACATGTGTCGGGCATGTCACCCGCCGGGGAATCCATCCGCCATATTATTTCCGGTTGTTCTAGTCTGGCTAACGGAGAATATTTGCAAAGACACAACTTTGTAGCCAGGATTATTCATCAGCAACTTGCTCTTAAATACAATCTTGTCGAATCGGTAGTACCGTACTATAGGTATGTGGCCGACCCTCTTCTCGAAAATGGCAATTGCACATTGTATCGGGATTGGTCTATCATCACTGACAGGACTTTTGTTGCCAATAAGCCTGACATAGTGGTGATAGACTGACTAGAGCATCGCGCAATGATTGTTGATATAACAAACGAAGTATCTTGACTTAGCTCGCGAGGTTGTCGACTTGTGGGATTTGAACACAGCAGTCATTGTGCCAATAGTCGTGACGGCCATGGCATAATTGCCAAGCACCTGGACCAAGATCTTAAGATGCTCTCGTTGGGCAGCTGGATCAAGGGCTTGATCCAGCTGCTGTTACCCAGGCGAGAACAACTAGAGATAATATGTCTGATGGACTCACCCGGACGGTGGCATGCCCAACACACGTCCCATTCTTCATAATATGCCTCCGACAGTTGTTCGTTAAGATAACTTCGTCCATAATTGCACAAACAAAACCTTCAGTTTCTCCGAAAAGATCACCGAAACGTAGCCAGGCCACGGACGCTGAGGAATCTACATCGGACCCATGAAGAGCCCGACAGAAGCGTCCGTGAAGCTCCTTGGCTCTCCATATCTCCTTACGATCATCTGTAGTAGGTATCACAGGTTTGTGCCAGTTCTCTTTAGCCATGGATAACGGGGTGAGTCCCTTGTCCACTGCGACCACATCTCGGTGCATACCCACATCGGCTTTGAGAAAATATTCTCTGAGACTGCACATCTCGCGGTTGTGGAGAGTCTTAGCATTTAAAAAGCCTCGACCTCCACACTTCCGCGGGATGTACAGTCTCATCACCGCGATCGTGGGTGATGCATCCGGTTTGCAGTCAGCAGTATGCGGACTCTCCTATCCAGGGCGTCGAGTTCGGTTTGAGTCCATTTATTATTATTATATGTTCAGTGACAAGTAATTTACATTTGTAATGGTTCTATTTTTCATTCTCGACTTATTCTGCAACTGTCTCTCTCGGACTACTAGCATAATACTGCAATACTTTTCATGACTTTTTCATTTTAATTCAAGGTTTAACAATCGAATTAATGTCTGGCAAATTTATTTTAAGTTTTTCTTATCTTTAAATAACATAATATTAAAATTACAGACATTATAAAATACTTTGAAATTTTTATAAAAAAATAATAAATAATCGCGTATGGCACATAGTTAGCATTGTCAAAAATGTCTGGCAATAAAAAAAGTATGTCAGGTAGACTTATTTAAAAACAAAAAATTAAAAATTACGACTTCTAAAATGTTTTTAAAATCCAGGATTTTTACCTGGACAGATAGGATGCGCACTAATGAACGCAACCGCTACCGCCAGCCAGATAGCCCAGGCTCTAACCGAAAGTGCAAGAAGGACGACATATCACAAAATCAGCTGACCTAAAATTCTTACTTTTGAAACGTTGCTAGCTCCTGTACCATTAGCGGTGCACGCCGTTATTACATGCGATTGAATTGCTCGCCTTGCTTTGCTATCATTCCTATTTGTAGTGAAGATTTTTCTTGGAAAGCCATGCGACTTAGTTTAGTCGAGTGTACAAAGTATATGGAGAGCAATAGAGATCCGCTAGCTAGTAAATAATGTAAAAAAAAAAATCGTGAGTTTCGTGGAGCACTCGGTTGGATCGAAGGAATGGTAGGACATTTCGGAATTAATATATTTTGTATACAACTGCCCATAAAATGTTATGTTTTAGGGTTCAGATATATGTCTGTATATATGTTTGTGAGTTTATTTATTCAACCACAACTTCTTGGGCTCTTCTCGGCTAGGGAACATTAAAAAGGGGGAGAACATCACAAATAAAAAAAAACAAAATATTTTGTTTTCATGAAAATTGGACTACTACTAAAAAACTAAAAACAAGATATCTTTTCAATGCATTCGGGGGATCGTTCCTTTGAAAATACAAAGGAACCATCCCCCGATTACATTGAAAAGATTATTATCTACCTTGATTTTATTTTTTTAGTTCACATTATGACATGGCAGGCGTTTTGTTTTAAAATTATTTGTTTTTTTTTTTCGTGTTGTGAAAATAAACATTTTATTGTACATCATTCAATTCATTATAAACTTCATCAGTACATTCTCCATCTATACATCCAATCGAAGTAATAATTGGTTTCGTGTACTTATAACTGGGTACAGACAATAACATACGCGCTATGGATAACCGTTTACACCAAGGCGACCGACGCGTGACGGAATTTCGTGATGAAAAATTCTTACACTTTTATTCACCAAATCCGTACCGTCCGATAAGGAACTTCGTTCTTAAAAATCACATCGATCGTTTTTTGTTTAAGCATTCGAAAGACCTACAGTCAGTCTTGTATATAATAGGTACTAGCGACCCGCCCCGGCTTCGCACGGGTGCAATGTAGAGACTAATGTTTCCTCTACTATATTATGCATGTATTATACATAATTATAAACCTTCCTCTTCAATCATTCTATCTATTAAAAAAAATGTTGCGTAGTTTTAAAGATTTAAGCATACATAGGGATATAGGGACAGAGAAAGCGACTTTGTTTTATTTTATACTATGTAGTGATTGTATAGACGTCAAGAAATCATCACAACTACACAGCTCGACAAAACAGTTAGATTGATCTGAGAATTTGTATGCAATGCACCTGAAATTAATGTTTAGTTTATCTGAATTTATAAGAGCACGAGTTTACGAACCATTTTATAAAACTACACCATAAAGAGATAACTGAGGCGAGGGTGAGAACATGAAGTGAGCCTCAAGTTGGAATGTCAGTCCACTTGAAGCTCACTTCACTCAAGATCTCCGTTTGATGTGGAAGAGCTTCGTGAATAGCCGTGCTATTCGATCTTTGAGGTTAAGCAACGCTTTCGAATGTCGGTTTGTGAAAAGTTTACTATCTATTGCATCCCGAGATACTTCCGTGCTTCGTAAAGCCCGTTAAGTGTCACACCGACTTCCAATACCCGGGCTGTAACAGAGAAATTCCTTACGGAAACCCAGTAGCACTTTTTACCCGAAGCCTGGAGCCATCGCGAGACCAATCGGCTGTGCTACGGAAAAACAAAGCAACTAACATATTTTTAAAAATCAGTTTTTTTTATATATTTTAAAAATTTTGCCTATAACGGACACTGTTACATTCACAGAATCATCGATAAGGCATTTTTCGATGATAAAAATGTGTTATTCCAGACTATGATCTATATCTGTGCCAAATTTCATCAAAATCCGTTCAGTAGTTTTTGCGTGAAAGAGTAACAAACATCCATACATACAAACTTTCGCGTTTATAATATTAGTAACATATGCTACCGGAAAATTGCAGACTCGAAAGATTGCAATTAGTTATAATATCTCGATAAATCCCATAAAAATTCAATAGTTTCCAAAAAGGTATATCCGTGTCTTATTAAGTAAAAATAGTTTGCAATTTCATGCGATATTTTACAATCTTACGACGTTTCCAATTTTCCGGTGACTATACATATATATATAATAATATGCAACAGACATATCGGTTGAAATTGTATTCACAGTTTCAAAACCTCGACCTTGCGTAAGAAACTCGATACGTTTTAAAGCTAATATCATTAATAATTCATTAGTGGACACCTTTCTATTATTTAGACATAGTTTTAGAAATTTATCTAGTCTATAAATGTCAGTGTAATTGATGCTATAAACATTTTTTACGTATTCATTCATACGTGTTTTGATTTAAATATACTAATATATGTATTGTTTTCATTTTTCCTACTCAATACTTCATAGATCTATATAAGCTAAATGACCGCTCGCTAAGGGCATCCCTTGTGAGACACGTAGCAAGGGACAGGCTGGGTCAGGTTGAAACTCGGTCGGTATATGTATGTGCACGCCTTATATAGGTCAGTTAATTCCAGTACCTTCCATTGTAGAAAGATTTAGAAAGTTCGCGTACATATCGGTTGCGACTGACTAGGTTTCCAGAATTCTAAATTGTTCTAGTATAGAAAAGTCTCGAAGCTTCTTGACTCTACTAGGTCTGCTACTCCATGGCGATAGTGGTAACGAATGCCGCTATCTTCCTTGCCTTAATTCTTGCATTAGTATAATGTACACTATTGTTTTGTTTGTTGTAATCCCCAAAAAAGAACACAATAATTTCGTTTTCTGTGGAAGGGTTAAATTAACTCCTCTGACACTTTAAAAGCAGACAGATAATTTTGTGCCAGTACGTGTAAAAATTTGTATACCTTGCAACCTCCTGTCCCGTATCACAAAAAAGGTAAAGCTCCCTTTCTACACAGTATATACATCAAATATTAACACATATTTTAATTCCAATCTCCATAACTACCGTTACTCAATCTACTTAGCATGATGACTGTGCATCTCTCAGTTACTTTAAAAGAAAACACGGTCAAGTAATATGCAATTAAAATGCCGTACACGTTTTAAACGAAAGCAAATTAAAATAAGCCCATAAGGTAAGAGCTGTTTAGAATAATTTTAAGTTTGGTACAAAGGCAAAACGTTCCTGAGTTCGAATTTCAAATGAATAAAAAAAAATTCTACGCGACCAAACTAAGGGTGAATTCCACCAGAAAAACTGGATCGACCGATCAGTAACCTAGGTCAAGAGTTATCAGTGTCAATATTAATTTAGAGGTAATGTAATTTACTCATGGCCAATAGCGCTCTGAAATTGTGTACATTGTGAGCGGTGAGTAAATAAATCAATTTTCCGAGATAACAGTTTTATTTAGATACTAGCAGCGCTCTCCGGTTTCACCCACGTCGTTCCCGTTCCCGTGGGAATACGGGGATAAAATATAGCCTATGTTACTTGGTGTTGTAGCTTTTCATTGATTAAAAAAATGCTTACAATCGGTCCAGTAGTTTCAAAGCTTATTCGATACAAACAAACAAAAATATATTTCTTCTTTATATTATACTAGCAGCATCCCGCGGTTTCACCCGCGTTGTTCCCGTTTCTGTGGCAATATGGGGATAAAATATAGCCTATGTTACTCAGGGTGAATGTAGCTTTCTAATGGTGAAAGAATTTTTGAAATCAGCACAGTAGCTTTTGAGTTTATTCATCACAAACATACATAAACACAAAAATACAAAAACAAATATTTCCTCTTTATAATATTAGTGTAGAAGTATACATTACAGGAGTCTCAAATACTTACGTTTATTTTTATTCATGTGTCTCGTTGCCATGCTCGGTGTACGTAAATCAGTTTTGCAAACAACTGCGACTGCGCAATCTAACTTAAAAACAACACTTACTTTAATCACTACTTCGCAATCGCACATGTGAGAGTGTATTTAAATGTTATTGTTCTACTCTTATCAGTTTAAAAGCCTCTAAATCAATCATTTACAACATTTACGATAGTACTACTGACATTTATAGTTCTTAGGACCCGTTTCTAGTACAAAAAATAGTTGTTGTTGTTGTTGTAGTTGTTGTTGTTATTGTAGTTTCCAGTAGAACCTCTAGTACGAAAATCAACAAACCCGAGAAAAATAAATGTGCTGACTCATAGATTTTTCCAAGAAGCCGGGTGTTAGTTTGTCAACCGTATCATTTACATCATGATTTAATTCATACTGCAAATAGTCTTATAAATAACTAGCAGCGCCCTGCCGTTTAATCCGCGTTGTTCCCGGTCCCGTGGCAATACGGTAAAATATAGCCTATGACACTCCACAATAACATAGCTTTCTATTGGTGTAATAATTTTGAAAATCGGTTCCGTAGATCCTGAAATTACCCCTTACAACGTCACAAACTTACAATGTTACCTCTTTATAATAATAGTATAGATTCAGTGTTGAGAAATTAACGAAAGTGATGTTTTGCTTTTCGAAATACATACTTTGCGGACGAAGTTGAAACTTATGTTTGTCTGTGGTTTCGTTCGAGGTCGTCTACTATTGGTTGATTATTATTGGTTACACGATAACAAAGTACCCTATGGTCATTTTTAAGCGAACAACCTTCACACGTTCCCATCTGCTAGAAAGTCTTTTTTGAAAATATTCTCAACTATTTTTATAGACCTAGGCGAGTCATGCGCATGCGTATCAAGTTTAATTAAAATTCGTTCATTCATTTACATTCGTTCGTTCATATTCGTTTTGTTTTTTCTTAATTCTTAATTCTTTAGTGTACACCAAAACAACTTATGTTATATTAACATAATAAATTGCATGTACTAAGGCGAACTTAACCCAAAGTTGAGTTTTCTTCCAGCAATAAAAAAATATATATTTATATATTTTTTTATATATATTTTAATTTTTTTTTTCTCTTGCAAGTGTGTTTGAGATATCGTGAAGGGTAAATTATTTTAATTTAAGAAAACTCAACTTCTAAATGTCGCCTAAACACACCCGTAACCTTTAATTCAGAAACCGGCCTATAATCATGTAGGCCGTAGAGGATTTAGGGAATTTAAGATCACTTAAATTCTCTAAATCCTCTCCAAAGAAATAATTCTACGAATCTTATAAGTTGAATCTACATATTTTCTAGGTACCTGAAGAAAGTTAATGCGGAAAGAAAATCATGCTTTTGTATTGCGACGACGTGAATTGCTAAAGTAATAATTTGTGAACAATACAAGAGGTATGTTTAATTTTCTATTGTGAGGCCTAAGCGCAGCTCGGGAGGTTCAAAAGGTCTTTAGCTTACAGTTTAAAATAATAAGTGATTTACGGGCTTTTATTTAACTTTGTTTTGAAAGTTTACATTGAAACATAGCACGTGTAATCATTGTTGTGCTTTACAAACACAAACAGCTAAATGCAGTCTTACCCATGGGCGTACTCGGGGTTTCGTGGGGGGGTGGGGTGCAGGGGAGGGCAGCTTCCACCCCTGAAATCTCGCAAAAAATTTATAAACTCGCCTAATCACTAATCAAAGTGTAAACCTAACTTTTGAGTAAACCGCTCAGTAAACATTGGCAAAATGCAAGGTACAATTGCCATAAAAAAAAACGAATAAAATAAAATAAAAATGCATAGAAAGAAAGAAAGAAGAAAGAAAAACTGTTTATTTGCGCCAAGCATGACGCACATCAAAGAATTTAAAAATAAAGCTTAAAACTAAAACAAAAATAATAGTTAAAAGTTGGCATATTCAAATTTACTTTTATTTATTTAACTACCTATAAAGCAGGACAATTTGCGGCTGTTTGTAATACACACTACATATAATAGAGATACCTAATGTTTCATGTGTAGTGCGTACGACAAAACAGCCGCGGACGATCTAACTTAAAAAGTTTGACTTTCCTTCCCCAAGGCCAGAAGCTGGGTACGCCCATGGTCTTACCCCTTTTTTGTTGGATGGGATATCATCGAATGACTCCTCCCGCTCTGGGCGGATCGGAAGGGAATATCAGACTTACTGATTAAACCCATCCGTGTTCAAATGCCCTTTGCGTTCCAGGGCCGCGACGGGTTAATAGGGAAATATTTTTTCCATATCTTTTATTTTACTTTAAAAAAAAACTGGCAAAAACATATGTAGTTTCATTTAATCAAGACCATTTAACCATGATTACATACATATATCTAAAATAAAGTTGACCTTTCCTTCAGCTCTAAATCCTAATTTACTAAAATAAAATATACGGATGTCATTGCAATAAATCAAGACGATTGCATTCTCGATGACTTTTGAGTGTTGAAAACTGTTTTAGAACTAGGGTGTCTATCATTGATTTGTAAATAATTTATAGTTAACATTTGAGGCCGATACAGAAAAAAAAAGTTATTTGTGTCATATTTGTAATCTGATCCCTAAATCTTCCTGGATTAGATATATTTTCCGGTTATATTTTGTTAGAAAATAACACGTTCCTATATACGTGAAAAGCTTCCACAATAGGTTTTTTTTCGTCGATAAATTATATAAGAACAAAATAATAACAATAAAAACAGAAGCTAACATAAAAAAGTAAAAACAGAGAAAGAGGAAACCATAGACACCTGAAAGCCAATTACAAAACCTCACGTAGATACATACAATATTGATGGTGTGAGCACAAAAAAAAACTAAGGAGCTTTATAATGGAGTCGCTGAAGAAAAAAATTTAAAAACTCTTCCAGATTTCTTTTTTTTTCTAATTTATAAGAAGTGATAATAAGTTTTTGTATCATATTGCTTGCCGTTGAAAAAAAATGTAACCAAGAAAAAATCAAGAGTAAATAAAAAGTGCTGATTAAATAGGTATCGATTGGGCAACCCTATCCAACTGATTTCTCTATAAACTTAGATGAGAACTAGCCTTGGCATTAATGCATCGAGTTAATCAAATCAGTTGATGTGATACAATTTATTATAACAAGTCTTTTAGTTGATATAATATTTATAATATAATAAATAATTACTTATAACATTTCGATGACTTGTTTGCAAGGTTATCTAATCTATCTAAATATATATAACTCAAAAGTGACTGACTGACTGACATAGTGATCTATCAACGCACAGCCCAAACCACTGAACGGTTCGGGCTGAAATTTGGCATGCAGGTAGATTTTATGACTTAGGCATCCGCTAAGAAAGGATATGTGAAAATTCGTCTCCTAAGGGGGTGAAAAAGGGGTTAAAATTTTGTATGGAACTCCACGCGAACGAAGTCGTGGGCATAAGTTAGTTATGATACAAATCTTTTGAAGCTTCTGCCACCGGCTTCGCCTGTGTTTTAGCTGGAAATTATTCAAAGGGGCTGCTGAGTTACATACTAGCCTATTTGTCGTAATCGTGCTATTCTAGACTTTAGTCTATGTCTGTGCCAAATTTCATCCAGATCGCTTCATCCGTTCCGACGTGAGTGATTGAGTAACAAACATACATATATCAATCTATCCATACTAAAATTGTTGAAGTTGACTATCTTGATGTTTGGTATAAATACCTTGAAGAGTAGGTACTCAAGATACATACATATTTCATACAAACTCGCAAGTACGTATTGTTTAATGAACCGATTTGAATAAAACTTGATACGAATACGAAATTTGATACGCAATATTATAGGTCTAAAAAGTTGGCTAAGAACTTTTGACAATTTTATTGGACACCAAAAAAAACATACAAACGCAATTTGGCTACGATATCGTTAAAAAATCATACTAAAAAGAAACGTTCAGTCGTATTGAATTATTGATTAATTCAATCATTGAATATGGTCTGCATAACTGAATAATAAGAATTTAATTAAATGACTAACACCAGAAATTATAGACAAAATGCATTTATTATATAATTATATAAATAGTACACCAAAAACTACCTATAGTAATGGTTTTCCTTTTCTCTTTAAAATCCATCCAAAGGTTGTCTTAAAAAGATCGCTTTTAACGATAAGGCCGCCCATTGTGTTACCCTATGTAATGTTTTCTTCATTTATTTCATTTAATGTTTTACCCCATGTAATGTTTTGTGTAAAGCATATAGGTGTACAAAATATAGAGTATTTATTATCTATACTATACTATTAGAAAGAGGAAAGATTTGTTTGTTTGTTTGTATTGAATAGGCTCCGAAACTACTGAACCGATTTGAAAAATTCTTTCACTGTTTGGAAGCTACACTGCCCGGGTGACATAGGCTATATTTTATCCCCACATTCCCATGGGAACGGGAACTATGCGGGTGAAACCGTGGGCCGCTGTTAGTATTCTATAAGCGAATTAGAATCTCAATATGGTAAAATATATATGTTGGTGATGACATTTTGAAAGCGTTTGTCAATACGACACACTTTGATGTTTTTATTATTACTATTTAATAATCGCCTTTGCCATTCTGCGTCTCTACAGGTACATCAATGTCAAGTTTTAAAAGAATTTTGTACTTATTTCAGACACATTTTTAATACTTTCAGCGCTTTTGTAGTACCTAACTTTTGCAGTCTTACTTTTAATTATTATAATTTTATGGTTATTAAGAAATCATTACTAATATAATAATCGGCAGTTTTGTTCCAACTATAGCCACTATGCCAAATTGCAGCTTTGTACCTATATCTTACCTTATATAGGTATTTACTTTTTATCTCAATAACATTGCTCAAGATACAAGCCTTTGATATCGCCGGCATTTCGAGCCAGTTATGAATATTACGTAAACGTGTATTACAAAATTAAATATTACAAAAAGAGACCGGCTCAATTTTCACAAATTCAAATCATCATATTCATTATAAATTAACAATAACAAGGCTTAAAACTATTTAATTCAATCCACTATATTTCACGAAGTAAAACTCTCGCTTTCTCCTTTATTTCTCATTTGCATAGTTAAGTAAACATAGCTTGTCTGTTTAGATTTATATTATGTATAATTAAATGATGACGTTAACTGTCTAACAGGTTGTTAACCTTGTGCTGGTGAGAAACTGGTTATAAAGTTCGGAAAAAAGTATTTTGTACATTATTTCCAAGGTCTCTAGACATGACCAGGGTTGCGGGATTTCAAATGACTTTTGGAGGAATACGGAAGGGTTTTAGGAGTCTGACACTCCCTTCAGCTCCACCTAGAGTTGGAGGACTGTCCTTGGATTATCAAAAATGACTTTCATCTTCAACGCTTGTCAAAGTGGAATACATTTGGAATTGACCAAGTGAGCACAATGTTAATTATAGGTACTAATAAATATTATAAAGAGGATAGGTATGTTTTATTTTGGGTTTGTAACGAATAAGCTCTGATTTACTGAACAGGTTTCAACAATGGAAAGCTACATTAACAGTGAGTAAAATAGGCTATATTTTATACATAGGTACATCAAATGTCTTCTCCAACTCTGGGCGGAGTGGAAGAGAGTGTCAGACTCTTACTGAGTAAAACCCACCCGTGATTCTTCTAATGCATTTTGCCTTCCAGGGCTGCGGTAACTCTTTCAAAAAATTCCACAAAGGGATAGAATTTAAACATGATGATTGGTTGAACATTGTCCCTTTAACTACCAATAAAATTTGGTGAGAATTAGTGTCAAACCCTTGAGTAAAGACCCATTCCAATAAGTTTACCTAGTGCCGTTTGAAATCATCCTGTGTTTCTCATCCTCCCACATAGTTTCCTTGGCGAGCTTTTTCTGAAGGCTCGATGTCATACACCAACCATTTGCGGTTACCGCAGGATATGGGGATATTACTATGTGCCAACCACATAATTTTGAAAACGATTCTTGTGCAGCATAAAGAAACCTTCTAGATAAATTGGTTTAAGAAATAACCGGAGAAATAAAAGGATGACGAAAGTTTCGAAACATTTCAAATTACATGCATCCTAAGTCAAATGGCACTGGAGTATTGGCCATTGGGCCATTGGGCTTTAGGCTATTTTAATTTATTTATTGTATGTATGTATGTATCATTTTCTCATTTTTGCACTCACTTTGTTAAACACTCACTCAGTTTATTATTTTAGTATGTGTTCCGTGAGTGTATCCGTCTGTACTAGAATACCAGCGATGTGAAATGTATATATTTTTTAAATATCGCAGTATACGCTGAGATAGGAACCTTTTTGGCTTCGCACTTATTCTTATACTGAGCTTTTGTTAATTTATTTTTACTTTTCGTTTATTTTTGTTTGTTTTGTGCGAGTTCCAAATAAACATTTTTTTTACTAAAACCCAAACGAGTTCCTCCTAATGACCGGCGCGTTCCAGGGCCGCGGCTACCATTTGGAAAAAAATCCGCAAACCGAGCAGTGCGCTGCCAGTGGCAATAGCAATGTCATTCACATTCCCTATTTGATTGATTGATGCATCAACTACTTTATATAATTACTAGCGACCCGCCCCGGCTTTGCACGGATGCAATGTAGATACTAATGTTTCCTCTGCTATAATATGCATGTATTATACATGTAAACCTTCCTCTTCAATTACTTTATCTATTAAAAAAACCGCATCAAAATCCGTTGCGTAGTTTTAAAGATTTAAGCATACATAGGGACAGATAGCGGGAAGCGACTTTGTTTTATACTATGTAATGATATGATTTAAATTATATTCTATAATTAAATTATATGATTTAATGTTGACTGGTAGATAATGCCTTGTTGCATTAAGTCGGCCCATGTACCACTATTGTACATACAGTTTAAATAAATAAATAAATTATATCTTATTAATATGGTAATTATAATTGTTCCAGGTGTTCTGTATAGTTGGTGAGGGTGTGTCAAAATGCTAATAAATATTGGGCCCAAGGCCCATCGTCTTCCCAAAAAGTAAGTATTTTAATAAACTTTTATTTATAAGCTTGCGAATTATTTCAATTCATTCACGTTTTCAATCCACAAATTGAAACTATGTTTTTTAAACCGCGTTCAAAAATAGGGAATTTCACTAAAAAAATCTAATTAGTCCGTCAGATATATATACATATGCATGTATTTTCAAAAAATAGTGGACAAGTATTTTTTCACGTAAATAAAATACGAAGACGATACAGTGCGTTGAATACTCGTGTGACGTCACTACTCGCTACAATTTTTACCACGACGACGTGAAGTCACAAGTCCCACTCCTGATCTTTGATCTTTTTATCGTCGTCATTTTTTATAGATTTTATAAAGGAAAAAGTACGTGTCCAATTTTTTTTGATAATCTAACTGATGGACTAAATAGAATCAATTTTCTGTACTCAGGACTTTTTGCCATTGCCATCTGCCCATTGCAAAAGTTTTTCATAATGATGAGGACAATTTTTTTTTACTGTGAAAAGCATTTGCTCTTGACTCTAGTCTAGGTCACAGGTGACAGAGATAAAGTCGACAATGGAATGAGCTTATCCAGAAGAAGCCTGTTCAAGTGTTCACTGTAACTTTGAAGAGATTAGGGTTGAATGCGTTCGGAAACACAGACGCAGGCAGAGAGTTCCACTCCTTGGCTGTGCGCATTATAAAAGATGACTGAAAACGCTTGATGCGAATTGGTGGAATAGCTACAAGGTAGGGATGGTAACCTACAGTTTGTCTAGATGTCCTATGGTAGAAGGGGGCCGGTGGGATGAGGACGTGGAGTTGACAATGTTACTTCTTCAAGTTTTGCATTATTCTGATACACGTTGTATGGTACGATTTTAGAAAATAGTCATCGTATTCAAAGTATTCTGAAACTACAAGAAACGCATCTAATTAACTTCTTGTTTTCTACCTTTTCTTTTACATCGGAAACTATTAATAGGGATGTTGCCTGAGTAAAAAATATATGATTATGTTTAGTCCGTCAGTTAGATTATAGAAAAATATTGGACACGTATTTTTTCCTTTATCAAATCTATAAAAACTGACGAAGATAAAAAGCATAAAAAATCAGGAGTGGGAGCGTGTGACGTCACGGCCCGGTAAAAATTGTAGCGAGTAGTGACGTCACACGACTTTTTTACGCACTATATCATCTTCATTTTTTGTTTATGTGAAAAAAGAAAAAATACATGTCCAATATTTTTTGGGAATCTATCAGACGGACTAATCAGATTTTTTTAGTCAACTACCCTATTGTCGTTAAGGATATCAGCCCCATAATTATCTACTAATAGCATACTAAATCTTAGTTATTCAATGTTTCCGTTAGCTAATTTATTTCGTTATTTGCTGGATTATTATTACTAAATAATTACTTTGGCCTTTCAATTGAGTAGAAAATTTTCATAATTTAAATAGTCATCAGTCAGTATGTTCATGTTTAGTCTTTTTGTCGGTAAAATATAGCTTCACCTGAATAGTCCTCCAATAACGCAAAACAATGAAACGCCGTGAATATTTGGGTCTTACGTTATTTCTGTTACATCTTGAAGGACATCCAAATTGTCGCGGAATTCCTTTGAAAGACAGCTTAGAACACGGCGGGCATTAGGAGGAATACGGGTGGGTTTATTTAAAAAGACAATTATCCCAAGATAATTTTACTAAGGTAAACTATTTTAAAATGCTTTGTTTACGAAAACTACAAAACAAACTAGTGTGTCTGTTCCATTAAAACGAAACGAGATTCAATTCATCTTTATGCATTGAATCGATTTTTCGCTAACGTAACGCCAGAACAGACAAATGTATAGAAAAACACTTGACCGTTCACACTCGACGCACTAACGTATCATCGGTTGAGTGTGAACGCTCGAGTGTTTTTCTATACATTTGTCTGTTCTGGCGTTACGCTACCGATAATACGCGACGCATGTTCCGTCAGATATGAACCTTCCCTAAATCCCTCACATTTTCGTGAAAACACGATTTACGTTATCCTACTCGGACTTTCATACAAACAAACCTCAGTGAGAATCATAAATCTTTGATAATTAATCCATTACACACAAAAAGTCAATGAAACTATAAAATCATAGAAACCGCTTCTAAAAATCATACGAAGATTTTCGTGCGTCGAAAGTGTCTGGTTTTGCGCCAAAAATGCAGAATTTAGTCATAAAATCATTTTTAATATCAAACTTATTGAAGAGAAGTGAAACCATCCAATGCCGTCGGCTTAACAAATAGCTGCATTTCTATCTACTAAACTACTAACTATTTGCATTATGAAATCAACCGGTTTTGAATGGATCAACGTTGACTATTAAAAATTGTTTTAAAAACGTATATTTTTTTTAACGTGGATTGATGAATTCTATTAATATGTAAGGCTTTTTTGGATTATCAATGAAGCTCAATTATGTTTTTAGGCTAATAAACATATCATGATTTAGAAAGAGATAATCTCGTATTTAATGACAAACGGCGATGAAGCTTTGATTTTATAAAACCGAGCTTTTTATAAATATTATATCTGTCGTACTGAGGTTTTCTGTTAGAGAACCCAATACTTGGTTTAAATAGCTTTGTATTATTTACGACATAAGATTTTAAAATAGTATTTATGTAAGATTAATTTATGCTAATGACTCAATATTATTTGCTGCGTTGAAAATGCCAAAATTGTGTTATTTATTAATTTTTAAATTTCCGGTGCATTATTTCTGGTGGTTTATTTTGTATAAAAATATTGTGATACAGCAATAGCTTGGTATTTGCATGCCTCAAGGCGTAATATGGTTGGACTGTGCTCTTTTTTTAACAAATTTATGTAATTACCCATATTAGCAAATACACGATTATGATTATGATGGGACATCATCAAATGATTTCTTCCGCTCTGGAAGTGTGTCAGACTCTTACTGACTAAAATCCACCCGTGATCCTTCTAGTGCCCTTTGCGTTCCAGGGCCGCGGTGACTCTTTCGGAACAAATTCCGCAACAATTATGTAGGTATATTGCTGCCTATTTAATTGAAAATGGAACTGAAGTGTAATGAATCTATTAAATAATAATTGGTTAAGGTATCCTAACACAGATGTGTAATGTTACGTGAAGTTATGAGGTCACATTTTAGGCAATGTATGTAGTTATATATGTACTTATGTTTTCATTGTGTAGTTATACATACCTGTTGCTTGTGGAATTGCAACTCATTGTTTGTGACTATCTGTAGGGCAAATGGTTAAATTCTGTTTAAGGTCATATCAAACAGAATTTACATCTTTACATAATACTAGCAGCGCCCCGCGGTTTTACCCGCGTAGTTCCCGTTCCCGTAGAAATATGGGGATAAAATATAGCCTATGTTACTCAGGGTGAATGTAGCTTTCTAATGGTGAAAGAATTTTTGAAATCGGTCCAGTAGTTTTTGAGTTTATTCGTTAGGTACATACAAAAATACAAATCTTTCCTCTTTATAATATTAGTATAGATAGAAGTATAGATATAGATTAGTATAGATTTTGGTCGCAATAACGCAACGTCTCCCTCCTTTCTAGTTGATGCCGTTGTGAGAGAGAGACAGAGCTATGCACGACGAATAGCACTATCTCGTTTTCACAACGGATTCACGAATCACGATGGCATTCATACTTCATAGGTACCGCAGTTGAAGTGTTCGTCTAATATACCCGATGATCAAAATATTAGTACAATAAATAAATTAATATTTTATAGCTAGTAGCCTATTGTGATTATTCTGTCAATTTATGAATAGTAAAATGGCTATAGAGATAGCTAATTTCGACATAAATGCTAAAGATAAATAACTCATCAACCGTAGTTCTGTTCTGTTCCGTAAAGATGACGTCATAAAACCATTACGGATCTGCTATGGGAGCGAGAGGGACAAAAGACGTTCTTATTCACAAACGGATCACTATGAAATTGGCACGTCATATTTTAAAAGCACCTGCACTTTGATCTCCTCTTTACTTCAAATGGGGATATCTTGTTATCACACAGATTATATATTTTAAACAATGGACCACACATGTTGTTTAATTTTCTTCAGTGGTTCAGAATATGACGATGTAAATAGTTTCGGACCGCACGTAGAAAGTGATTGGCTTGTCTAACTAAAATGTTTAAATATAAAGAATAGACCATTCCATTTTGCAGTGAGCCTAGCCCTCTATTGTTCGATGTCATTGGTTGTTGTCACAACTTGTGTGGTGTGATTCAGTAGGAGCAGTGGTGGCCGAGTAGTAACGGCCCCAATTAACGAATTACATATATGTAGGCCACGGGTTCAAATCCAGTCATGCGTATTACTTTGTGTAATTAATTTCATCACCACTGCTCTCAAAGCTGTGAAGGAAAACATCGTGAGGAAACCGACATGTCCTAGAACCAAAAAATCGAAGACATGTGACATTCACCAACCCGCACTGGGCCCGTGTGGTCGATTACGGCCCATTCCCTCTCCTAGAGAGGAGGCCTGTGTCTCAGCAGTGGGAACATTAAGAGGCTGATAATGCTTTTATGCTTAGGTATGCTATTCTAGAATTTGGTTTAGATATTCTATATTTATTCTAAAAGAACTCTTGTTCAAATCAATTACGTTTATTTGTGTATACGGGTAAAAAATGGATGGAACAATTACAGGGTAATGGGTCTCTTTGTCCTGCCATAGTAGGTGGTATACAAATATTAATTTAAATTACATAAGTACATTACTGGCTACGTCAGTTATTGGATGAGACTTGTAAGTAAAATATTGTAGGAGCTCGTGGCTTAAGAATAACAGCCGCACAGGTCGATATTCAAGGTTAAGCAACGCTTCCCAAGGTTGGTCTGTGGATGGGTGACCATCTTAACATACCGAGTTTCCTCCGTGCCTCGGAAAGCACGTTAAGCAGTTGGTCCCGGCTGTCATTTGTAGATCTTTGGCAGTCGTTACATATTGCCAGAAGCCAGAAAATCTGACTCCAGTCTTGCCAAGAAGTACCGTGTTCCCCAGTTAATGGATTGTAGAGGTCTGGTGGGCAGCCGCTCCACGTTAAATACTGGTATTCAGCTGCATCAGGTATGACTGGAAGCCGACACCAATATAGTTGGGAAAAGGCTAGGCAGATAGACTTGTAAGTAAATCCACGTAATTTCTCCTAGAATTCTAGAAAAACCAAATTGCACACTAAACTAGCGCTGATAGGTTAAATAGTGCAAAACCAACTTACCGGTTTCCAACAGAAGCGCTACTAAAACATCTATTATATATACGCAAAAAGCGTTATTACGGATCCATCGATCATTCCAACCAATCAATAGAATCGAATATCATCGATCATCGTGTCTATAACTGAATGCAAGTGCCATGCGATCCCCGGATGGAAACAATCATCATCATCATCAACAGCCTGTTGCAGTCCACTGCTGGACATAGGCCTCTCCAATTGCACAATGGAAACAATAATATCTATCAATTCTGTTTACTTATATTTCGCACCTTCAGAATTAAAGGGCCCTAACTCGAAATTTGAAATTTTTGGCAAATGAGCAGGAATTAAAATCTTTTAAAGTGTTGGGTAGAAAAACAAATATCTCCCGAGACCTATGTATAAACTGCTCCTGTCCCAGTCATATGGCGGAATCTTTTTCATCTTTGACTTTTAGAGTATGTTTTTTACGTTCATTATACAGGGTTATTTGTAAAACACCAACAACCTCTTAAGAGGTCATTGTACTCATCATTATGAACAGCTTTTACTACGGGACCGAAATCAGCTGTCCCCTATATTTTGGATGAGTTATACGGACATAAATGTAAGGAACAGCTCTTTTTTTTTAAGGCTGATTATGTTTATGTTTATTGACCATGTGGGGTACAGCCTTTAAATAAGTAAAGAGAGGAAGATCATATATCTCATTTCATATTTTTTAATTATTCTGATTTGTCTCTAGATGGTGACGTGCGAAAACGGCAGTGCGCCGCTCGGCGGGTTTCGCCTGGGCGCGCGCGACGACGAGCCGCGGCGTGCGCGGGCGCCGTCCGTCTCGTCGCTCTCCTACAAACACAAGATCGACGCGCTCTTCGATGACTCACGCTCCCTCACCAGCCATCACTACGCGCCGGTGCAGCAAGACAGAGACCCTCAGGTAACTGCCAATCTGCTAGGGTTGCCGAATTGTTCGAAAGTGTTATTGCAGCCCCGGAACGCGTTGCGGAATTTGTTCGAAAGAATCACCGCGGCCCTGGAACGCAAAGGGCACAAGAAGGATCACGGGTGGGTTTTAGTCAGTAAGAGTCTGACACTCCCTTCCGGTCCGCCTAGAGCGGAAGAAGTCATTTGATGACTTCCCGTCCAAAAAAAAGGCCTGAGACTCAAAAGGAAAGTCGGGGGAACACGGGTGGATTTTAGTCAGTAAGAGTCTGACACTCCTTTCTACTTAACCCAGAGCAGGGAGAGACGTGTGATGATTTCCCATCCAAAAAAAAGGCTAACTATCACCTTATGAAATGACCAGCATCGTTGTTCAGCCGTAAAGGCGTCCTGCTACATGGTGTCTTCGCCAGCATGGATCGATTCTGTAGGTACCTAGGTACAAGAACGTTTGCCAGCCAACTCTATGAGGAGATGCAGCAGAACTTCAGCACTGCGGCTCAGCTTAGCAGATGAGTTACTAGGTCTTAGGATCCGAGCTATACAGCTAGGACTAGTAATTTATTGGCGAGCAGTGGTAGCCAAGTGTTACCACTTGGCTAGGCCCAGACTTATGAATTGTAGGTCGCGGGTTCAAACCCAGCCAGGTGCATTATTTTGTGTAATTAATTTCATCACCACTGCTCTCAAAACGGTGATGGAGAACATCGTGAGGAAACCGGCATGTCTAGAACCAAAAATTCGAAGACATGTGACATTCACCAACCCGCACTGGGCCTGCGTGGTGGATTACGGCCCATTCCCTCTCCTAGAGAGTAGGCTTGTGTCCCAGCAGTGGGAAAGTTAAAAGGCAGCCTTTTAACTTTCCCACTGCTGGGACACAAGCTTATGCAGTAATTTATTTATTAAATTATTTAACTACTAAAGATATGATTCTCAACTCAGTGCTGGTGAGTAAAAAGTTACTGCTTTCTATAACTGGTTGTCAGACTTTTGAACTCCTGACAGAGATGCAGCTCTGCCCTGCAGAGGATGGGCAGGGTAATGGTCACCCATCTTCGGAACGACCTTGAAAAGCGCCGACTTACTTTATCTACGCCGAGCAGGCTGTCAGTGTCGTTCCACGTTCCAGTTTCAGTATCACGAATAAAAAACGAAAAACTATTGAAAAATCAACATTCATCATCATTGGAACATGTATCATTGTTCATTTGAACATTCATCATTGTTCATTGGAACATTCATCATTGTTCATTGGAACATTCATCATTGTTCATTAGAACATTTTATTTGTTACTAGCTGCTGCCCGCGACTTCGTCCCCGTGGAATCCCCGATTTTAAAACATTCTTTATCGCTGCTCCGCTCCTATTGGCTTAAGCGTGATGATATAGCCTAAAGCCTTCCTCGATAAATGGTCTATTCAACCCAAAAAGAATTTTTCAATTCGAACCAGTAGTTCCTGAGATTAGCGCGTTCAAACAAACAAACAAACAAACAAACTCTTCAGCTTTATAATATTAAGTATAGATTTCTTTCCCCTGTATTTTAAAATTTGATTTATTCGTTTTACACCTACCACAGTGTTGTCTTTTTAACCCAAACGTTGACTGGTAGAGAATGCCTTGTTGCGTTAAGTCCGCCCATGTACCACTATTGCACATACACTTTAAATAAACATGCAAACTTCTTCAACATGTTTTGATGCTGTATGTTTATTTCCATGTCACATAAATGTCTGTGTCACAACCAATACACGTGTTGCTTTATTACGTAAAGATGTACCTAATAATTCTTAATGACATCTGTTAGGTTAAGTTGTTGTTTACGGTCATGAGGAATGCACATTATGTCATCATAGTGGACATTATTATTATTATTATATACTTTAGTGTACATTTATAAAAACAAGTTTACAATGGGCGGTCTTATCGCACAAGGCAATCTCTTACAGACAACCTTTGGATGGACTGAACGAAAGGAGATAGATTTAGGGCTGTCAGTGTACAATCTTTATAAATAATACTAATTAGCCATAATAATATAAAATACGTAAATAAAATATAATATACTAATAAATATCAAATAAGCATATAGTTGAGAAAGGAGCGGAAAAATTATAGTGAAAAGTAATGGTCCTTCACCATTTTTTTAAACGCTGGTAGCGTTTGAGCACGTCTCACTTCTACGGGTAATTCATTCCATAAACAAGCTGCTTGTACACTAAAAGATTTATCGAAGAAGGAAGTGGAATGCATACGAATATTTAATTTTAGATTTTCCGATGATCTTAAGGACCTAGAATGCGTCACACAGAGGAACTGAAAGCGTTCTTAAAGATAAAAAGGGGTAGAACGATTAAATAGCACATTATAAAGTAGAGAAAGTATGTGGGCATTCCGACATTGATATGTTAAGTCTACTAATACAAAAAGTAAAGAATGATAATGCAAAACGAAACCTTAATTAAGAAATAATTACATTTGGAACTAACAATATAGTTATAAAAGCCCACAATGTATTGCAAAGGGTTTTAGATTAAGACAAGCAGTTACAAATTACATATATACCTATGTGTATGTAAGATACATGTAACTATTACAAAACTACGACAAACAAGCCCAATAGCTACGGATGGCGAAATGTTAATTACGAGTAATTAGAGGTATCTATACAAAAGCACGTACTCATATTTTGAAGGTATTGTGAGACAAGCGTTATGGCAGGATTAAAAAACTATGAAGAATTTAAAAAGTCTAAAATGACATAGAGTTAATAAATATACCTTATTCATCATAAAAATAAACTAAATTTACAACAAACTGAAATAAAGAATTAAAAAAAAAATGTCCCCAACGCTGTCAGCTGGTAATGTGCCCAGGAGACTGGTGGCATTGCCACCAGTCTAAGTCAGTAAAAGCCAGCTCTTGTGTCACGAGAAGTGTCAACCAGCCCTTTCGATTTTTCTTTGGAAAGGTTGTGAGCAAAAGGGTATCACGCCCCGAGGGTTTTAACCCCAAGTGGCTCGAAAATATAGTTACCAATATAATGAATGAAATAATTTAGATTAGAAAACAATGATTCGATAAAGACAGCACAGCAGCAACAAACACATAGTAGAAGCACGTAAAATAGAATAATAATATTACATTAGAACGACATAGTTCAATTGCACTGAGCATGCCCATACTAAAGAGGTCACCATTTCAGAGTTTCAATTAATAAAAAAATCGAATCAAAAGTCATTTATTCAAACTAGGCTGAGAGCCAGCACTTTTGTGGCCGTGAAGACCTGTTTAATTAATCAACTAATTATTGTATTATCCAAAAAACTGACAATATTGTCTATTTTATCTTCAATGGGAACTGGGAGCCTTCAAATCTACAGTGCCCCTGACTGCAGCCTAAAAATCCCTTATATAGAGCCGCTCTGATAATAGGCAGAAGCAATTAGTGCTCCTACATTACAGAATAGAATAGAATACTCTTTATTATGTACACCATACAAGTTACAGAAAATATAGATGAAGAAAACATTACATAGGGTGACACAATGGGCGGCCTTATCGCTAAAAGCGATCTTTCAGAAGAATGTTGCCAATCAGGAGTTGATATTGCCAATGAGAATTGATATCAATGGCAATGCGGTCCCTCATTGATGTCAATTTGGCACAAATCTAGCAGATTCTCCGAGTTGATTATAGAAGATAGATTTCTACCGTTCGTTAATTTAATAAAGATAATTAATATAAAAGTCTCGCTCATCAAACATCGCGGTAGGCAAGCCTGCACGGTCTACTTATGTGAAGATATATAGTATTCTATACTACGTCATACGCGGATGTACTACTATGCTTATTGGGTTTATTATAATTATTTAGAAAATCTTTATGTTCTGACTAATTTATTGAAATACATTCTTTTGGAACAGTGTTACTGCTGCATGACTGAGGTTATTTTATATTATTGAAAAAGTTGAACTAAGTTGTAAATGATTATTATAAAGAAAGTTTTCTTGTTCGCAGGTGAATTCGACCCACGAAGACAAGGTAACGATCTACGAAGATGACGACGGCTACTGCCAGAGCAAAGTCAGTAATGTCAACAACACAGTGCAGGATCGCATAGAAAGGATGTTCGCAGATATGGCGGGCGAGTCCAAGCAGGTGGTCGAGTCCATCGGCGTGCACATCTTCAATGTACACTACCTCGGCTCCACGCCCCTGCACAGCAAGGTGACCAGCCTCTCAGGACTCCAGACGCCGCTAAGAGACCTATACTTCACGTATAGGAGAAACTACCGCCATAAAAACGCCCTAAACGGACGATTAGAAATATCAAAAAGCGGACTCAAAGTAAGATACAAAGGAGATAAAGGCGACCTCGAACAACTCAACCCCTTCCCCACGATAGCAGTCTGGTCAGCAGTCAAGTTCGTAGTTCAACCCTCAGAAGAAGACGATCGCGATCTCTGCTACGCCTTCCTGCCCCTTATCACCGATCCTGATAACATCGACCGACAAGCCCTTTTCAAAACTTTAGAGTCACCAGACAAGAAGTATATCCTCTCCCACAACGAAAACTCGCATTCACCCCTTTTCGCTGTTGTGATGAGGAAGATCGGCGTCGCGAAGCAGCTGGAGTGTCATGGATTTGTATGTCAGACGACTGAGGACGCTATCGTCATAGCGGCCACGTTATACAAATCGCTGATGGCGCACATGAGCCGGCAGGGTCACAATGACAAGAAGAAGCTCAAGAATCGAAACGGAGTCAGCTGCATGAGCGTCGGAAGCAGCATGTCGCCGAACGAAATCCCAATCAGGCCGCCACGCAAGAAGAGAAGCACGTCTTCCATGAGTGGCGACAGTGATAGAGCAGATGGGTTCTCTGCCTGCGAATCTTACACAGAGAAGCCCCGGCTGGAAAGGTTGAAGAAGTTATCTTCAGAGAGCCTGCCGCGCCCTCCCCCACCTCCGTCGATCCCTCCCGCCGATGTGAAACGAATCACAGTAGAAGAAGTGAAAGCCAAGCTGGATTCTATAAAGCATAACGACACAAGTGGCAGCGATACGCAAGGCTCGAAGAAGTCCGTCAAAAAGGCCCAGAACCCCGGCCTTCGTCAGATTCAAAACCTAAAACACGCACACAGCAGTGAATCCTCCGTCCGAAGCAAGGTTTCAGAAAAAATAGAACTGTTTAGAGAGTTAGAACGACGGAAAAGTTTGCAGAGACCACCGACATTACCTCCTCCGATACCTATAAAGCCGCCTTCGGAAGCCCCACCGGAGCCTCCCAAAGAGCCTCTACGCAGAAGTCAAAGTGGAAGAAAGTCTATAAACGAATCCGGCGACATACTGACTAAAGTGGCCATCCCGCGCTCAGGCAGCTTCCTGAACGCGGGCGGCCTCACTAGGTACAAGTCGATTGGCCACAGGTATGTATTTCTAAATTGTTCTAGTGTATAAATCAAATGTTGAAATTTCGTTGGTACGCTTGAGCTGTTATTTCCTTTTACCCAATGCACGCTGACATCTTGAGTTTTTCACATGATCAATATGTTCGTTCAAATTGCTGTAACGAGAGGCGCATAGAGCGTGTTTAGTGGAGTGTTGCGCGCACTCGCATGCTCGTAATTGTGGCAAGGCAAGCGCGTCCGCTACATTCCTCTGATCCAATACGCCGCCGAGTTATTTTTAACTATCATTACACTTGCAACATCCTTATTGAGAAAGCCAATGTACTCGGTGTGTTTTTTGTTAATTTCTGCCACTTTTTTCCATTTGCGCTGTCGTTAACTTGATCAGTGACTGGCTAAATCTGGACTATTGTGCAAACTTTAGCTCAATTATGATTTGTTGCATGTCTCAATTAAGCTAAGCGAATCTTTTGTTTATTGTGGTATTGGTTATTCTGAGAAGTGGCAAAAGCCATTTGATACAATCAAATATTTGCAACCTCTCTAGTGTACTTGCTGTACCCAGACATATAAAAGAAAATAATGTAGCATAACTTTAAATTTCAGAAACAACGGTAAGAAAGGAGGCGGCTCACCGTTAGGGTTCAATGAACTTTTTAATGAATTCAAAGTTCAGGAGAACTTGCATTCGATGGACGAGATCTTAAATACCATAATAGACGCTGAGGGGATGTCCTTCAATGATCTGAAGCCAATATACAAAGAATTCCTACTGAAACTAGCAGTAACCTTAACGAAAGACGAAATCTTTCAGCACAGCAAAGCGATTATGAAGAAACAAAAGAAAAAGATACTAAGAAGAAACAGTATGTTTCAAAACAAAAGGCGGAAGATACTAAAAGGCGCGAGCGGTCTCCGGATGGTCTTTCGCCTGCCGTTCGGCAAAGACGTAAAGAGTAAAGAGACCAAACCTCCCGGATCCGTAGACTTAGCAAAGGACCCAGTATCAGAAAGCTCAGTGTCTACCTCCAGCTACGATTTGCGGCAGTTTCGACCAAAAGAACCCATGCTACCTCCCCCAAAGCGTCAGGGGTCTAGACAGAGACATTCGAAAAGATCCGACAAGATCGTCCATGTTTCGAAAAGAACTGGAAAGTCCAGGCCGGGGGAGAGGACGTCGACGTCAGAAGACTCGGATTTTCTGACACTGAGCAATAGATTGGGGTGTCAGAACAGGAACAGTTCGAGTGGTTACGTGTCGTGTTCAGAATGTGAATCCGAAAGCTGTGTGGACCGGTGTTACTGCTCGCTGAAAGGGGGGAGTAAATCCAAGTGCTATTGCTCGCCAGTAGAGATCAAGGACTCGGCGAAGGCTAAGCTTTTGAGTAAAAGCAAGAGCTGTAAGGATTGTTCGAAGTGAGTGTAGTTTTTTTTTATTCATAGCTTTTATTATACGGTGAAGTGACGATTTGCGCAGGACGGCTGGCAGAAACTGGATGCGAGAAGCCGAAAATAGCTCTAAGTGGTGTGCAATTGGAGAGGCCTATGTCCAGCAGTGGACTGCAACAGGCTGTTGATGATGATGATTTTATTTTACTGTCCCTGATAGCGGTTGCGCCCGAGTAAAAGTCGGAAATATTCTCGAGGGAAGATTCTCCTGGAATGAAAATAGTAATATGTATATGTCACCGGAAAATGGCAAACTCCGTCAGATTATAAAATTTCTTGAAAGATTGTAAACTATCGATAAATTGTCAACTGAATATTTGGAACACATTTTTACGCATCACAATTTGATAGTTTATAATCTCTCGAAGTCATTCAAAAAATCAAAGAATTTTGAACGTCTCCTAGGAATAAATCTAAACGATAAATACTAAAACGTTAGCTCACGAGTGATTTCATCAAAACATAATATTTCGCAAACGTTAAAGATTTACAAGAAGCAAATTATTATTGCTTGTAGAATATCGAAAGTTATTTAGATATATATTTGTAATAAAGCTGATGATAAACTAAAAGTGAGTTTTAGCAATTTACGCAATGGCAGACATGTATTTATGTCATTGACATTTAGTCGAAGTGGTCGCAAATTAGATATCGATAGATTATTGAGAAATTGATTCAGACAGGTAATATTGATGCTTCCTGAGTAAAAAATATGATTTTATTAAGTCCGTCAGATTATGGAAAAATATTGAACACGCACGTTTTCCTTTATCAAATCGATAAAAATTGACGAAAATAAAAAGCATCAAAGATCAGGAGCGGGGGCTTGTGACGTCACGTCGTGGTAAAAAATGTAGCGAGTAGTGACCTCACACGAGTATTCAACGCACTGTTTCGTCTTCGTTTTTTAGTTACGTGAAAAAATATTGTGTTCCTCCTAATGCCAGCCGCGTTCCAGGGCCGCGGTAGGGTTGCTAATCATACTTTATAAAAACTTACCCAACTTTATTTTGGATAAAATAATATACTTTATACTTTTCTATAAACATAAAGTATGGGAAAATACTTTATTTCTATCTGTACTATGATGCGTAAAACGAAACAGGCATATGGATAATAATGATTTTATCAAAAGCTGCAAGGTAACAGAATGTAAAAT
The DNA here is from genome assembly GCA_905332915.2 of Hecatera dysodea. Classification (NCBI taxonomy): domain Eukaryota; kingdom Metazoa; phylum Arthropoda; class Insecta; order Lepidoptera; family Noctuidae; genus Hecatera; species Hecatera dysodea. The sequence goes on along the minus strand of HG995308.1, from coordinate 16,284,159 downwards.
TGATTATCAATTAATAAGGTACTGAACGAACGGAGCTTCCTATCTTTAAAAAAATATGTCGAATATACACGTTAAAAAAAAAAAGTTATAAAAACAAAAAACAATGTGCTGTGCTAAAAATGTCCTAAAAAATACTTTTTTTTTCTTCCCAATACTTTATTTTTTTTCCTGTGGAAGTAATTAATACGTTATTTTTTCGAAAAAAAAGTAGGCAAGACTAGGCCGCGGTGACTCTTTCGAAGAAATTCCGCAACCGCTAATTGTTACACGTGTCTATTGTTAAAATTCTAACGTAATTTTTGTATGGTGTACAAAAAAGTGTATTTCTATTCTATTCTATAGATAATGAATTTATCGAAATAACGGAAAGAGAAACGTTTTTCCGTTAAGTGACCACTCAGTAGGGCATATAATCACAGAAATTAAAAACCCTACCACACAAAAAATTAAGGAAACTCAAACATTACGATACAAATATATTCATAAAATCCACATACATTATTAACTTTGTTGTTTTTAATGAAAAATTTCTCTACTTTCGACGTCTTGGACATTTCAACCAATAGGAGTTCTAGAGATAGTGATATAAATGATATTAAATATCCTTTTTAACAGTTGATTCTCGACCTTACCGTGTGAAGTTATGGTTGGTTTTAGTGTTAACTAGTTGTTAGTAGAAATGAAATGTGTGATGGCTTTTCAGAGCGTGACGGACGGCTGCGACGTGAGTTACTGAACTGAATTAAGAGTTATTTACAGTTGAATTTAGGAATTAATTTCACCAAATATTTGGCTTGATTAGTAGAATTGTTTGACGATTTACGAGTTCTTTATTATTTATAGTTAAAATAGTCATATACATGTGCATACTTCCATATTTCCCAACGTCTACGGTTCAAGTCTACGGTTTTTTTTTATCAATTCTGAGAAAGCATTGAGAACTGATAGAAGAATAGGATTCACAAGTGCAAAATAAAAATCTCAAGGTTTTTTTTCAAACTAGACTGAAATTTTAAACCTTAAACTTTTACACATAGGCCTCTCCAATTGCACGCCACTTAGATCTATTTTCGGCTTAGGCCTATGTCCAGCAGTGGACTGCAACAGGCTGTTGATGATGATGAAATTTTACACGAAGATTGTCCTCCAAAACGGTTAGGTACAGCGAATATTTTGAGAAATATAACTTACAGCTGAAATTCTCCAACATTTTTAGAATTCCAGTTTTCAAAACTGAATATTCGAGAAAGAAAACTAACTTTTTTTTTATAACGAAGATAAAAACTCGTAGCACAAAAGTTTTAACAAAACAATTACGCAATTACAGAGAATGTTATGACGGTGACTTCAGTTACTGTTCGTGCGACTCAGAGAGTTGCGCCGACAGCAATAAGTGTTACTGCACCGGGCCTCGGAGGGTCCAGGCCTCCCACAGCATGGAATACCTCCGCAGTCCCTCCAACACCTACTGCGATAGGATGAGGACACACGATGATAAGAGCGGGAGGACGAGGTGAGACATTTTCAAGTAACTATAGGCCTCCCACAATAGGGATATTTCTTGAGGAATAGAAATATGATTCTATTTAGTCCGTCAGTTAGATTATCGAAAAATATTGGACACGTATTTTTTGCTTTATCAAATCTATAAAAATTAACGACGATAAAAAGCTTGAAAGATCATGAGTGACGTAACGGCGTGGTAAAAATTGTAGGGAGTAGTGACGTCAAACGAGTTTTCAACGCACTGTATCGTACTCGTTTTTTACGTTTTTACGTTATCTACATTGACGACCTCTTAGTTTACTCTGCAAAGGAGCATTACGTTTTTTTTACACCAATGTGATTGGTTCGCTTTGGTGGGGGGACGGGATGGGATGTAGGTACCACTAAAAAGTGAAAAATTTAAAACTTTTTACAAAAAAATACAACAGACTTTTACACAAAAAATCAAAAAAGTGCAAAATAACTTTAATTTCGGAAGTCGGTGTTCAAAAAACGAAAAAGCAACCACAAACACCGAGTTCCGAAATTAAAGTTATTTTGCACTTTTTTGATTTTTTGTGTAAAAGTCGGTTGTATTTTTTTGTAAAAGTTTTTTTAGAAATCGATCTGACGGACTTATTAGATTTTTTTAGTCAACTATCTTATTATGCAGGCCTCCAGAATGAGCGCAGGCTTCCAATTTGTACTGTTATAAAATGAGGACATACGATAGTTTGAGAGGAAGGACGAGGTGAGACATTTTCAAGTACCTATAGGCCTCCCAAAATTATGTAGGCCTCTAGCCTGAGCGCAGGCCTCCAATTTGTACTGTGATAGAATGAAGACATACGATAGTTTGAGAGGGAGGACGAGGTGAGACATTTTCAAGTAACTATAGGCCTCCCAAAATTATGTAGGCCTCTAGCCTGAGCGCAGGCCTCCAATTTGTACTGTGATAGAATGAGGACATACGATAGTTTGAGAGGGAGGACGAGGTGAGACATTATCAAGTATCTCCACCTCTTACGTCCTTCCACAATTCTGCAGGCCTCTAGAATGAGGGTAGGCAAGTTGTTCTGTGTCAAAATGACACACTATGACAGGAGACCAGGGGCCGTATTATGACATCTTAAAACCATCATGTTTTCTGTGTGAGAAAAGGATATTGCTATTCGTCCTGTATAGCTCCGTCTCTTTTTCACACCGAAAACATGATGGTTTTAAGAGGTCATAATACGGCCCCAGGGCCTCAAGTCTGCTATTACAATAGTCTCTCAATCTCAATACCTGGCTAATCTCCATAGTGATTGGCTACCGTGATCGTAATTCGGTCAGGGGATTGTTACTTGTTAGTTGTTAGCGCTATATTAGGTACGGTAACAGCATTGTGTGTTGTGTCAGCCGGACGGCGCGGCGGCGGCGCGCGCGCAGCTCGGACAGCGTGGCGCTCGACTACGAGCTGCTGCTGCAGAACAAGCCGCGCGCCAGGAACATGCAGCGGCTCACTGGTGAGGATACACATTGGCTTTGACATTTTCATTTAATTTACAACTTCATTATGAACAATTTTCACTATGGGATTTTTTTTTCAAGATAATTATTTTGCCGTTTACATGTGCGGATAACTCAAAAATATGTAGGTACTGAACAGCTGATTATTTTTTTCTCGATTTCGAGCTTGTTCCCATAGTGAAAATTGTTTCTAATGAGTATCCATCATTACAAACAATTTTTGAAGACTCCTTTCTAGCTATTGCGTTTTTGTTACACGTTGTACTGCCCCACTGCTGGGCAAAGGTCTCCCCCATAGCCTTCCGCTCTTTCCGGTGTGTTGTCCTCTCCTACCAATCCGTCATGAACGCCTCCAAGTCGTCACGCCAGCTTTACTTTGACCTTCCTCGGTGACGTCGCCCGACCCCTGACTCGACGACTCTGGCCTATATTTCCTGATGCGTCCTACATACAGGTTGTTCCAGAAGTGCGTGGGCATATTTAAGCGTGGTATTCTGTATTTGCTATACGTTAATAAAAAATATGTTCGAGTTTTAATCGAAAACCAAGCGAAAATGAATAATTGCATCGAACGCAAGTATGCACATTCGCTCTTATGCCAAAATGTGAGCGAGTTCGTGTTCAGGCACCACGTACCTACTTAAGAGCATATACGCCGAACGACATTTCATACAAATTTCCTTCTCTTTTCAAAGTCCTTATTTTCCGAAATGATTAAACCGATATTAATGAAACTTTACACACATAAGCAGGATACAATGGCCTAAAAAGTTAGTTGAAAACATTTTCGATAAATAGAAACATACTAAGATAAATTCCCAGTTATCTTTTTTTAAATAAGATATTTCATTGTCTTGCGTTGAACACAGCGACCAACTATTCTTATCGCAATAATTGTCATTAATAGAATAGTATGCCTTACAACAAAGGTTAGAATTAGCTATAGCTTTAAATGAGTTAAAAGGCAGGTCAAGAAAAGAAAATGGAAGTTTATTGTAAAAACGGATACCGAGCCCCACAAATGAGTCATGGACCTTACGAAGTCGGTGGGAAGTATGTAGCTTGTGCTTGTTTCTGGCGTTAAAGTTGTGGATGTCGCTCGTTTTACAGTATAAATTTGATGAATCAGATGCTACTTTGAGAATTAAAATCTCTTTAAAAAGTTCTCTTAATGAAACTCTTGGCCCTAGCTAATATATTGCTCGCACAGCACGTTTTTGTAAGACAAATATATTGTGTATATCAGCAGCTTTTCCCCACAGTAGAATACCGTAGGACGTAACGCTATGGAAATAACTAAAATAGACTAACCAAGCTGTATCAACGTCAATATATTGTCTCACTTTCTTGACAGCATGTATAACAGTTACATAACATCATCCCTAAATATGACCTCGCACTTCTGGAACACCTTGTATATGACCTGACTACTCATCCCATATCAGCCTAGCTAGTTGAAAGGCGGAGGCATATTGTACAAGTCGACTTTACAAGAGTAATTTCCGTATGTATGTTTGTAAGATGTTAAGTCAAAATTTAGAGTGCTTAAAAAAAAGAAAAATGGAAAAAATAACCACCTCCATTCCTATACAATCTGTCTCTTGCTGTCCTATCACCTAAAATGAAGCATATTTAGTAGGTACACAGGGCTGTCTTTGACATTATAATTGTATTATTTATATTGACTTATTGGAGCTCTTCAACTCATTTATTTAGGCACTAGAGTAAAGGACTAAAGGGCCTCATTTTCAGCGAAACGATGTACGGGACTGACGTGAGCTCCTCTTGAAAGTAGAACACATAATTTCTACGAATTTCAAAAGGAAATTATGTTAGGTGTACGATACTCTTTGATAGCGATTGCCACATATCCAGGGTCACTTAAAAGAAGCAATCTGTAAAAAAACATTGTCTCCAGTCCGCAGCACGGGCGCAGGCTCACAGGAAGCTCTCTCAGTGAAGAAGTCAGCGGAGATGGCAGCCCTGTTCGCCGACGTGCGGCTCTCGCAGCGCACGGACGTGCGCGCGCTGTGCGGGGCCCCCGCGCGCGCCGCCGGGCCCCCCGCGCTGTGCGGGCCCCGCGCGCGCGCCCCCGCTGCCTCGCTGTTCGCGCACGCACCGCTCAGCAGGAACGCTAGCCTAGAAGACACGTTAGGGTATTTACCCTAACTCGGAGGGTAAGGGTACGATAACGCCTATTTTGCTCATTTAAACTTAATAATTATTGAAATTATAATAACAATTGTTAAAATTATAATAACAATTGTTAAAATTATAATAACAATTGTTAAAATAATAATAACAATTGTTAAAATTATAATAGCAATTGTTAAAACTGTAATAATATTTTTAACAATTGTTATAATAACTGGCTCTTTTTCGAAGAATAGAGGCGACAAATAAAGGCGTGATCTGAATTTGTAAACGAATGTTACAGAATCAGTTAATGATTTATGGATAGAATGATTGTACTAGCAATCACCTAATATTGCTTTTGGATGCATTTGCAAGAATTAAGTACATTTTTTCTAGCAGAACTTGAAAGAATCTGAACGACTGTTTTTCTTTTGTATTATGTTGTGGATATAATTATATTTCGACCAGTATCTTGCCAACGTATCCAAGCAATGTCAGAATAACTTATTTCTTCTGAAATGATGATGATTTTTTATATTATTAACAGAAACAAGATTTGTCTTTGAAGTTGTAAAAAATATAGTGAAACTAAGTTTATTTTTTCAATATTATTGTAGCACGCTAGTGCTACAATAATATTGAAAAAATAAACTTAAATATTATTGTTGTTAAAAAAAATAACGAAGCCAAAATAAATGAATATTAATCCAAATGCAATGGAAAGTGCAATATTTTTAGATATTAACAACAACAAAAATAAACAATAAGTGCAATATATATTTTGTCAAAAATATTATAATATTAATCATTCACTTCATTGAAATGAATGATTTGGAAACTACGTTGTTTTGAAAACGTTTTATTGACGTTTTTATAAGGAAAAGGATTTGATTCCGTTTAAAAAGTTCCATATATTGGTTGGAATATCGTGCCAAAAAGCTCTGAAAGTTGAACACTTTTAAAAGAAAGCTCTATTTACACGATAGTTTTTTTTTATGCTCTACTAGTAACTTGCTTTGTACCCAAAGTCCGAGAGAGGAGATGCAATTGCAATCATATTTTTGAAATGCATGTATTTTCCCAGACAGTAAAATGTGTATAACAGTCGTATTGTCGCGGCATACCTATCTGCGGGAACCCTAATTTTTTGTTCCCGCTTGCAAAAAAAAAACCATCGTGTAAATAAAGCCTCAGCAACAGATCGTGACAGACATACTTTTTTTAATAAATAATTTTTAAAAACTTGTATATTCACGTTTTAACTAAGTTTTGTATCTCACACACGTACATATACCACCTTATTTATAAAATAAGGCTATAAAGTATATCGAATTTTAATGTAAAGAAAACTATGTATGTAGTTATTTATTTTTTGAAAATAACCTTTATACATAGAATTATTTAGTGTGCAGGGTGTGTATTGAGCTACGCAAGCTTGCAAATGTAGAGTTCATTATTTAGACCTTACTAACTGGAATTGTTTTGACTTATAAGATTGTTAACCCTTTTTTTAATTCGTATCTTTTCTCTTAAAGATTGGAATTTACAGAGATAGATGACCGTCTGCTGGGTCACATCTATCTCTGTACCAAAATTCATCAAAATCGGTTAAGCGATTGAGGCTTAAAATCGTAACAAATAAATACAAAATCTGTTTATATTTCTGCTCCTGTTGCTTTTACATAATATCGTCATAAATTCAAGATTTTTTTTTTCTAATGAAGCTGGCATTGCCGCCATTTTTTGGCAGATTTTGAATCTGATATATAAAATTCTCGTTTCATCGTCTTTGTGGTTCAACTCCTCCGAAACGGCTCAACCGATTTTCGTGAATCTTAGCGTGGCTTCGGTGCGAGCGAATCGGCTACGGTGGCGAATCGGACAACCTCTATTTTTCATCCCCCTAAATGTTAAGGGTGGGCAACCCTAATTTTTTTTTTAATTTTATGTGGTAAAACGGCTTTTGCCGGGTGAGTTAGTAATTATATATGGCATATGGATAGAGGACGCTTAAACAAAACGAAAAAAAAAAATAGCATTATGGTGCCCTAAAGTGTCACGTTGCCGAGATATTTGGAGACAAATATAACAATGACAATGATTAAAAATTAACTAATCGAGTTTAAGCAATATATTGTATGAACATAAAATCCCGGTTTTTTTTAATCCACGCGATATTGAAAAAAAAAATAAACAGCAGAGAAGATTTCTTTCTGAAATATTTTATTATTTTTTCGAGATATTTAATATCTCAAAAAAGTCAGATTCGAAACAGTTAGTCAGAGTCAAAAGTCGAATTCCAGACATCGTTTCGCAAAGTCTACTGTAGTTTTCCTTGCATCCGAATTAACCGGCACATTGTAAAAAAGAAACACCCGAGACCGTTTTCTTTTCTGAATTATTTGACTATTAATTTTTGATGTCAGATTCCAAACAGTCAGTCATAGTCAAAAGTCCGATTCCAGACAACGCTTCGCAAAGTCTGCTGTAGTTTTAATACACGCTCTGTATTTAGTATAACTTAGTGCTAGTAGGCGATGGTCTAGTCTATCTCTACTTCGCGATGTGAACTGGGGCCGTATTATGACCTCTTAAAACCATCATGTTTTCGGTGTGAAAAAGAGACGGAGCTATACAGGACGAATAGCACTATCCTTTTCTCACACAGAAAACATGATGGTTTTAAGATGTCATAATACGGCCCCTGAACACTACACTTGCTGACTTTGAAACTTAACGCTATAAACATTCTGAAACTTGCTATACTCGGTTCGAAAACTAGTTCACGAAATTGTAAATTCAGGAAAAGTTGACGTTTACAGAAAACTGATACCACTTACAAATTTAGTTTTTTTTTTAATTAGCTTTTGTTTATTTAAGGTCCTATTTATCTTTGTGATACATTTAATGAAAATCGGTTTAGTAATTTAGGTGTGAAAGCATTATAAAGAAACGAACTCACGCTCCTAAATACTAAATGTATAAAAATCTGAAAAATATTTTCATCAATTTGAGAAAGTTTTTTTTTGTGCATAATTACTATTACTTTAAACAGAGGGGAAAAAACATTTTATGGGTTAAAAAATAATCTAAAAGTTGTTTCTGAGTGGTTTTACAATTTCGACAAAAAGTTTTTTAATCAAGTGTAAGGCTTGTGTCCAAACTGAGTCAAGTATGATGCAACTAAAAATATATGTTAGCCAAACTAATTAGTTTTGCAGAGTTTGAAATGAGACTTATATCTTATGTGAACTGTGCAATATTAGAATATGATTTTTTACTTAAAAACCTTGATCTTGACCAATCGTCCCCGTGGAGCAAAAACTGAGCGTGTAGAGAAATCCTATAGTATGAGAATAATGTTTTGTTCAGGATTCAATGTAATATACAGGGTTATTTGAAAAACATCAACAGCCTCTTAATAGGTCATTGTACTCATCATTATGAACAACTTTTACTATGGAACAAACCTCAAAAAATCAGTGGTTATATTGCTGTTCCCTACATTTATGTTTGTATAACTCATCAAAATGTAGGGAACAGCTGTTTCTTTTCGCGATTTCAGGTTTGTTCCCATAGTAAAAGTTGTACATAATGATGAGTACAATGACCTCTTAAGAGTTTGTTGGTGTTTTACAAATAACCCTGTATAAACACGACACCTTACGTAACAAATAATATTGATAAAATATGTTTTTGTACAGCGAAAATTAAGAATTCTTTAAGTTTATTATTTTTCATTTACTGGATTTTTCTCCAGAGCGGTTATTTTCTTCCCTGAAAATGAAACCAAGAATTCCCAATCCTTGTCCATGTGTTGTATTTTACAAGAGTCTATTTTCATTGTAAAGAGACTGGTTTAACTTTGTTATAAATCGTATAATTTTATTATTCTATTCATGATTATTCTCGGTGAGCGCCTAAGAATAATTCATAGCAATATTCCTTTTATGATAATGATAAAACTTTTAATGTTAGGCACCTGTCTCACCATTGTTAATGTAAAAATAATTAATTATATTTAAGATAATAATATTATAACTAAGATTTATTTTAGAGTTATTTTTATTTTGGTGTGTATAGACGCAGCCAATTTTTTAAAGAATCTCTTGCTATCTAGTTTTTATTATTTATCTCGGAATGTTCTAATTAAATCGTATTCAAAGTAACGGTGAGACAAGTGCTTGAAGATACGTCATTATCTGTATTATTAGTTAAATGTAGACTATTTTATTTATCTATTATTAAAATTAAATCAATTTTACGGAAACATACCTACATACGTAAGATCATACCTAACTAATGATCTTTTATTGGTAATTGATTAATTTTTTATCATCTCCGGCATTTTATTTTAAACCACAGATTAAAAAAAAACACGTATAATTGTCGCAAATGGATGATATATGCATAAAAATGTTCTGTAAAATTATATTAATTTTAATTCTACTAAAGCCTCTTTTTGTATGAATGTAATATTTTATGTTAAGAAAAAAACTGTCGATCTTGTAACCGGTGCAATGTTTGTGCAATATGTGTTAGTTGTAAGTCAGTGCGTCACGCCAAGTGCAATATTTTGTAAATACAATGATATTATAATTATACAGTTTGCAGTTTTTTTTTTTTTCCTAACATCCAGTTAGTCTTATAAAAAAAAAACTAAAATTTGTAGTTTTAAAAACAGGATGCCAAAATAGTAATAATTAAATTAATATGAATGATAAAAATGACACATAATTATAAACAGTATTGTAATGAAATAATTCGAAACGAGTTACTAAACTAAAAATAAACTATACATTATATCTAATTGTTTAAACGTAGGTTTGTTTATAAGAAATTCAAATATTTAACTTGTTTCTTTTTATCAGACATTTTTTTCACCGATTTCCTTCACTACGTATTGGTGGTCGAGTGACAAAATTATCATAAATACAAACATAATAGGGTAGTTGACTAAAAAAATCGAGTGACGGACTACGTCAGATAGATTTCCAAAAAATATTTGACAAGTATTTTATTCTTATTTCACGTAAATAAAAAAACGATCCAGTTCGTTGAATACTCGTGTGACGTCACTACTCGCTACACTTTGTTCCACGACGTGACGTCGCAAGTCTTTGATGCTTTTATCGGCTTAGTAGTGGTTTCGCCCAAATTTTGCTCGCCCGAATTGGGCGAATGAACTACTTTCGATTTTGAATATTTTTTAGGGCCGGTTTCGCCCGAGACTAATTTAATAGTGGGCGAATCAGGTCAGGTAAAATTTAGTAATGGACTATTCGCCCAAATACTATTACACCTCAGAAAAAACAAGTAGTACAGTCGAGCGCACCATGGACAAATATTTTTAAAGAGGATTTACTTAGGCACATGTGTTACTCGAAAATAGTAAGTAACCTACTAGATAATATGCACAATGACTTTTCACCTGCCTGCGCCATTTACTATTTCTGGCTCAGTGTTCTTTCTTTCGTCTCCTAAGGATCACAGCTTGATGTTAAATAATTATGGTTCTGGTATCCTGGTACTTTGTAAGTCTTCACTCACAATTCCAGCCCCCAGAAATGCTTCGACATGTTTATGGTCTGCTGGTACACGTGAATTCTTACTTCTCAAATTTCCAGCTCCTGAAATACTTCGAAATTCTTCTTTCTGGTGTTCTAGTACTTGTAAATCTTTAGCACATGCAATTTTAGCCCCAGAAACTATACCATTTTTAACAAATGAACGGCTAGACTGATCATAAAATGTCCTATATAAATATGGATATCCTATGCCCGCGCCATTTATTCTTTCTGGCTCAGTGTTCTTTCTTTTGTCTCCTAAGGATCATAGCTTGATGTTAAATAATTATGGTTCTGGTATCCCGGTACTTTGTGAGTCATCCCTCACAATTCCAGCCCCAGAAATGCTTCGACATGTTTATGGTCTGCTGGTACACGTAAATCCTTACTTAAAAATGTTTGACAGGTACGAAAAAAGGAAAATTTAGGGAAAATGATCATCATTTAAACCAATTGACTGAGATAATAGTTATATACATTCTATTTTTATCAATAGCGTTCGTCGTATTCTATTTTTATCAATATCGTTTGCTAAGTAGATAATATTACACATACAGGAATAACCAGATTCACCAACAGAAAAAAAAATGTATTGTAAATAACAATTGTGTACGCAACTGTACTTTTTTTATAAAATTTCACATTTTATTATTAATTAAAGGCATATTTTTTTGAGGCATAGTAGTATTTAGGCGAATAGTACATTACTGAATTTAGCTTGACCTGATTCGCCCGCCCGCGCCATTAATTATGCCTCGGGCGAAACCGGCCCTACAAAATATTCAAAATTGAAAGTAGTTCATTCGCCCGGTTCGGGCGAAAGAAATTAAGGCGAAACCGCTACTAAGCCTTTTTATCTTCGTTATTTTTTTATACATTTGATAAAGCAAAAACACATGCCCAAAATTTTGACTAAATAGAATCATATTTTTTTAATTCATTAAACATGAATTAGTTTGATTGATGCTTAGTTTGATGAGTTACTTTGATTGATTAATGATTGCAGCAACTTTTATTGGCAGTAAATTATTTCTTTCTTTCTTTCGACCACTTTGGAACCACAAAAAAAAAAAAAAAAAAGGACTTTGCTTTAAGACTATCCAGGACATTCCCATTCTCAGAATTTCAATCAGGACACATCCTGGGAAAACAGGACAGTTAGCAACTCTAATTCTGACGGTTTTTTTTAAAGATGGGTGCAGCAAATGACTTCTCCCGCCCTGGGCGGAGCGAAAGGGAGTGTCAGACTCATAGAAATTATATCTATGGTCAGACTCTTACTGACTAAAACACACCCGTGTTAATGCAGGGAATCGCTAAATCTTTCGAACAAATTCCGCAACCCTAGCAGTAAGTTAGAAGGTACTGCCACATCAGCATACGTTAAAATACAAATAAATTAATTTATTCAAATTACCCTGCGTATCCCAACTTTTTGAATTCAAACATAATATAGTCAAAAATATGTCATGAAAACATCTGCGATATGGCAAAGATTCCGTGTTTTATGAAAAGTCGAATTTATTCTAATAGGTACATACAAGTATTTTTTGTACACTTGAAGCACCTACGTAAAACATTTACGAAAAACTGACGAACTCCAATAGATTTTACCACTACGAAGTGCTGTTTACAATACAATATGTACCTAATCTGTGTTATTTTATTTACAATCAGCAATAGTTTTATGCAAACGGAAAACAATGAACGCGAGAATTATTGAAAAAAACTATAATAATAGATATCAACATAAGTATTACAGAAGTCGTTAAGTAATTACCTTATTGATGTCTCATTAGTAAATACTTGATAAGACAATAATTCTACAGTCATAGAAAAAAAGGAAGAATGCGACATAACGAAGTAGGTAACCGATTTCCGATCTTAAACTATTATTTCAAGGGCGAAAATGTACTGTTACTTATTTTAGTAATTACGTCCTTTTTTTTTTCAGAATAGTGAATGTGTAATTTCCGTAGTCCAGTAGCATAGACAATATTAACAGAAATAGTGTCGTAGTCGGGATTTATCGATACCATGATATAATTTTGTCGAAAAAAGTATTAGGTTCAATGAATGTGGGTCTGAGGGAGCAAAATGTATACAAGTTTTTAGTTTTTTATATTTCCTTTTGATGACCGTTTCATAGTATTTTTACTCACTACAGTAGCGACGAAAGGTTTCACAAAAACCGGCCCGTGCGGCCATTGTCACTACTTTTATTTTGAGGTCCAGGGGCCGTATTATGACCTCTTAAAACCATCATGTTTTCGGTGTGAAAAAGAGACGGAGCTATACAGGACGAATAGCACTATCCTTTTCTCACACAGAAAACATGATGGTTTTAAGATGTCATAATGTGGCCCCAGATTCCTAGAAGATAGGCAGCATTGTCACGTTGAATGGAAATGTTGACTCTTTTGCTGAAAAAAACCCAGCGCTCTGGTCACGTGTACCTTGTAAAAGTTTAAAAAAATGAAAGCCCGTATAACACAAAGAGACTTGACGATCATTATTATTGTTATACCATGCAAAAATCAAAAAATCATTTTAACATCCAAAAAATAGACATAAAAGACCCCTGTTTTTGCAACATTTTTCACTGATGCTCCATTCCTTTTGGTCGTAGCGTGGTGTTATGTATTGCCTTTCTCGATAAATGAGTTATTTATAACTAAAAGATTTTTCAATTCGCACCATTAGTTCTTGACATTAGCGCGTTCAACCAAACGACCCAACAAAGTCTTCAGCTTTATAATTTAGCACCCCATGCATAAAAATATAAAATACACCCCATGCCAACTAGATAATTTGAGGAAGTCTTTTGCTATTACAAGTATTAAATTCATTTTTTATTATCAGCTGCTTTTGTGCCACTGCATTGCATGAGCCGTCCTTTCTTTCTTTCATTCCTCCCGGATTGGCCCAAAGCTGTCGATAGGCGTCCAGTTCGTCCTGAAATATTCGTCTGAGACTATTGCCATATCGCTGGGACCTAAATTATGATTGATTTTACGCATGAACTGTTCGAAAACTGGCAGACGTGATCAGTGCCGTAAATAGCTTTTTCTGCGCCCTGTGCGAATTTCTATAACTGCGCCCTATTTAAGTGGACCCTTCGCCGTTATACCACGCACTGTGTCTCACTTATTAAAACTCAAACGCAAGTTCACTATAGTGTATATGCGTTGCCCACCCTGATGCTTTTAGATTTAATTTTTGGGCCACTTTGGTACCTGCTTGCCGCTTAGCTTAGGCTCGCCGCTTGATTCCGATAAACACTAAACACAAATACGCTCGTGCGCTGCCAAAAAAATGAGCGCGATGTTTTGTCTAATTGAACAGACGTTTTTGATGATACTGGCATGTAATTTGTGAATCGAGACCAAGGGATGCAGCGAGAACTTATCAGGAGCAAAATGAAAAGATAATAGTCCTGCTTAGTCTGGCCATTATTGCGCCCCCAGAGTCTACGCCCTGTGCCTGGGCACCGGTGGCACCGCCCTATTTACGGCCCCTGGACGTGATCGAACCAGTTCCATTTTAGCTTAACATCTTTTAACTCACAGCATACCCCGCCACGAATTTAAATCACTACAAAAATCTAGGTATATTTCGGAATATTGAAAAAGAAATATCGGTAAATTCAGTATAATTATAGTTTCAGAAAATATAAGTTTAAAGACGGCTTATTAGATATTTTTCAATTCAAATTTCGATAAACTTTTTTGTTTATTTGGTTTCTAACAACTCATCATCTGCCTAGCCTTTTCCCAACCATATTGGGGTTGGCTCCCAGTCGAGCCAGATTCATATTTGGTTCTGATAAAGTACAGTTTTTTTTAAGGGTTGCTATAAGTATTTATTGCGTAGGGGGTTTTTTAACTTTAACCTTTGCTGAACTGCCGAAGAACAGGTTTGAGTGCCGTATATAAGTTAATACAAATGTCTAAGTTGAGTTTTAGGCAAATTGGAAGTTCTCCTTTCATAACTTATTGTAAATCATCATATTTATTCGTTTATTATTTTAGCATATATATATTCACAGCAGTTGAAGGTTTGGTACCTCCTGACACATACCATCCGCCGTTGGACATTCAGGTGAAGTTACAGTCATCTGATGAAAGTGAAAGACTTGAACCCAGTAATGTCGACCGCAGTAGGGACTGGAATTTCAAGAAATGTAATCGTAGTCTGCTTTACGAACTTCTTTCTGAGGTATCTTGGGATGCAGTTATATCATCCGATGACGTTCGCACTAGCACTCGAGTTTTCTATGATATTATTTATGGCTTATTTGACGCTTGTATCCCTAAAAAATGCCGAAACCGAAGGACAACTAAAAGATATCCTACCTGGTTTACGTCGGATATTATTCTGGATATCCAGGAAAAAGTTAAATTACATTCCGCCTGGAAAAAGAGTAAATCTGAACGAATATACTTATAAGTAATTCTCTAAGTATAGAGCCAGCATAAAGTCTCGTATATCGACTGCTTATGATGCTTACATTAGGCGCATCGAAGGGAACATTAAGAAAAATCCCAAAGAATTCTGGCAGCACATTTCTAATCTAAGATCAAAGGGCGGGTTTGAGCCTAACGTAACCCACAATGGTAAAATTCACAGTGGTGTAGCAGCTGCTGAAGCGTTCGCAGAATATTTCGCAAGAGTCTTCCAGACTGAGGTTCCAAAGTTAGACTTCGAGAAAATAGCCAATCCAAGCAACTGCAATATTAGTAATTACATTAATATACTAAACTTCACTGAAAGTGATATAAGCGCCGGAATAAATAAAATAAAACTCAATAGTTCTATTGGTCCTGATAATATTCCTCCGTGGTTCTTAAAAGAAGGAAAGGAATTTCTCATTCGGCCCCTACACCACATCTTTAATTTAGCTTTCAAATCTGGAGTCTATCCGTCACCATGGAAGATATCACGTGTGACTCCCATACCGAAATCTTCAAATAAATCTTCAGTCGATGAATATCGTCCAATAGCGATATTATCTTCTCCCGCGAAGGTTTTCGAGAATGTCCTACATCAAGGAATTTATAAGCAAGTGGAACAGTATCTGTGCAATGAACAACATGGGTTTCGTGAAAAAAGATCCGTCAACACTAACTTGCTTACACTAGTTAATTATATCTCTACTAGTCTTAATCGCAGATGCCAAGTAGACGTTCTTTACTTTGATTTCCAAAAGGCGTTTGACAGAGTCAACAATGACGTCTTGCTATCAAAGCTCAGCGCGATAGGTGTTGCTCCAGGGCTTTTACGGCTCCTTGCAGACTATTTGCGGGACCGAAAACAATTTGTTAGATTAGGTTTGTACGAGTCACTCCCATACCACACTCGCTCGGGTGTGAGTCAAGGTTCGGTAGTCGGCCCTCTCCTTTTTATTTTGATGATTAATGACCTCCCTGATGTAGTTGCGAATGCCAGATGCCTTTTATATGCTGATGACTTAAAACTATTTTATGAAATAAAATCTCAGCTCGATTGCCAAGCTCTGCAGTCAGACATTGATGCAGTATGTAAGTGGAGTTTAGAAAATCAAATGGAATTTAATAAGTCAAAATGCTACGTGATGTCTTTCGGTCGTATGCGGCACCCAGTCAACTTTCCGTACAAACTGAATGGAGATACAATTTTATTACAAGAACTGATTCCATGAAAGACCTGGGAGTTATATTCGACCGTAAGCTTACTTTCCACGACCATATTACATCCACTGCTAAAGAATCCTTCAGGCGCCTTGGCTTTGTTTTAAGGAACTGCCGGGACTTCCACAACCCCCACGTTATCAAGCTTGTTTTTGGGGCACTAGTCCGTAGTAAACTTGAGTCTAGTGCATGCGTATGGAATCCTTTTGAGAAGCAATATGTGTTAGCCTTAGAAAAGGTTCAAAAAGCATTCCTCAGATACCTCTACAAGCACTTGTACGGGTTTTATCCTTTCCTGTATCCCACTAAATTCCTGTTGGGTTGCTTGGGTTTCAATTCTTTAGAAGTAAGACGATCGCGCGATCAGATGACGGTAATATTTAAAATTCTCAGGGGAATTATTGATGTTCCTGATCTTCATAATGAAATCTGCAAGCTATTTGTCCCAGACAATTACTGTCGTAACAGGAAACACCGCTTACTGGCTGTTCCAACTTGCCGTACTGTTGAATTTTTGTGAGAAGAATGCATGATGTGTTTAGTCAATTATATGTAAAATAGGTTAAATAGTGTAAGTGGCTTCGGCCGTTCTATTTAATTAAAATAAATAAATAAATATGTAGTTTATAAGTATTATATATTATTTATAATTTCTTTCCCAAAAAAAATATTTTGTATTTTATTTATTTGTTGTACACCTACCACAGTGTAGTCATTTTAACCCAAAGGTTGACTGGTAGAGAAAGCCTGGTTGCATTAAGTCCGCCCATGTACCACTATTGCACATAAAGTTTTAATAAATAAATAAATAAATGCCTTCACTGACGCTTTTCCAGGTGTTTACAGTGCGAGTAACTTCTATTTCTGGTCTCACCTGGAATTAGACTATTTGGTTAAGGTAGATATATTTTGGGACATGTACATCTTCACACCTCCTTGACACAAAATCAAAAGTCATTTATTCAAACTAGGCAGCACTTTTTCATCATATTTTACATAAAGACAGTCCCTCAAAACGCCCATCCGTCACAATTTTAGTTGGGCGCGAGAAATATATACATCCATAATTCTACATAGTTACTTATCGATAGAATTTTATTACAAGTAATACCTTTATCGCAACACTAGGTACTTATTTTCGACTAAGACTTGTCTATGACCATGAGTAACACCAGTTACACCTATAACAATGTATCAGGGTTCCCAACTTAGGAAATTTTTGAATGTCTCTGTACCTACTTTTAGAGGCATTTTTAGGCGCTTTTTTACAAGTATCGTGTATGTTAATAAAATGTTAACCATAGGTATATATAGGATTTTTTAAATATCGTCTGTTGTTACTTTGTCTATGCCTACTGGAAATGAAAAATACAAATACCTAGGTACATTGGTTGTTGTTGACTTGTTTTTGATGAGTTTTTTTTTAATTTTGTAGTTAACAGTCGCAGTAGTTAGTAATTGAACTGTTGATACAGAAATTTTTCGATTTAAGTGTTATTGTTTATTTTTAAATAGGGGGATTATTTTTTGATCATTAGCGATTGGTATGGTATTAGGTAGGGGAAAATATTTTTGAGAGTTGGTCACACTGCAGTGCGTCCACTTAGTTAAGTACCTGCCTAAGTACATTATTTGCTACATAAATAATTACACGTGCTCTGTGGATAATTAAGTCTTGACTTGATTGCTTCCCCCTTAAATACTCTTTGTTTCGCGACGCTGTTAGTAGTGTGTGATTGTGTGTCATGAAGAAAGTGGCAAATATTTGTTGGACTTATCAGTAAAGTTTGAAGTTTTATTTACAAAATGGGGTCCAAGCCATCTAAAAGTCCAGACGGTCCATCGCAGTAAGTACCAGTTATCTGCACCTTCATAGCCTTGCTTTTATCCTAATTTATTTGGTGAGGGCGCAATACATCTTTGTCTTCACGAATGTTTTGACGTAAATGAACGTTAAAGTATCATTAACGTAGGTAACGTGATTTTTAAATAGGTACAAATAAAATATCCGTAATTTTATGCGACATGCACTATTTGCCAATAAAAAATATGAATATTAGTAAGTATCCAATTCTTATAACTATTATTATTTATGTGCGAAACGAGTATTATATGTAATTATAGTAAAATTGTAGGTACGTTACGTTACTATACGTCAAAAACATTCGTGCTAGGCTCTCATTACTTAGTCTGCCATGTTCACAAAAAGAACACATCCTGATTTACTTAATAATAATAACCCTTTGAGAAAGATAAACAAACGAAGTAAGTATTTTGACTTGGCTCGCGAGTCGCGACGCGGACGGTAGGTAGGTCCCATTTGTTCTATGTAACATGACGTAATAGAACAAATTGAGAAAATATTGTCCCTATTTGTACTATAGAATAGTTTGTACTTTTTGTCTCAAATTGTTCCATAGAACAAACTAAGTACCTAGGTATATAAACTTCTTGAAGTTGATCTGTAAACTGGCCACTCGAGAATGATTTGCTACCACTTGTCTTACGGCCGAACCCAATAACCGATCTATCACATACTGGAGATAGAAAAACAAATGAAACAACAGAAAAATTATATAGGTTTTCTGTTGTTTCATTTGTTTTTCTATCTCCAGTAGGTATGCGATAGATCGGTTATTGGTTTCGGCCGTTAGTGACATTGATGATTAGATGGTTACTCACCAACAGAAATTTTAACGGATTTTGAGAGAGCTGTAGTGGCAGGGTACTCATAACTAAGTAATGCATGGAAGAAATTGGGAAAAGCGATTCCCATTTAGTTCTGTGCATTCACAGACAAATAAAAACAGGAGTAAAAGCTAGTATGTAGTTCTATAGTACAAATAGGGACAATATTTTCTCAATTTTTTCTATTACGTCATGTTCCATAGAACAAATGGGAACTACCGGCTCGGGAAGTTGTCAACATATTGGATGTGAAAACAGCAGTCATTGTGCCGATAATTGTGATGGCCAATGGCATAACTGCCAAGAGCCTCGACCAACATCTCAAGAGGCTCTCGTTGGACAGCTGGCTCAAGGGCTTGATCCAGAAAGCAGTACTCCTGGACACGCCTCATATAATTTACAAGTAATGTTTGATACGAGTATAAATGGAAAAAACACATAAATAAAGCAAAAATGACAAAATTGGCTTATCAGACCGATGCAGATAACTTAGTAGTAGTAATCCATCATGATTCCTGTGTCAGAGAGAGATGGAGTTACACAAGACGAATACACTATCCCTTTCCCTCACACTGAATCATGATAACATTGGCACTTTGTAGTATGGCTATCGTTAGCTCTCAAAGATTTTCATGAGTTCAACCATACGGATACAAAACACATAATTGTATAGCCAGACAACTGTTCAGCTCAGAATAAAAATTCAGCATTTATGTAATTCCTTCTATTCATAATAATTTTGGACGAAATTTTACCTGAAGGTATACATAGCACTGAAAAAAAAAAAAAAAAAAAAACTTTGATTATGGCCACTTTTTAATGAGTGAGGTGAGTGAGTAGGGTTGAGGAATCAACGACAAAGAAAACAACAAACTGTACGACTTTGATGATTTCAAAAATGGTGTTAGTGTGCATCTAAATATACCGAACTATAGTCAATGCAGTTAGTAGATTTTCTTGTCTGGGAGAATTATGCATCACAGTATAAGCTAAAATATATGAACTTCATGCAATTTTATACAAAATAGTTGAAGAAAAATCTTTTAAAGAGCTGCAACATATTTTATTGAAAAAATTTGATGATGACATAATAGCATGAAACATTTAGCTAAAAATAGCCTAGGTAGGCTATTTTTCTAAATGCTAAGATATCAAAAAGTAATGCATTAGATACTTAATCAGAAAAAACACCAACACGTCATTGGCAATTAGAAAGAAACAAAATTTGTTGAAAACATTCTGGAGCATCATTCCCAAAAGTAGAACTAAGTTATGGCAAGATTTAGATATAGTGGAGGGAAACACAGACAGAATGAAAAAAAATATTTTTGATTAATTTTAACTGTTAGCGACTACTTCATTCATTAATTATTGTTTTTTTTTTTATTAGGCTTTATTCAGTTAGTTGACACTGTTTTATACAAGGTCTAATTTGTTATGATTATGATATTGATTAATTAGATAATAATATACATT
Organism: Hecatera dysodea; assembly: GCA_905332915.2. Classification (NCBI taxonomy): domain Eukaryota; kingdom Metazoa; phylum Arthropoda; class Insecta; order Lepidoptera; family Noctuidae; genus Hecatera; species Hecatera dysodea. Next base: position 16,263,626 of record HG995308.1, on the reverse strand, counting down.
TAGGTACAACTTGTCCTTGTAATTGGACATTTCAATAATTTCATTTCATTTTGGAAGTTGGTACAAAACATTTACAAAACAAAAAACAAAAACAAATATATAGGTATATAAGAATTGCTTTTTTTATAGAAACCTTTTGAGACAAATTGGGATCTCATTTCATAAGTCGTCACTCGTCGCTTTATTTCATAATTCAAGAAACATAAATAAAAATAAGTTCATTAAGCTCTAAAATGGTTCTTATGTATTTATAAGGGTTGATTTGTTTTTATGTTTTGTAACTTTAGTTATGAGTATTTTATTAAAAGTTCTTGATGATGTTTTTTCCGTGATGAAACCGCAGGGCATGCTAGTTTTTTTAATAAAACAGATTGTTCTTTTAGATTATCTTTTTACTCCGGGAATCCGTCATCGCTTCTGTTTTCTTTTGTTTAAACTTATTTTTAAAGCCAGCATACTGATAGGAATTTTTCAAACTTAATGCTTCCATTAATTAGTGCAGGATGTACATAATTAATTAACAATTTGGCCTGGCCCCCAAAGGACAATGGCAGCCGCCCATACATTGTTTTAGCTGAGGTGAAATTCTTACGTCTTTAAATGAAAAATATATTGTTTAACTCAGTGTCACCTTCTGAACTAGTATGTGCAAGAATTTTGGTTCAAGAAGGCCGAGAAAAATAGATATTCAGTCATGAACTTTTGTAGGTTATGTCTATGGTAACTTGGTAGGTAAAGGCCCCCCGAGACGATCAAAATCGCTTTACAAGTCGTCGTTTCACGTTATATTCAATAGGTACCTATCTAAAAAAATAATATACTTATAGTAAAACTGGTGTGAGGCAGCCAGTCGCCGAGAGCATTGTTTTAAGCATTGAAGCAATAAGGTTTATCTAACATTCTGGGATTTAATAATTACTTGCTTAATTTCGCACGCTTAGCAAATATTTATAAAATCCTAGAATGCGTGTAGAAATATCGAGTTGATAAGAACCAATAAAACAAGTTTTATTTTTAAATCTATATTTACTCTTCTTCATCCTCTTACAATTATTTCATCCAGAAATTCTGTGTGCGATGTCAGGCCCATCCTAAATCAGACTAGCGTCATTACATGAGCGTAACATACTACTGTGCGACGACGAACTAAACAATTACAGCAATGTTTACTGATTCCTCTCCGGTCAGGAATATCATTCAGTTGATACACAGGATTCATGTCGGTTTGCTCTACGACCTTCCATCTGGCGGTATCTAGCAAACAACTAGTTCACTGATAAGTAATCCAAAACAATAAGGCAAGATCGGCGGCCAGTAGGTATAGAAAAAGCTCAATGTCACAGGGAAAGTCTCGCGAGTCCTTAAACACGCACATGGTCACACAGGGGCACATCACAGTCCATAATATGCAGTCCGTACAAATGAAAATTAAAAAAATACGGGAAAAACAATAGAGAGCACTGATTGAATATGGTATCAACCTCGGTATCAACTCAACCAACAACAATCGTCAGTAATCAAACTATTTTTTTTTAGATTCGGGATACTAGTCTTTTTGCCAGTCATTAAAAGCAATTTATTTATTTTTACATCACAGTGTTTTGACCTCCCTGCAAGGAACACTTACACTTAAAAATAAACTAGATTGTTACTCCGTTTAATTATTCACTTACTCCGTAATAAAAAAATAAAACTGATTACAATTCAATAATGCTGTACTTACTGTCACTTGGCAGGATAAATATAAAATGGCAACACTACACGGTAATCAAAAAGTCAAATAACTTTTCATTTAGAATATCTTTTTTCTCCGGCCTGATCGAGTAAATGTGATACATTGAAAAAATATAGAAAAATAATGGAACTTCCGTCGTATATAAGTCACTTTTAGACGCTTAAATTCATGTCAGCTAAAATTTCGCCATTGTTCTTTGGTATCTAGTTCCTTAGTTTTCACTTGGAGAACACATGTTCTTCTTTTTATCTTCTTTTTACATGTTACAAAGTATACACTTTAAGTATACACCGAATTTTTAATAAATATGTTTTAGTCAGTCAGTTTTTTTTTTATAATCCTGCAATGCCCTTACTCTATGCCTCAACCATAGTCATGTTATTTTGAGACACATAGATGCACACACGAGTCACGTTAATGCTTTTAGATTTGTGGTTTTTAATTTTCCTAAATCTTCTTTATTTGTTTTTTTGTTTGTAGGATGCCATATTCTGAAGCCGCAGTGCAGCAAAGCTTTGAAGCCCAAAGCCGGGAATACAGAAGAAAATGTCAAAGAGAGAGAGAGCGGATTATTGCAGCGCAGGAAAAACTTATGAAAGTGGCCGAAACTGCAGCCGCTCTGAGAAGTCATTATGAACTTGATATGTTGACGCAGCGAAAACTTCAAGAAGAAGCCGCTTGTTTAGCAGCGCAGAAAAAAGAACAAAAAGAAGCATTTCTAGCCGCGCAGCAAAAACTCCAGAAGGAGGCCGCCGATTTAGAGGCGCAGAGAAAATTACAGGAAGAGGTCCTTATTAACACAATCATGCTAAGAGAAAACATTGCGGCTGCTAAGAGAAAACTGGAGGAAGAGGCTGCTAAGAGAAAACTGGAGGAAGAGGCTGCTAAGAGAAAACTGGAGGAAGAGGCTGCTAAGAGAAAACTGGAGGAAGAGGCTGCTAAGAGAAAACTGGAGGAAGAGGCTGCTAAGAGAAAACTGGAGGAAGAGGCTGCTAAGAGAAAACTGGAGGAAGAGGCTGCTAAGAGAAAACTGGAGGAAGAGGCTGCTAAGAGAAAACTGGAGGAAGAGGCTGCTAAGAGAAAACTGGAGGAAGAGGCTGCTAAGAGAAAACTGGAGGAAGAGGCTGCTAAGAGAAAACTTGAAGAAGACGCTGCTAAGAGAAAAGTCCAAGAGGCTTTTCAGAGAAAACTTAAAGAAGCTGCTCAGAGAAAGTTTGAAGAAGAGGCTGCTCAGAGAAAACTTGAGGAAGAATCTTTGAAAAGGAAATTAGAAGAAGAGGCTTTTAAGAGGAAACTTGAAGAAGACGCTGCTAAGAGAAAAGCCCAAGAGGCTTTTCAGAGAAAACTTAAAGAAGCTGCTCAGAGAAAGTTTGAAGAAGAGGCTGCTCAGAGAAAACTTCAGGAAGAATCTTTGAAAAGGAAATTAGAAGAAGAGGCTTTTAAGAGGAAACTTGAAGAAGACGCTGCTAAGAGAAAAGCCCAAGAGGCTTTTCAGAGAAAACTTAAAGAAGCTGCTCAGAGAAAGTTTGAAGAAGAGGCTGCTCAGAGAAAACTTCAGGAAGAATCTTTGAAAAGGAAATTAGAAGAAGAGGCTTTTAAGAGGAAACTTGAAGAAGACGCTGCTAAGAGAAAAGTCCAAGAGGCTTTTCAGAGAAAGTTTGAAGAAGAGGCTGCTCAGAGAAAGTTTGAAGAAGAGGCTGCTCAGAGAAAACTTGAGGAAGAGGCTGCTCAGAGAAAACTTCAGGAAGAATCTTTAAAAAGGAAATTAGAAGAAGAGGCTTTTAAGAGGAAACTTGAGGAAGAGGCTGCTCAGAGAAAACTTCAGGAAGAATCTTTGAAAAGGAAATTAGAAGAAGAGGCTTTTAAGAGGAAACTTGAAGAAGAAGCTTTTCAGAGAAAGCTTGAAGCAGATGCTGCTCAGAAAAAACTTCAGAATGAGGCTGCTAAGAGAAAATATGAAACTAAAACACATTTTTCTAAAAAAGTCCAAGAAGACCCGGCTACGAGGTAAATTAAAAAAAATAACAATTAGGTTTAAAGTAATTCAATAGTACACCAACCAACTCAGGCTCAAGCAGCCAACTGCTTTGTCCCTCACAAAGTACAATATACCCTAGTTCTCCGCCGCCTGTACTCAGTTTGCCAACTTAATATATTTAAGTTGGCCGCCCATCCATAAATTTTCAGTCCGACTTTTGTCTGACTAGTCAGAAAAGCTACAGAAAAAGATGGGAAAGGCCCAGAAATGGGTCAGTGTAGGTAAAGAACAGGCTACTGCGAGTCGGTTTTTTAACGTGTTAGGTACTTCCCATAGACTTCTTGTAGGTTTTCCTGCTATATGTAAAGAATTTAAAAAAAAATGTTCGAAATTTTACGCCAAAAAGTTTTGGAGATAAGGAAATGATAAATTTTCACCTATTTTCAATCAAAAAGATTAAATGAGTACTTTCCTGAAAAAAAAAAATTAGTAGTGATAAAATATATCACTACTAATTAATTTTTTCTGCCTTCCTTCTTCCTTTTTTCAAAAGAACACATATTTTTTCACGTGATCATAAAATGAAGACGATAAAGTGTGTTGAGAACTCGCGTGACGTCACATTTTAGTACACTATAATAAAAAGTTGCGCCAATTTAAATGTCCAGCCCCCACTCTTGAACTTTGATGCTCTTTTTCTTTTTTATGAATTTGAAATGGCAAAAAATACGTGTCCAATATCTTGCGAAAATCGAACTGACGTTAGTCCGTCAGTTAAATCTATACTAATATTATAAAGCTGAAGAGTTTGTTTGTTTGTTTGAACGCGCTAATCTCAGGAACTACTGGTTCGAATTGAAAAATTATTTTTGGGTTGAATAGACCATTTATCGAGGAAGGCTTTAGGCTATATATCATCTCGCTTAAGCCAATAGGAGCGGAGCAGCGATAAAGAATGTTTTAAAATCGGGGATTCCATGGGAACGAAGTCGCGGGCAGCAGCTAGTTGTGTAATACAGTGTTGATACTCTTGCACCATGCCATCTTCCTAGTTCACCGTGTTGTGCTTGCGCTGCCGCTGAGGTCGCGGAAAACCTCAATCGGCGTAAATCTCAGTTACACATTTTTCGAACCGTTAGCGGTTGAAATTCTCGGGCCGTGCCCCCCTCTCTATGCTCATAACAAAGAAATTCCGACTCTGCTAAACATTGCCATTCAACGTGGCAACGCCAGGGCCTCAAGTCTGCTATTACAATAGTGTCAAAATGGTCTATCATTTTTCTCATAATGGGCGATTTTGACAAGTTTGTTAATCTACTAACATAAACGCGTCATTATGACTTTCCAATGGTCAACCATTGACACTCCATTGAAAGAAATGGCATAGAATGGTACCTAATCTCGTACATAATGACAAATGAATGACAGACGTATGCAGTAATCTGCTAAAATTTTGACAGTTCCTTTGATCAGTGACCTACCATTAGAACGTCATTGTGCAGTCATTGCTTTTAATTGCTCGATTATCAAAAAGTATTACAAGACCATTGACCGACCAATGACCGACCATTATGAATTTAGCAGATTACGAACTTTTAGCAAAATGACAATGTGATCGTGTTGGAATGACAAATTTATAAAAATAGCAGACTCGGGGCCCAGCCGCCCAGGTTCTTGGACACATTACCAACTGGCAGCGTTGAGTATAGCTATATTTTAGTTTGTTGTAAGTTTGGTTTATTTGTTCATTTTAGTTATTTTATACTAAAGATCGGATGAGGATTCTCTTTGTTTTCCCCAGAAATTGGAGCAAGCCTGGAACTGCTCACGAATCGCGTTATTATAGTACCTGCTCCAAAGGACAAGGACATGGATTTTGTAAAGACTGCAAGGGTTGTTGGCGTGGCAGCGGAATTTGCAGTTCTACAATGAGCGATCGAAGGAGTTTTGACTCTACAAAAGATCCATCTCCTCAGGTACATACTCAAAACCTATACAAAAAAAGAGCAAGTCTTAGGATAGAACTCACTAACGTTCCAGAATACGACCACTTTGTTTTTTCGGGAATTGATTACGAGTAAGGGCGAATATTTTGATCCGCAGTCACAAAAAAAAAATGGTCACATAAAATTAGTTTTTCTATATCAATAGTAATTTATTTGAACATTGGTTAACCTAAATATTGATCTAAAACACACATTAACAATAATTAGGTGCTCACCAATGTGAATCAATGGCTAAAAATTATAAACCAATGGTTAAATAAAAAAAGCGTTAAAAACAGTTTTATGGTAAATTTTTAGTTAGTAGTCGCTCGAGCTGCCTACCGGTAAAAACATCTTTATTTAAATGATAATGATAAATTATATTTATTCTGTAAGTAGGTTATCACAACACTTGCTTGTCTAATCTTTTTTGGGAATTGGGCATTTAAAGCTAGATGAGGCCGGTGTTTCCTAGCCGACTACCTTGAGAAGAAACACCGAAGCAACCTCAGAGGTCTAAGTCTATTTTAAAGTCGATACAATCCGTACTGGTCAAGTCATATGAGAACCAAGTAGGTTAATGTATGAGGTGGCATTTTGAGGAAAGTGCTACACAGATTTGAACTGCTTTCCCTGAAATGTTATATGCCTAATGCTCAGATTTTCTGGGATAAAACTCAACTTTGAGTTAATTTAGCCTTTGTAAATTATTTAGGTATATCTATACTAATATTATAAAGAGGTCACGTTTGTGAGGTTGTGAGTTTGTGACATTGTAAGGGGTAATCTCTGGATCTACTGAACCGATTTTCAAAATTATTTCGCCAATACAAAACTACGTTATTATGGAGTGTGTGTGTTTTATCCCCGTATTGCCACGGGAACGGGAACAACGCGGGTGAAACCGCGGGGCGCTGCTAGTTATTTAATAACTGTGCACTTACATAATTAATAGAAATAAATGATTTTCTGATAACATTTCAGACGAGAGTGCCGTGCCCTTATAAAGATGATGGTTGTAAGTGGCTTATAAAGGTGGCTGACATGGAGAATCATGTAACAGAGTGTCCTTTCAGGGGACAAGACTGTCCCATCGGCGCAGTATTTGGGAATTGTAAATGGCGAGGTAAGATTTAAACTTGGAATTGCAATTTGAAAGCTAATCCGAATATCTAATAATAAACTATTTTTTGCCCACGGCTCCGCTCGCATTGATATAATTTTTCGCAAACATTCTGTAGCCCCCAGTACCAATTTTTCTACTAATTCTCAAGCAGCGTTCACATCTCTGTCGCAATCTCTCAAAAACAAAACTTCATTTTCCATACATTTTTGTCAAAATGAGTAGAATTATACTAGATATATATTATAAAAAAAAAAACTGATTTTGATGAGTTTTGGTACAGAGCCTCTGTACCAAAACTCATCAAAATCAGTTCGAACAAACAAACAAAAAAACTTATTTTCGTATTTATTCATAAATGAAGTATAAATATTTCAGGATCTGCTTCAGTATTTATTATTAAAATGCAATGATTAAGTACCTGAATCCCGAGGGTTAACATTAGATGTAACCTCGGAAGTTCTATTTTAGAATCGATCGAATATTTGTTGTGATGTTTTGGATCATTCGGTATTTTTCAGTGGAGAATGTTCTCTCTCTCTCTCGCAAGTATATGTAGCAGGTCAGGTACATATGTATATTATCTCTTTGAGTATGGGGTATCAAATAAAGGGCGTTGCGGAATTGTTCGAAAGAGTCACCTCGGCCCTGGAACGCAAAGAGCATTAGGAGCAACACGGGTGGGTTTTAGTCAGTAAGAGTCTGACACTCCCTTCCGCTCCGCCCAGAGCGGGAGAAGTCATTTGATGATTTCCCATCTAGAAAAAAAAGTGTTCAAGAAGACAAGTACCAAAATGTCTTTTCAGTCAGCTTCCGATCTAACTGGGTGCCACTGAGTGTTGACATTTAGAAAGAAAGAAAGATGCTTAGATATTTTAATTTCTTTTCTGTCAGTTCCCTGTAATCTAAATATACAGGGTGAAATTGAATAGATGCGACATATTTAAATATACAATAATACGTGTTGTCAAGAAAATTTAGAACATACCAAATGTAAAATTAATGAACTTTTATCACCGCTATGAATGGCAACGTTTAATAACGCGAGTACTCCACAACGATCATTGAGCACTGCGATTAGTTGGACGAGATTTTTTGATACTTTAATTTTTCTTATTTATTTTGCATATTAATTATTTTTCTGGAATACCGATAATTCGTACTTAAATAAAGATATTAACATCGATGGATCATTTTAAAACGCCAACCACGTAACTTTTTTTAACGATTTAGATTGTAGAAAAAACAATTTATAATTACTATGTTACTGTAACTGAAGCTCCCATTTCATTTTGTCGCATCTATTCAAAGTCATCCTGTATATAACTCAAAAGTGACTGACATAGTGATCTATCAACGCACAGCCCAAACCACTGAACGGATCGGTCTGAAATTTGGCATGCAGGTAGATGTTATGACGTAGGCATCCGCTAAGATAGGATTTTGATTAATTCTACCCCCAAGGGGATAAAAGTTTGTGTGAAACTTTGTCAATTTTAAACCTATCGGGCTGAGAGTTTCAAAATCGGGGGTAAAGTAACTATTCCACTCGGACGAAGGCGCGGGCAGAAGCTAGTAAACTAATATGTTTTTCTTTAGTGTAAATAATAAATGGCGCCTTTTGTTCAATATTTCAGGTCAACCTTACGGTCTTAGCGATCATTTCAAAAACGTGCATCCTAATCGCTTTGTCACTGAAATGGGTTCAGAGCTTTATGTTAAAAATATCTACAGGAAGCAGCGGTACCTCTGTCTAATCAAAAGTGGTTGTTATTTTGTTTTCCACCTGAAAATATCAAAAATCGACAACAAGGTCTACATGGCCATTCAGCTTATTGGCACGAAAAAAAGTGCCGTGAAATGGCTCTATGAAATACAGGTCTATGGCAAAAGTGAAAGTAGCAGGAAGTATACGTATTCAGACATTTGCTGCGCCACCATCGACAATATTGACGATGTTTTTGAGAACGAGCAATGCGCGGTGCTGCCGTTGTGTTATGCAAACACTTTCATCAATGATGGGGCACTGACTTTGAAGGTTTTCACTAGGCAAGTTGCCCCAAATTTTACTTCCGAATGATTGTAACTAATCTTGATTAGATTATAATATAATCTCTATATACAGGGTTTTTTGAAAAACACCAACAACCTCTTAAAAGGTCATTGTACTCATCATTATGAACAACTTTTACAAAAAAACAAGTCAGCTGTTCCCTACATTTATGTTCGTATAACTCATCAAAATGTAGGGAACAGCTGTTTTTTTTTTGCGCGATTTCAGGTTTGTTCCCATAGTAAAAGTTGTTCATAATGATGAGTACAATGACCTCTTAGGAGGTTATTGGTGTTTTTCAAATAACCCTGTATAATCTGAACAGAAATTCTATCAAAATTCGATAGTTTACAATATATTAAATGTTTAAAATTGTAATCAATCTATTAGTAAACACCGTGTTAGCGATGATCCGGTGACCGTCCAAAGAATAGGCGACCGATCATTAACCGACCTAAGTTGAAATTGTCGACGTGGCTCCGCTCGCCCTTGCCCATTTTATTTTATAGCTATTAGCTATTAGGTTATATGACTGTACTGTGAATTGAGATTGAGATATCTACCTCTACAATATGGAACAAAAACCCTGTGGTTCCTTAAAGGAGTGTATACGTATGTGTGTGTGTATAGTGTGTATACTTATGCTGTTAAGTGTTAAAATATTGTACACAATCAGATTGTTTTGAAATTCGACATCACTACATAATATAAAACAAAGTCGCTTTCTCTGTCCCTACATCCCTATGTATGCTTAAATCTTTAAAACTACGCAACGGATTTTGATGCGGTTTTTGTAATAGATAGAGTGATTGAAGAGGAAGATTTATATGTTGCTTAATTTTTGGCCTTCGTAAATATGATCACATTTCTTCCTTCCGTTCTCAGCTTAAATGGTTGCCTATCCGTCAAAGGAGATCCCTCAGATCTCTCTGCATGCTTTTCACTATACTGAACGATTCGTGTGCTCCTGGTTATTTAAAACAATATTTCAAATTGTTGGGCAGTTCTTACAGTCTTAACCTTCGAGCATCCAAAAACTTACTTCTTTATATGCCTTCTCACCGCACCGGGTTTATGTCTAATTCCTACGCTATTTCTACCATTAAACTCTGGAATATGCTCATATCAAGAAGGCAGAGTCTAAATTTTCCTTTAAGCGTAAAATCCGTAAACACTACTTAAAAGCCTGTCATTCTTAGTTTGGTCTTCGTCATAATTATTATAAGTTCTCTCATACAATATTATAAAATATCATATTTATTAGTTTAGTATTTTAGGATATATGTATTTTATTAGTATTATATATATATATATATATATATATATACATAAATATACATATATATTTATTATTTTGTAATTTCTTTCCCACTCAATATATTTTGTATTTTATTTATTTGTTGTACACTTACCACAGTGTTTTCTTTTTAACTTAAAGGTTGACTGGTAGAGAATGCCTTGTTGCATTAAGTCCGCCCATGTACCACTATTGTACATAAAGTTTAAATAAATAAATAAAATAAATATGTATAATACATGCATATTATAGTAGAGGAAACATTAGTATCTACCGTGCGAAGCTGGGGCGGGTCGCTAGTATTGAATAAAATGAACGTTAGAGCTAGTTCACTGTATTGTTTGTCAGATATTTGTGACTTGCCGTACAGGGTAAGCTTTTGATTGTCATAAATCTATGTGACACTGGCGTTCAAATGGTTTAAGGGAAGGAACATGCGTCGCGTATTATCGGTCGCGTAACGTCAGAACAGACAAATGTATAGAAAAACACTCGAGCGTTCACACTCGACGCACTAACGTATCATCGGTCGAGTTTGAACAGAACGCTCGAGTGTTTTTCTAATATCTGTATTTCATGACCTAGCTCAGTAGTGTGTGTAAGGCAGCGACACAGACGGTAGTGCAAAGATTAGAATAATCAGTAATCCTTCCAAATGAATTAATGAGAGCAGTGGTGGCCGAGTGATACGGCCCTGACTTACGAATTGTAGGTCGCGGGTTCAAACCCAGCCAGGCGCATTGCTTTGTGTAATTAATTACATCACCACTGCTCTCAAAACGGTGAAGGAAAACATCGTGAGGAAACCGGCATGTCCTAGAACCAAAAATTCGAAGACACGTGACATTCACCAATCCGCACTGGACCCGCGTGGTGGATTACGGCCCATTCCTTCTTCTAGAGAGGAGGCCTGTGTCCCAGCAGTGGGAACATTAAAAGGCTGATTTAATCCTTCCAAATATTAATGATTGAAATGTTAATTTGATGTTTTTAATTGAAGAACTTTCAAAAATGACCATTTGATACCGATTCTGACAATTCCCCTACGAGGAACAACAGGGTTTTTGTTACATTACTGTTTTGCGACTTAGGTTTAATTAATGACAAAAGGTTTCTTTGTAAGTACCATTCTTAGTACTAAGTGTTTAATTTTAAGTCATGATTATTTTTGTTTACTGAAATTGTTTTTTTTTTCTAAATCAATAAAGCAATATCAATATTTTTCTTTATACATTTTGTTTAATTTGTTCATCTATACCATACTAATATTATAAAGAGGAAAGATTTGTATTTTTGTATGTAACTTATAAACTCAAAAACTACTGGACTGATTTCAAAAATTCTTTCACCATTAGAAAGCGACATTCACCCTGAGTAACATAGGCTATATTTTATCCTCGTATTCCCACGGGAACGGGAACTACGCGGGTGAAACCGCGGGGCGCTGCTAGTGTCTTAATATCTATAGATACTTAAACTCAAGCGGCTCGGTATCGTACATTAATTACGAGACAAGTTTTTTTTTAAATATATGTGGTGATAGGAATACTGGTATTCAGCTGAATCCGGCTTGACTGGGAGCCGACCCCAATGTAGTTGGGAAAAGGCTAGGCAGATGGATATTTGGTGATAGGAAATGTGATGTATGTAACGCCTTGTTTTCCTCAAGTGCCATTTGTAGGCTTCTCCCCGCCAAAGATGTGCAAGGAAGCTGAACGGTGAGCGAGGAAAAACCATCAATAGTGTAGTGTTTGTATCTATCTAATAGATATATACATTGCCTCATGGACACTGGTGGTAGGGCAGCCGTCAATCTGACAGTTGCAAGTTGGGGTCGGTGCCTGTACTTGTGCCAGGTGTTGCAGTGAGCCAGTGCAATATTATATCCCTAGGGACCTGAATAATTGCGGAATTTGTTCGAAAGAGTCACCGCAGCCCTGGAACGCAAAGGGCACAAGAAGGAACACGGGTGGGTTTTATTCAGTAAGAGTCTGATACTCTCTTCCGCTCCGCCCAGAGCGGGAGAAGTCATTTGATGATTTCCCATGCAGAAAAAAAAAGGGACCTGAATAAGGATAAGAAGGATCCTACAAATAGTATCTCTTCATTTCCCTAGCCTCGCTCAGCGCAGTTTTGGCAGCAAAGGTCTAGCGGAGCAAGGTGTTTGTATATACAAAAAGGATACAGATGTGTGCGAGGGAAGCGAGCGAGGGTATGTGCGACATGGTATACTGCACTAGGAATATCACTGTTAACCCAAAATAAAAGTTTCGTTTAGAATCAAGGAGCTGTCAGCACCAGGGACGGGGCCCCATAGGGTCGGTGCCTGCTAGGGTTGCGGAATTTGTTCGAAAGAGTTACCGCGGCCCTGGAACGCAAAGGGCACAAGAAGGAACACGGGTGGGTTTTAGTCAGTAAAAGTCTGACACTCCCTACCGCTCCGCCCAGGGCGGGAGGGGTCATTTGAAGATTTCCCATCCAAAACAAAAAAAGTTTCGTTTAGAAACATTTAAGGCTAAACTTTTATATAAAATGCCAACTTCATCAACGAATGGTGACCCTAATCAATAAGGTGTCGAAGTGTTATGTGGTCAAGCTCATATATATTTTGGTATTTCCGCGAGAATCCTTTGGATGCAGACACTTGACAGAGTCTATGTACCTAGTCATTTTTTGTTTGAACTGATGATTTTGAAATGCCTGATTTTGCATTGAAGGCCTACGTTTTTTTTGTAGATTAAAATTGCATTTTTAAATTTGTCAAAATTTTAAATTCATGCAGTTTTTTACTATTATGATAAAATTAACTAGAACATTATTTACTTGCTTTTAAATGATTAAATAATTTCATTATATCGACCTCATAATGATCTCAATTTGCTAAATGGCTAGTTGACACTTCCCGTGACCTAAGAGCTGGCTATACTTTGAATTGTTTTTATAGTTTCCTTTTCTTTGCATTGTCGTCACATATAGAAGCGACCATGGATGTAACCAAGGTTATGTAATACAGAACATGATTTAAAAGAGTGTCCGTGGAGTTTCTTGCACGTTCTTCTCCATAGAGATCTACGCTTTGGAACGTGCAGATAGCTTCACCTCTTTCGACTTGACAATTCAAAAGTGCCTGTAAAGGGTTTAATGAAATGATAATGATAAATGTTATTTATTTTGTAAGCAGGTTAAACATAACACTTTTACACGTCAAATATTTGTAGTCATTTTAAGCTAGATGAAGCCGGTGTTTCCTAGCCGACTACCCTGAGAAGAAACAGAAAAAAACTCACCGATTCAAGGCCAATTATGAAGTCCATACAATTGTACTGGTCAAATCATATGAGAACCATGTAGGTTATTGTCTGAGGTAGCCTTTTGAGGAAAGTGCCACACAGATTTGAGTGGACCTGTCCAGACAGTGCAACATTTGTGTTCGCGACGATGCGTCTTAGCTACATAGTATAGGTAGTTATAGGTAGATATAGTAGTACATAGAATGTTGCAAATAAATAAAACCGCGACTACATAGTATAGGTAGTTATAGGTAGTTAGTTAGTACATAGAATGCTGTAACAAATAAAGCTGCATAGTATAGATAGTTATAGGTAGCTATAGTTGATACATAGTTTGTTATTGAAATAAAACACATTCGTTACAGTCGTTTGCTCTCAAGAGGCAGTATATAAGCCCTTGGAGCCTTTATTTCTTCCAAGTAAATAGAATATAGTTAGGTAGGGTATCCTATCCCTTACACATAACAGTAAACACATGGTAACCCTGGTAATCGAAGGTATATAAAGGTAATCAAGGTATATAAAGGTATATAAAGGTGATCGGTGGTATATAAGGTAATCGAGGTATATACACACACAGACAGACATACATAGGTAAATAGAAAGGGCTTGGTAATTTGAGACCCGAAATATTTAGGTCAAAGGTAGTCGCATAGCTAAAAGCGACACTGACCAATCACAGAGCAGGAGGGTGCTGGTACGTGATTGGTCAACAGTTTTTGATAAATAGCCCTGGTGAAGGTATGCACAAAAATAAAACACTTTGCATCTACCCTCTTCCTTTCCCGAAAATACAAGTCTAGATTCTAGACTTCTAAATGTCTGAAATAGAACCGCCTTGAAAAATCCTTTCAGGGGATATATAGATGTCTATAGTGTATGCAGGCATAAAGCCGTAATTTAGGTTTAAATAAAACTGTTTATTTTTATCCCCCTGAAACATATACGCTTATAGAGTTGCAACCCCTTAAGTGACAGGGTTGAAGCATATGTAGTTTTGTAGAGGGTTGTCGTATCTATACAGATACATATAGCTGTATAGCCCTCCTAGCATAGTTTTACGGTAAATTCACCCCAAGTAGGTAATAGCTTCGTGCCTACAATAGTTTTGTATAGTTTTCGGCATCCCACCCCTACATAGAGGGGGATGAAGGGGTGAATTCGTCTCCTCTGCATGGAGCTTACCGAGGGCTATCCATAAAGGTACGACAACCCCTACTCACATAGACCTAAGCCTAGATATAGTCTAAATTCTAGGATTAGCATAATGAAAATATTGGTTAATAAACTTCATCACACACGGTGATTTTTTGGGTGTCGATACGGTATAGTTGCGCCGTACAATAGAAACTTGGAAACTTAAAGAAATTTGTAGTCATTTGCAAGATATTTCGAATTTATACCTAAATGTAGAATCATATAGTCGCGAATTTCACCCTTCAAATCGCTAAGTGAATAGTGAACAAGTTAAATAGTGTTTTATTGTGACTTTATTGGTAAGCCCTCTATACCTACCCCTATATACTGTGTCAATAACAGCAAGTATAGCAAGTATTCAGCTAAGGGTTGCATCCTCATGGCCCGTAGCTTATAGACGGAGCGTCAACGCGTCTGGATCATTTATACCTAGGTGGGTTGTCACCATACAGTCCACTTTCGAAGAATAGGATAACCTACCCTGGCCACCCTACAGTCCAGTCGATCACGTCCGCCCCGTACATTTTCTGGTCCATCGGAGCCGGATATTTTGAAGATAGCCTGATCTAGCTATTTGGAAGTTAGATTTACCGAACCACGCAGCTACCCTGAAGGCGCAACCCCTATTGTGAAGTCGCACCCCCTTGAAGAAAAAAACTACCCTTCAACATTTCAAGACACGAAGGGTGTCCCTAGAAGCTGAATAGAAGTCGGACCTTGAAGAAATCATCCCTTCAAGAAAACTACCCCTAGGCAGATTGATGTTGAAAAATAGTGAAGCAACAACATAGAAGAAATTTAATCAAGCTGAACTTAGAAAATTTCGAACGACTTCACACTTTGAAAAATTTTGAGGAGTTCCGACACTTAGAATATTTTTGAAGATTTTTGAACTTGGAAATTTTTTTGAAGAATTTTGAACTTGGAAAATTTTCAACAACCTGACACTTAGAAAAGTTTTGATCAAGCGGGACATAGAATATTTTTGAAGAATTTTGGACTTAGAGAATTTCGATCGACTTCACACATAGAAGATTTTGAACAGTCTGGGACTTAGAAAAGTTTCAGTCAATCCGAACTTATAATATTTTTTGAAGATTGGGGACTTTGAAGAATTTTGAAAAATTTTTGAAAATTTTTTTGGAAACTTGGATTGAAGTTTCACCTGAGGCTTACCAGTGGACTACCGAATAGTTTTGAAGATTCATTGAAGACTTCAACAATGCCGATCACGAGGTCGCATGGCAAATCATCCGAGGCGTGGACAGTTCCGATACAGGAACCAGCCGAGAGGGTTCCTGCTATCCATCATCAGGTGCCGCCGCGTTCGCCTTCATCGTCTGGGACGGCGCGATCGATGCAGCAGCGCAGTGAAGACGTGTCTCCGCCTGCTGCCGCTGAACGAATAGAACAGATAGAAGCCTCAGCAATAGAACGAGTACCTGCACCATTGCCGACAACAGTACAGAAACAGATGCCATCGACCTCAAGGAAGGGAACCCGCTTTGAGACGACTTCAGATAGTACAATGAAGCCGTCAAATAGAAAAGATAGCCGAGTCTTGCCAATGACTACCCGGGGTGACGCCCGTATAGAACATAGACGTCCGCCGTCGACCATTGACAGGTCACCGCGGTCATATAGAAAACTACAGAAGGCTCGCGAAGACTTATTAAAGATTAAGTTGGAGCTTGCCCAGTTAGCACTTCAGAGAGCCGAACAAGAGTCGGACGAAGAATATTTGGACGATAGAAACTCAAATGAAGAGTACGTGCGTTCCTGGCTGGAAGAGGCGCCTGAACCTGTTCCTGATCAGAGAGAGACCAACGCCGCCGAGGGGGACATCCGCGATAGTCGACAGCAACCGCCCCCCCCTGTGGACTTCGAACCAATAGTGGACTCTCGTCGAACGCACATAGATCCAGATAGTGCTAAACAGATAGAGCCACCACCTATGAAGAAAATAGAAGACGATAGGAGCGAGGATAATTTACGTCCATTCGTTACGGACCTTACGGCTGCTATAGCATCTTTAGTTGACAAGAAAACAGAACAGCAGTCACAGAATTCCTCCTCGGCGTCGAAGGTCATCATGACCTTACCGAACTTCAGTGGTGCGCATACAGAATGGTTGTCATTTCGAGCCATTTATGAAACAACTCGAAAATATTTCAACGATGTCGAGAATACAGCAAGACTTAGAAGAAGCCTGCATGGACGCGCTTTAGAAACAGTTAGTTCAGAACTCATCGGCCATGCAAGACCAGATGACATCATGAGGGAACTCGAGCTGCAATTCGGCCGACCAGATTCGATAGCACAGGCCGAAACAGATAGATTGCGAGGACTGACACGATGCAGTGAGAATCCAAAGGATATTTGCTCATTCGCAAGCCAAGTGAGGTGCGCTATAGTAACGCTGCGAGCATTGAAGAAGGATCATTACCTGATCAACGCCGAGCTCATGCGAACCTTGACAGAGAAGCTACCGAACTCGATACGTGTACAGTGGTACCGTATATATACAGAAAAGTACCAGTCCTTGCCAGACTTGTCGCTGTTTAGCGAATTCATTACCGAACAAGCTCGATACTGCAGCGCTTTCGCTCCTGCTGAAAACATCAAGACAGAGGGCTCATCCAACCGACGCACACCGCAGCAGAGGACTCACACAACAACAGAGAAGTCAGCAAGCAAGTGCCGACTGTGTGAGAAGGATGGCCATATAGAACGCGATTGCTCGAAGTTCAAGAATAGCAATAGTAACAAGAGATGGGAAATTGCGAAGAATCTAAACCTGTGCTTCCGTTGCCTGAAGCCAAGAAGCGGCATAAATGCAACGCGAAGAAGTGTGACGTCAAGGGGTGTACAGCCACGCACAGTCGGCTACTTCATTACGACAAGAAGCCTGCTGCGGTGGCAGCCGACAAGCCCAGACAGACCGAAGTCAAAAGGGAGCCCAAGGAGACAGTCGCCAGCTCAAGATCATCGTCGAATCACGCCTATTTGAAGATCATCCCGGTCCGGGTCATTGGACCGGCGGGAGAGGCATCTACGTTCGCCCTACTCGACGATGGATCGACCGTATCGTTGATCGATGAAGACATCGCCAACCAAGTCGGAGCCGAGGGCAAGATCGACCCACTGAAGATTGGTGCGATCGGTGACACCATGATCGACACTCCTTGTTCGAAAAGAGTCACAGTGACACTCGCGAGTCAGCATAGAAATAGGGTGCCGTTCAGAGCGCGCACCATACCGAAGCTTAATCTCGCGTCACAGACAGTCCGTGAAGAAGATGTCACACATTGCAAACATCTCATCGACTTGAAAGAGCAGCTAGTCTATGATGTTGGCGCGCCCAAGATTTTGATTGGCCAAGACAACTGGCACCTTCTCCTTGCCAGTGAAGTCAGAAGAGGCCCCAGGCACCAGCCAATAGCGTCACTTACAACGCTTGGATGGACGCTACATGGCGCGCACACTAGAATACTCGGTCAGCAGGTGCATTACGTCAGCGCATGCAGAGAAGATAGAGAAGATAGAGACGATAGACTGAACGAGCAACTTCGTGAATTTTTCGCACTCGAGTCCCTAATAGTTAATCCTCGGCGTCCAGATTCTGATCCAGAGAAGCAGGCTGAAGACATCTTGAAAAGACATACCAAACAGTTGACAGATGGGCATATAGAAACAGCTATGTTATGGAAAAATAACAACTTTGAAATGCCCGATAGTTATGGGACAGCACACAAGCGGCTGATCTCTATAGAAAAGAAGCTCGACAAAGATCCGAGTCTTCGAAATAAATATATAGAACAGATGGACTCGCTCCTTTCGAAAGGGTACGCAGAAAAAGCGCCCAAACAGACCACGCCAGGAAGAACCTGGTATCTGCCTCATTTCGACGTCTTCAATCCCATGAAGCCGGAGAAGTTTCGAATAGTACACGACGCCGCAGCTAAATCGAATGGAATGTCGCTGAACGACTTCCTACTTACAGGACCGGACCTGTTACAGTCGCTGCCCGGCGTCATGATGAGGTTTCGTAGATATCCGATAGCCATTTCAGGTGACATTACCGAAATGTTCATGCAGGTCAAAGTACGACCTGAAGATAGAGACGCCCTCCGATATTTGTGGAGAGGCAATAGAAGAGAAGGAGCCCCCGACGAGTATCGAATGACGTCAATCATATTCGGCGCGGCAAGCTCACCGTGCACGGCCATATTCGCGAAGAATTGGAACGCGAACCGGCACATAGAACAGCATCCAGAAGCAGTAGAAGCAATAGTGAAGAACCATTATATGGATGATTATCTGGATAGCTATAGAACAGTAGAAGAAGCGACACATATAGCAACAGCGGTGAAGAAGATACACCAACAGGCTCGTTTCGAAATTAAGAAATGGGTATCTAATGACATCGACGTCATACAGAAAATAGAACCGTCGCTTATAGAGACAGAAGTCGTTGACATCGGCGACCATACAGAAAAAATTCTTGGCCTAATATGGAGACCAAGAGCAGATACGCTGGGTTTCAATCTGAGCCTAGCCCGATTACCGAGTGGCGTATTACAGAAGGAGGTGCCCACAAAGAGAGAGGCGCTGAAAATAGTGATGTCACTATACGACCTACTCGGCCTAGCCTCACCCGTAACGATTCGCGCCAAACAGATACTCCAAGAAGCATGGAGAAGAGGAGTCGACTGGGACCAGCCGTTCGACACAGACTTGGCCACAGCATGGAGAAGTTGGGTTCAACATCTACAGAATCTTGCACAAGTCACAGTACCAAGATGTTACCCAGGATATAGCGACGCCATAGAAACGCAAGTCCACGTTTTCACGGACGCGAGCGAAACTTCGTACGCCGCAGCGGTGTACTGGCGTATCTCTACAGAAGATGGCAAGACTCACGTGAGCCTCGTCATGGCCAAGGCAAAGGTGGCGCCACTCAAGCTCCAATCGATACCCCGACTCGAGCTGCAGGCCGCGGTGATGGGGACCCGCGTCGCTGCAGCTGTCATCCGAGAACACGGAGTCAAGCCGGCCTCCGTGACGTACTGGTCAGACAGCAAAACCGTGCTGACCTGGATCAGAAGAGGAGCTCGAGTTTACAAACCGTTCGTCGCGCACCGCATAGCTGCCATAGAAGAGCATAGTAGAGTCGAAGACTGGCGATGGGTGCCCACTAAGAAAAATATAGCAGACGCAGCCACTCGTGACGTACCACAGCACTTTGATTCGAGACACGAGTGGTTTTGTGGCCCCAGCTTCCTGTATGAAGAGTCGACAACATGGCCAATAGAGAAGCCTCCACTAGAGGAACAGACGGGTGAGGAGCGAACTTTAGTCGCTATAGAAAATATAGATAGAAGACTCACAGAAGTCATACCCGATCCAGCAAGATTTTCGAAATGGGAACGACTGTTGAGAGCGACGGCGACAGTACTACGCTTCGTCGCCAAATGTCGGCCGCCCAAAGAAAATACGTTCTATAAAAGAACGAGGAAAAATATAGAAGCGGATCCGGATTGGAGGAAACGTACAAAGACGGCAGTGCCCCCTCCTACAGCATCAGTGACGTCCCCAGTGACGTCAAAATATAGTTTTTTAATAGAAGCCGAATACCTCCAACAAGCGGAGAGGTTACTCGTGCAAGCTGTACAGCAACAGATGTTTTCCCGCGAGTTGACAAGTTTGCGAGGAAACGAAGAAATAGACAAGGACAGCGCCCTACGACCGTTGCAAATAGAATTGAAAGATGACGTCATACGCCTCAGAAGTCGTATAGATAGAATCGACAAAATAACAGAAGACGTCAAGCGCCCACCCATATTACATGGCGACCATCGTATAACTCAGCTCTATATAGACTGGACACACCGCAGCTTACAACACAGTGGAACCGAGATGACCATCAATGAAGTCCGACAGCATTACTGGGTCGTCAGAATGAGACCCACAACGAAGATGGTAGTGACACGTTGTTTACCGTGTCGCATTAGGAAAGCGTGCGCACCAGTACCAGCTACAGGCGACCACCCCAGAACGCGTCTAGCTCACCATCAGAGGCCGTTCACATTCACTGGACTCGACTATTTCGGTCCGCTATCCGTTACAGTCGGTCGCCAGCATCAGAAGAGGTACGTGGCTCTATTTACGTGCCTGACCACCAGAGCGGTACACCTGGAAATCGCCGCAAGCCTCAGCGCAGACTCCGCGATACTAGCACTGCGCCGCTTCGCTGCACGCAGAGGATGTCCAACAGAAATACATTCAGACAACGGCACCAACATGCACGGTGCCGACAAAGAGCTCCGAGACGCCTTCAAAGAAGAGGCAAGTCGCCGAGGCATAGTATGGCGCTTCATCACTCCGTCAGCGCCTTTTATGGGTGGCGCATGGGAGCGCCTA
This sequence comes from Hecatera dysodea, assembly GCA_905332915.2. Taxonomy (NCBI): domain Eukaryota; kingdom Metazoa; phylum Arthropoda; class Insecta; order Lepidoptera; family Noctuidae; genus Hecatera; species Hecatera dysodea. The sequence continues at coordinate 16,242,545 of HG995308.1, read as the reverse complement.
GTCCGATGTGTGAAGACAGCATTACAGACTATACTTCACGAAAAACACCCACATGAAGAGGTGTTACACACACTGTTGTGTGAGGCCGAATATACGGTCAACAGTCGACCACTAACCCATGTTTCAGTTCACAGTGACGATGACGAGTCCATCACGCCGAACCACTTCCTCCTGGGTGGTTCAGCCCGGCTGCCGACGCCTGGCGTGTTCACAGAGCACGACATCGACAGCAAGCGCCACTGGCGGCGCTCACAAGCACTCGCCGACCAGTTCTGGCGCCGCTGGGTACGTGAGTACCTACCCGAGCTCCAACACCGGCGGGAGCCCCATAGCCGTGGCCCTAATCTGCAGGTGGGTGATCCCGTGCTCATCGCAGACGGCCAGCTGCCTCGCAACACGTGGCCGCGAGGCCGCATAATCGCAGTTTTCCCGGGCGCTGATGGAGAGGTCCGGACGGCTGAGGTGCGCACATCCGGCGGCACCTTAAAGCGTCCAGTGAAGAAACTTGTCCCACTACCCAAGTAAGACAACAGCAGGCGATGCTGCTCCCACAGCTCGCCAACCAACAGATAGATGGGTGACGCTGCCAACACGCGCAGGTCGCCCCCCCGTGCGGGCATATCCGGCCCGCTACCAACTTACTTTCAGCGGACAGAGAGAGAGTGATGCTGCCCACCGGCGCAGCTCACCTCCCGCGGACATGTTCGGTCCGCATTCGGCTCGCACCTAGCGGGCAATAGCCGGCGATGCTGCTCACACAGCTCGCCAAATAGATGGGTGATGCTTCACAGCTCGCCCCCCGCGGACATATTCGGTCCGCAACCGGCTCGCATCCAGCGGGCAATAGCCGGCGATGCTGCTCTCACAGCTCGCCAACCGATAGCTGGGCGACGCTGCCCGCAAGGCGCAGCTCGCCCCACTGCGGGCATATCCGGCCCGCCGCCGCCTTGCTTTGTGCAGGCGACACAGCAGGCGATGCTGCTCTCACAGCTCGCCAACCGATAGATGGGTGACGCTGCCCGCAAGGCGCAGCTCACCCCACCGCGGACATATTCGGTCCGCATTCGGCTCGCATCAAGCGAGCAGTAGCAGGCGATGCTGCTCACACAGCTCGCCAACCGATAGATGGGCGACGCTGCCCGCAAGGCGCAGCTCGCCCCACTGCGGGCATATCCGGCCCGCCGCCGCCTTGCTTTGTGCAGGCGACACAGCAGGCGATGCTGCTCTCACAGCTCGCCAACCGATAGATGGGCGACGCTGCCCGCAAGGCGCAGCTCGCCCCACTGCGGGCATATCCGGCCCGCCGCCGCCTTGCTTTGTGCAGGCGACACAGCAGGCGATGCTGCTCTCACAGCTCGCCAACCGATAGATGGGCGACGCTGCCCGCAAGGCGCAGCTCGCCCCACCGCGGACATATTCGGTCCGCATTCGGCTCGCATCAAGCGAGCAGTAGCCGGCGATGCTCCCACAGCTCGCCAACATAGCGAGTGATGCTGCCCACTGGCGCAGCTCACCACCGCGGACATATTCGGTCCGCATTCGGCTCGCATCAAGCGAGCAGTAGCGGGCGATGCTGCTCACGCAGCTCGCCAACATAGCGGGCGATGCTGCCCACGGGCGCAGCCAGCCCCCATTGCGGGCATATTCGGCCCGCCACCGCCTTGCTTTGAGCAGGCGATACAGCAGGCAATGCTGCCTACACAGCTTGCCACCGCAGCAGGCGACGCTGCGCGCATTCGCAGCTCGCACAGACAGCGGGCCATCCGGCCCACAGCTCGCTCATTTGCGAGAGCCTACGCAACAGCCTTGCGACTGCAGGCGACCCACAGCAGGGAAGCGGCAGACCGGCGACTGCACAGCTGCGTCGAGCACCGGCATCGAGCACCGGCGCCGCGCAGCGGGCGACGTGGCTACAGGCGTCGCTCACCGGGTTTCTGCAGCGCCGCGACGTCATCGCACCGAGTCATCGCTGCACTGCACGGCGGGAGAGATGTTCGCGACGATGCGTCTTAGCTACATAGTATAGGTAGTTATAGGTAGATATAGTAGTACATAGAATGTTGCAAATAAATAAAACCGCGACTACATAGTATAGGTAGTTATAGGTAGTTAGTTAGTACATAGAATGCTGTAACAAATAAAGCTGCATAGTATAGATAGTTATAGGTAGCTATAGTTGATACATAGTTTGTTATTGAAATAAAACACATTCGTTACAGTCGTTTGCTCTCAAGAGGCAGTATATAAGCCCTTGGAGCCTTTATTTCTTCCAAGTAAATAGAATATAGTTAGGTAGGGTATCCTATCCCTTACACATAACAGTAAACACATGGTAACCCTGGTAATCGAAGGTATATAAAGGTAATCAAGGTATATAAAGGTATATAAAGGTGATCGGTGGTATATAAGGTAATCGAGGTATATACACACACAGACAGACATACATAGGTAAATAGAAAGGGCTTGGTAATTTGAGACCCGAAATATTTAGGTCAAAGGTAGTCGCATAGCTAAAAGCGACACTGACCAATCACAGAGCAGGAGGGTGCTGGTACGTGATTGGTCAACAGTTTTTGATAAATAGCCCTGGTGAAGGTATGCACAAAAATAAAACACTTTGCATCTACCCTCTTCCTTTCCCGAAAATACAAGTCTAGATTCTAGACTTCTAAATGTCTGAAATAGAACCGCCTTGAAAAATCCTTTCAGGGGATATATAGATGTCTATAGTGTGTGCAGGCATAAAGCCGTAATTTAGGTTTAAATAAAACTGTTTATTTTTATCCCCCTGAAACATATACGCTTATAGAGTTGCAACCCCTTAAGTGACAGGGTTGAAGCATATGTAGTTTTGTAGAGGGTTGTCGTATCTATACAGATACATATAGCTGTATAGCCCTCCTAGCATAGTTTTACGGTAAATTCACCCCAAGTAGGTAATAGCTTCGTGCCTACAATAGTTTTGTATAGTTTTCGGCATCCCACCCCTACATAGAGGGGGATGAAGGGGTGAATTCGTCTCCTCTGTATGGAGCTTACCGAGGGCTATCCATAAAGGTACGACAACCCCTACTCACATAGACCTAAGCCTAGATATAGTCTAAATTCTAGGATTAGCATAATGAAAATATTGGTTAATAAACTTCATCACACACGGTGATTTTTTGGGTGTCGATACGGTATAGTTGCGCCGTACAATAGAAACTTGGAAACTTAAAGAAATTTGTAGTCATTTCCAAGATATTTCGAATTTATACCTAAATGTAGAATCATATAGTCGCGAATTTCACCCTTCAAATCGCTAAGTGAATAGTGAACAAGTTAAATAGTGTTTTATTGTGACTTTATTGGTAAGCCCTCTATACCTACCCCTATATACTGTGTCAATAACAGCAAGTATAGCAAGTATTCAGCTAAGGGTTGCATCCTCATGGCCCGTAGCTTATAGACGGAGCGTCAACGCGTCTGGATCATTTATACCTAGGTGGGTTGTCACCATACAGTCCACTTTCGAAGAATAGGATAACCTACCCTGGCCACCCTACAGTCCAGTCGATCACGTCCGCCCCGTACAATTTGTCAGATACTAACTTAGAACTTCAAGGAGCTCAACGATTTGACGAACAATACCAAAGTAAGGACATTATTTGAAATAAATGCTTTGAGTTTTGAGTTTGAGTTTGGCTTTTACTTTGACTAGAGGCTAAGAATTGCCATTCGACGTGCCACTCTTGGCACATTGGCTGACAGCGTTGTTGGCGAAATCTTTAACCCCGGACGGAAAAACTATTGGTGTAGGTAATAATAAGTTTGTTATGTGTGTCTGTTTGTCTGTCTACATATGACATCGTAACTCGAACGGATGAACCGTTCTTCATTTACTTTGTTGTTTTTTGATGCAATATTTTCTAGTATGTTGCTAGTTTAGTTTATTTAAATGTATAGAATGTTATGGCCGTAATGGTTATTATTGTTGTGTGTTATTATTAGGGGTTAAAGTATGAAATGGCCGATTTGTACTGAAAATCTAAGTTGTTTATTTTTTTTTATTGTCCATTATTATCTATACATTGCTGCCATCTAATAGGAAGATCATTTATGCCTTTGCGATAGAACTCTGAGGATCTAGACTGCACAAACTGTGTGAAAGCATTTTGTACTGCCTCCTGGGAAGAAAACTTCTTGTCACGTAGATAATAGGGTAGTTGACTAAAAAAATCTAATTAGTCCGTCAGATAGATTTCCAAAAAATATTGGACACGTATTTTTTCTTTTTTCACGTAAACAAAAAATGAAGCCGATACAGAGCGTTGAAAACTCGTGTGACGTCACTACTCGCTACAATTTTTAACGAGCCGTAACGTCACAAGCCCCCACTCCTGATCTTTGATGCTTTGTATCTTCGTCAGTTTTTATAGATTTGATAAAGGAAAAAATACGTGTCCAATATTTTTCTATAATCTAACTGACGGACTAAATATAATCATATATTTTTTACTCAGGAAACACCCCTATTGTCCAAATCACGAAAAAAATGGTAGTCCGTTGGAGCAAGGTCTGGCGAATACGGAGGATGACGAATTCTAACTGCAATTCTTGAAGGGTCAAAACGGTTTCTCGTGCTGTATGAGGTCTCGCGTTGTCATGGAGCAATAATGGTGAAGATCGATTCATGAGTCGGGGCTGTTTTACTGCTAGTTTCGCCGACACTGTTCGGAGTTCGGCACAATAGACATCTGCCGTTACTGCTTGACTAGATCGGAGAAAACTATAGTGTATAACACTATGCTGAGACCACCAAACAGTTACCATTACCTTTTTATTGGTAAGTTTTGCTTTAGGACACCGTTGTGGCGTTTGACCTGGGGTCAGCCATTGCATTTTTCTTTTACGGTTATCATAAAGAATCCACTTTTCATCACATGTCACAATTCGATCCAATATTCCTTCATTTCTGTACCGATTCAACAAGACAACACAATTTTCAACACGCGTTTCTTTCTACAGATCAGTCAGATCATGAGGCACCCATTTTTCGTATTTTTTAATTTAATGATTTGACGCAAATGAGTCAATATTGTGGGTAAGGTAACGTTAAACAATGCCGTTAATTCCTGTGTAGTTTGACTAGGATCGGCTTCCACCATCTCTCTTAATTCATCGTTATTCACCTGTGTGGGCGGTCTTCCTCGTGGCTCGTTCTTTAAGTCAAAGTTTCCATCACGAAAGCGTTTAAACCAAAATCGCACGGTGCAATCATTAGCAGACCCCTCTCCAAACGCAACATTGATATTGCGGGTTGTTTCTGCCGCGTTGCTTCCGCGTCGGAACTCGTATTCAAAAATCACTCAATTTTTTGCAGTATCTATCTTTCTTGTATAAGTTGAATAACAAAAATATTTGAAAGTCGATATTCAAATGTTTCACATTTTTTAAAAGAAGAACATCATAGAAACCATGTGAAAAAAGTTTCTTTCGAAAACCACAAACCACGAAGATTCTATGTCAATTCAAAAAACCTATTACAATAAAACGGCAATTTCATACTTTAACCCCTATTACTTTCATGAAATGTCGTCGATTTTTATCATAAGGTTTTCATAGCTTTAATTTGATTTTGGAATCTATTGTTTGTTGTCCTAACAGCGTCCATAATAGTTGACTAAAAATATAATTAGTTCGTCGAATAAATTTTCAAAACATATTGGATACGTATCTTTTCTTTTTTCACATAAACAAAAAACGAAGACGATACAGTGCGTTGAATACTCGTGTGACGTCACTGCTTGTTACACTTTGTACCACGACGTGACGTCATAATCCCCCACTCCTGATCTTTGATGATTTTTATAGATTTCAGTCATTTATTATAGATTTAAAAAAGCAAAAAATACGTGTCCAATATTTTTCGATAATCTAACCGACGGACTAAATAGAATAATATATTTTTTACTCAGGAAACATCCATATTGTACCTAGTTAGCTGTAAGCCTTTATAGAAAGAAAGAAAAAATAGAAAAAAGAAGCCTTTATGTAAAATCTAAAGTATCACTGTAGATTGAAATAAATAAATATGAATACGTTTAAATTTTTATTGTTGAAAATCCTTTCATAAAACATTATATATTCATTTACAGTCTACATTAGCTTACAAATAAATTACAAATGTAAGAGATTGCTCCACTGAGGTTTTTATCCGAGAAGTTTCTGTGTAATTTCGTAGATTATAAAATAGTTAAGTTCAAAAGTTTTTTGTAACCAGAATCATACAATCATATGAATTATAACTATTAAATAAGAGATTACAGGATTTAATCAATTTCATAAAATGGCTTTTTATGATTAATATTATTTAAATTCTCAGTGAAACGATCCAAAAACTAAATTGATATATTTTTTGAAAGAAATACGACATATATTTTGAAAAATTTAACAATAAACAGAACTGAATGTTTCTTTCCAATGTTTAATTCTCTTACTCCAATAACATAATAATCGATATTTCTTTGATAAAAAATAACATTTTTAATAACAATATTGTATAAAATAACAATGTCTTGATTTTGTGTTCTACCTATAAATTAACAAAAGGTACTTGATTTATATTTACAATAATAAAGTATTTTTTATCCGTGACATTATCCGCACTTATGAGTATTTATAAATACAAATCTATTTGATAGAGGCACTTAAATGATTTGTTACTTAATTCTAAAATTAACAAACTGCTGACTTCAATCCGAAGAACGAAAGGAATCCGCAAACGCAGATAGATATTATTATATATTCTGCCGCCATTTTATAAACCAGAAGTATGTTAACTTCCGTATCCTTTAATAATTTTACGAATAAATCAGGTATTGTCAACAATCTACCAGGCTTCCGCCTTCGTCTAACTTCAACAAAACATGTGGTTTTTGGTTCTACAGTTTCAATATTCCAAAATTAACATCTATGAATCTATTATGGCATTCAGTACGGTCTGACAGTCCCGAGGCGGCCGCGCGGGATGGGTTCCGCATAGCTGTGGCGGAACTTGCTCTGCTGGCGGTCGGCGAGGTCGCGGAAGTCCCGGTAGTCTCTGTCGTAGTACCGCTCTCTGTCGCCCTCCACGTACGACTGACGCTGGTCGTCCAGCAGGCGCGAGCGACTGAACGCCCTCTGCCGGTCGCTCCAGTCCCTCCTCCTGTCCTCGATCACCGGCTCGATGATCTCGTCCTCCTCGATGCGCCGGTCCAGCTCCCGGCGGCCGCGGCGCTCGAAGCTGTCGAACTCGTCCCGGTGCGGCTTCGGCTCGATCCTGTTCAGGTACTCCTCGGCGCCGTACTCGTATCGCTTGACGTCGTCGCGCTTCCTGCCGATGCGCGGGAGTCTCTCTATCTCGCGGTGCGGCTCCCGGGGCTCCACGTCGCGCACCCGGTCGTCCTTGCGGCGCTCGGGCTCGCGATGGCGCTCCAGCTCGCGGTGAGAGCGCTCAGGCTCTCTGCGGGAGCTCATGTCTCTGTGCCGCTCCTGTCGCTCGTCCCTCCTTTCCTCTTCGGGGGAAGAAGTCGAGCGACTGTTCCGCTCCAGCATGCTCCTCCTCATCGCCATGTGCGCTTCCAGCTCTCTGTTGAACCGCTCTCGCTCTAGATTCATGAACTTTTCTTTAGCTACGTTGAACCTGTCCTTCGGGGACGCTTCGGCGACCTTGAGGCTGCCTTCACTGGCGCCTCTTTGAAGTTTGCCGAACCTCCGATCTTCGACCCTGTCGATGCTTCTGTTGGAAGGTTTGGTTTCCGCGACGTATCGTCTCCTGTAGTTTATCGTGTCATCTTGGAACTTTTCTACTGGTTTCTCTGGTTTGACGCGTTCAAGTGATTCGTGGCGGAACCGTCGCTCGAAGGTCTGGTCGCGGAAGGGCGCGAGCTGGTCGCGGAACTGGTCGGACAAGTCGTCGGGGTAGGCGCGCTCGTAGGCGCGCGGGGAGAGGGCGCGGCGGGGGGAAGCGCGGCGGGGCGAGGGTGCGCGGCGCGGCGGTGACGCGTCGAACGCCTCGTGCATCATGTACGCCGTGCTCTCGGCCCAGTCCTCCTCTGGAAAGAGGGAAACAAGTTGGTAAGTGTTGATGGAAGGCAGTTTTTAGTACAATGGAGTAGAGGTATGTAAGTTGACCGGAAGTCCTAGGGAAGAGGAGTAGTAGCCAAGTGGTAACGGCCCCGACTTACGAATTGTAGGTCGCGGGTTCAAATCATGCCGGGCGCATTACTTTGTGTGATTAATTTCATCACCACTGCTCTCAAAAACATAAAGGAAAACATCGTGGGGAAACCAGCATGTCCTAGAACCATGAATTCGAAGACATGTGACATTCACCGACCCACACTGGTTCCGCGTTGTGGATTACGGCCTATTCCCTCTCCTAGAGAGGAGGCTTGTGTCCCAGCAGTGGGAACGTTAAAAGACTGATTATGCTTATGCCTAGGGAAAGTGTCTATTATTCTATCAGCGATAGAGGTTGTATGAATAAAAAAAAACATATCCGTAAAATTCACATTAGGTATTTATCTCCCAGCAAAATGTTAAAACGAACCCCAATATTGCACACAGAGCCAGGCGCAGTTACAAGCTAATCAAACGGTAAACCAAGTCTAAACGTAACGTGGAATATTCAGGTCTTTACAGATAAGATTTGTTCCGCATTATCGCACGAACAAACTGCTGTTACTTGTGCCAAAAACTGCACGTTAAGGTAAAGTTGTCTTTATTAGTTTACGATTTTTGACTGTATAAATGTACTGTGATCTAACGTAAAGATATCGTCACTCGTCGCTCAATGATGACCCTTTTTTTTTGGATGGGAAATCATTAAATGACCCCTCCCGCCCTGGGTGGAGCGGTAGGGAATGTCAGACTTTTATTGACTAAAACCCACCCGTGATCCTTCTTGTGCCCTATGCGTTCCAGGGCCGCGGTAACTCTTTCGAACAAAGTCCGCAACCCTAGCAGGCACCGACCCTATGGGGCCCCGTCCTCGGTGCTGACGGCTCCTTGAGGCGCGCGTGGAACACAACGCGTCGTCGACTCAACCTGGTATCGGACGGCGAGCCAGCCACGCTCACCGTCCACAGGCATCAGCCACTGCGCAATAGCACAGCGGCCGACTTGTCTCTGGAGGAGGCTGCAATGGGACCATTACTGGCACTCCATTTCAGCGCCCTCCCGAGTATCGGGAGTTCAATGGTGACCCTGAGGCTAGACAAACGACATTTTGTCAACAGTAGCGTAGCGAAGTCTATTGTCAAAAGGTCAAAAGTTTATGGGATTGACAAACGCCAGGGGCGGATCCAGGATTATCGTTTTGCTTGATCCCGCTGAGGGTGGGTTTTGGCACAGTACCCTTTAAAAAAGCACATACAATTTTTATATTCTTAACGCAACACAAGGTTGAATTACTTTTCGTAACGTACTCAATGACTTCGTTAGATTGTAAATTGCCAAATAAATCTGAGTCTTTGAGCCCTCTCCCCCTTGGATCCGTTACTGATCAATGTCGCGTGAGTAATCTCATATACTTTGGCATTTCTACAATTGTATTCGGATATCGAGCATTTGAGTATTTTCAATAATAACAAGTAGGTACTTATATATATGTAGGTGTTTTTCAAATTCGGACCTTACTCTCTGGTAAGTATAGATTTCATTGGATTTTGAAAATATGCATGCAATGATACAGTAGCATTACAGAGTAATTCATCCTCGGCTTTGCGACTACGTCTCTGTTTACTTTTAAAATATTCTTACGGCGACATGGCCTATAGCCGGACATTTTACCTACCCATGAAATAATGTGTATTTAAGTGACGGCATAACAAATAGAAGACACCTCCCCGACTTTTGCCTAAAGGGCCAGCCCGCGCCGGTTCTTATATAATTATCATAAACCTGACCCAGCCTGTCCCTTGCTGTCCTCCCTCAATAAATAATAATAATAAATTTGACTACACGGTTGGCGCAGTGGTTGAATGTTTGGCTGCTGCGCTACGTGTCGTGGGTTCGATTCCCGCACGGAACAAATATTTGTCTTGCCTACAGATAGTTGTTCCGGGTCTGGCTGTTTGTGTATGTGAGATTGTATGTTTGTAAACGCACCCACGACACAGGAGAAATTCCTAGTGTGGGGCAACGTTTTTTATAAAAAAATATATATAGGCATAAAAACTGTGAACAAACAAATTGAGGGCCTGACACCTGTGCTAGGTAGAATCACCTGTGTTACAGGAATCAGTGTCTTCTCCCAAACTAAAGGTGATTGAATGCATTGCGAATAAAAATTTTAACGAAACACAATATAAATTAGAACAATATAATATTTTACGTAATAATTATTGAAGAAAAAAAAGTGTAAATAAATTTAAATTAAAAGAAAAAGCTTAACAATTAATTAATCACTTTCAATGACTCCGCTAAGCCGAGGCCTGTGTCCCACAGGAACCTTAGCGAGCGGTAATTTAGTATAGTTTTAAGCCGTGGCTGGGGGCCTTAAATTCATTTGAGGCCGCCACAGGAAAGTGCTGTTAAGCAGTAACCAGCCTTAGAGTGCTGAACTGCGAGTGATCCACGTCAAAAAAGAAACCCAAGCTGTTTTTTCAACAGTCGAAATTACTATGTATTTAGGACTATCGACTAAAAACTCATACAAATATTTCTGAAATACACACTAGCCTACTTTTATAATTATATGCAGCCGACTCGTTCCGAATGCCGTGTAGTAGTCTCACTTTTGCGTTTAACGGGATCCCATCTCCGAAACACTTGCCAACATGTTTTTAAATAAAGAATTGACATAGATAAGAACCTGTAGTCTTTGGGAAGGTTGATGCTCTTAACGTAGGGTTGTCAAAAATTAAATTACAGTAACATTTATTAGGAGCCGAGTTTAGCTGTTTCTTTCTTGTTAAGTAGCTGCAAAACATTTTTTTTTGCTGCCCGCTCACACCAATTGATTTACGTTTAAGTTGTAAAGTGGAACGATTTGTATGTTTGTAACGAATAAACTCAAGAAATACTGGACCGATTTAAAACATTATTTTACCATTAGACTGTTATGTTGTTCCTGAGTAACTTAGGCTCTAATATTAAAATAAGTAGGACCTAAATGATCACCCGTGCGAAGCTGGGTGGTTAATTTTATTCATGAAGTTCCGTGGCTAAAGGCTCCCGCAGAAAGCTCAATGTGACAATACTGACGATTTTGGGTTTTATACTTAGATAAACCATAACAACTGACGGCGACTTCTATGGACACACGATGTCGCATTGTCGCGTTGGGCCTGTCTATCGTTTGAAAGTTTATATTTCATGATAGTTGTAAAATGTTGTAAGTATCTACTAAACAAAATTTCTAAGCCACTTCTGCTTAAATCTGCTGACGGATTCAACAGATTCGTTAAAATTAGATGAGGTTATAATATATGGTAGGATTCATACGTAAATGTTTTTTTAGGTAGGTAGGTAATCTACCCAAATGTAGGAGGGAAAATAGAACACTGTTTTTTTCAAAGAAATAAATAATAGAAAATAATAAGATTCGGATCCGGAATAGGCCATTCGAAAATAGGCCATTTCTAAACACCAACGATGTGTCTTCCGACATGCATCTCTCAACATTTTATTTTTAAATAGCGGTTCATAAAACAGTTAAGTACTCTGTTTTTGATTGAAACTTGAGGCGTTTAAAGTGTGCTGCGGAATTTGTTCGAAAGAGTCACCGCGGCCCTACAACGCAAAGGGCACAAGAAGGATCACGGGTGGGTTTTAGTCAGTAAGAGTCTGACACTCCCTTCCGCTCCGCCCAGAGCGGGAGAAGTTATTTGATGATTTCCTATCCACAAAAAAGGCGTTTAAACTGTACTGTTAATACCTATTTGCAATATGTGTGCTGTCATCCACAGAACAAAGAACAATGACCATTTTTCACCTGACTGTGTATAGTAATGAAATAAATGTTAAAATTTAGCTAATTGTATTATGTACCAATTACGCTCATCAAAATTTTGAAAGAAACGCAGGAAAAAAATATTTTTCAATTTTTCGATTAGTTTATTTTACCTAATACCAGGTATACCGAATACTAGGTATACCGAATACTAGGTTTTGAACGCATCTCAATCACTTTTTTCTACGACGTTCTATTTTACGCACTATTAGGATTTATTCATCTCTGTTTCTGAGTTTTATACATTATTTTGGGTTTTATTCAATCAATATGTATTTCTTTATTAGTTTTTGTATAATACAGATTCATTGAAAATAAAATATTGATTTAATAAATTGATCATTCAGTATGAAATTAAGTTCGGATGGCAGAAACGGATTCTTTTTTGACATTTGACAATTCTTCGTTTTAAAATAGCGCAGTTCTTCGTTGGTGCGTTTCCGTCTCGTTGTGTACTATACCATTTTGTGTGACTTCTTTTTACGACCCTATTTGCTACCCCCTGGACCTCCATATCTTGCTCATCTGACGGGCAATATTATATAAATAATTTAGCCCAATTGGTTGAGAAACTAAATATGAGTAGAAGGTCTACTGTTTTTCAGAGTATAGCAGCTGACCGAGATAATTTATTTATGGTTCCAGATAGATAAGGCAAGGATCATATTATGGTGAACGTATTCGGTTTCATGGATCATATACTTAGAATAAAAATATGTAGGGACATACATATTTTTCTCACTACAACCTGAGAGGAACTGGTGACTTGACATTAATAAGAGGAAAAATTAAGTCCAGGCATATTTCAAGGAAACAATATTATGACTACATTTTAGTAGAAAATAATGTGTCTGGCTGGTAAAGTCGAATATTGTTGTAATTATTTGGTCGGTCGACGAGCCATTGGATGTTGCGCTCACGTTATGACATTACTGTGGTATCTCGGATGGGCTAGGTATCAAGAAAATATCTGCTCCAGCAGAATTTCTGGACGAGGTAGTTATAAGAGATTTAGATGATTATGGAGATAATTAATAAACCATTTCACATATAGCGTATAATTTGTTTTTCCTTTTTTGTTTATTTCTTTACCAAAATGTACCTATTTACTAGTTAGTAAATACAAGTGATTTGTGTTGGAGAAATTATCATTATGCTCGACACTCTGTTTATTATATTAGAGCAAATCATCGAGAGTTTAGCGAGTCTATTGCGTACGCAGCGACGTAAGTTGAAGGAATTCACAAAATAAAAAAGACTGTTAGACCACAGCTAAGTAAGTATTCCTATTTTAGATTACAATTCGAGAGTTAATCTGCAACACTTAGTGTGTTAGAACAAAAAGATTAACCATGACGGCAAATCCTAACCTAAAAAGTAAAATTAATATTTTTAGATTTCGCAGCGTTTAAATCGTAAAAGTGACTATGAGACATTATTTTCTAAACATACAGTTAGTATTTGTACTATACTTCATAACTATACATAAACTTTTATTGTCAGGTTTTGAAATGTATGGAAAGTGGTCATGCTTCTTTGATAGACTAGAAAACGTTAAGGTCTTCTATTAATGGCGTAATTCGTCGGTAAATCATAACATTTTTTGTTCGCGTTCGTTTTGCGTGCGGGAACCGCATCTTTAGATAATGGGTTTATGTAGGTATCAATGGTTGAGTCATAATTACAACGTTACAAAAATCAAAATATCCTACAAAACTTGTTTTATTATTGACCAACATTTTCATAAGCAACGCATTAAATGACGATTATTTTAATTATTCATTCATTATTATACATACATTCTCATCGCTGGAATCAATAGAAAAAAAAGTTTGACAACCATAAATTGTTCCCACGGCGCCATTTTGTGTAAAAGCGCGCCAATTACCTACATGTGATTCGGGCGAAGTGCTCAGTTTCGTTTCATTGTTTAAAGTATATCGTTCTGATTCGCCTGTGCTTTATGGGAAAATATTATAATAATGACTGTCATAGCATTGTGTGTAGAGTTTAATAAACTTTTGTACCTACTGCGAAATTGTTTAGATTGCGTTTGTTGCAATTTGCAAGGTACCAGCAGCTTTGAAAATTACAAACAAGCCTTTATGCTTGATATTTCTAAATTAGCGCGTTTAGATAATGTCCGTAGTGCTGAATAAGCGCATTCTGGTGACAATAACGGACAAACTCTTTTTCAGTCCCTTCGATTTGAGAAAAGCGATTATTTACAAAATCGAGAAAAAAACAGAAGTTTGCTCGATATATTAAACATTTATCGATTAAGGTTTGACAACACCATACCTGAAAGGGGATAATATTGTACTCATCCTTATGTGCGCAAAACTCGACAAAATGTACCGAGCAACTGATTTTTTTTCGCGATTTCGGGTTTGATCAAATTTTGTTATCTGCATGCAATTTTTTAGCTTACGTTGGTAATTAATTGAATGATTGCTATGTAGAATACTATAATCTCCGCAAACCTCCATTGAAAAGGGAAGATTCACCGACAGGAACGTTTTCCTACTTTGTTGTTGTGTTGTCCAACTGTCCGTAAGATGTTGTATTATGTTCTAATCGCACGGTAAACTATAATACTAATAATTTTTTTCTCCTGTCCCTTATACGACCGTTCTTCCTTCTTCAGTAACCTCTTATCCCTTAATATTCCTTTCCCTACCTCAATACTGTTTTTACATTGCACAAATAGTTTTCCTGAATATAAATGTATACTTAGTCTCTTTCATTACCATAAATAACATCAAATTGTAATATTTCGTCATTGTAATTTGCTCATCAATCATTCCAAAATAAAAATACTGACCGTCCTATCCCAATTTCCGTTAAAATATTTATATTCCGTTTCCCTACCTTTAATTCGAACTAAACATTAGCTAAATGCACAACTCGTGCCAAGCAAAAAAAAAAACTAAAAAAAAAAAACTATAACACCGCGATTCAGCATTGTAGTTCGTCGCTGGCAGGATAAGTGGCGCAGCAATTCTTTTTGTTGCCGTACAAATTTGCTTCGTTAGTTTTTTCTTGTGACGGCATTGATGCCGCTTCAAAGCTACCACCACCACCAAACTATCCACCCACGCTGCTATTCACGCCAGCCACCCATTCATCAAGCCATCTCGCCACCAAAAGTGCGGTACAGCACCAAATACATACGCTAGTCGTTTCAATCACTACCAGCGATAATACAATCCAAGGAATTCAAGAAGTTAACAAAAGCTACGTCCAAAAACATATAAAAAAATACCATAAACAAAAGAATCACCAAAGAGAATAGGAAGGTCGCTCATTGAAAATCTTTGCCGACAATCGCCATTTTTTCCTCTTTGGGAAAACTTGTGTGCATAATGGAAAACCGTCTTTTGTCTCTTTTGTACGGTATTGTTTTTAAAGCGTGAGGCGTGGGAGACTCTGAACTGCCTATTTAGTGTTTGTGTATGTGAAAAACTTGTGTATTCTGTACATTTGAGGTTAGTTAGGTTTGATGTACATATGTACATAATTATATTTTTTTAAGTGTGAAGGGCTTATCGTCTATTCATTGGTGGGAGGTAGCTTTGTCACTTCTGAGTACTTACCTGGTACCTGAGTACCTGTAGCGACTATCTTTATTTTGTTCTTTACTGGATTTTGCCCGCAGTTTTGCCCGTATCAGTAGTGTACTTATTATCTATTAGTAGTGTACTCATTAGTGTGAGTTTTTTTTTATGGAATGGAGTCTAATCGTTTTTTTGAAATTAGTTACTTCTTATAAATGTGAAAGTCCGACCAAAATCGGTCCAGCCGTTCTGGAGACAGAACAAACAGACACAAAATTTAAAAAATTGTAGCTATCGTATATATTTTCATATGCATGTTTTAAAGAGAAGTTTTAGTTGAGTTGGAGTTTGCGTTTTAGAATATGGGCCAGTTTCATTTAGGTTAAATTAACCGGAAAACCTAAAGCAAAAAAATCCTCAAAAATCGTGGGTATAAATACGAAATATATATACGTTTCAGGCTATTCAAAATTACTTTAAACTTATTTTACCTACATTTAGGATTAGCTCCACACGAAGGAATTCGACGATCAACACAGACAAAGACACGACAATTTCTTTTAACCGACCAAAAAAGGAGGAGGTTCTCAAGTCGACTTTATATTTTTTTTGTGTTTGTTACCTCATAACTTTGTATTGGGTGTACTGATTTTGATGATTCTTTTTATATTCGAAAGGTGGTGGTTGTCGTGTGGTCCCATTTAAATTTGATTGCGATCTGACGACTAGTATTTGAGTTACACCTAATAGTGCGTGACTTCGACTACATTGAGGATGTTCTCTTTATCACTTTAATTTCGGAAGTCGATGTTTAACGTTATTTTATAATAATATTTAAGTTAAATTAAAATTATTTTATACTTTTCTTTTTGTTTAGAAGTCGACTGTATTTTTTGGTATCTAATAAGTTTTTTTTTTCTTTTTTTTACAAGCTAGATGACTTCTATCGATTTTTATAATAAACCTCTATATATTATGTGCAGTATATGCATTCAACATTGCTTAAAAATTAGTAGTATTTGGCATTTTGATATTAGGGAACGTCATTTTAAGGTTTATCTTTAAATGTTAGTAGAATATCTCTTTCCAAAAATTGCGTGACTCAAATAACCATAAAATTTTTTGAAAGGAATATCATTCACAACAACCTCTTGTCATAAACCTCAAAAGCAACCCTGTCTACATTGCTCACACGTTAAACTTTCCATTGTATTCCGTTCAACATAGAGTTTTAATTCCCTTGTCTGCTTTGAATCAACTAGGTCAGTTATGAAGTGAGGTGTGAACATGTTTCACAAGTCAGTAGGTGTTTCAATGGTTTGATACGAAGGTTGTGGTCTTGAACTATTTGAGAGCAAACGTAGAATCGTAATAATGGCAACGTTTATAGTTTTAATGTTTCTTTTCATTATATGGTGTTTGAAAAACATTGTGATTTGTTTGTTAGTAACATGAAACAAAAATTATATTGTTCAAAGATTTCAAGATACGGAATGCTTATTGCTTGAAGTTAAACTTAAGACTCGTACGTTTAAACGACACAGTTGGCGCAGTGGTCGAGTTATTGACTGCTGCGCCGTGTATCGCGGATTTGATTCTCGCACGGGATAGTTATGTGTGGGAAATATACATACTTATTCCGTGCGAGAACGTGCGAATGAACGAGAACAGATAGTTGTTCAGGGTGTGGTTTAAAAAAAATAAACAAAATAAGGATTGGATATTCGTCGCCAGCTTTCATCCGTTTACCGGGAAAATTTGTAAATAATTTAGTTTTTTTTTTTTAATTATTAGCTAGCGTCAAATGGATAGCGGAGTTGTGGTCGACAAAGGGACACGTTTGCCTAAAAGTATCCTATTTTTGACTAGGTACACGCAAATCAAAACTAAGCTTGATTACTGTTTAACCGGACTTTCCTGTGGTAATCTCAAATGAATTTAAGGGCCCCAGCCAGGGATAAAACAAAACTTACAAACTAAATGACCGCTCGCTAAGGGCATCCCCTGTGGGACACGGGCCTCGGCTTAGCGGGGTCACTTACCAGGAGGGCAGAAAGGGACAGGCTGGGTTAGATTATTATTATGTGGGATTGGGCTAGCTTGTTAGGCAAAAGTCGGGGAGGGCCTTAAAGTAACCTTTTTACTCTGTATTTATAAGAACAGCTGTGCGATTTTGTAAAGATCTCACCGTGTATATAACCTTAAGTTTCGTCTTCAAAACTTGATTCACATGTAAACAACCAAAAGGGCAAATAGGTCTACATGTCGAATATCTATGTTTTATACCCCAGGGGCAGACGAACATTCGTGTCTGCGAATCGTTCGCCGGTGAAAGGTTCTATCGATGAAATTTTCAAAAGTGAACCGTTCTATCGGCGAATCTTTCGCTGTTGAAACGTTTTATCGGTGAAATAATAAAAAGTGAATCGATCTGTCGGCGAATCGTCCGTCATTGAAATGTTCTATCGGTGAAAAAATGAAAAGTGAATCGTTCTATCGGTGAACCATTCAACGGCGAAACGAATTTCGGAGAAATGTTTCAAAATCGTGAAGTGGGCGTGAAGTGAGCTCAGAGTCAATCCATACAAACAAGATAGATTGATAGTTCACTTCACACTCATTCCAGATAAACAGAATAAACCGGTAGAAGCCGCGTTTAGCGATTTTGACGAGGATTTTCCAATAAGAAACAAGTCCTGAGTAAATATAATACGAGAAGGGAAACAAGTAACCTTCATAGACTGCTTTCAGATATAACCTCTTTTCCACTGGGTGCTCCGGGCAAGTACCCTGGGCACCACGATTCATGTCTCCCTAATTTCTGCGAGATTACCTACCGATAACTGATAAATGAACTAATTATGAGAGCAGTGGTGGCAGAGTGGTAACGGCCCCGACTTACGAATAGCAGGTCGCAGCCAAACCCAGCCAGGCGCATTACTTTGTGTAATTTACTTCATCACCACTACTCTCAAAACGGTGAAGGAAAACATCGCGAGGAAACCGGCATGTCCTTGAACCAAAAATTCGAAGACATGTGACATTCACCAACCCACACTGGGCCCGCGTGGTGGATTACGACCCATTACCTTTAATAGAGAGGAGACCTGTGTCCCAGCAGTGGGAACATTAAAAGGCTGATTATGCTATATGCTTATATGAATTATATAGATCGAAGCGACAATCTCAAAAAAAAATCACGAAATTTGTATTCATAAGGGTCTTGCATATTCCCTCTGTCAAAATCAAACGAGCGCTATTATCCTAATGTGCCTAGGGCCACATATCGGGCCTGCGGATGGCGAGCTATGTATGGTTCGCCGTCCAATAGCAACTAGGCCCGCATCGACGGCGCGTCGTGTTGGCGCGAGATGTCAGTGCCTGCTAGGGTTGCTGAACTTGTTCGAAAGAGTCACCGTGGCGCTGGAACGCAAGAGTCTGACACTCCTTTTCGGTCCGCCCAGAGCGGGAGAAGTCGTTTGAAGAAATCATTAAAAAACTTCTCCCACTCTGGGCGGAACGGAATCCAGAAAACAAGGGCCGCACATAGGTAAAAGATGGCCCTGGATATAATACAGCTGATTCACATAATTTCGACACCCGGGCTATGCAGATAGGGTTTGCAATTACTTAAAACTTGAGAGAAAAGTGTAAGTATGATCTCCCATTTCTCCAAATACGGCGCAAACTATAATTATTACATTCCTAAAGCTTCCTTCCATTTCTGAGTCAATTCATTTTTTACCAAGCAACAATTAAAGAATACAAACAATGCCTTTGTACCGTGTTCTTAGCAGTAATAACAGTTTTATGACGTCACTTCCTATAGAAAACGACTCCCATTCAATAATTGGATATAAATTATATGTTAGCTTTTATATTGAAGTTATTATATGTGTAGTAGACTAGACACAGGAACTGGTCATTAAAAGAGATTACATCCTATGAGAATATTTGCTCCAATAAAGGTTTTGTTTGGAGTTACCATTTTCTCCTCTCAATCTCGATTGAGCCCCCCTGAATCAAGTTTTTTTTGTAGTGTTGTTTTTATTGTAGTTATTAAAAAGAAGCTCACTAGCCCCGGGTGACAAGGCTATACTTTATCCCCATATTCCCACGGGAACGGGAATTATATTATCACGCTAATACCAAATGGAGCGGAACACCAATGAAGAGAGTTGCAAAAACGGGGTTATTATTTCTCTTTCTAATTTTTAAGTAAATTATTTAAGTAATTTTCAGACGAAGTTGCGCGGGTCAGCTAGTCTATACCAATATTGGAAAGAGAAAAGATTTGATTGTCTGTTTGCGTTGAATAGGCTCCGAAACTACTGAACCGATTTGAAAAATTCTTCCACTGTTGGGAAGCTACACTATCCCCGAGTGACATAGGCTATATTTATGCCCATATTCCCACGGGAACGGGAACTATGCGGGTGAAACCGCGGGGCGCTGCTAGTAATCATATATTTATTTAATTTAACAATAATTCTCCACTGGTTAGTACAAAAACAAACTTATCAACTAAGGGTTAGTATTTATTAAAAAATAATTCCGTTGTTGTATGTTCTCTTGGAATAATTTGTGACATTCACACGGCCGAAGCCCCTCGCAGAAGCTAGTTAATAATTTAATGAACATAAAAACATTACAATAATGGCTACAAAATATGTTTTTGTGCATAGAGGTATCTATTAAAAAGTAATAGGTATCTATTGCCTTTTGAAGGCCAAACATGTCATTATTTCGCAAAGAGGTAATCATAAATATTATGCTTAAGTTAAAGCATCATTCATTAATCTTCGTGATCTACCAATATTTTGTGTTAAGGGCAGGTTATGTACCTACCAATCCGCACTGGGCCCGCGTGGTGGATAACGGCCTAAACCCTCTCCTAGAGAGGAGGCCTGTGTCCTAGCAGTGGGTACGTTAAAGCGCTGATTATGCTTATGCTTATGCAGGTTATGTTTTACTAAGCAAGCAAAAACGGTGTATCCGAAATATGTAGCATGTCAAAGTAAAGATTTGGTCATTTTTCGTGTGTGTTCCGGCAAAGAAAAAGAAAAAAACCGCACGAAGGGTTTTTTTGTTTGTTTGCATTGAATAGGCTCCGAAACTTCTGAACATATTCGAAAAATTCTTTCACTGTTGGGAAGCTACACTATACCCGGGTGAACGACCCGACGGAGTTCTCGTTCCCACGGGAACGAGAACTCCGTCGGGGTGCTGCTAGTGAAATAATAAATTGATATCTTAAGAAACCAATATTCCAGTGAATGTTGGCTAACAATGTTGTAAGCTGTGCGCGCAACACATTTTCTTGACATTTGAGTGCAGGCGGATTCATTACATGAAAGCTATCGAAATATGAATGTGAATTGGATTATATTAGACTAGCATCGCCCCGCGGTTTCACCCGCGTAGTTCCCGTTCCCGTGGGAATATGGGGATATAATATAGCCTATGTTCACCGGAGATAGTGTAGCTTCCTAATAGCGAAATAATTTTTCAAATCGGTCAAGTATTTTCGGTGCCTATTCAATGCAAATAAAAAATCAATCAAATCTTTCCTCTTTATAATATTAGTTTAGACTACGTATTGACCGCGAGTTTGTTTGTTTGTAAATATTAGTATAACTAATTCTGCTGTACGTCACTGAATTCCTCCTAATGGGTTTGACGGGGCTCGATAGGGCCAGGCTTATGAAATAGGGTATTTGACTTTATGTATCAAATCTATAAAGTTTGACGGAAATAAAAAGCATCAAAGAGTGAGTCATGAATGAATGGGGGTTGTGACGTCACGTCGTGGTAAATATTGCAGTGAGTAGTGACATCACACGAGTATTCAACGCACGGTATCGTCTTCGTATTTTCTTTATCTTTTCTATCTTTATCTATCTGACGGACTAATTAGATTTTTTTAGTCAAGTGCCCTATTTTTCGAATGAGTCACCGCGGCCCTGGAACGCAAAGGGCATTTGTAGGAACACGGATGGGTTTTAGTCAGTATGAGTCGGGCACTCCCTTCCGTTCCGCCCAGAGTGAGTATTATTTGATGAATTTGCTTCCACATAAACAGGCAGTACAGTAAGTAACGAGATATGGTCATAATTTCCAGGAGAAACCAATGCTTCTATCGAATCAATAATTTTAACCACGAAAAGTAAGCAGCAAAAGCTGAGCTATAGTAATATTATAAAGAAGTTTTTTTTTGTTTGTTTGTTTGTACCGAATAAGTTTCGAAACTACTGGATCGATTTTAACCTTTTTTTCACGGGAACGGGTGACTATGCTGGTGAAATCGCGGGACGCTGCTACATAAATCAACAGACTGACATATAAGTTCCGTCAATATTGCATGAACATTAATCGGCAATAAATAACATATAGCTACGTAATAGGTTTTATAAGTTATACATAATCCCGCAGTTTTGGTACAAAACGGTCGATGATGCAAACTCGGATGGACAAATGACCGCATTTGCAAATAAAGTTGTGTTGTTACTTAGGTTTTTTGGTAATCGTTTTTGCCTGAAGATGCCTAATCACACGAAAATACACAGGTCATCTTGAAAGTCGCATGGAAGCTAGGTTTTAAACCATAATCTATAAACAAACCAATTCTTAAAAAAAAAAAAACAAAACGCACTTTATTTATACTTGTCTGTAGAAAATTTGAATTTCGAATCTCTTAATCTGTATTTAAACTAAGCATAATACCTATTTAGTTTCTTTATGCTTAGGCCTGTGTTTAATTTACAAGCTCTTAAAACAAATTATTTTTCTTGCTAGCGAAGCAAGTTCTTATAAACCAAATCATCATTTAGGTTTAAATCTAAGTTTATTTTCCATTCGTATCCAAAAACGTGGAAGTATATTTTTTACTTCGACCATGGGTCTCTCGTCTTGAAATTATGGAACGAAAAACAATCGAGAATCGTTATAATGAGACACGCAACTGCTTAAACGTACTATTATATTATCGTAGTTTTTTGTAGCTTGTTGAAATTGCTTTATTTACTTGAAGGGGTACGAAGACGGTTAAGGCGCTTCCCTGACCGAATAACCTTGAGCATTCGTTCCCTTTGCCGCCCGTATCCTGCGCACGCCTTTTTATCATAGAATTCACACAATTTTTAGAATTAAAAAAAATAGGCGATCTTTTGAAATGAAATAAAACGTGAAGAATATAGATTTTTAAATTATTTCTCATAACTAATGAGTTAATAGTCTCTGAATAACGAAGAAAAACGCACTATCGCAAGGTTTTGGTCGGGGGATCGCCTTAACCTATGATTTTGTTTTACGCATTTAAAATTGGGCATTTGAGGAGTGAGTGGTAGCAGTAGGTCAAAAATATGGTGTGGTTGGATTAAGTTTCACTCTCTAAGAGTGGGATGGTAACTATTTAGGTCTGCGTGAATCTCTAAAATTACAAATGTGAAAAAAAAAATTTGTTTGTTAAATTTTCACGCCGTAGTCGATCTTGGAGGCGGTTACAGGCTATTTTCTTGCCAAAACTTATATTGACGCGAGCGAAGCAATTGGAAAAATCTAGTAAGGCTGTAAAGTTCTACTAGTTAAAAATATGGGGCCAAATATATAGGAGTAGGTATAACTGGGTACGGGATCTCTGTTTAATGCAATTTGGAGATTCTTGACAGTTCTTCTCCATAAGAATCTACTATATGATTTTATTTCGAAAATGTAAACTTTGAAATCCAAAATTGCCTTTCGTAATTAGTCTATTGACTAATCGAAAAAATAAATAATAATGTTTTGACTTAGACTTTGCACCGCCACTGCTTCGTTCCGAGTACTACCAAAGGTTTCAAAAATTCTTACTAATAATAAAAACTCAAAAGCTACTCACCACTGGTACTATGATTATCATGCTGCCTGTACTCATTCCTCTCTGGTGAGGGGGCGAGGTCGCTGCCGATGCCAGAGCTACCCCCAGAAGACTCCAGCTTGCGCCTGGCGTTCACCCCCACGATGTTCTGGTTGAGGCAGCGCCTGGTATCGATATTGGAGAGGTTGCCTTTCTGCCGGTGGACCGTGTCGTAGTCTCGGGGTGGTAGTAAGATGGGGCTCTTGCCTGGAAGATTTGGGGGTGGTGTGAGTTGGTGAAGTTTTGGGGGTGGAGTGAGTTGGTGAAGTTTTGGGGGTGGAGTGAGTTGGTGAAGTTTTGGGTGTGATCGAGCGAGTGAGGTAGTGAGGACAATTACATAAGTTGTGAAATAGTTTTTAGTTTAGTCATTATAAAAAATACTGGACAGCATTTTATAAACTGGCGACTTGACAATTTAATGGGTACAGAATTACTGTTTTTATTTTCATAAATGTACTTAGTATAAAGAGCTGTAAGCATGTGGGAAAACGAACATAGAACTGTAGTATTCTGCGACCGCAAAGCTTAAAATGTTCAAAATACATATAAATATAGTAAAGATAGCATACTTATAAAGTTACTAACTTAGCTGTGCTTTTTTAAACTTTTAGTTCTTAAAATTCTTAAAAAAAGAAACTAACTTCCGAATTTACTTTAAAATGGTGCAAGATACTCCGAATCTTAGCAAATAAGATCAGCTTGTGAACCACAATATCAAATAAGGCACCATCTACTTCATGACCAGCTCTGCATCATAAAGCATACAGAAAAAAGCTCAAAACTACATACCCAAACCGTTTCATACCTGTGCACAATGCATGTAGAAGCAAGCCACATCTACCTACGGAAAATAAACAAAATCAGACTGACCTAAGCCCCGTTTACCTGTCGATAACTTTTGTTTCAACTCAGCAGCCAGACTGTCGTATAGGTTGGCCACACATCTTTCCTCATTGCTCCCCGAATCCGACTCTCTGGATACCTCACTGCCCAGGGACGAATCTGGGGGTTTTTTCGACGATGGCAAGGCACCACGCATTTGGAGTTTGCGCTCGATGTCTGCGAATTTCTTCTGGTTCTCTGGTCGCTCTATGAGCGCTTGGAGGTGCGTGTACAGCATTTCTGCTGTGTGGTCAGAGTCACATCTGTTGACAAGAGGGGGTTGGTGAGATTTTTTAATAAAACTCCTTAGGCCCTAGTTAAAAAGGCAAAGTGTGCCTTAGGTATTAATAGACAGAACATGGCAGGTGCACTGTAATGAAAAGACAAACAGAAAAAAAATATGAAAAAAGTAATCTGACAAATCGAAACTTTAATCATTCTACCAACTAAACATTTATTTTTATGAGTTTTCTAGAAACCTAGGCCCATATTTTAAAACGTAAACTCCAACTCAACTCAGAACTCTAACTACAACATGATTGAGAACGTCAATGAAAGCTTGTCTAATTAACGTTATATTGGAGTTTACGTGCTCGAGAGATGAGTTTTAAGTGAGCAAACGCGTTTACGTGCTTGAGAGATGAGTTTTGGCTGAGCAATCGCGTTTACGTGCTCCAGAGATGAGGTTTAGTTGAGAAAACGCGTTTTGCGTGCTTGAGAGATGAGTTTTAGCTGAGCAAGCGTGTTTACGCTTTTGCTTGATCATCTGTCGAGCACGAAAATTTCAATTTATGACAAGCTTTATTGGCAGTTTGATGCTGCGATGGAGTTGAAGTTAACGTTTTGGAATATGATCCCTATAGTGTCGTTTTGTTTTCTAGAGTTAGGCTTCTTTCAATCATTTTATAGAGTGAGCATCCTTAGTAGAAGTAATCTGTACAGGGCCTATCAGAATACCAGCGCTGTGATATTTTCTTTTTTTAAATATCGCTGCATATGCTGAGATAGGAACCTTTTTGGCCTCGCACACTTACATCTAGGTACCTACAAATTGTAATAAAATTCTATAATTCTATCTATAGCATTTGTTACTTTATTTTTTTTTAGTAGTTTTATTTTATTTTATTTTTTGTTTGTTTTGTGCGAGACCCAAATAAACATTTTTCTTTCTTTCTTTCTTTCTTTCTTAGTCCCAAGGAGACACACGCACAGGGAAATTATCGAATAGAACTGTCGAATAGTAAAGGGTTATTGTTGTTTTGCTGATATTTACTATGTTATTAACAAGCAAGTATAATAAAACGAGCGACTTCACAATCCACAGTCGTACCATAAACTAAATACTGTTGCACAAACCTATTGTTTAACAGCAAGATGTCCAATTCTCATGCAAAACGTCAAGATAAATATTACAATATAAAACCATTTTCAACATCCATCATCATTCGTGTCTTTCAAACACGATCGTTCTGTGTCAAAGTATGCGTTGCACAAGTCTAGTCACGCATGTGAATTCCGAGAGCACCCGAATGAAAGCCGACCGCCCCCGAATGCCGAGGTAATGCCAAAGTTGATTACAATATGGCCGCGGCCTCATCTGTCAAAGTTGACAGTTGCTACAATAGGTGGTAAAGTTCGATCATATTTGCACAGGGAAGATTGATTGAGAATGACACCTTATTCAAGTTTGTGTTGTAATATACCTACTCATAGCTTTCGTAATTCTTTGCGCTTTCTTTGGAACTATTTTTGTTAAATAACTCAGTAATGAGAGTTTAAAAACCCTTATATTAGCTATATATAATTTATAGTTCCCGTTCCCGTGGGAATATGGAAATATGCATCTTTGTCTAAATCCCAATATCAGCACTACTTAACATAAAGACGTTAACAACATACGGCCATGTCTTTTTAAGGATAGGGAATTATCAAATGACTTCTTCCGCTCTGGGCTGGGCGGAAGGGAGTGTCAGACTCTTACTGACAACCTATACGTGTTCATCCTAATGCCCTTTGCGTTACAGGGCCGCGGTGACTCTTTCGAATAAATACCGCCACAATGGAAGTCTTAAAACCTCAGAGTTCACAGGTGTCACGGCTAATCAGATTAGGGTCGTCCACCTCTATCGTAATGTACCGGTGTCTACTCAGAACGGATGTGTTGCAAGAAGGACCACGCATAGGCGGGCCCTGCGATTACCATAAACTATAGAACATTATGCATAGAGTTATGTCATCGGATAACTGGCTGGTTATACAACTTTGTCTATGTGAGAACGAGAGCGAAGTGACAGATGGCGGCTTGTGATTTAGAAGTTAATCAAAATTTGACAGTCGATTTTAGGCTTGGTTGATATCTGTAACATTTCCTATATATATTTACTAATATGACGGCTCTGATTAGTAATCTGTTACAGCACATGAGAACTTCAGATTTTGGGAACAATCAATTCTCTACGCAGGAAATCATCTGCCTAGCCTTTTCCCAACTATATTGGGGTCGGCTCCCAGTCATGCCGGATTCAGCTGAATACCAGTATTTTACGTGAAGCGGCTGCCTACCAGACCTCCACGTCCCATAACTGGGGAACACGGTACTTCTTGGCAAGACTGGTGTCAGATTTTCTGGCTTCTGACAATCCGTAACGACTGCCAAAGATCTACAAATGACAGCCGGGACCAACGGCTTAGCGTGCTTTCCGAGGCACGCAAAACACGGAAATAAAAAATGTTATTAAAGTAAGTAGGTACTAATCAAGGCGATGTGATTTGATATTGGTATCTATACTAATCTAGACTTCTATACTAATATTGTAAAAGCAAAAATTTGGATGTTTGGATGGATGAATGTTTTTTATTCAATCGCGTTACAACGGCAGAACGGATCTTGATTAGATTGGCACAGAGGTAGATTATAGTCTAGAATAATGCATACAATACGTTTTATCCCGAGAGCATGTTCCTTTGGGATAATTTTCGGCAGTACTATCTAGTAAATAATAAACTCTCACACTCAAAATTTGTATGTATGAATGGCTCTGTTGGCATTGCAGATCTAGTGGCCTTGGGATTGCATACGCTGTCAAATTCTCAAATAACAATTCATTACGAATGTTAATTGTCGCCAGAGGTGCAAAAATTCTCTTATTTTTAAGGAGCGTGCGCATTGCATTGCAGTCGCAAACTGTCATAAAAACCTTTAACTTTCCTACATTATTACAAGTCTTTGGCATTGTATGTCGCTGAGATAATATTGCGACTTCAAATTGAAGGCTTTGGAAGTATGAAAATTGATTGTAAGTACATGATAACAGTAAGATGTGTAAGTATCATGTTGTGCGTATAAACTCAATTTCTTAGACACTGACCCGTGTTCCTGCTTGTGCCCTTTGCGTTCCAGGGCCGCGGTGACTCTTTCGAACAAAATGTCCAAACATACCTACATACATCAAACATTTCGCATTTATATTAATACCCGCACCGCGCTGCGGTTTCACTCGCGTAGTTCCCGTTTCAGTGGGAATACGGGGATTAAATATAGCTTATGTTATTCGCCGATAATGTAGCTTGCCATTGGTGAAAGAATTTTTAATATCAGTATAGTGGATTAGGCGTGAAAGTGTAAAAAACAAACAAAATTACATTCACATTTATAATGTTAAGATGAATACTTACCAAAATTATATATATGCAGAACTGAATTTATTTGTTAGTACCGCGTTCACAACCTAAATCGCTGAACCGATTTTGATGAATTTCGGCACAGACATAGATGAGACCTTGGAGACAGGTAAAGGCTTCTTTGTTGTTGCGAAAATCTATATTAAAGCGAGCAAACCCACGGGCAGAACCAAGTGCAATAATATAACTTTTAGGTACGGACCACGGGGTCCACGGGTTGTAAAACGTGCATTTATCAGCGGCTTTAAATATTTAATGAATTATACATTCAAGTTGCCGCCATGCGGTGCGGCGTCTGGATAGAATGTGGTTTCTGTGACGCGTTCTAACAGTTGTGAAACTGTTTTGGTGTGTTGATGAAAAATGACCTCATGCAAATCTTGAATTTACTCACTGATGGTAAAATCAGTGAGTAAATTCAAGATTCCACTATACTGATCACGCCTAATCCACTATACTGATATTAAAAATTCTTTCACCAATGGCAAGCTACATTATCGGCGAATAACATAAGCTATATTTAATCCCCGTATTCCCACTGAAACGGGAACTACGCGAGTGAAACCGCAGCGCGGTGCGGGTATTAATATAAATGCGAAATGTTTGATGTATGTAGGTATGTTTGGACATTTTGTTCGAAAGAGTCACCGCGGCCCTGGAACGCAAAGGGCACAAGCAGGAACACGGGTGGGTTTTAGTCAGTAAGAGTCTGACACTCCCTTCCGCTCTGCCCAGAGCGGGAGAAGTCATTTGATGATTTCCCATCCAAAAAAAAAATAGGTATGTTTGGACGTTTCCCCCACACAGTTACAGATTATGGCCCTGATTAATGCACGTTTGACAACCGGTGGTCCTTACGAGAATGTCATATTGGTGTTTGAATGACATGTATGCCTATTGGGCTATTGTCTATCGAACCTGTTTTTCGGTTGGTGGGTAGGCAGCAACCTGACTGTATTGTTGTATGCTGGTATTCGAGTAACCTTGGATTACGACTTGTTTCTTTGATTCTATATTTCACAATATTCAGTAGAACTTAAATTATATAAGCATAAGCATAGCATATTCAGCCTTTTAATGTTCCCACTGCTGGGACACAGGCCTCGTCTCTAGGAGAGGGAATGGGCCGTAATCCTCCACGCGAGCCCAGTGCGGGTTGGTGAATGTCACATGTCTTCGAATTTTTGATTCTAAGACACGCCGGTTTCCTCACGATGCAGCTAATGTTGTGGCTAGCTTGAGTGTTGAGAGTTTGGTGGCGCTAGTGGCACGGATTGTATCGACTCCGCGTATTTAAATAAATTAAAAATAGCTATAACAAAGTATAATCACAAATAAATAGTTCCATATAATCATAATAGTCCAATAAACAAGTGGAAGTGTTTTCCTAGAGCTACTTTAAAAAAGAAAGTGCAAAAAACAGTGACTATAAAACAGTGTTTACAAATAGAATTATGAATATTCTGTCACTCAATTATGTGTGTTTTTTGTGGCCTAAAACCCATTCAATATCAAGAACATCACAGTGAAAACTCTAATGGTCAAGTGAAGCCAGTAAATTGATCAGAAATTGTGATAAAAACATTATTGCAAATTTATCACAACACCGTCAATTCTCTCGGAAAAATCAAATATTCAAATCTCTATTCCTCATAACGACCTTTTTCATTAAACCACAAGAACACGGTAATAAATTTCAAACACTTCAACTAGCTTCTCAATAGCTACGAGAGTCGACGCTTGGATCCCGATGCGCGGGATTGCTGGTTCGAACCTCACCAACATTAAACACTTTTTGGAAATTAATAACTTTGCCATATCAAAATTACATTGGCCTTGTGTCGGAAATGAATTTCTTTGAGAACATCACGATGCGCCGTACGCGAACTAAATCGGATTCGATAGCTGCCATTAATGAATCCCAAAATGAAACATTTGAAGATACCGTCAACAGCTTACCTGATCTATCCGGTGAATGCAATAACGATACCCAACAGCAAATAACAAAGTTAAAAGAACAAATTAACAACCTCGAGTTAGAATTAACCAGCGCTCACCAGGAAATCGAAACATTGTCTTTAGAAAACAACAATCTCAAGAAAATAAACGTTGATCTGCAAGGAAAAAACGATATGTATAAAAAACTAATACAAAGCCCTGTCAAAAAACTTAAAAACGGAACCCCATCCAAGAAGTTCCCGGAAAATCACAAACAAACACAAACAGATCCTTCCGTCACAACTAATACACGAAAACATGAGACGCCATCCACTGTCATACAAAAACCGACGACTGTAAAAGAAACTCGACAGCAAAGCATTTGTTCTACGCTAAAGATGAAGCAAACTTCACCTAAAGTATCACCATCTTCGTCCGACAAAACAGATACTACAGGCAACAGAAATAAGCTATGTATTATAAGCAGCAACAATATAAATAAAATACTAGCTATTGCAGAGGACACACTGTCTAACTTTGAATTATGTCATTACCTTAAACCTAACTGTGGCATTGATCATTTAACTAATGACTTACATACAAAATTGGCCAATTACTCTGAAAAAGATTTCTGCGTAATTTTCATAGGAGAAGAAGACTTCCGCATTACAAAGAATTACACGAATCTTATTGTAAACATAAGAGAAACCTTAACAGCTATGCGTCATACGAACATTATCCTTTGCTTACCTACGTATAAATGCAGCGAATACACCTCAATGTTCAATTGGAGAATAGAGATGTTTAATAATATGTTGTACCTTGACAACCTAACTCATGAATACGCCTTTCTTCTGGACTCCAATTTAGAACTTACACACGAAATGTTCTCCTACTATACCGGCAGATTAAACAATAACGGAATGAAAAACATATGTCATAATTTAGACATCTTAATTACAGACATCAAAAATACCTTAAAAATAACTCAAATACCAGAAACCAATATTACATCTAAGAAACAACAAATTAATTTCAATTTATCTACCAATAATATGGGCTTTTTTCGTACACAATAGTATGCGAATCCTTCATCAAAATATCGCCGGACTTTTGAACAAAACAGATTTACTAACAATTCATCTACAAGAACTAACGGAAAGTCGAAGAAGCATAGATGTTATATGTATAAGCGAGCACTTCATTATACATGGTCAAGAAAACCTTTTAAAAATACCAAATTATAAACTTGCTGCATTTTATGGAAGACGTGAAAAAAAACGTGGAGGCGCCTGCATTTTAATAAACAAGTATCTTCAATACACAGAACTTGGAGTTGCAACAAAACATTCAATAACAGGAGTAATCGAATGTTGTGCAATTGAACTGGTCGAACAAAAATTGATAATTGTATGTATATATA
This sequence comes from Hecatera dysodea, assembly GCA_905332915.2. Taxonomy (NCBI): domain Eukaryota; kingdom Metazoa; phylum Arthropoda; class Insecta; order Lepidoptera; family Noctuidae; genus Hecatera; species Hecatera dysodea. The sequence goes on along the minus strand of HG995308.1, from coordinate 16,211,193 downwards.
GACCACCTAAGTCGAACAATTTAAATACTTTTTACTATAATCTAGAGATAATTTTAAGAACACTATGTACTAACACTAAGAAAAAAATTGTTGTGTGCGGGGACTTTAATATAGACAGACTGAAAAGAAATAATATTAGTTTAGATTTTGAATACTTTCTGTTAGGATTTAACCTCAGACTGGAACTTGACCAACCAACTCGGCTATCCAGTAACAGTTGTCTGGACAATTTCGCTCATAATTCTAAGAATAAATGTAAATGTGAAGTAATAGATTTTGCCTTATCTGATCACGCTGCACAAATATTTGAGATAAAAGTAAACAAAACCTATAGACTAAACTCATGGCATGTAAAGAAACGGGACCTATCATTGGAAAACTTGACAAAATTCAATAGCTATCTACAATGCCTTTCATTCGCTGAAATATATGAGACGGAAAATGTTAATGAAGCATATAACATATTTATGCAACACTTTGGTTTGTTATATAAATTATGTTTTCCTTTCAAATTAGTTAAAATAAAACCTAATAAAAAAAATAAGTGGATTTCTAGGGGAATACGGTTATGTAGTAGAAAGAAGCGTCACCTTCTGTGGGAGCGCAGGCTTAGGCCATCAAGTGATAACAAAAATAAATTTAAAAATTACTCCCAGCGATTAAAGAAAATTGTAAAATTAACTCAAAAGGCTCAAAATAATTATTTGATCAATAATTCAAATAATAAATCAAAGGCGTCATGGCAAGTTATCAACAATAAATTCTTCAATTATGAACCCATTTCTATGATAAAAATAAATAATACAGTTATTAATAATCCCATAGAAATTGCAGACGCATTCAACAACTACTTCATCGACCAGATTAAAAACTCACCTAAAGCATCACTTGCAACAAGTGGATTAGTCGAAAACCCTAACACAATGTTTATGAGTCCAGTTGTACCTCAAGACGTACTCAGGGCAATCAAATCATTAAAAAATAAGAATAGCGTAGGATATGATGAAATAGCAACGAAAGTTATAAAATTTGTATCAAATAACATAATCGTACATATTAGCCACATTATTAACTTAGCTATCAGCACGGGTGTATTCCCTGATGGTTTAAAAACAGTCATAGTCAAACCCCTTCACAAAAAGAATTGCAAGGAAGATATAGCCAACTATAGACCGATAGCTTTAATTCCTGTGTTTTCCAAGGTGGTAGAAAAGATTATATATGATTTAATCAATAATTTTCTGACAAAATACAACATATTATGTAATGAACAAGCAGGCTTTAGAAAAAATAAAAATATTAATACAGCAATCTATGATTTTTTACACGAAATAATGATAAGTGTTGATAGTAAAATACCTATTTGTGCCATTTTTACAGACATGACTAGAGCTTTTGACTGTGTCAATCACGAGATTTTGTTAAACAAGCTTAACAGCTACGGTTTGAGAGGAAATGTGCTGAATCTCTTAAAATCCTACCTCAATAACCGCACACAATATACGGAAATTTCCAGAATTTGTCTTAAATCTAAATGTGAAGAAAAATATAAATCTGAAGGTAGAATTGTTAAATTCGGTGTACCACAAGGTAGTGTATTGGGTCCCCCGCTATTTTTGCTGTACATAAATGATCTGCCCCGTCAGATACCAAATCCAATGGTTCTATTTGCCGATGACAGCACAGCACTTATAAAATGTACAAATATTAACAATTATGAACAGGATATTAATACTAACCTTAGAAATATTATTGATTGGCTTGAAAAAAACAACCTGGTTATCAACATAGCAAAGACTAATGTGATGCATTTTCACCAACGTACAATTCCACCGAGCGTCAATGTACAGTACAATGGACAACTTATTAATCAAACAAAGGTCGCAAAATTTTTAGGAATTTTTATCGACGATCAATTAACATGGAAACCGCAAGCAGAAGAGGTGTGCAAAAAGTTAAGCACTGCAGCATATGTTCTTTTTAACTTGATGAAAAAAGTTGACATAAAGACTGTTTTAATCGCATACCATGGTCTTGTCGCATCGGTCTTGAGGTTTGGAATCATTTTTTGGGGTAATTGCAGCCTAAGAGATAAAATATTTAAAGCACAGAAACGTTGTGTCAGAGCTATGTGTAGTCTTAAACCTGGAGAAAGCTGTGAACCTCTGTTTAAGTCTTTGGCAATTCTTACTTTTCCGTCATTGTATATTTTAGAAATTGCAATTTTTGTTAAAAGAAATAAAGCTCTATTTGCTACGTTCTCGGATGCCAAGAAAGGTCCCGTGAGAAGTCACTACAAAAACCTTCTAGTTACCGGTAGTTATAAAACAGCACTACTACGGAAGAGTGTTTTCTGCATGGGTCCAATAATATTTAATAAACTACCAGACAGCATAAAAGATTACACTCTTCAACAATTTAAAAATAAACTCAAGGCGTTTTTGATACAGAAATGTTACTATTCAATAAGTGATTTTTTGAATGACCCTATGTGTGATATTCCAACAGGTCTATAGTTTTTACATGCCATAATATCTACTCCGAACATGATATTTTTTTTTTTTTTTTAATACTGAAATTCTGTTATTCATTAGTTGATTATCTTATTTGTTTTAATTTTTATATTTTAATCCTGTGTGTGACATTCCAACAATTTAATATTATTGACATAATTTCATACCTATTTTTGTGCTCAATAGCGAATTTTAATTGAAACTGACATTATTTATTAAATTTTGCATGCCAAAACTTAGGCAGAATGTACCCGGCTCACTATATTTTTATAACAACTTAATTGTACTGTACCTACATTCTATGCGAATAAATGATTTGATTGATTGATTGATTGATTGATTGATAGCATCGTGAGGAAACCGGCATGTCCTAGACCGTTTTGAGAGCAGTGGTGATGAAATTAATTACACAAAGTAATGCGCCCGGTTGGGTTTGAACCCGCGACTCCCTCTTCGTAAGTCAGAGCAGTTACCACTCGGCCACCACTGGAGGATGGGATATCATCAAATAAATTCTCCCGTTCTGGGCGGAGCGGAAGGGAATATCAATCTCTTACTGAGTAAAACCAATCCGTGTTCCTCCTAATGCCCTTTGCGTTCCAGGGCTGCGGTGACTCTTTCGAACAAAATCCGCAACTTGATGATATACCTATCGTTTTTTAACATAATTCTAGATAGGTAATTTAAGAAGACATTTAAAGGTTAAATTCTTTAAGAGACATCTTGTCAGCTGCTGTGTTATTATTTTAGAAAATGATGAGTACCTAACTACCTGTTTGCTGATAATAATTGAGTAAATTGATAGCATGCGACTTAATTAATGCTTACAGTGGACGCGTCTCACACCGATATGTAACAAAGAAATTGATTGTGCTAAATAGCTTTTTTTTTGTAGATTCATATTTAGAACTCTCGAACAGTCTTCTTTATTTTTTCTCTCGTTCATTTATTTGTTAGAAACTTGATTGTACCCCATACATACCTATGTATACATCTTTTGAACAGGCAACCGAAAAAAAATGTTTGAACTTATTCAGTAAAACCATTACAAATGTCGCTATTACTTTCCACATTTTAAGGAAACTTCACTGTCCCTATCCATATTATGCGTCATATTCATACCCATATTTTCTTTATAGTTAATTCTTAATCAAGGACCACACAGATAGACACTCGATAAATACGATTAAATCTCGGATCATCGCATCGAATTACGTTCCTTACAAACAGAACAATCAACTTTTTGTCATGCAAACATTTATTAAAATGACCCGATGAATAATTTATGAATCCTATCAATTTAAATACTCTTCAAGACATCGGTGTGACAGGGAACGTGATGCGCGCGGCAAAAAAAACAAAGACAACCGATGTTACACGAATCGATCCGATGTTCGAAACTCGCTCGATAATGGAATGTTGACATTTTAATGTCAAGGTTGTCGGTTGTCACTTGTATCTTGCACATTCCTGTTTGTTGTGTGTTTGAGAAAAAGGATTATGTCTTTGAACTTTTATTATGGGGATAAAAGCAGTCTGTAGACTAATTAACAACTTTTCTTTTTAATAAGTCGATTTTATTATGTTCCACAACAGTTGGATTCAAACTGCATTAGGAAGTTTGAAAGTAAAAACAAAATCCTGTTATGTCTAACGCTATTTTAGCCGTCAATTTAAACTGACGATTTTCCCAGGATTTTTTAGTACAAAACCTTCACCAAAAGATCGTCTTAAGAATTTCTCCTCTTGGGCACTAGACAAAGAGACATTTGAACGAGGATACTGACCTTCGAAATGGCAAACATTTTGGCGTTGACGTTTGTGACATTTCATAAACGCTTGGTTCGTTACATTTTTGACGTTTTGACAACCCGTAATGGCATTTTGTAAAGAACCCATCAGAACCCATTGTCTAAATCGCACAATTAAAGTCCTGAGGGCTAATTCTACTATTTTTAAAACATCTTTCGTATTCGCATCTCAGTTGCAATCTGTCAAAAAAGAATTGGCACTCAATTAATATTTCTCAAGGATAAACTCATGAGATTATTATTGGTAAAGTCATTACTGTATTTTAATATAATTTATAAGTAAAGAAGATACACAAAGAGCCTCTCAATACTGTTGCAACCGCGACCTTTAGCGAAAAAGGCAATTTATCCGTTTATTTTGCTTATACCTGCGTTATAAGAATTTCAATTGGGCAATGTTTATTCAATGAACAACGAAGCTTTTATAGAAGAATGATCTCAGATGTATTCCCTCTGTGGGCAAAATTCTTAAGATTGGCGATAAATGTATTTGAGTAAGATTTTCACGTTTTGTTTGTAGTATACCTAACTATTATTTATTTATTAATGTACACACAAAATACTTAAAAAAAAATCGTACAGAGTAAAGAGCAAAAAGGTGCTGCTTATTTCACTAGATTTTTTTTTTCTAGCAGACCTGCGACGGATGAGTGGGATAAGAAACGTTGACACAGTGTGTAAAGAGACAGAAGGACAATTAAAATATACTATACGAGACTATACCAATGTGTTGGATTGTTGTCGCTATATCGTAGTATACAGCGATTTTTGATGATGAACGCTTAATTCTGTCTACAGGGTTTCAAGGAAGTTGCGGAATTTGTTTGAAAGAGTCACCGCGACCCTGGAACGCAAAGGGCACAAGAAGGATCACGGATGGGTTTAGTCAGTAAGAGTCTGACACTCCCTTCCGCGTCAAACGGGAGAAGTCATTTCATTATTTCCCATCCAAAAAAAAGGGTTTCAAGAAGCTTAAGTGTGTCAGGGTGCCCTAAGTTGTCTCAAACTTAATATAACCTTAACTCGACCACATATCAACAAATGCAATGTAGAGTAGTAGTGCCAACAGTTTGGTAATCCTTGGCATGGATTCGTAGTATTTGGTAAGTAGAAATGTCTTATTTTATGTATTCCATATCAGCACACCAGTTGAACGAAAGTGTTTGCTAACGCGACGTCTGTATATGCGCCTTCAAACAACAATAGGCAAATTCTTTGTCGGTAGCAAAACAAAAAAAAAAAATACAACCGACTTCCAAAAATAAATAAGTAGGTATGGATTTTATTGCTTCCTTTCCATAGTCATTGAAAAAAAAAAACTTAAGCCCAAATAAAGGCATGCACAGACATCTAACAGCGACTCGAAGGCTGCAACCGACTCCGTAGGCGCTACCCGGCCGCCTGTCACTGCCTGTTCACAATAGACAGACTCAAGGCCCCCATTAACAAGTGTTACATGCAAGAACCACGCACTGTTACTTTAGTACTCTGATGATAATGTGTGAATCGCTTAGGAATGTACCTACCTACTGATCGGATGAATGAATCAATGATTTTTTCATATGGAATTTCGCTGTAGCAGCCCGGGGTTTGGAAATTGGTACAGAGACATCTTCTTGCCTATAAGCATAAGCATAATCAGCCTTTTAATGTTCCCACTTCTGGGACACAGGCCTCCTCTCTAGGAGAGGGAATGGGCCGTAATCAACCACGCGGGCCCAGTGCGGGTTGGTGAATGTCACGTGGCTTCGAATTTTTGGTTCTAGAACATGCCGGTTTCCTCACGATGTTTTCCTTCACCGTTTTGAGAGCAGTGGTAATGAAATTAATTACACAAAGTAATGCCGCCTGGCTGGGTTTGAACCTTTTTTTTTTGGATGGGAAATCATCAAATGACCCCTCCCGCCCTGGGTGGAGCGGTAGGAATGTCAGACTTTTACTGACTAAAACCCACCCGTGATCCCTCCTGTAGTAACCCTTTCGAACAAATTCCGCAACGGCTGGGTTTGAACCTGAACCTTCGATTTACAATTCGTAAGTCGGGGCGGTTACCACTCGGCCACCACTGCTCTCTCTCGTGCTTCGGAGAGCACGTAAATTCGTTGGTCCATCACCCTGGTCGGGCTGGAGTAAAGGAACAGAGAGGGCACCTGTTTTTGCGTACGCACCACGTGTGGTCCACTGTAATTTTGTAACACCAGGGAACCTCGCCCCTACCACAAATTACTATTCTAATGTGCGACCCTTTCGGTCACAGTGGCATACAACAACACGTCTGTATGCAAAGCAGAGGTTGGTTGAATATTTAGATTATTCCACACATTGCAGCAGAATTCCCAAGTAATCCAGGGCCAGCAAATGTCATCAAACGGTAAGGTACAACAAGGTCCAATCAGATGCCACTGTCCAAACCGGGAAACAAAAACTAATGCCTCAATCTCTGCGGCCATAGGTACTTGTAACCACTACAACGACGAGGTAATTAATAGATTTTTTATTCCAATTGAAAGATGAGTATGCAAATGAAAGAAAAAGAAAAAAAGAAAAAGAAAGAAAGAGAATGAGAGGCAGGTCACTTCATAATGGTTGATGATGTGATAATTGTGTATTTATATTATTATCCTGTTTAATGTGACCTCAGATGAATCCGTCTGATTCATATGACCCGGCATTCTCTTGCTAATGCCAAGGTGAAGATACTTCGTCTAATAGGTAAAAATATTTTGGTGTGGTCATAGGTAAATGATATTTTAGCAATGTGAACTTTAATGCCCTCTGATATAGACCGCGTCACATAAATTAAAGAAACAAAAACCCGTTTTTGCAAAATTTTTCATTGATGGTCCGCTCCTGTTCATCATAGCGTAATGATAAAAAAATGGAAAAATGCCTAAAGCTCCCTCGATGAATAGGCTATACAACACAATTTTTTTTTTCAAATCGGACCAGTAGTTCCTGAGATTAGCGCGTTCTTGCAAACAAACAGCTTTACAATATAAAATAAGCTGTTATTGATGTTTACATGCTCTTGTTGGAGTTGACGTTCGAGTTTACGAATATGGGCCTAAATGTTTTAGAACGGTAAACCTATTGAAAACAGATGAAGAGATCCAGAGCTTCCGATATTCTATTGGCTGACTGACATTTTATAATTTTAACTAGCTTCTGTCCGCGACTTCGTCCCCGTGGAATCCCCGATTTTAAAACATTCTTTATCGCTGCTCCGCTCCTATTGGCTTAAGCGTGATGATATATAGCCTAAAGCCTTCCTCGATAAATGGTCTATTCAACCCAAAAATAATTTTTCAATTCGAACCAGTAGTTCCTTAGATTAGCGCGTTCAAACAAACAAACAAACAAACTCTTCAGCTTTATAATATTAGTATAGATGATAATTTTGCATGACTGAACTGGTGCAACACAGTGGACTGCGTGTTCACTTGACATCTAGAAATGTATGATTATGTACTGTGTTGAGTAATTAACATTTGAATTTGAACTTATAGCTCTGAAACTAATGATCCATCGAACGATTTTGACATCGGTGGTCATTAATGTGTTTACATTTAAGCAGTTTTTAATTATAATTTAAATGGCGGTCTTCAAAGAGTTAGTCTAACCTTATGTAATGTTATTGAAAGATAAGTATAATTTAGATACTGGTTGGTGGTGGTAAATCTATATGGACCTGCCTGATGGTGAAAATCTTTGACTTTCAGACGTTTAAGACATAATACCTACGTAAATATTAGATAACTCTGATTGCTCAGTTCCGGTAAGCTAATATTTGTAGCCAAAATGTTTGTCATGATGATTTCATAATGACCTTACGGAGACCAATCATATTTTATAATCTGTGCCATAATGTGACATATTTGTGCGTTGTCATTGCTTGTAACAACATAAAACGAAGTTTGTAATAATCGAGAGTGTCTCAGAAAATCGATTTCATAAATAAAAAATATTGATACAAAGCAGAACAGAACAACGCTAGTGCAAAAAAAAAACTACAGCCGCCATTTTTAATTTTCACTTCACGCAACATTAACAAACTATCTTCTATTTACAACACCCAAACGTGTCTATTGTTGCCGCCAAAACTTATTTGTAGCGACGAAATATAAGTGAAAGTATTTTTTTATCCAAGTCAGCCATATTGGAACAGCTGTCAAAAGTCGCGAGCTGTTAAAAGGCGTGAATTACCCGCGAATACGTGAGCATTGATTCGGTGAAAGGGTATTACAAAAACGTGTTGTATAGACAGGGATCGATGGATGATATTGAATGTTTTTGATTTGTTTAGTCTTATAAACAGATGGAAAAAGACTGTTAGAGGTCGCCCTATTCACCTTTGCGCTAGAAATACTTTTATTTATATTCATTAGAAAGTATAAGCTATCCTTGATTTTGAAATTGTGTGGTTTTTGCCACACCTTAGGCCATTCCTAATGAATTTATCATCAATTTTATATTAAAAAACAGTTTATAAAAGCTAAATAGAGGTTAAAGATTTGTGGCATCTGCAGGTGTAGGTAAATTTGTCTCAAAGTAATGATTGGAAAATTCTGTGCAAATGCCATTGATCATTAACGTCGCTTATAATTCTAGACAATTGAATTCCGTTACCAGCTTTTAACTTTTATTATTTTGACATTTGAAATGTCTAACCTTTAACAGAATTTGAGGAAACGTGAAGTCCATTGGCATCATCATTTGGCATTTGATGTGAATGCTTACCAGCCATACGATTAGAAATTGGTAGACTTTACAAGAAAAAATAGGAGACAATATTAAAACAAACTTACATTATGTTAGCAATAACGACTTTCAAAAGTCCATACATTTTGACAATGGTCAAGCTGATAGAATATCACATTATTCCAACATAGATTCCTTTTTCAAATTCTCAGAGGATTCCGAATCGATGGCAAAGACAAACCCGGTACAGCCTAGAGCATTTACAACGATAACAAAAAAAAGGTTACATATTTAATTCAAACCTCCTTTTTAACTCTCAGAAAAACAAACTCAAGTGCAGAACAAGCTCATAAATAGCCTTTGGAGTTGTGTAGGATGTAGTTTTACTGTCCAAGTACAAGTTTCATGATTTTCATTTAAATTCTAATCAAAACTGCTTCCATAATACAGGGCTTCCAACACAGGCTCGTTAGACGATAACTAGGAGGTGCTGGCTTATAGGGCTGCTATTCAGAAATATAAATAATATATTATTACTTTTCATTTTGCTTGGAATTATAGTTGAATTATAAATGTTTTTCAATCACGTTATAACGGCTAAACGGATTAGGATGAAACTTGGCCCACAGGTAGATTATGTCCCGGAATAGAACATAGTATACTTTTCATTCAAAGAGAATGTTGATTTGGGAACATCCGGCAGAAGTAAAATACTTGATTGGATATTTTACTAGAAATAAAAATCATAAAATTTCTATTTAGTCCGACCGTTGGATTTTCAAAAAATATTAGACATGGGCTGGTGACGTCACGTCGCTAGTAAATAGTATACAAATATATACTATACAAATCACTATAGTGATGTCCCACGAGTTTCTTTTTCAACGCACTGTATCATCTTAATTTTTGTTTAGGTACGTGAAAAAAGAAAAAATACGTGTTCAATATTTTTTTATATTCTATCTGACGCACAAATTAGTATTTTTTTTTAAGTAAAATACCCTATTGTTATCTCACCAGTATATCGATTAATATACAAAAACATAATGCTAACGCCAAAAACAAAATTTATCTAAAATCGAATGAGATACCTACCTAACAATTTTAAGCAAATTAACTGTCCGCAAGAAAACGACGTTTTCTATGGCAAGATGGGTTTTGACGACCGCAATTACATAGGTGTTTTATTTAATTCTGAATCTTCCGTGGAAATCCATAATCGTCCAGTACTGTAATAAACACAAATTGCTCAGAATTATTATTATATTTCGTCTTGACAAGATGAAACGACGAGGTCAAATTAGTTTGAACTAAAACTTCAAATTTAATTTGACAGCAACACAAAGGTGACGTCTTGTTACTTGAAAAAAAAAATGAAAACATCGTTGTTGACTTGTGACTATCAATATTAATAATATTTGTTTCCCAGTTATTCGTAGAATTATAAATGTGAAAATGTATTTTTGAAAATGTTTTATTTTTTTATTAAAAATATTTAAAAATGTAATCAATGTGTGTTTTAAAGGAATAATCGATATAATATATATAAATAATAATATTCAGAGCCGTAAGCAAACCCTTGCCAAATGCACAGCCCTGTCCTAGGTTATTACCAGTACTACCGGTTTTAAAAACCTTTTTGTAGCTATTACAGCGAGGCGGCTTTTAATTTACAATCTCAGCTGCTGTGTTCGATATCAACCTGCTTAGATGAATGTCGTAAACAGGAGTCGCAGTCCAGATTAGATTAACGTATAAAGTGGGTGGTTTAAGTATGAACGGGGTTGATGATCCGAGTGTTCATAGGGTTGTTGACTAAAAAATCTAATTAGTCCGTCAGATAGATTTCCAAAAAATAATGGAGACGTATTTTTTCTTTTTTCACCTAAACAAAAAACGAAGATGATACTCCTCAAAACTCCTGTGACGTCACTTCGTGCTACGATTTTAACACAACACAAGCCCCCACTCATGATCTTTGATTCTTTTTATCTTCGACAATTTTTATAGATTTGATAAAGCAAAAAATACGTGTCGTGACGGACGAAATAGAATCTTATTTTTATTCCTTAGAAAACATCCCTATTGCCATCGAGGTAAGTTGTTTTAGATAGGGTAAAACCGGGCTAGATGTCCCAGTAGTAAAAGTGAGTGTAGGTAAATAGTCTAGTTTCGCGGATGAATCGCATGCTATTTTAGGGATCCATAAATTACGTCACACCTTAAGGGGAGGGAGGGAGTCGACGAAGTGTGACATTGTGTGACAAGGGGGTAGGAGGGGTCCTAAAGAAGGATGCCCAGATATGGCAGACAGACATTAAACTACCTACTCAAGCTTGCTCCCAGCCTGCCAGTGTCAAACAAGTATAAAGGGAGCTATAGCAGTTTACACTTAAAGAAGATTCCTATTATTCATAAGGTTAAAATGAGTTAATAACGTTGAAATTAATAATTATTGTGTTCAAATGATATACTTTCCATTCGAAAGTGGTTGAAAGTGTGTAGAATGAGTTTGTGACTGTGAAAAAATGGATGTTATGAAAAAATAAGAACTGTTTTATTTCCAAATGGCGACTTATTTTCTTAACTGGTATGTACTAGAAGGTGTTCATAATAACTTAAACTATAATTCCATAAACTATTTATCAGTGTTCACTGTAGGCCAAGGTTGTTCTAATATGTGGGCATTGTTCTTTAGTGCCGTCTCATTTCAAAATCTATTTTAATCTAGGTGTTAAGTAAAACACGAATAAAGACACGAATAACATCCGAAAATATGTGACGTCAGACTAAGCAGGGGGTCTCACAAATGTGACCAGCTGTGACAAGATCGGAGGGTCAAAAATCATAAAATTTATGTGACGTAATTTATGGATTACGTCACACAAATTTCCCCCCTTGTTTACCTATCGGGAGACTTTCTAACTACCGCGTCTCAAAATACGATCAAAGCATTTTCGGGACAGTCCAGTTTCTCAGCGGGTCTTTTATCCTAAATGAAATCTATATGGACAAGGCAACTATACCATATATGGGATATGTGTGCCATAATATAGAGGTCCGCAAAAATCCACAGAAAAGTCCGCAGAGAAGTCCGCAGAAATATCAAAAATAATGGTTTTGAATTTTCATAAATATTTACATAAACAACCAAAGTACTTGCGAATTTTAGAAATAATATATTTTGATTTTTCTACTGTGAGATATAAGATGATTTCAAAACGTGTGGCATCTATCCCGGTTTTACCCTAAGCGAAAAAAGTTTTTATGGGGTCGAATATAAACTTTTGAGCAAGAACATATTATTATAGTTGTATAAAGATAAAACACCGCTATAAAGTATTTGGCCTCCTGCCTTCAGTGAGAACAAAGCTTAGTGACGAGTGAGATGAGACTAAAATTAAATAACGATATTGTAATTACGTTTCGGGTTAAGGTGATAAATAATTAAAGTAACTGTGAAGTCATTTTATTTATTAGAACTTTTGCAAAATACCTTTTTCTGCGATGTGAAACAAGTCATAATATTAAACATCCATCAAAAATTAAATGAACAATTTATAAAATTCTACATCTTCTAAAAACCTAACCTTTCGACGTTGATTTTAGCACCTATCATAAAAAAAATCTGTAGAACAAATGACATCAGCAAACCCACTTCTAATCCAGCCAATAACCATAAACTATAGAAGTGGGTCTCGTAATGAATTCTCCGCGGGTCTCCGCTAGATGTCGCTGTGACCTCTAGATGCGCCGGCGCACAAACGTGATATGTCAGCTGTTGCTACATTGAGATGGAAATCCTAAAGCAGTGGTTGATGCGTGTAATGCAAGAATTATTTTGAAGGATAATCTGAGAGATAAGTACATACATACGTTTCTTTAGCCTCATATTTTATTTAAAAACGATCCGATCCGACTCTGCACGGGTAATATCTGACTTTTCCACGATATTTAGAATTTTAAACTGTCCTGTCTCGATAAATGGGCTATCAAACACTAAAATATTTTTTTTCAATTCGAATCAGTAGTTCTTGAGATTAGCGCGTTCAACTAAACCAACAAACAAACTCTTCAACTTTATAAAATTAGTATAGATAAAATATTAGGGCTAAGAATTTTAAACTGTGAGAAATTAAAAATCTGTAAGAATTCCTACAACTCGATATCGACTGTCGAAAACCTTGCTCATTAATCATTCCAGTCTGCATCTTACTTAGTTTTATAAACACTCCCTATCTAACCTAAATCATCACGAATGAAAGACAGTTTGGTTATACCAAACTGTCTTTCATTCGTGATGATTAAAACCAATTATAATATTTGTTAAACGAAGTACTTAAGAACTTGACTTGGCTCGCGAGGTTGTCGATATGTGGAATGTGAACACAGCAGTCATTGTGCCGATAATTGTGACGGCCAATGGCATAATTACCAAGAGCCTCGACCAACATCTCAAGAGGCTGGGCAGCTGGATCAAGGGCTTGATCTAGAAAGCAGTACTCCTGGATACGGCGCGTATTGTTAGGAGGTTCCTCTCTCGGGAGCCCTGACCACCGGTTGCTTGAATCTTGATCCCGATGTCAATGGGCTTTATATTTTTGTATTTTAATATTTGTTACAAAAATGTATTACATTCATAAGTTATGTTAATTAGCTGTTAAGACATTTTTATTGGGATAATTTTTATTTTAAGCTTAAAGTACTGAGAGGGGGGGACAGACCAGACAGACAGTCTGTAAATCAGCGATGACCAGCGTTGTAGTTATGCTGCTCACTGCTCAACATTCGCTGAGCCCGCTCCTTTTGCCACACTGAAAACTGTTATTTTTATTTAAAAAACCTGTTACTTTTTTGTTCATAAAAAACTGCCTTTACATAAGCCACCAAATCTCAATAGAAAGCGCTGATATCCATTTGAATAACAATAAGTACCATTTCCTCTGCAGAACCTTTCCGATATTGTTGTTGGCAACACAAATAATGAACGCTAACTTTACAAAGTTGCACAAGAATGTGCGCGGGAGTTGCGACACTAAATGTCAAATGTCAGATGAAGATGCCACCCTTTGTGTATGGTTTGTGCTAAATATTTAGATGAGGTGTGACGACGTGTTGCGGAATTTGTTCGAAGGAGTCACCGCGGCCCTGGAACGCAAAGGGCACTAGAAGGATCACGGGTGGGTTTAAGTCAGTAAGAGTCTGACACTCCCTTCCGCTCCGCCCAGAGCGGGAGAAGTCATTTGATGGTTTCCTATCCAGATAAAAAAGGTGTGACGAAATGGTTGCGGAATTTGTTCGAAAGAGTCATCGCGGCCCTGGAATGCAAAGGGCATTAGGAGGTACACGAGTGGGTTTTATTCAGTAAGAGTCTAACGCTCTCTTCCGCTCCGCTCAGAGCGGTAGAAATCATTTGATAATTTCCCAAGGTGTGGAGTTTGTGTAAAAAATGACATGGATTGTGAGAAAGTTTGTTTTTTCTTTAGCTCAAATTTTAAGCATCATAAGGAAACAATAACTTTGTATCAGGAATAACGGTTGTTAAAAAGTCCAAGTTTGAATTTTAGATGTATCGACCTCTCTTGTTTGCGCTATAAATGTTCCTGGCTGTAACTCAGAAGTTTGTCTCTGCCACCAATTTATGTAGATTCTCGGTACTGATTAGTAAATATTCTAAAATGTATAGGACTGATAGGCGCTACTGAAATTTCTTGTTATCAATCCAAAACGTTTTGAACTTTTGACTTCATTACCACTGATAAAACTTCTGTCACTTTTCTAGAGTCCGAAATATACTGAAATAATGATCAGAAATCGGGACCATGTAGCCAATGTGTTGGTCCTTGAAAAATTCTTCATAAAACTGTGGCCTCAAAGATTTTCAGGAATAATTTCAAAGATATTGATAAAAATGCAATTCTTAGATTCTGTACTTCATAGAACCTGGACCCGGACCCCCCCCCCCCGGACCTGGTTCTGTTCTTCTGGGGGGTTATAGGAGATTTTCCTTATGTAATACGGTTGCTTAATAGGACCTAAAATTGTATAGGTACTAACAAATGATTGCATACAGTAAATACCTGAACAGCTATTTACCTATAAACCTCGATCTATTGTTTCCTAGCACACGTTATCAGCTAATCTCGGCAGCCATATCAACAACAATGTATGCAGAATCCAATTTATTTTACATCAGTCCATACACAAATGTTTATTCTTATCATCTGATTTGGTTTTATTATGGGGTTAGTGGGGGCCATTAGAGTAGCTGAATGAGATTAAAAAAAAACCGGCCAAGTGCGTGTCGGACCACGCATAGTGAAGGGTTCCGTAGTTCACTGTTAAAATCTCGTATCTCTAAAAGTATATAAGCTGTGATGTTCAAACTAATTTTCGTTGGAAGTGTCTGTGAAGTTCTATTTGCTCATTTTTTTTTTAGAATTTTCGAGTTCTTAGTTTAAAGGGGTATGCCAAGCCGCCATACTGATTTAGGCCCTGAGCGCCCACAAGTAACATCGGATGTTAATATTAGTATGCCCCACAAATAATATATTGATAAAAGAAAATTATTGAAAAAAACTTGGAGTTTCCAAATTATAAGGATTTTTTAATGTGCTCTACACAAGTATTAAAAAGTTATTGTAAACTCTTCCTACATAACATATTAAAGCTAAATTGTTGTTGGTTGTCATTATCAGAATAGGAGAATCGCCAGAGTCAGTATTCATGGTCAAAAACGTCGATTTTAATAGCAAAATACACGCAGCAAATCACTATGATGCAAATGCAAACAAAGTGACAATTATTCTAATATTACATTTGATTTGAAAATGACAATGACATTTCTAATATTGTTAACTGACAAGTTTTGGTGTTGCCATTGCACTAAGTATCTATCGGTGCATTACGTAGATCATTTTAAAATCATTATATTATATTTTGTAAGTTGGTTACAAATCTAAATATATTAACATAAAATGCATTGGGACTTCTATAAACAAAAGAACGAATAAATAAAGTACAAATATGTGTAAATGTTTTGCAACAAATCTTTATTTTGTGCAGTTTTTAAATTGGCAACCTATCAAATGTCTGTTTATTTCGTTGTATCGTTTCAATATTTATTTTTTATTAAAAAATGTTGCTAACTTGTATCGCGTCGTAAATAGAAGAGTTAATTACGTAAACTTTACATATATTTTTTAGTAAATTAAATTTCTTGGGCATTGCAAGGCCTAAAATCGGCATTCCCCTTGACGAATGCGGAAGCACATATATCAGAAACTAATGCCATAAATAAAAAACTTTAGAAACCTTTGTTGGAATTTAGTTCGTTTGTTTATATATATAATGTATGTTTTCCATAATATTACAGCATTATTAAAAAGCGGTTAACAGGTTGCACCCACCTACCAATTTTCATTTATGTAGCTTTGTTAGTCTCCGAGTAAAACGGCTGTGACATACGGACGGACAGACAGACATGACGAATCTATGAGGGTTCCGTTTTTTGCCAGACGCGGAACAACTATCTGTAGGCCATATAAATATTTGTTCCGTGCGGGAATCAAACTCGCGACACAAAGCGCAGCAGCTAATCGCTGAACAACGAAATCGGGTCAACAACGAAACATAATTTTATGACTGAACGTCCAAAGAAGCCTTAAAAACTGCCTGATTCTTCGACAGTAATGTCAGCCGTATGGTAGGATATTTTAAAGCAAGAAAAGAAAGAAATAATATTGAATTTCTGTGCCAATTCAATATTTATATTTCTTTTCTAGATAGACAGATACAAAAAACAAAAGGCGACAATGATACAAACATGATTACAATTAAAGTTTTTAGTGTACATTCTGCCAATTGTCATGTTACAGCAGAGTTGAACCAAACCTGACAGTTTCACGATTAAGTTTGTGATTAGACAACAAAACACATTTTTTAAGAGTCAATCTTTATGTTTACGAGTGCCTTTTAATGTCCAAATTGACCAAATAGTTACAGGTTTTTTTTTCAGGACCCCTATCAAACAATTACGTCCCCCATTTTGCAAAAGTTTACATATATACATTCGCTGAATGAGTTCGAAAGTCACCGCGGTCCTGGAACTCAAAGGGCACAAGAAGGATCACGGGTGGGTTTTAGTCAGTAAGAGTCTGCCTCTCCCTTCTGCTCCGCCCAGAGTGGGAGAAGTCATTTGATGATTTCCCACCAAAAAAAAAAAGGGCCGCGACCTGCGAAATCTCTTTCAGACAACCTCACTACCATGGCAGTTAACGTCACTACTTAGCAGTCGAAATAGTTAAGTAAAATGGTAAAACAGTTGTGAAGTCTATTACATATATTACGTGGAAAACACATGACGATAAACGACACTAATGTGTTATAAATTGCTTCTAAAACTGCACCTTAAAAGGCTAAACCTACTTAACCTAGGCTTAGTAATTAATGGCAGCCATCAGTCCTATAATTTGTCAAATAAATCTGTCAACAAATTGACTTTAAATTGCATCGAAGAATACGAATAAACATTTATTTCGTGTCAATTAACGGTGTCTAAAAGAAGGTTTGTCATTCAAGATTTTACTTAAAATGTGATGGTATATTAGTTAAATATATTTAACTGTTAGACACAACTTAAGTATGTCAGTAAACTTAACGGCATGTGCAGAGATAAACGGTAGGCGGAAGGTAGACTTTTTTTCAAGATTCAAAAACATAATATGAAGCCGTTTGTTCTGGCTATCGTTAGTAGATATTTGATAGTCATTACGGTTAGTCAAAAGCATGCCTCAAAAGTTATATGCATGCGACCTCAACATATTTGGGGTAAAGCTAGATAAGTGCCTCGGGAGAAGGCACGGCTTGCACTTGCTCGAAACGATAGGGATATCGTTTCGAGCAAGTGCAAGCAGTCCCTTTCGGGAGGTGCTTGTGTCGCATAGGCAGGAAGCCGGACGCTCGGTGTCACCACTGCGTCGACTGTTGGGAGGTCACGGTACGGCATACGCTGGCAGAGTGTGCCGCTTGGGAGGAGCCGCGCCGTAACCTCATCTCTGTGATAGGCCGAACTCTGTGATCCTGGGACGTGGTGGTCTCCTTCTGCGAAACATTTATCGCGCAGAAGGTGGCTGCGGAAATTGAAAGAGAGATCTCTACCTCTCTCCCGACCCGCAGCAGGCGCACCGGGCGTCGTTAGAAGACTTACGCTGCCCCCTTCCAATCTGTTAAAAAAACCTCACAATATGTTTCCTTAGGAGCAGTAAGTACACTGACCTGTAAGCATGTACATGTACTGGACAGCCAGTCAGAGGGTTGTACAGCAGCAGTACACACGCCACGACGTCCGACTGTACCACCGCACTGGTGATGCTGCCGTGCGGTATGAAGTGCTTGATGGTCTGCTGCTTGCCCTTTGCTGTCACATTCTGGATTATCTTCAGGCCTTTGTGTGATACCTGGGAAGGGAATAATGGTGGATTAGAAGAAGATATCATAGACTGCAATAAAGTTATAACTGTCGTTTACGGGTCCAGCAGCATGAGTGTCGAAAATTATTCCAAAGGAACATACCCTTTTTTTTTTGGATGGGAAATCATCAAATGACCCCTCCCGCCCTGGGTGGAGCGGTAGGGAGTGTCAGACTTTTACTGACTAAAACCCACCCGTGATCCTTCTTGTGCCCTATGCGTTCCAGGGCCGCGGTAACTCTTTCGAACAAAGTCCGCAACCCTAGCAGGCACCGACCCTATGGGGCCCCGACCTCGGTGCTGACAGCTCCTTGAGGCGCGCGTGGAACACAACGCGTCGTCGACTCAAAGGAACATACCCTGATGAAGTCCTATGTGTTATTTCAGGCTATAATCTACCTCTGTGTCAAATTTCATCAAGATTCGTTCAGCCCTTCTGACGTGATTGAGTCATAAACATTCATTCATCTAAACTTTCGTATTTATAATGTTAAATATTAGCTTTTGCCCTCGGCTACGCCCGTGCTGGTCAGAAGTTATCCTGCAAGAGCAAACAACCATTACGGTATAAAAAAATATTCTATGTCCTATTCCGAGTCATGATCTACCTATCTGCTAAATTTCACCCGTTTTAGAGTCAAAGCGTAACAAACGAACAAATCACTTTTGCATTATTAATATTACTAGCAGTGTGTGTTTTCACTCGCGTATTTCCCGTTCCCGTGGAAATAGGGAGATAAAATATAGCTAGTCGGTGATAACGAAGCTTTCCATTGATGAAAAAACGTTGAAAATCGATCTAGTAGTTTCGGAACTTAATCGGAACAAACAAACAAAAAAATCATTCCTCTTTAAACGTAATATTAGTAACTAGCTTATGTTACTCGGTGATAATGTAAATAGCTTTCTATTGGCGAAAAATCAGTCCACTATTTTCGGAGCTTATTCGGTACAAATGCAAAAATCTTTCCTCTTTATAATATTAGTATAGACAAACCATCAATCAACTAAAGTAAGTGGAACAGAGGAAGCTTCAAGTTCAGCTTACATAACTCTGTTAGTTACATAGAGCAATATGTTACTCGATAATATACGAGAACAAACAAATCAATTAGAACGATGGTAAAACTTTCGCTGCCATGGCTGTTGTCAGCTCGTAAATGAAGGAGTATGGAATGTGTTCTGTTGTGTAACAAACATTGACTGTTTGGTGAATGAGGTAAATTCTTTGATCAGGGCCCCAAGTCTGCTATTTTTATAAATTTGTCATTCCAACACGATCCCATTGTCATTTTGCTAAAAGTTCGTAATCTACTAAATTCATAATGGTCGACCATTGGTCAGTCAATGGTTTCGTAATAGTTTTTGATAACCGAGCTATTAGAAGAAATGACTGCACAATGACGTTCTAATGATAGGTCACTGATCAAAGAAACTGCCAACATTTTAGCAGACTAACACATACGTCTGTCATTCATTAGTCATTATGTACGAGATTACCATTCTATGCCATTTCTTTCAATGGCGTGACAATGGTTGACCATTGGAAAGTCATAATGACGTTTTTATATTAGTAGATTACCGAACTTGTAATAATCAACCATTATGAGATCAATGATAGACCATTCTGAGACTATTGTAATAGCAGACTTGGGGCCCTGGACGATGTTATAGCATTATCCCTGAACTGCAAACTCATCGTCTTATGCATTCTACCCTTTTTTTACGGGGGGAAATCCTCTTGGATGTCCCCCACACTGAAGCGTCTGTCAGACTCTTACTGACTAAAACCACCCCGGTGTTCCATCTCCCACCCACATTGGGGATCGCGGGAACGTACGCAACTTCCGTAATCAACAACTTCAACTGGTGATGCATTCTACCCAGCATAAACTACGCTGCGCAGACTTAGTTGCCGTCCGGCTTTCAAAAGTCCAAACTCAAGGTTTGCCAGAAGATGGTTGCGGAATTTGTTCGAAAGAGTCACCGCGGCCTTGGAACGCAAAGGGCACAAGAAGGATCACGGGTGGGTTTTAGTCAGTAAGAGTCTGACACTCTCTTCCGCTCCGCCCAGAGCGGGAGAAGTCATTTGATGATTTCCCATACAAAAAAAAAGGTTTGCCAAAAGATGGACTATGCCAGGCTAAGTGGGATTGGGTGAGTAATGTACTATGTATAATAATACATCAGGAATGATAGGCCAGAGCCAAAGGATGGGTTTTGTCGAGGAAGTGGAACAACGTAGAGGGATTTACGACAGATTCGTTGGAGAAGACAACACCTAGAAGAGTGTGGTCTATGTGGGAGAGCTATGCCCAGCACTGGAACAGTTCAGGTTGATAAAAAAGAAAACAGAGTAGGCCTTTAAATATGATATGTCATACTTGTGTATCTTAACACATACACTTAACACAAGATAATGGAATAGAATAGAATAGAATGAATTTATTTGTCAGAATATTGTACAAAGTTGTTATGTTCATTATGTATTACGATCAAAATATTCTACTATTTCCGTCGTACAAATATGGTTTATGAAATTATGGGTCATTATTACATTAAAATAATTATCATTAGAATAAGAGTTACAAATTATTTATATAAATTGAATAATAGTGGCACAAAAGAATAATTATATAAGTCACAATTCAAGGATATAAAACATGTTTTGTAGACAATAATTTCAAATATTTATGTACATTTTTTATTCATAAAATCTTCAGTCGAATAATAACATTTGCTTATAAGAAAGTTAAACAATAGGATGGGGGACTTAAAGAGTGTAAGAGAGATTGAACTTTCGTTCAAAAGCCTTAAGTTTGACAAACACTTTACAGATCGGTTGTGGGTGGAGGTCAGTTAGGCAGCTCCATATAAAATACTGGTACTCAGTTGAGTTCGGTCAGACTCGATGGCGATCCCAAAATGGTTGGGAAAGTGCTCGAGTTCAGTGAAGCTACCTTGATCATATTTTTTACAATACCCCGGATTTTACGTTTAATAGTAAAATGCACACAATGGGCACGCATTGTTTGCATTTTAGACGATACTTAAGACGATACCCCGACCGAAACCTTGCGATAGTGCGTTTTTCTTCGCTATTCCGAGACTATTAACTCATTAGTTATGAGAAATAATCTACATGTAAAAGCACATTATTAATGTTCGATGTCTTATCATCATATTCCACGTTCTAATTTGTTTTTATGTGTTATAAATAAATTTAAAATCTACTTTTAACAATAGACTATAATATAAGATAGATAATATAAAAATCTATATCATAAACGTTTTATTTCATTTCAAAAGATCGCTTTTCCTTTCATAAATCAAAATAATTCCAAAAATTGTGTGAATCCTATGATAAATGGGCGTGCGCAGGGTGCGGGCGGTAAAGAGGGAACGAATGCTCAAGGTTATTTGGTCAGGGAAACGCCTTAACAAGATGAATTGTAGCGTCACAAAATGTCAACCGTGTGAGAACTCTTTGCTTTAAAATTACTTATATCAGAAAGGCCAAATAAAAAGGCTAATATTACGCACAGAAATATTTCCGTCGGTATGTATGTCAACAAAAGTGAGCTTGGCCGCGCCTTCGCTATAATAAACTTATTATTTTTCCTTATTGCCATAAGCATAACACACCCAAATGTGACGAAATCCGAGAACATTTCGTGAGAATTTCAAAGATATAAGAAAGTCAGGATCAGATAAACTGCTGTAAAGTATTCACGTTCATAAAAATCATCACCAATTTTTTATTGAGATCGAGCGATACATGGCGTCTCTTGTAGGCCAGAATCTACTGTGATGTGACCAGAAAAGCGGCGAAACTATGAAGTTACAGGGAAATTATTCGTCTAACTTGCAACTCGTAACGAAATCAATCACAAAAGATAAAGAACTTGCGTGTTCAACTGCAACCGCCTTTTTTTCTGTATGGGAAATCATCAAATGACCTCACTCACACTGGGCGGAGTGGAAGGGAGTGTCAGACTCTTACTGACTAAAACCCTTCCATGATCCTTCTAGTGCTCTTTGAGTTCCAGTACTCAACGACCCTTTCGAACAAAATCCGCAACACCAGCAACCACCTCGCAAACAAATTTCATTACATTGCGGGCTACTGAGGTATAATTAGATGCATTGGTCGAACGCACCCGGCAATGTAAATAAACTTGCATGCGTGTCGCTCAGGATGTGTTCTTTATCGTGTTAACCATACAAAATTGTACCTTCGTGCACATAACATAAGGTATTGATCGCGTGCTACTTCGACAGCGTTTGTCATTTTTTTTTTAATATTTGACAATTGGCTTCGCAATGCTACTGCTGACTGAACTTGTCACTTCCCAGTGCCTCTGGACCCGGAACTATTCAAGTATCGTCAAACATATCATGTGCAAATGTTTGCTTAATACTTGAAACATACTCTTGACCCCAAGCACAAAAATCAGAAGCTCGGACACAGTACTAAACTGTATGTATGTGTGTTATTTTTACTTTAAGTAACATAATATCTACATATCTTATAGGTGCTATAATATAATGAAGCTGAAGAGTTTGTTTGTTTATTTGAACGCACTAATCTATGAAAATACGTATACCTATCTTCTAATCGCATAGAAAACTCTGATACCGCGATGCAGGATTTTATTCGTAGTTCGCTGCTGACGGGATAGATGGCGTTGCAGTTATTTTTGTCGCCATACGAATTTTGCTTCGTTAGTTTTTTTTATGGCCGCTACAAACCCATACAACAATTTGGACTTCTAGGCGTCATCCTAATGCGCGATCATAACGCGAAAAGGCGATCGTCACGTTCATTTGCTAGTCCAAATCGGTAATTGCATTTTGCCGACACGGTCGAGGTTGCCCTAGCACAAATGAAAGCTACAATCGCGTATTCGCGTGATGAACGCTTTGTATTAATGAATCCCTATTTCCCTTAGTCACGGCATCACATGTGAACAGACAGGACCAATTTAGCGAATTCTTTTTCTGTTGTTTTTGTTATTTTCAGACAAGATGAAAGAAAATGAGAAAAAGAAGCAATATATCCGAGCGAAGCCGGGGCGACCACTAGGAACTTATAAAATGTTACTTTTTAGGGGTTTTACAAGCCCAAAACAATGTAACATTCTATAAATACCTTAATTTCATTTTTTAATAAAAAAATATATTTTTAATTCGAATAATTGTATTTAAGTAGATGTTTTACTTATAATTTTATTTAGTAGGTATCTATTAGTATAATATTTATGTATTATATTTTAAACTTATAACTGTTACACATGATGTTTACATCTCTTTTTTTTCGACTCGATATGCTGGAAGAGAACTTTAGAAATAAGCATCACCTTTGTGCATTTTTTTATTCTGTTTGATTCTTCATCTTTTTATCAAATGCGTGTATATAAACTGTTAAAAATAAGCATATCACCTACCTGAAGAGTAACTTTAAAAGGCTCCAAGTCCCGAGCCCTCTCCTCCAAGATCCTGATGGCTGGCAGAGCAAACTCCTCCCCGCGCAGTCCTCGCGACTCCTGCGCACCCAGGAACCACACGTAATACGACGCCTTCTTTATGTCTTTCTTCAAGCGGAGCGCCATCTTGTGGGCTTATGTCATTGTTGGGGGACTGTAACAAGAACAAGAAAATTGGTAAGCTTTTTTTGTCATCAAAACGTATTATATACAAGCAAGTAAAATCTATACTAATATTATAAAGCTGAAGAGTTTGTTTGTTTGTTTGAACGCGCTAATCTCAGGAACTACTGGTCCGATTTGAAAAAATCTTTCAGTATTGGATAGCCCATTTATCGAGGAAGGCTATAGGCTATATATCATCACGCTAAGACCAATAGGAGCGGAGCAGTCATGAAAAATGTGACACAAACGAAGTTGTGCGGACAGCTAGTATATGTATAAATGTAAAAGGGTAAGGTAAGAATTAGGTAGGGCATCAAAAATTCATCCATATCACTGTCAACGGGAAAAGTTTCCTGAACATTGGCAGCATTGCCACGTTGACTGATCATGGTAGTTCGTTGGCTGAAGAAAAGACTATAGAGGTATGATGTACGGTACAGGGAATAAAGTCTCACAAACTTCCAATGAAAAGAGAGGATCCTCCGGCTATAAGGTTGTTGTATCTGTCAGGCAATTGCCCGATAGTTGAAATTCGTGCTGTTTTGTGTGTACATGTTCTAATAGCTCGGAAAACTCTGATACCGCGATGCAGGATTTCGTTAGTAGTTTCCTGCTGGCGAGATAGATGGCGTTGCGGTTCCTTTTTACGTTATCAACCCGCACTGGGCCCGCGAGGTGGATAACGGCCCATTTCTTCTCCTAGACAGGAGGCCTGTGTCCAAGCAGTGGGAATTTAAAAAGGCTGTTTTCCTTCACCGTTTTGAGTGCAGTGGTGATGAAATTAATTAGTCTAAGTTATGAACTTGGCTGGGTTTGAATCCGCGACCTACTATTCGTAAGTGGGGGCCGTTGCCACTCGGCCACCACTGCTCCACGAGGAGTATCGTATTACCCTGTTACTGCAATAAAAATACTTAAAACGATTGAAATTCCTGCAACGCAGCTTCAAATTCTTACATAAGGTAACGGATCATTTATGAGCACTTATTTCTAAGTCAACTCTTGGAACTTGAGCTGAATTATAAGCAGATCAAACATTTCGTGGATGGATCATGTGATTTAGGTTCCTAAGATGGAAAGAAGATACACTGAATAGAAAAATGAAGGGATAAATGAAAATTCATTTTCATGGTCTTCTTGTTAATCAATACGCAAGATGGATACCAAAACAAACAAGATAAGCCCAACTCGCACTTATAGCTCTTTGACGGTCGTTACAGATGGCCTGTGGCCGTACCACGAAGTGCCAATGCTATCATGATTCAGTGTGAGAGAAAGGGATAGTGCTATTCGTCTTGTGTAACTCCGTCTCTCTCTGACACAGGAATCATGATGGATTTATGACGTCATGGTAGGACTGCAGAAGCCACATTTCCGTCGCCTTCTATCAGCCATATTTCCGTCTTTCCAAGGTTATCGTATTATCCAGTTACCAAGTCGTCAGTTACGCAGTGGCTCCATGTAAAATACTCATACTCAGCTGCATCTGGTAAGATTTGAAGTCGACCCCAATATTGTTGGGAAAAGGCAAAGCAGTGTGATGAAAGCGAGAAACCCAGCGAATATAGCAAACACGGACAGTCCGTTTACTACAAAAAAAAGAAAAAAAACAATCGACTTCTAAAAAAAAAAGTGTAAAATAACTTTAATTTCGGTATTTTTGGTTGTTTCTTCGTTTTTTGAACACCGACTTCCGAAATTAAAGTTTTTTTTTGTTTAGTATTTTTCCCTTTTTAGCGGTACACCCTGGGGGGGTGTACCGCTCCAAACGTTAGGCGGCATAAATTGGTGTAAACAATAAACTAACATGCGACTTCGCCAATCTCGAAAGATTTCCTATCATTTATTGAAGAGTTTCGTTTCCTATCTCTGTTCTTCATCAGATCTAAACCAAACTAGAAAGGGACCACC
The DNA here is from genome assembly GCA_905332915.2 of Hecatera dysodea. NCBI lineage: Eukaryota > Metazoa > Arthropoda > Insecta > Lepidoptera > Noctuidae > Hecatera > Hecatera dysodea. The sequence goes on along the minus strand of HG995308.1, from coordinate 16,185,139 downwards.
TTGAAATACTAAGATGCTCTTCCAAACCATCGTATACAACTTTATTTTTTCATTTTTCATCGACAAGAGTGAATGAGAACATCATCAATGTAGTCGAAGCCACGCATTATTAGGGATAACTCAAATACTCGTCGTCAGATCTCAATTTAAATGGGACCATACGACAAGCACCAACTTCCGAATACAAAAAGAATCTGACTCTAAATGAGATAACACACACAAAAAAAAAAGATACAGTCGAATTGAGAACCTCCTCCTTTTTTGGAAGTCAGTTAAAAAAAAGCTACAAACATATCATCCATATATAAAAATTCCAGTCATGCGTTTAAGATTGTTCTGTGCAAAGCCCGTCAAATTTTGGCATTCAGCACAAGTAGTTATTAGTATTCGTTGATAGACTGCTAAGTCGGACAGTTGGCAGATTCCATCGTTATATTTTTTGTTGACGCAACATCTCACGTAATACCTTGTCGTTGCTGCTTTTGGCCTCATTGTAATGGTGTTAAATAGTAGTAAAACGTTAATAGATTGCAAGGCCGGGCCCTTCTAAATATACATAACTCAAAAGTGACTGACTGACTGACGTAGCGATCTATCAACGCACAGCCCAAACCACTGAACGGATCGGGCTGAAATTTGGCATGCAGGTAGATGTTATGACATAGGCATCCGCTAAGAAAGGATTTTGATTAATTCTACCCCCAAGGGGATAAAATAGGGGATGAAAGTTTGTATGAAACTTTGTCAATTTTAAACCGATCGGGCTGAGAGTTTCAAAATCGGGGGTAAAGTAACTATTCCACGCGGACGAAGTCGCGGGCAGAAACTAGTTGTTTCACAAGTTTTGATATGAGGTTCTCAGCAGGTGTTCGTGGCTACATTATAACCGCTGTACAGCATACCTGGTTAAGCAAAGCTTGGGAACTCTGTCCGTGGATGTGTAATGGATGGATGTAATTTTTAGGTCGTCGACAGTCGTTAAGGTTAGACAGAGGTTGCAGAATTTGTTCGAAAGAGTCACCGCGGCTCTGGAACGCAAAGGGCACAAGAAGGATCACGGGTAGACTTTAGTCAGTAAGAGTCTGACACTCCCTTCCGCTCCGTCCGGAGCGAATGAAGTCATTTCAAGTCACTGCGGGGTGCCAATTGAAAACCAGCGCTGGGTGTCTGACGCGCAGCAAATGCTGAGTTGGTAACCCTTTCGGTTCGGACACGCTCGGCGCATTCTGTACTTTTCTTCTCCTTTCATTTGTGTTTGTAACCGTTGTGCTGTGTCTGTCCTGAATAAAAGTTTTTCTATTCTATTCTATTTGATGATTTGCCATCCAGAATAAAAAGGGTTACAAAGAGAGTAAAACTCTTACCCGAGGGATGTCGTGTTATTTAGTTACTGGGATATGGAGGTTAGGTGGGCTATCGCTTTTTGTAAGATGCCAAACCCAGATGATGCCAGTTCATTGTCAACTAGCAGCGCCCAGCGGTTTCACCCGCGTAATTCCCGTTCCCGTGGGAATATGGGGATAACATATAGCCTATGTCACCCGGGGATAGTGTAGCTTCCCAACAGTGAAAGAATTTTTCGGAGAAAGTTTCGGAGCCTATTCAATGCAAACAAAAAAACTATCAAATCTTTCTTCTTTATAATATTAGTGTAGATAGTGTAGACAAAAATAAATAATCTTTATAATATTGTAAGCGTAGATAAAGTGGTGTATATTGCCTTGGGCTTAAGTTTCATGAAAGCTCTGTTAGGAATAGCAACATTGTCTAAGTTTACACCTTACAAAATTAAATGAGAAGCTTTCACACTTACTAAAACGATCATAATGACCCTAATCACTATTTCACGGATAACCTTAATTCCGCAGAAAAAACAAAGACGCGGTATTTACCAACTTAATAACCCACTACACACCTAATATTTAAACAGCGATAAAACTAAAAGAACGGTGAAAATCACGCTAATAAAAAATATCTCACGCGTCGTTTGGCAACCGGCCTTGGGTTCATTATAATTGGTTGCCAACAACCAACACTCTTGTAATGACATTAGGTGAATTGGGCAACTTGTAGGTAATTGTCTTTACTTCATCATTTGAATGTGTGTCGTGGTTGCTCGCGGTTATTGGAGAGCAACCACGAGTTGCTCATCAGTAAACGGAAGTCTGGACACTAGTCTATACGTTGTAGGTTAGGCAGAAATATATCTATAGTACCTACTCACAGATTTCGCAAGTTTGGGTCAAAATCCATGTACATGTATGCTACATGTGTAGCTGGTGAAACTCTTAGCAGGATTCCGGATTTTTTTCGAAAGAGTCACCGCGGCCCTGGAACGCAAAGGGCATTAGCAGGAACACGGATGGGTTTTAGTTTATATAAGTCTGACACTCCCTTCCGCTCCGCCCAGAGCGGAAGAAGTCATTTGATGATTTTCCATTCAAAAAAAGGTACACGTAGCGCGCCTTTTGCTTTCAATCGACCACAATTTGAAGGCACACGGGTGGGTTTTAGTCAGGAAAAGTCTGACCTTCCCCTACCGCTGCCCCCAGAACGGGCCAGCAAATTATCTGATGCCATCCCATACACCAAAAAAGGACCTCATTAGCAAATTAAAACATCTTAGATTAAATCAAGGAAAAGCATATAACTCTCATTTATTTGAAATTGCACATAGATACGTACATATTTTGTAAATGAACTAGCTTTTCCCCGCAACTTCGTAAGCGCATTATCCCGTTTTTCCACGTTCCCGGAATTTTCAAATCCGACATACTCTTCAGGTTTATTATATTAGTATAGACGAAAAACATTTAAGTTTTGAGCCTTCCCAAATGCTAAACAAAACGTTTCGCCGTTGTTCTTCGGGCGATCACCCAGAAACCGCAGCATCGCGAAAATAAAATCAAATTGTACACTATTGTATTGTATCAGCATTCGACGGAGCCCCGGTTGGGACACCGTTAGGTGATGTACGGATTTGGAAATCGCGTTTGATGGACTATTTAACTTCGATATACACAGCGAAATTTGGCATTCCCGGTGGTATTTCATTATCAAGTTTTATTTATTTAAGGTCAACCAACAAAGCATACACCAAAAAAAGTACATATAAACGATCACCAGGTTTTTAACATGCTATAGTGTAGCCTTAATTAAAGGCTGCCACGGCATGCGTTACATAACTAGAACTAATAGAAATTAATTACTAACTTTTATAAAACTAATAGAAACCATTTGTTGTGGAAGTGTTCGAAAAAGTTACCGCGGCTCTGAAACGCAAAGGGGAATTAGAGGAACACGGGTGGGTTTACGGCCGCACCCAATAACCGATCTATCATATACTGGAGATAGAAAAACAAATGAAACAACAGAAAACCTATATACTTTTTCTGTTGTTTCATTTGTTTTCCTATCTCCAATATGTGATAGATTCAAAGATTCAAAGATTCAAAGCATTTATTTCAATTAAACCTTTTACAGGCACTTTTGAATTGTCAAGTCGAAAGAGGTGAAGCTATCTGCACGTTCCAAAGCGTAGATCTCTATGGAGAAGAACGTGCAAGAAACTCCACGGACACTCTTTTTAAATCATGTTCTGTATTACATAACCTTGGTTACATCCTTGGTCGCTTCTATATGTGAGGACAATGCGAAGAAACAAAAAGGAAACTATAAAAACAATTCAAAGTATAAAGATTAAAACAAGTCAGTGGCAGTTAAGAGGTGACCAGTCTCAACCGACGGCGCCCGTTCACGAACATGACGCGTGTATTGGCACCATTTAGCTCAACCATTTTGAAGGGAACCGAATGATCCAACACACACGCCACCATCAGCGAAACATTTGAGCGAGCATGACATGCTCTCAACTGCCATTTTAGTTCAAGTCACAAAGTAAACTATAACTTATCACATGTAAATGGCTCCATGGTACTCACATGTACAATATTTGAAAATAAAATGCTTCTACATTATATAAAACTATGGTTTACAAAAACCAAGCACTACAAGTAAAAAAAAAGAGAAATTATTTATTATCAAACTAATAGGTATTATATAAAAAAAAGAATAAATAAATGAGACAGAAAAAAAAGGGCGAGCATCTATTCCAAATATAAAATCCTAACTTTTTTATCCAAGTGGTTGAGGCTGTGGAGCAGGACCGGCATTTAGCCAAGCATTATTATCTTCAATGTAATCCCCCAACTTATAATATGCTTGCCTGCATAATGTGCGTTTAATACAAGTTTTAAATTTCGTTTCATTCAGTTCTAATATATGGGGAGGAATTTTATTGTAACATTTTAAGCAATACCCCATGAAAGATGTGGCTACTTTAGCTAGTCTGAAACCTGGTTGAACTAATTGATCCCTATTTCTAGTAGCATAATTATGTCTGTCGCCTCGCTTACTAAAGAGATGTAGATTTTTTCTAACGTACATAATGTTTTCATAGATATATTGACAAGGTACCGTCATGATGTTAATTTCCTTAAACAGTTCCCTTAGAGAATCACGCCGGCGGAGATTGTAAATGGCTTTGATAGCTCTTTTCTGCAGAATAAAAATTGACTCGATGTCTGCAGCCCGGCCGGATAGTCAGTAAGAGTCTGACACTCCTCCGAGAGCGGGGGGAATCATTTAAGAAAGAAAAATAGTTTATTCCCCTCATTTACACGCACATGACATATTCAAACTATATTAAATATACACATTCAAATATTAGGCCTGTCTTTGTCAGGGACCGATACCCAAAAAAAAAATCATAACCTTTTACAAACAAAATTTCGATATGTGATTTCATAACTGTTGATAATGAAAATATGGCCAATCGGTGCTAGGAATTGTTTTCAACTAACCCACTGATCCTATATATATAGCCTAGCTATTGTATAGCTATATTCTGTAAATATATGTCACTTTGAAGACTTAGGTGAAGTGAACATGAAGTGAGCTATAAATCCATATCTACAATCAAGGTGGAATGACAGTTTGGAATGACAGTTTGTAATGACAATTTGTAATGTCAGTTTGGAATGACAGTTTGTAATGACAGTTTGGAATGACAGTTTGGAATGACAGTTTGGAATGACAGTATGGCATGACAGTTTGGAATGACAGTTTGGAATGACAGTTTGAAATGACAGTTTGGAATGACAGTTTGGAATGACAGAACTTCACGCTCACTGCACCAAAGTTGTCATGGTGACAGTTCATATCATCTGCCTAGCCTTTTCCCAACTATATTGGGGTCGGCTTCCAGTCTAACCAGATTCAGCTAACGTAGAGCGGCTGCCTACCAGACCTCCACAATCCATCAACTGGGTAGCACGGTACTTCTTCCCAAGACTGAAGTCATGTTTTTCTAGCTTCGGAGCTGCTTCGGAGCATCCGTAACGACTGCCAAAGATCTACAAATGACAGGCGGGACCAACGGCTTAACGTGTTTTCCGAGGCACGGACGAAACTCGGCATGTTAAGATGGTCACCCATCCACAGATCAACCTTGGTAACCGTTGGTTAACCTTCAAAATCGACCCGTGCGGCTGTTATAATTTAGCCACGAACCCCTCACGGTGACAATTTAAAACCATGTATTATTTAGCCAAGCGCCAACAGAAGTACCAAAACCGAATTAATACTTCCACCGGCCCACTTAACATTTAATCCCCCCTTTTTCAAAACTAACCTATAAGAGAAGGGGACATTCTAATTCATCAATACACCTGTATATCCGATTAATATATTTACCGCTAAAACACACACGGTATTAAAAGTAATAGTGACCATCATATACCGTAATAATAGAGATAATTCCATCAAATTACTGGCGTCTAATCGTGGTTACTGTATCGTGCGATGGACCGTTGAAATTCAGGTCAACGGATCCAGTTATATTTTTTTGTTTCAAGATAATTATTGTAATCCGCATTCTCTGAGGGATTTTGGTAATGGCTCTAACATTTAAACAAAGAAAAATGTTTATTTAGGACTCGCAAAAAACAACCAAAAAAAAAGACCTAAAATCTTAGTATTAATTTTAAACTGTGCGAGGCCAAAATAGGTCCCTGTCTCAGCATATGCTGCGATATTTAAAAATAAATAAATACCACAGCAGCGCTGATGTTCCGATAGGGTCTGTGATGGAGGAACCACACACGGAACACATACCTACTAAAAAGAAACATATTATAAATACAAATAAAATAATGGATATCGATTTAGGTATGTAATAATATAAGAAACAAATAAAAAGTAAAATACACACATACAACAAAATAATAAATTAACATCGACCAACGCTCAATGGCCCAGTGCTCCAGTATCATTTAGGACAGTAACTTAACTTAATTGATCATTACGTAAAACTATATAAATAAATAAATTATATCAGCAATTTTGTTCAATTTATTAATTTTGTATCCACATTTGTTGTTGTATATACATAGATATATGTACCTATATCTATTTGGAGACCTCGTGATTTTTTAAGTAAGATAATTGCTTTAAAATGGAATAAAAATTTTGGAGTTTTTGGGGAGAATATTCTCACACTATCGTTCGAATCTATACATATAATAAAATTGTAACAATTCGATGTATGTACATTGAAGACACTAAAAATTAAATATTAGAGACACGAAACCAAAAAAAAAACAGTTTTATTTTTAAGTCTGTCAACTTTTTCTGTCTGTATGTTTGTACGCGCATCACGCAACACTACTAAATGGATTTGAACTGGTATTAAAAAAATTGCTTTTTTTTCTGGATGTGGTATAGTCACATGACTTCTCCCGCTCTGGGCGGAGCGGGAGGGTTTGTCAAACTCTCACTGACTAAATCGTCAGTAACAAACCAACCAACAATCCAGTGTTCCTTCAAAAATGCCCTTTGCGTTCTAGGGTAACGCTTTCGAACAATAGGGTAGGTAACTAAAGAAATCTAATTAGTACCTGGGATAAATTTCCAAAAAATATTGGATATGTACGTTTTCTTTTTTCACAAAACAAAAAATGAAAACGATACAGTGCGTTGAAAACTCGTGTGACGTCACTACTCGCTACAATTTTTACCGAGCCTTGACGTCACATGCCCCTACTCCTGATCTTTGATGCTTTGTATCTTCGTCAGTTTTTATAGATGAAAAAATACGTGTCCAATATGTTTCTATAATCTAAGTGACGGACTAAACATAATCATATATTTTTTACTCAGGAAACATCCCTATTCCGCAACCCTAGCAGGTCGGTATTGTTATTAAGTACTATTAACAAACAGAAAGCTATTCCTCAGAAGGTTCAGTACTGCTAATAGACCTGAGAGCTCAATCACCGAAGGTGTGTAGGTCGAAATAACACGATTGTGTGGATAATAACAGTCTAGCAGTCAAACGCCAACGCCGCGCCTTAATTAGCCATTAACTCTAACACGTTATTGGAAAGGCCATAATCATTAAGTTTGTCGAAGTAGGTACTCGCTAACATATCTTAGTTCCTACTAGATTCAGCCAATGGCTATGCCTGCTTGGAACTTGTAGATTATCCCAATTACATGGTGTACCCTCGTGCAAAGTTTAATTCTAATTCGTTCAGCTGTTAAGATGTAAAGAGGTTACAAATATACTAAATGACAGTCATACTTTCACATTTATATTTCACAAGTTAATAATATGGTCTCACGATTTAATAATATAGAAGACATTTTTACACTTGTTTTTGACACACTACATATTATTATCTGTGGTATGGTTGTTTCAACTGAGATTTTGTATGAATTCGTGTAATAAAACGACTTCTGAATATCCCGCCTTTACTAAGAATAGTCGGTTATTTAGTACTAAAAGCAGATACATTAAGTCCTTTAATAAGTCCTTTAATAGGAAATATTAAACTTAGGTAACTGCAATAACTGCCCATAAATATACAAAAAAAAAAAAGATAGTGCGTCAGTAATTAAGAAACTTATTCGAAATCGAATAAAAATGTATCAATCAACATTACAGTAATAGAAACGACACTCAAATTAACAAAAAATCAAACAAGCAGATAACTAATTAACTTTTTCACCAAAAACAATTCTAATAAAAAAGTTCACAAATTCACTGTTCATTGTTTTGCTATCGGAATCGATGGCCGCCATCTTGGATTGGTTACGTCATAGCCCTGTATTGTGTAATTAAACGATATAAGAAAGAGTTTAGATACTTTCTGACTATCTCGATCGGAAAAGCCTTGAGGGCATCACGTTATACGGCCATTATAGTACTTAATTTATTATATACCATATCTTATATATGTATGTATTGTGTTAGATATTACAGAGGCCCTGCAGCTGTTTTGAGATCATGGATAACAGTATCAAATTAGACTCAGTCACAAAAAAATGATTGTTTGGACATGTATGCCGCAAGATAATTGGGAAAACCTTTGTATCGCGAAAAACTGAAGAGTTTTGCATAAGACTGGATTATTATTCAGTAGGATTGTTATTGTTTCGTCACTCCACGAAAAATTGATAACGGGCTAATCGGATTGAGAATGACCGAATTACCCCCGAGGAGCCTTATTATAGAATAGAACAGAAAACATTTATTCGACACAGACACAACGCAACAGCTACATTAATACAAAGTAAAAAAAAACATAACAATGTTCGAGATTAAAATTGTGCTGTGCGTGCCCATACCGAAAGGGTTACCATCTCAGCATTTGCTGGGCGTCAGACACCCATCGCTGGTTTTCAGTTGGCGCCCTGCAGTGATACACGGACGTGATAATCATACTCTTCGCGATTAAATGATGCCTGTAGTGTATCATACACGACTTTGTCACAATTTATTAATTTAAAAGAGTGTCCGTGGAGTTTCTTGCACGTTCTTCTCCATAGAGATCTACGCTTTGGAACGTGCATATAGCTTCTACTTTTTCGACTGGCCGATCTTGACAATTCAAAAGTGCCTGTAAAATTTGAGTGTAAACCGTTACTAAATATTTATCGTACTAAAAACGTTCGAATTTAAGTCGCAATATCATCCAACGATATCAAAGTCAAACTTGAAGAAACTGTTTGGTTGAAAACGGGAGTTAGTTAGTGCGGTACCTTTAAAATCTCGTGTTGACACTTATGTCTTAATACACCTAATCTGGTCTGGTGGAGAAAGCATCAAAGCAGTGGTGGCCGAGTGGTAACGGCCCGGACTTATGAATTGTAAGTCGCGGGTTCAAACCCAGCCAGGCGCATTACTTTGTATAATTAATTTCTTCACCACTGTTCTCAAAACGGTGAAGGAAAACATCGTGAGGAAACCGACATGTACTAGAACGAAAAACTCGAAGACATGTGACATTCACCAACCCTCACTGGGCCCGCGTGGTGGATTACGGCCCATTCTCTCTCCTAGAGAGGAGGCCTGTGTCCCAGCAGTGGGAAAATTAAAAGGCTGATTATGCTTATGCTTATAAACCTGGTCTACACTACAAATATTCAGTAGGTATCATCGGCTCGAACCAAACTATTCGGTTAACGTTATGTAATATAAATTGACACACGGTGCGCGGAGCTGACCGCAAACTATGTTGTAAAAACTCTCACTTTGACTGGCATTCGCTATGTTATTTTATTATTGTTATTGAAATGTTATGTGAAAGAGAGCTTTTGCTTTTATTTTTCACAAGATTCATACGTTCACTCACTGATAGGCAAATGTATCCCCTAAGGCCTTTTCTAATTTAGCTTATGACAGGTTGTACGAGTTAATATAATATTGTCTTTATTTATCTGATGACTATGTAGGTCAATCTGTTTCTACTTTATTGCCTTAATCTACTCTTTACAATGTTTTATAGTGTCTGTCTCATGTATTAATGACTTTGCACATTATTGTATAAATTGAAGTTTTTAAAACGCAACAGACAGATGTGTTGCTGAGGAGTTTGCCACTTCTTCCCAGCTAGAACACGGAAAGGAAGTAGGAAGTGGTGACGGGCGGGCGTTTTGGGGGACTGTCTTTATGCAAATTCACCATTGACTTTAAAGTCCGAATAATATTTTGGGTACACTGACGGACAAAATAGATGGGCTGTTTATTAGGCACTGCGCTGGAAGACATGTGCTTGTGCGTACAGACGTACATTTTTTATATTTATTGTGAAATGGATTTGCTCTTGACTCTAGTCTAGGTCAAAGGTGACAGAGAAAAAATCTACGATGGAATGAGCTTACCCAGAAGAAGCCTGTTCACCCTAACTTAAGAGATTAGGGTTGAATGCGTTCGGAAACACAGCCGCAGGCAGAGAGTTCCACTCCTTTGCTGTGCAAAATTAATGTTATATTTATTTACATTTATTTTTACTAACATTAGGTTAAGGTAATACTAGCACAGTATGGATCCTGTTATCTGAATTAAAGAGTTATTATTATTTTAAAAGATCTGGAGTGCATGCGCAATTGTCCCATTTAAAAGCCGCAACCTTGATGAATGGCCACATACTGAGCTTAAATAACAACGCGGTAGACAAGAAAAGGAGAAGATCTAATTGATTTTTGGGTGTTTTCAAGAAGCTTTTTGCGGTCTTCCTAACTAGAAATCCGATCACTATTTTGACCTGGTCACATCACACACTGGTCACATCAACCATAAAAGAAGTACTCCCAATAACCAAGTTTTCACCATTTTTAATGAAGACATGAGACGTTACTGACAGTGAGAACGCAGCGAGCGAGTTGCCTCGATCTTCTTCATTGTTCCAGCGCATTGTGTGAGGCTTTGAACGTGAATATTTGATGTAATTGGTGTCATTCTGTACGATACAGATTTATGTAATTTTAAGTGAGCTTGTCCCTTTTAATTTTGTGGGCGAAAAAACTGACGAGAAAAGTTCAGTTATAGTAATAGGGATGTTTCCTGAGTAAAAAATATATTATTATGTTTAGTCCGTCAGTTAGATTATAGAAAAATATTGGACACGTATTTTTTCCTTTATCATATCTATAAAAACTGACGAAGAATCAAAGCATCAAAGATCAGGAGTGGGGGCTTGTGACGTCACGGCTCGGTAAAAATTGTAGCGAGTAGTGACGTCACACGAGTGTTCAACGCACTGTATCGTCTTCATTTTTTGTTTACGTGAAAAAAGAAAAAATACGTGTCCAATATTTTTTGGAAATCTATCCGACGGACTAATTAGATTTTTAGTTAACTACCCTATTGTGTATTTTCTTCGTATCTTTTATCTATCTATACAAATATTATAAAGAGGAAACACTTTTTTGTTGGTTTTTTGTACCGAATAGTCTCCGAAACTACTGGACCGATTTTATCATTTTTTTCAATAATGGAAAGCTACATTATCAGCGAGAAACTTAGACTATTTTATCCCCATGTTCCTACGGGAACGGGAACTCGCGGGTGAATCCGCGGGGCGCTGCTAGTCTAGATATATGTACATACAATCATACCCATGAGGAGTTTGAGGCCTAAACCTAGATCTAGGTTTAGGGCGGCTAAATAATAACAGCAGTACGGATCGACCTCTAAGGTTAAGCAACGCTTGCCGAGGTTAGTCTATGGTTGGTGACCATCTTGACATACCGATATTCCACGGAAAGCACGCGAAGCCGTTGGTCCTGGTTAGCATGCGTTGGTTTTCAGTCATTACGAGTTGGCAGAAGCCAGAAAATCTGACACCAGTCGTGCCAAGAAGTACCGTGTTACCTGATGGGATTCAAAGGTCTGGTAGGCAGCCGCTCCACGTTCAAATACTGGCATTCAGCTGAATCTGGTTTTACTGGAAGCTGACTCCAATATAGTTGGGAAATTGCTTGGCTACTCATGACTTTTCTATAATAAACCTTTCAACGATAAACCAGTACCAATATAAACACCAATTACACCAACATTGCAGTACTAAATGTCAGTCAAGTGTAGCCTCCCTACAATAATTATTAACTGACATATCTTTTACTTTTTCTTTCTTATCGACGCGAGCGTGTAACTCAACGGTGTCAACGGTTACATGTAACTAAAGGTTAAGGCTGGGGCACATGGTACTGGAATCACCGATGATAATGAATAACCAGTGACGTGCAGTGGTTCGAGTTAGGGTAGGCCAGAGAAAATGTCAAAAAAAACGCACCACATTATTCGGGGTTGAAATGTGGTGTTATTTTTATTTTGTTTTTTTTTTTTTTAATAGGCTATTTAAAAAAAACAAAAAAAAAACTCATCTCATTAAAAATCAACCCTGAATAAAGTGGTTATTTTTTAAAATTTATTTGGACATTTTCTCTGGTCTACCCTAACTCGAACCACTGCACGCCACTGATGAATAACCTTTATTAATTGTGGAGGCAGCGCGTTTTAGAATTTGAGAGATGTATTGTATATCTACGGATTGAATTAACATAGGTAGGTTTTTAAAAACTCCCTTAGGGGCCATCCATAAATTACGTCACACGAATTTCATGATTTTTGACCCCTACCCCGGTCCTTGTCACTTTTCTGACACTCTAGTGTGACGTCAAATATTTTACAATTTACCCCCCCTTAACCCCCCCCCCCTTCCTCCCCATAACGCGTGACGTAATTTATGGATATTATTTTTGTCCCTCAAAAGTGTGTTGTCTTCTTCGACCAATCCGTTATAAACGCCACTTGTAAAATAATTTTTATCCAAAAACAAAAATAATGTGTTGATTTTTGTGGATAAGAAAAACTGCTGTCTTTGGTTTCTATGAGTTCTATGGGTCACTTAATGAACAATGGAATACTTTAACTGTGTACTTACAGTGTGACTCTTTATGATGATTCAATAATCTCATGATCATCTTTCGTTATCTTTATTTTGATCCGACGAGCTTCGACTACAATTGTATTGTTTCTAACTTACCCTACTTCCCATTAAAATATCCATTTTTGTCAATAACGAAACATCTTCAAGCGGTGATTCCAGTGTCGTGTGCGCACACCTTTACCCGTCGCGTCAGCTAATAATGTTAAAATTACCGCACTCGTGCCGTTACAGTCACAGTTACCGCTAACGGTGACGCAATGGCGGTCAACTTTATACTTAATTGTTTGACAATTAGTGCTATTATTGCTTTGGTGTTTATTCTTTTAAGTGGTGTAATTTTAGTTTAATTATAAGGTGTGATTGTTCAGAAGTGAGAAGATTGGAGTATCTTGTTTTAGAAATAACTAGCAGCGCCCCGCAGTTTCACCCGCGTAGTTCCCGTTCCCGTGGGAATACCGATAAAATACAGCCTATGACACTCAAAAATAATGTGTCTTTCTATTAGTAAAATAATTTTCAAAATGGGTTCAGTAGATCCAGAGATTGCCCATCCAACCTCACAAACTTTACATCTTTAAAATATTATAAAGATTTAGTAACCGTTTTACCCGCTTAGGTGTGGAGTTCCGGAAAATCCGTAGCGGTTGTCTACACTCTATAAGGAACCTACCTGCCAAATTTTAAGTTTGTAGGTGTTATAGTTTTTGAGATTTCGTGATTAATCAATAAGTGGTATTTCGCTTTTTTATATACAGATAGATTTAGTGAACCCCTGCGGTTCCGGTCACCGATTATCACCTAAAAGCGTTATTCAATAACTATTCAATTTCTGTGACAGAATTCTAAACGTCCATAGACACGTAATATTTCGACAAGCCGGCACGGAATGAACAGACACGCACAAAAGGAGTATTTTTTTATTTACTTTATTTGGCATTTCTATAGCTCTAATTTTGATTGTGTCATAAGTCGTGGCCCGGGGCAATGCTTTAGCCCCTTTATTTGGAATGGGGGCAAAAAGTTCACCTATATTCACGACTATTTAATAAAACAAAAAAATCATTTACTGATATAAAGCTAAACTACCACAGAGTTCTACAAACCACTTCTATCCCTGAAAATTCCACCTAGAAACTGTTACCCTGAAAAATGTCACGCATGGGCGTAGCCAGCCAGCCCGGTTATTTTTTTCATGCATGAAGGTATCACCCTATAACACCCTATACCTGTGTATCCTCCCTACCTATGTATAATTCGAATTATCCGAAACACTTTCTTAGTGCTTACTTAACACCACGAAATCATCCAGGGTGGGGCAAGCGCCCACCCTGCCCCACCGTGCCTACGCTCGTGATACCACAGGAGCCGTTTGGTAAAAGCTTGTTTTAAAAGCCCGACCATTTTTAAGAACTTTCAATAATGAGAAATATTTAAAACATTTAGCAATAAGAAACACCACGCGTGGCTCGCATTTGTATAATCCTACGAAAACCTACCGTTTCTATTCGAAGTCACGTACGACTACACTGGCGAGCAAAACATTGGGACTCGTGCCGCTCCGTGTTAAAAGCGTGACTAACGAATAACAATAGGTCATTAAGCTTCGTCGGAAGACAGCTATACTTTTACTTATAAATTCACCGTGCACGGAGGAATAACAGAAATCATTATTTTTAAAGCGGTCTTTTTTAATAGCCTCAAGTGTACGAATAATGAGTTAGTGCAAAATCTGATCAATATATTGATTTTTGGGGCGACTTTTGGGGAATTGGTTGCGCCACTTCTTCTTCCCAGCTAGCGTGGATCCCATTCCCGTGGGAATAGGGGGTTAAAATATAGCCTATGTTACTCGCTGATGTGTAGCTTTCAAAATGATTTAATCGGTCCAATTTTGGAGCTTATTCGGTACAAACAAACAAACAAAAAAAAATTTCTTCTTCATAATATTAAGTTAAGTAAGTTTAAGTAATTTATTTTATGGAAGGGGTGGGAGGAGCTCGTGGCTAAATAATAACAGCCGCACGGGTTGATCTTCGAGGTTAAGCAACGCTTGCCGAGGTTGGTCTGTGGATGGGTGCCCATCTTAACATAACGAGACTTCTCCGTGCTTCGGAAAGCACGTTAAGCCGTTGGTCCCAGCTGTCATTTAGAGAACATAGGTAGTCGTTACGGATTGTCAGAAGCCAGAAAATCTTCACAACTTCTTGCCAAGAAGTAGAGTGTTCCCCAGTTAATGGGTTGTGGAGGTCTGGTAGGCAGCCGCTCCACGTAAAATACTGGTATTCAGTCGAATCCGGCTTAACTGGGAGCCAACCCCAATATAGTTGGGAAAAAGGCTAGGCAGATGATGATGATCGTGAGATCTTAGTATTCAAACCTATTTAGGATCATTCGTGGGTGAACTAAAGAGATAAAAGTAGCAGAAAGAAAAATACTTAGTATATTTATGACCCGCACAAAAAAAAAGCTTACTATTAATTTTAAACTGTGTACACAGTTCTACCAAAGACACAGGCGAATTCGATTCAAAACTTGTCAATTTATAGACAATAAATACTTTTTGGACGCAATATTTCCATCCTTTCTTTGGCCTTTAAATACTATTATTGCCACATTCCTAAACTCATTATGAAAACTTTCCTCCTGTTCCATTCTCTTCATTTGATACCTCTATATACAAAGAAAGTAATAGTTTCCATACAAATGATTTAATTTGAATAATCATACAACTTCATTTAACAATAAAAGTCAATCAGAATTACAATAAAACGAACATGTACCTATTATCATGTTAATGAAAAACTATACAATGCCACAGTATAAAAATACGCAGTAATCTAAGTCGAAATTGTGTTCCATATATGATCGGCTTTTGTTTTGTTTAGGAGAGATGGGGCTATTGAACTGGAACTGGGGTACTGGTTTGATTGTAATCTGAATTATGTTTTGTTATTGAAGAAGTTTTTTTTTAGTGTGTGTCTTGTCATGATTATCTGTTGAAGACTGATAAAATGAGACGGTGTCGATAAAGTTTTTTTACGCTTTTGACCAATATTTCAGCTGCTGGTAAACGACCATGTGGTTGATGATGTAGCACGCTTGACACGCACGCTCTCAAATCTGACAATACATAATATTTGAGAAAATGAACTGAAGACGACTTTTGAGTTCCTCCAATGCTAAAGTGAAAGAACAATGGCGAAATTTTAGCTGACATGAATTTAAGCGTCTAAAAGTGACTTATATACGACTGAGGTTCCATTATTTTTCAATATTTTTTCAATTTATTACATTTACTAGATCAGGCCGGAGAAAAAAGATATTTTAAATGAAAAGTTATTTGACTTTTTGATTACGGTGTAGTGTTGCCATTTTATATTTATCCTGACAAGTGACAGTAAGTACAGCATTATTGAATTGTAATCAGTTTTATTTTTTTATTACGGAGTAAGTGAATAATTAAACGGAGTAAAAATCTAGTTTATTTTTGAGAGTAAGTGTTTCTTGCATGGAGGTCAAAACACTGTGATGAAAAAATAAATAAATTGCTTTTAATGACTGGCAAAAAGACTAGTATCCCGAATCTAAAAAAAAAATTAGTTTGATTACTGACGATTGTTGTTGGTTGAGTTGATACCATAGAGTATAGTAATAGATTGGTTGATACCATATTCAATCAGTGCTCTTTATTGTTTTTCCCGTATTTTTTTAATTTTCATTTGTACGGACTGCATATTATGGACTGTGATGTGCCCCTGTGTGACCCTGTGCGTGTTTAAGGACACGCGAGACTTTCCCTGTGACATTGAGCTTTTTCTATACTGGCCGTCGATCTTGCCTTATTGTTTTGGATTACTTATCAGTGAACTAGTTGTTTGCTAGATACCGCCAGATGGAAGTTCGTAGAGCAAACCGACACGAATCCTGTGTATCACCTGAATGATATTCCTGGCCGGAGAGGAATCAGCAAACATTGCTGTAATTGTTTACTTCGTCGTCGCACTGTAGGATGTTACGCTCATGTAATGACGCTAGTCTGGTATTTAGGATGGGCCTGACATCGGCAAAATATTACCACACCCATAGAATTTCTGGATAAAATAATTGTAAGAGGATGAAGAAGAATAAATATAGATTTAAAAATTAAACTTGTTTTATTGGTTCTTATCAACTCGATATTTCTACACACATTTTATAAATACTTGCTAAGCGTGCGAAAACTTAGCAAGTAATTATTAAATCCCAGAATGTTAGATAAATCTTATTGCTTCAATACCTAAAACAATGCTCTCGGCGACTGGCTGCCTCAGACCAGTTTTACTATATATTATTTTTTAGATATCTATTGAATATAACGTGAAACGACGACTTGTAAAGTGTATTTGATCGTCTCAGGGGCCCTTTACCTACCAAGCTGCCATAGACATAACCTACAAAAGTTCATGACTGAATATCTATTTTTCTCGGCCTTCTTGAACCAAAATTCTTGCACATACTAGTTCAGAAGGTGAAGCCGAGTTAAACAATATATTTTTCATTTAAAGACGTAAGAATTTCACCACAGCTAAAACAATGTATGGGCGGCTGCCATTGTCCTTTGGGCAACTCAACTTCTACTGCTTAATTCAGAAATCGGGGTACATAAGGCTTTTAAGCCCGGAAAAAATATGCATTATGCACTGTTTAGGATAAATCCTCTGTTGATTTCAAGGAAGTCGAAAGAAAAAGAAACAAAATCGAATGACATCTCCAACCTAACCTACTGCATCTTCACTATACAACAGAAGGCGCCTACCCATTCGTTTTTCATACATTTAACGCTAAATGAAAGTCGGAAACTGCGCTCGATCAATTAAAGCAGACATGCACTAACTACTGAAGTTTTTGTTCAGAATACTCTAACGAAACATTCCGTGGAATAATTCCGTTTTGTTATTCATGATTGCTTTAGTGGATAATGATAGGGAGTTTTTAGTGCTGTTTGGAAGTCGTTGAGCATGATTTAGCTGGTCATCTGATCGGATAAAAAAGGAATTCACTGCATGCTAAATCTTTACGAGTTAAGTTTGTATCTCGCTTGAAATTATTTGATGAGATCTTTAATACAAACTACTCCAGCAGCCCTATTATGACGTCTTAAATCCATCATGATTTACGAATAGCACTATCTCTTTCCCTCTCACGAATCATGATAGCATTTGCACTTCGTAAAATGGCCACAGTACTCTGGAAAGTCAATTTGCCTAGTTTTAGCCGGGTGGCTTCCAAGCTAAGCGGATGCAGTTCCATAGAGCAACTGCCTATAATAACCTCCAACACCCAGCAACACCATATTCCTTACCAAGACTGGTGTCAGATTTTTTGGCTTCTGTATTGTAACAACTGCCAAAGATCTACAAATGACAGTCGGGACTGACAGCTTAACATGCTTTCCGAGGCACGGAGGAGTTTCAGTGTGTTAAGATGGTGTCCTCTTCGAGTATTGCTTAACCTCGAAAATAAATCCAGCTGTTAATATTTAACCAACACCTCCTCACGAGAGCAGTGGAGGCCGCGTGGTAACAGCCCCGTCTTACGAATTGTAGATGTCGGGTTCAAACCGAGCTAGGCGCATTACTTTGTGTAATTAATTTCATCACCTCTGCTCTCAAAACGTTGAAGGAAAACATTGTGAGGAAACCGGCATGTCCTAGAACCAAAAATTCGAAGACATGTGACATTCACTAACCCGCACTGGGCCCGCGTGGTGGATTAAGGCCCATTCCCTCTCCTAGAGAGGAGGCCTGTGTCCCAGCAGTGGAAACATTAAAAGGCTGATTATGCTTATACCTCATCACGAGAAACCAATTCATATTTATATTGCATACTAGCTGTCCGCACAACTTCGTTTATGTCACATTTTTCATGACTGCTCCGCTCCTATTGGTCTTAGCGTGATGATATATAGCCTATAGCCTTCTTCGATAAATGGGCTATCTACACTGAAAGATTTTTTAAATCGGACCAGTAGTTCCAGAGATTAGCGCGTTCAAACAAACAAACTCTTCAGCTTTATAATATTAGTATAGATTAGGTATTTGTAATGCCCTAACTGACACACTGAAGAGTGACTACACTGTGGTTGAAAAGCGCCAATGATAATTAACGATAATGAGCCCCTGGCTTCTTCGTAAGTATAATAGTAAGCTCATTAGCCTGCTTACCTCAATACAGGTTAAATACTCGTAAGAACTGACAGCTGTTAAAGTTTTATTCAACAATGGTTAGGAAGGAAGTGAAATATTGTCTGTAGTAAGGAAATAAACGGTTATGAAACGGTACAATTCTGTGGAGGTGAGGAGATCCGCGCGGGAATTGACAATTGTGTTTTTGATCGGGTGGCGATATAAACCGTACTTGTATGATTTTATATCGAATATTACGTTTTAAAGAATAGAGGTATTTCTTTGGAAAAAAAATGCCGTTAGCGTTCCAGGGCCGCGGTGACTCTTTCGAACATATTCCGCAACCCAAGCAGATACCATTTTCTATACAATTTGATATGTGAATATTTAAAATATTACAAATCAATTACATTATGTTACACTAAGTAACATAATGCAATTAATTTGTAATGTTACGTCTAAAGTGAATATAAAAACTATACCCTTAGCAAGATTGATCTCAGATTTCTTGGCTTTTGAATATCTGTAATGACTATCAGACTGTCAAACTTGCCTCCATAAACCTGAGATTTAAATACTTCTGCAAATTGCTGATGTACTTACATACATAATGTCATGTAGCTAATCAGTAATCATCCTATTGTTTTCTATTTAAGTATTTTGTATTTTGACAAAGCTGAGTAATAATCTTATTATTTATTCCTAGTCTATAATAGGAAGGAACTAACCTCTAAAACACAGGAAAGATTACATCATAACGAACCAAAAATAAATGGCGTCACAAAAGACAAAATGGCCGCCCATCTTCGCGCCATAACTTATGAAACATGTCACGAAAACCATGGAAAAGAAATATGTAAGTTTTATTAATAATGACTTAAATAATATTGTTATATAATCTAATAGCGCATATTCAATTGACAGCTGACATGGCGGCTCTTCCGGTGTAGGAAGTGTGACGTCATTACTGCGGGGCTTTCGTTTTTAAAGCTTAAGTTATTGGCGAGTCTTTCTTATGTAAAAAGTTTGGTGGTTTTTGTGGAAATTGTACACTGGAATTAAAACTATAACTGTTTATGAATTTAATAAAAATGTTGCGTCTCCTTTTCAAGGATATTTCTCGCGAACTAACCCATACAGAGGGCTGACTTCTAGGGTTGTATAGAGTCACCGCAGCCCTGTAACGTAAATTTGGTTCCAAAATTTAATGGAACGCGGGTGGGTTATAGTCAGGAAGAGTCTGACACTCCATTCCGCACTAACCAGAGCGGCAGCACACATTCGATGACATCCGATCTAAAAAAAAATTGGTCTGCCTCTGCGCTTTGCCCTTTCAAACGGTGCAAGTGTAATGCTACACTACAAATGCTCCTGTGTTTTTGAATGACAGCGGTGTGGAACTTCAGCGTCTAAGGCCCACTTTACAAAAAGCAGGAGGTTCTTAATTCGAATGAATTTTTTTTTTGTATGTTTTTACTCAGCGATATTTTTGCCAATTGTCAACCGATTTGGATGATCCTTTTTTGTTTTATAAAGTGTAAAGTCAGAGTTTATGAAAAGTTTATAAAAAAAAAAAAAAACACAAAACAAAACCGGGGCCATTAAAAATGAAATATTTGTAATTCAACGTAAATATTTCATTCATAATGGCCCCGGTTTGGAAACTTACACGGAAACATAAGATAATTCTGGTCTGGAACTTAAGTATATTTTGTTATTTTAGATTATCGAGCCCCCCTTACTAAGAAAGATTTTGCCCTATAAAGCGCTTGTTAATAACATTATATTTTAGAATTGAAGAAGTCATATTGGTACCTTAATTCCGTATAATTCATTTTGACAATATTTACCTTTCAATATAATAGGGTCGTCTTGTTCGAAGATCTGCAACAAAAAGAAAAAAAACATTACTTTTACAAGTTAACGTATGCACATATTCGTTTAAAAGTAGTTCTTATCTAATAATCTTAGTTCTTAGTTAATACCTATTATAAAGAGGAAATTATTTTTGTATGTAACGAATAAACTCAAAAACTACTGGACTGATTTCAAAAATTCTTTCACCATTAGAAAGCTACATTCACCCTGAGTAACATAGGCTATATTTTATCCCTGTATTCCCATGGGAACGGGAACTACGCGGGTGAAACCGCGGGGCGCTGCTAGAATTCTATAATTATAGTTATAAAGTTAAATGGTCTGTTGCTCTGTTGATGATTGTATGATACATTCTTGTGAAACTCGTTTGCGTTTTACTGTAAGTACTTAAGTTTTAATTTGTTTTGCTATTTACACTGCATGTGTGTTTACTGTTTGCTTATTGTTATCTCGGAAGCTGCTAGACTTAGAAATACCGAGTGGTATTATTAATTTATTATACCTCACATGTATTTGTTTTTTTTTTCCCTCGCCCCAATAGGTGAAGTGTATGCATACTCCCTAATAGAGCATAACGTAGTAAGCATACTCCTTTAGAATATAAGTATCATTTTAAGCTTAATAAGCAATTTACAACAATGCGCATTGTAACATAAATTCCCAGTACATTCTATCAAGCTTAATGTCTGATTCTAACGACCCTTGAACCTCCAACATTTCACCGTCTTCTTACATGGCCTGCCTATCCTGACTTCCACAACCCAGTAACTGGGTAACACGATAACCCTTGGGAAGACTCGACAACGAAGGTGTGCAAATATGTATAGCTTATCTGTTGCTTTTTCCCGCGACTTAGTACGCGCATAACGCGTATCCCGTTGTTGCCGTTCCGGTATAGCATATATGTACATCTATAGCGAAGAAAAACGCACTATCGCAAGGTTTTGGTCGGGGTATCGCCTTAATATAGATAAAAGGGACGTGTGAAAACTACAATGCATTGTTAACCTAAAAGCAATGCAATAAGAGGCAGTTTTCAAAGACGCGAGATGTAAACTACTTTATCTGTTGCTTTTAAATACAATAATGTTTTAATTATAATAGATTAACATTATATTATATGCCTTCTAACGCAAGCCTTTATCTATTCGATTAAAATTCAATTTGGTTCGACAGGAGACTGCCGCCTGTTAAGTGGTTGCCTTATCGCGAGGTCAACGACCGTAGATAAGGAATTATTAGCTTATAAACTTACGAACACACTTAGGGGCCCTATAAAGGGAAATGCAGAAAAAACATTTTATGGCAAAACGACTTTTACTTGTAGTTCAATACCATAAATTCATTATGACTGCAAAAGGCATATGAATTTCATATTTTGACCACAAAAATACTTATAATAATATTCAATTTTTCCTTATCATTTTGGTGTGTTAGATTAGGTTACATTTTTATTAAACCATTCTCATTTAAAAACCTATTTTGCCACATGAGAATTGATACATAAAACATGTTTTATTTATTGTCATAATTACCTGTCGAGACAAATCGAAAACAGTAGTTAAAGTTAAGCAAAATACAAGCAGTAGTTTTTATGTAACGTTGTGTAAAGTGATCTTTCGGAAAACCTTTTTCTTATGCGATAAAAACTTAAAGGTTCTAGGGATGAGATTATTATTCGATTTAGGCTAATCGATTATGCTTGTGACGGCTGACAAATCGACTATTTAATTTAGATTAGCTTTATTTAGGTTAATTCGAAAACATCAGAGGTAAATGATTCGATTCAAAATTTTACTTTATCTGTATGTTTAAAATATATGTAGGTATTTTGGTTATGGTTATTTTTCAGTGATTGAAGGTATTCAATCGTAACAGATTTGATATTATTTTAGGTAATCGTAACATAACATCGTCACTGCATTTCACGAAGGGTGAGGCACAGGCAGCAGTACCTACCTATTGCGAATACTATTTTTTTTTTACAAATAAGCTGAGATAATAGATGGTATACTTAAATCATTATGTCCAAGTTTTCTTGTGGTCATCGGTCGACCACCCGTGAGCACCCGTGACCACAAAGAAGGGCTTAAAATAGAACACAACAAAAAACGGGAAACTGTTGTGTTTTATATATTTTTTGCTTTTATCATCAAACCAGGAGGGTGTCATGTTCTTTTTTTGCAAGTGAACTGAAATTAGTTTTTAGATCTCACCATATTATTAAGAACCGTACAAATCTCATTTTTGCAGCATGTCGCCTTCAAACCCTATGGTTTGAAACCCTATGGTTTGAAAGCGACATGCTGCAAAAATGAGATTTGTAAATATAAAAGAGTCTATATTCTTTTATATTTTCCTGTGATCTATAGGCAAAGAAAGAAAGATCAACAACAACAGGTGTTCTTTTCAAAATTTTGGTATCGGTAGTTTCGGATGTATTTTTTTTTAATAACTTCAAAACATCTATTTTAAAATTATGAAAAAAATATAAATCCGGACCCCTCACAATATGCCCTTAGCTTTACCCCCAATAGCTTTACAAAAACAGACTAAAACTTTTAAAAATGGAATCTCTTCAATTAATTTTTTAGTCGATTAGAACCGTATGGCGTATAATCTTATCAAAATCAACTAAGCCCCTAATTGCACATCACTACGGCCTAAGGCGCTAACATCTTGTCTATGGCTGCTGAGGTCAGTGCTCCCACCATAGACCATTGATCTTCACACCTAGCTATTATCTCTGGTTTGTAATTATTTTATAAAAAGTATCACGACTATTTCTTTAGGGTGATGTTTCATAAGATCGGGGTAAGCAGAGGTGTCCTTCTGGCTG
The DNA here is from genome assembly GCA_905332915.2 of Hecatera dysodea. Lineage (NCBI taxonomy): Eukaryota > Metazoa > Arthropoda > Insecta > Lepidoptera > Noctuidae > Hecatera > Hecatera dysodea. The sequence continues at coordinate 16,161,464 of HG995308.1, read as the reverse complement.
GCGAGTTTAACAGTTTATATACTTACGAGTATGATGCTGTGTTTCCTCATAGCTGCAACCAAGTTTAAGTCTTAAGTCAAGAGTGAATAGGTTACAATTAGACAAGCGTGCGTTTGTTGTTTTTCTGATGTTTAATTTTATTTAATGTGTCTACCGGGACTGTCATTTTTTTTTCTTCTTTTGATCGAGAAGAGGCGAGAATGTATTCAAACGCAAGCCTATCAGTGGTAATAAAAAAATGTGCTTATACAGAAATACTTTCCTTAGTTTTTTCTCTTTTATCTTTAGGACGTTATAAGATTTTAAAAAAAGATTTTCAGATCAAAGAACTCATGGCTTACAAAAGAGAGGTTAGTCTTGAATGTGATTCCCATAGACCAGGGAATCATGAAGTACAAGAGAGGAGACTCAACTCAATAGTGGATTGGAAAAGACGATCAAAACCACAGAACAGATAAAAGAGGTAAAACGAATAATAATTAATTCTTAAAGCACTCGTGAAACAATTATAAAAAAGAAGAAATATTACGTAATAACCTGACACGATTAAAAATATCTGAGAAAGCATTACCCTACCACGCAATGAAGCTACCCATCTCACGAACGAGAGATACGCAATTTGACCATCAAATGCTCGCTTATAACTGCAAGTAAAGATATTAAGGCTAACAAAACCAGACATGTATAGCGAATTAATTGAAGAATTTGTATTGGTGGAGGGAGCGAAAGTTTCGTTAACTTGTTCGTTTTTATTCGTCAGTGAAACATTTATGGATATTGGTGTCACAGTGTGTATTAGGTGATATTGATAACAGGTATTTTCGTTGGAAAAGTAAAAGTATGTCGCTGCTTTTTTTTGCAGTTTCCTGCTTTATTTATGTACCTATCAGAGGTTTTAGTTTAAGTGATATTTTGTCAGCGGTAGGCAATTGACGAAGCGGATCTGCGGATGGCGAGCTATGGGTGGCTCGCCTTCCGATCACAACCAGGCCCGGGTCGATGGCGCGTCGTGTTCCTCGCGCGCCTCAAAGAGATACCAGCAAAGTAGACGGGGCCCCATAGGGTCAGTACCTGCTAGGATTGCGGAATTTGTTCAAAAGGGTCACCGCAGCTCTGGAACGCAAAGGGCACTAAAAGGAACACGGGTGGGTTTTAGTCAGTAAGAATCTGACACTCCCATCCGCTCTGCTCAGCCCAGAAGAAGTCATTTGATGATTTCCCATCCATAAAAAAAAACCTAAGCATTAAGTACAAATTTAAACTTGCCTTCGATCTAGGAAGTATTAGAACCTTGAATTAGATAAGGTTTATGTCGAGCGTACCAGTTTACGTAAAATAAATTAATTACTCTACGTGCGTGTGACCAGTGAATTGCCAAATTTACGACATTTTTAGGTAGCTAAGCTGTTTTGTAACGTTTGAAAGCCGATTGTCAAGGAGACTTTTTTGGTTTTAGCATCGATTTCCAAAACCACCTTGCTTGTTTCACTCGTGTGTTCGTAATTATAATTAGTTCAATGTCAAGTTTAGATATTATGCCAGTGAAAATCAGCAGTTTTTCAAATTCTGTTATGTACTGACTAAAACCTATCCGTGTGATCATCCAAATGCCTTTTGCGTTCCAGTTCCAGTTGACTCTTTGGAACAAGTTCCGCAACCGATGCGCGCCGGAGCTGTGTCAATTATTATCTGTTCCTCATCATCTGCCTAGCCTTTTCCCAACTATATTGTGGCTCCCAGTCAAGCCGGATTCAGCTGAATACCAGTATTTTACGTGGAGCGGCTGCCTTACCAGACCTCCACAACCCATAACTGGGTAACACGATACTAGTAATAATAACTATTGCTCTAGAAAAAATGCTCCATTTTTTAGCAATGTAGTTCGATCCACTTCTCATATACAGCGTATGTTAACTACGCCCAACGCGCCCGTGGAAACCAACTCTGGAACTCGTGGAATCAAGTACATGTTTGCTGATGAATGGGAGACGATATTGATGGAATGTTTACCACTTAATCTGTTAAGTCGATACCCATTATTTTATTTGTATTTAATATGTTTCTTTTTAGTAGGTACGTGTTCCGTGAGTGTATCACAGACCCTATCGGAACACCAGCGCTGTGGTATTTATTTATTTTTTAAATATCGAAGCATATGCTGAGATTGGTACCTTTTTTGGCCTCGCACAGTTTAAAATTAATGTTAAGCTTGTTGTTTGTTTTATGCGAGTCCTAGAGTCATAAACATTTTTCTTTCTTTCTTTCTTTCTTTAGTTACTTTTTGCTGCCAGCCTACGTCTCTCAGTCAACGTCGGCAGTCGCTGTGGCTCTGTCGTGCACACGAATACCTTGCATTACACTGAACGATGGCCGTTTTGCGCGGATGGTATGCATATCTTCCTGGCTAGCATAATTTTTGATTGTTTTTTTTTTATGGTTTGCGTCATGCTTGGCGCTAGGCAACTGTTTTTCTTTCTCTACAGTTATTTTAGAAGAAAGAGTAAACGGATTACTTTATATTAGTGCCTGTTAATGACTTTTTTTTCTCTTTATTTGTTTTGGGGTTTTTATCAAAACGGATTTGTCAACCCCATCGTACCTTTTACCACTGTTATTTACATTATGCCTTATACACTGACACTTAATAGTTAAAAACTCAGGGTAAATACCTATAGCAGTTACCGGTAAAGGACTGTTATTAAATGACTTAACTTTTTGGCACCTTCTGATGTTGGTTGGGATAAAATTGATTGTATTAATCCTGCGTTAAGCCTATCTAAATATACATATAACTCAAAAGTGACTGACTGACATAGTGATCTATCAACGCACAGCCCAAACTACTGAACGGATCGGGCTGAAATTTGGCATGCAGATAGATGTTATGACGTAGGCATCCGCTAAGAAAGGATTTTGATTAATTCTACCCCCAAGGGGATAAAATAGGGGATGAAAGTTTGTATGAAACTTTGTCAATTTTAAACCGATCGGGCTGAGAGTTTCAAAATCGGGGGTAAAGTAACTATTCCACGCGGACGAAGTCGCGGGCAGAAGCTAGTTTAAGTCTAATTCTCATAAGAGTGACTCCCTCTCACGTCTGTTACGGACACAATCCATCAGCAAATGCTGCACGTCCTCAATCTGATTACATTCTCTGCAATTCGGTGAATCGGTTTCATAAGGAATGCAAATTTCGCTGATAGATAGTGTTAATGACTGGTTAATGTGTTAAATAATTAGCTTTCTTAAAATGCTCAACCAGGAACCAAACCCACAACTTCGGTAAGCAGTCTACCTTCACAATATCCCCACATCTCCCCACCCATTAAGGAAATAGGCGTAAATATAACTGTCAGTAATCCGGTCGGCCTACCTAGGCGTAGATAGATAACCTAGGTGGCTAGGTATCTAGGTATAAACCACTCGGGCCGGGAAAGGTAACGGGGCTTAGGACTTAGTGCTTGCTACGGCTAGTGCCTAGTTAGTTCCTAGGTTTTATGTGTTAATGGGCGGATTCTAGGCGGAGGGATTTTTAGTTTGCATAATTATATTATGTTGGATATTGGTGTCTGTGGAATATGTGAAGGTGAGAAATATTTGAAGCTAGGATATGGAATATGGAAATATACTGGTTTCGAATTTAAAATTATTTCGGACTAGCAGCGCCCCGCGGTTTCACCCGCGTTGTTCCCGTTCCCGTGGCAATACGGAGATAAAATATAGCCTATATTACTCAGGGTGAATGTAGTTTTTAGAATGTAGGTTACGGATAGATTATTTTTCCGGATACCCGTTACGGGGCTCCTTAACATCCCTGTTTTAAGGATTAGGCATTTTTTGATGGAAGTTAAAAAATACTGCTAAGTTTTATGGCATAGTATTTATCGACAAAGTGGTAAATATCCATCACTTCATAGTAAATTAACCTCTTCTAAAACTCAACATACATGAACACACCATAAAAATTCCTTCCTCGTTTTATAAAGCAGTCAATTCGAAGCACTAACGAACCCAAAACAAAAAAATAAAACTCTAATCGGTTGTATAAAGAACACAAATGAACCAGTCATTATTACACTCAGATCTGGAAACTTCACAAAAAAACTTTTTAACAAAAAAATACAACCGACTTTTACACAAAAAATCAAAAAAGTGCAAAATAACTTTAATTTCGGAACTCGGTGTTTGTGGTTGCTTTTTCGTTTTTTGAACACCGACTTCCGAAATTAAAGTTATTTTGCACTTTTTTGATTTTTTGTGTAAAAGTCGGTTGTATTTTTTTGTTAAAAAGTTTTTTATTTTTCACTTTTTAGTGGTACTTACACCCCCTCCCCTCCCCCATCTAAACGAACCAATCACATTGGTGTAAAAAAAAGCACTGCTCCTTTGCAGAGTACACTAAGAGGTCGTCAATGTAGACAATGTAGATATTTTTTTTAGATTTTTCGAAAACCGCTTGGTTGATTTCGATAAAATTTTCATGGGACTATTTGGGAAGTATACCCTTTCCAACAAAAAAAGAATTTTTCAAATCGGTTCACAAGCGACGGAGTTATGCGCGAACAAACAATAAAAAAAAAAAACATACAAACATCCGAATTGAGAACCTCCTCCTTTTTTAGAAGTCGGTTAAAAATGATGTTGTATGGACCTGCAAAAAGTCTTGAGTTTTTTCTAGCGCTGTTTTGTATTTTAGTTCGTGGTGGTATGTTCAGTATGGTACTAATTTAGTGGTATTTTAGATGGTTTTTAAGTTAGTCGAGTAGGTATACTGAACTCTTTCGTGCCAATGTTTTGCTTTTGAAAGTCGAAAATTAACCATTCTTCTGCGGATGAATGGTTAATTCTCTCCGACTAAAATAAAAAAAAAAAACTTTTTACAAAAAAAGAATAAACCGACTTCTAAACATTTTTTTTTATTTTTCAGTTTTTAGCGGTAAAAAAGAATCATCAAAATCGGAACACCCAGTACAAAGTTATGAGGTAACAAACAAAAAATACAGTCAACTTGAGAACTTCCTTCTTTTTTCGGAAGTCGGATAAAAAAATGCAGACAAATTTTCGTATTGAATATAGGAAAACCAAGTAGAATGGTTTCGAAGTTACATTTTAAAAACACATGATTCGATCGGCACTTAGCCCGTTTTTAGGGTTCCGTACCCAAAAGCCATCGGACTCTATTACTAAGTCACAGCTGTCCCTCCGTTCGTCTGTCTGTCAGCGGGCTGTGTCTCATGAACCTTTATGGTAAGACAGTTAAAATATTCACTATGATTTTTGGAACCCTTCTTGTGCGAGGCTGACTTACACTTAGCCGGTTTCTTTTAACTACTTCTGGGACAAGTTATTTTATAAGCTTGGTTTAGCAATTACGTGAGTATTTATCAAAAATCTTACTAGCTTACCAAATAATAATTCAATATACTAAATTCAGTTCACTTAGCTACCTATTACCTAACAAAGCAAACTTTATCGAAGGTAGCAAAATAAAAATGTGAGCGGCGCGCCCGGGCTGTCAACGACCGGCGCTTGCGCACCCAATCGATGCCACGCGCGCTGTTTATGCTGTACACTGAGCGGCTAGTAAATAACGTTTGTAAGCTGTGATTTACCAAGTTCGATTCCACGCGCTGTAATGACAAAACTGTGAATGGGCACTTAATAAAGCAACAGACAAGCTCGTTTCTCGTGGATGAGAAACTATCCAAATCGGCCTACCCAAATGTCCTTACTTTGGGTATTGTTCGTCAAATCGTTGAGCTCCTTAAAGTTCTAAGTTTGAGCTACACGGTATCTGACAAATGCTTGTATTGTCTGTACAGGTCCACTCAAATCTGTGTGGCACTTTCCTCAAAAGGCTACCTCAGATATTAACCTACATGGTTTCATATGATTTGACCAGTACGGATTGTATGGATTTTAAAAGAGACTGATCTCTGAGTTTGTTTCGGTGTTTCTTCTCAGGGTAGTCGGCTAGGAAACACCGGCTTCATCTAGCTTAAAATGACAGAAAATATTGGACGTGTAAAAGTGTTATGTTTAATCTACTTACAAAATAAATAGGTATCATTTATCATATAGGAAGAGAGGTGCGTGTCAAACTCTTCCAACAAACCCATCCGTGTTCCTCCAAATAACCTTTACGTTCCAGGGCCGAACGTGACAACGTACATGTTCTGGAACCAATCATTTGTTTGTATAGCGAACTTCAAGAACACCTGACGTCACTCAAATTCTTCATCACATTATCAAAAACAACCGCTCGATTTCAACAGATGTGACACCATGACAACAACTATCGGACAGTTGCCCAGCAGACGCAACATCCGTCTGGCTGGAAAAGCCTGAGGATGCTTTCTTTGGATCCTGTGGTGGAGGACGTCACACCCTGTTCCGCAAAGCTGCGGCACTCCCTCTCATATAGAGGAGACCTGTGCATTCGGATCCACAAATTATGTAAATAGTTATGGTATAAGAATAATTATATTAAAGTTAATAGACCTTCATGCCTGAGTAATAGGCATCAATGTATGTAAAATTGTAGCATAATTATGTCCTAAAACTAAATTAGAGACCATACATGTATCAAAACCAAGACATGTAAAATATGGCATCCCACAAGGTAGTGTATTGGGTACGCCACTGTTTTTGATAAATGATCTCCTGAGAGCAACAACCAACAAAATGGTTCTTTTCGCTGATGACAGAGCTATAAAATATTTACTCATTAAAACAATTATAAAAATGACAATGACTACTTGCGTAAGTGACATTATACATTGGTGAGATAATAATAAATTTGAAAATGAAAACAATATATCTAGTTTTAATTTCCGCGAATATTAGTGGGTTGCAGGTATGCACCTCCCTCCCGCCCGCTATATTATGCACATGCAAGATTACTGGGCAAATGCAAGGATTTTAAGCACATGCAGGAAGGCAATGCAAAACCCAACACCATTACCGACACGTGTTTCGCCTCTCCACGAGGCATCCTCAGGGGACGTGTTGACTCGCTGACCGTTGAGTTGCGACTGAGCATTTAGTACAAGGCACCCCCCTTTTATACACTGCCACCGTTGGTTATTTGTGTACAACTACCCACAAACATTCGCAGCAAAGGGGAAGAAACCAAATTCGTCTGGTCATTCAACAGTGCAAAATTATTATTATTACTATGTTTCAAAATCTCTAATTGTTCTAAAACACACAGCCGGAAACCCTTATCACAAATATGTAGTATATTAAAACTATTGTTGTCGCGCAAAGAATGGCCGGTATCAATTAGATGTTTCGCGAAATTCGATTTGTCCGAATGGCCATTTCTATACGCGGCAACATGTTCCCCATACCTTATGTCAAAGTTTCGGCCCGTCTGACCCACATACACCCCGTTGCATTCATCACAGACCAGCCTATACACCCCAGACTTTTTACTATTTTCTAAAATATCTTTTCCGTTACAAATACGGCGTATATTCTGGTCCGTTCTGAACGCTACATAAACGTTGTTTTTTCTAAGTAAATTACTAATTCTATCTGAAATGGGGCCCATATAGGTCAGACTGGCCACATATCTATTAATATTAGTACGCGGACATGCATATAATAGTGAACGAACCCTTTCTTTCTGCTTTTTACTAATTAAACTGTTAACTGTTGTGTTAAAGGGTTCGTTCACTATTATATGCATGTCCGCGTACTAATATTAATAGATATGTGGCCAGTCTGACCTATATGGGCCCCATTTCAGATAGAATTAGTAATTTACTTAGAAAAAACAACGTTTATGTAGCGTTCAGAACGGACCAGAATATACGCCGTATTTGTAACGGAAAAGATATTTTAGAAAATAGTAAAAAGTCTGGGGTGTATAGGCTGGTCTGTGATGAATGCAACGGGGTGTATGTGGGTCAGACGGGCCGAAACTTTGACATAAGGTATGGGGAACATGTTGCCGCGTATAGAAATGGCCATTCGGACAAATCGAATTTCGCGAAACATCTAATTGATACCGGCCATTCTTTGCGCGACAACAATAGTTTTAATATACTACATATTTGTGATAAGGGTTTCCGGCTGTGTGTTTTAGAACAATTAGAGATTTTGAAACATAGTAATAATAATAATTTTGCACTGTTGAATGACCAGACGAATTTGGTTTCTTCCCCTTTGCTGCGAATGTTTGTGGGTAGTTGTACACAAATAACCAACGGTGGCAGTGTATAAAAGGGGGGTGCCTTGTACTAAATGCTCAGTCGCAACTCAACGGTCAGCGAGTCAACACGTCCCCTGAGGATGCCTCGTGGAGAGGCGAAACACGTGTCGGTAATGGTGTTGGGTTTTGCATTGCCTTCCTGCATGTGCTTAAAATCCTTGCATTTGCCCAGTAATCTTGCATGTGCATAATATAGCGGGCGGGAGGGAGGTGCATACCTGCAACCCACTAATATTCGCGGAAATTAAAACTAGATATATTGTTTTCATTTTCAAATTTAAAATGGATTTCCGCAAAGTAACGCCTGACTCAATCAATTTTTTTTGAGATAATAATAATTTGGTTAAAACACCTATGTACCTACTATACCTACCCATGTTTGCAAATAAATTATTGATTGATTTATAGGGCAATCAACAATTTCCAACTGTCTTTGCGGTACACTGCATCTAAAACTTGCCTACTTAGGTAGACAAGTGCATAAAATTAATTTTGACCTCTGTAAGGTAGGAGCATGGAGCGCTGTCGATACATCCATTGATAGCTACAAACTCTGCCTACACCATAAACGACAAGAGCGTGAAGATTTAGCCGTGATATCATTCCTGAAGTTTTTGCACCCGTAAGCACAGAATACAACTTTGTTCTCAACAAAACTATCAAGGAAAACTGAACTCTATGAAATTTCGTAAAGCTCAAAATAAGTTAATGTTGTTTGCTGGCTGTTTTGTATACGGTGGGATTTGAGCTTTATTGCGTGGCGTTAAGATGTACAGTTAATATAAGGCTTGTTTGGTACAAATAGCGGAATTCTTAGCTAAGTCCCCATGCATGTTTTGTTTATCTACAAGATAGTTCCGTTTTAGTATCAGCAGTGTTGTAGATAACTTAAATGGAACAACAAAACGACAACCATTTGAGATATTCTATGGTTTTGTTGTTAGTTTAACTGCATTTTTTTGTTCAAGAAAAATTGTCGCTTTAAGATCCTCACAGACTGGTCCGAAGAGACAATGATCCTAAAGCGAAGAGTTTAAAAAAAAAATGGATGGATGTACTGAACCAATTTTTAAAATTATTTCACCAATAGAAAGCTACGTTATTGTGGAGTGTCATATTTTATCCCCGTATTGCCACGGGAACGGGAACAACGCGGGTGAAACCGCGGGGCGCTGCTAGTAACTAATAAAATTATCACAAAAATTTGAAAACTGACAGTTGACAGATGTATTCTTCGATAACCCCGATAACCCATTACTTTAGTTATTTCGAAATATCTGAGCAAAAGATAAACAAGGCATGTGAGGAATGCTTTTGATGAATTGTGACCGGATATATCTTTTAAAGATAAGATACGGATACGCAGGATATATCTTTAAAAGATAAGATACCTACGGATATGCAACGAATGTGAAATGAGTATTTTCAGCTCATGATACATTCCAAAATGTTTCAGGAAATATTTGTGACAGCCAACTTTTACCGGCTTATGGCTAAAATATGAAATATAGTTTTGTTTAACTACATTGACATCCCCTCGGGCCCAGTTTCTGCTTTTGGCTAAATGTACACTTTTTGTAAACGTTTTTATTTAGATAAATTATTGTTATTATATGTCACATGAAAATTGCGTACGCCGTAAGATTGTAAAATGTCGCGTGAAATCGTAAACTATTGAATTAGCATTGGATTTATTCCGCACAAAACTTTTTTTTCATAATATATCGAGAAATGGTATTCTAATAAAGATTTCAACAGCCAATCATGGCATCACTTGAGTTGCGTTTAATTTGTGACAAGTTTTTGCGGAAACCGGGTGTTGAACACTTTATAAGGAAGCATACCCTCAACCAGTTTGCCATTCTATTAAACATAGAAAGAATAAAGAAAATGATTTTATTTGCGAAAAGCATGACGCAAAGCAAAAAAAAAACAGAAAGACCAAATTAATGCAAGTTGGGAAGATATACATCATATTCGCGCAAAACGGCCACCGCTCAGCATAATGCTGGTACTCGCGTACAAGACAGAGCATAAGCGCTAGTTTTCATGGACAGCCGGCATTGACAGAATGACGTCGATTTGAGCAGCGTAAAATGTAATTAAATCGAAATAAACAAAGAAACGAAATATATATGGGTAAAAATATATATACATTCACTGCTCTTCAAACAAAGAAAATAACAAAGAATCAGGAATAAATAATATTACAATTAGAATTTATTAAAATGTTGTCGACCTCGGTGTAGCAAACAACGATTTCTACTCGGTAACGTATCTCTATTATTCATCGGATTACTATTATTATTTCTTTATTTTAATAAATAAATTATTATTATTATTGGAGTGCGTCGGTACACTTCGCAACTGATGCACTTCACAATTCATAACAAAGACATGATATAATATCATATTAAATCAATAACCTTTATAGTAACATAATTCCTACCTACACAAAACCAAAGATTCTTTCATTTTTAGACAATATTTCCAAATCTCCACTCATCTTAAAAAGTGGTCCTTTTTGCAAAGTGCACCAGTTGCAAAGTCAATAATATAAAATATAAATAAGAATCTATTGCAAGCATGAAAACTGTATAACAGACTTTTTGTAACATCTACTAACCGTGAAATATGAAATGAAATCTTAAACAAGTAACTACACTTTATTGAATAGAATTCGTTCGGCAAGTTTGGCAATAAATTGGAACTGCCTACACCGCTCTTTATAATAATTGAGCATGAATTATCGCTGTTCTTTTCTAATTTTTCAGAAAAGAAAGAGATGAATCAAATTGCAGTTTTAATTTTATTAAATTTTGGCTGGTATTTATTAATAAGAAGACATTTAAAAAAAGAATCGTTTTTCATAACATTGTTTTATTACTTGTTAACTTTAGTTTCAGCTCAGTAGAACCACTTTAGGTAAATAAACGTTGAAAATGAAAACAAAATATCTAGTTTTAATTTAGTTTAGTTTTAGTTTTTTTTAAACATAGTAATAATAATAATTTTGCACTGTTGAAGGACCAGACGAATTTGGTTTCTTCCCCTTTACTGCGAATGTTTGTGGGTAGTTGTACACAAATAACCAACGGTGGCAGTGTATAAAAGGGGTGCCTTGTACTAAATGCTCAGTCGCAACTCAACGGTCAGCGAGTCAACACGTCCCCTGAGGATGCCTCGTGGAGAGGCGAAACACGTGTCGGTAACGGTGTTGGGTTTTGCATTGCCTTCCTGCATGTGCTTAAAATCCTTGCATTTGCCTAGTAATCTTGCATGTGCATAATATAGCGGGCGGGAGGGAGGTGCATACCTGCAACCCACTAATATTCGCGGAAATTAAAACTAGATATTTTGTTTTCATTTTCAAAGTTAAAATGGATTTCCGCAAAGTAACGCCTGACTCAATCAATTTTAAATAAACGTTGTCAATGTCATGCATACCTGTCATTTGCACGATTACTGAAATTGCAATTTTAAATGTTAAATAATTTTAATTTTAAGTTTCTGTTTTTTTTTTGTTAGGACCACTCGCAGTTCAGCACATTAAGGCTGGTTACTGCTTAACCGAGGCATCCCCTGTGGGACACGGGCCTCGGCTTAGCGGGATCATTGGAGGCAGCAAGGGACAGGCTGGGTCAGGTTGTTTTTTTTTTTTTAAGTGACTGTGCTGTTGATGTGCTAATTCTAAATAAATAAATATAGTAATAAAATGTAAGTAAAATGTTCTAGTATAAAATATAAGAAGGCTACTGCTTGATTCCCATAGGAATAGTATAATTAATCTAAATTATACATTAGTGCATCCAAGTATTACAGACTTCTAGGTAAACAATAACATATTTACTTAATAATATAAAGAAATATACTTACACTTCAGTTAATTAAGATTGATTAGAAACAATAGAACTATTCTTAGGCCTTAAAATTAATGACAAACAAATTAATATCTCACTAATCGACGCCATATTTGGGAAGATTCCAAACTCGTTAGCGCGTAGGAAGATAATCTGTTTGTTTTGTATTTCAATGAAATCGATCAACAAATTCATCATTCAATCGCTAATCATTGTGGTAATCTTGGAGAAAACATTTTTGTATGCTCATTTGTAAGAGTTTCTAGAAACAATTTATGGTTACGTCGAAAATTAAAATCAGGGCAAGGAATATGCTCTATACCATCATCTGTCTAACCTTTTCCCAACTATATTGGGGAAGGCTTTCAGTCTTACCGGATTCAGCTGAATACCAGTATTTAACGTGGAGCGGCTGTTTACCATACCTCCACAACCCATTAATATCATAGGTATCTGTAGGAACCGTGCATTATCTATACTAATATTATAAAGCTGAAGAGTTTGTTTGTTTGTTTGTTTGTTTGTTTGAACGCGCTAATCTCAGGAACTACTGGTCCGATTTTAAAAAATCTTTCAGTGTTAGATAGCCCATTTATTGAGGAAGGCTATAGGCTATATATCATCACGCTAAGACCAATAGGAGCGGAGCAGCGATAAATAATGTTTTAAAATCGGGGATTCCACGGGGACGAAGTCGCGGGCAGCAGCTAGTCTTTACTAATAATATAAAGAGGAAAGATTTGATTGTTTGTTTGTTTTATTGAAAAGGCTCCGAAGCTAATCAACCGTTTTGAACTGTTGGGTAGCCACACTATCTTCGAGTGACATAGGCTACATTTTATCCCCTTATTCCCATGGGAACGGGAACTACGCGGGTGAAACAGCGGAGCGCTGCTAGATTAGTTATAAAGTAGCCTGGATAAACAAAAAAACAATGTAACCTTTAAATATCTAAACACATTCCATCTCTGTCGGCCATCTTTAATCCACACCTTTTCAAATAATCTATACTAATATTATAAAGCTGAAGAGTTTGTTTGAACGCGCTAATTTCAGGAACTACTGGTTCGAATTGAAAAAATATTTTTGGGTTGAATAGACCATTTATCGAGGAAGACTTTAGGCTATATATCATCACGCTTAAGCCAATAGGAGCGGAGCAGCGATAAAGAATGTTTTAAAATCGGGGATTCCACGGGGACGAAGTCGCGGGCAGCAGCTAGTACAAAATATACGTAGGTACCTACAGGTTCACATTTATATCAATTCAATGCAGACAGCGTCATAATTCAGAATTAGTTCCGACGAATTCATCGGAGCGCGAACGTAACGGGTCACTCAATCAATCAGCGAGTCAAATAATTGATGGATTGATTGATTCAACGTACAACACAAAAGAGTAGTGCCGGCACTATGAAGATAGAATTGATAGGTACATTTTATAAGTATACCTAGTTCCTATTTATTTATGTTTGGCAGTCGCTTGCTTTGCTACCCATTAACTGGGGAACACGGAACTTTTTGGCAAGACTAATGTCAGATTTTCTGGCTTCTGACAATCCGTAACGACTGTCAAAGATCTTCAAATGACAGCCGGGACCACGTGCTTTTCGAGGCACGGAGAAGTCTCGTATGTTAAGATGGTCACCCATCCACAGACCAACCTCGGCAAGCGTTGCTCAACCTCGAAGTTCGACCCGTGCGGCTATTATAATTTAGCCACGGGCTCTTCCTTCAGAGATCTATCATCAAATCAATAAATATAAAAACTTGCTTAAAATACAGGATTTAAATAACGTATCAAGGCGATACCTGTTTATAAGTAGCACAAAGATTATTATAGGTTTATGTGACAAGCTATTTGGCTACGCAAAAAATATTGGCATGGGACCGTTATAATATAAACACATACAGTAGTGAATATTTTAATATCGTAACGGTATATTTGAAGAGCTTATTAAATTAGGTACGTGCGTAGAATTTGGCTTTGTTTTTTTTTTTTTTTTTTGGAATGGACCACTCGCAGTTCAGCACACTAAGGCTGGTTACTGCTCAACCGGACAATGTTTGCCTCCTAACATTGCGGTATATGAATATGGGGGCTGAAGGTAGCCACGTCAATAGCAGCATCGGAGGCATTAAGTAAGTCCCCCAAAGTACAGGTGTATGGAGACTTGAGGCTTGCGGAATTAGTTCGAAAGAGTTACAGCTAAGCTGGAACGCAAAGGGAATTTGTAGTAACAGGTTCAAGCTAAATAAGCATTAACTGGACTAAAATCTAGACAGCACGCTGAAAAATGTTTGCGGAATTTGTTCGAAAGACTCACCGCGAACATGGGACGCAAAAGGCATTTAGAATCACACGAATGGGTTTTAGTCAGTAAGAGTCTGACAATCCCTTCCACTACGCCCAAAGCGGGAGAACGATTGCCCATACTTTAAAAAAGCTAGGGTCCTATAAGTTTGCATCCCAGGTTTATGAAATTTTCCATCAGAAATTTCTCAGCCTATCATCAAATGACTTCTCCCGCTCTGGGCGGAGCGGAAGGGAGTGTCAGACTCTTACTGACTAAAACCCACCCGTGTTCCTCATAATGCCTTTTGCGTTCCAGGGCCGCCGTGACGCTATCGAACAAATTCCGGAAAAAAATCTCAGCCTGCTGTCTAGATTTAAGTCCAGTTAATGCTTATATAACTTGAACCTATTGCTTAAAAGTTCAGCCAATTTAGCCATAAATGAATATACGTTTATTCTCCAAAGTGGGCTCATGTCCACTCTTTCAGATAAAAATATCGTGGTTTTGTTATACTTGAAAATTTAAAGATTCTCCAGTGGTTTATGACTGGCACTTCCTGTCAGTCATAAAACAGTTTTAAAAGTTTTGTTTGACCTATTGACTCGATTAACGTCCTAGCTATCCTATGTATGGACCTTGTTTGTGGTTTGTGGATAGAATTGTTTATTCTTTACGCTTCCTCACCTTAAAGGATGAGCTGTACTTAAACTGTCATTCACTGTTAAGGATATCTGTTTTCTTTTGATTAGAAAATGACACTTGTCAATCGATAACAAGCAAGTCGAACAAGGTGTGCTTTTTAGGATAATCAGTGACATTTCTTGGGAATTATATTTGAATGATATATCAAAAAAAAAAAAACGATATGATGACAGAAATGTGAGGATGGCGAGCTTACAGATTTACATTTAAGGCGATTTTTTTTAGTTTGACCAAAATCTGGCGTAATTTTGCAACTTTTGCCCGCGACTTCGTACGCGTTTATTGCGTTCCCGTATCTAGCCGTGTAGTTACAGAAATTAGCGCGTTCAAACAAACAAACAAACAAACTCATCAGCTCTAGTGTCACCACAACAGCCGGTCCTGTGCGTCTCGCATCCATCGGCTACCCGCGACCCTCACCAGGGCCTCAAGTCAGCTATTACAATAGTGTCAGAATGGTCTATCATTGATTTCATAATGGTTGATTTTTACAAGTTTGGTAATCTACTAATATAAAAGCGTCACTATGACTTTCCAATGGTCAGCCACTGACTCGCCATTGAAAAAAATGGCATGGAATGGTAATCTCGTACATAATGACACAAGAATAACAGAAATATGCGGTAATCTGAAAAAAAAATTGACAATTCTTTTGACCAGTGACCTACCATTAGAATGTCATTGTGCAGTCATTGCTTTTAAAAACTCGGTTATCAAAAAGTATTACGAGACCATTGACAGACCAATGATCGACCATTATGAATTTAGCAGATTACGAACTTTTAGCAAAATGACGATGGGATCGTGTTGGAATGACAAATTGTGACAAAAGTGGATATTTCAAAGAAATGATGTTAAAACCCTTCTACAGATACTCGCAGTAGAATTATTTCTAAAACAAGGGCTGTCACGTCACTGTTGCCTTGTGGGGTTGCGTCTGCGGGAATTTATACTGAAGTGTGTTTCAGAAAGTTTTATTGACTGTAAAATGCTAAAAGATTGTTTTAGAAGATGAAATACTCTATATAATGTAATCATATAAGTTACAGAAAAGATAGATGAAGAAAACATTACATAGTGTGACACTATGGGCGGCCTTATCGCTTAAGTAATGCCATTTGATAACTGACTGAAAATGAACCAAAAGGCTTTCATCGGCAGAATCTAAATAATAATCAAGATTGATGGCAATCAATTTCTTTCTATGTATGCAGTTAGTTTTTTTCTATAAACATTTTTATAAAAAAAAACTATGGGATACACTGGGAATTTTCCTGTGTCGTGGGTGCGTTTTTTACAAATATGCTAATTATGTGGATTAATATGTTTAATAAACAGCCAGATAAGAGGAACAACTATCTGTAGGTCATGCAAATATTTGTTCCGTGCGGGAATAGAACCCACAACACGTAGCGCTGCAGCCAATCGCTCAACTATTGCGCCAGCTGTGGACAGGACATTATGGCAATATTCTTCAATAAGTTGGTTAACCTACTTGTTACATAATCCTACAAACAAGCCTCTAAAGAGTTTAACGCACAGCAGTCCGTATCGACTCATAATACCTCTGATTGATAGACTAATTACCAATTAAACATACGATTGCCAGCCCTACCCACAACAACGCATGCGTCAACCGCGACCTCTAGCGGACGTGAGAGAAAACTGCGAGGTGCCATTATCTTGCACTCAATTGAATATGTATTGGTATTGACATTGTGAGTGACGATTTATGGAATTGTATGATTTGTATGGATAACTAGCTTCTGCCCGCGACTTCGTCCGCGTCGAATAGTTACTTTACCCCAGATTTTGAAACTCTCAGCCCGATCGGTTTAAAATTGACAAAGTTTCATACAAACTTTCATCCCCTATTTTATCCCCTTGGGGGTAGAATTAATCAAAATCCTTTTTTAGCGGATGCCTACGTCATAAAATTTACCTGCATGCCAAATTTCAGTCCGATCCGTTCAGTGGTTTGGGCTGTGCGTTGATAGATCACTATGTCAGTCACTTTTGAGTTATATATATTTAGAAAACTGTGAGGTGCGATTATCTTGCACTCAATGTTACACTCAATTGAATATGTATTGGTATTGACATTGTGAGTGACGATTTATGGAATTGTATGATTTGTATGGATAAAGGTGGCGGGAATGTTTCTTGGCTGGATTTTTTACTCGTTTCGTTTGAATGAAAACTTGTAATTGAATTAAAAAAAACCTTTACTTTAGATCAATAAGTAATATCCTACTAATATTATAAACGCGAAAGTTTGTAAGTCTAGATGGATGTTTCTTACTCTTTCACGCAAAAACTACTGAACAGATTTGGATGAAATTTGGGACACAGTTGGTTTAGAACCAGGATTAACATATAGGATAATTTTTACCCCGATATTCCCCTGGGATCGAAACATAAGCGCGTGAAACCGCGGGGCTCTGCTAGTAGTATAATAATAGGAGGAATTCGTGGCTAAAATATACCAGCCGTACGGATCGATCTTCAAGGTTAACCAACACTTGCCGAGGTCAGTCTGTGGATGAGTGACCATCTTAAAATACCGAGATTCCTCAGTGTCTTGGAAAGTTAGCCGTTGGTTCCGGCTGTCATTTGAAGATCTTTGTCAGAAGGCAGAAAATCTGATACCGGTCTTACCAAGAAGTTCCGTGTTACCTAGTTAATGGGTTGTAGAAGTCTGGTACGCAGCCACTTCATGTAAAATGCTTGTATTCAGCTGAATCCGGTTAGACTGGGAGCTGACCCCAATATAGTTGGAAAAAGGTTAGGCAGATGAAGGAAACATCTCTTGTAATTAGCTGTAAGTTTCCAAACACAATGAATAAGAAAACATTTTAAACGTTTTTATGCTCGAGTGCAATCTCGTTCTCGCGAGATCTCGCCCTTTTTTCGTCCGAGATCAATCTCGTTAAATCAGGCCGAGATCTCGCGAGAACGAGATTGCATTCCCAAGTCATGATCGCCCTTAGTTTTATGCTGAAATATTTTTGCTAGAAATATAGATAGGTATTTAAGAATAATATGTGACTTGAAGTTACACAAGACGTAGTTCTACGACGTAATTTTTATATATTTTAGCATATATGTGCAAAACAACCAGACATTCTCACTTAGCGACTAAACGCGAAGATTTCGAAGTAATATTCAAAGAAAACTTAAAAGTAATAGTTAAGTTTGGCACGCTTGTTAAGGATCTGGGTGAATTTCAACAAGTGATTTTTATATGTCATTTCGGTGGGATTTTTTAATTTCAATGCTATCTACATATTTTTAGTGACAAATAAAACTTTAGCCTATTTTATAACATTGTGCGTGAGTGGACATCAAATTTCATCAAAACTTACATAAATATTTAAGGATGAATTTTTAAGAGTCCACTGAAATGAAAAGTGTCTACCGAAATGATAAAAATGACCACCGAAATGATAAACTGTGCACCGGAATGAAATAAATCCACCGATATGATACAGCTAAGAACAACCGTGCCGGGCAGCCAGGGTTCCGTATTATACTTTGTTAGGTTTGATTTCCACAAATTTTAGATAAACACTGAGACAGGACAGTAGACAGTTATTTTAATATCATCATTAATATATAGATATTACAATTACTATTACATATATCATTCTTTGAGGTTACAATAACCTCAAAGAATGATATTATTGTAATATTTATTATGATATGAATGAATTGTTTCTTCACTTAAATAACCTTTGGTAATTTTTCTGGTTGTTGTTGTGTGAAAATGTTGGAAAACTTTATCGTAAATGCTGGTAACCATAAATAAATATTTTTGTTTGTTTATGAACTAATACTAAGTTACTTGATATATTTTCAAAAGAGTGAACGAAGCGCGATAAGAAAGCTTAAAGTTTCTGATTAATATGATGGCTGCATTTGTAAGTTATGCCATTAATAGTAATACATAATGTGTACCCGTTGCACTAAGAGAAAAATGCTAGGTATAATTTAGTTAAATTGGTAACGAAACGAGAATAGTGTTTCTACAGGTATATAAGTAAAACTTCTAAAATTAAATCAACTCTTATATTTTATACTGGGAGCTACTACCCGATAATATCACCGTGGACTCGACAATATACTGTCATCAGCTTGACCGACTCCGTACAGAAATCAACAAAAAGCGCCGTGAACAAACAAAGATATACTTCCTTCACGACAACGCTCGGCCGCACATAGCCAAAGTCGTTCGTCAGAGCTATTGGATTTTGAATGGGAGCTACTGCCACATCCACCTTACTCTCCCGATCTAGCGCCAACGGATTTTCATTTGTTACGCTCTCTCAGTAATCATATACAGGACAAAAAATTTGATGATAGAGCACAGTTAACAGATTTCCTCGAAAGCTTTTTTGCCTCACGGCTCCCAAGTTTTTACGCTGAGGGTATCCATGCTTTACCTAATCGCTGGAAATGGGTTGTAGATAACAACGGTGCCTACTATAAAGACAAGTAATTGTAAATTAAAAATATAATTTAAAATTGTTTTGTTTATTTGCAACGCTCATTACTTTCCTACCAACCCAATATATACATGTAGGTACTAGCTACATAGAAATATGTGTATATTATATATCTTTAATCTTAAACACAAATATTACACAACAAATACACCCGAATAATCTAATCTACACTTACTTACATTACAAAACTATGACTTTATATTTGATAAAGGATCTCTAAAACTTTATGGTTTAATCATTTCGGAGATACATTTAATTCCGGTGGACTGTGACACCGAAATGAAACTATTTTTGTCCCCATGTTACTGAAATGATAAACTTACTTTTTTGGCGGAAAAACCGCAAGCTTTAGGACCGCTGCGTTCGCGCCGAGAGCTTGAGCCGGACTGATCCGAAGTGAGGAAAGGTGAGAGGGGCGTAACAACGCAATGTTGACATGGATAATCTACTAAAACTTACTGTCCTCTGAAATGATAACTTTTTTCCAGACAAAAGTTGACTGCCTGTCAAATCCATGAGAAAGAAGATAAACAAACAAAAATAGTTTTATTTGATCGAATATATTATAATTTAATGATAAGAGAATTGATTTAAATCCATATTATGAATCTATTGGCAGGGGAAGGTATTTTATGAGCGGAATTGGGTTCAGGACAGGCCACCGTGATGATAAAATAACACTTTGTAATTTTTTTTTTTGGTATATTAGAGGGTAGAAATCAATGATTTTTTTTGCCAAGGTAGAGAAGTACTTACGTTGTTGAGAAAAAATATATAAAATAAAAAACCAGCACATTGCACTACCGTTCTCAGGTTTGCCGTGTATTTTTTTTGCTTGCGCAATTCACCCATCTATGCTCTCTAACATAACAATAGGTTTATTTAAAACGTTGCATCGAAAAATACATGGTATATACTTAAATTATGATAAGTTTGCTTGCCTCGTTTAAAAGTGAAGATATCTGTGCGTCGTAGAACTTTTATCCCCACTCAGTAATACAAAGTGAATACAAAAATTATCTATGCTCAACTCCCAGCAAAGGTGCTAATTTAGTGGATGTGACGTCATCGGTTGCATCAGTATGTTGAGTGAGCTTCATGGTCGAGAATTAAGCACAGCACTATTGATGTTTGTTCAGTTCAATTGAATCTTTGCGAATAGAATCTGAGTTTTTGTTTTTCAAATATAAAAATGGCGTTTTTTGTCAATATTTCAATACCTAGTGAGAACCAGAAAAATTGTGTCAAATAGGTAATCCAATTTTATGGAGACGAAATTTTTACGAATTAAATGGTGGCATTTTTAAGAATCACAGATAAATTAAATAAGGTCTAACTCCGACCGGGCAAATAAAGGCATGCCCAAGTGACCAAAAATGTTGCCCAATGAATCAGTTACCCAGCACCCAATTACTAAAATAGCAAAGGTATTATTTCACAATCTCAAGGAATCGCAGATCCATCGCTTCAAATGTTTAAGAAAACGCCTGCACGACAACGAAAAACACGCAATGAATACTGTTGAAAATTTAAGAAACGCACGATGAGAGATTGCAATCATTTATGCATTACGCTTTTAGGCAGCTGGTTTAGGGAAGGTTCATATCTGACGGAACATGCGTCGTGTATTATCGGTCGCATAACGCCAGAACAGACAAATGTATAGAAAAACACTTGACCACTCACACTCGACGCACTAACGTATCATCGGTTGAGTGTGAACGGTCAAGTGTTTTTCTATACCTACATTTGTCTGCTCTGGCGTTACGCGACGCATGTTCCGTTAGATATGAAGCTTCCCTAAATCCTCTTTCATTCAGCAAACCAACGAACCCGAATCAACCTTACCCTTGCTAACGAGCTTAAAATACAAGTTTGAACAATACGCAACCTGTGTTAACTTGGAGCTAGTATCCACCAAGATTGTCCACTACTGGTTGCCCTCCACCCAAGGCTAGCTCAACCGGTCACATTCCTTTTAGCTCGCGCGTTTGGTTTTTTACACAGCCTAGTTGCTTACGGTAGTCGGGGTTAGCAGTACGACTGGGTGTGCTGTTTTGGTTAGGCTGTGTCCTGGTGCGTAATGAGGTTTTATATGGGCCACGATTTGTTTGAGAGATGACTATTATCTGAAGGCCAATTCTACAATGTAATATGATCAATCTATATTTCTATACTAATATTATAAAGAGGAAAGATTTGTATTTTTGTATGTAACGAATAAACTCAAAAACTACTGGACCGATTTCAAAAATTCTTTCTCCATTAGAAAGCTACATTCACCCTGAGTAACATAGGCTATATTTTATCCCCGTATTCCCCCGGGAACGGGAACTACGCGGGTGAAACCGCGAGGCGCTGCTAGTCCCTTATATTTTGGCATTGCGACAGTCGCACGTCGCACAATTGTGGACGTGTGCTAACGCGGGCATACTCAAGGCCACGAGGCATTCTCTATAAGACAACACATTAAAAAATCATCAACCCATGCAAATTTCCAACACGAATTTCGAACAAACTTTATTATGAATTTCCGAGGTCATTCTTGTAATTTAATTACATTTTGACACACAGTTTTCCATCAAACACCTTTCTACTGACATGGAGACTTATTTACAAGTTATTTTTTTATTTTTTTTTATTTGTTTGGAACAAAAAACAGTTATACAGTACAGCATTGACAAAAGGTAGTTTCAGTACACAGTCGAAAAAACGTATATAACCCACACTATTGTCCACGAAATGACATCGGAGTATTCTAATGATAACGAACGCATGTTAAATGAGAGAAAAAAGAAATTAGAAAAAAAACACTATACCACTATATCGACGAATCCAAGGAAGCGGATAACAATAGCACCCGTCTTATGGGCAACTTGCAAGAAATTGTGTGACCATTTTTTTAAATTTAGATTGCGAAAGCGCGAAAATATCAAAATCATTGAATTGTGAGTTATAAAGAAACTGCTAGCCAGAAGCCCCGACTAATAACTAACCAGCCTAGGCATACACACAGACCGGCTAACTTATCAATAGCTGTGACCTTGCCGGCTTTCGCCACCAGGGGTCGGCACGGGCGAAAGGCAGCAAATTACTAGTTATGGGCGTCTCTATGCATTTCTCTGGGCTGGATTGTTTAATGTGTGTAGTTTTGTATGGGAAATGTTGCTGAATGAAGGGTGAGAGTTTTTGAGATTTAGGTAACTCATTATGAATATTCTCACGATTGGAGCCTCTATACCGAACGTCAAATAAATGTGCAATAACGGTCATTGACCCACCTACATTTATTGACAACCTTAATTCTTAAAACAGAAATAATGAATTAATGCTACATTGAATCGACATCCATCGTGATCCTTTATATTTACTAGTAATGGAAAACGATTCATTTTTTTTGTCCATGTACCTACGAAGAGATATCAAGGAAAGGGCAATGACCTTTATTGCACATTTATCTGGCGTCCGGTATAGTCGCTGTGGGTCACTGGCAGGCAAGTTTGTCGATGGAACTGTGGAAGTGTATAGCAAAAAAAAAAAAGAATTTTTTTAATTATGAATACAAAAAATATGCAAGTAACACAAGGGGCGAGGCTCTGTGGTGTTACAATATAGATGTTATAAGTGTGTTAATATAAATTTTTACCTAGACTTAGTTTCAATTATAACTACATACATATATTTTACAATTTTTATGTTGTCATTGCAACGGTTCGAAAAATATCTTTGATTGTAATTCAATTGGAAATAGAATATTGTATTCTATTTTATAAACACTATATATAAGTTGCAGGAATGATAGATGAAAACAGAATACAATGAGGGCCATGCATTGTTTTTTTTTTTGGGTGCTATCGAACGTATCCGAACATTGAATAGCTAAAAAAGAAGCAACGCAAAAAAAATGAGCGGCTATTTTAATTTGTGTAAGCAAAAATCGATTTCCGAACTTTCTTACCAACGCTAAAAAATATGGACAGAAGAATTTCAAAACATGACATCCAATTCCAAACGTAACTCAATACAGCCTTTCATAAGTTACCAAGAAAACTAAAAACAAAAGAGCATTTTATCACTAACTCAACTGTGCAATTATTTTTTAATTTTAATTACAACATTGGAAGCAATGACACCAAAATATCACGAACAATTTTACTTAAAAATCGATGCAACTTTAACCGCACTTGATATCGATTACGTAACCGAATATATCGATTTTCCGGAAGAATCGATTCTCGGTAATTGGCGACTCGATACCGTAAGTCGGCCAAGTGCTTGACAAATCGGCCGATGAGACCGTTTGACTCGGTTACCGAGCATTTTGGAGCGGCCCAAAAATTTTGCTGAATGAACTGAGCAAGTTCATAATTATGATGTATTTTATAAAATTAACACGCTGTTTTGTTTGACGTCAAAAATGGTTAGGAATCGTTGTAAGTCCCAGTTTTTGAATTTAGAAATTGATGTTGAAAAGTTGTCATACTCTAGAAAAAAAAGAAAACTTTTGACAGAATAACTCCGGTAGTTCTTTCCGTAAGTTCTTTCTTAACTTCAAATTCAGTATTTGAAGTTAAGAAAGAACTTAAAATTCAGTTACCGGGGTTATTCTGGTACAAAAGGCTTAAAATACTAGAAATGTTTTGTACAAAATCGAGGAGGTATGAACATGTATGTAGGTATAGTAAAATAAGAGGGTTTTAAATATTGTAAAAAATCACTAGCTATTTATATTTACTACTACGTTGTTATGTTTGAGCAATCTTTCTTTTTCAGTTCCTTATCATGAAAACGTTAAGATATAACTAGCCTTTCCCAATTGTATTGAAGTTCACTTCCAGTCTATATCATAGCAGCATAAAAACACAGTATTTTAAAACATGAAGCTAATTTCAAACTTCCAAAAATTGACGTTTTTCTGCCAAAATCACGCTGGTGACGATGATAATGTTCATGCTATTTTTTTTTTACTATTGATAGGCTATTGATAGCTCGTGGCTAAATTATAACAGCCGTACGGGTCGATCTTCTAGGTTAAACAACGCTTGCCGAGGTTGGTCTGTGGATGGGTGACCATCTTAACATAACGAGACTTCTCCGTGCCTCGGAAAGCACGTTAAGCCGTTGGTCCCGGCTGTCATTTGGAGATCTTTGGCAGTCGTTACGGATTGTCAGAAGCCAGAAAATCTGACACCAGTCTTGCCAAGTAGTACCGTGTTCCCCATTTAATGGGTTGTGGAGGTCTGGTAGGCAGCCGCTTCACGTAAAATACTGGTATTCAGCTGAATCCGGCTTGACTGGGATCCGATCCCAATGTAGTTGGGAAAAGGCTAGGCAGATGATGATGATAGGCTCTTGTTTGACCACTATCTCACTTCATGGTAAGCAATGATGTGGTCGAAGATGAAGCACGCTTCTCTCTTCTTAGCGTAGGTGCAACGTGTGTTAAGAAAAGATTTACCTAAATATCTTTCTTTCTTTCTTTTTTCGGCCTTTCCGTTCTATGTACAATTGTATGGACTTCAAAGAGACCTTGACCTCTGAGTTTGTTTCGGTGTTTCTTCTCAGGGTAGTCGGCTAGGAAACACCGGCCTCATCCAGTTTTATAACGGCCAAAAAAAAGATTGACGTGTAAAAGTGTTTTTTACAACCTACTTACAAAATAAAAATTATTTATCATTTATGAACTTAACTAACTAAATTAACACTTAACTAAATAAACAAACCCATCGATTTATAGAGTAACAAGAAACGATTAATCAAGTTCAAAATAACCGCTAATTAAACAACGCGCACGTATAGGTATTCCACTAATCTAATTAAGAGCTGTATAATGATGATATTTCTCACGCTTCTCGACTTCTAAGGTGGCAAAAAGTAGATCGTTTACTATCTTTATGGACTCACTGATAATATTTTTCAGAAAACAACAAACAGCAAAAAAAAAATGCAGATGAATTGAGAAACGACGAATTGAAAGGAGATTCTCAAGTCGAATGTATTTATTTTTTAAGGTACCAAGCAAAAATTATATTTTTTTAAATAAAAATTATTAAAATCAAAGTCAACTCCTTTATTTCAACTACACCATTAAAAGGTTCTTTTTTTGAACGTCAAAACAGTTTGATAATAAAAATATTATAGTAACTCTAGTTGTCCATTCGCATAAAGTACTTAGATTCTTATGGGGAAGAACGGACAAGAAACTCCATAGTTACTCTTTTCAAATACCTATAAATTTTACAATATTTTCTATACAATCAACTGATTATATGCGAGGATGATGCACCCAAATAACACTAAGTACTATACTACTAATAGGTACTTATAAGTTACTACTTACAAAAAAAAACTGGATAAATCGTCAGATCTGGAAAATAGAAAAAAAATGTTGTGATTAAATTGGTTTTACATAGTTTGAATTTTCTAGAAAAAAAAAAAACTAAATGATATTGTGGCTTTTACTTCGGAAAGAGGATAAGTATTGCCATACAACGTGGCAATGCTGCCAGTCTCATGGGTACACTTCCAGTCGACAGCAATGCGGACGAATTTTTTGAAGCCATATTTTATTTGGGAAATTTTGAGTGTATATATATTAGTTAGATTAGTATATAAAATAGTACATGTTTCTAGTAAAATAAATGCATAAATAAATGTCAAGTAATATTGATAAATAACGTTTTCATAGACAAAAAAAAATCCTTGCGGCTTCGCTTCAAAATATCCTACCTATAATCATCTCCAAAGTCAGGTCTATCTCTGTGCCAAAATTAATCAAAATCCGTTAAAAGATTTCGGCATGAAAGCTTTACAAACAAACCCGCTTAGGCATTTACATATATTATTACAATTAGTTAGGAATACCATACTGTATAATGGTAGGAACTGATCCTAATTCCTCCTTACTACCCCATCCTAATATGTTAATAAAGATAATTTAACTACCTAAAAGTCAGCAAAACATTGGTATTCTAAAATCCAGTTGAAAGTAAAAATAATTTTAAAGCATTATAAATTCAGTGAGAGTGTACCTACCCAGAAAGACACCCAAAAGCACTAAAAATACTTTTAATAAAAACGAACAAAACATTTTATAATAAAAAACTGACATCAAACCATGACCCGAAAAGGGCTTTAAATAACCCATTTTAAGCTTAAAATTCCAACACCCGATACTCAAAAATATTCGACCAAAAAACTAGTAACGAAAAAAAAGTAAGTATCAAAATTCCTAAAGACGGCACGCGATCGGGAAACAAACCTGTACCATTTATCCAAGACCAAGACGCCCACTCCCAACGATGACCCAAAATTTATGGGCGAGCTCACAAGTGGATTGTATGAAGAATTTTGTTTATAAACAGGTTGATCGGCTTTTGTTTTTGTTGTAATCAATGTTTTGGGTGTAAAGGAACACACATTATCTTGTTTTTAGTGATCAAGGGTTCAAGGCTCAGAGATAATGTTTGAGTATTTATTGCGATTTCTTTTTTGGTGTCAAGAGATTGCAATTTATTTCCGATTTGAAGGGTCAGGGTAAAAAAAAGAGAGGATCTTAATTTTTGTGAGGGTTTTCTGGTTCCAATCTTTTTTATGATCCCAATTGCTAAGTGCATCGATAAAAAGCTGGTTGTCACTTTTAACAACTAAGTTCAGACCGGTTGCTAATTAGTTAATTATTATTAAGCATATTCAAATTTATAATATTTATTCATTAAAGTTATTCAACACCAAATTTGACCACTATTGTAATCATCTGTACCAATATATTATGTTCTAAACTAGTTTGGGCTTAGATCTATCTCGCCTTTAAATTTTTCAAAGACTTCTACATCCGTACATACATAAAAAAAAATTGAAGTTACAATTCGTATTCTGAAAAAAAAAAACAGCTAACAAACATTGACGATTAAGTATCGTCTATACGATACTTATACCAGAAACCATTTTTTTATCTGCATGTCTGTTTGTCCCGGTTACTCTCCGGAGCGCCTTGACCATAGATATAATAAACATATATTTCTATGGCCTTGACCGATTTTGGAGGGACTCTCAGTGATCACAAGGGCCGAAGCTTCTGGCGAAAGCTAGTAGAAATATAAAGTACAAAAATATAAAAGAGAAATATACAAAAAGGCAAACTTTCCCTTTCTAGATCATGATTTATTTACCTTACTGCGAAGTCCGCATTCACTAGCCAACTTATGTGGTCATCCTGTCATTAGGAAACACGGTTAGATGAATATCCATGTACAGAATATCTTAGCTAATTGAATGTTCAAGTTTCACTAATAAGGAACGATTAATCAGGTTGTGTGCCCCGCGGCTGCGCCAAATAACTACATATTGTATCACCCGGGACTTCGCCCCTAGTGTTACTTATTATTCTAATGAATAAAATACGGATTTGGATTTAACTTCGTACTTATTTACGGTATTTGCCCTATAAGAGCGCTACTACGTGACACAAACAAAGCATATTTTTCATTTTCATAATTCAAAGTACTCTTAACAAAGCATATTTTCTGTATTCATAATTCAAAATACTCTTTTTTATTCTTTTTCCAGACACTTCGAAAGTTCTATTGACAAACTTGTCTGCCAGTAACCTGCAGCCAAGGAGGCTACCATCGCCACATATGAACCTACTTCATAACGTGATCTCCACCAGTCCAAAACCTATATGGATTGTAGTACAGACAGGCCTTTAAGAAGGTTATTTGCCTTCCTAGCTGTAGCTTCTGAATACCCAAACGACCATCAAAGATCTAGGAAATCCAGCCGGCACCATAAATTTCATATGGCCAATTTCCGTCACGATTTGTATTAACAGTTCTGCCCACCATGTTAAGATATGATAGCGTTATAGCGTGCAATGACATACTAACTCACAAAGGAACCTTATAAACGTTTGGCTTAGAATATGTGGAACACAACGTAATACCAGCGTTTATGTAATTCTTGCTATGTGCTAGATTTTTGACGTGAAAAATAAATTAAATATATTTCTAACGAATTTATGCTGGTCAGATGCGGAAGGAATGGGTGGTGTGGAGAAATACGAGAATGATGAAATACACCTAATATTCCATGATTACAGTCATATTTCCTACCTACAAGATAATGTTTTGGGAACATATTCTTCAATTTATACTAGAACTAGCAGCGTCCCGCGGTTTCACCCGCGTTGTTCCCGTTCCCGTGGAAATATGGGGATAAAATATAGACTATGTTACTCAGGGTGAATGTAGCTTTCTAATGGTGAAAGAATTTTTGGAATCGGTCCGGGAGTTTTTGAGTTTATTCGTTACATACAAAAATACAAATCTTTCCTCTTTATAATATTAGTATAGAAGTATAGATTACATACTTGAGTCTATACGATAGAGCTTACTACGAAACTTGTTATACATTGATGAACCAATATATCTTTGATATTCAGTTATAACCGCTAATCCAGATGGATTAGCGGCTATAACTGAATATCATAGCTTCACCGCTAGCCAAACGATCAAAGACTACAGATAAAAAGCTATTTATTTAGACGCCATGTTTGCTGGCCATAGTGGCAGACTATGAAGTTGATTGCCGTGAGCTCATCGTGATGTCATTGCACACAATCTTCCTTTTATCTGTTGTATGCAGATTTTATACGAGATGAACTGAAATATCGTTAGGTATGTAGTTTAGGTAAGATCTTATCGAAACAGATATGAATTTTAATTCACACACAAAACGTTTTAGGAAGGCATTCATTGTGAGTACAGCTAAGGAGTGGAATTCCCTGCCAGAATCTGTGTTTTCTGGTATATAGAAGCACCAAGGATGTAACCAAAGTTATGTAATACAGAACATGATTTAACAGAGTGTCCGTGGAGTTTCTTGCACGTTCTTCTCCATAGAGATCTACGCTTTGGAACGTGCAGATAGCTTCACCTCTTTCGACTTGACAATTCAAAAGTGCCTGTAAAGGGTTTATTTGACATAAATGCTTTGACTATTGACTATTGACTACAACCTGGGAGTCTTAAGTCAAGAGTGAATAGGTTACTTCTAGACAAGCGTGCTTCATCTTCGACCACATCATCGCTTACCATCAGGTGAGATAGTGGTCAAACGCTAGCCTATGAACACTATAAAAAGCTTCTCACCCTCTCTTCGTTCAGCTTTTAGATATTTACGGCAGTTTGGTTATTTCTTAGATAAAATATACATATGTACAGAGTATTCCAGATTTTAGCCCTGGCTGGGGGCCTTAAATTCATTTGAGGCCATCACAGGATTGTCCGGTTGAGCAGTAACCAGCCTTAGTGTGCTGAACTGCGAGTGGTCACATCAAAAAAAAAAGTATGTGGTAATATTTAAGGGGTGATAGGTAGCTGATTGATTTACATTAAAAAAAAAAAAACAATTTGATAAAGCCTTTAATTCTCCTACCAATGTGATCAATAGTTAACCTTAAAAGCCTTCAGCTAAGCCTTCAGTTCATATGACATGACATAGGTTTTTGCGTTAACAAATCACAGAGGTCGATCATGTCTTTGAAAAGTTAATCGAGTATAAAAAGTTTAGTCAGAAGGTTACCTACATAACTGCGTGTCTGCTCAGTACAAGTTTAAATAGACTATTGTAGTGATACACATAAATAGCATTACAGTGTCACGTTCATTAGGTTTTTCTGTTTTAGATAAAGTCGACACTAATATAATAAAGCTGAATACGTTGTTTGTTTGTTCGAATAAGCTAATTTTTGGAACTACCAGACAGTTTTGAAAAAATATTTTTGTATGTGATATATATTCATGAGGAAGGCTATATAGGCTTTACAGGAACGGGAAAAAATGGTATATACGCGTACGAAGTCGCAGACAAAAGCTGGTTAAAGTTGATAAAAAGGCTTGTAATCTCTGAAGGTAATTTTTTACCTTTTACAGAAGAAAGATTAAAAGCTACTTTCTCAAACAGAAAGCCACACTATCAGTCAGGGGCATATAAAATTTTAGTTAAAAAAAGACCGGTTCCCGTGGAGTAAACAGCGAAAGCATAGCCGCGAGTAAAGGCTAGTTCATCTTTAATTAAAAGCATGGTGCTGGCCGCTCAAAATATGAGATGCAGACTCAAGATTAATATGTTCAGCTTCACTATAATTTATTTTGTCAAAGTACGCCATAAGTTTAAAAATACAAAAATAAATCGTACCCAAAAAGGAAACTTGCGCCGATGACATATCGTGACACCAACCGCATACTAAATACGACGCGTAAATAAAAAACCGGCACCAATAAAACTTGACATATCGTTGTGGCTCAAAGAGCCGTCAGCAAAGAAGACGGGGCCCCATAGGGTCAGTGCCTGCTAGGGTTGCGGAATTTGTTCGAAAGAGTCACCGCGGGCGCTCACCGCTCTGGGCGGAGCGAAAGGGAGTTTCAGACTCTCACTGACTCAAACCCACCCACGATCTTTCTAGTGCCCTTGGCGTTCCAGGGCTGCGGTGACTCTTTCGATAAATTCAGCAACAGCCACTGGCACCCTCAGATCCCATTTTCATTATTGATAGGCTAGTCTTACCACTACTTCATCTGATGGTAAGCAATGATGTGATCAACGATGGAACACGCTTACCTAGATGTAACCTATTCACTCTTGACTTAAAATCCTCAAGGTTACAACTATCAGGGTACCTTTCAAAACGGATAACAGCGAAGTCAACGGCAATACTTTCCTAGCAAAAGCTCATTTACTTGGAGCTCCACTAGATATTACTTTTTGCAATGGTTCCATATTCCGCCGAATGTCAACCTAAACTGGTCAACTGTTTCGTCAAATATGTATATCGTTACGGTGGTATCCTTATAGGGTGAGTAGTATTCCAAACGGCATACGGACGAGCTATAAAATATAGTACCTACCGGTGTCATTGAATGGGGCGTCAGATGACAGTTGGTCAGGTAAAGTTTTGATACTCATTTGTCTATACTAATATTATAAAGAGGAAAGATTTGTAATTTTGTATGTAACGAATAAACTCAAAAACTGCTGGACCGATTTCAAAAAATCTTTCACCACTAGAAAGCTACATTAACCCTGAGTCACATAGGCTATATTTTATCCCCGTATTCCCACGGGAACGGGAATTACGCGGGTGAAACCGAGGGCGCTGCTAGTTTGTGATAAGACTGGCAACTAATTTAACCAGACAGGGGATATCCAGATGGTTACCATTTACGAGCATTTTAGAGCTTTTTTGGATGGCTATCATCAAATATCTCTATCCGCTCTGGGCGGAGGAGAAGGGAGTGAGACTCTTATTGACCCATCAAATGCCCTTTGCGTTCCAGGGCCGCGGTAAATCTTTCGAAAAATTCCGCAATCTAGCACATAGTCTGCACCTGGCTTTACACTGATAAAAATGATACATAACACGCATTTCCTCTGCCGAAACAAAGTGAAATTTGCAAACTGCCGGCAATTTAGCAGAGAACAGGATTTGACGCGAGGTCAAGAATGCAATGAAACGTTTTGTAGAAAGTACATACATAATACATGGAGCAATTGTTTTCACTCCATCGCGTGCATTTTAATGATATATAGTAAGAGTGCTTCTAGATCGAGTAACCTCGGATGTGGTGGATTCAGTCCCGTTTTTTGTGTGAGGAAATACATATCGACAATGTTTGTAAAGGTAATTTAGATTATACCACTTTTTATTCTAGCTTTTGTCCGCGGCTTCGATTGATAGATGTGCACAAAAGAAAAGAAGCCTATAATCGTCTCGAGAGTCCCGTCTATCACTGTCCCAAAATTCATCAAAATCGGTTTAGCATTTTAGGTGTGTAAGCTTAACAAACAAATTAACAACGTCACTGTCGCATTTGCGAGCTATGGGTGGCTCGCCGTCCGATTACAACCAGGCCCGTGTCGACGGCGCGTCGTGTTCCACGCGCGCCTCAGAGCCGTCCGCAAAGAAGACGAGGCCCCATAGGGTCAGTGCCTGGTAGGGTTACGGAATTTGTTCGAAAGAGTCACCGCGGCCCTGGAACGCAAAGGGCAGAAGAAGGATCACGGGTGAGTTTTAGTCAGTAAGAGTCTGACACTTATACCTTCCGCCCCGCACAGAGCGGGAGAAGTCATTTGATGATTTCTCATCCAAAAAAAAAGGTATTATTCCTCTGTTTCCTTATACTCGAGTATCACATAACACTATACCCTATCTGTTTAGGTAGTTAACTAAAGGTAAACAATCTTGGTATGTCTTTTTATGTAAAAATATATCTATACTAATATTATAAAGCTGAAGAGTTTGTTTGTTTGTTTGTTTGAACGCGCTAATCTCAGGAACTACTGGTTCGAATTGAAAAATTCTTTTTGGGTTGAATAGACCATTTATCGAGGAAGGCTTTAGGCTATATATCATCACGCTTAAGCCAATAGGAGCGGAGCAGCGACAAAGAATGTTTTAAAATCGGGGATTCCACGGGGACGAAGTCGCGGGCAGCAGCTAGTTTTAAAATATGGATATTACTACTTATACAAATCAATTAAATATAATTTTAGAAAATCTGCAAGTATTTCATGTTGTAAAACGTATTTCACATTTTTCAAAAACATTCTTCGTTAAAAGACATACCAAGATTGTTTACCTTTAGTTAACTACCTAAACAGATAGGGTATACTTACTAGTACAATTTGCATATGTACATTGCATTAAGATGTTACGCAAAAAATCCTCATTATTTTCTTTAATGCATGAGCAACTGGACAAGTGATTCGATTTGAATACTCTTTCTTCCTGACTCCCGAGTTCCTGACACGATAATTTCCTTATATAAATATTGATTATGTTGATACAACTCTCTGTTTTAATTATTTTAGAGTGTGAAGTTGTTTTGTTATGCGACACAGTTGGAATTGCGTGGATAGAATTTGAATGGCGTGGTGTGAAAGGGTTTAGCAATTAGAAATTGTAAGGGTATGTTTAAATTACAACATATTGGATCATTTCAGATAAAATAATGTCAAAGTGATTAAGTATTAAAATATTATAATGATGCACCATGTGACTTCAAATGATTAACCCCAGTTTCTCGAAATAAATTATCAAAGAATTAATCTTACAATTTCCAAGGGCGCGAATAAAAACTGCGAGAATGTCCATTTCGAAAAATCTTTGTGTATTTTGCATTCATTTTCTTGTATATTTTTAACCGACTTCAAAAAAGGAGGTTATCAATTCGACCCGTATGTAATATTTTCAGAATTACAAAGTTTTTTGCAATTCTGAACAACTTGATTAACCCATTACAAAATCACACAAAATATATGTCGACATAATTGCTACAAGCAAAATTAATCAAAATGACAATCTACAAACATAATAATATTTAAATAGTATATTTTACGAACAGTCAAGGAAGAGATAAGCGGTTGTTAGTACTTATAACTGAAGTAAACCGTGCAAATCTAGATAAAACGCTTTTACGTTGAAACTAACCTCTTTGCTTATCAAGATGGCGTCAATAATCTTGTCATAATGATCTGTCATGGCTGTATGTCATTGTGGTATTTGCTAGTAATTAAAAACAAAATCACATGTTGCCATTTTGGTTGTTTCTATTGTGGAATGGTTTTTTTATGGATGAGAAATCATCAAATGAATGGGGTATTTTACTGTAAAAATCTAATTAGTCCGTCTGATAGATTAACAAAAAATATTGGACACGTATTTTTTCTTTTTCCACGTAAACAAAAAATGAAGACGATACAGTGCGTTGAAAACTCACGTGACGTCACTACGTTGCTACAATTTTTACCGGCGACGTGACGTCACGTGAGTTTTTTATTTTTACAGTAAAATACCCTATTCTCCCGCTCTGGGCGGAGCGGAGGGGAGTGTCAGACTCTTACTGACTAAAACCCACTCGTGTTCCTCCTAGTGCCCTTTGCGTTCCAGGGCTGGGGTGACTCTTCCGAGGAAATTCCACAACCATTATGGGATGACTTTTTATTATTTTTATACTTCAGGAACTGTTATTGTTTATCATAATAATTTATTTTTCTATCATTCAAGTAGACTCTTCCGTTTAATTCTTGGGATCGGATCGTATTTTCCTGTAAAATTTCTCTCTCAGTACTTTGTCTTGATATACTTTTATTTATATGTATTTATATTTTATTCATAACTTCTGGCTTCAAACCATCACATGGGCCATCCTAACGGCCAAATATGTTAAGGTCCCGCAGACAGGCATGATAACGATGCGACAACACTTTCTTGAAGATACTGTACTTAAGATTAGAGTAATTGCAATTTTATGAAAGCCGCCTATCTTGCTTGGAGCCGTAAGCATCCTGTACCAGAAAATTACCACTATCTCCAACCTACAGTTATAAACAGATGTATCCATAAAGCAGTTCTAATCTCCACAGATAACAAAATCGGTTTACATGTCCTTATCAGATGATTCACTAACCTTTTAGCCACGAGTTTAAATCTTCACAAGGACGTCGTTTGATCATCATAGTAATTAAACCCGACTCGTAACTACTTAGGTTAATGGTTAGTTCAAGTTGGACAGGTTTTTTGTAAACATTCTTTGTAACAGGTGTGTTAAGCTTTGATTTAATAAAACTTATTTAATTTATCTGTGAGAATGTTTAATGTTGCGAATTTAGGTTAAGTTTTAACTTTACTTTGTAAAGGGTTTATTTCGTGAGAACAGTTAAAGATTAGTGTTTTGGTAAGGCTTGGTTCAGTGTGTACAAAATGGAGCTGGCTGTGACCTAGATGGTCGATTTCATCGTTGTTTTTTAAGAGACAAGTAGGTACCTAATAATTATAATGGCCCGAATTAGAACGAGAAATACATATATAAGTAAAAAATTTTTAAACAATTTTACTAAATTAGATAATTAATATTCTAATTATACCGGTTCACACTTTTATCGGCACAGAATTTAATTGGATCCATAAAATTTCGGCAATTCGTAATTAAAATGTGTCGGAAGGTCCAGCGTAATAAAAAAAAGTCCGCATGGCAACAAAATCACAACTCGGAACTTTCTTTTCACATTCAGACTAATTTAATTAAATCAAACGTATCACTACAATTCAAAACCGTAAGTACTAAACATTCATTCGAACGCGACATAAAGAACTTTAATTTGACAGCTGTCAAAATGCGCGCCAAAGCACGATACGTCAGGAAATGAAAGTAGAGTTTTACGTGTAAAACTATTTGCTTGAAACTCTTTGGTTGGTCAGCTTTCACGAATTTATGTTTCACACGTTTTCGAACGTAAGTGTATATTTGCAGTGTATGGTGATATAATAATAAATTGTGTGGGAACCGTTTAGTTACTAGGCTTTTTTTTCAATTACATATGTTCAGCATGAGTACTTGAACTTATATAGCCTTGCTCTTAGTGATTATTAGAAAACTTTAACAAAAAAACAATCGCTGGTTGTGGATGGTCGATAGTTTGTATGTGTTCATTATTTTTGCTCCTCAAACTCCTAAAAGCATTTTTTACGAATATATACATAATTCAAAAATGTAGTGTATACCATTGCTTCATTTTCACAATATTTTGAACCTGCAGGCTGTTGAAAATTACATCAAATATGAATTGGGGATATTTATTTACTTTCATCAATAACACATTCCATTTAAAAACTAATCACTTCAATATAAATATTTCTTTCATAATTTAAAGAGAAAATTTGCATTCTGATCGACACATAAAATGTTATGGGCAACTCTACTGCTATTCAATAACAAAACGTTGAAAGCCCATAATTATGAACAAAATGATTCATCTCGAATCATCGCAGTTATTGCGTGATATTCATTAACCAGGCTATGTAATTATATAAAAGTTATTAAAGCTGAGTATGCAATGGTCAGTTAGGCACCCATAGACAGCAGCGATGACGCGATTACGAGTTTTTATTGTTTTGTCTATACGAATATTATAAAGAGGAAAGATTTGATTGTTTGTTTGTATTGAACAGGCTCCGAAACTACTGAACCAATATGAAAAATTCTTTCACTGTTAGGAAGCTACACTATCTCCGGGTGACGTAGGCTATATTTTATCCCCATATTACACTACACTATTTTCTGACACGTAATTGTAATTACATTCTTTTTAAAATATACAATATATTTATGTATACCTACGTATTTTTTTTTAATAGGTATGTTTGTAAAAAGTTTATTATTCTATTTAGTCCGTTCGTTAAATTATCTTCTATACTTATAATAAATCTGTAGAGAGGTCAATTCTGTACAAGGAATATATTTTCAAAATAACTATCAGGGGGTGATTAGTGATCGATACTGGTGCCAAAAATGCAATCAGTAAATTTTTTGTCTGTCTGTCTGTCTGTCTGTCTGTCTGTATGTTCTTTATAGAAACAAAAACTACTCGACCGATTTTAACGAAACTTGGTGCAATTATTCTTCATACTCCTGGGCAGGTTATAGTATACTTTTCATCACGCTACAATCAATAGGAGCAGAGCAGTGAAGGAAAATGTTGGGAAAACGGGAGAAGTTACTCCATTTTTTAAGCTTCCGTCGCGTGTGTAGCCTTAATGGTTAAAGTTACATAGAAATCATGTATTACGGAAATGTTCTACATAAAATTATCTAAAAAATATCCCGAAACAGCATATGTCTATCTTTTGTCAATTTTAAACCGATCGGGCTCAGAGTTTCAAAATCGGGGGTAAAGTAACTATTCCACGCGGACCAAGTCGCTGGCAGAAGCTAGTAGAATAATATATGTATTTTTTGTTTTACCAAATCTATAAATAAAACGAAGATTAAAGCGTCAAAGATCAGAAGTGGGGCTTGTGACGTCACGTCGTGGTAACAATAATTGTAGCAGGTAGTGATGTCACACAAGTTTTTAACGCACTGAACCTACGTTTTTTGTTAAAGTGTCCAATATTTTTTGGAAATCTATCTGACGGACTAATTAGAATTGTTTAGTCAACTTGACCTAAATAACGTGTCGAAAGCTTATTCCAAATCCAAACGACAAGAAAATAATAACCATACTAACAACTAACTTGTCTTTATACCTCTGGTTATTGTGACGGATTGAGAAACGCAGTTTTAATCATATCGTCTATATATATTATTTTAAAAAACCTCGACTAGTCGTAGAAATACCACGACGTTGCAAGAAACGAAACGCACATAATATCTTGTCTAGCGAGTACGAGTATTACAAAATTAATTATTGTACTTGAATGTACGGAATGATGATGGACTGATGAGCATGTTTTGTACAATGTAATGAGCAACAAGTTATAGGTAGGTACTTACATAGATATCTATGTACATCAAAACATCATTTTTATATGAACACCTGTGGCCGTATTACGAAGTGCACATACCATCATGATTCGTGTGAGGGAAAGAGATAGTGCTATTCGTCTTGTGTAACTCCGTCTCTCTCTGACACAGAAATCATGATGGATTTAAGACGTCATAATAGGTCGCCTGATCGCCAATTCTACTCATTTTTACAAGATTGGCCTATAAAAAGGAGTGTTATGTTGTTTTAAGGGTTCATGTATGTATGTATGTTTGTGAGTTTAATTATTCCAACATAACTTTTAAACGGCTTAACTGATATCAATGTATGTGGTATTTTTACAAACGTTGAGTTATCCCGGGCTAGTAAAAATTGAAAAAGGGTCATAAATAAAAACGAAAATATTTTTTATATATTCAGTCGCCATCTGTTTAAAAAGCTTCCACTTCCATTTTTTTTTACAGATTGCAACTGACATACGAATGCGAACATAGCTTAAAAAATCCGACTTCTAAAACAAAATTATAAAATAACTTTAATTTCGGAAGTCGGTGTTTAATTCAAGTACAAAAAAAAATACAGTCGACTTGAGAACCTCCTCCTTTTTTGGAAGACGGTTAAATATTGGAATTGGCTTTTTGTAACTAAACATGGAAATTTTTCAACACTGTCGGAAGATTAAACCAGACCTTGAATTAATGGGATTTATACCCCAGCTTATCTTAAAATGTGGCTTTTGATAGTACTAGATAAGTATCTTTGTTTTAAATTAACTGTCGATTGAAAACAAGGTGATCTTTAAGCCACATTTTGTAATAAAACTGTATTAGGATTGAACGAGACAATTATCAGTTTTGGTACTGCTAAATATATACCTACATATATTAAACTTTCTGAGTAACCGAAACTTTGACAGTAAAACATAAGTAAGGCTCTAGAAAACTAACATCTTAGCAGCTGTAACGATATTCAGGCTTTAGCGATAGTTAAGCTCACTAAAAAAGGGACAGGTCATATTAACCACGCGACATTTCGATCGTGTATGTGCTTTTTGACCATCGTATTGTTACCGACAGATTGTTTTTTTTTTTCTAGCTAAACCCTACTTAAATATCTCTCATTTTCAAGTCCTTATTTTCCGAAATGACTAAACCGGTTAAAAGAAACTTTACACACATAAGCAGGATACATAGGTCTAAAAAGTTAGTTGAAAACATTTCAACTAAAACAGTAAAACACAGAACAACAGAACAGAACAGAACAACACAGCAACAGTTAAATTAGACCCATTTTTTATTTTACAGTTATCTTTTTTTAAATAATACATTTCGAAATTTTTTTGACTAACTTTTTAGACCTATGTATCCTGCTTATATGTGTGAAGTTTCATTAAAATTGGTTCAGTCATTTGGCAAAATAGTGACTTGAAAATTTGTATGAAATGCCATTCGGCGTACATGCTCTTAACATAAAGTGAATTTTAATGAACATTTGTCTGAAATCAACAACTAATCAGTCAAATATCTCATCACAAACTTTAACGAATGTGTGGACAGCGCAATTACTCATTATTTTCATTATATAGTACCGTCGGCAGCGTAATCACATAATGACGTAAAAGTGAACATTACTACACTGATGAATGTGCTGTCTGTACCTATTTCTTTAGACATGCTGTTATTTACTTTGTGGTAATATGCGGTGGATGATAAATAGGTAAGCTAATCAAGATTATTCAATAAAATGTTTCGAGAATAACTGCTTTAAAAGTTAAGTACGTGTTTTCAAGCTTACAGCCTTCTTAAATATAGTTTGGGGGACTATTTAATTAATACAATTTAATATGAATATTATAAAAAGTAAAATATTTTTTTGTTTGTTTGAACCGATTAAGCTCTAATACTAATGAACAGATTTTAACCATATTTTCACCAATGGAAAGCTACATAATCAGCGAGTAACATAGGCTATATTGTATCCCCGTATTCCCACCGGAACGGGAACAACGTGTGTGAAACCAAGAATTTAGTCATGAATGTAGCTGACACGTCACGAAAATATGTCACTGTTTGACAAACACGTTTTATATTTCTACCGCTTCATCACAAACGGCCGATCTTCGATTCTCTTATTTCTTTACTAGCAAGCAGAGTCGATGTCGATTATTTTGTCAAATCTAAAGTAAACTGGAAAAGCAAGAGTGTATCGATTTTAATAAAAAAAAGAAATAGGTCATGTACAATGTCTGATTTGTTTAATTAAATATTGGAGTTCTTTTCAACTTATCCAAAGATGAACTCGGCAAGCAAATAGGAAGATACAGGTATTAAATCAGCCTTTACCAGGTGATTCTCAAAGTAGCCTAGCAAGTTGGCAATTCACCAAACTTGGAAAGTTACAGGCTACAGTTGCCAATTCAAAACACCGAATGTATAGCCTTTTTTATGATGGGAATATCTTAAAAAAAAAAATTGATTGAGTCAGGCGTTACTTTGCGGAAATCCATTTTAAATTAGAGTCGCAACTCAACGGTCAGCGAGTCAACACGTCCCCTGAGGATGCCTCGTGGAGAGGCGAAACACGTGTCGGTAATGGTGTTGGGTTTTGCTTTGCCTTCCTGCATGTGCTTAAAATCCTTGCATTTGCCTTGTAATCTTGCATGTGCATAATAAAGCGGGCGGGAGGGAGGTGCATACCTGCAACCCACTAATATTCGCGGAAATTAAAACTAGATATATTATTTTCATTTTCA
This sequence comes from Hecatera dysodea, assembly GCA_905332915.2. NCBI lineage: Eukaryota > Metazoa > Arthropoda > Insecta > Lepidoptera > Noctuidae > Hecatera > Hecatera dysodea. The sequence goes on along the minus strand of HG995308.1, from coordinate 16,120,803 downwards.
AATTTGGGAATATCTTGTTTTGCTCTGGGCGGGGCATAAGGGAGTGTCAGTCTCTTACTGACTAAAACCCATCCGTGTTCTTCCTAATTCCCGCCGTGTTGCTGCAGTGACTCTTTTAGAACAAATTGTCCCCATTGTCCAATACCCCACAACTTTTAAACGGCTTAACCGAGTTTCATCAAATATGTCTAAGAACATTCGCCCGTAATTCACCTTTCATACAAAAAAAAACTCAATTGAAATTGCTTCATCCGTTCACGAGCTTCGGAGCCACAGAAAGACAGACAGACCGACAAACAGACAGACAGACACGTCAAACTTATAACACCCCTCTTTTTGCGTCGGGGGTTAAAAACGGTCATTTCACTCGGCTTTCCCTAGTTAACCTCAGCTCTACTTCGTCCGCTTAGATGTCGGCTTCATAGAACAAAGACTGCCATAAAAATCCGCTCCCCCACCTACCCTTTGCATTAAATCACATCAAACGACTTCTCCCGCTCTGGGCGGAGCAGAAGGGAGTTTCAGACTCTTACTGACTAAAACCCACCCGTGTTCCTCCTAATGCCCGCCGCGTTCCAGGTCCGCGGTGACTCTTTCGAACAAAATCCGCAACCCTAGCAGGACAAACAATAACTTACATCACTGTTTAATACAGCAAATTAAGTAGGCAAACAATTTATTACAGTGTCAATATCCAAGTCGAAGTATAGTTAGCACTCCATACATCCGTGTTCCAACATGCCACATGTCCCTCGTGACATGTTCTCGATTTTATCACTATTGTCAGGGCATTCAACTTGAAGACTAAGTGCTAACACTAACAATTGTGTTTTGAACCAAGACGTAAAGATAGGTGGGTCTTACTTACAAGTCAAACGGGATTTTTCGCCAAATCTGGAAAACAAAGGAAAAATTTGTTAATAAATTACTTTAGATGGGATTTTTTTAAATAAGCGGTAATAATATTTCAGAAACCAGAATAATTATATAAAAAAGACTTAATTATTTATATCTATAACTATTTGTTTAATCATTATGTAGAGTAGTGGTACATGGGCGGACTTAATGCAACAAGGCATTCTCTACCAGAAAACCTTTGGGGTAAAAAAAACTAAACTGTGGTAGGTGTACCTACATTGTACAAAATATGTATTGTATTAAAATATAAATACGTTTCATAAACAACGCCTGAATTAATGCAATACTATTTTATGCTTCTAGCAGCAACCCGCGGGTTTACCCGCATAGTTCGCGTTCCCGTGGGAACACAGGGATATAGCATATGTCACCCGGGGATAGTGTAGCTTCCCAACCGTGCAAGAATTTTTCAAATCGTTTCAGCAGTTTTCAATGCAAACAAACAAACAATCAAATCTTACGTCTTTACAGATTTAGTATAGACAGATTATGTAGGTAAAACTAGAAATACCTTTTTGGCGATAGAAAATGTATTTTTATTTCAGAAAGGCGGAAGCTACAAAACCATAACAAGAAATAAATTTCAAAGTCAAAGTCAAAGTCAATTCATTTATTTCAACTAGACCATTAACGGCACTTTTGAACGTCAAAACATTTGAAAATAAAAATATAGTGACTCTAGTTGTCCATTCGCAAAAAGTAGATTCTTATGGAGAAGAACGGACAAGAAACTCCATAGTTACTCTTTTCAAATATGTATAAGTTTTACAATATTTTGTATACATTAGTCAATTGGTTATATGTGAGGACGATGCACCCGAATAAAACTAAGTACTATACTAGTATTAACAGGTACAACAAAGAAACAACAGCAGAGGTAAAATTAATAAATTTGCTAGTCAGGGACATAGTACTCACATATTTACAATTTTTTTAAATCCATGTTTTATACAATTACCAACAATGAATCAGTGTGTGTTAAATTAACTATAAAAGATCAGTAACTACACCTGTATACATAGCAGATAGATCACACATACAGGCCGACAAATTTGGCTTTGTCTACTACACCCAATATTGTCCTATGGAGCAGGACCAGCATGTTTCCAAGCATTCTTATCTTGAATATAATCATCTAGCTGCATCTAGCATCAAAATGTGATCTAACATAGATAAATACAAGTATGTGGATTAAAAGTGTTCCTTATTTGTTGAATTGAACTTAACACTTACATACATCAAAACATATAGATTCCTATCTCTGTCCATACATTTATGTAAATTAGATAAAATAGTGACTGCATGCACACGCAAATAAATCAGATAAAAATCATAAGTTTATGTCATACATTACTTACATATACTATGCTAATTTTTACAACTAGCAACATTTACCGGATATTTTTATCCTTGACTAGTTTGACATTTAGAATTTAAATACTTTAGTTATCAAATACAAAAGAATTTCGTATAAGTTATTTTTAATTTGATTCAATTGCAGTTTATCTTATATATAAAATTCTCGTGTCACAATGTTAGTTACCATACTCCTCCGAAACGGCTAGACCGATTTTTATGAAATTTTATATGCATATTCAGTAGGTCTGAGAATCGGCTATTATCTATTTTTCATACCCTAAGTTTTTGTTTATATATGGCAAAACAACGTTTGCTGGGTCAGCTAGTCTTATATATAAAATAATTATATATAATATAATTCTCGTGTCATGGTGTTTGTGGTTGAACTCCTCCGAAACGGCTCGACCGATTTTCGTGAATCTTAGCGTGCATATCGGCTAGAGTGGCGAATCGGACAACATTTTTCATTCCCCTAAATGTTATGGGTGGTCCACCCTATTTTTTTAATTTTATTTTATGTGGTAAAACGACGTTTGCCGGGTCAGCTAGTTTTCATAATAAATCCATCTTTGAGTCGCGTTATGTTGCATTAAAATCTAAATTCATGTATTGTTGTTGTTGATATTTCTTCTTAGAAATAGAGTCCCCCCACGGCACGGCATTATGCTGAGTGGAAGCTTTTTTGCCACAACCACGACATGCATTTCCTTTATATGTATATTCACATAATCATTTTTATTATTAATTTGTATTGTTATTAAATTGTAATTCGTCTTTACTAACATAATTTAAGTACAACTAATACTCGTTTAGGTTTTAGTGGAAAATCCATGAATGTATGTCGCTTTGTAGCAATTAAATACATTTTCTTTCTTTGACTTTTCGGTGCGCAACCCTAATAGGTTAGCCTATATCACGATACATTACTGATTCAAGCCACGAACGCAAACATTATAATTATTTTCTTTATGAATATCGCATTGTAATCGTTATAGGCACAATACCTACTAAACTTTTTAAGTACTAAGATTTGTGTATGTCATATTTTGATACATTGAAAACAGGGTGACTAACGGGTCCCAGTAACTATATGTTAGTCGCCCTATTAACATTATATGTTCGCACTATCTGGACAGGTCTACTCAAATCTGAGTGGTCCTGGTTTTGTGGCCAGGACTGTTCTATGTCAAAGATAATATTATATAGTCTAATGTAGTTTTGAATTATGAAGATTGTCTATGGGGACGCTATTACCTTTTCAATATGTAGATTATAGTTTTCTAAGGCCTAAATTGGTTTTAATTCATTTATTATTATAAAACAAGGACTACCTCGAACTGACTTGATGAAATTTATTATTAGAGTTTATTACCCGAAGAGTAACCGAACCAACAGTACCCGATGAATAAGGCCCCGCTTCCTGTCCGCTTGTTTGTCAGCAGGGTGTATCTCATGAATGAACCGTGATAATAGGAAGTTGTAATTTTCATAATTTTTCCTGCAATCATTTCGTAATAGGTGAGTATTTATTTCTATTGCAACTATGTATAACTTTATATTTTTTATAAAACGTTGCCCCACACTAGGACTTTCTCCAGTGTCGTGGGTGCGTTTACAAACATACAATCTCACATACACAAACAGCCAGACCAGGAACAACTATTTGCAGGCTATACGAATATTTGTTCCTTGCAGGAAACGAACCCACGACACGTAGCGCAGCAGCTTATCGCTCAATCACTGCGCCAACCGTATCGTCAAATTTCATTATTAATTAATAATAACAATAAAAAAGTAACAGGGCCTCATTCAAAAAACAAGATGAAATGATTATGATGAAAGAGAACCCTTGGTGTGCTAGTTTGACTCACCCTTGGCTGCTTTTTGTTCTATCTTCATCCGATATAATACTAACCCAAAAAATAAGCGAAATTTCAGAAATAACTTTATTAAATACCTTGAAAAAGAAACAGTAAGTGAGACGCCTTACGTGACAATTTTCATCATCTTCCTGCCCTTATCCCATGTTACTTGGGGTCGGCGCAACACGTTTAGTTCTTCCATTCTGTCCTGTCAGCCGTCACGCTATCACTAACTCCCTTTTCTTTCATATCACTCCTCACACAATCCATCCATCTTTTCTTTGGCCTACCTCTTCCTTTCCATCCATCCACATTTATATTCATAACCTGTATTTTATATATGTATCTAAGTTCATAACCCTTTTATGTAGTTACATGCGTTTCATCCCTCCTTTTCACATGACCATACCAAGACAAGCGGTTTCCTTTCAACTTTTCCGTCATTGGCGCAACTTTTAAACTACCTCTAATGTACTCATTTCTCACTTTATCCATCCTCACAGCCCAATATTCTGATCCATACAGTACGACAGGTCTTATCACTTGTAAATTTTTCCCTTTAACTTGAGGGGCATCCGTGGATCGCAAGTTGTTCCAGTGACCTGTCGCCATTTCATGGATGAAATGGCGACAGGTCACTGGAACAACTAGACCCAGATGTAACGCATCGGATCAACTCAGGATGGATCCTGAGTTGATCCGATGCGTTACATCTGGGTCTACGTCACCATTACCCTGGACAAGCGACCCAAGGTACCGAAAGTCGGAGCAGATCGGTATAGGCCTTACGTGACAATTTTATGTTAGAAAAAAAACATGTACCTACATTATGATAAAATTTCCGTCTGGAAATGCCAATTCGCATTTATACCGGTTTGACATTTAGCTGTCACTGAGACAATGACAACATAATTCCATTACATTATAATCATTTAGCGTAGAGAGTTGTACAATAACAACAATGGCGAGCGACAAGTACGCTTTGTCCCGCATTCAACATTAAACCGGTATTTGCAATTATCTTGCGTCTTTTAATTGACTTTTATACATTAACTGCCTCGTGGTAAAATAATCATAGACGGACCAATCCATCTGCAAGGTTAAGCAACGCTTACCGAGGTCAGTCTACGGATGGGTGACATACGGATTCATTAAATACAGAGATTCCTCCATGCATGAGTTTATTCGTCTATACTAATATTATAAAGATGAAAACTTTGTTTGTTTGGTTGTAATGAATAGGCTCAAAAACTACTGGACCGATTTTAAAAATTCTTTCACCATTCGAACGCTACATTATCCACGAGTAACATAGGCTAATTTTATCCCAATATTCCTACGGGAATGGGAACTACGCGGGTAAAACCGCGGGGCGCTGCTAGTTACATTACATATAAAAATACAAATCTTTCCTCTTTATAATATTAGTATATGTATTGAAAGAAGCGAGTCATCGCAGTGGAGGCACGCTCAGGTGAAAGCGTCCGTTTCACGTCCATCCGTAGATAGCCGCAGGCTTAAAGCGTATGTTTGGAGCCGGTGTAATGTGTTGTGTTCAGAGTTGGATTGGCAGGTAGGTGGGCTTTTAGACAACAGGTAATGTAGGACATATTAATGGTTTCTGTGCACTTGTACCAGAAAACTAAGTCAACAGATCTGCCTAGCTAGGTCGGCTTTCAGTCTAACCGGATCCAACTGAATACAGTAGAACGCCTATTAACCGAATCGCCAATTATCCGAATCGGTCCTAAGCGTAATATAAAAGATTAAAACCAAGTAGGTAATTTATAAAAGTAATTTTTCAAATTTTACCCAGTTATTGTAGAACTGTGTTGGTTAAACTTAATATGTATATATATAATAAGTTTATTCTATGTGTGACGGTTCATTTTTCTTTATTGCCTATGTCTGACTATCCGAATTTTCCATTATCCGAATCGACCCCGGTCCCAATTAATTCGGATAATCGGCGTTCTACTCCATTACCATTATACATCAAGCAAGTACTTATCCGATCGCCACGACTCAATAACTGGGTGAATATATTCAGCTGGATCCGGTTTGACTGGGAGCCGACCCTAATATAGTTGGGAAAAGGCTAGGCAGATGATGACTATATTCCTTTGCTGGACTGCTGTGAAGGTGACAGGTAGATCTAACAATTTTTCCGTTGAACTATTATATTTCGATAATTCGTCTAAATAAATTGATAAGTCAGATTACCGACATTTTCAAATTTTAAAGTCAGTTTTTATCAAATAGCCGCAGATATAGGCAATTACTTCGAGTCATTTGAGCGCTGCCTATCCGAAAAATAAAGACACTGGTTACATCAGCGCTAGGATTTCAATTAAATACAATCGTACGAAAAATACATAGTGATCCGTTGATTTTTTCAAATATTTTCAAGTTTATCCGTAATTGCGTTTACTGATATTTCCTAAATTAACCTACAAGGTTTATTACTATTATTTGTGTATTTTCTACAAAAACTTGATGACCCTGTTTGGATCGTTATTACCTACCATGGTAAATTTTAAATTACCCGACTAGCAATTGAAGTTACCGGAACTGGTCTCATGTGCAGGAACTGACTAATTATAAATTAAAAAAATCTTGTTAATTAGGCAAAAATCATAAATTGGTTAGTATACAAAAATTAGAAAGTAAAGAACATTGTAGGGTAACAAAATCATCCTGGGTCGACGGCGCGTCGTGTTCCACGCGCGCCTAAAAGAGATGTCAGCCAAGGAGACGGGGCCCCATAGGGTGCAGGAATAAGCTTGAAAGATTCGCCGCGGCTCTGAAACGCAAAGGGCTCTGGAGGGAAGGGAGGAACACGGGTGGATTTTTACGCTATTGTATAGCTTCTATCGCGGGCCTTGAGCGTGGCAACCGAATCCAGAAATTCCGTAACGAAAATAACCTAACACCGCTACGTCTTTCGATTAGGTCCCGCCTTTTTAAAATGGTCGATCGCCGTCACCGAGCCGACCCGAACGTCTGCGTTCGGAAACAATCGGTGGGACAAAGTTAAGTGAAACGTATGTGATTTATGTACATTAGTACAGTAACCCAGGGAACGAATCGAGACCATATCACAATGATGCAGAGTACTAAATATATCTATACTAATATTATAAAGCTGAAGAGTTTGTTTGTTTGTTTGAACGCGCTAATCTCAGGAACTACTGGTTCGAATTGAAAAATTCTTGTTGGGTTGAATAGACCATTTATCGAGGAAGGCTTTAGGCTATATATCATCACGCTTAAGCCAATAGGAGCGAAGCAGCGATAAAGAATGTTTTAAAATCGGGGATTCCAAGGGGACGAAGTCGCGGGCAGCAGCTAGTAATTGCATAAGTTGATAAAAAATGCTATGCAATAGCTTTAACGCGGCAGTCCCCGAGTGCCACATGTATTTTTTATTTTTAGTAAGGGTCTGATACTCCCTTCCGCTCCACCCAGAGTAGGAGAAGTCATTTGTTGATTTCCCATCCAGAAAAAAAAAATGATAAGGTCATATCGCGAAAAATGATAGACGGAACTTAGAACAGCTACCGGTATCAGGCAACGTCGATGGCAAGCGTTCAAGGGGTCGCAGTCCACGTAGATGCGTTCAATGCATCAAAAAAAAAAACAATAAGATGGAAGTCCTCTTCCATCTTATTGATTTTTCCCATTTCCTTCCTGTCACAATAATTTTGCGAAAATTTTCATCCCAAAAACTGGGTCTAAGACTTGGTTAAACTTACAA